>OX328099.1:61245360-64042936 GCA_946811185.2 Hippopus hippopus | reverse complement strand
CTTTTTCTAAATTTACCAATGTTTGATGTAAAAGGCAAGGAACCAGTGCGAAAAAAATTATGACTGGTTTTGCGCATTCGATAGTTTATGTGGTACTAAAGGGTTAAATTACACTAAGCCAGTCACGATTTCGTTCCATTAATTTTCGTACCGAATGCAGTTTCGTCCCATACACTTTTGTACCTTGGCGCAGCCGTATACGGGCAAATCGATTTTGGGGGGCCAAATATGATTTTTATGCGCCAGATCTGGCGTGCCATGTTTGGAAATGTGCGGGAATCCTAATTAATTTGCGGGAATCCCGCAAGGGCGCATCCTGGCTGAAACACTGCACACAATCCCGACTTTTAATTACCCCGAGAAAGAAGCCTCTTGAAAACACGGAGGAAAAAGAAGAAAATGCTCGTAACCAGCATTTTCTCCTTTTCACACAATGCTATTTATTCTTCCCAAAACAAATTTCAATTTTTCTACCACATTTATTTTGTCGTCTGCAGATGCTTTCAATTTCAACCAGTCCAATATTTTGCTGTTTGGTAAAGGGATAGCCCATTACCAAACAGCAAAATATTTGACTGGTTGAAATTGAAGTCTGTATCAGACTCGTCTGGAAAAATGTTTTTAGGTTTGACAAAGGCTTGCTTAATAACAGTTTTCTAGACTCATTTCATAAAATTTAATCTGAATGTTTCAATTTGTATACATCAATAACTTTATTGTCTTATAAAGGCTCGAATAGGTCACACATAAATCCTAGCTAGATAAACATACCTTTTATAGATTTAATTCATCAGAAATTTAGGCAGATCTATTAAATCATGTATGTACATTGTAAAGGTATATAAGCCATGCTCTGTGAAAAGGGTGTTTAATGCATCTCCATGATGAATTATACCAACCCAGTCATCACATAATTATGGCTCCATAAAATTAATTTAGTCTAACAACTTACTGATTCATGAGATAGAAATAAAAAAGTTTAGACCCATGTCAGCCTGCATGGATTGAGCAGCCTGACATGGGTCAGTAGGTTTGGTAAATGCATTAACCCTTTACCACACAATCCTGAGTTTTAACGACCCCGAGATAAAAGCCTATTGAAAACATTGTGGGAAAAGGAGAAAATGCTGGTTACCAGCATTTTCTACTTTTCCCAAAATGTTTTCTACTGCATCAGACAAATTCAAGCATTTGAGCCAAATTTAAATTGTCATCTGCAAACACTTTCAATTTAGACAGGTCAGGATTTTTGTTGTGTGGTACAGTGTTAAATCTCTTTTTCACAGAGCATGTTTCATATTTGTTTACTTACCCTTTTCAGGAGATTTGGCAAAAAAGAACTGTATGCTGATATGCTGGCGATCTGTGGCAACTGCAACAATTTATTCTGGCAGGTAAGTGAAATGCAGGATCTTAAGTTTGTCTGTTTATTTGTATGGTATCAATACCATTTTCAACATTATTCCACTTACACCACTGGCAACCATTGCACCTTCCCATGGTATCCTAAAGTTTTTATTTTACTTTGCACAATATTCTTCCAAAACCACTGGCTGCTTTCCACGCTAGTATCATCAAAACAAACCAATGGTGAAAGAGGAATGAGTCCCGTCTCAAAGACTACCATCAATCGTTGGAAAGAAAATGGCTGAACATGGCATTTGAACCATCTACCACCTGTTTCAGGCTTTGTTACTGAATGTGCTACAGGGCTTGGTCTAGATTTTCATGACAGGGAACATTGGTTTGTATTGTAGAGTTGATCTTAAAAATCTAAATAAAATAGACCTGTTGTATGACCTAATATTACAACCATCTTTGGGCAAGTTTGTTAGTACTGGCTGAATCAGAAAAGGTGATTATTAACTTTTCAAAATATTTATATTTCACAAATTAATCAAGCTACTCAAATGGGAGAAAAAAGTGAAATCCAAATTATCTCCCTTGTTAGATAAAATCCAAGGAAACCAAATTGCAACTAGGTCTTTTTGTTTGGTTTCCTGTTTTTATCCTTGCTTTACCAAGAGATGTTGCGATTATTATAATTTGACTTATGATATATATGTAAGGTCTTCATTATATTTGCAAATCAATTTCCTCACACTAATACCACTGAAATTTTGAAGGAGATATTTAAACCTGAACATTCCTGAATAGTGCAAATGATATCAAGGATAAAAACCAAGTAACACCTTATTCAGGACCTAGTAAGTAGTGGAGAGTTATCAAGGGAAGTAACTGTCTTTTGTCTCCCATTTCATGATGTCTAAGGCAGTCGGCCCCGTCAAAGTGGTCACCCTTATAACTCTGTACCAGATAACAGAATTTAAGACTTGTCCATATATAAAGCATTTGCAGACAACTACATAGACTCTGCACAGCTGGTGCATTTTGTCCTAGAAAGAGTGGAAAACACTGGCAAAAGGAGAAAATACTAGTTACTAGCTTCTTCTCCTCAGGGATCGTATATACACATAAAAGATCCCTGTTCTGCTTTACCCACACAATGTTTTCAAAATTTGTATTCCTCAAGTTTGTTTGCTAAGAGGACAACATTTCAGTTCTCAATTGTGAAAAATAAGAAGAAATTCACTTGTATTAACCCTTTACCATACAATCACGAGTTTTGACAACCCCAAAGAAAAAGATTTCAAAAAACATGGTTTTGCAAGGAGAAAATTTTTGTAAACATTATTTTCTTCTTTTCCCATGATGGTTTCAAACTCTCTACCCTTTCCAAATTGAACTTCAGTTTTTGAGTCTCAATGTGGGCTGCAAATGCTTTGAATTTGGACTAATCTAAAATTTTGTCATTCGGTAAAGAGTTAAGCAAGGACCTGCCTTGAGCAACCACTTATCAATTGTACCACAACCACTGTTATAGATGGAAGTTTATATTTTTTTTATTTTTCACTTTTATTTTCAGTCTATTGGACATCCCTGCTCCAGCCAGCTCACACCAAAGTGTAAAGCTATCAGTCCAGAAGAGTTTGTGAACTTGTTCCAAATCTAGAGTTCAAGGTCAAAGTTCAAAAGTCACAAGGATCTCCATCATGTAAAAATCAAATATGTGCAATATTGTATTCTGCTGTTTATTTTTGGTAAAACATAAACTGTTTAGAAAGGCCCGGTGTCTGAGTGAAGTTGTTTTCTACTAATACATTGTGAATCCAAAATTGGGCTGCATGTTTTGTATAGTTTCATTCGGTCAACATTGACTGAAACTGGTACTGTAAGTACTTATTGCATTAACAGTTTACCGAATGACAAAATTTTGGACTCGTCCAAATATAAACCATTGCAGACGACAACTTTAATTTTGCTCTTTAGGCCTTGGAATGGGAGAAAATGCTTGTAACCAGCATTTTGTCATTTTCCCTCAATGTTTTCAGAAAATTGATCTTCACAGGATTGTGTAGTAAATAATTAGAAAGATTATGATAATTGAATGGAATTTTTAAGTCAGTGGTAAAAATTCAAAATGTAACAGTTTTAGAGTTCTTTGCAATGGAAACTTCTCACTGAATTGGACAGTGTAGATCCAAGATCAGACTTTATTTTCTGTGCAGTCTGGTCATGATCTATACTGTCTGCAAAAGCGTATTGAGTGGCACAAAGTAAGCATAGGGTTGATACTAGATTGTGCTTCATTTGAAAGTTGTTCAAATATTTATCAAGATTGTTGAATTATTTATTTTTTGTGATAATTTGTTTCTTGTCATTAAGAATAAGTAGAGATGTACTATATTATTAACGAAGGTGAATGTTTTACATTGTTCTTTTATCTTGCCAAGCTTTTCTTTCTATTATCTGCTTTTGTACATACATCTATAACATACATGTAGTTGACTCATCACCACCATACAGACTACTGGTTTACCTACCTTTCACCCTAAGGCTTTGGAACTTTTTCAAACAATGTAGATCAAAATCAGAGAGCATAGAACTTGCAGTCTTGTCTTGGATCTACATTGTGTAATAAATTGGAGATCTCTTTGACTCTTCCAAATTCAAAACATCTTAAGATAACAAATTTGAAATTTGTACATGGTAGAAAAATGTAATTTTAAAAGATTTCTTCCATGGGTCATGAAAAACAGAATTATTTGGAAAAGAGTAAAGCCTTTATCACCCAATCTCATGTCTTAATGACGCTGAGAAATGAAGCTTTTGAAAACACCTTTACCAATATTTCTTTCTTTTTCCACAATGTTTTCTACTCTTTCATAGCCAAATCTCATAATTCAGCCACATTTAAATTGTTGTCTACAAATGCCTTCAATTTCAATGACTCAAAATATTTGCCATTTGATAAAAAGTTAACACTTTAACCAACTACAAAGTAGACTTGTCCAAATTGAAAGCATATGCAGGCAACAAATTAAAGGTGGCCGAAATTACAAAATAGGTCCTCGATATGGTAGAAAACATTGTGAGAAAAAGGAGAAAATGAAGGTTACCAGTGTTACTGCAGTTTGATTTTAAAAGCTTTCTTCCTCCATGTTGTTAAAAGTTGGCATTGTGCGGTAAAAGGTTAAACAAAATCTGTAGTAACGATTTGCCAATTATGAGACTATCTCATTGTTCTGGTGAGTTACGTTGTTTATGTATTGTAATTTAAAGCACGGTTTTTCCCTATTTTCATAGAACACATATGACTCATTTTTTAGTCTATTTGTATGGTTATTGTTCAATGTCATCTTATGAAAATAACTATAATTTCCATTTTTATATCTTGCATTACAAAAAGTAATAAAGTTTTCCAAGTACATGTATGTGCCTATGTGAGTGTATTCACTTTTTACCAGATGGGTCTGAAAAATTGATATGTCTGAAATTTTGTCATCTGGTACACTAGTATCTAAATGACTGTCCTTAGTCATCTATTTCAGGTCATGTTCATCAACACTTTCTTAATGCTAAGACAGACCATGTGGTAGCCTGAGACTGTCCTGGTCAGTCATTTGGCTCATCTTGGAACAAATTTAAAACAGTACATACTTAGAGCTCCTGCTCTTTTATTGTTTCATTGATCTGAACTAAGATCTACTGTAAAAGCCTTTACTGGAGATACTGAATATTATGCAGGAAACATACATTTTATAGAAACAAAATTATTACTTTTTAACCCTTTATCACAGAATTCTGAGTTTTAAAGACCTTGAGAAAGAAGGTTTTTGAAGAAATTGTGGGTAGAGGAGAAAACGCTGGTAACCAGCATTTCCTCTTTTTCCGGCAATGTTTTCTACCATTCCAAAAACAAATGTTTCATTTTTGAGTCATATTTATTTTGTCATCTGCAAATACTTTCAGTTGGATAAATTCAAAATTTTGTCCTTTGGTAAAGAGTTAACAGTAAAGAAACAGTGCAGGTAAAGAAGCAGTAATGGCTTGTTACAAGCATTTGTTCCATTTCCCTGGATATTTTCGAAGGCTGTATTTGAACTGGGTATCCAAAAAAAGTGCTATTTTTAGATGAATAGATAGAGACAGAGTTTTATTTCTATTTTACTGTAACACACAAACTGTATATACTTGCGTTGCATTTCTAAATATTGAAGATCTGGAATTACGTAAAGATCTGCTGTTAGTTTTGAAGATGTTTATTGTTTTATGCTTTTCGTTGTTTAAAAGTCAATTATGTTTCACTTAAGTTTAACATTCATGTTTACATTGTATTGACTTGTTTTTGTAATTTAATAAACATGGTTGGATTCAAATAAAAAGCTTTCATTGATGTCATTGTTTTTTTAACTCTTTACCAAGTGACAAAAGTTTAGACTCGTATAATTTGAAAGCATTTGCAGAAGACAAAATAAATGTGACTGAAAATTTGAAATTTGTTTTGGGATGTGAGGAAAACATTGTGGGAAAAGGAGAAAATTTTTTGCCTCTCACCTCTGTTGCATGTGTGAAAAGAAGACATTGGCTTGGAAAGAAACTTCTCTCAGTATTGGAGAAAGCATATAGGCGCACTGACCAGAGTGATGCAAATTGTAAAATATTTAAGTTTACAGCTATCAACATTATTTCAGTCAAACCTTGATGATAACTTACTTATTTTTGCTTTTTCTGGGTTTCACCTGTCCTAACTGAGGTTCTACAACGTCTTGCCAAAGGAAATACCACATGACAAGTGCAGCCATGTTTCATAAACCAAAGCCTTTTCTCTTTTCCCCCCAGTGTTTTTTCTCCTGCCCAACTAATTTCAATATTCTAGCAACATTTTATTCATTCATCTAAAAATATCTGTAATTTTGTTGTTTGGTAAAGGGTTAAGACATAAACTAACACCTAAAACATTTTAAAAAAATCATTCATACCAAAAACTTAAATTTTTCTGGCTATAAGCGGTCTAAAACATGGTGCAATTAAGCAAGGGAGATAAGTGATTGCAAGTCATGAAAAGCATGAGTTATTTCCCTTCGACCAATAATAAAAGCTTATCGCAACCACTACCACAGAAGTCGTGTTTTTGTCCAGGTCAATTTAACTTCAACAATATGATACAAAGATATAAGCCATGCTCTGTGAAAAGGGGGCTTAATGCATGTGAAGAAAAGTATCAACCCAGGTCAGCCTGCACAGTCCGCGCAGGCTGACCTGGGCTGAAACTTTCCGCTATTGATCAATTTTCTGTATGCCAAAGGATCAGTCTACCTCATGATTCAGTTGGTTGTTAAATGAAATCGATTTTTATGGATCCATAATTATGTGATGTCTTTCTTGGTATAATGCATCACGGAGATGCATTAAGCCCCCTTTTACCAAAGTATGGCTCATATAAATTTCTTGTTTGGGAAATGGTTAAGCCATTTTGAGTGTGTTGTCTGTGAATGCTTTCAATACTAAAACCTCAAAAATTATGTTTTCTGATAAAACGTTCAATTAGTTTACATGTGTAGAGTATTTGTGTATCAAACTTTGTGTTTTGATGATCTTTATTTCATAAAAAAATCTTTAATCCTTACACCAAACTATCTCGTGTTTTATTGACCCTTAGGACACAGGCTTTTGAGACATTGCAGGAAAAGGAGAAAATGCTGGTGACCAGCATTTTCTCCTTTGCCCACAATGGTTCCACCTTTCCAAAGGAAAATTTCTATTTTTGAGTCACAACTATTTCGTTGTCTTAAAGCTTTCAATTGGGCAAGCCTAAAATGTTGTCATTTTGTAAGGGGTTAATTGTCCCCTTCATATATGTTTCCCTTAGATGAAAACTACACGCCCCCCCCCCCCCCGCCCCCCCAAGAAAAAAGAGACACACAAAGATTTATAAAGGAATGAAGTTTTATTGATGCTTTCAATTCCTACAATGTTACTAAATGAGAACTAGGTGTACATGAAACCTGGTAAAAGTGAGTGTTGTACACAGATACAAAAATGAACGTGTGGGAGGGGTCCTGTCTAGTCATGGGCTCCGTTTCTCATTCATGTTTTCTTTGTTTTGTCTTTAGTTACCAACCACAATTTGAAAGGCAAAAAACTGGAATAAAACACTTTATGCCCTCAAATGCAAAGTAGATTTAGGTTAGATGTAAATAACTTGCAGTAAGTTCTTAGGTTTTACACTGTTTACTATTGTGATATTTTCCGTCTAGAAATAGTGACAGCTGGTGCCACATTAACCAACTTTTTTGAATTCCATTCTAATTCTACATTAGAAAGCAATGCAATGTCTGAATGACTAAACCATTTCTACTGAAAGGCAGAAATTTCTTAACAATTAAGATTTCAATGCAGTTTAGAATGGTTAATAAGACCAGAATCTTTTTATCTGCTAAAAATATCCATTTCATCTATTTGGCACTCAAAGAGTTATATTGTTAATTTCAGAACACATTTTATATCCAAATCTTTCCGATATATGAAATAATTGCTCTTAAACGTTCCACAGTAGTCATACGTGCAGTATATTTATTTAGATGAAATGGGTAGATGAACAAGACTAGACAGGCCCATTTATTACAAAGATATAATTGTCCATATAATTACAGAAAAAAAATGGTTAAAAATATGAAATATAAAATACATGTACACATTTCATAACAATTTGCAATAAAACTTAATAAAAGCCATAAAATTTACACCCTCCTCTTACAAGTAAGAAAAAAAAACGACATTCAAAAAGCAAAAATTGTTTCTACCGCTGTGTTGTTCAACAACCATTCTCAGCCAATTACAAATAAAAAGCATTAAATTTACGTTCTTTTCTTACACATTTAAAAAAAAAAAATTCAAAGAATGTTTTGAACCCTTAGAGTGCCGAATAAACCCAATTAGACATTTTCAGTCTAGAAAGAAACACAATTAACTCTTCACCAAACGACAAAATTTTAGCCTGATCTAAATTGAAAGCATTTGCAGACGCCATAACAACTGGTAATCAAAATGTAAAATTGTCTTTCAAAGGGTAGAAAACATTGTGGGAAAAGAAGAAAATGCTGGTTCCCAGCATTTTCTTCTTATCCCACAATGTTTTCAAAAGGCCTCTTCCCTAGGATAGTTAAAACCAGGGATTGTTTGGAAAATAGTTGACTGCAATTTCATGGTTGCTTTTGTCTAAAGTGCTTCAGGAAAGCAGACAGTGTATATAAACGATCAGAATGCTCTTTTCTAAAGTCTGGTCTTGATCTACACTGGCTGCAAAGGCAACCAGACTTGTGAAAGGCCCTTTAAGGGTCAATAGTTTGTTTTTTCGCTAGAATGTTGTTCAAAAATTCTTCTAACAAGGGTTCTTGTTCTAAAATCTCAGACTTGTGCCAGTCTGTGTTCTGACAGGCTATACAAATCGCCTCCGCCAATCACAGATCAAGTCTTGAACTTGCATCACACTTACATAATTATATTTACATCTAAATTAGAAATGGAATACAAAGTAAATCCAGTATCTTCCTACTTTGTTTTCACCAATTTCTGTAAACTACAAAATAGGCATCCAAAATGTCTCTTTCCTGCCATGAGACTATTGATGTAATTTGTTGCATGTAGACCAAGATCAGCATTGAGATATTATGCAATCTGATCTTGGCTTTACCCTTTTCTCTATCATTAGTTTCAGTCATACTATACCATATCATTATCTGTATTAAACCTAAAAATTTTACTTTTTTATTCAACAATATAAACAATGAAGGATTTTGCATGATATTCTCCTGTGCTTTTAAATGATTTTCAGGATATCATTTTCTTACAGTTTCATTAAAAAAAAGAAACAAATTGACATGTTACTTATACAGAGCATTTTCATCACCTGCAGTACTATTGTTTTACAAGTCCCTTAACCCTTAAACAACAGACAAAATTTTAACTCGTCCAAATTGAAAGTGCTTGCAGATTACAGAATAAATGGTACTAAAATGATAAGATTTTTCCATGACAGTATCAAAAAAAATGTAGGAAAAGGAGAAAATGCTGGATACCAGCATGTTCTCCTTTTCCCACAATGTTTTCAATGCCCTTATTTCTAAGGGTAGTGAAAACATAGAATGCATGGATTGTGTGATAAAGGGTTAAAAGTATTCTAGTTTTCTTGTAGTACATCCATAATTTGCCAAAAAAATAATTTTGCTTGTCCATAAAACTATATTTTTAGGTTGTGCCTAGCATACAAACTTTTTGTAAAGTAAACCACAAGGCAACATGTATCAGAAGCAAGTGGTATCAAAAGCCATTTTAATTCTTTCCCAAATAACAGTATTTAAGACTCGTCCACACTGAAAGCATTTACAGAAGACAAATAAAGTGTGACAGATTGAAATTTGTTTTGGAAGGGTAGAAAACATTGTGGGAAAAGGAGAAAATGTTGGTTATGAGCATTTTTCCTTTATCCACAAAGTTTTCTAGAGTTTTCTTTCTCAGGGTCGTTAAAACTCAGGAAATGGTTAAGGTCGTCTGCAGTCCTCTATTTCTCATGACGTGACAAATTATGTGACAATGGTATTGATAAACGGTGTGTTTAGAAATATATTAATGCAGACCATAAGCCACAAGCATCATACACATTTTCACATTTTCAAAAACAGGCCCAAAAACTTCCAATACATTCACAAAATATCCAACAAAGCATTCTCTGAGCATCTTACCAATAACTGCATAAGAAATACATATGCTGGTGTAAAAAGTGTCATCATTATCTGAATGTAATGAACGAAAGTTAAATAACAGGACCTTAACCTATATTTGAAACAGTACGGTTGTTTTTAACATAAAATAAAAAGTATAATTTTTTCGGAGAATACCCTGTCTTCTATTCAAGACCATGGAAGAATAATGTAGGAAAAAAAGCTCCATTACCAACAGTATGTTCAAAAAAATAGTCTATTGCTTTACCACACAATCCCGACAATCAAAAACCCTGAGTAAGAAGGCTTTTGAAAATATTGTGGGAAAAAAGAAAAAAAAGCTGGTGACTTACTTTCTCCTTTTCTCACAATATTTTCTGACCTTTCAAACACAAATTTCAATTTTTGAGCCAAATTTATATGGTCATCTCCAAATGCTTTGAATTTGGACAAGCCAAAGGTTTTGTCATTTGGTAAAGAGCTATCAAAGTTGCAAAAAAGTCATATTAGAGGCAAAGCATTGCTGGTATCTGATTTGGTAATTCACACATCTACAAACTAACAGAATTTTTAACTAGCACCGAACAGCTTTGAAGAAAGTTGTGGGAAATGGAGCTTTTTTTTTTTTGGTTATAAGCAAATGTTGCTATCCACGCGATATATTTTGTATATTATTCAAAAAGATATTTTCATCAAATGTTTTGCTGAATGGCATATGCACAAGTTGATGGTATGTACCAAAGTAGCCTATATTGTGATGGGCTAACCTTGTTACCACATGACAAATTATAAAGATTAGTGTAGACTGAAAAACATTTGGAAATGACATGTGTGTCCCAAATAATGGAGTTTTTCTTTGGGAAAAAAAAAAAGAAAACATTGAGGAGAAAAGGAGAAAATGAAGGTGGTCAACATTTTCTCCCTTTTTCACAATGTTTTAAAGAGCCGCCTACTGCATGGTTATTAAAGCATTAGATTGCTTGATAAAGGGTTAATGATTTAACAGAACTTTTGCATTAATAAAAAAAAAAATTAGAACATTTTTCAAAATCATTTGTAAAGTCAATTAAGCTGTTAAAATGTATCTAAAAGCCATAAAATACTTATATAACTTTTCTTGTGTGTTGTAATTTCATTCTATCTCTAGCGTTTCTTTTCATACACATGTGTTTACACTTATTGCTACATTAAGATTTCTCTAATTCCATGTATTTTAAGGAAATATGGTTATGATTTAAAAATTCCTTTCAGCTCATCATAATAAAAATACACAAGGTTTAAAAAAGAAAACAAGAACGAATGTTGATGATAAAATTTATACATAAGTTTCGACAATATCAGTAAAATTTTGCAACAAGTAAAAAAGGGGGAAATTGCAAAGTAACAACATTGTTTGGAACAACATACAGGGTGTGTGCTTGAACACAATGCATAAGGTGGTTCTACAATGACATATTTATATGACCCATGCTCTGACAAAAGGGGGCTTAATCCATCTCCGTGATCCATGGTACCAGGCAAGCCATCACATACTTATGGATCCATAATATCCACTTTTTTTAACAACAAACTTAATCATGAGATATACTGGTCCTTGGACATACAGAAAATTGTTCAATAGCGAAAAGTTTTGGCTCAGGTCAGCCTGCGCGAATTGCGCAGGCTGACCTGGGTCGATACTTTTCGCAGATGCATTAAGCCCCCTTTTCACAGAGCATGGCTCATATTCTGATGGCTAAAATGACCAATTACCTCCTCAAAATAAAAATCGCAGCAGATGCCAATCACCTTTGCAAAATAAAGGTAATCATCATGACTTATGGGCTGATTGCATGAATGCATCTGGAAATACTGCCCTTTAATCCTTTACCATACAATCCTGAGTTTAACAACCTTGAGCAGGAAAACTTCTAAAAACATTGTGGCAAAAGGAGAAAATGCTGGTAACCAGCATTTTCTCACTACTCTCTAATGGCAAATTTCTGATTTAGGGTCACATCTTATTTGTTGTTTGCAAATGCTTTCAATTTGGACTAGTATAAAAATTTGTTGTTTGATAAAAGAGTTCAGAGCAATTTTCTTTTTGCCACAATGTTTTCAATTTATGACCTGCTGCATGGCGAAATAAAAGTTATCTGCAGGAGGTAAGAAGTTAAATACGTAAAGAAATGAGTCCTTCTCAACAGTTCAAGATTTTCACACACTGACCCATTAACACACAATCCAGTATTTTAACTGCCATAATGAGGAAGGCTTTTGAAAACATTGTGGGAAAAGGAGAAAATGCTGGTAACCAGCATTTTCTCCTTTTCCCACAATGTTTTCTATACATCCACAGGAAAATTTCAGCTTTTGAGTCGCACTTTATTTGTCAACTGCAAATGCTTTCAAATTGGACAGGCGTGAAATAGTGATGTGTGCTAAAGAGTTAATTCCATATATACATGTATGCACCAAATGAATGAAATTGACATATTTTTATGTACTGTAAGTACAAAGACAACTAGGTATTGCAGTTTAACCTTTTACCACATTCCAACTCTAACCAAACCATATCATGGTTTAATGACCCCACCTAAGAAGGTTTTTGAAAATACTGTGGGAAAACGGAGAAAATACTGGTGCCCATCGTTTTTTCCTTCTCCCAAAATGTTTTCTAAATGCAGTTTGATCGTGTGTCTACATTGTCCACTAGAGTCCATTTCATTTGGTTAGGATGCATACAGTTGACCCACTACTGTAAAAATGCCTTGCAAGCCCCTGCAGTTGAACACTTTAGAAAAAACATGGTTAAACTGCTCATTTTCAAAGTTCCATATATCAGGAAAAAAAGAAGTTTCCTTCATTCAAGTATTTCTTCTTTGTACAGTATGAAATAGGTTTGGGTAGGTCTAAAAATAGCCTGTTTAGTGATGGGTTTCTATATCTGAGCCATGCTCTGTGAAAAGGGGGTTTAATGCATCTGCATAATGTATCAACTAAGGTCAGCCTGTGCAGACTGCGCCGGCTGACCTGGGTCAAAACTTTTTGCTGTTGGTAAATTTTCTGCTTGTCCAAGGACCATTCTACCTCCAGAGTCAGTCAGTTGTCAGGAAAAATGGATTTTATGGATCTGTAATTATGTGATGACTGGCTTGGTACAATACATCACAGGCATGCATTACACCCCCTTTTGCCAAAGCATGGCTCATTAATTTTCATTGACAGTTATGTAATTGGTTTATTCCTGATTGCAGCCACCAGCATCAGCTGTTAACATTTGATAGAGAAATTGGTCCTTCATACATCCGTCAACGAATTCGGACCTCGTTAAGACACCATCGTTATTCACATCCATCTTTGCAAAGATTTTGTGCGTTCGTTCCTCCGGTGAATCTGTATCTTGATTGGTCAAGGCATTTCCTAACATGGAATATATAGCCTGTGAAATGAAAAGTAGAAATCAATATGAAATTTAATATCTGATTGCTCAGTGTGTCAGAACATCATTCAAGTGTCAGATGTTTATATCTATCTGGGCAGAAGACTTATTACATACTGTCAGAAAATTTGTCAAAAAGATAATAAGCAAGAGTTCACCAAGATTTAAAATGTCTACAGGAAGTTCTATCCTTGACCTTAACCCTTTACCAGACAACAAAATTTTAGCCTTGTCCAACTTGACAGCATTTGCAGACGACAATTTCAATGTGGCTCAAATAGACCAAATTTTCTTTGATAAGGTAGAAAAAACTGTGGGAAAAGGAGAAAATGCTGGTTACCAGCATTTTCTCCGTTTCCCATAATGTTTTCAAAAGGCTTCTTTCCCACGGTTGTTAAAAGTTTGCATCATGCGGTAAACTGTTAATCAACCCCTAGCACCAATGGAAATATTTTGTTTACTATGAGGACCATGATGGCCCTGGTTGTACACCGGCACCTTTGTCTTGTTGAGAAATACGTGACATGATCATTTACAAGAATATAGCATTCAGTGTTCTTACTCCATGACTGTTTTTGAAGCAGTGACTTTTGTTTTCATCTTTTACCATTTGTAATTTGATGTCATATGTTATTTCGGGTAGTCCCCCTGGCATTGTAATATTAGAATGTTATGTTGCCACTGAAAATCAACCCAACATAAGGAAAATCATGTAAAAACAAGCGAGCACCAATGCTTGGGAAAAGGAGAAAAATCATAATGCTGGTTTACAGCAATATTTTCTTTTCCAACAATGTTTTCTAGCCTTTCAACCACAAAGTTTAGCTAGTATCATTTGTCATCTGCAAAATACTTCCAATATGGACAAAGTCTTCACTTTGTTGCCCGGAAAAGATTTAACCCTTTACCACACGACCTTGAGGAAAAAGACCTTTGAAAATATTCTGGGAAAAGGATGCTGGTAACCAGCATTTTTTTCTTTTCCCACAATGTTTCCTATCCTATCAAAGACAGTAATCATCATTTGAACTACATTTGTCTTCTGCAAATGCTTTCAGTTTTGTGTCATCCAAAATTTTGTTGTGTGTTAAAGAGTTAATAACTGATATGTGTATACCATTGACAATGCTTCTTCTTTCCATTAGGTGAACTCTTCAAGTTAAAGGTGCATTTAAACCTAATAGGAAACCACACATTAACAAATATCAATAGCAACATACCATATACAATCAAATGCAACTATACTCAAGGGATAAAGAAACACAGGGCAAACTTTGAAGATGATTCTAGGCAAGACGTCGAGTATAATGTTTCAATATTTTTAAGTAAGAATGAAGATTAATCCATACAGAACAAACTGCAAAATCAACAATTTGTACCTGGTTAGTGATTTAGGAGTAACTGAAGGGGATTGAAAGAGAACTTTGTAATCTAAAATCAAAATGGACTGATTGTGGGAACTGGCTAGTCAATACAGAGTATGTCCCCCATTCGCTCTCTACACAGCCCTGATTCTCCTAGGCATTGAGTTCATGAGTGAGTTTATCCTCCTCATTGGGATGTTGGCCCATTCTTCCAACAGGGCTGCTCTCAGTTGGGCCAGAGTGATAGGCGGAGGCTGCCGTCATCGAACCTGTCTATCCAGCTGGTCCAACAAGTGCTCAATAGGGGATAGTTCGGGCTTTATGGCAGCCAATCCAGTGGGTGGATATTGTTGTTAGTGAGAAAGTCATGACAGATCCTCGCTACATGTGGCCCAACATTATCCTGCTGGAATGTGAGGTTGTTTTGCTGCAATAATGGGACAACATGGGGTCGGAGGATCTCATCTCTATACCTAGCAGCAGTTAAATGACCCGCTACAACAACCAGTGGTGATTTAACTCCATGTGAGATTCCTCCCCACACCATAACGGATCCACCCCCAAACCTATCCCTCTCTACTACGCAGCAGTTGGCAAAACATTCTCCAGATGTCGGTATACACGATGTAGACTGTCTAGTCGAAACAGGGTGAACTGGGGCTCATCAGTAAACAAGACCTGCCTCCATTGCCTCAATGGGAATATTCTGGTAGCATGTGCCACCACCAAAGCCATACGACACTGGCGACGAACAGCGGTAAGGGTCAGACGGGTGACTAGCCTGCAGACCAACTTCCCACAATTGTTTCCTTACAGTTTTTGCATGGATAGGAGTTATGAGTACCTATGGTATAAAGGGCAGATTCAGTGGCAGTAAAGTACCGATTGCGCAAATGCGAGAGACGAATAAATCTGTCCTGACGTTGTGATGTCACACGTGGATGCCCAGACCTAGGTCTCCCAGCAAACCGCCCAGTTTTCCTTAGATGTCTAGCAAGATATTCTATAGTGCAAACATGGACATCGAAATGTCTGGCAACCTGTATTTGCCTTGGACCTTGCAAAATCAGCGCAATGGCCTGACCCCTCTGAACTTCCGTCAGCCATGCCATTGTTTAATGCTATCAGAAATTAATCAAAATATCGGAAAATGATGACTGTGTCTCTATGAAGACTACCCAATGGTATGACAAGCAGTGTAACTCAATGTCACAACACTGCTGTGCACGAGATTTTTCCATTTCGTGCTTTCCCCAGGAGACATCATCATGCAGTACCATAATGCAACATCCAATACAGGAGCATGTGCACTGTATCCTAGAGAGTTGCTTGACAGATTTTCATTGTTTTTGAACAACGCGTTTGCAAGATATTGCAAATAATGTCACCCTGCGTTTCTTTATCCCTTGAGTATATCTTCACTTAAGCACATTTCAATGCAATGCAGTGTCTTACAAGTATATTCAGGTTTTTATTTCTCATTTACTATTCATGTTATGGGTTAGCTAACGCTTTGTCTTCATTACAGGCACCATATCTGACCTAATACATGTAGTACTGTATACATAGATATATACGCATGTCAAAAAATTAAGGGCAATTTGCATACTGAAATATTTTGTGAATTCAAGACACTTGTTATTTGTTGGTATACTTGTGGTAAAATAAGCGAACAGAATAATTTGTGAATTTTTGAAATTCACGAAATCGCAAAAATTTCCAAGTCACAAAAATTTCCACTTACACAGTAACATGCTGTCTTGCAAGACTCCTTTTTTTTCCTCAACAAACATGCAGAAGAGAGTTCAAAGTGATTTAACGCTATCGGACTGGTGATAATAGGTATTATTAGTTGTTCAGTCAGTTGGCAGGGGACTTGGAAACTTGTTCACAGCTGTGGTGAATCATGTCGCTCCGAGCCAAAGGCTAAGTGGTGACATTATTCACCACAGCCGTGAACAAGTTTGCAAGTCCCCTGCCACCTGACTGTACAAGAAATTTATCATACTGCAAAGTTTTACCATTCCAACATGTGTTAAGCGAAATTTCCCTGTTTTATGGACTCAAAAATAGAGTACACTGACGAATTAGAATTTCCCTTCTGAGTGCCCCAATTCAATGAAAACTGACGTCACTGGGAACCAACGTCACTGAAACCTTGGTTAAACGTGCAGTTTGGTGCATAATCTTGACGATGTCACTGTGATAGACATTTGTCGTATTTTCATTTAAACATGGTTGTAAACAACTTCAAGGTAAGTAACTATGAATTTAAATGATTTGTTGGCAAAAGTAAAACAACCATTAGTTGCCTCAAACGACCATAAGGTTATCCTTTTAATGTTTAGCACAATGTATGAGTTTCAACACTTCACAATTCGCTTAAATGGCGAAGAGACGGCTCGTTTTAACCCCCTGTGTATTTGTTTTAGAATGACATCAAGCGACAATACATGTAAAAGTTCTATATTCATTTATTTTCAAAAATAATCCATTCTTTCCATTTTAATGACAACCATCAAGGGAAACTAGTAATACTATGGTGCAGACTACTCAGTATGTTTGTCTTGTGGGCGGCTCGTATCAATCGATCGACGCCAGCATTTTGGATGTTGTGTTGAAAGTGTAGTCATTTTTATGGGGCTCCCGAAAGGGAAACTGCTTTTACGTGGGTTTTGCCACATGTACATGATATATAAATTATGTTCAGGGCATATTATCCAATCAGATCACCTGAAATTTCTTTGCAGTATAATAATATAAAATGTTTTTGGTATGTCAACTTACTTTAATAATTTCAACCATTTCATTTTTCTCAATGGTCCCATTTCCGTCAATATCATACATGGCAAATGCCCAGTTGAGCTTCTGTGATGGGTTGCCCCCAGATGTGATGTTTATAGCTAGAAGAAATTCCTTAAAGTCAATTTTACCACTATTATCCTTGTCAAACGATCTAAACACATGTTCACAAAACTGATCTGGATTTCCCGCAGGAAAGAATGTGGAATACACTTCTAAAAACTTCTGCTTTGATAGCAAGCCGTCGGGGCAGTCTCTCTGGAAATAAAATTGAAATTTAACAAAATAGCATACAGATTCTGGGATTTAGTCAGTTGAAGCCATTAGAATTACTGTACTTGTCTACCACTGTAATATGTTTACCCTTTTCTAAATCCGTAATAAAACAACCCTCGAGAAGCCTTTTCAATACATCATGGGAAAATAAAAAAATGCTGGTAACCATAATTATTTGAAATCTTTTGTATAATGTGCACATCATCAACTTGAATTAAGGCTCAATGCATGAATACAGTCATGTGAAAACATATTGGCAAAAGGAGACATTGCTATGTTTTCAAATAAAAGTTTATTGCAAGACACACACAAAAAATGTTCTCCAAGAGGTTGTGTTTATACAGAGATGAAAAAATATATCACATTAATACTTGACAAACTAATCCTGTGTTTCAAAGACCCTGAGAAAAAGGGCTTTTGAAACATAGTGGGAACAGGACAAACTCCTAGAAAAAAAATCCTGCCCATTACGATCATTTTCTCCTTTTCCAATGTTTTCAATCCTTTCAAAGACAAATCACACAATACAAACCACATTTAATTTGTTGCCTGCAAAAATTTATGCTTTCAATATGGATAGGTCTAAAATTTTCTTCTTCTGATAAAGAGTTAACCCTGGAAGCACCTTTTATAACTATTGTTGCCTTTGTGGCCAGTGTAGATCAAGATCAGGGTGCACAAAATGTGCACCCTGATCTTTGATCTACACTGTCTGCTTTGCTGAGACTTTCAGGACAATGGCAACCTTGAAATTGCTGTTTTTTCCGAGCTCTAAGAGTTAAAATACTCCCACTGGTACCAATAATGTATCACTGATTTGCTGGGCTGTCAACATGAAAAATGGATGTAACTTCAGACATGCCGAGCCTATTCTTGTGGGAAACAGTTTCCTTTGCCTGATACTTGACTTTTGACAGAGTAACAATTGAAGGCATCAATAATTGCACATTTATGTATGCAGGTCATGATTGAATCTGTTTTCAATATGTTTGAACTGATGTTCTTAAACTGAAAATTTTATTCAACCAAATACTGTGTGATATAACCCATAAAACACTGTATAAAATTTACCATTAGACTGACATGGAGATCAAGATCAGACTGCTTTTGCCAACATTGCAGATCAGGATCAGACTGCACAGAGGCTACACTCTAATCTTGCATCTATTCTATCTGTTATTTGTACGATATTCTAGCTAAAACAGTATTTTTGCCACAATATTTGACTCTTCTTTTCCGGTGATTTTCAATTACAGCATCATTTGAGAATCTTTGCATTGTAATTGGGTGCTCTACTTGATATAGGCCACAAGCCTAAGTAATATTGAAATACAGGTGACAAAAATGGTATGCTGATGTCTGATATGACTGAAATACTGATAAAAGTTGTTTAACCCTTTACCATACAATCCCGTGTTCAAACAACCCTGAAGAAATTACTTTTTGAAAACATTGTGGGAATGGTAGAAAATGCTGGTAACCAGCATTTTCTGCTTTTCCCACAATGTTTTCTACCTTTTCTGAGACAAATTCTACTTTTCATGCTATGTATAATTTGTCATCTCAGATGCTGTCAATATGGAAAATTCCAAAATTTTGTCGTTTGGCACAGATTTAACTAGGGCTCTCACTGAATGTGACTTAATACCCCCGCCAGTGCTTTGACAGAAACAGGCAATTACTAGTATTTTGTACACAGACAGACACACGGACGGACACACAGGCTGATTCCAGTATATCCCCGAAAACATTCGTTTTGCGGGGGTATAAATATCCAAACTCAAGCTAATGAACAAATGCCTTACAAGAATGAATATTATCCTTTTAACCGACAACGAAATGTCAGTCTTGCCCTAAAGAAAGCATATACAGATGACAAAATAATCTTTAAAAAGCCTTTCACAACAATAGTTGCCTTTGGGCCACCATAGACCTATATCAGACTGCACAAAACATGCAGTCTGATCTTTGATCTACGTAACCCACTTAAAAAACAAAAGATTCTGAACAAGAACAACCTTAAAATTTCAATTATATTTGAGCCCTGCTCTGTTAAAAGGGGATTTAATGCATTCGCAAAAAGTATCGACCCATGTCAGCCTGCGCCCTCCGCACAGGTTGACCTGGGCCAAAACTTTTTGCTATTGGTCAATTTTCTGCATGTTCAAGGACCACTTTACCTCATGATTCATTTGGTTGCTAGACAAAATATAATTGATTGATCCAAGATCTTGTGATGGGTTGCTTGGTATCATGCATCACAGATACGCATTAACCCTGTACCAGTTTTAACAACCCTGAGAAGTAGGCCTTTTGAAAACAATGTGGGAAAAAGAGAAAATGCTGGTAACCAGCATTTTCTCCTTTTTCCACAATGTTTACTAGACTATCTGATACAAATCCCACCATTTGTGCCATATAAATGTTGTTTTTTGCACATGCTTTCAAATTGGAACCATCTAAATTATTGTCATACTGGGAAAGAGTTATGCCCCTTTTGACAGAGCACGGCTTGTCTATTTGGGTCAATTTTCTAGACTAAAAGTGTCTGTTGGGTTTATTCAGTGCCCTTAGGGTTAAATGCGACTGAAATTGTTGTATTTTCAGTTGTACTTTGAGCCATTTTCAACATTATTTCTGTCATATCATCGCAATAGCCTGCTTATTTATGTCTGTGTTCTGGGTTTCAGCATTACTAGGCTACAGCCCTCAAGTGTCGTGTACAAGAACTTTTCTGTTACTTACCATAAAACCCCTGTACCAGTCTTTGATCTCATTTTTACAGAATTTCGTATTTTGAACAAGAAAATCCAAATCTTCTTTTGGAAGCTTCTTCTTGGATGATTTATTTCCCATTCTGTTGGTGTATTGCAAAAAATCTGAAAAGAGACGAAGAAATTTTATCAAATAATTGTCAGTGTAAAGACTACTGTCATTTGAAGGTAATCCTTACTCTATACCAGTTGACAATTTTAGACCTGTCCAAATTATAAGAACTTGCAGATCACAAATTAAATGTCAGTCTAATTACGAGATTTCTCTCCAAAAGTGAACAAATCATGGTGGGAAATGGATGTTTCCATCATTTTCTTCCTTTTCCCCCAATGTTTTCAAAAGCTTTCTCCAACAGGGTTGATAAATCTTAGGTTTGTGTGGAAAATAGTTTAAGTTGACAACAATGTGGATTTGAAAACACATCCATGTGTTTACTGAAAGTAAATAATTGGATATAATAACTGATAGTTTTCATTATAAAGACAGACTGAAGTTAATAACCAAATAATATTAGATGTACAATTATCTCTGTCAGGAAGTGGTAAAACATTGTGACAGATGAGGAAATGGATCATAAAGATAGAGCAATTTCTGTATGTAACACTAGTTTATCAAAACTTTTTCATAAGAAGTATCCATATGGGTCAACACTTGTGTCATAAGCCATGGACAAAATAAGAACCTTTCAAGGAGGAATAGGTGCAGGTCAGACTACATATTTTTATTAAGACTGCACAGAATAAGCAGTTCAATCTATGATCTACACTGTCTACAACTTAATACAATAACCAAATAGTCTCTTAATCTGTAATGAAATGTCAACAACCGTTTTAAAACAGAAGACAATCTGTATTTTTGGAATCAAGTTAACTTTTACTAAACAATCCCATAACTTTACGACCGCTTGGATTGATTGATTGTATGGTGTTTAACGCCGTGTTCAACATTATTTCAGTTATATAATGGCGGCCAGTGCACCTATCCATGCTTTCCTGGAGACTCTTTTACCAGTACTCCGCACAATTTTCTTTCCAAGCCACTGGCTGCTTTCCCACATGACCATCATCGAAACAATGGTCAGCGGTGGGAGAGGAATGAATCCTGTCGCAATGACTATCATCAATCCTCGGAAAGAAATTGGCCGAGCCAGGGATCGAACCCATGACCCCTTGTTCTCAAGTCCAGCACGCTACCGACTGAGCTACCGGGGCTCGACTACGACCGCTTGGAAGATGGTTTTCAAATACTTAGTGGGTACAAAAAAAAAAGCAAAAATACTGGTAACCAACATTTTTTTTCCCTTTTATCTCTTACATGTTTTCTACACTTTCAAAGATAAAATGCACCAATTTGAGACTTTGTTTAACTCTTTACCAAAGAACAAAATTTTAGACTTGTACAAATTGAAAGTGTTTACAGACATCAAAATAAATCTAAATCAAAAATTGAAGATTGTTTTTTGATGGGTAGAAAACATTGTGGAAAAAGGAGAAAATGCTGGATACCAGCATTTTCTCCTTTTTCCACAATGTTTTCAAAAGCTATCTTTCTCAAGGTTGTGAAAAGTCAGTACTATGTAGTGAAGCGTTAAAGCAAATGTCTCCCATATACACAAAATGTTGTTTGGGAAAGACTTCAATACTTGATTCCATGACATAAAAAAAAGTACAATCATGTACTTTAGTTCACCATATATCAGGCTAAAAAAACCAGCAGTGAAAAATAAGAAGAGGGAGAGAAACCACTGGTATGCCAGATTGATTTTCCTGTCTGTTTTTGATGGAACAGTGTCAGACCATGTAATATCATTTAAATGCATCATCCTGTATTTATCCCAAACTTCTGATTAAATGCTCCCTTTTAGTATTCATATTTCTCAATAAGGAATTGATGAATATCATTTCCTGCATTTCAAAGATATTCAACTGGGTTTTATAAATATGGCAATCTTTCAAAATTTTTTATTCATTTACAACTGAACAGAATATGGTTTCTCCCACATAAAAAAAGCACCACAGACTATGAAGAAGTACTGATGGGGCTATCAAGAGAAAAGCCCACTTTCCTCTCCTCACAAAAATGCAATCACATTACAAACTGTCTCTGCATCCCCATAGATCTGTTGGAATTTTGGAAATAAATGCCCATTTTAATGCTTCAGAGGAGTCTGTTCACGATAAAATGTGAAAAATGCTAGGAAATGGTTGCTATGGGACCAAAATTATCTTATATATCTTTAACTCCTTACCAAACTACAAAATTTTAGATTTTCAAATTGGAAGAATTTGCAGACAAACAAACTTCATGTGGTACAAATGATAAGATTTTTTCTTTGAAGGGATTAAATAGTGAATACACCGTGGGAAAAGGAGAAAATGCTAGTTACCAGCATCTTCTCCGTTTCCAACAGTGTTTTCAAATGCCATTTTGCAAGGGGTTTCTTTACCATAGGATTTGTCTATAAAGGATTAAAGTCTAGTTAATCCTTAGAATTCCAAGGACATCTTTATTTGCTTTTTGGGATTCTAGACCAGATAAAGCTCACATATGAGAACATAACCCTTTCCCAAACGGCAAATTTTGGACCAGACCAAATTGAAAGCATTTTGCAGATGACAAATTAACAGTTGCTAAAAAGATGATTTTTTTATATGATAGGGTAGAAAACATTGTGGGAAAAGCAGAAAATGCTGGTTACAAGCATTTTCTCCTTTTCCCACAATGTTTTCAAAAGGCTTCTATTCCTGACCCGTAAAAACCAGGGATTGTTTGGGAAAGGGTTAATTCTAGTCTGATAATGGATCTTCACTGTTCCAATGCTTCAAGAGAAGTTCTGGGCAAAACAGCACAGAAACTGCACCATATAGGTCTATCTACCAAACTGCAAGAAATATGAATAGTAAAAAGCGGGCATTTACGTCTTTACCAAACAACAAAATAAACCAGATTGGACCTAGCTGAACTAGTTTTAACTTAAGCCCCCGTCACACCAAACTAGTTCTTAGAACGTCTTACCCTGTCCCGACATAATCGGAAAACGGGTTGTGATCAGGGTAGAACGTGTAATTTTGGCTTAATAATGCCTGAAGCCCCAGTCTCACCAAACCTGTACCCCGGTCAACAAAAGCGAAAAAAGGGCTGCGGTCGGGATAGGACGTGTAATTTCGGTAGGTAAAATGCCATTGCACTGCCAATTGATGCCCGACTGCACTGCGTCTTTAAAAGGATCTAAGTACGGCAGTTCTGTTTGTAGTACATCCATCTTGTTTTAAGTACACTGTCACTCTGTCTTATTACAGGACAGGATAGACGGCAAAAAATTTTGAGCTGGTGCTAAGTTCTGGAGCACCCGTCTTGTCCTAACCCGTCTATTAAGTTTGTAAACAGTTCGTAAAAGGTTGCCATTTGGTTTAGCCAATCACAAATTGTGTAACTTTCAAATCAAGAAAATTCTTGAGAATCAGATGAAGAATATTCTTAAGAATGGTTGTTAAATGCTGAAAATTTTCTAGATTTGAAAGTCACACAACTTCTGATTGGCTAAACCATTTGGTTTAGCCAATCGCAGGTTGTGTTACTTTCAAATAAAGAAAATTCTTGCGATTTAGACAAAGAATATTCTTAAGAATGGTTGGTGAATGCTGAAAATTTTTTAGATTTGAAAGTAACACAACCTCTGATTGGCTAAAACGATTTGGTTTAGCCAATCACAAGACATGTTACTTTCAAATTTAGAAAATTCGACAAAGTATAGTCTTAAGAATTGTTGGTGAATACGGACCCAGAATACAGAAATACCATTCTACTAGATATTGATCCTTACCGTTAGAGCGCTGAACAAATCTTTATCAACAATGTCTTAAGACTTGTTCAAATTGAGAGTGTTTGCATATGACAATTTTGAATGTAGTTCAAATGAGGGAATTTGTCTTTGATAGTGTAGAATACATTCTGGGAAAAGGAGAAAATACCATTTACCAGCCTTTTCCCTTTTTCCCACCATGTTTTCAATACCCTTCTTCCTTAGTTTTATTAACACTCCAATCGGGTGGTAAAGGGTATTTCATTTATCAAGGTTTGCTCAATATTAATGATATTCTTTTTTTGGCGGAATCTATCACATAGTAGTACATGTAGTTAAAATCCAGGCTTAAAATGTCCAAATAAGGCAAAATGCCATGAGAGCGACAAATTTATAACCTTACAATTCTATATCAATAGTGAATACCTTATGACAAGGTTTCTACAAGTTTAAAAACAACTGACATTGTTTGAGCTGTATTTAACCCTTACCACACAACCCCGAGTTTAACAACCCTGAAGAAGAAGGCTTTTGGAAACACTGTGGGAAAAGGAGCAAAACGCAGGTAACCAGCATTTTCTCCTTTTCCCAAAATGTTTTCTACCCCATCAAAGACAGAATTCATCACTTGAGCTACATCTATTTTGTTGTCTGCAAATGCTTTCAATTTGGTCAAGACCAAAAATTTTGACATTTGTTAAAGAGTTTAATAATGGTCTGCAAATACTTTCAAAATGGACAAGTCTGAGACATCATCTGTTAGAGATAAATCCCAAATATTGCTATGTCAAGGCCGCATTTGTCATATTGTTTAACTCTTTACCAAACGGCAAAATTTTGGACTGGACCACATTCAAAGCATCTGCAGACAACAAATCAAATCTTGTTAATATGATCATTTCTGACTTTGATAGGGTAGAAAATATTGTGGGAAAAGGAGAAAATGCTGGTTACCAGCATTTTCTCCTTTTCCCACAACGTTTTCTATAGGCTTCTTTCTCAGGGTTGTTAAAAGTCGGGATTGTGTGTAAAGAGTTAACTCTTTACCAAACGGCAAAATTTTGGAGTTGTCCAAATTGAATGCATTTGCAGACGACAAATCAAAGGTGGCTCAAATGATGAAATTTGTCTTTGATAGGGTAGAAAACATTGTTGGAAAAGGAGAAAATGCCGGTCACCAGCATTTTCTCCTTTTCCTACAATGTTTTCAAAAGCTCCCTGCTTCAAGGTTAACTCTTTAATACGTGGCAAAATTTCAGAACTGCCCCAACTGAAAGCATTTGCAGACAACAAATGCTGCTAAAAGGGTGAATTCTCTGTTTGATAGGGTAGAAAACAGTGTCAGAAAAGGACAGAATGCTAGTTACCAACATTTTCTCTTTTTCCCACACTGTTTTCAAAAGCTTTCATCCTTGGGGTCATTTAAAGTCAGGGCTGTGTGGTATGGGGTTGATAAAATATAGGAACAGTCAAGAAGCAAGGTCAAACTGAAAATTCTAAGCAGTCTGATTTTGATTTAGATCTCCATTGTCGTGAAAAAAAAAAAATCTTATATTTCTGGATTTTTCCTTTATTAATAACTTCCATTTCAGACATTCAGTGCTCTAAAGCTTGAAATGTCAACCGCTATACAATAGGGATACAATTTCTCAAAGAGATTAACTCTTTGCATGCTGGTAACAACAGTAGGTTTATTATTACAGACAATATAAATCAAGATCAGACTGCACAGAAGATGAAACTCTGATCACAGATCTACACTGGCAGAATTAAGATCTATTTGCTAGTTAAAATCAACCTTGAATATGTAATATTTTTATCTATTTCTGCCATCCAAAAATGTTCCTTCTGTCTACATGGCAATCTAAAGTTAGGAAGATAATATGCAAGGAACCAGTCAATGCACAGAACTATTCCAGTAACATCATCAAAGAACCATGAGTGTGATATTAAAACTTAACTCTTTACCAAATAACAAAATTTTAGACCTGTCCAAATTGAAAGCATTTGCAGACGACTAAATAAATGTGACTGCAAAATTGAAATTTGTTTTGGAAAGAGTAGAAAACATTGTGGGAAAAGGAGAAAATACTGGTTACCAGCATTTTCTCCTTTTCCCACAATGTTGTCATAAGGCTTCTTTCTCGGAGTCATTAAAAATCAGAACTGTGTGGTATGAGTTAAATCAGCCAAGCTTATGATGCACTTTAATCTCTGAATTCTTTACTAAACAATCCAAAATTACTGATCCTGAAGATGTCCTATCTTTTGAACACATTCTCGGGAAAGGAGACAGAACTAATATCCCAGCGTTTTCTCCTT
This sequence comes from Hippopus hippopus, assembly GCA_946811185.2. Classification (NCBI taxonomy): domain Eukaryota; kingdom Metazoa; phylum Mollusca; class Bivalvia; order Cardiida; family Cardiidae; genus Hippopus; species Hippopus hippopus. Next base: position 64,016,110 of record OX328099.1, on the reverse strand, counting down.
TTTCCACAATATTTTAAACCCTTTTATAAACAAATTTAAGTTTTTGAGTTACATTTATTTTATTGTGTGCAAATGCTTTCAAGTTGGATCAGTCTAGGATTATGTCCTCTGATAAAGGGGTTGAACCTATTGAAATATGTCTAATGATTGGATTTGTTGGATAGGTCAGTGCAGTACACCATTATGCAAATTAATTAAATGCTGTGTAACATTTTGCATGCCTGCATGCTCTAGTGAGCTTCAATCGTCTCTAAATCCATTATGGGAGTATTCTGATGTTCATCCATGGATTGATCGACCTTTTTCCAACTCTTCTGTATAGATCTTCAGACCTGTCATTTTATCTTTCAGGTCTCTTTTGCAACTATCACATAGTCTTTTTCTGTCTCCTGAGTGGTCCTGCTTGGCCTTGTGCCTATGGTGTTGGTCCAGTAATACAGGTCCTGGGTTTGACCCCCATCCAAGGTACATGTACTGGGCTTTTCCTGGGAGCCTCCTTTGGCACTTCAGAACCCCAGCCTAACACCAGTAAGATCCAGGGAACACCTGAATAGGTGAGTGTCACTATATTACGGATTGGCTAAAATAAAGTTTAAAGCAGCCTAAAACACATTCAACCAATCTATCTCATAGGAAATGTCATCTGAAACCCATAGCTGCCTGATAGGACAACTTCAGGTCAATATTTTTTTTCCACAAAATAGATTTAGTATAGAGTGTAAAGAATTCACTGGATAAAGAAAGAAAGAATTATCTATATAATGTGATTTTAAAAACATTGTAAGTAAAGAATCATGAACCTTTTTTGAACCAGAAACTTCTGCTCTAGGTATATAAATCCTGTACTAATTTATACATGTACTTTCTCAGGATGTTGTCAAACTTGTTTAAATTTGTTATAGTGTATCTCTTAAGAAAGAAAAGACTTAGGTCTTTACCAGCGACAAATTTCAGACTCCTCCAAATTGAAGACAGTCATTTGCAGACGACAAAAAAAATGTGGCTTAAATGACACCATTTTCTGTAAAAGGGTTGAAAACATTGTGGGAAGAAGAGTAAATACTGATTACCAGCATTTTCTCCTTTTCGCACAATGTTTTCTAAAGCCTTTTTCCTCAGGTTCATTAAAACTTGGGACCTGTGTGGTAAAAGGTTAAGGAGAAAAATATTTAACTCCATAGCAAACAATCTTAGTTTTAGCGATGCTGAGGCAAGAGGCTTTTGGAAAAATTGGAGGAAAAGAAGAAAATCCTGGTAGCCAGCATTTTCTCGTTTTCCCATGACTTTCTACCATTTCAAAGAAAGAAGTTATCTTTTGAGCTACATTAAATTTGTTGTCTGCAAATGCTTTTAACTTGGCCGAGTCTAAAATTTTGTCATGTGGGAGGGTGTTTACAGAGGTAAACTGAGTTAAAGGAAGATCTCCTAAATGACTAAAGAACAACAGACCCAACCACTGCTATATCAACTTTAAGATCATAGTGCACAGGCCATGAAGTTCCATCTTTGAGCTATACTATCTACTCTATTGAGTATTTTGGCCAAGGGGAGGGGTGTGAGCAGGCTTTAGTATACCAGCCCTTAGTATACCAGCAGTCTCTCCAAAAAAATAATGACAGTATTAAATCTACATATCTAGACTGTCTCTATGACAATTCCTTTGTCTTTGCAAAAAAAAAATAGAAGATGATACAAGCTTCCATGCGACTTTGATAGATGGTCTCCAGAGAAATAATAGGGGACACAGTCTGTTATTATGTCTGCCTTCTCAAAAAGACAGAGGGAAAAGGATCTACTGTATTCTCGTAAACTTGCTTTATTTCCTGTAACTCTTTACCTGACAACAGAATTTCAGACTGGTGCATACTGTAAGCATAGGTTGCAGACAACAGTTAACTCTTTCAGTGCCAAATAAATAAACTCAACCTCTTTCGATGGCTATAAATACAATCCATTGGAATTCATAAAGATTTTGATTGTATAGGCTTGACTATATAAGCGGATGGTATAGATCAAAGATCAGACTGCACGTTCTGTGCAGTCTGATCTTGATCTATGCCATCTGCAAAAGTCACTGTTTTCGCCTATGGCACTTAAAGGGTTAAATGCTTAAACCATACAACTTGTCCTTAATAAAGTAGAAAACATTGTGGGAAAGTGGGAAAATGCTGGAAACCAGTATTTTCATCTTTTCACGCAATGTTTTTTATTTTAAAAGCATTCTTTATCAGGATTCTAAAAAGAAAGAATTATTCAAATTTATTTGGTACATGTATAGGATTGAACCTTAGAGTGTCAAAAAGAAATGAAACGACCATTCTTCATTTAAATGAAAAAAATATAAATTTGCATTTTTTTGGGTTATTTTTTCCCAATTATCTCACAAACTATCAGACAAATTTTATTCAAGATCAGACTATATGTTCTGAGCAATCTGATTTTGATCTATGCTGTCCAAAGGCAACTATCTTTTGAGTGCTTGACTTTCAAAAGATTTAAGTTAAAACAGAGGGAAGGGTACAAATAGGCTTATTTCACTAAATCTTTATCAAACAACAACGTTTTAGACTACTGCAGTTCATATTGAAAGGAATTATTGCAGATGACATAATAAAATGTGGTTAAATTTATTGAGTTTGTCTTTGAAAAGGTAAAGAAATCTGTAGGAAAAGCAGAATATGTAGATAATCAACATTTTCTCCTTTTCTGGACAATGTTTAACCCATTACCAAACAACAATATCCTAGACTTGTCCAAATTGAAAGCATTTGCAGACGACAAAATAAACCTGACTCAAACTTGGAAATATATTTTGGGAAGGGTAGAAAACATTGTGGGAAAAGGAGAAAATGCTGGTTACCAGCATTTTCTCCTTTTCCTACAATGTTTTCAAAAGACTTTTTCTTTAGGGTCGTTAAAAGTCCGGACTGTGTGGTAAAAAGTTAAAAAAGCCTTCTTTTTCAGGGTTTTTAAACCTGAATGGTTCAGTAAAGGGTCAAACACTGCTTTATTTTTTGTAACTAAGGCTTCGACTACATGCCAGGCTCCTGAATCTCTATATATTTCTTGTTTTCAAATAAAGTCAAACCAGCGTCAGTAAATGGGGATCAGAAATCAAAGAGTACTGAATCTTCTAGTACTAAGTATCATCAAACTCCTGAAATAACTATGGCAAATTCCTACTCACAACCCTTCTATTAAATGGGTTGTGCGCTATCTACTGTGTTACTGGGGCTTGCCAGAGTTTTTCTAAAGAGTATGATTAATCAAAATGGAAAGAATGGACCTTTTTTCAGGAAAGTTTTGTACCTACAATCTAATTACAAGCAGCTAATCTAATCATAAAGGAAAACCACTGATGGGATTTTCAGGCATAATTTGTTCCACATTGGCAAAAAACTTGGTTTTGTTTCACGCTCACCGACAACTTCAACAATTGAAAGGTTAAAATAAATTACAGTTCTTTAATTTTCCTTTTGCTCCATTATTAACATTAAGCCCTGCTAACCCACAGTTTCAGCTGCTGCTTGAGCAGAAAATATAGAGCACAAGGCCATCATCTTTGATCCAGCCAGTCCAGCAATGGCCAGACTAATTTTTTTGCCAAATAGAGTATTGGCTGTACCACTTTTTTCATTTCAGTGGGTCTTACATAGAAAGCTGATGTAAGCATCTGAAATGCAGTAAATTGAGTTTTAATTCAGGGAAATCCCCCTCCCCCCACTTGTGCCTTCCAAACGCCCTGAATGCCCAAACTGTACAGGTTTACCACGGTTAAAAAAGTGACGATGGCCCTGGATCAGGACTAGATTGACAGATGATGCACAGCTTGAATTTGTTTCGAAACTGTCTTATATTTAGTGAGACATTATGAACTAGATACTTGAACTCCTTATCAATCAATTATGCTTGTGTTTTAATGACTTTGAGGAAGAGGACTTTTGAAAAACATTGTTGGAATAGCAGAATCAGTATTTTCTCATATCCCAGAATGTTTTCCACCCTATCAACCCTTTACCGCACAATGCTGACTTTTAACGACCCTGTGAAGGAAGCCTTTTGAAATCATTGTGGGAAAAGGAGAAAATGCTGGTAACCAGCATTTTCTCCCTTTCCCACAATGTTTCTATCCTATCAAAGAAAATTTGCACCATTTGAGCCACATTGAAATTGTCATCTGCAAACGCTTTCAGTTTGGACAATGTTAAAATTTTGTCGTCTGGTAAAGGGTCAAAGACAAATACCACTAACCAGACCACGTTTATTTTGATTTGTGGCCTGTATGTGCTTTTCAATCTGATAGAGTATAGAATCATAACCTTTGGTAAAGAGTTAACCCTTTACCACACAATCAGGAGTTTTTAATACTGGTAACCAGCAATTTCTCCTTTCCCTACAATGCTTTCTCCCCTTCCAAAAACTGATTTCAATTATTGAGTAACATTAGTTTAGTTGTCTACAAATGCTCGGACATGTCTAACATTTTGTCGATTGGTGAAGAGTTAACCAAGAGGCGAAATATTCTTCAATAATCAGAACTTGAGGGAGTTATCAAAATTTTAAGAAAACTATCAGTTACCATGGCCATAATGGTACCATAATGGTATCAAGTTTTTTTAACCAACCTGCTATTACATGAAGAACAAAAATTCATTCTTCTTCATAAAACTGTCATTTCACCCTTTATCAAACCAGTCCTTATATTCGAAAACCCAAAGAGGACGGCTTTTAACAGCTTTCATGGGAAAAAAAAAGACATTGCTGGTTCCCACAATGTTATTTCATGCTGTAAAAGACAAAACCGATCAAAGAGGTGTGGAATTTGTTGACATCCACTGCTTTCAATATGGACATGTGCAAAATTTTGTCACTTGCTTTAGAAGTTAATTCAACCTATCTTGCACCAGAATCACAAACTTCAATAACACAGCTGCAAGATAGCATGATGTTAACCCACATTTAATTTGCCTGCAAATGCCTTGAAAATGAAACACCTACTTCCTGAAAAAGAAAGTTTTTATTGTTTTGTTGTATGGTAAAGGTTATTTGCAACTAAAACTCTCAGGTGTGATGTGTCCTGGAAAGGGTAGAAAACATTGTGGAAATGGGAAAATGATGGTTACCCGGTGTTTCATCTATGCAGCGGGATTGTGGGAATCCCCCACTTTTGTAGAGATTCCCCAACTTTATCTAACACAGTGCAGGACAAGGCTACCACTCTTTCATAGGTTATTGATGGTATTTTGATTATATTACTCCCAATTATTGAATTAAATCACTAGCCTATAACATAAATACTGTGACTGATTAGAAATGCTATCTGTTGTGTTTCACATGAGAACAAGAAATATCTTTAAAAAAAAGATAGACGGCGTAAGAGGCACTTGGATAATTATGAATACAGTTAAATTTGTTTGTAGTTGATCTGTAATATGAAGAGAAATGATGAAAACTGTTTTGCATATGGTTGAAAGCGTAATTATCGATAACATTTAAGAATGGGGAAGCATGTTTTTGTTCTTAAATGAAGCACCTTTCAAACACAGAGTGTGCTGTGCTTTTTCTCCCTTGAGGTTTTTGTACCCTTTGGTAACTGGAGTTGGGGGTACACAAACAAGGATGGGGGTTCAGATCTAAACTACATAATTTCATTTAAATACCAAGTTTTAATGACAGCCTATTAAAAGATAAATTGTTTTCATGCAATATGCGCAAACAAGATTTTATAGACAGATCTGCATGTTCACAGTTATAAGCTCTTCAAACACTTTAGTAACCTTTCCTCAAACTGTGCAGACATTTTTGGCAAAAATCAATTATAATGTTTGCTAAAAAAAGCAGATAAGTGAAATATCATGGAACTGGTCCAATTCCTGTACAAAATCTATCAAATCGGTAGTGTTGGGCAATCGGTTTAAAATCACTAACGATTATCGCTTTGTAATCTGAAGAGCAAACCAACTAGGTATCGGTTGTACAATCGGTTTCTCTATTTAACTGAGGATTCCGTTTTGCTTTAAATACTGTGACAGTTTGTCTGCATGATATTAAGTCTATAAAGATGTTGTGTTTTGTATTTTAAAAATCAATGGAAATACAATACCATTAAATTTTTTGCTTTATTTAATATCATTTATTTTGGTCCTTAAATTTTAATTTCCAAACCATTTAAAAAAATTCAGACATATTTCAAGCATTTGCAGACGACACCACCAACCCCCCCATCCGCTTTAGATCTATATTTTCATTTCATAAAACAACAATTTTTTTCACTCATGAACAGAATTTTAGCTTCCACTTATTGTTTTAATCAGAGATTTGTGTAATTTCACTGTTTAAATTCATTATTAAAGATGAGAAAATAGTTTGAAGTCTCTCTGATCAGACGATGCCACGCTGATTGTTGTAGTGTCATGGGTTTTCAGGTTTTTTCTGGCGATCTATTTTTTGTGTCACTTAATTTTTGAAGAAGTATTACCACATGATTTGACATCAGTTAGTCATTTTGAATAGCAGGTAACTTTAAAATCTGTCACTTTACACTAGATAAGAGGATTAACACCTTTATTACGTTGTCATAAATGACTCGCCAGCTTCATTATCACACACGTCCTTCACATTTTATACTGATCGTGTTTAGCCCATATTTCTGCAGGATGCATGCAAGCTAGGTTGTATGAAGCTCTAGACGATAATTTCATGCGTCAGATTGACATTTAGAGCAGATATTTTTCACTGTCAAAGACAGGTCATTTCAAATTTCCAAGTGTCAAAACCCGGGCTCAGGGATCAAATGAGAAACTTGCCGAGTTGTCAAGTTTTGTCAAGACATCCACAGACAAAAATTTCTTTCTCATTTTTCCAGCCAATTTTCGTGTTTGTTATCAGTAAGTTGAATCCAAGAGTGTGAGTAATATTAGTCACAAAACCAAGTGCTAGAAACAAGTATTCATGTTTCACGACCGAGCGAGCTTCGGTACCGACTACAATCGATTCCGGGATTTCTCGATAGCTTATCGCAATCGGAAGCCAAAACCAACTGACTTTTGACTATAGTCGATCACTGGCCCACCACTACAAATCAGATTACAGTGTATGACTGAAATTTTTCCCCCTTTTTCTGTCGCTTTGGTGTTTAGGTAGCACTATTGTCAACTTCGGAAGATAGTTGCCGATCCGCAGCTCATTCATTTGTTATTGAAAAGAACAAAGATCATTTAAACTGAGCCATCTTTGGCTAGCAAATAATCAAATTGCAGCCAATATTCGTCCGCTAAAATGAACGGCTTTATTTTATTTTACAATCCTAGCGACAAAAAATGTTAAAGTCGGCAAGCCCATCAAAACACAGCCACAACATTTTGGACATGAACAATATAACATCGTATGATAACCTTAGAACGTTCCGGTTTAGCATCTATATTTAGAATCGGGAAACCCTAAGCAAGAGTGAGTGACTGTGAACATTTCGCTGCAGATTATCCCCTAAATTACTAAGTTCTATGAATTTCATTGTTTTTAGGGCGAGTTTTTTGTACGTTCTGGTACGTATAGCAGAGAAAAACTGTACGTGATTTTTCTGTTTTATACGTGAATCACGTACATTTATATGTGATCGCACACACTGAAACATCGACGATTTGTCGTTATCAGAAGGTGGGGTTTTATCACCCCTCTCAATGCTTGACCACACCCACCTACTCCTACTAGGAGTATTTTAGTAGGAACCCAGTTTCTTCGTTAACAACGCAATAAACTGATTGTTCCCCTAGGTAGGCATAGTTTCTTGTGAATTGAATCACCAAATTCAAGATATAACATCTTTTTTCATTGTAACAAGAAATGTAATTAGTTGTTTTACAACCCGTTTTCATGTAAGACAATAGAGCGGTAGCCTGCCGTCACAGATCTTATTTGGTTTTACGCAAGGAAAAACGGGTACCAAGCCTCTTACACTAAACAAAATAGAAAACTTGCCAATACTCATTGCTATTACTTTATCCATATGATATGGATTATGGATGTTTTGCTAGAGTTTAACATCTGTATGGCCATAAAGTACAACTTTACATAGGTAAATGTGAGCATTTTGTGATTTTTTTAATCATTAACACTTTTATCCAATATAGGTAAATTTCTACTGTGACCTTTATTTTTTTGCGTAGTTTACATATATTTGGCCAATCACAAAATGAGTGACAATTCATTTCCTCCTAGAACTTGAAGTAGGTCAAAAGTGAGATCATACAGCTACGCCGAAAAACTGGGCGATTTTCAAGCCGGAAGAATATGGGTCGATGATAAAATGATCAATTTGAGAACCATTGCAGTCATGAGCGTCGTGAGTTTCAAATGCGGTCTCCATATTTTAAGTACCTCGAAGCAATTCAAATGAAAAGATACCAATGTCCCATTGAGAATTAATTGAAGCTATTTTTTTTACTAATTTATGCAAAAATTATGTTAATTAAATCAATTATTTTGAGATTTTTTTAAAGCAGCTTGATAGACTTTTGAATGTCGTTTTAGGTCTGGAAAATAAACATGCCATTTCGGTTGCTTAAAGTAATGATATGACAATAACATTTTCATTGACTGTAATATAACTTTATATCTTAAACTGGACCATTCTGCAATCCAGAAATGTTAAAACTCAGAAAAAGTGACTATTTCACATTGTCTACCTCATCCTGGTACTGACCATTCTGGAATCTATTGAGACAGACGAGTGACCCTCGTCAAACCGTAAGCAACACACTTTCCAGCACTTGGCTTGAAGACTGATAGTGGAACTTCTGTATAACAAAATGAATGACTAAGTAATTTTTCAAAAATGATCTTTTAGTTAGATACATTGCCCCACATTTTTTATAAACATGCAGGCAAATCCCCCACTTTTTTGAATCCTGGTTGAAACACTGATTACCTAGTCATTTTCTCAATTCTCCAGAATGTTTTTGAAGGCAGTCTGCTTCAAGGTACTTGAAACTTTGGATTTTTTGTTAACCCTTTACCACACAATGCCATCTTTTAACTAACCGGGGAGAGAAGCCTTTAAAAAACCTTGTGTGAAAAGGAGAAAATGCTGGTAACCGGCATTTTCTCCTTTTCCCACAATGTTTTCTACCCTATCAAAGAAAAATTGCATCATTTGAGCCACATAAAAATTGTTGTCTGCAAATGCTTTCAATTTGGACGTTAACAAAATTGTGTCGTCTGGTAAAGGGTTAATGGGTCAAATCTCTTCTGCAGATTTCAACCTTGACCTTCACACTGACATTATCATCAATATTTCATATCTCAATATTTGGCATCAACTAATGGAAGAGGTATTGAATTAATCAAATTTATGACAATAAATCGGAAAGGAATTCAATTTACATGCACACAGCAAAAAATGACAGAACAAAAATTCCAGAACAGAAATATACCATCAGAGAAATTTTCCCCCTGGATAATATTTATTACTAAAATTACAAAATCCATTAACATGTCAAAGAGAAAGAAAGGTTTGCAGTAAACCAGTAAAATGAACAAAATGACAGAGTCAGACAGCCACTTGGCCAATCAATCACCAACAGACTTTTCTGATGAACTCATCTAGTCAAACAATCAATGTGGCAAATTTAATCAATTAGCTAAAGAAAAAAGGTTGATGTGTTGCTCACACTAGCATCATAAGAACAGAACAGAACAACAGAAGTTTATTTCACGACATGTACAGTTGTACATAGCCATATATCAGGCCTGAAAAGCAGATTTATGGAAAAGTATGAAGTCTTTACCACATGGCCAATATTTGGGGTAATCCAAATTAAAAGCATTTGCAGACGACAACATGAAGCTGCTGATTTAAAAGTTGAAATTTGTTTGTGGAAAGGTTGAAAAAATTGTGGGAAAAGAAAATACTGGTTACCAGCATTTTCTCCTTTTCCCACAATGTTTTCAAAAGGCCTGTCTCTCAGGTCCTTAAAACTCGGCATTGTGTGGTAAAGGGTTATGCTTTAGTATGGTATAATGAAAAAATGTAATTTTTCTCACATGTAATACAAACTAATTGGTGGAGTAAGCAAGGGCATGACACACATTTGAATTGAAATTATACCTTACCTGTTGAAGAAAGCTACTTTTGAAAACATTGTTGGAAAAAAGAAGCAACTGCTTGGTACAAGGAGGTGCTCCTTTTCAAACAGTGTTACCTTATCATCTAACTTTTGTAACAAAATGTCAAAAAGTTGAAAGCATTTGCAGCCAACATAGTATATGTGTCTTAAATGATTTGATTTGTGTATGAAAGTCTAGATAACATTGTGGGAAAAGGAAAAAATGCTGGTTATCAGCATTTTCTGCTTTTCCCAAAATGAATTCAAAAGCCTTCTCAAAGTTTTTAACACTTGGGATTGTGTTGTAAAGGGTTATACAAGTTATGCTGTAACAGTTAAAAAATCTTTATTCAGAAAAACTATTGAAATACCTGTAAGCAGTTCCTGGTCACCTATATAATTCTGCTTATGTGTCCAGCAAAATCTATAAACTTTCTCTATGTCCCTTTTTTAGCATAAAATTGATGGTTGCAGTATGTCATTAGTGTAGTCAGGGTCCGTAAAAAATACTTTAAGATTTAAGCAATTTATGGCTGGTTGGTATTTCCATCCAATACAAAAATAGGATTACAGTCTGGCATACAATAATATATAAGATTACATAGTCTTGAATGGATATAACTGCTAATTTGGTTTCTTCAGATGTCATTGTATCCACATTTCACAACTGTACAGAAATTTTCTCACCTAGACTGATCTACTGGCCATACAATAGACAGGTGAAAAACCTTGTAAATCATTAAATAATAGTTATATTCTTTAGGTCAGTATTGCATGGTCTCCTTCCTAAAACAGGAGGCTTTATAAATGTCTTGTAAACTAGAGAATATTTGATTAATTAACCCTTCATGCTGACAACAAAAAACACAATTTTCATTTACATTACCTTAACTCTTTACCAAACATCAAGATTTTTGACATGTCCAAATTGAAGGTACTTGCAGACGACAAAATAGATGTGACTTAAAATCTGAAATTTGTTTTGGGAAGGATAGAACATTGTGAGAAAGGGAGAAAATGCTGGTAAGCATCATTTTCTCCTTTTCCGACAATATTTTCTAAAGGCTTCTTCTTGAGGGGCATTAAAAGTCTGGATTGTGTGGTACAGGGTAAACTCTACCAGATGACAAAATTAAACACATTTCCAAACAGGTAGCATTGACTGATGACAAATTGAATTACAGTTTGCTGAAATGATACGATTTGTTTTAGTACAGATAGAAAATGTTGTGGGAAAAAGAAAAAATGCTGGCGACCAGCATTTTCTTTTTCCATAATTCTTTTTTTTTCAAAAGCTTTCTTTGACAGCATCGTTAAAATGAGATGTTTCTGTAAAGGGTAAAAAGTCATAATTAAGCATACATCTCATTAATTTGTTACAATTTATGAGTAAATAATTCTGTTCTATTCTATATTTCTGTTTCAAAATTTTGTAGAGAATACAAAATTGGTCGGAAATGGTACCCCAGTACAAAGTTAGCAACACAAGTGTCTGCTTATGCATTTTGCCAAACCACATCTTGTTATGATATCTTAGTTTAGTTTAAACATATTTATTTTACATCGATTGAGAAACAAGTTCTTACAACTTATACTAATCTCTCTCGATTCTGCTACTTTCTGTATGGTATCTATTTCCAAGCAGTTTGTTCAGACTTGACCAGAGTTTGCACAACCCTAGGGAAGAAGGCTTTTAAAAAACGGTAATCAGAAAGAAAGTATCAGGAAAGAAAGCCTCGGGGAAAAAAGCATCAATTTCTGTTAGGAAAGAAAGTATCTGGAAAAAAAGAATCAGAATCTTTAAAAACATAAGCATATACCAGCATTTTCTCCCTTCAAACCCTTCACGCCTCATGGTCATTTAAAATGCAGGATTTTTAAGTGGACTTATTTTTGGGTAAAATTGTGCTTTATCTTGAAAAATAATCAAACTTAAACAAGAGACACATAATTATGATATAAGATCTTTATCAAATCTGTCGTTAAAACTGACATAAAATTGTAAAATGTTTCTTTTAAGAACACTATCCATATTGATGTACTTATAAAAATAAACATTAAAGTTTTTAATTAGTTGTCCTTTTATTCATTTTTAGTAAACTTTGTTGTCACGGAAACAAAAGTAAGAATTCAGTGTAACTACATGTATGAAGAGATATCAATCATTAAACCTTTGCATTTTCTTTGTCATAATGCTTTTTAACTGTAATCAAACATTTTCTTTGTCATAATGCTTTTTAACCGTAATCAAACATTCAATCAATGTAATTTTCTGCATTCAGATGTTCATTTCTCATGGCTTAATCCTTTATCAAACAATTCCATGTTTCATAACCCTTTGGGAGGAAGCTTTTTGTAAACACTGTAGGAAGAAGGGAAAAAACTGTTATGATCATTTTCTCTGTCTTTGAAAATGTTTTCCATCCTTTCATAGACAAATCCCACAATCTCAGTCACGTGCAAGTCAACATGTGCAATTGCTTTAAATTCAGACACATCCAATATTTTGTTGTCTGGTAAAGAGTTGACCTTTTACCACACAATCCAGATTTTTAATGACACTCAAGCAGAAGCCTGTAGAAAACATTGTGGGAAAAGGAGAAAATGCTGGTAACCGGCATTTTCTCCTTGTCCCACAGTATTTTCAAATTTCATAACTTAAGCCACAATCAATCTGCCATCTACAAATGCTTTCAATTTTGAAGTGCAAATTTGTGGGACAGTTTTAAGCTATGATATGGTGTAATGAAAAATAAAATTTACAATTCATGTAATGCATGTAAGTGTACAAGGGCTGTTTGGAAATTATCGAGACAATGCTTATAATACAAGAATGATAAGACTTACAAACAAAATATCTCATCACAGATGACATTATACTTTGTTACAGTAAAACCTTGGTAATTCGAAGTCCCAAAGGGACAAGAAAAATATTCAAATTATCGCGGTTTTCGAATTATCCAAAATATCCGTGAAAAAAAAAATAAATTCCGTTCAAGATCGGCAAGTAAAGTAAACATCTACTACCCCCGAGGAATAAAACCGAGTTTTTGTTCCCTTTTTTCATAATATTCAAAGAATATCAAAAGGATTATTTTCTCTAAATGCAGCTGATTTGACCATGTGCGTTCTTGGAAATAAGTCACATTAAAATTCCTTTTATTCTGTAAGGTTTTGGAAAGGTCGGTACTCTAGTTTTTTTCAAATTTGTAAAATTCGCCCTGTTGTATTCGCCCCCATTAACTGTCACTCCACGGGAAAGAAAAACAGCAGAAGGTAGGATATCTGGCATCAAAAATATTTAGGCCTACATGTGTATGGATTTAATTTCCTCAGACACCAATGTTTCAATGAAATATCTTTGAATATCCCGATTTGAAAAGTGTTGAAAACAATCAAAGAATGAAGGCGGGAAAACTCGATGTTAAAAAAAGACATGAAAAAAGATAAAAATAGAGACATCCTCCAATCATAAACGCTTCAAACTGTTTTAGTGTCAAAAATGACTTTTAACATGTGATGTACCCACATATGGCAAAAAAATGAAGTCGGGGATAAAATCAGTTGTCTAATCAGGAATGAAATACTTGAGTGATTTTATAGAATGAAATATCAAACAATATAATCGAAGAATGGGGTGGTAGAAGTAAACATTGCAAACTTAACATAATTAACCTCTTATTATCAAATGAAGGTCAACTCCTTTTCAAAATCATATTGTAGTATGAATCTTCGGTAGTAACTGTCATAGATTGTAAAACTTACTCTACACCGTAGACGGGTCGACGCCAAAAATTCCTTTGCTAGGAAAGGTGTGAAAACAATTAATTGAGAGGTGAGAAAATAATGTGTTCGAATTAACAATCAATTTAAAGAGGCAAATTGATGACAGGGACCAACACATGTGTTTGAATATTCAGATTATCGAGACTCGAAATTACCGATCTCTTTTTTGTGCTATATAGTGGAGTTTTAGCCGGGACTATGGAAATTCCTCGAAAAATACGGGATCCTTGAAAGTTCGAGATTGGAAATATCAAGGTTTTACTGTACTTTATACATGCCAAATATCAGGCTGCTTGGTCTTCTGTTGGAGCCCGTCGGCCATATACCACCAAGCTCGGTCTGGAGCACAACAGCTGTTTGAACATGACGTTCTATCAACATTAATAGGGGTTTACAGTAGTGCATGTCATTTCTTTTCAAAATAAACACCATTCAATCTAACTTCATATGTCGCTGCACCCTTTTGCCATACAGTTTTACATCATTCACTATCTGATTACCTCACTACATTTAGTGCAATAGTCTTCAATTCACTGAATTATTGAATCTTATACCTCTGAACTGGGACTTGACATGTGGAAAGATGTCATGATCGTCGGTCCCCACCTCCTTTTGTGATGTACAGAGATGACGCATCTTTCACAAACTGCTTGTGCCACGGACAAACAAAAGCCCGATAAAAGCCTCTTCCACTCTGTGTCATGTCTAACATCTTTTTTGATTCAATAGGAGTCTTTCCAAGCTCGACATCAAACTTCATGTAAGCTCACTGCTCTGTCTTTACGTTGTTATCCATTTTGTAGCTGTTTCTTTGATAACATGAACTTCCAGAAAATGGTCAAAACTTGTTTATTTATTTATGTTTACATTATGAAACTTCACCGGAAATTCAAGAGATTAACGTAGTGTATATGACATCATTTTCATTGACTTTTCCCGCTATTCTAATATTATTCAAGCTTTTATTCAAGTGCAATTTATTTGAACTAACTCATTTTTATGGCGAGCTATGGTTACACATGCCTCCTGTTGATTTTAGATGATATACATTAATAACATGTAACCAATACGAATTTCATTTAACGATGTATTTCACAAATTTTTCCAATGGACAGATTTTGTTTAAACTTTGCACATACTAAGCTCATCATGTCTCTAGGAGATTACCAAAAACAAGAGGGCCATGATGGCCCTGTATCGCTCCACTGGCTAATACGTAAAGTCCCTACATGCCAAACATTACAATACTTGGCCAATTGGTTTTGAACATAAGACCCCTGAGACAGGACTAAAATTGGTAGCCCTAGTTCATATGGTTAGTAACAAGAAGATTTCTAAAGATTTCACTATATAAGCCCATGTAAAACTTCTGACCCCTCGGGATGAATCAAATTTCACCCTGGGGCTTAATTTACGCACTCTTGGTGAAGGCCTTCTAGATATAGCTACATGCAAAATTTGGTAGCCCTACGCTTTATGAATAAGTACAGGGAGATTTAAGTTTTCTCTATATAAGCCCATGTAAAACTTGTGACCCCCGGGGCAGGGCCAATTTTGACCCCAGGGCTATAATTTGGGCACTCTTGGTAGAGGCCCACTAGATAAAGCCACATGCAAAATTTGGTAGCCCTAGGTCTTATGGTCAGTAACAAGAAGATTTCTAAAGTTTTCCCTAAATAAGCCCGTGTAAAACTTGTGACCCCTGGGGTGGGGTCAAATTTGGCCCAAGGGCTATAATTTGGGCACTCTTGGTAGAGGCCCACTAGATAAAGCCACATGCAAAATTTGGTAGCCCCAAGTCTTATGGTCAGTAACAAGAAGATTTCTAAAGTTTTCCCTAAATAAGCCCGTGTAAAACTTGTGACCCCTAGGGTGGGGTCAAATTTGGCCCGAGGGCTATAATTTGGGCTCTCTTGGTAGAGGCCCACTAGATAAAGCCACATGCAAAATTTGGTAGCCCTAGGCCTTATGGCTAGGTACAGGGAGATTTCTAAATTTTTCCCTATATAAGCCCATGTAAAACTTGTGACCCCTGGGGCGGGGTCAAATTTGACCCCAGAGCTATAATTTGAAGAAACCTGATAGAGGCCTACTAGACAAAGCTACAAGCCAAATTTGGTAGCCCTAGGCCTTCTGGTTTCAGACAAGAAGATTTTCAAAGATTTCCGATATATTTTTTAGTTTTGTTGCCATGGCAACCAGAGTTTTTGAAGGAATAAAATTCTTTCAAGGAATTCTGAAGAGGACTATGGCAGGATCATTTCTGTGAAGTTTCATCAAAATTGGATGGGTAGTTTCAGAGAAGAAGATGTTTAAAATAAAAGTTAACGCACGGACGGACAGACGCACGCACGCAAGCACGACGGACACTGGGCCATGACATAAGCCCGCTGGCCTTCGGCCAGTGGAGCTGAAAAAAATATGGGTCACCGTGCTTGTTTCTGAGAAATTTGCCTTTGAAAAAGGTATAGAAAGCTCCAAAATTCAGTTCATATTGGATTTAACACGCTTTTCTTTAATAGATGAACAGAAAAATTACCGGGAGAATATACATATATGCATCATTTTAATGAAAATTCATTTAGTTTTGCACAAAAAATATATAAAAGCCTGGTTTTGAGCATGGTAAATGCACAAATATGCATGTTATATGTAGACAATTAAGTTAAAAAGGGAGATAATCTGGCAGAATTCAGGGTAAATCTTTAATAAATACATACTTTCTAACGGCCAGACTTTTCTTAAAATTTCCACACTTATAGTATTTATAATTCTAAACAATAGGAAAAAAACAAGAGGGTCATGATGGCCCTGTATTGCTCCACTGGCTAATAAGTCAAAACACTACAAGTCAAACATTACAATACTTGGCCAATTCGTTTTAAACTAGAAGACATACAAAATTTTCTTCTATAAAATCCTATGAGAGAGTTATGACCCCAGGGCAAAGCCATTTTTGGCCACAAAGCTACAATTACTTGAATCGTGGTGAAGGTCCACAAGATAAAGCCCCATACCAAATAAAGCAGGACTTGAATGGGTGGTTATAAACAAGAAGATTTTCAAAGTTTGCTCAATAAAAGGCCCTGTAAAACATGAGACCCATGAGACAGGGCTAAATTTATTAGCCCTAGGTCTTATGGTTAGTCACAAGAAGATTTATACAGTTTTCACTATAAAAGCCCATGTAAAACTTGTGACACCTGGGGTGGGGCCAGACTTGACCCCAAGGTTATAATTTGGGCCCTCTTGGTAGAGGCCCACTAGATAAAGCTACATGCAAAATTTGGTAGCCCTAGGCCTTATGGCTAGGTACGAGTAGATTTTTAAAGTTTTCCCTATATAAGCCCATGTAAAACTTGTGACCCCCGGGGCAGGGCCAAATTTGACCCCAGGGCTATAATTTGGGCACCACCGGTAGACACCCACTAGATAAAGCCACATGCAGAATTTGGTAGCCCTAGGCCTTATGGCTAGGTACGAGAAGAATTTTAAATTTTTCCCTATGTAAGCCCATGTAAAACTTGTGACCCATGGGGCGGGGCCAAATTTGACCACAGGGCTATAATTTGGGCACCCTTAGTAGAAGTCCACTAGATAATGCTACAT
The DNA here is from genome assembly GCA_946811185.2 of Hippopus hippopus. Lineage (NCBI taxonomy): Eukaryota > Metazoa > Mollusca > Bivalvia > Cardiida > Cardiidae > Hippopus > Hippopus hippopus. The sequence goes on along the minus strand of OX328099.1, from coordinate 63,998,612 downwards.
GCCAAATTTGGTAGCCCTAGGCCCTATGGCTAGGTAGAAGAAGAATTTTAAAGTTCTCCCTACATAAGCCCATATAAAACTTGTTACCCACGGGGCGGGGCCAAATTTGACACCAGGGCTATAATTTGAAGAAACTTGGTAGAGGTCCACTAGATTAAGCTACATGCCAAATTTGGTAGCCCTAGGCCTTATGGTTTCAGACAAGAAGATTTTCAAATATTTTCAGTATTTTTCAGTTTTGTTGCCATGGCAACCAAAGTTTTTGAAGGAATCAAATTCTTTCAAGAAATTCTGAAGAGGACCATGGCACGATCATTTCTGTGAAGTTTCATCAAAATTGGATGGGTTGTTTCACAGAAGATGTTTGAAATAAAAGTTAACGCACGAACGGACGGATGGACGCACAGACGGACGCACGACGGACACTGGGCCATGACACAAGCCCGCTGGCCTTCAGCCAGTGGAGCTAATAAAAATGGCACCTATCTGTGCTTATTTCATCAGAAAACAGGGATGAAGGTCACTGTGGAAGTTAGTTTTTTTCAAGGAAAAAATAGGATAAAAGCTCAGCAGACACAGAGGGAAAAGGAGAAATTGCTCATTATAAGCAATTTCTCCTTTTCACACAATAATTTTCAAAGTGGAAACAGCTGTACTTACACAGCTTTAAATTTTCCGCTTTCGTTTGCTTGTTTGGTGTGTAATGCCGTGTCAACAGTATTTTAACTATTTGACCGTGACAGTTCACATATCCATTTTTTTTTTATTTACTAATACTACCTGAAGAAAGTGCTACTTGTGTTAGTTCTCCAATAGTATTACAGTATGTGCCAAAAATACATAGGTGCACTTTTGATTCACTATCCATAACAAAAACACATGTGCAGTAGGATGTGCATGAACATTTGTTATATGCGTCATTAAGTCTTTAATTTATCAAAGATTAATTCACGTTTAAGGAAAGTTTTATGTACATATGTTAAGTTTTTCTCTCAAAACACACATTGTTTCAATAGTTTCCAAACAACCCTTGTACATGTATATGTAATTCGTTAGTAGAGTTTAAAGCAAGGGCACGGAAAGTCTAAGTTGTTCTGCCAAGCGGGATGCACCGTAAACTGTTACAGTAAAATCTCGATAATTCGAAGACCCAAGGGGACAAGCAAAATGTTCGAATTATCGCGGTTTTCGAATTATCCAAAATATCCGTGAAAAAACATAAATTCAGCGGATCTAACCAAATGACTTCTTTGACATAGGTCACGTTAAAATTCCTTTCTTTCTGTAAGGTTTTGGAAAGGTCGGTACTCTAGTTTTTCTTTCATATTCGTAAAATTTGCCCTGTTGTATTCGCCCCCATTAACTGTCACCCCACGGGAAAGAAAGCGCATTATTATTTTTTGACCTAAGAAAACAGCAGAAGGTAGGATGTAATATGGTATCAAAAACCTTTAGGCCTATACGTGTGTGGATTTAAGTTCCTCGGACACCGATGTTTCAATGAATTATATTTGAATATCGCGATTTGAAAAGTGTTGAAAATGATCGAAGAATGAAGGCTGGAAAACCCGATGCTAAAAATAGATAAACACGAAAAATGATAAAAAATGAGACATCCTCCGATCACAAATGCTTCAAACTGTCTTTTTAGTGTCAATAATGACTTTGAACATGTGATGTACCCACATGCGGCAAAAAAATGAAGTTGGGGATAAAATCAGTTGTCTAATCAGGAATGAAATACTTGAGTGATTTTATAGAATGAAATATCAAACAACATAATCGAAGAATGGGGTGGTAGAAGTAAACATTGCAAACTTAACATAATTAACCTCTTATTATCAAATGAAGGTCAACTCCTTTTCAAAATCGTATTGTAGTATGAATCTCCGGTAGTAACTGTTATAGATTGTAAAACTTACTCTACACCGTAGACGGGTCGACGCCAAAAATTCCTTTGCTAGGAAAGGTGTGAAAACAATTAATTGAGAGGTGAGAAAATAATGTGTTCGAATTAACAATCAATTTAAAGAGACAAATTGATGACAGGGACCAACACATGTGTTCGAATTTTCAGATTATCGAGACTTGAAATTACCGATCTATTTTTTGTGCTATATAGTGGAGTTTTTGCAGGGACTGTGGAAATTCCTCGAATAATACGGGGTCCTCGAATGTTCGAGATTGGAAATACTGAGGTTTTACTGTAATTACTTCTGCTGGTATAAGATTAAGGACTGTATGTACATGTGTAGGACTGTATGAACTGTAGTGACAAAAATAAGGTTGGGGTATACCTACTAAAACTGAAAGTTGAATGAGTAGAGTGTATGACAGTATCGGTTTATTGATTCAGATCAAACCATTGCAATAGTATAGACCAGCTATACAAAACTGAAGAGAGGGCACATGCGACATTATGCATGACATATTTGGTTCCAGCCAGTTTGATCACAGTATGTGGATTTGCTATACAAATCCGCTAAAAATTCCACCTTTATTTTTGTAGAACTTGAGGATTAACCTTTCCTTGTTCTATATACAGTGAGACAGTGTCAGTCAAATTACACATAAATATTCCTGACTGCCCCTTGGGAAATGTTTTCTGATACTCCACAGGATTCTTTGTCAGTAAAACTTGTTCAATGTTAAAGTATGTGCAACCATTTTTTATCCAAGGAAGATATACAACCCACCCAGCAAATGGTCATTTAGGCAGTCCATCCATTGGTCTACAGTTTCGAACCATTTTCACCTAAAAATTCCCTTGGAAGAAAATGCCAATTTGTACTTTTGCAATAAAGTAAGTCTGGGGCTATTAAGTATAAATATCAGTCATGGCAAAGCATTACAAAAGTCACAATAATCTAACAATACTTTTGCACTAATTGTACTTCGTCACTGCAATGCAGCCTTACAAAACAAGCACAAGTCATCGTTGCCCACTAATTTTAAAGTGACAATACTTTTGTCCAACAGACTATGTGCCCTTAGGCAACATTATGGCAATCCACTAGTTTGGAAGTGATGATAATTTTTTTCAATTCACCTAGTACTGTTACTGAACATTAGTACCCAGTCATAGCAATCCACTGGTATGAAAGTGACAACATAATTTAGGATAAACTTTGTGAACACTGGTAGCCAATCCTGTAAGTCCAGCAATACAATGGCACAAATAATTGTTTCCTAATGAATGGACAAAAGAGTCCCAGGCAAAACTGTGACAACCTTGCCTTAAACTATCTGTTCCAGATAAAACTGTGAAAACAATGACTTTACAATGTAATAAAGAATGAGATAATATCACACTTCCATAATCAGAATGGTGACCTTGCATATTGAAAAAAGATATTTCAGCACTGCAAGAATGAAAGAAAAAGCATGTTGCTTGTAACTTTACTTTATTACACACAACTATTGATAAATTCAGAAATCTGAAAGAACTCAAAGTCACTCTTCAGTATTTTATCAGTTACATCAAAGTCAAAGCTTGCTAATTCATGACTGTCTTTGGTTTCTCATGGACTAGACAGAGCTATGTAAGTACCTTGTCTGAGGACAGTCCCATGCGACCAGAATGCCTAGCGTTGATCATACTGATTACAATTTCAGCACCTTCACCAGAGCCACAAAGGACCCAAGATCCAAATAAAACCAGTAAGTAGAACTAGAATTTGTTTTCCTACTAAAAAACAGATGTCACCCCCCTTTTTGGTGTCAGAAGGATTGATATGTCACCAAGGCAATTTCCAACTGAAATAATGGTCATTTTTCTCTAACGGTTATCGAGTTATAAAGCAGACACGAAATTGTACGTAAAATGAGTAAGGAAAATAATCAAAGGGAAATAACTCAAAAAATATACAGGCCAGAGTTATGGTTCTTGTGCATGACACTTCGTCTCATGGTGCTTTACAGATGTGTAAAGTTTTATCAAAATGTCTTAAAAGATTTTCCAGTTATAGAGCGGACACACTTTTGTGAAGGAAAATAATCAAAGGGAAATAACTCAAAAAATATATATAAGCCAGAGTTATGGTTCTTGTGCATGACACTTTGTCTCATGGTGCTTTACAAATGTATGAAGTTTTATCAAAATATCTTAAAAGGTTTTTGAGTTATAGAGCGGACACGATTTGTGAAGGAAAATAATCAAAGGGAAATAACTTGAAAAATATACAAGCCAAAGTTATGATTCTTGTGCATGACACTTCATCTCATGGTGCTGTACAAATGTGTGAAGTTTTATCAAAATATCTTAAAAGGTTTTGAGTTATAGAGCGGACACGATTTGTGACGGACAGACAGACGGACGCACAGGGAAAACAATGTCTCCCGACCCTGACGGAGGGAGACATAAATATCAGAATACTATGTGTTTAACAGAACAAAGACATGTCATGACTGCTGAATGAAGAAGAAAGCAGGAACTGGCACTGATCTGACATCAGTCTTATTTCAAATTAGATGTGACAAAAGCACTGGCACTCAACTCTTAACACATAACCTTGAGTTCTAATGATCCTGATGGAAAGGGCCAGTGTTTCCACCAGATAGCGTTTCTTGAAGCATTTATTTCTCTGCTGATGCATTAAAATTTGCTGTGTGCGTTTTTTCTGACCAAACCAAAATATCAGTTCACTCCAAACAAAAGTTTATCATGCACACCATGCCTTGGAGCCGAAAAACTAGGGGGCAAAATCAGGTTTGTGTACGGAGACTGAAGATTTCGTCGGCAATGGTTATATGCAACGAGAGTTTATCTTACGGCGCCAAGTATCTGAAACCGGTTTTAGCTACAGATAAATGTATATATGAGATGGTTAAGTCAATAAACAAAATGGATATGGTATGTATTCGATTCCCGTATCTGGCCAACTAAAAATTACATGTAATCTTACAGAAGAGACTTTAAAAATCTAGGTCCTGTGTGACGGTGCTGATTACACTGAGCATGTGTAAGAACTCTGCAGAACTTCGGCTGGGTTTCATCCTCTATCTGGCACTATCCTGCATAACATCAATACCATCTTGTGGCATTGCCAATATGGGGAACTGGTGACAACATTAAAATCGAAATGAAATCATTCAAATGAAATGGATACATCCCATCAAGTTTTTTTTTTGGTATAACACCAAATTTTTGCAACTCTGAGGTTGTGCAAGCCAAGATAACTAAAACACACTGAACAGTGTAGACTCAAGATTACAAAGTTATTGCTACCTTGCAGGGAAAATTCAATTAACAACTCCCCAATCATGCTCTGGCATTCCCCATTGTCTGCTGTATTGTACCCCAATCATCTCCAGGGGACAATAACGTCCCATTCTAATTTATATCCAATACCATTTGGCATGAAATTCTGACATAACTACAGGGCCCTCTGATCAAATATGTATGCATTCCATTGCATGATCAGTTTTTTAACTCTTTGCCAAACAATCCACTGTAATGATGGACTCTGGAAAATTAGCCTTTTGAAAACATTGTGGGAAAAGGAGAAAATTCTTCTGGCCAGCATTTCTTCTTTCCCCACAATGTTTTCTACTCTTCACTGGCAAATTCCATCATCCAAGCGATATCTTATTTGTCATTTGCAAATGCTTTCACTATTGGCAAATCTGAAATTTTTAAAATTTTGTGATTTGGCACAAGGTATAAGTTACAGACATGTCTACACTGCGTTTACCCTTTCAAAGATGAGGACATCTTGAAGATCTTAGATCAAAATCATACTGCACAGAATATGCAGTCTGATCTAGGATTTACAATGTACAATAGTTAGTGTCCTTGAAATATTTAAGTCTATCCTGTTCACTAGAAAATTAATGTTCATTTATCTTATACTTTTAATCCTGTATCCCACAACAACACTTTAGTCTTGCCCATATTGGAAGCATTTGCAGATTATGAATTAAATTATGGCTCAAACAAAAGGACTTGTCAATGAAGGGGCAGATAAACATTGTGAGGAAAGGAGAATGTGTTAGTTTCCAAGAATTTCTGAAATATTCTTCCCTAGAGAGTCCTAGAAACATATAAATGTTTGGTACAGGGTTAAAGAATTCAAACATGACAAATATTTGATGGATTTTGACCCACAGGCTTAGTTTCTCCTCCCATCCTTCTCAATCAATGTATATTAACTGAATTGGTTTTAAAAAATTGTTGCTTCAATTCAATTTGTAATCGATTGCATTGTAATGGTGTTGTCTCATGTTCAACACTAATTCCAAGAACTCTACATAGTAAATCAACACAAAAAATATTCTTAGAATGCTACTGGCAATGCAGGTGCTTTTGCTGACAATGTTAATCAAGGACAAGCTACTTCCTGTTTTTAGCAGATTCGTATTGCAAATCAGCTTTCTGTGATCAACCTGGCTAGAACCAGAGACACCATCATCTGTAACTACGTGTGCATGCGTGCTCACTTTCAGTTTTGAATAGCTTGTCTGTACTATGTTATCAGCTTAACCTAAACCAAATACACCCTTGCTCTCTATTCATTCCACTTTCAGTTTTAGCTAGTACACCCCGTTCTTGTTTTTGTCACTACAGTATATACAGTTATACATGTGTACATACAGTCCTAAATCTTTTACTAGCAGAAAACCTTATCAGATTGATGGATCAAATTGCTACTGCTTAGAAAGTAATAAAATAACAGTTACTGCATGTCCAACTTGCCAGACCAACTTCGACTTTCTTTGCCCTTGCTAACTCTACTAACTAGTAACATATACACGTAAACACATTACATGTAACAGAAATTTTATTTTTCATTACACCATATCATAGCTAATACTGTTCCAAAATTCTGCCTTTCAAGACTTTGAGTCCTTTGATTTTCTGTCCAGTCAAACCTTTGATCTACGCTGTCCAAAAACCTGAGAGATGGTGTGGCCCAGAATGTGGACTATGATTGTTAGTCTCTTCCAGTGACATAAATATCTATTAACCCTTTTCCACACAATCCCAAGTTTTAACAACCCTGAGAAAGAAGTCTTTTGAAAACATTGTGAGAAAAGGAGAAAATACTGGTAGTCAGCATTTTCTCCTTTTTCTACAATGTTTTCTCCATTTGCAAAATCAATTGTGTTGTACAGAGTCAGTTTTGTAATCAAAGATTCATTATTCACAGCAGAGCCATTTCTGTCAGTCTTTAAGATAACCACAAAAATACTAAAGTTATTTGTATGTGGTGATGGTAGTAGTTTTGAAAATTAATATCTTTCAATGTTTTTAACTGTCAATGATATAATTGGGCCATGCTCTGGCAATAGGGGATTTAACACATCTCTTTAATGTGTAATACCAAACAAGTCATCATATAAATACATGTCCATAAAATTCATTTTGTCTAACAACAGACTGAATCATGAGGTAGACTGGTCTTTTGACATGCAGAAAGTTGACCAAAAGCAAAAAGTTTCAACCCCGGTCAGCAGGCATAGACAGTGCAGGCTGACCTGGGTTGCTTGTTGCAAATCATTAAGACCCCTTTTCACAGAGTATGACTCAATTGTAACTTTATTTTCAAAATTCAGCTTTATAACATTGTTACTGAATAAGGCCTATCAAAAAAATATCTCTGTTTAGGATTTCCCGACCCTACCTAGAAATTGCTGCCAACCTTAAAATTTTCATGCTACGATTGAAAAAAATCTGTCTGATGTAATTTCGGTACATGGTCCATGTAAAAAGTTTCTAGGAAAAAAAATTCCCTACCTACCCTACCAAACCCACAACATCTACTTACCTGGACCGAAACCCTGAACACAGATTTTTTTGTTACGCCTAAGCAGGCCTGTACCTAAAATATCTCTTTTGTACAAGTGGCTTCCATATTGAGGTCTCAGTTTCAAAGGCCTGAAATCTGTTGTACCAACTTCCCAAATCTTACAATAAGAACTTGATAAAACTTGATTTCTTCCCTTCAGAAGCCTTCAAAGCCTCAAATTTCTAGTTTACAAAACCATGCCTCATTTAATCAATTTAAACCCCGATGGACATGTTTGAGTTAAAATTAAGATCATGTCCCCATGATACTAACCCTAATCCTGTTGAATAAGTTAAATGAAACTTTCAAGCCAGTAGTAAAAAACATAATTTTGCTTCTTTAAATGTATTTTTTCAGGGAAAATATCTGCTTATCGGACAGTGTAGATCCAAGATCAGACTGCACGTTCTGTGCAGTCTGATCTTGATCTACACTGTCCACAAAAGGTCAGTGAGTCACGCTCAGCAGCTTAAGGGTTAAGGTTACAGAAATAACATGACTGCATGGCAAAACTACATACCTCACCAAAAGAAACTCCAATCACAGCTGGTTCTCTTGGGCTCAAGTGCTAAAGTTTGGAACCTATAAATACAAGTCCCACGCCTTTGAACATTAAAGAAGTCAGAGAGATCCCCCTCCAAGTACATTTAACCCTTTGTCACAAAAATCCGATATATTTTACAACATTGAGGAAAAATCCATTTAACATTTTACCACACAATCCCGTGTTTTAACAGCTCTGAAAAAGAACCTGTTTGAAAACCTTGTGAGAAAAGGTAACCTCCATATTCTCCTTTTCTAAAACGTTTTCTACTCTATCAGAGACAGAAATCGTCATTTGAGACACTTTTCATAGATCGTCCGCAAATGCTTTCAATTTGGTCTGGTCCTAAACTTTGTCATGTGGTAAAGAGTTCCAAGCACTGTAATAACATGCATATCCTCCCTTTTGCAATATTTTTTATCTATTTGAAGACAAATTTCTCTATCATCTGAGCCATGTTTGTCTTCTACAAATGATTTTGACATTATGGACAAATCTCAATGTTTGTTACCAGGTAAGTAAACATCTAAACATGTATAGTACTTACTCTACTCTACTGTTTGGATTTGTCACAACAGGGATGGATATCACACCTAGTCATCAACAAACTTTGTCAGATCTGAAAAAAAAATCATATATGAGCCTTTTTTAAAGGTATTACTTAACTCTTTACCAAACAACAAAATTTTAGATTTGTCTAAACTCAAGCATTTGCAGACAACAAATATGACTTTATTAAAAATTTTAATGATGTGATTTGCCTACTGAAGGGTAGAAAAAATTGTGGGAAAAGGAGAAAATGCTGGTTACCAGCATTTTCTCCTTTATATCGCAATGTTTTCAAAAACTCTTTCTAATGGTAGTAAAAACCTGGTATTGTGCGGTAGAGCCTAATAAGATCGCAAACCTACAATAACCCATTTTTGCATTGCCTGTGTTCTGCTGAGGACTATTTAGAGAGGGGACAATTATTGTCCCATGCACTTGCAAAAAATTGGAGATGCTTTCAAAATTAGTGAGACAAATGCACAAAAGAATTATAACAAAATGAGCCATGCTCTGTGAAAAGGGAGGTCAAATGCAGCTCTGTGATGCATTATACCCAGCAAGTCACGACATAATTATGGATCCATAAAATCTATTTTGTCAAACAACTGACTGAATATGGAGGTAGACTGGTCTTTTGACATGCAGAAGACTGACTAATAGCAAAAAGTTTTGATCCTAGTCAGCCTCTGCAGGCTGACCTAGTTCGATACTTTTTGCAGATGTACAAAACCCGCTTCAATTCACTGTGAGCATGGCTCAAATAACTTAGAAAGGGACAAAGTCCCAGCAGTGTGCAATATAATGGAAAATTTTTCTAATTCAATGTCCCAGAATCCCCCTCCCCCAAAACACTGATTGCCTGAATGTATCACTAATACAAAACTAGATTCAAGCACTAAAAAAAAAGAAGAAATTCAATACACCAATATCCAAACAGAAAACTGTTAACCCTTTACCACTTAATCCTGAGTTTTATCAATCCTGAACAAGAGTGCCGTCGTCACAATATACGTCACCACATGGCTGCTATTTCAAGCAGCTAGCTATAGGGACTAAAGTGTTGGAATTTCTAGCACCTGCCTGGGTAGCTCAATAGATATATTGTGTTACTTGTGATCTAAAAAGTTTACGCATGGACTGATGGATGGACAGACGGACGCACGACAGACTCATTGGTCATTGGCTTTGATTAACCTATAACAATATGAAGTTTCATGAAATTATGTCCATTTGTTAGAGATACATTGATGAAAAATTAAATTTGACATGAAGCCCCCTTTTTCCATGACACAGCAATAAATTCCAAAACCCTGCCAATATGCGCTAGGTCACATGATCTGTGAAAATTTCATCCAAATCCATTGAGATATGTCCAGTAATTAAAGAGATATTGGTGAAAAATGAAATATAACATGAAGCCCCCTTTTTCCATGACGCAGCTATAAATCGCTAAACCTTAACAATATGCACTAGGTCGCATGATGAGAAACATTCTGTGAAAATTTTATCCAAATCTGTCAAGAAATGTGGGAGGAGTTGCGTTCACAAGAAATGGAATGAACTATAACATGAAGCCCCCTTTTTCCTTGACGCAGCTATAAATCGCAAAACCTTGACAATATGCGCTAGGTCACATGATGAGAAACACTCTGTGAAGATTTTATCCAAATCTGTCAAGAAATGTGGGAGGAGTTGTGTTCACAAGAAATGGAATGAAATATAACATGAAGCCCCCTTTTTCCGTAACACAGCTACAAATCACAAAACCCTGACAATATGCAATAGGTCACATGATGAGAAACATTCTGTGAAAATTTTATCCAAATCCGTCAAGAAATGTGGGAGGAGTTGCGTTCACAAGAAATGGACGTACGTACAGACGGACAAAGGGATGGACAAGATGACGCCAATATACGGCACCTCCGGCGGCATATAAAACAAGAGGGCTATTGATGGCCCTGAAGTCGCTCACCTGAGTCTTTTGACCAAACATGACCCATTTTCAATCTCTTTTGAGATATCATGACAAACAATCTACTAAGCTTTTACAATTATTGGACTGAAAATTTGGCCTCTAGCATGTACACAAGCTTTTTCTAGAATTTCTCTCAGTGACCTACTTTTTAGCCAACCATAGCCAATTTTCCATTGTAGATATTATCAAAACAAAGATCCTGACCACCTTTCTTAAGTATTGGACAGAAAATGTGGCCTATAGAGCATACACAGGCTTTTTCTAAGATTTGACCTAATGACCTAGTTTTTGACCCAATATGACCGATTTTCAAAGTCGTCCGAGATGTCATCAAGACAAACAATCTGACCAAGTTTCATGAGTTTTGGACTGAAAATGTGGCCTCTACAGCATACACAAGGTTTTTCTAAGATTTGACCTAGTGACATAGTCTTTGACCAAGCTTGAATGATTTTTGAACTTCTCCGAGATATCATCAAGTGAAACATTCTGACCAACTTTCAAGAAATTTGGACCGAAAATGTGACCTCTAGAGCGTACACAAGGTTTTTCTCAGATCTGACCTAGTGACCTAGCTTTTTGCCTGACATAACCCATTTTCAAACTTGTCCAAGATATCATCAAGACAAAAATTCTGACTACATTTCAAGAGTTTTGGACCAAAAATGTGGCCTCTAGAGCATACACAAGATTTTTCTAAGATATAACCTAGTGACCTACTTTTTGACCAGACATGACCCATTTTCAAACTCGTCCGAGATATAATCAAGACAAAAATTCTGACCAAATTTCAAGAGTATTGGACTGAAAATGTGGCCTCTAGAGTGTGCACAAGGTTTTTCTAAGATTTGACCTAGTGACCTAGCTTTTGACCCAGCATGACCCATTTTCCAACTCATCCGAGATATCATCAAGTCAAACATTCAGACCAAGTTTCATGAGTATCTGACTGAAAATGTGGCCTCTAGAGCGTACACAAAGTTTTTCTAAGATTTGATCTAGTGACCTAGTTTTTGACCCAACATGACCCATTTTCAAACTCATCAGAGATATCATCAAGACAAACATTCTGACCAAACTTCAAGAGTTTTGGGCTGAAAATGTGGCCTCTAGAGCGTACACAAGGTTTTTCTAAGATTTGCCCTGGTGACCTAGTTTTTGACTTGACATGACCAATTTTCGAACTCGTCCGAGATATCATCAAGACAAACGTTCTGACCAAGTTTCATTAGTATCTGACTAAAAATGTGGCCTGTAGAGCGTACACAAGGTTTTTCTAAGATTTGACCTAGTGACCTACTTTTTGACCTGACGTGACCCATTTTCGAACTCGTCCGAGAAATCATCAAGACAAACATTCAGACCAACTTTCAAGAGTATTGGACTGAAAACATGGCCTCTAGAGCGTACACAAGGTTTTTCTAAGATTTGACCTGGTGACCTAGTTTTTGACCCGACGTGACCCGTTTTCGAACTCGTCCGAGATATCATCGAAACAAACATTCTGACCAAGTTTCATGAGTATCTGACTGAAAATGTGGCCTCTAGAGTGTACACAATGTAAAAGTTGACGACGGACGACGGACACAGCACGATCACAAAAGCTCACCTTGAGCACTTCGTGCTCAGGTGAGCTAAAAAAAAAAAAGCTTTTGAAAATACTATGGGAAAAAGAGAAAATGCTGGTAACCACTCTTTTTCCCATAGTGTTTTCTTTTATTTCAAAGACAAAAGCCATCATTTGAGATGCCATTAATACTGTCCTCTGCTAATACTGTCGGTTTGGACAAGACTAAAACTTTGTTTTCTGGTACAGAGTTAAAAGTAAACAGACAATGGCATCCAAAATTTCAACAGAAATGCTTTATGTAATTCCAAACACTACGGCACTTTGAGCCACTATGGTTGGTATTCAACAACCATGCTTTAAGAACATTCTTTGTCTTATAGACAAAAATTTTCTATATTTGAAAGTAACACAACTTCCGACTGACTAAAGTAAATGGTTTAGCCAGTTGTGTTACTTTCAAATTTAGAAAATTCTGGACAATAAGACTAAAAGCATTCTTAAGAATGGATAGTGAATACAGACCCAGGTCGGTCTCATGGCATTTTTGAAGTTTAGCTTACAAAGAGACAGGAACCTAGACCATATCATAGTCAACCATGATTTGCTAGGTGTTCTTAACATCATTTCAGTCAAGAAACTGCTCCCACTGCACCTATTCATGGTATCTCTTTTTACCACTTTTTCTAACCCACTGGCTGCTTATCCACATAAACAAGCCACATTCAGCTATGAGAAAAGAATGAATATTTTCCCCATAACTATCATCATAGCTTGTACAATGTGTGTTTGAGCTTGGTTTCTGAAGCAACTACACCATAGTATGAGTAGTCCTGTACAAAACAAACTAAACAACGGAGCTCTGCAATAAACTCTGTATCATATAACAAAATTTAGATGAGACCAAGCTGAGAGCATTTGCGAACTAAAAATCAAAGTGGCTTGAAAGTCAAGATTTATCTTCAGTAAGGCATTGTTTACTAGCATTCTCTCCTTTTCCACCAATGTTTTCAAAAGGATTTTTCCTCAGGGTTGTTGAAACCACGGTAAAATTTCCAAAAGTTTCAAGAATGCACATACTGTCTTGACCACACTGACAATTTGAATTTATAAATAATCATAATTACTGTTTTTATTGTTTTATGATGCAGAAAAGTATTCAAATTGCAAAACAGGAAAGGAGAACATTTTAGATTGCATACTGATATTGCTATCAGCCAGGAAAAAACTGTGAAAAGTGAAAAATCAAATCACAGTTCCTTAGTTACCAGTGAGATAGAAAAATCAAAAGTTAACTCTTTACCAAATGACAAAATTTCAGAATAAAATTTTGTTGTTTGATACAGTTAGACATGATGCACTAACTTGTGGAAGAGACACAAAGGAGAAATATGAATATAAAAGGAAATATTTCTGTGATGAATTTTATGGAAGACATAGTGCAAAAAATGAGTGATTCCTTCTCAGAAGAAATCACTACTTTTTCTGCAATACTTTCAAATAACGTTTGTACATGGGAGTAAAATGTCCTATATGTCTGGAATTTGGGTAACTCTCTATCAGATAACAAAATTTTAAACTTGCCAATATTGAGAGCATTTTGAAGACAGTAAACCAAGATATGGCTCAAATACCGGTAATGAGAATTGTCATTGAAAAAAGGAACAAAATATGGTGGGATAAGAAGAAAATGTTGGTAACCAGTATTTTGTCTTTTTTCCACAATGTTCACAAAAGCTCTCTTATTCAGGGTCTTAAAAACATGGGATGGTTTGATGACGAGTTAGCCCTTTACCACACAATCCCTATTTTTAACAACCCTGATAGAAGAGCTTTTTGAAAACATTGTTCGAAAATGTTGGTAAGCAGCATTTTCTCTTTTACCTGCAATGTTTTCTATCCTTTGTAAGACAAACCTCACCATTTGATCCATATTTTATTTCTCCTCCACATATTCTTTGAATTTTGACAGGTCTAAAATTTTGTCGTCTTGTTTTGTAAAGGGTTGAGGAGCTCTATCACAGCTTTCTAAATTCAGGGGTTTGAGCTCTCCATGCAATTACTCTGTAATTTTCCACCTCTGCAGAGGATTAATTATTTTTATGCAGCAATGAAATTATCAGAGGACAGGTTTCCTTTTAATTTTTTTTGTCTTTCTTTCTCCATCAAAGCTAACAGACTTCAGATATTGCCTGTATAGATTTAGACTAAAAGGCCCTGCCTTGACAGCAGGAAGGTCTTGGTTAAAGCCTAGGAAGGTCTGTGTTTCAAGCCTAACTTAGTTCTTTTCACCTGACAACATTTTTTTCTTCTCAAAATTTAAAGCATTTGCGGGAAAGGACTTGAATATGATACTTTAATGCCGAGCTTTGTTTTTAAATTGGTAGAAAACATTGCTTGGAAAGGAGACAATGCTGGTTACCAGGATTGGATATGTGTGGTGGAGCTAGAGTCCTGGAGAGCTTATGCTTCATGATCAATTCAGTTTGTCCCAATATTCTCTTGTTTCACTTGCCATTTACCTAGACTTAAGAAATTAAACTTGTCCAAATTGAAAACACTTGAGATACAATATGAAATGTGGCTCAAACGATGGAACTCGTCATTGAAAGGGTTTAAAGCATCTTGGAAAAAGGAAAACATGCTGGTTACTAGCATTTTCTTCTTTTCCCACAAGGTTTTCAAGAGCCTTCGTCCTCAGGGTTGCTAAAACTTGCTGTTGTTTGGTAACCATGTACTTAATGGTTTAAATAGTATAAAAACTTAAGACTGAAGACTGCTCTAATAACATTACAACGTTTTTCCTATCTATGCCACAGTAGCCAAATCTGGCAATCAGCCCTAAGCCAAAACTAGAAGTCATTGTTGTACTTGTTTTGTGCCCACACCTATAATATATTCAGGACTTTGTTCCATGACACATTATGTCTGGCTTCAGTTGCCAAAAAGAAATCTAGAGGTAACAAGAAAGCAGGTCAAGTCTCTGTCATCCAGTTTTTTTTTTAGAAAAGCTATTTTTATGACGAGCTATTTTGATGACAGAATCTCTCAACTGTTTACCACACAATCATAGGTTTTAAAGACCAGCATAGGTTACCCTTGACATTCTAAGATTTAAACAACTTTTCAAGATCAAATTCAAAGGCTTGGTCACACCGAGCTAACGGACGAGTAATGGATAAAAAATAATTTTATCCGTCCCGTGTCCGTTTGTATCCGTTTTATGTCCATTTTTTATCCGGTGAATCCGCTACTTGTCCGGCAAGGTCCAGTGATGTCCGTTCCGTACGGTGGGCAGTTTTGAGCATGTTCAAAATTTCCACCGGACAAAACAGACAGAGACGTGCAAATGACAGACTTTGGATGCATCTGACTATTTATACCCTCGGCATGTCACTTGACCAGTACGTTACTCATACATTGGTGTTCGGTACATTTCCGTTCATCGTACGTTGGAAGAACGTTTAGTCCGGTTCTCACGCGTTGCACTTTCGTTTTATCCGGTACAAGTCCGTTACTCGTACGGTGATATCTGTTAGAAGACCATTTAGTATCCGGTACATATCCGGTAAACATGCGTTTTTTCTGTTACATGTGCGGTACTCGTGCGGTCATTGTGTGGCTTCTTTTCTCCACACACTGATCGCGTGAGCCTCGAGCAGCAGAGGAGATGAATTTTGTCACTGGATAACCAAATTCTGCATGTTTTTGTCCGTTTTCCCTCCGTCACATATCCGTTAGCCGGTCTGACCAAGCCTTTAAGCTTTTTTTTTATCTTTGAAAGAATCCAAAGCATATGAGGATGCTTTAGCAAAAAGGGTATTTTAATGCATCTCTGTGATGTGTGATACTAAGCAAGACTTAGCCATCATGATGATGGATCCAAAAATCCATTTGGTCTAACAAGCAACCTAAGCAAGAGTTGGAATGGTCCTTGGACGTGCAGAAAATTGACCAATAGCAAAAGGTTTTGACCTGGGTTGATACTTTTTCGCAGATGCATCAAACCCCCTTTTCAGAGCACATGGCACAAATCCAAATGCTTACAATATAGACTAAATCAATACTACCTAACCAGAGAAAATACTGTATAAATTATAGATGAGAAACCCTGGAAAAAATAGATTTTGTGAAATTCCCTTGCCAGTAAATAATTGAGACTATTGTCAGTAACACATGGGTACCTACAAAACCATTATCTTACAGCAGCTGGGATATCTAATAGGTTGTCTATATTCAAACTCTTGTTACATTTAACTTGGGTTGACACTAACTTTGTCCCTCAATCCCAGTGATACCATAATTTAGAGAGGCCTACACCTGAGAGTCACCGCAGCGTCTTCAGAAGTTTCTTACAATGCTCCAGACATTCCTTTTCAGTGTTTGCAGATTCAAATCCCCTCCTTTCCTTTGCGAGATAACTACCTTTTTGACCTTTGCCCAAAAATTGTGGTCCATGCATTAACTGTATATTGCCATCTTTCTTGAGAAAAAGTCTCACTTTTAAGGTAGCCCATAAAAGCATTTAGGTTATTACTTCATATAAACTTTTAAAAAATTATTAATTTTCACCCTGTTCTTTACCCTACAAATTTGGAAACTTCAAAACACTTATACATGGATGTAAAGGGTGACAAGAGGGATATTAAGGAAGTCTTTCAAGTTCGTGAAAAACAGGTCTTAGAAATAACGCAATACTAGAAGTAGTTCCTAACTCTTTATCTAGTCACAAAATTCAAGACTTGACAGCATTTGCATATGATGAACAAACTGTGAATCAAGTGAAGGAATTTGTCTATGATAGAGGAGAAAACATTGTGGAAAAAGGAGAAAATGCTGATTGCCAGCATTTTCTCCTTTTTCCCACAATTTTTTCAAAAGCCATCTTCCTCAGAGTTTTTAAATCAAGAGATTCTTTGATAACGGCTTAAGTCTTTAAAACGCTATACCAGTGACATTCAGGGATCAATGACAGTTTTATGACGATACTTAGAACGCCCTACAGCATCTTTAACTCCTCTTCACAATAAATCTGATTCAACCTTGATTATTTCTCTAAATAAAGCTTCCTAAAACTATACTCTAGAGATCTTAAAGATTATCAAGAGCTTCCACAACCAATTAAGGATTTTTGCCTGGTGCTACAATGCGCCCTTTCACGAGAATAATGATTATCAGAGAACAACATCCTCAAAATTGCAAATTCAACTTGACAAGGCATTTAATCAAGTTTTTTACACCAGTGTTGCAGTAATGCTGCATCAACAGCACAGTTATCAAAGCTTCTAGTGTCGAGACCAGATTTAATTGCTTACTGGGACAGTACAGATCAAGATCAGGCTTCACGGAGTATGCAGTCAGATCCAACTGAGAATGTCTATTTCATTTATTTAGTGCTACAAGGTCTAAACTTAAAGTATTTGCAGACAACAATTTAAATAAAGTTCAAATGACGGAATTTGTCATTGATGGAGTAGAAAACATTGTTGGAAAAAGAGAAAATGGTGGTCACCAGCATTTTCTCCTTTTCCAACAATGCTTTCAAAAGGCCTTTTCTTCAGGGTCATTAAAACACAGGTTAAATGACTGATTTAATGAATGGTGTTTTATGCCACTTTAAACATTGTTTCAGTAGCAACAGCTCACATATTCATGTATGTCCTAGATTTCACTAGTACTAGCCTAGGGCTCTGATGTGTCTTGCTCAAGGGCACTCCCTAGTAAAACCAAGTGCTTCCAGGGAGGGTTGAACCCCGGGCCTCTTGGTTATTCATTCTACACTTTACCACTGAGCCTCGCAAACCCCCACGAGGGTTAGTGATTCATGGGTCACTCACCGCAAGAATGAAGAATGGATGGTGTTTTTTGTGAGTGATACAATAGAATTCCTCATGATCAATAATTTTTTTCTTTTTCTTTTACATTTTAACCCCTCAGAGCACCTAGTAAACCCAAGGACAACATCCACTCTCCAAATAAGACCCTTTAAATTGCAATGCCAAAGCTGTTATGGTTCAAACTGTCTCATCAAAGTGAACAGTGTAAATGAAAGATCAGACTGCACATGAAGAGCAGTCTGATCTTGATCTACACAGGCAACCATAATCGTGAAAGGCGCTTTAGGGGTCAATTTTCTGTTATCATCCACTTAAGTATGTTTCAAAATGTATTTGGACAAAGACATGAATATGATAATGAGGCAAAATATTGCATGTCTATTCTAGTGTCTTATGATGTCCCAGTAGCTTTGCTCTGATTCCCTATATCCCTGGACCCTCAGACATTTACATCCATCTGCAGTCTACAAATTTAAAATCCTCAGTAACAAAATGGAGAATTTCACGGTGTGTGAGCAAATTTTCTCCATTTGCTGCAATGTATTTCCACGCCATTTTACATCCAGATTATAATACATAAACATCTGCCAAACGAATCATGCATATTCATTAACTGCTTAAGGACAGATGAGGGTTTAGCTCCTTACCATACAACACAATGTTTAAGACTTGACTGTATTGCACTGTTAAAGCATTTGCAGCTGACAAAGTTAACAAACAAGAGGGCCAAGATGGCCCTGTATCGCTCCACTGGCTTTTTAACCCTTTACCACACAAATCAGAGTGTTAATGACCCTGAAAGAGAAGGCTTTCAAAAAAACATCCTGAGAAAAGGACATGTTGTAAGCCATTTCCCTTGATTAATGTTTAAATTGAAGTGACAATATTTTGAAGCCCATGTTAAACTTGCGATCCCTGGAATGAAGGCAATTTTGACCCCAGACCTACAATATGAAACTAGAATGTGTGGTTATAAACAAAAAGATTTTTTAATCTTGCCCAATAAAAAGTCATGTAAAACAAGTTTGCTGAATAAAAGGCCCTGTAAAATATGTGATCCATGACACAGGTTTATCAAGTTTTCACTATAAAAGCCAATGTAAAACTTGTGACCCCTGGTGTGGAGTCAAACTTGACCCCCAAAGTTAAAATTTGGGCCCTCTTGGTAGAGGCCCATTATATAAAGTTACATGCAAAATTTGGTAGCCCTAGGCCTAAATATGGCTATGTACAAGTAGATTATTAAAGTTTCCTTATATAAGACCATGTAGAACTTGTGACCCCCTGGGGTGGGGCTACATTTGACCCCCTGGGCTATAATTTGGGCACCCTTGATAGAGACCCCCTAGATAAAGCTAAATGCAAAATTTGATAGCCCTAGCCCTTATAGCTAGATGCGAAAGATTTTCCTATATAAGCCCGCCCATGTAAAACATGTTACCCCCCGGAGCGAAGTCAAATTTGACCCTCGGCTATAATTTGGACACCCGTGGTACAGGTCCACTAGATAAAGCTACATGCCAAATTTGGTCGCCCTAGGCCCCATGGCTAGGTCAAAGAAGCATTTTAAAGTTCTCCCTATATAAGCCCATGTAAAACTTGTTATATAAGCCCAAGTAAAACTTGTTACCCCCGGGCAGGGCCTAATTTGACCCCAGGGCTATAATTTGAACAATCTTGGCAGAGGTCCACTAGATAAAGCTACATGCCAAATTTGGTAGCTCTAGGCCCTATGGCTAGGTAGAAGAGGAATTTTAAAGTTCTCCCTAAATAAGCCCATGTATAACTTGTAACCCCCGGGGCGGGACCAATTTTGACCCCAGGGCTATAAATTGAAGAAACTTAGTAGAGGTCCACTAGATAAAGCTACATGCCAAATTTGGTAGCCCTTGGCCTTACGGTTTCAGACAAGAAGATTTTCAAAGATTTTCAAAATTTTTCAGTTTTGTTGCCATGGCAACCAGAGTTTTTGAAGGAATTAAATTCTTTCAAGAAATTCTGAAGAGGACCATGGCAGGATCATTTCTGTGAAGTTTCATCAAAATTGGATGGGTAGTTTCAGAGAAGAAGACGTTTTAAAAAAAAGTTAACGCACGGACGGACGGACGGACGGACGGACGCACGACGGACAACAGGCCATGACATAAGCCCGCTGGCCTTTGGCCAGTGGAGCTAAAAATAGCACAAATGACTGGATTGTTATAGAAAGGGTAGGATATATTATTGGAACAGGAGAAAATACTGGTAACCAGCATTTTCTCCTTTTCCCATCATGTTTTCAAAAGCCCTAAAAAAATCTTTACAGTAGTCAAATCATGGATTACTCATACTAGGGTTAATAGTTCCGCTGTTGAGACCTACTCTCAATGTGCCATGAGAAAGGAAGAGGGTTCCATCCATTGACAATGAAGATCAAGATCAGAGTGTACAGAATGTGCAGTCTGATCTTAAATCTGCACTGCCTACTATTAAGCAATACATGCTGAGCATGATAAAATCAGTCTCGTAATTTTTTGTTTACTCCTTCAATCGGAAAATTTTTAATTCATTAACTTACAAATCAAAGGGCGAAGAGTACCAATTAGGTCTTGGGCGTTTCAATAGACTCATTTCCTGCTGTCGTATAGCTCATCAGATAACAACCTAACCTGTTATAGTTATTAGATTGTGCCAACAACTTTAAATCAATATTTGTACCCATAAAGTAATTATTGAAACGAACCCATCACTATAAATGGACGAAGGTCATGCAATCAGCTCATTATCAAAATGAAGCAGGTCGTGCTCATAGCCCATGAAAATGTGTTAAAATATGTGAAACAATTAGTGAAATATCATATTTCTATTATTAGATTTTAACTTTTTATTTATCAGATGAAAGAATTTTAGATCTCTTTCATGCTTTACCAGGAAAAAAAAAAAGAATTTGAAGACTTGTCAAAATTCAAAGCTAATGCAGACAAAAAATGAAATATGGCTCAAACGATTGATTTGTCTCTGAAGGAAACATTGCCGGAAAAGAAGAAAATCCTACAATTTTTTCAAAAAGATTTTTTTCACATATTTGTTATAATTCTAGACTGTGTGGCAAATGATTAAATTGAAAGCATGTGCAGACAGCAAACTTAAGTTCTGACTGAGATACATGTATAATTATTATGGACTTGTCTTCAGAAACCCAGTCCGCTATCGGATTTGAGTGAAATAAGAGACTTACGTTTTACTAGAAACAGGGCCCTGAGTCTCACTTACAGAAGTAACTGTGAACCTACAAATGTTTGCATCCAGCTGATTTTCTGTTGCCTCCACAAAATAAATTAATATTGTCTCAAATAAGATGAAGTTCTGGATGTTATGAATGCTAAGTAGCCATTACAAGTACCAGCACCTGCACTGACCCTTTACCAAGCAATCAGAAGTTTTAAATACCCTGTAGAAATAAGCTTTAGAAAACATTGTGGGAATAGGAGAAAATGCTGGTTACCAGCATTTTCTCCTTTTCCCACAATGTTTTTAAAAGTCTTCTTTCTCAAAGTCATTTTCTCCTCTTCCAACAATGTTTTCTACTTTCTCATGGCCAAATCCAACCATTTCGGACACATTTAATTTGCCGCCTGTAAATTTGAAGGAGCATCAAGCTTTGTGGTTGGGTATATTAAATAAGATGTAGAGAAAGTTTGATACCATGTGAGACCACTGAAGACCCTAGCGGGCCAAATATGTAAACTAAGTTTCTCTCATTCAAGTTTGGTAATAAACCTGTATGTCACAAGTAACAAATTTTTCACTCTTTGCAACTGAGTTAGCATTGTAAAAAGTGTCAAACTATGCATGCACATGCACATGATTGCATTTATAATCTGTGTCAGCTTTCTGTCATTTTAAAGGAACAAAAAAGGACTGAGGAAACTTTATCTTTGAATTTTGAGGAATCAGTTATGATCAAGAAACATATATTATGACAATTATTCCCCTCTCAAAAATGCTTTTCAACTCATTACCTTACAAGAAAAAGATGGATTTGTCCAAATTGAAAGCATTTGCAGATGCAGGGTCCAAAGAATCCACTCGTCCGCTCATCCTTACTAGTAAAAATTTGGTGAGGGCAAGTGGATTATCCTTCTTTGTCTAACTGTAGGACGAGTGCAAAATGGCAGGAGGACAAGTAAGAATTCTAAAATTTTTTGGACCCTGAGATGACAATTTAAATGTCACCCAAATGATAGAATATGACTTTGATAGGCTAGAAAACATAGTGGGAAAAGGAGAAAATGCTGGTTACCAGCATTTTCTCCTTTTCCCACAATGTTTTCAAAAGGCTTCTTTCTCAGGTTCTTTAAAACTTGGGATTATTTGGTAAAAGGTTAATCAAAGTGATCTGCTGCAAGACTGGGTTAAAAAAAGTCCTCCATATAGGTGATAATGTGTTAACCCTATACCAAACAAACCCTGGGAAAGAAACCTTTCTAAAGCATTGTGGGAAAAGGAGAAAATGCTAGTTACTAGTATTTTCTGCTTTTTCCCCAAAATAATGTTTTCTACCCTTTCAAGGACAAATTTCATATTTTGAGTTACGATTTGTTTGTCATCTGCAAATGATTTCAATTTGGAAAAGGCTAGAATTTTCTCATCTGGTTATTTTAAAGCGTTAATGTACCAGTGAAACATGTAGTTATGAAAACATCAAAGCCATCATATTAATACTCTTGGGTATTCAAGGACAAATAACGACCTTTCAACGCTATTGATAGTTGCTTTAAACCATTTACCATGTTTTTACTACTGTGAGAAAGAAGCCTTTTGAAAACAATGTAAGACAAGGTGAAAATACTGTAAATTTAGAAATAATTATCGGTATCAACATTATCAATATAAAAGCTTTGCATTTGGAACTTTCATCTCTTAAGTGCAAACAACAAAACTGGGCGCTTTTTTTGCCTTGAAATCAATAATTGACATGAGACCCGTTGAAGGCTGGCCAAATAGTCCCATCTTAGATTTATCACTTCTACTATTTTGGTTATTGAGACCTGCTCATAAGGCCTAAAAAAAAAAAAATCTGTGTTTCGGGTTTCCCTACCCGACCTAGAAAATGCTGCAGACCCAAAACTTTTTACACTACAACTGAAAAAAAAAAATCTGTCAGGCGTAATTTCAGTACATGGTCCATGTAAAAAGTTTCTAGAAAAAAATTCCTACCTACTCTAGATACAGCATCTCGGACCGAAACCCTAAATACAGGTATTTTTTTGTTCTGCCCAATCATACCTTTTGAAATTGTGATGTTTTCTATGAATAAACTCTTAACCAAACAATCACAACTTTTAGCAATCCTGAGGAGAATGGCTTTTGAAAACATTATGGAAAAGGAGAAAATGCTGGTAACCAGTATTTTCTCCTTCTCCCACTATGTTTTTGATCCTTTCAAACATATATGTCATCAGATACTGCCAATTTGTCATCTGCAAAAGCTTTCAATTTGGACAAGTCTAAGTATTTCTTCATGCCGTAAAGGGTTAACCAGAGCTCTAGATAAGAGGGAGTGATGAAATTATAAATCCATTATTTTTCTTCCAAATCCTATGTTGTGGGTACTCATTAGTACCCATAACATAGGGTTTAGTGAAGAATGATTAATATTTTCAATTTTGAAATCAAAATCTCTCCCTCTGGCTGGAGCTCTGGGACTAACTAGATCTGCAAAGTTTTATGAAAAATACTTTTTTACAATGGGTTGAAAGCCTCTTAGGACCAGAAGATGCATACAATATAGTGGCAGATATTGAAAATGTTTCATTTTAGGTATGATAAATATGGAATATTACAACAGTCTGCATTTCTGCGTGGTCAGATCATGTCGAGTTGCGTGTGTAAAGAGGAGCATATTGGATGAGACCGAAGGTTGAATCCGATATTTACCTCTTTACAGACGCAACGAGACATGATCCGACCTCGCAGAAATGCAGACTGTTGAAATATTCCTTTTATTATATACCTAACCACAATAACTAGAAAAACATCACAAAATCAATACAAATAACCAAAAATTCAGAGAACTACATTTCATTGTACATATATGTACGATATTTATGAATGGCGGATGAATATACATAGATAATGGTAAGTCTGCATAGATCAGTTTGCATTTAAAAATGGCGGTTGCTATCCCTGAGCCGCTACAAGAAAAAAAACAACAACTGTGGCTTAAAAATTATTTATTAAACACCAAAAATGGATTCAGTGGCTGTTATTCACTGTCACTGTCAAGAACAGTACATTTCTCTTCATTTTAACGCGGAAGGCAAGTCAAACTTGTGATTATGAATCGCGATTCTTAAGTTCACGAGTGTATCGTACAGTAGCATATAGAAATACCCTTTCGAAACAACACAAGTCATGTTTGTGTAATGGACATCGACAGCGGATAAAATCTAAATCTGCATAGAAACAATTTTTGAAAAAAGCAGATGACAAATAATGGATGAAATAGCTATAATTACACTAAAAATGGGGTTTTCGTGCATCATCATGCTGGCCGAACGTGTTTGGAATTTGGCGGAAAGACCCAAATGTCAATAGACAGACGTTACGTAGTCCGTGTACACGACTATGCTCTACACACGGTACTAGGGTGATAAGGAAAAGTTTTCTGTCGAGTTGTATTGGCGAGTAAGATAACGCCCGTGTTTTACTCAGATCATAGATAGGTATATAATAATAAAATTTACTCCAGCAGCAGATAATCACTCTATCCATCTATTGATTCAGATTTTGGGTGCAATGGAGAGAATGACTTCACTCAATTCTCTATAGTTAAGGAATTTCAACAACTCTTGAACTCAGAACTCTTTCCTTACTGTAGACAACACAAGCAGCTTTTGTGGAAAGTGGAGACAAGATCAAACTGCAGAGAACATGCAGTCTGATCTCTGATCTACACTGTCCACTCCTTTATTCTTGATTATGACCAGAGTGGTTCTTCATCTTGCAGTAAAAGCGTATAAGTGGCATCTGAAAAAGCCAACTTATTTATTTAGCAGAGAAAGAGTTAACGTTTCCAGCGCTGATCTAAGATAAAATGGCTTATGCATACAATGTAGATCAAGATAAGACTGCACAGACCATGCAGTCCAATCTTGGATCTACACTACTTCTTTGCCTGCTATTCTGGCAGAAGCAGCATTCAAATTGCAATATCTATGTCTGACAATCTCCATTCCTTTTATATAGCACTACAAGGTTTAATATTTTCACTGATAGATGACATAAATTGCTCTTGCTGGTGGTGTAGATTAAAGATCAGTCTGCGTAAAATGCACAATCTGATCTTCAGTTTGCCTTGTCTGCATGCTGATTCCAAGTTATGACTAGGGTAAACTGTATCTCTGTTTTTGTGGTAAGACCAAAACAAAATATATTTGTGGTTCTGGTTAGCCAACAGTGTCTAATTTTTACGCCCGAGCTTAAATAAAAACATTTTTCTCACCAAATGAATATCCTAATTACTTCACAAATCAATGTCAATAACACCTGCCTTACCAAATATACATACAATTCCAATAACATTATAAAGTTCTGGCTAGACAACAATTGTCAAGAAACTTGGGAAAACTTTAAGCAGAAGACAGAATCAAAGACCATAATGTCCACCAATAATCATGAATCCTATTTAATGTCCAAATGGTGATTGGCAGTAAAATTGATATTCTGCATTAAATACAGCAGGTTTCTCAAATGGCGATCACTTCACAGTCAGCACTGACTAAAACCTGGGCGGTAATGTTATCAATGTCCTCGGAAAATTCGATGTCATTTTACCTCTATTAATTACCCCCCTTTCAGAAAATGTAACACCCCCAAGGGCTTTAAAAAGGGGCGATATGCCATGTTTGAAGAATCAGAAGTGTTTCCTTGTGTGACATCTGAGGACAAGAGATTACCTGAATAACAATTACCATGACATAGTAGATCTAGATCAAAGGGATATAAAAAAAGTAAGCCATCAGACTACTTGTCTACCAGTTTTTTGTAAAAGCACCAAAATGCTTTTAATGTGTACATTATTAAAAATGAAGTGGCAATTGATAAAAATAAAAAAAGTTGGCTAAAAAAAAAAAAGACAAATTTAGACAAATGCTGTTATCAGAAACATCAACCAAATTTGTAGTCTAGAATCTACAAGCCATTTATTTATCTAGGTATTTTTGAGCTCGTTACTGAAATATTTGTCCCGAAAAACAGGATCGTTATTGTATTATTGAATTGTCTGACACCAAAACTGCATCATTTTATTGATTAGCCTGTAGTGGATGGGGTTTTAAGCTGGTACAAATTTTTGAACAAGCACATCAATCATTTCGTATCTAAAGTGAATCTTATTGTTACTGGGAGATATCAGTTCTTAGACTTTTAAGTGAACAAAGTCTTTTTGGTCAGCAGGAAAAACCAAACTATGGCAAATCAAAAGTGGTTTTGGCTAATAGATCAGTCACAGTATTAGCAAGTGAAGATTCAAGATCAAGTTGTACATTCTACGCTGCCTGATCTAGATCTACTCCATCTACAAATGTACCTCATACTCCCCCTAGCAGGCAAAGAGTTAATATATTGAAGTAAAATTTAAATGCTGATACAAACTGATCCCTTTGCAACACAGATTTCGCAGGGAATTCAACCCTTTCATCTCTAGATGAAAAAAACAGAGGCTTTTACAGAAAGCATTACAGATCAGACTGCTCAAAATGTGCAATCCATCTTGGATATATACAATCTGCTTGTTTAGTCAAGTCTATAAAAAGATAATTGTTAAGAGCTTCTGTGGATTATATCTCGAAGGAGAGGTAAAGTTAGTATGAGATATATTTGGTACTGAGAGAGTTTGTTTGAAATAGAAAAATCCATGGCAAATGGATCAAACAGCTCTCTGAAAGAGACCAATCATACTTTCTCCCACTCACCATGTCCAGAAGAAGACTTGGTAGCAGTTTGATTAACTGGTAACAGTACAATTGTAAGATTATGACTGTCCTAAAGCCCAGTATTCGAAAACTTTGGAAAAGGAGCAGTTATGGTTATTATCTACACTTAGGCAGCCTTTGCCTTCACAAGATTTAGCTCTTGTTTTTTAGATCCTGAAGAAAGAAGCTTTTGAAAAATTGGTAGGAAAAAGGAGAAAATGCTGGTTATCAGCATTTTTTCCTTCATCCACAATGGCTTTCGATTCTTTCAACAACACATCCATGGATTAAAATGCTTCAAAGTATTTTTTTTGCTAAAGAAAGCATTTTAGAGTCATTTACCAATGCATTTACCAATGGTTCCTACCATACAAAACTCTGCCATGTAACACTCCCACCATTGTATTTCTCAAGGGCATACATGTCATCCAGGCTGCAAATTGCCATTTCATACATAAAGATTTCAGACACTGAAAAATTCCACACCCTTGTATAGAAGTGCAAAAAAAGACATCTACAACTCAGTAATTGGTTTTGACCCATTTCTGAACCTGTGTCCATAGCAACTTTTTTTTCACCTTTGATTAATAGCAGTATCTCGAGCAATTTAGTATGATATGCCAGGGTTCAAACCTGTGACCTTATGCTCTCAGTTAAACATCTATCAAAGGATGGATGAATATATGTATATGGTTACCCTACATCCCTTTTAAATCATTGTAAACATGGCCTTTTTAGGAATTTTGCCTTAAAGTCTCAATAGCAGTCAAAGGTAAACAAAGCAGGTGTTAAAATGCATCTGAATTTAAATCATACCATGTAAAAGTATGCAAAATATTGCGAAGGTGACAGTCTGTTATTGTACGGTAGGTCCAAGGCACTGGCAAAAAAATGAAACTTTGAAATCAGGTAATAAGTAAACAATAGATAGAGTGACCTGGCAACATTAATGACCTTATCGAAATAAACCTGGGTGTTCACAACCTATAGGAAGAAGACTCCAACAAAATTCCATCATTCTAGCCTAATTTAATTTTCTAAGTCTGGCTATTGCTTTAAATTTTTGACTATTCTAAGGTTATGTTGTCTGGCAAAACTCTGGATTGTGTGGGAAAAGGTTAACTCTTTACCAAACAACAAAATTTTCGACTGTTCCAAATTGAAAGCTTTTGCAGAAAACA
Source organism: Hippopus hippopus (assembly GCA_946811185.2). NCBI lineage: Eukaryota > Metazoa > Mollusca > Bivalvia > Cardiida > Cardiidae > Hippopus > Hippopus hippopus. The sequence goes on along the minus strand of OX328099.1, from coordinate 63,970,215 downwards.
TAATAAATGTGACTAAAAAATCAAAATTTGTTTTGTGGGAAGCGTAGAAAACATTGTGGGAAAAGGAGAAAATGCTGGTTACCAGCATTTTCTCCTTTTCTCACCATGTTTTCAAAAGCCTTCTTCCTCAAGGTTATTAAAAGTTGGGATTGTATGGTAAACAGTAATGCAGTTTTGCATTACCACTAGCATGGTGTCTTGCTGGCTTTTGCAGTTTTTGCAGAGCAGCAGGCAGTCCAATTAATTGCATTAGACGTTTGAACCTGATCAAAGTTCTGATGCAACTGCATACTATACAAATTGTCCATAAGAGATTTTTCCTCACTATCTTTGTCCTTGGAGTGAGTGGACACTAGGTTAATAGTGGCATGTCAAAAAGTGACCTGCATAATAATGGGTTAAACAAAGACAGAGAAAAAACTCATATATCTAATGCATTTCTTCTCCTTGGCAGGAAGCAATCTTTGCCCACCGGTAAATACAATTTGCCAATGAAAAATGTTCCCTAGTAACAAAAAAACAAATTTGTCTGGGCAAAAATATTAGCCTTATTTTTTTGTGTCTAGATCTCATTTTCAGCTGTTATATAACTGATTACTCTTGATGAATATTACATTATCTGATCAAGAAATAATTCTAATATGGCAATTGTTTTGAAATTTTTGTAGGAGCAGACAGTGTTTTTCATACAAGCTGCCAGAAGTGCTGATGCACTGATCCCTCCGAAAAATTTCACTTTTGTAACTTTGGCGAGTATATTAATGTTTTTGTTTTCATAATGACAACTAAAATTGTTAAAATTTGTTAAGATGCATTTTGTATTTAGGCCTGTGGCTTTTATGTACAAGGTGGAATTAAACGATAGAAACTATTGAAGCAAGACCAGGACTTTGAGCCGAAAAACTGGGGGAAAAAGGTCTTTATGTGGAGATTGAAAATTTTGTCAGCCATGATTATTTACATCAAGAGTTTATGTTACGGCATCCAGGGTCTGAAAGCGATTTTACTGAAAATTACCAATAAATATCTGCCTGCACTGCACAAAAAAAGGATTAAAGAACACATAATTGCTATCAACTGGCTTGTTTCAGACGCATTCACACATTTGAAGCTCTTTTTAGTAATAATTGAGAAGGTACAGAATAACTACAAGACAAATCCTTGGAAGGTAAATTTGTCGTCGCTTTGGTCCATTTATCCGTGTTTTAAACATGCACAGTCAATGTACTCTAGATGCTCTCCAAAACAGAATGACAGGCAAACCAAAAAAAGAAAAAAACAAAAGAGACTTGCAGACTTCTTTGCTATCTCCTCCGTAAGTAAACCCCCAAAAACGTAATAAAAAAGGAAAAATGGAGAAATGCAACAAATATTTGGGTCGTGTCAGACTGAGAAGAAATTCAAGATTCCAGTCGGCGGAGTCAGAGGGAAAGGAAATGTCCCAAAATGTGAATTTTAGCACCTTTAAATAGGCATTTAAAACAGTGACCTTCAAGATTTCTGCATGACCCCCAGAAATTAGGAAAAGGGGTCACAAATGACCCCAAAAAATTTGAAGCTAGCAGAAACACTGATGTAGGATAGGTTTAATACAACATTAAAACCTTGTTAATTTCAGAGGCATTAGAACCAGTTCTTTTGGAATCCTTGCAGGACTTTTGAAACAAGAGGGCCATAATGGCCCTGAAGTTGCTCACCTGAACCTTTTCACTAAACATGACCCATTTGCAATCTCTTTGGAGATATTATGACAAACATTCTAACAAGCTTTCATAATAATTGGACTGAAAATTTGGCCTCTATCTTGTACACAGGCTTTTTCTACACTCATCTGAGATGTCATCAAGACAAACATTCAGACCAAGTTTCATGAGTATTGAACTTAAATTGTAGAATCTAGAGTGTACATGAGGTTTTTCTGAGATTTGACCTAGTGACCTAGTTTTTTCATCCAACATGACACATTTTCAAACTTGTATAAGATGTCATCAAGACAAACATGACCCATTTGCAATCTCTTTGGAGATATTATGACAAACATTCTAACAAGCTTTCATAATAATTGAACTGAAAATTTGGCCTCTATCTTGTACACAAGCTTTTTCTACACTCATCTGAGATGTCATCAAGACAAACATTCAGACCAAGTTTCATGAGTATTGAACTTAAATTGTAGAATCTAGAGTGTACATGAGGTTTTTCTGAGATTTGACCTAGTGACCTAGTTTTTTCATCCAACATGACACATTTTCAAACTTGTATAAGATGTCATCAAGACAAACATTCCTGCCAAGTTTCATGAGTACTGAACTGAAAATGTGGCCTCAAGAGCATACACAAGGTTTTTCAAAAATTTGACCTAGTAACCTAGTTATTGACCTGACATGACCCATTTTCAAACTTATCCAATATGTTGTCAAGACAAACATTCTGACCAAGTTTCACGAGTATTTGACTCCAGAGTGTACACAAGCGTTTTCAAAAACTGGTCCCAGTTACCTAGCTTTGGACCCAACGTGACCCATATTTCAAAGTCCTTTCAGATAAGATCACGACAAACATTCTGACCAACTTTCAAGGGTATTGGACTGAAAATGTGGCCTCTAGAGGGTACACAAGGTTTTTCTAATATTTGGCCTAGTGACCTAGTTTTTGAGCTGACCTGCCCCTTTTTTTAACTCGTTCGAGATATTATTAAGAAAAACATTCTGACCAACTTTCATGAGTATTGGACTGAAAATGTGGCCTCTAGAGCATGCACAAAGTTTTTCTAAGACTTGAACTAGTGACCTAGTTATTGACCCAACATGATCCATTTTCAAAATCGTCTAAGATATTATCAAGACATACATTATGACCAACTTTCAAGAGTATTGGACTGAAAATATGGCCTTTAGAGTATACACAAGGTTTTTCAATTAGTGACCTAGTTTTTGACCCAACCTGACCTATTTTCAACAAATATTTTGACCAAATTTCATGAGTATCAGACTGAAAATGTGGCCCCTTAAGCGTACACAGGGTAAAAGTTAATGACACACGATAGAAACAGCACGATCACAAAAACTCACCTTCAGCACTGCGTGCTCAGGCAGAGTTCGCGTATACGCCGTAAACATGTCTTTTTACACAACAGAATTGATTTGGGACAAAACATAACAATCGCCATTGCGTCCATGGGACAAAACGAAAAATCGGCACCATTTAACCGTCGTTTACAATACAAATAAGGGTTGTTTTGACGAATAATGTTTCCATGCTTGCAAAAGATCGCACAAAACAAAATATTACTATTTTTGGAAATCCCGCTTCTAAAAATAGCTTCAGTCACATGAATGGTAACCTCTTATCCAAGTCATTGCGATTTTCATCGCATAGCAACCGCATTTGTTGCAGTCCAATATGGCTATCCCTGTGAAGAAAAAAAAAAAATGCTCGCATTTTTTAAGAATTCTGGCTGAAAGAGCCTGATTTTAAACCATGGCTGGTAAAAGAAACAACATCGGAAAGCAACCCCGTTATGAAATGTTCATTTTGCCTAGATATCGGAGCGAAAAAGGTATTTACTGATGGATGCACGGACTAAAAGATTGACGCTAACTCGACATCACCATGCAGTTGAAACAAAAATATCCAAAGGATGGTTTCTGAAATCCATTTTACGGGCAGAAGAATGGGACTCAATTAGAGCTTGATGGGACTCAGTTTTCTGATAGGCACCTCGTTCATGGGACTCGGTGAAAAAATAAAAAAAATGCCAACACTGTCAGATGAGCTAAAAATGTGGGAAAAGAAGAAAACACTGGTGACCATCAATGTTTTAAACCCCTTCAAAGACAAATTCCATCATATGAGGCATATTAAATTTGTTGTCTGCAAATGCTTTCAATGTGGAACAGTCTTAAACTTTGTTGTCTGGTAAACAGTTATCTCAAAATAGAGAATCCCAAAACAGTATAGAGGGTAAAACCTTTATTATTATAATATCAATTATTTTGAATTGGTGACTTGAAAAGAAAAGTCCCAAGAAAACCCTGCCACAGCAATTCCAATTTCTTATACCAACCATTGCTGCTGCCCTGTTTTTAAACGGAAAATATCTCCACAATCACATTAATTTTGTGTAAGACAAAATAACATGATAAATGTGCAGAAATTATCCTATAGTCCCATAAATAACATTTTAGAGACTTCTTGCACAATCATGCATAATTCAAACTTATTTCTCCATGCAACTCATTCATATTATTGTTGTTTTACACTACAGATTAGATATACTGCTTTTCTATCCACTCACAATAGGTCCAGATAAGTCGAATGGTTTGAGTTTTGGGGAGTAACTTTCAACTTAGTTCTTTGTTAAAATCTATGTTGTGGGTACTCATTACAATTATTTTCTCCAGAGAATTCTCATGGTTACCCACAACATAGGTTTAAGTGAATGAATAATGATTTTTGGATTCAAGTACACCCACCTATCTGGAAATCTGATATATTCCAGCAAGCATTAGCCTACAATACATCTTTTGGTCCATGATACAATTGACCACTGTCACACAATCAATTCTCTCCTATCACCAATATGAAAGAGCACACAGTCTAAAAGGGGTGAAAGAGGAAGAAAAAAATTAGGTTGCCAGGGTAACCAAAGATTTTATCACAAAATTCATAAATAAAATATTCATTGAGTTTGTGTCCATATACAAAGAATCTATCTTGAAGAAACAGTGCTTTTTTTTTGCTTCTTAGGATCAATATTAATTGCTCTTTCAGAGCAAACACAATTTTTGTTATTGCATTCATGGATAGTGCAGATTATGATCAGAATGTCCAGGAAATATAGTCTATCATGGACTTACTGTCCAACATGAGCAAGATGCAGTGTTAAAAATCATAATCTTGGTCTTGTGTAGACAGTGTAAATGCCTTATTTACTTGGCATCCCCATGGCTGGCCCTTTGGGATGCCTAAAACTGTACTGTAGGTAAGTTTGCATACAAATTAGATCAAGATGAGGCTCTTCAGGGTAAACCATCAGACTTCTGATCTTCCTTGTTTTTTGTTCTGTGAGATATCCATGATACAAGAGCTGTTTTACAATTTTTTTTTTTATTTGACATTCTGACTTACTGTGTCCATTCTATTAACCCTTTATCCCAGGGTACAATCGTAGACTCGTCAATATTATTTACAGACAATAATTCAAAATTTATGCATTTTAATTCATAGCATTTGTCCTTGAATAGGTAGAAAACATTGTGGGAAAAGGAGAAAATGCTGGTACCAGCATTTTCTCCTTTTCCCACAATGTTTTCAAAAGCCCTTTTTCTCAGACATTAAAAGTCGGGATTCTGCTGTAAAGGGTTAAGCTCCTTATCAGACAACAAAAGCTTAGATGTGTCAAAAATTTAAAGCATTAGCAGACTTCAAAAATTAAATGAGGCCAGAATGATGAAATTTTGTTTAAGCCTTCTTCCCAAAGGTTGTGAATACACAGAATGATTTGACAAGAGGTTAATTTTCAGTTTGTTTTAGAATATGACTTAAGCTCTATGATTGTATCACATGTATATTAACCCTTTACCACATAATCCTGAGTTTTAACAACACTGTGGTAAAAGACATTTAGAAATATTGTGGAAAAGGGAGAAAATGCTGGTAACCAGCATTTTCTCCTTTTCCCACAATGTTTTCTACCCTTTCTGATACAATTCCAATCATCTGAATATCATTTTATTTGTCATCTGCAAATGCTTTGAATTTTGACCGGACTAAACTTTCGTCGTTTGGTAAAGTGTTAATGTTGTTTGTTAAACTTTTTACAATAATAAAATACTAGATTTGTCCAAATTGACAGCTTTTGCTGACTACTCGAAATTAATGTGGCTCATATGGTAGCATTTGTTTTTGAAAGGATAAAAAAGTGGGGAAAAAGGAGAAGATGCAGTTTACCAGCATTTACTAATTTTCCTACAATGCTTTCTTAAAAGCTTTCTCCTCAGGGTCTTTAAAACCTTGGGATCATTTGATTAAGGATTAAATAATGTTTTATTAGGTTTTAAAAAATATTTCAGTTATTACATTTAATATTATTTTTATGAGGACAACCGCTGACTTAGTTTTGTGTTTTAGTGGCTTTCAAGTGAGTTTGTATGAAACTTTAACTCCAAAAGTGCAAAATAAATGGCATGAACTTCTTGGTTTCTTAAAAGTCCAAAGTCCAAGACACTTTTGTTCTGACGATCTTATGAAATATCAAACAGTTTAGATCCAAGATCGGACCAAATGTAAACTAGGTTTCAGATGTGGTAGGGAGAATTTGGCTACTGGGTAGAATCAATCTATTATTCATGGATGACGCAAGCCTTTCATGCATCAAAATATCTAGCCGGTTGCAAACATCAAAAAGGAAACTTAATGAATAAATAATAAACTACCATAATTACCCTATAGAATGCCAATTAAAACTATTGTTTCTTCTGCAGCCAGCTATAGATTAACCTTTATCAAACAACCAGAATTTTGGACTTGACCAAATTCCAAGCATTTGCTTAAGACAACTTGAAAATAGCCCATACAGTAGAATTTGTGTGTGAAAGGGCAGAAAACTTTGTGGGAAAAGAAGAAAATACTGGTTACCAGCATTTTCTCCTTTTCCCACAATGTTCTCCAAAGCCTTCTCCCTCAGGGTCATTGAAACCTGGGATAGTGTGGTACAAGGTTAAATTATCAAACTGCAAAAAACAAACATACTGTCTGGTTTTTGATCAAATGCTTAAGTTGACTTACTAATATCTTGTAAGACATGTAGCAGTTATTTCTATCATAAAACCAGCAGAAACCAGCATTTTCTTCTTTACTTACAATGTTTTCTACTTTGGAAGACAAACATCATCACCAGAGCCATACTTAAACTGTGGACTGCAAAATCTTTCAATTTAGACAAGTCTAAATTTTCCTCATCAGGTCAAGAGTTCAGAGTTACAGCAGTATTACCACATCTGTATCTAATACAATCAGTAATCATGGCAGTTAATTATTACAGAAGATAAAACACCATGATAATACCAAACAAGATTAGTCATACCTCTGTGTCTGTCAAAACTTGGCTTGTTTTCCTAGAATTTGTACAGATTAAGATCGGTAACAAGGAACCAGTCTATATTGAACAGAAGATAAAGCACTATGACATGCCAAAAAAGATCAAAGATTAATATGTCTGTCTGTCACATTTCTGGTTGCTTTTGTAGAAAGTGTAGATTAAGATCAGTTTCAAGAAGCCAGACTGTATTGAAAGAGAAGATAAGGCTGTATGACATGCAAAACAAGTTTAACTCTTTACCAAACAACAAAAATTTATGCTAGTCTAAATTCGAAGCACTTGCACATGACAAATGTGACTCAGTTGATAAAACCTGACTCTTAAAGGGAAGAAAACATTGTTGGAAAAGGAGAAAATGCTGGTTTCCAGCATTTTCTCCTTTTCCTACAATGTTTTCAAAAGGCTTGTTTCCCAGGGTCGTTAAAACCCGGAATTGTTTGGTAAAGGGTTAACTCTTTACCACAGAATCTCGAATTTTAACAACCTTGAGGAAAAAGGAGTTTGAAAACATTTTGGGAAAAGGAGAAAATGCTGGTAAGCTGCATTTTTTCCTTTCCCAAAATGTTTTTCTACCCGTTCTAAGACAAATTATACATTTGAGCCTTGAGTAAATTATCATCTGCAAATGTTTTCAATATGGATGGATAAAAAAATTGTTGTTTGGTAAAAATTTAATCATAATATGTCTCTCTATCACATTTTTTGTTGTTTCTGTGGACAGTGTAGATCAAGATCAGTTACAAGTAACCACCCTGTATTAAACTAGAAGATAAAGCAATGTGACATGCTCAATAAGATTAATTATTCATAACAGTGTCTGCCACAACTTGTTTTTTGCAGCAAGTGTAGATCAACATCTGAGTAACAAGAAGCTAGCCTGTATTAACCCCTTACCACACAATCCTGAATTTTAACCCTCAAAGTGCCTTTTACAACTATAGTAACTGTTGTACAAAATGTGCAGCCTGATTTTTTATCTACACTGTCCCCTTTACTGAAACACTGTAGAAAAAAGCAATCATAAAATTGCAATTATTTGGGTCATTATTTCTAGGATGAAAATGCCTGATGGGTTTATTACACACTCTAAGGGTTAACAGACATCAGGAAAAAGCTTTAAGAAAACATTGTGGGAAATGGAGAAATGCTGGTAACCAGCATTTTCCACTTTTCCTACAATATTTTCTACCCTTCCAAACACAAAAGTCAATTCTTGAGTCACATTTATTTTGTTGTCTGCAAATGCTTTCAATTTGGACTTGCCCAATATTTTGTCATTTGGTAACGCTACTCTCTCACTGATGTATCTGAGCTGCTACGTACGTGCTACGTATTTTTAAGTGCAGACTTAAAAAAACGTCACACCTCCGAGTACAGGGAGATCGTGCTACATACCAAAGAGTATTAGCCATATGTAAGTTGACGTTACTGCGGCATTGTCGCAGCGTTCCTTTCTTATTGCAATATCCTATACATATGCAAGCCGATACGCAATAGTGAGAGAGTGTCGTAAAGAGTTAAACCTTAGATTACCCAACAATGAACAATTTTAATGAGACTGAAGAATGCTTTTGAAAACATTGTGGAGAAAGGAGAAAATGCTGGTAACCAGCATTTTCTCCATTTTCCGTAATGTTTTATACAGTGTCAAATGCAAATCGCAATATTTCAGCTAGAAAGAATTTCTTGTCTGTAAATGTTGCCAAATTGGACAAGTCTAAAATTTTGTCATCTGGAAAAGGGGTAAGAAGACGATAAAACATGGATATGCTGCCATATCTTTGATCACTGTTCATTACTTTGCGAAACACCGTTTATTACACAAAAGACTGTCACAACTTAGATTGCTTTTTTTAGCAATGTTGCAGCTGCCAGTGCACCCATCCATGCTTTCCTGGAATTCCTTTTATCGTTTTTCTGCTGATATTCTTTCAAAGCCGCTGGCTACTTTTCCATATAACCATCATCAAAACAATGATAGAGAAGAACAAATCCTGTCGCAATGACTATCATCAATCCTCGCAAAGAAAATCGCCGAGCTTAGGATTCGAACCAGTGACCCCTGTTCTCAAGTTCTCTATGCTACCGACTGCACTACTAGGGCTTGGCAGTGAAGAAAAAGACGGTCAGTCCATTCCGAAATCTTAGACCTATATCGTGCATTACTTTTAAGACTCATTACTACCAAAAAGAGGTCTCAAAATTTCTATTTTTTAGTCCCTTTATCCTGACAAAAAATGTCTATCTTCATTTTCCACTGTGAGGGAAAAGCAACGAGTGGGATCTGTCACAGCACTTGAGACCTCATTTTTCATTGCTATTTGATGTTTTCCATGGCCCATAACTGGACTTGTTTCTCCAGTTAGTTAAGTTATTGATTCACTGTAAATGCATTGGAGATCTCACTCAGAGAACATTATTTTGGTCCCATTACTGTATCTATAAATATGATCTTTCACTTACCTATAGTTTTCCAAAATATAGCAAGAAAAGGAGCAATATTTGCTGTTTACAAGCAAGTTACTAGTATTCTTCCTTTTCCTGGAAGGTTTTCCTCCCAATTCATAATTACATTTCTGCTATTTATGGTCAAAGCATTTCTATCTGGGATCAGGTTTTGTAAAGTCTGATCTTAAACAGTAGTGGCTGTTTGAAATGCTGCTACCAACAGTTTTTCAGTAACATCATGGCTTCAGCTCTTAAGTTATATCTTTTTCCGGTTTAACAATTGCTTCACCAGGGCTCTGCAGTGCCTTGTCAAATGGAACTTCCACTGACTAGTGTTTCCACTGGAAACTGTACAAGGACTTCCTTGTTAAAACCACTGAGCCATGTGTGACCCCATTAACCCTCTTCCACACAATCCCAAATTAACACAGGCAGATTCGTTGAAATGATATCCCCCACCGAAAAAGACCTTTTCAAAAATTTAGGCAACCGCGTAACTAAAAATCGCTCCCAGTTGGCCATTTTGCATCGAATCAAAAAAAAGAAACAAGAGGGCCATGATGGCCCTGTATCGCTCCACTGGCTAATACGTAAAATCCCTACATGCCAAACATTACAATACTTGGCCAATTGGTTTTGAACATAAGACCCCTGAGACAGTACTAAAATTGGTAGCCCAAGTTCTTATGGTAAGTAACAAGATTTCTAAAAATTTCAATACATAAGCCCATGTAAAACTTCTGACCCCTGGAATGGGGTCAAATTCGATCCTAGGGCTATAATTAGGGTACTCTTGGTAGAGACCCACTAGATAAAGCCACATGCAAAATTTGGTAGCCCTAGGCCATATGACTGAGAACAGGAAGACTTCTAAAGTTTTGTCTATATAAGCCCATATAAAAATTGTGACCCCTGGGGCGGGGCCAATTTTGACCCCAGGGCTATAAGTTGGGCACTCTTGGTAGAGGCCCACTAGATAAAGCCACATGCAAAATTTGGTAGCACTAGGCCTTATGGCTAAGTGCAGGGAGATTTCTAAAGTTTTCTCTATATAAGCCTATGTAAAACTTGTGACCCCCCCCCCCCGGGGCGGGGTCAAATTTGACCCCGCGGCTATAAGTTGGGCACTCTTGGTCGAGGCCCACTAGATAAAGCCACATGCAAAATTTGGTAACCCTAGGCCTTATGGCTAGGTACAGGGCGATTTCTAAAATTTTCTCTATATAAGCCTATGTAAAACTTGTGACCCCCAGGGCGGGGTCAAATTTGACCCCAGGGCTATAATTTGAAGAAACTTGATAGAGGTCTACTAGATAAAGCTACATGCCAAATTTGGTAGCCCTAGGCCTTATGGTTTCTGACAAGAAGATTTTCAAAGATTTCCAATATTTTTAAGTTTTGTTGCCATGGCAACCAGAGTTTTTGAAGGAATTAAATTCTTTCAAGAAATTCTGAAGACCACCATGGCAGGATCATTTCTGTGAAGTTTCATCAAAATTGGCATGGTAGTTTCAGAGAAGAAGATGTTTTTAAAAAAAGTTAACGCATGGATGGACGGACGGATGGACGGACGCACGACGGACAACGGGCCATGACATTAGCCCGCTGGCCTTCGGCCAGTGGAGCTAAAAAATCATATATCTGCGGAATAGGTTATGGTACACATGTATAAAGTTTCATGAAATTCCGTCCAATAGTACTGGAGATATTGTCCCGGACAGACACACAGACGGTCGGAAGGACAGACGGACGGACAGACAACGCAAAAAACTATATCCCTCCGCCTTCGGCGGGGGATAACAACCTTGAGGAAGACGGCTTTTGAAAACATTGTGGGGAAAAGGTGAAAATGCTGGTAACCAGCATTTTCTCCTTTTCCCACAATGTTTTCTATCCTTCCAAAAGCAAATTTCAAATTTTGAGTCACATTAATTTTTTCATCTGAAAATGCTTTCAATTTGGATAAGTCTAAATTTGTCATTTAGTAAAGAGTTAACTATGTGCAACAAAGCAAGAGTTATTCCTATCATTCAGACAGTTTACCTTTGATGTAGGTAACCTTGGTTTTAAGAAACATAAAGCAAGGGGCTGTTATCTTACTTGACTATCTATTTGGGTAATGGCATTACAGACAAGACGGTAACATATAGAAAACCGTCCCTTCTCCATTAGTTTTATTGTTATACATTGTTCTTTTATCATCTGATGGCCATAACAGTTGATGAATTATTTAGCTTGAATCTATTACTCTTGTTCATGAAAAAATCTGTACTTCTCTCATGTACTTTGTTATCTATTTCAGATGCATGAAGCATTCTAAACCCTTAGGCTGATAAGCGCAACTCGAGGACCATTTGTGGACACTGTAGATCAAGATCAGACTGCACAGAATGTGCAGTCTGATATTGGATCTACACAGTCTGATAATGACATATTTTCTCCTCCTAAAATAACTTTGAAACAGCAATATTTGGGATTTTACCATCTAGTTGAAAGTTTCATTTAACCCTTTACCACACAATCCCGACTTTTAACGACCCTAAGAAAGAAGCCTTTTGAAAACATTGTGGGAAAAGGAGAAAATGCTGGTAACCAGCATTTTCTCCTTTGCCCACAATGTTTTCTACCCTTCCCAAAACAAATTTCAAATTTTCAGTCACTTTTATTTTGTCGTCTGCAAATGCTTTCAATTTGGACAGGTCCAAAATTTTGTCGTTTGGTAAAGAGTTAAGCTATTCAGCAGGTTAAGGATTAACAATGTCCAAGTTGAACATCATACCAAGACAGCCATCTGATTGGCTGACAATCAACACTTTTTGTCTTGGCCAATCAGATGACAAATCCTTCACTTAAGAGTAAGAAACCAGTCTGGAATCGATCCTTTTCTTGAATATGCCTCAAGATAGTGGTAAAACTGGCCCAAAGATTCAAATACAATTTAATGCCTGAACTCTTTTACCAGACAACAAAAAATTTTAGACTCTTCTATATTGATAGCATTTGAAGGTGATACATTACATGCTGGTTACCAGAAGGAGATGCTGGTTATCGGCATTTGCTCCTTTCCCACAATGTTTTCAAAAGCCTCCTTCCTTTTTTTGAAAAAATAAAGGTAATGTCTAGTAAAGGGTTAACTCTTTACCACATAATCTCAACTTTTAACGACCCTTGGGGAGAAGTCTTTTGAAAACATTGAAGAGAAAGGAGAAAATGCTGGTAACCAGCATTTTCTCCTTTTCCCTCTTTGTTTCCTACCTTATCAAAGACAAAATTCATCTTTTGAGCTACAACTATTTTGTTGTCTGCAAATGTTGTCAATTTGGTTGAGTCCACAATTTCATTGTCTAGTCCAGGGTTAATTCTACCTCATGTTATGGCAAGTATTCTCAGCATCAGTGAAAACTATAATTGTTTTCTGATGATGTTTTCAAATATCTGATCAAAGGTACAATAAATCTCTTTTTCAAAGGTATCAACAGAGATAGTTGCTTTACCACACATGCAACATGGATTCCTGAAACATCAGACACAAAAAGTGGGTTTGCTTCTTGGCTTTGAAATGAGATAAGACATGAAAATAAAAATGCACAAGTTGTGTTTGGGGATTTTCTGCTAAAGCTTAGCGCTTCATGCTGTTACCAACATCATTCCATTTACTGGTATATCGCAGCGGCCAGTGCCCCTATACATGCTTTCCAGGAGTTTCTATTACAAGTATTTCACACAAACATTTCCTCACAGCAACTGGCTACTTTTCCATGTAAACACTGTTGAGACAAAGTTCTGTGACCCCTAAATTAGTTAACTTATCTCCTGTGTGTTAAAGCCCCCCGAGATAGAATGCTTTTGAAAACATTGTTGGAAAAGGAGAAAATGCTGGCAACCAGCATTTTCTCCTTTTCCCACAATGTTTCCTATCCTATGTAGGTTTGAATTTCTCTTGATTTAAGTTACATTTAAAAGTATGTGCAAATGCTTTTAATTCAGGGAAGTCTAATATTTGTGCGTCTCGTAAAGGGTAAAACAATGATTATGTCAAAGAGAGCAATAAAGATCACACTACACAAAGAAGCAGGCTTATCTTTGGGTCCATTATCTTCGCCAGAGTTATAAAATCTTCCTTTAACCAGAATTTTAGAAGAGATTAAGGCCTTCTCAGACAAAAAACGAAGTTCCTGAAAGAAAGGAGGACCTAGAAAACAAACACATTATGTTAATCCCCCTTATTACAGACATTGGCACCACAATGCGACATTTATTGTTGGCCTGTGATGTTTTATGAGCCCATTACTGTGCAATTTAGTGAAGAGAATTATTGATTCTAATCAACCATGATACATACATACAGCTTCTCTCTTTCTTTGCAGATCATTACAACACTTTTAGGTTAACTCTTTGCCAAACAATCCAAAGAGTTTTAACACCCCCCCCCCCAAGAAAAAGGACTTTTGAAAACATTGTGGGATAAGGAGAAAATGCTGGTTACCCATGAAAAGGGACTTTTGAAAATATTGTGGGATAGGGAGAAAATGCTGGTTACCAGCATTTTCTCCTTTTCCCACAATATTTTTCAAAGAAAAATTTCCTAATTTGTGCAACATTTAATTTCTCATCTGCACATGCCTTCATTTTAGCACAGTCTAAAATTTTGTTGTATGGTAAAGTGTAAATACAATCAAATTTGTTTAAATAGTGGACACCTGTGTAAGGCAACTTGCCTCTCTTCAAAGGTCATTGCTTCAGTTATCAAATGTGTAAAATCAGGGGAGGCTACTTTAATGAGAAATATCCAAAAAAATACTGGACAGTGTAATTATTGGTCCAAGATCAGGATCTATGTGCAGCCTGATCTTGATAAATGCCATCAATAGTTAAGATGAACTCTTTTAGTAAGACATATATAAACACAACCTCTGAAAAAACAATCTTCTGAAAATTGGAAAGATTTTCATCTGTCAACGAAGCTTGACTAAACAAGCAGACTGTGCAGTCTGATCTTGATCTATGCTGAATGCAAAAGCCCCTGTTTTTGCCCATGGTGTTGAAAGAGTTCAATTTGCTTTTAGCACATCATGGGTTATGTGAGGCATGGCTATGTAACACCATCATAGACTGTTGTTAGAAAATTTAGAGCATTTTGGTATTGACCTTTCGAGATACCAAAAACCTCTCATTCTAAATGTTACATTTGGGAATTCTTCCATTATCCAATCTTCACATAGGGTGGTATATTTTGAAACCGTCCAAAAACAAAAAAGGACAGACACAAAGGAGATAGGAGTAGAAGAAAGGAATAATCTCTATGTAAATGATAAGAAAATACTTTGGAAAAAGGAGCAATTGCTTGAAACAAGCAATTGCTTCTTTTTCCAAAGTGTTTTCAAAAACCTGACACTGAATTGATGCAAAAAAAACTCACGTCTGTGAGGTAATTGGTTATACAATAGTCTAACATATATCTCTAATCATCAGACATATTTAACACATTTTGAAAATGTCATACAATTAGGGAACCTGTTGATAATTAATCCTAGGGGAAGAATACCTCACTCTGCCAAAATCTAACCGTCATCCAGTAGTTTGAAGGTTTTCATACATGAGGGCCATACAAGATGGTCCTGAATTGATGACCTAATATTTAAGCATCTGATTTGGAAAAGAAGCATCTAATAAACAATTCTGTGAAAGTAAGGCACCTGGGTAGAAGCCAGCTGTAAACCCAAGACCTAAAAACATATCGACCCATGGCCTATAATCTCCACGTCTCAATGCGGACAAACCTTTCCTTGACCAAAGGCCTTATGATATTATTTAACCCTTTACCAAACAATCCCAGGATTTAACGACCTTTGGAAAGAAACCTTTTGAAAATTGTGAGTTGTCACAAGCAAATGCACCTGTTCTTAAAATGTTTATTATATAATTCAATCCATTACTTCTTGAGACAAATACACAAGTTTAAAGCCGACAAGTCACAATGACTGTGAGGTCCAAACAATAGTCACAATACCATGGTACATTATTGAATGGGTTATTTTTAATCCCTTTCTTGCTTAATAGTACGGTACAAGCATTTGGCTAAAATGATGGGTTTTTTCTGTAAAAAGGAAGAAAACATTGTGGAGAAAGGAGAAAATGCTGGTAACCAGCATTTTCTCCCTTTCCCACAATGTTTTCAAAAGCATTCCTGTCAGGGTTGTTGAAAGTCAAGACTGTACGTTTAATCCTTTGAGAGTTCAATAAAGGGAATGGATGCAGATTCTGCAATTTCAAAGGATTTTCTGTCACAATATTTGGCAGATGCAGATGTGATGCATATTCAAGATCAGACTGCAATTTTTTAATTAGATGAAACATCTTTCAGTATTTCAAACACTTAAGCAAAATATTTGATCTAGCTTGTTTTACCCAGACTAAGAGTGAAAATGTTAGCACAATACAAGATCATCAACAAAAAAAAATCTAACTGAAAATTCTTGTGTATCCAAGCAATTTAGAATATTGACAGTTTCCAAATTATCAGACGACTGACATCTCTTTACAATATGGCCTTTAGTAAATGAAACATATTTCAGTCAATCAACAAAACACATTTTGCAGTAATAACAAGGTGGTTTTGACCAGATAGTGTTGAACATTATGAAGAATCAGACAGTGTAGATCAGGATAAGGCTTCACATCCTGTGCAGCTGATCTTAATCCAAGGTCAGATTCAGCAAATGCACCCTTTGTTGCCCTTAGCATTCATGCCCCCGAGGAAGATGGTTTTTGGGAACATGTGGGAAACAGAGATTGCTTAACTCTCTACCAAACGACATAATTTTAGACTAGTCCAAAATGAAAGCCTTTGCAGATGACAAAATTAATGTGACTCAAAATTTGAAATATGTTTTGAGAAGGGTAGAAAACATTGTGGGAAAAGGAGAAAATGCTGGTTACCAGCATTTTCTCCTTTTCCTACCATGTTTTCAGAAGGCGTCTTTCTCAGGGTCATGAAAATCCGGGATTGTTTGGTATAGGGTTAAGCTGACCTGGGTCGAAACTTTTTGCAGATAAATTAAACCACCTTCTCAGAGAGCATGGCTCGAATGTATTTACCATTATTATACAATATGTTTTCTCTTCCAAATTGCTTCTTTTCCAACAATAGTTTCCATACAATCTAAGAGCAATACTTTCCTGGAATATTGTCAGAATGGGAGCAATGGCTTATTGTTGTGTTGGTGTTTCATTTCAAGCCAGTAACAAGTCATCTTCCACTCTTTCAATATGTCTTCTCTGTATTAGCTGCTCCAAACTTAAAACATTCCTGTTGAAAGACAGCAAGTTAAATGGGGCTCCAATGATGGAATTTGCTTTTGAATGGATAAAAAAACCCCAAAAACATTGTGGTAAATAAAAAGAGAAAATGCTGGTTACTTTCTCCATCAATGTTTTCTTCTGCCTTTTTTCCTTAGAGTTTTTAAAAGTGTGGAATCATTCAGTTACAAGGATTAATTAAAAGAAAGTTCAAACTTCTGTACAACTAATTCTGCCTCAGAATGTCTGAAAGCAGCTCTCCTCTCTATAGAATTCCTTGTCTGACTCTTCAGATTGCAAAAATTAAAATAATTCAAGTCATTGATCGTATCTCTAGGTATCTCAGTGTTTAATTCAAGTAATAAAAGTCTCTCTGTACAAAGGAATGCTAGAAGGTATCACTAGATAATACAAGCTTCTCAAATATTTGAATAATAAGTAAATGAAATTTTTTAATGATACAAAGAGACCATTTGAAAAGGCTGCTAACAAGCACTAGCTCTTTTTCTCCCAATGTTTTCAAGCTATGTCTAATCCTGGGGGCAAACAAAAAGGCGATGAAGAAAAGGATCATAATTATCGACTTAACAGACCCACTGAATCAGGAGATTTCCCGCTGTAAGAATAGCCTTGATTTCTTGATTTGCAGAAGGAATGGCATAAATTCTTGAAAATTACAGTTATTTTATCTGTTGGTTATAGGCCTAGGGTCTCACAGACAGAATAATAAGTCACAGGAGATAAGCCGGACCTGGTACTTAAGAAGAGTTGTCAGAGTCCAAAACCAGAAGGACTTTAACCCTTCTGAAATCCTGTACATGTACAGGGTCTGGGGTCAAGTCAAAGACTAAGCCATCTGATTGGCTGAGATGTTATGTTTTAGTCATTTAGAATTCAATATTAGACCTAGAACAACCACTTTGGATGTTTTGTGAAAATGAACCTAAATTGATGAAATTGTGTATACCCTGAGATACCCCTGGTTTTGAGGCTTGCTCCAATGCTAATTTTCTTAATGTGTCTCCACAAGCCCCCGTGTCAGCCATTCTTCAAGAGCTTCTGGAATGAATTTGATCATATTGGCATCTCTTCTAATAGTGCCATGCGATAATATTTCTGTTGACTGCTAATATTATGGGCACTGATCATTAGATAAACAATTAATCATTGAAAAAACTCCAAAATTATTTAAAAATGTAACTGTTACCTACTTGTAATTCCATGTTTTTGAAATGTAAATATCCAATGACCCAATTCAATGGAAATTAATCACATGTTCCGGAAGTCATTTGAAGTACAGTAAAGTTCTTTTTTTCCACAATTTACCTGCTTTCTGTTTTATAAGCTTGGGCATAGTTAATGAAATTGAAATGTACTGGATGTATATCATTTGCATGGAGTCATATGTAGTACTCAAATTTACGCACATACAGTGCTTATAATTTTTTCAAATGAGCACATAAAGCGCATACCCAGGTTTTCCACTTAACTGAATTTATAATGAGTGTTTGTTTACAAATTGACCAGAAGTGTTTATGTCCAATTAAAGTAAAACACAAAAAGATCGATGAAAACCAGGTGCTAAATTTGGTGCTGACATGAAGTTAAAATCATTTATATAACAACCAGTGTCCATGTTATTAGCAGTCAACAAGAATATTGCTGCATAAAGCCATTTGAAGAGATGCTTGTATGATCAACTTTCATTCCAGAAGCTCTCTGAATAGATGACATGAAGGTAAGTGGAGAAACAAATCACAAAAATAACAAACTTTCAGACGGAAGGTAACCTAGAGATGAAGTAACTTTTATAGAGCAACATATTAGGATCGTAGCAGAGCCTGGCAGTGCAGTCGACAGTGTACAGGTTTTTAACCAGGGTTCCTGGTTTGTATTCCCAGCTCGGCCAACTTCTTTGAGGACTAGTGATAGTCACTGCAACAGAATTCATTCCTCTCTCTCAACTCTGATCATTGTTTCAACAATGGCTATGTGGGTAAGCAGCCAGCAGCTTGGGAAGAATACTGTGTAAAGGTTTGGTAAAAGAAACTTCTGGAAAGCATGGACAGGTAAACTGGCTGCTGCAATATTACTGAAATAATATTGAAAATGGCCTTTAACACCATACAAACAAACAATTAAGATCATGAATCATGTGTTAGGGCTATAAAAAAAATTCTTGTCAGCACAATGAACTTGTGCCTTCATATGGGCAGCATTTTAGAACAGAAATACTGCACAGTGTCAGATGGTACCACAAAAGTTATATGCTGCCTGGTCTTGTCCCACATATGCAGAAGTCAAAATTTGCCCTAACAGTCAATTAATCCAGGAAAACTTTATTCCTTAGCCTGTCTCCTTTGAGAATAAACCCACAAACTATTCCATACATCCACAAGTTACAAATAATTAACGTTTAACCCCGCACACCTCTAACCAGTGATCCAGGTCCCAGTCAATAACTCTTTACCAAACAATTCTTAGTAATCCTCAACAGAAGACTTTTGAAAACATTGTGGAAAAAGAAGAAAATGTTGCTATTGTATATGTGGATATACAGTATACGCGTGTCGAAAAATTAGCGAATTACCAATTAAGGATATTTTGTGTACAGAAATATTTGGGAATTCAAGACACTTGTTATTTGTTGGTATACTAGTGGTAAAATATGCGAACAGAAAAGTTTGAGAATTTTTCAAATTCGCGAAATTGCAAAAATTTCCACATGGCAAAAATTTTCCCTTATACAGCCTTAAAAAACCAAATTCAATTTTTGGGTCACATTTAATTACGTTGTCTGCAAATGCATCTGTGTAAAACTTTGTGGTCTGGTACAGAGTACGAGTCTAACCTCAGACAGCTCTGAGCAGTGACCTAACTTCCAATCATTAACCCTTTACAAAGTGACAAAATTTTGGACTGGACCAAATTGAAAGCATTTGCAGTCACAATTTAAATATAACTCAAATGATGATTTGTCTTTGATAGGGTAGAAAACATTGTGGAAAAAGGAGAAAATGCTGGTTTCCCACAATGTTTTCAAAAGCCTTCCTTCCCACGGTCGTAAAAACCAGGGATTGTTTGGTATAGGCTTAATTAGGACACATTTTTCAAAGCACATGCAAAGGTGCCGAAGTTGTCGAGCAAGTAAATGATTGAAACTATATCAAGGTTAAAAGCACAGGATGAAATCTCATATAATATGCTCAAACAGCATTCATAATGGTGACCTGATTTTCATTTGATTCATCTTTGGACAAAAAATGGTATAGAAACTAAAGCGAAATACTGGATATCCCTAATTTATTAAAAAATGCATTCTACATGAACTTAGATCATAAGTCCCTGATGGATCCTTGCACAACAAAAATGATCCCTTGCCTTTATACAGGCATCTTTCTAGACATATTTGCTAGTGGAAGTGCATTGCACTGTTGGCAAACAAACAGATTGCACAATTACCTCTGTCAAAAAGGTTTTTGTTATTGTTCTATATATCAGGTTTATTACAAATTGCGCAATTATATCTTTTTGTCCAGAAGGTTTTTTTATTCTGTTATATATCAGGTTTATTTGCATGAATATTATGACAGTGTATTTCTGTAGAAAACATCAAATTATAGAAGAGGTTTATACAGATTGTCGGGTAATCCTTGTCGAGTAGGATTCCTTACTCCTGGTTCACCTCTGGCATTCAGAATCGGATCTCGCTGGAAATCTAAGAAGTTCAGATAACGTCATGATGCTATAATTATCCCCTTGCCACACAATCACAACTTTTAATGACCCTGATATAGAAGCCTATTGAAAACATTGTGGGAAAAGGAGAAAATGCTGGTAACCAGCATTTTCTCCCTTCCCCACCATGTTTTTTTTCCCTTCCCAAACCAAATTTCAACTTTTGATTTACATTTATTTTGTTGTCTACAAATGCTTTCAATTTGGACCAGTCTAAAATTTTGTTGTTTGTTAAAGAGATAATGCCATACACTACTATAGTGGGAAAGAAAAAAACTGTATTATGCATCAGTGTGAATTATTTCAATATAAAAGCTGCTTTTTTCAACACTAACTTCTTAACCTAGTCTGGGCTTCCTCAGGTCAACTACAAGCACTTACAGGGTCAAGAGAAAGATGCCAGGTTTAACTAGAGCTATCACTAAACGTGATGATACACCCCACCAGCTCCTTGTCACAAAACAGGTCTTTGTCACAGAATGCAGAATGGTTTAGTACAAAAGGAAGAGTTGAAAAAAGTTCAAGGGGAGATAATTCTGCAACAAATCACAGCAGGGTCATGGAAATTGCACATGCACAACTTCATATATATAGGAACACTGCGTGTAAATTTGAGTTCAGTACCTGAAAAACTGTCAGAGTATTTCGCCGGACAAATTTGTGTCTACGGACAGACAGACGGATGGATGGACAGACAGCCATGGCGATTCCAGTATACCCCCCTCCACTTCGTTGTGGGGGGTATAACAACACAATCATAACAACTCCAATAGGATCAAACTCAGGGCATACATTAACTCTTTAAACCACCAACAAAATTTTAATCTTGTCCAAATTTAAATATTTGCAAACAACAAAGTAAAACATCATTCAAAAACTGAGAATTATCTTTTGATGGGATGAAAACATTATGGGTAAAGAGGGAAATGCTGGTTACCAGCATTTTCTCCTTTTACCAAAATGTTTTTAGAAGCATTCTTCTTCAATGTCATTACAACTTGCGATTGTGTGGTAAAGGGTCAATAGTATAGGTAAAGACAACGTAACATGCTGAACCCCAAACACCGACACGCTGTATGGACCTCAGTGTTTATTCTAAAAGCCCGTTCTCTGATACACTGGTAAAATCTTAAATGAAATTGTCATTTTTTGATGTATTCATGATCCTCCATATCAAATTAGCTCACATCTGGCTTTTTGCAGAAAACTTCTGGCAAAAGACTGCCTTGAAATGGCATTATTTTGTTGTTGTTTTTTCACAGAGAGAAAATATGTTAGCATCCATCAAAATGATGGTTAGGTGAAATCCCTTACTCCTCAGAGGTTAAGCACTGAATTTGAGATCTGGAAATCCTGGTTTGATCTCTGGAGGCAGTGCCAGTCACACGGGAGTGTCCTTTAGTAAGAAGCTGCATAACCCAACCTGGTACTTGTGGACTGTAGGAAATCTATGAATAAGTGATCTCTCAGTGTGCTATATGACTGAAATACTATTGAATTGGCCATGAAACACCATTTAAAGATAAAAACAAACACACACACACACAAACAAATAAGGAAGTACCCAAAACAAAGAGTAGTTTCTACTAAACATACTGGTAGGTATTTCAACATGTCACATTCCCAGGAAGGAAAGCCATTTTCAGTTTAATCAGACACAATAATTAGATTAAAAATGATACAAAACAATTTTAGTCTAAGACTTCATTCACAACACAAAAAGTTCAATATTCTGTAGAACAGATGAGAAGCTAAACTGGTTTGAAATTTCTTCAATCTAAAGTGACAAGCAAGATCAAATTATTTGAAACAAATGTTTTGTATCCAATTATTTGCTCAAATAGATGTTTCTTACTTGAAAATTCACAAAAATTTTATAGCAAAAAAAAATCCTTCAAGCAGAATGGAGCAACCTCATTTGAACTACTGTAAGCGTGTATGGATTATCAAACAGGAGGACTCTCAATGGTGCTATATCACATTGGTCCAGTATTAGTCCTTGTAGACAAGTTATCCATAAATGCCATGGACAAAGACATGTATCATACAATCATATATAACAGAGCCCAAAGACTTCATTTCTTTTTATAAGCAGCATTGTCTCCTTTTCCCAAAATGTTGTCTACCCCTTCAATGACAGTCACCATTTGACCCGCATTTAAATCGGTCTTTTGGAAATCATTAAAAAATGGTTGATTGTTAAAATTATTTGTCTGGTATAGAGCTAAATTTATTGGCATTAAACTAGAGCAAATATATATCATTATGGGGTGCACACCATAAGAGATAATCAAACTAGATGTATCTGCATGCCAATCTTTGTCTATATCTGCTAAATATATGAACAGCTGTAAAGCTGTGTAAAGGCTGCACAAACGTAATCATTAAAACACTGAGCAATTATAGCTGCAACTGCTTGGAAGGACTGTGGAATCATTGTTTAGTGTATTACAACACTTTATTTACAAATCTTTATTCAGCTGTATCAAGGTGACAACTCTCTTCCTTCCCATGTATGTCCTTGGTTTTACCAGTACTGGGCTTGGGAACTGAAGTGCATTACCATATGAAAGACTAAGAGCCTTGGGTAAGGTTTAAACCCAGGATGACCAAGTTATGAATCTTTAATTTACCTCTGGTATGCTGAAATATTGCTGTTAGTAATTTCTCCTTCAGTCATAGTCTTTTCAAAGGTTGTCTGCTTCTCTGTAAAATCTTGTATGCAGGTGTGATGATTTTTGTTATGACTGTGATGATTCAGTTTCATCAAGATCTGTAACCTACTGTTTCATCATGTCAGACATACAAAGAGCATCTTGAGTGACAGGGGAGTGGGGGATCTAAACAAAAGGTCCATTATGGCCGTGTTGCTCCACTGGCTGCAAGCCTTACCCACCAAACATTACAATTCTAGGCCAAATGGTTTGGAACAAGAAGATTTATAAAGTTTTCTCTATAAAAGCCCATGTAAAAGATGTGACCCCAGGACAAGTCCATTTTTTACCTATAGTTATGATTTTGAATATAATTATGAGCTATCATTACTTGAATACTGGTAGATTGATTGAACGGTGTTTTACACCACTTTTAACATTATTTAAGCCATATTATGGCGACCGCTCATATATTCAAGTATTTCCTGGGTTTCACCGTAAGTGTACCTATATTCTGATAGTCAGGTGTTAATGACATTGATTTGTGAAGTAATTAGGATTATGTTGCTGCCTTAAGTTTATTCCAGCTGATTTATTTCAACTTGATCAATGGATTGGCTGTCTGGTAAGCTCATTTTTGGTTAGAAAAAGGTTGGGGAGGTGTAAATTAGAAGAGGAGCGCTAATAAAAGACCCAAATGATGTACTTGACTTTGAAAGCATAGGAAAACATAGACGAAAAAGCATATTCTCTTTTTCCATTAGTGTTTTCAATTGTCTCCTTCGTATGGATTGTAAAAACACAGGATTGTTAAGCTTTGGGGTTATACAAATACTATAGAATACTACTCAACAAAAATCCAATTACACTATGCATTTACCTTTGGTCTACAAAAAGTATCAGTGACTTCCAGGGAGAATTGTAACTTACCTGAAAGAAAAAAGAAGAAAAGTTTATCAAACACAGATCATTGTGAATATAAAGTTTCATGAACCGTCAGTTGACCCTTTTGGAAAACACTGAGGAAAATAGAGCAATGGCACATTTTCACAATGTCATTTCTGTTTTTCTGTAGCGGTATAACTTTGTAAAAAATACTTTGGTGGTTACATGCCCTTTTTTATGAGTTTCTTTTTGAATAAGTTGACAGCTGGTCCAAGCTTGAGGTAAATATCTTCAGTAATAACAGAGATATTACAAAATGTCAAAGTTTTCGTACGACAATGACAAAGACGACAGGCTTTCACAATACCTAAACGTTTTCTTCAAAAGCAGCCCAGCTGAAAATGATTCATTATTGAATTCAGAATGGGTGATAGCTGGCTTACCATCAGCAAGGAAGAAAGACAAATGTAAGGAAAATGTTTCGTTTCAGTGTAGCCCCTTAATGTTGTAACATTCCTTGCCAGAATCTGGCATATGTTTGTGAGAATGTCACATGATTAACCCATTACCACACAATCCCTACTTTTGACGACCCTGAGAAAGAAGCCTTTAGAAAACATTGTGGGAAAAAGAGAAAATGCTGGTTACCAGCATTTTCTCCTTTTCCCACAATGTTTTCTACCCTTCACAAAACAAATTTCAAATTTTCAGTCACTTTTATTTTGTCGTCTGCAAATGCTTTTGATTGGGACAAACCTAAAATTTTGTTGTTTGGTAATGGGTTAATAAAATGTGTCTTTATGAGGGATCATATTCAAACTAGTATGATAACATCATATTGATCTCATAAAAACAGAAAGTTATCAACTGCATATGCAACAAATCCATAAATGCAAAATTTGCATCTTTTTAATGCATGTAGCCATCCTGTCTCTTTACCTTTGCAGAGAAAAGTATCTTTTTTTTTTAAATATAAATAAATACATGAATAAATAACTAAATAAATATTTTTAATCTACTGAAAAAAAATTCAAAAAGCCACTTTAACCCCATCTTCGCTAGTCAAGGTGACCATCACTATAGTAATCATCACCTTGGCTAGCAAAGATGCATTAATCCTTGAAGTGCTGGACCCAGATTAGACAGTGCAGATCAGGGTCAAACTGCAGCCTCTTTGCAGGCTGACCTTGATTTGCAATGTCCACAACTTTTCTGTGTATCTACTACATTCTTTGCTTTTTAGTCCAAAAATCAAGAAACAACTAATGTCCATATTTACTACCAAACATAGTTTCTGTTGTATGCCACAATCTAATCATGGATAGCGTTTATGTACAAAATACATAAAAACAATCCTATGACCCAAAAGCATAACCATATATAATGTTTTATTTTATTATTAAGCCTTTATCCAAGCAACACAGATGACATAGGAATAATCTTGTTTGTACAATAAGCCCTTAAGTTGCAATTTCAATGCTTTTTTCTATCAGAATATTTAACAAAATATCAGATAATGTAAATCCAAGATCAGACTGCAGTCTGCTTACCCTGATCTTGATCTACATTGTCTGTAACAGCACCAAAGTTTGTGCACAGTACCATAAGGGTTACACTTGGCCCCTGGTTAACGTATATCATTCATAGATGACTTGTGGGAAAAAAATTTCCATTATTCATAATATTCATGATACATGTTTCCTTTTCAGTTGCTTTCCCAATGTTTGTTATAGACTATTTGAGCCGTGCTCTGTGAAAAGGGGGTTTAATGCAACTGCAAAAAGTATTGACCTAGGTCAGCCTGTGCAGTCCACGCAGGCTAACCTGAACCAGAACTTTTTGCTATTTGTCCATTTTCTGCAGGTCAAAGGACCAGTCTACATCATGATTCAGTCTGTTGTTACACAAAATGGATTTTGTGGATCCAATATCATCAGATACCTAGCTAGGAATAATACATCATAGACATGCATTAAACCCTCTATTTCAGGGCCCAAAGAATCCACTCGTCCCCTCGTATTTACAAGTAAGAAATGGATGAGGACGAGTGAAATATCAGTCATGGTCGTCCGGCAGGACGAGTGGTGAATAGGAGATAGTAAACAAATAAGTTTTTCAGATGAATATTTAACTTACAGGAGACAAAAAGGCCATTCAATAATTGAATAAGCAAATTAAGGGTATTCGGGAAATTAAATGTTGAAACAGGACATAAAACGTGCTGGTCCCCGCTCCTAATAGAGACCAGGTTCAAGTCAGCTATTAATGATATAACCCGAGACCTTTCATTGCAAAAAAAATTGTTTTAATATGCTTCGGGTAGATCTAATTCAATACGGGCGACTTTGCTAATCATTTAAACGTACGATTTTAACATTAACACAAACAGTTTCCCGAAACCAGTTCGAAAAACTGTGTTGTTTGACTTTATTAATTTCTATAACTTGACCGGATAAATCGTACCAGTTATAGAAACCCGGTATTTAAGGTTCGTTGCTAGGGGAGACAATATAATTAGCATTTCCATTTCGTCAGAAAAAAACAATGTCAGAGTCCAATATTAGAAGGGTCATCCTCAGACAAGTGAGGACCAAACCAGGGCATGTGTTTTTTCAAAGTCACTTGTCCTACCCTGGACGGGTGCCTTTTCTGGAAATTTTTGGACCCTGCTTTTTTGCAAGAGCATTTTTCTTGCTTTACCCAAATCATTGGGTTCAAAACGGTTTTATCATTTGCAAAATATCCATAGGTATCTTTTCCAGCACAGGCCAACAGTTTACACATATTTTATGAATATGAGTGTAATCTGATGACAGCTTGCAGTTTTTGAAGCCATGCCACACTATTTTCAACCTTTACCGCACAATACCGACTTTTAACGACCCTGGGAAAGGAGACTTTTGAAAACATTGTGGGAAAAGGAGAAAATGCTGGTAACCAGCATTTTCTCCTTTTCCCATGATGTTTTCTACCCTATCAAAGGAAAGTTGCACCATTTGAGCCCCACTGAAATTGTTGTCAGCAACTGCAATTTGGACGAGGCTAAAATTTAGTCGTCTGGTAAAGGGTTAACTCTTTACCGACCAACAAAAAGTTTGGACCAGACAAATTTAAAATCACTTGCAGATGACATATCAAATCAGGGTTCGACATTAAGGCACGTCCGAACGACATTGTCTAGCAAAAGATCGGTTTGGGCTAGTAGAGACAGCGTCCAGCTAGCCCAAATGGTCTAGTGCAAAAATTGAGACAATTAATTTCAAGTGTCAATTTCATGTTTCGCATAAGTGACGAAAATCGACCTTACATGCCATTCGCCGAAAAAGATCCTTTATCAAACTTGCGATTTTTTTCAACCAGCGATAGGCCTAATTCATTGACAACTTCTTAATATTGTTAACAGGAAGACGGTCGCACATGCGCAGTAGCCCATAACTTCACTGGAAAAACCAAATTGAACTGAAAATAGAGTAAGGCTAGTAGACCGGAGTCCACGGTATGTCGCTATTTCGTCGGCCGGGATAAAAGTCATAAATTTTATCGTGACTGTCATCATTTTGTCAGAGTATTTGATCTTTTAACAAGAATTTCTTATGTCTACCTCTATTTTGATGACAACCGAGAATGCCTTGTCCAGACGTTTACCTAGACAATGGAGCAGACGACCGGTGAATATGCAAGTTTGCATAACTTCAAAACAACATCTGATCGGGGAGGAGCGAAGTCATAAAATGACGCTAAAAAACAGAAATGAATCGAAACAAAAGTAGATCTAGATGAATAGAATTAGATCTAGTTCACAGAAAAAAGATCATTTTAGACCTTGAATGGAAAGCTAATTCGCGCCGTTGGTTTGTTTGATTCAGAGGAAAATGTTATGTTTCCTTTGCGGACAGTTTAATAAATGGAAGATTTGTTCCAGGATTTCATAACATTATACCAAAATGTTTTTATCCTTTTAACTCATATTCTGTTATTTGAGCATTAGTTAGACAAATATATTGTTCGTGATTGCTTTCAAAATGGATGTCTAAATTATTGTCCTCTTGTAAAAAATCGTATTTGAAATAATTAACGAGGAAACATTCATTGATCATGACTTATCATGACATTGTCATTTTTTGTTACAATTTGGTATAATTACAAGGGAAACAACAGAAATTTTGATCTATTTTATACATTTTGTTCATTTTGCAAAACTGGTCTAGTAGAAATCTGAAGTGGTCTAGTAAAAATTGCAAATTACTAGACCACTGGTCTAGTTGGAAAAAATGTTAATGTCGAACCCTGCAAATGTGGCTCAAATAGTGATTTCTGTCTCTGATAAGAGTAGAAAACAGAGGAAAAAGGAAAAAAAAATGCTGCTCAATAGCACTTTGTCCTTTTCCCACAATGTTTTCAAAAGCCTTCTTTAGAGGGTCATTAAAAGTTGGGGTTGTGTTGTATAGAGTTAACAGCTCCATATGAAATCACAAGTAATATTCAGATATACTTATGTGTATGAGCCGAATTGCTCTGTGAAAAGGGAGCTTAATGCATCTGTAAAAAGTATCGACCCAGGTCAGCCTGCACAGTCCGCGTAGGCTGACCTGGGCCAAAAACTTTTGCTATTCGTAAATTTTCTGCTTGTCAAAGGATCACTCTACTTCATGATTCAGTTGGTTGTTATACATAATGGATTTTATGGATTCGTAATTATTTGACGAGTTGCTTGGTATGATGGATCACAGAGATTGATTAAGCCAACTTTTGCCAGAGCATGGCTCTTTTAACAAGCCTGAGGAAAACCTTTTTGAAAACACTGTGGGAAAAGGAGAAAATGCTGGTAACCAGCATTTTCTCATTTTCCCACAATGTTTTCTACACTATCAAAAAAACAAATTCCCTTATTTCAGCCACATTCAAATTTTTGTCTGCAAATGCTGTCAATTTTGACAAGTCTAAGATTTTGTCGTCTGGTAAAGATTTATTTGGCGCTCTAAAGGTAAGGATAAAATATAAATGTTTGGTATTTCTGTATCCTGGGGACCGTTTTACTAAACTACTTACGCAAACGTAACTAAGATTTTCGTAAGTTTTTACGTAACTCTGAGTTTTGCGTTTTACTAAAGTTTTCGTAACTAAGTTCAAACGTAATTTTTTGCATAACTCTACGTACACAAATATCGGTCGTAAGTAAGAACATAGGCCAAAATCTGGAGCCATTTTTTTATATAGCGTCATTATAGAGGGAGAAATTTGAGGAAAAAACATTGTAATAATTCTCACAGCTATCCGCAGAAGTCATAAATTTCATTTTTAGAAGATTTTCACACGTACAATATCCATGTTTGACGGAAGAGACTGATGTATGAGATGACATAAGACGCGGGAAATGTATGGTAAATGTGCGTGACTTACGTCACATTTTCCTCTAGTTGAATGGCACGCACTGTTTACCTAGGTAACAAGTGCGCGGGAACTACTGTTTCTGCCTTCAATTGAAGAGTTACGGAAATACTTACTTACGCAAATTCACAAACTTACGAAAGCTTAGTAAAACGGATTTACGAATTTCGTAAATCTGAACATTGGCGTAAAGTTACGAAAATTCTTAAGTAAAAACTTACGAATTGTTAGTAAAACGGTGCCCTGGTAGTGCAAACTTTTATTTCAAATAATGTGCACTTGCACTTGTACTCTTTATATCAAACAACAAAATTTAAGACAAGTCCAAATTGAAAGTATTAACAGACAACAAATTATATGCGACCCAAATGATGAAACTTGACCCTGATAGGGTAGAAAACATTGTGGGAAAAGAAGAAAATGCTGGTTACCAGCATTTCCTTCTTTACCCACCATGTTTTAAAAAGGCTTTTTCCTCATGGTTGTTAAAATTTGGGATTGTGTGGTAAAGAATTAAGTAAAAATACGAAAAATAAAACTGCAAACAGAAAACACATCACCAGTTATTTTTCTGTTCATGAAAATACAATTCATTCATAATACATGTAAATGTATCAACAGGGAACTGCATTAAAAAAATTGAAACCTAGAAAATTGGTAACCATCATTTTCTCCTTTTCCCATAATCAGGGTTCGACATTAAGGCATGTACGAACGACATTGTCTAGCAAAAGATCGGTTTGGGCTAGTAGAGGCAGCTTCCAGCTAGCCCGAATGGTCTAGTGCAAAAATTGAGACAATTACTTTAAGTGTCAATTTCATGCTTCGCATAAGTGACGAAAATCGACCTTACATGTCGTTCGCCGAAAAAGATCCTTTATCAAACTTGCGATTTTTTTCAAGCAGCGATAATTTCATTGACATCTTCTTAACTGCTAACAGGAAGATGGTAGCGCATGCGTGGTAGCCCATAACTTCACTGGAAAAACCAAATTGAACTGAAAATAGAGTAAGGCTAGTAGACCGGAGTCCACGGTATGTCGCTATTTCGTCGGCCGGGATAAAAGTCATAAATTTTATTGTAACTGTTATCATTTTGTCAGAGTATTTGATCTTTTAACAAGAATTTCTTATGTCTACCTCTATTTTGGAATACCGTAGTTTCATTTTGATGACAACCGAGAATGCGTCGTCCAGACGTTTACCTAGACAATGGAGCAGACGACCGGTGAATATGCAAAGCTTGCATAACTTCAAAACAACATCTGATCGGGGAGGAGCGAAGTCATAAAATGAAGCTAAAAAACAGAAATGAATCGAAACAAAAGTAGATCTAGATGAATAGAATTAGATCTAGTTCACAGAAAAAAGATCATTTTAGACCTTGAATGGAAAGCTAATTTGCGCCGTTGGTTTGTTTGATTCAGAGGAAAATGTTATGTTTTCTTTGCGGACAGTTTAATAAATGGAAGATTTGTTCCAGGATCTGATAACATTATACCAAAATGTTTTTATCCTTTTGACTCATATTCTGTTATTTGAGCATTAGTTAGACTAATATATTGTCCGTGATTGCTTTCAAAATGGATGTCTAAATTGTTGTCCTCTAGTAAAAATCGTAATTGAAATAATTAACGGGGAAACATTCATTGATCATGATAAAGGGTGCCGAGTTAGTTTGGGGCGATACCTGTCCTTTAGTGGCTGTTAATACTTGCCAAGGTGCTAACTTCTGTATATTGTAACTTCTGACTTCGTGGACGTCCACACAGTAGATTATCATGACATTGTCATTTTTTGTTACAATTTGGTATAATCACAAGGGAAACAACAGAGATTTTGATCTATTTTATACTTTTCTTCATTTTGCAAAACTGGTCTAGTAGAAATCTGAAGTGGTCTAGTAAAAATTGCAAATTACTAGTCCACTGGTCTAGTTGGAAAAAATGTTAATGTCGAACCCTGATAATGTTTTCTACCCTTCCAAAGGTGAATTTCTATTTTTGAGACATACATTACTTTGTTGTCTGCAAAAGCTTCCAATGCCAGCAAGTCCAAAGTTGTGTTGCTTGGTAAAAGGTGAACCAAATTATAGATGGATGATAGAATGGTTTTTGTTCACCATTGGTAGCCATGTTAGTCTCTCCACCTGAGTTGGTGACAGTAGTGTAGCACTGGAGCCTTGGTGTCTCACACCAAATGTTCTAGGTTCGAATCTCATGATGAGTGGAATCAACCTTCGAACTACCCACTAACCTTTAGAATTATCAAGAGTGATTAATAGAAGTTGTAAGAACTTGTTTCACAATTGGTGTAAAGTAAATAGGCTTTATCTAAAATTTTCTAGGCATGGACTGTAATATATTTGGGACTATCATTTAGTTTAGTTCAATCTATTTACTATACATCGATTGTGAACAAGTTCTCACAATTCATATCAATCACACAAGATGATTGCTTGCTGCAAACCTAAACCCCTATTCTTGACTCATTCAGAGCTCCAGATAGAGGGAGTGATTTTGATCTCATCAAGACAATTCTAATGAGTACCCACAACATAGGGTTTGGAAGAGAAATAATGGATTTAGAATACCATCACTCCCTCTTATCTGGAGCTGTGCTCAATGTGTGTAGTTCCAAAGGTTAATCCCGCAAATCATGAGATTCGAGCCCTGATTCCTTGATGTAAGGGACCCATTATCATGGCCCCACTGGTAAACAAAAAATATTCTATCATCTGTCTATAATAATTAGTATCATAAATGAAAATTACAACTGAAACAGTTTTGTGGTTCAGTGGACTTTCATAATATTATTACTGAACACAACTAGATGCACTTTTGTGGACAGGGTGGATTAGTATCAGGCTGCTATGAATATCTACATTACTAGGACATAATCTGGCCAACACAGCCTTTATTTATTTACCCTTTCAGCGCCATTGCAGGAATATGGAGTTTTCACAGATGGCAGAGATCAATATCAGATGCAGTCTGATCTTTGATCTATACAGTTGGCTTGTTTAGTTCAAGCTACTATTATAAGAATGTGTTTGAGTTTCAGTGGTTTGTATTTTGAGCCAATTTGAACCAGGTTGAGTTTATATATGCTGAACCAAAAAAGAAACTTCCCCTGTGTTTAAGTGCAAATGCAATGCTATTAAAAAAAATCAAAATGTCAGATGACCTGCATATATTCGGGCGAACGATTATGTGTCCGATAAAACAAATCTTAACTCGATTGAAAGCATTTTGCAGAAGAAACCCGCTGAAAGCGATTTTCACGTGCATGCACGGACCAGTATAATTTGTGTATATTTTTTGAAACCTTTCAGTCTAATTTTATAGACTTTCATGTCAATAAGAAAAAGACGTTGGAAAAAATTAAATTCTTTTTAGTTTACTTTATTTTTGATATGCCTAGAATTCCGCAAAATTTACGCGAACGTGCCATTGGCATGCTTAATGCTGGTATGATGATGAATGCTGTTGCTATGAATATTGGATGTTCTACTCGTGCTATTCGACACCTTAGGCAACGTTTTCAAGCAACAGGGTGTACGGAAGATCGACCACGTAGTGGACGTCCTCGCGTCACGACGCGCGGCCAAGACCGCTGTATTCGGAACACCCACCTGTGCAATCTTTCAAACTGCCACAGCCACTGCTGCTAACACCCCTGGT
The DNA here is from genome assembly GCA_946811185.2 of Hippopus hippopus. NCBI lineage: Eukaryota > Metazoa > Mollusca > Bivalvia > Cardiida > Cardiidae > Hippopus > Hippopus hippopus. Next base: position 63,937,018 of record OX328099.1, on the reverse strand, counting down.
ACACATAATAACCGTATATCTGCCCAAACTGTGCGCAATCGCTTGCGCGAGGGTGGGCTACGTGCACGTCGTCCATATGTTGGTTGTGTTTTGACGCGACGTCACCGCGTAAATCGTGTTAATTGGGCACGTACACACCAACGCTGGCTTAGACAACAATGGAATAGCGTTCTTTTCTCTGACGAGTCGAGGTTTTCCATTCATCGAGGTGATGGCAGGGTTCGAGTATACCGTAGGAGAAATGAACATTATGCCGACTGTTGCGTACTTGAACGAGATCGTTTTGGGGGTGGGGGTTCTGTCTTGGTCTGGGCGGCATTGCACATGGCTTTCGCACTAATCTCGTCGTTATCGAAGGGAATTTGAATGCCCAACGCTACCGAGATGAAATTCTTGCGAGGCACGTTATCCCACTGTTTCAAAATAATGCCAATATCACTCTTTTTCAGCATGATAATGCCACAAGCCATACAGCTAGGGACAATGTGAATTTCCTCAGGGCAAATAACATTGCATTTATTAATGACTGGCCTGCCAAAAGCCCTGATCTGAATCCCATTGAACACCTTTGGGATAATTTGGACCAGCGTGTTAGACGTCGCCCTATTTCACCGTCAAACGTCATTCAGCTAAGACAAGCCTTAATTCAGGAATGGAACAACATTCCACAAGCCGAAATCAATACACTTATCCGTTCTATGCGCCAACGATGCCAGGCAGTCCTTCATGCTGAAGGTGGTCATACCCGGTATTAATTTGTGATTTTGGTGAGCGACCCCTTCCGCATGTTAACTACCATTTCACTACTTTTGGATAAACCCTCAGCAATAATTTTTTTCACACAAAGTCGCAATAAAATACTCTTTCAATGCATATAAATCTAGTTTAATCCTGATTTTCATATTTGTGTATATCTGCACTTAAATACAGGGGAAGTTTCTTTTTTGGTTCAGTATATTTGGCACTGATAGAGATAAGGCTAAGTTCTTATGACTGTCATCTATTTTTCATACAATGGTTGGCATGTGACAACATTTTTATTCTTTGTCACTGAACAATTTGCATAATGAATGTACATGAGCCATACTCTGTGAACAGGGGGTTTGATGCATCTGTACTTGCACAGCTTGCACAGGCTGACCTGGGTTGAAAGTATTTGCTTTTGGTCAATTTTCTGAGTGTCAGAGGACTAGTCTACCCCACAATTATGTCAGTAATGTTAGACAAAATGGATTTTATTGATCCAAAGTTATATGATGACTTGCTTGGTATCATAATGCATCAGATAGATGCATTAAACCCCCTTTTGCCACAGCATGGCTCATGTATTGTTTGTTGCTTGTCATTAGCCCCTTGAGTGGAGAAAAAACAAAATCAACATTTTACACAGGAAACATCCAAATTCTGTTTTGCCTAGAATACCTCATCACAGGGGATTGTGTTGATCCAAAGTCAGACTGCAGTCTGGTCATAATCTAGCTTGTTGCAGATCCAACCACTGAAGGAATTAACTCTTAAGTTTACCACACAATCCAGAGCTTTAAACACTTACAGTGATGAATTAATATAATGGACGGCTTGAATTATGAAAAGAATCCGCACTACCAAATTTTCATTGTGTTGTTATGGCCGGAATATGTAACAAAGTAGCGGACAGTGTAGATCCAAGATCAGACTGCACGTTCTGTGCAGTCTGATCTTGATCTACACTGTCCGCAAAAACAACTTAACTCGGTTCCAGCGCTTTATGGGTTAACCATCCTGAGGAAAAAGCCTTTTGAAAACCTTGAGGGAAAAGGAAAAATGTTGGTAACATATAGGATCTGACATGAGTTGGTGTTTGCAGGGCTTTTTTTTATGGTTTGGGGAAGACACTGGATTCTGGTCAAAAGGGGAAAAAAACGCGCAACAAAGGCCACATTTGGGGAAATTTACTGTCTTGCTATAATATGTTGCTGTACATCATTATACATGTATGTGATATACATTATACATTATATAAGTCAATAGAACACTGAAATTAATCTTTGCAATAACACTTAAACATATTAAACTGATTGAACTATTTTGTGAATACTGAACTCTAAACAGGGTTCTCACTAGGTACAGAATCCCGAGAGTCATTTACTCTTGGGCTCAAATTTTCTTGAGTGAACATCGACACAAACTACCTTTTAACTGTTTACCGAACAACAAAAGTTTAGACTCGATCATGTTTTAGACATTTGCAGGCAACAATTCAAATGTGGCTGGAATGATTTAAGTTGTCTTTCATAGCCTAGAACATCGTGGAAAAGGGAGAAAATAAAGGTCAAATCCATTAAAGTGTTATTTCTTTAAATTTTAGTTTTTTTTTTCTTCTTTTTTTGTCCAATTACTTCTTTTTTCACACTTGTTCCAGTGCTAATACTGTAAGATAAGAAGGCCCAATCTCCACCCCTCCCCCCCACCACTATGTAATCTACATAAGGGTTGTGTAATTTCATTTCAAAAATAACCAAAGTTTTTCCTAATTTAGACTCGATCTAGGTCTAGCTTGTTTCTTGATAAATACAATTTCTTGAAGATCTTCATCAAAAGTTAAACTAGATCTAGTAAGAAAACTGTGATTGCTGATTGCTAAATTATTAATTTTGATAAAATGATCGCGGATTTTTCTAGGTTAGTTTGTGACAAGTGTCAAAAGATAATGATTATACAACCTGAATATCCCAACTTTGTTTTCATAATGCTTGAATGTGAAGAGAAATAGGACTTTTTCCAATTCGGCAAAATTTGTCTGCAAGTGATCTAAAAATAGAACAACTTGGAGAATCAGGTTTTCCGGAAGTGTCATTGGTTACCTCCCTTCCATGAAAATTTCGTACATTTTCCTTCAAGTCTATAAATATTATAGCTACATGTAATCTTTCTAGCATCTTTCGACTTTTCTTTCCTGCTTTATTGCGCATTATGTAGCAATATTGGAGCAACCTAGATGATTTTAGCATGAATCACACAATCGCCCCATGTCCAGAATAAACGCCAACTTGGCATCCACGTTTTTGTTAATGCATGAAAGAAAGCGTCGAATACCAAATGCTGAAATCCAGTTTTTTTTTCGTATTATACCGTGAACGTGTTAGGAATATTCCATGCAAAGAATGAATAGAAAGTGCGAAATCAGCTGATTGGCAACGGTTTTCCACAAATATCAACGGCAGATGTTTCATTATACAACGAAAATATCGGTCGTCTTTGCAGCCAATCTTTTGGTCTGGGATTGGGTTTATTAACTAAATCTTAGCACTGTACTTTTCAGTGCAGCAGGGAAAGTCTATTTCTAAGGGGAAAATTGATTGCTCGGGGAAAAAATACATCTTTGAGGAAAAATTTCCTGAGGGGAAGACGCTGACTATCGGCGTCACTTTCTTAGTTAAAAAAAAAAAACCCTGGTTTGAGATAAAATTTTATTAAACGAGTCTAGAGAAAATGTTAAGCGAGCCTTTGGCGAGCTTAATAACATTTTTTTCTTGACAAGTTTAATAAATTTTATCTCAAATGTCAATGAATGTCACTCTTTTTATCATGTAACAATATTTCACAAATTATAGATCTAGATCAGAAGATGCAAAACCATCCATAAATGCACCCGCGGTAACAGCCATAAAATGCCATTCACTTCTATGAAATATGTACCAATTGATGTCAAAAATGATGTCACACAATTGTGATATAAAACATGTATAAGATAAGAAAATTTGTGATGGGTATATTACACTGAAAACAAGGGAGATTATGTGAAAAAAGCATTTTTTCCTTTTCCCAGAGGGTTTTCTAAGTTTTCACTGACAATTACCATCATTTCAGCTAAATTTGATAATATAGACTACAAATGCTTTCAATTTGGACCATTCTAAGATTTTGTCATTTAGTAAAGACTTATACGCTAAAATTTTTTGGTAATGGCAAAAAGTTTCAGCACCTACGGGATACTTTAATTGTGCTTGATGAACCCTTTATCAGACGAAGAAATTTTAGACTTGAAGCATTTGCTGAAGACAATTTAAATGTGTCTCAAATTATGAGATTTGTCCCTGACTGGTAGAAAACTTTGTGAGAAAAGAAGAAAATGCTGGTTACCAGCATTTTCTCCTTTTCCCACAATGTTTTCTCAAGCTATCTCTGTCAGGATCATTAAAACTCAGGACTTTGGATAAGAGATAAGGTAAATGTTGTCTTACTTCAGGTACACTGTGGCTATTTGCCCTTTTTTTTTTTGAGAAATCAATACATGGCTGCCCAATGCAAGTGGCCACTAAAACAGGTATTAACTGTAGTTGTAATTGGCACTCATGGGGTTAAAACACCAGGCTCAAAAGCAGCCAAAAGTAAACAGTGTGGTTTGGTAATATCTATTTCAATCATACCTTTTAAAAGTTAGGCAATTATTGTGAAGATGACAATCTGTTACTGTAGGGTCAGTCCATTTGTAATAGTTGCTGGCTGAAAAATGAGTATTAAAACCAAGTCAAAGGTTGCCAGGTTCTTTTGTTTACTTTCAACTTGTTTAAAATACATTTTTCTGCCAGCAACTAGCACATGGACGGACTGTACAATGACAGATTGTCATCTACAAAAAATAATTTCCATACTTTCATAAGGTATGATTTAAATTTAAATGCATTTAAACATCCATATTGTTTACTTTGGGCCGCTATTGGGCCTTAAAGTTAAAAAAAAAAAATGCTCATTTCACATAAATTTTATTCAACTCTTAACAAAACAACAAAGTATTAGACTTTTCCATACTGAAAGCAATTACAGACTACAATGGGGCTTAAACAATGGAGTTATCTTTGAAGGAGTGAAAAACATTGTGGGAAAAGGAGAAAATGCTGGTTACCAGCATTTTCTCCTTTTCCAACAATTTTTTTCTAACAGCTTCTTCATCAGGGATGTCGAAACTCAGGAATTGTGTGGTAAAGGGTGGATACTCTATTTTCTAATGCATGTGACGCAAAGAGATAATTTAAAGATAGACATCCTTGTAGGTGACATACCAAAAATAGCTTTATGGCCGAGCATATGACGCTCTAAATCAGTAAGAAAATAATAAAAACCGTCGGGAGATAATGTATTCAAAACATGCAATATACAGCAATTCACTACTTATTTAACAGTTATCATCATTAACCTAATTAACCCTTTACCAAACAATCCAAGGTATTTATGAGGAAGATGAATTTTGAAAATTTTGGAAGATTATACAAAATGCTGCTAACCTACATTTTCTCTTTTTAGAACATTGCCTTTTGTCCCTTAACCCTTAACCGAAAAATCCTGATTATTAATAACCCAAAAGATGAGAGCTTTTGATAAAATTGTGGTAAAAAGGAGAAATTACTGGTAACCAGTATTTTCTCCTTTTCCCATGATGTTTTCTACTCTTTCTGAGACATTATCATTATGATAACCAGCATTCAACCAGCATTTAAACATGGCCCTTTCTCCTTTTCCCACGATGTTTTCAACTCTTTCTGAGACAAATCTGATCATTTGTGTCAAATTTGTCACCTGCAAATGCTACCAATTTGGACCAATCTACAATCTTTGCACATGGGAAAGGGTTAAAACAGAAACTGGTATCTCAGCTGCCATCAGGTTGTTGTTGTTTGAAAAATGCTTTTATCCCGATACCATACAATCCCAAGTTTTAAAGATCCTCACAATGATGGCTTTCGGAGACACAGAGGGAAAATGAGAAAGTGCTGCTGGTAACCAGAATTTTCTCCCTTTCCTACTATATTTTCTACTCTTTAAAAGACAAAGTTAATGATTTCTATAACATTTCATTTGTTGTCTGCAAATGCTTTGAATTTGGACTAGTCTACCATATTGTTGTTTGACAAAGATTTTACTCCTGACCAACCAACAGTATTTCAGACTTGTCCATATTTAACCTTTCCACACGGCAGAATTTTAGACCTATCCAAATTGAAAGCATTTGCAGATGATTATTTCATAGTGGCTCAAATGACGCAATTTTTCTTTGAAAGGGTAGAAAACCTTGTGGGAAAAGGAGAAAATGCTGGTTACCAGCATTTTCTCCTTTTCCCACAATGTTTTCAAAAGGCTTCTTTCTTAGGGTCGTTAAAAGTCGGGGTTGTGTGGTAAAGGGTTAAAGTTTTTGCAGGCAACAAGATAATACGACTTAAATGATGAGATTTGTAAGTGAAAGGGAAGAAAACATTGTGGGGAGAGGAGAAAATGCTGGTTGTCAGCATTTTCTTATTTTCCCACAATTGTTTCTAAAGCTGTCTTTCTCGAGATTGTTAAAACTCAGGATTGTGTGGTATCGAGTTAAATTATAGCAGAAGGCAGTATTCATCAAAGAGTAAACATCAATGAAGACCACAATTATGATCATAATTATCATACATGCACTGCTGGTAATTACAATTAATGACACCTCATTTACAACCATGATCCAACCCATTCTTGTTTATGCCCAAATTGCTCTCACTTATAATTGCTCTATAAAAAGGAGGATTAGTGCATCAGCAAAAAGTTGACCAGCCTGCATAGCTCAATAGGTAGAGCGTAGGACTCGTGAACATGATGTTTCGAGTCACTTGAGGGTGTGGGTTCGATCCCCACGGCTGGCCATCTAAAATTATTAATAGTCTTTCGGATGAGACGTTAAACCGAGGTCCCGTGTGACGTTGCTATACACCAAGCATGTAAAAGAACCAGGCGTAACTTAAGTTGGGTTTCGTCCTGTATCTGCACTATCCCCCATACCAATACTAACAGCCTTCAGGGGGCGTCGCCCATATGGGCAACCGGTGGCGACGATAAATAAACGCAAATTTATCATCATCAGCAAAAAGTACCAACCCATGTCAGCCTGTGTGGAGTGTGCAGGCTGACTTGGATTGAAACTTTTTGCTATTTGTAAATTTTCTGCGGGTCCAAGGATCACTCTCCCTCATGATTCAGTCAGTTGTCAGACAAAATTGGTTTTATGGCTCCATAATTATATGATGACTTGATTAGGATAATGCATTACAGAGATGCATTAAGCTCCTTTTTCACAGTGCATGGTTCACTTTTATTTGTAATGGTCACAGGAACCATCAGATATATGTAAACAGTAAATCAAACATGAGAAAGCACACTGGGTAGTTTTAATCTTTTCATCTTAACCCTTTACCAAACAATCAGAAGTGTGTTTTAGACCCGATAAGTGAGTAATACCCCCGTTCCACTAGGCTGCGATCTCCGGCGCTCTCACAGAGCACCATAGATCGCCATGCAGAGCGCCAAGAATGCCAAGAACGCTAACAGATCTTTAACGGATCGCCAAGATCGCCATCAGTCTACTCCCTTGCACAAAGATCTGTGGCGATCTGATCAGAACGCCGTCACATCGCTACTTAATCACTTAAATCGCTATGGAAACGCAACTTGAACGTAAACATCGTAACCGGAGCGCTACCAGATTGCTCAAGAGTTAAATTGTTCGCCAGTATGCCAGTCATTGCACTCCGATGTGATCGGATAGCGACCATTAGAGATGCAGAAGCGCTCGGTCATCTGGTTGTTATCTGAGCGGGAGTGTCCTCATAATCACCAATCTGGCAGCGATCTGAGGCGATCTATGGCGCTCTGTATGAGCGCACAGAGCGTCGTAGATCACGGCCTAGTGGAATGGGGGTGTAAGTCAAACTCTCTAAATTTCAAAACTTTCATAACTCGCTAGAATGCAAGGGCCCAACACAGGAACTGCATGAGCATTCCCCAAGCAACTTTCCCTAGAGTGTTCCAATCCTATATTCTTATATGTGCCCCTGTATTAACTTAAAACTTGAACCCATTCAAATGCAATATTAGACAGTTTTACGGTTTAATCAGTTCTGACAAACTGATAGGATGGGTGAAAAAATGGCTATGATTCTACCAATATTGAAAACGAAGTGGTTGAAAGGCAGAAAAAACCTTTGAGCATGTTATTTTTGCTCATTATTTTCCCATAACAACTGGATAATTTGATGAGGGTAAAAATACAACAAGAACCATTCTTGTAATGATGGTCACAGTTTGATCTTGAATATAACTATGGTAAGCTGATTGTTGTACTCTTTACAAAACGTTAACATTTTAGACACATCCAAAATAAAAGCATTTGCAGCCTAAAAATCAAAGGCAGCTCAAAGGACACAATAATGTAGAAAACATTGTGAGAAAAGGAAAAATGCTGGTCACCAGCATTTTCTCCGTTTCCCACATTTGCAAACGGCTCCTTTTCTCTGGGTAATGTTTGACTACGGATTGTGTGGTAAATGATTAAATGATGTTTTGCACCATTTTAAGCAATGATTCAGTCATGTCATTGCAAAAGTATATAGCCGAGCCCCGGTAGCTCAGTCGGTAGCGTGCAGGACTTGAGAACACGGGGTCCAGGGTTCAATCCCTGGCTACAACCCCTGGCTCGGCCAATTTCTTTCCGAGGATTGATGATAGTCACTGCGACAGGATTCATTCCTCTCCCACCGCTGACCATTGTTTCGACAATGATTATGTGGGAAAGCAGCCAGTGGCTTGGAAAGAAAATTGTGTGGAGTACTGGTAAAAGAGACTCCAGGAAAGCATGGATAGGTGCACTGGCCGCCGCGATAGAACTGAAATAATTATGAAAACGGCGTTAAACACCATACAATCAATCAATCCAGCAAAAGTATATACCAGGGGTGCATCTAGCCCAAAATAAAGTGTTAGCAAAAGAATTACTGAAGGTATTACCCAAGGCACCATGTGCAGAGAGATGGGAGAGGTATTTCCCGCCAACAAAGACCCCAACAAATTTTTTAAGCTATTTGGTGGTCTCTGGTGACTTTTTTGGTCATTCTTTTTTGCAAAGTGTGTTTTTGTGTACAGGCTACTACGCCCCTGCATACATAGATGTATTTACTACAAGTGGTGACAAAAAAAACAGTGAAGAGGCTAGCCAAAAGCCTCTCTTGATTATGAAGTGAATGACACAAACCATGTATGGTATTTGATCCTTAACCCTTCACCATACAATCCTGAGTTTTAAGGACCTTGAGGAAGAGGGCTTTTGAAAACATTGTGGAGAAAAGGTGAAAATGCTGGTTACCAGCATTTTCTCCTTTTCCCACCATGTTTTCTACCCTTCCCTAAACAAATGTCAATTTTTAAATGAAAAAGACGAGCTGGTAGTGGAAAACCAAAATACTACCATTTACAAGTTATATCCTCTCCTTGACAACAAATCTTTAAGAATTTGACTGTGTAGATTCAAGATCAGAATGCACAGAATGTAGAGTCTGATCTTTATCTACACTGCCTGTAATTGGGAGTTAATCCTTTAACACGCAATCACGTGCTTTCGCTAATACTAGGCTAGGGCTCTATAGTATCTTGCCTAAGGGCTCCAACACATCTTGCCCAAAGACATGCCTACGAAAAACCCAGTGCTTCCAGTGAAGCTCAAACCTGGGCCTCCAAAGTATGACTCCTACAGTTCACCACTGAGCCATACAGGACCCCTTTAGATGTTCTAAAAAATAACCTGTTTTGTGAAAATGTAAGTTATCAATTTATCAAAGTACAAAATACTTAGAATATGAGAAACAGTTTGACATAGACTGACATACAAAAACCTCCTGTTTGAATTGTCAACCCTTTTCTGCAAGTAAAAATTGCATTTCAATAAATCAAAGATCTAAACAGAATACCAGAAGAGAATTAACTGCAGGTAATGGATAAAATGTGCTAAACCTTTCACCAGGCGACAAAATTTTAGACTGGTCCAAACTGTAAGCATCTGCAGACGACAAAACAAATGTGACTCAAAAACAGAATTCATCTTTCCAGTGATAGAAAACATTGTGGGAAAAAGGAGGAAATGCTGGTTACCAGCATTTCCTCCTATTCCTGCAGTGTTTTCAAAAGCCTTCCCTCTTTAGGAAAAACTCTGGGATGTTTGTTAGAGGGTTATATTTGGAGTTTTGCTATTTACCAAACTGTCATCTTGACTGACATTTGAGGTATTTCAGTCTGATCATGGCAACACCTTGCTTATTTATGTCTGTCCTTGATTTCAATAGTACACACCTTGAACACTGCTGTGCCTTGCAAAAGGACCACTCCACATGACTGGTACCAAGACTAGAGGCTAAAACTAGGTATATGTATTTTTTAAGTGCTGAGCCCAGCACAAGTTGCTTCTAGGGAAAGCATAGATCAAGATCAGATTGCAGAGAACATGCAGTGTGATCTTGCATCTACACTGTCCGTTACTTTGCTATATATCAACTAAACAATCCCTTATTGTAACAACTCTGAGGAAAAAAGCTTTGAAAACATTGAGGGAAAAGGAGAAAATGCTGGTAACCAGCATTTTCTCCTTTTCCTACAATGTGTTTTACTTCTAGCTGAATCAAAACCTATTGTTAAAAGCATATAATATAATGATGTCTGCCAAATTTTTTTCAATAGGGTAAGTCTAAAACTTAGGCTGTACCATAGTTAACTCTTTACCAGACGACAAAATTTTAGCCTTGTCCAAATTGAAAGCGTTTGCAGATGACAATTTCTGTGTGGCTTAAATGGTGCAATTTTTTTTAGATAGGGTAGAAAACCTTGTGGGAAAAGGAGAAAATGCTTTTCCCACAATGTTTTCAAAAGGCTTCTTTCCCAGGGTCATTAAAAGTTGGCATTGTGTGGTAAAGGATTAATCACCATCTAATGACCCCAAGGCCATTTTTGCAAAATATCTCACAAAATATCTAACAGCAGGTGTTTGCAAATATTTTTGGTGCAATCTGGTTTTACCCCATTTTCAAGGGTTTTTCAGTTATATTATGGCAGCATAGTGTGATTTAGAAAGAACATAGTGAAAACGCAAAGGACTTGGTACGTGCTGGATTAAAAACACAATAAAACTTAGCTGGGATGTGTCAGACACAATGACATCTAAGCAGGGGCATAGTAAAGACATTGAACTAACATGAAAACTATTTTTTTTTCCTGTAATTTATCCAGTTTATCCTGCATTTGTCAACTTTTAAGAATGCAGTAGGGTCTTTGTGAACTTTGAGTGTGACAGGGGCACAAGTGTTTCAACCATAACAAGAAATTAACTGGTAACACAGTTATGATCTTAAAAGTGCCAATCATTACCTGGAGTTGTTTAGCAGACACTGTATATGAAAATTAAATGGTACTAAATCTACCTCTTGAAACCAACCAAATACACAGCAGACGACTCTAAAAACATTCATGTTAAGTCAGGATTAAATTAAACAAATTTCAATTTTTGAGTCACATGAATTTTGTCGTCTGCAAATGCTTCCGATTTGGACTATTCTAAAATTATGTCATTTGGTAAAGAGTTAAACAGTGGTCTGCTGCAAGATGGAAAATACTGCTGAAGGCTATGAAATAAATGGCCGATGATATTTACCCGACAGTCGTGTACACACTGAAGAAATTTCATACTGCGAGTCCGACTGTCGTGTACTCAATGAAGGAAAACTCGTTGGGTGCCCAACGGTCGTGCACGGACTGATGAAATTTCGTCTTGGGGGCACGATTACGTGCCCGCAATTTCCGATTTCTTCATTGAGTACACGACGCGGTCGTGTACGCACTGAAGAACTGGAGTCTTACGTACACGTGTAAATGGGTTGGGCCAAAACGCAGACTTTTACGTGAATCGGCACGGCGTAGACAGTCTCATTGGAGCACACGGCAATAGTCATTTATACAGCGTGTTACAGAACAAATGCATGCACAAGCGTAGCTGGCATCCTTTTTATACGTCCGAAGGCTCGTATTACCTCATACTGTACACCCGGTCGTCCGTCCGTCCGTTTGGAATTTCTTGTGTGCGCAACTCCTCCTACAGTTTCCATCGGAATTAGATCTATTTGAAATTTGCCACAATGGTATTCAGTCGTTTCGGCACCAAGTCATTTCTACACCCAGTCAGTTCGAGTCATATTGGAACAAAATCTCTATGTGCCCTCTAAAATAAGTTATTTTATGTATAAAAGTACTTTAGATAAAACTTCTTCATGCTTTGTTTTCTCTCTCGAAGTCGTATCTTAAATAAAACAGAAACTTTGTTTATGATTCAAGACATGAACACAGTATGTCTCAGCACCGCCTCTGCCTAGGCTAGCGGCCTTTCAACACAAAATACTTTGAAAATCCGTATCAAATCTGGCTTGATTCCAAGCAATTAGATCTAGTTTTGATAAATTGCACTTCTTTTTTTTTTCACTGTTTGTTCATCATGCAGCTTATGCGGTCTTAGTGGATTCAAATTTTTGCATCATGAATTCATAATGCATGCTTGCAAAAAAGCCAAATTCCTGCCAATAGAGTAATTTCAGGTCCTCAGGGGCCTCTAGTTGGATAAATGGATTGAGGGGTGGATGTATGAATTTATGGTATTTAACACTGTCTTTGACATAGTTTCAATTACACCAGTAATTTTACGAGAAACTCGAATGTTTTCTGCAGAAGTTTTCAGAGAGTAGAATATGTCGTTTGGAAGAGTGCTACTGCCTGCTAAAATTTGCCGGGCAGTGTCAAGTAAACATATCTGCACAAATTTGTTGTTGTACGAATTATGATTCAATTATCTGAGGGGAAAAATCCTTTTCCCCCGTTTCTATAATTTGCATATTTTCATATTATCTTCAACGTTTGAAATAGATTACCTTTGAAAGCTTAGTAATGGTGAAAATTCCTAACACATCGCCCACCACGCCACTCTCAGGACTATCAGTCCTTTGATTTTGATAGCTTGGAAGTTATGGCCTGAACAGAAATTCAAGTGAAAAGTTGGCTATTTCAGAAGTCAAGGGTAGATAATTTCAGAATATAAACAACAATCCAAATTTTGAGAGTCACATGCACAACTAGACATCATGGGGATTCATTGTGGCAAGTTTGAAGTAGATCTAATTCCGATGGAAATTGTAGGAGTTGCGCACACAAATAACTGCTAACGGACGGACGGACGACCGGACGACCGGGTGTATAACATAATACGACCCTTCGGGCATGACACCCTGTATAAATGACTATTGCTCCACTGAGACGGTTTACGCCGTGCTGGTTCACATAGCAGTCTGCGTTTTGGTCCAATCCATTAATACGTGTACGTAAGACTCCAGTTCTTCAGTGCGTACACGACCACATCGTGTACTGAATGAAGAAATCGGAAATAGCGGGCACGTCATCGTGCCCCCAAGACGAAATTTCATCAGTCCGTGCACGACCGTCGGGCACCCAACGAGTTTTCCTTCATTGAGTACACGACAGTCGGGCACCCAAGAAGTTTTCCTTCATTGAGTACACGACAGTCGTACTCGCAATATGAATTTTCTTCAGTGCGTACACGACGGTCGGGTAAATAGTCACTTTCGAAATAAATACTGTTTTGAAGCTGTGCAGTTGAAGTAGATCTAGATTTAAATAACACAAAGATATATGAAAAACTGAAAGTATACCACACCTTATTTGGTGAAAAAGTATAAATTTCACGTTAATCCCAATGTTTACAAGACTGCATGAACTTTTAACAGTACACTTAAAATATTACATGTAAGCTATGGCATCCAAACACATTCAAGTACAATTTAAACTGTTAAATGTGTAATAGTGAAGTATTTTGTCGCAAACTGTGTACTTGTCCTATAACCACACTGTAATTATTTCAGTGTACTTTCCTCCACATCCCGCAAGCTCATCCAGCCATGAACAGTTTATTTATCTTGACATACCAACCTTTTTTGTCATTAACATATAAAACAATGACAATAAACGCAGCAATTATCATGCTATAGCTTTATTCATGTGAGCCATCAACTCCTGCACTCTTTACAATATGACAAAACTTTAGACTTGTCCGAATTGGTAGCATTTGCATAGGACAAAAACTGAACTGATTCAAAATTAAACATTCTTTTTGGTAGGATAGAAAACATTGTGGGAAAAGGAAAAATGCAGTTCCCAGTATTTTCTCCTATTCCCTCATTGTTTTCAAAGCCTTCTTTTCTCTGGATCATTAAAAACTCTGGATCATGTGGTAAATGGTTAACTTCACCAAACAACATTTTAGTGAAAGCATTACAAGCATTTCATGGACGATAATTTCATTGTGGTTCAAATGAGATGATTTTTCTTCACAAGGTAGGACACATTGTGGAAAAAAGAGGTATTGCTATTTACAAGCATTTCCTCATTTTGCCACAATGTTTTTGAAGATTTTCTCTGCCAGGGTTGTTAAAACTGAGGACTGTTTGATAAAGGGTCAGTGTTTTCTCTCTCTTCATTAAAACTTCCTTTAGATCAAAAATAACACTTACGATACAAGCATGCATTTTAACTCTTTACCAAGCCAAAAAAAAATAGACTGGTCCAAATTCAAAGCATTTGGGACAACATATCAAATGTGTCTTAATGATCAGATTTCTGGCTGAAAGGAAAGAAAACATTGTGGGAAAAGGAGAAAATGCTGGTTACCAGCATTTTCTCCTTTTCCCACGATGTATTCAAAAGGCGTCTTCCCCGGGGTTAAATAAGCCAGTCAACTCGTATTTAACACTTCATCAACCAATTCCAATTTTTATATATCCTAGAGAACAGGGCTTTTGAAAACACCATGGGAAAAGGAGAAAATGCTGGTAACCAGCATTTTCTCCTAACCAGCATTTTCTCCTTCTCTCTCATTGTTTTCAATCATTTCAAACACAATTTTAATCATATGAGACACATTTCCAGCATTGTCTGCAAATGCATTAGACTGAACTCTTTCACTACTGAATAAATAAATTGCATTTTCTCAAAAGTTAAAAATACATTTCCTCTGCAAGATCAATAGACAGTTTGGTCCCAATCTAGAATGTAGCAGTGGACAGCGCAGATCAAAGATCAGACTGCACTTTCTATGCAGTGTGATCTAGATCTACACTGTCCACAAAAGCTTCTTGTGTCGTCTACAGTATGGAAAAAAGTTAATTAAGCAAGTCTGAAATTTTGTGGTCCAGTATAGAGATGACTCTATACCACCTACGCATATTTGCAGCAGAAAACTTTGATAGCATGTCCTTGTAAACAATGTAAAACCAGGATATTCATGGTTTCATAAAATTAAATATAATGTGGAAATATTTTGGCAAAAAGACAGGAACTCCCTTTTCAACTCAAAATTGTTAAATTTCATCTGTTACATAATGCAAATTCATCTACAGGGAAATTAGGGTTACCTCTTTACTAAACATCAAAAATTTAGACTGGTCCAAAGTAAAGGCATTATGCTGATGACAAAGTGATGGAATTCATTACAGAAAGGGTAGAAAACATTGTGGGAAAAGGAAAAAATGCTGGTTACCAGCATTTTCTCCTTTTCACACAATGTTTTCAAATGCTTTTTACCACAGGGTTGTAAAAACTAAGGATCATGGGTTAAAGGATATTACACCTTCACTTCATGAAAGTCTCAAATTTCATGAAAAACCTTGTGTACATTATGTCAGGCAGTGCAATACAATATGACAAAAGCAACAGACTTACATCCTGTTTACCCTTTTCCGGGGACATAAAAACATTGGTTTATTTTCTAAAGTGCATTCTTTAACCCTGTACCAAACAAGCTTGTGTTTTTTGTAGTCTGGTCAGGAGGTAAAACTGAACTGTTTGCCATATGACAAAATTTTTGGACCAGTTCAAACAAAACGTATTTGCAGACAACAATTAAAATTTTTCGGTGTGGCTAAAAGAGATGGTTTTTGTCTTGTAAAGTGTAGAAAAAATTGTGGGAAAAGGATAAAATGCTGGTTACCAGCATTTTCTCCTTTTCCTACAATGTATTCAAAAGCCCTCTTTCTCAGGGTCGATAAAGCTAAATCAGAGTGCAGAGAATGTGCCATCTGATCTTTTACACTGTACACTTTGCTTAGACAAAAATGAATCTTAAAATAATCTTAAAATTATATGGATCTTATTTCTAGAATGGAAAATGCTGTTGGGTTTATTTGGGGTTAACAATGTAATCTCACAGCAAGATAAGGGTTAATTAAATGCAACAACATTTAAGTTCAGCAGATATCCACAATGGTAGTAATACAGGTTTTTCCAGTTTGATGTCCAAAAATGGTCCCCTTTATTAACCTATCTAATTGGACCCTGAGACAGACTTTTGAAAACATTGGGGAAAAGAAGGAAATGCTAGTAACCAGAATTTCTTTTCTTTTTCCACAATATTTTCTGACCTATCAAAGAAAAATTCCATGATTTCGCCACATTTTATTTGTCATCTGCAAAAAGATTCAAGTTAGACAAGTCTAAAATTTTGCCTTCTGGTGAAGAGTAAGAAAGCTTAAGAAAACGATGTATGAAAAGGAGAATATACTGATAATTACATTTTCTGCCCTTTTAAGGACAAAGCCTGCCATTTGAGCAACATTTGTCTTCAAGTACTTCCCACTTGGACAAGTCCAAAATTTAGTCTACATGCCAACAGTCATCTTTATGTAACACCATCTTTTAACTCTTTACCTAATGAAATAATTTGAAACTAGTCCAAATTGAAAGAATTTCCAAACAACAAAATAGATGTGACTGCAAAGTTGAAATTTGTTTTGAGAAGGATAGAAAATATTGTGGGTAAAGGAGAAAATGCTGGTTACCAGCATTTTCTCCTTTACCCACAGTGTTTTCAAAAGGCTTCTTTCCCTGGGTTGTTAAAATTCGGGACTGTGTGGTAATGGGTTAACAGTACTTCAGTCATAACTTTGCAATAGTACAAATTGGACATGGTTTCTGAGTCATTACCAACAATAAGTGCTTGAGAAAAATGCCTCTTTGACCCTGTACCAAACAATCCTATGTTTTAACAACCCTGGGGTAACTTTTGCTAAATTGTGGAAAAAGTAGAAAATGCTGGTTACCAGCATTTAATCCTTTTCCCACAATGTTTTCTACCCTTCCAGAATCAATTTCTAACTTTTGAATCAATTATTTTGTTGTCTGCAAATGCTTTAAATTTGGCTGAGTCTACAATTTTGTTGTTTGGTAAAGGATTAAACATATATTTCTGTAATCACAAGTTATATCCCAATTTTTTGCAGAAGAAACGATTTTGAACTCGGACAGAGCTATATTTTGAGAAAAATCAAATAACGCACATGAGAGGACTAACAGTTATTTGGCCATGGCATGCCAAAAGTTATATGAAACCAATGAAACCAAATTATTCTGAACATTACCTGTCACAGGTATAGGAAAAGAGGGACTGGGGGTTAAAGGGACAAGGCCTGCTCAATAGTTTTATGTGGGGGAAGAGGGCGTATTTCTCTCCCTTCCATATTTGAACAAAACCAATTTTTCTTCTGTTTTTGAAAGCCTCAAATCTTCTAAAGCCTAAGTATTTTGTATGCTATATTGATTACTAACCGAGATTTTGCAAAATGCTGGAAATGGATCATAATGGAAGGCCTAAATACATCCATTTCACTACTGTCAGTTTTATTTACATTTTCCATTTATCACAGTCTTATTTCTGTTAGGAAAGCACAAACAACGCCATAAATTTTGATGTGCATTTAAGACCTCCTAGTTCATATCTGACATTATGTTTCTTTACCAACCAGTCTTTCAGACGATCCTGAGGAAAAGGCAATTGAAAACATAGAAAAGGAGCAAATCTCCTTTTTCAACAATGTTTTCAACCCTTTCAAAAATAAAACCTATCATTGGAGCCAAATTTACATTGCTGTCTATCATGTTTCATTAAAGGACAGAAAGCAAAATAATATATGAAGTTTCTAGATGATGTAATGTACCAGCTTTTCAAGAAAACTGTACACAATAAGTGTGAAAGCTATGGCAGCATGAAGAGGACATAAGGTTTGGTGGCCATGACTTAATTATCTCTTGGCCACGAGTAATACAAACTCATGGTCATGAGTTGTTACTTTGTTGACATGAAATAATTTATCTTTATGAAAATGAGACACTTCATGAAATTTGTTTTCATTGGATTACTTTGTTCTGGCCACAACATAACATCTTGAAGCTGATTTAGGCATGGCCACAGTTGAAATATATTATGGCCAGGCAATAATTGAACCAGGGTTACAATAAACTAGTGTTTTGGCCACAAAATATAACTCTTGGACAAAAAAAATAAGACTCCATGAAATTTTCTGTTATTGAATGTATTTTTGTAGCCACAACATAAAATCTTGTGACCTAGATAATTAAGGCATGGCCATGGGTTAATTATGTTGTGGCTTGGGGATTATCAAGTCATGGTGGCAAAATCATAATGTTGTGACCAGAAAAACAAGAGGGCCATGATGGCCCTGTATCGCTCCACTGGCTTTTTAACCCTTTACCACACAAATCGAAGTGTTAATGACCTTTAAAGAGAAAGCTTTTGAAAACATTGTGGGAAAAGGACAACATGTTGTCAGCTAGTATTTTCTCCTTATCCAACAATGTTTCCTACCCTATCAAAGACAGAAATAATCATTTAAGCTACATTCAATTTGTCTTTTGCAATGGCTTTAAACTTGGTCCAGTCAAAAAATTTGTCCTTTCTAAAAGAGTAAAATTAACATATCATGCACTTAAATGGCATTGCAGACATACAAAATAAAAATTCTGTATGGTAGTAAACTTACTTGAAAAACCTAACCCCCCCCCCACAAAAAAAATGTCATATCTCCCTAAGTGCAAAGATTATGTCAAGCAGGTTTATTCATTGGCATGAAAGGTAACGTTCTGGAAAGAAAACTGAATGACAGAAACCTTACTTGAAGTTTAATATTCCACTGATGTGAGCATAACTACTAGCATCAAAATAAATCACTCTCCCTGACAACAGAACATGTCCTATCCAAAAAACTTGAATATCAACATCAAATCATGTATCATTGCAGTTTGATGATCAAGGGAGGTAAATAGTAACAAACTTTATCTCTTAAAACAGGAGTTATTTCCCTTGATTACTATTTAAATTAAAGTCACTATATATAAGCCCATGCTAAACTTGTGGTCCCTGGCACGGGGCCATTTTTGACCCCAGGGCTATAATAAAGAAACTTCTTTGAGGTCCATTAGATAAAGCTACATGCCAAATTTGGTAGCCCTGGGCCTTATGGTTCAGACAAGAAGATTTTCAAAGATTTTCAATATTTTTCACTTTTGTTGCCATGGCAACCAGAGTTTTTGAAGGAATCAAATTCTTACTAGAAATTTTGAAGAGGACCATGGCAGGATCATTTCTGTGAAGTTTCATAAAATTTGGATGTTTAGTTTCAGAGAAGAAGATGTTTGAAATAAAAGTTTACGCACACACGGACGGTCGGACGGACGGACACCGGGCCATGACATAAGCCCTCTGGCCTTCAGCCAGTGGAGCTAATAACACTTGGTCATGAGACAAAAGGATGTTGCTTGCTCCCTCTGTGCTGTGGTAGAGAACACACCAATTTGTTTTGTACAAATTCAGCCTTTACCAAACACTCCTGAGATTTCACGACTCCAAGTGAGAACGACATAGAAAACAATGTGGGAAAAAGGGGGAAATGCTGATTACCAGCATTTTCTTCTATTCCAACAGTGTTTTCTATCCATTCACAACCAAATCAAATCAACTGAGCCAGCTTTTGTTTCTTGTTTGCAAATATCTGCCAATATGGACAAGTCTAAAACCATGTCGTTTAGAACAGAGTTACGATACTCCCTCTATGAAAAAATTTGCATCAGACCACTTTGGGAGTATCCTTGTCAAAAAATTTCATAAGATTTAATGTATGAAGATATGTGAAAGCATTGTGACTTGACCACAAATTACTCCTTAAGTCTTTATCACAAGATACAATTTTGGACTCGTCCAAATCAATTGCATAAAATTTTTCAAACTATGTATCAATTATGATTCGAATTGTGAAATTTGCCTCTGGAAGGGTAGAGAACATCGTGGGAAAAGGAAAAAATGCTTGTTACCAGCATTTTCTCCTCTTCCAATAATGTTTTCAAAATCCTTTTATTCAAAGTCATTAAAACTTGAGATTTAGTGGTGCATTTTATTCTCCTTTTGTAAAAATATTTCAAAAAGCAGTCTGCAGCTAGACAAAAAAGCCATCTTTAGTTGGTAATGTGTTTAACACTTTACCAGACAACAAAGTTTAAGAATTTTCCAATTTCAAAGCATTTGCAGATGACAAAAAAAATGTGACCCAAAAATTGAAATTTGCTTATGGAAGGGTAGAAAACATTGTGGGAAAAGGAGAAAACGCTGGTTTCCAGCATTTTCTCCTTTTCCCACAATGTTTTCAAAAGCCTTCTTCGTTAAAACTCGGGATTGTGTGGTAAAGGGTTAAACCTTTACAAAACAATCCATGTTTTAACAACACCGAGGAAGAACACTTTTTAAAACATCCAGCATTTTCTACATTCCCCACAATGATTTTTTCTTTTCTTTTTTTGAAAACAAATTCCATCATTTGAGCCACATCTGATTTGTTGTCGGCAAATGCCACCAATTTGGAATTGTGCCTCATGGGAGTGTCCTTTTGCAAGACACTTCAGAGCCCTAGCTAAGTATGGAGTTTAGAACATACATGACTTTGTGAGCTGTTGCCATTATATGACTTAAATAATATTGAAAATGGCATAAAAACACCATTCAATCAGTCAACTTAAATTTTATCCTCCAGCAAGCAGTTAACCCTATGCATGGTGACTAAGTATCAGACTACGACATTCTTTCTTGTCCGTCTTGAAAGCATTTAAAGATGAAAAATTGAATGTTACTTAATTAATGCGTTTCAAGAATTTTTTTTTTTGTTTCCAAACAATCATTTTTAACCCTTTCGGCGCCATTGGTGAAATCAGGGTCTTTTGCAGATGGCATAGATCAAAGATCAGACTGCACAGAACGTGCAGTCTGATCTTTGATCTATGCCATCTGCTTTTGTAGTCAAGATTATAAGATAAAAATCTTTCTGAGACTCATAGGCTTGTATTTTCAGCCCTCATATATATTTGGTGCAGAAAGAGTAAAAAGACTTTTCAACAGCTGTTTTCCTTGAAGTTGAAAAGATATAAATTTGTTAAGTAAATGGTACTCTTTACAAGATCACAAAATTTCAGTCTTATTCAACTTCAAAGGTTTTGCAAAACAACAAACAAAATGTGGCTCAGTTGGTGAAATATGTCTTTGATTTTAAGGGTAGCAAACACTGTGTTTAAAGGAGAAATGCTGCAATCTCTCCTTTAACCACAAGGTTTTTAAAAGGCATGTTCCTCAGGGTCATTTACACTTGGGATTGCTTAGTAAAGTGAAAAGTTTTAAAAGGAAGTGAAAGAATTTATTGTATATAATGTAACATTTCCTTTCCTTCATGTAAATTTAAACTTTCTTCCTTTTGAGAAGAGGGTCATATTGGCCAATAAATAGCTCACCTAAAACAAGAGAGGCCATGATAGCAAAAACAAAAAACAAGAGGGCAATGACGGCCAATAATTAGCTCACCTAAAACAAAAGGGCAATAATGGCCAATGATAAGTTCACCTAAAAGAAGAGGGCCATAATGGCCAATGATAAACTCACCTGAAGGAAGAGGGCCATGATGGCCAAATAATAGGTTACTTGAAACAAGAGGCCCATGATGGCCAATAACAAGCTCACTTAAAACTAGAGGCCCATGATGGTCAATAACAAGCTCACCTAGAACAAGAGACTCATGATGGCCCATAAATAGCTTACCTAAAACAAGAGGACATAATTATGATGGCCAATAATTAGCCCACCTAAAATAAGGGATCCCTGATTGCCCATAATTAGCTAACCTAAAACAAAAGAGGCATGATGATCAATAAATAGCTCACCTAAAATAAGGGACCCAAAACAAAAAGGCTTGATGGACAATAAACAGCACATCTTCAGTGTCTAATTTTCATTGCTGATTTTTCTATGAAAAATCTGACCCAAGTGGTCAAGTGAATTTTTGAACCAAGGGATTCAATGTTTACAACCTTGATACAGATCTGTAAGCTGATGGTGCAAGCCAAGCCAAGTAGCTTGATCAGTAATCTTCAGCAGTTGAAACCAGGTGGTTGCTCGTTCTGGTCCCAAATAATGCCAATTTCTTTCAAAGACTGATGATATTCATTGGGACAGGAATCATTTCAAATAGCTGATCATTGTTCTAAAAATGGTAATGTGGCAAAGCTGCCAATGGCTTGGGAGAAATATTGCGCATGGTACTGGTAAGAAACTGAAGGAAAGTACTGTCTGCCACGCTATGACTGAAATAATTTTGAAAACGGCATAAAACATCTTACAAATCATACAAACTACATACCAAATAGAAAATCTCTACGCATAATTACTTCTAAACCAAACAACAAAATTGAAGACTCAACCAAATTGATAGCATTTGCAGACAACAAACCAATTCTTGATTACAGAGGTGCATTTGTTAACACTGCAAAAGTGTCAAAGTGTCAAAGCAAAGTTTTGACAAGCATGTTGGTAAAGCAATGACAAAGTAACATTTCTACATGCAGGATGGTAATCAAATGCCAAAGCAAAGTTCCTACTAGCATGTTGAAAATCTCAGTAATAAAGTCAATCAATGTCATGCAGCATTTTACTAGGAGGGTGTTACACTAATGTGTACAATTGGAATACCATATCAAAACAGGTTTTCTACATGTATGGTTGTAAACCAATGTCAAACCTGTAAAAGTAAGAGCTGCAGGGAAAACCGATGTCAAAGCATTATTTCTACAAGCAGGATGATAGACCCATGTCAAAACCAGGAGGTGAAGCTAAAGTCAATTGTTGGTTGTATTGGGGTTTAACGCCACTTTAACAGCTAAGGTCATATCATGGCGGTCGGTGACGCACATGTGTTTTCTGGCTTTCTCACACCAGTACTAACACAACTTTCTTTCCAAAGCCATCGACTACTTTTCTCACATGCTTCAGCAGAAGTGAGAGGTGAAAATACGCCGGAAAGAAGGTTCGCCTCAACCGGGTATTGAACTCAAAACCACCAGGTCATGAGTCCAACACGCTCACCACTGAGCCACCCTGGCGGGGCGAAGCTAAAGTCAAAGCAGTGGCTTAAATGAGCATAAACCCATGTCAAACATTTCTACATGTGCATGTCTGGTGTGTAACCCAAGTCTAGGCTATGTGTCTGCAGGATTCATGGAAGGTATTCAGCAATGAAAAAAACACTTTTTTTTGCACTAAATGCTTATTGCACAGAGCTACAACAGCTGTTGTAAGCATAAACAATAAATGATATTAGATGAAAATTAGACCACACAGTTACAACGAATGGCAATATCAATTGCTACATAACATTTACATGAATTGGTACTTCTGTAGAAGCTTGTTACATCAATTAGTTCATTAAAAATATAATTATACCATCATGACTAACAATTTTGGTTTTGGCATATTGGATGAGGTGATGTCTCAAATTTGATCCTTTTTGGGACTGCTCAACATGAAATTGTTCCTAAGCATGGTATTTTTCTCAACCCTTATAAAGATTAGATAAACCAGGCAGCATGGAATTGTGTGGAAATATCAGGAACACAACTGAAATACTGATATTACCATAAAAACTGCTGAGTAGTAGAAGTTTTCCATGCAAATTATTCATGCACAAAACTAGAAGTATTCAATACATAATCATTATGGGTATGTTTCCTAATCTAAGGGGCTGCAAATGCCTATGTAAGTTTAACCCTTTGTATAAGTTTAACCCTTTGTAATGCATATACCAACATCCTTAAATAATTTCAAAATCTGTTTTTATCCGCTATTTCTCACAAAAACAAATTTGCAGCAAGCAAGCCGAAAGCATCCTTGTGAAATATGGAATACCGACATGAATCAAGGTCTAGTAAGTGAACATTTGTGAATATGTTGCTGCAAGAAGGAATGAGAGTTCCACATGCAGGTGCCAACACTCAGCTGCTGGTACTTTTTCAGTAAAAAATTAAGTTGACAAAGGGGCATAACTGTGTCAAAAATGTGTTTGAGTTATGTGACATTCTGGTATGGTTTGAACTTTTGATAGTAACTAGCCCAAGTTTAAAGTAAATATCTCAGTAATAACAGAGATATGAAAAAATGTTATTGTTTTCACATGATGCAGCCGGCAAAACCACAGGGTGCATTATACCTAAATGGGTCTTAAAATATAGCAGAGCTGAATGTTTTCTTCATCAATCTCCATTAGTCACAATGGTTTTAAAAGTGGTCTATTCAAAGTTGAAAAAGGCTGTCTACTAGTCAGTTAAAGAGTCTAAAAGTACTCGGCTAATTTCTTTACAGTCTCATTTATCTGGTGTTTAACATCAGTGTGCCTACCCATGCTTTCCTGGAGTTTCTTTTAGTAGTTTTCACATTATTCTTCCCAAGCCATGGGCTGCTAACATTTATTAAATTTTATGGACACTTTAACATGATCATCAAGCAAAACAGTGCATCTAGTGTTAAATTAACTTTAATTACAACAATTCTGACAAAGTTGATCTATTATCTAGACAATGGGAATGATTCATCAAAAAGAGTCTGCACTTGTTACATATGAATCACATCATCCTGTCTTTCCTGTAACATTTTTACTGTTCCATGCATGGCTTTTATCTTAATTAACCCTTTACCAAACTATCCCAAATTACAACCACCCTGAAGAAAATGACTTTTTCCAGAATGTTTCCTACCCATTCAGAGGTAAATTTCATCATTTGGGCCTCATTTGTCATCTGCAAATAATCGAAATTTAGACAAGACTAAAACTTTTTTGTCTAATTAAGAGTTAATCTGAACTTCACATACATGAGCTACACTCTGGGAAAAGGGGGTTAATGCATGTCAGTAATGCATTATAGCAAGCAGGTTATTACACAATCATTGATCTCTAAATCCATTTTGTTTAACAACCAGCTAAATCACAAAGTAGAATGTCCTTTGACATACTGAAAATTCAGATATCAAAAAGTTTTGGCACATGTCAGCCTGCGTGAACTGCTCCATCTGACACAAGTTGATACTGCCTGCAGATGTGTTAAACTCCCTTTTTACAGAGCATAGCTCGTATCATAGCTTGACTCATCGGCTACAATAGCCCATCTGACAGTGATGACGCAAGATGGAGAAACTGTGCAGAACCAGTAAGTTTTCTAATTTGCTTCCAGTATTACTCGAACAAATTGACATGAAACTGACCTCTAAACAAAGAATATTTTAAGAGTGAATATTTATATCATCGGGTATAATCGGACGGTACGGAAATTCTGTTAACGGTAAATGTCGGGTTTGACCCTTACAGTGCCAAATTCAAAATATTAGAGCTTTGGAGGATGGCACAGATCAAAATCAGACTGCACAGAAAGTGCATATTAGATCTATGTCACCCGCCACGTATTGCCATTTTAAATCAACAAAATCGTGTTTATTTCAGGTATTTTAATATTTTTTAAAGACACAACAAATCTATTTGCCGCATAAGAGTTAAAAATCGTGCACATAGTTTGGCATGCAGACGACATTACCCGAAGCTACGTGGGGTGATCAGAAAGAACGCGAACCACCCGATTATTTCAAAAACTACTTTACTTAAGATAACAAAAATTTGCACAGATGAACATTAATTACCTGGTTACTTACTCAAGCGTTTAAATGACGTCAAAGGCAAATAAGAAAAGAGTGACGTCATTTCAATGACATCACATACTGCGTTAGCGGTTCACAATGTCGGATGACGTTTTATTTGAGCAGAGAGTAATTATAAAGTTTTACGTTAAACTCGGAAAGTCTTCATCGGAAATTAAGGCCGATTTAGATAAAGTTTATGGGGACTCAGCACTTAAGAAAACCAGTATTTGTAAATGGATTGGACGATTTAGAGAAGGACGCGAAACCGTTGAAAATGACCCTAAATCTGGCCGTCCATCAACATCAGTAACGGACAAAACTATCGCGCATGTGCAGCAGCATGTAAAGCAAGATCGTCGAGTTACTGTCAGGGAAATAGCTGACACATATAGCATTTCCTATGGAAGTGCACAGGAGATTTTAACTGACAAACTTGGAATGTCGCGTGTTTGTGCAAGGTGGGTGCCTCGGCTACTGACGCCCGAACAAATGGGGGTTAGGGTCGAAATTTGTTCTGAAATTTTAGAACGCATTAGGAAAGAAGGATCAAACTTTACTGATCGTATTGTGACATGCGATGAAACATGGGTACACTTTTACGAGCCCGAATCTAAACAACAAAGCAGTGTATGGAAACATCCAACATCGCCGTCCCCTGTTAAAGCCAAACTTTCTAAGTCTGTTGGTAAAGTTATGTGCATCATGTTTTTCTCTTCTCAACGTTTTCTTCTAAATCATGTTGTACCTATACATACTACAGTCAATGCTGAGTATTATGCCAGCATTATTCGAATGAATTTAATACAGGCCATTCGAAAAAAACAGCCGGAACTTCTATGGAGAGGCGTCATTTTACATCAAGATAATGCTCCCACTCACAAAGCCAAACTTGTACAGGAAGTTTTGAAAAAACTAAACATAGAAATATTAGACCATCCTGCCTATAGTCCAGACCTGGCCCCATGTGACTTTTGGCTATTTCCTGTTTTGAAAGATTCTCTACGTGGCACGCGCTACGAGAGCAGAGAGGAGCTAACCCATGCCAAGACCGGGTCGTTGAGAGTGATGTCACGTAACGGGCTCGCGCACGTGTTTCGCGCATGGGAATCAAGAATGAATAAGTGCATAGAACACAAAGGAGGTTACTTTGAAAAACAGTAAACATTCCAAGTTGATTTTTATAACAATATTCCGATAAAGGCACTGGTCCGCGTTCTTTCTGATCACCCCTCGTAAGTTTGGACAATAATTCAAGCATAAAATTTATGGTAATAGAGGTCATGTATTTCATGTCAATTTGTTCGAGTAATAACACTGTGACTTTCTCCAGATCATGACGGCAACAATCAATTGATATCTTTCCATGTTCTCTCCAATATTAAACTTTGACTCGTGTCAAAGTTTCAGACTTGTCCAATGGCACTTGCAGACGACAAATTATGCGTAGCTCAAATGTTAGAAGTATTGTTTGATTGGATAGAAAACATTGTTGGAAAAAGAAGAAAATGCTGGTTGTCAGCATTTTTTCCTTTTTCCCACAATATTTTCAAAAGTCTTTTTTCACAAACTTGTTGAAAGTCGGGATTCTGTCTTAAAAGGGCAGCAGACCAATTTTGAAAACATAATGGCTTGAGGAGAAATTGCTAGCAACACCCATTTTCTTTTTGCCATGATTTTGTCACATGTATTTACATAACAAATTTATATTCATTATCCATATTCACTGGGATGTTTCAAAAGCTCTCTGCAGCAAAAATGACTTACTCTTTCATTACAAAAGAATATAAATTGTTCTTTTTCAATGGCTGCAAATACAGTTCCACTGTAAGATAAAGCGACGATTTAACCATAATCTAGAATAAAATACTGGACAGTGTAGATCAAAGATCAGACTGCACATTCTGTGCAGTCTGTTCTCGATCTACACTGCCCACAAAGAGCTTCTTGTGTTGTTTATGGTTTTGAAAACATTAAGACGATACTGCCAATGAAGTGAAGAATTAGGTCTGGCTTGGGAGCACCAATGCAGTTTTGCATACCTGATTAACACCGCTACAACTTGGTTACAGCATGGTTACACTGTTGTAGTTCTGTAGCAAAGAAATTAAATTTTAATTAAATCTATTGATCCCTTCTACAATGGTTTGATTACAGCCTGAACTTTCTCAATAAAATGCAGTTTCTTGTATAGTTTTCCATTTTTAGAAGAACAATACTGAAATTGCAACCAAAGAAATGTAACAGAAGATAAAACTTCTTGTTTTGCCAGGACATTTCACCCTTTTACACAGTCCCAAGTTTTAACAACCTGGAGGCAAAAGGCTTTTGAAAACAATTTAGGAAAAGGGGAAAATGCTGGAAACCAGCATTTTCTCCTTTTCCTAAATTGTTTTCTAATTATCCTTTCACAGCCTTCCACCATTTGTGTCATATTTATCATCTGCAAATACTTTGGATTTCGATAGGTTAGTTTTGTCCTTTTGTAAAGAATTTACCCTTTACTCAAACATCTTGCATTAAAATCCCGAGAAAAAGACATTTGAAAGCTTTGTGATATAGGAAAAAAAGACAGTTATTCATACCCAATCAAAAGTTCAAACATTGGAGCAAGATTACATTTTGTTGTCTGCAAATCCTTTCAAGCTATTAGAATATAAAATTTGCTCTCTGATATGGAGTTAACCCATAATAAAACAAAATACACAGTCACACATTTCTGATAAAAGCATTGTATCAGGGAAAAGTGTTTGATGTCCACTAATTGACAGAAAATCATGTCGAAAATTGCCCTTGTATTTCTGCAAAATAATAAATATAATAACTGCGCTCTCTATAATTTCCCATCCATTACCCAGCCTCTAACTGACCAAACAACAAGAGTAATACACCTAGTTAGCACATTATTTCCACATTTCCTTTTTATGGAAAGCAGAATGTAACCCTTTTTGTCTTTATTTTTATATCTTTAGTAATTGCCTTTATTTATTCTGTATTTTAGTCAGAGAACAGATTTTTCACCGAACAATATTTTGAGCAAACATCTATCTTATTTATCTTTCCCTCACAAGCAGGTATAAAAGAGGACAATCCTTCATGTAAAAAGAGTATACCCGGAAAGAGATTCTATAGCCAAATACATGTCGTTCCTTGAAGTAATTGGGCTCAATCATTCATCAAAAGTTGTAAATGAGACATAAATTCCAAATTCAAAAACAACACTTCAAATTTGCCAACATGATTTTTCCAAGGTGTGAAAAGGCTATTCACAACTATGATAAAAAGAGTAGTATGTGACAGTTCTGCAAGAGCAGCATAGGGACCGTTACGGCATTAGTAGGTGATAAGTCTGTATGCCATCATAAATTTTCCAGTAGCAAACATAGAGCGCCATACTGACCCTCTGTTTCGTCGGTTTAATCGGTTAATATGTATTGCAGTGAAATGCAATTAACTTTTAGTATCAAATATTTTTAACCTAGACAAATTATTAAACATTTCATTACCTAATGATCTTGAAGAAGTGGTTTATAACATGTAATTCTCAAAAAAAAAATGAAAAAAATTATCGTGTGTGGTAGCCATTTTGTGTGCTTTCGGGAACATAAACAACTCGAGTAAACGATGAAATGAACTGTTTTTTATCCTATTTTCAGTGTTTAGATTGAAAATATTTGTATTTCAAACAAAGGGAAGCAACAATTATGGTCAAATCCTAGTTTTGTGCTTTATTTGTGAAATTATTAGAGTTCAAACTTGCGCATGCACATTTTTAAATCTATGCGGAACTTTTAACTGTTTTTTTCTCGATCATCTCTGTACCCAGAGGCGACCAGTCAAAAAGTAACATGTCTTTGGGGACAGTTATCTGTACTAGTAGGTGATTTACTTGGCTAATATATTGTAGAGGAAAATCTGATGTCCTGCTATCTTATCATGATCAACATAACCCTTTCTATGCTATAGTCAAAAGTAAGGGCTTTTTATATACAGAACTGCACAGAATGTGCAGTCTGATCTTGTACCTATGCTGTGTGCTTGATTATCCAAGCTTATACAAAAATCTTTCTGTGTTTCAGTAGATGATATTTTCAGTGGCTTAATTCATTACCAAACGACAAAATTTTAGACCTGTCCAAATTAAAGCATTTGCAGACGATGAAATAAAAGTGACTCAAAAATTGGAATTCGTTTCTGGAAGGGTAGAAAACTCGGTGGGAAAAGGAGAAAATGCTGGTTACCAGCATTTTCTCCTTTTCCAACCATGTTTTCAAAAGCCCTTTTCATCATGGTCGTCAAAAGTCGGGATTGTTTGGTAAAGTGTTAAATAAGTCAAGTTTATACCGATTGTATAGAGTTTCAACTTCAACATAACAACAGTCATATCACAGGGACAGCTCAGATATTCCTTATGTCCTTCAAGTTTATATATTTTGCACCGAAAGATTTAATGAATACAAAGGCATAACAATTCTAGCCTAAAGCATGTAGGTAGCCATATCAAACATCATCTCATGACCTCCACAGGGTGTTTTAACCTAGAGACCTACCAAAATTTGCATATTGGTCAATTTTTAGGCCAACATTTATATTCAAGACCTGGAAGGTATGCTAAATTGTTGAACCTTTAATATACAATATCGAGTTTTAATGATTCTGAGAAGGAAGCCTTTTGAAAACTTGGTAACCAGCATTTTCTGCTTTTTTTCCCATCTTTTCCACCCTTTAATAGACAAATCATTTAAGGAATGAAGAGAACTTTTTTTGTTTTCATGGAGGTATGAAAAAAATACCTAATCACACTGTATGAAACCGCGAAGCGGTTTCATACAAAAGTGTGATTAGGTTTTTTTTTCATACCTCCATGAAAACAAAAAAAAATTCTCTTCATTCCTTATAATTCAATATCACAGACAACAAATATGCACTTAAGTTCTACTCTAACTGCTTTTTTTGTAAATCCAACATTGCGTATTTATTTAAAGTCCATTTCATTGATAATTCTTAGCGCGGTAAATCAGCTCGTTCATGCCGTAATAATGACGTAATTCATGACGTCATTATAGTATTGAACATTTGCAGATTTAGTCGATTCATTATTAGAAGTAGATCTACAATACGCTGGAATTAAGTTGAAAATAAGATTGTTAGAACCCAGCAAAGTGACAATGAGTTTTCAGTTCTCTCTTTGAAATTACTGTTGGATTTCTTTTTCGATATTCAGAGAAAATAAATTCAGCTAGCAATTTGAACTTCGGACTCGATATAGATCTAAAATCAGAAAGAAAAAACATTATGGAATCTCGTATACATGTTTGTTTACATTTTTTTGAATGCAAAAGTAGTTCCGGCACTGCTAATTTTTTTTTTTTCATGGAGCTATGAAAAAAATTTTTCAGCCAATCAGAACTCGCCAATGTTCATGAAAAAAATTAATATTGAATTATTTCATTTTACAACTTTTGATCTGTTTCCTGTCAAAATGGACGATCTAAAATCTGGTCATGTGGTTAAGAGCTAACTCATTAAATTACAATGTTATTTCCTAACAGTAAACCAGTTTAAGAAACAAAGATGTTGTAATCACTGCATTGTGTTAATTTTTCACATTTTTACTGTATTTGCTTAGAATTATTTAAATCTGGAGTCACCAGAAACAGTGAACTAGAATACGCTTATCAAGTAACCCTGTCAAAAATATCAAGAACTGATCACACACAGTTTATGAATTTATACATGAACAACAATTTGGACAAATCACTCATAAACAAGTTGATTTACCAATTCATGAACATCCATATCCATGAATTGGTCAGATATCTCTACCAAACAATAAAATTTTGGACACAACCAAATTGAAAGCATATGCAGATGACAAATGTATTTTGAAAGATGAATTCTGTCTTTGATAGGGTAGGAAACATTGTGGGAAAAGGAGTAATAGCAGTTACCAGTATTTTCTCCTTTTCACACATTGTTTTCAAAAGCCTTCTCTTTCAGGGTAGTTAAAATCGGTATTGTGTGGTAAAGGGTTAAAGGGTTTAACACCACTTTCACCTGTACTTCAATCATACCACAAACACAGCTGACTTTCTTAGGTTTCTGTGTTTTTACAAGTTCTGGACTAGGGTTTTGTTCCCCCATGAACAGTGCCACCTGCAAGGTGTTATCAGGAACCCTCGACCAGTGCCACTTGCAGGGCGTTATCAGGGACCCACGACAAGTGCCACTCGCAGGGTGTTATCAAGGACCCACGACCAGTGCCACTGGCTGGGTGTTATCAGGGACCCACGACCAGTGCCACTTGCTGGGTGTTATCAGGGACCCACAACCAGTGCCACTTGCACGGTGTTATTAGGGACCCACAACCAGTGCCACTTGCACGGTGGTATCAGGGACCCATGACCAGTGCCACTTGCACGGTGGTATCAGGGACCCACGACCAGTGCCACTTGCAGGGTGGTATCAGGGACCCACGACCAGTGCCACTTGCAGGGTGTTATTAGGGACCCACGACCAGTGCCACTTGCAGGGTGGTATCAGGGACCCATGACCAGTGCCACTTGCAGGGTGTTACCTGGGAGCCACGACCAGTGCTTCTTGCAGGGTCTTACCAGGGACCAATGACTAGTGCCACTTGCAAGGTGTTACCAGGTATCAACGACCAGTGCCACTTGCAAGGTGTTATCACGGACCCATGACCAGTACCACTTGCAAGGTGTTATCAGGGACCCATGACCATTGCCACTTGCAAAGTGCGATCAGGAATTTCAAAGGTCTGTATTCACCAAGGTTTTGATGAAAGTCTCAATTCCACGACCGGCCATCTGATTGGCCAAAGCAAAACCTTTCAACCCTTTACCACACAATTCTGATTTTTAACAACCTTAGAAAGAAAACTTTTGAAAACATTGTTGGAAAAAGAGAAAATGCTGGTGACCAGCATTTTCTCCTTTTCCAACAATGTTTTCTACCCTTCAAGAGAGGTATTTCATATTTTTAGCTGCATTTCATTTGCTGTCTGCGAATGCTTTCCATGTAGAACAGTCTACAATTTTGTCATTTGGTAAAGGGTTACTTCTTTATCACATCATGCAAAATATAGATTTGTCCAAATTGAAAAAGTCTTCTTCCTCAAGGTCATTAAAAATCAGGATTGTGTGGCAAAAGGGTTAAACCATTAGATAGCTAGTCTTAGAGATAGACTTCAAATAAGAAGCTAGTGAATACAGTTCCTGACAAGAAATCTAATGCCTCCATCAGTCAACATAATTTTAGATTTATCCAATCTGAAAGCATTAATATTTTGCAGATTTTGCACTAGAGTACAGGAGCAAAAGGAGAAAATGCTGGTAACCATTACTCTGCTTTTTCCACTGATTTCAAAGCTCTTGTACCGCAGGGTTATAAAAACTTGAAACAGTACTGTCAAGAGATTAGGCCTAAAAAAAAATATCTGCGTTTAGGGTTTCCCTACCCTACCTAGAAAATGCTGCCGACCCTAAACTTCTTTTGCTATGATTGAAAAAAAAAAAAATCTGTCGGGTATGATTTCATTACATGTTCCATGTAAAAAGTTTTTGGAGAAAAAAAATAAATCCCTACCTACCTTACCTCCAGAATCTCGGACTGAAACCCTAAACACAGATATTTTTTTGTTAGGCGTTAACTACTTAACCATACAGGATCTAACATATTTACAATGGTGTTAAAAATAAATAATACAGGTTCAGCAAGTTTCATGTGACCTTTCACAAATAAAGAGACAACAAATTTGCATAATGACACCGTATATCAAGATACCATCTAATATTCATCATATCAGTACTGACATTTATAGAAAAATTAACCTGCAGATCGCCAAAAAATTTTTTGGGGGAATGGACATTCACTAACTGAAAAACAAGAAGGACCCAAATAATCTAAATTCAAGGCAGTTTTGGTTCAAATATCGCACAAAATATTGGTTTGTTTGTTGTTTAATGCTATTTTTGATATTATTTCATTCATATAATAGCATACTAAGCAGCTATCTATGCATTCCTGAAATTTCTTTTAACTCAATCCTGAGTTTTAACGACCGTGAGGAAGAAGCCTTTTGAAAACATTGTGGGAAAAGGAGAAAATGCTGGAAACCAGCATTTTCTCATTTTCCCACAATATTTTCTACCCTGTCAGAGACATATTCCATCGTTTGATTGTCATCTGCAAATGCTTTCAATTTGGCTTAGTCTAAGATTTGGTCGTTTGCTAAAGAGTAAACAGGGCTTTGCACAGCTTCCTGAAAATGGGACAAATGATGGGATCTGTCTTTGAAAGGGTAGAAAACATTGTTGGAAGAGGAGAAAGCACTGCTTTTCCCACAATATTTTCAAAAGGCCTATTCCTCAGGGTCTATAAAACGCTGGACTATTCTGTAAAGAATAAATTGAGACAACCCTGAAATCTGCATACCTTAGCCCGTATCCTGCTGAATTGAAGTTAAATGAAACTTTCAAGACGGTAATAAAAATCCCAATGTTGCCTGATTTCAAACTTATTTCATGGAGAAAAATATCTCTGAATCGGACGGTGTAGATCCAAGATCAAACTGCATGTTCTGTGCAATCTGATCTTGATCTACACTGTATGCATAAGGTCAGTGAGTCGTGCTTCGCAGCATAAGGGTCAGGAAAAGATTTGTAATAAAGCACAAGCTGGCACATCCATATCACAGTAAACCTGTTCTGTCACTCATGCTGTAGCTCTTAATCCGTAACTCATTTGCAAGTGGCCAACAATTTGTTAACTATGTGAATACAAAAATTATCATGAAAATAAGTGACATATGAAGGCAAAGAGATAAAACAACATTGTGGCAAAAGGCCATTTTGCATCAATAGGTCATTTTGATTTTTGAAAGTGACTTGCTGCTGCCAAAATGTGTCTACATTTCACGACTACAGCAATGAAAAACAGTATTTTTCTACATTTCAATTGATTAAAGACATTTTGCTACAGTTCACCCATTTTTATCTACAGAATAGAATTTGTTCACATTTGGTATTTTTGTGGTATGATATATTATAGATGAAAAATTATAAGGAAAAAATTGGGAATTATCAACTCTTTTTTTTTTTCAATCCCATAATTTGTAACATGACCAGGTAAGGACATAAAGTTCAATTTGGACTTGACCCCTGCACAATTAAATTGTAATAATTTTAATTGTGTGCAAGATGTAACAACAAAAATACACATAAATTGCAGAAATGATGCTATTTTCCCTAAAAAACAATGAAAAGCTCAATAAATCTACTCAAATGATATTGTGGTTGTGGTTGTTGTTGTTGTAGCTGATGGTACTGACTAAGAATTATTTTGACGGGCGTTCACTACAGTTATCCCCTTTATTTTTCTACATAATAAAATTTATTCATATTTGGTACTTTTGTGGTATAATGTACTACTGATGAAAACAAAAAAAATGGGGGTCAGTGACATCGGTTTTTTTTCTATCCCATAGTTTGTAACATGACCAGCTAAAGGCATAAATTTCAATTTCAAACTTGACGCCTGCACAAGTAAATTGTAATGATTTCAATTGTGTGCTAGATATAACAACCAGAATAGACACAAGTTGCAGAAATAATGTTATTTTTCCATAAAAACCTTTAAAAAGCTCAATACATCTACTCAAATGATATTGTGGTTATTGTAGCTTATGGTCCTGACTGAGCAGTATTTTGGCCATTAAAACTACACTTATTACTCTCAGACGAAATCAATGTTTTTTACGGTTGGCCGATTTCATAACAATAGGGGAAACACATACAGTCGAACCTCATTTATCCGGACGCTTCTGTTGCCTACGAATGTTTCCCGATAAGCCGTATTTCCGGACCAGTGAACTGGGATCGCCACAACTTCCATGTTGATAAGGGACACTGTGCATCGTAGGAATCACAATAGCGTATGATTTACACAAGCACTTGTCTGTATTTTTCCTACGATTGTTCAGATATGTAACAGAATAAAATGTGATAAATTTGCATTTTGCCATTTTTTTTTAATGTGTTTTTGTACATGAATTTCCCCTTACACCTTATTGCATACACATGTACATGTATACCTTTTGTACAAACGGGTGAGCTTGTAAAGCTCGGCACATTATGACTTTTAAAAACGCCACGAAAATGGGGGGGGGCAACACAAGTACAATTGTTTTTTTTTTTTATTACAGTATTACTGTTGGTTTTTCAATTTCGAGATACTTGTATGGAATGTGTGTCCGAAATAATAAGGGTAATATCCGACAAAATTTTGTTCTATTTTTACAACCGGTGACGGGATCATAACTGTAGCTGATCAACAGATCGGCGTGTTTTCAGTTTTTAAATAATCTACACGTTTTAAGTATTTTCTTACCAGTTTTGGCCCACAAGAAGTTGCTTTCCGATACAAGTTAAGTCATAGTTCAGCTGTGGATGGTGTAGATCCAAGATCAGACAGCGCGTTCTGTTTAGTCTGATGTCTATCCACACCGTCCGCCATCTTGCAATTGGCAGAGTAATTTTGAATAAACAAAAATGTAAAACAAGCCATCTGTCAACGATTTCACGCCTGTTGCGGGTACACAAGTGATAACCCTTTACCACACAATGTCGAGTTTTAAAGACCCTGAGGAAAAGGCCTTTCAAAAACATTGTTGGAAATGGAGAAAGTGATGGTAACCAGCATTTTCTCCTTTTCCAATAATGTTTTCTACGCAATTAAAGACAAATTCTGTCATTTTAACTCAATTTAAATTGTCTTCTGCAAACACTTTGCATTTAGACCAGTCATTTCTCTTTTTGTCATGCGGTAAAAAGTTAAAATTAGAATCATAGGTCTGATGTAATGTGCAAATCATTCGAAGCGAGAGGGTTGTAGTGCAAGCGTTTGTTGTACATATTTACAACTGTTTTGCTCGAAGAAATTTACACCCTGCTACAAGCAGACTGCCAGTGAAAACAAAATGACCACACAATAAGCTAATATCATGCCTTCTTTACATTAGCTGCTAATGCTTTTTTGCATCTAGTAAAGGTTGTTACTTGAACACCTGGGCTGTCATGTCACGTGTTTTGTGTAGTCGGCAGAAAAAAAAGTTTGGCTGTTTTCATATAAAAA
The DNA here is from genome assembly GCA_946811185.2 of Hippopus hippopus. Classification (NCBI taxonomy): domain Eukaryota; kingdom Metazoa; phylum Mollusca; class Bivalvia; order Cardiida; family Cardiidae; genus Hippopus; species Hippopus hippopus. The sequence continues at coordinate 63,900,153 of OX328099.1, read as the reverse complement.
TCGCTCGCAGCCAAAACATAAAAAAAAAATGCATACGATAATTAATGCTTTGGTGTTAAATATAAATGGATTACTGATAAATAAAGAAAAGGAATACCAGGTTGCGTATTTTTTTATTTTATTTTAGATCTATTTTTCTAAGAGGGAGAACACAGTTACGACTTAAGCCATTTCCCTCACAGTCAGAGTTTCACACTTCTGCAGAAGGTGACCTTTGAAAACATTACGAAAAAAGGAGAAATTCCTTGTATAGCATCAAAGAGCCAGAAAAGATTAAGCCCTTCAAGAACCTTTCAAAACATAAGTTGCTTATATGCGGCCTGTGTAGATCAAGATCAGTCTGTAGACAGAATATTTGGTCTGATCTTTGATCTGAAAAGGTATTGATAATCTGTCAAACTGACACTTAACGATGGCACGTGTATGTCTATTAACACTTTTCCCAAACAACATCTAATTAAGACATTTGTTTTCAAATGTGTGAAAACCACCTGAAATAAATTGATACTAGACTGAAACTAGTGTTACAAATGCATACTATGGACCAGTCCAAATTCACGTACCGGGGAAATTATGTGATACACAGTCAGGCCACGTCCGGTTTATCTGATAAGAGTTACATTGTTTTTTAACCTTTCGTTCCCGATTTTTCCGTTCCGGTTCCGGAACGCGGATTTCCGGAATAAAAAGTAAAATTTGTACAGAAAATATTCGTTCCCTGATGTTTCTTTCTGGATCTTGAGATTTCTGGAAATTTTGAGCCCGGATTAACGTGGCTCGACTGTATTCTATTCTTCCAAAATGCATGTTGTACTGTTTTTATAATGAAGCAACACATTTAACCTGTCTTACCTGTTTTGTGTTTGTTTTGCAATATTGTGTATGTCAACAAAGGCTAAGATTATCACCTTAGAGTAATAGTTCCAAAATCAATAATTTTCTAAGTCAACATACTGATATTTTTTCAAACTTTCAGAGACGGCACCTTATGTTCTCCAACAGACAGACATGGTGAAACAGTATAGCCCGTCCCACTCTTCTTTGTGAAAGGGGTGGGGTGGGGGTGTAAAAATTATTGAAATAAAAATACTGCCAAAATATGAACATTTTCAAAATGCCAAAATCAATCAAAGTTAATTTGTTTTTCAAACATCTGTATCTTCAAAATGGTCCACAATATGTCATTACATTAAAAAGAAGTCTTTCAAATAAACATTTCAAATAACTTGAAAAACTAATCGAATGCAATTAAGGCTACAGATACCAGTCAAAAGTCCTGAATAGACTATGCATTAATCCTAGTAGCACTCCAGATGTGTCATGAATGAATATAACTATCTAGGCAATGAGTGCATCTTTGCATTCATCACCAACTGCTTGCAATTCTACTTGTCATAGTCTTGTGACCATAGTGAAGCAGAAAAAGTATGGAATTCCAGGTGAGTCATGAATAAAATTAATATAGTTATCTGGGCAATGAGTAAATCTTTGCATTTATTGCAAAAAAATCTTTGCTTTCACTTATAATACTAGTGTGGAATTGTATCATGTGGGGTTTTTATGTTATCTATTGAAACAATACTGTGTTACAGATTAAATTTTCCAGAATTTCCTCCATTTACAGCCTTAGACACACACATCCAATCCCTCTTCCCCCAAAATACATACCGGTAGATATAGACACATTGAATGTATAAAAATATTAAAAAATTAATGAAACCCAATCACTTTTGGATTTCAGACTGATGCAAAGATCAGACAGTTGAGGCTGAATGACAGGGCAAACCTACTCCATGCCTTTGCTGCAATGCAATCTGGGATGTCAGTTTATAGGACAGCACACGCTTATTCTGTTCAAGAGCCTACACAACAGAACAAGTTATAAAGTTTCACTGGGTGCCACTTATGGGAAAGATACAATCCTATCAAGGGAAGAAGACAAGCAGTTACTTAAAGACATCAAGTATATGTGTATTATAGGGGATGGATACAGTAACGCCAATGTTCAAGATATGGCCACAAAGTACTGTGAGTCTGTTGGTAGAAAGGTCAGATCAGGGAGTGGCCTTAGAAGCATGTGGTTTTATACTTTCATTAAGTGGTGGCCAGATTTGAAACTTGCAAATCCTCAGAAATTTCAGATGTACAGGGCAAACACTTCACCTAGAGAAGCAATTGATAACTTTGCTCATGAACTTGGTGCAGTAATGATGGAAACAAACTATTATGAAAGCCCGTAGATAATTTTTAATATTGATGAGATGGGTATTAGCATGGAGCATGCATCACTAAATAGTGTGTGAATCATTTAGCAATCATCAAGTGGTAAAAGTAGCTAGGTCATCAAATGTTACTATTATTGCAGGAGCTAATGTAATTGGTAAAAACATATCCCCTTTTTACATATTCACGGATAAAAGATGGAATGAGGAGTTCTCGATCTGAGCACCAGCAGGATCAAGAGGAAGTATGTCAAAAATCAGGTGGTCAAATTCTGGCATTTTTTGACATTATATAACTGAACACTTTGCAAAACATGCAAACAATGAAAGAAACAATGACCAGTGTACCTTGATTCTGTATGATGGTCACAAATCATATTTGTCATGGATTTTGACCAATTGGGCAAGGCAGAGAAATGTGGTACTATTTGTGCTTCCTCCCCACAGCAGTCATCTTACTTAGCCCTTAGACGTAAAAGTTTTTTGCCCATTCAAAAGCCACTACAACAAGGAATGCAAAATTTACATGCAGCAAAACCCAGGCATTTCTATAACAAAATATGAGGTACTTCAGCTAACAGCAAAGCTATAATTAAGGTCCCCAAGTCCTGAAAACATATATCAGCATTTAAATCTGGTGTCTATCTCATTAATTCTGATGCCATTTCTAGCTCTCAGGCACCACCAGCCACAATCTATGCACACAAACAAAACAAAGTGCCATCTGAAAAATCTGAATCCAAGATGGATTTCACAAAAGCAACATTTGAAAACTTTGTATCAATAACAAAAGCTCTTCAAAGCCGTGATGTGGCCATTAACAGCCAGATTAAAAACAAAAGGGCCATGATGGCCCTGTATCGCTCCACTGGCTTTTTAACCCTTTACCACACAAATCGAAGTGTTCATGACCCTGAAAGAGAAGGCTTTCAAAAACATCGTGAGAAAAGGTCAACATGTTGTCAGCCAGTATTTTTTCCTTTTCCCACAACGTTTCCTAACCTATCAAAGACAGAAATAGTCATTTAAACTACATTCAATTTGTCTTTTTGCAATGGCTTTAAACTTGGTACAGTGAAAAAAAATTGTCATTTCTTAAAGAGCAAAATTAATGTATCATGCGCTTAATTGGCATTGACAGAGACATACAACATAAAAAGTCTGTAAGGTAATAAACTTACTTTGAAAACATAACCTCCACCCCGCCCGCCAAACAAAAACAGTCATATCTTTTGAAATGCAAAGATAATGTCAGTGAATACAAGCAGGTTTATTCATTAGCATGAAAGGTAAAGTTCTGAAAAAATTTGAGTGATAGAAACCTTACTTTAAATTAAACATTCCATTCATGTGAGCATAACCATTAGCATCAAAATAAATCACTCTCCCTTAAAACAGAACATTTCCTCTCCAAAAAACTTGAATTCCAAACTCCAATAATGTATAAGTGCAGTTTGATAATCAAGGGAGGTAAATAGTAACAAACTTTATCTTGTATAACAGGAGTTATTTCTCTTGATTACAATTTTAAATTACATTATATAAGCCCATGTTAAACATGTGATCTCCGGTACAGAGCCAATTTTGACCCCAGGGCTATATGAAGGAATTTGATACAGGTCCATTAGATAAAGCTACATGCCAAATCTGGTAGCCCTGGGCCTTATAGTTTCAGACAAGAAGATTTTCAAAGATGTTCAATATTTTTCAGTTTTGTTGCCATGGCAACCAGAGTTTTTGATTCTAAAGAGGACCATGGCAGGATCATTTCTGTGAAGTTTCGTCAAATTTGGATGGGTAGTTTTAGAGAAGAAGTTTGAAAAAAGAGTTAACGGACGGATGCACGACGGACACCGGGCCATGACATAAGCCCGCTGGCCTTCGGCCAGTGGAGCTAAAAAACCAAACCTATAAATGACAAGATAGAAAAAATAAATAACTTGTTAGTGACAGAAAAATTGCAGGAGTGAAACAGAAACCAAGACAAAAAATTAACCCCCCCCCCATGTCTCAACAGGTGATTTGTTTGAAATTTTAAACATTGAATCTCTTACAACCTTGGCCAATAAAAGAGAAAGCAAGGCACAAATGCTCCTGGTGAAATAGTCTAGTAAAAAAGATCACATAACTGAGAAGCCAAATAAGTCCAGTATGAAAAACACACAGACAAGTGAGAAAATGAGTACATCAGGGCTCAACAAGACTGGAAAACCTCTAGAATTATCATCTGACCTAGATCTCTCATCAGAAAGTGAAAACTGAAGTGCAGAGGAAGATAACTGCTATGCCTGCCACAGGTTGCAACCTGAAGAATTGAAAAAAATGCCCACAGCATGAAATAACTAAATGGGCTGAATATGATTTCTGCCCAAACTGAACCATTTTGAAAATATTGTTCTGAGGAGAGACAGTACGTTTACATGCCCACACAGATTCTACAAATAGTAAAATTAGGTCACACAAAAAAACATGTTCATGTGTAAATATGTTAACTTTGCTTTTTCTGGTCATACTTTATTTATCATATTACAGTTAAAATCTTTCAGGATTTCCAGTTTACCAGTTAGAATATTTAGGTTTTAACGCAGTTTCTATTCATAATGTTATGGCCCTTTTCACCACCATAGAACAATTGTCAAAATAATCGCTAAGTAACATGAGGTCATTCAAAATGGCTGCCAATACATGTAGTACATGTACCGTGAACATTCGTGTTGCAAGGCTATATCAAGATTTGAATGCAAAATAGGTCAGTCTAATTCAGCACCTACCCATTATATCGTTCCAAGATTTCTTTTGTAGACAGTAAAATATTTCCCAAACACAAACACTTTAGACTAGGTGAAATTGGAAGCATCTACAGATGCTAAATCAAATGTGGCTCAAATCATAGATTTTGTTTTTAACGGGTATTGAAGAACACATTGTGGGAAAAGCAGACACTGCTGGTTACCGGCATTTCTCTTTTTCCTACCATGTTTTCAAAAGCTATCTCATGATCATTAAAGCAAAGTATTATTCAATAATACTAAATTCATGTTTTATAACAATTTTGTAAAACTTTCAGGAAAAGAACACAGTAAACTGCCAAAACATTTTTTCCAGCTATTTTTTCATAACTCACACGAAAGGAAACAATAATTAAATGTCAGAAGGATATGGCAATGAATTCAATTGATGGCAGACAGTAACAATCAGATGGTGGAAGTCGGGCAATCTGACAGTTCTGACAATATTGACACTATGCTTCATTTCCTAGTTTTCTATCACTGATTTCCCCTTGGAAAATGTGACTCACTATCTATCTTTCAACTCTGAAACGTGCCCTGACCATAAATGCATCATTATCTATATTACTAAACAGGCCCATAGGAAGCATTTTCAGACTGGGGCTAAACAAAAATTTGCTATACCAATCTTGTATTATGTTCTGTGTATCTGCTCAACTTTTTTAGGGCTTTAGAGGTTAAGAACACTGCATAGGCAGGTTTAGTTTTTGCTACTTATTTTTTTGTCAGTTTTTAAAGATTTTGACCATAATGGGATAAAGAAAAGGTTTGTCATCTTGGAGATTATACCCCTCTAGCATTCCCTACCCCTTTTCTTGTAATGGCCCTGCCAAAAGAAAGACCTTGACTTTATGTTGGTTTACCGAAATAATGGCAACAACATAAAACACATTCAGTAAAGATACCTTACTTGTCTAGTAAAAACAAGATCCTCTATTCAAAGACTGTGAAGTTTCGAGTCTTACATAGTATAATGAATGAGGCGTCAGGGTGTTCTGAGTTTTATCCTAGCAAGAGCTGGTCGTGGTGGAAATGCTCCTGTACATGGCATTTTTGCAAAGTAACTGTTGTGTTTCTGTCAAACATGCAGCAATCCCAAGTATTCTTTTTAAATCTAAATCCAAAACTTGCCATCCTATTGGCCAAGACAGAAAAGCTTAGCTAATCAGATGCAATGATGACCCAGGATGCATGGATTATGGATTTCTACTGCAGTTTGACTTTCATGCAATTAAAAGATCAAGTTATTGTAATTTTAAGCCCATTCTTGGTAACAATATTCCACAAGGTATTGGAGAGCCTACATACAAGAACAAACAACAAAATTGAAATTCTTCTTAGTCTGATCTTTACACACACAAACAAAATAAGCATTTGTGTGACACACTGAGAGGCAAATCACACTTCAATAGCAGACTCAAATGTTTTCAGCCAGTTTGATGAATTGTTGGCCATTACATTTTCTATCCTTTTCCTGGTTCCCTACTTTTCTTTGTGCATCTTCCTCACAAAGCCTGATTGGTCTTTACAAACAGAACATGAAAAAGACAAGAGCAGACTGCACATAACATAAACAGAATCTACTCGTATAAACTGGATCTTTACTCCTTAATATTTTGTATGGTATTATGGCCCAAACCTTGTGTGGATTATATATGAATCAGTTCTACCATCTGAAAAATTCCCTTCCAATTTATTTAAGGTTCCAAGGGTTTAACTGGAAAGTTAAATAGACTTGGAGCTGATTGGAGAAGCTAATGGAAAGAGCACACAGCCCCTCACAATGTACAGCATTGATTGAATCATTTATCCTTTGACAGACACGCAGACAACCTTTGAATCATTCCTGTATTATATGAATGATCAAATGGGTTGATTTCAAAGACTTGAATTACATAATGAAAACAATGTGACAAAAAGAGAAATGGCTCTCTTTTTGCCATCATGTTTTCATGTATGTTGATGGTTGAAAGACGAGGTAAGGTTGTCTGTTGGAGGTAATGGGTTAATGTAGTTCTAATCATACAAACTTTTCAGCTCATTTGACATTCATTCAGCAGCAAAAATGTCTTCTTCAATGATTGGTTGAGAGTTTCCCCGAAATTATCTGATTGCCAAGAAACCCTTTGGATTTTGATGTCACTGAATCTGGTTTTTAACACAAAACTTGCAGAGTGCCTTCTTGCATTATCAAATTGCATAAACACTCTTATTTTTCAGTATCTTACAGTGTTTTTAAAAAACTTAGTCCTCATTAATTTCAATGTCGGCCATTATGTTACATGTCCATGATTCATTTAGCAAAATAAAAAACATTTTCAGCAATGGCATTCTATTTATTTAACCTTAGAATTACTGGGCAGATCTTTACTTACTTTTGTGAAGACTTAAGATCAAAATTACACTGCCTAAATCCAGCAGCCTAATATAGAATTTACATTTACCTCTAAAGAACAAAACCAAGTGACTTTGGTTGCTTTCCAAAACAGTTCAGATTATGATCCAACTTTACAGAACATGTGTTTGCTTCTTTGTTAGATATTTCTGGTCAAAGCAACCTTTACAAAGCAATAGTTTGACACTTTTTCTTTAACCCCCCCCCCCCAAAAAAAAGTTTCCTGTTTTAACAACACAGAGTAAAGCTTCTTGAAAACATCGTAGGAAAAGAAGAAATGCAGGACACCTGCATTTTCTCCTTTTTCAACTATGTTGACTGCCCTTCAACAACAAAGAGCTTAATGGTTTCATATGAAAAATATTGAATTTTATAGTCTGCAATTACTTCTAAACTGGACAAGTGTATAAAATTTGTTATCTGGTTAAACCCCATTCTCACTGTTCTGGTTAATAGCAACCATGGTAGGTACCATTCGGTGACTGGGTGAAACATTTTTTGTGGCTTCATGTCTCCCGAGCCCTTTCGATGATTTTCAGATCTTAACCCCTGTGTAAAATTTTTAAAAGAAAAATTGGCGGTAGGGGTATAGCTGTCATTCAAACTGCCATCTCATTTAACCCTTTACCACATAATGACGAATTTTAACGACCCTTAGTAGGAAGACCTTTGAAAACATTTTGGGAATAGAAGAAAATGCTAGTAACAAGCATTTTCTTCTTTTCCCACAATGTTTTCTACCATATCAAAGACAAATTCCATCCTTTGAGCTACAGTTAAATTGTTGTCTGCAAATGCTTTCAATTTGAACAAGTCTATATTTTGCTTGTGTGGTAAAGAGTTAAAAGGCAGTGTAGCAATATAGGCCTTCTTTTTTTGGCACTGTATTTTTGTTATTCAGAATTTAGTGACAATATTCCAACATTATTTTTGTCATACTATATTTGATAGTTAATGTTTTATAACAACAACAGGATGATTTCACAAATCCTTTAGGTGATTTCATCTGTATGAATTATCTGAGATGACCATTGGGACAAACACAGGACAATGATGTGTTCATCTGGACAATGCATAGCTGTGACATTGAGCTTTACCAGCATAAACTGGGCAAACACCCATCATGCACTGTAAGTACTGTGTAGTAAACTGGGATCTAGCTGGGCTACTACAGGGGTCATTTTAAAGATTCCTATTCAAAACTTGGAATAAATCTGGTTAATGATGGAAATGCAAGAATGCAATCCATTTTTTACAAAAAATCCCAAATTGGCTTTTCTCTAGCAGGTTGCAAAGGGAACAGCACTGTAGCAGTGAAAACTGGGGTTCTTAGCAGTTAATTGAAAACAATTTTTCTACCAATTCCTCACCTTACAGGTTAATATATCGCAAGATATTTTGTTGATGAATTTTTTACACATATCAACATTAACTACTGTATACCTGGATATATAAGCTTGCGAATTACCCATTAGAGACATTCTGCATTAGGAAGTGTTTGCGAATTCAAATTTTTCGAATTCATGAAGTCACAAAAATTTCCATAGTGCAAAAATTTCCACATGTACAGTAACCAATATAATTGAATTGCACCCTGGGAAAAGGGGGTTTGTTGCATCTATGTAATGCATTATACCCAGCAAGTTGTTGCATAATAATGGATCCATTCTGTCTGAAAACACTGGCTAAATACAAAGGTAGATGGTCCTTTGACAAGCGGAAAACTTACAAATAGCAAAAAGTTCAAATCCAGGTCAGCCTGCACAAAATGTACAGGCGACATAGGCTGATGTTTTCTGCAGATGCATTAAATTACCTTTTTCCAGAACCTGACTCAATTATAATATATGGACTGAAAACAAAATGACTTGACATTTGAGGAATACAGAAAACAGAGCTCCAGATAAGAGGGAGTGATGGTATTCTAAATCCATTATTTCTCTTCCAAACCCTATGTTGTGGGTACTCATTAAAATCGTCTCGATGAGACGATTCTAATGAGTACCCATAATATAGGGTTTAGTGGAGAATAATTAATATTTTCAATTTTGAAATCAAAATCACTTCCTCTATCTGGAGCTCCGAGAAACAGTATCTGGAAATGGGTTGATGATGCCTCCTCTATGGACACCAGTGACAGAATATCAGAAATTTGTTTGCCTGTGTTCAGCTGTATTGAGTGATCAATGAAATATAAATTACTTTTCTACAATCATTCATAGAGGTTAAGTATTTTTTCTATTACTTTATGGGAGTTTTGCATACATTTTTTGCTTTACCTATTGTGAATTTCCAGGGCTTTCATCAGTTGACCATCTAAATTATCGCATTATGCTTTTTACTGAAAATTTTCAATTGTTAGTTCAGTTTACCTTTTATTTTACACTTTCACTAGTTTCAACTCCTAATTTACACTCCCTGAAAACAAAACCCATATTCATACCAAGGTCAAGTTGTGGGAATTCTAACCCTTAACTCTTTACCACACGATCCTGACTTTTAACGACCCTGAGAAAGAAAGCTTTTGAAAACATTGTGGGAAAAGGAGAAAATGCTGGTAACCAGCATTTTCTCCTTTTCCCACAATATTTTCTGCCCTTCCAAAATCAAATTTCAATTTTTGATTCATATTTATGTTGTTGTCTGCAAATGCTTTCAATTTGGACCAGTCCAAAATTTTGTCATTTGGTAAAGGTTTAAAGCACCTTTCACTACTATATTTGCTTTTGCGGCTAGTGTAGATCAAGATCAGACTGCACAAAATGTGAAGTCTGATCTTTGATCTACACTGTCTGCTCTACTGAAACACTACAGAAACAAGAGGACCATGATGGTCCTATATCGCTCACCTGAGTACTAAGCAGTAAAGGTCTACAATGAAGATAAATACCAAATGATAATGAAACAAGAGCGGCAAATTGTCTCAAGATAAGCCCGTCCCACCGCCAGTTGTCAAGGAGGTATAATAATCGCAAAGGGCAGGTAATGCAACAAACATGTTTACCAAGTCTCAAGTCAATTTGACTTGAGACTTCAAAGTTCCGTTCCAGACAAGCAAGAAATACTGTAAAAATCAAGATCAAAGTGGAATTATTAAAAATCAATGCTCGGCAGAGTTACTGTTCTTGCGCACTGTACTCGGTAATATTGCAACAAACATGCATACCAAGTTTGAAGTTGTTCTGACTTGAGATGACAAAGTTATATTCCGGACAAGCACTAAATGCTGTAAAAAAGATGATCAAAGGGAAATAACTCAAAGACAGCATGAGGTAGAGTTACAATTCTTGTGCACTGCACTTCCACATATTGCAACAAATAAGCATACCATATTTCATGTCATTCCTATTTAAGATGACAAAGTTTTGCTCTGGACAAGGAAGAAATGCTATAAAATGAAAGTCAAAGGGGAATAACTCAAAATTCGTGCTAGGAAGAGTTATGGTTCTTGTGCACTGCACTCCGTAATTTTTCAATAATCATGCATACCAAATTTGAAGATGTTCAGGCTTGAGATGACGAAGTTATATTCTGGACAAGCAGAAAATGCTGTAAAAATGACGATCAAAGGGTAATAACTCATAGACAGTACGAGGTAGAGTTATGGTTCTTTCACACTGCACTTTGTATTATTGCAACAACTACAAATGCCAAGTTTCAAGTCAATCGGACTGGAGATGACAAAGTTATGCTCCGGACAAAGAACTATTCTACAGAACTTTCTAATTCAAGGGCAAATAACTCCAGTCGTTCTGGTCTGATGAATTGAATTCATCCAAGATCTTATGCTTATAAGTATTTTGACCAAATTTGATGTTGATTGGTTAAAAATTGTAGATGCTAGAGTGTAAACAAAGTCAAATATAGCAATTTTTCTAATTCAAGGGCAACTAACTCCAGTTGTTCTATTCCGATTACACCCATAATCAAACTCATCCGAGATCTTATGGTCATATATATTTTGACCAAGTTTCGTGCTGATTGGTTAATAATTGTAGATGCTAGAGTGTAAACAAAGTCAAATATAGCAATTTTTCTAATTCAAGGACAAATAACTGCAGTTGTTCTGGTCCGATTACACCCATAATCAAACTCATCCGAGATCTTATGGTCATATATATTTTGACCAAGTTTCGTGCTGATTGGTTAATAATTGTAGATACTAGAGTGTAAACAAAGTCCAATTTAGCAATTTTTCTAATTCAAGGGCAAATAACCCCAGTTGTTCTGGTCCGATTACACCTATAATCAAACTCATCCGAGATCTTATGGTCATATATATTTTGACCAAGTTTCGTGCTGATTGGTTGATATTTGTAGATGCTAGAGTGTAAACAAAGTCAAATATAGCAATTTTTCTAATTCAAGGGCAAATAACTCCAGTTGTTCTGTTCCGATTACACCCATAATCAAACTCATCCGAGATCCTATGGTCATATATATTTTGACCAAGTTTCGTGCTGATTGGTTAATAATTGTAGATGCTAGAGTGTAAACAAAGTCAAATATAGCAGTTTTTCTAATTAAAGGGCAAATAACCCCAGTTGTTCTGGTCCGATTACACCCATAATCAAACTCATCCGAGATCTTATGGTCATATATATTTTGACCAAGTTTGGTGCTGATTGGTTGATATTTGTCGATGCTAGAGTGTAAACAAAGTCAAATATAGCAATTTTTCTAATTCAAGGGCAAATAACTCCAGTTGTTCTGGTCTGATTACACCCATAATCGAACTCATCCGAGATCTTAGGGTCATATATATTTTGAGGAAGTTTGGTGCTGATTGGTTGATATTTGTAGATGCTAGAGTGTAAACAAAGAAATGTGAACGGACGGACGGACGCCAGACGGACGACGGACGGTGAGTGATCACAATAGCTCATCCTGAGCACTTTGTGCTCAGGTGAGCTAAAAAGGAAGCCACAGAATTGCAATTATCTAGGTATTACTTTGGAATGAAAATATCCATTGGGTTTATTTGGCCCTTTAACTCTTTACCGGACGACAAAATTTCAGACTGGTTGAAATTGGAAAGCTTTTGCAGATGACAAAATAAATGTGCCTCAAAATTTGAAATTTATTCTTGAAAGGTTATAAACACTGTGGGAAAAGGAGAAAATGCAGCATTTTCTCCTTTTCTCACAATGTTTTCAAAGGCTTCTTCCTCAGAGTCGTTAAAAGTCGGGATTGTGCGGTATAGGGTTAAGGGTTAACCTGCTCATCACAGGACTTAAACTCACGACCTGTGATGTGAGATGTTGATGCACACAGATGGCCTGTCTATAACCCAAGGGACATTTATTATCCCATCTTTGATGATACCACATGCAAAATATTGAAACCCTACGCCTTATGATTTCAGACATTAAGATTTTTTAAGATTTTTCTTGTGTGGCTATAATAAAACTGATGACTAACACGGCTAAGCCATCTTTGACACAATAGACATACTTTGAAAACTCTGGTGAAGGGATCATTAAATGATGCCTCAGACAAAATTTCAAGAGAGTAGAGCAAGAATCCTTGGGCTGAGAAATAATTTAGATAAAAATTTCCATAAAAAACCCATGTAGTCTACTGTGATTTAGAAGTTATTTTTATTGGGAAAATATCACTGTATCTAATGGTGTGAATCAAAGATCAGACTGCACATTCAATCTGATCTTCATGTATGTTTTGCTGGCAAAAAAGCATTATGTACTGATAAGCAGCCAAAGGGTTAAATTTTCTATATTTATGACTGTATGTAATGCAGAATTTTGAGAAATTCTTTATTCACATCTTTTACATCTCTAGAGAATAGAAAGTCTCTCTTTAATCTACTTAAGCTTCTATAAATTTTCAAAGCTTTTCACAATATTCCAACCAAAGAATAAGCTAATTAATGAGTATAATAAATTAAGTAACAATCAATGTTTTAGAATCAGTTTTCTTTCTATTAACCATTTACCAAATAATTCAAATTTTTGAAGACCCAGAGAGAGAAAGCTTTAGAAAACAATGTGGGAAATGGAGAAAATGCTGGTAACCAGCAATTTCTCTATTTCCCCCATTTTTTTCTAAAGCTTTTAAAGACAGTTTCAACCATTTGAACCACATTTAATTTGTTGTCTGCAACTGCTTTTGATTTGGAGGAGTCAGAGTTCTTGTCTCGTAAAGAGTTAATTATCAAAACACTTCTCACTATAACCTGTGTTATATGAAGTCATGGCACTTACTTCAGACAATTTATTGAGCCCTCTCAGAGAAAATTATGACAAAAAGAAATTTATTGCAGCAGAGATCTTCTCTGAAATGCAGTCTAGAATTGTTAAACAGGCATAAAAAGCTCTTTTATCAAGCTCACGTTTATGATGAGGAAATTGTCAGCTCAGTGTCCGTAATCCAGCAAGTAAATGGAACCCATTCCTTTACAGATTGTTTACTTTACTCGTAACCACCAGAGACAAATTCTCAGCAGATCACTTTGAAATTATCCTTGTTAACTCTTTACCAAACTATAAATTTTTGGACTGGACCAAATTCAAAACATCTGCAGACAACAAATTAAATCTTGGTAATATGATGATTTCTGACTTTGATAGGGTATAAAATATTGTGGGAAAAGGAGAAAATGCTGGTTACCAGCATTTTCTCCTTTTCCCACAATGTTTTCTATAGGCGTCTTTCTCAGGGTCGTTAAAAGTCGGGATTGTGTGGTAAAGAGATAAATGAGCCATACTGCTGGCAAAAAGGGCTTTAATGGATTTCTGTGTTGCATTAAACCAGGCAAGTCATCTTTTAATTATGGATCCATAAAAATCCTTTTTGTCTAACAATCGACTGAATTATGAAGTAGAATGTCCTTGGAAAGGCAGAAAATTGACCCATAGCAAAGTTTTGACATGGACTGTGCAGGCTGACCTGTGTTAATACATTTTGCAAATGCATTAAACCCCCTTTTCACATAGCAAAGCTAAAGTATATATGACCAACATGAAAAATGTTTAACCCTTTACCACACAATCCTGAGTTTTAACAACACAGAGAACAAAGGGTTTTGAAAACAGTGTGGGAAGAAGAGAAAATGAGGGTAACCAGCATTTTCTGCTTTTGCCATCATGTTTTCTGCCCTTCAAAAAAAACAAATTCCATTATTTTACACCACATTTAATTCTGTTGAATGGAATTTTCTTAATGTGGACAATTTAAAAATGTCATTTGGTAAAGAGTACAAACTCATTTCAAAACAACAAATTTTAGTAATTGACAACATTTGCATGTGACAAATCAAATTTGGCAAAAATGATAGTACTGCCCTAGAAAAAGTAGAAAACATGTTGAAAAAAAAAGAGAAAATGATGGTTACCGGCATTTTTTACCTTTTCAGACTATTTCCAAGGCCTTCATTTTCAACAGAGTTCAGTATGTAAGCAGATGTTAAAGCAATTTGGCAAAAGGAGAAAATACTTGTAACAGTCAGCATTGCCTTTTTATTTTCTTTCCAGATTTCTTTCGACTATTGCTTTCCTTGATGCCTTGCTAGATAAAAGTTGGGCCTGCAATTCTGAGTATCTAGTAGCTGCATTCACAGCAGACTGAAAACTGTCGGTAAATCAATGATTTGGGGCTTAATCTTTGCTTCCATTCTCTGAAATCTATCCCAACTGCAATTTATAGTTTCATTTCTTGCAGTTTAACCCCAGGGGTGCTAAATAAATGAAATGGATATTCTCAGGAAAAAGAGAGATACCGCTTTTTGAACGCTTTTTTCCCTGGGCATATTTCACAAAACATAATATCAGTGTGGAGAACTGATCAGGCTGCATATTCTGTGCTGTAGAGCCTGATCTTGATGCACAATCTATGACAAAGTAACATTCTGGAGAATAAGACCAAGAGCCTTGTAAAAATGGTGGGTGAAAATGGACCCTGAAGACCAAAACAGGGTAATTGTTATTACATTGATAAGACAAAATAATTCCAGACTTGTCTTTCTTAAAAACATATTTGCAGGTCAAACACATCAAATGTGGCTCAAAGGAAGAGATTTGTCTTTGAAAGAGAGAAAACATTGTGAGTGAACAAGAAAATGCTAATAACAAGCATTTACAGACTAAACACATCACTGTTTGTATCTGGCACTATTGTAGTTAATTCATACAATATTATTGTTGGAGATTTTGGCAAGTACTCCTAGGCATAGAAAGTTGTAGATATGAAGGACTTTGTGATAACTTTTTTTTTTTAAATAAAGTTTTAGCAAAGAAAAAAAAAAAGGAAAGTAGTCTAAATATTAGGGGAGCCAATTAGGCCTTTGGCACTGATCAATGCCCCTCCCTTCTCATCCTGTTTGAACTCAAACAATGCTGAGTAAATAAATTCATTATATACCTGAAAGTTTTCTGGAGAAAATACATGCGTTGCACGCGGATAAGATATTACACAGGACAGAAAAAAAATCTGTATCTACACACTGTGAAATACGGTTGCAAATATGGTATGATGACGTCATAATGACATAACTAAGCAGCGATATATTACAGTATAACCTGTCTATACCGACCCTCACTCGGACCGACAAAAAAGGTCGGTTTGTATAGGGGATCGGATTATCAAGGGGTGAAGAATGGCTAAAGAAATTCCACTTACCGAACCTTGTTTCTCTGTGAACAGATAGACTAGTCCATGGTTTCATTCATTTAATCCTCGTGTATGTCAATTCACAATTTAAAACAACAGAAATCACATTAGTTTAAATAAAAATGAAATGTGCATGCCGATCTACACTGTATTTACAAAACTAGGAAATTTTAAAATACAGTACTATCATCGTAAAAAAGAACTGATTTTCATTTGCTTGCCCTCGGCTTTTTGTCTTAAAATTGTCTGTTCAGTCATTGTTTTGAGCTCCTCTACCCCTTGTAGATACCGATCGTCGTTCGTAAGGGCGAAACTGCGGATTTCCAAAAGCATATTATGCACTTGCCGATACATGTATTCTGACCCCGGAAGTGGATTATTAGAACAAAGGTCACTGTCAATGTCAGTCTCATTTTCACTTTCGCTTTCGTCATAATAAATAACTGCAGACGATGAAAAACGAGAAAAGAAGGGGTCTACATTCAAACTTTCCCCTTATCGAGCCTCAACAACTAAGCGAATCACGCGTAACGGTATATTGATTTATAGACAGTTTGTGACAAACAATAAACCATTTCACACATCGATGATTGATGACAGATATACGATAGGATTATCTAGGGAAATTTACGCAATAAATTTTGGTTGGGCCTTGCGATTGGGGTCGGTATTCGATGTAGACAGGGATCGGATTACCTGGGTATTAATATAATGAAATAAAGAAGGAACTTGCCGGAACCGCCAGCACAGACCGGAATGGATAGGGGATCGGATTATCTAGGGGTCGGTTTGGACAGGTTATACTGTATATGTATTCATTTGCAATTTGATTGGTCAAAATTTTACATTGTAATAATCATCCGCCATTCATAAAACTGAAGTTACTGGCTACTACACCATTATTTGTTTTATTTTGCTTTCTGTTTGCAAATAAAATGTCAACAATTGCAATATTTTTTTCATTGAAAGGTGTAGGTATATAATAAAAGGAATATCATGCTGTAAGTAACTTTCCTAGTGCTAGTATTTGTTTCTTGCCGTGCAAGACAATTTTTACATCTCACTCTACCTTTGGTCTCGCGCAGTATCAAATTTTCTCGCATGGCTTGAATCAAATACATGCACCAAGAAAGTCACTACAGTATAATATTCCGTATGTATATATCTCTTAGTATACAAAGCCCAGTTGTAACAATTTCAAGGTCATTTTGCTCAGAATACATCTTTGCCAAAATTCATCATACTACGTGTTAGGTGCAACATGACTAAACATTCCATGTATTCTCATTTCAACCAAACCTGGTCCGTATTCACCAACAATTCTTACAAATATTAATCTTTGTCTAGTTCTTCTAGATTCTACATTTGAAAGTAACACAACTTCTGATTGGCTAAACCAAATGGTCTAGCCAACCACAAGTTGGGTTACTTTCCACTGTAGAAAATGTTGGAGAATAAGACAGTATATTCTTAAGAATGGTTGATGAACACTGACCCTTATCTGCAAAAATTCTCAAGTTGCCATAATCAACATTTAGAGTGTAAAATATGACTGCCTGTATCTTTTAGCTGGTTTATAAAGATGACATATTTTTGTACATTATGCATGCAAGAAGGATTTTAAGACAGTTCTAACCAGAATATCTCCTCAAATACTGGACAGCGTAGTGTGCACACTCTAAGAATTCTGATCTTTATCTTCCAGTTTGAAAAGGCATTGCAAGATGTCCTCTGCAGCAAGGTTCTGATTTACACTTTTTTAGAAGCACCTCATGTTCTAAGCAAAGTAGTTAGAATTTTTGCATTTCCTACAACATAAAGGTCTAATTAATTTCTATAGGTAAGAACTGGCAAGTATGCAAATAAAAATGTCTGACAATAAATGTTTCCAGTCAACATTGGCATACATTCATGTATCCAATTTTTCATGACTGTATCCAATTTTAGCAAAGTCTCAATAATTAATGGATTCTCAAGCAGTGGGTTATTCAAGAACTATTTTGTAAAATCTGAAAAATCATTAACTGGATCATGAAATATTCATAACACCCATACAGAGTGGCATCTCCAGCAAGGAGATTTATTAATTCCTGCTATCATAGTTATCACTTAGATTTTAGGTGTCTTATCTGAATAATAGATCTTTGCTTTTTTGAAAATTATTGAGAAAAGGAAAAAAAAACACCTTTAACAAGCACTTGCTTCATTCCCTGAGAAGTTTTTAATACCATGTTGATTGTTTGTACTGCAGTTTAATGCCATTTGAACAGCTTAGGTCATATCATGGAGGTCAGTGATGCACCAATGTGTTTCCTGGCTTTCTCACACCAGTACTGACACAACTTTCTTTCCAATGCCACGGACTACTTTTTTCACATGCATCAGAGGTGAGAGGTGAAAAATTGCCTGAAAGAACATTCTCTGTAACCGGGTATCGAACCCGCAACCTTCAGGTCACGAGTCAGATACGCTAACCACTGAGCTACCCAGCCAGGCTATTACTATGTTGAAACAAAAGATTTGTTTCCTTTGAATGTATTTTCTTCTTTGTGTCTCTGTGTACAAATTGTAGGTACAGGAAAAGGGTATATAGAATACTGTAAAAGTGATATTACTGCTGGTCTAAAATTTTGTGAATTACCAAATACTGACCTACATGTTTTAATTTCCACAAAAATTACTACAGACAATCTTGCGTACAAAATTTTTTGTGCCAATGTCCTGTACTAACAAACTACAACCCCTATAATAGGCAGTATTAACTGCCACTAGACTGGTATTGTTGTCGACTTTGATAAAAAAAAAAAAGGGACTCATTGGTGTCGACAAGTGTTCCGAGTCAATTGCTCACACATAACATGGCGTCTAAGTAAAATATACCTTAATGTAGCTTAGATTTATGCTGAAGGATATCTTTGCAATTTTTATCAATACTCGAAAATCACAAAGATGTCCACAAGGCAAACATTTCTTATTTTACAGTTACAGCTAATATCTACTTCATATACGAGGGTCATCTGATAAATAGTGAGAGTTACTTAATATCTTCAATATGATTGAATGTACTTACATTTAGTGGTTAAATTCTCTCAATTTAATCTCCTCCCAATTTAATAGTAGATTCCCATCTCCATGGTCACTCCTTAACACTCGTTGCTAGGCAACGCTTATTTATGTCCCTCACGACTGCATTCACGACATCATGTAACTCATTCAAATCATCATAGCAAATTCCTCGAAGAGATTCTTTCAATTTTGGGAACAAATCGTAATCGGGTGGGCTTAAGTCTGGACTATAAGATGGGTGTTTTAGAACTTCCCAGTTGTACTCCTAGAATATGGCCTTTACCATTGCAGCTTTGTGTGGTGTGCGTTGTCGTGCTTTGGCGTTTTAACTCTGGTTCAAAAGACCTAATCCAAGTTTCATCGATTGCTACAATTCATTTCAACATACTGTCACCCTCATTCATGTATTTTTCCAAATGTTCAAAGCATATTTCCAGTAGTATTTGTTTTTCAGTTTTTGACAACAAGTGCGGGACCCACCTAGCTGCTATCTTTCTCATGCCGAGCCGCTCCATCAACATAGTGTGAACAGCATAACAACTTATACCAGTTTCATGGGCAATCTCTTCACAAGTGAACCGTCTATCTTTTTGAAGAATCTCTGTGTTTTCTTCATTTGTAGTTGATATTGGCCTCCCAAAGAAGTACCTTTGCCCTGCCTCCGATCTACTGTTAGTGAATTTTTGCACCCATCTAAAAACTGTGCTATATTCAATTTCACATGTTGGGTCAACTTTGTGAAGTGCTGCTAAAATCTCAGTCACCTTCTTTCCGCGCAAACTTTCAATCTTAATATCAGGCAAAATTTTTTTGCGCTTGAGCGTGAACGCACTTTCGGCCATGCTGTTTTGCTAAATGACATCATGACGCGTCACGTAACGTCACGACTTTCATTTTCTCGTGCCTTGCGCAGGAAAGATTGAACTTCAAGTCTGTGAAGTTTCATGACACTACATGCATCCATTCAAAAAATATGAAGCAACTCTCACTATTTATCAAATGACCCTCATGCTAGTACACAGTTTTTTCTACAAGTTGTTATGGACGGCACAATATCATAAAAGTACATGGATCCTCAAAGACCAGTAAGAGTATCAGCAAGTTGTGATAAATTATTTACAGATATCAGAGATTTACTTAAGAATGCTTCCAACTGACTACAAGTTTGCGATCCATTAAGACTCTTAAACAAAAATCTGTGAATGTGAAGGTGGTATTAGCCAAATCATTTTAAGGTTAAAGTTTGTAGAGGTGAGTATAGCATGAGACCAAAAGTAGAATCTGGTGAGAACCTCTTTCCATATGCTACACGACCTGATCTGACCTTACAGAAATGCAGACTGTTGTAATGCTCCTTTGATTGTATACCTTTCATATAAAACTTTAGGAAAATATCATTAAATTGATTATATTTAAAAAAAAAAAGAAAGCCACACACATTGCATTTGATGGAAAAAGACAAACACAAATACAAAGAAGTAGTCAAAGAACACGATGATGTTTTACACAGCGTACCTGCCTGAATCAGAAAACCTATACATAGTACAATCATGAATGATACAAAAAATGCTTTTTGGTTTGTTGTATTGTGTTTTAGATAACATCCATATTCAAGTTAGATCATTAAAATTTTATAGGTGTATAAATAACAGTTCAAATTACATAAAACTCAATAATGGAAATCCCAACATTCACATTGCTTCATTAAATTGATTGTCTGATCTAATGAAATTATTTTCTCACACCTTTTGATCATGATTTGTGACCTTCTGCAAGAAGCCCAAAAGGGTACTTAATAAGGTGTTAGTTAAAGAAATCCTGATAATTACACAGGTAAGGTCTATCCAGGATTAAACTTAATATAGATATTAGAATAGAGAAAGCTGAGTAGAACTTGGAATATAATTTTGGAAAACAAAACATGTCAAAAATATGCTACACATAATTGGGCATATTTTTGTTCACAAATTCTTATGTGCAAGGTTTTCTCTAGTGTATTCAGCAAATAAATCTGTGACAATTCACAGTATTTATCTCTCTAAAAAAATCCTACCGTCCAAACTCAAAAAAACTAATGGTTCATCAAATACTTTGGTGGCAAGACAGAAAATGCTTGTTCTGCGCATTTTTTATTTCTCTATATGTAATTCCAGTGGTTGATGCTTCAAAGATAATTTATGAGTCAAATGGGAATAACCCTCAATGATCCCGAGGAGATGCCCCTATGAAAACACTGAGGGAAAAGGAGAAAATGCTGGAAACAAGCATTTACTCTTCTTCAAAGGATGTTTTTCACCCTTTCAAAGGCAAATCTCATCCTAGAATTACATGTTTTTGTCACTTGCTAGTGCTTTCAATATGGACAAGTTTACAATTTTGTTGTTTTGAAAAAAATTTACATGTGAAGAAACTTTGTCATTGTAAGTGCAAGTGGGCTCTCAACCAGTGTGGTTTTATGATTGCTCTGCACTTGCCCCTTGCTCATTGGTTATGGACATTTTACTATTTGCCGACTAATTTCATGTTGTTTTAATGTCTATATTTTCAGTTTTTACTTTGTTCTTTTGGATATCAGTATAATGTAAAACCCCTGTCACAGTAGGGCTGTGCTCATAAGCCAATCCCATGGTGTCCAAGAAAAATGCCGAATGCAAACATTTTCACAGTATGATCACAGGCATTACTGCATTGATGCAGTGACATCACCAGTACACGCGTTGGGATTGGATAGAATGCCAAGTGATGACACACATTTTGAGCATGCACGAAACATATGCCGTCACTCAGTGTTCTCATAAGACCGCAGTGGGATCACTGTAAGGTTGCCTTAGCAGTGCAGTAAGGACTCTTACAACGTCATAGGAGCTCTGCCGGTGAGCAGAGATCGTAGTGCAGAGACTGTGGTTGTCAGTGGCACTTGCAGAGATTGTGGGGCATTCTCCAAGATGTCATTGGCTCATGCTTGAGCTGCAATCTGAGGACCCTGCCCGTCAGCTCAGTGTGAGGGCCTTGAAAATGCTGTGAAAGTGTGAGCACTGTGAAATTGCAGTGCTTGCAGTAGAAGCGCCAAGAGAATACAGAGAATTACCAAGAAGAATTAAGTAGGAAGATGATAATACACCATGGAAGCATGGAGCAGTGCCTTGGTTACAGAGAGAACGCTATGACATCCCCCTCATCATGAAAGATATCCGATTTTTCCTGGGATCTCATGGTGCTCTTGGAAATTAAACAACGCCCTGTAAATGCAGTGGAAATGCTGTGTATTGTAAGAGTAGCTTCAATGACAAAAGTCAAGGCTTTAGATCACAGATGATCCCGTGTTTTTACCACAATGAGAAATGAGACTTTATACAGCACATTTGGTAAAGGAGAAAATTCTAGTAAGCATCAATTTGAGGACTCCATTTACCCATAAACTTTTCTAAGCTATCAAAGACAAGCCACATACTTTGAGTTACAAACGTGTAAAATGTGGACGCCTCTGAAGTATTGTTCGGTAAAAAAGTTGACAATTGCGAGTAAGCAAAAGCAATTACAGTTATATCAAGCAATCTAACAGTGTTCATTAGCATTTCTTTTTCCATAAGAATGGCAGATCAGTCCATGCTTTTCATTCTTTCATGGAAAAAGTGCCACAGCTGTTTGGATAGAAACAAACATAGGAAATCAGCTATGTTTACATATTCTCTTTTTTCAGCTGATGCAGTTAAAGATGAGTTAATCAATTGGTATCTGTAATCTATATCATTCTGTCAGATGTATCCAAATGTTCCTCAAAGCTTGTATTGATACTTTCCTTTAGTCATTCATTTACTCTCTAGGTAAACTTTTTAAAGCTAGTTTTTACTCTTGGATTCTCTTGCTAATTTTCTGTTTGTTCTTACAGTTTAATTCAGTTCACTAAATTCACGTAATATAAATACCAGGCTGTGTAGAGGTCATCCTTTAACAAAGAGAAAATAAGGACAATAAAGAAAGAGAAACACATTTTCAAAGGGAGCTATTAAGTTTTAAGTTGCAAAGGGGGCATAACTGTCAAAAATGTGTTTGGAGTTACCTGCTCTTTTATTATGGGTGCACCCTAGTGAACAACTAGCAAAAGTTTCAAGTAAATATCCTTTGTAATGAGAGAGATATGAGAAATTATTTTTGCATGACTTTTCTTGTCCTGCAGCAAACCACCTTGAAAATATCTTGACAAAAGGAGAAAGTGCTTGCAATGGGCTATTACTTTCAAACACACTGTTTTAAGTAGTGTTCAAATACTAAACTTTAAGGTGTGTAGATAATCCCTATTCAACACTTACACATGTAATCTACTGCGAATTCTTACAGGAGCCGATAGTTCAATCCATTACCACTCAATCCTGTGTTTTCACAAGGAGGAAAAAGGTTTTGGACAACATTGTGGGAAAAAGAAGAAACTGCTGGTAACCATCATTTCCTTCTTTACCCACAATCTTTTCTACCCATTTTAAAAACAAATCTCATCATTTGAGCTTCATTTGTAGTAGTCTGCAAATACTTCCAATTTGGACAAGTGTAAAATTTGGTACTTTTGTCAAGAGTAAACTCCAATGTTTAGTATTCTCCCCATCTCATCTAGGTAAGTTTCACAGCTTGTTTTCTAAATCAATACAGCCGAAAGTATTTTCTTTTTACTTAGAAATCAATACTGGCTCATTAATAAGGCATGGCATGGGTTCTTCACAATACGTACTAGTCAAAATTTATAGAGCACAAGAGTGATAGGGGTCCCCAGTAAAATTTTACACTTGGGAATATGGCATATTTTATTGATACAGAGCAGGCCGTCAGGATAGGAAACTATTGGCAAAACAAACTTAGTGGTCTTCTCATCCATCCCTGAACCCTTCACCACACGGCAAAATTTGAGACAAGTCTAAATTGAAAGCTTTTGCAGACCACATACTAAATTTAGCTGAAATAACGGTAATTGTCTGTGAAAGTGTAGAAAACCTTGAGAAAAAAAGGAGAAAATGCTGGTTACCAGCATTTTTTCCTTTTCCTTCAAGGTTTTTAAAAAGCTATTTCCTCAGCGTCGTTAAAACTCGGGATTGTGTGGTAAAGAGTTAACTCTTTCACTGCTGAATAAATAAATTGCATTTTCTCAATAGCTAAAAATACAGTTCTGCTACAAAATCAAGAGACCATTCACTCATAATCTAGAATAAAGCAGTGGACAGTGTAGATCAGAGATCAGACTGCACATTCTGTGCAGTCTGATCCTGGTCTACACTGTCCATAAAAGCTTCTGGTGTCATCTATAGTATGGAAAGAGTTATCCAAACAGTTCATGGTTTATCATCCTGAAGAGGAAGGCCTATGAAAACATTCTGGGATGCAGCATTTTCTCAGCCTTCCCTATCAACGATAAATTTCTTTATTTGAACAGCATTTTAGTTGTCATCTGCAAGTCTAAAATTTGTTATCTGATGGACAAGTCTAACTTTTTTCATCTGGTAAAATATTACTTGCAATATGTATCATCCTTAAAATACCCATATAAGGAAATAAAGATCTCAAGGCTCTAGCAAAAGTTTAGCTGTTTGCAAGTTCAAGGTCAGTTTGGCCGGCACATTTTTAAGATCTGAATGCATCAATCCAAGATTTTAATGGAAGCTGTCAAGTCTTTTTAGCCCCTTAAAAGCCCAGTATTTTAAGGCCAAAAGATCAAAGCAGGTGTCATAATACATTTTAATTTAAATCATACCATTTGAAAGTATAGAAAATATTGTGATGACAGTCTGTTATCGTGTGGTCAGGCCGTATGTTAGTTGCTGGCAGAAAAAAAGTATTCTAGAATTAGGCAAAAAGTAAACAAAAAACACAGCTACCTAGCAGGTTTTAACCAAGTTTTGAGATTAATTTCTCTGTCAGCAACTAACACTTGGACCGACTGTACAATAACAGATTGTCATCTTCACATTAATTTCCATACTTTTAAATGGTATGATACAAATTCAAATGCATTTTAAACACCCGCTTTGTTTACTTTTGGGCTTTATTGTTACGTAAAAACATTGAACCAGATTTCATTTTGCAAGTATTTCAGAAAATTCTAGAAAAGGATTCTAAATTTCAAACATGAATAATTTAATTTTAATTCATTCAATTTGGGTAAGTCCAAAATTTTGATGGTTGGTGAAAAGTCAAACAGTTCTCTATAATCACTCTCTGCTTTAACCAATTATGCCCCGGTACAACTTTCAAACCAGCAACCCTAAGATTGTATGGTGTTTAATGCCATTTTCAACATTATTTAAATTATATCGTGGCGACCAGTGCACCTTTCCATGCTTTCCTGGATTTTTCTTTACCAGTACTCTGCACAGTTTTCTTTTTAAGCCATTGGCTGCTTTCCCACATAACCATTCCCTAAGCAATGGCCAGCAGTGAGCGAGGTATGAATCTTGTTGCAATGACTATCATCAATCCTCGGAAAGAAATTGGCCGAGGCGGGGATCAAACCAGTGCCCCCCTGTTTCCAAGTCTTGTATGGTACTGAATGAGCTACCAGGGCTCAGCATCAACTCTAAGAACAACTTTGTGTAGCACTGGAAGATGCAGAAGTTAGACTCATCTGTAGTGACAGCGTTTGCAGACAACCAATTAAAAAGTGTCTGAAATGAATGTGGGAAAGGGAGAAAACATAAGAAGCTTTTCCCTCAATGTTTACAAAATTATTCT
Source organism: Hippopus hippopus (assembly GCA_946811185.2). NCBI lineage: Eukaryota > Metazoa > Mollusca > Bivalvia > Cardiida > Cardiidae > Hippopus > Hippopus hippopus. The sequence goes on along the minus strand of OX328099.1, from coordinate 63,874,342 downwards.
CTTTTAGGGTCGTCAGGATTGTTTGATAGAGTTTAACTCTTTACCAAATAGCCAAATTTTATACTCGTCCATATTGGAAGCATGTTCAGACAACAAATTAGATGTTGCTCAAATAAATTGGATTCGTCTGAGAAAGGTTGGAAAACATTGTGGGAATAGGAGAAAATGCTGGTTACCAGCATTTTCTCCTTTTCCCACAAAGTTTTTAAAAGTTTTCTCTGTCAGGATCCTTAAAACTATGGAATAGTGCGTAAAGGATTGATTGAGGAAAAAAAAAGGACAGGGGCCCTTCATGAAAATTGATTGTACAAATGTGACCAGCATTTGGTGTCCTAATTTTTGTGATTTCATCCATCAGAAATGTAATTAAAAGTAACATTCTTCACAATCAGAGGACAAAGCTGTGGCTGAAATTGTTAATTCAATGAAAGCAGCTTATTCAGAAATAGGAACTAGACCAATGTAATTATCTTTTCATGGATAAAATGGACAAGTCCTTCATTTCCAGAAAAAGAAAAAAGTTGTTTTTCAGCTTACTTCCTACATTTGTTAGTTTTTCTTTCAGCAGTTTCAATATTCATAATCACAAAATATTAACCCATTGAATGCCAGGGACAACTAAACCCTTTATGGCAGCATACTGTTTAAGGGTGCCATCATTTGATTGTGTCCACTTCTTGCAGGCAGATTTGTCATTTCAAAAATTCGATTTTAAACTGAGAAGTGGAAAATGAGGCATAACAGATGTTTTAAAAGGTAACTGGAAGAAATATATTGATTTTGACAAAAACATGAAACTTAAGGCTTTAATTTTTGGTGGTCATGATAAAATTACTCTAGATGTACATATATTTTAAGTTTAATTCAATTATTTTTGTTGATATGGTAAAAAGATTAATCTTTTCCATACAAAGAAGAATTTGAAAAAATTGATTACATGCATCTAGCTAAAGCGATGATGTCGTCACAGGAACGCCATTAAAGGCATTTCATCAAAAGTTTTTGTGCTTTTTTGATTTTATTGATATATTTGGGCAGAAAAATTATTTTTCTCCAGAATTCTAGCAAAACTCATACTGTTGCATCAAGCTTTATGGAAGTTAGTGAACGGTGTTAAGGAGAACGCATACCCAGACCATGAGTATACCACACATTCTCAAGTTTTAACAACCCTGAAAAAGAAACCTTTTGAAATAATTGTGGGAAAAGGAGAAAAAGCTGGAAGCATATTCTCCATTTCCTACAATGTTTTCAAACCTTTCAAAGAAATATTCAGTTATTCATATGACAATTAATTTGTTGTCTGCAAAATGGATGCTGTCAATTTGCACAAGTCTCCAATTTTGTTGTCTGGTAAACTCTTCTTAGACAAAAACAAAAAGATTGGTCTATATTGAAAACACTTGATAGCAAATTTCCTGTGGCCAAAACTGATGGAATCTGTCCTTGAAAGTGAAGAAAACATGGAAGAAAGAGGACCAAGCAGTATATCATCATATCCAATAATGTTACAGAGTTCAAAGTATTGTGACTCATTAACTCACAATTACCCAGGAGGTTACTTATACTCTTTCAGAGACATCAAAATTTTAAACTTACCCAAATTGGAAGAATTTGTACATGACAAATTCAGTATGGCTAAAATGATGGTTTTGCCTTTGAATGGACAGAAAAAAAAATTGGGAAAAAAGAGAAAATACCCTTTTCCCACAATGTTTTCAAAAACCAAATTGCTCAGGGCCGTTGAAACTTGGGATTGTGTGATAAAACATAAAAGGTAAACCACCAACATACTGAGATCAGGAGACAGACAAAAACAGGAATATTTGAAAGAGAAAGGAAAAAGTCTTTCTATCCAGTAGAATTATTATACAGAATATTGTAGTAGAAGAAGTAATTGCTTAACATGTAATCACTCCCTCTTAACAATGTTTTGAAAAAATGTTTACTATAAGGGCATAAGATTTATTAGATCTACTATGGCATACGATTTAGCACTGGTACATAATTATACAAAGCATGAATATATGAAATGTCTCAATGCAATGTTAACTCTTTACCAAACAACATAATGTATTGGGAGATTTATCCTTAGTATATGCATTTGCGTATGACAAATCAAATATGGCTAAAATGATAATATGTCTTTGAATGGGTAGAAAACATTTAGGGAAAATGAAAAAAAATTCTCATTTTTCCCACAATGTTTTCAAAATCCTTTTCAAACACAGGATTTTTTGTTAACCTCTACTCTGCTCAGCACGACTCTGGAGGCTTTTGCAGACGGTGTAAATCAAGATCAGACAGCACAAAATGCGCAGTCTGGACTTTGTTCTACACTGTCTGATACAGTATTTTCTTTCCGGTGAAATCAACTTAGAAATTGCAATATTTGGGTTTTTACTATTGAGTGAAACTTTTCGTATCATTTATTAAGCAGTTTAAGGGTAAAAGAGTAAGATTTTGAAACAATGAAAATTCCATTTACTGAAAAAATTGCTTTTAGCCGTTTACAACATAATAAAATTCAAGACATGTCCAAACTGAAAGCAGTTGTAGATGAGGAGTCGGATATTGCTCAAATACTTGAATTTGCATTGACAGAGAAGAAAACATTTTGGGAAAAGGAGAAAATGCTGGTTACCAGCATTTTTTCCTTTTCCCAAAATATTTTCAAAGGCCTTCTTCCTCAGAGTCATAAAAACTCGGGACTGTGTGGTACAGGGTTACATCATTTTAACCTGCTGACCCAAGTTTCCAACAAACATCTTTATAAAACGTGAGTCTTGTAAAATTCATATCAACAGTGAGAATTAAGGTTTGCTTGTTTGTATGGTGATTTTAATGTTATTTCAGTTATGCAGCCGTGACCAGTGCATCTATCCATGCTTTCCAGGACTTTCTTTTACCAGTACTTTGCACAATATTCTTTTCAAGCCACTAGCTGCTTTCCCATATAATCATTGAGTCAAAACACATTTAGTTTTAGTAAAGAAAAGAAGGGTTCATAGTATTCAAAACCACTGTGGCCATTTGAGCCATTATTCCATTTGCAGGGGTGTAAAATTTTTTCTTTGTCTACTTGTCCTGTAGGACGAGTGGGTAGAAAGAGTTACTCTTCCTTAAGACACTATCACTTGTCCCAACTTGCAGACTTGAATGACCATTTCTACTTCATATACTACAGTGTCGATATAAACAAAGTAGACGGTGTTTAATACTTATTTTTTTCCGGTGGCTTGACTGGTAAACCTGTCCCATCTAGGAATTGTAGCATAGATTGTACAGGTATACTACTCTAACCGACGCCGTGAACAGAAAACCCGTCAAGCACTTTACAGATGCGCATGCGTAATAAACATAAACATCCTGTATTGTGATCGAAGAGATGCTCTGGAATTTCTAGTTTACTTTCGTTTTGTGTTTGCTGTGAAATAACCTGTAATTTGAATTTTACTTGAAAAATTTAGAATTCAGTAGTTTTGAAATGTACTCGTCCAACAGGACAAGCTTGGCATTTTTTCTTCTTGCCCGAAGCCAAATGTTACTCATCAGTACGAGTGGACGAGTGGAATTTTACACCCCTGATTTGCCTCAGTTTTCTTCATACTCGTTATTTTTTTGAAATAAGGAAGAAAAGGAAAAGGCCAAAAAACAAATCTAAATTACCTGAAGCTCTCTGATCTCTGCCTTTAATTTTTCAGCACTTATAAGAACATCCAAGTAAGGAACACAATCCAAACTTCTTCACCTTCCTAGATCAAAAGTGGGATTTAAGAAAGTGTCAATTATTATTTAATGAAATTAATAATATCAATACTCAATGTTTTAATTCTCCCACTGACAGGTAGATCAAATTTGTGTATTTCTATTTCCAAAACTGTCTGGCTCATTACCAAGAGTGGTAATCGAGAATCAAAAATTTCCGAGACAAGCACAAGGAGTTTAACATCCGAGCTGCCTGATGTCACATGCTAATATGGCCAGGAATACGAGGATACTGTTTCTATAATAGACGGATCAATAGTCCTCAACGACTCTAGCTCCCTTTCTTATTCAAAAAGAATAGACGGTTCTCCAACTCATTACTGTACAAAAATGGTATTTCTAAGCCCCTAATTTTTCAAACATTGTGAGAAAAGGGGCAATTACCTTTACAAGCAATTGTAAACTCTGGGGGCAAAGGATTGAATTGCTCATAACGAGCAATTACTCCTTTTCTCACAGTGTTTTCCAAACTTTAAAAAAAATCCTAGCCCCTAAAATATTTGTTGATTGTACATTTTGTAGTTTTTTGGTAGGGGAAAAAAAACACTTATGGTACTGGGATGTAACTTCTACCTAATTATAATCATTGAATTGTTAGCATGTCAATTTCAAATGTTTAATTCTTTATCAGACAATCCCGACTTTTCACGACCCTGAAAGAGACGACTTCTGAAAACATTGTGGGAAAAGGAGAAAATGCTGGTAACCAGCATTTTCTCCTTTTCCCACAATGTTTTCTACCCTATCGAAAAAAGGAATCTTTGTTTAAGCCACATTTAATTTGTCCACTGCAAATGCTTTCAATTTGGTCCAGTCTAAAATTTTGTCGTTTGGTAAAAAGTTGATTCTTTTAATAGATCTACCATGCAATAAAATTTTAGACTTGCCAAAATTGAGCGCATTTTACAGACATAACATTTAAACGTTTCTAGTTAAATGATACAAGTCTTTAAAACGGCATAAAAAATTCAGAAGGGGGGGGGGCTGCAAGATAAAGTGAGAAAATCACCCATGTAACAAGTATCTTCTGCTCTTCCCACACAATGTTTTAAAAAGCTTTTTACCACAAGGTCATTAAAACAAGTGATTGTTTCATGGAAAGTTCAAAAAGATGTTCAAGTTAGGCACCTTTTTTTTTTTGTTTAATAAGAAATCTAACCAAAATTAACTCTGCAGTTTCATACTCTACCTTTTGGATCCATATCCCTTTAACATACAATCCTGAGTTTTAATGACCCTGAGGAAGAAACCTTTTGAAAACATTGTGGGAAAAGGAGAAAAAATTCCATTATTTTAGGCACATTAAAATTGTCATCTGAAAATGCTTTCAATTTGGACATTAAATCTACATTTTTCTTGTGTGGTAAATAGAAACAAATTTTCAATACCACAGCTTAGTAAGCAGTTATGTTGATAGCATTTTTGGCAAGAATAGGTGGAAAAACATTGTGTTGAAGGAAAATTAGGTTGCTTGCTTGCTTACTGTAAGAAGTCTGCTGAACAACTAAGAAAGTCATCTGCAAAAAGGATAACATGTCAAAATAATGACATTAAGCACCACCTGTACCAGTTCAGTGTAGAAAGTACATAGAGGTTATTACATGGCTGATGAGGGCCAGAGAGTGATATCGGCCCGCCACCTTGATATCTGCCCCGAGGGCTTTAGCCCGAGGGCAGATTTCGAGGTGGAGGGCCGATATCGCTCTCCGGCCCTCATCAGCCGTGTAATAACCTGTTTATTACATTCATGGATCAATTGCTCGATTTTTTTTTTGGTTTTCTAACATGTTTAAACACTTAAAACAAAAGCATTCTTGTCTTCATTCGACACAACTTTTTTCCGCGGGTAAACGTCATGTTCATGACGTCATTCACCATCACTATCGTAGAGCTGCATATATGTGCAGTATAGGACGTTTTAAATAAACAGTTCTTCATGTTTGCTCATTGTTAAACAGTGTTGCCATTATTGTTTCTTTGATCTAAATATTCAATTTTGTGTGATACGGATCAAAACTGAGAAACAGGATAAATAGAATAGATGGTTGGTGCTTCGAATTATGAAACTTAATCAAGCTCGGTTCACCCGGCTCAATGGATAAAATTTGTAGAAGTACTAGCCTATAGACACTACGCATTGCCTGATAAGTTTCCCAATCCAAGACAACAACAATCAATTCTCTATTTATCGGGTTTTTGTTAGTTTAACGATTCTACATTGACTGTAGTTCTGAAGATTTGTCCGCTAGCGATTGAAGGACCGATTCAGCCATTTTTTTTCAAAATGGATGTTTTGAGAACGTAAGTTTACGAGCGAGTGTTCTGTTGCTATAGACTTAGAACAAATATCTTGTCAACGGACAGGATATCAGATATCAGCCCGTTGCCCCGCCATATCTGCCCTCGCGTGACACTGATATTACACCATTTTCAGTGGAAAATGTTACTATTATTAGTAACAGAATGTAATAAAGGACATTATACCCAATTTTATTTTTCCTGGAAAAGGACAAACAATTTTTCTGAGAAAAAAGGATCTTTAATCCCTGTAATATCCTTGTATTTTACAACCAGGATTTTAACCCTTAAAGCACCTTTCACGACAATAGTTGCTTTTGCTGCCAGTGTAGATCAAGATCAGACTGCACAAAACATACAGTCTGATCTTTGATCTACACTGTCCGCTTTTCCTAGACAATCTACAGAAAAGCAACATTGAAACTAGTTATTTGGGTCTTACTTCTAGCTTGAAAGTATCTGCTTGGTTTATTTGGCCCTCTCAGGGTTAAAATAATGTAGTATGGATGAGAATACTTACTTTCAACAGAAACTTCATTCATACTTTTATTGGAAATACACTTGTCAAGGAACTATGAGACTGTTGAACTCTATCACATGACAAAATTTTACACTTTTCCAAATCCAAAACAATCAAATCCAAAGCAACTGAAGACAAGAAATAAAAAGAGGCTCAAATGATGGCATTTGCATTAATTTTGAAAATGGAGAAAACATACAGGAAAAAGGAGAAAAATGCTGCTTTCTAGCATTTTCTTTTTTTCCCATAATGTTTTCAAAAAGCTTATTTCTCAAGGTCATTACAGCTCGAGATTGAGTGGTAAGTTACTTACCAGCATTTTCTCCTTTTCGAACAATGTTTTCAAAAAGCCTCTTTCTAAGGGTCAGTAAATCTGGAGGTTGTTTGGTAAAGGGTCATCCATATTGAATTTTGCAAAAAAGCAAATCAAACGTGGCTGAAATATTATTGTTTTTTTACATATAGCTCAAATGTTTTGGCATTTTTCTTCAAAGATTGAAAAAACATTGTGAGAACATAAGAAAACTCATAACCAGAATGTCCTGCTTTTGTCATGCTATCAGGGTCAAGGAAATCCTGGACAGTTTGATGAAGGGTTAAGAAGATTTTGTTAACCCTCTACCACATGACAAAATTTTAGACTTGCCAAAATTGACAGCTTTTGAAGACAACCAAATAATTCTGACTCAAAAATAATTTTTGGAAGGATAGAAAACATTCTGGAAAATGGAGAAAATGCTGGTAACCAGTATTTTTTCCTTTTCTCATAATGTTTTCAAAAGGCTTCTTCAATTTCTGAAAACACGGGATTGTGTAGTAAAGTGTTAAGTGCCATCAGCAATAGAATGGGAAAAGTTATCCCTATAAAGTCGAGGGTTGAATATCGGTTGAATCTGGAAAAAGATTAACCTTTCAAGCGCCTTTCTCAACGATAGTAGCTTTAGCATCCAGTGTAGATCAAGATCAGACTGCACAAAATGTGCAGTCTGATCTTTGATCTACACTGTCTGCCATGCCAGACATTCCATTTATGAGTAACATTGAAAATGAACATATTTGGGTCTAATTTTTAGACTGAAAATGTTATTCAGAATTATCCGGTAATCTAAGGGATAACTCCTCACCACATGACAATAATGTAGACTTATCCAAATTGAAACCATTTGCAGACGACAATTTAAATGTAGCTCAAATGATGGACTTCGTCTTTGATAAGGTGGAAAACATTGGTTACCACCATTTTTCTCACTTTTCCCACTATGTTTTCAAAAGGCCTCTTCCTTAAGGGTCACTAAAACACGGGATTGTGTGGTAAAGAGTTAATAAGATATTAAAGCTAACCATTACTCTGTCATTAACCCTTTACCACACAATCCCAAGTTTTAACAACCCTAAGAAAAAAGCTTTTGAAAACCAATGTTGGAAAAGGAGAATATGCTGGTAACCAGCATTTTCTCCTTTTCCCACAATGTTTTATATTCTACCAAAGACATAAATCATTATTTGAACTACTTTATTTTGTAATCTGCAAATGCTTTCAATTTAGTAGAGTCCAGAGTTAAGTCATCAGGTAAAGATTTAATTGCTATGGTGTGCCTGATATAGTGTAAACAATATAATGCCTCTAATGCCACATTAGTTGTTGAGCATCATATAAAATCTATGGTTCATTAGTACAATCCATCAAAAAACCATTTTGCTCTTAGTATTGGAAGTTATAGGGATTTTGATAACAAGGGCATGGCATGTGAGTGCCAATGCTCATGTAAAGGACTTTTGGAAATAGGACATTATTGATTCCAAACAACTGTACTAATGCAAACATGATAATTGTAACATTTATTTCCCAAACTGGCTCATTCCATGTTAATGAAAACATAAACACAATAATTTTCAGTTTGTGGCCATAAACATTTCATCAAAGTCTGAATCCCCGTTGACTTATGTGTATTTCCAACTTGACTTCTTAATTTGTTGTAGCTTAAAAACTGAAGCTATAGGTATGAAACTTATATGAAAATAAAGCTAACTGAATTCTACAATGTTTGTTTTATTTTCAGATTTGATACAATTTAATATCATATAAATGCAGTAGTTTAAAAAGTGATAAATAAATGTTTTTTACATTGACGTCAATGGTGATGTCGCCAAAATTTGGCTGTAAAATAACACCACTGTGATTTAGAGACTTTTAACTTTGATGTCAAGCGACAACTCAAATAACAAATTAATGTAAATAGCTCGAGTATACCTGGTTTCTACCTGTATAGTTTTCCTTATGACTGCACAATCTGAGGCAGCATAATTAATTTTTTCACACACCGAAAAATAGATGTAAGTCAATGGGAATGCAGATTTTGATGAAATATTTATAGCCACCTACTGTTAGTGCAGTGTACTCCAATTATGATTAAAAAAATTGGAAGGCTAATCGTTAATTGTATGATTATTCATCTGCATCACCAATTTTTAGTATCAAATGATCCACATGTAGTGTCAAATTCGTTGTGTTCAGATATATCAAAAAAAGGGCTTTTTGCTTATCAAATAATACAATTTTTGACTTGGCAAAATTTAAAGCATTTGCAGACAAAGTAATTGTGAGTCAAAACTCAAAAATTATTGTTGGAAGGGTAGAAAACATTATGGAAAGAAAGGAGAAAATGCTGGTTATCAGCATTTTCTCCTTTTTCCACAATCTTTTCAAAGGTCTTCTCCTTCAGTTAAAGCTAGTGATTGTGTGGTAAAGAGTCAAATAGATTTAATGGGTTATCTGCTCTATTGGCATGAGTTCCCCTTTTGATAGTTAACCACTAGCCCCAGTTTGAATTAAATATCTTCAGCTGTGACAGAGATACCAAAAAGTATGGAATTTTTCACATGATGACACAGACATTGTTTTACAAAATGCCTTGAATGCTACTGGACAGTAAGGATAAACAAGACGACTATATATAAACAAAAAGTCTTATTTTGATATATACTGTCCATTAAAGCATCTGATGATCACCTCACCAAGGAGTTCAATAATCAACACTCATGGGCCTCGACTGGTGCCTTGCAAATTTGCTGGTACAAGTAAAATACTACTCATCACAACTTGGCCTATTCTGTACCTACATCTAACCTTGTCCGTATAACGGTTGTTTCCATTTGAACTGCCAATCATGTGATCTTATACATGGCGGCGCCACTGTCAGTGGTTTAGCAATGACATAAACAACCTCGATGAAGTTATTCACATCTATCTATCTGTCGGTGAAAACTTCAATCGGAATTGATAAACTACATTAAAAAATGAATGTACGAACTGTTTGTCAACTGAAATATAGTTAGAAAGATTTCGATAGAAAATTGAGACTCAAGTTTTCTTTTTTCAAAGAAACCTTACAATTTTCAGAACAGTAAACCGGCGTATTTCTGGTGATGAAATGTATCGTTTAGGTGCATATCAATCCACCAGATACAGCCGAGGGATCTGGCTTCCATTACCCGAGGTATGCCGAATGGTAAAATACCACAAAGATTGATTGAGCAATCAATAACCAATTTTCTGTTAATTTGATTTGTCAATTGATGGTTGGTACAATACTCATTAAGTCAATCATTGAATAAACAATAACAGGTATGTCAATAAATTTGGTGGTTAGAGGTGAATCTTTTCATTGCCTTGAAAAATGTATGTATGGGTGTTGTTTAACATCATTTTCAACATCATTTCAGTTGACCCCTTACCAAACAACCTAAAATTTAAAAGCTGACGATGAGGTTTGGAAGGTTTTTGAAAACATTGTGGGAAAGGGAGGAAATGCTGGTAACCAGCATTCTCTCCTTTTCCCCAGAGTTTTTTTTTTTTACCAAACTGTCTGGAATTTTAAATAAAAGACCTCGAGGAGGAGGAGGGAAGAAAATATGATAACCAGCCTTCTCTCCTTTTCCAACAGTGTTTTTTTGCCTTTTGCAACAAAAATCCAATAGTTTGGACCACATTTAATGTCTCACCTCCAAAGTTAATGCTTTCAATTTGTACAAGTCTAAAATTCTGTCATCTGGTAAAGAGTTAAACCATTTATTATCCAGTATAGATAACTCTCACTGGCATTGCCTATGGTTTTTTTTTTTCTCTTCCTTTTGCAAAGAAAATTTTGTTTCACTGTTCATGTTTTCATGATACTAGCTTCACTGGAAATAATTCATAATCCTATATTATACATTAGTTGATTGCTGCCTCAGCAGACAACTTTTTTCCTCTTGCAGCTGACCATTTTTGAAAAAAGTTTGGAAAAAAATAACATTTTTTGAATTTATACCAGAATGTTTTCACAAAATAAAATTGATATTTGTATATCAAAACATCAGTTCATGATGAAAACCTGTATTTCCGAAGCATGTTTTCAAGGTAGTCTGGGTCTGTATTCACCAACCATCCTTTAGAACATTCTCAGTCTTTTTCTCAATAATTTTCTATATTTGAAAGTAAAACAGGCTTGTTTTGTTAATTTGCATAACAAAAGGGCCATGATGGCCCTGTATCGCTCCACTGGCTAATACGTAAAATCCCAACATTACAATACTTGGCAAATTGGTTTTGTACATAAGAACCCTGAGACCGGACTAAAATTGGTAGCCCTAGTTCATATGGTTAGTAACAAGAAGATTTCTAAAGATTTCACTAAATAAGCCCGTGTAAAACTTCTGACCCCTCAGGGTGAATCAAATTCCACCCTAGGGCTATAATTTATGCACTCTTGGTGAAGGCCCTCTAGATATAGCTACATGCGAAATTTGGTAGCCCTACGCTTTATGAATAACTGCAGGGAGATTTCTTAAGTTTTCTCTATATCAGCCCATGTAAAACTTGTGACCCCCGGGACAGGGCCAATTTTGACCCCAGGGCTATAATTTGGGCACTCTTGGTAGAGGCCCACTAGATAAAGCCACATGCAAAATTTGGTAGTCCTAGGCCTTATGGCTAGGTACAGGGAGATTTCTAAAGTTTTCCCAAAATAAGCCCATGTAAAACTTGTGACCCCCCGGGTGGGGTCAAATTTGACCCAAGGGCTATAATTTGGGCACTCTTGGTAGAGGCCCACTAGATAAAGCCACATGCAAAATTCGGTAGCCCTAGGCCTTATGGCTAGGTACAGGGAGATTTCTACAGTTTTCCCTACATAAACCCATGTAAAACTTGTGACCCCCGGGGCAGGGTCAAATTTGACGCTAGGGCTATAATTTTAAGAAACTTGATAGAGGCCCATTAGACGAAGCTATATGCCAAATTTGGTAGCCCTAGGCCTTATGGTTTCTGACAAGATTTTCAAAGATTTCCAGTATTTTTAAGTTTTGTTGCCATGGCAACCAGAGTTTTTGAAGGAATCAAATTCTTTCAAGAAATTCTGAAGAGGACCATGGCAGGATCATTTCTGTGAAGTTTCATCAAAATTGGATGGGTAGTTTCAGAGATGTTTAAAATAAAAGTTAACGAACGGACGGACGGACGCACGGACGGACGGACGGACGCACAACGGGCCATGACATAAGCCCGCTGGCCTTCGGCCAGTGAAGCTAAAAATCAGGCAGTCCAGTAAAGGATTACCATAATATCCCTTATTGACGTCCTCCCTCTAATAAGTGCTCCCCCAGCTTTTTTCTAACTAAAACTGGGCTTACCAGATGGCACATCCATCAATTTAGTTGAAATAGATCAGCTGGAATAAACGTACAGCATCGATATAATCCTAATTACTTTACAAATCAATGTTATTAACACCTGACTTTCTGAATAGACATACACTTCTGATAACATTATGAACTTGCAGCCAAACAATACCTGTCAACTAACTTGAAAAAAACTCTAAGATATTGAAAGAATCAAAGATAAGTATTCCACATTAATCATGAACGCTATTTAGTGTCCAAATGAATCATGATCAGCAGTAATATCAATATTCTTCATTCAATACAGTGGGTTTCTCAATGGCAATCACTTCACAGTAGGCACCTACACCCTAACAGTAATGTTCTAGTTGTCTTTGGAAAATTCTATGTCATTTTACCTCTATTAACCCCCCCTTTTGGAAAATGTGACTGCCCCAGGGGCGTTAAAAAGAGACGGTATGGTAACTATGACAGCATTGTCTGGTTCATATTGGGTACCACAAGCTATAAATATTTAATGCTGCATAATGGGAATCTGCCTTTTGAGACTCTTTCAATAGCAACAATACCAAGACATTAATATGTAAAGGCTATCAATTAAATTATAGGCCTCCATTATTTAATATGGATCAATTTTTCATGGTAATCGGCCTCAAGAATAATCATATGGAACAATTGTAAACATCTTTAAGTATCACTGACCATGGCTGTACCACCTTCAGAAGCATTGCACACCCATGACAGATTAAGAATTAACTTATAAGAAAAAGAGTGTACCGTATATGCTCGACTATAAGACGCATTTTTTTCCCTAGAATTTTGAGCTTAAAGTAGGGGGAGTGTCTTACAAGCGCACAATCAAAGGACATTGTGAAATTCCATCTGGAGAACGTACTTACCTGCCGATCAGCACGAAGGAAAAAACCACACAAACGAGTCACGCTGATGTAAAGCTAGAAATGACGAAGTAATAGTTGTTATTATCACCCATTGTGTGAAGAAATAAAAGTTTAGAACACTCAGTTTTCGTGTTTTACTAGATCTATTAAGTTTAGATTAAAATTTATTCGACTCTGATTTATTCTTCTTACTGTTTCAGTTTTAGTCAGTTTATATACGGCCCACTAGTTCACTGTAGTACAGATAAAAGTATGGTCTACTGGTTGACCGTTTCAACAATTCTAAAATTCAAAGATGAATCAGTACTCTTTTCAAAAATCAAATGCTTTTAAATAATTGATAAGTTTTGGCATTGTGACGACTTAGAATGATGTAATAAGACAAGTAACCTAAGTGAGGTAAAGATTTCCACAGTGCAATTCAGATCTGAATAAAAATCATGAAGCGTTTATTAGTTTATCGTCGAGGTAAGAAGGTAAAGGATTGCGACTGTAGTCTGTATTTTCCAACACAGTACACACCTATTTTTAGAAGATTTACAGCAAGATGTCAAACTTTTACAGGTTAAACTACCCAGGCCAGCGATCGATAAATTAGTGCAGGTTACAGCAGACTTTAGTTAACACTTTACCAAACGACATAATCTTAGACTGGTCCAAACTGAAGGATTTGCAGACGAAAAAATTAACGTGGTTCAAAGATTAAAACTTGCTCTGGGAGGGTAGAAAACATTGTAGGAAAAGGGGAAATGCTGGTTACCATCATTTCTGCTTTTCCCACAATGTTTTCAGAAGGCTTTTTTCTCAGTCATGAAAACTCGAGATTGTTTGGTAAAGCGTTAACACAGCCTAAAATTATCGAAGATAATTGCCGATTATATAATTTAGATTTGAATTAGCAAGTATTACACTCCAATTCTCTTTTGTGATGACTCATCATTTATGGCCAGAAAGTATCCTCGCCATATAGATATTTAACCCTTTACCAAATAATTTGTGGTATTTACAACTTGAAAGAAAAAGACTTTTACAACACAATGTGTAGAACGGCGGAAATGCTGATGAAAGAAAATTCTGTTTCTGAGTCCTGTACTTTTTTAAATTTTCAAATCCTTTCAATTTGGACTGGTCCAAATTTCTTTCGTTTGGTAAAGAGTTACATTACATTGTACTGAGCGTAATACAGTTGAGCACTTCAGTCCTTTGATTTAACTCTTCCTGTCGGCAAGTAAATTCTGTATGGTATACCCATTGATAAATTAACAGTATGAGCAAACAAACCGTCGAAAGGATTATTTTAACAAAAAATGTGAGTGATTTGACTTTCATCATGCTTTTCTTTTTCCCATTTTAAAAAGAAATTAGAGCTGAATCAATGTATGATCAGCTAAGATACAGGCGATTCATTTTTGGAATGATGCAACTTTGACACCGGATGATAGATCGTAATATCTGCGTAGTATATTTCCAGCTGAATAATCACAATTTTAGCATTCTTATGGTTAGTGTGAAGTCTACATGCGTCTTATAGGAGGTCATCAATGAAATCCCTGATTTTGAATCGCAAAGTTGGGGGAGCGTCTTATAAGCGAAGGCGTCTTATAGTCGAGCATATACGGTAACACTTTATTTAATGACTGAATTTTGGACTTGTCCAAATCCCTAGCATTTGCAGCCCACAAATAAATGTAGTTTAGATAGTGGAAATTGTCTTTGAATGGGTAGGATACATTGTCAGTGAAGGAGAAGTGGTAACCAAAGTTTTTCTACTTTTCTCACAATACAGTAAAACCTCTCCTCAAGACCACCCCGACAACACGAGCAACCTGCTATTACGAACTATTTTTGTCAGAATGGAATTTTTCCTTCTTAAAGATCAATGATCATGAACCTGGAAATACGAGCACCCCACTATTCTGAAATTACGACATTTTCAGTACCAATATGAATTTACCTGTAGATTTTAACCCCGTGAAACAACCTCTCGTTTTCCATAACTTCTTTACGACCAACTAATTTTCACGCGTCTGTAATCGCAAACCACAGACTGTGCAGCATGTACGACAAGAGCTGTCACTGAATGTGACTTTATACCCCCGCCAGCGCTTTGACAGTATTTTGTACACAGATGGACACACGGACGGACGGACACACGGACAGACAGGCTGATTCCAGTATACCCCCGAAAACATTCGTTTTGCGGGGGTATAAATATTCTTGGGTACGATGGAATTGACAATCAATTATCGGTCTTTTGTTTGTCTATCGACCATTGATTGTAACATGATTGTGTTAACTGATCAGGATGTTACGTAACATAATCAAATGACCTATGAATTGATCTTTTCAAACCGTCTATTTGGCTTTCATGTGGTAATCAAGCGTTTATCACACATCACTGACCCGGATGACAAACATGTCAACATCCGGGTGACCATGATTTATAAAAGACACTTGGGTTTAGTGGTGATTGAGATGGGATTATCATTTTGTTTTTGACACTTTACATACTGTAATTATACTGTAGCAAATATGCGACTGTCAACAAGTGACCATGATGACTGTTAGATCGACAATTAGCAAGACTGCTCGAATAATCAACTCGGATAAAAATGAAAAAAAGGGAGGGGGGAGATTTTCCGTAGATGTCAAACGTTCAAAGATCAGATTCAGATTCAGGTTGGGCGTATTCCTTTCACTACTCTGAACACTCCGAACATGTTCTAGGTGAATGGAGTATTTTGGAACACTGTGCCGTGTTCTTTAGAACATGTTCTGACTGTTCTAATTCAATCGAGGTGCAGCGCACGTGCTGAACGGTTGCTAGGTGATACAAGATGGCTGAAAGACGGACAACTCTTCATGGCAAAATTTGCAATTGTCTTTTTTACGATATGAACGCCATAAATAGGAGCATTGCAGACTCGTCTCTACTCCCTCTCCGCAGCTAATCATATCCTCCAGTAACACAGCTAAGACGTACCTAGCTCTTGCAACAGCCATCATGGCAATGTACATTCATTTCGGTATTGTTTAGAACAATGTTCCAAAAATGCTCCATTCAGAACATAATTCCAGAACAGCGTATGTGTTCTGAAATATTCCTTTTGCACATTCCAGAAGAGCATTCCAAAACACAGAACATTGTGCCAGAACATGTGAATGGAACACGCCCTTAGTGAATTTATGTACATACCTGGTTATGATTGTTTTAAACAGGCAATTATGAACTGACATGCTTTTACAGGTGGATTTATTTCATAAAATTCAAGAAACTAATAACTTTTCAATGAACATGAAAACATTTTTGTCATTTTCATTTATGTACTTAGGCTTCCCTAAATAAAATGCATTTACTATTCATATCATTTAGCCCTGCTCAGGTCTTCTCAAAGAAAGGGTTTATTTCAAAATGTAGGTGAAACCCGAAAATCAGACCACCCCACCAATGAGACCAAATTTTAAAAGTACCATGGGTGGTCTTTATAGAGGAGTTTTACTGCATTTTCAAAAGGTTCCTTTCTCAAAGTCAGTAAAACTTAACATTTTGTGGTAATGAATTAAAAGAAGAGATGTCTTACCACACAATTCCATGACATAATGAATCTGAGAGAGAAGGCTTTTGAAAACAGTGTTGGTAACCAGCATTTTCTCAGTTACCACCAATGTTTTATACCCTGTAAAAGACAAATCCCATAGTTTGAGCCACATTTTATTTATGGTCTGCAAATGCTTTGAGTTTGGACTATTCTACAATTTTGTTGTCTGGTAAAAAGTTAAAGCCCCTGTAAAGTCAAAACTAGGTAATTTTCACCGTTTAAAACTCGAAAATATATTGGATAACCCATCACAACACACATATATAAGATTGGAGAAAACTCGAATGTGTTAGTTACTGCATTGGTTGCTATGATATATGTGTGCGAAAATGCATGGAGAAGCCCTTCGATTTCAGGGACACCATTGAACGAGACAACCTTCGTTATTGTTCGTGTATATTCGAACTGGGTCTTCGAGAACGTCACATGATAACATTGCATCTCATTAGTGTTATGACGTAGTAGATAGGACTATTGTTTACAATTCCAATACAAGAGCAGCAAATTGTCGCAAGATACGCCCGTCCCACCGCCGGTTGTCGAGGGGGGATAATAATCATAAAGGGCAGGTAGAGGAAAATAGTAGTGCAGCAGAAATCATGTAAGTGATTGAAATAGGCATGAATGTCTCCTCTAATGTTAAGGAAACATGCATGTAAAGTTTCAGGTTATTCCAACATGAAAAGACAAAGTTACATTGTAGAGAAGCATGAAAAGCTGTAAAAAAAAATAATAAATGGGGAATAATTCCAAAAGGGCATTAGGTAAGGTTATGGCTCCAGTGCATTGCACTTTTCGTAACTGCAACAAACATGTTTACCAAGTCTCAAGTCAATTTGACTTGAGGTGTGACAGTTCCCTTCCGGACAAGCAAGAAATACTGTAAAAATGAAGAACAAAGTGGAATTACTCAAAATCCACACTAGGTTGAGTTATTGTTCTTGCGCACTGTACTCTGTAATATTGCAACAAACATGCATACCAAGTTTGAAGTTGTTCTGACTTGAGATGACAAAGTCATATTCCTGACAAGCACTAAATGCTGTAAAAATGACGATCAAAGGGAAATAACTCAAAGACAGCACAAGGTACAGTTACAATTCTTGCACACTGCACTTCCAAATATTGCAACAAATAAGCATACCATATTTCAAGTCATTCCTGCTTAAGATAACAAAGTTATGCTCCGGACAAGCAAGAAATGCTATAAAAATGAAGATCTCGGGAATAACTCAAAATTCTTGCTAAGAAGAGTTATGGTTCTTGTGTACTGCACTCCGTAATTTTTCAACAATCATGCATACCAAATTTGAAGATGTTCATACTACAGATGACAAAGTTATGCTCCGGACAAGCAGAAAATGCTGTAAAAATGACGATCAAAGGGAAATAACTCATATACAGCACGAGGTAGAGCTATGGTTCTTTTGCACAGCACTCCGTATTATTGCAACAAACACAAATGCCAAGTTTCAAGTCAATCGGACTGGAGATGACAAAGTTAAACTCCGGACAAAGAACTGGACTGTAAAAATGAAGATCAAAGTGGAATTACTCAAAATTCGCGCTAGGTAGAGTTATTGTTCTTGCGTACTGTACTCCGTAATATTGCAACAAACATGCATACCAAGTTTGAAGTCGTTCTGACTTGAAATGACAAAGTTATATTCCGGACAAGCACTAAATGCTGTAAAAATGACGATCAAAGGGAAATAACTCAATGACAGCACGAGGAAGAGTTACAATTCTTGTGCATTGCACTTCCGAATATTGCAACAAATAAGCATACCATATTTCAAGTCATTCCTACTTAAGATGAAAAAGTTATGCTCCGGACAAGCAAGAAATGCTATAAAAGATGTTCATACTACAGATGACAAAGTTATGCTCCGGACAAGCAGAAAATGCTGTAAAAATGATGATCAAAGGGAAATAACTCAAAAACAGCATAAGGTAGAGTTATGGTTCTTTCGCACTGCGCTCCGTATTATTGAAACAAACACAAATGCCAAGTTTCAAGTCAATCAGACTGGAGATGACAAAGTTATGCTCTGGACAAGCAGAAAATGCTGTAAAAATGACGACCAAAGGGAAATAACTCAAAGACAGCATGAGGTAGAGTCATGGTTCTTTTGCACTGCACTCCGTATTATTGCAACAAACACAAATGCCAAGTTTCAAGTCAATCGGACTGGAGATGACGAAGTTATGCTCCGGACAAAGAACTGGATGCCGCCCGCCCGCTCCGCTCCCCGCCCGCCCGCCCGTACGCCATGGGTGATCCCATAATACGTCCCGTCTTTGACGGGCGTATAATTATGTCATCGGAGAGGAAGATTGCTCATTCTGAACCTGTTTTCTTATTTAGATGTAATAAACTCTTCCTCTATTGATGATAAATGAAAAAACGATGATCAGCCTGTGTTGTTGTTTCTGTTTACGATGTCGATAAACTTACGTTTTTCAAGCCTAGAATGGGGACAAAACGGTCAAGTGAATGAAGGGTTTGTTTCGACGCCTTGAATGATCACGTGGTGTTTACGTCACTATCACGTCACTACGGACATTTACGATGAAAAGTCGGCTAATCGTCAGCGATCATCGATGTAAACAACAGATAATGCGGCATGGTAGGATCTGTTCTAGTTTCAAAATTCTTTTTTCTGCCATTGACTGGAACTTTTGCAAACTGCAACTTTACATATCGTGAAAGTCATAATAATCGCCATATTTTTACATGGTTAAAGTGAAATTTACTTGTATTTTATAAACAGGATTTTTATTCAGTTGGGCTTTACTGGGGCTTTAAGATACCATGTACCTTTCAAAAACTATAATGCAGGGCAACTTCTGGCTGTAATTGGTTGCCCCTTTTTCTACGTTATTGTTCCAAAAAAACATTTACGTTTCTTTATGTCCTTGGCCAATGCCTGGTAATTTTGCAGTGCTTGTAATCCAGTGGTTGTGAGTTTGAACCTGGTCTTGCCAAAACTTCTCTCCTAGGCAATGTAACAGCATTCATCACCTCTAACTGTTGATATTAACTCTACCGAACAACTGAATGTTGGGCTTGACCAAACTGAAAGCATTTGCAGACAACAAAATAAATGGGACTCAAAAACTGAAACTTGACTTTGGAAGAGTAGAAAACATTGTGGGAAAAGGAGAAAATGCTGGTTACCCACGATGTTTTCAGAAGGCTCCTTCCTCAGGGTCGTTAAAACCAGGGATTGTTTGATAAAGGGTTAAATTACCTTTGTTTATGTGGGAAATGAACCAGTTGCTTGGAAAGGGTGCTGTGAGTAGTGCCTGTGAACCATCTGTTGGATTAGGCACAATTAGATGTGCTGGCTGCCATGACATAATTGAAAACAAGCACTCTTGTCACTTATAAACCATTTTGTTGTTGGTATAACAGAAATTACTATGACTTACAAGATTTTCCCCAATATAACTTTGGACAACTCTTTATCCAAGGCTTCTGGAGAAAAGACAGCCAAATATATACAGAGTGTGCTGTGCTTTTTCTAGCTTGAGGTTTTTGTACCCTTTGGTAACTGCAGTTGGGGTACATAAACAAAGATGGGGGTTCAGATCTAAACTACATAATTTCATTTATAAATCAGTTCTAATGACAGCCTATTAAAACAACAATTTTTTTTTTACTCATAAACAGAATTTTAGCTTCCACTTATTGTTTATTCAGAGATTTGTGTAAATTCACTGTTTAAATTCATTATTAAAGATGAGAAGATAGTTTGAGGTGCCTCTGATCAGACGATGCCACGCTGATCATTGTAGTGTCACGGGTTTTCACGCTTTTTTTGGCGACCTATTTTTCGTGTCAATTAATTTTTGGAGGGGTATTACCACATGATTTGACATCAGTTAGTCATTTTGAATAGCAGGTAACTTTAAAGTCTGTCACTTTACACTAGATAAGAGGATTAACACCTTTATTACATTGTCATATTTATGACTCGCCAGCTTCATTATCATGCGCGTGTCCTTCACATTTTATACTGATCGTGTTTAGCCCATATTTCTGCCGGATGCATGCAAGCTAGGTTATATGAAGCTCTAGATGATAATTTCATGTGTCAGATTGACATTTAGGGCAGAAATTTTTCAGTGTCAAAGACAGGTCATTCCAAATTTCCAAGCGTCAAAACCCGGGCTCAGGGATCAAATGAGAAGCTTGCCGAGTTGTTAAGTTTTGTCAAGACATCCATAGACAAAAATTTCTTTCGCATTTTTCTGGCCAATTTTCGTGTTTGTTATCCACTATGTTGAATCCATGAGTGTGATTAATATTAGTCACAAAACCAAGCGCTAAAAACCAGTATTCACGAGCGAGTTCCGGTACCGACTACAATAGATTCCAGGATTTCTCAATAGATTATTGCAATCGGAAGCCAAAACCAACTGACTGTCGACTATATAGTCGATCATTGGCCCACTACTACAAATTGGATTACAGTGTATGACTGAAAATTTTCCCCCTTTTTCGGTCGCTTCGGCATTTGACTAGAAGCACTAAATCTTGTCAACTTCGTATAGTTGCTGATCCGCAGCTCATTCATTTGTTATTGAAAAGAACAAAGATAATTTAAACTGAGCCATCATTTCGCTGGCAAATAATCAAATTGCAGCCAATATTTGTCCGCTAAAACAAACAACCTTGTTCATGCTTTATTTTATTTTACATTCCTAGCGACAAAAATGTTAAAGTCGGCAAACCGATCAAAACACAGCCGCAACATTTTGGACACGAACAATATAACATCATATGATAACCTTAGAACATTTCGGTTTAGCATCTATATTTAGAATCGGGAAACCCCAGGTCAAGAGTGAGTGAATGTAAACATTTTGCTGCAGATTATCCCCGAAATTACAAAGTTCTACGAATTTCATTGTTTTTAGGGCGAGTTTTTTGTACGTTCTGGCACATATAACAGAGAAAAACTGTATGTGATTTTTCTATTTTATACGTGAATCACATACATTTATATGTGATCGCACACACTGTATATACCAATAAAATTAGGATGTTTGTTTGTATGTGCATCTTTGCAGTCTGATCTGAATCTCCTATGTCTTCAAAACATCCTGGTTAAATAAATATTATTGATTGAATGGTGTTTTATGCCTCTTTGAACATTATTTCAGTCATATCAAGGCAAAAGCTCACATATTTATTCATGTATGTCTTGGGTTCCACCAGTACTGGGCAAGGACACTCCCTTGAAAAAGTCAGTGCATCCAGTGAAACTCAAGCCTGGGGTTTCCAGATTGGTAGTCCTACACTTTACCATTGAGCCACACATGACCCCTCAAATATGGATTATCAGCACCTGTTAAGATTTATGACAGAAATACATGTGAAAAATATGCTGGCAAAAGAACTGCTAATCACAATGTTTCAAAAAGTTATCTGCTGTAAGACTGAAAAAGACCTTCACAGGAATGTTGTATTTAATGTGTTTGATGTTGCACGCATGTGTCATTATGCATCTTTATAAGAGAAGAGATTCTTTTGACTCATTTCAATATCAATGATAAAAGCATGAGCCTTGGAAGTATGCAATAAAAATTATCGTCTATTCAGCAAATGCAAAATTTGTTTTAAAACGTTATCATAAATTTTCTTCTCAAACACGTGATCTCAAATATCAGGTTTTTATATGCATATAAATTTTCAAACAGATTCTGCTTTGGACAAATAATCAAATATCTGTAAATCCTTTATCACACATGCCGAGTTTTAACGACTTTTGAGGAAAAAGGCTTTTGATAACACTGTGGAAAGGAAAAAATCCTGGTAACCAGCTTCTTCTCCTTCTTCCACAATGTTGTCTACCCTTCCATAGGCAAAATTTTAGTGTTTTGGTCACATAATGTTGTCTGCAAATGCTTTCAATTTCGTCAAGTCTAAAATTTTATAATTTGGTAGAGTTTAACCCTTTCAATAACCCTTTACCACACAATCCCGACTTTTAACGACCCTTGAAAAGAAACCTTTGGAAAACATTGTGGGAAAAGGAGAAAATGCTGGTAACCAGCATTTTCTCCTTTTCCCACGATGTTTTCTATACTTCGAAAAGCAATTTAAATTTTTCAGTCACATATATCTTGTCCTCTGCAAATGCTTTCAATTTGGACTACTCTAAAATTTTGTTGTTTGGTAAAGAGATAACAAGTGAAATTTACAGTGAAATTTACAGTTTGAGTTAGACATACAAATTCGTAAAAAAAGGTATTGCAAAGTGTCACTAAAAACTGGCCCAAAAATGAAAGCCATGCTCTCTGAAATGGAGGCTAAATGAATCTGCAAAAAGTATCAACCCATGTAAGCCTGTGCATTCAGCCCAGGCTAACCTGGGTCGATACTTTTGCTGTCGATCAATTTTCTGTCTGTTCATTGACCAGTTTACCTCATGATTCAGTTGGTTGTTACACAAAATGGATTTAATGGCTTGGTATAATGCATCATGAGTATGGCTCATTCTTATTTTATTTTTCCCCAAACAGAATAAAAAGTAATGTATAGTATAAATCAAGTATCACAACTGTATATCCTATGTACAGTCGTCACTTGATCTAGGATCCATATTCACAAACCATTCCTTAGAACATTCATAGTCTTTTCTCCAGAATTTTCTTAATTTGAAAGTAACAAATCTTCCAAGTGGCTAAATCATTTGGTTTAGCCAATCAGAAGTTGTGATACTTTCAAATTTAGCAAATCTTTGAGGATAAGGCTAAGAATGTCCTCAAGAATAGTTGGTGAATACATGTCCAAGTCTTTTGACAAAAGAAAGTTATGTAGTGCATAAGGAACTTTATGGGTCTTCACATAATAACTGTTCAATTTCTACCGCACAAAGGTATAATTTCAACTATTTCCCAGACATCATTTTTGTCCGAAGTGAAAGAGTCTGCAGATAATAAATGTGATTCAAATGATAGCATATGTTTTAAAAGGTAGAACACGTTGTGGAAAAAGGAGCATATGCTGGTTACCAGCATTTTCTCTTTTTTTCCCTCAATATTTTAAAAGCCATCCTCCTCAGAGTCGTTAAATTTCCTTTTTGTATGGTAAAGGCTTAACAGTTATCCTGCTAAATAAATGAAACGAAACTTTCCAGCCAAAAGTACAAACCAGAATATTGTTGTTTCCATTTATTTTCTGGGTAAGAGACAAAAATCTTCTTATCGGAAAGTGTAGATCCAAGATAAGACTGCACATTCTGTGCAGTCTGATCTTGATCTACACTTTCTGCAAAAGGTCAGCGAGTCGTGCTTAGCAGCCTAGGGGTTAAAGATACTACAGTATTAATTCAATACTTGAGACTTCAGCAAAATTGGAATATTGTGTATTGCCATTTCTATGCACAGGAGAAGGTTAACTCTTTACCAAACAACAAAATTTTAGACTTGTCCAAATTGAAAGCATTTGCAGACGACAAAATAAATATGACTCAAGAATTGAAACTTTACTTTAGAAGAGTAGAAAACATTGTGGGAAAAGGAGAAAATGCTGGTTACCAGCATTTTCTCCTTTTCCCACAAAGTTTTCAGAAGACTTCTTCCTCTGGGTCGTAAAAACCAGGGATTGTTTGGTAAAGGGTTAAGCACAATCTTTTGAATTTTATTTGTTTGTTTATCTAGTTTCGTATTCACCAACCATTCTCAAGGATGTTCTTAGTCTTTTTCTCCAGAATTTCATAAATTTGACAGTAATACAACTTCTGATTGGCTAAACCATTTGGTTTTGCCAATTAGAAGTTTTATTATTTTCAAATTTTGAAAATCTTTGGTTGGTTTAATGGACCCTGATGTTTAACTCTTTAACAAACGACAACAATGTAGACTTGTCCCAATTGAAAGCATTAGCAGACAAATTGGCTTCTTTACAAAAGAAGCCAGGAAAGGTCAGCATCAATGTTTTCAAATAGTTGGCTTTCAATTTCAATACATTTTGTTGTACATGTAAACAAACAAGTAAAAAAGCCGCCACGTAGAAACCTCATGCTTTACATGACGGTCATTTGACCTTCTTGTCGCGTTTTCAAGTCGAATGATCTTGTCCAGCAGTCTTCTTTCTCTTTTTTAATGAAATTCTTCTAATTTTTTTCTTCTGCTTAGATTTTATTTGCTAAGTGAAAAATTACAATTATTTGAGGGGTCATTTGCAGCCATGGCAAATTAATATAACAACTATTTTTTTCTGAAATTCGTCATATAAAAATAAACCACGTATATTTCCTGTTTCGGTTTTTTGATTTCGCTTTATTTACAAAACCATGACGAAACAGACTGTGTATCAGAACAATTTCGCAAGAAAAATGGACTTAGCAAATTCTGTGGCAGTCTGCCTTTTAAACTCACCACTGTTGGAGAGGTCTGATGACCTCTCCAATGACAAGTTAAATGTGACTCAAACAATGATTTCTGCCTTTGCTGGAGTAGAAAACATTGTGGGAAAAGGAGAAAATGCTGGTTACCAGCATTTTCTCCTTTTCCAACAATTTTTTCAGAAGGCTTCTTGTACAGGGTCGTTAAAACTCGGGATTGTGTGGTAAAGGGTTAAACACTGTTAAACCCTTTACCACACAATTCTGACTTTTAATGACCCTGAGAAACAGGCCTTTTGAAAACATATTGGAAAAAGGAGAATATGCTGGTAAGCAGCATTCTCTCCTTTTCCTACAATGTTTTGTACCCTTCCCAAATCAAATTTCAATTTTCAGTCATATTTATAGTGTTACTTTCAAATGCTTTCAATTTGGACTGGTATAAAAATCTATTGTTTGGTAAAGGGTTCATAATCATTTCAGTTACATCATTGCAGCCAGTGCACCTAACCAAGCTGCAGCCAATGCACCTAACCAAGCTGAAGCCAGTGCACCTAACCAAGCTGAAGCCAGTATACCAGACCAAGTCTCCTTGGGGTTTATTCCAACAGTACTTCACAAAACATGTTTTCAATCCACTTGCTGCTCTCCACATTTACATCGTTGAAAAGGTAGTTCTATGTTGATGGCCAGTATTGAATCCTTTTCAAATGCATCAATCGCCATAAAGATTTTGGCTAAGCCTAGGACTGAATTCCTGAGCTATAGACTATTATTCACTGACCATTCTAAATAGCAGTCTTAGTCTAATTCTCTAAAATTGTCAACATTTCTGATCATTTAACTCTTTACCAAACGACAAAATTTTAGACTATACCAAAATGAAAGCATTTGCAGACAACAAAATAAATGCTACTGAAAAATTGAAATTTGTCTTGGGAAGGGTAGAAAACATTGTGGGAAAAGGAGAAAATGCTGGTTACCAGCATTTTCTCCTATTTCCACAATGTTTTCAAAAGGCATCTTTTTTCAGGGTTGTTAAAAGTCGGGATTATGTGGTAATGGGTTTTGCACTGCTCATTTTGGCAAATGCTTTCAATTTGGGCACAGCTTAAATCTTGTTTTCTGGCAGAGAGTAAATATGATGATTGTATATATAGAAATAATTCATGGCAAAAGTGAAACTCTTAGAACAACCTCTCTTATGTCTATTTTCTCCATGTGCTGAAGCGAAAGAAGCATGGTACTTCAATATTGACAGAAAGAGCTATACAGGAAATCAGGTAAACCTCTATTGGATGATTCAGGAAATATTCATTGAAAATGCTTCGTGAAAACATCAATAAAGAGGAAGAAATATTACTTTCTCCTGTCAGATACTGCGTGCAATTGTGCACTTTGCACTTCTCAATCAGTTATTCTCTCGCAAGCATGCCTTTGTATAGTCTCTAGAGGTAAATAGCTGTGAAACATTACGCTGAATGCAAGGAAATGTCAAGTTAAGAAGACAGACAGAAGTAATTCATGTGGTGTTTGTTGTCTGCTGAAAATTCATCTTATAATCTGAACATTACAGGGACCAAGAAATCATTCAAATAATCTGTGTATTGGAAATATTTGACAGTGATAATTGCAATGGTATCAAGTTGTTAATTCAGTAATGTGCTGTAGACTGGTTCTTTTATTTGGCCAGTACAGTGGATTCCACTTCATCGCTACCCTGTTTATTGGGATTTTCGGTTATTAGAAACAATTAGTCCAACACCGATCCTTTTCCTATTTAGACATTGTAAATTTGAACGCTTAATCGCAATCCCGTAAATGGAAACAAGGGCTACTCACTACTAGATTATTTGTGTGGTTGAAAAGTAAATTGCTGCAGAATGCCAAGCATGTATCTAACTATGTGGAAATTTTAAAGGGGGGGTGGAAGCGGCATACACGCCCCCTTAATTCCACCAAAATATGTAGGTCGTAACACTTAACATTCAAATGTTTACATCTTGCAATACAAAGAAAAGTCCTGGATATGCACCTGGTAACATTAGTAAAATATTTGCACTATGATGCCAACTACGTGCAAGTAAACCAGTGTTTTTCTTAAGTAAAATACATTGGGGACACCAGTACACCCTTGCATAAAATCTGACTGGACATTCTGTAAAACAGATCTTTAAGACCACTTCCGTTGAAGTTGATGAAATCTATTTCCTATCCTTACTTTCCAATACTTGAAAATAGCTCATTTGTAGCTGACGACGTTTATACACCATGATGCATACATACTCCTTTTCAGAATATTGTTTTAAATGCTATACTACAATAATTAGGGAACTAGAGGCGCTTGAGCGCCTGTATCGCTCCACAGGCCTGATATTTCTATAATGGCGAAAGGAAGTTTTTAACAATTATCATTCAATCCTGCATTTTAGCTCACTGAAGAAACAATTTGGTAGACAACCACCATAGGAACTTACCTGCAAAACAACAATGAAATCCAATGAATAGTTTTAGAGAAGAAATTTTTCAAAGATTTTACTTTATACCATAAAAGGAAAATGAGTCTCCCATAAAAGCCATGTTTTTTGACAGATCATTTTTTTTTTAAGGAATTCTGTAAACCTGTATCTAAGGAACATTCCTGCAAAATAATAATGCTATCCAAATAGCGGTTTGGGAGGAGAAGATTTTTAAAGGTTTTTTACTTTGGTTGCCATGGCAACCAGAATTCTTCATGGAACACAATTATTTGAAGGAATTTGAAAGAGGACCACCAAAGGAACATTCCTGTGAAATTTGGTAAAAATCCAGTCAATAGTTTCTGAGGAGAAGTTTTTTAAAGAAAAAGTTTACGGACGCACGAACGGACGCACGGACGCACGACGGACACAACGCCATGACAATAGCTCGCTGGCCTTCGGCCAGTGGAGCTAAAAATCAAGACATAGTCTTATAATTTTACAGACTGTCAACAACTAAACTGTACGCGACAACTATTGGAAAAAAAATCTAAGCACGGTCTACGATTCACTATCCACAGTAGAATAGAACAGAATGGAGTATGAATTGTGCATATTGGACAATGAAAAGTGATAAGAAAATTAAGAACAGCCAGCACTTCTGCATTTTTGGTGGGACACTTTCAAAAAACGCACAGATTGTGGACTTGAAATTCCTAAGATCAAGAAAGGCACAGTAAGAAAGTGGTAAAAGCGCAGTGAGTGCATGGTGCAATCTGAATGGTCTTAGAAAGAAAGTAATAAAGACGCAAAGGATGTGTTGCGTGCTTATCAAGAGTGTGACAAAACTCAGTTTGGACTTGTTTGCTACAATGACATCCTATAAGGGGCATAGCAAAGATGTAGAACAAACTTGAAAACTGTATTTTGCCCAATATTTCATCCAGTTTTCCCTGCGTTTGTCATGTTCTAAGAATGGCGTAGGGTCTTTGAGAACTTTGTTAGAGTGTGACTGGGGCATATGGAAATTCTTCTGCCAAGGTCAAGAGTTGGTATTCTAGGTATTTAATTAAATCTTAGACTTGCATAAGAGCCCTGAACTGTGCCCTAATTTCTCTCAACAACCTCTAGCATTTTTTTTGTTGAAGAACACAACTTAGATGACAAAGTGATGCATGACCTGACAATTTTCCCGTTATTTCAAACACAAAAGCACCACCAGACAAGAACAAAGAAAGCAGAGAAATCAATACAGTAAATAATTAAGGCAAGGGTCTAATTTTGCAGAACTTCACTCTCTGTTTCTTGGGAGTATAAACATACAAGCCCTGTAATAAATATTGTCGAAATTGGTGGGGAGACACAGCCTTCTAACAACTAGCAGCTTATTATAGCCCCAGTATTTATACATGTTATCAGGAAAATGAGAGAAAATGGCAGAATTTGTGACTTTTACCTTCACAGGAAACTGCTTTCAAATAACACACTGAACCTGCAAGACATCGCTGATGACTGCTGCAATGTCTTTAGAAAAAAAAAGACTTCCAAACATTCCCCAGTCCTTTCTTTTAACCCTAAACCACACAATCCCAGCTTTTAACGACTCTGAGAAAGAAGCCTCTTGAAAACATGGTGGAAAAAGGAGATTTTCAAAACATGGTGGGAAAAGGGGAAAATGCTGTTAACCAGCATTTTCTCCTTTTCCTACCATGTTTTCTACCCTTCCCAGAACAAATTTCACTTTTTCAGTGACATTTATTTTGTCATCTGCAAATGCTTTCAATTTAGAACTAGTCATAAATTTTGTCGTTTGGTAAAGCATTGAAGATGTGACAATACCACTCAATGAGCCTTTTAACCCTTTACCTCTCAATCTCAAATTTTAACAGCCCTAATCTAAAAGCCTTTTGAAATCATTGTGCAAAAAGGGGAAAAAAGCTGGTAACCATCATTTTCTCCTTTCCTCACAATGTTTTCTAACCTTTCAGAGAAAACAAATCATTGATTTAGCTATGCTTATAACGTAATCTGCAAAATATTTTCAATTAGAACAAGTCTAAAATTTTGTTGTCTGGTTAAGACGTAAAAAAGTCAGGAGCTGAAAAAAATTGAATAATAACATAATTTATATGATTTCATAAACTAAACAGCTACAGGGTTAAGAAGACATTTAACTCTTTACCAAATGACAAAATTATAGACTAGTCCAAATTGAAAGCATTTGCAGACTACAAAATAAATGTGATTGAAAAATTAAAATTTATTTAGGAAAGGGTAGAAAACATTGTGGGAAAAGGAGAAAATGCTGGTAACCAGCATTTTCTCCTTTTCCCACAATGTTTTCAAAAGGCTTCTTCCCCAGGGTTGTTAAAAGTCGGGATTGTGTGGTAATGGGTTAACCCATTACTATATGGAACAAAAATTGTTGCCTTTAAATGCTTTCAATATGAATATACTCTTCAAAAAAAGTTCTTTGACATAGATGAAATACCTCCCTGTACCAAGTGTTGCAAAAACCTCAATGCAGTTAGATTGTCAGATTAAAACATGGTACGAGTTAGAGACAATCCATGGGTAACACGAACAATTGCATGTAAACATTATTGCACGAAAACGTCTATGTCAAATTGCACAAAACATACCCTCCTCAAAATGCACATGCAATTTCAGGTTCATTTGTTGGTCCTGCTGTCACTCCAAGATATTGGCTATAAAATGCCATGAATGAAATGCTTGGGGCAGACCACGTTGTGACACAGCATTGTTACCAAGAAAGCCAAAATTGACGGAGGAACGTTGTTAGAATGCAATTGGGCGGCTACAAGCAGGATCCACGCAACAAGCCGTAGCAAACCACTTTAGTGTATTGAGACAGACAATCTCCAACCTCTGGCATCGGTATAACGCAACTCAAAGTGTCCAGGACAAGTCAAGGTCAGGGCGACCGAGAATAATTACAGTCGCCCAGGAGTGCTACATACGGCTGTGGCATTTGCGTGACCGGACCCTCAGCGCAAGCTCAACAAGAACAGAAGTTCCTGGACTGTGCAGAATCTCCAACCAGACTGTGGGGAACTGGCTACAAGAGGCCGGACTTACAGCTAGAAGACCCATTCAACGTAACGTCTTAATCCCACGTCACCGTGCCGAATGTCTTCAGTGGTGCAGATTGAGGCATAGATGGACCAGGGATCAGTGAAAGGCGGTCCTTTTCACAGACGAGTCCCATTTTCTGGTGAAACGAACCAATGGCCGTACACATGTCTACCGACGTCGTGGGGAACGTTACGCTGCGAATTGTGTACAGGAAGTTGATCGTTTCAGTGGTGGCAGCGTAATGGTGTGGGTAGGAATACGGCACGATGGCAGAACAACACTTGTTCATGTTGATGGGACTCTAAATGGTATCCGGTAGAGAGACGAGATTCTCCGTCATGTTCTTCCCTTCATGAACATAAACAGCGGCGTGTTTCAGCAAGATAATGCCAGACCTCACGTGGCCCGTGTCTGTCAGGAATTTATGTGACAAAACAATATTGCAGTCCTGTCCTGGCCAGCTCGTTCCCCGGATCTGTCTCCAATCGAGCATCTGTAGGATGTCCTGGATCGACATGTCCGTGAGCGACGTCCACCACCTCAGAACCTCCGAGAACTTTGTGCTTCCCCCCAGGAAGAATGGCGGAACATTCCACAACACAAAATTCAGTAGCTTATTGGCTCCATGCGTCTTCGTTGTGAGGCAGTAATTCAGGCTCATGGTGGTCACACAAGGTACTGACCCCTCTGTCACTTTCAGCCTTGTGACTCTTTGATACCAACACTGAACAATGAAATTCTCTATTGAATAAGTGTGGGTATTCCTTAACTTTCCATTCTATGTAATACAATAAACAATATCACATATACTGTGTTTGTAATTAATCTTGCATTCATTGTCAAAGAACTTCTTTTGAAGAGTATAGATCTTAAATTTTGTTGTCAGATATGGATTTATACAATGAAACCAGTAACTAGACAACTTAACTCTTTACTGGGGGACAAAATGTTACACTTACTCATATTGAAAGCATTTGCAGATGACAAATTAAATGTTATTTAAATGGAGAGTTAGTCTTTGAAAGGGTAAAAAAGACTGACGATAAAGGAGATAAAGGTTTTGTTTCCTTTTCCCACAATCCTTTCAAAAGCTGTCTTCCTCAAGGTCATTAAAAATTATGAGATTGTTTGATTGAGGGCTAAAGGTATCTTTTTCTGTCCTGGAGTTGGACGAGATCACATCAAAATGTGTTTGTAATGCAAGGCTTTATGTATTGGATAATTGTACCATTGAGCCTCATTCTGACATTCAACTAGTTGGTCCAAATGTCAAACCAACACAAGTCACAAAATGTCAAGTTTTCCCTAGGTGCAAAGATATAATCACATGTACACGGAAAGCTTGAAATGATTTAAAATATTTTGAAAAATGGAGAGATTGCTAATTCTAAAATTATTTCCCTATTTCTCACAAAGCTTCCAAAAGCCATCTTACTAAGGTTCATGAAAATATGCCTAGACAAATGATGTAATAGGAGTTAACTTAAATATTCGTAAATTAAGAAATGGGACAGAAAACTCCAACCAACAGCGAACTCATCCATCATAGTATCATCCTGACCTTGACACAAAATGTAATGAAATACCGTAAATCACTTTAAATTAGAGAGAACTTTATTTAGCGAGTTTGTCCCATTTTTCCCATTTTTATTTTTTCGCGTGTTGTTAAATTCGCGACTTACCAATGTGCTCAAAACCGGAAGTGGATCATTTATTTCAGGAACTTTTATGCCGAAAATAGGTCGGTTATTGTACGGAGGAAAATGCAAATACGAAAAATAAATTATGCAATTTCCTAAGTAGAACTAATCTGTTACATTATTTTTCACACGAAGATGACTGTTGGTGAATGTAAGCAGACGAATTTTTGCTTTTTCTGCAATGTTTCTCAAGATCTTCATTTATTTTCCTAAAGATAAGGGCAAAGCCAGCTAAATCAGGATATACCAGCAACCAGGCATTAACTTCCCTAAATCTATGGAAAAGGGAACAGGGGTTTAACAGGATTCTTCCGATATTTAAAGTAATGTAGATCGATTATAATATTGTGTACACCCATTTGTGTAGTGTGTATTGTTTGTCACTTTGAATGATTTGTTTTTCACACATTACGATTTCGTCTTTATTTTCACAAGTTTGAGAAGATAATTATCACATATATTGAGTTGGTAAGAGATGAAATGGACCTACAACTGAGACAGCATGTGTTATGCATGTTTGATATTTACAAGGCCTATTAAATTTTAGATGAAGTCATGTTTTGAAGACTTACATACCGATGAGATCCCAAAACAAGTGCCTAGTAACGAGTAACGAATCTCTGTCTGTTGATATGCGTCTGTCTAGGGTAAAACCAGTGCATGCAAAATGGTTGGTAAAATTACTTCCAACGCTTGGAAACGATGAAAAGAATATCAAGAGAGGGTTGGTTCAAGGAGACATTGAAAGTGACTGAAAGGGACCTAACTTTTGTAATTACGAGGCTATTATTAAGGAGTTACATTTTCTTTGGTGTAAGTTGCGATGCATGATGTATCTATTTCTCGGAAACATGATTGTAATTGTTTCAATAATAAAAAAAACATTTTTTTGTGAAGTTTTGATTAATTTGATATAAGTAGGGACATCCATTGTTAGAGCTGTTTCTTATTTAAACAAAGAGATGAGTCTAGTTGTACGATAATATGTAGATACAATTTCGGACAGGACAGTTTCCGGATAGTACATAAACTTTCGGTAAGACTATTTCTGTTATCAATATTTCACTAAAACCTTGAATTCACAAAGAGAAAAACTTGCAAATATTAGCGAAAATTAAGTTCTCATGAAAAAAAAGTGATTTACTGTATTAGTTCTAGGCAATATCGATCAGAACTGCTACTAAAAACTACTCAAAACTACTACTTTTCCTAAAGAAAAACCATTTCAAACAAATTCTTGCCTTCAACCCTCAGAGAACTGGTCAATTCATGTGGATTTTTTTTTTACAGGATCAGATGACCCTAAATACATTTCAATGTCAAAAAAATATCCCAATCAGCAGACTTTGAATATAGACCTAAGATCAAACTGCACATTCTATTCAGTCAGATTATGTCTTACATTGTAAATGATAGACTGATCTACACTATCTACCAAAACAACTTAAGCTGTGACTTGTTCTACATTTAGGGTATACTATGCTGACGAGAAAAAGAAACGCTCCATCGGAAACAGACGATAATTTGAATATAAGAAAACCTTTCAGAGAAAGTAAATAATGCATACATATATATTCGCCGACAAACCTAGCCAACACAAAATCGAATCGATTTGCTTTATCCAAAAGCTAAGCCCAAGCTTATGTGCACGGCTTGCTCGTGAAGCCCGTTGTCATGAACCACGTAGTCTTGCTTATCAAAATTACAGAGGTACATGTATTCAATGATACAGAACCCGAGTACAAGCGATTTTTTTTGAAAAGTCGTTTTCTCAAAATGCCGAGATTAAATGCTGAAGAAAGGGCTCGATGTATGGCCATGTTGGAGTGTGGTCTTACCCAAGATCAGGTTGCGAGACATTTTAACATGTTGGAGTGTGGTCTTACCCAAGATCAGGTTGCGAGACGTTTTAACGTGGCTACGTCCACAATTGTGCGTCTCGTTCAACGGGTCAGGGTGACAGGAACAACTGCAGATAGGCCGAGGTCAGGCGCACTATGTGTGACGTCAGTGAGACAGGATAATTATATCCGTCAACGTCACCTACATGACAGATTTTTGACAGCGGAATCAATGTCACCTTTAGTGGTGGATAACCGAGGGGTGCCGATTAGTCGGTTCACTGTAAGAAATCGACTGTTGCCCCGTGGGATACGCTGTCGTAGACCATTACGTTGTCCAGTGTTGACGGCTTGTCATCGTAACCAACGGCTTGAATGGGCTTGAAATCACAGAGGACAGCGTTGGCAAAATGTAGTATTTTCCGACGAATCGCGTTTCAACTTATCTAACGCCGATGGACGTATACGGGTATATAGACGACGTCATGAACGCTACTCAAACAACACTATTCTAGAGTATGATCACTTTGGTGGCCGTGGGATTATGGTGTAAGCAGCCATAAATCGTCAATTTAGGTCTCAGTAAGTCAATGTTGAAGGAAATCTGACAGCCAGGCAATACATTAATCAGATTTTGCAACCTGTCGTTGTTCCCCTCTTCAGACAACGTCAAGGATTAGTTTTACACCATGATAATGCTGGCCACATGTTGCACGCATTACGAGGGACTTTCTACAGTATAGGCACATTGATGTGTTGCCATGGCCAGCACTTTCCCCTGATTGTAATACCATTGAACACGCATGGGATTACATTGGGCGACGTTTACGTCGATGTCAAGCCCAGCCCAGAAACGTCCAAGAATTGGCTAGGGCCCTCCACGAAGAGTGGGACAGATTCCCACGATACTTGCTTCAGAACTGGTGTGGTTCCACGAGAAGGCAGCTTGCCGCAGTGATTGCCAGTAGAGGTGGCCATACACGCTACTGACTTTTCTGGTGAAATTTTGGTGACTAGTCTGAAATGATTGTCCATTTTACCCCGATAAAAATCATGAAATCCCGCACAATGAACTCGTTTTACACAAAAAATGATTGAAGTCTTGAATGAAAAAATTCTTATTAGTTTGGTTTCAGAAAAAATAAAATATGCCAAGTTTTTACAGGATGAGGCGTTTCTTTTTCACGTCAGCATATATAGCTTTATACAGTGAAGTTGTTAGTTTTCTCATTATTATGTGTTTGAATAAGCATGATTTTGCTTTTCTATATTAAGTCTTTATCTCTCAATTCCAAGAATGAATGACCCTGAGAAAGAAGCCTTTTGAAAACGTTGTGGGAAAAGTAGAACATACTAGTAACCAGCATTCTTTCCTTTTCCCACTGAGACAAATCTTATCGTTTGAGCTGTATCCGATGAGTTGTTTGCAAGTCCTTTCATTATGGACCAGTTTAAAATTTTGTTGTTGAGTAAAGGGTTAATCAAAATAAGCTTATTTATCATTAACTTAACTCTTTACCAGACGACAAAATTATAGACTGGTCCAAACTGAACGCATTTGAAGATGACAAAATAAAATGTGACTGAAAAATTGAAATTTGTTTTGGGACGAGTAAAAAACATTGTGGGAAAAGGAGAAAATGCTGGTTTCCAGCATTTTCTCCTTTTCCTACAATGTTTTCAATAGGCTTGTTTCTTAGGGTCGTTAAAAGTCGGGATTGTGTGGTAAAGGGTTACACATCATTTCAGTCCTATCATCAGAGGTGATAACAATTCATGGCTCTCAATCCTGAAATCTGTTAAATGTGATATCAA
Source organism: Hippopus hippopus (assembly GCA_946811185.2). NCBI lineage: Eukaryota > Metazoa > Mollusca > Bivalvia > Cardiida > Cardiidae > Hippopus > Hippopus hippopus. The sequence continues at coordinate 63,838,329 of OX328099.1, read as the reverse complement.
TCTTTTAATGAAAATATTTTCCTACAGACTCTGTAACTTTGATTTAAATGATTTTTTTTCCACCTAATACTGACCAGTATAGGTAATTTTACGATAGTGACTGAAAATCAACATGAATTTGACAATATTGGTAATCCAAGCTGCCCAGTATATTGTTGTTTTAATCCGAAAATCAGGCTTTATCCTGAACATCGACCCCAGACCGCCATCCACACCCCCCACCACCATTGTCTGCGCATGTCATATTCTTCGAAGATTCGACCTGTCTGCTATGACGCATCACCCATCCCTGGATACTTGGGAAAAGTAGGACTTATACCGTAGCTATACCCAAGCCTGTAGGGCCTGTTTTAATAAATGGCCGGTGCATAGGTTACCTGCTAGCTGAACATAGCTGAATGAATTGCACCAGGTAGCGTTTTATTAAGTAAACGTTTATTTTATTTTGAAATTCAAAGTAATGGTTGTTGTTTTGAAAAATTAGTCCGCTTCTGTACCCAGAATGCCCAAATTAGATAGATGTGTATTTGTAGAATGCCATCTAGTGGAAGATAATGCCCCCACCACCACTCTCAAGGTAACACAGAACCAGAGCATTTAACAATACTTCCTAGGTTATCAATCCAGAACAAAGGACTGGAAAAAGGAGTATTGCCCATGAACATTACAACAATGACAGGCTTCTGTTAAGATAGAAGAGCTCCTGTAGGGACAGAATTTAAACTCTTTACAAAACAACAAAATTTTAGTCTGTAAGTTCAAAACATTTGCAGATAAAACCTATGAAATAATACTCAGATGGAATATGTGTCAAAAACGGGGAAAACACAGGCAAAGGAGAAGATGCTGGTTACCAGCATTTTCTCCTTCTCCCACAATGTTTTTAAATGCCTTTTACCTAGGGAGTCATTAAAACTCAGGATTGTGCAGTACAGGGCTAAACACCCAGGTTACAACATCCATAGCTTCGCCCTTCACCAAACAAGTTCGTGTTTTAATGACCGTTATGAAGAAGGGCTTGGAAAACATTGTGGAACAAGGAAAAATTACTCGTAACCAGCACTTTCCCCCACACAGCAAAATTTTGACTTGTCCAGATTCAAAGCATTTGCAGACAACAAATTAAATGTAGCTCAGTTGGTTGGGAGTAGTAAGGGAAGGGAGCATGGGAACTACCCCGGCCTGGGTAGTTCCCATGCTCCCTTCCCTGAGCGCCCTATATCACCGTCCCTGACAAAAAAATGTGTCCCTATATGCTGTCCCCGAAAGATTTTGTCCTTATGGTAACGTCCCTGAGAGGGATTTAGCATTCAAAATGGCGGCCGTGTGGATGGCACTCTGGGGACAAAAATGCCCCAGGCTCCCGTCCCTGAGCGGAATTTTTTGCAAAAAAGGGAAAAGGGGGGGAGTTTTTCCTAGGCTCTCTACCCTGAGAGGGATTTAGCATTCAAAGTGTCGATCTTATGACTGACAGGCTGGGTAAAAAAATGGTCAGATCACTGAGTTGGACTTAGTTTTTTCACCCTATGGATGATTTTTTTCTCTTTCTAATTGCCTGACCATTGAGTTGGACTTAGTTTTTTCACCCTATGGATGATTTTTTCTTTCTAATTGCCTGAGCATTGAGTTGGACTTAGTTTTTTCACCCTATGGATGATTTTTTTCTCTTTCTAATTGCCTGGCCTTTGAGTTGGACTTAGACTTTTTTCTGCATCTCTATGAATGATTTTTTCTCTCTAAATGGAATTTGTTCCTATATCGCTGAGTTGAACTTAGACTTTTTTCTTCCCCTATGTATGATTTCTAAATGTCTGATCACTGAGTTGGACTTAGTCTTTCTGATTTTTTCTGCATCTATGAATGAATTCTCTTTTTAATTGCCTAAGCATTGAGTTGGACTTAGACTTTTTTCCCTATGAATGATTTTTCTCTTTCTAAAAGGAATTTGTCCCTATATCATTGAGTTGGACTTAGTCTTTTTTCTACACCTATGTATGATTCTTACTCTTTGCAGTATAACTCTCTGGAGTGTATCTCTTCTAAAAGAAAGATAGAACTTTCGTGGTAGATGGTTAGTCCTGAAAAGGACTGTTGGGGTTAGCTCTGAAAAGAGCTGTGACAATTTGAAGAAATGGCAATTTGAAGATAGAACTTTCGTCTGACAGCTTGAAGATAGAACTTTCGTCTGACATCTTGAAGATAGATCTTTCGTGGTAGATGGCTAGTCCTGAAAAGGACTGTTGGGTTAGCTCTGAAAAGAGCTGTGACAATTTGAAGAAATGACAATTTGAAGATAGAACTTTCGTCTGACAGCTTGAAGGTAGAACTTTCGTCTGACATCTTGAAGATAGATCTTTCGTGGTAGATGGTTAGTCCTGAAAAGGACTGTTGGGGTTAGCTCTGAAAAGAGCTGTGACAATTTGAAGAAATGGCAATTTGAAGATAGAACTTTCGTCTGACAGCTTGAAGATAGAACTTTCGTCTGACATCTTGAAGATAGATCTTTCGTGGTAGATGGCTAGTCCTGAAAAGGACTGTTGGGTTAGCTCTGAAAAGAGCTGTGACAATTTGAAGAAATGACAATTTGAAGATAGAACTTTCGTCTGACAGCTTGAAGGTAGAACTTTCGTCTGACATCTTGAAGATAGATCTTTCGTGGTAGATGGTTAGTCCTGAAAAGGACTGTTGGGGTTAGCTCTGAAAAGAGCTGTGACAATTTGAAGAAATGACAATTTGAAGATAGAACTTTCGTCTAACAGCTTGAAGGTAGAACTTTCGTCTGACAATTTGAAGAAATGACAATTTGAAGAAAAGATAGAACTTACGTCTGACAATTTGAAGAAAGGTAGATCTTTCGTGGTAGATGGTTAGCCCTGAAAAGGGCTGTTGGGGTGTCCCTAAAAGGGAGCTGGTTTTGGAGGTTGTGTTTTTAAGCACAACCTCCAACCTTCCTGCAGGCTGGACAGCTACTTGCTGCCCGCCTCTTTAACCTCTTCAACTCCCGTTCATCCAGGCCAAAGTCCAAAGAGAACGAAGGCTCAGCGTCTTTGTTCCAATCTTCGCTCTGAGGCACGACGAACTCCTTCTTCTTCTTGTCGTCCATCTTTTTTCTGGATGATAGCTGGGCAAGGTCCCAAAAATCCATATCTCTTAAACCGCACTCCATATTGTCTACAAGTCGCAGAGAATGAACGATGTGCGGGAAATGACACTGGGTTTTATAGCTTTACAGGAGGATTGAACTAGTTGACCCATGACGTCATTTTCTCCTATGTTTTTCCCGCGTCGGCGTTTCATGCTGTTTTGGCTCCAAATTAATGTTATCCAATCAGATTCAGCGTTTTATTTCTAATACTAAATGTTTTATTGTTGACCAATCCGTGGGTTTGTTACATTTTCTTGTTTGGGGATTTTTATTGTTGACCAATCCATGGGTTTGTTACATTTTCTTGTTCGGGTTAGAAAAAACTAGAGTTTAACTAACCTATGACTTTTTTGATTATGAGTCTTCTGACAAAATGAAAAGAAAGATGATTATTTAAGATAGCTAGCCCTGAAAAGAGTTGCTTTTTGTACAGAATGCACTTTTTTATACCCCTCTCTTTCTTTTGATTGATTCCATTTTATCTAGCATTTGCATCAGATGTTCAATTTCATGTCTGATATATCTGAAACGTTCTCTTTCTTCTAACCAGAAGAGCAATAAGAGAAAAAATGTTAATCCAAACATTGTACGATACTGGTTCAGGTTTTACAAAAAGTTAATGGTGATGAGAAAAAATAATCAAGAGTTTAGTGTTTTATATGTGTAATGGATCACTTTTTAGTTTTTTCATCCTATGAATGATTTTTCTCTTTCTAAAAGGAATTTGTCCCTATATCAGTGAGTTGGACTTAGACTTTTTCTGCATCTATGAATGATTTCTAAATGTCTGAGCACTGAGTTGGACTTAGTTTTTTCTTCACCTATTATGATTTTTTCTCTCTAAAAGACTGAGCACTGGGTTGGACTTAGACTTTTTTTATTCTATGAATGAATTTTCTTTTCTAAATGTCTGAACATTGAGTTGGGCTTAGTCTTTTTTCTGCATCTATGAATGATTTTTTACTCTTTGGAGTGTAACTCTCTGGAGTGTGAGTCTTTGCAGTGTAACTCTTCTAAAAGAAAGAAGTTTGACAATTTGAAGAAATGACAATTTGAAGAAAGATAGAACTTTCGTGGTAGATGGTTAGCCCTGAAAAGGGCTGTTTTGAGAAGAGCTGATTTTATGAAAATGTTTATTCAGTATCAGCATCAGTCGATTCACTGTCTGACTCACTCCTTTCAGTGGCGATTTGCGCACGGAAAAGACGGGTCACCTGCTCAGTTTTTAAAATAACATACTGAAAATACATCTCAAGCATGCCCTCAATAATGAGTTCCTTCATCCGAAGGTTATAACAGAACAGCCTGTTATTAGCAAGCTCAGCCCTCTCGTATCGTCTTCTCACTGCAGCTAGGCGTTGTTTAAGTAAGACGATTTGTCTCCTTGCTCTTATTAACTTTCGCTCAGTATCCATCCAAGTGACGACTGGTGATTGTCTTGAAGCCATTGTGAAAAAATGAAATGCTTGGAAAATAAATCACCGAGATTTATAGCTTTTCAGACGGATTGAACTAGTTGACCCATGACGTCATTTTCTCCTATGTTTTTCCCGCGTCGGCGTTTCATGCTGTTTTGGCTCCAAATTAATGTTATCCAATCAGATTCAGCGTTTTATTTCTAATACTAAATGTTTTACTGTTGACCAACCCGTGGGTTTGTTACATTTTCTTGTTCGGTGATTTTATTGTTGACCAATCCGTGGGGTTGTTACATTTTCTTGATCGGGTTAGAAAAAACTAGAGTTTAACTAACCTATGACTTTTTTTGATTGTGAATCTTTGCAGTGTAACTCTTCTAAAAGAAAGAAGTTTGACAATTTGAAGAAATGACAATTTAAAGAAAGATAGAACTTTCGTGGTAGATGGGTAGCCCTGAAAAGGGCTGTTTTGTTTTGGAGGCTGTGTTTTTTTCCAGTTCTAATGGCAACACCCGAAATTCGCTTGGCAAATGGGGCATGCTGTAATCTTCCTCCCGAACTCGATATCAACCAAGATGATATCCGGTGTTGTCTTTAATAATAGCTGAACTAATCTTTCGCCGAGATCTTTGTATGGCTGTGTTATACGTCGCAGTTGGTTTTGTTCCTCCTCTCCTACGAGACGGGTGGTTAGTTGCAATAACTGCTGCCCTGCATTTAGATACTCTTGGAGAGCCTCACGTAGTTGATGATTTACCTCCTCCATATTGATAATGTTTCCGAATATTGACACTGCTTTCGAAGTAATCGTTAGCTGAGAGTCAAAGAAATGGTGAATGTATGAAAATAACGCTGGACTTTATACGTTTACAGAGGATTGAAATTTTTTACAGAGCTCGGACCTGGCAGAAAGCACATACATTTTTTCCATGCTACGTTTCATGCTGTTTTGGTTCCAAATTAATGTTATCCAATCAGATTCACCGTTGTTTTTTTCTAATACTAATTGTTTTATTGCTGACCAACCCGTGGGTTTGTTACATTTTCTTGTTCGGGGGATTTTATTGTTACCCAATCCATAGGGTTGTTACATTTTCTTGTTCGGGTAAGAAAAAACTAGAGTTTAACTAACAGTTGTGAGACGTTGTATGGAAAAAATGTAACCAGAACAAGTCTTTTGGGGAAAAACAGAATGAAGAACTCTATTGTTTTTTGAACTTTTATTTATTGAACTTTTATTTACTGAACAGAACTAAACATTGAAACATTTTTTTGCAATGCATCATAAAAAAATTTCTTGACAATGAAAAAAATTTCTTGACAATGAAAAAATCACAAGCAAACATTTTTTTGCAATGCATCATAAAAAAATTTCTTGACAATGAAAAAACATTTTCTTAACAATGAAAAAAATCGCACTGAAATATTTTTTTCACAATGAATTATTCACAACGATTTGATCACGATGAAAAACACACTGAATTATTTTTTCGCAATGAATTATTCACAACGATGTGATCACGATGAAAAAAACACACTGAATTATTTTTTGTAATGAATTATTTTACAATGAATTAATCGCAAAAACAGTATATAACAAATTTTTATAATGCAAATTCACAAACACCACGAGTTTCACGTTTGTTTTCATATTCCGTAATGTCTTTATGCAATTGCTCATACCCAAAAAACATTGTATACTCACTGTCCATATCGTCGAAATCTCGTAGTCCTATGAATGGAGCAACATGTCTATAAGCGTCTTTTGTTGAAAGAGTTGAATTCACTACTTCTTCTGTAACATCTCTATCAAATAGAATATACCCTGACGTGGTTTCCACTGTTTCTCCGTAGGAATCATGAACAGATCCTTTTTTGTAGCGTAAGTAAAAGTCAAATAGAACTGATTTTATTTTCACAACGTTAAGAAAACTTTCTTCTGTTGTTCCTATGATAAAAAATGTCCATCGACTTGTGGATCGAAACAGTTTACTAATAACATTGTCTTTCATACAGCTATCTGCTAAATAAGTCTTGAGAACGAGATCCAGCCCCGAATCGTCCACCATCATCGCAATAAAGTTGAATATAGCATACACTTTGTAGGACTTTTCTCCTTTTGCAACCCATTTAAACATTTTTTTGATCCAAATTTTCACACAGAAAAAAATAATGTTAAGCTGTGTTCGTTCATCAAGCGTATGCTGTCGAACAAATTCTCCATAAATTTTTTCACGTAGTTCTATTGGTAACGGCAACATGATTGTTATTTTTTGAACAGTTGTTAATATTTTTTCCCCGACTTACTTTGAGTGATTGGTACACAACAATGTGATATGAAATTATTTTCTCAAGCTTTTATAACCATAGGGTACAGTATCAGTACCATTTACAATGACTCTCTTGGTGTATACAGAACGAAACGTTTTTGTTTGTGGTTCACTGGTAACCGTTCTATCTCTGTGTCTTTTAATTTTACAATCATACTGAATTTTGATTTCTACTGTACGATCCAAAGCACATTTCGAATATGTATCGAAATTTACCACCTGTTTTGTATTGTAATCCAGAGTAATCCCCTTTACTTTACATTTGCTTATCTCTTTTCCATCTTTTGTTTTCATTTTGTAAGCATAATTCTTAGGTCCAAGTCCTCTGAATTGAGTAATTTTACAAGCAGGTTCTTCATCAGTCCATTTTCCTAACCGGCTGTTAATAATAGGGGGATTCCATAATTCGGGGTCGTGAATGTACATACAACTATCTGTATCGAAATACAGAACTCTATCTTTTAACTTTTCAAGAACGCTGTACAATTCCAACCTTGCATAAGCTGTTACGTAAGAACCTACTACCACATTGGCTGTAGCATGAGTGTCAATATGTTCCAACTTTGTTTCATAGTTAACCAAGATGAATGAGCAGTTCTCATCAAAGATTTCTACATGCTTTACAATGAAATTGGGATTGGTGACTAATTCGAAATATTTAGACGGATCACTGATGTATTCCGTCTGGGTCATTTTTTCACGCTGAGCTAATTTTCCCCAAAGACAGTTCAACATAATCTTAGCAAATGATCTTCTCCCAGGATTTCTTTGAATACAACTTGGATCAAGACGAACACCTTCTGCCTTCTCATATTCACAAACGAACTGATCTTTTTCTGAGTCTGATTGACAGCTATCTGGATAACCACTGGCTTCTTGCTTAATTTTCAAGAAATTGTCCACATAATGTTTAAAGAACTGATCTGACACAGAATTGAAATGCCAAATTTCATACACTTGCAATAATCGATAACCGCAGTCAAGAGCCTTGAATAATTCAAAAGTAACCCAAGTTCCGACCAAAGCCCTCTCTTCTTTACCATGTCTACAAATGTTTGAGCTTTCTTCTGCACATTTCATACAGAGGGGAAACATCATTTTGTTGTTACAGTGAACTGGAAGAACGGGGTGAAACAAATCAGTTGGAGGCAAAACTTTACACTTGATTAATCCCTCATATTGGCGAATATTGTTCATATCAATATTCTCAGTAGACAAAATTTCTGGCTGACCTACAGGATAGGATTTGTGTTTACAAACATAAGGGTATAGAGAACAGATATCGATGTACTTGATTTCCTTTTTGGTTTTTTCATCAACATCATATCCAATTTTTATTGCATTACATCTTCCCCCGGACAAACCGTCCCTCGGATCGATAGGGTCCCAATGTGGATATAACTTTTCAATGTGTTTTTTGTACTCTTTATCCTTCATCTTAGCATCAAATTCGTGTTCCCAAATGTACACTACATTATATCCCATGTCTTCGATATCTGCTATACGTTCAAAAGTACATTTGAACAATTCAGACATGGGTTTTCCATTAATAGGATTGATCTGTTTTCGATCTGTATAGCATACAGGACAACCATGATACAAATCCCCAAGAAATTCATAAACAGTGTTTGATTGATGGTGAAAACCATCTACACTATATTTCCCGATTTGAACTTCACCACCATTTTTTGCATGCTGAATATTAATACCTTTTTCCTGAGCAATGCTTTGAACCCATCGTATCGCTTTCATAGAAAAGCGACGTCTGGATGAGTCTTTACTTGAAATGATAGCTATTTGATTTTCTGGTAAATATTTGCTTCGCCACACCTTGTTACAGGCATCTGCGATGGTAATCGCCTCTAAAAATGGACAAATACCACCCTGTTCGATAAACAGCTTTCTGAATTCAGCACATCCTCGTCTGAGGATATCAACGTCTGATCTACAGTACATTTCCATCTCCTTCTGAAAATTGAATTCCTCACCATTTCGAACTTTGTCATTATACCAAACTATAAATTTTGACCTAGCCTCTTCAGACATTGAGTCGGGTTTGTAATAAGACATATCCAAGTAGGGTCCGATGTAACTCCAAAATTCATCTGTATTCGCCCAGTGAGGAAAGTAACCTTTTTTCATTTCTTGAAGGCTAAAGGTGGATGGAAATTTTGCCAAACCAAAACTCATGAAATTGAAAGAATCGATCAGACGTACACCGTTCAGTTCTAACTTCATAATATTGTTTCCATTCATGATCAATTTTGGGACTTTTAACCCAACTTTGACAATATAGTCAAGAATGAACTGCCCGTCATAACCTTTGAAATTATGGGCAATAGCCGTAACCCCTTTATGATGTTTTGAAAAGAGCCAGTTGCAAAATTGACTCAAAGTTTCTTCACCTTGAAAAATAACTTCCCTACCCTCTTCAAATTCACTGCATGTAGAACAATGAAAATCAAGTGATTTATCGATACATTCATCACACGCTCTGTGTGCGATACAATAATTTGGGATGTGCACACCTGTGTCTTGTTTGCATTCAAAATCAAAGAAAATAAACTGTGGTTTTTTGACTACAGAAGAACTCGTCTCGTCATCGCTGTCATGGTTCAACTTACTTTGGTAAGGTTGAATATAGCATTGATGAGAAAAGTTAACAATTCTCTTACAGATATGACATCTTTTCTTTCCATTGCAAACATGATTTTTCTTTCTGATATGATATTGTACACCGCATTTCGAACAGAGTTTCACTAATTCACAAATGGATTTCTTTTCTTTACCATTTACAGTTCTGTGATTTTCAAAGCATTCAGCACTAAAAAAACGTCTACTGCAAACACTGCAAACATATTCTTTTGATTCTGATGGACATTTTCCTTTGCGGTAACAACCTTTACAGATATTTGAACAAGTATGACTTTCCCGTTGAGGGTAACCCACATCACAGAACTCACAATAATATGCACAACTAAGAAAACCTTTGATAGATTTGATGTAGTCATAATGGTTTTGATGAAAGTACAAATGTATGATCTTACTATTGGCTTTCACTTCTGGATGTTTAAATATTTTTTCCACTTTTGAATGCTGTTGATGAACTTTAATGATATAGCCTTTTTCATACAAGATTGTTTGAATTTTTTTGTATTCATCAATTCCTACAGACTGTGTTGGTGAAACTCCAGCTTCATGTAACAATTTCTCAGCTTCAGTCTTTTGAAGAAGACATTTTGAATGCTAAATCCCTCTCAGGGTAGAGAGCCTAGGAAAAACTCCCCCCCTTTTCCCTTTTTTGCAAAAAATTCCGCTCAGGGACGGGAGCCTGGGGCATTTTTGTCCCCAGAGTGCCATCCACACGGCCGCCATTTTGAATGCTAAATCCCTCTCAGGGACGTTACCATAAGGACAAAATCTTTCGGGGACAGCATATAGGGACACATTTTTTTGTCAGGGACGGTGATATAGGGCGCTCAGGGAAGGGAGCATGGGAACTACCCAGGCCGGGGTAGTTCCCATGCTCCCTTCCCTTACTACTGTTGGGTATGTTGTTGAAAAAACAGAAAACATTGTAGGAAAAGGCAAAAATGTTGGTTAACAGCATTTTTTCCTTTTCTCACAATGTTTTCAAAAGTCTTCTTCCTCAAGGTAGTTTAAAGTCAGGATTGTTTGGTAAGGGTTAAATAGGCAATTCACTCTAGATGACATCCATATTGAAAACCATCAGGAAAGGGAGAAGACTTTACATTTAAGGGAAGGGAGACGACTTCATAATAATTAAGATCTAGGATATTTTTTGCTACATAGGAGGATGAATGATGTATAATTTCTGTATTGCTACCATATATAGACAATAAATGGTCCACCTACAACATGACTACAAATTAAGAATTATTTACTCTTTGCCAGGCTGTAAAAAAAATAACACTTGTCCATATAGAAAGCAATAATATAGACCAGGAGAGAATGTGGCTCAAAAAATGTGTTTCGTCTTTAAAAGGGTAGGAAACCAGGTTGATTGGGGAGAAAATGTGGGTCACAAGCGTTTTTTCCTTCTCTCACAATTTTTTCTTAAGCCATCTTCCTTAGGTCATAAATGGAAAGGTATTAATGATTACTCCCCTGTAATGTCAAATGAAACTTATATTGATTACATAAAAAAAAAATGATGTCTCCCTAAAGCCAGATTTTCTCATATTTGGTTCCTGCACACCCACCTCTTTCTTGTCCTCTAATCTAATAGAGAGAGACATTACTTTGTTTTAACAAGTAACTCTTCACAAGAACCAAGAAAATTTACAAATAGCAAAGTTTTGACTCATGTCAGCCTGTGCTGACATGGGTTGGTAATTTTTGCAGATGCAGTAAACCTCCTTTTCACAGAGCATGGTTCATTTGTTTGTGATATGAAATTTACCCTTTTTTCTTCATTCTTTCCAATGGCTACATAACTTTGTACCACATGAGAAAAATGTAGACTTGTGCAAATCAAAAACAATTGCAGACGACAATTTAAATGTGATACAAATGATGAAATTTGTCTTTGATCGGATAGAAAACATCGTGGGAAAAGGAGAAAATGCTGGTTACCAGCATTTTCTCCCTTTCCCAAAATGTTTTCAAAAGACCTCTTCCTCAGAGTCGTTAAAAGTCGGGATTGTGTGGTAAAGGGTTAAAGGAGAAAATTTCCTTGTAAATAATTCTCTGTCTCACCTGTACAGAAAAAAGTGATATGCCTGAAAAAGAAGGTCTGGCATGGGGTACCAGTACAAAATATAGGATAGTCCCATCAGAATAATAAAACTCCATTCTACATACTGTGGGTGTAATTGTCAAATTAAACAATTTGAAAGAAATGTACAACCCTGATCATGTCAAAAAATACAGAAAAAAAAAATCTCTCAAATTTGTTTTTCTATGATCATAGCATTCTCATCTTTATGCCAGAGTTAGCTCCCTTCTTAGAAAGCCTATGACATTTTTGTTACCAATGCATGAAATCATTGGAGTAAAAAAACAGTCTAGTATCACAATATCAAGGCTCTTTTTTTCCTAATCTTATATAATACTGAACAGAGTTAATTTAAGATCAGTTTGTTAATGATGTTTTCAACAGTATTTTAGTTCTATCACAACTCTTGAACTCTTTACCAAACAACAAAATTTTGGACATGTCCATATTGTAAGCATTTGCAAACACCACTATTAATGTGACTCACAAGGGTAGAAAACATTGTGGGAAAAGGAGAGTGTGCTGGTTACCAGCATTTTCTCCTTTTTCCTCAATGTTTTCAAGTCTTCTTCTTTAGTGTCGTCAAAATTTGGGATTGTCTGGTAAAGAGTTAAGTTTCACAGGAACTATAGAAAACAGTGCCTTGTCAACTGACACTCCAGAAAACATTTTCCTTTGATGAATAAGAAAAAAAAAAACCATAGCAATTTTACAGAATGAGTACAGGCAGATATCGCTGCATATCAGAAAGTGGGGATCAAGAACAGAATACACAAAATATTCTGTCTGAGTTTTATCTACAACTTCAAAAGCACTTAAAACTCGTTCTTTGCCATAAAAGGGATAAGAAAGACTGAAGAAATTCCATTAAAGAAAATAAGAACTCTGTGTGGGTCTCCTTATTTCTGTCTACCATATCATTGGTTTGAAAGATTTAGTATTGGATGTCTCCCGAGTAGTAGGTATCAGAGACTGTTTTGTGAAAGATTTATGGCTGGTAAGGCTTTAGCTCTTTACCAGACAATACTTTAGACACGGCCATATAAAAAGTACTTGCAGATGACACATAGAATGTGTCTCAAAGGAAAATGTTTCCATTTCATGGGATAGAAAACATTGTGAAAAAATGCTGGATACTAGTATTTTCTCCATTCCCCACCATGTTTTCAAAAGTCTTCCCTCTCAGGATCATCAAAAGACAGGAATGTTTGGTAAAAGGTACACACATTATATCCCGCAGACAACTTTTTTGTATTGCAGCAGGAAAATTTTCATTAACTCTTTACCAAACAATCCTGTATTATTACAATGAAAAGATGGCCTTTAAAACATTGTTGGAACCTAACACAGTGTTCTACTCTTTCATAAAAGATCAACTGAGCAACATGAAATTCATCCATTGTATACACTTTTAATATTTTATTGAGAATAAAGAGTTAGAGACCATTTTGTGGGTGTTGGAAAGCTGTGCCTCTGATTTCTGTATACCAATCATTTAACCCTTTACTGCACAATGCCGCTTATCAACGACCCTCGGACAGACACCTTTTGAAAACATTGCAGGAAAAGGAGAAAATGCTGATAAACAGCATTCTCTCCTTTATCCACAATTCTTTCCACCCTATCAAAGAAAATTTGTACCATTTAAGCCACACTGAAATTGTTATCTGCAAATGCTTTCAATTTGGACATGACAAAAATTTGGTCGTCGGGTAAAGGGTTAAAGATTTAGTATTAGATGTCTCCAAAGAAATAAGTATCACAGGCTATCTGATTAAAGATTAATGCCAGGCATTTAACTCCTCTTGGACAACAACACTTTAACCTTTTTTAAAGTGAAAGCATTTGCACATAACAAATTAAAGGAGCTTGCTCAGACTTTTTGCAGCAGTTTAAAATTTTTAACCCTTTACCAAACAATCCCTGGTTTTTACGACTTTGATGGAGAAGCCTTTTGAAAAAATTGTGGGAAAAGTAGAAAATGCTGGTTACCAGCATTTTCTCCTTTTTTCCCACAATATTTTCTACTATTTCACAGACAGAAATAATGTTAAGCTATATTGGATTTGTCATCATTCTGCGAATGCTTTCAGTTTGGATGAGTCTAAAATTTTGTTGTGTGGGAAAGAGTTTACTCTGACAAAAACAACAAATACTTTTCTCTACAAGCATAGAGACAACTGGACAGCTACATACTCTGTCCATTTTTATGAGATCAATGTGACTTCTGCATACTTATTCAAAGATAATCTCACATAATCAATGTATGTTATTGATCATGAGACATTCTTAGAAACCTTTGCAAAAATCTGGTGTGAAATCTATGGTGGCATATTTCTACTGCAAGATATGAGATAGCTATTGTGATAATTTAAGAAAACTATTATGATAACACAAAATTTTCTGGAATTTTCTGGATAATAAAAATTTTCACGATAAAAATATTGTGATAATTCTAATACCCCCATTCCACTAGGCCGCGATCTACGGTGCTCTGTGCGCTCATACAGAGCGCCGTAGATCGCTGCTGGATTGGTGATTATGAAGACACTCCAGCTCAGATAACAACCAGATGACCGAGTGCTACTGCATCTCTAATGGTCACTATCGGATTACATCGGAGCGTGATGACCAGCATACTGGCAAACATTTTCACTCTTGAGCAATCCAATAGTGCTCCAGGTATGATATGTTTACATTCAAGTTGCGTTTCGATAGCAATTTAAGCGATTAAGTAGCTATGTGATGGCATTCTGAACAGATCGCCACAGATCTTTTTGCAAGGGAGTAGACTGATGGCGATCTCGGCCATCCGTTAAAGATCTCTTAGCGTTCTTGGCGCTCTGCATGGCGATCTACAGCGCTCTATGAGAGCGCTGTAGATCGTGGCCTAGTGGAATGGGGGTATAACTGTTACCATGATAATTTTTGCTTTTGTGCCCACAACTGATATTCACGGTATCTATAAGATACAGTTTTGGAACATCTTTGTCTACAACCTTATAATATTCTCCTTTTCCCTGAATGGTTTTAAAGTTGTTTGTAGGAGGCATTTTGAGCCGTCTTTCTGATTTTACAGACTTCTGTTCATTTCGAGTCCTATGAAAATAATTACTGATTAAGCTGCAATTGTTCATAATTCAAATTTTTACTTTTACATTAGTACTGCAATCGTGTGAAGTCAAAAACTACCGAGTTTGTCCAAATCGCGAATGTTTTGTTTATAGATATCGAGAAACTTATAGAATTATCAGGAAAATTTTATCTTGAATGTCAGCTTCGTGTACGATTGAGAAATTTTGTGTTAAAATATTTACTGATCAATGTAAAATTTTCTAGATAACAAAGTTTATCCTGATATTTTTTTCAGAAAACTTTTCACTACCTCGAAAAAGTTTCCAGGAAATTTTGATTTATCACGATCGATAGTTTTCTAAAATTATCATGATAGCTATCTCATGGCAGAAATATGCCACCATAGAAATCCACGGATATATCCATTTAACTGTCCCGTATTAAAAGATATTTCTAGCCAAATCAACCTTGGAATTGCAATATAATATCTTCTATTCTGCTGACCAGAACTGTCCTGAGCACTCAAGGAGTAAGAGCACTGCCAGTCATAGCTCTTTCACAGACAAGCCCTCGTTTTTTCAACTGTGAGGAGGAAAGCTTTTGAGGGAATAAGAGAAATGCTTAACCCTTTTGGCGCCATAGGCGAAAACAGTGAGTTTGGCGGACAGCATAGATCAAGATCAGACTGCACATAGTGTGCAGTCTGATCTTTGATCTATACCGTCCACTAGTGTAGTCAAGCCTATACAATCAAAATCTTTGTAAGTTTCAATGGATTTTATTAAGAGCCGTCGAAAGAGGTTGAGTTTATTTATTTGGTGCTGAAAGAGTTAAATCCTGACTGTTTTCTATGCTTTGGAAGAGTAATATTCAAAGGGGGCTCTCCAGATTTCTATAATCTCACCCGACTTATAAAGTGATTCATCACTGAATGAAGTGACACCATTAAGCTGGCAAACTATCAGTAAAAAAAAAGACAACTGTAAGAAACAAAAAATTATTTTCATTGGCATTTCCTGAACTAAACAATTCCAAGTTTAAACAACCCTGAAGTACAAACATTTTGAAAACATTGTGGGAGAAGTAGAAAATGCCAGTTACCAGTAACAATGACCCTGACCTTTAACTTTAATGACAAATTGGAAGTATATATACATCAATAATAGACATTTGTCATATTTCAAAGTTTCATGAATTTTACTTACACATTATTTTTGTAAATGCAGTTTTAACTTTTTCTTTTTTTTATTTCCAGTAACCGGTTGACCTTCATGTAACACTAAAATGAAAGCAACATGTATTTTTTTTGTGTCTATCTTTTCCCTATTTGACTAAATGAGTTGCACTCTGGGAAAAGTGGGTTTAACCCTTTACCACACAATCCCAACTTTAATGACCCTGAAAAAAGAAGGCTTTTGAAAACATTGTGGGAAAAGGGGAAAATGCTGATAACCAGCATTTTCTCTCTTTTTAACAATGTTTTCTACCCTATCTAAACTCATAATTTGAGCCACATTTATTTTGTTGTCTGTGCATGGTATCAATTTGGTCGCGTCCAAAATTTTGTCATTTAGTAAAGAGTTAATGCACTGCTGTGATGAATTATACCAAGCAAGTCATCATAAAATTATGGAAGCATAAAACCCAGTTTATCCAACAATTGATTGAATCATCGAGTAGACTGGTCCTTAGACCAATAACAAAAAGGTATGACCCTGGTCAGCCTGAGCAGGCCGACACGAGTCGATACTTTTTGCAGGTGAATTAAACCCCCTTCTTCACAAAGCAAGGCTCTAATTTTTTAGTAAGTGTCCCTATCTGTTTTTAACCCTTTACCACACAATCCCGAATTTTAACAACCCTGGGAATGAAGCCTTTTGAAAACGTTGTGGGAAAAGGAGAAAATGCTGGTGACCAGCATTTTCTCCTTTTCCCACAATGTTTTCTATCCTTCCCAAAACAAATTTTAATTTTTTCACTTACATTCATATTGTTGTCTGCAGATGCTTTCAATTTGGACAAGTCTACAATTTTGTCATGTGGTAAAGAGTTAATTAATCCAGGTAATGTATGGAGGTCAACAGATAGGCAGACATATGCACAGATACAGGGCAAAACCATAGTCCATTTAGGTGAAACAAGTGGACAATAACAGTAGATAATCAGTCATGATGGTTGATTGAATGATTGTTTCGTGTTTGATGCCATTTTCAACATTATTTCAGTTATATTGCGGCAGCAAGTGCACCTGTCCATGCTTTCCTGGAGTTCCTTTAACCAGCACTCCACACAATTTTCTTTCTAAGCCACTGGCTGCTTACTCTTATAACCATTGTTGAAACTGGTCAGCCATGAGAGAGGAATGAATCCTGTTGTAATGATTATCATCAATTCTTGGAAAGAAATTATTTCTATGGCCGGGCAGGAATTGAGCCAGTGACCCCCTGTTCTCAAGTTCTGCATGCTACCGACTGAGCTACAGGGGCTCGGCCATCATTCATAATGGATTGTATGGTATCTTTTTGCCTCTGACAAACTCTGTTTAATCATCTATTATTCGTTACAGAGTGGAAAGAAGGCTATGGAAAAAATTGTGGGAAATGATGAAAAAGCTGGTTATAAGCATTTTCTCCTTTCACACAATTTTGCCTACGCCTCCAAAGTAATATTCCATCATTTGAACCACAATAATTTCTGCATTAACCCTTTGGCTGCTAAGTGCGACTCACGGACCTTTTGCGGACAGTGTAGATCAAGATCAGACTGCACAGAACGTGCAGTCTGATCTTGGATCTACACTGTCCGATAAGGAGATATTATTCCCCAAAACATAACTTTGAAAAAGCAATATTTGGGTTTTTACTATCAAATTGAAAATTTTGAAAATTTTATTTTAGTTATTTAGCAGGATAAGGGTAAAAAAAGCTTTAAATTTCATTAAATCTATCATATTATGGTCTGGAAAAAGCTGAGTCTGGTGCAGATACATTGTAAGTCTGTAATGCAGAATAGGAAGTCTGCGCACAAGTGAAGGGATAAAACAAAAGAAAACACCAATGAGGAAATGTTGAACATGGCAAACATTACTGCCCACCAATCCATCAACTTTTGTTTTAGATAGGTTAGTTCATCAATCATTCCCACCTTTTTCCTCTCTCCTGTCTGTCCAATAAACCTTCAATTAACCCTTAGAGCACCTGTCACAACTGAAGCTGTTAATGCAGACAGCATAAGCTAAGGTCAGAATGCACAGAGCATCCAGTCTGTGATCTACACTGTCTATCATTGTGTAAAATATTCTGGCTAGTCAAGGTGGATTCAAAATTACAGAGTCTGGGTCCAAATCGACCACTAAATATGTCAATTTGGCTTATCATGGCCCTCTAGGAGGTAACCCTAGGATATTTTACTAAAAAACACCCAGACAAAAGCTCAGTAAAGCGAGGCAATACATACAAAAAGGAAGCAGTCAAATGCATGAGACATTTGATCTCTGCCATGACCTTGACCTTTGAGCATGGCTTCTAAAACCTCCCCTCTGCATGTCATCTCGTCAAGGTGCATACATGTGTGAAAAATTTTCAAAATCAAAATACCGGTTAAGGAGATAGTGAGCGACAACTACTTTATTAACAGTAATTGCTCCTTTCTGAATCATGTATCCGATGTCATAAAGGTTTGTAAATTGCAATAGGAGGTGTGTTTAGGCTGGGTTCAAGTCATATTATTTTTTCTGTTTGTATATTGTTACGGGAGACCACTCCTTCATGCATGGCTTCGTCCCGATTTAAATACAATATCTAACAACTGCGTTAGGGAGAGGTCTCTTTAGCTCAGTGGTTATGATATTGGTCTTTCGTCCGGGCGTTCTAGGGTTCCAATCCTGCCCGGTCCCTTTATTTCTGCCATGCATTTGTTCGTTTGTTTCTTTGTTATGGACATCGTTCGCAAGAATATTTTCTTGATATTTCTTTGTCATAAATGAGTTCAGAAAGTCTTTATGAAAGTTGTGTTGTTCCTGACGGTCATATGAAGTGGCCAAGTATGTATGAGCAGCGCCTTGGCATCTGTGATGCATTATACCAAGCAAGCGATCATACAATTATGAATCCATCAAATCAAACTTGTCTAAAAATCAGCAGTATAATAAGGTAGAATGGTTCTTGGACATGCAGAAATTAACCAATAACAAAAAATTTCCATCCAGGTCAGCCTGCACAGGTTGACCTGTGTCTATACTCTGCTTATGCATTAAACCCCCTTTTCGCAGAGCAGGCTTTTATAGGGCGCCAATTTCTGTATCCATATACACACAAGTATAAGACTACCTACATTTTTCAGCAGTATATGTCCAATGGACACATATGAATTAATTCCAGATCTGAATAAAGTCATGAACAGAACAAAAAATTCTTCTGTACTGCAGTCAAAACAATGCAATCTCAGTTTTTTGGACATTAGGATCTTACTTGATATGCAATTTCTGGTACCTCCTGTACACTCTGAATAGCTGTCTCAAACAAAGTCTGTCAACACATTCATCAGTCTCTACAGACAGGCAACACCAATATTTTCATGAATTAGATTTTTTTTACCATTATTTACCTTGGATTCAACGGCATAAGTGTGGAACCTTACAGCTGTTACGGTGCACTTGATTTCAGAAAGCTCTTCAGAGTAGCAAATCAAGTCCGACCTGTATTCATATTCGAAGTTTTTGTAAGCATATCCCGAAAAATCATGTCTACATAAACTATTCTCTTGAATTTGTGCAGAAGGGGGGGGGGGGGTAGTGGGGAGGAGGAAAGAAAGGACCGCAAGGACCCCCTGATGATCAAAATATAGGTCAAAGGCCACTTCCTTCCATAAATGACTCTTCACCCTGTACAGTAAAAAAAAATCGTAAATTTCAGTCAGTTTGGCTTTAAAAATACTGCTGGCTTCGCTCTAAGAAAGATAGCATGTTCTGCGACAACTTCATATCAGCAAAAGCTTTGTCAAATCCCTTTTCTGAAGAATGTTTGAAATTTCAAAACCTTCACACAACTTGTTAAATATTCCAATAAGTACTAGTTCATGTAATATGGGAACCCTAAAATTAGAGCTTGGACCCCTGATTTTTTCAAGGTTTTGTCCAGTAGACCCTTCAAAAGCTGTGTAAAACCATGACTGAGCATGTCCACAGACAAGTAAAGACTGATAAAAATTTTTACTTGTCCATAGACAAATAATGTCTATTTTTTTTCTTGTCCACAGACAACTAAAGTCTAATCTTTTTCTTGTCAACAGATACGAGGGCCAATCAATAATTTCGAGAACTCTGCTCACTATTTAATAACTTTTGAACGAACCATAATGAGATTTGGTATGATCAAACATCAAGCATTTTCCAGTTAGTATGATGTACGTGGAAACTTGTGATGTCATGTTTAGCGACGTCGTAGCAATATTCTGACGTCACGTTAAGCGTGTTTGTTCAAAAATGGCGTTAACCAGTGTAAACTAGCAACACGTTGTAATAAAATTTTATACGTTATTCGGGAAGTCTTTCGCCAACGTTTGTGACTATTTGCCTAGAGTTTATGGAGATTCTTGTGTATCAAATAGTACTATTTCGAAATGGATGAATCGCTTTAGGGAAGGAAGAAAATCTACCAAAGATGACACTCATACTGGCAGACCCGTGACGGTAGAACACGAAGAAAAAATAGCGGAAATTCAGAAATATATTTTTGAAGAAAGAAGAGTAACAGTTGAAAATGTTGCAAGACATTTTGGTATTTCATACGGCACAGCTCAGGACATTATGACCAATAAGCTCGGAATGCGATGTGTTTCTGCAAGGTGGTTACTACGTTTGTTGCTTCCGGAGCAAATGGCAGTAAGGGTCAAAAGTTGCCGTGACTATTGTCAACAGTACAATGACGAGGGTGAGTCTTTTCTTAACTGTGTCGTGACATTTGATGAAACGTGGATACACTTTTTTGAGCCAGAAAGTAAACAACAGAGAACAGTTTGGAAGCATCCAAGTTCGCCTTCACTGACAAAAGCACTGATTTCCAAGTCTGCTGGTAAAGTATGGCCCTAATATTTTGTGATATTCAAGAAATACTTTTAAATCACTTTGTTCCACAGAAAACAACAATTACTGGATGTTACTATACTAAAAAGAGAAAGCGCCCACAACTTCTGAGGTCTGGCATGTTATTTCACCACAATAACACGCCAAGCCATAGCAGTCGTGTTGTATCTGACACTCTTCAAGAACTGGGTATAGAACTGTTACCGCACCCACCCTACAGCCCAGATTTGGCAATTTGTGACTTTTGGCTGTTTCCAACAAAAACAAGTTACATGGTCAGAAACATGAGTCCCGTGAGGAGTTGAGGTGTGCCGTAAACAGACATCTGAGGGACATATCACGTGACGACCTGCAGCACGTGTTTCCTTCATGGGTCAAGTGATGGGATAAGTGCAAACGATGCAAGGGATGTTACTTTGAGAAGGAATAGAAGTAAAAGATATGTTACATCAAGCATATTCTTATTACAGACAGAGTTCTCAAAATTATTGATGGCCCCTCGTAAGTAAAGTCTAGTTTTAACTTGTCCACAGACAAGGAAATTCTATTTTTTTTTGTCCACAGGCAAGTAAAGTCTGATTTTTTTCTAGTCCACAGACAACTAAAGTCTATTTTATTTTACTTGTCTACAGACAAGTAAAGTATAACTTTTTTCTTGTCCACAAACAGGTAAAGACCGATTTTTATCTTGTCCACAGACAAGTAAAGTCTATTTTTTTTTGTCTACAGTCAAGTATTAGTCTGAATTCTTACTTATTCAGAGACAACTAAACTGGAAAATTTAACTTGATATAGTTTTGCCTGGCCTGACAAATGTACCGACAATTGATTTTAGCATCCCGGCTGTCAGGCGCTGTTACACTTGTATTCTCCATCAGATCTTAATAGTGACTAATTACAATAATCATGGGCAGGTGATTGTTGGCTCTATGCTTAACTCCTTACCATGCAACAAAATCTTTTGTCCAAACTGAAAGCATTAGCAGATGACAATTTAAATGTTGTTCAATTGATGACATTTGTTGTTTTTGATAGAGTAGAGAACATTGTGGGAAAATGAGAAAATGGTGGTTATGCACATTTTCTCCTTTTCCCAAAATATTTTCAAATGGCTTCTTCCTCTGGGTTGTTAAAACACAGGCTTGTGTGGTAAAGGGTTAATTAACTTTTAGCATGCATAGGAAAGCCTTTTTGTTCTTCTGACAGTCTAGATCAAGATCATACTACAGAGAATGTATATGATAATCCATTTCATTCTCTGCCTACTTTTTCTGAAATATTACAACAAAAATAAGTACAAAATCTTTCTGTGTGACAAACAATATCATTTTTTTCAAGGACTAATGAAAAGCCATCAAAATAGGAGTAATCATTGACTAAAAGGAGAACAAAGGCTTTCTATGAGCCTTTTGCCACTTGATGAACCTCATTAAACTTGTAGACACAGCTAGATGTATGAGTAAGCAGTCAATTTGACTGCACCATCTGCCTGTTTCTGCACCAACTTAACTCTTTACCAGACGACAAAGTCTTAGACTGATCTTAATTGAAAGCATTTGCTGATTACAAATTAAATGTTGCTCAAATGATTGGCTTTGATTCTGAAAGGTTTGAAAACAACATAGGAAAAGGAAACAAGAGGGCCAAGATGGCCCTGGATCACTCACCTGAATTTTTGAGAGGACCATAGCCAATTCTTTTTGAGGTATTGAAACTTTGGAAACAAAATCATTATTTTGCCAAGCAATTTTGGAAAATTCACCTGTAAAAGTCATTTCAAAATCTGTCACCACCCCTACAATAATCACCACAGCAATGATTTTGATGAATCAGAATTCTGCAAATAAATTTTTGGATAGATCACCCAAGGTCAATTTCTTGAAGAAGAGCACATGCTCGATAGTGACCAAAAACATAAGTCGAACAAGAGCACCACATGCAGGTGCCAAAAATTGGCTGTTGTTTTTCAAAGGATAAAAATTTCCCTAACACTTTTTGAAAAGGATCACCCTAGGAATATTTCTGTGAAATTATTTAAAAATCTGACCAGCCGTTCCAGAGAAGAAGAATTAAGAAATTCCTCTTCATGTCCCTGTAGTGCAAATAGCCCCCACCTTCAGAGCCATGTTTCTTGACAGATCACAAGTTTGTGGACAACTTTTGAAAAGAGTCACCCAAGGAACATTGCTGTGAAATTATTTCAAAATCTTACCAGCAGTTTCAGAGAAGAAGAATTTTCAAGAATTTCTTCATGTCCGTATGGTGTAAATAGCCCACAGCCATCAGAGCCACGTTTCTTGATGGATCAAAATTTCTCGAACAACTGGCAAAAAAGGTCACCCAAGAAACATTTTGGTGAAATTATTTCAAAACCTGACCAGCCGTTTCAGAGAAGAAGAATTTTTAAGAATTTCTTCATGTCCATATAGTGCAAGTGGGCCCCCCACCTTAAGAGCCATGTTTCTTGACGAATCAGCATTTTGCGAACAATTTTTGAAAAGGGTCAACATAGGAACATTTCTGTGAAATTATTCAGAGAAGAAGAATTTTTAAGAATTTCTTCATTTCTGTATAGTGCAAGTAGCGCCCAGTCACCAGAGCCATGTTTCTTGACGGATCGAAGTTTCGCGAACAGTTTTTGAAAAGGGTCACCCAAGGAACATCTCTGTGAAATTATTTCAAAATCTGACTAGCAGTTTCAGAGAAGAAGAATTTTTAAGAATTTCTTCATTTCTGTTTAGTGCAAGTAACCCCCATTCACCAGAGCCATGTTTCTTGACAGATCAAACTTTCGCAAACAATTTTTGAAAAAGGGTCACCCAAGGAACATCTCTGTGAAATTATTTCAAAATCTGACCAGCAGGTTTCAGAGAAGAAGAATTTTTAAGAATTTCTTCATTTCTGTTTAGTGCAAGTAGCCCCCATTCACCAGAGCCATGTTTCTGGACAGATCAAAATTTCGAGATCAGTTTTTGAAAAGGGT
The DNA here is from genome assembly GCA_946811185.2 of Hippopus hippopus. Lineage (NCBI taxonomy): Eukaryota > Metazoa > Mollusca > Bivalvia > Cardiida > Cardiidae > Hippopus > Hippopus hippopus. The sequence continues at coordinate 63,814,558 of OX328099.1, read as the reverse complement.
CACCCAAGGAACATCTCTGTGAAATTATTTCAAAATCTGACCAGCGCTTTCAGAGGAGAAGATTTTTAAAGAATTTCATAGAAAATTCCATTTGGTTGCCATCGCAACCAGAGTTTTTGATGGAAACAAATTCTGTGAGCAATTTTTAAAGAGGACCTCCCAAGGAACATTCTAGCCAAGTTTGGTCCAAATTGGCCCAGCGGTTTAGGAGGAGTTGATGTTTAAAGAATTGTTGACAATGCACAATGCACAATGCACCGACGGACGACGGACACCGGGTGATCCTAAAAGCTCCCCTTGAGCACATTGTGCTCAGGTGAGCTAAAAATGCTAGCTGATAGCATTTATCTTCTTTTCCCAGAGTTTTCAAAAGTCTTCATCCCCAGGATCATTAAAACTCTTATTTGTGTGGTAAAGTGTTAATTCTGTACCACACAATCCCAAGTTTTAATGATCCTGAGACAAAAGCCTTTAAAAAACATCGTGGAAAAAGGAGAAAATGTTGGTAATCAGCATTTTCTGCTTTTCCTACAAGGTTTTCAAACCTTTCAGAAACAAATCAAATGATTTTTGAGTGCCATTTAATTTGTTGTCTGCAAATGCTCCCAGTCTAAGACTTTGTTGTCAAATAACAGTCTGAAACAAATTTGCAACAAAGAACTTTGAAAAACAACCTTGTAAACAATGGGTTTTGAACTTAACTGACTACATACATAAATACATGTGAAAATACTTGTTTTGGCAAAAAGAGAACTTCATTTATATGTCAAAAATTTTATTCATGAAATTGTCTCTTTCTACTTTGATAGGACTAACTACATCTAGGAAAAGAAGATAAATAAAGAAGCTTACATTCATCACTGATTTTGACAGATGAATTGACGTGGAAATTTTGATGTGACATGTTTTGAAAATACAGGGCAGAAATACTGTGAACCAAAAATTGAAATTGCTTCTTCAATCAAGGATGTCATATCATGTTGCTGTGACAATTAGAGGGAACTATTAAAAGACTTTTTTGAAATTTCTAATTATTATGGCTTACCCAATAGGATTATTTCCTTGTGCATATCTGTAAAGAAATTTTTATGAACAAGCCTCACAAGACATTGCGATATTAGTGGGACATAAACTGTACGCATAACTTAGACAAAATGTTAACTAAACAATAACAAGAATATCAATTAAGAAATAAAAGCTTGGATATGCTTATTACACACTGCATTGCAATGAAATATGCCTCTGTCAGTGTAAATGGTTGCATCTGATTGCACTCTATTTATATAATACCATTGATTTTTGTTTAACCCTCTACCACACAATCCCGACTTTTAACCACCCTGAGAAAGCGAGCTTTTGAAAACATCGTGTGAAAAGGAGAAAATTCTGGTAACCAGCATTTTCTCTTTTTCCCACAATGTTTTCTACCCTTCCCAAACAAATCTTAATTCAAAAGTCACATTTAGTTTGTGGTCTGCAAATGCTTTCAATTTGGACCAGTCTAGAATTTTGTTGTTTGGTAAAGAGTTAAGCATGGTTCAGGTAGTAGGGTTAAATCATGGGTCTTTAACTTGAGGAGTTCCAATAAAGGAGATAAGAAGTATTGAATGCAAAAGCATCACATGCTGGTCACAATGCTTTGCTGCAGTTGCTTCTATGAATACCTACAGTATGTTTAATCCCAAGTAACATTGCTATTTAAATCAAATAAGGGGTATAACTGTGTCAAAAAAGGTATTGAGGGTCACTAGTACAGATAACTGTCCCCAAAGGCGATGTTACTTTTTGACTGGTCGCCTCTGGGTACAGAGACGATCAAGAGAAAAACAGTTGAAATCTTTGCACAGATTTTGTGCTAATTTTGAACTCTCATAATTTCACAAACAGGGCACAAAACTAGGATTTGAACATACCTGTTGCTTGCGTATTCAATAATCCTTCATCTGAAATACAAATATTTTTCGTTTAAAAGCTGAACCTATGAAAAAACAGTTTATTTCATCTGTTACGAGTATTTTACGTTCCCGAAAACACACAAAATGGTCGCCACATACGACTGGTAACCAGCGTTTTCTTCTTGTCCCCACAATGTTTTCTAATCTGTCTCAGCCAAATCGTATAATTCCAGCCAAATTTCAATTGTTGTCTGCAAATACCTGAAACATAGACAAGTCTAAAATTTTGATGTATGGTAAAGAGTTAAGGTAATGAAAGGCTTATTAATTTGTCTTCATACATGTCTGTTATTAAAATTTAATTGCACTTTGCTGCATTACGGATTAATCTGACGAAACAGACAGTCAGTTTAGGGCTCTATTTTTTCTACCAGAAAATTTACGATGGACTTGATACGTTATGGTACATAACAAATATCCAAATATAAAAAAAATCACCTTAGCGTTTCATTATTGAGACTATGAGGGTCACCAGCTCTATTGATAAAGGATCCCCTTTTGAAAGTGAGCAACTAGCCTGAGTTTGAAGTAAATATCTTCAGAGATACCTAGAGAAATCTGAATATGTTGCAGTTTTTGCATGACACTATAAGGCAGATAAGGCCTACAACAAAAGTTGTCAACTTCTATTCCAGTTTTAAAATATTTTTTTCTGTCAGCAACTGGAACTTCAAAAGATTTCACTGTAACTCATTATCAGACTCCTAATATTATATCCATACTTTCGAAAAGTATGAATCTGATTTGTCCGTATTTTGACTCTGGAACGGTTTACTTTTGGACACCTACCTAAGAGTAAGTTTGCCTTTAACCCTCTACCATACTGCTAAATTTTAGACTCATCCATATTAAAAGAATTTATAGACAACAGACAAATGTTTTTCCAGATGATTGTGTGTGTTCTTAAAAAGGTAGACAACATTGTGCCAAACGGAGAAAATGCTGGTTACCAGCATTTTCTCCTTTTCCCACAGTGTTTTGAAAAGCCTTCTTCTTCAGGGTCGTTAAAACTCGGGAATGTTTGATAAAGTGTTAAACATCCATATTGTGCCACATGTATACACAAGAAAAATCAAAACAACAACACAGAAAGAGTAAATCTATTTAGTGATCAACCTAGTTTTTCTTCCAGTCTGAGAGCACTATTTGGCGAAATTTTCTTCATCTAAAACCCCATAAAACTTCGTCTGTCTAAAATCCAAAGAGCCGTTCTGCATGTATGAATTGTACCAACTCCTCCCAAATTGTCATAAAGATATTGTTCTCGGAGAAATGCACATGAATTTTTTCCTGTCTCGTGCATAAAACAAAACATGCAATAACTACAGAATTCTACTAGGGCCAATATTATTCAGCACAGATGTATAAGCTGGCTTTTGCTAACTTCTTGCGATTAATACCGAATGGGGAAAAAATTGAAACAGGTGAAAACAGTGGTTGTGCATATTCTGAGGTCTTATTGACAGGGCCCATTTATGACAGTTATGTACAAGAGTGGCTACTTTGATTGATACAATGTGATGTTTGTTCAGACCTTAGCAAATAGATTTGATGGAGGATAATCTTTTTGTCGTACTTACTGACAATTTACTTTATATATTTATATATATATTTTTTCCATGTGTTACCTAAAAACCATCACTTTACAATCTACATGTAATTTCGAACACATTATATTTAACCCTTTATATACGAGAGACGCGAGAGAGCGTCGAAAAATACTACCCCCGAAATCCCAGTGCAGCGAATACGCATTGTAATTTACCTGGCTTGTAATCCGAGTGACGCTATGCCGTGCTGTGTTTTCCACTCTAGGAAATCCCAGTGATGCATTTTGGTAGGTTCTAGAAGACCGATGTTAAAAAGAGGCCGATTGGTTCAAACCTACCCAAAATGCAACAAATCTGAAATCATTATCCAATCAAATAATGTTTCTCATTTCTTTGGTGTGTAAAGCTACTATTTTTAGCTCAAATCAAAAGAATGCGAGGTATTTTCCAACCTTTATTACACGGCATGTGTTCAGAGAATTTCGAAAACAATGGCGAGTTATGATAGTTGAAGTTACAGCGAATTCGAGGGGTTTTTGCACAGAGATGGACTTTCTATCGATGGATAATATCTTTGAATAACTAAATATTGTTTTGATATTGATATTAGCCCATATTTGACAAAAGAAATCAGACAATGATGAGTCGGAAAATGAGATCGACGCGGCCGTGTCGAGTTCAACCGTCGGAGGTTCAAAGCGAAAGTAATTCTTTTCTGGTGACCGTTTATGCAAAGGTTTTCAACTCGGAACAGCAGAGAACAAGAGATTAAATGACAAATTTTTTCTGCAATCCTTTCAAAATCATCTGATGCAATGTAATGTCCCAGAGACCAACAATTGCACTGTGAGAATGAACTCTGAAAAGGCTGACCATATTTAGCACCCAACAACTCTGGTAGAAATACATGCGCTTGTGGGAGAGTTATTTAAATTCCCCTTGCATAAAAAAATAATAAAAACAATATTGAATGTGTGTCAGGAACAATTATACTTTAAAACATGCTACAGAGTGTCAATAGTGAAAAACAGAATCCACCCGTGGATCTCTATGTCAGAAGGAATTTGTACATAATATTTGTACATAATCATTGCTTTTTTGACTGGAAATACCTCTGGATTAAAAAAGAATAAAAGTCTGTAAGTACTAAACTTTAGTTACTTTGTCAAATCATCAAAAAGCTTTGAAAAACAGTGTAATGTGAAGCTGTGTCACTTTTACTTTGGCAGCCTGTTGGAAGCCATTTTGAGGCTAGTGTTCTACCTGACAATCAGCCTGCGTTGTCTATCAGTGAATACTGGGCAGTGCTTAGTGTACATAACTTGTGTAGTATATAAAGGGTTAATGTCAACTGTTCCCTTTTCGACGATGATTAAGATCTTACATTTTTGTTTTCTTTAGTAATATGCAAAATAATGATCATAGACAATTACGGGTATGGTTACTATCTCTCTCTCTTTTCTCTCTCTCTCTATTTTCATATTGAACCACACGGGACTTTCAATTTTCATTTTCAGGTACCTTTTCCACCGTCTATCCTTTTTCAAGATCGTTCTTGTTTCCTATGTTTTCAACATTGAATGAATAGGAAAAGAAATTCGATATCTGTCAGCTGCGTTTTTTTCCTTTACAACTTGGGGCAATGTTCTACACTGTTCCACTATAACACAATAGGATATCGGTAAGAATCTTGCCGTTGTTTCCATGCGTTTATCTGTCCACCCAACGCTTGCACAATATGTAGTTCGGCCTCCTTTGACATTACAGTATTTTTATTTGCCAAAGTCAACAGTTGAGTAAATAATATAACCGTCAGCTAAAGCTTGTGTAAAGTATCAGGAATCAACAATCATAGGTAACGTAATTCTCCACCCTTCTTACACATGTACGAAAATTTATCGGCATCCCATGAATTTTCAATGCAATTACAGAGACCTTTAATTCAACCTTTGTGAAAAGTACTGTCGACTCTCACTTTTTTTTTTCTCCAAAACTATACTGAAAACAAAAGAAGAAAATTGTAGCCCGAAAAAGCTTCTGTAGAAGGTAGACTTTCTTAGTCGCTTACACTAGTTTTGCATTGAAGTATTCTACAATTTTTCGATTTTGAAATGTGTTTAAAACACTGTGTTTTGTGTTTGATTTGACATTTTACGTGGAAAGAACTCGGGTTTTAAAACAATGTTTAATTATTTGAAATAACCATTCATAATGATAAAATGTAGCTTTACCGAAGTGTGATGACTACAATTTGTGTAATTAGGAACATAAAAAAGGGGTCACATGTGCTGTGGGCGTGTCATTATGGTCGCATGGTAGCATGGACATGTCTTTGCATAAAAAGTGGGACAAACTTTGTAGCGGATAAAGTTTATATAAAATCAGTCTATAGCTGATCACTAAGTTGTTTAGAGCTCAAAAACGGAGCAGGGCGCCTTCGCTTTTATTTTCTCGAAGAATTCTCTTTTTTGAGCTCTAACCATTACATAGTGAATTTCAGAATGATTGCAGTTATCTATTTAGGAATGCAGTTATCAGAATGTTTATCAGATCTTAGTTTCATTTCACATATTTCCTCTGAAAAACCATTAGGTTTGATCTTCACCAAGTGACAACCAAACCATAGTACCCAGAGGTATAGAACCATTGTGTTGATAGAAAAGAAGGGGAAGTTACTTATAGGAGCTTTTCACCAGAATATAGTTGAAGACAAAACTATACAGAGCATGCTGTCATTTTTATGTATCTCTGAAGAAAGTCAATAAGTATTGTAATATTAGTTGCTTCATTAGACAACACAGACTGACATCAGACTGTGTAGGAACGCTATCTGGCTTTGGATCTACAACATTTGATTTCTGTGAGGTTTTACAATCAAAATGATTGCTCCCACCCACTTCAACGTTTAATATTTGTTTAACCCTTTACCACACAATCCCAAATTTTAACGACCCTGAGGAAGAGGTCTTTTGAAAACATTGTGGGAAAAGGAGAAAATGCTGGTAAGCAGCATTTTCTTTTTTTCCCACATTGTTTTCCTTCCTTACCAATACAGCTTTCAATTTCCGAGTCATATTTATTTTGTCGTCTGCAAATGCTTTCAATTTGGATATGTCTAAAACTTTCTCATTTGAACTGTTAGACCAACAAACCAACCCAACAGACATTTTCAGTCAAAGAATACTTCCATAATAGTTCTAAAATTCAAGGAAGCTCAAGTCCAGAACTGATTATCACAGCATAAATAAACAGTGTAGGTCAAAGATTAGACTGCATGTTTTTGGAGTCTGATCTTGATTTACACTGTTAACCAGTATTTTCTCTTTTTCCAACATTTGTTTTACTCTTTCACAGCAGTATCTCATCATTTTAATAACATTTGAATTGTCATCTACAAATGCTTTGAATTTGGATAAGCCCAAAGTTTTGCTGTTACGGTAGAGTTAAGGGATGAAAAACAGAGGGTCATACAAGAATCAGCACGGTGAGACAGGTGAATTTCTCTTGTCTAGACATTAACAGAAGGAAATAGCCAATCACACCAGAATAAATAATGGGACTTCAAGACAAAAGTCAATTAACCCTTGACCACACAATCCAGAGTTCTAACAACCTTGGCACAGACGGCTGTTGAAAACCAGCATTTTTCTCCTTTTCCCTCAATGTTCTCAACCCTTTCACAGGCAAACCCCATAACCCTTTCAAAGACAATTCTCAATATTTAATTTGTAATTTTCCAATGTTTTCAATATGAATGAGTCTCAATTAACCCTTTACCACACGGCAAAATTTAAGACCTATCCAAATTGAAAGCATTTGCAGACGACAATTTCATAGTGGCTCAAATGACGCAACTTTTCTTTGATAGGGTACAAAACTTTGTGGGAAAAGGAGAAAATGCTGGTTACCAGCATTTTCTCCTTTTCCCACAATGTTTTCAAAAGGCCTCTTTTTTAGGGGCGTCAAAAGGCGTCATTGTGTGGTAAAGGGTTAAACAACAACCAAAAATGTAGTATCTTTTTTTACAAGAATATCTGAAAATAATATTGCAAGCAGACAGATTAGATCCTAGATCAGACTACACAAACAAACAAGACCCATTGGTTCTAAAGCGCTCACCAATGTAAAGTGACCAGTAGGACGTGTAAAGTCAAGAAATCCTGGTGGTGATAATACAGTGTGCATACAAAGTACAGCCTGTGCATAAAGTTTAGGGAACAAAGACTGCAGCACAACTTTCAAGAGTACTGGACAGAAAATGCGGCCTCTGGAGTAACACAAGGTAATTGTTGACGACAGCATGTCAAATGACAGTACACAGAACAAACACAAAAGCTCACCTTGAGCACTTCATGCTCGGGTGAGCCAACAAAAGCTGGGACAAGCACTAATAAGGTTAAACCTTGGCATACTCAGAGAAATGAGATGGATGCACTTATTTGAATAGTATACGACAGTCAACACCATTTATCAATTCTCTTTTGGTAGTAGTGACCATGGTCAAGCCTTAGACTTTGAACAATTTCTTTTCTACCAACTGAAAAATTGACTACGTTTATTTAGCACTCAACCTAAAACTTATTGTGGTAACTGAACATTCTCTGTATGAAAATTCAGTAAAATCTTGGTAGTTTGTAGCGCAAGGGAGCTGAGATTTTATTCGAACTAAATGTAATACGAACCAAAAAGTGTGACTGTATTCGGGTATTTTTGGTGCCGTTTACGGAAACAGCCCATCGGATTTACGTAGCATGTCTTGCAGTACCCTAAACTGGTACCCATTACAAAGGTAGCCTTGCGGATCGTTGGTTCATGAAGCTACGGTCCAATCAAGGAAAAATGCCAAAATTGTATTAGAGAAGGGATCTCTATAGAATCGATTACGAAATCATTTTTAAATTTCATCATTTAGTTAGCGTCATAAAGTAACAGCAAATAATTCCGTCCAAATGTTTGAAAGAAAACAGACCTTGAGCTACGTCACTATCCCGTAGCCATTTTGAAATTTTAGATTTTCAATGATAAAGAAGAATAAATATCAGGACCGAAGATAGCATACAAACTAACATGTAGCTGCGAACCAGCGCCAGGTGAACTAACGAGATTCCACTGTATAGACACTACAATTTCAAGGCTGTTTTTTTTCAGAATATTCAACAAAGTAGTGGACTGAAGACCCAAGATCATGCTGCACATTCAAGTAGTGTAATCTACACCATCAACAAAACCAACCAAAGCTGGGTTTAGCACTTTAACTCTTCACCAAACAATACCAAGTTTTAACGACCCTAAAGAAGACAACTTTTGAAAACATGGTGAAACAAGAGGGCCATGATGGCCCTGTGTCCTTCAACTGGCTAATAAGTATAAACCATACATACCAAACAGTACAATTCTGGGCCAAATGATTTCAAACAAGAAGACTTATAAAGATTTCTCTACAAAAGCCCATGTGAAACTTGTGGTCCCAGGGCAAAGCCATTTTTGACTATAGAGCCATAATTACTTAAATCCTGGTAAAGATCCACAACATAAAGCCCCAAACCAAAAACAAACAGATTTTAAAAGTTTCCTCAAGCCCCCGTAAATCGTGATACCAGGCAAATTTGGATCAAAAGAATAAATTTTTTAACAAATTCAGAAGTGATCCAAATTTAATGGCTCTAGGATTATGGTTAGGAGTAAGAAATTTCCACTCGTCCTGCAGGACAAGAGGAATACAAAATTTACTCATCCTTCATAGATTTTTACTCATCTTGCAAGATATGAAAGTCAATAATTCAAACATTTAAGTTTTTATTTACTTCAAATACAAGACTTAAGTTTGTGTAATGTTTGGTCACTAAGGTTAAGGAACTTTTAGCAATATTTACATTAAAGGGTGTCATTGTCGTACACAGCCCATTCAAATTCTGTGAGCCAAGACTTTTTTAAAAGTCTTTTTCTTTTCGTACTGTACTGTAATACTCTTTTTTTTATGCTGATTTACGCTAAGACTGTTTCTCGCTATCCCCTCCTCCCTGTTTCTCATCGTCTTTCTTTCCAAAGAAGCTTCTGATGTCCGTCCTTTTTTAACATACTTTCGCAGACGCCTGAAATCGAGTCATCAATTTTTTATCACATAGCAACAAATGGACATGACTAAAATGCCAATGTAATGTACCTGAAAAATCGGAAAAAAGTGATAACATTTACAAACCGGTTCAAAATAACGCATTTCTAATCATTTTGTCAGTAGAATTTACCAAATTCATTTCCTTCGTTAAATTTTGCTCCAGTTGATTTAAATCCTAATTTTTTAACATGCATATGGCTCTGAATAAACAAGATGATGTCGGACAGCGAAGGCAATTTATACTACATCAATTAATATCTTCTGGGTGTTTGACTACCTTGAATTAAGCCTTTAATGATGCCCAGCTGATCAAATTAACAGTGAAAAATTTGAATCGCGTTTGTAATTTGATTATGGGACAAAAACGTCAATTATTCTGTCACAAATAGACTCAGACTTTTCTTCAACCACAATGCTTTTATGTCATTTGCAAAGTTGCTCATTATTTCTTCCATGTCCAGAAGGACGACCATTTGCAAATTTCTGCTCGTCCTAAACCCACTTAGCTCACTTCCCATGACGAGCAAACGAGTGGAATTTTCAAGGCCTGTGACACCAAGGCTTTAATTTGAACTATTGGGGAAGAAAGGACTGTTACAGTCATGATAACAATCACAAAATATTACAGCTTCTCAAGTTTAGAAACAAAAAGATCTTTTAAGCTTTCACTGTAATAAGCCTATGCAAAAGTTACGACTTCTGGAGCCAGGCCAATTCTTTTCTATTTGTAAAAAAAAAAAAAAGATTTTAACTTTTGAGTTCTTTTAAAATGTTTCTTGCAGATGCTTCAATTTAAACAAGTCAAAAGGTCTGTTATTTAGTATGGAAGTAAGGGTAAATCCTGCAGAAATTATTTTGTTGATAATCAGAAAAAACTAGTTCTAATTTGTATTTATCACTGATAACATGACAGAAATCATTAAAAGAAGTGTGAGACTGCAGATCAAGGATCAGACTGCACACACATAAAGTCTGAATTTGGTCTACATTCTCCATAAAATGAATAAAGGGTTCCATCTAGGGCAGGATGGGAAAAGAATCTCTTCTATCAGAGGCAAGAAAAGTCTGTGCTGAAAAGCACATGTCTTCTTCTGGGAAAATCAATTTTTACACCATCCAAACAAATAAATAATTCATAAACATGTTTAATCTGTACATATTTCTCTCACCTGCATCTTATTACTGGATTCATCAACCCTTTTTTCTTAACCTTTTACCAGACAACAAAATACCAGAGTTGTCCAAATTCAAAGCATTTGCAGACAACAAACCAAATGAGACTAACTGATAATATTTTTTTGAAAGGGCTGATAACAATGTGGAAAAGAAGAAAATACTGGTAACCAGCATTTTCCTCTTTTCCAATGATGTTTTCGAAAGCATTCTTCCCCTGGGTCACTATTTAAAGTGTTTAGACCTTACTTATAAATACCACTCCACATTAATGTTTTTTTTCGAATTAGATTTGCAGTACAAGACTTTGAAAACATCTTTGTAATTTTAGTTTAAAATCAATCCTTTACAAACATTCCAGAGTTTTTGCAACCTTGCAGAAAAAGCCTTTTGAAAAAATTGTAGAAGGAACTATCATTTGTTAGTATTTTTCAAACATTTCTAAATTGGGATGGAAAAGATCATTAATTTAATCTTTTTTTACAGTAATTTTTCTTCCATCTAATACATAGAATGGAACAAATGGATGTTTGTTAAGGGAGTAATTAAGGTTGAAAATTCAGAGATGGACAAAAATTTGTCTTCCCACTGTGACATGGAAATTGTGATATCGCAGAGTATACATTTAATGTATCTGATTGGTTCATGAATTTGAATATCAACTTTGAAGTAATGATGTGATGCTAAAATAGTTTTCACAACTCTGCTGTGTCCAATATGGCATACATCTGTGAGTGAAACCCAGGAAACATTGCATAAAGTAATGAGCTTTTGACAGGATACAATTGAAAAAGTGTTGAAAAGGGGCTCAAGTAAATGAACTTGCATGACAGGCAACAACTGAAATTTTTGAAGAAATTTTTCACGAGCATCTTGTGCAATGAACAGAGCGAATATACAATACCAGTACAGAAGGTAAAGGTGCTTTTGCATTCAGTGCAGATCACACTCAAAAAAGAACATGCCATCCTGTCTGTGAATCTATACTGTCCAATTTTGGGTATGTCAATCAGGTCAACCCTACTTGTCTCACAGTGCAATTGAAAGATCAAGATCTTGCAATCCCAAGGATTAATTGAGAATATCCAACAAAATATCAGAATGGAGAGCCCATGGACCAGAATTTTCCTACTTTTTGAGATTCAGGTCTATAGATAATTCTTCTGAAAATTGGAGCTCTTCTTAAGTTTCTTTGTTTAAAATGCACTGAATATCTATGCAAGCTACAAAGAGGGAAGAGCTTCATAATTCTATTTATCTTCAATGAAGTCAGAGATTGGCATTAAGTTATATGACATTAACTAGCTACAATACAAAATTTTAATAAGCCTATTGCTGTTCCCTGTAGTAGACAGATTTAAAAAAGAATTAAAAGATTTTGTTTGAAAAGTCCATCACATATCATGCTAAAAGAAATGAATAGTGCCATCAAGCAAAGATACAATTTTGTAACTTTTCCCAACAATAAATGGTTAGCCTTGTCCAACTCGAAAGCTTTTGCAGATAACAAATAACATGGCCAAAATGTTTTAATTTTTCTATCATGGAGTAGAGACTATTGTGGGAAAAGGAGAAAATGTAGTTTACCACCATTTTGTTTTTTTCCCACAATGTTTCTAATGCCTTCTTTCTTGGGATTGCTTGGTTATTTAACCATTTATAAATACCTGACCTTTGGACACAGACAATATTAGACAGTTATCTAGCTTTGTCTGTCATAGAGTCAAACTGTTGTCAAATTGCTTTTATTCGCAAAGGGTACAGACATACTGGTCAGCTAATGGAGTTCTGACATAATGTATCCACCCCTGCAAAAATGGACTTCATGAAATCATGATTTTTTCAATCCATTACGAATTATTCATGAAGTCCTCTTCACCACTTCATTGAAATCTATAAGCTTACTTCATGAAGTTTTATTCATGAAGTGAGGTTATGAGTACTTCATGAACGCTTTATGCATTATCAAACTCCTGGAAACATTCATGAAGTATCACTCAAGAATAAATCAAGGTTTTTTTATGAATATAAAAATCCTGGAAGTATTCATAAAATTGTTTAAGAATAGATCTTTACTTTATCATGAATATTGAAAATCCTGGAAATTCATGAAACTTGCTGGAGAGTTATTAAGTTCATTAGGAACTGTAACATTGATATACAATGTGATTTTGCAGACATTTAAGGCAGTAAACAGAGTGTTGAGATTTGTCTGTATGAGGTTCATTCAGACTATGAGGTTCAAATGGAGCTGCATATCAGTGCACTCTTCATGAGAACATCATGATTTGCAATACATTGATTAAGTATGCATCAGTTTTGGATTAATCTTACGGCTTACATGTCTTCTATGATGAATGTTTGTATTTTTACATGTATATTAAAGTATGGTGATATCAGAGAATCGTGATATCAGACGGGGAGTGTGCTGGAACATAGTTTTCATGTAAAGCTGACCCTAGTTCTAGTTGAACTGGCTCAGTTGAAGTCGACTTTGCTCAGGAGAGTTGCTTCCCTTCCGTACAAAATGTCTTCCATGCACTGCACATGTTCGAATTGTTTCGTAGCTTCTGGCCATCATGGCATAAGTATTTCTACCATAGTGTGTATAATTATGATCCAGTGCACTCTCCTCTGCATTTCTCAGGTTTGATAGGTATTTTTGATGTCTATTTTACTTGTATTATTGCGGTGCATGGAAATACCGAAATACGCATTATACCGGAATATACCAAAATACACCGAAATACACATGGAAATACCGAAATACACTTTATACACCAAATAGATCTGAGAAAAATACACTTAAAGTTATTAGTATATAACAATTATATCCGAGAAAGATACACTTAAATTTAGTATTTATCAATGTTCATCACATTTAAATATTTTGTCTAAATAAAAATCATTGTTGTTGCGAATTTACAGAAAGACACCTGGTACCGAAATATACCAAAATACACTTTTTATGCCGAATTATATCCGAGAAAAGTACTGTCGTACCAGAATATACCACAGAGTTTTTGATCAGAGTAATACGAAATCTGAGAGAAATCGACATACTGAATTACGCTAAATAATTCTGTGTGTTGATTTCGATCGTGATCAACTATTAACGAGAAAAAGTAATATTCTACAATACTTTATATTTCATGGTGGGCATTGGGTATTATTCTGTAAGTTAATCTTTACAAATGTCAGATTTTAAAAGATAAAGAAACATCATTTTATTTTTCAGATCATCACATACATAATTAAAGACATACATCTATGAATTTAGTCTTTATTGTGAACAAATATATAAATATATTAATATTTTATTTTTCAGATCATCACATACATAATTAAAGACAAGATAAACAAACGACAGAAATTCTAGACTCGTTCAAAGTGAATGCCTGCTTAGACGACAAATATCAGCTTTACTAAAATTTGTCGGAAAAAGGTCAAGACTTATTGTGGGAAAATGAGAAAATGATGGTTTCCAGCATATACTCCTTTTCCAACAATATTTTCAGGAGGCTTACTCGCTGTGATCATTAACACTCAGGATTGTGTGGTATAGGATTAGAAATATATAGTAAATAGAAAATATCTGTAAAAAAGTTTTCATAGCATAATGCATTTTGTAGGCCCTATACGTGTAAAACATAAGGAATAGATCTAGTATATATAAAATATTATGTACATGAATATCACAGGCAAAAGCAACTGGTAGTAAAAAGACAACATTTAAACAATGATATATAACAGTATAACAATGTAAAATATATATTTAAATAAAATGTATGTAACTGAATAAATATATAGAAGTTGTATAATGTATATATTTTGTAAATGTCAAACCAACTAACAGTTACGATTGCATGCATTTCTGTGCCTTCTATTCAACTAGTTACCACCCCGTTATTGAACAGGGCACTCAACAGAGACTCGCGGCGTACTAGTTGTATAAAAGGTACAGAAATTCTACTCCTTCTTCTGTCATTTTATTGTCAATGGCTTGGCATTAATTTTAAGTTTATTTTGGTGGGGCTTTTTGCCATGAGTCTTTGGTGCTACGATAGTCGTAAGCCCGTCTGTCGATGTCATGAAACCTTTACATACATTGTTCTGTGACCTAAATCGTTTGTATAACCGGTCTCTCTGTCCATCTGTCATTGAAATCCAGTCCGTCTTCGAAACTTTTAAACATTCATTGATGTCTGACAGTCTGTACTCGCCCGTACGGAGAAGAGCACTTTTCAAGTCTGCATACTGTCTGTCTACTAATGATCTAAACGTCTCAATCAAGTCTGTCAATGATTTAGTTTTCCAGTCTACAGATTGTTTAAGGACATGATTTATTGATTCACAATTATTGTTTGTCCAGTTGTCATCACGTAAGTCCTGTCTATCAGGGCGGTTGACAAAATCTCGTAACTGGGGCTTAAGTTTATTCTTGAAATAGTCTAAAAATTTTGTCGAAACTTCTGTCAACTGTGTATTTCGGTATTCATAAATTCGCAAATAATGAACTTTTTGGGGTAAATTATTAATGTGTGCTGACCATATTGCAATTTCCTAACTAAAAATATGTTTTTCTCAGGTATAATTTGGTAAATAAAGTGTATTTTGGTTTATTTTGGCATAATGTACTTACCGTTCTGCAAAACTCTGTAGTGTATTTCAGTAAGACAGTGTTCTCACAAACAAAAAAAAGTCACAAATTCGCAAAATAAAGAATTATTTGGACATAATATTCAAATATGATTAACAATGATAAATACTAATAACTTCAAGTGTACTTTTCTCAGATAAAATTTGGTATATAAAGTGTATTTTGGTATATTTCGGTACCAGGTGTATTTCGGTACAAAAAAGTAATAAATTCGCAAAAGCAAAGATTTTTTTTTTGACGTAACCTTTAAATATGATGAACATTGAAAAATACTACTAACTTTAAGTGTATTTTTCTCGGATATAATTCGGTACATAAATTTGGTATATTTTGGTAGATGTATAAGGTGTATTTCAGTATGCATAGAGTCATAAATTTGCAAAAACAATGATTTTATTTAGACATAATATTCAAATGTGATGAACATAAATTTAAGCGTATTTTTCTCGGATAAAATTCAGTACATAAGGTGTATTTTGGTGTATTTTGGTTTATTTTGATAAGGGGTGTATTTCAGTATTCATAAATTTCCAAATAATGAACTTTTTGGGACATAATATTATTATGTGATGACTAATTTACAAATTCCTAACTAAACATGTAAACATGTATTTTTCTCGGTATAATTTGGTTACTAAAGTGTATTTTGGTTTATTTGGGTGTAACGTACTTACCGTATTGCACAACTCTGTGGTGTATTTCGGTACGACAGTGTTCTCATAAACGACAAAAAAAAGTCACAAATTCGCAAACCTAATGAATTATTTGGACATAATATTTAAAAAAGATGAACATTGATAAATACTAATAACTTTAAGTGTATTTTTCTCAGATCTATTCGGTATATAAAGTGTATTTCCATGTGTATTTCGGTGTATTTTGGTATATTCCGGTATAAGGTGTATTTTGGTATTTCCATGCACCTGTATTATTGTTCTAATGGATAAGTCATTAGTTTTCACTGATTATGTCAAGCAAACATTTTACCAACAATATTTTCTGTTTAAACTTTCAGACCAGTTAAGGAATGTTAATATCAATATCAGTTCTTTTTAGAGATCTAGATGATTAAGTGTTAGGGTCAGATTCACAAGTTTAGGCGTAATCTTAAGATTTCTCCTTTTTCACACTTTCATGGAGTCAATATGGTCTCTTCTAAATTTTAATTCTAATTCTTATTAGGATAGGATTCTGAGGATTGCTCCTCTTCTACTTCAGTCCTTTACCATCTGAGTCGAGTAATCCAATTGTTATTTGACTGTCAAGCCAAGGACAGCTCAGTTAATGAACTGTTATGAACTTATGAAATTTGTATATTGGCAGTTACAACTGTTTTGCCTTAAATCCTCAAAAAGTTGAATTTTTATGACAATTTCCATATAAATCAGTGATTTTGAAAGAAATTAACTACAAGGAGGAATCATACACAATTTATAAGTTCTTACAAATTGTTGTCCATTTTTTAAAACTGCTCTTGCATAATGCTTCAGAAAAACTTCATGAATATTCAAGAAGTGATGGCTCCTTTCTTCTTGAAATCCCAAAAAAATGATTCATGAATACTTCATGAATAAATGTGAAGTATATATGAGACAATTAAAGTATAGAACAAAAACTGCATGAAATCTTCATGAAGGAAACTTTTCAAGAATCTTTGCATGAAGTCTTCATGAAGGATTACAGATGCATGATTCAAGAAGTTTTTATGAACAATATCTCTTCTTGATTTCATGCATTTTCATGGATAAAGAAAATGCATGAAGTGTTCATGAAGCTATGTATTATGAATTTTTAATGCATTTGTCTCATATTCACTTCACCTATTTATCACGAAGTCTTCATGAAACCACAGCATGAAGTATGCATGCAGTTTTCAGGAATAATTCATGAATTATGCGGATAGATTTCACAGGGGCACTGGGACATATTTGGTAGACCTCTATTTATCTTACCATATGCTTACATTTCTTAGACAGTAAAACATCAACTAAATTTCATGCAAACTTCTTGTAGCTCTAGCGGTGAACAATGAGATGAAGTTACTTATCTTAATAATATTCCTCAGATCAATGTTTTCAAAATTTTATATATCACTACAAATATATTTTCCTTTCCTTCAAAATATTTCTCCATAGTGTTAGTTATAAGTATAGTTTCCTGAGGACCTTGATCAGTCTTGCAGGGTTAATGGGTTGAAATATGTCTGGATGTTAAGAAGGTCATTACTAAACACCAGAATCATTTTTTCTATGCAAATAAAACACTAACATATTTTTCTATCACAAAACTTTGATAGAGATGTACACTGCGGTAAGAAATAGAAAATTAGGTCATACAGCACTTTTTGCTTCATTCCTCTATGATTTGCAAAGTGACTGTACTTATGCACATGCATTCAGATATTTGCGTTCTCAAAATTATTGGCAAAGAGGCATATACAAAGTCTAAATTATACCCCTTGAAGATCAGAGTCACCAATTAAAAGCCCAGATAACGAGAAAACATTCAATAATTTCGACAGAATTTCTCTACAAAACTTCCACAACAAATGCAGGTTGCAAAACTGAAATTTCACATTTGCCTTCATTTCTTTAGTTTTGCTCTTCAAATACTGTAACAATATTGCTTAAGCCTTTTGCAAACAATCCGATGTTTTTAAACCCTGAGGAAAAAGGCTTTTGAAAACACTGTGGACAAAGGAAATAACTGCTGGTAGCCAGCAATGTTTACTATCTTAAAGAGACAAATTCCATACTTTCAGCCACATTTTATCTGTTGTCTACAAATGCTGTCAAATCAGATACATCTAAAAGTTTGTTTGGAGACGAGTTAGATCAAGAGTGTAATGGTGGTCTTGTTTTGCTCCAGTTGCTCCAAAGCTGCTGCAATGGCTTTTTAACTCTTAGCCAAACAATGTTTTAGACTTGTCCAAATTGAAAGCATTTGCCAATGACAAATGTTGCTGAACCAGTTGTGATTGTCTTTGAAAAGTGCAGAAAACCTTTTGGGAAAAGGGGAAAATGCTGATTACCACCATTTTCTCGTTTTCCTGAAAGGTTTTAAAAAGGATTTTTCCTCAAGGTCATTAAAACTTGGGATTGTGTGGGAAGGGATTAATTCTTTAAAAAGGCATGTTCAACCTTCAACTCATCATCCTGTTAACAACATGTATGCTATTTCCTGACATATATTACATTTTTAAAAGCGCCAACAACTGCAGATGGAATGAGATATATAGTGTTGGCCTCAGATCAAAAGCTATAGATTCAAACCCTGTGACAAGGGGGTAAATTACCTGAATCTCAGCATGATCACTAGTTAAGGTTTCCATGAAGCAATCATTGAGAGTGATAAATTTAAATTAAGAATATTTGTTTGAAAATTTGTTTCACGATCAATTTAAAATAAATATACTGAACCAAAAAAGAAACTTCCCCTGTGTTTAAGTGCAAATGCAATGTTAATAAAAAAAATCAAAATGTCAGATGACCTACATATATTCCGGCGAACGATTATGTGTCCAATAAAACAAATTTTAACTCGATTGAAAGCATTTTGCAGAAGAAACCCGCTGAAAGTGATTTTCACGTGCATGCATGGACCAGTATAATTCGTGTATATTTTTTGAAACCTTTCAGTCTAATTTTATAGACTTTCATGTCAATAAGAAAAAGACGTTGAAAAAAATAAAATTCTTTTTAGTTTTCTTTATTTTTGATATGCCTAGAATTCCGCAAAATTTACGCGAACGTGCCATTGGCATGCTTAATGTTGGTATGACGATGAATGCTGTTGCTATGAATATTGGATGTTCTACTTGTGCTATTCGACACCTTAGGCAACGTTTTCAAGCAACAGGGCATACGGAAGATCGACCACGTAGTGGACGTCCTCGCGTCACGACGCGCGGCCAAGACCGCTATATTCGGAACACCCACCTGCGCAATCGCTTCCAAACTGCCACAGCCACTGCTGCTAACACCCCTAGTACACATAACAACCGTATATCTGCCCAAACTGTGCGCAATCGCTTGCACGAGGGTGGGCTACGTGCACGTCGTCCATACGTTGGTTGTGTTTTGACGCGACGTCACCGCGTAAATCGTGTTAATTGGGCACCTACACACCGTAACGCTGGCTTAGATAACAATGGAATAGCGTTCTTTTCTCTGACGAGTCAAAGTTTTCCATTCATCGAGGTGATGGCAGGGTTCGAGTATACTGTAGGAGAAATGAATGTTATGCAGACTGTTGCGTACTTGAACGAGATCGTTTTGGGGGTGGGGGTTCTGTCTTGGTCTGGGCGGGTATTGCACATGGCTTTCGCACTAATCTCGTCGTTATCGAAGGGAATTTGAATGCCCAACGCTACCGAGATGAAATTCTTGCGAGGCATGTTATCCCACTGTTTCAAAATAATGCCAATATCACTCTTTTTTCAGCATGATAATGCCACAAGCCATACAGCTAGGGACAATGTGAATTTCCTCAGGGCGAATAACATTGCATTTATTAATGACTGGCCTGCCAAAAGCCCTGATCTGAATCCCATTGAACACCTTTGGGATAATTTGGACCAGCGTGTTAGACGTCGCCCCATTCCACTGTCAAACTTCATTCAGCTAAGACAAGCCTTAATTCAGGAATGGAACAACATTCCACAAGCCAAAATCAGTACACTTATCCGTTCTATGCGCCAATGATGCCAGGCAGTCCTTCATGCTGAAGGTAGTCATACCCGGTATTAATTTGTGATTTTGGTGAGCGACCCCTTCCGCATTTTAACTACCATTTCACTACTTTTGGATAAACCCTCAGCAATAATTTTTTTCACACAAAGCCGCAATAAAATACTCTTTCAATGCATATAAATCTAGTTTAATCCTGATTTTCATATTTGTGTATATCTGCACTTACACACAGGGGAAGTTTCTTTTTTGGTTCAGTATATGTTTCAAGTCTATATTAAGTTATTATTTTATTGTTTATCTGCCAAATTGACGAGCATTATAAAAGTAATAAAAATACAAACAGAATACAAAAGATGGGGAAAAAAAGATGAAAAATAAGAATAAGCACCATTTGTTTCCACATGTGGTCTGATCTTTGACAAGACAATCCTTGCACTTATAAAAACACCTTTCAGATTTGAACATCTACATCTTGACTAGAAATTTCTTTCACCTTTATTTGGTACCCTACTTTAGTATTGCCTTTTATTGCTATTGGCAACACAAATAGCTTTAAAGTCAAAGATCAGAATGTAAAGAATGTACATAACGTCCAGCATTGCACATATTAAGATCTGTTATTTCTCAACCATGAGTAGGAGTCTCAAACGCTCTTCACACTAGTAGAGCTAAAGAAAAAAAACACATTTTTCTGGTGCTGTAAACGCAAATGACAAACTGTCAAGGCTGTTTTTGTCAGAATATCAAGAAAATACCGTATTTCACCTAATTGAGGTGCCGGAGCGCGATACAAAACACCAACGAGCCGCTCTTATTTCACAGCCGATTTCCCGAAATTTCAGGGCCCTCATGTAGAGTAAGTATGGTACTTTGATCCAGGTTTTAGTTATAGTGCCGTGTGCAAAGTGGTCGCCATACTTGAAAGACCCGCTGTATGTAATGCAAAATCTACTGCCAATCATGATTCACTTGGACATAAAACAGCATTCACAATTTATATGGAACACTAGTTTTGGATACTTGACTTTCTTAAAGATTTTTTTTTTTAAAGTAAGTTGACAAATTTTGTGTTGCCAGAAGTTTATAATGGTATTGGAAGTGTATGTATATTCGGATAGTCAGGCGTTAATGACACCGATTTGTGAAGTTGGGATTATGTCAATGCCACACAGTTTATTTATAAGATATATGTCATCAATAAATTTCACCAGCCTGCGTTTTAGTGAATTATCTTGCATTTGGAAGTTTGTCACTCCAGACGCCGACTATCAGTTAAGGTTGGGTGTGGGTGGGGGTTGTCCGGAAGCCTCCGGACTAAGTAATATTGTGGAGTGCGCTACTATTAGGGAGGGAGCGTTAATTAGGTGAAGTATGGTAAGTGGATTTTACAGCAACGAAACCCAGGTTTATTGATTTCATGGTTAAATACAAAACTCATTTTGAACAAAGACAATTAAAGTTACTCTGGGCTGTAGGTCTGATAACTCTCAAAACTGAAACTATAGAAGCCATGATAGTAATTATTTGTTCAAAAAAAGCTGACAGTAAACAATCATTACAAAAGCCAGGCACAATAAATCTTTGAAGTTCTGTCAACTTTTACTTTAAATCACAATGTTTTATCAAAAAAATCTATGTAATATTCTTTTGTCTAAAGGCTTTCAATGATGCATATTTCAGGCTGGAAATGCGGTAAAATAAAACTGTGTTGGTGAACTCTGGTACTTTTTTGGAATGGGTAACAAGATGTTTTGCCCCCAAGACGTTTTCCCCCTGGTCGATTCCCCCCTGGTCGTTTTGCCCCTATTTTTCACCCCTAGTCGTTTCGCCTCCGAACCCTAGTAGTTTCACCCCCAAACCATTTCCTCCCCTAGTCGTTTCGCCCCCAAACCATAGCAATGTGTGAGAGAGAGAGAGAGAGAGAGAGAGAGAGCATCTTAAGAAAATATTGGTTCCTTCGAAGTACTTTAAATGACAATAACAGTTATGAATTATGACTTTGAATGACATTGAAAATTATGAATTATGACATTAATAATCAAAATTGAGGAATAGGAAAACAGGAAGAAATTATATCTCTTTACTGATGTTGGCGTCCTTTGTTGTCTTTCATTAAAATAAACTGAATTGTACTTGGGTGTATTATGTAGATGTTGTGTTATGTTTATGGAAAAACTTTGATTGACATACAGAACAGGGTTAGTGTTTGCTGTATCACTTATTGGCGCTCAATAAACTTGATTAGCATGCTAAAAAAAAAATAGATCTTGATTAATACCTTTGATCACCTTGTGTATTGAGTTTGAGTCAATAAACACTCGATGTTCACTTAATTAATGCGATTAGTGGCAAGGTGTGAAAACACTCGCTCAATGCAAAATTAATTGTTTTTAATTATCTGCCTAGCACCTTTACCAGTTAAGTGTTTTAGATTTGGTCAGTTGGTTCTTCAATTCTTAGGGTGCTAAGCGCGACTCACTGACCTTTAGTGGACAGTGTAGATCAAGATTAGACTGCAAAGAACATGCAGCCTGATCTTTGATCTTCACTTTCGGTTAAGGAGGTATTGTTCTAAAAAAAAAACCCTGTGAAATAGCCGTATTTGGGTATTTACTTTCGGCTCAAAAGTTTAATTTCACTTATTTAGCAGGGTAAGGATTAACAGTGTCGACGATTGATTGATTGTTTATTTTTGGTGTTTAATGCCGTTTAAAACATTATTTCAGTTATATTGCGGCGACCAGTGCACCTATCCATGCTTTTCTGGATTTTCTTTTACCAGTACTCCGCACGCTATTCTTTCCAAGCTACTGGCTGCGTTCCCACATAACCATCATCGAATCAATGGTCAGCGGTGAGAGAGGAATGAATCCTGACAAAATGCCCATCATCAATCCTCGGAAAGAAATCGGCCGAGCCAGGGATCAGCAGTGTTAATGAGCAACGGCTGTAAAGGACAAATTTGTCAAACTGGTTTATCTTTTGTTTCAAGTTTGCATACGACCCCTGCTTAAAGTACACTAACTAAAGCGGAAAATTCTGTTTTGTGCATTGCATGTCAGAATGAAGTAAATGGCCGACGCCATTCGATGGCAGTAACGACTTTGTATTTACTTCTCTTTCAACTACAGGGTTAACTTTTAAAAATTTCATGACATGGAAAATTGTTCTCTAGTCAAAAGAGTCCAATGTGTTGCTGGTCAGATAAATTTTCAAAACGTGCCGTCATAATGCTAAATTAAACCCAATTATCAATGCATTAATTACGTATTACGCAATCGATGCCATTTCGGCTGTGCTACTGTGAAGTTGCAAATGCGTTGTTGATTACGCCAACCCTTTCTCGCATTATGCATCACTTTTAGTTTTTGAACAGTATTTTGAAGATACATAACAGGTTAAGTACTTTTTCTAACAAAACCTTGATGTCCATATCAAAAACCATATATGTGTTTGTATATCTTTATGTATAAAAACAAATGTATAATAAGATTTCATTATCTTGATTAGTCATTTGTTTTTCTTAGGTTCGTTTGGAATAGGGTAGAATGATATCATGGGTGCGTGTGCGTGTTTACAAGGAGAGAGAGAGAGAGAGAGAGAGAGAGAGAGAGAGGTGCAGTACGGGGATTCATTAATAAAATACTTTTGTTCTCTTTTAAATCGAAATTACCTTTTACCACACAAAAATGAATTCTAACGACCTTGAAGACGGCTTTCGAAGACATTGCACAGAAAGGAGAAAATGCAGGTAGCCAGAATTTTCGACTTTTACCACAGTGATTTCTATTTCAAAGGAAAATGCTGCTAACTGAATGACTGCAAATGCTTTGCTAAAGAGTTCAGACTTGGGGATAGATATGGGGATAACATATTGAGGTCAGGTCATATACAAAAAAATTCAAACGCACCATTATCCTGTTTAAGATGACTAAAAGTTCTAAGATATAGTTTTATTGGGTAGGGGGTGAAACGACTAGGGGTAGAAACAACTAGGTTGGCGAAACGACCAGTAGGGGTGAAACGACTAGGGGGGAAACGACCAGGGAGGAAACGTCCTGGGGGCGAAACGACTAGGGGAGGAAATGGTTTTGGGGCGAAACGACCCGAAACCTTTGGAATGCACGAGGGGTACATTAATAAACACAATGAACTATGTTTTCAATGCTTGACACAAAAATGCCACAACTGCATAACTAAACCTCACATACACACCTCAATGACAAGAGACTTTGATTTCAAAACATTTGCTATGCCATTATTTTTTTCTGTTGTTGAGTTAAGGTGAAAAGATTCATTAATCTCCCAGCCCTAAACAAAGTTTCTCTATTGTTGAATAAAAGTAGAATTTTGAGGCATTGGATAACTTGGTGATTTCAAGCAAGTTCTTTAATTTCCATAGTTTTCTCATAAGTGGAATTCTGCAATTAAAATAAATGTTTTTAGACTAGTGATCATGGGTCTGTACTGCCACCAACAGTGGCTCAGATTCAAATGTAAACAAAAACCCAACAGGTGCCAATATTACCCCACAGAAAATAATTCTTTATGACAGAAATTGTAATTCTGTTTAATACGACAATGTTGACATAAACTTCAACATTTGTACCACACCAGTTTGAACAGTGTCTACTTACAACAGCATAGACTGAACAAGATGTCATCGATAAGCTATAAGACCTGCTTATATGTAAATTAACCCTTCATATATGAGAGACGCGAGATAGCGTCGAAAAATACTACCCCCGAAATCCCAGTGCAGCGAATACACGTTGTAATTTACCTGGCTTGATATATATGTACACTAAGCACTGCCCAGTATTCACTGATAGGCAATGCAGGCTGATTGTCAGGTAGAGTACTAGCCTCAAAATGGCTTCCAACAGGCTGCCAAAGTAAAAGTGACACAGCTTCACATTACACTGTTTTTCAAAGCTTTTTGATGATTTGACAAAGTAACTAAAGTTTAGTACTTACAGACTTTTATTCTTTTTTAATCCAAAGGTGTTTCCAGTCAAAAAAGCAATGATTATGTACAAATATTATGTACAAATTTCTTCTGACATAGAGATCCACAGGTGGATTCTGTTTTTCACTGTTGACACTCTGTAGCATGTTTTTAAGTGTAATTATTCCTGACACACATTCAATATTGTTTTTATCATTTTTTCATGCAAGGGGAATTTAGGTATCTGCATCAAAAATAAAATAACTCTCCCACAAGCGCATGTATTTCTACCAGAGTTGTTGGGTGATAAATATGTTCAGCCTTTTCAGAGTTCATTCTCACAGCGCAATTGTTGGTCTCTGGGACATTATATTGCATGAGATGATTTTGAAAGGATTGCAGAAAAAAGTTGTCATTTATTCTCTTGTTCTCTGCTGTTACAAGTTAAAAAACTTTGCATAAATGGTCACCAGAAAAGAATTACTTTTGCTTTGAACCTCCGAAGCAGTGATTGCGAAAGAATTATTTTCAATGGGACAATGTCCCTTCCTCCAGGAAAATCAATGTGACATTTTGAAAACCAATGTGACAATTTAAGAAAAAAACACAATATCTTTTAATTGCTTTCATTTATTTCTTTAAAACAGTACTATCCCAATGCAAGTCAAAATGTAGCTAAATGCTTATGCTGGTTCTATATTTAATGCTTTGAATCAAACATAGTCATCTGGGTTCTCATTAGGTCCTGAAACCCAAGAGTCATTGAATCTTGGGCTGAAATTTTCAAGAGTCAAAATGAAATTTCCAAGTGTCAAAGAGAAATGATCAAGGGTCAAAATTACTTGGTTATTATGGAAATATAAGGATGACACCAAAAGACAAAGGCCTAACCTTCACCCCCCTTTCATTGTTCCATAAGACAAAGGTCTGACCTTCACCCCCTTTCATTGTTATTTTCATTTCATTAAAGAAAAAAAAACAAGAACTTTTTTTCTCATTACCATTCTTTAGATATAATTATGTAAATTCACTGTTTAAATTCATTATAAATGATGAAGAAACAATCTGAGACAACTCTGATCGGACGGTGTCAAATTGACCGTTGTTGTGTCATGGGTTTTCGCGTTTTTTTTTTTTAGCAATCTACTTTCATATCTTTTTACTTCTTTTAGCAGTATTATAGCATGATGATTGAAATGAACTTATCAATTGGGGTAGCAGGAAACATAAATACTATTAGACCATAAGCTGATTGAGAATGTTACCTATCTAATTCATGATGAAAAAAAAAATGGTCTTCTCAATCAGCATGATATACACTGATAAACGTTTGCTGCATGTCCATGGATATGCTTCGGATAGGCGCAGAGAGAGATGTGATCTGAGAGTTGCTCTGATTCTCGCTAGGATCGTCTGTATGAGTCTGTTAATAAACGATCACTGTGGGAAAGAAATTACTGATGGAGCCCTGACCTTCATGCAATTTTAAATTTTCGGTGGTATATTCTAATGCTTAGGTAGTTGTTGAATTTGAATTTTACGTCAAAATCAGGGCAGTTTCATCAAGATGCCAAAATAGGTTCAATATTCAATAAGCGTTTTATGATTGAAAACATGACGTCACACGCACATAGCTACTCATTTTATAGAGCGTCTAATCAGCGCCGATCAAAGGAGATTTGTCTGACTAAATTTCATACTTTTATGACGTCGAAAATTGAATGGGACAAGGGCGAACTCATTGGCAAAAAGAATGTGACATTTTGGATTTTAATGTGACTATGGCGCATGGCGCAAGCCTTTCCCAGTCACTGCCTAAGGTTGAACTTGACACGGCCGCGTCGATTTCATTCTCCGACTCATCATTGTCTGATTTCTTTTGTCAAATATGGGTTAATATTAATATCAAGTTATTTAGTTATTCAAACATATTATCCACCAATAGAAAGTCGATCTCTGTGCAAAAACGCCTCGAATTTGCTGTAACTTCAACTATCATAACTTGCCATTGTTTTCGAAATTCTCTGAACACATGCCATGTAATAATAAAGGTCGGAAAATACCTCGCCTTCTTTTGATTTGAGCTAAAAATAGTAGCTTTACACACGAAAGAAATGAGAAACATTATTTGTTTGGATAATGATTTCAGATTTGTTGCATTTTGGGTAGGTTTGAACCAATTGGCCTCTTTTTAACATCGGTCTTCAAGAACCGACCAAAATGCGTCACTGGGATTTCCTAGAGTGGAAAACACAGCACGGCATAGCGTCACTCAGATTACAAGCCAGGTAAATTACAACGCGTATTCGCTACACTGGGATTTCGGGGGTAGTATTTTTCGACAATCTCTCGTATATAAAGGGTTAATAGTGCGCCGCCGCCCCACCCCCCACTATACCACTTACTCCAGAGGCCTCAAGACAACCCCCACCCACACCCGGCCTTACCTTTAAATTTGGCGTATGAAGTGACAAACTTCTGAACTTCACTAAAACTTTACTTTGACAATTCTAATCCAAGTGAATTCCAAAACTTCAATCTCAACAAAAATTATTGATGACCGATAGTTTATAAAAATGATTAAGTTGTGTCAAGAAAGACAAGGTCATTGAAAAATATTACTGACATCTTCCGATTAATAAAATGTGTATGATGTTACAGTGTTACATCCATGAATTCTGCCAAGAGGGAGAGCTCCCCCATGGAATTTGCAAAATGGGGGGAGTAAAAATTTTCGGGGGTGGGTGTTAAGAAAAATTAAGCATACACAAAATATGTATTTCTCTGGTCAATTTCCTTTTTTGAATGGAAATGAATACTGTCTTTCAAGGGTAGATAGGATATCTGCCATATTTTTACAGCCGACAGGGAGGGGTTGATGGCTATGGGGTTGATCTTACCTTACATGTATCTCTAACACAAAACATTACAGATTCTCATTCTTAACTGATAATGTGCATCTATAGATATACACATCAATTTCTGTTCACGATTCTGATACGTCCTCAGTAGTATGTCAGCATCTGGGGCCGAACAAACTTAAGTTTATTCCCAGCTGTTTTCACCCAATTCTTTCCATTGTATCATCATATGAACCATCGGCGTCGGCAACAGAACCAATGAATGTCTTTGACATGTTTCCTTTCGGCAGAATACATGACTAATCGCAAGTTTAAAATCGCCGGGTTCTTCAATCTGTCAGCATTGTGAAAGTAAACATCCACTGCGCATGCGTAGATATATTGTTTCCCCACTTTGTAGAAACTTCACTACGAAATCGGACACCACCTGGAACAATCTAAATGTAGGAAGCATTGTCTGACTTTCGATTATTTTATTGAAATGACTAGAATCCGAACCCAACTTTTTTAATTTCTCTTTTATGCACGCAGCTGTTTCTTCTTTTTGTGGGAGTTATACCGATATTGCGCAACTGCTCCCCCATCACATTCACGGAATTACGCGACAGCAAAAAATACAGGGTGAATCCTGCAATCGCGCGGCCTGGATGCAACATTGTGTTATCCTGGTTTGTGCTACTGTTAAAGTACCATACTTACTCTACTACACAAAGACACATAAGTTTCGGGAAATTGAAATAAACATGCCCTATCAGCTTTTTGCATGGTGCCCTGCCCCCTTTATTAGGTGAAATACACATAATTGATATTGCAGTCCCAACTTAAGATTTCATCCAATGCATAAACCTTAAATGGGCCCCTAGATGCCAACAGATATATCGGGTGAACTGGGTTTAAAACTCTCCTGCAAACTTTGATATGCAATTGGGCTAGATGACTATTGCTTTACCAAAAGAGACTCATTAAAACTGAAAGCATTTGCAGACATCAACAAAAATTTGACCCAAATGATTGAATTTGCTTTTTCATAATATTTTCAAAAGCTTTCTGTCAGAGGGTTGTTAAAACTTGGGACCATGTGGTAAGTAGTTAATAAATAGTTGGATCTACCAAAGGTAAAGCAAAGCTGCGGTGCACACCATCCACCCAAATATTGTGGCTGGTATGTCCACGCATAACTGGTGTTTTGGTAGCAACTACTTCTGGAAACATTTTCCAAAGCCACTGGCTATAGTTTTGAGTTAAAAAAAAAACACAAAACAACTTTTCAGCGAGGAATCTTGTTGCAGTCACCTTCTTCAACCCTTGAAGAAATGTTTAACAAGTTTTAACTCTAAGAGCACCAAATAAACCTCTGAGACATTTTCAATCTAGAAATAAGACCCCTACAACCTTTTCAAGACAGTTTCTTCAAATCAGACTGTAGATCAAAAATCAGAGTGCATGTTTTGCTTGTCCTAATCTTGATCTACGAAGGCAACAATAGTAGTGAAAGGTGCTTTAAAGGTTAACTGACAAAAGATAACATGTCCTGTGTAGGACTGGTAGATCTACAGTTCAGCTTCTTCTCAAACAAACCAAAGTCCATGAAATATTTAGTGATGAGAGAAATAACTATTGTTGCATTGATTTCTACTTAAACCAGTAGAGAACATCCTTTAACTCTTTAACACATGACAAATATATAGACTTGTCCAAATTGAAAGCATTTGTAGTTGATAATTAAGAAGTAGCTCAAATGATGAAATTTGTTTTTGATAAGGTAGAAAACTTTGTAGGAAAAGGAGAAAATGCTGGTTACCAGCATTTTCTCCTTTTCCCGCAATGTTTTCAAAAGTCTTCTTTCACAGGGTCGTTAAAACTCAGGATTGTAGGTAAAGGTTTAAGCTAATTGTTTGAAAATGGTACATAATATCAACAGATAATAATGAGAGCATTGAAGTATTCAAAGGGAAATAACTAACCCAGTCTCAACTTCAACCATCAGTATTCTGACTTGATTGTTTGAGTAGTATATAAGCCATGCTATCTGGAGAAAAGGTTTAGCCCATCTGCAAAAAAAGTTCAATCTCTGTCAGCCTGCGCAGTTCAACACAGGCTGACATGGGTCGAAACCTTTTGCTATTGGTCAATTTTCTGCATGTCCAAAGACAGTCTACCTCATGAAAATGGATTTTATGAATCCATAATCATGTTGTGATGATTTACTTGGTACAATGTGTTCCAGAGACACATTAAACCCCCTTTTGCCAGAACATGGCTCATTTTATTTCTAGTCCAGAGGTTTTAGTTATTTTGTGGCAATAGCTCACTTAATAATGGGTTTTTCTAGTGTTATGCTTGGTCCAAGGACATTGCAGTAAAACCCCTACACCCAGCATAAATCGAACAAAGATTTGCTGCTGACAATTCCAATACCAAGATTTGCTGCTGACAATTCAAACACCTAAACAAATGAGCAATGGAGATGAATACAGCTGCTAATAAGAATCCAAGAAAAACAACTGTAAGCTGCCAACTTGTTTATGTGGGCTGAAGTCAAAATGCTTTTTACAGCCAGTCAAAACAATACTGGATTTGTTGCTCTCTTTTTTTTTTTCTCCATATGCATGACTGTGTTATTGCCACAGTACTTCCAATTAATAAGTGTTGGAATGAATTCAACAATAATAGAGATCTTGAACTATATCACTGAACGCTGAAACCACTCCAGTCAGTAAACTAGAGGTCCCTGAGGGCCCAAATTGCTCCACTGGCAGTGATTTTTCTCATTTATAAGTATACATAATGAATTTATGATAAAAAAAAAGGGGGGGAAATGGGGGGGGGGGGAGGTCTGTTGCAGTTGGGCATGAACCCACTAAAACAGCATAAATAGGGATGGTGAAATGAACTAATAGTGAAATAATCAAAGTGCAATTTCTGAAAACCAATTGTTCCGAATCAAGCCAAATCTTATAGGGATTAATTACTCATTGTATTAAATATTGCCTGCAAGTTTAAAAGAAATTGGACCAATAATGTGGACTTTGTTGAGTAAACAAGACCAAATCAGCAAATGGCTGCTTTTCCTAAACTGATTGCTGAATTTTCTTCATTTTCAATTGGGTTGAAGTTCTTACAAGTACAAATAATCTGTGCAAGTTTCAAAATAATTAAATTAAAAAATGCAGACTCATGGTGTAAACACAAAATGTTAATTCTCAACTTGAAATACCTGCCTTTCCCTTAGTAATTGTTGAACGTATTTCAAAATCCATAGGGTACAAGGTATTGGTGATATAAAGAAACTGCAAGTTTCAAGAAATCCAACCACAAATGCAGACTTTATTGCATAAACAAGGAAAAGAATAATGGACGAGCAGGCAAACGACAGAAACCGTGCCATGACATGAGCTCTGCCAGCCTTCATCCAGAAGAGCTAATAAAAAGAAAGACCCTAGTAATCTCAACTTCAAAGTGCTGCTCACAAAATTTCTGGCAGTGGCCCATATTGACAGGTTGGAAGTAAAATGTCATGTTTCATACAGTCTGATTTTGTTCTTCACTGAAGGCAAATGCAAATAAAGTTATGTTTGTGACTTTGTAGGTCGATCTCAGTAACAACTGGTGACTTTAAGGAGATAAAAAAATAAGACCCTGATCCATCATGTTATAGGAACAAAACTGACAAACAAGTAGGCCAGAAATCTCACCCCTATGAACATTAATGAAAGCACTTGTACCCACATGGTAAACATCCCCATATCTCATAATAACACCTACCAATTAAATATAATCTCTATCATATGCCTTCATTAAACAACAATTTAGTTTTCCATTCAGCTATAGCTTAGGCATCGCTCATAAAAAAGTGAGCAAACTTAACCAGGGGTTGGATAAATCGCCAAACAGAAATTCTTACATCCCTGCAATAAAAAGACTTAAGAAATGATTGTGGAAGCAATAGCCCCTGTCTTCCCACAAGTTATTTCATACAATCAAAAAACAAAACTTTGATTTTTGTGTCTATCGAATGTTTTTCCTTTATGTCATTGTATTAGTTTTTGGATGATCTAAAAAGAGCCTGTACTCTAATAAATAAGGGCAGCAAAAAGTGGGGTTGTAATTAACCCTTTACCCATTAAGTGCCAAATAATCCCAACAGACAATCCAAATCTAGAAATAAGACCCAAACACATGCAATATCAAATCTGATCTTGTCTGGAATTTCTCCTCAGAGGGGACAGACTGTAGATCAAGATCAGACTGCACATTTTGTGCCATCTGATCTTGATATACACTGGCCACAAAACAACTTTAGTTGTGAAAGGCACTTTAAGGATGATATTGCACTGTAAACATGTAAGCCAAAAAGATTATTGAAACCCTGATAATTTGATACTTTTTCCTACTTTACTTTTAGTATGGTTCAAGTACTTAAGAAAAAGCTTTCAATTACACAGTGTAGGATGTGCAGTTTGATCTTTGATGAACTCAGTTTGGTATTTTGTTAAGTATTTGGCATAAATAATCTTGAATTTTAAATATATAGCGCTTTCCTATGCATCTAACAATAAAAGTGTTTAAATAGTCATGAAAAACTCACAATCATCTTCATACATGTATATCAAGTCCTTCCCAGTATTTGAGCCTACTTCTTCATAAAAGATAATTTCCTCTCACTAACCTAGGATGCCATGGTTTTGTTGCCTGTTTTTCTGGTGTTTTATGCCATCTTCACAAAATTTCAGTGATTATGCCTATGTAGGCCAGTGCACATTCCATGTATGCCCACCTGCACAAGACACTCTTTCAGATTTTATTGTTAGATGCATAGGAAAGAGCTATATATTTAAAATTCAAGATTATTTATGCCAAAAACTTAAGTTGCTTTCCCACAGAAACAGTTGAAAACATGATTACCTGAGGTAAGGAAGGGAAATGAATTGCAACGACTTTTTTATCAATCCTCTGACGGAATTTTGTCTATGCCAGGATTTTTATGATAGGAAGCTTTGAATATGTATACATAATCAGAATGAAGTCCAAAAAATGTTATCTGTCTTTATGTTTCAATTTATAACCCATCAGACATGTCCACATCTTGCAGAGGTCAAATGAGACCACAGTTGAAAACATTTTAGAAAGCTTTTGCTTTTTCTCTAATATACCATATGATTAGGTGTTCAGTATGTAACTGAAGAAAAGATAAGGTTAAAACTGTCCAATCACAAGTAAGTTTACAGAAGTTGCATTCTTGTTTTTGATTAGAATTAGGTCTATAGCCCTTGTAATTTACTAAACAGAAACATTATTTCATAAAAATGTATACACAAACATTAACTATTATACCAAAACTACTAAAACAAATACAGTGGAACCCTGTTATAACGCTGTCGGTGGTAGCCACGATCGACAACAGCGTTATATCCGGGGTTAAGTATATAACGCTGTCGAGGCCCCCCCACTCCACTACCCGCGACCCATCTGCAAACCATTGCCAGAACCATGGCTTTAATTATTACTGTTATTCACCAATATATTCTGACAAAAATGAAATTTTGTAATGTTTCAAATACTTAAACATAGACATGCGTATTTACTGTTAAACATTTATTTATCGGACATTAAACAATTTAGATTCTTTTGCACGTAACGTCTAAATGATTCCCAGTTAGTTTCTATCACCAAATCTCATCATTCAAATAACGTTACAACTACGTAAAAGAACTGATTTTACCTTTAGGACCATTTTTATTAGAAATTATTCAGCCGCTGTTTTGCTGAATGACAGACAGGTTCATTCCGAAATTAAATAAAACGGTATCATGTTGGATTGCAGACGGTGCCGCCGCCATCTTTTTCAAATCATGCTAACGATTGCATAACGAACCCTAATCGACTATGACTAACGAAATCTCTTTCAATAATCAAACGA
Source organism: Hippopus hippopus (assembly GCA_946811185.2). NCBI lineage: Eukaryota > Metazoa > Mollusca > Bivalvia > Cardiida > Cardiidae > Hippopus > Hippopus hippopus. Next base: position 63,780,685 of record OX328099.1, on the reverse strand, counting down.
GACAACACCCCCGTACATGATGAAAGACAAAATGGAAAACAACGTGCGACAGGGCCTATAAGTTAGACTACGGTGGAGGGATCTAAACTGTTTGTAATATAGATCCTGTGTGGACGGGTCTTCTATCACAGTTCACCTGCGGATGGTATAGATCAAAGATCAGACTGCACGTTCTATGAAGTCTGATATTTATTTACACCGTCCGCAAAGACTTGAACCCTTTACCACACTTTAACGACCCTGAGAAAGAAAGCTTTTGAAAAGCATGTAGAAAAAATGAGAAAATTCTGGAAACCAGCATTTCCTCCTCTCACCACATTGTTTCTACCCTTCAACAAACGGATTTCAAATTTGGCTCACTTTTTTCCTTGTCTGCAAATGCATTGAATTTGGACGTGTCTAAAATTTTGTAGTTTGGTAAGGAGTTAAAAATGTCATCCTACCATGGGCAGTGAATTATTAAATACGACCATAAACATTTAACTTTCCACCCGTAAAGATTTCACACCAGTTGTGTATCCACACAATTAATGTTTGCAGTAAAGTTTGCATTAGGGGTACATGTATGACGTAACACGCCGATAATTGAAAGCGAGAGGGTTGTAAGTGCAAGTGTTTGTCGTACACACTTAAACTTTTTCGCCCAAAGAATTTACACATGGTTATGGGCTGACCTCCAATCGAAACTAAACGATCACGCAATACGCCAGTATCTCGCCTGCCTTATATGTTCTGATACAGCCCTTCTGCGTATCGTAATGATTATTGCAAGAACACCGCAGTCGTGTCACGTGTATGTTGTGTAGTCGGTAGAAAGAGAGTCATTCTGCTATTTTCTGAAAATTTTGTTTTGACTGAGATAAAAAAAAAATGCTTGATTTGATGCTAAAGTTAAATGGATTAGTTACTGATAAATGAAGAAGAGAAACAAGGTTTTGTATCCAACAATGCTTTATTTTTGTAATCATGGGGTCAAAACAGGGCTTCAACCATTTCCCTCCAAGAAACGAATTTTCATGCTTTTGCAGAAGATGCATTTAGAAAACGTGAAAAATGACAAAACTGCTTACATAACATCGAAAAGTCGGGAAAGATTTAAACCTTACGCTTCTTTCAGGACTTAAGTTGCTGAATGTAGGGGCCTCTGTAGATCAAGATCAGACTGTAGACTAAATATCTTGTCTGATCTCTGATTGTAATCTTCTCTTTCCGCTGTGAAGAGGTATTTCTTACATAAAAAATAACTGAGTGTCTCATTTCTTGTGTGTGTAATTTCAAGACTGAGAATTACTGTTGGTCGACTCGACTCTCGAAGGTTTCTTGTACATGACGGTTTTACGCACGATTTACAATTGTGCATTCACCATGCAGCCGATCATCCTATCTACAGTATTTTCCAAAAATTAAAAGACAGATGTTTTGAAAAATATATTTTTCAGCCTGTCCAAGTATTAATTATTCCTTAATATTCGGACTATGTTAAGTTAGAACTTGACAAAAAATATTTTTGACAGTAATTTAACCTGTCCGAACATTTAGGGTGTCCGAATACATTTGCGAGTTACCGAACATTCTATATCGCCATTAACGATCTACATACCGACATAATTGATGTAAAGTCTGTATAATGTAAGATTGTGTATTTTATGCAAAGTCAATTATGGGATGAAGTCCTTTTCTTACCTACTGTGCGTGTATTTGTCAAACAAAGCAGTTGTGCACAGCCATTAGGTGATAAAAGTAATCAACAAGGTAAAGGTGTGAAAAATTGTCACATTATGTGCACGGTATCGATTTTACATCAGTATTTGACCAATAGGTGTTTTTTTTTTTTACATTGAGAATTCTTATCAGAGCAACGGTGGATTCGGATCAGACTTGAAAATGGTCAATCCCCCGAAATTTTGGGAGCCATAGGACACCCGCGTTATAATAGGGTCAGCGCTTTAGCGAAGTTCGTTCTAACGGGGTTCCACTGTAATATGAACAGTTCCATTTAATAGCAAAAAACACATAGTGATTCTGAAGTTCTCTTGCACAGAAAAACACCCATTATATTTGGCAGTGCAGATCCTAGACCCTACTTTGTTCTGTGCAGTCTGATCTTCATCTACACTGTCTTCAAAAACAGAAGCATAACTCTTGAGACATGCAAACATTATCAAGCATCATAACTCATTACTAGACAACAACCTTTTTGACTTGTTGGACAACGAAAGCACTTGCACATAGATCTAATAAATTAAAGTTGAGTCAAATGTTGAAGTTTGTCTCGGGATGGGCAGAAAACATTGTAGGAAAAGGAGAAAATGCTGTTTACAAGCATTTTCACCTTTTTCCAGACTGTTTTTAAAAGCCTTTTACCAAAAGGTTGTTAAAACTGGATTGTGTTTGGTAAGTATTTTAGAAAGTCCTATTGCTCATTGGTAGAGCTGCTGACTAGACTTTTGAAGGTCCTGGGTTCCTGTCCAACAAAAGGCAATTTTTTATTGGCCAGCCATCTTTAACCCCCCACCCCCCCCCCCCCCACCCCCCACCACAACTATGGGTAACCAGTCACATCATTATGATTTTTCTCCTACAAAATATGAACTTTTCCACTTGAAAAAAATTTGGTCATAGTCTTGTGTAATGCCCCAGTTAAGCAAAAAAAAACAGGATCTCCTTTTCATGGTGAAATGCCAATATGACATTTGCAACAATCATTAGATCATTTTCTTCAAAATCTTAGCAGCAACATGATACATTATGGAATGAACTTATAATTATGCTTCTGAAATGAATCTTACAGCAGACCAATTAGGTGAGAAATTGCTTGTTACAATTAGCTCTGAATGAGAAAAGCTACAGAAATACTGAGCAGCCAGCCTTTTAACACCTTATGGCTGCTAAGTATAACTCCAGGACCTTTTGCACAGAATGTGCAGTCTGATCTTGAATCTACACTGTCCGATAAGGAGATATCATTCCTCAAAACATAACTTAAGAAATGCAATACTTGGGTTTTAACTACCAAATCAAAAATTCAATTTTAGTTATTTAGCAGAATAAGAGGTAAACTTGAAGCTCACAAACTGCTAACAATGCCAGTTTGTTGAATTATGGAATGGGTTGTTTCTGAGGTAACAAGGCAGATAAGGGAAAAGCATCCTGTTTTATCTTCAAAACACAATCAATCAAACATTGTACAATAACTTTTTTTCAATATGTTTTTTTAACCCTTTACCACACAGTCCTGACTTTTAACCACACTGAGACAGAAGGCTTTTGAAAACATTGTGGGAAAAGGAGAAAATGCTGGTAACCAGCATTTTCACCTTTTCCCACAATTTTTTTCTACCCTTCCTACAACAATTTTCAATTTTTGAGTCAAAATTATTTTGTCGTATGCAATTTGCTTTGAATTTGGACCAGTCTAAAATTTTGTCATTTGGTAAAGGGTTAACACTTATAGTGCCTTTCACAACTATAATTACCTTTGAGGCCAGTGTAGATACATGTAAAGATCAGACTGCATAAAACATCCTGTCTGATCTTTTATCCACACTGCTATGCCGAGACATTTTTAGACATTTAGGTAACCTAGAATTTGCAATTATTTGGATCTTATTGCAGGATTGAAAGTGTCTGTTGGGTTTACTTAGATAAACAAAACCTTTTTATGCTGTGAGCACAATGCACAGCATCTGTAGCTTATTTAGACAGTTCAGATGGACAGTCCAATCTTGAATCTACACTATCTAATTTTTTTAAAGATATTTTAGAAAAAACAGTTGGAAGTAACAATATTCAGTTTTATCTCAAACAATGCTCATTTTTTTCATTCGGCACTCCACTACTAAGCAGATTTTAGACTCATCCAGTGGCAGCAGTTGCAGACAACTAAATGTAGCTCAGGTGATGGGCTTTGTCTTTGAAAGAGTAAATATTTGTTAATGGCTATATGTACTTTTTCTGCAATGCTTTCAAATTTCTTAAAACCTCAGGGTTGTAAGATAGGGAATTTTTGTTAAAAAGTTGAAAATCCAATATAGCATGTGTCTCAATGACCTACTTCTAACAAGAATACTGTGAAATCCATCAAAAATTGTCTGAAAAACAAAAAAGCACGGCTGAAGGTACTTACCAGGCTCCTGTTCCAAACAAATGTCACATCTATTGAATTCTTGTTAAAGTTCCCATCTAACAAAGCAAAAAACTGTTTCTTGTAATGAACTATGTCCTGAAACTGATGCAAAATTAATTATTTCACATTTTTTCTGCTGCAGCCTAGGTTTGCCTTCTTGCAACACAGCACCTTTTCAAAACCATTGTGGTAATGAGAAAAATTGGTTTTAAAATGTAAGTTTTTTGAAAGCTGGAATGTTTTCATGTGTATTCAGTCTTAAACTAAACCAAATAACCCCATATTCTTAACAACCATGAGAAAAATGGCCCTTCAAATCACTGGACAAGAAGAATGCTGGAAACCAGTAAAGCTGGTAATTAATTTCCTCCTTTTCCATCAATGTTTTCTACCCTTTCATGAAGGCATATTTCATCATTTGAGCCACATGTAACCTTTTGTTCGCAAACACTTTCAATTCACACAAATCTAAGATTCTGTTATCTCTGATAAAAAGTTACGATTAATGTTAAAATATATCCATATTGTACATGGATGTTTTATCCAAGTCACATACTCTGAATTTGTTTTAGTAGGTGATCTGCTGAATGGAAGACAACCCAGTACCATGCTGGTTATTTTTTCACCTAAACTGAGACAGACGAAGAAGATTTGAAAGACAAAACAAAGACTAGTTGACTGATACAGAAATAATGAGGGAAAAGGGACAGCTGCTTGTTACACAGACTTGGTCCTTATCCCACATCATTTTCAAAAGTTGTTTTTGTATGGGAATGGCTCAATCCTTCCACTCATTATGATATTCTTTGATGACAATCTTTCTGTATGATGCTTGTGTAAATCTTATACAGACGATAAAAACCTTCAAAGACACAAGTTTTTTCTAGAAAAAAAAGGAAAGGAAACGATAAATTTTAAAATGAAGGCAAAGAAAACACAAAACTGCTTCTTACAAAACCATTGATCCTTTGCCAGTAGTGTTTTCAAAGGCTGTCAACTGTTGGAGGTGTAACAAATCATATCTATATAGAAATGAGTTGCAGACATTTTGGCAATAACAACAAAGAGAAATAGAAAAAGGTGAAACTTCCAAAGCAGACTGGCAAAAATTTCATTTTGGCAAACTATAGCAGTTGCTGAAAATTGACTTCACAAGCTCTAACACTATACCACAGAATCTCAATGTTTTAAAAAGCTCAAGGAAAAATGCTTTTGAAAACATTGTGGGAAATAGGAGAAAATGCTGGTAACCAGCATTTTCTCCTTTTTCCCTCATTATTTTCTGTCTTTTTGAAGAAAAATCTCCTTTTCTGACTCACATTTAATTCATCGCCTGCAACTGGAACATGTACAATTTGACTTCTGGTAGAGATAATGTTTTGTTTTTCTATTATGGCATACTCAAATGAGCTATTCTTCTATTTTGCATCCACTTAGCCACCAAAGAATCCCATATTTAAGAACACTGAGTAAGCAGGTTTTTGAAAAGCCTGTTGGAAAAGGAGAAACTAAACAAAAAATAAACTTTATCTTTATTTACTTAAATTGGAAATGGAACTATCACCTGTAACTTACAACTCCTCCTTTTACTCCTATATTTTTAAAAGCTAAACTCTGCATGGGCCCTAAAAAACTTGTATGTCCTTGTCTTTTTTGTACCAGAAAATTTTAAAGGTCCTCTACTGCAAATCTGTTTCAGACACACATGGGTTGAAATTAAAGAAGCATACTTTTACCCTTACCTCTTTATCACACGATAACATTTAAGACATTTCCGAATTGAAAGCATTTGCAGACCACAAAGTAAAAGTGGCTCTAATGACAAAATTTGGCCTTGATAGAGTAGAAAACATTGTTAGAAAAGGAGAAAATGCTGGTTACCAGCATTTTCTCCTTTTTTCCACAATGTTTTCAAAAGCCATCTTGTTTAGGGCCATTAAAAGTCAGGCTTTTGTGGTAACAGATTAACTCACATTATTTTTAAGTCCAAATTAACAAACAGCACCACTTAAATTCAAAGAGACATGAAAATTCCATAAAACAGCACCACTTATATCACTTTTACTCTAAAAATTACACCACTTTTTTGCTCTGCTCAGAAGTGTAAAAAATCGAACTGTTCTTTCATCATATTAATTCCTACAGGGAATTACCTGTAGATCTGTAGATCTGTGAATTAGGCATCCTCACTAAAACATATAGGTAGGCCTTTCCTACTATCTGTTCTATCAGGCCATCCGCTTTTCCTTAATCTACAAAAGACATTTTGAGAACATAATGAAAGTTTGTTTAGCATCATTTCTTTATTCAAATGAGATTGTACGCCACTTTCAATTGTCATTTCAATCATGTCAGTTAATGTTTTGTCACTGAGGGTAGATATATTGTACCCTTCACCACAAAAGGCATTCTAAACTAATCTTAAAATTGAAATGATTTGCAGTCATTAAATGTGGCCATGATAATAAAATTTGTATTTAAAAACAAAAAAAGGAGAAAACATTGTGGAAAAAGGAGACAATGCTGGTCACCAGCATTTTCTCTTTAATCCAGTTTTTTTAAAGGCCTTCTTCCTCTAGAGTATTAAAACTCAGGATTGTTTGGTAAAGGGTTAAATGTTAGCATCAATCATCAGTATGTTTACAAATCAACAACCTCTTAAAACATGAAATAAACCTTTGAAAGATGAATTCAATGTTCAGTGTTCCAGGTTTTGACAGGATTAGGCAATTTTCTAATAAATATACCATTTTGGAACCCGTTTTGTTGAGACTTATGATTTCTAGATCTTTCTACTATTAAATCATACTTCAAATTGATGGTAATGTTCAACCCTTGACCACACAATACCGACTTAACGACCCTGGGGAAGAAGGCTTATGCAAACATTGTTGGAAAAAGGAGAAAATGCTGCTAACCAGCGTTTTTCTCCTTTCCCCCCAGTGTTTTTTCCCCTTCCAAAGACAATCTCATTATTTGAGTTTAATTCAGTGTTGTCATCTGTAAACACTTGCATATTGGATAAGTAAAAAATTTTGTTGTTTGGTAAAGAGTTAAAAGATTTGTTTTTGTTTAAGAAGCACTGCAGGAACACTCCTGTAAAATTGTTTCACAATTCCACTATCCATTTAGGCGGAGAAGATGCAAAAATGCTTTGAATTTCACCTCCATAGACAGGTGGTTTAAACTTGTCCAAATTGAAAGCATTTACAGACAACAAATTAAATGTGGCTGATTATTGTAATTGGTCATAGGAAGGATAGAAAACCTTGTTGGAAAGGAGTGCTGGTAACCAGCATTTTCTCCTTTTCCCACTATGATTTCAAAAGCAACCTGCCTTTGGGTCGTTAAAACCTGGGATTGTAAGGTAAAGGGTTAAAGAACCACCTAAGGAACTGAATACTCAATTCAAAATTCCACTATCTGTTCAGGTGAAGAAAATGCAATAAAGTTTTCAAATTCACCTCTGTAGCATTACAAGTGGTTGAGTGATCCTCGTACATTGCTTGAGGACAGAAGGTAAGCAACCTTGTGGCTGCGATGGGTTTTATCTGATGTGGCAAATGGGGAGTCACCAGAGGGCCAAAATCTTTACCACGCAACAGAACCTTAGACTTGTCCAATCTGACAAGCAGATTTGAAATTGCTTTGTCCAGGTATCAACATTGAGCTCAGTCAGAAACTAATAATCGATTATCATATTTCATAATTGATAATCACGTTTTAGAACAGAATCAATTAATTATTCACTGCTAATGAACAAGACATTGCTTGTTAGGAGCAAACCTAATCCAACAATGCTTTCAAACATCATCTGTCTTTTTTTTATTAAAATCTGATCAAAGTAACTGTAATCCTCAGAATAACCCCACCTACCAGGCAGGATAATGTTTTATATCTACAAAAAAAAAATAGTTCAACTCTCATCCACACAATCTGTATTTTAACGACCCTGAGAAGAAGCCTTTTGAAAACATTGTGGGGAAAAGGAGAAAATGCTGTTAACTAGCATTTTCTCCTTTTCCCACAATGTTTTCTATAAAACAAATTTAAATTTTTGAGCCACATTTATTTTTCCATCTGCAAATGCTTTGAATTTGGACTAGTCTACAATTTTGTTGTTTGGTAAAGAGTTAAAATTCAGATTAACATCTTGTGCAACAATCCAGACATTTAGGGCTTAAAACCAGTGGGGTTTCCTGCATAACAAAGTGGGAATGCAAAAACATCTGGGTTTGATAGTTGATGCTCTAAAAACTGAATTAACCCTTTACAAAATACTCCCACGATTAATGACCCTGGAAGATTATAGCGTTTGAAAACACTGTGGAAAAGGAGAAAATGCTGCTAACCAGAATTTTTTCCTTTACCTACAGGTTTTTTTTTTTACCCTTCCAAAGCCATATCTGCATGGGTAGCTCAGTGGTTAGTGTATCAGACTCATTATCTGGTGTTTGATACGCAACAGAGGCAAACTTTCTTTCTGGCAATATTTTGCCTCTCAACTCTGATGCATGTGAGAAAAGTAGTCAGTGGCTTTGGAAATAAAGTTGTGTCAATACTGGTGAGAGAAAACCAGGAAACATATGAGTAGATGCAATGACCGCCACGATATGACCTAAGCTGTTAAAACAGTATTAAACTCCAATTCAATCAATCAATCAACCAATACCATATCCCATCATTTAACAACATCTAATTTGTAGTCTACAAATGTATTTAGAATGGACAGGCTAAAAATTCTTTGATTACAGATTATGATTGTCAGTAAAAAAAATATCGAAAAATGCAACATTGAAAGCAGTTTTGATACGAGTTCCTCACCAAAGAGTGGACACTGTCAATCCAAAATCAGACTGCATTTTCTCTCCTGTATTCTCTGCTCTACTATTTTGATCTACACTGTCCGACTACATACTGGTGGTGAACAGCATTTTACTTCTTTCATCACTATGTTTCTGTACTTTCTAAGTAAAAATCTGTTCTTTATACCACATTTATTATCAGTAAATACTTGAAATATGGAGGAATGTAACACTGGTATAGGGTTAATCCTAAGCAACTTGGATCTACATGCTTTAAAAAATGTATTTAATGATAAACGCTCCTTAACAGTACTTTTACATAAATTTATCCTGAACATAATTACTGCTGCTGGATTAACCATTTACTGCACAATCCTGTGTTTTAATGACCCTGAGGAAAAAGCTTTTGAAAACATTGTGGGAAAAGCAGAAAATGCTGGAAACCAGCATTTTCTCACAATGGTTTCTTCCCTTTCACAGAAAAATCCTGTCATTTTAACCCCTTTTAATTTGTCATCTACAATTGCTATCAATTTAGATCAATCTAAAATTTTGTTGACAACAAAATACTGGACTGGTCCAAATTCATGGAAGCCAAGCCCCAGTAGCTCAGTCAGAAGTGTTCAGGACTTGAGAACAGGGGGGTCACTAGTTTGATTCCAGGCTCAGCCAATTACTTTCCGAGGATTGATGACAGTCATTGCGACAGGATTCATTCTTCTCTCACTGCTGACCATTGTTTCAACCTTGGTTATGTAGGAAAGTAGCCAGTGGCCTGGAAAGAATATAGTGTGGAGTAATCTACTGGTAAAAAAAAAAGTCCAGGTTTCTGTCTTTTAGAGGGTAGAAAACATTGTGGGAAAAGAGAAAATGCTGGTCAGCAGCATTTACTCCTTTCCCCACAATGTTTTCAAAAGCTTTCTTTCTCAGGGTCGTTAAGCTTCGGGAGTGTATGGTAAAGATGTAAGAAGGGTCAACAGTTGATTCCAGACCAAATTTACCCATGAAATTAAACGGTGAATTCAGTGTTTTCAGGCATAGATCCAGTCTAGATCTTAAAAAAAATGTCTACATTTAGATCTAACATCATGCATGAGATCAGCATCAGACTAAGATAAGAATCCACAAATCGGTGAGGTTAACTGTCAACATCAGTGGAAAGACACACTTCTGATGAATGACTAGGGATTTGTAGTCAAATTACTTGCTTATTTCTGTTTTTAGCTGAAAATAAAGCAATAACGTTGATATTACATCGTACCTTTCCTTTTCACGTCCTGCAGACGATACTACCGACCTGAAGTAATGAATCTTGAACCAAAGACGCACCATTGTCTGCGCATGACATAATCTTCGAAGATTCGACCTGTCTGCTATGACGCATCACCCACCCCCGAATATTAGGGAAAAGTAGGGCTTACACCGAAGCTATTAGCCTATTACCCAAGCATGTAGGGGCTGTTTTAATAAATGGCCGGTGCATAGGTTACATGCTAGCCGATCATAGCTGACTGAATTGCACCAGGTAGCGTTTTTTTGAGTAAACGTTTATTTCATTTTGAAATTCTAACGGTTGTTTTGAAAAGTAGTCCGGTTCTGTACCCAGAATGCCCAAATCAGATAGATCTGTATTTGTAGAATGCCATCTATAGCGGGAGATAATGAAAAACGCACAGCAAACGTACCACTCGTCACAACTCGGCCCACTCATAACAACTCGGCCGATTCCGTACGATGGCTCCCACCACCTGAGGTATGCCAAATAAACTTGGCCGATACCGTTTCTATAATCCAACTCGATCACCGGATCACCCTAGGTATACCGAATGCAAACGTACTTGTTCAAAAATAATGAATAATTAACTTTTTTTTTAAAGCCATCGATAATAAATAGTTGATAACCCACCTGACATCAAATTCCACAGTTATCTTCGAAAACGTGCGATGGTGCATTTATTTTTCCATTACATTATATTACATTAGGCTGTGCTGCCAACGTTTTTTTTCCTCCCGTTTTTTTCTTCCAAGGGAAACAACTTACTCATTTTTTTTATGTTATATTATCTCTGTTTTCGTCCCTTGCATAATACCAACCACAATACTGGCAACCTCTTGCACGAATATTTGTGTTGTAGTAAAATGGAAGGAGGAACAGGTCGACTTAGAATAGCCATGTTATTGCATGCTGATTGGTCATTTGCATGGGCATGGCAGCCAGGTGGAAAGAGAAAGGTAGAAGGGTCCAAAACAGCGCGGAAAAAAAAATGAAAAGCATTGGCAAATGCAAGTTTGTGTTGAAGAAAAGACCGAGTGAATTAGTATCTATGCTAAGTGGGGAAATAGATGCGTTTCTTGCAAATAGTGTAGATCAACGTGTTCACCAAACATCTGACTGCTCCCCCCCCCCCCACTTAAATAGATTAACACTGTATAATACACAATCCCATATTTGAATGACCCTGGTAGCTAATGTATTCAAAAACATTGTGAGAAAAGGTGAAATGCATTTTCTCTTTTTCTCACAATATTTTCGACTATGCAAAGACAGAAACCATATTTTTGGTTTCATTCAATATGTCTTTTGCAATTGCTTTCAGTTTTGGATCAATCTAAAATTGTGTCTTTTAATGAAGGCTTAAAGACAAGTTCAAGCGGTGAGAGAGAAATAAAGCAAGGCCGCCGTAATTATTTTCATGTATCTTCAGAGAGAATTTCAGCTTAGCGCAGTTCCGAATACAAAACCCCTAGATTACTTGACGCCCGATTCACAACTAGGTCACCAGAGCTCTGCGATTCACCTCTGCGAAACCAGCTGTGGTGTCGCACCACTGCAAGACTGCTTCCGGACTGTGGTATCAAAAGTAGTCCCATGTGAAATTTTATAGTTGCACTTTTGTTGCACTGTTTCATGGAGCAAAGAGGGTTTACTGGTATATAATTTAGATCTGCTTCAAATTTAGGCAGTGGGGGACCAATCAAATGTATTTTTATTCTAAGATGAGTGGACTATTTCGTGTCACAGGAGGAACAAAAAATTGGGGCCATAGCGTTGAACAGGTGTTTTTGAGAGGACAAATTCTATGGTACCTGTTTTTGTTGGTACTTAGTGAAAAACGCAATCGGTTGAAATATTGTTTTTAATGCATTTTTTAAGTACTCGGGACGTACTTTAGAAAGCAAGAGACAGAAAAGTTAAAGGTTTGTCATTAAGCAATCTCTGAAACTTCATTGAAGATGGTCTATTTCACTATATTTTCAATATGGCAAAAAGATGCACCACGAAGATGCATTAGGCCCCTTTTCCCAAAATGCCGCTCAATTATAAACCCGGTTTCAGTGTTGATAGCTGAAAATATGTAATCCGATGAAGAAAACTTATCTTATAGGCTTCACTATACAACCGATTGACATAGATTCAAGATCAAACTGTACGTTCTGTGTAGAGTGATATTGATCTATGCCATCGGAAAAGTTCCTAGTTTTGACCGTCTTACGTTGAGGTAAAAAAATAAAACTGGGGGGATGCTTGTCAGTGATGTCTATCTCAATTAACCCTTAGGATGTTAAGCGAGACTCACTGACCTTTTGCGGACAACGTAGATCAAGATCAGACTGCACAGAACGTGCAGTCTGATCTTGGATCTACACTGTCCGATAAGGAGATATCTTTTTCCCAAAAAATACCTTTGAAATAGGAAAATTTGAGTTTTTCCTATCGGCTTGAAAGTTTCATTTCTTTCATTTAGCAGCTGAGCCCCGGTAGCTCAGTCGGTAGCGTGCAGGACTTGAGAACAAGGGGTCGTGGGTTCGATCCCTGGCTCGGCCAATCCCCTTCCGAGGATTGATGATAGTCAATGCAACAGGATTCATTCCTCTCCCATCGCTGACCATTGTTTCGACGATGGTTATGTGGGAAAGCAGCCAGTGGCTTGGAAAGATATTGTGCGGAATACTGGTAAAAGAGACTCTAGAAAAGCATGGATAGGTGCACTAGCCGCCACGATATAACTGAAATAATGTTGAAAACGGCGTTAAACACCATGCAATCAATCAATCAATCTTTCATTCAGCAGGATCATGAAGGGTAAACCAAAGCTATACAAACTTGTAGGGACAGGAAGTTTTGACATCGTAACATCGTTGTCGAACATTGTTGAAAGGTTTTAAATTGCTTGTTACATTGCTTGTTTTTCTTTGTTAAAAGTCTATCTTATGTCTTGGGTATTGCCTTTAGTGACGGGAGCAAGTCCGTGTAGTCTCGTCCTAGACTCCCCTCCTAGATATCCAATTGAAATTTCAACACGTAGGCGGGCTGAATGAATGAAACCTCACTTCACTTCAAATAGAAAAGTATTTGAAAAAATGATATTTCCAGGCTGTTTTTGCCAGAATATGTTACAGAGGAGCGGACAGTGTAGATCAAGATACGACTGCACTGTGCAGTCGTATCTTGATCCACACTGTCCGCAAAGGCAACTTGAACCAGACCCGTCACTTTTCGGACGGATATACTATACTGGATAGAGGTAAAATCACTAGCGAGCCCTGTATCTCGGCCGGTAAGGTGCAGGGCAGGGAGTAGACTGGTATCAGTCCGTTAAATAATGACTTAAATGCAGGGTCTGAATGCCAGGCTAGGCAGGGAGATAAACATCAAAATTATCAGTCACTGGTTCCTTACGATACAATGATTGGTTCCGTTATTTATTTCAATGAATTTTTTACCAAACGACAAAATTTTAGAAATGTCCAATATCAAACATTTGTAGGTGTCAAATTAAATGTGACTCAAAATTTAAATGATGAAAGAGATTTTTCTTCAACAGAATAGAAAACGTTGTTTTCTAAAACTTTTTTTTTCCAGTTTCGTTCAAGATAAAGATTGGTTTTGGACAAAAATGGTCTCGCTTTTGCAGACGACAAATTTAATGTGACTCGAAGGATGACTTAGATTTTTTATCAACAAAATAGAAAACATTGATGGAAAAGGAGAAAATGCTGTTACCAGCATTTTCTGCTTTTCCAACATTGTTTTTCTAAAGCTTTTTGTTTGGGCTTGTTGAAGATAGAGAGTTATTTTGGACAAAAATGGCCTCGCTTTCTCCGGATGCGTTCATCTGATTAGTAGCTTACACTTTGCGGACGAGATACATCAAGTGACTTGTTATTAATGGCAGTTTTGACAAAAATGAAAAATAGCTAGCGCGTTAGAATTGCATTAAAACTGCATTAAGAAGTTTCGTATCACCGCTCTCTGTTAACCTAAGCATAAAATAACTAGTGTTTATGATCGAGAAGCGTTGAAATAAAGCTTGCTCGTGTCATCATGGGTAATTTCACGGCTTTTCGCTCCTTTACAAGCCTGATCGTCAAACTTCAAAGGAACATCTCAATCCAAGGTACAAGCAAAAGTGCGTCCCCAGATTTGAGGGCGGTTGTACCGGCGGAAACTGTTATCATTATACTGCTAAATCAGTTAAATAAAACTTTTACGCTGTTAGTAAAATTCCGAATAATGTTATTTCAGACTTATTTCTGGGATAAAAATATCTCACGTTCTGTGCAGTCTGATCTTGATCTACACTGCCTGCAAGAAGTCAGTAGGTCGCGCTTAGCAGCTTTAGGGTTAACAGTTTTTCGTGACTATGAAGGGTTTTTTTTTTTGAAAAGATTTGATTATAAAGGTCTTACCGTATTGGACAGTGTAGATTCAAGATCTGACTGCAAGTTCTCTGCCGTCTGATATTGACCTACACTGTCTGTAAGAAAACATTGAGTCGCGTTTAGCAGCATAAGATTCAGCAATTTGTTAAAATCGAAGATTTTAGAGAAAGGTGGCTTGTACAAAACAGTCTATCGTTTCAGTGTGTTTTAAACACGAACTTAAATTTGAAAACTACCTAGATTTTATTATAGATAGCAGATTTAGATACACGTTGACAAATTTAAGTTTCATCACATAAATTACAAATTGAAAGAGGAAGACGTCTAAATATTCCAAGACATGACAAAATATGTACAATCGAACATCACTTACTAATTTGTCCGAAATATACGCACCTCAGACACAAATGAGCAATGCTCTGTGAAAAAGGGGCATCTTCGTAACGCATTAAACCAAGCAAGTCATCAAATTATTATGGATACGTAAAATCGATTTTTAATGAAAACCTATTTAGCCCTGAGGTAGAATGGTCCTTTTACATGCAGAAAATTTACGAATAGCACAAAGTTTCGGCCCAGGTCAGCCTGCCCGGGCTGGGCAGGCTGACTTGGGTGGAGACTTTTGCAGATGCAATAAGCCCCCTTTCACAGAGCACGGCTCATCAATGCATCAAACGATACTACTTTATTTGGTGGACAGTTTAATAGTTTATAACCCTCATTTCAAAAAGTAAAAATTAATTATCAGTAATTTGTCTAAAGTTTTCATACTTTGCTTCTCGTCGTAAAATTTCTGGGTTTCTGTCCCTTTTTTTTTTCTTTTGTATATTCGGAGTTTACTTTGCCAAAAATAATAATTACTAACCGGTTATTTTACCACAGATCTGTAGAGAACGTACAAAGAAACTGCGGTAAAGAGTTATAATTAGATTTTTTTAACGCCTGGATCTAGGTTTATCTTCTGTTCACCCATATCTGAGCCATGCTCTGTAAAAAGGAGGCTTAATGCATCTCCATGGTACATGATATCCGGCAAGTCATCACATAATTATGGATCCATAAAATCCATTTTATAAAACAGCGAACTGAATCATGGGATAGAATGATCCTTTGACATACAGAAAATTCAAATATAGCTAAAAGTTTCGGCCCATGTCAGCCTGCGCGGACTGCGCAGGCTGACATGGGTCAAAACTTTTCGCAAATGCATTAAGCCCCCTTTTCACAGAGCATGGCTCAAATATATTATTATACATTTACGTAATGATATATGTTCATCAGCAAATCCATGTTTTTCATTTCCTTATATGTTCCAGCTATAAATATTGTAATGATGTTTCATGAAGTAAAAGAGTTGTATTGCATTTTACTTTATTGTATTGAATTGTGTGGCCCGACTGGGTAACCTAGTGGTTAGCGTGTCTGACTCATGACCTGGGGTACCTTTCACTAAATTGCGTAGATTTACGCAATTTCTTTGGAACCGAATATACACACGTACATGTACGATCCCTTCTTTACCCAAAGATATGAACTGGCGTAAAGTTATGCAAAATATTTACTTAAATCGTAAAAGTATGCAGCTCAGTGAAACTTGTTTTCCGACTTAATGCTTACATACAAAAACTGCGTACGCAAATTTCGTGCGTACGCAGTTTAGTGAAAAGTACCACTGGTAGGTTGCGATATATTGAGGCAAATTTTCTTTCTGACGACCTTTTGCCTCTCACCTATGATGCATGAGAGAAAGTAGTTAGTGACTTGGAAAAAAAGTTGTGTCAGTACTGGTGTTAGAATGCCAGGAAACACTTGCGTAGGTGCACTGACCGCCGTGATATGACCTAAGCTGTTAAAACGGCCTTAAACTCCAATATAAACATGAATTGTCTTAAGGAGAATGACTGTGCGCGAAAAACAAGTAGGTTATGCTTATTTAAGACAAGAAATATCTTTTAAAAAAGACAGACGGCGTAAGAGGCACTGGGATAAGAATATTTAAATTCGTTTGTAGCATAATATGAGGAGAAATGATGAAAACAGTTCTGAAAGTAGCCTGTT
Organism: Hippopus hippopus; assembly: GCA_946811185.2. Taxonomy (NCBI): domain Eukaryota; kingdom Metazoa; phylum Mollusca; class Bivalvia; order Cardiida; family Cardiidae; genus Hippopus; species Hippopus hippopus. The sequence continues at coordinate 63,764,032 of OX328099.1, read as the reverse complement.
TTAAATTGTTTTGCATATGGTTGAAAGCAGAATTTTCAATAAGATTTAAGAATGAGGAAGCTCTTGTAATGAGCGTTATTGAGCAATACATTAATTCTCATGTTTAACGTAAAATGAGAGTCGACTTTCTGCCATGGTTCGGAATATATCGTATGTTCTGTTTTTTTTTTTTATTAATGAATCATGTTTAAATAATGGTCTGTTTAGACCATACGATGAAATCTTTAAAAAGAAAACAAAGTAGATTTGCATGTTTCTGTACAAAAATGAAGCACCTTTCAAACATCGACTATTTGTCGTTATCAGAAAGCGGGGTTTTATCACCCATCTCAATGCTTGACCACACCCACCTACTTTTATTAAGAGTAATTTAGTAGAAACCCAGTTTCTTCGCTAACAACGCAATAAAATCGATTGTTCCCCCAGGTAGGCATAGTTATTCACGTTTCGAATTAAATCACCAAATTCAAGCCATAACATCTTTTTTCATTCCGTTTTCGTGTAAGACAATAGAGCGGTAGCCTGCCGTCGCAATTCGTATTCGGTTTTACGCGAGGAAAAACGGGTACCAAATCTCTTACACTAACCAAAATAGAAAACTCGCCAATACTCATTGCTATAAGTTTATCCATATGATTTAGATCATGGATGTTTAGCTAGAGTTTAACATCTGCATGGCCAAAAAGTACATCTTTACACAGGTAAATGTGATCATTATGTGATTTTCTAGTCATGAACACTTTTATCCAATGTCGGTAAATTTCTACTGTGACCTTTACTTTTTTGCGTAGTTTACCTATATTTGGCCAATCACAAAATGTGTAACCATTCATTTCCTCCTAGTACTGAAAGTAAGGGAAAATCGATCTTTTTTTATCTTGACTCTTTCACTACTGGATGAATAAATTGTATTTTCTCAAAGGCGACAAATACAATTTCGCTGCAAGATCAAGAGACAGTTCGGTCATAATCTAGAGTACAGCAGTGGACAGTGTAGATCAGAGATCAGACTGCAGGTTCTCTGCAGTCTGATCTTGATCTACACTGCCCATAAGAGCTGCTGATGCCGTGTATGGCAAGGAAAGAGTTAAGACGGAAAGAAATAAAATGCGTATTTCGGAAAGTTCCAATTTTAATTCATCACTACCTGCAAACTGTACTCTGTTCGTCTTTGCAACACGGCATGCGACCGTTTTGAATGAAAACATTGTGATAAAAGAAGACCTAGCTTCTTTACCAGCAATTTCTCCACTTGCCACTATCACATGTACTCACGTCCCAAAACTTGATTCCCATTAAACTTCCAAAAATCCATAATTTAAAAGTGTTCGCCAAATTCGTCTGCAGGAATCTTTGATTAACTCTTTAGGTGCTATGCGCGACTCACTGATCTTTTCCGGACAGTGTAGTCTGATCTTGGATCTACGTTGTCCGATAAGGAGATATTTTTCTCCCAAAATATAAGCTTGAAATACCATTATTCGGCTTTTTACTATCGGCTTGAAAATTTTATTTAACTTATTTAGCGAGATAAGCGTTGAGGAAGTGATGCGATAAGAAACAAACGGGGCTATTAAAATTGGACTGGTTTACCGTGGGCGAACAAATTGATAGAAAACCTGCAGTCGTAAATTTCAGCGGCAAAATAAATAATGTGCACCATTTGTTTATATAACAACTTTAATTGACTTAAATTGCATCGTAAATCCTTTCTCAGTGTATTCTACTCTTTCTTTTCAAATGAAATTTTCTAATTTTCTGCATGTTTCAGAGGGTCATTGTTTTAACAGAATTAGAACTGAACCCTTAACAGAAGACAAATGGAATATGTATTTGTCTTTGAAAAGGTCGAAAAATTATGGAACCAGGGGGGAGACTGTGAGAACAGCGCATCGAAAAAAAATCGAAAGATTTGAAAACGATATTATTAACAAAGCGATTATGTAATCGCTGTTTTAAAAAAGGAATAAAATCCTGGTAACAAGCGATGAAAACTGATTACCCAGATTTTACCCTTTCCCTATGTTTTCTCATCTCTCAAGGTCGAATCCTGTATTTCCTGTGTATGGCCAAAAAACTATAAAACCACCTAGGTATCTTCAGGCATCTCGCCATTTGGGTCACATTTAAAGGCCCAGTAAAGCCCGAAATATCAAAGCAGGTGTCATAATACATTTAAATTTACATCATACCATTTAAAAGTATGGAAAATATTGTGCAGATGACAGTCTGTTATCGTGTGGTTGGGCCATATGTTAGTTACTTGCAGAAAAAAAGAATTTTAAAATCAGACAAAAAGTAAACAAAAGACACAGCTACCTGGCAGGTTTTAACCTAGTTTTGAGGTTAATTTCTGTGTCAGAGAGTAACACTTGGACCAACCGTACAATGACAGATTGTCCATCTTCACAATAATTTCCATACTTTGAAATGATATGATATAGATTCAAATGCATTTAAACACCCGCTTTGTTTACATTTGGCCTTCTCGTTACTTTAATATGTCGTCTCTATAACCTGACACACTAGTGAAGTTGTAGAAGGCGCAATTTTTACAAAACGAAAACAAGTACCCCTGGTCTGCCAATACGCTTTTGATTTTAGCGAGTCTAAATTTCGTTTGATGAACTCTTTGTCACAATATCCAGAGCTTTAACGACCCTGAGAAATTAGACTTTTGAAAAGATTGTGAGAAAAGGAGAAAATGCTGGTAACCATCATTTTCTCCTTTTCCCGCAATCTTTACTATTCTCACAAAGTCAAATTCCACCCACTGAGCCACATTTAATTTGTCGTCTGCAAATGCCTTCAATTTGGACGGCTCCATTTTTTTGTCGTCTGACAAAAGGTTAAGAGTGCACTACCAGACGATGGCCGAGGACACACAGTGTGAGAATAGAAACGACGATTAAGAAGATCGCACAACAGCAAATAAATAAACTCAATCTCTTCATTCAGCTTAAAATATGATCCACTGAACTCAGAAAGATTTTTAGACCAGTGATCCGAGGATCGCTAGCTTATTACCATCGAGACTGACCCATATCCAAATTTAACAAACAAAAAAAAAAAAAACCCACAAACATACAAAATCGCCAAAATAGTGCCCCACAGAAAATAACTCTTTCTGTTAGAAATCATAATTCCGTGACAATGTTGACGTGAACTACAAAATTTCTACTACTCCAATGTAAACAACTTACAAAGTGGTTAGTCTTAACAAGATGTCATCAATAAGGTACAATATGTTTGTCTATATGTAAATTAAGTCAGTGACCCATGCAAATCATACTCATCTTTACTTATCCCAACCCAACCTATTTCATCTTCTTGTTTTCTCGCAGGTCTTGTAGGTCTCGTCTACCTACGAGCTCGTCAAACTGAAAAGATAGTGAAAAAGCATGGAAAGAAAGTATTGAAACACCAAATCATCAGATTGTTGTGTTTTTTTTATTGGCTTTTTATAATCAAAGATCAATAAACAGAATTTTTTATGGCAATTCCTTTTGTGACAAGTAAATTGCTATGAGCTGTGGATAGAGTCACCGGATCGAACCGGATCAGACTCTATAACCGGATTGGATAGGGCAGAACCGGATCCGACTTAATAACCGGATTAGAACCTTTTCTTTTTTCAATCCTGTATGAACCAACCAAGTTTTTATCCTTACCAAGGCCGCTTATTCAACATTCACCAGCCTGTCAGTACTTTCAGTACTTTGATTATCTTAAAGGCTTGACTGAACAAGCGGACGCCGTAGAACCAAGACCAAGATGCAAGAGCACGTTTGTTTTCACATCATTCGGTGCTAAAAGCGTTCAATAATTGTCATGCTTTAGTGAAAAAACCTTCCAATCCACTCTGTAGACCGATCACGAAAATATTCTGGGAACAGAGGCTTGGTTTTGTGTGTAAGCTTAATTGCTCCGTTTTTGCAAGTCGTAGGTCGTCTTGTTACATTCTAATAAATGCAGCAGACGCCTCTGAGAACATTATTATAAAATTTTAAATATTCAACGACAGTCAAGAATAAAGACACAAATACACGCAACAACGTTGTGGAAAAAGGAGAATAATTTTTAACATTTCCCCCTTTGCCCACGATGTTAAAAAAAAAAAACACACAAACATTATGTAATGGATTAAAAACTGTATCCTCTCTTCATGCGAATGAAAAAGTTTAAAAACGCGGAAACGGGTTATCAATTTGTAGCATGTTGAACGCGCGTATAAAGAAAACAAAAAAACATCGTATTACATAAGTTGGCAGTTTTGACGCTAATGAAAATTGTGTTGAAAAATGAATTGCTATTTTTTTCTTCCACAATAACCATTGTTTTGGTTTTTTTACTTGCATAACATTTCGTAATAGAAAATCTCTCTCTCTCTCTCTCTCTTCATCTATCTCTGTCTCTCTCTCTCCCCCCACGTCTGTCTGTATAAATGTCTAAATGTCTGATTTTCTAAATGTCTAAATGTCTGTCTTTGTAACTGTCTGTATTTATTTGTCTGTCTTTGAAGCCGTTTTCATTCAGTTTATCAATCTATCTATGTGCATTTGACAAGGCACAGAAAAACGAAAGGCAATTGTATTAATTTTATGGTAGACATCAGAAAAATGCATTTTGCCATTACCAATCGTCCTTACTGGTATGGTATTACCCCTTATCCTGATAAATTGAATGAAACTTTCAAGCCGATAGTAAAAACCTGAATAGTGCTATTTCAAAGGTATTTTCTTTGAGGAAAAAATATCTCCTTATCGGAAAGTGCAGATCCAAGATCAGACTGCACGTTCTGTGCAGTCTGATCTTGATCTCACACTTTCTGCTAAAGGTCAGTGAGTTGCACTATGCAGCCTAAGGGTTAACCGAGAGAACTATCTCACAAATTTCGACAACAAAAAAATAGGCGAGTCAGAGCTATACATTTGAGCAGCGGTCGGAGAAAAGGGGAGTTAGTGCACTATCGTAATGCATTATACCAAGCAAGTCTCCGCATCATAATATAAATCTACCTTTTCTTTAATCAACCGAATCATGAGGTAGAATGGCCCTGTGAAATGTGGAAATTTTACCGATAGCAGTACGTATAGTCTCAGGTGAGCCTGCGTAGACTGCGCAGGCTGTTTTTTGAATATGCATTAAACATTCTTTTACAAAACATGGCCAATTTATGATGACAAACCTGTACGCCCAGCATATAATTAAAGTCTGCCCATGCATCAATTTGATACAGTAAGGTCTGATTCACTGCGCTGCAATGTGAGCCATTGTATACGAGTATTCGTAATAAAAAATCTTAACATCAAGATTCATGAGCACTGTCGCCTTAGTAATTTGACGCGAATGCTTTATAAATAAGCTGAATTAACCACATAAAAATGAGTAAAAATAACGCAAGTGAATAACCAATATTTTGTATATGTAGAATCCCTCTCATTGCTAAGTTTTGTTTGGACTCCGTGGCCTATGTTTCGTAGACTTTTGACGCGAAAATACACGTCAAGACAGAATGAGGTTCGTCTTCAGCACATCAGAGCATTCGACGTCAGCGGACGTAATATGTCGTGTTCAACAACATCATCTTACTCCTCTCCAGCTACGGCTAGTGCTTCCACGTTGCCCGCAATCCCTCTACTCCTGCTCATGTTGACATAAAGGAAAGATCCATACGGATCAAGAATATTATGTGATGACTTGCTTGGTATAATACATCACGGAGATGCATCAAACCTCATTTCCCCCAAAGCGCCGTCCATATTCATTTTAGCTCATTCCACCCACATTCCCAATTGACTTTCCCATCTTTTCTCACATAACAAACATCTTTAGTCTCTCACACAATTTTAGTCTACCTTTCTAGAAGTTTTTTTAAGGTCTGAAACTTGATAAGTAATCCAACCCTTCCAGGGTTTCATAATTAAATTGAACCATGCTCTGTGAAAAGGGGTTTATGCATCTACAAAAACGTATCGACCCATTTCAGCCCGCGAAGTCCGCGCAGGCTGACCTGGGTCGAAACACATTTTGCTATTGGTCAATTTTCTGCAAGTCAAAGGACCACACTACCTCATGACTCAGTCCGTTGTTAGACAAAATGGATTTTATGGGTCTAGAGTTATTTGATGACTTGCTTGGTATAATGCATCACGGAGATGCATAACCCCCTTTTGCTAGAGCTCGGCTCATTTGAATATAAAACGGGGAGTTTCAGTCTTAAAACAACATCAACAACATCAACAACAACAAAAACAACTTTTTTTTTGTTTCGAAGGCCAAGTTTGGCCAGAGCGTCTCTTTGCGTATCAGACAGAACAGATTTAAAATCTGACTGCACGTTTTCAGCAGTTTGACCGTGATCTGTTTTCTTTGCAAAAGCATGTTAAGGTAACAATAAAGGCCAGAAATAAACAAAGCGGGTGTTTAAATGCATTTAAATTTATCTCATACCATTTGAAAGTATGGAAATTATTGTGAAGATGACAATCTGTCATTGTACGGTCCGTCCAATAGTTAGTCGCTGACAGAGAAATTTATTTCAAAACTAGGTTAAAACCTGCCAGGTATCTGTGTCTTTTGTTTACTTTTTGCCTGATTTTTAAACTCCTTTTTTCTGCCAGCGGCTAACACATGGCCCGACCACACAATAACATACTGTAATCTTCACAATATTTTCCATCCTTTTAAATGCGATGATTTAACTTTAATTGTATTATGACACCTGCTTTGATATATTGGCCTCTACTGGGCCTTTAAGTTATGCTACAGTAGAAATGTTCCACTTTTTCACGTAACATAGTGAAAGTTGAGACCTAGGTAATATAGTCTTAAAACCCATTACTTTGCTAGCTGCACACTCGTCGCTAGCCTACACTAAAACTGCAATAGATAAACCAATCGATGGTAAGAAAAAATCTTTTCAACTGGCATGGAAAACATTGGTGGAAAAGGAGAAATTGCGTTTTTCAAGAAATTGGTACTTCTCTTTCATTTTTCCCAAAAGGACAAGATAGGTTGAGTTTAAAGGATAATATTTGCATGGTAATCGATTACCTCTTTACCAGACGACAAAGTACAAATTGAAAGCATTTCCAGACGAAATCGAGACGCGGCTCAAATCATGTGATTTGTCTATGAAAGAATAGGAAACATTGTGGGAAAAGGAGAAAATGCTGGTTACCAGTATTTTCTCCTTTTCCCACAGTGTTTCAAAAAGTTTTTCTTCCTCAGCGTCGTCAAAAAACAGCATCGTGCGGTAAAAAATACAAGTGAGCCATACTCTGTGAAAAGGGGGCTTAATGCATCTGCGGAAAGTATCGACCAGGTCAGCCTGCGCAATCCGCGCAGGCTGACCTGGGCCGAAACTTTTCGCCATTGGTCAATTTTCTGTATGTCCAAGGCCTAGTCTACCTTATGATTAAGTCAGTTGTTAAATAAAGTGGATACTATGGATCTATAAGTTAGGGGTGGCTTGCTTGGTATCATGCATCACGGAGATGCATTAAGCCCCCTTTTGCCAGAGCACGGCTCATATATCATATTCAAAAGTAATGCAAGTTGATACCGGTCTTAAATTTTACTTAAAGTCTCACTTATTTGTACTAGAAACTATTTGCCAGTTACTGAGCGAATGAACAGAATGTGAAGAAAGTTCTTCAATTACATAACATAAAACATAAATAGAACAGTTAATGTATCGTAAATATCATGTTTGATGATTATTATATATTTATTGCATGCTCACTGATCATTAATCCTTCGAGAATATTAACTAGGATTATTAAATTAACGCTCATTTAGTGTACACAGTATTGTATACTTAACTCTTTACCAAATACCAAATTCTAGACTCTTCCAAATTGAAAGCTTCTGCAGACGACAATTTCGTAAGGGATACAAATTAACTGAAATTCTCAGACAGGGTAGTAAACATTGTGGGTAAAGGAGAAAATATTGTTTACCACTGTTCTCAAAAGCCTTCTCTTTCAAGGTCGTTAAAACTGGATTGTTTGTAATGGGTTAACCAGTACTTTTGCTTTTCACAAGATTTTCTATGTAAAGTATTCAGTCATGAAATTGTGAGTACCTGGCGGTTAAAATTTTATGACAACTCCGGTAGCTCAATCGTAAGTACAGGGCTGAGACCTGGGGTGTCACTGGTTCGGATCCCAAGCCAGGCATTGGTTTCCCAATACCAGCTTGTTCTTTATTACGACAGGATTCATTCCTGGCTCACCGTTGATCATTGTTTCTAAGATGGTTATGTGGAAAAGGAGCCAGTGCATTGGGAAGAATTTGTGCAAAGCACTGGTAAAAGAAACGCTATGAGAGCATGGAAGGGTTAACTGGCCGCCGCGATATAACTGAAATAGTGTTGAAAACAGCATGAAACGTCTTGTAAACAAACACATGATAAGAACCATTAATCCAGATAAGCATGTGTTTTCTATTACATGAATATTATTGTAGAAAACAAACTGCGTTGAACAGAAGCAGCACTGAAAAACAATAGGTTTCAGGTACACTGTTTCGTGCTAGAACCTTAAGAATTAGTGGAGACACGAAGTAACAACTGGATACGCAGGATTTCTACGACGGTCTCAATCAATTTTGGGAGGTACACTGACTGACGGATCCAAATAGACTGCTGCTCAGGAGAGATCACGAAGATTTCAATGCATATTGCGGCAGCGGGATGTTTCCGATTTACTAACAGACAGAGAGGCAGACCGTCATTTAATTCTTAGGCTGCTTAGCGCGACTCAAAAACCCTTTGCGGACAATGTAGATCAAGATCAGACTGCACGGAACGTGCAGTCTGATCTTGGATCTACACTGTCCGATGAGAAAATATGTGTCCCCCCCAAAATGCCTTTGAAATAGAAACGTCTTGGTTTTTACTATTGGCTTGAATTTTTCATTTCATTTATTTAGCAAGATAAGGTTCAAAGCAGTATAAGACAGCGGCAAAAGACCAAGATACAATACCGTCATGACAGAAATAGCCAGAAGGGAAACGGCTGATATAGCTGACGCTCTAACACCGGCCTTTCATCCGATCTGTCCCTCCATATCAAAATGTTATCATTAATGTTGGACAAGTGTTGCACAGAGGTTCTGATCTTATCTAAGGAAAGTATCGGTTATTGGTAGTACAAGTATGTACGAGTTAGGTTCTGCTACAGTGTTCAGGATAGACAAAAATGACATAGCCACGATAGCGTTCTTGCCGTAAGTAATCGCACTATAAGAGGTTGCTGTGTAAAGCTGCACTTAAAGAACTAAGACAGAAATCTGGAACCTTTATACAGTCAAATCGGATACCTTCATTCAGCATAAGTTACTCTACATTCACAGGAGGCTTTTCAGCCGAGATCCTACTTTCATACAATAATTCAGAAAGTACAAAAATGTTGAGATTTTCTAACAGTCCGTTGAGCCTTTGGACCCGGAAACGATTTTAACAGTTTTTCAAAAGGAAAGCCAATGAACTTCAAGGAAAAAATACTCAAGTGGACTATATCCCAGAGGTTGACTGAGTAAAAATCTATCTGAAGATAGCGATATTCATCATATGCTTCGAGACCAAATTCTGTTGGTTTATGACCAGAAACATAGCACAGAGAGAGAGAGAGAGAGAGAGAGAGAGAGAGAGAGAGAGAGAGAGAGAGAGAGAGGCAGATGCAGGGAGGGAGAGAGAGAGAGCGAGCGAGCGACTAATCGGAACATATTGAAAAAAAAAAGATGGGCAGATATAAATACTGGACGACCAGATGGGTAGCATGATAGATCACAGAAAACACAGCTATCTATTGTACAGATCCAGTCAGAAAGTGAGCGTCCGATGACTTTACTGGGACCGAGGATAATCTAATAAATGTCATTTGCAGAAAGACGGAAATTCAAAGATGGGGGTGAGCGTCAAAGGCTCAAGGGCCTTTTTGATTTCGAGATCCTTGGTATCATCGTTAAAAGAAATCCGCAAGGCTCCACGTTAAGTGCATCTCAGTTATCCATTATAGGCTCTACGTAACAAGTAAGTCATCATAATATCAAAGATCCATAAAATCCATTTAGACTAACAAATGGCTGAATCTTAAGGTAGAATGGTCCTTCGATAAACAGAAAATTTACAAATAGCAAAAAGTTTCGATGCATGTCAGGCTGACATGGTCCGATACATTTTGCAGATAGGCTACATTAAACCCCTTTTCACAGAGGATGGCTCATTTTATATATTGCCTTACCTAAGGCCGGGTGTTGATCAATTTTACGAACAACAGTCCTTTCCAGTGGAATAAAGTCTTGGATCCGAATTCACCAACCATTCATAACAACGTTCTCAGTCTTGCTCTCCAGAATTTTTTTAATTTAAAAGTAACACAACTTTCGATTGGCTAAACCATTTGGTTTAGCCAATCAGAGGATGTGTTACTTTCAAAGCTAGAAGATTCTTGAAAATTAGACAAAGAATGTTATAGGATCTATTATTATCTGCTATCTAGAGTTCGCTGTTACAAATATACGTGACATTATAAAGAGCTAGACTCTTAAAATGTTACATAAGTTCGCTGACAAAACAAGATCTACCCAAGTTGCCAGGTCTTATAAGTAGCAAAGGCTGTAGCTGTCTGTCAACTATTCTTTAAATTTAGGCTTGTAAAATTACAATCTACACTTCACCTCCTGGTTCACATTCTTGGAAGATTGTTGAACTTTCTTGCCGAGTTACTTCTCCGACCTAATGTGCGGTCACTATATGTACAGCGGCTGTTAAAGGAAGGTTCCTGGTCGTACGGGTTCTTTTCACGAGCTTTTGCGCGGCACTTTGTGTTCGAGATCTAAAAATTGTCTCACAGGTGGATTAACCTAAAGGTCATCAAGATCACGTCACAACTTAGACTTCGAATATCGTCTCACATTTACACAGTTGCATGATCCTTCCATACAAGAAGCAAAAGTACGTTTGTCTAGATAAATAGGGGCAAGGGATAAAAGGAATTCTATACGATAGTTTTTTCAAACGACGCGTCATTCATGACGTCACATCCATGAATTGCTTTTAAAAACATTTGACATGGCTAGATTATCCTGATATCATCTAATAAAGAGCAATAAGATCTAGACGAAAACAAGGAAAATTGACGACTTTGTAAGTACCATTCTATCAGATAATTTCGTAATTAAGTGTCTTTTTACGACTCCCTTTGTTCTTAGTATTTTCTTGGGGTTCAATTTGTTCTTGTGTCCGTTTCGAAGAAACAGCAAGTGTCACTGAAACACAATCGTGAACCGATGCTTGTTCTAGTAGATCTAGGCCTAAATGAAAAGAAAGTTTATAGACAGAGGCACTGGCGGCCGTACTGTGAAACAATAAACACCGAGTGGAATGCCAAACAGATGACGAATACGGCAATAGCATACCAGTAATAGATAGAATATCATACTCCGTTTTCAAAAATATTCTTTTCCAGTTTTTGACTCCCAAGAAACAAAATCCGAGATCATTGACAGCACAGAAGTGCTGTCAATGATCTCGGATTTTGTTTCTTGGGTCTTTAAATCTGCTTTCATCTTTTTTCAGTTATCCTTTGCGATCAGTGTTTTTAAATCTTCCAGGACCTTTCACTAGTTAAGACTAGTCTACTCTTTGACGCTGCGAAAATTGTCTTTTTTTTTTTACTGAATTAGATCTTTACTTGACGAAAAAATCTTAGACACATCTGAAAAGTACTTGTAGGTGACAAATTAGATGTAGCCTAAATGACGGTATTTGAGAGGGCAGAAAACATGATGGAAATGAGAAATGCTGGTTATCAGTATTTTCTCACAATGTTTTCATAAGATGTCTTCGCAATGGTAATAAAACCACAGGATTGATCTGTAATGATCTAAATTGTCTATTTCATACACATTTGAAAATCTAAACGTTTAACGTCAATGTTAAGTACTGTATTGTTGTTTACTAAATGGTTAACGGCATTTCCTCATTTTTCCACAATGTTTTCAAATGCCTTTTTCCTCTCATGATCATAAAATGACTGGATCGATTTGTAATGACTTCAACTCTCCATTTTATTTATGGAAGTATCGGGGATAAACGTCAATGGCCCTCTTAAAGTGAAGTACTGTCTTATTGTTGACTAAATGAAGCACGTATATAAATTAGTTAGACCTTCGAACTGCTCTCGTAGATAATGATGTGTGATAAAAATTGCGGATATTACAAAAGTTACATAGTCATTCAGGTATGTGAATTTGCTTGTTTGATATTTTTATGTGTTAATCCCCCCCCCCCCTTCCCCATCAGCGATATTAAATTCATGTTATGGCGGCCAGTGTACCTACTAACGCGTTTCCAGTATTTCCTCACAAGCACTAGATCTATATGCACAACTCTCTGTCTAAGCCATGACTGCTTTCACAAATGAATAAGCTGAATCGATGTCTAGCGGTGATAGATGGATGATTAATATCAAAATGACTCATGAAAACAAGACGAAAGTGTTGGACTGACATGGGTTCAAACCTGCAACCCTTGTATCATGAGCCATGCGCGTGGGGGCTGAAATACCAGAGCTGTGAAGTTAAAAGCATTAAAGTGGTTTTTGATTCAACTAATATTACTCCACATATACGGACATTTCTTATTTTGCAGGAGGTAGCTGGTTCGAATCCCCAACTTGGCTTATTTCTTTCCGAAAATTGATGATAGTCATTACAACAGGATTTATTACTTTCTCACTGCTGATCATTGTTTCGACCATAGTCACGTGGGAAAGCAGCCAGTGGCTTGGGAAGAAAACTGTGCAAAGTACTGGAAACAGAAAATCCAGGAAAGCATGGATAGGTGCAAAGGCAGCCGCGATATCTAATAATGTCGAAAATAGCGTTAAACACCATACAGTCAATTACTCTTATTCTGCAGTAGCCCGACGAGCTCGAAAAAAACATTGTCGGAAAAGGAGCAATTTCTTTGTTCCACGGCATTGGCCCTTTTCCCACAATGTTTCCTATTATATTAAAAGCTGGTATTCTCTAGTTGAATGCTTCGACTTTTTGGCCTTCGTGGGCTTTTTATAAATGTTAATAGTATTTTTCGCATGTGACAAAATCGGTAGAATCATTGTCAGATTAAGAAAAAAATAGACTTGTACAATTTGAACATTTGTGGACGAGCTCTTGTACTTTGTTCAAATGACCGGACTTGTCTTTAAAAGAATAGAAAATATCGTGGGAAAAGGGCAAAATGCTGGTTACTGTTATTTCTTCTATTTCTACATAAGCCTTCTTCTTCAGCTTCGTGAAAACACAGAATTGTTTGGTAAATGGTTAGATCACTACGTTCTGCAAACATCTTGTTACACCCGTTCGAAATATTGTGACAGTGACTTGGGAAGATTTAATTTGTAACGCAGTTTCTTCTTTTGGTACGTTGTCTTCACTACGATTATTCGTATAGATCCATACATTATCAATTTATGTTTATTTTAAAGTAGTCTACTTTGTTTCATATGGTAACAAGTGAAGCCAAACGGTTGAGGTAGATAAGGTAATGTCAAAGAAAGACTGGGACCCGGTTGCACGAAAAAACTTAAGGGACTCCATTTCCGACTTCAGCTAAGCTTTTTGTATGCGTTCCACGCAAATTAATAGACTCAGTCACGGTCTTAAATCTTGAGTTGATTCCCTCGTTGTGAGTCTTTCTCCTATGTGTGCTTAGCAGCGTATTGTAGACTCAAATAGGGCGGGCTTTTTCCGGAGAATTTGTCGTTATCGAAGACGCGAACCGCCATACATAGTTTTAGGGCCACAAGTTTTACAGTCTGCGTCTCTTCTATATCAAAATTAAATCATTCTTGCATATAGCCGATGTGCATTACTATTTTAGGCCGTGCCTTAACACTGCTCCAGTCATGCATAAACGATGAAATCACGCGCTATTATAGGCACAACTTCCGGTGTTTAAGATTATGCATATCAGGATATTCTGGTAAAAAAAAAAAAACGTTTTGCGTCACTGCGAGTTGAAAGGTAGCGAGGCGAAAGAAACGTTGAAAGAAGTTTAAAAATCCAAAATTTTCTCTGCTATTTAGTATTTACTTAGACATAAATATACATGCCCCGCCCGGGTGGCTCAGTGGTGAGCGTGTCGGACACATGACCTGGTGGTTGGTGAGTTCGATACCCGGTTGAGGCGAACTTTCTTTCCTGCGTATTTTCGCCTCTCACCTCTGCTGAAGCATGTGAGAAAAGTAGTCGGTGGCTTTGGAAAGAAAGTTGTGTTAGTACTGGTGTGAGAAAGCTAGGAAACACATGTGCGTCACCGACCGCCAGGATATGACCTTAGCTGTTAAAGTGGCGTTAAACCCCAATACAACCAATACAACCAATAGATATACATTTAGATATAGACTGAAATTTAAAAGTAAATAATAGATCTATACAGATAGACTAGATCTACCAACTTTCTTCAGGTCATCTAAAGTTCTCAGCGTCAGATTGAGTTGATTTTTATGTCGTGTATCATATTTTAATAATTACATGTATATGAGGCATGTATACGCATCAGCTGAAGACAAACGATTCGTATTATCCCACAGACTGCCTCTAGAAAGTCCTTATCGGGCAGTATGGGTCAAAGATCAGACTGCACGTTCTGTGCAGTCTGATCTTGATCTACACTGTCCGCCAAAGGTCAGTGAGTCTCGCTTAGCAGCCTAAGGGTTAATCAGTAATTTTAATATACTGAAGAAAAAGGAATAGCCTACCAGCTATTAACAAAGCTATCACTGAAGAAATGGATTAGATCGAAAGCCTAGATATTATACAGTTCTTCTCCATTTTCCGGGCAGAGGTAGCCTGGGTTCAGGCGGTAATAATTCTTTAACTACTGTGTATCACGCTCTCTTATTTTTACCGCCTGGGGACATTCGAGGGTTCACTCGTTTTCTATCTATGGCTCCCATCACCCGAAGTATGCCGAATCACTCTCTTGCACTACGGATCATTCCCATTCACCTCTGTAGTTGGCTCAGAAAGTAGTCCGTCATCACGTGATATTTTCGCCACATGACCATAACTCAAAATGGCGACACAAACGCCGGTGAAAGAAAGACCAATCGATTGTTTTGTGTGCTGTTCAAACAGCGTACGGCCAATCCGAGACTTAGCGGTAGGAAATGTGAAAAAGAGGGATTTTCTGAAAAGCTTAATTGACTTTTAAAGGACGATAACTTGTTTTTTAATCTTACAAACTTAGATCCATCGGTGTGTCGAAACTGTTGTCATCATTCATGGGCGCAGCCATCTTTTTTACAATTGGCGTAAGATTCTGATCAGTAAAGAAACTTGAAAAAATAGTTCCATTGTATACAGGTAAATTCATGAGTTTGAATGCACCTATAACGTATCCGGAATCATAATATTTCCTTTGTCTACTTTATTATGTTACATATGAAACAGTTAAACAGTAACAAAACATGTTTTCCTCGGTTTGACAAGATTCTTGTCATTTAGCCCGTTGCAGAGATGTATGGTGAGAGTAACGAACGACAACTCTGCTCGGAGATTGATGCCGAATGTCGAGGGTTGTGCAAATAATCTAATTATAGACTTCTTTATCGCGTGACGTCACAATGTTGAAAACATGGATTCGCGCAGTTTTTGATCAATTCGAATTCAGCGGTGGTTATTTCATATACGAGTGACTTTCCTGAACCGGTCAGTGGCACCAAAAATACATGGCGACCTTCCAACAAAACTTGTTATTGTTAAACAATTCTCCAAAGTCATTTTAAATAACCCGTTTGAAATTTTGTTGCAACTTTTTTTGTCAAAGATGGCTCACAAATAGGAAGTGATCAAACCCAGGTTTAGGAATTTCGGTATCTATTTTAAGTCCTCTACCTTTGAAAACCGATTTCAGCGACATCTGTTTTACCCCACGGTGAGGTGGAATAAAGTAGACGTCGCTGCTATCGGCTTTCGAATGTCCCCAGGCCGTCATTTTTGATAAAGTGACGTCCGAATGATAGAAAAGGAAAAAAACTGAACGGACTGGAACCCAGGCTAGAGTAGAGGTTGTTTCATATACAAAGTTTTATCCCACAGAGTGCTTCTATGGATATTTAGATCTTCTAATACAAAGCCCCTCATTTGAGGACGGTTTACTTTGTGGTCCGCAAATGCTTTCGATATAGATAATTCTAAATTTTCACTGTTTAGTAAAGAGTTAGTTGAAGTTTAGAACGATTAAGATTCAAAATAAAATGGAAAGCAATTGAATAACTTAGCCCTTTTTTTCTGTGTGCTTAACGCCGTTTTTAACATTATTACAATCGGATCATGGTGGTAAATGCACCTATCAACACGTTGCTTGAGTTTCTTTTACCAGTACTTCAGCATTCTTTCCAAGCCACAGATTGCTTTCCCACTTAAACATCGTGCACACAATATTCTCTCCAAGTCACTGTCTGCTTTCACTCAAACTTCGTGGAAAGAATGTTCAACGGTCAAATAGAAGACTGAATTCGAAAAAAGTTTTGCCGAGCGTAGATTGAAATCTACGACCCCTCCTCCCTGGATGAAAGACGACTGTATGCTACCGACTTCAGCCACTGGGCTCAGCATTTGGTTCCTTGTAAATATCCCAAGACGAATGATTCGAACATATTCGGGAACAGAAACATTATCAGTTTACATCAGGATAATCGCATATTGGAGAACTGAAGCATTATCGCATATTGGAGAACTGAAGCATTATCAGTTTATATCCGGATAATCGCAAATTCATTCGAAACTTCAATTTTCTTTCATTCTTTAAAAGACGATAACGGTTCACACTCGTTTATATCGAAAACATTTGAACCATTCTTTGTGAAAAGGGGGTTTAATGCATCTCCGTGACGCATTATTCCAAGCAAGTCCTATAATTATGGGTCCATAAATTCCAATTTGTATTACAACCAACTGAATTATGAGGTAAAATATGTCCTTTAACATGCAGAAAATTTACCAAAGGCAAAAAGGATCGAACCAGGTCAGCCTGCGCGGACTGCGCAGGCTGACCTGGTTCGATACTTTTTGCAAATGCAATAAGCCACCTTTTCACAGATCATGGCTTATTATATTGGCGTAAGGGAAGTTAAATGCGGAACTCTTAATTGCTTTTCTAATTATCATTAATTTGACAATGAAGTATAGTTCCAAGTACGTTAGCGGTCGGGAAAAAACAATTGATAACACTTTACTTGGAACACGAGCGTCTAGTGAACGGGGATTTTATTATGATAACAAAGAAAGTAGGTGGAACTTTGAAACTGAAAGTGGAATACAGTAAAATTCGCCAACACCAACACATGTAGTCCCAGAAATTAGTTTGAATTATCGAGATATTCTGTTTATAGAAAGATTATTTCTTTGCTTGAAAATAGCACAGCAGCAAGTTATGATAGCTAGATAATTCGCATTGGCAATCAAAACTGCTGCTACAGTATATTTTGAAGACTAGACATAGTCCGTTGCAACCAATACTTCGCATTTATCAATATGATTATGAGCAAGTCATCTCATAATCATGGTTCCGTAAAATCTATTTTGTCTACCGACTAAACCGTGAGGTATTATGGTCCATGGACATAAAGAAATATTTACCGAAGGCAAAAGGTTTCGACACATGTCAGCCTGCGCGGACAGCACAGGCTGACCTGAGTCAATGCTTTTTTCAGATGCATTAAACCACCCTCCTCTTCACAGACCATGGGTCATACGTACGAGCGTATATTCGAGGCTCTTCATGTTTGAATGATCAGGAGTCACTGCAATGCTGAAGTATGTAGGCGGAGCGATTAAACTGAAAACAACATAGGGATAATGGCCATATATGGAATGAGAATTTCAGGGCAATTTTATGACAAGATAGTCAGAGAGTATATCGGAAAAGGAAGATCAAAGATCAAGCAGCATGTTTTATGCAGTCTGATCTTAAAATGACTCATTTAGCGAGAGTTTGAAACTGTCTACTGGTATTAGAACGAAGGTTAACAAAACGCACTTACGAGTATATGTATATAAAAGCCCTCGTATTATTTTACAGTACATATCTAAGATTAGAGCGTACGTTCTATGTTGAGTGATCTTGCCCTACGATATCCTCAAAGCCGTCATAATTTTGTTGATTCATAACATTTCGTTAAACAAGAAAACTTACAGATTGAGGAAGAATAATTTAACGGAAATTTTCATGAATTAAGGACGGAATGAGGATCAATGACGAATTTCCGTGTATCAGTGTACGTTCACAAACATCTTTGTATTGTATTAGATCAATATCCTGTACGTAAAACGCGTCGTCATAAGCTATTTAACTCTTTACAGCACAATCCCGAGTTTTAACGACCCTCAAGTAGGAAGGCTTTTGAAAACACTGTGGGAAAAAAGGAGAAAATGCTGGTAACCAGCATTTTCTCCTTTTCCCACAATGTTTTCTACCCTATCAAAGACAGAATTCATCGTTTGAGTTACATTTATAATGTCATCTGCACATGCTTTCTATTTGGTACAGTCCAAAATTTTGTCTTTTGGTATAGTTAGGTTAACACAAAAGCCGCTGAGCGCGACTCTGCGCTTAAACAACCAGCGAGGGGAAAAAGAGATCTATATCTTTGCGGCGAAAAGGACTTTGAAATCGCAGTATTTGAGTATTTGAGAACTTACTCGGTTAGCTGGAAATGTTCATTTATTCGTAGCCTAGAATTTATTACATTTATACCACTGTAAGAAATTACTCCGAATTTCATTTTCGGGAAAGCAGCACATTGCTTTGAGACAGTTTTGTGCGTAGTGCCTATAACAGCAACTCCGAGGTCCACTGGCCGCCTTTATTGGCATATTAAGTTTTTTTTCCAGTCTGCTTAGATCAAGATTAAACCGCACAGACCGAGAAGTTTGATCTCGAATCTACACCGGCAACTGCCTGATTCAAAGTTATGACAAAAACCTCTCTCCTTTCTCTTGCAATAGATTTTTGACATTCCAGAAATAGCAGTTTCAAAAATCAGGATATCTCAGGAATTATTGTGGTTTGGTTTGTTAGGCCAAGCTCTCTTCTGTGTTGTCTGATCTTGATCTAAATAGTAGACATAGTTTATTTATATGCAGGAGATTTGCAGCAGGCAGCAAAAGAACTCCGACTCCTTTTTCTGAATTTTGATGATAAAATAGTACTGTACAACCTGAACATTTTTTTTTTTTTCTGATTTACATTGCCAGAACAATAATGGTTAAATTGTGAGCTCGTTTTTCTCTGCCCGCCCGGGTGGCTCAGTGGTGAGCGTGTCGGACTCATGACCTGGTGGTTGTGAGTTCGATACCCGGTTGAGGCGAACCGTCTTTCCGGCGTATTTTCGCCTCTCACCTCTGCTGAAGCATGTGAGAAAAGTAGTCGGTGGCTTTGGAAAGAAAGTTGTGTTAGTACTGGTGTGAGAAAGCCAGGAAACACATGTGCGTCACCGACCGCCATGATATGACCTTAGCTGTTAAAGTGGCGTTAAACCCCAATACAACCAACCAACAACAACGTTTTTCTCTTTGTTGCTTTTGGCATAGTAGTGCAGTCATAGAATTTAAGCACTTTTTTTTTCTGTGACACGTACAGTAGTTAAAACGTAGAAAATCTGATTACTTTTCTCATTTTTTTTTTTCAAAATAGAAAAGTAGAACCTAGAAAAATCAAGTTCATGTATAGTTGTTACTGGTTTGTTGGCAAAAAAAGAACAATATCTAAAACGAGAAATTAATTTTTCTCTCACATTTTCTTTTTACATAGTAGAACTCCTAAAGTGTGCTTGTACCTTGTTTTTTACCCAAATTCTTGTAGAGTAAAAACTTAGGAAATACCTGGGCGGTTAGGATCTTTTGTTACCTTTATTTTCCGCTTCGTGTTGGCATGATAGAGCACTGAAACCTTTGGAATTAAAGTATTTTTTTCTGATCCTTTTTTGAAAATAGTTACATAAAACCAAATTAATTTAAAAATCCCTCTTTTAATTTTTGTTGGCAAACTAATACAAGAACACCGAGAAACGTTGAGTATCTGTCTTGCTATGATTCTTGTTGGCGAAGTAGTGCATTAAAACTTAGAAAACATGAGTAAAATTCGGGTGTGTGTGTCATTCGAGATCGGCCACAGTTGTTATGCTTATTATTGTTGTTTGCAAAAAGAACACAGTAAAGACTAACTAATTTTAGGATGTTTCTGGTTTATGTTTGCAAAATAGAGCTGTGACGAGAAGAGTAGATCTACTTTCTGCATTTTCTTAATGGCAAAATGGGTGTTTTTTCCCTGTTTTTTGATAGTTTTACTGATTGTTGTTGGCAGACCGATATACATGCATAACAACATAGATAATTTCTTTTATCTGATTCATGTTTGCAGAAGAGTAATAACACTAGAGATTTAGAGTATCTATTTTTGTTGAGTTCTTTTTGGCAAACACCTTGATAGTTCGAACATGGGAAGGGGACTTGTAAATTTAGTTTGAGTTATGAATACGTACAAATTACCGCGAGTAGTAAAGGAGGAGAGCATAGACCCCTGACAGGCCTGGTCAGGGGTCTATACTCTCCTCCCTGAGTGCCCTACATCACCACCCCTGAAAGAAATTTGTCCCTATTCTGCCACCCTGAAAGAATTTATCCCTTGCAAAAGTTCACAAAAGGTCCGAAAAGTTGCGAGTAAGCGATAAAGTCCGAGATTCCGCATGAAAATGTTACTATAAATAGAATCATAGCATTCAAAATGGCGGCCTTATGACTGACAGTCTGGGGAAAAATCCACCCCAAAGAGACTACCCTGAGTGGAATTTTTCTGCAAAAAAGGGAAAGGGGGGGGAGGGGGGCCAAAAATGATACATCTTCGAGTGCTCTATAGGGATCTGTCAGGCCTGATCACTGAGTTGGACTTAGTTTTTTCACCCTATGAATGATTTTCTCTCTTTCTAAAAGCCTGATCACTGAGTTGGACTTAGTTTTTTCTTCACCTACGTATGATTTTTTCTTTCTAAATACCTGGACAATGAGTTGGACTTAGACTTTTTTCACCCTATGAATGATTTTCTCTCTTTCTAAAAGCCTGATCACTGAGTTGGACTTAGTTTTTTTCTTCACCTACGTATGATTTTTTCTTTCTAAATACCTGGACATTGAGTTGGACTTAGACTTTTTTCACCCTATGAATGATTTTCTCTCTTTCTAAATGTCTGATCACTGAGTTGGAGTTAGTCTTTTTCTGCAATTATGGATGATTTCTCTTTCTAAATGTCTGAACATTGAGTTTGACTTAGACTTTTTTCTACATCTATGAATGATTTTTACTCTTTGGAGTGTAACTCTTTGGAGTGTAACTCTTTGGAGTGTAACTCTTCTAAAAGAAAGAAGTTTGACAATTTGAAGAAATGACAATTTTGAAGAAAGATAGAACTTTCGTGGTAATGGTTAGTCCTGAAAAGGACTGTTGGGTTAGCTCTGAAAAAGAGCTGTGACAATTTGAAGAAATGACAACTTGAAGATAGAACTTTCGTCTGACAGTTTGAAGGTAGAAGTTTCGTCTGATAGCTTGAAGATAGAACTTTCGTCTGGTATCTTGAAGATAGATCTTTCGTGGTAATGGCTAGTCCTGAAAAAGGACTGTTGGGTTAACTCCGAAAAGAGCTGTGACAATTTGAAGAAATGACAACTTGAAGATAGAACTTTCGTCTGACAGCTTGAAGATAGAACTTTCGTCTGATAGCTTGAAGGTAGAACTTTCGTGGTAGATGGTAAGTCCTGAAAAGGACTGTTGGGTTAGCTCTGAAAAGAGCTGTGACAATTTGAAGAAATGACAACTTGAAGATAGAACTTTTCGTCTGACAGCTTGAAGATAGAACTTTCGTCTGACCTCTTGAAGATAGAACTTTCGTGGTAGATGGTTAGTCCTGAAAAGGACTGTTGGGTTAGCTCTGAAAAGAGCTGTGACAATTTGAAGAAATGACAACTTGAAGATAGAACTTTCGTCTGACAGCTTGAAGGTAGAACTTTCGTCTGACAATTTGAAGAAATGACAATTTGAAGAAAAGATAGAACTTACGTCTGACAATTTGAAGAAAGGTAGATCTTCCGTGGTAGATGGTTAGCCCTGAAAAGGGCTGTTAGGGTGGTCCTAAAAAAAGGACCTGGTTTGGAGGTTGTGTTTTTAAGCACAACCTCCAACCTTTCTGCAGGCTGGACAGCTACTTGCTGTCCGCCTCTTTAGCCTCTTCAGCTGCTGCTCGTCCAGCCCAAAGTCCAACGAGACCGAAGGCTCAGCGTCATCGTTCCAATCTTCTGTCGATGGTACGACAAACTCCTTCTTCTTGGTGTCCATCTTTTTTTTGGATGACAGCTGCGCAAGCTCGCTGCAGCTCATATCTCTCAAAGCACACTCCATATTGCAGTAAATTGAAGAGAATGAACGATGTGCGGAAAATGCGCTGGGTTTTATAGCTTTTCAGACGGATTGAACTAGTTGACCCATGACGTCATTTTCTCCTATGTTTTTCCCGCGTCGGCGTTTCATGCTGTTTTGGCTCCAAATTAATGTTATCCAATCAGAATCAGCGTTTTATTTCTAATACTAAATGTTTTATTGTTGGCCAATCCGTGGGTTTGTTACATTTTCTTGTTCGGGTTAGAAAAACTAGAGTTTAACTAACCTATGACTTTTTTGATTATGAGTCTTCTGACAAAATGAAAAGAAAGATGTTTTATTTAAGATAGCTAGCCCTGAAAAGGGTTGCTTTTTTGTACAGAATGCACTTTTTTTATCCTCCTCTCTTTCTTTTGATTGATTCCATTTTATCTGGCATTTGCATCAGATGCTCAATTTCATGTCTGATATATCTGAAGCGTTCTCTTTCTTCTAACCAGAAGAGCAATAAGAGAAAAAATGTTAATCCAAACATTGTGGAATACTGGCTCAGGTTTTACAAAAAGTTAATGATGAATGAGAGAAATAATCAAGAGTTTGGTGTTTTATATGTGTAATGGATCACTTTTTAGGTTTTTTTCATCCTATGAATGATTTTTTCTCTCTAAATGGAATTTGTCCCTATATCACTGAGTTGAACTTAGATTTTTTTTGCACTATAAATGATTTTTTTCTAAATGTCTGGCTGTTGAGTTGGACTTAGTTATTTCTTCACCTATGTATGATTTTTTCTTTCTAAATGTCTGAGCACTGAGTTCAACTTAGTTTTTTTTGCATCTCTATGAATGATTTGTCCCTATATCACTGAATTTGACTTAGCTTTTTTATTCTATGAATTAATTCTCTTTTCTATTTACCTAATCATTGAGTTGAACTTAGTCTTTTTCTGCAATTATGAATGATTTTTTCTCTAAAAGACTGAGCACTGGGTTGGACTTAGCTTTTTTTCATTCTATGAATGAATTCTCTTTTCTATTTGACTAACCATTGAGTTCGCCTTAGTCTTTTTTCTGAGTTTTTTACTCTTTGGAGTGTAACTCTCTGGAGTGTGAGTCTTTGGAGTGTAACTCTTCTAAAAGAAATGACAATTTGAAGAAAGATAGAACTTTCGTGGTAGATGGTTAGCCCTGAAAAGGGCTGTTTTGAGAAGAGCTGATTTTTTTGAAAATGTTTATTCAGTATCAGACCATTCACTGTCTGACTCAGCCCTTTCAGCAGCGATTTGCTCGCGGAAAAGGCGGTCTAACTGCTCACTTTTTGTATTAGCATACTGAAAATACATTTCAAGTGTGTCTGCAATGATCATCTTTGTATGGCTGTGTTATACGTTGTAGTTGGTTTTGTTCCTCCTCTCCTACGAGATGAGTGTTTAGTTGTAATAACTGCTGCCAGGCATTTAGATATTCTTGGAGAGTCTCACGTAGTTGATGATTTATCTCCTCCATATTGATACTGCTTCCGAATATTGATACTGCTTCCGAAGTGATCGTTAGCTGAGAGCCAAAAATGGTGAATGTATGAAAATAACGCCGAGCTTTATACGTTTACTGAGGATTGAAATTTTTTAAAGAGCTCAGACCTGACAGAAATCACATACATTTTTTCCATGCTACGTTTCATGCTAATATAGCAAAAAAGTTATGAGACGATGTATGGAAAAAAATGTAGACAGAACAAGTCTTTGGGGAAAAACAGAATGAAGAGTTCTATTGTTTTTGAACTTTTATTTACTGAACAGAACTAAACAATGAAACATTTTTTGCAAAGCATCATAAAAAAATTTCTTGACAATGAAAAAAATTTCTTGACAATGAAAAAATTCACAATGAAACATTTTTTTGCAAAAGCATCATAAAAAATTTCTTGACAATGAAAAAAATCACAAGGAAACATTTTTACAATACAGTATAAAAAACAATTTCTTGACAATGAAAAAATCGCACTGAAATATTTTTTCACAATGAATTATTCACAATGAATTAATCACAATGAAAAAATCACACTGAATTATTTTTTCGCAATGAATTATTTTTTCGCAATGAATTATTCTCAAAACAGTATATAACAAATTTTTTACAATGCAAATTCGCAAATACCACGAGTTTCACATTTGTTTTCATATTCCGTAATGTCTTTATGCAATTGGTCATACCCGAAAAACATTGTATAATCACTGTCCATAGCGTCGAAATCTCGTAGTCCTATGAATGGAGCAACATGTCTATAAGCGTCTTTTGTTGAAAGAGTTGAATTCACTACTACTTCTGTAACATCTCTATCAAATAGAATATACCCTGACATGGTTTCCATTGTTTCTCCGTAGGAATCATGAACAGATCCTTTTTTGTACCGTAAGTAAAAGTCAAATAGAACTGATTTCATTTTCAAAACGTTAAGAAAACTTTCTTCTGTTCTTCCTATGATAAAAAATGTCCATCGACTTGTGGATCGAAACAGTTTACTAATAACATTGTCTTTCAAGCAGCTATCTGCTAAATGAGTCTTGAGATCGAGATCAAAGCCCGAATCATCCACCATCATCGCTATAAAGTTGAATATGCCATACACTTTGTAGGACTTTTCTCCTTTTGCAGCCCATTTAAACATTTTTTGATCCAAATTTTCACACAGAAAAAATTAATATTAAGCTGTGTTCGTTTATCAAGCGTATGCTGCTGAACAAATTCTCCATAAATTTTTTCACATAGTTCTATTGGTAACGGTAACATGATTGTTATTTTTTGACCAACGGCTAATATTTTTTCCCCGACTTACTTTGACTGATTGGTACACAACAATGTGATATGAAATTATTTTCTCAAACTTTTATAACCGTAGGGTACAGTATCAGTACCATTTACAATAACTCTCTTGGTGTATACAGAGCGAAACGTTTTTGTTTGTGGTTCACTGGTAACCGTTCTATCTCTGTGTCTTTTAATTCTACAATCATACTGAATTTTGATTTCTATTGTGCGATCCAAAGCACATTTCGAATATGTATCCACCTGTTTTGTATTGTAATCCAGAGTAATCCCCTTTACTTTACATTTGCTTATCTCTTTTCCATCTTTTGTTTTCATTTTGTAAGCATAATTCTTAGGTCCAAGACCTCTGAATTGAGTAATTTTACAAGCAGGCTCTTCATCAGTCCATTTTCCTAACCGGCTGTTAATAATAGGGGGATTCCATAATTCAGGGTCGTGAATGTACATACAACTATCTGTATCGAAATACAGAACTCTATCTTTTAACTTTTTAAGAACGCTGTACAATTCCAACCTTGCATAAGCTGTTACGTAAGAACCTACTACCACATTGGCTGTAGCGTGGTTGTTAATATGTTCCAACTTTGATTCATAGTTAACCAAGATGAATGAACAGTTCTCGTCAAAGATTTCTACATGCTTTACAATGAAATTGGGATTGGTGACTAATTCAAAATATTTAGACGGATCACTGATGTATTCCGTCTGGGTCATTTTTTCACGCTGAGCTAATTTTCCCCAAAGGCAGTTCAACATAATCTTAGCAAATGATCTTCTCCCAGGATTTCTTTGAATACAACTTGGATCAAGACGAACACCTTCCGCCTTCTCATATTCACAAACGAACTGATCTTTTTCTGAGTCTGATTGACACCAATCTGGATAACCACTGGCTTCTTGCTTAATTTTCAAGAAATTGTCCACATAATGTTTAAAGAACTGATCTGACACAGAATTGAAATGCCAAATTTCATACACTTGCAATAATTGATAACCGCAGTCAAGAGCCTTGAATAATTCAAAAGTAACCCAAGTTCCGACCAAAGCCCTCTCTTCTTTACCATGTCTACAAATGTTTGAGCTTTCTTCTGCACATTTCATACAGAGTGGAAACATCATTTTGTTGTTACAGTGAACTGGGAGAACGGGGTGAAACAAATCAGTTGGAGGTAAAACTTTACACTTGATTAATCCCTCATATTGGCGAATATTGTTCATATCAATATTCTCAGCAGACAAAATTTTTGGCTGACCTACAGGGTAGGATTTGTGTTTACAAACATAAGGGTATAGAGAACAGATATCGATGTACTTGATTTCCTTTTTGGTTTTTTCATCAACATCATATCCAATTTTTATTGCATTACATCTTCCCCCGGACAAACCATCCCTCGGATTGATAGGGTCCCAATGTGGATATAACTTTTCAATGAGTTTTTTGTACTCTTTATCCTTCATCTTAGCATCAAATTCGTGTTCCCAAATGTACACTACATTATATCCCATTTCTTCGATATCTGCTATACGTTCAAAAGTACGTTCGTACAATTCAGACATGGGTTTTCCATTAATAGGATTGATCTGTTTTCGATCTGTATAGCATACAGGACAACCATGATACAAATCCCCAAGAAATTCATAAACAGTGTTTGATTGACGGTGAAAACCATCTACACTATATTTCCCGATTTGAGCTTCACCACCATTTTTTGCATGCTGAATATTAATACCTTTTTCCTGAGCAACGCTTTGAACCCATCGTATCGCTTTCATAGAAAAGCGACGTCTGGATGAGTCTTTACTTGAAATGATAGCTATTTGATTTTCTGGTAAATATTTGCTTCGCCACACCTTGTTACAGGCATCTGCGATGGTAATCGCCTCTAAAAATGAACAAATACCACCCTGTTCGATAAACAGCTTTCTGAATTCAGCACACCCTCGTCTGAGGATATCAACATCTGACCTACAGTACAATTCCATCTCCTGAAAATTGAATTCCTCACCATTTCGAACTTTGTCATTATACCAAACTATGAATTTTGACCTAGCCTCTTCAGACATTGAGTCGGGTTTGTAATAAGACATATCCAAGTAGGGTCCGATGTAACTCCAAAATTCATCTGTATTCGCCCAGTGAGGAAAGTAACCTTTTTTCATTTTTTGAAGACCAAAGGTGGGTGGAAATTTTGCCAAACCAAAACTCATGAAATTGAAAGAATCGATCAGACGTACACCATTCAGTTCTAACTTCATAATATTGTTTCCATTCATGATCAATTTTGGAAGTTTTAACCCAACTTTGACAATATAGTCAAGAATGAACTGACCGTCATAGCCTTTGAAATTATGGGCAATAGCCGTAACCCCTTTATGATGTTTTGAAAAGAGCCACTTGCAAAATTGACTCAAAGTTTCTTCACCTTGAAAAATAACTTCCCTACCCTCTTCAAATTCACTGCATGTAGAACAATGAAAATCAAGCGATTTATCGATACATACATCACACGCTCTGTGTGCGATACAATAATTCGGGATGTGTACGCCTGTGTCTTGTTTGCATTCAAAATCAAAGAAAATAAACTGTGGTTTTTTGACTACAGAAGAACTCGTCTCGTCATCGCTGTCATGGTTCAACTTACTTTGGTAAGGTTGAATATAGCATTGATGAGAAAAGTTAACAATTCTCTTACAGATATGACATCTTTTCTTTCCATTGCAAACATGATTTTTCTTTCTGACATGATATTGTGCACCGCATTTCGAGCAGAGTTTCACTAATTCACAAATGGATTTCTTTTCTTTACCTTGAACATTTCTGTGATTTTCAAAGCATTCAGCACTAAAAAATCGTCTACTGCAAACACTGCAAACATATTCTTTTGATTCTGATGGACATTTTCCTTTGTGGTAACAACCTTTACAGATATTTGAACAAGTATGACCTTCCCGGTTATTGTAACCCACATCACAGAACTCACAATAATATCCACAACTAAGAAAACCTTTGATAGATTTGATGTAGTCATAATGGTTTTGATGAAAGTACAAATGTATGATCTTACTATTGGCTTTCACTTCTGGATGTTTAAATATTTTTTCCACTTTTGAATGCTGTTGGTGAACTTTAATGACATAGCCTTTTTCATACAAGATTGTTTGAATTTTTTTGTATTCATCAATTCCTACAGACTGTGTTGGTGAAACTCCAGCTTCATGTAACAATTTCTCAGCTTCAGTCTTTTGAAAAAGGCGTTTTGAACGACAAATACGACGCCATTTTCTATTCCATACTTCGGTGTTTTCACGTTCACTGTAGCAAATTCCCACAACAACAGCTCTTGCAAAACATAGTTGGTCATGATTGCCAATTTGAATAATAGATTTCTTCTTCTGGGCAAAAAACTTTGAATCTAATTCTGACGATCTATATTTTGGTTTTCCGCTACCACTTGGTGGTATTGTATGTGTAATGTCAAATGTCATTAATCCATCGTTCAAGACGAAATCTGTATTCGATTGTAAAACTCGTTCAATTTCATTCAGCATAGTTTCACCTTGTAACTGGTCTGCAGCTAAAAAAGGAATATGGATTCCTATTTCCAACGAAGGATGATTGATGGTAATTCTAATCATGTCCGTAGGGTTAGCATTTAACTTTCGAATGATTTCATGGGTAACATCGTCAAATAATCCAAGTAGTCTTTGAGGTGTTAATTCTTCAAATTTCTTAAAACTCAGCATCAGCACATGTGATTCTGTTTTAAATTTTCTTGACTTCTTATTTCCCCTTTCTGTTAAATCATATAGACTTTTCATGTCTAAGTTAGAGTTGATACTTTCATCGTCGGTGTCATTTTCTTCTTTCAGCGGTTTAGTTTTTTTCTTTTTTATTGCTGGAAATATCTCATCGTCACTTTCTTCTTTCAACGGTCTAGTTTTTTTCTTTTTTGCTGGTGGAAACACCTCATCGTCACTTTCGCTGTCCGAATAGGTTATTATTCTTTTTCTTTTACCCATCGTTTTAGTTCTGAGTGAAAAGACAATAATGCAGAAGTGAGAAAAAACTAACAATTTATATAGCCTCTCCGTTGTAACAGTGTATAAATAGAGATGATAGTTGTGAAAATCTATTCATTCTCCTACTCAATCTCAGACAGTACAGCTGATAAAAAATATGAGCGAGTTAAAGCTGCAAAATACATCACCACTTAGAAAGAGGGTGTATCTGTATGTTAATCCATACACCCATGATTATGAGATCAGCAATATACCATCAAAGTATGATGTTAAACATATCGGAAACTATGTGGGATCATTTTTATCGCAGCAACATTTAGAAGAAAAAGATGTTTACCGTACTACCAGCTACAGAGTTTTGGATCAAGCGACGATTGACAAACGATATGGTGTGAATGGTGTGAGAACAAATATTTGTTTCACATGCAACGAAGCAGGACATTGGGCCAAAGAATGTCCAGAAAAAGAAAATCAGCTAGGAACAATTGTTTTTGTCTACGTGAATCCACACAGTCACGACATTGAGATTTTACCATCGTTTTACAACGTTGATGGTCTCAAAGATATAAAATTCGTCGGCACACTAAATTCATTCTGCAGTGAAAATACATGGAAAAAAAGTTCACCACAAGCTACATCCTCATCGGTTGAAACTCAGACCGTAGACATGCAGAGCGACACGATGGATATCAACGATTCAGAAATCTGCAAAATAACAGAACAGGTAGAGAAAAAAATATCTACAATACGAAAAAATCTAAGAAAACAACAAACTTTGGATCTAAGAAAACAACAAACTTTGGATCTAAAAAACAACGAATTTTCTGCAGAACCGGGTTGCTCGTACGGAAAGGAAAAACAGCAAAACAACGAAAAGAAGAAAAAACGAGTAACAAAACACGAGGACAAAATCTGTCCAGATGTGGAATTAAAAACCAACGAAAGGAAAAGAAAACGTAAAACCAGATGTGAATCTGACATTCCAAAGAAAAAAAGAAAAACATACTGAGTGAAAAAAGATTTCAATACAATATTGAATATAAACAAAAAAAGACTGACTTGATTTTTTCATTCATTTTTTGTCTTTACAGTTCATTCATTTTTTACAGTTCATGATTTGATTTTTTCATTGTACATAAGTTCTTTTTGAAATAAAAAAATATAAAATAATTACTTCTTACTTTTGACTTTTTTCTAGTTGTGACTGTAAGTCTTTTTACTTTTGACAATTTGAGAAGAAAGATCTTTCGTGCTAAATGGTTAGCCCTGAAAAGGGCTTTTTTTGAAGGATCTCACATTGACATCCAGCTCTACGATTCTTCCGCCCGATCCACTGGGATGATTTCACACCCACAGTGTTCACAGCAAATCGTCGAACCTTCATCATCATCGTAAAATCCTTCATCTGTATCTGGACAGTTATGCTTCTGGCCAAGATACTCAAGTATGGTAAAACATTTCCCACACTCTATCAGACATCTGCTTGCACAGTGAGGGCATACAAGAATTCGAACCATTCTGGAACAAATATGATTTTATGTAAAATATCACTGTGGCTTTATAGCTTTACACGAGGATTGAACTAGATGACCCATGACGTCATTTTCTCCTATGTTTTTTCCCGCGTCGGCGTTTCATTAACATTATCCAATTAAATCGATAGTTATATTGGTGTTTTTACCACTCCTAATTCGGTGTCACACAGTTCAATCCTGGTGTTTTCCGTCAGGTCCGAGCTCTTTAAAAATTTCAATCCTTTGTAAACGTATAAAAACTCAGCGTTATTTTATACCAAACACCATTTCTTTGATTCTCAGCTAACGATCACTTTGCAAACAGTATCAATATTCTGAGGCAGTTTCAATATGAAGCATAACTTAGATGAAATCAACTTGGACGATTTTCCACCAGCGGAAAACAATGGAGACGTTCTTTCATCAGTAATAAATTCGACAATCATCAATCCACCACCGGAGTTAAATTCGACAACCATCATTCCGGCGACGGTGTTTGACAACATTTATGAAGAGGTAAAGCAGCTAAATTTGAAACAAGATAGCATGATGATCCGAATCATAGATCAGTTGGAGACTTTAAACAGACATTTGGAGGAAATTAAAACTTTAAGCACAAGTACTGAGCAGCTCAGTAGAAATATCGAGGTACTACGGCAACAGGATCAGTGCATTTCAACAACTCCTGTGAAGATCCCAGTGGAGTTCGACTTTGATAAATCCAATCTTCACAAGTTAGTGGACTCTATCGTAAGTGTTGTGAAGAAAAATCAACCAAAGAAAAAACAACCAGAGGAAAAACAACCAAGAAAAACAACAAAACGGAAATCTGAGGAAGATGCTAGCCATCTCCACAAGAAACAGCGAGTTGATCAAAAACCAACTACACCAATATTGACAGGCCAGGGCAAATACGGGAAAAACATTGATAATCATGTTGATTTCAAGATTCCGAAAAAACCAAAGACAGAGCGAAAACAACCAAGAAAAAACAACAAAACGGTAGGAATATGAAAACAAATATGAAACTCGTGGTATTTGTGAATTTGCATTGTAAAAAATTTGTTATATACTGTTTTGAGAATAATTCATTGCGAAAAAATAATTCATTGCGAAAAAATAATTCAGTGTGATTTTTTCATTGTAAATAATTCATTGTGAATAATTCATTGTGAAAAAATATTTCAGTGCGATTTTTTTCATTGTCAAGAAATTGTTTTTTATGCTGTATTGTAAAAATGTTTCCTTGTGATTTTTTTCATTGTCAAGAAATTTTTTATGATGCTTTTGCAAAAAAATTTTTCATTGTGAATTTTTTCATTGTCAAGAAATTTTTTTCATTGTCAAGAAATTTTTTTATGATGCTTTGCAAAAAATGTTTCATTGTTTAGTTCTGTTCAGTAAATAAAAGTTCAAAAACAATAGAACTCTTCATTCTGTTTTTCCCCAAAGACTTGTTCTGTCTACATTTTTTTCCATACATCGTCTCATAACTTTTTTGCTATATTAGCATGAAACGTAGCATGGAAAAAATGTATGTGATTTCTGTCAGGTCCGAGCTCTTTAAAAAATTTCAATTCTCAGTAAACGTATAAAGCTCGGCGTTATTTTCATACATTCACCATTTTTGGCTCTCAGCTAACGATCACTTCGGAAGCAGTATCAATATTCGGAAGCAGTATCAATATGGAGGAGATAAATCATCAACTACGTGAGACTCTCCAAGAATATCTAAATGCCTGGCAGCAGTTATTACAACTAAACACTCATCTCGTAGGAGAGGAGGAACAAAACCAACTACAACGTATAACACAGCCATACAAAGATGATCATTGCAGACACACTTGAAATGTATTTTCAGTATGCTAATACAAAAAGTGAGCAGTTAGACCGCCTTTTCCGCGAGCAAATCGCTGCTGAAAGGGCTGAGTCAGACAGTGAATGGTCTGATACTGAATAAACATTTTCAAAAAAATCAGCTCTTCTCAAAACAGCCCTTTTCAGGGCTAACCATCTACCACGAAAGTTCTATCTTTCTTCAAATTGTCATTTCTTTTAGAAGAGTTACACTCCAAAGACTCACACTCCAGAGAGTTACACTCCAAAGAGTAAAAAACTCAGAAAAAAGACTAAGGCGAACTCAATGGTTAGTCAAATAGAAAAGAGAATTCATTCATAGAATGAAAAAAAGCTAAGTCCAACCCAGTGCTCAGTCTTTTAGAGAAAAAATCATTCATAATTGCAGAAAAAGACTAAGTTCAACTCAATGATTAGGTAAATAGAAAAGAGAATTAATTCATAGAATAAAAAAGCTAAGTCAAATTCAGTGATATAGGGACAAATCATTCATAGAGATGCAAAAAAAACTAAGTTGAACTCAGTGCTCAGACATTTAGAAAGAAAAAATCATACATAGGTGAAGAAATAACTAAGTCCAACTCAACAGCCAGACATTTAGAAAAAAATCATTTATAGTGCAAAAAAAATCTAAGTTCAACTCAGTGATATAGGGACAAATTCCATTTAGAGAGAAAATATCATTCATAGGATGAAAAAAACCTAAAAAGTGATCCATTACACATATAAAACACCAAACTCTTGATTATTTCTCTCATTCATCATTAACTTTTTGTAAAACCTGAGCCAGTATTCCACAATGTTTGGATTAACATTTTTTCTCTTATTGCTCTTCTGGTTAGAAGAAAGAGAACGCTTCAGATATATCAGACATGAAATTGAGCATCTGATGCAAATGCCAGATAAAATGGAATCAATCAAAAGAAAGAGAGGAGGATAAAAAAAGTGCATTCTGTACAAAAAAGCAACCCTTTTCAGGGCTAGCTATCTTAAATAAAACATCTTTCTTTTCATTTTGTCAGAAGACTCATAATCAAAAAAGTCATAGGTTAGTTAAACTCTAGTTTTTCTAACCCGAACAAGAAAATGTAACAAACCCACGGATTGGCCAACAATAAAACATTTAGTATTAGAAATAAAACGCTGATTCTGATTGGATAACATTAATTTGGAGCCAAAACAGCATGAAACGCCGACGCGGGAAAAACATAGGAGAAAATGACGTCATGGGTCAACTAGTTCAATCCGTCTGAAAAGCTATAAAACCCAGCGCATTTTCCGCACATCGTTCATTCTCTTCAATTTACTGCAATATGGAGTGTGCTTTGAGAGATATGAGCTGCAGCGAGCTTGCGCAGCTGTCATCCAAAAAAAAGATGGACACCAAGAAGAAGGAGTTTGTCGTACCATCGACAGAAGATTGGAACGATGACGCTGAGCCTTCGGTCTCGTTGGACTTTGGGCTGGACGAGCAGCAGCTGAAGAGGCTAAAGAGGCGGACAGCAAGTAGCTGTCCAGCCTGCAGAAAGGTTGGAGGTTGTGCTTAAAAACACAACCTCCAAACCAGGTCCTTTTTTTAGGACCACCCTAACAGCCCTTTTCAGGGCTAACCATCTACCACGGAAGATCTACCTTTCTTCAAATTGTCAGACGTAAGTTCTATCTTTTCTTCAAATTGTCATTTCTTCAAATTGTCAGACGAAAGTTCTACCTTCAAGCTGTCAGACGAAAGTTCTATCTTCAAGTTGTCATTTCTTCAAATTGTCACAGCTCTTTTCAGAGCTAACCCAACAGTCCTTTTCAGGACTAACCATCTACCACGAAAGTTCTATCTTCAAGAGGTCAGACGAAAGTTCTATCTTCAAGCTGTCAGACGAAAAGTTCTATCTTCAAGTTGTCATTTCTTCAAATTGTCACAGCTCTTTTCAGAGCTAACCCAACAGTCCTTTTCAGGACTAACCATCTACCACGAAAGTTCTACCTTCAAGCTATCAGACGAAAGTTCTATCTTCAAGCTGTCAGACGAAAGTTCTATCTTCAAGTTGTCATTTCTTCAAATTGTCACAGCTCTTTTCGGAGTTAACCCAACAGTCCTTTTTCAGGACTAGCCATTACCACGAAAGATCTATCTTCAAGATACCAGACGAAAGTTCTATCTTCAAGCTATCAGACGAAACTTCTACCTTCAAACTGTCAGACGAAAGTTCTATCTTCAAGTTGTCATTTCTTCAAATTGTCACAGCTCTTTTTCAGAGCTAACCCAACAGTCCTTTTCAGGACTAACCATTACCACGAAAGTTCTATCTTTCTTCAAAATTGTCATTTCTTCAAATTGTCAAACTTCTTTCTTTTAGAAGGTTACACTCCAAAGAGTTACACTCCAAAGAGTTACACTCCAAAGAGTAAGAATTATTCATAGATGTAGAAAAAAGTCTAAGTCAAACTCAATGTTCAGACATTTAGAAAGAGAAATCATCCATAATTGCAGAAAAAGACTAACTCCAACTCAGTGATCAGACATTTAGAAAGAGAGAAAATCATTCATAGGGTGAAAAAAGTCTAAGTCCAACTCAATGTCCAGGTATTTAGAAAGAAAAAATCATACGTAGGTGAAGAAAAAAACTAAGTCCAACTCAGTGATCAGGCTTTTAGAAAGAGAGAATATCATTCATAGGGTGAAAAAAGTCTAAGTCCAACTCATTGTCCAGGTATTTAGAAAGAAAAAATCATACGTAGGTGAAGAAAAAACTAAGTCCAACTCAGTGATCAGGCTTTTAGAAAGAGAGAAAATCATTCATAGGGTGAAAAAACTAAGTCCAACTCAGTGATCAGGCCTGACAGATCCCTATAGAGCACTCGAAGATGTATCATTTTTGGCCCCCCTCCCCCCCCTTTCCCTTTTTTGCAGAAAAATTCCACTCAGGGTAGTCTCTTTGGGGTGGATTTTTCCCCAGACTGTCAGTCATAAGGCCGCCATTTTGAATGCTATGATTCTATTTATAGTAACATTTTCATGCGGAATCTCGGACTTTATCGCTTACTCGCAACTTTTCGGACCTTTTGTGAACTTTTGCAAGGGATAAATTCTTTCAGGGTGGCAGAATAGGGACAAATTTCTTTCAGGGGTGGTGATGTAGGGCACTCAGGGAGGAGAGTATAGACCCCTGACCAGGCCTGTCAGGGGTCTATGCTCTCCTCCTTTACTACTACCGCGAACGACTCGAAACTTCAACGTGAGAAATACAGTGTTATCGGTCAGAAAACCCACAATGCAACAGTAACGTTAGTTCCGATTACCACAAAATCCCGACCTTAAATGACCCAGAGGGCGACGGCTTTTGAAAACAATTTGGGAAAAGGAGAAAATGCTGGTTACCAGCATTTTCTCCTTTTCCCAAAGTGTTTTCTACCCTTCCCAAAACATATTTTCATTTTTGAGTCAGATTTATTTTGTCGTCTGCAAGTGCTTTCAATTTGGACAAGTCTAAAGGTTTCTTGTGTGGTAAAAAGTTAAGCAATCAGAACAGCTATTACACTGTTTCCCACAATATGTTCGACAGATAGCCTACATGCGAAAAATTTCATGTTTGATATAAACGATATTTTACAGAATAATTATATTTTTCCCTCTGCTTGTAAATTTTATATTCTAACAATATTTAAGCGTGATACATTTAAAAGTTTATTTTCTTTCATAATATGCAAATGCATCTATGCCATTCAAATGCATCAATGTTGTTCAGTTTATGTAAGTGAAATATTTACGCCCGCTCGCCCATCTTACATCATGAAAACCCTTGAGCCAAACCAATAGTTTTAATTCGCGTACATCTGTTTTTCCGCTCTAAAGATTGCCCGATTACGATACGTTATCTTCCTTTTTCAGCCCCGAGTTTTAACGATCCTGGAAAAATAACTTATCAAAACATTCTGGGAAAAGGAGAAAATGCTGGGCTAGCTCGGTTTTCAAGCCATAGAAATAACGAAGAAGATTTGACAGATTGTTGTGTACAATGGAGAATTGTAATATGTGTTGTCCGTGGTCGTGAGGTAGAGCGTCGGCCTCGCAACCGAAAAGTCCCTAGTTCGATTCCCTGGAGCGGGTGTCTACAGGTGCGAGTACTGGTGTAGTGTCCTGGAAGCAGAATTGAGAGAGATTTTGCTAATGTATAAGTTGTAAGAACTTGTTTCTCAGTCGATGTAAAATTACATATGTTTTCATTCACAGAGAGCATTGTAATCTTAATGGTGTGTAGTAAGTGCAGTTTAGCGGAGTATCACTTCAAACGAGGTCGCCTACACGGGCGGGTGGAACTAACTTTGCTCTACTTTGGTGTAGGCGACCTCTTTTGAAGTCATTTTATGATAAAAAGGGCGTCAAAACTTATTAGCGTCAAAACTTACGATCGAACGACTGTACAGATCCGATTTTAAACCCCTGCTTACGGGAAATTTCCTCCTTTTTTTTTTTGCAAAATTTGTTCGAAACCCCCTTCCCCCCATGTATTATTCATGTAGTGGAGGTCTTGCGTGGCTTAGAGAGTCCTTTGGCAAGACACGTCAGAGCCCCGGCCCAGTACTGATGAAACCCAGAACATAAATGAATATGTATGCGAGCTGTCGCCGTGATATGACTGACATAATGTTGAAAGCGGCTTAAGGTCTAGGGCCCCTAACTCATCGGTAAACCTGGACGTTTCCGTAAAGGCTATTCGGCCAATCTCTGCAGCTTCCGTCTTTTAACATAAGCGTAAACTTACTGCTCATCGGTAAATATCGTGTAACATCGACGTTTTCGTAAAGGCTATTCGCCAATCTCGGCAGATTCCGTCCTTAAATATGAGATTCAGGGGCCGTAGACCTTAAAACACCAATCAGTCAATCAGCCAATCAATATTCATGTAGTGGATGGTAAAGATAAGATCTAAGCATTGCCTGAATTTGAGAATAAATTTTGTTATTTTTTTCTTAAGATAATAAAAAATAGATCTAACGATAAGCCATAGGCTTGAAATAAGCTAAACGATCTTTCTCTTGCAGATACCACTGCACATAACATACATTAATGAGCTGCACTTCTGGAAAAGACAGCTTAACTTACCTTCGTAATGCATCGTGCCAAGCAGGTCGTCGCATAATTGACCCATTTTGTCTAAACAACAGCTGAATCATTGGGGAATTTCTTTCCTTTGATATGCTGAAAATTAACTAGTAACAAAATGTATCGACCCAGGTCAGCCTACGCAAACTGCGCAGACTGATCTGGGTCGATTCTTTTTGTAGATGCATCGGTCAACATTTACATAGAGCATGACTCATTCATAGCTTTTTGTTGGCTAAAAGATTTTATTTCTCACTGTATATTGTTACGGGAGACCACTCCTTCATGCACGGCTTCGTCCCGATTTAAATACAATATCTAACAACTGCGTTAGGGAGATATCTCTTTAGCTCAGTGGTTATGGTATTGGTTTTTTAAACCTCGGAAAACGAGGATCTTGTCCGCCATGGGTTCGAATCCCGCCAGATGCGGTTTGTATTTCAGCTATGCATTTGCTCATTTGTTTCTTTGTTACGCACTTTGTTCGTAAGATGGGGGCTCGTCCGGGATTGGCCATTGAGCCATTAATCCAATTTGTTGTCCAAAAAACGGACATTTGTTGTATAAATAATAGACTTACAACCTAATAAGGCTTTGAGTCATCAATAAATGATGACTTTAAGAGGGGGTGTGTTACGGGAGACCACTCCTTCATGCATGGCTTCGTCCCGATTTAAATACAATACCCAACAACTGCGTTAGGGAGATATCTCTTTAGCTCAGTGGTTATGGTATTGGTCTTTTAAACCTCGGAAAACAAGGATCTTGTCCGCCGTGGGTTCGGATCCCGCCAGATGCGATTTGTACAGCCATGCATTTATTCATTTGTTTCTTTGCTACGGACTTTGTTCGTAAGAATATGCTTAACCCTTGGAGCCTATTACTCTCTACTAAACAACAAAAATAAGTCAGGTCCAAATTGAAAGCATTTGCAGACGACAAATTAGACGTTACAGTCTAATCTTGATCTGCTTGGATAAAAATGATGATTTAGGTATTTCGTAGGAGTGTAAACAGTATTTTAAACGAGAGAGAGAGAGAGAGAGAGAGAGAGACAGACAGACAGACAGACCGCTGTACATAGTCAAAGCATGTCAGTTGAACCGAATATAAGAAGAGTCAACAACCTCTCAAGTGGTTTACGTTTGATCGTTTTGATAAATCAATTTCAAAGTATTTTGTAATGACAATTTATAAATATACATCAAGTTGAAAAAATATCAAATCGGTGTGAATCAAAGCTAACAAATAGATCAAACACGTAAACGAAGGGTTTTATCGCCATTATTATGTCTGCAAGATAAATGAAAACATTCATAAGTTCTAAAAATGTTGTAAAGAACACTTACACATTCTTATTGGTATTTCATTGTTATAAGCAAACACAATAAGATGAAAAAATGAGAAGGAAACAAAAAAAAAGAAACGTTAAAAAGACTAGAAGGTCATCATGGGCGTACATGTACTTCCCTATGGATAAATAAGCCTGTAAGAAGCCTGTATTGCAATAAAATCTTATAGAGAAAAGCCACGTCCCCCAAACAAAAAAGTGTCACGTTTTACATGACAAGATATTAATGGATACAAACGATGTCTACTCAAGGATCATTCAAATAGTATCTATACAAGACTTTTAAAACATTTTGTAGCTGAAGTCATATGTTGTTCGGCATTGATTGCAAAGTTTAAAAAAAAAAAAACGATAAAAATCTTGCTTCATGTTAAATATTCAACACAAATGAGCATAACTGGTAACATCAAAATAAACTACACGGTAGATAATTCTTTTCGTCAAAACAGATGTCTCCGTAAAAGATTTGACTTTTCTGTCAAAGTGACAAAAATAATCAAGTACATGTGACCCTTAACCCTCACTGTGACCCTGACTGGTATGTAAAGCCCCCCACTCTGAACATGTGTGCATAAAATATTTTGTAAATTAGACAAGGATATCAAAAGCTCATACATGTCTAGTGCAAGTGATCTTTGAATACCCGCTGTCAACTTTGTATGTGAAACCCCCACCCTCAGAGTTACTAAGCTAATGATAAAGAATGCCTCCTGTGCCAAACGTAATCATCTGAACCGAAGATAAACATTCTCTGTCTATAAAAATTGTATATGAAATAGTAACATTGTTGCAGTGTATTTTGATAATTAATGGAGATAAATT
Source organism: Hippopus hippopus (assembly GCA_946811185.2). Lineage (NCBI taxonomy): Eukaryota > Metazoa > Mollusca > Bivalvia > Cardiida > Cardiidae > Hippopus > Hippopus hippopus. The sequence continues at coordinate 63,724,092 of OX328099.1, read as the reverse complement.
GTAACTAATATCTGTCATGGAAAAAGAGTTATTTCCATTGTATCAATACAAGTTTAAGCACTAGATGGATTCAAATTGTTTGAATTCAATGTAATGCTGAAATAAATGCCGAAAAGAATTAAACAGAGGCAAACAGACATTTGAAGAGCATTTGTTTTATTCATTAATCAGAGGATTTTAACATTGCATTTTAAATGTTTACGTGCTTGATATCTTGCTTGCCTATGTATTTTTTTAAAATCAATAATGACGTCTGATTCAGCTTAAACTCAGTCTAAAATATTACATTTTAACTCTAATTCAGATGCTTTCTTGCAAATAGTTCAGCATTACATGCCAGTTATATTGGTATAGCAGTTTAATTTCAATTTGGAGTTGGATTAAACGCACCCCACATCAGCAGTGCTTTCAGCACTTTGATTTTTAGTCCACATACATTATATGCCTGCAACACGCGGAAAAAGGGCATTCGGACATATGCGTAAAGTGTCATCCCGGATCAGCCTGCGCAGTCCGCGCAGGCTAATCCGAGACGACAACTTCCGTTCTTATGTAATTTTCTGTTTTGTGCAAGTCTACTGAAAGACAAAATCGAATGTAGACGTAAAGTCTCGTATCGGATCAGTCTGCGCGGACTGCGCAGGCTGATCCGCGACGACACTTTACGCAAATGTCCGAATGCCCCTTTTCGCGTGTTTAAGGCCATATTATTGTTATCATCTGAGCGAGGATGAAAAAATCAAAGTACTGAAAGTACTGACAGACTAGCGAATTTGAAATAAATGGCTATGGTAAAATATGTAAAACTTGGTTGGTTTATACAAGACTGAACAAAAATTGTCAAATTCGGTTACTGAGTCCGTTCCAATTCCATCGGTTCATTCCGGTTATTAAGTCCAATCCGGTCTAATTCAGATCCAGTTCAATCCATTGACTTTACCCGACGCTCTTGACTATTTATTTCTCAAAACAAGAAATATCATGAAAATCTTCAGTTTGTTAACTTTCAATTTAAAACGGGTTATTTCGTTGAAATAATATCTCCTAAAGACCTCTTTAGATAGAAACATATAAGAGGTATTGTGTTTTGCATGTACACATGGCCTTTTTCTTATTGGTCCATAATGAAATTATCCATTAAGCCCCCTTTTTTCCATAGCATAGCATTTCATTAGATAAAAAACAAATAATGATTGTCTGTGGCTTATAAACAAGATGATTATGAAGTTTCATAAAATTTTGTCCAATAGTCAAAGAGATATTAGTCCATATGGAAATATTCCCCGTGGGGTCCCGGGTTTTTTTAATTTATAGAATAGGACCTCGGCCTTTCTCTATGGCATGTCGTAGAAGGCGACTAAAATTAGAGACAAACGGCTGCTTTCCTCGTAATTCGTAGGATTGCAGCAGGCTGGGTAGTTCTTATTCCAAATCCTGTATTTTTTTCTCGATGTAAATAGGGTTTGGAATGGGAATCAATTGGCCTGTGGGACCCCGTGTGGTTTAATCGGGGGTATAAGAATAAACCACTGCAGTTCCGCGATCGTCACATCTGCCATTTCATCTGGCGGAACAAAAGTGACAGCATGCATGTCGTAAAAGGCGACAAAAGGGGCATCATTTTGTGTTTCGTCCATTCCTCATTTATCATGTTTGTCTTATGTTGTTGCACATGTATGTTATTTTCACCTCGCATTATTGTTTACTAAGTAAGTGCGCCCAATATGACCTAAGTTGTCGATCAACCATATGGAAATATACATCAAACCCCCTTTCCGATGACACGGCATCAAATGAAAAAAGAAAAAAAAAATCTTTATCGGCGGACTATCGTAAGGAATACATTTATGAAGTTCCATCAGTTTTCATGAAGGATTTTAAATAATGTCCGGATGGACGAACGGACAGACAGACAGTGTAGATTAAGATCAGGCTGCACAGACTGTAGAGTCTGATGTTGGATCTACACTATCCGATAACCTTGAGGATATATTTTTCTCAAAAATATAAGTTTGCAATAGCAATATTCAGGTTTTTACAATATGCTTGAAAGCTTTATTCAACCTTTTTTTAGCAGGTTAAGAATTAAGTTTGATTATATAGTTAATCAAAAGCACAAGATGTAATACTGCATACGTGGATATATACGCGTGTCGAAAAATTTGCGAAATACTGATTACGGACATTTTGCGTATTGAAATGCTTGCGAATTCAAGACACTCGTTATTTGTTGGTATACCTGTAGTAAAATACGCGAACAGAAAAGTTTGCGATTTTTTCAAATTCGCGAAATCGCAAAAATTTCCACTTCGCAAAAATTTCCACTTATACAGTATTTAACCATTTAACTATTTACAAAACAAAAAAATTTACACCCCTCCGCATTAAAAGCTGTTCCAGACCATAAAGTTAAATGTGGCTCAACTGATGAAAGCATATTCTAAAAGGGCTGAAAAAAATATGAGAAAAGGAGAAGATGCTGGTAACCAGCATTTTCTCCTTTTCCCGCATTGTTTTCAAAGGGCTTCTTTCCCACTTTCGTGAAAACTCGGGATTGTGTGGTAAAGGGTTAATATACAAGACGTAAAATAACAGTTTAACATAGGCCTATCAGTTTCACGTTCACAATGATCTAAATAATGAATGACTGAAGGAATGAGAAGGCTTCCCTGTCCAGTGAGGGTTTGTGTAGCTGGGATTTGCCACAAGTTACCTGGGGGTATCTATTGTTAGATCCATTCATACTTTTAAGTAGCCAACTGCTGTGTAGGAATCAGTGATATGAGCCTGTATTGCAAAGGTCACTTAATTTACATATAAGCAAACATCATGCACCCTATCAATGACATCTTGTACAGTCTATTATTTTTTAAGTAGACATGTTCAAATCGGGATGGTACAGGGTCTGTGCTTTTTGTCAAAATTGTCATATATGACAGAATTAAGATTCCTAACAGTAAGGAGTTATTTTTCTGTGAGGCAGTATTTGGCAACTGTGGGTTTTTTTTTGTTTACATTGAGTCTGGCTCAATCTGGATGCCTATAGACTAGCTTCGCTAGTCTAAAAATGTATCTGTAGGAAAAACTGTGGCATATATGTCCTTAACTCTTTACCACACAATACCTAATTCTAACGACCATGAGGAAGAAGGCTTATGAAAACACTGGGAAAAGGAGAGAATGCTGGTAAACAGTATTTTCTCCTGTTCCCACAATGTTTTCTAACGATTTAAAAAAATCCATACTTTTAGCCATGTTTAACTTGTCGTCTGCAAATGCTTTTAATATGGATCAGCCTAGAATTTTGTTGAGTGATAAAGATTTAAATAAAAGAGTAAAGACGTGTTGTAACTCGCCTGGCATCCCAGTTTGTTGAACATGTGTTGCTACGTGTCGAAAAAGAGTCTTCCTTTTTCGGCTAATCCCGACAGTCAGTGGTGGCAATTTTAGATGGTTTTACTTTACCAAACCCGAATGTTTAAGATTTGCCCAAATTCAAAGCATTTGCAGACGACAAATAAGAATTGACTCAAACAATGGGATTTTTCAGGGTTTTGGTAGATAACCTTGTAGAAAGAGGAGAAAATGATGGTTAGCGGTATTTTCCCCTTTTTCTACAATGATTTCAAAAGCCTTCTTCTTCAGAGTCGTTCAAACTCCTGGTTGCTAGGTAAAGTGTTGAATCGGTTTGAAGTCGGTCAACACGATCATGCACGATATATGGCCTGCAACACGCGAAAAGGGGCATTCGGACATTTGCGTAAAGTGTCGTCCCGGATCAGCCTGCGCAGTCCGCGCAGGATGATCCGAGACGACACTTTTCGACTACATTCGATTTTGTCCTACAGTAGGCTTGCAAGAAACAGAATATTATATGAGAACGGAAAGTGTAGTCTCGGATTAGTCTGCGAGGACTGCGCAGGCTGATTCAAATACCCCTTTTCGCATGTTACAGGCCATATTATTGTATCACGAGCAGATTACGAACAATGTCAGAGTTTGTGAATTATTATTGAAATTATAATCGTATTTTTCCTCGGCTTTTGAAATTTATCAGCCATATCCCGGTGATTAGATTACCTATGGATGACTCCCCGAGAGTTCACAAATAGATGGCAAGGAAACAGAAGTACCCTGCCAAAGGTAACCCTCACGCGAGCAGAGGAGCCAGCGGAAACACAAGTACTCAAAAATGTGGGAAGTTAGAATAACACGTCACAGACGTCGGTTTATGAAAAAAATAAAACGATATTCCTTATGCAACACAATATATGAACTTTATCAGATTTGAAATGGTCCAATTACGTAAGATTTGAAACGCTGTGGATTTCGTAATGTAATATGAGTAAAAATATGACCTTTTTTTAAAAGTTTTATATACATATAAAAAAAAAAAAGGAATTCAATTTGAAAATTAAAAAAAAGAGATGGAATCGTACCCAGATGTTCTTGTCTGACCGCTTTTTAAACATCGACCAGCTATTATGTTCCAGTGTTGATCATGTGACATCCATGCATGTTTATGTAACGCTGAAATTACAATCAACCGACAACCACATTTTCAAGCGCGTCTGCTGTAAAATGCACTTGAAAACTGAAAACTTCGTGACACAAGCTTCTGCTGAATTGCTCAAAAACCAATTTCCTAATTTGTTTAAATGTTTCCCGACTGTAATGATATCAAAGTTTTAGATAAGCCGCGCTGGCAAGAGGGTATTTAATACATCTCCGTGATGCATTAAACCAAGCAAGTCCTCATATCATTATTGATGTTATCGAATGGGGTTTGACGCGGTTAAGAATTTTGTCCTTTGGACTCGTTTTTTCAACAACATTGCACCCCATTTTAGTGACAGATTTTTAATTTCACACACAACCAGTTGATTATCCTCTATATATTACACGGAGGGATAAGAAAAAATTGTACGCTTAAAAAATCTGGACCTACATAAACTGTCCTCATGCTTATTCATTGTGTACCAGATTGAGAATAACTTAAGGTCTACGGCCCCTAACTCATCGGTAACCATCGATGTTTTCGTAAAGGCTATTCGGCCAATCCAGGCAGCTTCCGTTTTTTATTATAAGAGTTAGGGGCCATAGACTCAACTAACTCATCGGTAAATAGCGTGTAACATGTACGTTTTCGTAAAGGCTATTCGGCCTATCTCGGCAGCTTCCGTCTATTAATATGAGAGTTAGGGTGCCGTAGACCTTAATCTGGAACATGGTATGTGTAACATTTTCCATTTCGATTCAGAAATATGTAAATAACACTGATAAAAATTCATACAGTTGGACAGTTGTCCTATATTTCAGGTTTTAGAGCACGAAGTTTGTTAAAAGACAAGTACCAATGTTATTTTGTTACAGGCGTTGCCCTATTTTCTCGACCCTAGGGGAGAAACTTTTAGAAGGCAGTGTCAGAAAAGAAGAAAACCGGTACTTTCTCATTTCCCCACAACGTTTCTGTTCTTTAAAGAATACATTCCTTTATTTAATCCGTCTTTCATTTGTCGTCTAAGAAAGAGTGAGCTGAAACGCAGAGATTCCTCTATCAGCCTTAACCCATACTCTGGCAAAAGGGGGCTTAATGCATCTCCGTGATTCATGATACCAAGCAAGTCAGCACATAAATATGGATCCATAAAATCCATCTCGTGTAATAACTGACGGAATAATGAGGCACACTGGTCCTTTGACAGGCAGAAAATTGACCAAAATGCAAGCAAGGTCAGCATGCGCGATCTGCGCAGGCTGACCTGGGTCGATACTTTTTGGCAGATGCATTAAGCCCTCTTTTCACAGGGTATGGCTCTTATAGATTTGCTTATGTTTGCTGTATAGTCATATAGCAGAATTATGTATTTGCATTTTGCATTGAATTTGTTTTTTTTTTCCAACGTTTTTTTTTCGTTTAGCTTCCTAGTTAGGTGTGTTTGACATACAACCTGCCTAATTATTATTCTGGGATTTCCTTTGCTTCTTGTTATCTTATTTAATCAAGTCGTTACTACGGTATGACTTGCATGTTATGAAAATAAGTTTTCATTCCTCTATTGCCTAATTCTGACACATTTTTCATTCAGCACAATTTTGCTTTTTCAGAACTTTGTGTCCTTTGATTTTTGTATTTTTGACAAAACATCTGCTCGAAATGTTTTCATAAGCTATTTACGACTGGGATGTAAAATGTCATTAATGTATGACTTTGGTCGAGATCAGTATCTCAATCAAATTTTGTGACTCAGCGATGCAAGTCTTTGATCAAAGAGCATGTCGGTCAACAAAATGATGTAGAGCGGAAATTAGCGCCAGAAATAAAAGTATGTTTATATAAATGCATTTACTCTTTATCAGACTACAAAAGTTTGGATAGGTCTAAATCCAAAATAATTGGAAGAGAACAAAATAGATATGGCTCAAATAATGGGGTTTATGTTAGAAAGGTTAGAAAACATTGAAGGAAAAAGGAGAAAATGCTGGATACCAGCATTTTCTCCTTTTCCCACAATGTTTTCCACAACATTTTTCCTCGAGGTAGTTACCGTTTAAGACTGTGTGGTAAAGGGATAAAATATTAAAATATTTCTGTTAGGATGCATTTAGACATACATAACACTTGCCAAAACTCATGAAATTTCATAAAGAACAAACAGTTAAAAAAAAGGAACATAGATCTATTCAACAGGGGCATAGCTTGCCTTCTATTGACGTGGATTCATAGTTGTGCTATGCACATAGGTAACGCATGCGCCTTCCTCCCCCATTCCCCCCCCCCCCTTCCCCGATTTTTCTGAAAAATTTGAAAACAGTGATGCTATTCACATACATGTGCGTAGTATGTAAATACACGATTCAATCCACATGGTTCTGACAGTTTAAAAAATCTGCCAAACTAAATAATCCTTGAGTACCACCATACAAAAACCAAAAGTCTCAGAAATTAGATGAAGCAATCATGTAGCGCCAAGAATGCAAACTGCATCACTGTCCTCAAACTTTTCGGCGCGGGGGGGGGGGGAGGTGGGGGGGGGTGGAGGGTGGGGGAGCAGGGTTGGGTGTGGATGAGGAAGCCGCATGCGTCGTATATAATGAACTAATAATCTATTTCTAGAATGGTAAAGAATGTTTAATCTGCCAGATAAATGGTTCTGCGGTAACATTATCAATGTTGTGAAATAATAAGAAAAGTTTTGATTGGTACTTGAGTGTCTCTATCTCACATGTAACAGTGATAAAAAAAGTGATATTATAATTACGATAACATCATTACAATAAACTTTTATCCGTTACCTTATAAGCCATTCAAAGGTACTCTAGTTTAAAGGCTTCAGACAGGAAGAAAAAGAAACCATTTTACACCAAAACAATAAAACGATTCGGCATATGAAAAAAAAAAATGAGCAATTTCTTTATTTGTCACAATGTTTTTCAAAAGTCTTTATTTACAGGGGCATCCAAAACTACTTGCATTTGGGAAGGAGCTTATGCAGATTACTAACCTGTAGCATTCCGATAGTCCTTAAAGTAGCGAACAAAAAGAACACATACTCTCAGTGACAGAAACTACTTCAGCTTTCCGGACGTATTTAACAGAAACTGAAATACTTACCACTTGTACAAGTGAATTTATATTTTGAACATTCTACAAATTTATCAATGGTACAAGTTAATTAATGAACAAATGCTCATCACTGGTACAAGTAAATCTATGACCTCATGCTTCCGTAACAAAGAAACAAATGAAGAAAAGCATGGCAGAAATACAGGGACCGGGCAGGATTCGAACCTAGAACGCCCGGACGAAAGGCCAATACCATAACCACTGAGCTAAAGAGAATTCTCCCTAACGCAGTTGTTAGGTATTGTATTTAAATCGGGATGAAGCCATGCATGAAGGAGTGGTCTCCCGTAACACACCCCCTCTTAAAGTCATCATTTATTGATGACTCAAAGCCTTATTAGGCAGAAAGTCCGTTTTTTGGACAACAAATGGGATTAATGGCTCAATGGCCAATCCCGGAGGAGCCCCCATCTTTCGAACTAAGTCCGTAACAAAGAAACAAATGAACAAATGCATAGCAGAAATACAGGGACCGGGCAGGATTCGAATATAGAACGCCCGGACAAAAGGCCAACACCATAACCACTGAGCTAAAGAGAATTCTCCCTAACACATTTGTTAGATATTGTATTTAAATCGGGATGAAGCCATGCATGAAGGAGTGGTCTTCCGTAACAACTGTTACAAGTCAATTTATGTTTTTAAGCTTATCAATTGTACTTGTAAACGAATTTATGATTTTCACTGAATGTAAGACTTTAAGTTTTACCACTGGTGCAAGTGATTTTTATGATTTAAGGCTTAGCGAAGATACAAGTGAAGCAAAAGGAACGCGGACTGTTGGGGTATGAGAGAGAGAGAGAGAGAGAGAAGAGACAGAGAGAGAGAGACAGAGAGACAGAGAGAGAGAGACAGACAGACAGACAAACAGACAGACAGACAGACAGACAGATAATTGTAGTTTAAAACGGAGCTAAATCTATCCAATGTTATGAAATATCAACAAACTTTAAAAATCATTTATCACTGAATGAAGTATTTCAATAGCTGGCTCATTCCCAAAAAAGAAAAAAGCCTGGGTCAATCGATTGTTATTTTGAAACTTAATCCGGTTCTGTAACCAGAATGTCCAAATCAGATAGATATGCATTGAAAAATGCCACCTAGCAGAAGATAATTATTGATTGCAAGGAATCGTATTCAAATTAGTATGATGACATCATATCTGAAAATAAATACAGACAGAGCTACCGATTGCAACACGACTATACCGTTGTTTATACGCCAAAAATTGCACCTTTTTTGGCGTAGCTGAATGCGCTGGCTTTTGACCTGCTTTTTGATATTGATCACAAACAAATAAATAGAAATTCGGGATTGTTAAAAAATGTAGACATGTTTATTTTGAGGGTCCCTGCCTATTAATTTTGCTGGCAAATTTACGCCGTCTATTTTTTTTAAAAGATATTTCTTATTTTAATTGAATGTAACCGCATATGTAAATACGATAGCAAAGAAAATTATATATGATATATTAATCCGCCTCTAAAAGTGTTTTTTAGGGGCAGGGAGCCAGAGTGACAAGTAACTGCAATTTCGGAAGTTTTTTCCCAACACAAATATCTTTAAATCAGTGACAGTGTAAGTTAAATAGATCAAAAGATCAGGTTGTCTTTTTGTCGTAAATTTTATCTAAAGATGTCTTTGTATAATAATGGGTTAAGGTTTAATGGTTTTATGACGATTTAAATGCTAGCAGCTACTTTGCATCGTTAAATTTCTTACACCTCATTGCTCTCGACCCTTCTTATCTGAATGTTTCATCGTTGGATAGTATCAGATACTGAAGCAACAAACAGCACTGCAACTTAAAGATACACCTTTACTACTTTTCATCCAGATTTTTAACCAATTTCATCTTTATTTTATGGAACTATAATCATTCTTGTATCTTCATGCTAAATGTTGCCGACGGTTGCAAGGTTGCACAGATTACAGAGGATAGACATTTGAATTTCATTCTCTGGAGGCTATCCAAGACATCACTATGGTTGTTTCCGGTTTTAAATCGAAGACAAATCCCTTGTCTTTCTTTATCCCATGAACCATATCTCGATTTTTTATCTATAATTTCACAGCTAACTAGATTCTACACAATATCAAGTTTTAACAGCGTTTGTTAACTCTCCAGCTGTAAAGATGTATCTTTAAGGAGGAAAAATAATCGAATCTTGGAATAGAGATAGGCCCACTGAAATGCGTTTAAAATCCTTTATCACACAACCTCGTCTTTTACCGACCCTGAAGAGAAATCCTTTTTACAAACATTATGGCAAAAAGAGAAGATGCAAGTAACTTACACTTTCTTCTTTGTCTACAATGTTTTCTACTCTTTCCAAAGACGGATCTCATCATTTCAGTCATATTTCTGTAACTGCTTGAATTTAGAAAATTCCGAAATTTCTTTGCTTTGTAAAGAGTTAGACCTTAGGCTGCTAAGCGTGAGTCACGGACTTTTTGCGGACAGCGTAGATCAAGATCAGACTGCACAGAATGTGCAGTCTGATCTTGAATCTACACTGTCCGATAGGGATATATCCCCCCCCCCCACCCGCCCCAAGGGAAAAAAATTGAAATAGCAACATTTAGGTTTTTACGATCGACTTGAAGGTTTCATGTCAGTTATTTAACAGTTTGAGGGTTAAGATACCAATGGCTTCAATTTACTCTTCTACTTCGATACACAACCTCTTTGGCGTCCTCATATTTGAGCATATTTGTAATGTTGTTCTGGCATGATGGTCATAAGTAACCCTTATCCTGCTAAATAAAAGAAATAAAACTTTCAAACCGATAGTAAAAATCAAAATTTTCCAATTTCGAAGCTCTTTTTGGACGAAAGATGTCACCTTATCGGACAGTGTAGATCAAGATCAGACTGCACGTTCTGTGCAGTCTGATCTTGATCTACGCTGTTCGCAAAATGCCATTGAGTCGCGCTTAGCAGCCTAAGGGTTAATTATATACTTAACTACTTTGGACCGACTCGACTCATTTGCGTACCGGTATTTAAAAACCAGAGAGAAGATAGATTGTAAAACAGTCCATTAAAGCAAATATATTTTGTATTAACCGATCAATTAGACTTGTTGCTTGCTCGAATAATTGCGATTCAAAAATATTTTCTTCCAATGTCTTTCTTTGCGGCTCATTTTAACACCAAGGGGTATGATTCGAATGAAACGCAGATGAAGCACACATACATAATAAATCATAGGTTGCTAGGCTCGAGTTAATGCGCTTTTGTGGACAGTGAAGATCAAGATTAGACTGCACAGAATGTACAGTCTAATCTTGATATTTACCGGCCGATACGGTCGATACGGCGATTATTTTCCAATCAGAATCAGAATATATCAGGTTTTTACCATTGGCAGGGAATTTCCATTGAATTTATCCAGTAGTGTAAGGATTATTTAACCTGCTAAGCGCGACTCACTGACCTTTTGTGGATAGTGTAGATTAAGATCAGACTGCATAGAACGTGCATTCTGATCTCTGATCTGCACTTAGGAGATATTTTTCTTCCAAAAATAAATTTGAAACAGCATCATCCGGGTATTTACTATTGCATGAAAGTTTTATTTAATTGATTTATCGGGATATGGATGAAGATAGGAATGAGGTGTCGAACTAGCCTATGTCTGTTAGTTTCTATTGTAATCACTCATTAGATAAAGGGATTACCACACGTAAAAGTTCATTTTAAAAGTCTGTCTATAAACTACAGGGAGAAACGCAACATTGTGATACGAAATTCTGAAATTATGCAACTCTTTAGTACCAAAATGTTATCTCGATATTTCTTGACGGCTGAAATACAGCCCATTGAAAATCAGATTTTTCTTTGGGGGTGGGGAATTTCGAACCAGTTATAAAACCCCAAAAGTTACAACTTAAAAGTTGTGGTCCTTAAAAAAATGTTATCGTTTTGGACAAAGTAGATACCAGATCAGATTGCACGCTTTTTGCACTCTGATCTTGATCTACACAGTTTGTGAAAGCGCACTGAGTCGCGCTTATCTGTCTTACTTTTAATACGTCCTGGATCTGTATTCACCATCCATTCTTAGAAAATGTTCTTTGTCTAACTCTCCAGGATTTTCTAGATTTGAAACTAACACAACTTTTGATTGGCTAAACCCAATGGTTTAGCCAATCAGAAGTTGTGTTACTTTCAAATCTAGAAAATCATTTATCATAAGACTAAGAATATTCGTAAGAATGGTTGGGGAATACGTACCCTGATCAGGATAATTTATTAAGCAAATTCTCGGGCAGGGTAGATCAGCACCATCGAACGGGATTTACTTTTCACAACCACTAAAAACTCCTTTCCCACATTATTTTCTTAAGCATACTTCTGCAGTGGAATGGAGAGTCATGCTTTGTATAGTAATAAGTTGACTTTCTTTTTGTCTTTGATGACGACATTGCCGTACCTTTCCCGTTCCATAAACCACGCGTTTCAGCACAGGCCTTTGAAGCTCCACTGGTCTCTCACGGAACACTGAAGTTTTCATAGGTCGATCATCGAACACTGCTACTAAAAATGGCACAGATGCGCATCCCCTGTATATCGTTTATAATAACGCAATGTGTGCAACAAAACCAGAGAAATTATGACAACCTGTTCCCTTTGAAAGTGAATTTAAGGTCTACGACCCCTAAAAGAAAACAGCTATTTCCACTATAATATAATCCAACAAAATTTGCTATGATTAAAAATGAGTATTATTGTACTACTTTAACCGAGCCACTTTTTCCGTTTTTTTACTTCTTAGAATTATCATTTATAAATCTAAAACCACCATATTCCCATTACAAAGGGAGAAAATAATTACCTCCCTTTTCAGGAAACTAACAAAGGTATCTGGTCTGGTCGGTTAAAAATGTGCAAAAGTATTAAATCCGTATAAATCCTCATTTATCAACTAACAAGAAATTTCATTCCATGTTGCACTAGAAGCGTTAGGGGGTCGTTTTCCTTAAAAAAAAAAAAAAAAAACAGGAAAAGACAACCCCGTCTTTGCTGTAGATGGGCTCAGAAATGATTTTTCTATTGTTTCCTGACTTTTGAAGATTTCAAACGACTCTTGCAACCTAGCATTGATGTTGATCTCATAAATTTTATAAAAGCTTCTGTATTTTCTGTATTGCCACCCCCGTCTGCACCGATCATTAGATTTTCTTGTTTCCATTTTCAGTTAATTATTGTCTTTCAAAGGGGACAGGGGGTCAAATTTCCGATTTCTGAAAAATCCGAAAAAATCCAATTTCGTTGCACTCTTTGTGATATTGTACACAATATATATAACAAATGTGTTATTTTTAGTAATAGTGTCCGATGATCGACCAATGTAAATTTCGGTATTCTGTGACAGACCAATCGAGTTTCAGTGGCCTATGGTTTCAGGTCCGACGTTCTTGTAAAGTGTTGATTGGGTGTAATGCATATTCTAGTATTTCCAACGTCGAATTTGGTTTCAAGGTCAATGTTCCTTTTTTGGAGACCGATCAAAGCATCGGATACTTTACGATTTCATTTAAAGTACTGATTTAACTCTTCACCAAACGAGAAAAATTCAGACATGTCCAAATACAAAGCATTTGCAGACAACAAAATTAATGTGACTCAAAAATTGAAGTTTGTTTTAGGAAGGGTACAAACCCTTGTGGGTAATGGAGAAAATGCTGGTTACCAGCATTTTCTCCTTTTCCCACAATGGTTTCAAAAGGCTTCTTCCTCAGGATCGTGAAAACCAGGGATTGTTTGGTAAAAGGTTAAAAGGATGCTTTAGCAGCATTTTTTTTTTATTACTGAAGTGTAAAGAAAGCTTGCTCAAGATTACGAAGTTAAGTTTAATTGATTTTTGTATGTCAGGAATCAGGGGAAAATTTGATTTTTATTGATGAAAGAAGTTAGTATATTTCATTCGTGTACACTAGAATTAAACATTTTCTCGGTTTTTCCCCACGTATCGATGTAGGCCGTAATCTTAATTATTATCCAACATAACCATTGCAAGTACTGAAGATGACCCATCAGTGTTCCATCGCTTCGACATGATGGCAGTATTGAGGGAGCTATCGGGTGAATTCTTTCTTTTTTCCTTTAGCCTTGCTGTCCGTCAAAAGATTCACGAATATCGCCTAAAGCAGTATGCATGTCAGTCAGCCCCTGCCTGGGCATTAAACACGCGTTTGTAAATACAGGTAGACTTCAACCGATACAGCTTCAAATCAAATTGATATGTGAAACTCATCAAATTTTGTACCGGATTTGTCCCTCATGATGCGGACTTAGTCATTTTATTGGTCAATTATTTCTATACGATACCAAAACTATCTTGTCATTTCCCCAGCGGCTAGAAAAAATATCGCAAACGATTTAAAGACGCTGGGTACGTGTGTACTTGAGCCGAAACAAGACAGCTTTGCTAAAGTAGTGAATAAAAACAAAGAAATAGATTATAATTATACGACCAAAAAAGCCGGTGTGCCGCCGCACACCTTTATCCTGCCTATCTAGCCATCGTTTCGGGTCCGAAAACTTTCAAACGGACTGAGTCTCTATTATACGTAATCTAGTTCTAAAAAGTATAGAAGAGTCCAGATCAAGATTATACCGCTGCACGGATGTGCATTCTGAACTGGGTATACACTCTTCGTAAAGGAAATCAAATATGCTTTACATAGAGTAGGAGTTAAGGAGAGTAAATGACTAACAGTTACTTATTTAACCCTACAACTGATGAATGAATCATATGGAAATTTCTAGCAAATAACGAAAAAAACCGAGATATTGCATGATTCATCAAAAATTCTTTTCGCAGGAAAATCTTACTGTAGGCCTGTTGGACAGTGCAGATCAAGATCAGACTGTACTTCGATATTGATCTGTAGTGTCCGCTAAAGCTCGCTAAGTTGCGTTTGGCAACCTAAAGGATCTAAATTATATTAGTATGAATAAGTATAAGTGGCCATGATGAATTACTTAGTTCAATTGTCCCGGTGATAAATTACTGAACCCATTTCTTCATAAGTACGTGAACAGTGCTTTGTGAAAAGGGTGATTAATGCATCTCCGTAGTGCATGATACCAAGCAAGTCATCATACACAGTAATTATGGATCCATAGAAATCCATTTTGTATAAAAACCGGTTGAATGATGAAGTAGATTGGTCCTTTGACATGTAGAAAATTGACCAATAGCAAAAAGTTTCGACCCAGGTCAGCCTGCGAAGACTGCGCAGGCTGACCTGGGTCGATACTTTTTGCAGATGTATTAAGCTCACTTTTCACAGAGCATGTCTCATGTAATATTCATCAAAATTAATTCAATGTTACAGTGAAACTTCGACAAGGAGAAAGAGATAAGTTCGAATAATAAATAAATGCAGAAAGTTAAAAAGTTCTTCATTGGTTTTTTACGGGTCTAAAGGACGTACTCATGAAAACGTATTCAAAAGGGAACATTTTCACTTTTCATAGTAAATCATACTAGTTTTCAGATTTTTCTACACTATTATAAAATATCAGTTGATCTGCCTCTAGAATAAAAATGATTGAATCTCTCGAATGGTTGGTGAGAATACGTACAGTATATATACAGGTCACTTGGGTTTCATACAAATTCTCTATGAATGACAGTTTTTCTTTTTCTGAAAAAAAAAAAGTGCAGTAGCAGTAAAAAAAAAATAAGTAAAGAGAGTAAGCCATTTCTGTAGTTACGAAGATGTTTATTCTGTCGAAGGCCTATACTGTTAATCAATCAAAACGTATTTTCATGACGGAGAGGGCTTAAGTAGCCTCTTATGGAAGCAACTTTTACACTTAATCCTTTTCCAATAGTGTGTGTCTTTTACGACCATGTCGAAGAGGTCTTTTGAAAACATTGTGGAAAATGGAGAAAATGCTGGATACCAGCATTTTCTCCTTTTTCCGCAATGTTTTCTACCCTTTGAACCACATCTGATTAATCATCTCCAAATAAGTGAGATATGGGTGTGTCTGAAACTTTGTAGATGATAGATTTTTGTCAGTAATTTAACAACTGCAGGTTAACGTGTGGCGTTACTGGGACCATTTTTGGTATAATAATCTCACAATTCTTTCCACAAGTTCATTTATTTTGCAAACAGCGTTTCTAGTTACTCTGGTCTTGATCTATACTGTCCTTAAAAGCACTTTGCCCAGGTATGAGCACTGAAAGGATACGATGAAGAAAAGCTTATGATATGATTACATAGCCCGATGAATTATGAATCACCTGGAAAAACGCACCCGCCCCAAACTCGTTTCTGGTTAATATTTTGTATGAATGGTACTTTACACCACTTTCAATATTCTTTACGGCGACAGTTGACTTATTTACTAGTAGCCAAGCCCCGGTTGCTCAGTCGTTAGCATGCAGGACTTGAGAATAGGGGTCGCTGGTTCGATCCACGGCTTGGCCGATTTCTTTCAGAGGATTGATGACAGTAATATGCGACAGGATTCATTCTTCTCTGACTGCTGACCTTTGTTTCGAAAATGGTTACGTGGGAAGCAGCCAGTGGCTTGGAAAGAAAATTGTGCGGAGTACTGGTAAAAGAAACTACAGGAAAGCATGGATAGGTGCACTGGCCGCCGCGATATAACTGAAATAATGTTGAAAACGGCGATTAACACCATACAATAAATCAATCAATCCTTACTAGTTCTTAGCTGGGGCTTTACAGTTCCTTGCTCAAGGGCACTCCCACGAAATCGGCACCTCGGGTTAGGATTGAACCCCGAACCGCTTGATTACAGAGCCACAAAGAAGTCGTACAAGATAATTATGTTAAACATTGTAATCAGAAAATTAGTGGCCACAACATTTTACTTACGCTAAAGTAGGCTCGGACAGGTGTCATTGCAACCATGGGCAGACATGAAGCGGTTTACGCAGGCTGACATGAGTTGAAACTCTTTGTTCTGGGTAAATTTTCTGCACGTAAAAGGACCACTCTCCCTTATGATTTGGCCAGTTTAACATTTCATGCAACGACTTGTTTACTTTTAACATATTTATTCGGTTACATCGATTGAGAAACAAGGTCTAACAACTTATATCAATCCCTCTCGAGTCTGCTTCCTGAGAACTACACCAGTACTCGCGCCGATTGTGTGTTCAAGTGAACAATCCCATAGTTGACATCCGCCCCCAGGTATCGAACTCGGGGCCTTACGGTTACGAGGCCGACGATCTACCTTACAACCACGGACACCACAACAAAAGTTGCTCGGCACAATACATAACGAAGGTGCATTAATCCCCTTCTTTTCACAGAGCGCCAACCACATACAGGGTGTTTCATAATATGTGATACACTTTCAAATAATTGTTGCTTCACTGATACTATAGTTATAAACACAATGCTTGTACTATAATAAGCTAGACACTTAACCATTTTGTATGCAACGTAAATTACGGGAAGACGTTGACGTCATGACGTCATATATGACGTCATTATTAACTGTTATTTTCAAGATGGCGTTGTCCATGGAAAAGTGTCAGGATATCATAAAATTGTACTATGAACACCGTTCTATCATAGCTGTAACCAGAAGAATGAGGCAACTGTACCCTGGCGATAGGAGGGTGACCAGGCTACAAGTAAGCAGAGTAGTAAAAAAGTTTGAGCAGCATGGAAATGTACTGGACTAGAGACACAATAATCAGGGTCGCCCTAGGACTAGCAGGAGTGACGAGAATGTTGCAGAGGTGAAGCAGGTGATTAGTGAAACACCACAGAGGTCGGTAAGAAGGGTTCTTTCTGATGTTACAAATCCCTCCAGTGTGACAAGTATGTACAGGGCTCTAAGGTTCGATCTAAAACTAACACCCTATACAATACCAGTGCTCCAACATCTGAAAGACAGTGATGTCAACCAATGTCTTGATTTTTCCATTTGGATGACAGACAATGCTGAGGTTCTTGAAAACGTATGGTTCAGTGATGAGTCTCACTTCTTCTTGGATCAACAGTTAAACAAACAGAACCATCGCCACTGGTCAGATGTCAGACCAGGCATTTTTGTAGAGAAACCATGTCATGCTGAGAAACTAACGGTATGGGCAGCCATTAGTTCTACAGGAATAATTGGGCCATTCTTTTTCCAAGATCAAGACGGAAACACCGAGAACATCAACAGTGAACGCTATTTGTCTCTTCTGAAATACAAGTTCCTGCCTGCACTCCGTCGGAAAGGGGTTGATATGACACAAACATGGTTCCAACAAGACTGTGCTGCTCCACACACCGCACAGGGAGTTCTTGAATGGCTTAGAAAAACATTTGACACACGATTCATCTCTCTGAAGACGGAACGCCCTTGGCCGCCCCACTCTCCGGATCTCAGTCCTTTGGATTTCTTTCTTTGGGGTCATCTCAAGGACAGAGTTTACAAAGAGCAGCCGAAATCAACAGAGGAGCTTAAACTGTCCATCAGACGTGAAATCAGAAAGATAACCAGTGACATGTACAATAATGTTATGATAAATTTCATGAAACGTGTGGAGATGGTACGACGCCATAATGGACGTCATTTTGAGTACGTGATGTAAACGGACCCTGTTTTCAAACGTTGCTT
Source organism: Hippopus hippopus (assembly GCA_946811185.2). Classification (NCBI taxonomy): domain Eukaryota; kingdom Metazoa; phylum Mollusca; class Bivalvia; order Cardiida; family Cardiidae; genus Hippopus; species Hippopus hippopus. The sequence goes on along the minus strand of OX328099.1, from coordinate 63,705,844 downwards.
AAATATTTTATAGGTAAGTGTAATGGGTAAAACTACACTTATAAAATTGGACAGTATTTCCATTTAATATGGTACATTTTTCACTGTTACGGACATTCTAACATAAAAGAGACATTTGGTTTAAAGTGTATCACATATTATGAAACACCCTGTATATACGAGTATATAGAAAATGCATATACATTTAAAGAATTAAAACGCTTACACTACACAATGAAACAACAGAACTTGTAAGAAACAAAATGTATTTTCTGCGAGGTATGTCATGCAAGTCGTGCCAACGAAGGAGATTGATTTTCAATTAGTTTAACGGCATGCAATTTTCATCGCCCTGGCTTTTCCCCATTGCTAATTGAGAAACTCTGTCGACATCAGCTTACCAATGCATTTGGCAACTTCTTCGAGAACTATGGATCAAGATCAGACTGCACTGAACGTGTAGTCTGATCTTGGATCTACACTATCCGATAAGTGTCAGCATCCTTTAAGAGACTTACAACTTTCAAATAGCTATATTTTGGTCCACCTATTTTTAAAACTACACGAGATCCAGTTCATGTATTTAACAGTGTAAGGGTTGAAATGTACTAATCTTTCAGTTCGTGAACCGTTCGAAACCAATTCGAAATTTGGATCTAAGAGGGTTGTTTTTGAGCTGTGTCTATCCTTGAGGTAAGAATGGTATTTTTCCATATATATTGTTTCGAATTTCGATTGACTTTTCGCTTCCTTTTTAACAATGGAAACCACATGCGTTTGATTTTTGACAGGTTTCACCTTCCATAACCTAATTTAGAAGACAAAATGTGATTTACCTGCTGGACACCACCTACAGTCAATTGTCAGTATTTTCATTAAATGAGCCATAGTATGGCAAAAGGGGGCCTAAAACATTATACCAATCAAGACATTTTACAATTATGGATTCATTAAATCCATTTTTTTGACAACTCACTGAATCCTGTGATGGAATGGTCCATAGACATGCAAAATATTGACCGAAAGCAAAAAGTTTCGGCCCAGGTCAGCCTGCGTGGACTGCGCAGGCTGACCTGGACGATACTTTTTGCGGATGCATTAACCCTCCTTTTCACAGAGCACGGCTCATATTATATTTTTAAGTTTGGATGGAAAAAAGATTTATCATGTTCTGTGATAACTATCTTAAATTTCGAATGGAAAAAAATCGTTACTTTCATTATGTTCCCTGATACCTGTCTTATCTTCAATCTGGAACACAGAAAAGAACAAATGAATTTGTATTAAGGGAGTAATAAAGGTGAAAGCTTCGGGGATGAGCAAATTTTTGTCATCCCACCTTGTGATGGAAATTTTAATACCGCAGTAAATACATTGAAAAAATTTGATTGGTAAACGGAACTTGAAAACAAGCTTTGACATAATGGCGTGTCGCTAAAAATAAATTTTGACCAATCGGAAGCGTCCAATAAGGCATATTGGACGAATCAGATTTGTCAAAAGTATTTTTGCCGTCCTGTCCGTTTTTCTGTCCTTACTTTCTATCTGTTTGTGTCTGCTTTTGCCAAATCCCTTTCTATGTATCTACCTGTTCGTCTGTATGGTCGTCTATAAGTCTGCTAGTCGCTGTTCTTTGTCTTTTCGTCTCTCTGCTATTCCGAAAATTCTGTGTGTCTGTCCGTTTATTTGTCCGTCCGCGTGTCTGAAGGCATCCAACCGTCTAACTTTTATTAAGACATACCTGTAGACTATTTGTCATATTTGTACAGATGTTATTTATTCCTACTACAAAGAAACCACAGAGGTTATTCACCCAAGCAGGTAGATGTAATTTAGGTTTTAAATACGAAGTAAACCTTTATTTGATATTTTAATGATATCACACTCGGAATGTACTGGAACATAAAGTAATTTGTTCGTATCGAACTTCTCCAAATTGGTTTATTTACTGCCACGTAGAATAGACTCATAACACCGCTACACGTGACAGTTTTCGAAAACTATTTGGGAATGATAACAATCGCAGATTGTTAAAAGCAATTAATGATTTGTGCTTAATGTTTCTCGTAGCATTCAAATGAATAAATTTTCATTTTATTCAAACATTTCTTCTGTCTGTGTATTGTTTTACATTGGGGTACACATAAAAGTAGGCTTGACGGTAATAAGTAAATAATAACCCTTCACCGTCCAGATTATCATTAGACCTTCCAAAAACCGCACAGCGTATATAAAGGGCAAATACTATAAGGAAATGAATACATCTATTCATCGCTATGGAAAACATCGTTGGAAAAGGAGCAGTTGCTTGAAAAAAGCAATTGCTCCATTTTCAATAATGTTTTTTGTAAGCTTTTTAACATCAGTGGTGTAAAATGTCGTTTGTGTACGTTGACAGGTTATAAGTTTACTTTTATACTTTTAACCAGAGTTTATATTTGTTTTTCTATTTTGGTAAATGTACTTATTCTACAATAGAGCAACTAGATTAGATTGAAGATTATAGGTTGTACAGCCAAGACGGTCTGTTGCATTTGAATGACATCCTGAAATGATATAACTAGAGCTTTGTGTCACAGAAAAAGTAATAAATATCAAGAATGATAATCTCTGCATTCGTATATTTTGTTTTAAATCTCAGGAGTAGCGGGCAGGCCGTCGACGTTTCCAAGTATCCGACTGATTAAACGGGCCCAGTAAAGGCTAAAATATCTAAGCAGGTGTCGTAATACATTTAAAATTAAATCATACCATTTTAAAGTATGGAAAATATAGTGGAGATGACAGTCTGTTATCGTGTGGTCGGGCCATATGTTAGTCACTGGCAGAAAGAAGAATTTTAAAATCAGGCAAAAAGAAAACAAAAGACAGCTACCTGGCAGGTTTTAACCTAGTTTTGAAATTAATTTCTCTGTCAGTGACTAACACTTGGAGCGACCGTACAATGTCAGATTGTCATCTTCACAATAATTTCCATACTTCTAAATGGTATGATATAAATTCAAATGCATTTAAACACCCACTTTGTTTACATTTGGCCTTTATTGTTACTTTAATGTGTGGATGCTGCGAGTCGAGTGTCCTGAGTTTGATCATGGCTGTTGCCCTTCCTATAGAACAAGGCATTTCTCCACCCCCAGCTACTGGTTTTTAACCTAGGCAGCATAAATAAGGATACTGCTATTCGTGATATGACCTCATTGGTGTTAAAATACAGTTGAACAACCCTAAACAGATTTTTTGTTTGAATGATGTATTACGCCGTTCTCGAAAATGTTTCAGTTGATACCAAATACCAAGGGGACTCCCCAACTTTACTTGTCCGTTTTCGGTATTTACCTCTACTGAACCTAGACTCCACAGTGCTTTGCTCAGTGACACGTGACTGTTACCGCCAAAGGGGATCGAACCAGAGTTATCTGAAATCCAACATTAACCAGTGGGCCACAAAAGATTTCAATATCAAATTAAATCGAAACTTGTTCCTTCATGAAGTTTGGAGTCACATAAATAGAAAGGCGAGACTCAATTAACCCTTCTCTCTGGGTCCTTTACTAACGTATATTTAACAATCCCGAGTTTTAAAGACCCTGAGGAAGATTGCTTTTGGGGAGAAAGAAATGTGGGAAAAGGAGAAAATGCTAGTAGCCATTTTTTCCCTTTTCCACAATCTTTTCTACCATTCCAAATACAAGTCCAATCATATGAAACATTCTATTTTTCGTCTGCAGATCCCTACCAATTCTACATTTATCTTAAATTTTGTTGTTTGATAAAGAGTTAACCCTTTACCAAACAATCCCTGGTTTTTACGACCCTGAGATAGAAGCCTTTTGAAAACATGGTGGGAAAAGGAGAAAATGCTGGTAAACAGCATTTTCTCCTTTTCCCACAATGTTTTCTACCCTGCTGGAAACAAATTTCAATTTTCGAGTTACGTTTATTTTGTTGTCTGCAAGAGCTTTCAATTTGGACCAGTCTAAAATTTTGTCGTTTGGTATAGGGTTAAGACTGGAGAGTACATGTAGAGTACAATTGCACAAAAACATATTAACTGATGATTAATCTCTGTCCTGCTAAATAACTAAATTGAAATTTCAGTTCGATAGTAAAAACCCTAATATTTCTATTTCAAAAATATGTTTCGGGGTTTATCATCTCCTTCTCGGATAGTGTAGATCCAAGATCAGACTGCACATTCTGTGCAGTCTGATCTTAATCTACACTGTCCGCAAAAGGTCAGTGAGTCGCGCTTTGCAGCTTTGCAGTTCGGTAGTAAAAACCCTTCCATTTCCAAAATATGTTTTGGGGAATATTATCTCCTTCTCGGACAGTGTAGATCAAAGATCAGACTGCACGTTCTGTGCAGTCTGATCTTGATCTACACTGTCCGCAAAAGGTCAGTGAGTCGCGCTTTGCAGTTTAAGAGTTAAGTTTTTTTTTTTTACCTGAAAGTCAGGAAGGAGGAATTGCTCATTTCAAGCAATTTATTCTATTTGCCAAAACATTTTCATGAGTCATTTATCAGAATTTAAGTTAAGAGTTGAAAATTGCCAATCCTTCGAGTCGCACGATTCGTTTCGCGTGGTTTAAGATTAAAGTCGTTTTTTTGTTTGTTTCAATATTTTATTGATCAATACTTTTGAAGTATTTTTACTTGGGATTATTTCATTCGAGTTCGGATCATAGCAATTTGTGTGGTTCTATTTAAATTGGAGGTATGTTCATTATGTATATACTTAGTATAATTATCTAAAATACGTATATCAAAAAACTGAATCTTAACCCGTATCGTGTTAAATAAGTGAAATGAAACTTTTAAGCCGATAGTAAAAACCAAAATTTTGCTATTTCAGAGGTAATTTTTGAGAGAAAAAATAGTCCTTATCGGACAGTGTAGATCAGAGATCAGACTGCGCGTTTTGTGCAGTCTGATCTTGATTTACTTTGTCCGCAAAAGGTCAGTGAGTCGCGCTTAGCTGCCTAAAGGTTAACATGACTCCCTTGATACGTATCCTAACGGCATACACTCACACCATAAAGAAGAGAGGTTTCAAACTAGTAGAAGTAGAGGGGAGTGGGGAAATAGAGGACAGTTGACCAGAGAGAGAGAGAGAGAGAGAGAGAGAGAGAGAAAGAGAGGGAGGAGAGAGAGATGGAGGGAGAAGGAGAGAGAGAGAGAGAGAGAGAGAGAGAGAGAAGAAGCAGAAGAAGAAGACAATGAAGAAAAACTATATTGCCTGTAAAACAAGATCTTTATAGAGAAATTTCTCCCTTCAGTTGTCGAAGAAAGGAATTTAATTCCTACAAATAAAATTAATGATAGAATGAAATGCAGCGAAAAAAGAATTTAATCTATGGCAGAAGTAATTGAATTTCATATCTATATTTCACATTCTTACAATTTTTTCTGGACACTTTTAAATAAGAATTAGGAATTATCAAATTTGAAAAATAATAGCTTCATAGATTTACTTTTCATCGCGACGAAAAATTATTTGACGTTGATTTGTTTTGCACTTCCGATTAATCCCACAACGAGATGACAAAATTTTAGATTCGTCCACGTTAAAAGCTTTTTCGGATAACAAATGAAATGTGGCTAAAACGATGGGGTATATCTTTGAAAGGGTAGAACACATTTGGGCAAAAGGAGAAAATGCTGCTTATGAGCATTTTCGCCTTTTCTCCGAATGTTTTCAAAAGCCTTTTTCCACAGAGTTGTTATGAATAGGGATTGTTTAGTGAAGGCTTAAATATGGTAAGAATACGCTTTAAACCGGGCTGTTAGTGAGGAATATTAGAATTATAAACTGAGGGTTATAGACAGAAGAGGTGCTCACGAAACTGAGCTACCCACTTACTGTGAGACATCTTTACGATTCCAGGACAGGAGTTTAGGTTCTACATTTAACGACTTCTGCATGCATACTGCCTGAGAAATCTAATAATTTACCAATAAATCTGTTTCTTTGCAATAATAAGAGTGATTTTGAACATGTAAAGGCTATTTGAGAGGGTATTAAACTATTGTGAATATGATATAATGATTTATATCTCTAATGTAATGAAATACATAATTGTTAAAATAATAAGGACAACTTCACTCCTCAAACGACCACAATATTTTAGAGTTGTCTAAACTCAAAGAATGTACAACCGACAAATATAGTACAAAATTTGACTTTGGCAGAGTAAAAAACACGGTGCGAAAGGAAAAAATTTGTTTATTCGCAATTTCTTCTTTTCGTGTTTTATAAAGCCTTCTACCCTAAGGTAATAAAAAAACGGGGGTTTGACAGGTAAAGAGTTAAGTACGTTTTGCAGGTAATATTGATCAACGGCAGATTGTAGAGAATGTGCATGTTATCTTGGTTTACACCGTGCGGTATTTTCGTGATATGGTCTGAATAAAACAGCCTTAAATATTCCAGTATATGAAACCTTTTTTTATTTGACTGCTTACATAAACTACATTGGTTTTTTACACTACCCCTGTGTACTGCTGCACCACTGACTCAGGTTCAGGACCCATAAACATGTAGAAATCCAGGATGCCCCCTATTGTTCTGTAGGTCAGCATTAGGTATGGTGTAAAACTAATCTGCAGCAAAAATGATCTAACTCTTTACCACACGACATTAATGTTAGGGTGGACCTATATCAAACGTATTGAATTAGTTCATGTCCTTTGTAAAGGAAAGGGAACCAGCATTTTTTTTTCCTTTTTCTAGCAATGTTTTCTACCTTCTTAGATTCAGATTTCTTCAATTGAGCCACAATTAATTTATCGTCTGCAACGGCTTTGAATTTGGATGAGTGTAAAATGTTGTCATTTGGTCAAAAGTCAAAGGGTAATATTCGTAATTTGACCATATTTTGATATACATACATGTATTATTTTGCCTTCGAAGGTCGACACGAAATGATTTTAAATACTTTTTTCTTTTTACAGTGAGGTATAAGCAGACGCCAGTCATGAAGACATTGAAACAACAACAAGAAAATAAAACGCAATTTACATTTTGACAAAATATAGACTTAGAAAATATAAATATGTGTATATTTATGATATATGTAAATATAAACGTAAAAAAAGTCCGGGTTCGAGGGGAGCGTGCGTGACATGTCATGGGGGAGTGTCCTTGGCAAATACACCTCAAAGTCCCCGCCTTTTTACTGGTAAACCCAGAGAATACACCTATGAGTTGAAGTGAACTGTCATCATGATGCAACTAAACTACTTTTGAAATACTGTTAAAATAAATTACCTTGCTATTTCATAATTCAAATAATAATCCTTATAGCAAAAATGTCAATTGCTGCTCGTAATGAGTCACTGCTATGTCTTCCCGTACGACTATTGCATATAAACATATAGAACTGCCATTGAATTTCAAGTGAAAGATGGAATCCAAAATTGAAATTTTAAAGGAGTCAGTTAGGGACGGAATGTTCCTCGGAACATTGAGAAAGTGTACTCGTATGTGTAAGGTCAGATCGCAAGTTTTGTGCAGGCAGAAATTAGTATAATTGACATGAGAATATAGAGAAAATAGCGTTTTTATCCATTAGGCTGCTAAGCGCGACTCTCTGACCTTTTGCGGACAGTGTAGATCAAGATCAGACTGCACAGAACGTGCAGTCTGATCTTGGATCTACACTGTCCGATAAGGAGATATCTTTTCTCCCAAAAATACCTTTGAAATAGCAAAATCTGGGTTTTTACTATCGGCTTGAAAGTTTCATGTTAGTAATTTAGCAGAATAAGGACATAAGAAAACGAGCCATGCTCTGTGAAAAGGGGATTCAATGTATTTGCAAACAGTATCGATCCAAGTCAGCCTGCGCAGTTTGCACAGCCAAACCCGGGCCGAAAATTTTCCTGTTTGTGAATGTTCTGTCTGTCAAAGGACCAGTTTACCTCATGATTCAGTTGATTTTTAGACAAAATGGGTTTTTTTGGATCGATAATTATTTGATGACTTGTTTCGTATAATGCGTCAATGAGAGGCGTTAAATCCCCCTTTGTCGGAGCATAGCTCTAATGTAGAAAAAAGAGGCGATTGTGGCAAGGGATTGCTCCGTCTCTATCAATATTTTTCAACGGGTGTCTGCTGATAAAGTGTGAACTTAGACCTGTCCAAATCTATTACAAATTGCTTGAAGAGAAACATTTTAGAGATTGGAAAATGTATTAACTGACAGAATGATCTAAGACCAGTTTTAATCCACAATTCATACGAAGAGCACATGATAGGGGGAAATAATCTTTAGGTATCGATCTAAATGATATGGAAAACATTGTGGAAAAAGAAGCTCTTGCTTGGAACAAACAATCGTTCCTTTTCCAACCGTAATTCTACATAACTGACTTCTGTGTGAAATAAGATGAATTCACGCTGTTTTAGAGCCACCGAAATCTATTTTAAATTACACGAAGACCAAAAACTTGAGAAAAGAAATCGTCTTTGATGACATGGGAAACATTGCAGGGAAAAGAACCAACATAATCAAAAGCAACTAATCTATTTCCTACCATGCCTTCAAAAGCTATTTATGGTCTGGATATGACAATGTATATGAGCCACGCTCTGGCAAAAGGGGGCTTAATGCATCACCGTGATACATGATACCAGCCCAAGTCATCACGTAATTATGGATCCATAAGAGCTAAATTTTAAATAACTGATTTAATCATGAGGTAGACTGGTTCTTTGACAAACAGAAAATTGACCAATAGCGAAAAGTATCGGCCCAGGTCAGCCTGCGCGGACTGCGCAGGCTGACCTGGGTCGATACTTTTCGCAGATGCATTTAAACCCCTTTTCACATAGCACGGCTCATATTATAGTGGTAAGGGATTAGGGTCCTAAATCATTTTCATAACGAGATGTCAAAACTCTGCAGGACGTTGTCGCTTTTTTCTGATAACACTGCTCAAAAATGATATGAGATGAATGAATGAAAATCCCTAATTTTCTTCTTTTTTTAACGGATTCTTTGACCTGTAAAGCGCTTAAACCGGTTTAAGTTGCCTTTACAGGCAGTGTAGATCAAGATCAGACTGCAAAGAATGTGAAGTCTGATTTTAGATCTACACTGACTGATAGTTTGCTAGATATCAGGACAATAACAGCTGGAAATGGCTCTATCAGCATCTTCTTTTACAGCCGAAATATCGCTATAACCAAATTTTGTACCTATTATCACCATTTCGATCATTGAGTAACCTCTCTTTGAGCACTCTTCTGCATATTTGGTAAGGATATGTACAAGTCAAGTGACACAGCACGATATCATTAGGACAGATTCGGTGCCCGTGACATACACAAAACATTAACTAACCCATAACGAAAATAACAAATGAGAAATGAAAGCCAGAATGTACTAATTAGATACTGCATTGCAATGAAATGTTTCTCCGTTGGTAAAGATAGTTGTATTTCATTGTATTTTGTTTATGATGCCATTGATTGTTGTTTACGCATGGTCCCGGTAATGGGTCTAAAGGTGTCTTAAAGAAGAAGAGATCACCCAATGGAAATAAGAAGTGTTACAATGAAATATAAAGGAACTCGGCTAGGACCGTCAATCCAGCTTCTTTTTAAGCAGTATACCGTTACATTCGATATCGTTATAAGTGGAGGTTACTGGGTAACTGAGATTGGCCATTTCCAGTATTTACTATTTAGTTCTAGGGTAAACAACGTTTTTTATTAGTATTCAACTCTTTCAGCAAACGATATTTGAGACTTGGCCGAACTGAGAGTATTTGTGGACAAACAAATGAATGTATTTCAAGTAATAGTGTCTAAATTCAAAATGGTAGAAAACAGTGTGGGGAAAAAGGAGAAAATGCTGGTTACCAGCATTTTCTTCTTTTTCACCAAGCTTTCAAAAGCTTTCTTCTTCAGCATCGATAAAACACATGGTTGTTTGGTAAAGAGTTAAGACAGACCTAGACCATAATATAACTAGCCTCGAATCCTGAGTTACCTTCTCAGTGTTACTTGGGCTTGGGAATCTCAAAGATGCTCCAGGGTCAGCATTCACCAACAATTATAAAGAACATTCTCAGCCTTATTCTCCAGAGTTTTCTACATCTGAAAGTAATACAACTTCTGATTGGCTAAACCAAATGGTTTAGGCAATCAGAAGTTGTGTCACTTTCACTATGTCCGACTCCGGCTGTAATCAATCTGACTGACGGGTTACAGGTCCCACGCCATTACCACGAGAGTCCTGTTAAAGGTATTCGGCTTGTAATATAGAAATTCGGATCCGATCGTCCGCCTCGGGCGCTGGTCTCGTGGTCGTGTCCTTTGGCAAGGCTTTTCAGTATCAAACCCTAGTACTTAGGTAACTAAGGATATTTTCAATGCAAGAGCTGTCACCGTGTTTCCTCTGAAATACTATTCAAAACGACTTGAAGGTCTATGTCAACAATTCAAACTGACAGTTTATCGGTCAGTATATCGGACTCTTGAGAAAGCCTTTGAACACCTTGTGGGAAAAGTAGAAACACCAGAATCATCTCCCTTCTATATGTAACAGACAACGTTCCCTATTCTTTCAAGACAAAATTCCACCATGTGTGTGGCATTTACGTTGTTGTCTGTAGGTACTTTCGACATGAATATTCTATAATAAATTATTTTCGTTGTCTGGGAGGGAGTTGAAGTTTTTACTGACAATAGATTTTCTTTTTTTAAAAAGTTATAGGTATGACATAATAACAAACGCCATGAGTGCAATGAGGTTATACAAATACCTCCCAAAAGTATGTATGTTTGTTTTTTGCAAAAGCTGGCAAAAACTGTTATTCTTACAAGTGAACTATTGTCTCTTTCAGGAAATAAATCTCGTGATTTTTTGTCGAAAAGTCATTCAACTTCACATTATTATCTGTATTCTTGTCTTTCACCGCGGACCTTTTTCACCGGGCGTTTGTATCAATGACATTTATTGGCATCGGCTAGATCTTTTACCACACAATCACAGGCTTTTGAAAACATTGTGGGAAAAGGAGAAAATGCTGGTAACCAGCATTTTCTCCTTTTCCCACAATGTTTTTTTTTAACTCTCTTAAAGACAAATTTGACTATTAGAGCCACATTTAATCGGTCGTCCGCAAACGCTTTCAAGTTGGACTGGTCTAAATTTTTGTCGTATAGTAAAGATAAATGTCTATACGTGGTTCGCGCCTGAATTCATATTTATGATCTTGACCATAAAGGAAGTAAGTGTATGAGCCGTGCTCTGGAAAAAAGGGGGCTAATGAATCTCTTTGATGCATTATACCAACCAAGTTATCATGAAATCATGAATCCATAAAATCTATACCGTCGAACAATCGACTAAATCCTGAGGTAAAATGGTCTTTGGACATGCTGAATATTTAACAAAAGCAAAAAAGTTTCCACCCAGATCAGCCTGCGCGGACTGCGCAGGCTGATCTGGGTCGAAACTTTTTGCAGATGCATTAAACCCCTTTTCACAGAGCATGGCTCATGTAATTGGTGATTCAATATCATGATTGTTTCTTAATCCGTCGATTGTTTCAGTACTTAATTAGTCACATCAAAACGAAAAAAATGCACAATTATTTCCAAAACTTTTCGTGGGAGGGATGTTTCGTGAAGGGAATGCAAATGACTAAATACATTCCTGTTCTACGCATGTTTGGGTCAAAATCGCTTCCAAAATGATGGACTGTGTAGATTTAAGATCAGACTCCAAGTCTGATCTTGATCTACAGTGCCAGCAAGAGCAAATCCGTTTGTGATGCGCATGCCAAGTGTTGAAGGAAATCTATTAAAAAAACTAAGTAATTTGTTATCATCGAGAAAGAACGGTAGAAAATTGCTAGGATAAATATTTTAATATTCTCAGACGATTTGTAAGCAAAGTTCCGCTTTAACATTTCATTTCCGACGCCAAACAGAAAAAACTGCAAGGAAAAAAAAAAAACGTCTAATTTATCATTATGAAGTGTTTATCTTTAATATGATAAGAATATTTGTAATATTGTTGGTGTGAGGGATTTTGAAACGTCTTCAAACTTCAACCCGAGAAAAAGAATATAAGATTTTTTATAGTGTAAAAAAAAGTTAAGGTATTGTAGAGGGGATGGAAAGAAACAGTCTCTGGCCCCCGAGAAATATAATGGGAAAGGACACCCCTCTACCTCTACGCCCATGGTCTTTGTAAAATGAATCTTTCAAAAATAAGTAATGGCAATTCTTTGAATTAACCCTTAGGCTGCTAAGCGCGAGTCACTGACCTTTTGCGAATAGTTTAGATCAAGATCAGACTGCACAGAACGTGCAGTCTGATCTTTGATCTACACTCTTCTTTAAGGAGATATTATTCCCCAAAACAAAACTTTGCAATAGCAATATTTGGGTTTTTACTATCGAATTGAAAATTTCATTTTACTCATTCAGCAGGATAAGGGTTTATGAAAGTACTGAACGCACAGGAAACCTGGTGACTTTGATTGTTTCAGACATTAAAACCAAAGCATAAGGGGTTACTGAATGTGACAGTAACGATCTGCTAAGATACAGAATTACATTGCACATTTCTTATATGTCTAAATTTGAATTATGAAATGGGAACAAAAACAGACAAGCATTTAAAAAAGTCCAAAATTTCTAGGTTCTGTAAATTTTAAAAAGCCAGATATTGCGATTACAAAATGCTATTCACTGAAAAAATCCCACCGTATCAGACAGTGTAGATCTAAGATCAGACTCCACGTTCTGTGCTGTCTGAAATACTCAATGAGTCGTGGTCAGATGTCCAAAGGTAGAGTATTCAAGAGCACGGACCAAAATCAGACCGGCCCGAAATGGTAAAACCATTCTTTTGTCGGTGTTAAAGACGATGATATGAAATGAAGTAGATCTAAGTGATTTTTATGATATCTTATACTTATTGTGTTAAACTTAGTTTCACTTTTGAGTTTGATGTATGCAATGAAACACAGAGAGAGAGAGAGAGAGAGAGAGAGAGAGAGAGAGAGAGAGAGAGAGAGAGAGAGAGACACACACACACACACAAACAGACAGACAGAGTGGATGACAGAAAATTTATGAACTCAGACTGGCTTGATTCATGGGGCTCGTTTTTTGTCTCTATCCAAAGAATTTCTCGTTTCGATTTTTCTCTGGAATTGAAAAGTTGGATATCTAAGAACTGCTGTGCTGTTGCTGATTCAGACTAAATCCGTTTACGTCAAATTCAAAGCTGTTTTTACGTTCATATCTCTCGAATTATCAGAAAGTGTGGATAAATGAACAGAATGAGAAGTCTGATCTTGATCTACCCTGTCCCAAAAGCACCTGTGGTTAATTACACGAAAATAGGTCGAAAGAAAACCTGGAAATTGTCTGTCTTCCTTCAATATTTAACCATGTCTGCCCCATAGCCAAAAACAACCGCTTTCGTGGAAGGTATTGATCAAGATCATATTACACATAACGTAGTTTTAGTGGATCGCATTTTCAGGCGCAGAAAGAAATAGACTATACAATTATAAAGTTGGCTCTTGAGAGCTAGTGGATATAATTACAAATCAATTTTCCCTCCAATAAACTGATAAACTATATTAAAGTTATGATTAATCTTCCAGAATTTGATAGCTATCACATGGCCTGCCTTAACATATCTTGAATACAAACGTATATTCTGCATAAAACAACCTCTAGTGTCCTTGGCGAAGACAGCAGATCAAGATCTGTCTGTACCTGTGTACAGTCTAATCTTTTGCCCTCTGTTCTCAGGACACAAACCCTGATTCCCTGCCAAAGATAGATGGATTCAGTTTTTGCGCTATTGGTCCGTCAGCAGCGAAATTTTCAAATGTTCAAACTTAATGACTTACGACGTTTCGAGATTTAATGTGAACGATCAAAATAAACACAGGACTATAACAATGACGGTTTCTGTTTATTAACTATAAACCAGACCAACTCGCGATTGGTTTGATAAAGTGTAATGTTTTTTTGTTGTAACCTCTTTGAGTCTGTCTGTCTGTCTGACTGTCTAGTCTGATCTAGTCATTTTTGTGCATATATTTCTACCTCATTAAGTAATTTCCAGGTCGTATCCTGAAGCGTGAATTCATACATATTATTGCCCCACTTCCCCTTTTTTTTGCAAACCGCAATTAACACATACGAGGGTTGTCCAAAAATTATCCGGATTTTGCCTTATAAAAAATTATTTGCGAAGCAGTCATGCTAAATTTTGGCATCATTCTCTATCGGAATTCAATCCACGCATGTCTGTGCGTATGTTATATTCTTCTTTCATAAAACGCGCTCGCAGTTGCCATCGAAAATTCCATGGTAACGTGTTCCCGGCGCAGCGCAAAGTATTAAATCTATACTCGCCCTTCTCTTGTATATATCGTTTCTCTCGTAACTGATTACATTATGAAATTTAAGCAGAATACAAGATTTGGAGCTACTTACATCCTGATTAAATTTGACGTCATTTGACGGTTAAATGCTTCAGAAAATCGCGTTTAAGTACAGTTGGGGTAAAAGTTTCGAACGTTAAAGATGGCGTCAACTGACCGTCTGGAAATCCGGTCCATAATAAAATTTTGCCAGCAGGTAGGAGAAACTCCGACAAACACATACAAAAAAAATATCATGGCGAAAGGGAATAATTCGGTCACACGGACACTGGTGTATGATTGGCATAGACGCTTCAAAGAAGGGAAGGAAAGACCGAGAAGGAAGAGGTAGAAAGAAGGAAATACCAGAGACGTTGGTAACGTCCATTGGCGAGGCCCTGAGGCGAGATCGGCGTTTGACAGTGCGGACCTTATCAGAGACCTTTGACAATGCCTCGTCCCATACTGCAGGGGCCACAGATCTGGAGCTGGCTTTACTTGGACTTGAGACCTTGTCCCATCCGCCTTACTCTCCAGATTTGGCACCATTTGACTTTGCCATTTTCCCAACCATAAAGGCACAACTAAAGGGTGAGAAGTATCAGTCCCTTCAAGAACTGCGAGTTGCAACACGTTTAATTACGAAGCAGTACAAGTCCGAGTGGTACAGGAATGTTTACAGCCAGTGGGTACGCCGTCACCGACGATGCATACAGCATGGGGGGCGAGTACTTCGAGAAAGAATAGGTAACGTTGCCTGATGACTTTCCGACGACGTTGACGACGTCGTATATTGTAGCGTTTCGTGCGCCGGTTCCTAGTACCTGTGCATGTTTGATTGCGTGTAAAATCAACATATATTGTTCGATTGTTGAAATATTTTGCACTTTTGTACATAATGAATGTCGTTTTAAGATGCGTGGACTTTTGTTGCATTACGGTAACTCATTAAAAATTTATAGACTTAATCTGGATAATATTCGAACGGCCCTCGTAGATATAATTTAAACTGCGTTTTAAAGCATTTTGATTACAAAAAATAAAATGCTTGTTTCAAGCGATTGCTTCGTTTCCAACATAGTTTCCAGAACATTTGAACAAAAATGACACTTTTTTTTTTTCATTACATTGTGCCACTAAACCGTTTTTAGTAGGTCAAACATTATATAAGTCGTCACCAAGTCATTTCCTGATTATATCCTGAAGCGTGACTTCAGACACAACTGTATCCCTCTCTCTTTCCCTTAACACTTTCAGTTGCTCTTTTTTGTTATAAAGCGTCAAAATGCATGGATTGGAAAATGAACTATACGCATAGCGGTGTTTAACAGACCAGAAACTCAAACGCAAAGTTTCAAGCATAACTCGAACACCGAAAGTTGCAACTGATAAGCTGGCCTGAAACAAGTCTCCTGTAAAAAAAACCCCTCTCAACCATGCTTGTTTTTGGACTGCCCTAGACTTAACAACAATGGAACCTGAGAGAACCTATTATACAAGTGGCTGAATTTCAGAAATCGCATTTATCTGCCTGAAAATTAAGTGAATGTTAAGAACAATCCAAGCCAAAAAATGGTCGCAGTAAGAGATGTACTATTTGTGGCGTCAATATACATTCGTGGTTGTGATTCGCCCAACATTTCCGGTCGAACACAGATAAAAAGCAGGCTCGCTAAGCTATACATATCTGTATTTTACGTTGTTTCTAAGCTTTATAGCGAAAATTGACCATATAAAAAAAACCCCGACTTTTGCATGCCTTGTATTGTCATCATCGTATTCACCTGGATGTCGTCCGCATGCGACAACATGTTCAAAATGGCCTGACAGTGCAGATTCCAGCCATGACTTGATTATCTAAAAGATCAGCCCTCGGATAGTAGATATACCTCGTTACAGTCGAATTCAAAATTATGCAATTAATACACGAAAACAGCAAGTGTTGCCCTTAGCGTGTTTAAAGTTAAGGCTCTGGTTATGTAATAGGATAACAAATGCTTTGAGGAAGCAAGCGACAATATAATTAATGTGTACCTTCTACCGATATAGGTCGTTGACCTTCTTTGTTTTATTTATGTCTCTGCCTGTTGCGCTTATAATTATGTCTTGATTACCACTGCAAGCAGAAATATGCAAGGCCATAGTAATCTTCAATTATATTTCCTTATCATTTAAAAGTATCTACGAATCACACATAAATAACCACAAAAGCCAATTTGTGACAAAGCTGTAAAAGTACATAAAGTCACAAAAACACACGGGAAAGCTATGTCGGAGCCATTTTTTAAGTATGTGGTTGGCTATTTAGGGAACAGAGCGAGGTAAAATTTTTATTACAAAGAGCCTCTTTTTTGTTACAATTGCTTTTCTGCAGTCCAACTTTTGTAATAAACGGCGTATGTAATTACGTTGGCAAAATTATTTTTCCCAACTTTCACGATGTTTTCTGTTCACTTTTGGGGGAAAACCATACATATATTCTCCTCACAAAAAGTTAAGCAACAATGAATTACCGCTCCACTAAAATTTTATTATTACACATACAGCCAATTTCATTAATTGTATAAATGTAATGAGAATTGAGTTAAAAACCAGTCCAAGCAATTCTGTACTTCTATCAGATAATGTGTTTCACTTACAGGCTTTTGAAGTAAGGCACTGTCTAAATCCACATGCAAAAAAGTGGTATATAACCCAGATGTTTTAAAATCTCTAAAATTAGGTCAATCTGCAACCGGGACACAGTCAGTACACGGTATGGCCACCATTGGCACGAATACAAGTTTGAACTCTTCTGTGTATTGACCAGATCAAGCCGTCCAGCTGTTGTTGTGGAATATCCTGCCATTCCTGACTGAACAGTTCCTAAGGGTTTTGTAGGTTCTGAGGCCTCACATTTCCATCATTGACACGCCTACCGAGAATGTTCCACGCATGCTCAATCGGATTGAGGTCTGGTGATCTTGCTGGCCCCTCAAATTGCCCAAAAGAGTTAAAGCTTGTATTCGTGCTAATGGTGGCCATACGGTGTACTGGCTGTTGCAGATTAAACGAATTTTAGAGATTTTAAAACATCTGGGTAATATACCACTTTTTTGCATGTGGATTTAGACAGTGCCTTACTTTCAAAGTCTGTAAGTGAGACACATTACCTGATAGAAGTACGGAATCGCTTGGAGTGGTTTTTAACTCAATTCTCATTACATTTATACAATGAAATTGTCTATATGTGTAATAATAAAATTCTGGTGCAGCGGTAATTTATTATTGCTTAACTTTCTGTTATGTATTATTCATTTGTGCGCTGTATGGTTGAATATTGAAGGAATATAGCGAAGTGGACAATTTTATGACAAAAAGGCGTTTCATTACAAAAGCGGTTCTAAAAAATTATCTTTAATTCTACAAAATATTTATAAGCTCATAAGCTCAAAACCTATGGGGTGCGGGGAGGGGGAATGTAGCTTGAATTCGACATCCTTAACCAGTACCTTAAAACCGATCCTCTTGATGTATTTTAGTTACCATACCGAAATGACACGAGAGGGTATAAAAATCAGGCCTAGACCTAAAAACCTCAAGATTTGCTTATTTGGCTTCTACACCCAAATTAGAATTTCGAAGCATTTTCTCCAAGTTGTACATAACTTGGAAACTTCAGGACTTTTGATTTGAAAAAACCCTTTTCCTCTCTATCTCAATGGCACTGGCCAATACGAATATTTAACTATAGTCCAACTGTAGTCTGCTATACCTTCCGGTTTTCCATTTCCTGTGAAGTACAAAATATATCTCACAGAGCATTACTGACTTTTTGACCTTTGTTACGGGAGACCACTCCTTCATCCATGGCTTCGTCCCGATTTAAATGCAATACCTAACAACTGCGTTAGGGAGATATCTCTTTAGCTCAGTGGTTATGGTATTGGCCTTTCGTCTGGGCGTTCTAGGTTCGAATCCTGCCCGGTCCCTGTATTTCTGCCATTCATTTGTTTCTTTGTTACGGACTTTGTTCGTAAGATGGGGGCTCGTCCGGGATTGGCCATTGAGCCATTAATCCCATTTGTTGTCCAAAAACGGACATTTGTTGTCTAAATAATAGACTTACTGCCTAGTAAGGCTTTGAGTCATCAATAAATGATGACTTTAAGAGGGGGTGTGTTACGGGAGACCACTCCTTCATGCATGGCTTCGTCCCGATTTAAATGCAATGGTTGTTGTATTGGTTGTATTGGGGTTAAACGCCACTTTAATAGCTAAGGTCATATCATGTCGGTCGGTGACGCACATGTGTTTCCTGGCTTTCTCACACCAGTACTAACACAACTTTCTTTCCAAAGCCACCGACTACTCTTCTCACATGCTTCAGCAAAGGTGAGAGGCGAAAATACGCCGGAAAGAAAGTTTGCCTCAACCGGGTGTCGAGCTCACAACCATCAGGTCATGAGTCCGACACGCTCACCACTGAGCCACCCGGGTGGGGCTTAAATGCAATACCTAAACAACTGCGTTAGGGAGATATCTCTTTAGCTCAGTGGTTATGGTATTGGCCTTTCGTCCGGGCGTTCTAGGTTCGAATCCTGCCCGGTCCCTGTATTTCTGCCATGCATTTGTTCATTTGTTTCTTTGTTACGGACTTCGTTCGTAAGACCTTGTATTTCCTTCGTCTAATAAAATGGAAGTAAAAGTTTCGAATTTAAATGACCTTTGAAGCAATAATGAAACTTTTAGTTTGATTAAAATTTTAAGCATAAACTTGATTTATACAAGCACAGGCCTAGATCTTGGTCAGCTGTGTTCCACACCCTAACGACCCCTCACGTTTTTCTACAGCCATTCAAAAGTAGTGAGTGCATCTTGAACAAAAGTTGGGTGCTATCATTTTTTTTGTCATTTCATACAGAGTACGGGCAAACTTGCGCTCTGTACCTACACAAGAGGTTGAGTCATGCTCTGTGATAAGGGGGTTAATACATTGGCAAAAAGTATCGACCCAGGTCAGCCTACCCTTTCCGCGCAGGCTGACCTGGGCCCAAACATTTTACTTTTGGTAATTTCTTTGCATTCTAAGGAACAGTCTTTCTCATGATTCAGTCGGTTGTTATCCAAAACAAATTTTATGGATCTATAATACTGTGATGAGTTGCTTGGTATGGTGAATCACAGAGATCCATAAAACGCCCTTTTACAGAGCATGGCTCAGTTTCGCTTTGTAATCAGGACCTGGTGCGATCTCTGCATGCGGCGATGATGACGTAAAAATGCCATTGGGCAAAGCACTGTGCACAGAATAAAAGGATAGTACCGAATAAACCAGGGTAAAACTGGAGTTAGTAGCCTGTCTCACTAACATATCTGAAGTGGTCTTCAAAGCAACGTAAATCGCGTTTAACCATTTACCGCAAGATGATGAGTTTTAACGACCTTGAAGAAGAAAGCTTTTGAAAACATTGTAGGAAAAGAAGAAAATACTGCTAACCAACATTTTCTTCTTCTCCGATAAGATTCTCAAACCTTTCAAAGACAAATAGATTCATTTGAGCCAAGTTTAATATTTCGTCTACAATTGCTTTCATTAAAGGCCAGCCTTAAAATTTTTCATGTGGTAAAGGATTAAACAAACGAATCGGTGAGACACGATAGCTTTTTCGTAAGAATCTGGCTTAAGGTCTACGGCCCCTAACTCTCATATTAAAAGACAGAACCTGCCGAGATTGGCCGAATTACCTTTACGTAAACATCGATATTACACGATATTTACCGATGAGTTAGGGGTCGTAAGCCTTAAATCTGTAACGCCGCCGAAAACCTCGGCTGTTTTCGCGAAAGGTGTTGAAGATGTTGTGTATGCAGTCAGATCTTGGATCAACATTTGTTCCGTTGGTGTTTTCATTAAAGTATCCGTGTAAATTTATATCCTATTGAAGAAAAGTCCCGAAACGCATCAAAATTTGAATATTGAGGCTGTTTTTATAGAAGGTATGAATGAATATCTCGATTCTATTCAATTACACCTCTAAATATCAATCCATAAAAAGAACAAAGTTAATGAATTTACAGATTTTTAAAGCATGATTATGAATGTAGGACAAAAACCAACTTCTTCTTTTCCTGCACTGTTTTTCAAAGCTTTCAGCACTACAGACGAAAAATAAAAATAATAATGAATTAATGGTACCTTCAACAGTTTAAGCATGTGTTAGATTGATGTAACCTTCACTGAAGATCAAGATGAGACTGTACAGAACCTACAGTCTTATTAAGGATCTCTACCTTTCCGCATTTTTCTAATATCGTTGCAAAATAGGACTATCTCTGTAATACTTTGTTCTCTTTGAGCATCTGAAAATTTTTGTTTGATTTATTCAGAGGTCGAAGTACATGTATTTAACACTTGACTAAATCATCCCGTCTTTTAACGCCCTTTGAAAACATCGTGGGAAAAGGAGAAAATGCTGGTAACCAGCATTTTCTCCTTTTCACAAGATGTTTTCTATTCTTTCAAACACAAATTCAGTCCTTCATTTAATGCGTCGTCTGCAGAAGCTTTCAATTTGAACAAGATTAAAATGTTATCGTTTGGTACAGAAATAAAGAAACAATAACATAAACTGAAATCAGTAAAATCATGTGGTGTCAAACATCTTGACTCCTACCGAACCATATGAATGAGATATTTCGATGTTCATTCACAATATTTTTATCTCAAACAAATTGCGAATGGTATGTCAATAATTTTAGCTGACAGTTTCCAAATCTCGGGCATCTCACATAGGGTATAAGTATTGTTTTGTGGCTTTTTACGACGTAAACTTTGAGAGCGCTTAAAGTAAATGTGCATCAGTAGAAACGGTTGGCGAATATTTCCCGTACCATCAAACCATGCGCAATTATTTCTTCGTACCCTCCCGCAGTTACCTGATTTGGTAAACACTGTGGAAAAGAAGCAATTATTCCCCTATCCCACAAAGTTTTCCATTTTTTTTGTAGGGGGGGGGAGAATTATGCTCCTCTTTCCTTAAGATATTTGCCATAAACAGTGCAATCTGTTATACCTTTCGGTTATTCTAAAAATAACCTGTACAGTAATGGATTATAACTGTATTTACTTTTCATTACATCTTGTGACCTTTATTAATATAACACTCGTTTATTGTTGTAAAAATAAAGAAACAAAGTAAAAGAAATTACACAAAAACTATAATTGAGCCATGCTCCGGCAAAAAGGGGCTCCATGCATCTCCTTGGTGTGTTATACCATGCAAGTCATCACATAATTACGGATGCATTTTATAAAATCCATGTTGTCTAACAACCGACTGGATCATAAAGTGGAATGGTCTTTGGACATGCAGAAAATTTACCATTTGCAAAAAGTTTCGGCCCAGGTCAGCCTGCGCAGATTGCGCAGGCTGACCTGGATCGATACATTTTGCAATAGTTGATGCGTTACGCCCCCTTTTCAGAGAGCACTGCTCATTTCTTTGTTCTGAGGTCATGAATTTTGTTCATAAAAACAATAAGTTGACTAAATGAGATTGACAGAAAATGAAAATAAATAAACTCGTCAGAAGATCTGCAGAACGAATTATTTCATCTGGAGAGTTCATTATTCTGTCGAAATTCCGTTAAGAGAAAGGTTGATACTAGAAGTTATTTATCATCGTCTTAATTATAATGAGAAAATCAAAGTATTGAAAGTACTAAGACGAAATTTTGATTTACCAGAGCTTTTTACAAACGACAATATTTTAGACTTGTCCAAAATTAAACAATTTACAGCTGACAAATTTGATGTTCCTAAAATTTTAATTAAGTCTTTAGAGGGGTATAAAACATTGTTCGAAAAGGAGAAAATGCTGATTACCAACATTTTCTCCTTTGTCGCAAAATGTTTTCAAATGCTTTTTTCCTCAACTGGGTTGTTAAATTTCGGGGTGTTTGGTAAAGGGTTAAGCCAGCATTTTCTACTTTTCCCACAATGTTTTCAAATGCCTCATTCCTCGGGGTCGTTAAAACTCGGGATTATTTGGTAAAGGTTTAGATTAGACCGCCGAATAAACCCAACAGACAATTTACGTATATGTAGAAATAAGACCCAGATAATTTGAATTTCACCGTTGCCTTTGTCCAGAGAGTGTAGGACTACAGATCTTTTTCAATCTGATCTTGATTTACACGTGCTTCAGTGACAAAACTTGTGGAAGGTGCTTCGGGTATTAACAGAAAGAATTCTAGTACTATATAAAACCCTACAATATAATACAACACAATACCTTTATTCACTCTGTTCCTTTTACAGAAAACAAGAGGTAAATGTAAATGACACGCAATATCAACGGGGCACAAAATGGTTTTGAGCCAGTCATGTGATGGGGAAAGAGAGAGAGAGAGAGAGAGAGAAAGAGAGAGGGGGGGGGGGAAAGGGGGCAGCGGATCAAACTATTAATATGTTGCAGAGATTAGTTAATTCTGAATCGTGCAGGACTTAAACGGAATTTATGATAATTTTGACGATTTTACACAAGTTTACGATTTCAGACCGGTCTGCAGAGTTAACAAAACGTTCAAACTTACCGACACTATGTCGCAGTGAATATTTCTTAGATATTAAGTTTTTTCCTTGATCACTGAATGAGTAACACTCAAAAATATTGTGGTACTTGTTGTTACAAAGATTGCAGATTCGTTCTCTGGTTTCAAGTTTTGACCATCTACCTACTTCAATACGTAATCTATGGTTATTTGTTCGAAATATTATCATGTATTTCAAAAGTGCAGGAGGAGTTTGAGTTAGATATTTTCACCGTAATGAAGAGGACTGTCGCCATGATATAAGTAAAGAACTGTTTGAAGCGGGTTAAAGCACCACTTGTCATTCATTCGTTAAAAGAAGGGACGTTTTTACTCGAGAAAAAAGACTCGATTGTTGCAATTTTAGTTTACTTTTACGTTTTTCGTACCGAAATTTGATAAGGTTTACTGTTTAGATGCAAGATCAGAATTTAGTTCTTTGCTGTGTGTTTTATCGTTTTATATTGCATTGCAGAATATATATAATATTCTGCAATGCAATATGACGGTTAATCAAGAAGGGGAAAAAAAATGAAAGAACACTCGTTAAACTTATTTTTTCTGTTACTAATTAGAAAATATAACATTATTCTATTAAATTTGTCGATTGGTAAGAAAGATTTACTATTCATCGCACCCATCCATTTTGTTGACCGTAATTAAGCATCCTTCATTTCCGGTTGAATACCGTAACAATAACATGGAAAAACCTGGCTGGAAAAACGAATTAAATAATTATCAAAATATTTTTGTAACCAAAGTGCTAAAAAGACTATATACATGTACACGCCTATAGTTGACGTTTGTATAGATAAATAAAAGGTTAATCCTTTCAGTGCAATTAAGCGCAACTAATAGCTATTGTGGACTGCATAGATCCAGATCAGGCTGCAAGGAATGTCCAGTATGATCTTGAATCTCTACAGTTGTCTTGTTTAGGTAAGCATTGAAGATAAAAATCAGTCTGAATTTCAGTAGATTTTATTTTCAGCCGACGATAGAGGTGGACTTTATAAATTTGACGCTAAAAGAGTTAAAAGAAAAAATAAAATCTGCTGGAGTTCTCTCAGGCTTAGTGGTTAAGCCGTTGGAATTATAATCAGGAAATCCTGGTGCGAGTCACGTGGCAGTATCTATCGTGAAGGCGCTATTTAGCTTTGGTTCCAGTCTGATCATTTTTTCTTCAATATATACCGACGTTACATTGTCATTGTAGTACGGAACAAATTAGCAGTTAGACCGCATGAGAGGAGATTAAAAAATTACCGACGCCTGGACGCAGGCTTCCATGGGGAAGGCGCTGTTGAGGAGAAGCCTGGTACTAGCCAAATCTAGAAAAACATGAACTGGTGATATGTCGCCATAATGTAATCGAACTATGGATGCAATTCACAATTTAAACAAATTAACAAATTGCTGGAATTAGGCAACCTTTGATATTATCGCCACCATTTTCTCATAGTTTGAGACGGCGGCTTAAATGGCTAACACATTTATCATCATGCAAACGTTTTTTTTTTCTTTTTAGCGGATTTGCTGTACATTCATCTTTCTTTCTCAACAGCGGGACTTTTTTCTTTTAGATTTTTTTTCCCGATATTTAGGCTATACTACTTAGTGTTTCTAGACTCCATTCTGACACTCTTGGGTTGTTTCGTTGGCCATGAAAGTTGGTAGCTGCTTTTGGAGCAAGCCGTACAGGGCTAAAACTGTGGCCCGGTCATCTTAGGCTACTAAGGGAAACTCAAGGACCTTTTGCGGACAGTGTAGATCAAGATCAGACTGCACAAAACGTGCAGTCTGATCTTGATCTACACTATCCGAAGGAGATTCCATAACCCTTGAACGCTTAAATAAGTTAAATGAAACTTTCAAGCCTATAGTGCTATTTCAAAGTCATGTTTTGAGCAAAAATATCTCCTAAGCGGACAATGTAGATCCAAGATCAGACTGCACGTACTGCATGGTGCAGTCTGATCTTGTTCTACTCTGTCCGCAAAAGGTCCTTGAGTCGCGCTTGGCAGCCTAAGGGTTAAAATTGATAATTTAGTTCAAAGTAAGGCGTAACCTCCTTACTCCCTGCTGAGCGTTATTGTCCCACTTTGTTGAAAAGAACATCAGAAGTGTGATACCAGTGAGACGTGCTCTGCGAAAAGGGGGCTTTATGCATGTCCGTGGTGCGTTATACCAAGCAATTCGTCTCATCATTAGGAATCAATAAAATCCATTTCGTATAACAACCGATTGAATCATCTGGTAGACCGGTCCTTTGACATGCAGTAAATTGAAAAATGGCAAAAAGTTTCGACCTAGGTCAGCTTGCGCAGACTGCGCAGGTTGACATGTGTGGATACGTTTTGCAGATGCATTTAGCCCCCTTTTCACAGAACATGGCTCAAGTATTTTATCTATTTATTTCAATTCACATGAAACCAATTTCTTTAGTTTAACATCGATGACCTGAATCGAAATTTAGACAGGTTATCTAAGTAAGCAGAGGGCGTTAAGAAATAAATTTCGTAGTTTCATATGAGTTCTTTGATTTGAAAAAAAAACATAATCCTTTTTCATTTGTCAATTATTTGTATAGAAATGAACTACAAAACCAACAGAAATTTGGTTATTGCTGTTTCGTTCAAGAGAAACATAGAGTCAGAATCACACTCAACAGAAAGGTATACTGAAAGGGAGCATTTTTTTTTCTATTGTCACTCTGTTTTAACTTAAAGGAAGACTAATTGATAGAAAAAAAAAATATGAGAGAGAGAGAGAGAGAGAGGGGAGAGAGAGAGAGAGAGAGAGAGAGAGAGAGAGAGAGTTTGTCAAAGCATGAGAGAATGCGCGACATTTTTACTGCCAGTTACTATAGCTTTCATCTTAGTTACAATAGCCGAAAAGCCTATTTTGAATTTGTTGAAGCAGATAAGATTTTCACGTCAATGCAGAAGCCACAAAGGAAGCTGCATGACGCCCAAAATACGGTCACATGGGACTGTACGACGACCATGCGGCTTGACTCTTGCTGTGGCTACATTTATACATTGGCTTGCCACATTCATTTCATTGTAGTTTCACTACTAGTATACCATCCAGTTTTAAACATACAGTGCAGTCGTTTATGAGCCATTCTTTTGCATACAATGTTTTCATTGATAAATTGCAGTACAGACATATAAATCCATGTACTAGAAAGCATACGATAGTTTTATGTGTTCCACCCACGCAAAACGCAGACCGCTGCATTGTCGCCGTTTGATTGCTGTTATGGCAAAGGCATTTTTATTTGAGTGGCGAGCGTCAAAATATAAAAGACATTAATCTACATGTTTTAACTCTGGACCGTTGTTCTGTGACGGTTTGTGAAATTTTAATAGAAACAGACCGTAAGGTGACCTTGCTGCCTCCTCAGATTTTCTGTTAGTAGAGGAGACTGAATATAAGTGAAAGTTCAACCACCTAGGTTGATTCACTGGCTTATGTCATAACTTTGCGGTTAGCAATCATCTGCGTATATCGAACTTTTTTTTAGATGGTGTAAACAATTATTGCCCTTGTTAAAATTTAAACAAAAACCCGGTTTTTTGTCATACACGGTACTGTAATTTTGTGGTTTTTTTTGCAGCAGTGCATTATTAAAGCATGTGGTTAGTCAAAAATGGCGTTATTGCTCTTCGTTTCCAGGGGCGAGCTACATGTTTTACATATAGGTGAAAACAAGCATCCGGATAATTTTGTAATGATCTGCGAGATGTATTGAATTTTCAAGAAAATGCACATGTGCGTTATAATAGAACATTAGAAATGAACACAGCTGTAGCAAAAGGGGGCTTATTGCATTTCCGTGATGTATACAAAGCAAGACATTACAGTATTATAGATCCATAAAATCCATTTTGTATAACAACCGACTGAATCTTGAGTTACACTGGTCCTTTGGCATGTAGAAGCTTTACCAAAAGCAAAAAGCTTCGGCCCAGGGTCAGCCTTTGCGGACTGCGCAGGCTGACCTTGATCGATGCTTTTTACGAATGCATCAAGCCCCCTTTTTCAGAGCGCATTGCTCGAATCTAAATGGTACACATGTCATATAGAAAAGATTGGATCAGGTATCACGATTTTATTGCCATTTCACTGAAATACGATATAATTGTGCGAAAACGTTATACAAATGCATCTTTATCAAACTCTTGTGTATCTTTAACACATCTCACATTCAAGTTTCCGATTACTGAAGAAGATTACAGGCTACGCGATAAATCATTAATTACTTTACGGAACCATTAAGTGCAATGCTCTAGATGTTCCGTGCACTAATGTCATTACAAGTAAAATCCAAAACAACTTACAAAGGAGACATACTCGTAGTCACTAGTGCAGATTTTCTTTACCAGAACTTACAGTGTTACCTTGGATATACTCTGTCCTAAGAATTTGAAATAAGATATTTTTTTGTGGATATTTTGCCTCAATAAATACCAAAATTATTGATTTGTCAAGGATGGAATATTTTACTGAAACGGTTCTGCTTTTGGAAAAGCAGAGTAACAACACTGCTTTGATATTTATTTGTGTGCTTAACTTTATTTCCGTTATATCGCGGCGCCCACTGCATGCACCTATCCCCGCTTTCCTGAAGATTCCTAAACCAACACCTTTACACTGGCAACATTCTGTCCAAGCCTTGCGTGCTGTTCCACATAAACATCGCCGAATCAACATTAATCAGTATGAGGGTAATGAACCCTGTCACAACGATCATCATCAGTCCTTCGAAGGATTATGGCCGAATTGAGAATCGAACCAGCGACAGATTTAACTCTACTTTTCCGACGGAGGTACCGGGCATGCTAGAGCCAAGTCAATAACTCGACTTGTAAACTCTTAACCTCCCGAAAAGTATTTGCAGCAGACGGTTTGACAATTTTCCACTAAAGTACTCTTACGAATAAGTAAGTGTGCTCTTTGTTAAAGAGTTTTTAACACCCGTTTAAAAGCAAACTATTGGCAAGTTTGGTACTGTATCAAAATCTGAATCAATGTATTGGCTGCACGATGTTTTACCTCTAATTGAAATTTGATAGTTATCAGAAAATTGTTTTACATGTGAGTAACGTAGTGCTGAAAAGTAAAAATTTCAGATATGTAATGTTTTGCGACTCTTTTTTTTTCTTCAGATACTTGTGCAGCTACGTGACAATTATTCGGTATCTGTTTTGGCCTCTTCGTCTACGGATCAACACAAGTATTCTAAATCTCATGGACCTTGCTTCGTACTCACCAACAATTCTTAAGAACGTCCTCAGTCGTATTCTCCTAAATTTTCTGAATTTGAAAGTAGCACAACTTCTGGTTGGCTAAACCATTTGGTTTAGCCAATCAGAAGTTGTGTTACTTTAAACTTATAAAATTATAGAGAATAAGACCAAGAACATTGTTAAGAATTGTTAGTAAATACGGAACCCGACCTAACGACTTATGATGTCTTCCAGAATGGTGTACCATTTATGAAATAAAGCTGCAGACAAATTATTGATATTGTTGAAATCATGTTTTTTTTTTCTTTCCGACCTACCAGATCCCATGAATACTCAATGGGATTCATGTCCATACAGCAAGCCGGCCAAGTAAGGGGTTAAAATTATGTTTATTGGGATAATTCATTCCCGACGACGTCATACGTCTTCACGTCAGGTCCATGCTATCAAGAATACTTGAGTTGGTCATTAGACAAGGAAATTACAATTGATGCTATTTGATTGTCTCTTGACAAATATCTCTAGACGCAAAAAGCAGTAACAAGGTATTCATAAGTCATTGACTGTTACTTCTCAGGCAAACGTGACAACCGTTAAATTGTAACAAACTGTATTTCGTGTAGCCAATACCTTTTTCACACTTTTATACCATATTTGCCTATATTTTGCTTCTATAAGTATGAAAATGCCTCCAACCAAGAGCACGATATACAAATAACTGACTATAAATAAAATCAACTCGATGTAAGGTTTCGTGTTTGTTCAGAAAATGAAGGCATTGTAGCTAAATGAAAGATTGTGACGGTTTCAATGTTCTTGAGCATAATATGCTGCAAGACAAAAAACTCAAACGACGTGTTCTCGGAATTTCGGCATAATTTCATCCAGTAAATAGCTCTGTCAATCAACTGCTATAATTATCTAAAAGTACACACGGAGAAATTTAGATCATTACCAGACGACAAATTTTAACTCTTGTCCAAATTGAAAGCGCCTCCAGACGACAATTTAAATATGTCTCAAACGCTAAGATTTTCTGAGGTCGGATAAGGAAACATTGTCGGAAAAGGAGAAGCTACTGGTTACCAACATTTCTCCTTTTTCTCAAATGTTTTTAAAAAAAAAATACAAGATTGTTTCGGAAAGGTTTGACAAATACATAACGCATTTTCGATCTTGTCCAAATTGAAAGCATTTGCAGACGACTATTTAAATATCTCTCAAATGCTGTGATGTCTCTTAGAACTAGTGGAAAAAAAACATTGTGGGAAAAGGAGAAAATGCTGTTTACCAGCATTTTCTCCTTTTTCCACAATGTTTTCAGAGGCTCATTTCCTCTTGGTCGTAAAAACGACGAGACAGTTTGGTAAAGTGTTACCAAATACATAACGAATGAGACATAACATAACTTCAACAATTCAACTATTCTCATGAGTTTTATCAAATCGGTCGAGTATTCTGCTTATAATACCCCTATGGTAGGTTTACTGCGCTTAAATAAGTTCGCTGTCGGTATTAAAGGGAAATAAGGGCGGTCCTTGTGGTTGGATATTACCTACCGCTATTGAATGTCTTAGACACAACCACGAAACATTTCCGCCAAAAAAGCGCAAACACTCTATTTGATGAAAATAATGGTTGCAGCTAGCTCATACTATGTACATCAAGTTTGAGAATGTCTGCTATTTTTACCAAAGTTTATTTAAACAGATTTATGATTTTGTTTCAGTGACTGGTAAGCGCTAAAAGCCCAACTGTCACAGGACAAAGAGTTACAGCCGTCGTATCACACCCACAAATCGGAGCCTTATCGAAAGATTTGTCTTGTGGTACATATATAAATAGGGACGTTGAGGCGGAGAGCTGCGCTTTTTCCTTGGTGAAGCACTCTGTCGCGCCGAGCTAAATGACATTAACAAATACACTCATTATGGAAAAGTGTATCGAGCAGACTCGGTCTTCGAGGGGAATAACCGTGCATGTTATAGTGGATATTATTCTCTTGCTGGCAGGTAAGAAATTTTGCTTCACTAGCGCTTATTTTAGATAGTTTTACTCACTCTGTATACCTACTGAAAGAATTTGCGGACGGTTTCGAAAATATCGTACTAAAACATATGACCAATCCTCCGTGAAAAGGGGGCTTGCTAGAAATACATCTGCAAAAAGTATCGACCCAGGTCAGCCTGCGCAGTTCGCGCAGGCTGACCTGGGTCTAAACTTTTTGTTATTGGTCAATTTTCTGCATGTCAAAGGACCAGTTTACCTAATAATTCAGTTGGCTTTTCCACAAAATGGATTTAATAGATCCATAATACTGTGGTGACTTGCTAGGTATCATGCATCACAGAGATGCTGTAAGCCCCTTTTTCACCGAGTATGGATCATATATAAATAGATATAAATGATTGAAAGATTTAACCCTTTCATCTTAAATTTCAGGCTTTTCCAAATTTAAACCATTTGCAGACGACCAAAAAAAAAAAAAATGTGAGTTTTGATTGTGAGAGGGTAGAAAATATTGTTGGAAAAGGAGAAAATGCTAGTTACCAGCATTCTCTTCTTATCCCACAATCCTTGCAAAAGGTTCAACTGTCAGAGTTGTTAAAACTCGCGATTATTTAGTAAAGCGTTCATTCGTTGATACATGATATGACAATGTCGAGGTGAAAGGAGGAACTGCTCGATCAGAGCAATCTCTCCATTTGACAAACTGTTCTCTGAAGTAATCTGTGACAGATTTAAAAGATCGCGACCGAAAACTTAGGTTTATAGGTAATAATTATACCCTCCTTTCTCACTGGTTGCAAAATTTCCTAATTTACCAAAGTCTTTTACTTTCCTATAACTGACAGTTTTTGAAAACATTGAGTGGGGGGCAATTACTTGCTGAAAAAAAAAACACTCCTTTTCCCACAGTCTTCACCATAAGATTTAAAAAGGTATTTCCCGTTCATTTTCACTCGTTAGAAGTTTTTGGTTGATGTGAAGAAAAAGTCTTCTTTCTCTTTCTCCTTCCCTCCCCCAACCACCGGCTCAAAATGGATTTTTCTTTATCGCTTCAATATCCAGTGCCGACCAAGAATTTGGTCGGCTTTTGGGGATGCCGTAGGATCAAAGATCAGGTTACACGGAACACACAGTCTGATTTTGAATGTACGCTGTCCGCTAACCGCAGCTAAACTCTTATCAAAAAAAAAAGAGGCCGAGGTATTATTTACAGTGGAACTGTCATTATACATATAGTTATGGACTAAAAGAATACAATTTGTTTAGGCTACTTGGCGGCAAAAGACCAAAATAAAGTAACATAAAAGGGCAAGAGAAGGAGGAAAAACGGTCTCAAAAGATCATTCCCCTCTAAAATACGCTTTGACATTTTCAACCACATCAATGCATGTAATTATAAAAAACAACATTGAATTATCAACTGATGTAACTGACGAGATTTGAAAAGAGTTTGCCTGAAAAAAATGTGTAAAATTCTTTTAATCCTTTACGATACAATCACATGTTTAAATGACCCTGAAAGAAGAAGGCTTTTGAAAACATTGTGGGAAAAGGAGAAAATGCTGGTTACCAGCATTTTCTCCTTTTCCTACAATGTTTTCTTGCATTTCATAGATTGAGAACATCTTTTGAGCTACAATTAATTTGTTGTCTAAAAATGTTTTCTGAATAGTCGAGTCTAAAATTTTGCTGTTTGGTAAAGAGATATGCACTTTAATAGAATAAGAGATTGTAAGTCTTATTTTGGAATTACACCGTTCACTTAATGTTTTCACTTAAAAAAAATAAAGAAATAAATGAACCATGCTCTGTAAAAAGGAGGTTTGATGCATCTGCAAAAAGTATCGACCGATGTCAGTCTGTGCAGTCCGCGCAGGCTGATCTATCGAAACTTTTTTGCTTTCGGTACATTTTCTGCATGTCCATGGCCCATTCTACATCGGGATTCACCCGGTTTTAAGACAGAATGATTTTTATGGATCCATAATTATGAGATGACTTACTTATATAATGCATCACAGAGACGCATTTAATCCCCTTCTATAGGAGCATGGCTTATTTACATTTTTCCACATTGAAAGCATTAATTTTGTAGACAACAAGTTCATTGTGGTTCAAAAGACTTCGTCTACGAGAAAAAAAAAAAAACATTATGGGAAAAGGAGAAAATGCTGGTTAACAGCATTTTCTCCATTTCCCATGATGTTTTTAAATGCCTCTCTCTTTAGAGTCGTCAAAATTCGATACATATATTGTTATGCGTATGGTTCTTCACTTCAAGACCTCGAAAACTGTCGAATTGAAATATTTTGGATCGAAGCAGTTACAACTAAGTATTTAACTCTAAGGCTGCTAAGCTCTACTCTAGGACCTTATGCAGACAGTGTAGATCAAGATCAGACTGCACAGAACGTGCAGTCTGATCTTGGTCTACACTGTCCGATAAGGGGATATCTTTTCCCCCAAAAATACATTTGAATTAGCAAAATTTCGGTTTATACTGATGGCTTGAAAGTCTTATTTGAATTATTTTAGCAGGATAACAGTTAAATATTCAATCTCGGTTTGGACAAAAAATAGGTTCTGTCATGAATATTACTCCCTGAAATATGCTGTAACCTTTTCAACCAGTTAGATAATTACAGATAATTATAAAATTTTCAAAATTATGGAGAAGACGAGATATGATTAGAAAATTTGCATGGGAAACAAATAGGCTGTAAAAAAAAGAGAGAAAAAATAAAGTATCATGATGGAACAAGGCGGGATTTTTTCTTTGCCAAACCATTGAATGAAATAAAGGCAAGTCTTAGTGAAAGATCAAAAGTATCAAAGCATTTCATTGATGAAATAAATTCTGAAAGATGATCACGTGCATCGTCATGGTCGGCCATGTAGCGCTCTCAGCTTTACCAGACTTGAGCAAGATCGGACTGCACAGAGCATGCAGTTTGATCTTGTTCTTGAAAGTCTACATTGCGTGCTGCTTCATTTTAACTCTTTCCTTGCCGTTGACGACTCAAAAACCCATTGTGGACAGTGTAGATCAAGATCAGACTGCACAGAACGTGCAGTCTGATCTCTGATCTACACTGTCCACTCTTATATTCTAGTCAATAACTGAACTGTTTCTTCATCTTGCAGCAGAAACGTATTTGTAGCCATTAGAAAAGTAAAGGTTTTTCTCAGGAAGTGAAATAGGTAAAAGTTTTAGAACATTTACTCGTTTTTGCAGATTTGCATTTTCAGTCCCTGGAAATTTTGAATTCATTTATTTTAGCTAAAAAGAATTAAACCTGTACAAAAAAATATCGAGTTTTTATTTCTCTGAAATATAAAGTCGTCTTAAACCATTTAGGCAAAGAAGAAAATGCTAGTTGCAAGTCAACATTTTCTCCTTTATCTGCAATGTTTTAGACCTTATTGAGCACATTTTACATCCCATGAGTCAGAGTTAATTTGTAGTCTTAATTTACTTTGAATATCAATATATTTTGTCGTCTTGTACAAAATTGATCAATATCTTCAACCCATAAAGACAGTTATTTGACCACAAAAAAAAATATTGGATATAAATGTCACATTTATAGATTGTATCAATATATATTGATGCGGGATCAAAAAAAAAAGTTTAAATCTTTACCAGTCGACTAAAACGTAACTTGTCCAAATTGAAAGCATTGCAGACGACAATTTAAATGTGGCTCAAATGACGGAAATGGTCTTTGATAGGATAGGAAATATTGTGGGAAAAGGAGAAAATGCTGGTTACCAGCATTTTCTCCTTTTACTACAATGTTTTCAAAAGGCTTCGTTTTCAGGGTCTTTTAATCTTGGATTGTGTGGTAAAGAGTTATTAGCAATGTCCTATGTATAATACGTAAACTTATCCAGCGCCAAAGATATGAAATAGACCTCTTCTGACATCTAAAACTACAATCCATAGAAACTCAGATTTTTTTTCCCTAATTTGAAAGGATTGCCTGAACGAGCGGACGGTATAGATCCAAGATCAGACAGCACGTTCTGTGCAATATCGTCTTGATCTGTGCCGAGCACAAATGCTCCTCTTTTCGTCCATTTCGCTGAAAGGATCAATAACCTATGGCTATACAAGCACAAGGTTTTATACCAAAGTACTGGAAACTTTTTGAAAATATTGTGGTGAAAGGAGAAAATTGCTTGCTACAGCCTTTTTTCCCGACGTTTTTCATATCATTCAACTTTTTTTTTCTTTCAAGTATGCACTCTTGATATCACTTAACACTTAACAACACAATTCCAACTTTGGACGACCCTCAAGCAGAAAGCTTTTGAAAACTTTGTGGGAAAACGAGAAAATGCTGACAACCAGCATTTTCTCATTTTCCCACAATGTTTTCTAACCTTTTAGAATCTAATCCAGTAATTTTAACCACAATTGATTTGTCGTCTGCACATGCTTTGAATTTGGATCAGTCTAAAGTATTGTCGTGTGATAAAAGAGTTAAACCAGTCAGTGGTATATTTAAGATAACCTGTATAATAATGGGTTAAAGAGGCCTCCCTTCGTCTCTTTTGGCAAAACTCAACCTTTCTGCTTGACAAGGAGAACAGTTTGTACTTCTTTCGTTGACGGTAAATGCTTAGATCAGACCGAAACACTCGTGCAGTCTCATCTTGATTCACATCGTCGATTACATGATAACAACTTGTCGAGCCAAAATCTGCTGAAAAGCTGTTTGGTAAATTTCTAATGGTAGAAAATCCTTTAATATACGTGGAAGTCAAATGTTCTATGTAAGTGTCAAGGCCGCTGTTGTGTACATTGAGATCAGCTTGCAATTGCAGTGCCGTTCAATGTTTGTTTATTACTACTTGATGAGTCACGAACTAAGGTGTTTATGCATGACTCTGTATTCTTGCTATTGTGCTGAATCATTTAAACGCTCTCTTCTAAATGGATAAATTCATGTTCTATCCATGTCTGATACAACACAATTCCACATGAAGTAATGAGACTTTTTTTAACCATAGTGTGGAATCGACTAGCGGACGGTATAGATAAAGATCAGATATCACATTCTTTGTATTCTGATCTTGATCAGCGCCGTCCGAATAAGATAATCATGTCTCCCTCGGAAGAGTTGATTCAGCAAGAAACAGGTTAATGTTAAGGAGTAGTCTTAAAAAAGAAACAGTGAACTGTAACTTATTAATGAGCCTTGCTCTTTGAAAAAGGAGCCAAGTGCATCGGCAAAAATTATCGAATCAGGTCAGTGTTTTTTGCTTTTGGTCAATTTTCCCCATGTCAAAGCACCAGTCTACATCATGATTCAGTCGGTTGTTATACAAAATGGATTTTGTGGATCCATAATTATGTGAAGATTTCCTTATTATCATGAATCACAGAGATGCATTAAATATCCTTTTTCCAAGAGCAAAGCTCAAATCTTAATGCAGTAACTATATTATGTCTTCCGTTTCGATTGAACGTATGATATAAAAACAGTATGTGAAAAGGAGTGATTGCCTAAAATTCTTCCTTGACAACAGGTTCTTGCTTGAGACGCATGTAACGTGGGTGTGCCCTTGACGGGGCACTGCATGATCCTAGAAATTCAGGAAACACATGCATAGGTGAGCTGCCACAATGCTGTGACTAAACTGCTGAAAGCGGCATAAGGCGCTATTTTGAAGCTCCGAATGAGTAATAGCTTCTTTTCACTGAAAACTTTTCAACCATTCTGAGATACTCATTTCCTTTCTACGTGAAATTCTGCCACTCTATCAATAATCACGCCGAGTCAAATATTTTTTTTTCTATACATGAATCATTATTCTACGTTGCCACTTGCAAAATTATGACACCGCAATGCCTTACCCAACATTATACTCAGAAAGAAAAATAAACGCATATGGATTTTGAAAATGGAAAGGAAAAAAAAATGGAAAAAAGGAAACTGGTTCAAAAAGTTCATTAGACTGAAAAAAGCCTGTACTGTAAATTAGTTAATGCACATTCGCCTAAAGTTACTCATCCTATTCTAAAACAAATTTGCGGCAGACGCTTTTCAAATTAAAAAAAAAATCCAGGTGAAATGTTCTGATACCATCATGAATCAAGGTTTGATACCCGACTCCATCTGAAAAAGAATGCGAAAGATGAAATTTCTCATGTAGAGTAATTTCTCCCTTTGCAACAATGTTTTTAAAACTATTTTGTTGCAAACACAAAAAAAAGGTGTTTGTGGGATGTAATGCGGCAAGTTAAAAAGAGGGGAAGCGTTATGTAAGATTTATGATCGCTGTTTCCTTTTGTTTTAACACTTAGAAATCTAAACTCCTTACTTCCTGAAGGAAATTTTCAGCACACAAACATCATATCAAAAAATGAGTAGTCAAATTTGTAAACATGTGAAATCATTGTGGTACGTGGATAAACTGATCATTACGAGAAATTTCTCCTTTTGCCACAACGGTTTCAAAAGCGGTATGCTGCGAGACAAAGACTATCATTTGCAAGTGGCAATGTAACAGTGATGGGAGAGGCGTTCTGTAAAATTTACAATTCCTGTTTACTTTTGTTTAAACAAACCCTTTGCCAAACAATTCTTTGTTTTCACATCACTCAGGAATAAGGCTATTAAAACATTGTGGAAAAAGGAGAAAATGCTGGTAACCAGCATTTTCTCCTTTTCCCACAATGTTTTTTTTTTAATCACCCATTCACAGAGATATTACCATTTGGGCTTGTTTTAAATTGTAGTCTAAAAATTGCTCTCAGTAAGGAGATGTCTAGAATGTTCTCGTGATGTAAACAGTTAAACTTTTACCAAGCATATGTCGTTTTTAATTAAGCATAGGAAGAAAGCGGTTGAAAACACCGTTGAAAAAAGAGATGAAAAAGCTAACTTTACAGCAAATTTATGACAATCTTGATCAAGATATCTCACAAAGCCTGAGACAGTGTAGATCCAAAATCAGACTACACTTTCTATATAGTCTAATTTTGATTTTACACGATCTGCAAAAGCAACTAAAATTTGTCTTGAGCGTGAAGGAATAATTATCAACGAGAGCAGACGTCATTTAAATTTACGATTAGTATTTACTTACGTTTTAAACTGAAGTATATCGTTTAAGTAAGTGTTGGTGTTCAACTCTTTACCAAATGGTCCCGAGTTTTCACTACCCCGATCGAGAAAGCTTTTGAAAACATTGTGAGAAAAGGAGAAAATCCTGGTGACCAGTATTTTCTCCTTTTGCAACAATGTTTTATAACCTTTCTGATACGATTACGAACCACAGTTAAGTTTAGGTAGAATTTAGTTGTGGTCCGAGTGTGATTTCACCATAGATTTTGTAGGTGATTACGAATATACCATGATGTGCTGTATCCGTCTTAGATAAAGCGTTGCAAATATATGCAAACTGGTTGCATGCGTTTCCTGTAATTGCTTCCTCGATTTCCGCACAGGTTTCTCTTTAAAAAGCAAACGAATTAAAACAAATTACTCACTAGAAAATTATTTGAATGAAACGGTAAAAACCGTTTATCAATGTTACGGAAAAAATATTGTACGAGTAGAAACAGGAACCTTAGCTTGTGATAACTACTTGTAATTGTTACTTTGCCAACAATGTTTTCCAAAACTTTAAACTGCTGGGATAAACAGGCAAGACGAAGCTGCACAGATGGTTCTACAAACACATTTTCTTGTGACCTGTGAAAAATAGTATAAACATAGCGTTACATAATTATGTCTTTCATAATTAGATCTTTGTACGGGAAATTTTTGTAATATTTATTTTTGGTAATATTAGGTGTACAATTAGGTGCTTTTTCTGACTTAAAAGAGCAAGATTATAGTTTATAGAAATTGCAGTTCATATCCTTCATCTACACACAACGATAATTGGCCTGCAATATGCGAAAAGGGGCATTCGGACATTTGCGTAAAGTGTCGTTTCGGATCAGCCTGCGCAGTCCGCGCAGGCTAATCCGAAACGACACTCCGTTTTTATGTAATTTTCTGTTTTGCGCAAGTCTACTGTAGCACAAAATCTGATGTAGTCGTAAAGTGCCGTCTCGGATTAGCCTGCGCGGACTGCGCAGGCTGATCCGAGACGACACTTTACGCAAATGTCCGAATGCCCCTTTTCGCGTGTTGCAAGCCATATCGAGTGAAAGAGTGTTGCAAAATTGGCATCACAGAATGTGCAGTCTGATCGTGAATCTACACTGTCCGATACGGAGATAGTCTTTCCCAAAATATACCTTTGAAATAGCAACGTTTGGGTTTTTCTTATCGGCTTGAAAGTTTCATTCCATTTATTTAACAGATTGAGGGTTAATATCGTTTGCGGACAGCGTAGACCAGGATCAGACTGCACAGAACGTGCAATCAAACCATGCATCTACACCGTCCACTACCTGATGCTAAACTGGGATCAAAATCATGGTCAACTTGAAGACCTCGAAATAGTCGAATGTAAATACATGAAAATGACAGCGAAAGAGTCAAAGAGGCAAATAAACGAAATGGACATTTTGGTTAGCGAAACAGGCCCCATTTTTGTTTTTGGACAAACTAGGTCAGTAGCAAAGACAAAGAAGATTCAAGATCAAACTGTATGATATGTAGAATCTGATCTTAATCTACACTGTCGGCAAAATTGTTGCAATAGGTATTCTTACGTTTCGTACGGTATAAACAGGTTAATCCACATAATTAACCCATAGGCTGCTAAGCACGACTCACTGACCTTTAGCGGACAGTGTAGATCAAGATCAGACTGCACAGAACGTGCAGTCTGATCTTGGATCTACAGTGTCCGGTAAAGAGGTATCTTTCTCCAAAAAATTACCTTTGAAATAACAAAAATTTGGGTTCATATTATCGGCTTGAAAGTTTCATGTTAGTCATTTAGCAGATAAGGGTTATGTAGGAGACAGAAATAAAGATGCTTGATGAAGTAGTTGTTCTCTAAATTAATCAGAAAACGGAATGCATTATAGTTATTATCAATTTCTGATTTGGTCTATTATATATGGAATTTTGGTAATTGTCGGCACCTCCTACTTAACCCTTATCCCGTTTTGTAAGTTAAAGGTAACTTTCGGGCCGTTAGTAAACACCAGAATAATGATATTTATCGGACGGTGTAGATCCAAAATCAGACTGCACGTTCTGTGCAGTCTGATTTTGATCTACACTGTCCGCAAAAGGTCAGTGAGTGGCGCTTAGCTGCCTTTGGGATAACTCTTTTACTACCAAAGACAAAACAGGTGGCTTTTGCAGACAACATACATGTAGATCAATATCAGACTTGCACAGAACGTGCAGTATGATCCTGGATCTATACAGTCGGTTTAGTCAAGCATACACGATAAAACGTAACTATTCTCAGTTGAATTTGATCCAACTTGACAGAGAAATCTTTATGAAAGGTGAAAAAGGATATCACGTGTACATATTTTTTTAAAACAACACAGGGTCCTCCTTAACATATAAATTCTCTTAGAGAGAGAGAGAGATAGAGAGCCTCTACATATTCAATAGGGTCGTTCAACTTGTGCACCGATCCAGGTCAATGTGTAATTCTCTGGAAATGATAACCATAAAACATGTCAAAGAAAGACAATTAATATCATTTCGTCACCGGATTATCGTTCTAGTTAGTCTAATTAGTGCCATGGTGACATGCATTATAGTAACTTAGCGTGCCAAATATATCACATTTTGCTGTGCGTAAAAAATATATATATAACGAGATTACTACTGTTACCCTTTACCTAGCGACAAAACTTTAAGCTCTTCGTTAGTAAAAAACACATGAGCAGTGCTCTGGCAAAAGGGGGCTTAATGTATCTCCGTTATCCATCATACCAAGCAAGTCATTATATAATTATGCATAAAATCCATTATGTATAACAGACAGAATCGTGAGGTAGAATGGTCCTTTGACAAGCAGAAAATTTACAAACGGCAAAGAGTAACGACCCAGGTCAGCCTGCGCGGACTGTGCAGGCTGACCTTGGTCGATACTTTTTGCAGATGCATTAAGCCTCCTTTTCAAAGACCATGACTCAATTACAGACGATAATTTTAATTATGTTCTGATTATGTTTTTTGTCTCTCGAAAGGGTAGAAAACATTGTAGTAAATGGAGATGCTGGCTACCAGTTATTACTCCTTTTTCAAAAATGTTTTCAAATGCCTTCTAGGTCAGAGTCGTTAAAACTATTGGCTATTTGGTAAAGGAAAATAGTAAAGTAAAAAGTAAAAGAGACGACGTTCAGTTGGTAAAAATGATCCATATTCTTCTGTTTCACGCCTGGTTATGCAGAATATCGGAAAAATAATGGACAGTTTCCATCGAAGATCAGAGTATACTTTTTTTTTACAACCTTTACAACCTTGATCTAGCATGTCCGCAAAATTAGCTCGAATTACGAGAATTTCGGGAGCCCCGTATACATAACTACACTTTCAACACAACATTCAAAATGGCGGCGTCGATCGATACGAGCCGCCCACAGGACAAACATACTAAGTAGCCTGCAACATAATTTTACTAGTTTCCCTTGATGGTTGTCATTCAAGCGGAAAGAATGGACTATTTTTAAAAATAAATGACTATAGTTACTTGTTTTATCGTTTGTTGTCATTCTAAAACAAATACATGGGGTTAAAGCGAGCCAACCCTTCGTCAGGTAAGCAAATTGTGAAGTGTCGAAACTCATACATTGTAATATTAAAAAGATAAAAGCTCGTTTACTTTTGCCAACATATCATTAAAATGCATAGCTACTTACCTTGAAGTTTTTAAGATCCATCTTTAAATAAAAATATGTCGAATGTCTATCGCAGTGACATCATCAAGTTAATACACCAAGCTGCACCTTTTACCAAGGTTTCGGTGACGTCAGTACTCAGTGACGTCAGTTTTCATTGAATTGGGACACTCAGAAGGAAAATTTTAGACTTGTGCAATTTTAGAGCATTTGCCAACGACATGATAATTATACATGCACCTCAAAATTTATGTCTTTGTAATGGAGAGAAAAAAAAAACATTAATGGGAAAAGGAAAAATGTGGCTTATTTTCCAACAGTGTTTCAGAAGGTTTTTTTTTTCTCCCGACAGGATCGTTTAAATTGGGATTGTTTGGTAAAAGGTTAAGATACGAATTTTCTTAACCTCTTTAGGTTGCTAAATGGTTTACCAAATGGTTAAGCCAATCCGATGTTCTATTACTTTCAGATTTAGAAAATCTTGGAGAATAAGCCGTACAATGTTCTTTAGAATGGTTGGTGAATAAGGACCGTGCAGGCTGCAATTTTCCTGCTGTAATTGAGATTTGCTCTGCAACGTCTACATAAAAACCCCTGCCGTATTCCTGTGGGTCGTAAAGGTTAATTGCAATCAAATTCTCGTACGCCGTGAT
This sequence comes from Hippopus hippopus, assembly GCA_946811185.2. Lineage (NCBI taxonomy): Eukaryota > Metazoa > Mollusca > Bivalvia > Cardiida > Cardiidae > Hippopus > Hippopus hippopus. The sequence continues at coordinate 63,664,183 of OX328099.1, read as the reverse complement.
TAAGATAATAAGTCGTTTTATATTCATCATTTTGTTAATTACCGAACTCTTTACATGACGACAAAATTTTTACGCCAGTCCGATTTGAAAAATTTTCAAGGCCGACAGGTTGAATGTGGCTAAAATTGTGGATTTTGCCTTTGAAAAAGTTGAAAATATTGTGGGAAAAGGAGAAAGTGTTGGTTACCAGTATTTTCTCACAATGTTTTGAAAAGCTGTCTTCGTCCGGACCATTAAAACTCGGGTTTATTTAGAAAAAGGTGCAGTAATTACGCTCTGAAACAAATTTGCGGCAAACGTCCTTGTACTTAATGGATTATTAAAGATACATAAATACGTGCAATTTACACGCATCAAAGCATTCTGGCAAAAAGAGAAATCGCTCTTTACAAGCAGATTCCCACTTTGTAACAATGTTTCAAATGAGGCTTACGTGGCTTACTGCCTAACGACAAAAGTTCTCTGCAGGCAGTAAAGTTTACACGCCTTTGAAAAATTACGTCCTTCTGATAAATGGTATAATTAGCAAGATTATGTTTATGACATTGGAAATCTCATTCGACCTAGTCGTGGGGTCATGGATTCGGTGGTTATGGTCTTGGCTCTGTAATTGGGAATATCCTTGTTCTATCCTCTATGGCGGTGACAGTCACATGGGGGTAGTGTTCTTGGGCAAGTTACCGCAGCACGCCGGCCTAGTACAGACGAAGCCAATGAGAAATCATGAGTAAGTTAGTCGTCGCCGTGTTATAACTGAAATACTTCTAAAAGTAGTGAAAACACCATTTAGGCACGAAGTTAACATAGATATCCGTACTCGCTGAGTGATCATGACCTTTTATTGGGACGAAGCAATTAGGGTAGGTAATATCATTATGTCTTCGCTTAGCATCTGTGAGTGTTCTCAGTGAAATATATGCTGAGTGTATAAAGTATGTTCGAGTGGTGACCTTGACCTACCCCGCCGAATTTTAGAATGAACGTTTAGAAGGAAAAACGCAGTGCGTGTTCAGTTCTGCTAGGAATTTCCTTGATGGTAAAACACTGCAGACCCCTAGTCTGGTGCAGATGAAATCCAAGAAATAATGTATACATAGATTGTTAACGTGAAATAACCTGGAACACTGCTGAAAGCTGTGGAACACACTATTCAAGCTGAAACCAACACGCTCTTCTCAACTCCTGCTAATTTGGTCACGTGATGGGTAGCATCGACCTATATTCCTGTCAACCATTGTTCGGCCAGAAAATTACATGCAGCAAGAATTTTGAAAATAAACTTTTTTTTTTTCCTTCAAAATAAAAATCACGTACCGAATTGGCTTCTTTACGTGTTATCGATGTAAATCAACGTTAAAAAATATTGTTCGAGTCAATATCTTAACCCCTAGACTGCAAGAAGATGCAGTCTGATCTTGAATATAAACTCTTCGATAGATTTAGATGTCTTGAAAAGATCTTTTTTTTTTTGAACCTGCAACAATTTGCGATTTTACTATCTGCTAATTTTTTTGCATGTTTGAAATCCGTGACTGCCCAAAACGGCTGTTTAGTAGTCAACTTGGGAAATAGTGTGCAAAAAAGAGTGATTGCTAGTTAATAGTAACTAGCAATTGCCACTTTTCTGCTTCAAATATTAGTTCTTTGATAAATTTTTAATTGTTTTCCGTATGACTAACATAGTGTGTACAGTACCAGGATAAACAGTGGCAAACCATTTTCGTTACCTAACATTTCGGACGCCTTGATGAACATGTAGTATATGAGAGTTATCTATTTCTTTTTTATGAAATTTAGCACCTGCCACGTAATTGAGAATTGGTTACAATGCCATAAAACTTCACCATGCCTTGTAATTAAATAATATTGATCATGTCTGCATTAAATTTTATACACCTATTTAGTCATTAGCTTTACTAATTACTCTGTTTGATCTATCTATTGTGAAAATAAGCATGTTTCCATAAATTTTTTACTGAAATAGCTTTAAAGATAGCACTAAGATATTTTTTTTTTTAAGAATAAATTTTATTACTATTTTCCAAGGCTAAAACGCCAAACTTATCAGTTTCTTAATTCCGCCAAGATATTACTTTCATTGTGAGGTACATTGATCGCTATTTTTGAAATATTCTGATCAAAACAGTCTTGGTACTACTACTAGCTAGTTTCTGTTTTGCTGACAGAAAATGTCAGTTTCATTCATTCGACACTTCAGGCCTTAGAGTTGTCCCATACCGATAGATACTATGCATATACATATTTAACCCTTATGCTGCTAAATAACTAACATGAAACTTTCAAGTCGATAGTAAAAACCCAAATGCTGTTATTTCAAAGTTATTTTTAGGGGAAAATATATCCTTGTCAGACAGTGTAGATCCAAGATCAGACTGCACGGAACGTGCAGTCTGATCTTGATCTACAATGTCCGCCAAAGGTCAGCGAGTCTCCCTATGCAGCCTATGAGTTAAGCTGTATCTCCAACCCTTTCTATTAAACTTTTCTCTCTTTTAAACCGGAAACATAGCTCCTGTATTTTATGGCTACCAAATCGTTAAAACCGACGCAAATGATTGTTGGGTTATGTAAAATATGAGGTAATAAAGATAAACTTTTCCCCACTTTGCACAAAGGATCTAAGGTATATCTGTATATCAATTAGCATATCAAAAACTTGTAAACTAATGTCGACTTGATTTGTCATGTAAGTGTCATAGGCTATGAGTTAATCGGCAAAATCAGAATGTTTCCGTCAACCATTCGAAGCTTAATCGGCGTAGCTGAATGCGCTGGTTTTTGACCTGCTTCTTGGTACTGATAAAGAATGAATCGATAGTAATTTGCGATTGGTAAAAAATGTGCGCATGTTTATTCGGCGGGCCCCTGCTACCATATTTGCTCGCACGTTTATGAAACCACTATTTACAAGCGTTGCTACCACTAATTGATACCACGGGGCCTTGATTCATACCCATGGAGAATTTTTCTTTTCTTGTTCTATTTGGAACTTTAATATTTTCATAAGCGTTAACCAATAATCCAATTTTACTTTTCAACAAAATGAAAAACGGTGAAGAAAAAGAGGCAATTGGTCATGAGGCTACTTTTCATTATTTTACCTCATATCGATCCACAAAAGAGTGATCAATATATATATTCCACTATCTCTTACGCCGTTTATCTTTTTTCAAAGATATTTCTTGTTTTTGTCTTGGCAAGCCTTCATTTGGCATATCATGCCAATGACAGAACTTGATTGGAAGTCTCCGTACAAATATGACATGTTTTCTTTAATAAGTGAGCAGCAGTTCTGATTGCTCGTGTGAGTTACTACAGCTTTTGATACACTTATGCCTTTGTCAAAAACAAACAGAGCTTTGGGAAAAGGGGCTTTCGCGCTTCTCCGTGATGCATTATACCAAGCAAGCTATCACAAAATCATAGATTTATGAAATACATTATGCCTAACTGCCGAATGAATCATGAGGTAGAATAGTCCTTTGAAATATAGAAAATATAACTAAAGCAAAAAATTTCGACCCAGGCCAGCCTGCGCGCACTACACAGGCTGACATGGATAGATACCTTTTTCAGATGCATTAAACCCCCTTCTCGAAGAGCACGGCTCAAATTATACATTCTAGCTTATTATTCCATTTGAATTAGATTTCAACTTAATTAATTATCAAAATACCAAGGGCTCTGTAGGTGTTTTTATTTTTAAGACTAGGCCTAATCTTGAACCATTAAGATCGGATACCAGAGATCAAAGATCAGATTGTATGTTCTCTGTAGCCTGATCATCGATCTACGCTCTCCTCAAAAGCTCTTGCAGTTGAACTAAGCATCCGTAGGTTATCTTAGATCTTTACTTGTTAGATATTGGGCCTTTACAAAATACGGTTTAACGTGTCTTAACCCCTTACCAAAAAATGTGGAGTTTAAATGACTGAGAACAAAGCCTTTTTTAAAAACCGCATCTTCTCCTTTTCCTATATTTTTTACCCTGTCAAAGACAAACCTGCTCATATGAGCGCCATTTTATTTGTCTTCTACAAATGTTTTCAACTTGGACAGATCTCTATATTTTCAACTGAACAACTTTCGATAATGTCACGGAAAACTTATACGCTGATAAGTTCTTCATGAAAAAGACATGTGGTCTGAATTTCTCACATTATTATCAACAAAAATGTCATAACTCGACTCGTAATTACCAGATTTCGAGCTTTAATCCTCAATGTTAGTGAAATGGACTTTCTAGACCAGGAAAAAAAACCAAAGCAATTTCTAGAGCGTTTCTACCAGAATACTTCATAGAATATCGGACGGTGGAGATCCAAGATCAGACTTCATGTTTCGCGCAGTCTGATTTTGATCAATACCGTCCGCAAAAAGGCAGTCAGATCTTGACCTACATTGTCAAGAAAATCGAAATTTTGCTTGGCGCTCCAAGATGTTAACCCATCTACTTGCATAACATGATAAAAGCCCTGAAAGTGCTGAGAGTCAAGAAAGGTGCTTGTAAAGCGTTTGCCTGCCCAGATCGACTGAGTGGGTATAACTTTACATTTAAAGGACCGTACACTCACAGACGTCCCAGCCAATCAGATGGCTAGTTCTTTGAAAATAAATCAAATTTTGAATGGTTTGCGGAATCACCACTGGGGTATTTGAACGTTTGATGAATACACCCAAGGCCTTTCAAATCTTTGCACTTTTTAATTTCATCATTAGGAGACTACGTAAGAGGGAAGTATCTTTGTCTGTAAAGGACCTTATATAAGGACGTTAACATAATTAGTAAATAATTCATGATCTGCTACAAAACAGATGGCTTTTCTTTGCAATGTAGAATTAGGATAGACTGTTTTATAGTTGGTACACTCCTTGAACCTGTAAAATACTGGTGATACTCTGCTCTATCATTAGTAGACGACGAGAGAATAAATCATCTTTTTTGTAAAGGACGTTGTATAATGACGTTGACGTTGTGACATACGTTGATTACGTTATTAATGATCATGACAAGGTTGAACTGTAATTGGTACTTATTCACTTATTACATAACTGCCCTATATCAGTTATATTCCTGATACCTAAATTTTGCCCATATGATGTGATTTAGTGCATCCCAGGGCAATCACAAATACAAAAACTGAGCACCCGAAACAGAGTTTGTGCTAGATTGTGACACACTCCGCAAAATTACAGAATCTATATTCTCCCAGATGTACATTTATGCGTTATTAGCCTTTTAAGATTAGGGAAATATATTCTACTCCATTAACCTTTTGATAACATGACTTTTTTACGTCCGTATGGTATACAGTTGGCTTATATAGTTCATCATACAAGCATAGAAAATACGAAAAGAAAATGTTCGCGTGTGCAGAAGTCATCGTACGGAAACCTTTCACCACTTCTATAAAATCTGCTCGTGACAGCAGCTTAACTACTTATATTTTCTTCTTTATATAACTCTTTCAGTGCCAAATAAATAAAACCTCTTTCGTCGGCTCTAAACACAACCTATTGAAACTTGCAAAGATTTTGATTGTATAGGCTTGACTACATAAGCGGACGGTATAGATCAAAGATCAGACTGCACAGAAGGTGCAGTCTGATCTTGATCTATGCCGTCTGCAAAAGTCACTGTTTTCACCTGTGGAGTTGAAAAGGTTAATGCTTCAGTATATAGTCACTGTGGAAAATAGCTTTTGAGAACATTGTGCGAAAATGTGAAAATCCTGGCAATCAGTATTTTCTACTTTTCGGTCGTTATTTTCTACTCCTTCAAAGACAATACTCATCCGTACAATACCAGGTAGGCTTACCTAACAATCACATGGTTTTATGATCTCATGAAGACGACTTTTGAAAACATTGTTTGTGAAAGAAAATAACTGATAAGTATTTTTCTTTTCTCCACAGTTTTCTGTCCCTTCAAAGATGTGCCAAATTATTGAACCAGTTTCAGTTTGTTGTCTTCATATGCTTTCGATTTGTAAAACTGTTACTTTTCTGTGGTTTGGCAAAGAGTTAACTTATACCATGTGCCAAGGTACGAAGACAGGGTCCCTAAAACGTTTTACCTAATTATGTATAAATTTAGGTTCGAAGCGGTCAAATCTGTATGAAAGATAACGTCATGCTATGGAACATAAAGTTATATCTGAAGTACTTATGTACGTTTCTAATGCAGAATAATAAGATACGATCTTGACATGGTGTAATAAATATTTCTTTTGGCATTTAATATGGTAAAAGGATATGATGCAAGGCAGTTTTGTACGTAATCGCCTCTGTGTATGGGTGGGTCTGTGAGTGGGTGGGCGAGAGAGGAGCAGAAAAAGAGACTATACGTAAGCTGATTTATTGAAAGAGACCCCATCATCATCTTAACTCTAAACAGTCAAATGCCGAGCTCAGTCAGTAGCGTTCAGGACTTGAGAACAGGAGGGCGCTGTTTCAATCCCCACCTCGGCCAATTTCTTCCCGAAAATTTATGATAGTCATTGCGACAGGATTCATTCCTCTCTCACCGCTGACCATTGTTTTGACCATGGTTATGTGAGAAAGCAGCCAGTGGCTTGGAAAGAATGTTGTGCGGAATACTGGTAACAGGAACTCCAGGAAAGCATGAATAGGCGAGCTTGCAGCCGCGATTCGACTGAAATAATGTTGAAAAACGCGTTTAACACCAATCTATCAATCAATCAATCAATCAATCAATCAATTCAAACCGTCAATTGGATTATTTAAAAACAAATATATTGCGATCTCAAGCTTCATTTCGCCGGAAAAACATCAACGTATCGGACAGAGTAAATCCAAGTTCATACTGCCTTTATGAGAGCATTTTGAGTCGAGCTTATTAACGCAATAGTTGATTTACTTTTTTGTGCAAGAGTACACTTCATTGTTTGTTATACACTGCCGGTCGAAAACAGCAATAATAAGAAAAGGCAAGAGTCAAGCTTACGAGTCAAAACTAAAGTCACGAATGTATAAATAATACTTATAGTAGATAATTTATTATGTAGTCATGTTAAAAACAAAAAAAAAAAAGATTATATACTTCAAAAGAGAACCAAGACAAGCAATGAATAAATGTTTATGACACACCCCAAAACGATAAATTTGTCTAGTTTGGTTCCTGTTCTTACGAAACGTTGTGCATGAACAAGGAAACGATTCTTTTCCTGTTGCTCGTATTCCCTATTGTGATTTTTCTTTTCCTTGTCGAGTACAGAATGATGATTTATAAATGTATTTTACGACAATTCATCTTTTGTGATTCTGAAGGACCACCAGGTGCATACACGTCATTGAAAGTCATACATTTGTTTAAAGTAATAATCAAAATTATCTTCAAATGGAGGAATTGCTACAGGTGTGCTGTGTCCTTTAACTTTGTTCTTATTACAATTCTTCTCTTCTTGAGTGGCATCTCTCATTCGTGTAGCCATGTATTTGTGCTTCTGTACTGATGGTCTTTAGAAACACCGTAACAGATAGAAACTACACTTAAAGTGAATGTGAGTGTGAGTGAGCCTCGGTGATAAAAAGCATCGGATTTGTGGTCAAGAAATACTGTTTCCATCTGCACGAGTCAAACACATCACTAGTGTTTCTCCGACGTATCCGAACTGATGAAAGCGGCCGTAAACACCATTCATCCAAACAAAGAAGGAAAATACAGTTTATAACGACCAATGAAATGCCGCGCCAGGTATTGTTGTTACGTTGCTGAAATAAAATATATCACATAAATAATTTAATTTGAGAAAATAAAATATAAATGTTGTAATTTCTAAACTTTTTGCACCAGAATACATGAAGAGTTAAGGGTTAGAATGGCTCTGTCATTTTTTAACACTGATGTGTCGTTGTACATTAATGTCAACAGATGTTAAGTTTTTTTCTCACGGTTACAGTGAAGAAAGTCACCTTTGCACTAGAGAAAAATCCAGTTTGGTAAACATTTTAACCTTTGACCCGGAAATGCAAGTGTAAGACCCGTTAAAATTGAATCCTGACCGAGCGCGACATAAGGTGGTTTTGCGAACATATGGATCCTATATCAGATTGCATGGAACGCGCCGTCTGATCTGAGATCTACACTTTCCGATACAGTTGTGAGATATTCCGAGGGGAAACTGACGGCATTTGAATAGTGATCAATTCGTTTTCATTCGGATCGAAATTGTCTCTTTCATCCAATATGTCAGACAGTGTAAATCTGTAATGGGGCCGCTTTTTTGTACAGTCTGACCTGAATCGTGATCAACCTTAAGTATCAACTCTTTACAAGATGATAAAAACCATAGACTGGACAAAATTGAAAGCATTTGCGGACAAATGTGGCTAAAATGATAGGTTTCGTCTTTGGGTAGAAAACAGTGTGGTAAAAAGGAGAAAAAAATGGTTATAAGGATTTTCCACCTTTTCACAGTGCTTTCAGAGGGCTTTCACTGCGTGGTCCAACGTAGGATCGATTGGTGAAGAGATGAATAAAGTCCTCGAACAATTAGAAGAAACTATGCTCATAATTGTATCAAATATAAACTTTCACTCGATTACATTTATCTTAGTGTAGTTAAGAAAATCACAACTTCTGATTGGCTAAACCATTTGGTTTTGAAGCATCGGAAATGAAGAAAAAACATAGCCTACACATCAAAGGTTATTAATATATGCAGGCGACAAGTGCTCAATTTCTTTTGATATGCACCCAGTATTAAACCATTGACAAGAATCTGTCGGGGGGGGGGGGGGATATGAAAACATTGTTGCAGTTAAACGGCCTGGAATTCTCGCTGGGATTTCAAAATGTCTCAGCTGAGAGGTACGTCAAAGTGTGTCATATTTAATATTACCCTTACATAACATAGAACAATCTTTAAGTGCACTTATTGTTGACGGGCTCAATTAAGAGCTGATGGTATACAAGGACGTACCGACTGATCTGACATTTACAATATTCGATTGTTCATTTATTCTTCTGGAAAAAATACCTTGATTCTGTGATATTTTTTTTCCAGTGAATGAAAATGAGCCGTGCTCTATGAAAAGTGGGGCTTAATGCATCTGCGAAAAGTATCGACCCAGGTCAGCCTGCGCAGTCCGCACAGGCTGACCTGGGCCGAAACATTTCGCTATTGGTCAATTTTCTGTATGCCCAAGGACCAGTCTATCTCATGATTAAGTTAGTTGTCAAAAAGAAGTGGATCGTATGGATCCCTAGGTATGTGATGGCTTGCTTGGTACCATGGATCACGGAGATGCATTAAGCCCCCTTTTGTCAGAGCATGGCTCAAATATTTTTTTGTTTTCCTTTATCTGCGATAGGAGGTTTGAATTCAGATAAACGGTACTCTGGCAAAAGTGCTGTAAATGTATCTTTGTAATGTATTAATCCCAGCAAGTCGCTGCATAACTATTTAGTCTGAAAAACCAGCTGAATCATTAGTTTGAACGGTCCTTTGACATGCAGAAAATTTCACGATAGCAAAGCCCCGCCCGGGTGGCTCAATGGTGAGCGTGTCGGACTCATGACCTGGTGGTTGTGAGTTCGATACCCGGTTGAGGCGAACTTTCTTTCCGGCGTATTTTCGCCTCTCACCTCTGCTGAAGCATGTGAGAAAAGTAGTCGGTGGCTTTGGAAAGAAAGTTGTGTTAGTACTGGTGTGAGAAAGCCTGGAAACACGTGTGCATCACCGACCGCCATGATATGACCTTAGCTGTTAAAGTGGCGTTAAACCCCAATACAACCAACCAACATCACGATAGCAAAATGTTTCGATTCAGGTCAGCCTGCGCGGACTGTAAAGGTTGACATGAGTCGATAGTTTTTGCAGGTGCATTAAACTTTTTTATTGATATACATGTTCTTGTAAAGATTCCTCTTTATTATCATAATGATACAATGTTCACGTTCAAGTGGTAATTCCTCTCACAGTATGGTTCGAACCCATAATCCCTTTTTATGAGGGTTGATTGCTACACAAGCCAGTACAGCCAACAAGCTTCAGTTAATTAGGCTCGTTTGCTATTTTATGTCAATTTACTTCATGCTTACGATTTTTTACGAGACTGAAATTCCATAAAACGCGTTACATAAGAATGATTTTAAGAGATTTTAATCCTTACTTTGAAGGAGGTTTCAAAAACGAGGCTAGAGATATCCCTCAAGCATTAAAAAGGTTTAAAAAAGACGAGTATTAAAACCCATTTAATCTCAGTTTTATTCCTCTTACAGCAACATCGTCTTTACAAACGAGGGAAGCCTATGCAGGAGTATGACCTTTAACCTTATGAACGCATGCATTTAAATGATTTTTTTTTGGCAAAAGTAGACTACCATTAGCTGCCTCCAACGACCAATAAGTTATCATTTTAACTTTTCAATGTATAAATTTCGACACTTCACAATTTGCTTAGATCTACCTGACGAAGGGGTGGCTCGTTTTAACTCCGTGTATTTGCTATAGAATGACAACAAACGATATTAATATAAATGTAACTATATTCATTTATTTTCCGGCCAAAGGTTAGAGGATAGCTCAGAGGTTAGAGTATCTGACTCGTGATCTGTTGGTTGCAGGTTCGAAACCCGGTTGAGGCAAACACTCTTTCCGGAGATTTTTCGCCTCTCACCTCTCATGCATGTGAGAAAAGCAGTCAGTGCATTTGAAAGAAAGTTGTGTCAGTACTGGTGTGAGAAAGCCCAGAAATACATGCGTGAGTGCTCTGACCGCAGTAATATGACCTAAGCTGTTAAAACGGCGCTAAACTCCAATACAAACAAATCAAGCCTCTACAATGATGTATATTCAAAGCCGCCTGAAAGCATCAAGTTGTGTACATGTAATCGTAGTGAAAATAAAAATGTAACTCGTAAAATTCAAGTAGTCTTTCACAGAGAAATCGTTAATGAGATAATAAAATATAACCTTTAACTCTTTTCCAAACACTGACATTCTAGACTTGTCCAAATTAAGAGCATTTGCAGACGACAAAATAAATGTGACTCAAAAAATGAAATTTGTTTTGCGAACGGAAGAAAACATTGCGGGAAAAGGAGAAAATGCTGGATAACAGCATTTTCTCCTTTTCCCACAATGTTTTCAAAAGCGTTCTTTCTTACGATTGTTAAAAAGTCGGGATTGTGTGGTAAAGGATCAAGCTTTAATGCACCGTTTCATCTAACTGTACCAACTCGTATGTTGCAAAATCAAAAGAATCAATTTTGTGCTTGATCGGACAAAATAATAATATTTGACCTCTGTGATGATGATGATGGTTGATTGATTGATTGATTGATTGTATGGTGTTTAACGCCGTTTTCAACATTACTTCAGTTATATCGCCTTGGCCAGTGCACCTATCAATGCTTTCCAAATGTTTCTTTTACAAGTACTCCGCACAATATTTTATAAACCACTGGCTGCTTTCCCACATAACCATCGTCGAAACAATGGTCAGCGGTGAGAGAGGATTGAATCCTGTCGCAATGACTATCATTAATCCTCAGAAAGAAATTGGCCGAGCCGAGGATCGAACCAGCGACCCCTGTTCTCAAGTCCTGTGCGCTACCGACTGAGTTACCGGGGCTCGACATAATGATAATGAATCTTAGATAATGAAATCAAAGTGTAAAGTAACGTTATACAAATGCTACTTTTATTATTATTATTATTATTATTATTATTATATATTTTGTAAAGTTGAGGGGATTAGTAATTCGACTGAAATCCGTCAAAATAATCCTGATTAAGCTTAGGAAATTTCAGCAAAACTTAACTGACTAATGTTGCTAGAAACGTATCGAATTACGTTTCTTGTCATTTTTCCCCACTGCCAAAAGTAAACCCTTTGACAGTTCACAGTTGTGCAGTAGGTATTTTAGTTTGTTTGAAGGACCTGGATTTTTCCGGAATCAAGGCTGGTTTAATTAGAATATTCTAAACAAAATCGGACTGTAAAAAGGTCAGAGTGCATGTTTCGCACAGACTTATCTTGATCTATACTGTATTTTTATGCGACTTACATCGATCCGGGCACCGAAAAGGATTATGAACGATTTACAGTTACAAAAAAACCTTACATCTAAAGGCATCGTGAGTTCATTCAAGCTGTGTAAATCAAAGTATTTATAATACTTTTGAGAAAATGACCAGCAGGCACTTCACATTTTTGTCTGAAAATATTAACCTTTGTCGTCATTAGGCTTGAAAAATCAGCCTAAATGCTAATTTTCTCTATGATAAAATCGCGAAAGAACGCGGTTACCAGTGGGGTCGAATGATTTATTTCCCTTTGTAGGTCTCGAAGGAATGAAGATTATTTTTTTTTTCATCATTTCGTTAGAATCGAAATCTTTGATCTTTGAATTGCATAAAGAATATACCAATTTCAGACCGCATGTCCGTTAAGAAAATACAGTTAGTTGAGCCTTTTAGTTTTGATGTCAGTGGAATAACAACTAGATTATTAATAACATCAGATACACGGAGCGCGTAGAACACTCATGCATCATAGAGAAAATTCGCTCAGCAGGGTCTTGCGGTTTTCTTTGAAGGACAGTAACGAAAAAGTCTGCTAGTTTTTTTTAGACTGAGTCCTTTAACTGTGAGTTGTTACAAAAACTTAATACTGATTAAAGCTTTCCAAACACTTTGTATCACAGCGTTGCAACTTTGTATCTGTTTTGATCTGCCTCTGTCCGTGTTTTACCGGAAGTACATGGCGCCTAAAAGAAAAAGAAATATCCAGCTGCAATAAAAGTAAATCCCAGTGCTTTGTATGTAATTTTATAAATGTAAAACTAAAATGTAACCGAAGAAAACCGTTCCGTTTATTGTAACGTCATTAAAATCGACTTTGTCAGGTAAATAACGTTACATGTAGCTCATTTCTTTTGTCGAAATACGCATAGGGGTCTGTAGTTTGACTCCTGTCACCCGTAGACTATATATTGTAAACAAGGGATTTAACTTTGTACAGACCGTTACTCGGCCCCCGATTACAAAAAACAATGTATCTTTCTTACGCAAACAGTTATTCTCCTTATTCTTTCGACAACTGAGAGCTAAAACATTTTCCTACTAGAAAAACACAACTGTTTGTCAGTGGCTAATGTAGTCTGGCTGCTACGGTCGCTCGAACTTGTAAACTTGCTCAAAAATCTGCGCCATTGACAAGGGTTCGTACATCCGACTTTCAAGATATAAAATGCACTTTAGATCCAATGAAACACAGCATTAGCGGTACACACCCTTTAAACATGTTTCAAAAAATTACTGACCTATAGTCTTTGTCTTCCATAACGACGAAACGCCTCAGAATTCGTTGAATTTGTGATCCAGAAGCAAATTTCGTAGAGCTGCCGCCATCTTATGTCATGTGACACTGTTTTGAACGGGAAATTTGATTGGTTGATATGTAGTGACAGTCGCGCATTCAACCAATAAAATTTTCGTGCAGCTGCTGACATCGTTTGTCACGTGACACTGTTTGGAACGAGGAATTTCATTGGTTGATATGCGCGACTGTTAGTGTCGAATGTACGAACCCTTGTCAATGGCGAAGATTTATGAGCGAGTTTACAAGTTCCAAGGACTGTAGTAGCCAAACTACATTAGCCACTGACAAACAGTTGTGTTTTTCTGGTAGAAAAATATTTTAGCTCTCAGGTGTCGAAAGAATGAGGAGAATAACTGTTAGCGTAGAAAAGATACATTGTTTTTTGTAATCGGGGGGCGAGTAACGGTCTGTACAAAGTTAAATCCCTTGTTTACAATATATAGTCTACGGGTGACAGGAGTCAAACTACGGACCCCTATGGAAATACGCATTTAGCTCTTTTTTTAACAAAACTTTTTTTTTTTTCGTTTCACCATTGGGAAGAAGGCTTTAAAAACATAGTGGGAGCAGGAGAAACTTTACCAACACTTTTTCCGCCACAGGCGAACACAGGGACTTTTTGCAGACGGCATAGATCAAGAGCAGACTGCATAGAACGTGCAGTCTGGTCTATATCTTAGATCCGCTTGTTTAGCCAAGCCTATATGATAAAAAAATCTTTCTGAGATTCAGTGGATTATATTTTCACCCGCTGAAAAAGGTTGAGTTTATATATTTGGCGCTGGAATACTTAAAAGGGCAAACATTAGATTTATGAGATAGTTATTTAGGTACCAGTGATAATAACAATAACAACAGCTGCGATTCATTCAATCTATTTCTTCATCTAGATTGTAGTATGTGTACATATTAACCATTAAGCTGCTGAATTAACTCTTTACCAAACGACAAAAGTTTAGACTGGTCCAAATTGAAAGCACTTGCAGACGACAAAATATACGTAACTCAAAAATTGAAATTTGTTTCCAACCGGGTAGAAAACATTGTGGGAAAAGGAGAAAATGCTGATTACCAGCATTTTCTCCTTTTCTCACAATGTTTTCGAAAGGCTTATATCTCAGGGTCGTAAAAACCAGGGATTGTTTGGTAAAGGGTTAATTAGAAAAAAAAAAAGATTTCCAGCCAATAGTGATAACCTATAGTTTATGATAGAGAAAAAAAAAAGCACATCGGAGAAATCTCACCATGTCGGACAGTGTAGATCAAAGATCAGACTGCATGTTCTGTGCAGTCTGATCTTGATCTACACTGTCCGCAAAAGCCCACAAAGTCGCGCTTAGCAGCCTAAGTGCTAAAGCTGTATTTCATGTTATTATTTTTGTAAATGGTAATTGAAAACCCATTTTTTTTCTCGAACACCCAGTGAAGTTACATCAGTTGAGTTGTGTTGGGTTGAAATTTAAAAGAAAACAAACACGAATGTAAAATAAGTAATGAGCAATCAAAATTTTGGGGGCCAAAAGCGTGAAATGTTTCCACAAACTCCCAAAATAACAAATACGAATTTTCCCCTTTGCAAAAGACAGCCTTAAAAAAACCACAGAGTAAACAGGGCGTTCTCACACGGATCACAAAGTAACGGGGGACGAGAAGTTTGCCCTCTGTCTGTCCACCAATCTGTTCGCACAGGCTTTCTCATTGAAAGGTTAGAAAACATTGTAGAAAAAGATGGTAAACCACTTCCGTAGGGTCGTTAAAACTGGGGATTATTCGGTAACGGGCTAATTCACCTTTCTGCCGAGTCTCGAATATCTTTCCCCTGTGTTATTTAAGCTCTAACCAAAAGGGGGGCTCTTTACTGTTGCCATATAAAACTGTAGATCTTGTTTCAAAAGGCATGTGCACTCAATTACTAAGTGCGCAGAAGTCAGTTATTTTTACACATATTTTAAGAATTTGGAGAGTCAAAAAAGTAAAACCAGACAAAATATAGTTCCTTATCAGATGGGGCCAACATGCATTTGTTGCAAAATTGTCACAACTCATAGCCGTAAAGGCTACTACTAGACGCCCCAGGAACTATTTATAAGTGACACCAACAATGAAATCTGTTATTGTAAGGCATCTTTCTTCTTGGTATGATTAAAAAGACGCGGGGGGGGGGGGGGGAACAAGCGACTGTTGCCTTGTTTGTAACAATTGTAAAATTGTAACAAGCAGCATTTCTATTTACCCTGACAGGGGTTGTGGATTGTGGATTTAGCTTGGCAAAAAACCTTACACGAATGTCATTGCAACAGGATTCATCCCTATCTCATCACTTAACACAATTCTATTGTTTCTTAAATGTTGAAAAACAGTTTGTGGCCTTGAACGGGTGCTGTGCAAAGCACGAGATGAAAAAATTTAGGATGCATGAATAGGTGCTCTGACCGCCACGACATAAATGAAGTACTGTTTGAAATGGCGTAAATACCAAACAACCATTTAAACTATTTTTGGGAGCGGATATCTTAGAACTGTGGGAGCTTTCAAAATATTTGTGTGGTACTTGGTAAAAAAAGTAGTGCTTTGATTTATTTGCAGATTTTATCAGATTATAAATACATACTGCAAAGAAAGAAACGCACCTTTTTTTTTCAACCCCTCGTGATTCAAATACAATGTTCTAAATTTCAAACCATTTCATTTGATAAAAGAATAAATCCATCTTGCGCGTTATTTACATCATAATTTGTCCGGTATTAATTCCATTATTCACATAATTCATTTAAAATAGAGGGTTAGCATAATTTCTGTAGTAAAATCAGTATCTCGTATGACCGTCATTAACTGCTATGGCACCACGTACTCATCTGGTCATAGAGCTCACAAGATCGTTCACGGTTGCCATAGGGATTGCTTGCCACTCTTCTACTAAGGTCTGTTTAAGTTGGTCAATGGATGCAGGGGCAGGATTACTGCGTCTCACGTCGGTCGAGTACGTCCCACAAATGTTCTATCGGAGATAAATCCGGGCTGTAGGGTGGCCATTGCAGAACACGGACGTTGTTGGCGGCCAAGTAATCACAACAAATTCTGGCAACATGAGCCCTGGCGTTGTCCTGTTGGAAAATGGGTTTGTTCTGACGCACAAACGGGATGACTACAGGCGCCAGAATGATGTCGCGATAACGTAGGGCCCTAAGAGTCCCGTCAATGAACACTAGGGGTGTTTTATGGCCGTGACATATACCGACCCATACCATTACACCACCTCTACCGAATCGATTAACCTCTGAAACGCAAGAATCAGTATAACGTTCATTCCGACGTCTGTAAACACGCTTACGTCCGTCAGATCTGTAAAGCAGATTCCGGGACTCGTCCGTGAAGAGAACTTGCCTCCAAGTACGTTGATGAAAAATGTTGGGTCGATGTGCGGTCAACCATGTTATCCTAACCTGGCGACGTCAAGCATTTAATGCTCTGTTCCGCACAGTTTGGACAGAAATTGGATTGTTGTGGAGATCTTGAGTTCGATCAGCGGTCTCTGTTGCGGTCCTGAACCCATCTCAAAGGTGAGACAACCTGGTGAAACGGTCCTGCCTAGGGGTCGTTACTCTGGGACGGCCACTACGTGGTCAGTAGTCCCAGTGCGTGTCAGACGCTTGCACAGACGAGATATCGTTGATTTATGCACGTTATTTAAAGTGTCTTGCCACTGCACTTTGAGTCTGTCCACCAAGCAGCATTCGTACGGCAGCTTGACGCTGATTTTGACGTAATCGTGGCATGCTCACAATAGCAGTTAAGACTGTAGCCTTTTACTTGCCAATATTTAAGCTTCTGTTTGCGCAGAGGTTGATTTCATAGGGGGCATTTCATGTACACTGGCACGGGATTGTTGAAAATGTACATTTTCCTAAGTATCACGTGATGACAAACACGGGCAGAAAACTTTTTTTTTTTTATCGCATGCATTAGAATACGCGTAGATTACCATAAATATCCATTTGCTATCTAAAGGCAATGACCACAAGAAAAAAAAAAGTTTGGACTTACTTAAGTGGTTGCGTATGTTTTTCGTCCTAGTATACTAGTATATCTTATGCTAAATCTAATCGTGACGGCTGCGACATTAAGAAATAACTGAAATTTTGATACTTCAATCAAATAGTTTGTACTTCGAAATATTTATCAATTTGAAGTGGATTTAAATGGAGCGGGGACGTCCTGATCATGCAGGATCTGACATAAGTTGACATTCGTGATAAAAGTTCATCAAATGATTCTAGAAAAACATAAAAACCCGACTCACTTCTCTGAAAGAGGCATTGAATGACGTCACATATGTCGTCACATAATCCTTATCTCAGACGTGTGTAAGTTAAGAAAGTTTGCAACGGGTATATCACGCTTAACAAAAGGGAGCTTATGTGATTTAAAATTTCATTAAACGAGTCTAGAAAAATGTTTTCTGGCTAGCAATATTTTGTAAATGATTTTAATACAAAAAGGCTACGGATGTCAAGTTATTTTTATCACATAAAGATATCTCACAAAATAAAGATAATAATATGCAAAACCACAAATGCGCACGTGGTAATATCCATGCATAAACCCGATGACGTCATATACTAGTATGCTGTCACATAATGCATTTCCAAAACGTGTGTACAAGAAAATTCGTAATGGGTCTATTACACTGAAAATAAGAGGGGTTATTTGATTAAATAAGTGCAGCAAGAAGGCTTGAGAAAATACTGCAGTGCAGTTTGCCATGAGCAAGCAGTTGAGCAGCGGTTCTCTCTTTTCTTGGAAATGTTATTATACTCATTCATCTAACAATGAAAAAACTTCAACAAGCGTTTACTTCAACTGCATTGTCCAACTTTCCCTCGCTGTATGGCATAGAGCCATTTTACAGGCAGTTAAAGAGACCAGAACAAGCCTACTTGTAAACTTACATTAACTCATTCCTAGACAGCAATATTGTCAACCTTTTTCAAATCGAAAGCATATGCAAACGAGAAATTAGATGAGACGCAGAAGTTAAAGGCCCAGTAATGGCCAAAATATCAAAGCAGGTGTCATAATACATTTAAATTTAGATCATACCATTTAAAAGTATGAAAAATATTGTGGAGATGACAGTCTTTTATCGTGTGGTCGGGCCATATGTTAGTTGCTGGCAGAAAAAAGAATTTTAAAATCAGACAAAAAGTAAACAAAAGACACAGCTACCTGGCGGGTTTTAACCTAGTTTTGAAATTAATTTCTGTGTCAGCAACTAACACTTGGACCGACCGTACGATGAGAGATTGTCATCTTCACAATAATTTCCATACTTTTAAATGGTATGATATAAATTCAAATGCATTTAAACAGCCGCTTTGTTTACTTTTGGACTTTATTGTTACTTTAATATTTGCCTTTGAGAGGATAGAAAACATTGGCAGAAAATACTGGTTACCAGCAATTTCTCTTTATCTCACAATATTTCCAAAGGCTCCTATCCTAAGGGTCGTTAAAACACTGGAATGGTTTGTTAAGGGAAAAGTTAAACCTGTGATCATCCGTTACCTGGCACTAAAACATAGGAGTCATCAATCGTTTGATGTTGAAAGGCGAAGGAGTTTTAACCTGGTTGACCCGACTTTGATCCCCACTGGAGCAGGTCATTGCTAAAGAGACTTTTGGCAAATGACAACGGCATTCATGAATAAGGGCAGGCAGTAAATTCATTCTGTTGTAGATTAAAACTTGACTAGACGACAAACTTCAAACTCGTTCAAATTGAATGCATTTGCAGTCGACACCTGTGCCTCCAAGTCTGCAGTTTGTCATTCGAAGAATAGAAAAGCCTGTGGAAAAAGAAGACAATGCCAGCTTCAAGTTTTCAAATGTCTTTCTCCTCGAGTTCTTTTAAACATGACATTGTTTTGAAAAGGATTAATGTCACGATTTCGGACCACACAGTATTTGTATTTCGTTGAAAACCTCTGCTAATGATGTATGGATTGAGAAGGGCTATTTGATAACTAGATAGAATTTTATGCAGTTTTAGAATAAAAAAAAAATCAGTCGATTTTTTTTTCTGGAGGTGGGCTATTTATATACATGTTCATAAGGTTGAATCGAAGCACACTTACTTAAATCTAGAAGTATGCTTCAAGAACATTGAGATGGGTTTTTTTTTGTCGTTTCTCGTTTTCTAGAGCTGCGTTCTCGTGTTTCAGTCAAATGTCGGAAGTGATTAGATGTGATAGAAACTTGACATTCTAGCCTTGTACCAAGTTGCCTAAATTTGTCTTCACGTTAATTCAAGTGGCAGTACTGATACAGCTGTTCAAACCATCATTCTAACCCATTACCTTACAGGATATATTGAAATATACATCTGTCTAGTACACATGGCACTGATGAAAAGTGTTTGGAGGAAAGGAAAATAGCTTCCATCGAATATATGCCATTCAAAATATCTGTCAATGAATACCTGTGTATCGGCCATTAAAAATATTATTTTTGACATCTGTCATTAGAAATACTGGCAGATAAAGCATGGGCACTTTTAGGACAAAGTCTGGGATAAGATCGTCATTATATATTCATGACTAAGGGTTTCTTTTTTGTTTAACCGTGAATGGAAATATATTCTGTACATGGAGGTGTACGCGTTCTTCTCCGTGGAAAAGATGTACCTGAAAGTTTAGAGCGAAAAAACATGGCAAAGATGCAATGGGAATGCCAACAGGTTATACAAACAATATAAAAAGAAATTTAAAAAAAATCCAATAAAAATCACTTTCACATATCAAAAAGAATACAGAAAAAAAATATGTCACTTTATTCAAACTTTGTCCTGTTTACAACCGGAAATGCAGGACTCATAAACGTCGACATAAACTACTTTTGCGGTGAAAAGAAGATCTGTCAAGTACGGAGGGACTTGTTTTCTTCTCGTCCACGCAAATACATAGCTGTCGGTTAAAAGAGAAAAATCTGTTTCTTTTAGCACATACGATAACCTTTGCACCCCTTTTAGTATCTTGTCATATGTGAGAAATGGCTGTCAGACAATTTTTCCTCCTGTAACAAATGATATAAACAAATATACGTACAGCCTCAAAGCCACTCGTGATGGAGTGTTATGTAATGTTAAATACGTCATTCATAATGTAAAAAAGATAAATGGCTCTTACAACCTTTTTGCGTTTAACTGACAATAAATACGACATATAGTCGGCTCAAAGAATGTTAAGTGTGCAGAAAGTTGTGAGGCATTGTCCTTTTAACGGGATTATGGTTAATGATAAATTGTGTGAGTGATGCATGCATATCCTGCTCCCGTAGCCTGGCCTCAATAAACTAGTATTTGGTGCAGAGGGCTTAGCCATGAAGCGGTGAGGTTTCAAGTTTGAACTCCGACCAGAGTGATGTATACAAATTAATATACAAGACTTTGATCATAAACAAAGAGAAATTTCAAGTCTCTGTTTATTTTAGTGAAACTGAGGGCTTAAAATCATGTAGACTGAAAGAAAATTTCGAAATATTTTTGCTAAGAAAACGACACATGTCGTAATAAGTAGTTCGACTTTAAGTTTAGAGAGTAAAATTTATAAATTTGAACATGAAGAAAGAGAAAACTCATCGGAATAAAAATTTTAATGCTTTGTCATATTTCTGTCCAGAGCTTAATAGTCGAATAGGTCAAGCATTTACAGACGGGTAAAGCCGATGAAAATGAATATTTTATTTAGACTATTTATTATATTCCTATTGGTGAATTACTGGGATTTCTCAGTGTATTATTTTTTCAGTTTTTCACAGTGAATAACATCACTAGTGACGATATGGTATCATCACTAGTGATGATATAGTTTTAGAATGTTTGCCGGAACTACTCTTTTCCTAAATCTCTCACACACTAATGTTTCTGTCTCTGCTTCAAACATCTTTAGTAAACAACAGTGCAGTGAAAAGATTTTCGCTACAGTCTTTCCAAACAACCCTGAGTTAAAGACCTTGTGGGAGAAATCTTTTGAAAACATTTCGAGAAAAGAAGATAGGTTTTTTGGGAGAGAGCTCTAGGAAAATATTGTGGAAAAACGAAAAAATACTATCAATCAGCATTTTCTCCATAATGTTGTCTATCCTATCAGGAAACCTAAGATCTTTTGTACCAATTTAGTATTTCTTACTTGGAGATGTTTTTAATTTGGAAAAGTCTTAAACTTGTCATGTGGGAAAGGGTTACTGTTTCTTTTAATTTCATATGGCTGGTTTTAAATTTTAAAAGCGCAAAACAATGCATGCCTTCAAATGGAGAGATAAATGACGTAATATACCCTCGAGCGTTACGTCATCTGTTGCGTCAGCTGCTTCTGCCAAAAATATTCATGTGTTTGTACAAAAAAGTACTATACATGTATACCTACCGTTCTTGTTAATTATTAGCAAACAAAGGGAGAATTAGGAATATACCGTTGTGTCCGGTAATCTTGCGCGTCCGGTAATCTTGCGCACTTCGGTAGATTCCTGTTTCGCGAGTTTGTTTGATAAATTCTACCCGTTTCTGCAGTTTTTCTTAGACCATAGGAATTTGGAATAACAGAGAAACCTTCAGAAAGTAACTATAGCTAAATTTTGTACCTGAGAGTGTCTAAAGTTTGTCTATGACATCATCCTGACTAATTATCCATAAACACGCCCCATGACCCAATTCCCGATTAGGCTGGCTGTAACACTTTTTACCTGTCAGTTAAACGAGCAATTTATGTCTCCTCACAACAATGAATCAATTAAACATATATTTTACAACTTTATAAGATATTAAGGAACAGTTTTAACATAATTTTCCTTATTTACGTGCAAACTTTATCAGACACAGATTCATTTCCTATTTGCCGGCATTTTGTCAAAGTTCTGAATCAAAGGCCGAAATCGAGCATAATTATTTCTTTTCTACAAATTATTCTTTGTATGGGCCACAAATACTTTAGAAATCCTTTGCATTGACGTCATTTATCGAAGTGCGCAAGATCACCGGACATTTGTATGCCGGATAAAACCTCACGGTGATCGTTTACTTCTTAAAAGTTCGTGTTGTTCGGGGAATCGTTCTATAACTATCTTGAGTCATAATTTAGATGAAATATTTCTATAAATAGATAAATAGCTGTGGGGATCTAACTATTCATTTTAGTGTCATAAGTAAACAGTCGTTTGCTTAGGTGCGCAAGATTACCGGACAGCATCGTAATAAATAGAATAATCAACTGTTGGTGTGTGATATTAAAAATCTGTCACTCGAATGGGGTTTGATGCGGTTAAAAAACTCGTCCTTTGAACTCGTTTTTCAACCGCATCACACCCCATTCTAGTGACAGATTTTTAATATCACACACCACCAGTTGATTGTCCTCTATTTACATTCTTGTACCTCATCTCTGTGACATTTTCAATTCAATTCTTGATTAAGGTATTTATCTAAAGAAATGATGCGAAGGCATAATAATTTCACTCTTCAAGAAAGTAGACAGGCATTGCCCTTCAAATTTGCGTGGAATTACCTTGTTGGGTTGCTTTTCGAAACTTTTCATCACTGAAATAAATAAGCGAGGAAAAATGCTATCGCTCTGACGCGCAGTTCAGTTTCAGACAAGATAGATCTACTGTTCATGGAATGGTTACTTCATCAAATCTTGCCAAGAACTTTTTTTAATATATAGATGAGACGTTTTTGTGCATTTTGTAGATATCAAAAAATGCTTTGATTGCATATGTATGAACGCATTGCGCATTGTGGTTAAAACTATACAAATTGGATATCAAAGGTAAAGTTTTGATTAAAACATATGCACTTTTAATTAAAGTCATGTGTATTTTTTTTTCAACGCCCAGTCGGGCTGAGGCAAGGCGACATAATGTCTCCGATTTCGGTATCCTTTGTCTCTGCGAATCTATACCTATGTTAGCGTGGAATTGTTATTGTAGATATAGAACTTTATTATCATGTTATTATTAGCATACGGCATGGCAATTCTTGCAAGTCGCAACGCGAACTTCAAGAGCATCTCGATACACTTCATGAGTATTGGGGTTTACAAGTAAATGAAGCCAAACTAAAAAAAAAAAAAAAATTTCAAAAAGTTGAAAGTTGAAAAAAGTTGAACGCTATAAAAGTATAACCCCATGTTGTACTTTGTTTGTACCTGGGTGAATAAAAGGATTGTTCTGTTCTGTTCTGTTCTGGTATAACGATGCTACTTGTTAATTGTAACCGATGCTTTTAATGAAGGGTCTACATCTAAGCCCTAACTGACAACAAAATTTGCTACAAAAAATAGGTTGAGGCATGTCTACACTAGCAAACATTTGTTAGTAAACACCACCAAACACCGTGTTTGCTATTGTTCGTAAACAAAAGGTTGCTAGTGCAGACCAGTCAGCAAACATGACCAAAATGTGTTTGGTGATGTTTGGACATGTTCATTTTTGTTTGCTCAGTTTGCTGGTGTTTGGTGGTTTTAAGATAAATTGTTCAGCTGAAGGCTGCCTTGTTGTCACTATAAGAATAAAGTTTTTTTTTTTTCAAACATCATTTATGTACGAATTAGTTTCTCGTTGTTAACCTTTCACGAATGCTTTTTTCATGGTGTTTGCTGGAAGTATTTGTTAATTACTTGTAGCGATAGAATTCTGTTCTGTTCAAAATTCTGTTATCGTGTGATGGATGCATCACATCACCTCCAAACACCCACCAAACCTTGTATGGTATTGTTTGTTATAGTGTAGACAACCCACGGATAAACATGAACAAACAAAACCAAACAAAAGTTTAGTGGTGTTGGCAAACATATTTTTACCAGTGTAGACGGGCCTTTAGTAATCATTACAAATTTTTATGGCTTGTTTTTCTGATTTTTTTTTAAAAGCAGAAATTTATGTTCCTGTTTGCTTTACACAAATCCCGAGAGTTTTTAAACAAACCCAAATTGATAATTTGATTAAAGATTGGCCAGGTACAATAACATTATAGAAGAGATATTTGTAAGACTATTCTCTTATACAACACGCTTTGGTTACGAGTCATATTTAGATATTTTATCAGGGGATATAAGAATTTATTTCACAGGATTCCATTTACGAATCGAAAGTGGCACATACAGCACCCCCAAACCACCTCCCCACCCACCTCGTTCGGAAAGGTTTTGTCCTTACTCCAATGTAACACTGAAATACTTATCGTTTTATGCCATAGTGACAAAGATTTTTTCAAAATTATTTTTGGACCCCACACTTTCCTTTACACCAAACTTTGCAGTCAGTTTACAAATGTGTTTAACTGTTGCATTTCCTAGAGAAAAATATAAGAAAAGTGCAATCTATGTAAAACATGCTACCACTAAAAGATTGGAAATGTTACAAAATTATGGCTTTTTAATTGTTCATCCTCTAAAGCTAAAGAAGTTCTACTTTTCAGACTGAACCTCTTTCTTTCCTATATTTCTGTTTGTTCTAGCATCTTCATGTACCACGATGTACAGTATATTATTATACTGCAAAGAAATTTCTCGTGATCTGATTGGATAATATGCCCCGAACATTATATATCATGTACACTGGCAAAACCAACGTAAAAGCAGTTTCCCTTTCGGGAGCCCAGTATACATGACTACAACATAACATCCAAAATGGCGGCGTCGATCAAGATTAACATCAAGATTATGCTCCAAACTGCACGGTTTTCCAAGGTTTCAGTGACGTCAGTTCCCAGTGACGTCAGTTTTTAGCTCCACTGGCCAAAGGCCAGCGGGCTTATGTCATGGCCTGGTGTCCGTCGTGCGTCCGTCCGTGCGTGCGTTAACTTTTTTTTTCAAACTTCTTCTTCTCTGAAACTACCCATCCAAATTTGATGAAACTTCACAGAAATGATCCTGCCATGGTCCTCTTTAGAATTTCTTGAAAGAATTTGATTCCTTCAAAAACTCTGGTTGCCATGGCAACAAAACTGAAAAATATTGGACATCTTTGAAAATCTTCTTGTCTGAAACCATAAGACCCACGGCTACCAAATTTTACATGTAGCTTTATCTAATGGACCTCTATCAAATTCCTTCATATTATAGCCCTGGGGTCAAAATTGGCTCTGCCCCGGAGATCACAAGTTTAACACGGGCTTATATAGTGACTAATTTAAAATAGTAATCAATGGAAATAACTCCTGTTATGCAAGGTAAAGTTTGTTACTATTTACCTCCCTTGATTATCAAACTGCAGTTATACATTATTGGGGTTTGGTATTCAAGTTTTTTTGAGAGGAAATGTTCTGTTTTAAGGGAGAGTGATTTATTTTGATGCTAATGGTTATGCTCACATGAATGGAATGTTTAATTTAAAGTAAGGTTTCTATCACTCAAATTTTTTCAGAACTTTACCTTTCATGCTAATGAATAAACCTGCTTGTATTCACTGACATTGTCTTTGCATTTAAAAAGATATGACTGTTTTTGTTTGGCGGGTGGGGGTGGAGGTTATGTTTTCAAAGTAAGTTTATTACCATACAGACTTTTTATGCTGTATATCTCTGTCAGTGCCAATTAAATGCATGATACGCTAATTTTACTCTTTAAGAAATGACATTTTTTTTTTACTGTACCAAGTTTAAAGCCATTGCAAAAAGACAAAATGAATGTAGTTTAAATGACTATTTCTGTCTTTGATAGGTTAGGAAACATTGTGGGAAAAGGAGAAAATACTGGCTGACAACATGTTGTCCTTTTCTCACGATGTTTTTGAAAGTCTTCTCTTTCAGTGTCTTTAACACTTCGATTTGTGTGTTAAAAGGTTAAAAAGCCAGTGGAGCGATACAGGGCCATGATGGCCCTCTTGTTATTGAATTGGGGCACTCAGAAGGGAAATTCTACTTCGTCAGCGTACTCAATTTTTGAAACCAAAAACAGGTAAATTTCGCTTAACACACGTTGGAATGGTAAAACTTTGCAGTATAATAAATTCGTTGTACGGTCAGGTGGCAGGGGACTTGGAAACTTGTTCACGGCTGTGAGCTTCGGCTCGGGGCGACATGATTCACCACAGCCGTAAACAAGTTTCCAAGTCCCCTGCCACCAGACCGTACAACTAATAATGTCTATGCAGCTGACGAAGTGCTTTTTACAAGTCGCTATGAAATATGTTATGTGTTGTCTATTCAGTATTTTTTAGATTGCTCCAATACCGTGTAGTTTGAAGGATATTTCTCACTCTAACCATAACATTTTAGACGATTTTAGTATTTTAAAACGAAATTTGGCATTAAATTTCTGTACCCAGAATGTTGCACTGAAAGCCAAGCACACACAAGTAGGGCGAGTCTAAATTACATGTATTTACTTCGATAAAAAAAAATTTGGTAGATGTATTTGTTTTATCTTTATGAAATGACCTTACTAAACTCTTGAGGAGCCTTAGCACAACTAATGTTGCCTTTGCGGACAATGTTGATCAAGATCAGGCTGCACCAAACGTGTAGTCTGATCTTTGATTTATATTATGGGCTGTTCTGAGACATTCTGGATTAGGGCAATCTTGATATTGATTACATTTGGGTCTTATTTCTTGAATGAAAATGCCCGTTGGGCTTATTCGGTGCTCTAAGAGTTGACGTTTCGTGATTTTATTTCGCTTGTCGACATTGCTTTAACAGTCATTTCTGAAGGGTGTCATCGTCGTCATTTAAGACACGTTGAAATATCCCCACCTACGTAGTAGAGGAAGGTTTACTGGTTTCACCATGTGTGGCTGTCTCTCCGTCCATCCGTCCGTCCTTCCATGTTTTCGTTTCCCTGCTCTAACACAAAAGCCGTTTGACCTAGGACCCTTAAACTTTGTACAAGTGTTACTCATGACCAAAGGAGCTGCCCTATTGTTTTTGGGTTACATTGATCAAAGGTCAAGGTCACAGGTGAACTTTGTTTGAAAATCGTTTTAGTACTCTAACTCAATAGCTGCTTGACCTAGGACCCTGAAACTTTATACAAGTGTTGTTATGACCCAAGGAGGTGCCATATTGTTTTTGGGTCAAATGGATCAAATGTCAAGGTCACAGGTGAACTTTGTCTTGAAAACCATTTCCGTTCTCCGAATTTGCTGCTTCAGTGACAAGGTGCTGGTGAGGGGGATTTGTCCGCTTCGCGGCAGTTCTAGTTTAACTGTATACCAGACCACAAAATTTCAGACTTCTCTATAGTGAAAGCATTTGCAGATGACAAATAAAATGTGAGTCAAATGATATTTTATCCTGTCACTTTCGGGTTTACCTGACGGATAACAGGGTGCCGTATATTTTTTTTGTTATCCGTCAGTTGGTCACATGACCGCTAAGTGCGCACCTGCTGACTGGGACTATTTTCAACCAAGCGTCTTACTGCCGTAATGAATGAATCAATCGCTAGCGAATACTTTTGCTCGTTTAATTAATAGTCTGTTATGTTAAAACACATTGTCTTCTTCGCCACAATATTTTCCTGCGGAGATACGTCACGTTTGATAATTATGACGTAGCCAATATCATTCATGACGTCATTATTACAGCTGCATATCCAGAGGGTTATGTAAACACGGTTCTTCATTTCAAGTTTCTCATAGATCTAGTGAGAAAGATGTCAATATGTGCCTTATTTCGAGCGAAATGTTCAATTTAGTCGGATTTTTGGATTATAATTGAGAAATAGGATAAATAAAATAGATGGTTGGTGTCTTGGATTAAGAAAGTCGATCAGGCTCGGCTCCGGAAATTTATTGAAGGTACGGTCTTTATCAATGTTTTTTTTTCCGTTTGTTTGTTTTGTTTTGTTCCGTTACAGTGAGTGACAGGATAAATAGAATAGATGGTTGGTGTCTTGGATGGGTTAAGTTTATCGGGCTCGGCTCCGAAATTTATCCGGTTCGCCTTCGGCTCACCAGATAAATTCCTCCGCCTTGCCCGATAAACTTAACCCATCCAAGACACCAACCATCTATTCTCTATGTATCTTTGAAAGGGTAGAAAAAAGTACTTCTTCTTTTATTGGTTTCTTTTTAAAAGCTTTCTTCCCCAGGATCCTTATTCGATCCTTTGCCAACATCAATATTTTATTTGGTAAAGATTTAAAATACGTGATTGTTTGACAAAGGGTTGAAGTTTAAATTCGTTTGGAAGTTCGTTCCTCCTTTATTCCTTTTTGTTCAGTTTTATAAATATATGAAGAATGAACGAAACATGAAAAACCCGTGAAATGTTTATTAGTGTATTACTTAAAAAGTTTAAGTGCTTATAGATGATATCAACTTGGGAAAAAAGGAACGTAACTTTGCCAAAGATTTCGGATAAACCATAATGAAGGGAAATGAACGAGAGGTCGCCCACAATTGTGATATATCTGTTTCCTATTAGCTCAATGAGATTATTGAACCTTTAATGACTTACTGACCCTTTTTGTCCGTGTAGATGTGTATGTAGACTTGTATCGCAGTATGCTTCGGTAAAGATGATTTGAGTACCTGTCTTCGAATGTCAGCAGCTTTAGTTGTGGAAAACTTGTATGAACTGGTATACTGGTCAAAGAGATCTTAAGTCAGTTCTAAGGAAATATTTAACTTTTTTCACCCTTCACGAAATCAAGAAATCTCAGATTCGTTTGCATTGACAGACGACAAATCAGTTCTGGCTACAATTACGAGATTTGTACATGAAAAGGAAGGAGAGATTGCGTGAAAAAAAGGAGAAAACGCTAGTTACCAGTATTTTCTCCTTTCCAACAATGTTTTCAGAGGCATCCGCTGTCAGCGTCGTTAAATCTACGGATTGTGTGGTAAAGGGTTATAGCATATTTTAGGTGAATTACGTTATATACATATAACTCTTATAGATATACAGATACACTACATTGAACAATCAAAGATGACACTACCAAGATGCCTTACTTCGGGCCGGAAGTCTTTGTTTAAAATAGAATGACGTGAAGTGAAGTTCTACTTTCAATAATAGTACATGCATCTTCTTTCACTCTTGTTCGTTTTTGTTCTCCAGCCATAGACAAACAGAAAACATCTGTACAAAAAACTGTTTATACGAAAAGCTTTTGTGCGGCTTCTGATCTCGGTTGACGCCGTTTGTAAGGACCTTTTTATCATGGATTTCAAAAAGAAATGAAGAATAACATTCATTATGTTGAATCAAAACAACCTACGTAGCCGACCATACGTATTGAATAAAACTCTTTATGGAACGGCAGAATTTTGGATTTGTCAAAATCCCAAGCATTTGCAGACGACAAATTTAGTGTGGTCAATATGGCGGAATTTGTCTTTGAATGGGCAGAAAGCATCGTCGAAGATGGAGAGAATGCTGTTGACCGGCATTTTTCTTTCTTCACGTTGTGTAAATTTAGGATGTGTAGTAAAGGGTTCAAGGCCATAGCGCAGCATCAAAGACTGACTGATATGGAAATGAAGATTGCAAACCAAGCTGATATTGCATGCTAATAAAGACTGATCTTGCTCTTAGCAATTACTCCTTTTGCCACAATGTTTTTAAAAATGATCTCCTGTAGGTCGAAAAGAAAAAGAAAAATACATTTTCTGCCGAGGTTGTGGCAAACAAGATTTTTTGTCATGAAAGGGAGACAAAATGATAAGTGTATCTTTCAGTTTCGATACTGTTAGTATAGGTCTTTGATAGTCCTCTTTTCGCCAGTGCAAAGTCCATGGTGTGCTTATAAGTGTCACGTGGCACGCTGCCCATTCTTTGATTGGCAGATTCGATAAAAGTAAATTACTTCCGAACTGGCGACCCCAAGTCACTGGCAAATAATATGTCTCATTATAGAGTACATAATTAAGTGCGGTCGTTACAATGCTGTTTGATTGAACTCTATAGGCGTCAGGGCCTTCTGGTTGCCTTTGCAGGCAGTGTAATTTAAGATCAGGCTGCACAACACGTGAAGATCTTCACTGTTCGATACTATCCGGCCGGGCGTTTCACTGCCGAACACTGCTACGACTCTGCTTATGTATAAAAGCAGCCAATGAAGTTAAAGGATTTTTTTCCCGTTGCACTGGACATAGGAATACAAGAAAAAACGTGGACAGATTAATTGGTCAGATCAAAACTTGACAAACTTGAAGCTATGTTGAATATTGCCAAACTAAACAATGACAACTGCACTCACCGTAGATTATGGTAGTACCCCATAAGCCTTCTTGATACTGTAATGTAAGACTTTTTTGTGAACTGAAATTAAAAAATTAACAATGATACATTTATTTTTATACAGATACGTGCAACGTCACGTACACTCTCGATTTGTTTACGGTGTAATTTTGCACCAAGTTTTTTTTTCAGTGCGCTGAACGTGTCTGCCCAGTCTTGACATTGCAGCTTACTGGAACCTAACCCTTTCCGGGTCTCCTTGTATATATTATACATTTGTAAGAGGTCTGTCTTTAATCCTATCAGCCCCACAGGCGAAAATAAGGGCTCTTGCGGACGGTCTAGATCAAGATCAGACTGCACAGAACGTGCAGTCTGATCTTGGATCTATACCGACCGCTTTTTTAGTCAAGATTAAAAGATAAAAATTGTTGGGTCACAGTAGATAGTATTTTTAGCCGCCGAAAGAGATTGGAATTCTATAAGTGTTACTATAAGAGTTAAACGTTTCTCTCACCGACGCCTTATCAATATAAAGTGTCAACTTATAACTATGGAAAGCCATGGCTGTCTTATATCGTTCTTTTACAGTTCATTGCACCGAACTGTGTTTGTATTAATGCATTTGTCCATATATTGAACCAAAGAAGCATGGTATTGTTTGGATTCATCAAATTATGGAACCAAACTGTGTTTATATTAATGCATTTGTCCATATATTGAACCAAAGAAGCATTGTATTGTTTGGATTCATCAAATTATGGAACCAAACTGTGTTTATATTAATGCATTTGTCCATATATTGAACCAAAGAAGCATTGTATGGTTTGGATACCAGCATTTTCTCCTTTTCCCACAGTGTTTTATAGCCTATCAACGACAGCAGTGAACACTTGAACCACTTTCATGTTATCGTCCGCAAATGTTGTTTGGTAGAGAGTTTATACGAACAAAATGTTCCTTACCACTGTATTTTCAACACTGTTCTACTACAAGACAATGACAACGTGTTATGTTAGCTTCATTCAGCGTACTTTTTGTGCCGCTACATTTACCTGTGTTAGAAAGAATTGCGGCAATACGGGAAAAGGAGCAATTGTTTATAGTCATTTGCTGCTTTTCTGGCCATGTATTCCATACCCAGGAATGAATATTCGTAAAGTTACTCAAATCGTAAAGTTATGCAGTTTTGTGAAACTTGTTTTCAGACTTGATGCTTGCTTAACTTAACTGCATACGCAAATTTTGTGCGTACGCAGCTTAGAGAAAAGCATCCCAGATGTGCGCAGGGCTCCTAGATTTTAACTTTTGCCTTTTGATAATTATAACTTAAAAGGATATTTTCAAAACCGTGTTTTGTAAATTTGTTTCAGGCAGGTGGCGGAATAAGGAATGCACACAAGTCGATTTCAATTAAGAAAAACTATAGATGAATAAGATAGAACTAAACTCTCATTAATATTTAATCTAGATACGTATTGTAGAAATTTTATGATTATTTATTTATATCAAGACATTAAAAGGCAGGAGGAATTTACGCAAATGCACGGTGTGTACTTTTAATTGTTGTTAACGTATAAAACGCTGAGTGAAACTCTACTTCTTTTTCAATTTCCAATTAGACCAGCATTTTTCCTTCTCCCACATTGTTTTCCACCCTTTCACATGTGCCACTATTGATTTGCCGTCTGCAACTGCTTTCAGTTTGAAAAGTCTTCAAATTCCGTCGCCCTGGAAAGAGTGAAAGTCCAAAACACCATTGAGATTGCCCAAAGTCACACAATTCCGAGTTTTAACGACATTGGGGAAAATGCTTTTGAAAACTTTGTGGGAAAAGGAGAAAATGCTGGAAACCAGCATTTTCTCCTTTTCCCACAATGTTTTCTACCCAATGAAAGAGATATTCAATCGTTTGAGTCACAATTAATTGTTCATTTGCTAATACTTTCGATGTGGATAAGTGTAGCATTTTGATGTGTGGTCAAGGGATAGTAGCCTGTTAATTACGGTAACACCCAAATCATTCATCAAAATGATTTGAATTTATTGCATTACTTATTGCAGCTGACTTTCTTGTCTTGTAACAGACCACCTTTGAAAAGACTGTGGAAACATGATAAAAATGATAAATAGCTTGGAACGAACTTTTAACATATATCAAGACGTTAATTCTTTACCAGACGACACAATTTTAGATTTGTCCAAATTAAAAGCGTTTGCAGACGACAATATAAATATGGTTTAATGATGGTTCTGATCTTTCTGAGCAAGTAGGAGAAAATGTTGGCTACCAGTATTGTCTCCTTTTCCAGCGAAGTTTTCAAAAGCTTGTTTTCTCAGGTTCGCTTAAATTTTGAATTGCGTTGTATAGGGTTTAACATTTTTAGCGTTGATTTCCATCAATTTAATTGCAATTTCAAAGTAGTTGCTGCAAATTTGTTCCAGGGGATAATGCGAGCAACGATTTTCCTCGCATAATGCGCAAGGGATTTACTTTTAATCGGGGCAACTTATTTTCGGTGATAATGCGTCCTACACTTCCGGTTGAACACCGGAAGTGTAGCATGCTACCACACAAAATACCATACAACGATGCGAATTTCATTCGCAGGTTTTTATTTAACCCTTATCCTGCTAAATAAAAGGAATGAAACTTTCAAACCGATGGTAAAAACTCAAATTTTCATAATTCAAAGGTATTTTTGGAGAAAGAAAATCTCCTCATCGGACAGTGAAGATCCAAGATCAAACTGCACGATCTGTGCAGTCTGATCTTGATCTACGCAGTCGGCAAAAGGTCAGTGAGTCGCGCTTAGCAGCCTAAGGGTTAAGTACAAAGCCCTAATGACTGCACCAAGTTCCTCCAGATTTTAGAGATAACCCTTTATTACTAAATCAAGTACTAATAGAATGAAAAGGACAGTTTCCATCAGTAAAAGGGGTTTAAATCATGTGCATATTAATTCCGAAGTTGTTTTGGTTATACCATAGGCCTCTGAAACTCCAATGGTCTATCAAGGTGTAACGAAATTTTCATTATCGGACACTGTTACTATAAATAGCACATTGGCGGATTCCCTCTGTATCGTATATAGTAAGAAAAGGTGTGCAACGAAATCGAAGAAAATTTGACCCCCGTCCCCTTTCAGAGATAATATTTACACGAAAACGGATAAATGAACCTAGTTGCCGTTGCAGATGGTTTCATTAATGATTTTTCTTCTGTATCCTGACCTTCTAAAGTTCCAAACGGCTCTTCTCATCAAGCAACAGCTCTCATCTCAAAAAAAATTAAAAGGCTTCCATATTTCGCCATGCGCTGACGTCACACGATTTGTAATCCTGCAGCGAATAAGAATTAAATTCTTTTTTTCAAACATAGATCGAAACTTTTTTTGTTGGTGTATTGATGAAATTATTAAATTAACATTTCGTCTGATATAATTTATCTTTTCATCTTATACAGTTTCACGATTTTCATCTCCCATTTCGCATATTTTCAAATGCGTTTTTACCGATCATTGGTCAAAAGCTTTGGCGCGTCTTTTGATAGCAAATTCACGTGAGTTATAAATCGCTGCGTCATAACGAATTGTGTGACGCCAGCGCATGGCGATCCGGAAAATGTTGAAGCTTTTTAATATTTTTGAGATGAGAGCTATCGCTTGATGGCAAGAGCCGTTTGGAACTTTCGAGGGTCAGGGTACAGAAGAAAAATCATTTGTGAACACATCTGCAACGGTAACTAGGTTTATTTTTCCATTTTCTGTTATATGATTTCTCTGAAAGGGGACGGGGTCAGATTTTCTTCGATTTCGTTGCACACCTTGTCTTACTATATACGATATAGAGGGAGTCACCAATGTGCTATTTATAGAAACAGTGTTGATGAAAATTTGAATATATATTCCGTGATATACAGGCGATGCACCAATGTGCTATAAGCGTTCGATGATCGACCAAGGACAATTTTAGTGTTCCGTGATAGACCAATAGAGCTTCAAAGGCCTGTGGTTATACTTGCTAGATAAATGATCTGAATAAGCGGTTGCCGTATCAAACTGTGTACATTGCATTTACGAGCAACGATAGCCATTAAATTTCAAGTACATGTATTTCAAAAAGCAATTGAAGTTATGCTCAGTCGCCTAAGAGTTAACATCAGATTTCATTGACCGCAACACCCAAATCATTCGAGTGCCGGCTGCATGTCAGTAATGAGAATTACGACTGATTTATCTCTCTTGACAAGTTGTAACGAGATAATCTACAAGATAATCATAGAAACTCTGTAATATTTTCGCAAGTAACAGGTTAGATAACGCCTGATTGGTTCCGGATTCCATCTTACAGCGCGGTTAATGTGTTTTTGAAATCGGAATAACATTTCGAGATGAAAGTCCCATTTCTGGGGGTAATCTGATCTATATCTCCACTTGGGTGTTCACTTATCCTAGAGAATCTCCCCCTAGACATCCATACTATTTTAGACATGCTCGTACCCTGGTACCAGGCGTCTATATATAGCGATATCTATACAATTAGACGCTTAAGTATAGCACGATGTTACTGCTATTGTATAATAGTAGCTGATCAATGAAATGACATAATCGCTATCACGTAGGACAAAATTGATACAAAATTTGATTGGCCGATCAGGTCACATGAACTTGATGCGTAAATATGATCATTAAAAGGGGCTCTAGATCTATTCCCTTTTTTTTTATATCTGTGTGACATCAAATAGGTATAACTGGTGTTACCTGCCAAAAAATAAGTATCGCAGACTGCCCAGACTTTTTATCTTTGAATCTATTGTTCAGAGAGAAAATGCCAAATACATGAAGCGATGTCAATGGCAGATTGTTAATATGTCCTTTGAATTTAATTCACAAGAATATTCGGCTTGAAGAATGTTTGTTGTCTCCTGCATGCATCAATAATGCATAAATCTTTCAATTATATAAATGGAGTAACAAAATTGAATAGATAAAACCGTGTTGTATGAAATTCGTCAAACAATTTAATCCTTATCCTGCTAAATATGTGAAATGAAACTTTCAAGCCGACAGTAAAAACTCTACTTCTGCTATTTCAGAGAGTTTTTAGGGGAAAGATATCTCCTTATTGGACAGTGTTGAACCAAAATCAGACTGCACGTTCTGTGCAGTCTGATCTTGATCTACAATGTCCGCTAAAGGTCCCTGGGTCGCGCTTAGCAGCTAAATGGTTTAAAGCACAAGTATGAAAGCTGAGGGGATGCTGGGGGATTATATTGTTGTAAAAGAGAGTAAAAGATTTCAAATTGACGCACAACTTATGTACCGTAAATGAATTTAAATCTATTTTACATTTGTCGTTTTGCTTTCTACTCTTGACTCCATATCAAATACAATTTCCACGTTTGTTCAGTTTCAAAAGAAAGGACATGATGAATAAAATACATTCATGCAGGTAAATAAAGAACATTATCACAATGAGTATTTTTTTTCTTTTATTTGTCACAATCTTTTTACCTGTCCTTTGCTTCAAACACAACATAATTATGATTCTAAGACAAAAGGACGGACCGGGTGAAATCATCTGTTATTCTCACAGCTGTCATGCAGTGCTTCTTACTGCTTTCAAAATGCAGATTTCATCTTTACGTTTGATTTGACTTTTGATCACGTTTCACCCTTATCTTCGCTTCAGTTCTTTAAAAATATCATTTAAGAATGTTATATATTTATTTTCCCCTAGAATTGTGTTTGTGATTCATTTGATAATTTATGCTTAATGCACCCAAAGTACTTTATTCCTTTAATCATTTCGATTGCGCGAATTGAAGATGCAGATAGCATACCTCGATGGTAATGAATCTAATCGAACACATTCTGAAATTCGCTTGACTTGAAGAAAAAGATTACGTTCTAGATGGACGGTTATCTTCTTTAATAATCATGGTCGTACAGTGCTCAAATAGGATATGGCTTCCCAAAGTGTTGGTATAATAGAATGAAAGTGGCAGCCAAAGTCGTTGAGTTCCTTTTTAACCCTTAGGCGCGACTTAAAGATCTTTTGCGGACAGTGATAATCAAGATCAGACTGCACAGAACATGTAGTCTGATATTGGATCTACACCGTCCGATTAGGAGACATTTTTCCCATAAAGATACATGTCCTCTGAAATAGCAAAATTCGGGGTTTTTGCTACTGGCTTGAAAGTTTCTTTTCAATTATTTAGCAGGATAAGGTTTAATGTTGGATGTCTCCGTCGATTGCTTGTATTTGGCCTGCAACACGCGAAAATGGGCATTCGGACATTTGCGTAAAGTGTCGTCTCGGATCAGCCTACGCAGTCCGCGCAGGCTAATCCGAGACGGCACTTTCCGTTTTTATGTAATTTTCTGTTTTGCACAAGTCTACTGTAGCACAAAATCTAATGTAGTCGTAAAGTGCTGTCTCGGACGACACTTTACGCAAATGTCCGAATGTCCCTTTTCGCGTGTTGCAAGCCAATTTTAGTACTCTGGCTAGGCGATGTCATCGTATTGAACTCTGGCTAGGCAGTATTTTGGCCTGGTTTCCTGAGCTGTGTGTTTATATATCTGAACTCAACTGACATTTTTTTTATTGACGTATACAAGTTGTACATTGTAACAGCACACATACATATAATGTATTCATCGAGATGATGTTCACTCGATGAAATAAATTTCGATCATTTACTGCAGAAAAAAAAATGTTTTATTTATTTCATGTTTCAAACCCCTTTTTTGTTGGGACTTTCTTTTTTGTTGGGACTTTCTTTTTTGTTGGGATTTTCTCGGTATTTCCCCGTGGCGTAACCCCCTCACATAACAACGCATTACAGTATTACGTAAAGCGCGGTAAATGCACGCAAATTACGTCATATTTACCTTTGGTTGAATGGCACGCGCTGTTTACCGAGGTAACTAGCGCACAGGAGCTACTGTTTCCGCCTTCAATTGAAGAGTAAGAAAATATGAAATCTGTATTTTTCGCTGGTCGTAACCATGAAATATCAAACCTTATTATATACTTTGATATTGTCCCCATGTATTTGCACTGGATGAAAGTATGCACTATTTTTTCATTTTGCATACTTTGATATTACATACTTTAGAGCTTTTTTTCACGTGCGTCGCTAAGTAGGGAACTATTTTAAAACCCGCCATTTCTCTAAAAATCAAGATATGAACGGCCGCCATTATCATAAATTTCTTCGGTAGACATCATGTTTTGCGAACTTTTCAATGCATAGTGCTTAATAAAAACATGAAAAATAAGCAGAATGTTTGTTTCCCGAATAACAGTCACTATAAAATTATGAAAAATTTGTCTATCGAATATGTTTATCGACGATGAATTTATTAACCGATGAAAAACGATCCTCGGTTGTCATCTTGTTTGTTTACATACCTTTAGCAACGGTGACGTCATCAAAAGCCAAAATTGAACATTCCGCGAAAGCACGGTATTGCGACGAAACAGATTTCTTAAACTTTTGAAATAAAAAAGACAAAATAGAGCTAAAGGTAAATCATTGAATTTGATGAAAACAGTGTTAAAACCGGGAATCTATGTAAACAATATTAAAGTATATAATAAAAAGGTTATTGTACTTGTATGGGAATATATTGTGTTGAACTCGTTCTTTTGGCGTAGTTGCCCTCGCAAACTCGGGCAACTCTACCAAAAGAACTCGTTCAACACAACATATTCCCATACAAGTGTAATAACCTATAATATTCCACCGATATTTCTCTATAAATTACCGAAAAGTATGAAATAAATGGGGTTATTTTTGAAAAATGGAGTCTATTACAAATTTTTGTCAAGAACACAATGTACAAGTGCAGTAGTTTCAATCTGTGCTTGTTAGTGATTTCTACTCTCAGAAGTACCCAGTTAAATTAAGAAATATTTTTTGAACTACAAAAACGTCTTCAAATTTATTGTACCACTTACAGCGATGAAAAAAGGGAAAGGATTTTCCTACTGAATTTTTGCATAACAGAAGCAACTACATAGGAGCCATGCTCTTGCAAGTTTGGGTTTCAGTGTATCTCGTTGATCAATATACCAAGCAAGTCATCACATAATTATGGACCCATAAAATCTGTTTCGTCTAACGATCGGCTGAATCCATGGGTAGAATGGTCCTGTCACCAGAAGAAAATTTTTAAAAGATAAAAAGGTTGGACCCTGGTGAGATGGATCGATACTTTTTGCACAGGCATTAAACACCCTTTTTCACAGAGCATGGCTCATATAAATTTTTTTGCTTCTGTTTTGGCCGATTGTATTGTTTAGAGAAATTGTGTGTATCACTTGAGATATCACCAGTAACTAGTCTTTAATGATTTAACTAAACTAATTTTGGCTCAAATGATATC
This sequence comes from Hippopus hippopus, assembly GCA_946811185.2. NCBI lineage: Eukaryota > Metazoa > Mollusca > Bivalvia > Cardiida > Cardiidae > Hippopus > Hippopus hippopus. Next base: position 63,625,228 of record OX328099.1, on the reverse strand, counting down.
AGTTTTTCCCTCTTAGAGAGTAGAAAATATTGTGGGAAAAGAAGAAAATGCTGCTCTAGAGCATTTTCTGCTTTTCCTACAATGTTTTAAAAAGCCATTTTCTCTCGGATCGTGACAATTAGGGATTGTTCAGTAAAGGGTTATAACGGCACCATTAAAGTATTTGAAAAAGATAATACACATATAATAATTATATTTGTTGTTTTGTGTATGCATACAAGCACTTTGTGACTCGCGACATAGAAAAATCTACTATATACGTCCATTCGCGAGGGCAGGCAAATCTGGCGCTGCGCACTGTTACATGTCTGTGTGACGATCCTCTTGATTTGCTTAATTCCTTGTCATGATTTAAAACTGCCATACTCTAATTCAGCATTTCACATTTGTCGTATCGGTCATAAACCGTGCTTCTCATGAATCCCAAATTTACTAACTTGACATTTAGCACTAAGCTGTGATATTTTATCGTTTAACGGTTCGAATACATTCAATAACCGGGTTTAGGGACCATTAGTGTATAATCTGTAGGATTATCGGGATACTTAATTGGAAACTAGACTGTCGTAGAATACAATGGCTCACAATTAGTTACCTTTTAGGTGAATTTTGAAAAAAAAAAGAAGTAAAACTTCAGAAATATGAAAAACAGATTGCTATTCACGAAGAAGGAATATGCGCAAGCAATTAGTCATGACTGTCAACATTTTTTTGCATGCAAAATAGTCTTGTTTCTTTTTAAGGTTTCAAGGACCTGCTGTTTGATTCGCTATCAGAAAAATTTGAATCAAAATTGATATATATATTGCTTTCGATGCTTATTGCCTCTGTTCAAAAAGCATCCGATATTTCTGTGTTATCATTTTTGTAAAATTTTCCATTCAACCTAGGATTTCAAACTTGAATTATCACTCTCAGTGCTTTGATTTTGTCTTTTCAGTTGGAGTTCCGGTGCTGTTTGTGTACATTTCCGGCGTGCCTTTTGAGCGAGGATTCCATTGTTACGACCAAAGTCTGGTATACCCGTATAGAAAAGAGAGCGTCTCCACCCCTCTACTTCTGATAGTAGGATTTGGGATATCAATAGCAACAGTGAGAAGTGGTTTTATGTTCTAGACTTCAAATACTTGAAACCAGAAAAGAAATATCAACTTGCCAGGCAGAGTTCCAAGAGATCGATCAAGTATAATTGCAAAGAGAGTCTCTTTGTGTTGAAATTGGCGACAGAAATGTCTCATTTTAAAGTGAGGCCGCATCTACTTGCGTAGTAAAAACCGCATGCTTGTATGCAATATAATTCCCACCTCGTTATAATGTTATAGATCTTACATAGAAATGTGTAGGGTATGGTGGCATGTTTCTGCCGCGAGATACGAGATAGCTATCATGATAATTTTACAAAACTATCGCGATAAATTAAAGTTTCCTGGAAATTTTATCGAGATAAAGAGAAGTTTCCTGAAAAAAATATCACGATAAACTTAATATTTTAACGCAAAATTTCTCAATCGTGCACGAAGCTGACATGCAAGATAAAATTATCGTGATAGTTCTACCTTTTTCTCGATATCTATAGATAGAAAATGTATCATTTGGATGAACTCGGTAGTTTTTGACTTCACAAGATTGCAGTAAGTAAAAGTTCGAATAATTAATAATTGTAGCTTAATTGGTAAATTTTGACAAGACTCAAAATGAACAGAAACCTGTAAAATCACAAAGACGACTCGAAACGCCTCCTACGAACACTTTAAAACCATTCAGGGAAAAGGAGTATTCATAAGGTTGTAGACGAAGATGTTCCGAAACCGTATCTAATTATAGATACCATGAATGTCAGTTGTGGGCACTAAAGCAAAAAAAATCATGATAACAGGTAGAATTATCGCGATATTTTTATCGTGAAAATTTTTATTATCTAGATAATATTTCCAGGAAACTTTGTTTTATCACGATAGTTTTCTAAAATTATCATGATAGCTATCTCGTATCTCGCGGCAGAAATATGCCACCATAGTAGGGGTATAAACAGATTACAGGATTTTTTTTCGCTACGTTTGCTTCATCGTAAAGTTTTAACGGAGAAAATTACACCATGGTATATTTGAAATTACTATTGGCTTCTGTATAGGTTTACATTATTTTCTATACCCATCGAAAAAGTTATGAAACTTTAACTCTTGCGAAACAATATTTTAATGGCCATGCGGCGTTGTGCAAACACAGGAAAGTGCTGGTAACAAGCCTTTACTCCTTTTTCCACGATATTGTACTCTTTCAAAGACAAGTTTTCTGCATATGGCCTCGTTTTATTTATCGTATGCAAGACTTTCAATCTAAAATGCTTACTGTTAAAGCACTTATCGTTGCTTGTGAGGACAGCGTAGGCGAAGAAATATCAGACTGCGCGAAATGTCTGACTTCGGATTCTCGCTTTTCACTACTTTAGTCGATATTTTGATTTTACAGGATAGACATTTCAAATATTTAGCTCTCTTACAGAAATTTTTGAAGGGTCCACAATTTGAAAAGTTCTTCCTGCAAGTTTAAAAGATTAGGACGGGATGCTGAAATTTTGAAATGGCGTCCTTACGGTCTCTCGCATTAAAGCTATATTTGCTTCAATCTATTCAATTTCAATACCTCAAGCAAACTGGGTAGCTCAGTCGGTAACGAGGGGGGGGGGGGGAGCAGGGGGGGGGGAGCAGGGGGGGGGGGGGGCGAAAGAGGAGAGGGGGCGTGAGATCGAATATCGGCTAGGCCATGCTCATACTAGGATTGATAGTAGTCACTGCTATAGGATTCCCCGTCATTGTTGAATGATTTTGACGACAGTTTTTAAGCTTGAAAACAGTCCGTTGCTTGAAAGTCGTGTTTGAGCCATTGCGTAGGACAACGAACTCTGGCAAAACATGAATAGATATACCCGTCGCCGTAACATGACATTTAGAATAATGTTGAACGTTGCGTTTAACACCTGCAATCAAAATCTTTCGGCGACATTCTTTTTACAGATATTTTTGTTTATGTTCTCAATATTAGAGGCCGGTTTATGCCTCCGTACGCTCCAAAGGTTGTTACAGTTGCTGCTTCGTTTCAAGTGCACTTCCTGCAGTTTGTCACGTCAGCCCCATCGAGTTCGTGTGCAGATTTGATAATTATAGTCACACACCAATAATAATAAACAAATAAAGTATGATATACAAAGGAAGGTCAAGGGCACATTTGACTGCAAAGTCTTGTTTGACAAAACCTTTTTCTTTTCTAGTTGTTGTATAGAAATCAGCTACTTGCGTTGACATTTTTTCACTGCTATGGTTTTAACCCTTATCCTGATAAATAAGTGAAATGAATTTTATGATCCGATAGTAAAAAACCCAAATTTTGCTTTTTCAAAGGTATTTATTGGTGGACAAGATGCCCTCATCAGGCAGTGTAGATCAAAGATCAGACTGCACGTTCTGTGCAGTCTGATCTTTGATCTACACTGTCCTCAAAAGGTCGGTGAGTCGTGCTTAGCAGCTTAAGGGTTAAATATTTTTAGACACTTTGACTGCTGATGATAAACTACATGATAAGCAGATCTCCTGCCACACTAATTTCTGAGACGAAAAAGGGGTAAATGTACATGAACACACAAATTCAGTTAAAGTGACAATAAAGCCCAAAAGTTAACAAAGCGGATGTTTAAATCCATTTGAATTTATATCATACCATTTAAAAGTAAGGAAATTATTGTGATGATGACAATCTGTCATTACACGGTTGGTCCAATTGTTAGTTGCTGACAGAGAAATTAATTTCAAAACTAGGTTAAAACCTTCCAGGTAGCTGTGTCTTTTGTCTAGTTTTTGCCTGATTTTGAAGTTCTTTTTTATGCCAGCGACTAACATATGGCCCGGCCACACAATAACAGACTGTCATCTTAACATTATTTTTTTATACTTTTAAATGGTATGATTTAAATTCAAATGTATTACGACACCTGCTTTGATATTTTGGCTTTTACTGGGCCTTTAAGGATAATGGAGAAATTAAGTCATCAACCTATCTTTCAGCACTACTGAAGGTCTTACATGGAGACATAAATCTATTAACAATGAAATTCTGTATTTGTTTACCTTCAGTCCTTGAAATGAATAAAAATATCATCTAATCCTCTTAGGTATAACAAACTGGTAAAATGATACTCGTGTTATATTTGTTGTTTGATTTCACGTTCACAGAATTATATGAGTCATTCTCTGTGAAAAGGGGTTTAATACATCTTCAAAAAGTATTGCTCCGGGTCAGCCTGCCAGTCCGCAAAACATTTTCGCTATTGGTCAATAATTTTCTGCCAGTCAAAGGACCAGTTTTTCTCATGATTTAGTTGGTTGTTAAACAAAATGGATTACGTGGATCCATAATTACGTGATGACCTGCTCGGTATCATGCATCACGGAAATGCATACAGCCTCCTTTTGCCAGAACATGGCTCATAATATTTTTAAGTATAGTTTATAGAAAAAATAAAAAACTATTCTGTTTTGTTCTGTTCAATAAAGACCGGGAACCCTGTAAAAATTTGCGCTTTACACACAAGCCTATTCATAATAAAAGCTTGACTATTTTCCTGATAACCCAAGAAATACTGCTTATTCATTGCCATCAAAATTTTATGGTGTCTCGTTTTAGATACTACTTGTAGAAGTTCTGAATTCCATCGATCGTCGATGTAAGCGAAGCTGTCGAGGCAGGGACGACTTATCTTACTGTTGTAAAGCCTATGCTTTGTTCCTGGTCGGGTTCGTTATACTGCAGCTTATAACAGAGGTCGTGAAGAAACAGCTAGGCTTCCTCAGACCAAATTTCTTTGATGTATGTCGGCCCCAGTTCAACAGCTCACTTTGTCCAGGGTAAGTGTTGTTTGGTTTGATCAAATGGTATTTAATGATAATTTTTACAAAATTCCATTTTTTCCCTTCTTTTTTCTTATTGCAGAATTTCAAATATCCACATGGTAAAATACACGTACACAGCATAATACCATGGAAGCAAAGGTATAACAAATTAAGAGCATGTTGATTATTACAAAAGGGATAAGACACAGTTGTGAATATTACTATTACTTTATTCAGTACTTTGATGCATATAGAAACAGCTTTCAGTTATAGCAATATTTAAGAGTACACTGAGGTAAAAGTTTACAATATTCCAGCCACAACACAGTCATTCGTAAGTATAATTGTCGTTGCTCCTTGAATCATTCACTGGTACACGACCTAGGGCAGTATTTGGTTTTCATTGTAGATTTATCACAGAGTACACGTGTACGAGTACCGACCATGACGCCAAGGAGATCCGGGACTCTAGAACATCATTCCCATCAGGCCATGCGGGACTGTCCATGTATATTGCCGCATATTTCTCGGTAAGCCTACTCCTCGTGGTATTCCCCGTGCCCTGGTAACTCAGTAATCACCCGCAGGGCTAGAAAAAGGGATGTGTGAGTTCGCTACCCGTCACGGCCGAAATACTAAGATGTACCGTGGGTTGACGTAAGTCATAGCGACAGGATTCATTCCTCTCTCGTCGTTGAACTGGTAAAAAAAAAAACCTCCAGGAACGCTTTTGTTGGTGAATTGAACACCATGATATGGGTTGCAACACGCGAAAAGGGGCATTCGGACATTTGCGTAAAGTGTCGTCTCGGATCAGCCAGCGCAGTCCGCGCAGGCTAATCCGAGACAGCACTTTACGACTACATTAGATTTTTTCCTACAGTAGACCTGTGTGAAACAACAGAAAATTACATAAAAACGGAAAGTGTCGTTTCGGATTAGCCTGCGCGGACTGCGCAGGCTGATCCGAGACGACACTTTACGCAAATGTCCGAATGCCCCTTTTGACGTGTTGCAACCCATATTATGACAATACTTTTTTGCCAGTTTGTTCACGTCAGCTGTAAGCAATTCACCGATTATCACAAGTTTTTTGCGGTCAGTGTCCGTGTTCTCTTACCCTTACAGCGCTAAATAAATGAAATGGATTTACTCACTCAGGTCAAAACGAAATACTGCAATTCTAAGGCGTTTTTACCAGAATATTTTCCAAAACAGTGGACAGTGTAGATCAAAGATCAGGTCTCACGTTTTGTGCAGTCTGATCTTGATCTACACCGTCCGCAAAAGGCAGTCTAATCTTGATCTACACTGTCGATAAAAACATCTTATTTTGTGCTTTCCAATGTAAGGGTTAATAATACATGCCTTTAATGGACCAGAAAATACTTTTATATATTTATAATGCAATGAATAGATAAAAAAAGACATACGTTTTCTTTATGGAATATCAAACGACCGAAATATTTAATAGGCCGAGAAATCCAAAGTTTTAGTAAAAATATAAATTGCCTGTTTTACAAAAAGTTTTGTTTGCTTCCTGTCTCTGCAGTCTACAGCAAAAATTGCAAGACAGAATTACACATCATCCCATGTTAAACGCATATAATTCCCTCGGAGAAGATAGAGAGTAATACTTTTTGTCAAGTGAACTTTATTATACATAAAATTCAGAGAAGTTTCAAGAATGATAAACACAAGTCAAAGAATAGCCAAAGAACAGCTTGATATTCTGCATTAACCCTTTGGCTGCTAAGCGCGACTCACAGACCTTTTGCGGACAGTATAGATCAAAGATCAGACTGCACAGAACGTGCAGTCTGATCTTTGATCTATACTGTCCGATACGGACATATTTTTCCCCCAAGGAGTACCTTTAAAATGGCAAATTTTGGGTTCTTTAATATCGGCGTAACAGTTTCATTATACTTATTTAGCAGGATAAGGGTTTAACACTTTACCAGGCGAAGAATTTTAGACTTTACTAAATCGAAAGAATTTGTAGCCGACAATATTAAAGGTTGTTCAAACTACGGGACTTGTCTATGACCGGAGAGAAAACGTGGAAAAAGGTGATGCCATTTACGATCATTTCCTCCCATTTCCCATAATGTTTTCAAAAATCGTCTTCCTCAAGATAGTTAAAACTCGAGTTTGTTTGGTAAAGGGTTAAAGCAACCCGAAACCAGATTTCCTGTAGACAAGTTTTGAAAAAAAGACGTGCTCTATGAAAAGGGGGATAAATGCACTAGCAAAAAGTATCGACCCAGGTCAGCCTGCGCAGTCCGCACAGGCTGACCTGGGCCGAGACTTTATGCTTTCGGTCAATTTTCTTCATGTCAGCCAAAATGAATTTTATGGATCCCTAATTATGTGATGTCTTGCTTTGTACGATGCATCACGGAGATGCAGTAAGCCACCTTTTTGCCAGATCTCAAATCTATTATACATTTGCAAGCAGAGTCAGGTGGTACTTAATACAAAAATGTTTTTGCAAAATACGTGAAGGAAAAATGAAGGATTGACTTTTTTATTCCGTTATCTTGTCTGAAAAAAATCTTACCCGTTTAGTCAAGGTGTTGTTGCCATCGAAAAACATGTTTTAAAGGCATTTACGTCGAGGTCGTGAGCTCGAGTGTCCATGGCGGACAGTCACGTGATTTTTGTTTTGATACTCGACGCTTAAAATATCATGACCATGTGCTTGCAAAGAACATGTATCATTATGACATAATTATAATATCATGTATAAATCCGGACAAAAATTTGCTGGAATATAGTGCAAAACCGATCGATAAAACTGAGCAAAGAAGACAAAAAGACTACTTGTATTTAACAAAGCATTTCGAAAAAATTGTACCATTTTTCCGCGCTGTTTTTTTTAAGACAAAAACCACGTGATTGTCCCTCATTCTGTTCGAATCCCATTGGTGGAAATGTTTTGTTGTGGCACATGTATTCAAGTTTTCATTTCTCTCCCGCGATCTCAACGTAATGATTAAATCTTATCAATTATAAAATATCTACAAATTTCTGAAGCAGAAAAAATAAGTTTAACTTCGATGACCTTTTTACACGGTAGTGCATGCCTTTAACGCACCGAAAAACTGCAAAATTGCACAATAAGTTAAAATGTAGTGCATATTTTCTGAATGAAAGATCAAAAGACCTCTTGAAGATGTAAGTTTTTCATGATAAGCTGTTTCTTGTCAAAGCACTATCATTGTTCCCTTAATTATAATATATTTACGCTAGTTCACTGACCTTATTTTTACATCACGGCGTAGACGCCATCATAGGTTGATATTCTGTATGATCGCTTACCATTTGTTTCTTGTCTTTTGTTTAACCCTTTACGAACGATCCTTTGATTTTACGACGTTGTGGAAAAGACTTTTGAAAACCTCGCGGGAAAAGGAGAAAATGCTGGTAACCAGCATTTTCTCCTTTCCCCACGATGTTTTCCTTCCCTGCCTTGGAAAGATAAATACCATCGTGGGAGCCAGAACGGGAGTTGTCGTCTTCAAAATGTGTTTATTCTGCACGAGACTAAAGTTTTATTGTCTAGAAAAGAGTAATGACAAATAGCATATGTTTTGTTTTTGAAGTTACACTTGGGATGAAGTTTCATTAAAAAACGCCGTTAGTATTGGTATTTTTTTTGTCAGTTATAAAGAATATCCAAAAAAAAAAACCCTTCAAAGCTACCATGATGATTATAACACTTAGTGAACGCTCACACCGCTTAATAAACGAAAAATATAATGATAAAGACATAACATAATTTTGTCAGGAGACAATATTAAAGATACGTCCTTTCAGCCAGAGAGAAGAAACGCTGTTAAAATTTGATAGATTGTATAATGGTTCATATTTTAGTCAGCTATGTAAAAATATATGAATAAATTACCGATACATATGGTGTAAGGGACACATACACATACATTGGAAATCTTCGATTTAAAACCGGAAACGTCATATCAGTGATTTCTTTGATGGTCTCCAGAAAATGAAATGCGTAATCTATGCAGCCTTGCAACTGTCAGGGGCAAAGTTTTGCATGAATATACAAAAATGATTATAGTTTGATAAAATAAAGATAAAACGGGATCAAAAACATGTTGAAAACGAGTACAGATGTATCTTTAAGCCTGCATTATACCAAAATAACTCTACTGAAAAATACACATCAATGCTCATACTGCACGTTTCATGTGTTCCGATCTCAATCTACACTGTCAAAAAATGGCTCCTTATATTTTCCCAGGCATGCAAAGAGATAGATTGTGTTAGAAGAAGGGGAAGTAACGATTTTCTTTTCATCTGACAACGAAGGGAAATAAGAAAATTCAACCCGTTCGGAGCTGTAGATGAAAATAGGAGATTTTGCGGAAAGTATAGATCTAAGATTAGACTGCACAGAACGTGCAGTCTGATCTTAGATCCATACCATCCGCTTGGGTAGTCTTGCCTATAAGACAAGAATCTTTGTGAATTTTACTTCTGGCCATCGAAAAGAGGTCGAGTTAATATAGCTGGCACTGGAAGAGTTAAATGTCTCACTGTTTAACCTTAGGCTGATAAGCACTGAATTTTTGCGTACAGTGTAGATCAAGATCAGACAGCACAGAACGTGCAGTCTGATATTTGATCTACACTGTCCGATAAGAAGATATGTTTCCCCCAAAATTACCTTTGAAATAGCAAAATCTGGGTTTTTTTTCTATCGGCTTGCAAGTTGTATTTCATTCATTTTTAGCAGGATAAAGGCAAAACTTGTCATTACTATGTCGCGATGTAACCTGGACGTACTAACGATCTTGATCTGCAATAAACAGCGTTTTGAACGTCAGACTAGAAAATATTTCCTGCCAGATGAAAGTAGATGTAAACTGATATTTGCCACTTCAATAGAACAAGAATATGGACATTGTACCAGTACATTCGTGCTCAAATTACGGTCTTTTCGCAATGTAGGGGTTTTCTACACTTATGCATCGATCAGAAGTTTAGAGAACAAACGGGGAGTTTATTTATATTTTCTATCCCTTTAAAGGGTCCAGCTGTTGTGAAATAGGGAATATTTTGGTCGAAATAATAAAACAAGGCATTTGGACATTTTTATAAAAAAAAAATGCGGGGAAAAGCACTGAGCTTGATTTATACATATAATATTATCAACATACGATGTCCACTTATGTGCTTGACACAGTCCCATGCATGCATTGTGAAGAAATAAAACACTGTCAACGCCAAATACGGAAATTCTGCTTCTTTCTAAGATCAGACTGCACATCCTGTATAGACTGATCTTAAATCTACACTGTCCGAAAAAGCATTGAGTCTCGCTTGAATGGGATAGAATACGCAAATTCTCGTTTGACTGAGCCAGTATTTACCAGTTTAGGTTGCCCTTTACTGTAACCAAAATAAGCGGTTGGGGTAGCTCAGCCGTTATTATCAAGTTTCTTGATTTGTAACCAGATAATGATTGTTGGATCCCCGTTGATGGCGCCTGTGGTGCATTGTTGCCTTTGCTTATTGCTGATCCTCAGCCCCGTGCTGGTAGAATATTAAATCGAGCCATGCTCTGTGAACAGGGGGTTTAATGCATCTGCAAAAAGTATCGACCAAGGTCAGCCTGCGCAGTCCGCGCAGGCTGACCTTGGTCGATACTTTTTGCTTTTGGTAAATTTTCTGCATGTCAAACGACCACTCTACCTCATAATTCATTTGCTTATTAGATAAAATGGATTTTACGGGTCCACATGTATGTTATGACTTGATTGGTATAATGCATGATGGAGATGCATTATACCCATTTTTACTGGAGCATGGCTTAAATACTTCATGAACTGCCTCTGTGATTTGACCTGAGTACAGGTACTGCTGAAAACTGCGTAAAACACCATTAACAAAGTATGGTGGCATATTTCTGCCACGAAATACGAGATAGCTATCATGATAATTTTGGTAAATTATCGCGATAAATTAAAAGTTTCCTGGAAATCTTATCAAGATCGTGAAAAGTTTCATGATAAAAATATCACGATAAACTTAATATTTTATCGCAAAATTTCTCCACCGTGCTCGAAGCTACGGTGGCACAAAAGTGACATGGAAGATATATTTTATACTACGTGCGCACGCAGTAGCTAATACGTGCGCACGTAATAAGTAATACGTGCGCACGCAGTAGTATTACGTGCGCACGCAGTAGCTAATACGTGCGCACGCAGTAGCTAATACGTGCGCACGTAATAACTAATACGTGCGCACGTAATAGTTATTACGTGCGCACGCAGTAGCTAGTACGTGCGCACGCAGTAGCTAATACGTGCGCACGTATTAACTAATACGTGCGCACGTAGTAACTATTACGTGTGCACGTAATAATCGACCAATCAGTTTATCACGAATCAATAAATGTCTATCTTCCACTTCCATCTTGAAACAATGGCTTCCGTTCATGATTCTGATTGGTGGATTATTACGTGCGCACGTAATATGTAATACGTGCGCACGTATTAGGTACTGCGTGCGCACGTATTACTTATTATGTGCGCACGTATTAGCTACTGCGTGCGCACGTATTACTTATTACGTGCGCACGTATTAGCTACTGCGTGCGCACGTAGTATAAAATATATCTTCCATGTCACTTTTGTGCCACCGTACGAAGCTGACATGCGAGATAAAATTATTGTGATAGTTTTATCCGTTTCTCGATATCTATAAATAGAAAATTCATCATTTGGATGAACTCGGTAGTTTTGACTTAAAGGGCAACTACAGCCAAAATCTCTTTTTTGGACATATGAATCCTTAAATGAAAACCATCTTAAAATAGAAAAACCGCATTTCAATGTCTATCGTAGAAAGAGAGTTTTAAGCGAAGATGTGGTTTGCACACCTGTGTGAGTTTGTGAAATGTTCGATAAACCGGATGTGATGCCACTCCTATTTCGGCTTCTGTGTACTGTTAATTTGATCTCATGCTGACTTTTTTTCTCTCAGCCTTATCCTCCCTCATGTCAGGAGACGACTTTTTTCGTCACAAAAATCCCTATCGTATGCCGAGTGCCGAGTTTAAGCACTATTTCGAGCCAGGAGATGACTATTTTTTTGTCAGTCTGCTGTCTGTCTGTCTGTCTGAACTAAATGACATGGCTTAATATCAGATCTACCATTAATCCTCAAAAGGTTAAATAAACCTTCATGCCCATTGCAAAATTTTGAATAGTGCTAGTTTTTGGAGAAACAAAAATAGATGTTTCCGCATTGGACACTGTACATAAGATCAGATTGCATGTTCCTTGCAGTCTGATCTTAATATACACTGTTCGCAAAAGGTCATTGAGTCGCGCTCAGCAGCCTTGGGGCCCCACAGAAATTTAAATGAGGCAAGCAATAAATGGTAAATTCACTGTTGATTATCCATCTCTTTCATGAGAGAGAGAGAGAGAGAGTAGTTAGAAAAGAAATTCGACAAGCAGATTATGCGTTTTTTTTTTTTAATTTAAGATCGTATGAATGAGGAAAATACAAAAGTTATGACGTTCGACTTACCCATTTAACCTGTGTAAAATTCCAAATTCCATTTACATTATTTACGAAAAAGGGTTCAATATGGTCGTGAAAGCAAAAGAGTAACTTTGTACATGACATGTTTATGACAAGTGCTTGTTAACCTCAAGCTGCAAGCCGGGTAAAAAAAAATATGTCAGACCACAACGGTGCGATATCATCACAAAAGAGGCACCGAATTAACCCTTTGTCCTTGTACATGATGGAACACACAATTCTTTTCTAAAAATAAAAGGTTGGCGCACTAAAATTTTGTGTAAAGTTTGTACGCAGTTATAAATTTTTAATTTACGCTGCTTTTATGGTCAGCATCTCTTATCTCGTATATGATTACGGGGAGAAACACGGGAGAAGACAGTTAAACAATTTTTGTCCACGTTGGTATTTCCTTTTAAATTGTACGCCTTACATGTCTCAGTATTAAGGAAATGGACTGACCCTGTATTTTGCAGACGAACAAAAATGTTTACTGCATGATATGGAGGACAGGAAGGCAGGAGGCAATTCAGACAATCTTTTAACGTTGTTGTTGATGAAAGAAACAAATTTGAGATTATGAAAAAAAAAAAGCACGTAGGAAAATAAATGAAGATCGAGTGAAAAATTTTTTTTTAACTTTAACAGCAAATTCAGGATATGTGCTGGATTTCATGTTGTTCATGAATGTTAAAGAGAGGATAAGATTTCTAAGGCAGATCAAGGCTTTTAATTCTTTCCAAGCTGAAGGAGACATGTAAAATGCTGACACTGATGGTGTAGATCAAGATCAGACTGCGCAGGATTTGTAGACCGTTAAATGATCGACGGTGTCCTATATTTGGTAGAAACAGCCTTAGAAATTAACTCGAATGATTTCCTTTTCACATTGCAACGTTCCTTCTTCCTTCTACGACCTAGTAGAAGAGAATTTTGGCATGATTCAATTATCTTGATTTATTATTTCTTTTTTTATATTTATCTATTACAACTCGTTGATTAGGTAGTGGTACAATTGAAATAACATCAAGAAATAAATTTCAAAATATTTATGTTCGTTACCAGAAGAATAACTATTCCTTTTTATAAGTACTTTCTCCACTAAGCTAATTCATTCAAAATTTCTTTCCTTTGATTGTAGATGTAAGAGCGATATACCCCCGTCACGCCAAACTCGTTCTCACTCTGTTCCGAATTTTTTTGCTGATCGGACTGAAACTGTCTTTAGACGAAGTGGGCGTATTAGTATCCTTTTACGAATGGTGCTCCAGAACTTTGAGACTGCTCAAATTTTTTTGCCATCCATCCCGTCCTGTGATTAGACGGAGTAACAACGTACTTAAAGCGAGATGGACGTACTACGAACGGAACTGCTGTACTTCGATCCTATTAGAGACACAGTGCGGTCGGGCAATAACCTGCAGTGCGTTTGCATTTTACCGACCGAAATCACATGTCCTATCCCAGCCAGTTTTTCGATTTTGTTGACCGGGTTAAGACTTTCTGGGAATAGGTTTGGTGAGATAGGGGGCTTCAGCCATTATCAGGCCAAAATTATACGTTCATCCCCGACCGTAACCCGTTTTCCGATTATGTCAGGACGGGTTAAGACGTTGTAAGACCTAGTTTGGTGTGACGGGGGCTATAGAGATTGAAACTCTGCAGTACACAAGTGATTGAAACACGAAATAGCGATTTATATCTTTATAAATATCATGCAGTTTTCTCAATTTTCTGTGTTAGTTCATATATAGCGACTATAATTATCTTCTCACACTTGTGAGATCACGGCAAACTACCGGAAGTCACGGTTTTTTCAATTAGCGACTTTCACACAGGTGAAAATCCGAAAGTTTAAACCTCTATATCTCGTGGAGTAAACATCACAGAACGTTAACAAGATTTTTGTTAACATACTCTAGTGTCGTTTTATCCGATTTTGAAATGAAAATTTTGGTGTGAAGTTACCCATTAATAAGATTGCAGTCAGTAAAATTTCGAATCATTAATTAACAATTGTAGCTTAATTGGTAAATTTTGACAATGCCCGAATGATAGAGGTCTGTAAAATCACAAAGACGACTCGAAATGCCTCCTACGAACAACTTTGAAACCGTACAGGGGAAAGGAGAATTCATAAGGTTGTATACGAAGGTATTCCGAAACCGTATCAAATTATAGGTATCATGAATGTCAGTTGTGGGCACGAAAGCAAAAAAAATCATGATAAGAGTTAGCATTATTGCGATATTTTTATCGTGAATTTTTTTGTTTTATCACGATAATTCTCTTAAATTATCATGATAGTTATCTCGTATCTCGCGGCAGAAATATGCCACCATAACAAAGAGTAGTCACTTTCACGATGAAGTAAAAGTTAGCAGGAAGAAAGGAAAGCGTCCTCTCTATTGGCAATTCAGTTCAAATAAGCAATTACGAAGAGTGTTTAAGCATAGGCGTTTTAGTGTCGTGAACAACCGCAATATTTCCGACTATACTTCGAAAAGCGTGACCTTTTTAATTGACCTTTCACCAGAAAACGTGCGCAGTAATTTATTTTCAGCCCTAGAACGCTTTGGACTACTTTGACTGTTTTGTGAACAGGCAGTGTATATTGAAGATCAGATTGTTCTTTGTGCAGACCAATCTTTGATTTATTACTTCATAAGATGTTCTAACCAATTATTAATTTCATAGTCATTCTTATTCTTTTGACTGGGTGGAAATACGCTTTTCCTTTGATTAAATTTCTAAAGGTAAAAGTTCAGAAACGCTTGCAAACTCGCTGCAGCTGCGTTAAATTATGCGTCAAATAAAAGGCCTCGGTGAAATCCAATTTCGGTGAGAATGTTATGACGTTAAATGAATTGCACAGTCCTTATGAATAATTAATTAAAGTTATTCCTTTCGATGCAGTTATATTTCCCATAACCCCCCTGAAGCTTGTTTGTTTCATTTGAACTTGTAAGATATTGCAGATAGCTACTATTAAACCGTTTACCACCTTTCACAGCTATACTTGCCTTTGCGGCCAGTGTCGATCAAGATCAGACTGCACAAAACGTGCAGTCTGATCTTTGATCAACACTGTCCGCTTTATCAAATCTTTATAGACAAAAGCAGCCATAAAATTGCAATTATTTTTAACTTTTTTTCCATTGAAAATGTCTGCTATGTTTATACGGCACTCTAAGGGTTAAATAAGTTTTTTTTCCCCTATAAATACGTGTGAAACATTTGAGCAATAAAGAGAAATTGCCTAGTTACAAGCAATTTCCGGCCTTTCGATTTTTTGCAAGAGTTGTCTGCTTCAAGACGGGGTGTTGTGTAGGATTTTATTTGTAAATTTAAAACCTGCTCTTATCAAAGTATTGACGTTGAATCGATAGAATGTTTGAGTCTTACATATGCAAAGCTTTTGCGGACGACAAATAAGATGTGACTCAAGTGATACAGCTTGTCTTAGGAAGTATAGAAGTCACTGTGGGAAATAGGAATAATGATGGTTTAGCAGCAGTTTTTCCTTTACCCACAGTGTTTAAAAAAAGTTTCTTCCTCAGGATCGTAAAACCACTGCATCGTCCAGGAGGATTAATATGGCTAATGCACCCCAAATAATCAAACAAAGCCACAATATATCATGATTTCTGGCAATAGTATATACTTATAATATATTCTGCGAGACGTTTACCAAAATATCAGAAGTTAAAACACTTTACCAGACGACAAATTAAATGATGGGATTTGTCTTTGAATGAGTAGAAAACATGATGGGAAAATGAAAAAAAAAAAAAGTGGTTACCAACATTTTCCCTTATTCCCACAATGCTTTCAAAAGCTTTCTTTCTCAGGGTCGTTAAAACTCGGGATTGTGTGGTTAAGTGTTAACGTATAAACAAACCTTTCTTTTTTCAGATCTATGTGCACAAACGCCTCCAAATTAGGTTTTCGAACATTCTAAAGCTGTTACTCCAGACAGGTCTAGTGTTTATCGCTATATTGTGTGGTATCGGGCGTATCCGAGATAACAAACATCATCCCAGCGACGTCATTGCTGGATTCTCACTTGGAATCGTTATCGCTGTCATATTAGTAAGTAAAAAAAATACATAGGAAGTTTCTGCTTTCTTATAAACTTCTTATTTCTTATTCTACATGACGGACGTTTGGGCTTTATCACGATGTTCTCTCTCGCAATAACTTTTTTTCCTGTATGTTGATCATTCTTTAATTTCTTTAGTAACAGATCTACCACGGCAACATCCGGAATCATCTTATTAAGAGTACGGCTTCGAACTTCCCTGTGGGTTGTCTAAGTGAAGGACGATAACGAATAAAAACATTTTATATTGATTGATGTGTACCTAGAGTATCGGTGTTTCGAGAATTGTTGCAACAGGCAATATAAATATATAAAGTTAACATGATTTTATGCGGGATTTGGGACAGATATGTTTTATATGGGAAGTCATTCATTCATTCTCAAATTATGGGCCAAAAGCATGTCACACTGTTATTTCAGATTTGCTTGACATTTTGGAAGGTTGCATTATATTAGTTTATATTTTTTTATATCGCTATTTCTTTACATCAACTGAAAACGTCATTAAATGTTCGAAATTTACGTTTTCGATTAAAAAGTTCCACTTCAAAAGCAGAAACCCCCTCAAATAGTGTCACAATCGTGTGTTCATGTATTTGAAACACGGAATCTCTTGTGAAATGTCTGGTATTTTCATTTCTTATGTTGATCTTAATTCCATAAACTTACAACAGAATATCAGCAAAAGATTGATGTGTACTAACACTTATAATATTAATCGTCATCTTTATGGTTTATTTTTGTCACAACTTTCTAGTATTTTACGTAACATTTGCCATGAAAATGTGTGCGTGGTCTACCATTAGTTTAAATTGAAAGATAAACCATGATCTATAATATATATACCTATTTTGTTTCGGTGGTGAAAACACTTTACATTGATAGAATTGAAAAAAATATGGATATTTATATTAATTTGCATCTCTTTAAGAGTCTGCTTTTTTCATTAAAGCTTTACGTGACGTCCACAACTTTTGTACTGTTCATTTTCAATCGTCCATTAACCATTCAAATGTACATCATATATCATACGTTATTTCAAGAAAAGTTAATATAGTCTGCTGCCACACCTAATCTAAAAATTATAAACACGTGCTTCGAAACCGTTTTACGTGACTGTATCCTTACGTGACACATTTTCAACTATGTGTGATTTAAATGAAGACGATAACGTTACCCGAAAATTATAGTTCCGTCATGTGTTCAGTGATTAGATTATAAAATTGTAATAGAAAGATATGCGTAACTTTAATTTTACATAGAAATTTCAGTGAAGAAAGATATGTGTTTTTCAGTCTTTAACTACTTCAATTTGACCGTTAATATGAGAATGAGTGATAATTGTGAAAAAAAAAAATGACATTTAGCTGCGGTGAAATGCCTTTTTAAACAAAGTTTTAGTTTAAACGTTGAGGGGACCCATTTGTTTTTTATACCATGTCGTATTCATACTGACGATCTTTTCTTTCTTTTAACAATAGCACAAGACCATAGGCCAGCGCGTCCTTGTCCATAGTAGAGTTACTGTCAGGAGTAGACCAACTATCAAAAGTGTAAATAAAACAGACTTTTGCTGCACATGCGCCAATTCGTCTGAACCACAGACTCCAGCACCACTGTTGCAAAACGAATATCCGCAGGGTGTAAGCAACGGTGTCACGTCATCAGCAAGCATAAAGGATTTTCCATTTAACGTTCGACGCCATATGTCAGCACCAATCACAAGAACGACACATTTAAATGGACCAGAAAATGTCTGAAAAGCAAATAAACAAAAATGTATTTTTTTTTTGTAAATTAATAACTTAGGTTAGTGAATGTGCAACATGATCCGAAGAAATTATTAGCAGTGCTGTCGCAGACATTATGGAGGGCAATATTAAATCAGTGCTTTATCTCTGTGCCAGACATAAAACAATATACTTGTCCACATTTAAAGCATTGCAGACGACCAATAAAATGTGACTCAAACGGGTTATGTTCTAAATAGGGCTGGAAAAATGTTCGGAAAGGAGGAAATGCTGGTAAACAGTAGTTTCTTCTTTACCCAGAATATTTCAATAGCTTTCTTCCCCAGAGTCGTTGAACATACGATCGTTTTGTAACTGGTGTAACAACCCCTATGAATATCACCATGCAACCCCATCATGACATTCTTGGACAGTCATTCTCGTTTGTTCATTCCTTTGGCCAGTAATATTCCAGCAGGTCTCTAGCTTGTTATCAATATGAAATTCAAGCGGAACTACAGGGTACTTGATTGTAAAAGGTTGTGCTGCCATTAACAGTACATCTGTACTGCTATTATGGAAACCAGTAATAGCAGAGAATTGTGTTCTTGAGTGCAGTGACTTCTGTCATAAGTTAATTTTTAGAGTAAACTTATCAAACTGGACATTTTCTGTCCGATTAATAGAACTAAACGTGACAATTTCAAGGCTTCTTTTCGACCAAATATGTTAAAATATACAGCGGAAAGTGTAGATTCAACATTGGACTGCACTTTTTGTACAGCCTAACCTTGATTTTCTATGTCGCTTGAACAAGCTTGAACTGCAAAAAGCGCTCTAAAGATCAACTAATGACTTTGAAGCGTTGAACAAAATCTGAATATCAGTGCTGTCAGTGCTTTGATTTTTCTTTTCGATTCGGGCAGATACCGCTTAGTTCGTTTTTTCCCCGACCGTTGCCTCCACATTCAAGTGTGTTGTCTGCAAATGCAAAATGGACAGTTCTAAAATTTGTTATATGGAAAACAGATAGGTTTTTATTCATTAGTACATGCGAAACATATAATTTCTTCTTTTTGTCACGTTCTGTCTAAAATAAATCTGCTGCAAGACCAAAAAGTCAAATGCTGAAGGTAATTAGTGAATTTATACCTCACCGAAAAGATAAACCCCTTACCACACGACACGACTTTAGACATATTCAAATTAAAACCATTTGCATACAACAAAATAATTGTGAATTAAAAATTGAAATATTGTTTTGAATTGTTATAAAACATTGCGGGAAAAGGAGAAAATGTTGGTTACCAGCATTTTCTCCTTTTTCCACAATGTTTTCAAAATGTATTTCTTTCAGGGTCGATAAACTCAGGTTTGTGTGGTAAAGGGTCGGTACATACTGTTTATAATGAGTGATGAAC
The DNA here is from genome assembly GCA_946811185.2 of Hippopus hippopus. Lineage (NCBI taxonomy): Eukaryota > Metazoa > Mollusca > Bivalvia > Cardiida > Cardiidae > Hippopus > Hippopus hippopus. Next base: position 63,605,529 of record OX328099.1, on the reverse strand, counting down.
TGTATACACTTTGACCGTAATAAGATACGTATGCATTTTAAAAATCTTACCGAAGGCGATATGGTTATGTAATCTCAGTTAATAGCCCTACAGAAAAAAAAAATTAGCCATGCTCTGTGAAAAGAGGGCTTAATACATCTGCAAAAAGGTATCGACCCAGGTCAGCCTGCGCCGTTCGCGCAGGCTGACCTTGGCCGAAACTTTTTGCTATTGGTTAGTTTTCTGCATGTCCATCGACCAGTTGACCTCATGATTCAGTCGATTGTTGGACAAAATGGACTTTATGGATCCATGATCATGTGATGAATTCTTTGGTATCATGTATCACAGAGATGCATTAAGCCCCCTTTTGCCAGAGCATGGGTCATTTATTAATTGCCTACTAACTAAAGCTTTATCCATCACATTCTGGCACAAATGTGTGGCAGACAACTAGTATGTAAACTATTTTAAGATTATCATCAGTTATTGTACAGTCGGCCCAAGTGTTCGTCGCTGGTATATAAATTAATTTCAAAAGTAGGTCAAAAGTTGACAGGTCGCTCTATCTTTTGTTTACTTTTTACCTGATTTTCATATTCATTTTCTGCCAGCAGCTGTACTGTACAGACTGTACAATAAAAGATTAGCATAATCACAACAATTTCCATACTTTTAAAAGGTACGATTTAAATTCGAATGAATTTTTACACCCGCTTTGTTTACTTTTGGTCGCTATTCCGGCTTTAAGGGTTTTCATGTAGCTGTACTTATTTTCGTTTCCGAGACAACTAGACGTGCATGACGTATGAGTGAGCAATGCTCTGGGAAAAGGGGATTTAATGAATATTCGTATTTATACCATGCATAAAATATGCAGATCTATTTTGTTTACAGCCGGCTAAATCATGAGCTAGAACGGTCCTTTGGCATGCAGAAGATTTACAAATAACAAAATATTTCGACCCATATCAGCCTGGTTAGCGCAGGCTGACGTGGGTCGATACGCTTTGAAGATCTGTTAATCCTTTATCACACAAACCCGAGTTTTAGCGACCCTGAGAGAGGAAAATTGAAAACATTGTTAGAAAAGGAGAAAATGCTGGTAACCAGCATTTTCTCCTTTTCCAACAATGTTTTCTCTTTTTTTTTTTGAAAGCAAATTCAAATATTTTAGTGGCATTTAAAACTGTCGTCTAGAAATGCTTTCGATTTGCACGTGTCTGAAATGTTGTCGTAAAGACTGGTTCACTCTTAAACCCCCTTTTCACAGAACACGACTCTATTACAATCCCATTTTACTCCTTCACTGCCAAATTCAGAAATTCCACCTTTTCCCAAGGTCTAAAAGTAGATTTCCACTGCTAGTAAAGCTGAGTTCGGTCATAATTCAGTATAATATAGCGGATAGTGTAGATCCAAGATCAGACTGCAAGATCTGTGCAGCCTGATCTTGTTCTACACCGTTCGCAAAAGCCTCTTAAGTCGTCCTTGGTAATGAAAGAGTAAATCTGAAATAGGCACAGGTCGGGGAGAGTTCCCAATACTATGCCGATATTGCTTTCGTTTACTTTGTCATGTTTGTCCTATTGTCATGCTTGTCCTATTGTTTTCGATATTTCAAAAGGAAATTGTCATGAGAAACAGTGATGTACAATTTATTTAAACGTTTAATAAAAAAAAAGAAAGAAAAAATAAGTTGTTTTGTTTTAATTCCTTGCATCCTTTCAATAACTTATATATCAACTGGGAGCCAGCATTTTCTCCTTTTCCAACAATGTTTTTAACCTGTTACAGAACTCAAGCATGTTTGTCTTAAATTTTAATTTGTCATCTATAAATAATAATTTTAATTTGGACGAGTCCAAAATTTGTCGTGAAGGGAAGGGTTAACTTCTTACGAACAAAGTCCGTAACAAAGAAACAAATGCATGGCAGAAATACAGGGACCGGGCAGGATTCGAACCTAGAACGCGCGGACGAAAGGCCAATACCATAACCACTGAGCTAAAGAGAATTCTCTCTGACGCACTTGTCAGGTATTGTATTTAAATTGGGATGAAGCCATGCATGAAGGAGTGGTCTCCCGTAACAAACTAAGGAAACATATTCGCATCAGAAGCGTTTGAATACCTCCTTGCCAAATTTGGATTAAGGTAACAGAATTTTGATTAACTACATGAATGCATTTGAAAACATTGCGAAAACACGGGAATTTGTCCAATTCGAGAAATTGGTGAATATTGCAATTTGTAGTTTCATTACGAACATTTTTCTTAATGCCAATAATATTATAAATAACCTTATTGGCATTTAAAAAATCAACTGCAAAATGCAACAAAACAAAACACGCATTCTAACATGACACGTGAATTCGGCTCTATAAACACAGTGCAACGAAAGCGTGGTAAGATCTACGTTATTCTATGTAGAGTGACGTCATTCTAGTAAGTAAGTAAGTTATTCAATGGAATATAATCTTCATCCGCGTTTTTACTTTAAGTATGAACTTGTTTTCCTTTAATTGAGAGTTGGTAATGTTAGAATAGAAATAATCTTCTTTCTATCGTGGTTTATCGTTCAACAAACCACGTTGTGAGTTATGAGGCCCAATGAATAAACCACTCGGACTATCGCGCTCGTGGATTATTTATTGTGCCTCATAACTCACAACTGTGGTTCATTGAACAATAAACCACGATAGAAAGAAGATTATTTCTTAAGTAATATTCAAAAGTTGACATAAACCCATAAAACCGCCTTTCATAACTGTAGTTTCACGTGGCCTCACGTGGCTCAGTTGTAAAGTGTAGGACTCGCAACCTGGAGGCCCCAGGTTCGAGCCTTACTGGACCAACCGGATTTTTCGTGGGAGTGTCCTTGGGCAAGACACTTCAGAGCCCTTGCCTTGGTCTGGTAAAACTCAGGAAAAGCTGAATATGTGCGCTGTCGCCTTGATACAACTGAAATAATGTTGAAAGCGGCGTAAAACACCATTCAGTTCAATAATTTGGCGCTTTAAGTTTTAATGAAATGTGTAAATAGAGCAGAAATACCGAAATTGACATAATAATTTGGGAAACGTCGTGTATTGAGATTCAAAGGGAGGAATTCGCCATTTATGTTTTGCTCTACGTTGCTACCAATGGTATTTCATTCATATGTTATTTAAGATGACAATAAAGGCCAAATGTAAACAAAGCGGGTGTTTAAATGCATTTGAATTTATATCATACCATTTAAAAGTATGGAAATTATTGTGAAGATGACAATCTTTTATTGTGCGGTCGGTCCAAGTGTTAGTCGCTGACGGAGAAATTAATTTCAAAATTAGGTTAAAACCTGCCAGGTAGCTGTGTTTTTTGTTCACTTTTTGCCTGATTTTAAAATTCTTTTTTTCTACCAGCGACTAACATATGGCCCACCACACGATCACAAACTATCATCTCCTCAATATTTTCCGTACTTTTGAATGGTATGACTTAAATCTAAATGTATTATGACACTTGCTTTGATGTTTTGGCCTTTGCTGTGCCTTTAAATTTAATTTATTCATGTATTTCACCAGGACTAGACTCTGCGGTACCATAACCAAGGATCCGATACTCCTACATGACATATGTCAACATCCGGATGAAATCAAACGCTAACATTTAACATTTAGCCACGTAGTACCCAAAATCGACCTTAACCCTTATCCTGCTAAATAAATAAAATGAAAATTTTAAGCCGATATCAAAAACACAATTTTTGCTATTTCAAAGAATTTTTTTTCGGGGGGGGGGGGATATGTCCTTAACGGACAGTGTAGATCAAAGATCAGACTGCATGTTCTGAGTAGTCTGATCTAAACCACTATTTTTCTATTTACAAACGCAACACCTCACTGAATTACGTTCTTTGCGGTAAGATCTCTACCTACACAAAGCGAGTGGACTTTCATGTAAAAGATACAAATAATTGGCATCCCTGCCACTAGTTTAGAAACTGGGCAATTCATGTCGAAAACAATTCTGGTGTACATCTCCCGCTCAGATAGAGAATCGCATTTAGTAAATTTATGCCCCTCTAACTTTAGAAAGGGGCGAAAAAACAGGTCTCCGCATCGAAAACCAACTATGTCGACCAGCCCGCATAGCTCAGGTGGTAGAGCGTAGGACTTGTAAAAATCAAGTCTTGAGTCACTTGAGGGTGTGGGTTCGAGCCCTACGGCTGGCCATCTAAAATTACTAATAGTCTTTCGGATGAGACGTTATTTAAACCGAGGTCCCGTGTAAGGGTGCTATACACCGAGCACGTTAAAGAGCTAGGCATAACTTCGGATGGGTTTCATCCTGTATCTTGCACTATCACCCGTAACAAAAGTAACAGTCTTCTCGGGGAATTGCGCATATGTGCAACCGACGGCGACAAGAAATAAATGCAAATTCAATCAAACCGACTGGGTCGCCTTATTTGGTAACATTGTAATGAGCGACATGCTCTTCTTGAATGTACGGCCCTTTACTCTCATTTTAAAAGACGGAAGCTGCCGGGATTGGCCGAATAGCCTTTACGAAAACGTCGATGTTACACGATATTTACCGATGAGTTAGGGGTCGTAATCCTTAAGGCATACATATTAAACGAGACCACTGTTAGGTACTTTTTAGCGGATTTGCTATATAGCAAATCCGCTTACTGTGATCGTTTTGACCGGAACCAAATACATCATGCGTAACGACGCATGCGCGCTCAGTTTCAGTTTTGCATGGCTGGTGAATGGGACGAACAACGCAGATCTACAAATGATATTCAGCTGTGACTTTGAACAAATCATACAAACTATGTTTGATTACTTTATCAAAATTTCTTCAAAACTACAAAAATCGTCAGTTTGAAATACTTTACATACTTAAACAAAGTTCGTTCTTTTTTTTTTCATTAAATATTGCAATATGCGTATGAACATTGTTTACACAGACTCCCCACCCCCTTTTCAATCAAGAAATGTTAATTCACAACTTGTGTTGTCCGCTGCCGAATTAAACAAGGAGATTAAGCAATAATTTTCTTAATGAGACTGCATTTTTCAACTTTGCATTATATCAAATATCTTTAACTGGTCATATAGCTAGCTAGAATTTGGCCGTAAATAATTAAAAACCCTTTCGATAACGAATACACAGAACAGTTGAACTAAAATTCCAAAGCGCTTGAGTACGCTGTCCCTGTATAGACTCCAAAGAGCTCGCCTACTCTAAAACAAAATGGATTTAAAAGTAACTATAAAGTGTTTTGGTAAATAATCAACAATAAAGATTATCGAATTATAAAGCGTGTAAGTATATTGACTGGAATGATAATCAACTCGTAAGAGTTTCGATGCAGATAAGCCATTTTCAAGCTGCAAACAGCCGGGGTATTCCGGCACAATTTATGACGGAACTACTTTAACTCAGCGCTTTGGAATACTTTCAACTTAAACGCTTTAGAGTTTTAGATCCATGACACAGAACCTATAAAGTCGATTCGGCACCTGTTAGGTACCTCCCTTCGTACAGCACTATCCATGAATTTCCGCATTGTTTGAAACATTTCTGTGAAACGTGTGAAGAAATGAAGGTCGTGTAGTCTACAAAAAAAAAAAAAATATTTGACGTTTGATTTATGCAAGACTGCTTCCAAGATTTCTCTCCAGTTATCGATGGTATATACAGAAATCATTCGTTCACAAACCGCCCCGATTAAGTACGAACCCGTGACGGGAATTTATACTGTGGATTTTTTATGGGAAATAGTGTCCTTCTCAGTTAATCAGATATCCACTAACCTAATCTAATATCCTGGACTTCAAGCATCAGAGACTCAATTGTCCTCAAGGTGTAAAAATCCATTCATAGTCCTTCTAATTATACGATTGAATTTTATTTTGTCACGTTTCATGCAAAAGAATAAAAAAGAATGCAGAATTTGAAGACAGATGTATGATAAAGGGTCCACAGAAATGCATCTATACGTCTTACTATTTGGATATGTAGATTTAAGTTCTTGATATATTTTTTTTATGCTTGGAGATTGAAGTACATGTACACAGAGCAAATTGAACATTATTTGTACTTCATTTAATAAAGTACATATTTATGATGAACTGCTGCTCAACCCATATTAGAGACAGTTCTGTGCTTCATGTAAACAGCAAGTAATTCACACCTCAGAATGAAAGTTAACTCATTACCAAACGACAAAATTTTAGGTTTGTCCAATTCGAAAGCATTTGCAGACAACAAAATAAAAGTGACTGAAAATTTGAAATTTGTTTTGTGAAGGGTAGAAAACATTGTGGGAAAAGGAGAAAATGCTGGTTACCAGCATTTTCTCCTTTTCCCACAATGTTTTCCAAAGGCTTCTTTCTCAGGGTCGTCAAAAGTAGGGATTGTGTGGTAATGGGTTAACCCCCAGGCTGCTAAGTGCAACTCAAGGACCTTTTGCAGACAGTGTAGATCAAGATCAGTTTGCACCAAATGTGCAGTCTGATCTCTGATCTATACTGCCCGTTAAGGAGGTATTTTTCTCCAAAAAACTAACTTGAAATAGAAATATTTGGATTTGTACTATCGATTTGAAAGTTTCATTTTAGTTATGAAAAGTGAAAAGGTCAATTTTTACTTTGCATGGCAACTTGTCACACTGAGTGTGATCTTGATCCATTTTGGCTGCTTTAGTGCCTTCAGCTGTACCCAGGGCAGGGATTTACAGATATATAAAAACAAATGATTTCTGGACTATATTCTTCCAGGTGATAATTGATGATTTTAATTCTTTAGACCATAAAAATGGATTCACTCAAAACTGCATTGGATGTAATGAATGGCCTTTTTACCATGTTAATATTGAATTTCAAGAATCTCATAATGCTACATTATGGTTTTTTTTTTGCACTTGTCCCTGCAATGGTTCAATTATGTAGTATAACTCGAATTCACAGATGTGGCTCAAAACTTCAAATAGGAATCTAGATCTATATGTAAATGAATAAAACTTACATAATCACTGACAAAATTTCAAAATCCCATCACACTTTAACTGTAACTTTCAATATTAATTGAGACTAAAGCCCACTTTTTAGATTGTACTTATTCACACCTGCATTTTATGACTGAATAGAAGTAGACCCAAGGATATGAGTTTGCATATTACATGCAGGTCTCTTATGTTTTATGTGATACTCATAAACGAACTTGAAATTATGAAGTTGATGTATTAGTCCATTTTTATAGTTAAGTGTAACACCAGTTCTTTTTATTGAAACTGTGTATGATAATCTAAGTTCAGACTGCGCAGAATATGAGGTCTAAGCTTGAATCTATACAGCCTATGGTTTTTTTTTTATATTTTCATTTTCACCAATATATAGCGGTGAAAGGACATAATCTTGTTCATTTATTTAGTGAGGTTCTGTAAGACTGTGGCTGGTTGGTGAAGGTGTAGGATGAGTTATTCCGGATTTTATACTCACTTAGTTGCCAGGATTTTATAGGAGTGCCTATGGACAAGACACTGCGGAAAACCAACCGAGCCCTAGTAAAACCCAAGCGGTACACAAATAATTGAGTTCTTGTCACTGTAGGACTGAAACAGTGTTGAAACTAATGTAACCACCAGAAATCATCCAAACGTCAAATTTCTCTTGAAGTAGTTACAATCAATTTCATGTTTCGTCGCAGTGCATTAGTTAACCTTACTTTTCTTTTGTGAAATCATTATTTTCTTGACTTGTGTCTTTATAATGATACAAAGTGAATTTTCATTTATGTAACAGAAGGAAGGTGTATTCAATATTCATGAATTACACATGGCCTAAATTTTAGAAAATACTGAACACACCATTTAGTTTTCACCTTTCAGACTATTACATAATATCTTTTAGTTCAGAAGTAAAACCAAGAATATTCTTTTCGAAAGAAAGAAGAAATCATTGTATCTGAACAATCAAATTGTTGTTTCTAGTTTTATTTTGAATTTCTTTTTGAAATCAATAGTGTCAAGTTGTGTAGTAATAAGGAAGAACCCTTGAAGGGATTCCTAGGTGTTAGAGTCATGGAAAGGACAATGTGCTTTCAGAAAGAAATTACATATAAAATGCCATTAAGACTCCAGCGTTTTTTTTTTTTAACTCTTTACCACAAAACAAAATTTTAGACTTGTCCAAATGGAAAGCACTTGCTGATAACAGAATCGATGTGACTCAAAAAATGAATTTTATTTTTAGAAGGTCAGAAGACATAGTGGGAAAAGGAAAAATGCTGGTTACCAGCATTTACTCTTATTCACAAATCCTTTTTAAGAGCCTTCTTCCTCAGGGTTGTTAAAAGTCGGGATTGTTTGGTAAGGGGTTAAACTAAACCATACTAGTTTCAAAACAATACATGCTTTATACTTCAGAGTGAGGACAGTTTGTTTGCTTTGTAGCAAGAGTAGATTAAAATCAGACCACTTAACATAGTAAAATTCCACTCCTATAGGCACACTATTTTAGATTTGAATTGTTTGCAGTATATAATTATGACTATACCCACTATATAGAAGTTTAGAAAGTGTTGTGTTTATAATCTGACTACGTTTGTAAAATGCTGCTTTTAAAATCAAGACCTTGATATCTGAGTACAGAAGTTTCAATATATTAAAAGAGTCTTGCATAATGATGAACAATAACGATTTTAGAAATGCTTAAAATGCTATGCTAAAGAAAAATATAGTCATCATGTTTAGTGTATCTATTTAAACTCACATATTTACAAACCCCAGGGTGAGCTGTTAATATTTTCAATCTGACTTAAAGCATAAAACCCTTGATTTTTAGCACAGCTAAATAAAGCTCAGCCAATTGGATAAGTTGTTTCAAAAGTTTTTCTGAACATCCTTCAAAATGGGATGATATAGCCACACTTACCTACTTAAGTTAAAACACATTATATCCTTTATGGTGTTATGGAATGGGGAAAAATGACTTTAGTAAGAATAAAAAAAAAATAAATAAATAAATAAACAATCTGTTTGTCTACCAATGTTTTCAAAAACTTAAGAGCTACATTTTGTGAGGCTGACAGAAATGTCAGATAAAGATTAGTTAAATGCTGTTTAATGTTGCTTTCAACATTATTTCAGTCATATAACTGCTACAGCTAGCTTATTTATGTATGTCTGGGTTTCTGCAGTACTAGGCTAGGGCTCTGAAGTGTCTTGCCTAAGGACACTCCCACAGAAAAATATGGTGCTTCCAGTGAGGCTGGAACCTAGGCCATCAGGAAACAAGTTCTAAACTTTACTGGCAAGGCATGCAGGACTCCAGATCCACATTTAATTTTTTTTAAGATTGTTCAGATTAGTCTATGCCCACCATCTATGCAAGTGTTACTTTTTGTTTTTTAATCATAAATGGTAATCAAATGGATGCTATTTTGTTATTCATTCCTTCCCCATATGACAAGTTTAAGGCTCTTTAAATGTATCTGCAGACAACAATTCAGAAACTGATACAAATTAGCTGAAGTTCACTCATATGATTGAAAACACTGTTGGAACAGGAGAAAATACTGTTTACCAGAATTTTGTACTTGTCCCATGATGCTTTCAATTGCCTATTTCTTTCAGGGTTATTAACATGAGTGTTCAGTAAAGTGTTACAATAAACCCCAATCAAAATTTTCTCCAGATCCAGTTGTCAGATGCCCAGGAAACCCGACATGGATATGTTGTATACTGGTCTATCCCACACATTGATATATATGTATAGCTTGTGTTTGTATACATAAGGGTACACTTATATTGTCTTGCTATAGAGCTAGCTTTTGTAACAATGTGGTAGAGCGTTTGCCTTGGGAGTTGGGACCTAAAGGTTCTGGTTTCAATCCCAGCCTTTGGAGGGCTATTTAACAGAACTGTTACAGATACATGTACGGTAATCAACATATAGAATACCTTAAATTTGGTCTTTATTGTTACTTTAAGGAAATATCAATTCAGATATTTTTCTTTCTAAGTCTTATCTTTCTTCTGTACTAATGTTTTTCCAGCTATAATTCAGTAAGTCATTTTTGAGTTTGTTGAGAGTATGAAAATCTGAATAGTTGGTTTTAACTTGGGAGAGTCAAACATTTTGTCCTCTGGTAAAGAGTTCAACAAGAATGTACAAAAATTTCATATTGCATACATGTGTAAGTAGCAATATATTGTACTCTTTGATCAAATTTGTTCATGATTGCTGAAAGTGATTGACAGCTGTAACCGTTATCACTTTGTTTTTACAGAAATATCATTATATAGCATTGTGCTGTTTTGTATAGTTTTTTATTCGTACTCATCAACAACTAAAGTGTTCTATATATTTGTCAAATAACTTTCACTTACATAAATCCATCTAGGTTTTTTTTCAGTCCTCTGCGTGTTTACAGTCCTAAATATAATACTAAATATAATACTAGCATAAAAAAAACCCATCAAATTTTGGATCAAATTACTTCTCTAATAAGCAGTAAAATAACAGTTGCTGCGCAGCACACTTGGTAGAACAACTTCGACTCCCATTGCCCTTGCTTACTCTACTTATTACTTACATATTATACATGTATTACATATGATAAAAAAATTCTAATTTTCATTACATCATATCATAGCTTAAAACTGTTTAACAAATCCGCTTTTCAGGACTTTCAGTCCTTTGATTTAAATATGTCACCCAACAATAATCTAGTTATCCTGTTGATGAATACAATTTTGATTCGAGAATTATTTGCCAAAACCTGTTACAATACATCAAGACCACGAACTTTTAATTTGCAAAAGTGGCTTTTAGCAACTTTTTTAGTGGGTAATATCTATGTGTATTTTTAGTGGGTAATATCTATGTGTAATAAGTAAACTTTTTCAATGTAAAAGTCTCTTATAATTCTACAGTAGAATGGCCAAAATATACTTTTTGTTAGAATAGATCAAAGTATGTTTCAAGGACTTTTTGTATATGACTAAGAGTATGACAAAATGTATGATAACAGTATGCAAATGCGCATTCAGTCGCGCTTGGCAGCCTAATGGTTAAAGGACAAAAAACAGCAATATCCTGTCTTTAACCCTTGCAGCAGCTTTCAGGATCACGTTTGCTTTGCGGCCAGCGCAGATCAAGATCAGACTGCACAAACGTGCAGTCTGATCTTTGATCTACACTGTCCGCCTTGCTGGGACATTCTAGACAAAACTGATTTTGATATTATATTTATTTGGGTCTCATTCCTAGATTTAAGATGTCTGGTGGGTTCATCTGGACGCTCTAATGGTAAATAGTTATCTCTTTTCTTGCAAATCGAGGGCTAATTGATTCGGCGTCTGTCGTCTGTCTGTTCTCTGAGGGAGGTATTTGAAAGTGATGAAATTATCCAAGCTCTGCATAACTTGTATTTGAAACATGCTCTGGCAAAAATGGGGTTTAATGCATCCTCGCGATGCATTATACATGTACCATGTATATCATCACTTATTATCAATCTACAAAATCCATATTGTCTAACGACCGACTAAATCTTGAGATAAAACAGTCCTTGGAGATGCAGAAAATTGACCAGAAGCAAAAACCTTCGACTGCACGGACTGCGGAGGCTGACCTGGGTCGATAATCATTGCAGATGCATTAAGTCCCCTTTTCACAGAACATGACTCATTTTTTTTTTTTTAATCCAGTAATGCATTAATGTTATATGACTCATTTGTTTTTTTTCAGTAATGCATTAATGTTAACTGTTACTGAAAGGCAGTTTATAAACAACATACCTTTTTCAATTTACAGAAAGGAAAAAAGTTATAAAAGAAAAGTAAAACGTTGGTTTCTTTTTCAACAGCAAAATGAAAAGCAATATGGGAAAAGGAACGACTAAATGCATCGTACAATTTATTCTTCTCTCGTTAGCTGTCTAAAATAATCAACTGCAGGAGCACAGAATCCGATTATTGGAACAAGAATCAGTTTGTCTTATGGTAAATGCTTTCAATTTGGACAAGTCCACAATCTTGTTGTGTGGATTGGAGTTAAGTGAAAGGGCGCTATGTTAGAACCACTTTTGTAATAAAAGGGATATTTGTAATAAAATTTTCAACTTCGCTATAAATTCCTTTAGTATTCACCCATGTACATCAAAATGGATATATATGGATATACATGTATCCAGATAATGCTATTTCAAAGTTATGTTTGGGGGAATAATATCTCCTTATCGGACAGTATAGATCCAAGATCAGACTGCACGCTTTGTGCAGTCTGATCTTGATCTACACTGTCCGCAGAAGGTCAGTGAGTCGCGCTCAGCAGCCCGGGGGCTAAATAACAGTCCCGATGATTGCCTCGTTGAAACACCTTCGCTGCACTTTGAGCTTGATCCAGGTTGTCCAGAAATGGAACAAGGAAAGCCATTGGTACTACAAAAGCATAATCTGAATATGTACCTCTGTTCCAAACCTTTAATGCAAGATCACGTGTAAAAATTATATAATTGATGCCATAAACAAACTTGTAGATCAGACATAGCCAACAGCAAAAAACTGTCGATTTTGCTCGAAACATGCAGAATTTACGACCTACCGCAAAGTTTACGATCTCATTTAAAAGGTCTATTAATAGATCATTAAGTGAAACAGGTCGCGCGCACTGCATCACGTGAAATAATTATGATACACACATTATTTTACTCTTTACCAAGCTTAGAAAAAACATTTAGACTCATCCATACTGAAAGTATTTGAAGATAGTCAAGTGTTTAGATTTGACGATGACAGGATAGAAAACATTGACGGATACGAGAAAATGCTACATAACAGTATTTACTCATTTTCCTACACTTTTCTCAAAAGCTTTCTCACTCATGGCTCGGTTTGTAAATAATAACGCAATTGCCTTGCAGGCAGTCTTTCATTTATCAGACTTCAAGAAGCGAAAGGCATTGACCTCAAGGGTAGAAATACGGAATTTTATTTACCTGGAATAAGAACAGGCCCCATAGAAAGCTGCGAGGTCGCTCTATCTTTCGTTTACTTTTTATCTGGTCTTTTCTGAAAATTTCATTTTCTGCCGGCGACTAAGATTTTGACAGACCGTTCACTAACAGAATTTCATGTTCACATTACTTTCCATTCTTTTAAAAGATCCGATTTAAATTGAGATACATTTTAACATCAGCATTGTGTACTTTTGGCTACAATTGGACCGTAAACGCATCTCCCTGATGTATTATACAAAGTAAGTCATTCAATAATTATGGATCCATAAAATCCATTTTGTCTAACAACCGACTGAATCTGGAGGTAGAGTTGTCCTTGGGCATGCAGAAAATTTACAAACAGCAAAAAGTCTCGACCCAGGTCAGCCTGAGTCAATACTTCCTGCAGATGCATTAAACCCCCTTTTCACGGAGCATGGTTTAAATCAAACCGTGTGATTAATTTTAGTACCAGCAGGTGGAAAAAATAATTTATGTAGCCTCACAAAATATCCCGCCAAACATGAATGCATCGCCCCAAAAAACCCGGAATGTTACTAAGAGAGTTGCGCATCAAGAACTTTTAAAGAAATGCTTACACCTTAGGTTCTATTCACTTAACCCTTCTGCTAAACAACTAACATGAAAGTTTCAAGTCGATAGTAAAAACCCAAATGTTGCTATTTCAAATCTTTTTGTTGTGGAAAAAATGTCCTGAGCGGACAGTGTCTGTGCAGTCTGATTTTGATGTACACTGTCCGCAAAAGGTCAGAGAGTCGCGCTTAGCAGCCTAAGGGTCAAGCAATTACGAGGGTCGTTCATTTAATTGTGTCACTAATAGGCCTCCATACCACATGACTATATGTATCACACGGAAATAACGCTATTTTCACAAGCAAGTCGTTTTAAATACTGGCACGAAATTTTATTTTAAGAGGTTCATTGTTTCAAAAGTTATTGAAAGTTAAAGTAGGTACAGTCATATACACTGGCTATATTAGTGAACGTACAATGAACCCAAAAGCAAAGCTTGAAATTAGGGCCACTGTTAAAAGTAGCGTTAGCCTAATTATTTCAGCTTCACAAATATTTAGTGAATTATGTCAGATACATGGGGCTTCTGCGGTATCAAAACGATCGGTTTTTTAGATGGTATAAAAAATTTAAAGATGGTAGAACTTACTTAAAAGATGCCTCCGTCCTGGTCAACCCAAAACTGCAGCTTCCAAAGAAACTGTTTCTGTGGCAGATTCAATTAAGCAGGATGCCAGGTTTACAGTGAAAGAAATAGCTAAGAGAGTTGGCATATCATTAGGGTCAGGCTTTTGATCAAGGAATTAAAACTTCGTAAGATTTGCGCTCGATGGGTCCCCCACCTCTTGACAGATGATCAAAAGGATACTCGTGTAAAAATGGCCAAAATTCTTACAAGTACAAAAATTGTGACAAACGCAGAATATCAGAACTATTCACAGTGATGAAACCTGGGTTTATTATTTTGAGCCCCAGACACGCGTCAATAATAAACAGTGGCTGCGCAAAGACCATGCTAGGCCGATCATAGCAATAAGAATTAAAAGAGCGGGAAAAGTTTAATAGGCCATATTTTTTAATTCATACGGTCCAATGATTGCTCAAATTTCTGTACCGAACGGCCGAACGGTTACAGGCAAGTTTTACAAGAACAATGTTCTTTCAAAAGTGAAGAAACACTGAAAAATAGAGACCCAGAACCGGATTATGGGGCCTGTACCTTATTCATGACAATGCAGCTGCTCACAAGTCTGCAATTTTTCAGAATTTCCTGGAAACGGAAAAAGTGGTACAGCTTCCCCATCCATCCAATTCTCGCAAACTGAGGCCATGTGGCTTGTTTCTCTTTCCTTTATTGAAGAAAACACTCCCTGGACGTCGATATGGCTCTAAAAGTGCCTTGGGAAGTGCCATTTTTCAGTGTCTGCATGCTGGGTATTCCCAGAAAAGGTATTTTCAAGCCTTCACAGACTAGATTTCAAGACTTGAAAAATGTATTTCTGCCAAGGGAGAATATTTTGAAGGGATGAAATGAACAAAATATATGCATTTAATATAATGCGTCTCGTAGACATCCAGTGTCACAATTAAATGAACGACCCTCGTATTACATAACAAAGGGAGGTATAAACGTGAACTCTGTCATAAAAAAATGCATTTATAAATAAAATCATGGGTTATGGGAAATGATTTGCCTTATCTACGGTGGCACAAAAGTGACATGGAAGATATATTTTATACTACGTGCGCACGCAGTAGCTAATACGTGCGCACGTAATAACTAATACGTGCGCACGCAGTAGCTATTACGTGCGCACGTAATAAGTAATACGTGCGCACGCAGTAGTATTACGTGCACACGTATTAGGTATTACGTGCGCACGTAATAACTAATACGTGCGCACGTAATAGCTACTGCGTGCGCACGCAGTAGCTAATACGTGCGCACGTATTACATATTACGTGCGCACGTAGTAATCCACCAATCAGAATCATGAACGGAAGCCATTGTTTCAAGATGGAAGTGGAAGATAGACATTTATTGATTCGTGATTTGTTTGCATCTGATTGGTCGATTATTACGTGCACACGTAATAGTTATTACGTGCGCACGTATTAGTTAATACGTGCGCACGTATTAGCTACTGCGTGCGCACGTACTAGCTACTGCGTGCGCACGTAATAACTATTATGTGCGCACGTATTAGCTAATACGTGCGCACGCAATAGTATTACGTGCGCACGTATTAGTTATTACGTGCGCACGTATTAGCTACTGCGTGCGCACGTAATACTACTGCGTGCGCACGTATTACTTATTACGTGCGCACGTATTAGCTACTGCGTGCGCACGTAGTATAAAATATATCTTCCATGTCACTTTTGTGCCACCGTAGATTCTTTATCAAAAAAAGTTGCAATAAAGGTTTTGCATGGCATTTGAATATTGAAAGAGAATGACATCTGTAATGCAAATGATAATGATATTCATAATGATACGCTAAAAGCATAAAAACTTCCGCACTAACCTAACACAGCTTTACTCTTTGTCCTATCTTGCTGTTGTTTGTTTCTAATCTTTAACCTATTAAATAAGTAAAAATAAAAATTCAAGGCGATAGTAAAAACCCAAATATTGCTATTTCAAAGTTATTTATTGGGAAAAAAATATCACCTTATCGGACAGTGTAGATCCAAGATCAGACTGCACAGAACGTGCAGTCTGATCTTGATCTACACTGTCCGAAAAAGGTCAGTGAGTCGCATTAAGCATTCTAAGTGTTAAATACTTTATTATTACGACGTACGATCGTATAATTACTTTTTTACTGCAAGTGTTTTCTTCAAAGATTTTCTGAAGGTCAACATGTATCATAACTTGGTATTTCTTATAAACAGAAAATAATTGTCATGAGAATGCAACGATCGGATGACATATGAAATAATATTCAGGATTACCTTTTAATCTCATTCCCTCTAAATTAAAAAAAGAAATGAGCCATGCTCGGTGAAAAGGGGGCTTGATGCATCTGCAAAAAGTATCAACCCATGTCAGCCTGCGCACGCGCGCAGGCTGACATGGGTTGAAACTTTTTGCTTTTGATCATTTAGCCTCGTGATTCAATAGGTTGTTAGACAAAATGGATTTTATTGGTGCATAGTTATGTGACGTCTTGCTTTGTATAATGTATCACGAAGACGCATTAAGCCCCCTTTTGCCAGAGCATGGCTGGTTTGTTTGTCGCAGTTGATGTTGAAAATATTTTTTTCCTCTTTCTTTTGTATTCTGTTTGCATTTTCATTGCTGTTGTAATGCTCGCTAATTTGGCGGATAAACAATAAAATAATAATAATGTGCAAATAGATTGTTAGCATCATAATTATGGACTTCCTTTGTTTTGCAACCCTTCTCCACAAAAGCATTCTCCACTCACGAGCAGAACTGCTTTAGCCCTTAGCTGAATAATCCCGTGTTTGAACTATCCTGTGAAAGAAAATTTTTGAAAACCTCAACCACCATTCTTTCCTTTCTCCGCATTGTTTTCAATCCAACAACTTCAACTCATTTCTACATATTTTTAGAATTTGTTGTTTGCAGTTGTTTTGAATGTGGAAGAGTCTAAAATTTGTTATTTAGAAGGGGTTAAAAACATGATATACAAGTAGGGTAAAAAATAAGTTCGAATTATCAGCGTAGTCGTCAAGATGCGATAAATGCACAAAAAACAATTATTGATTCATTTTATTCCATTAGAGCTCTATTGCAGAAGATATGAATAAGTGCCAACAAATGAATGAATGTTGTTTTATGGTGCATCGAGAGCTTTGGTCATTTAGCACGCATAGATCTGTGTTAAAAGATGATTAAAGTGGGATGAGTACCAACTTCATCTTCCAAGATACATCTTCAAATTGACCCATAAACCCGATTTATGACTTGTTCGAGTTAACGAGGCATCACCATTATAGAACAGTCCTGTGTTTTAACGATTCCGGGTTAAAAATTTTAAAAACACATTGTGGAAACAGGAGGAAATGCAGGTTTCTCTTTTTCCCACAATGTTTTCTACCATTGCAAACGTAAATCCCATCATTTGAGCTACGTTTATTTTGTCGTCTGCAAATGTTTTCAATTTTAACAAGACAGAGATTTTATTGTCTTGTAAAGTTTTAAAAGGAAACACAATACGGGATGTAAAAGACATGCATAATAAACCCTTTACCACACAATCCCGAGTTTTAACGAACCTGAGAATAAAGCCTTTTGAAAACATTGTGGGAAAAGCAGAAAATGCTTATTACCAGTATTTTCTCCTCTTCCGATAATGTTTTCTAATTATCTGATACAAATCCCATCCTTTGTGCCATATAAATTATAAGATAAATATAAATTTTGTCGTCTGCAAGTGCTTTCAAATTGGACCCGTCTAAAATATTGTCGTTTGGGAAAGAGTTGAATCACACGTCAGTAAAACTAAAAAAAAACCAAAATGCCATCATTACCGCATTTCCCCCTCCCCCATCCTTAATTAAACAAATTTACTGAAGAAGATGACTTTGTCAGCACACGTGTGAAATTTGTTTGGTTGAATATTAAAAGGAGGATCTAACATTAGCGTATTAGCGTGTATATAGGTTTTTGTCATTTCTTTTATTCCTTTACCAAACGACAAAATTTTAGACTGCTCCAAATTGAAAGCATTTCCAGACGATAAATTAAAGGTGGCCCAAATGACGAAATCTGTCCTTGATAGAGTGTAAAACATTGTGGTAACCAGCATTTTCTCCTTTTCCCACTATGTTTTCAAAAGGCTTCTTTTACAGGGTTGTTAAAACTCGTGACTGTGTGGTAAAGGGTTAAATCCTTTATCAAACAATCCTGTGTTTAACGATTAGGTGGAAGGGTGTTGAAAACATTGTGGGAAAAGGAGAATATGCAGTTTGCTTGCAGTTTCTCCTTTTTCTTTCACAATTTATTTTCTACCCTACGAAATACGTATTGCATTATTCAAGCCATAATGAATTATTCGTCTGCAATCTTTTCAGTGTAGACAAATCTAAAATTCTGTAGTTTGGCAAAGTGTTAAACGAATTGACTGAAATTATATGATGAATGCATTGCAAAATGGCATGCAACACGCGAAAAGGAGCATTCGGACATTTGCGTTATATGTACTCCCGGATCAGCCTGCGCACTCCGCGCTGACTAATCCGAAACGACACTTTTCGTTTTTTAGTAATTTTCTGTTTTGCGCAAGTCTACTGTAGGACAAAATGTAATGCAATCGTAAAGTGCCGTCTCGGATCAGCCTGCGCGGACTGCACAGGCTGATCCGTAACGACACTTTACGCAAATGTCCGACTTCCCCTTTTCGCGTGTTGCAGGCCATAATATCTGTAATGTAAGCGGTTTATAAATAAAAGGAAAGTACATGTGAGCTATGCTCTGTGAAAAGGGGGTTAAGTGCATCGGCAAAAAGTAACAAAACTTATCAGCCAGCAGGGGCCGACCTAGGTCGGTACTTTTTTCTATTTCTATAGTTTCCGCATATCTAAGGACCCTTCTACCTCATGATTCAGTCTGTTGTTTGACAAACGAAATTTATAGATCCATAATTGTGATGAATTGCATGGTGAAGTGCATCAAACCTTTTTCCCAGTGCGCCACTCATGTTCTTATTACTTCTATGAGATTTTTATTTACTGCATGTAAACTGAATAGACAAGCAAACGCCCTACTTCATCATCTTCAGTATATCATACTAATTTACCAGACTTGAAAATGTGTACATGCAGAAATACAACAGAAATAAGCCTGTGATAGCATGGCATACACAAATACAACAGAAATAGGCCTGTGATAGCATGACATTCACAAATACAACAGAAATAGGCCTGTGACAGCATGACATACACAAATACAACAGAAATAGGCCTGTGACAGCATGACATACACGAATACGATAGAAATAGGCCTGTGACAGCATGACGTACACAAATACAACAGAAATAGGCCTGTGATAGCATGACATTCACAAATGCAACAGAAATAGGCCTGTGAAAGCATAATAAAAATATTTATTTGTTGAAGGCTTGAATTACGAATTGAGAAATTTGCACAAGCCTTGTGCCTGAAATAACTAGCGCAGCGACGTGATTACGGATCAGGCTTTCGTAGGACAGGAGCCCACGCCAATCGCAATTTCGTCTTTTTATTTTAGTTTTTGTTTCTTAAAAAAAATGTTAAAGAAAGCAAACATTTTGTGTTTAACTCTTTCCATACCATTGACGACACCAGAAGCTTTTGTGGACAGTTTGGATCAAGATCAGACTGCACAGAACATGCAGTCTCTGATCTACACTGTCCATTGCTTTATTATAGACTATGACACGAAATGTCTTTGAGAAATTGCAGTTTATTTCTTCAGTAATGAAAGAGTTAAAGGGCATTATCTAAAAGGACCGCTATAATTATATTGCTTTATTTCGACACTGGGTACGAGCGCACTACACTCTAAGAGACATGTGAAAATGGTTAGTGAAAGACCGACCGATGTTGACCTGTAAATGTATGTTAGAAATGTTTCAGATCAACTTATGTCAATAAACAACGACTTAGACAAACGTAATTTAGTGATCTTTGCAATTTGTTTGCATTCCGTCTGGATGAGAAAGGCAGGAAAGAGAAACAAATACCTATTCCCTCATACATAGGCCGAATTGTGGCGTAGCTCAGACGGTGACGCATATAGGTAGCAATTCCGGGTTTGAGTTCGAACCGTGACCTCGCCAAAAGTCTACCAGAGAAATGGTTTAAGTCATTGCTGCAGGGTTCAATACCCTGTCGACGCTAAACATTGTTGTTGTGGACAAGCAGCCAAGCGGCATCAAAACAGAGAAATCGTTAAGGAAACACCAGGGAGTGCATGAAAGGAGTTTTACAGTTTTTCAGAACGGCGTACTAGTAGCTAAAGAATCAAAACTTTTCCTCAATCACAAACGCATGTCTGCAGAAAACGTCTTTTTGAACAGATTGCTACTATTGAGCCACTGCTTGGATCAGACGGTACTTTTTGTTTGGTCTGATCTTGATCTATTCCGTCCGCAAGAAGGGCTGATCCGCCTATGGCCCGGAAAGCTTCAACGCAATCCAGCGCAACTATTTACTCCTTAATCCTCAACCTGCTAAATAACTAACATGAAACTTTCAAGTCGATAGTAAAAACCCAAATGTTGCTATTCCACAGTTATTTGTAGAGGGGAAAAATATATCCTTATCGGACAATGTAGATCCAAGATCAGACTGCACGTTCTGTGCAGTCTGATCTTGATCTACAATGTCTGCTAAAAGGTCAGCGAGTTTGGTTGGTTTCTTTATTATTTTAACAAAGTAGGTGAAAGGGTAAACTTTCCAAATGACTTGTATGATTTATTTTACATCAAAAACGCCATCAAGACCAAACAAAGAAAGCAGGGAAGAAAAACAAAAGCAAGTTATCGAATGTTCCAACAGAATTATTTTACCGGATTTTATTTGTTATTCGCTAATCTTTTTTGAGAGCGAAGCCCTAGCTTCAGTTGGTTTTGTAGATATGGTAATGGCGGTCAGATTGCCTTTTGCGGTCTATGTACATCTGGATCAGACTGCATAAAACGTGCAGTCTGATCTTGGATCTATAGAGTCCGTTATTTTGTAAAATATTCTTGCAAAATATCCTTGAAATTACCAATGCGATCTCAAAAGCACCTGTATTGGCCTCTCTCTCTGGGTCAACCATACTCATTACTTTGGTTATACGAGACTGTTTTCGAAGTTTTCTGTTGCAAATTTTTCGTCAAGGAAAACTGTATCTCATAACTAAACAAATAAATGTTTCTTTACATATTTTTGGAAAAGGTGCAATCGCAGGCAAACGCTTTTTTTTTCTTGAACGTGTATCACTCGAAAGCGGATGTTTTTCTCTCCTGTATATATTTCTTATTAAGGCTTATTTCCCGGGTAAGTCAAACGTGAAATAGCCTTTAGGGGAATTTATGAAACTAATCAGGATAGCTAGGTATTCACCGAAAATGTCAGTTTCATGCATGTTTGTTTATAAATTGGCTCATCACACCCTGTGCGTGGTCATGTATTACATTTATTGGAAACCCAACGAGCGTGTACCATTTTAAACCTTCACCTACAAAATAAGTTAAATGAAACACTCCAGATAATAGTGAAAAACCAAAAAAAAAAATACAATTTCAACGTTTTTAATTAGGAAAAATACTTTCTTATCGGAAAGTGTAGATTAAGATCAGACTGCACGTTCTGTGCAGTCTGATCTTAATCTGCACTGTCCGCAAAAGAGCCTTGAGTCGCGCTCAGCAGCCTTAAGATTGATAAGATATGTACAATAAAATCTTATTCAGAAACAGGCCTAGTTGAACTAACTTTCATGTTGAATGTTTCATGAATTTATACTCTTCTCTTACCCCGTTACCAAACAAACCGGAGTTTTAACAACCCTGGGAAAGAACGATAAAAAAAAAAGAAACAATTATGGGATAATTTGTTAAAAGTATTAAAGATTAACCCTTACCAAACGACAAAATTTTAGAATGGTCCAAATTCAGAGCACATACAGACAAAGAATTCAACGTCGCTCGCATAATGGGATTTCTCAATAATGGGCAGAAAACAAAGTTGCAAAAGGTGAAAATTCTAGTTACTGGCATTTTCTTCTTTTTTCACTATGTTTTTAAAACCCTTCTTTCAAAACCGTTGTCTGCGCATGTTATATTCTTCGAACATTGACCCGTCTGCTCTGACACATCACTATCCTGTACAGGATTGATTTTAAATACGCGGTGCGTAAACTAAAAGACTCTGGCGCTAAAAAAGGTGCAAGCGGATGTCTATTAATAATGCATCTGTGGAAAAATCAAGCCTACCTTTCGCCCCAAATTTCTTGAAAAATATAAAGATTTTAAACGGGAAATATATATATATATTTTTCTGTATACAGTTTCTAATTATATACATGGAAAAAAAAACCGGGATTTTTGCAACAGACTTGACAACAAAAATAATGACCCCACCATGCTAGGGTTATATACCAGGGCTATATACCGAGCTTACCGGGGCTGTGTTTATAAATGACAAGTGCATAGGTTTATAATATGCTAGTTAACCGTGGCTAGATGAACCGTACCAGGTAGCGTTTTAATGAGTAAATGTGTATTTTAGTTTGAAATTCGGTGCACTGATTGCGATCTTGAAAAGTAGTCCGGTTCTGTACCCAGAGGCACAGGCATTCGTGTTATGACGAACTTCGCTACCTATATAATGTAATGTATGACTCGTCAATATTGTAATAGGATGTATAATAGTTAACTGTTGTGACTTTCTTTCGGGCGGAATGAGAAAGATTGAATGTTTGAAAATTACACGACTGGAAAGCTTGTTTTCAATCAACAGAATATCTTATCTCTCCGTAAGACTTCTTCCCCACTTGACAAATCAAACACATTCCATTCGCGTGACCAGCAGACCGTACCGGAAAGCGTCTTGGCTGCTGACAGAGCGTTCCGAAAGTGAACATAGCTAATCATACATACTATACACAGATTTACTTTTGCCATAAATATTCGGAAGATTAACCCTTATCCAGCTAAATAACTAAAATTAATTTTTCATTTCGATAGTAAAAACCCAAGTACTGCTATTTCAAAGTTATGTTTTGAGGAATAATATCTCCTTATCGGACAGTGTAGATCCAAGATCAGACTGCACGTTCTGTGCAGTCTGATCTTGATCTACACTGTCCGCAAAAGGTCAGTGAGTCGCGCTTAGCAGCTTAAGGGTTATTCTGAGATAAACTCTTTCAGCACCAAGTTTTTCCGACGGCGGGAAAAAAACAATCCGTGGACATTCATATTGATTAATTTTTTATAAGCTCGACCTAGCAATCGTGCAGCATAAATCCAAGAGCAGACTGCACGTTCTGTGTAGTCTGATCTTGATCAACGCAGTCTGGTAAAAGCCTAATGTTTTCGCCTATGACACTGAATTTACGAACTGTGTCTTTTTCGTTATATCGTGAATACTTTTTCTTAAGAGTTTACACCGCTAAGATAAAGGTTTCTGTGATAAACCGATTATCGCCTCAAAGTTAATCTACTTTCTGAGTGACTTTTGTTTTCAAGAAAAATTAATGACAGTCTGGAATAATCATGAAAAAGACAGTTTGAGAGCAAATCTGTCTACCTGACTGCCTGCCTACCTGTCTTCCTTCCTGCCTACCTTCCCCCTCGGCCGCCCGTTCGTCCGTCCGTCTGTCTGTCTGTCTGTCTGTCTGTCGGGGTGTCCTTTTATACTGCCACCTTTAGTTTGTAAGAGCCTTTTTGCAAAAAAATTAAAAGAATAAAAAGAGGTACACATTTTTAAAGTGCAATCAGAAGATGAATAGTATGATAAAGAACCATAAAGTACAAGTGATTTAAGTCGGAAGCCGAAGTGCAGAATAAAAGCTGCTTTCAGCAATAACGAGATTTTGATAGTTATAATAATAAAACATTTCTTTTTAGATGTTTTAAATTCTTGTTACATGGTTTCCCACTCAATCATATCTAAAAAATAGAATCACAAATAGCAGGTAATGACAAACTTAACCCTTTTTTCTGTATGTTGGGCCAATTCAAAAACTTTAAGTGAAACAATGTGAAACACTTGAAAGAAATGCAATATACCATCCTTTGAATACAATCGCACGTTACCAAAGATAAATGGAAAATAAAGTAGCAAAATATTTCAAGCGCAAAATTTTTTTCTCTCCAACACAAATGTAAATATTCTTACACTTCAAGCAAGGGGTGATGCAGAATAAACCATACTGCATTTATCATGCACTTTATTACGCATTTTAACATAAAATATTTCATGTGTTTTATCTTAATAGGAAATATGTCATGTGCATTACGTTAATCCATTCTTTTAGGAAAACGAATAATTGATACAGATTACAGACAAAGGACATTTCTTGTTACAGTCAAGTGCTCTTTTTCCAGCTTCGAGGATTGATTGATTGATTGTATGGTGTTTAACGCCGTTTTCAACATTATTTCAGTTATATCGCGGCGGCCAGTGCACCTATCCATGCTTTCCTGGAGTCTCTTTTACCAGTACTCCACACAATTTTCTTTCAAAGCCACTGGCTGCTTTCCCACATAATCATCGTCGAAACCCAGCTTTAAGGAAAGTCGAGCCAACCAAGTTGAGACTGAACTGACGAGCTGACTGGGTTCAATGGTCAACTCTATTCAAAGAGAATGTAAAAAGTTGGGTTACTTTTACAGCATTGCTTTTAGGATTATGTAACCGGTTAAGAATATATTCAGTGCTGTTTCTTCATTTGTTATGACTTTTATACGGACCAAGTTATACTTACAGAAAAAAGTATATCAGTATGCAACCAAACAGACCAAACCACACAAAGTTTATTTTTTCTTTCAAAATTATGAATAAAGAAAAAGTATCAATATAATTATGATGTATGTCTGAAGAATAAAGCCTCCCACTAGTATTTGCATCTACCAATTTATAAGTAACAAATATTAAACCTGCGAGCATTTGTTCGTGAATTCGTATAAACGGATCAATATAAAGAAGAATCTCTTGCCACCACTTGTACTTGAATTACAGAGATCTGAGCGTCAGGAAAATCAAATATTATTAGTAATCTGAACAGTAACCGATTAGTGAGAGAAAGTGACCCGAACCGTAGTGCTCATTTTCTTTGATATTATTAATCATGGATCAGCATTTTAATTCCATTGCCGACATGGAGTACGAATGAGATGTAACAACGTACCAAGATTCACCGGATAGTCTACATTAGCAAATGAATCTGTTTTTAACCGTTTGGCTGCTAAGCGCGACTCACTGACCTTTTGCAGACAGTGTAGATCAAAGATCAGACTGCACAAAATGTGCAGTCTGATCTTTGATCTATACTGCCCGATAATGGCATATTTTACCCCCCAAAATACATTCGAAATAGGAAAATTCGGATTTTTACTATCGGCTTAAAAGTTTCATTTCACTTATTCAGCAGAATAAGCGTTAATCTGTGGAGAAGACGGACTACTTCTATGCGTATTGATATCTAATCATAAAAAGAAGATTGCCCCCATCAAGCACTCAAATTGCACCGATTAATCAACGGATAACTTACTTCAATAAACCTTTTTGCACTAAAGATGCTTAGTTGCTTTTGAGGACAATGTAGATCAATATCAGGCTGCAAAGCACTTGCTGTTTGATCCTTGATACTTTTTTGGAATTAAGCCTCTGCATTGCAGCTGCATGTTACATTGCGTCAACTTTCAATATTTTCTTACACCATTTTTTCCCCTAATGATAATTAATATATTGGTAGGTCTCTCTTTGAATGTCTAATTCATACATTGCTGTAAATGAAGCCCAGTTTTTATGTCAACCGTTCTGTATTTTGTTGTATGTATTAAAACTAAATTGTATATAGAAGAGATATGGGGCCCTTGGGAAACAGATCGTGTAAGAGTGTAAATTTGTAAAACTATTCTTCCTGCTAGAAAAAGTACTTGTTATACTGTTGTTAACCCATAGTTGAACGGCAGTCAACGTACGTATGTTGAACGTTTCGTGGAAAGACAATTAAAAGATCTGATCGAACGGATAATATATTTTATTACAAAGTATATTTGAGCTTGCTGCATAAAACTGATTGAATGATTAAGAAAATTGCTAACTTGTCGTTAAAAAAATATTGATTGAATACAGATTTTCCTATAGTTTTGTTCTGTTGATTTTAAAGGTATTGTACTTACTTACAAACAGAGATTTTGAAATAATTTCATCCAGTGCAACAATAATAACATTTGAAATTCCTCGTTTCATCTTAAGAGACACCTGAAAGAAAAGTAAGAATATGAAAGTTATCTTGATGTTTAACATCTGAGATAGGACATTGTATCTGTCAAATAAAGAACATTCACATACTCATTGCGAATGCAGTTTAGAGATGAATGAATTATTTATATAATTCTGGAAAAATTGAGGATGAATTCCATTTTAATTTGAATGCCATTTTTTTTTTAACCTATCTGTCGTAATTATACTAAGAAGTAGCACTGCAAGAGACCGGTTATGTTGAAAACAATTGAACTACTCAGATCTTCTGCAAAAGTATGTTTCAATATACTTACATGTAGTTGAAGATATGGAGGCACAGATGGAAAGAAAGTTATGTTTTTCTCACTGCAAATGTTGGTAGGGGAAAGTTCAGCCGTAAACCCATGGACAACACATTCAGCCAGTTTTATTTATATTTTTGGACACTGTCCTTAGTCAACAGCAATTTTGAAACAACTAATGCCTCGATTTCAAAAATAGTAAATTTTACCCAACTGTACTTCTTTCAAACGAAACTACATACACGCTGTAACAGGGGAGGTAACCAGACTATACGTATGCTTCGTTTAAAAAAATACTTTACAAAATCCACATAGATTACACCTAATTTTGTCATTCTTACAAGAGATATATACATCTTTCTTACAAGAGATATACACATGTATAAGTACAATGACGAAATCTAATCAGCTTATGATTATACGACAATATTACACTGAATAGTTAGCAAACTTTAGCCCGCCCGGGTGGCTCAGTGGTGAGCGTGTCGGACTCATGACCTGGTGGTTGTGAGCTCGATACCCGGTTGAGGCGAACCTTCCTTCCGGCGTATTTTCGCCTCTCACCTCTGCTGAAGCATGTGAGAAAAGTAGTCGGTGGCTTTGGAAAGAAAGTTGTGTTAGTACTGGTGTGAGAAAGCCAGGAAACACATGTGCGTCACCGACCGCCATGATATGACCTTAGCTGTTAAAGTGGCGTTAAACCCCAATACAATCAAGCAAACTTTAACATTTTTCGATGTTTCCGCTTGTAATGAAACCTAACTCTTTCACAACCAGCAAAATGAAATGGACAATTTCAATCAGTTAAAGAGACCAAGATATTGCAACTGCAAAGCTGTGTGTCATCGAAGACGACCTAATTAAACGTTTTAACTTTGACGATTTAGATCAGACGTCACTTTAAATGTGCAGTTTAAGTTTTGAACTTTATTATACACTATACGGTTTCTTATATAAGAAGTTATATCTTTAGCCATCTTCATTCCTCCAAGGCAATGATCCCTTTTCTTAAGTTTTGATAGTAACTTTTCCACATCGAAATGTTATCAACAAAAAAATCTTGGCAAAAAAATTCAAAATAGTTATACACCATGAATCTATTCAGAAAGTAAGTCAAATCGTGTTTTTTTATGTGGTAATTTGCAAGAGTTTTTTTTTTTTCCCAAATAGTATTTCTTATTTTGACCTTACATATGATGAACAAAGTTCAAGGATATATTCCAGTGTACAGACGCATGACTGCAGTGTAATCACGTGGTATTACAAGACACTGATTGCATAGTAAATCTAGATTAATAGTCCCCTCCTAAAGGCAGGTGGTGCATTACCTGTAGTGGTGTTTTCATCATGTTAGAAATTCGAGTACTAGAGTTTATATTGTAATTACACAGTATTATTGTGATCATATATTCCGTGTTTTGAAATATGAAAAACACGTTTCAAAGGATATTTTTTCTTATTACCTACCCGACAACTTCCAGGATGCGTTGTAGATACTGACCTCTTTCAAGACGTTCCATAGATAGAGGGCACTTACTGGTAAGTGTCGCTTGCAAAAACACAAACATGGAGCAACTTCAGCTTTATTCTCGGGTTAACTCTAGAACTAGTTTCTGGTCTTGATTTCGATACGTACGCATTGCTTAAAAGCCCAGAAGAGGCCAAAAATATCAAAACAGGTGCCATAATACATTTAAATTTAAATCATACCATTTAAAAGTATGGAAAATATTGTGAAGATGACAGTCTGTTATCGTGTGGTCGGGTCATATGTTAGTCGCTGGCACCAAAAAGAATGTTAAAATCAGGCAAAAAGTAAACAAAAGACACAGCTACCTGGCAGATTTTAACCTAGTTTTGAAATTAATTTTTCTGTCAGCTACTAACACTTGGACCGACCGTACAATGACAGATCGTCATATTCACAATAATTTCCATATTTTTAAATAGTATGATATAAATTTAAATGCATTTAAACACCCGCTTTGTTTACTTTTGGCCTTTATTGTTACTTTAAGTAACACAGCGATTTGTTCCGATCGAGTACTTCACAATGTTGTGCATTTTCTTTTAAAAAATACTTGGGTGGCGACTTCGTCGGATCTTTGAAACGAAAAAGTGAGGTTTTGAATGACCATTCTTTCAATCATTAAAAACCATATTTCAATCAACCAACAACGAAGATTCTTTTGAAAATGTACAGAAAAACTAGACATGCAACAGTTTTAGTTGCGTAATAACTTTTGGCTTCTATGCTGCAAAAACATACTAAACCGCAAAAGAAACTTGCCTACACGTAACGGAAAAATAGAGGTCTAAAAAGAATCCAAACTGTCTGGTATATTGCCAGATACATTTACCACGCGAATGGTTAAATTGCGGACACGCTGTTAGCGCATGTGGTTGTCTTGCGTTTGCCGCTAGCGCCATTTTAATGTTTGCTTTAGTTTTAGCAAGTTACGTTCCTACACGTACACATTTAAAGGACAGGTTTTTTCCTCGATATGTCGTGGCCATGGCACACCAAACGGTACTCTAAAGTAAAACAAAACACTGTGGTGAGGCTTTCAAAGTCACTGCGTGGAAGAGCTTTAGGGATGCTAACCGCAGGAATGCCACAAGGAGCTGTTTCAAGGGCACTTGGTCGCAGTAGAATTACATCCCCCTCCCTTCTAATGAAACTGATATCAGCAGACTGGATCTCTTGCCGATTGCAAAAGATCTGGCGAACCCCTAGCAAAGATTGCCAGCATACAACGTATCAGGACATTATTTACACCTATTACCCTAGTGGAGAAGGATTCCAAATGAAGTCATTTGCCGTATAGTGTGTTACAGATCTGTGATCCAGTCTAGGCATAGCCGCTTTCTTTTGCATTTGAGTATTTATCAAGTGAGATAAGTGATAGGTTTCGCTACCTCATTTGTTTCTCGTCACTTATGAATAGAGAATTATTTGAACAAGCTGTTCATTGCTTTACCGAACAATTTCATGTTCTTCTGGGCACTAGTCTGTGTGAATGCTCGTGTAATGGTTGATCGCGTTAAACACAGACTAGTGATGAGATGATTTCAAAGATTTCTTTGAGCGAGCTTTGAATTCTTGCATAGCACCAGCTTTGAATCTTTTCAGTTTTTACCGTTGTAGCAACCAATGGTGTTATTATTGTTCTTACTTTTGGCTCACCTGAGCACGAAGTGCTGAAGCTGAGCCTTTGTGATCGCACTGTGTCCATCGTCCGTCGTGTTGCGTTCGTCGCCTGTTGTCAAGTTTTACTTTGTAAGCGCTCTAGAGGCTTTATTTTCAGTCCGATACTCATGCAACTCGGTGAAAAGTTTTGTCCTGATGATATCCCAAATAACTTTGAAAATGGGTCATGTAGGGTCAACCTTGTATACACTCTAGAGGTCAAATATTCCTTGCAATTCTCTTGAAAGCTAGTCATGATGTTTGTCTTAATGATATTTCAGACAAGTTTGAAAAATGGGCCATTTTGGGTTGAAAAGTTGGTCACTGAGACAAATCCGCGAAAAGCTTGTGTACACTTTATAGGCCACATTTTTGGTCCAACACTCATGAGAGTTCGTCTGAATAATTGTCTTAATATCTCTCGGGAATTTTGGTCATGCTGGGTCAATTAGGCTTCTGTTTAGCGACCTTAGGGCGATCATCACCCTCTTGTTTTTAATCCTTTTTGGTAGTTTAATTATACCAGGCGCTGATTTTGTTCCTTTTATCTCTTCTGAAATAAAAAGGTGGTGACTTGTTTAGATAAGTCCAATGTGGTTCACGTTTTGTAATCTCTTCATTGAAGAGCCTGTTCACCTTTCAAGACTGAAATCTTCGGTACATGGAAAAATGTAGCAGATAAAGTAGATGAACAAAATAATGGCGAAAAAAACCTTTCTTTGGTGACAAAACGGTGTTCTCCAGTGCTATCAGCGCTTCGATTTTAACTAGCTTATTTTTTCTAAGATATTCACCAGCGCTTTAAGAACTGACATAAATTCATTACCATGTAAATCTATAAAACTTTGTACTTTGCTAAAGATTAATAAAGATACTCGTATCCTTTTCAGTTAGTTCTTTCGCCTCAATTGGCTAAATAGGTAGCTTTGTTCGGACTTTATAGCTCAAGATTAGACTACACAGTTTACCATTTCGAATCTTCGCTATACATCGTAAGCTCCTTGAATCCAAAAAGACTTTTCATTCGAAAGAAAATTGTTTTCTGTATTCTCATCTACTCTATTTCGAATGGAAAGATCTCAAATTTTACATACATTTTGTTTTTTGTCAGACTGACATACCAAACTGAGTCACCAGTCTGTTGTAAATATACCCGGAATGATGATTATTTTCATTTGAAATGAACATGCTATAGGATTGCTTCTGTTAATTATATGGTATAAAGTTTATTGTTACAAATAGTCTTCACACTGATGAACTCAACTAAACGACAGAACTTTTTTAAGATAACCCTTATGTACATGATTAAAAAGAGTAAAGTATAGCTGAAGCAATTTAATTAAATATCAAAGTGTATTGACAATTAACAGACTGAATAGATAATAGTCTGATCTTGGTCTAGTTTTTTTGCTACAGATGATAGAAGCTGAAAATTTCAAGATAGGGAGAAAAAGCTTAGCTCCTTTATCACGTTTTTAGATTTTCAACTTTTTTCACGTGGAAATTGCTTAAGAAAATAATAAATAATTATTTTACACATAATGAACGTTGGCTTAGCTGAAAAGGTCAAGAGAATACCGTGACATTAATTATATGGCTCATTATGCACCATTTCTATAATTTCCACGGACAATTTCGACATTTGCCCAGCACGATTTCACGAAAACACCTCTTAAGAAAGGTCAGGGTTTAATTCATAGTCATGTTTCGGCGCCTGGAGCATGTTGAACGAGTTATTGTTACAAAATAATTACTTCTGCCGTAGATAATTACAGGTGCTCACGTTCCTTCTGAAAATTGAGATTCAAGTCATTATTCTGCAGGCTAATTGAACCTCTTACCAAACGATAAAATTTTAGGCATGTCCATATTGAAAGCACTTGCAGACGACTTGATAGATATAGGCTAAATAATTGGGTTTATCTTTCTAGTGGTAGGTTAACATTGTTGGGCAAAGGTATTTACTTTCATATACCTTTGAAAAGCCTTCTTCGGCAGACACCAATCCCCCCACCCCCCATATTACACAACTGTTCGGTAATGGATAAAGACCAATAATAATAAAAAAAAGCTAATCGAGCCATGTTGGGGCAAAGGTATTTACTTTCCGATACTTTTGAAAAGCCTTCTTCGGCAGACACCAATCCCCCCACCCCCCATATTTCACAACTGTTCGGTAATGGATAAAGACCAATAATGATAAAAAAAAAAACTAATCGAGCCATGCTATGTGAAAAGGAGGTTAAATGCATCTGCAAAAAAAAAAAAGTATCGATCTAGGTCAGCCTGGGCAGTTCGCGCAGGTTGACTGGGGTCGAAACCCGGGACGAAACTTTTTTGCTTTTGGTAAATTTTCTGCATGTCCAAGGATCATTCTACCTCATTATTCAGCCGGTTCTTAAACAAAACGGATCTCATGGATTTATAATAATACGAAGACTTGCTTGATATGGCTTGCAGAAAGGGGCATTCGGACACTTGCGTAAAGTGTCGTCTCGGATCAGCCTGCGCAGTCCGCGCAGGCTGATCCGAGACGGTACTTTACGACTACATTATATTTTGTGCAACAGTAGACTTGCGCAAAACAGAAAATTATATAAAAACGGAAAGTGTCGTTTCGGATTAGCCTGCGCGGACTGCGCAGGCTGATCCGAGACGACACTTTACGCAAATGTCAAAATGCCCCTTTTCGCGTGTTGCAGGCCAAATGATGCATCACGAACATGCGTTAAGCCTCCTTTTGCCGGAGCATGGCTAAATTAAGTTACATTAGAAGAAGAATTCAGTTAATTAGCATACAAATTCCACTCGTGACGCAGTTGATAAATTAAAATAAATAGAGAAAAAGAGATGGCTTTTTGACATTCTTTACCGGGTAACAAGATTATGGCTCGTCCATATAAAAATGATTTTGCAGACTACAAAATAATTATTGCTTAAATGACGGAATCCGTCTGTAACAGGATAGAAAACATGGTGGGCAAAGAAGAAAATGCTGGTTACCAGCATTTTCCTTTTTTCCTACGAAGTTTTAAAATTGATTGATTGATTGAAAGGTGTTTTACGCCGCTTTTCACATTATTTCAGTTATATCACGGCGACAGATCACGCATTCATGAATTTCCAGGGTTTTACCAATACTAAGCTACGGTTCCGAAGCGTCTTGCCCAAGGACATTCCCACGAAAGACCCGGTGGATCCAGTGCGGCTCGAACCCGGGGCCTCCAGGTTACGAGTCCCACACTTTACCACCAAGCCACGTAGAACCCCTACAAGGTTTTAAAAAGCCAACGCTATCAAGGTCTTAAAAACTTGGGAAAGGGCTGATAATTAATTGCTTTTTCTAAGAACTGTTTCTGTTTGATAGAAAGCGATACAAATTGTCCTGTTCCACAGGTCGGTTTTCATCATGCCATTTGTAACAGTACAAAGTACGACCAAGAATTACAAGCAAAGCCTGGTTTGGAAAGAAGAAGAGGAAATCAAAGCTGGACCTCAATTGTATGGAAATTAAGTCATTGCTTGTCACAAGAAATTGCTCTTTTACCTTTGAAGTTTCAGGTGCTAGTGGTCAACAGCAGAAAAATTCTACCCTATTATTTCATTCTTTCCGGTAGGATATCGAGAAATAGCAGTGAAAATATTTTTCGATATTACACGGGTACGATCAGTGAAAATACCGATTTTCATGTTCTTGTTGCCTAGGTAAATTGCGCGTGCCTCACAACCAGATGGAAATATGACGTCATTTACCATACATTTCTCGCGCTTGACGTAATATTGTAATGCGTTGCTATGCGGGAGGGGTACGCCACGGGGAATAACGTAAAAGAACTGTACTGGATTTTGATAAAGCTCCTCCCAGAAAGGGTTAAAAGCATGGAATAAATAGAATATTTGTTTTTTTCGGTGAAAGATCGAAATTTATTTCATCTCGTGAACACCATCGGTAATATTTTCACTCGTGGCTGCGCCACTCGTGAAAATATTACCGATGGTGTTCACTCGATGAAATAAATTTCGATCTTTCACCGAAAAAAACAAATATCCTCTATATATCTTATCAACTCTTAACCAAACAATCACTACTCTCAATGACCCCGCGAAATAAGGCATCTAAAATATTGTGGGGAGAAAAAAAAAAGGCAATGCTAGTAACCAGCAACAATAGGCCTGTCGTCCGCAGACGTTTTAAGTTTGGGCGAGCCTTGTATTTTCTTGTGTGGTAATAGGTTAATGTAATGACGGTTTTAATTGAGCCATGCTCTATGAAAAAGGGGTTTAATGCATCTGCAAAAAGTATCGACCGACGTCAGCGCGAGCGGATATGAATCGAGACGTTTTTGATTTTTGTAAATTTTCTGCATGTCCAAGACCATTCTACCTTATGATGCAGTCGGTCGCTTGACAAAATGGATTTTGGAGACCCATAATTATGTCACGGATGACTTGCTTGATATAATGCATCACGGGGATCCATTAAACATCCCTTTTCCAGAGCGCAGCATCATGGCCTCGAAAATTAATTACTGATAAGTCATGTCATGTCATAATTTCATTTCAATAAGTAGTTTGTTTAACTAATGAGACACAATTGTTCACGTTTTTTAAATGTGCATTACTTTTTTTTAGCTTGTTTCAAAATAAAGATGGTGATGTAGTTATTTGCCCAAAAGCTAACAAGGCAAACCTGTTGAAGATTGATACCGAGCATGAGACTCACTGCTGTTAATGGCAGCAGGGCATCGTCTCCTCATGCAGCGAAGTGTTATCTATCTATCGGGCTTGCTAGCTAGCACCTACAGTTAGTTGCCATAAATATTTCACCCACTTCCGAATTTCAATTGACTTACATGTATTTTTCAGTGTGCAAGAAAATGAATTACACTGCTCCTGATCATTCAATCACAAGGAAAGCTATACTAGTCGAGAGCGAGGTTACTGGAGCTATTTACACTAACAAGTAAATAGTGTTTGTCGCCTGATATAAAAATTGTAGCTCTTCAAAACATAGCGATGCTATGTTTCCGCTAATTCTTGCCGACGTCGCCATTGACGTCCATTTATGTGTAAAAATAGAAACGTTTTTCGAAAATAATGATCACTTTTTAATGGTTGCATTTATATCAGATTTTATTGTATCGAATCTGAAAAAAAATATTTTATTGCAAAATTCAACTTTCCTTTTATTGATATAAGTTTCATAACTATTGTTTTATTTGTAAACCACAATAAGTTAAGAAGTAAAGTTAGAAATACATGTAAGTCAATGAGGAATCGGACTTTGGTGACATATTTCTAACTGTAGTTCGTTGTTGTTGCTTCATTATAACTGCATTCATTCCACTTATGCTCGATGGGATTAAACATACTGAGTAGGAGAACGGATAGGCTATTAAAGACGTGAAATACCCTCTCTTTGCAGGTACTTTTGCATAACATGGGCATAACAGGAACAGTAAATTATCGTCCACAAAAATAAATACGTGCTCGTATATAACCGATTACACCATCGTACAATCTAACCTGGATCTCTGAAACTCCATTTCACTACTGCTTGGCAATCAGTATGCTCTGGTCATGGAGAACGAACTTTGTACATCTAGTACAGCTTAATCCTCCGTACAATAATAGACCCGCCTCAATAGGCGTCATATGCAGCAATATTGGTGGCATAGAATTTCTCTGTTGGCCCTTGCAATATCTTTAGTGCACCTGTCTGTTTAGTCTTGATAGCACACGGAGTCATCTCGAAAGAGGACAGAACGAGAACGCCAGTGCATTCAGGTCCAACCTACATGGTCCAAAGCCCAATCATACCGCAGCCAGCAGCGATTTTGAAAAAGCAGAATGCGTATATAACGGTCTTCTCCACCGAAGATCACTTTCGTGCAACATTTTCTGATGGTTTGCAACGGTATACTGACCCCGTATACAACCTCAAGGCCAGTGCAAAGCTGGTTAAGTGTCACAAAAAAGTTTCTGTGAGCCCGGATAATCCAAAAACCGTCTTAAGCTAAAGAAGATAAATAGATAGGGCTACATTGCCAAACTATTCCTCCTATTGGCCGAGACTTAATGTCTAAATACCGTTTTCATTTTATTATTGGTTTTTTTTCTAATTCATAGAGGCATTAAAGCGCCGCTGTTATTTTCATTTAACTGTTTTACGGTCTTATCTTACAACACAAGGGCTTATAAAAACCAAATATATTGTTATTAATCGTGTAATTTAGGGTGCTTAAAACTTATCTATAAGCTTTTATAACTATATGTGTGGTAAAACTATATTTATATGATGTTTTTACAAGCATTTTTCATGTAATTTATAAACGGAAAAATGATGAGATGTGAATGAAGATTACCGCTATCTGTCTTCATAAAAGATCATTTTGGTTGTATTAATTGGTTTATTTTAGCGCTAGGATCGTCAAAATTGACAGTGAAGGCATTAGGACTACGTTTGATTAAGACGTCTTGGCAGTTATTTTTTAGTTTAACTCTTTAACAGACGTTCCCAGGTTTTAACGACCCTGAGGAAGAAGGCTTTTGAAAGCTTTGTGGGGAAAAGAAGAAAATGCTGGTAACCAGCATTTTGTTACCAGCATTTTCTCCTCTTCCCACAATGTTTTCTACCCCTTTGAAGAAGCATACTATTAGTAAGCCCAGACTCAATTCGTTGTCTTCAAATACTTTCAATTTGGACAAAGTAAATAACTTTTTGTGTAGTAAAGGGACGGCAGTATTTGATCGCTAAGTATTTTTTCGTATTATTTTGAGTAAAAGGAAGCTACCATAAGTTCAGGTGCACCATTTAAGTCTTCGTCATCGTTGATTAATTTGTTACAGTTGAGAGGCATTTTATATCTAACACTAACTGGCGGTTGTAGTGACACAAATGAAAAATAATTTTTTATTACTATGTAAGCCTTGCAGGAAAAAGATCAGTTACCTGTAACTTGCATTTTCTTGTTCCTCTCTCTCACAACAACTGTGAGCAGCAGGGATGTGAATGGTCGTACTTCTGTGTTCATTGATAAAAGGTATATAATACATGGATTGTATTGATATTGGTATTTGAAGCAGTTTTAAACATTATTTCACTTACATGTATTTTGCTTCTGCCAGTCCGACAATATATATTTTCCTGTAGTTTTTTTTTTTTTTTTTAAGCAATTCGTATAACATTCTTTCCAAGCCACTGGCTGCTTTCCCATATAAACATCGTCGAAACAGTATTCAGCGAAAGAAGAATAAATCTGTGAACCTACAGCATCAATTTGTTTCGTCAATTCTTGGAAAGAATTTGACCGAACATGGGAGTCGAATAAAGGATCCCAGGATTTCAATCCCTGAACTTTACCGACTGAGCTACAGGGCATGTCGAAGTGAAAAGAATAAATCGTCACCATTATTACAAATATTACATTATTATAGAAACAAGCAATGCTTTTCATTACATTGCTTTCCATTGTTACGGGGTATCACGCTTTCCTTACCGCATAGCTTCTTCCCTTTTAAAAATCAATACCTAGCAAATGCATTTGGGAAAATTCTCTATAGCTCAGTGGTTAGCGTATTTGTCTTTTGTGCCTCGATAAACGAGGATCTTTACCGATCGCACGGGTTCCAATGCCAGCCGGGACGGTTTGTACATTTTCAGCTATGCATTTGTTGCGAACTTTCTGACCATATTTTCTGTAAATGTTTATCAGATTGTTATTTGTAACAGGGCTGAAATAGTCAGGTTTTTACGTCCTTTCGCTATTGTGTTCAAACGTGAGACAAGACCGCATTACGATATGAAAAATATCCTCAGCTAGTAAAAAAGTAAATCCCTAAAGCTATTCGGAATTGTATCAAGTTTCGGCTAGTCTATAACCAGATAGAAATAAACCAGTATTAGAAAACTCCTATCAATATTACGTAGGCTTTCAATATTTTGGGTGCTTTGATCACTCACGGTTCAGTATTTGTCCCCTTAACATTCCGCATAAACGGTTGTGCTTAAATGAAAATGATTTTGACCCCTCCCCCCCCCCCCCCCAAAAAAAAAAGCAATATAGAGTTAGTTATATGCAGTTTCAGTATAATCATAAAATTCAAAGAGCAGCCTAAGAATTCTTGGATTGTTTTTCTGGTGCCAATTCTATCTGATTTTTTCTATTTTGGCTACAATTATGAAAATAACTAAAGTTACTAGAGATCTATAAATACCTAGACATGAAATAAAATGATGGCGAGTTTTGTGTGTAGAAACAAAAACGATTACATACATGTAACTGAATTTTGACAAGTAGAGTAAATCAACGATTTAACTCTCCGAACAGTGGCTTACAGAATGGTTTGCGTCGCACTACAATGGAAATCTGATGCGTGCACTTGCTGTCGTTATATATCTAAAAAATACTATTGAAAAATGCGGTAAACATTAAACAAAGGCGAACAGTTCATAACTATTCTCGAATGTAGACTTTCTATCCTACCAAGGCCGTAGCGCCGTTGCTCCCATTACGTCTAATTTGTGCGTATAAAAATTCTGCAACCAAAGTCGTAAATTACAAACGCACAACAGCCATTCTAAATGAAAAGTTATGTGATTGGTGCAAATTCTTTCCCGCTGCAGTACTCGTGTCGTGATGTTGTTCCAAAGGCTGACTCCGGTCATCACGGGATTCGAACCCTGAACCTTCGATGTGGGAGGCACAACGCTCATCCCCTACACCACCCTCTTCCACAGTTATAGCAAATTCATGGTGATAGAAAAAGTTACACCCGAATTGAACATAGGCTCTAATTCAATTTCTTAATCCTAAGTCTACTAAGCGCGACTCGCTGACCTTTTGCGGACAATATAGATCAAGATCAGACTGCACAAAACGTGCAGTCTGATCTTGGATCTACTCTGTCCAGTAAAGAGATTTTTTTTTCCAAAACTTAAGTTAGAAATAGCCCTATTTGTGTCTTTACGATCGGCTTGAAACTTTTCTTCAACTTTTCTAGCAGGTGAAGGGTTAATTAAAAATTGCCAATTTAATTGGCTTAGACAGAACACTTCAGTTTAAACATGTTAAAAGTTTATTCAGATTCTGTACAATAATCATTATTACAACATGTAGGTGAAAAGGATAAGAAAGAAAACTTTAATCCTTACCCAAATGACAAAATTATAGATTTGTCCAAAATTAAAGCATTTGCATGCGACAATTAAGTATGGCTCAAATAATAAGATTTGTCTCTATAACGTATGAAAGCATTGTGAAAAAAAGCAGAAAATGCTGGTTACCAGCATTTTTTTCCTTTTCCCTCATTGTTTTCAAAAGCCTTTTCCTTAAGGTCGGTCGAACACGGGAGTGTTTGGTAAAGGGATACAGCATATAATGGTAATACTCTAAAATATACTTCTCAGCCAATCACATGCCCAGTTTTGTGAGGTGGGGTGCGAAGCATCCCTTCTCAGATTTACCATGTTAGAAATTCAACTCGACGAAATTGATTCCGGGCAACCTATAATCACAATATACATTCCTTGCAAAATAATACCATGAAGAAAATATTTTATTTAGTTTAGAATAAATGCAACACTTAAACGGTGTTAACGAAAGAGAAACTTTCACGGCTTGCATAATAGATGTGTAAACGAATACACTAAAATCATAACAGAATTCAAGACGGCTAATAAACACAGCCAAAGGTGATAAGAAGGAAGAAGCAATGAAAAGATAAGAAGCGTCACGAAAAGACTAAAAACGGCTAAAATCTGATCTTGTCATGATCTCTTTGAATATGATAGGTTTATTTGTCTAAATATTGTTCCTTTTTTTTTTAATTCACTAAATTTTATTATGACATCATTTTGCATCCCCACCCCCCAAAAAATAAAAAATATCATAGTGCTGTATGATAACCAAGAGAAGTAATGGTGACAAATATCTGTCATGAGAAAGTAATAACTTTATGTATAAGTATCACAAGCTAAAGCTTCTGGATGGAGTCAAACTCTTTTAATTAATTCTTATAAGGACAATGGTAAGATCATGTCTGAAAAGTTCCGTCAAAATTTAGTAGTTTCAGAGAAGAAGACTATCTTAATTAAAAGTTTAAGGCCGCTCGTGTATAGGTATTATGAACAAAGGGCCATTACATAATTTGAATGGCATAGTCTAAATTTAAATAGTGGAGCTAAACAAACTAACAGTGGCGACATCTGTCTTTGCAAAATGGTAACTACACTGAAAAACCGCCAATTCTTCAGACACATGAAGAGGTCGAATTATAGAGAATAGATGGTTGGTGTCTTGGATGGGTTAAGTTTATCGGGCAAGGCGGAGGAATTTATCTGGTGAGCCGAAGGCGAACCGGATAAATTTCGGAGCCGAGCCCGATAAACTTAACCCATCCAAGACACCAACCATCTATTCTATTTATCCTGTCACTCACTGTAACGGAACAAAACAAAACAAACAAACGGAAAAAAAACATTGATAAAGACCGTACCTTCAATAAATTTCCGGAGCCGAGCCTGATCGACTTTCTTAATCCAAGACACCAACCATCTATTTTATTTATCCTTTTTCTGAATTATAATCCAAAAATCCGACTAAATTGAACATTTCGCTCGAAATAAGGCACATATTGACATCTTTCTCACTAGATCTATGAGAAACTTGAAATGAAGAACCGTGTTTACATAACCCTCTGGATATGTAGCTGTAATAATGACGTCATGAATGATATTGGCTACGTCATAATTATCAAACGTGACGTATCTCCGCAGAAAAATATTGTGGCGAAGAAGACAATGTGTTTTAACATAACAGACTATTAATTAAACGAGCAAAAGTATTCGCTAGCGATTGATTCATTCATTACGGCAGTAAGACGCTTGGTTGAAAATAGTCCCAGTCAGCAGGTGCGCACTTAGCGGTCATGTGACCAACTGACGGATAACAAAAAAAATATACGGCACCCTGTTATCCGTCAGGTAAACCCGGAAGTGACAGGATAAATGTTTTTATATTGTAAAGGAAAAAAACAACCAAACCAACAATAAACAAACAAATTACATATATAAAAAAGACTAGGGAAATCTGTCTCTGTTGGCAGGTCTAATGACAAATCGTCTGGTTTGAAAATATCCTGACTCTGTGGGATATAATTAAGAAAAAGAGACGTGTTAAGAAATTTGATTTCCATGTAAATTTCATTGGCCTTTCTTTTGGCATGGCTATAAGCTAATACATGTAATTTGAAAATAGCAAATTTGCTCCGAGATTTATTAAAAAAAATACTGATTTACCCATTACCTATAGTTATCCACTACTTGTGTATGAAAATACTAGAAATGAAATGAAAAAGTGATGGTCTGAAATAACATAAATCTGAACCAGTTGTTTTGTGGATTTTATGAAATACACAGGCAAGCAAGTAATCGGGCAAATAAATAATTAACATCCAATTTGTAAAACCTCTAGTATACAAATAAACAGTACGTTCTTCAAATGTCTGTTTTCTTTTGTTCAATTCTTTCTGACCTATAAAGCAGCACAACATGCATATCATTTGGTATAACAGTTGGATTTCAACTTGAGTTGGTTAAACGCACCTCACCTCAGTGCTTTAAGTGCTTTGATTTTGTTACAGTATAGAGTGGTTTGTGGTAATAATTTGTCCCATTATACGGCAGTAATGTCACTAATGCACATCCTGTATCTGCAGCATAAAAATAGTTACTTGGCAATGAGGTCTTTCAGTATTTCGAGGTTTTATTGTGTCCTAATTCTAGCTATAGCTTCTCAACATCTGTCTACCAGTCAAGCTCTGTGCTAAGTTTCTCACAGCTATTTTTACGATGTAGTATATCATTTTGGAATGCAAAAGGTTCATCAGGTGCAGAAAAACGTCTCAATTTGTCGTTAGCTTCAATTTTACGAGTACAACAGGGTTACATACGATATGAAAATATGTGCCCACGATCACAGAAATGAGCCTCAAATGAACTAATCTACTCTATGCATTGAAACAAATTTGTGAGCGGCGCGCTGGGAAAAATGGATTTGATACATCTCTGTGATGCATTATACATGTACCAAGCAAGTCCTGATATAATTATTGATCCATAAAATCCATTTTGTCTAACACTCAACGGAATCATCCTGTAGAATGATCCCTTGACATGCAGAAAATTGACCAATAGCAAATAGTTTTGCAATGTTTTCAAATGCATTAGTCTAAAGGAGCATAAAAGATCGTTGTTACATTTTTATGCTAATCTTCAGATAAAGTGTTGTCTTTTTTCGCAATTTTTAAGTTTTCATTCATATGAGTATTTCAGATTTCAATTATTAGTATACTGGCTTTATGAATGAGGACTGTGTATTAATCTTTATGCTTTAATGTTGATCTGTTAATAAAGTGGTGTCTTCTGACAATTTTTCTTTTTCAAAACAACAAACCGCATAAGTAAATGCGGCTGTATTTTAACAGTATTGTTATATGTATATACGGTTAACAGAATGTTTCTTTGCTAACCTTTTCATGTAATGTCACAACAGTTTCAAAAGGTTTAAGATAAACATTTATTTGACAAACTGTATGTGGAAAAGCAAGCAGTATCTCGGTAAAAATATTCAGCAACGTAATGATAAAAAAAAAAAAAAATCCAGAAAGCTTGAATTGGTGCACTGGCTGCCCTTATGTAACTGGGTTAATGTTGAAAACGGTGCCAAACACCACAGAAACAAATCAAATGCTTTTAACTATTTAACTAAAAACTTCAACCAAAAAACCAGTTACGTATACTTTTTCATTCACAGAACAGCTTCTTCGCTCATTATATAACTACATGTATATTACTGTAAAGTTTTGTTTCAAGCAGACTATTCATCACAAACATCGCGTTGAACATTTTGTATTTTAATTATTTGTATTTGCGTAATGTACATTGTTTACCTTGAAAAAAAGAAAGGTACCGTATTTTATTGTATTGACTGTAAAAATCTTAATAGCTCCCCTTTAAATGTGGATCCTATTTGGCTTGCAACAAGTGAAAAGGGGCATTCGGACATTTGCGTAAGTGTCGTCTCGGATCAGCCTGCGCAGTCCGCGCAGGCTAATCCGAGACGGCACTTTACGACTACGTTAGATTTTGTGCTACAGTAGACTCGCGAAAAACAGAAAATTATCTAAAAACGGAAAGTGCCGTTTCGGATTAGCCTGCGCGGACTGCGCAGGCTGATCCGAGACGACACTTTACGCAAATGTCCGAATGCCCCTTTTCGCGTGTTGCAAGCCATTTGATGTAACAGGCTGGACTCAAAATAAAAAATAAATTTGTCATTTTCTGCATCTTAACGCCTGTTAAAACCGAAAATTATCAAGAAAAGGTGTTCTCTTCACAAAACAGGGGTCCTAATTTCTTTGCATTGCTTAGTTATTCATTGCAGTAGTTTAATTTAATTTAAACATATTTATTTTACATCGATTGAGAAACAACTTCTTACACAACTTATACTAATCTCTCTCGATTCAGC
This sequence comes from Hippopus hippopus, assembly GCA_946811185.2. Lineage (NCBI taxonomy): Eukaryota > Metazoa > Mollusca > Bivalvia > Cardiida > Cardiidae > Hippopus > Hippopus hippopus. The sequence goes on along the minus strand of OX328099.1, from coordinate 63,562,078 downwards.
TTGCTGGGACCTACACCAGTGCTCGCCCCGAATGTGTGGGTCAGTGAAAAACCCCAAAGTTGACACCCGCTCCCGGGTAACGAACTCAGGACCTTATGGTTACGAGGCCGACACTCTACCCCACAACCACGGACACCACTTCATTGCAGTACACAGACCAAAATTAATTTAAATGATAAAATAAAACTGTTCATATCTTAATCTATGATGGAACATTTAAACTAAGCCGATGAAAAAAAAAAAGTGAGCCATTCTCCTTGAAAAGAGGGCTTAATGCATCTCCGTGATGCATGATACCAAGCAAAATATCATAGTATTATAGATCCGTCAAATCCATTTAGTACAACTACTTGAATCATGAGGTAAACTGGTCTTTTGACACGCAGAAAATTTACCAAAAGCAAAACGTTTCGACCCAGGACAGTCTGCGCGGATTGCTTAGGCTGACCCGGGTCGATACCTCTAGCAAATGCATTAAGCCCTCTTTTCACACAGCATGACTCAACTGGATTTATACTGTATGCTAAACAATACCTGACTGTGCAGGGCTGTACTGTCCATATGAATATTTGTAACATTATCATTATCTTTGTATAATAACAAAGAAAGACTTGCATGATTATTTACTGTATATGTTTGCTCTCTTCCATACCCATTCAAAGGCTTGGATGTGCAATAGCTACTTTTCAACCAGACAATATCAGTCAATAACATTCAAAAAGATATCAACCATGCTCTTTAAAAAGGAGGCTTAACGTATTTGCGAAAAGTATCGACCCACGTCAGCCTGCACAGTCCGCGCAGGCTGACCTGGGCCTAAACTTTTCGCCATCGGTCAATTATCTGTATATCAAAGGACCAGTCTACTTCATGATCTAGTCAGTCGTTAGACAAAACGGATTTTAGGGGTGTATAATACTGTGATGACTTGCTTGGTATCATGCATCACGGAGATGTATTAAGCCCCCTTTTGCCAGAGCATGGCTTGTATACAATAACCGCCAAAAAGTTCCTCTATGTGTCAGTTTTAACAGTACATGTTTTCTGTTCAGTATAAAATATGGCTGTACAGTAATGGGTTAAACGTGAAAAAATCATTCCTCATACCGCAAGTTCGAATGTCAGTCGTTTGTATTACACAATTTAATTTGTAACCTTTAGACCCACCATATAAACAAAACAGACGATGATGATTTTGTGAAATTTCGGTCCCTCTGTGTTCTCGGCATGTTTTGTGCAGTCTGATCTTTATCCAAAAATAACCTTTTAAGCAGGAATAGCTAGGAAATGCATTCTCAGACTACATATCAAGAAAATGGAGTCAGATCTATTTTTCGTCTCCAATTACAAGTGTGCAATAAAATGCAATTGCATTTATGCTTTGAAAACAGGAGGAGAAAGGAAAATGTGCATTTATTTAGTTTTATTTTCTCTGTTTTATTCCTTAGGTTGCTAAGCGCGGCTCATTGACCTTTTGCGGACAGCGTAGATCAATATCAGACTACACAGAACGTGCAGTCTGATCTTGGATCTACACTGTCCGATAAGGAGATGTCTTTCCTCCAGAAATACCTTTCAAACAGCAGTATTTGGGATTTTACTATCGGCTTGAAAGTTTCATTCCTTTTACATAGCAGGTTAAGGGTTAATCAAAACATATAAATACTTCGGAAATGTAAAATGATAAAAAAAAAACAGTCCGAGCAATGAGTTCACGGACATTAACCTGAAACGAAGAAGTACCTTGAAAAACAGAAATGTGGAAACGTATTGATTTTGACTTTTATTCTTCATGCATATACGAATGCATTTCTCGTTGTTGGAAGTTATATGAGCCATGCTCTTTGAAAAAGGGGCTTAATGCATCTGCAAAAAGTATTGACCCATGTCAGCCTGCGCAGTCCGCGCAGGCTGACACGGGTCGAAACGTTTTGCTAATTATAAATTTTCTGCATGTTTAAGTACCAGTTTATCTCATGATTCAGTTTGTTATTAGGCAAAAATAGATTTTATGGATCAAGAATTTTGCGATCACTGGCATGGTATAATACAGGGTGTCCATAAAGTCTCTTTACAATTAAAACAATTTATTACAATTTATTGTCAAGAGACTTTATGGACACCCTGTACATCAAGGAAATGCATTAAGGCCCCTTTTGCCAGAGGATGGCTCAATTATGTAGTGAGGTAACAGTTCTGATTTCTCGTGTGATAAATCGGACCTGCAGCTGTGATATTTTTAAAAGCTACGTAATTCAACAAACACTTCGGATTAACCGATTTACTCGATATATTGCGAAGTCCTGGTTTAGATTTTTTATCTGTTAATTGATAGCCCCACCGGGGAGAAGTTTCTGTAACTAAACCGTAATTTGTCCTAGTTAATACGGCAAAACTCTTACATAAGAAGACAAAAAAAAATATTACGTAAGTGTGATGTTATTTAACTCATTGCACCCAATGCAACGCATTTCACCTCCATCCCGAACGAAAGATTTGCTCGTTGTGAGCGACGATCGCTCCTTTTGCCTCAATGTTTACCATTTAGTTCATACATTTTTTATAATTCTAACAACTTTAGAACAATTTTCATAATTCCTCTTGTAAAAAATTTTCTTCCATAGCACTTAGGTTGCTAAGCGCGACTCAATGACCTTTTGCGTACAGTGTAGATCAAGATCAGACTGCACGGAACGTGCAGTCTGATCTTGATCTACACTGTCCAATATGGAGATATTTTTCTCAAAAAATGAGTGTGAAATAGCATCATTCGGATTTTTCTTTCGGCTTGAAAATTTCAATTAAGTTATCAAGCAGGATATGTTTTAAGCAACTCAAAAAAAAAAATTAGAGCAAGATTATGACATATTCGTGTGGTAATAACTTAATGTAACTCTTAAAGCGCCTTTCACTAATATAGCTGCCTTTGCGATCAGTGTCGATCAAGATCAGACTGCACAAAAACGTGCAGTCTGATCTTTGATCTACACTGTCCGCTTGGCTAAGACATCACAGACAAAAGGCAGCCATGAATTTTCAATCATCTTGTTCTTATTCTAGAATAAAAATGTCCATTGGGCTCATTCGGCACTTTATGGATTAAGCATTTAGCACTCAAGAAAAAAAAACCTCTCTTTTTCATGAGAAATACCAACAGCATTTGCGGGCGGTGTAGATCAGGATCAGATTGCTTTGAATGCAGACTCTTGAATTTGCATCTAGTGCGTTCGATAGTTGGTTCTGAACAATGCGGAAACAGTGTCTTTGTTTTGCATCGGAGTGTAATTTTGGCCGAAGAAGTAAACGAATTCGAAAGATTTAGCCCCTTCACTACAAAGTGACTCAAGTTTTCTTGGCGGACGGCGTGCAGTCTAATCTTAAACCTGCACCGTCTGCGACCTGAATTAAACTCTTTACTACACGACAAAATTTTAGACTTGTCCAAATTGAAAGCATTTAACGACGACAACTTTTTTGTGACTAAAATGATTGGACCTGTCTTTGAAAGGTTTTAAAACATTGTAGGAAAAGGAGAAAATGCTGGTTACCAGCATTTTCTCCTTTTCCCACTATGTTTTCAAAAGCTATCTTTTTCAGGGTCGTTAAAAATAGGGATTCTGTGACAGAGGGCTAAACTAAAACGTATCTTCATTTGCACTGGTAGATGGAAAAAGTTAGTCTTCTGCCGTCAAAAGATTTACACAAGTGATAAAATTATCGTATCGTGTGACGTTTTAAATCTGTTTTACCTCCCTTTTATTATATTTAGTTATCAGAGAACTTATTTATATAGAAGGGTTGTTATCTGTAAATAAATCGCTGTATCAAGTGCTACCGAAATGTGTGAAATGTTGACAGATGTCGTAAAAGAGCCGTTCTTATCATGTTAAAAAGTCATTACCGTCCGAAACAAACGTGCAGTCGACTTTGAAAAACACCCTCGTAAGTTCGGGATAATTATAAAAAAAAAAATGGTGTAGAAAATGGACATAAATGTTGTTTCTGTAGGAGAAATCATCCATAAGAGCAATCTCTCCTGTTGCCACAAGATTTTCAACAAGTAGCCTGCTATGTGATGTATGTTGACTGCAACCGATAAGGAATTTACGACATTGAGGGGCAGTATAACGTGACCCGATTATGTGAGAGAGTGACGAATTGTGCACTGAACCCCTTTTTGTCCTCCTTTTCTGTAACCCTGAGACAGATAAGCGCAACACAGTGTGCTTGGCGGGTAGTGTAGATAAAGACCAGACTATACAGAACATCCAGGCTGATCTTTGATCTACAGTGTCTAGATATTAAAGAGACTTTTCCGGTGAAAAGAAGTTTGAAATCGCGATATACAAACTTCATTTGGGCTTCACTATTGGCTGGAAATTTGCACTGTGCTTTTTCAGCAGTATAAATCTTTACCAATTAATCCCGTGGTCTAACGACCCTGAGAAAGAAGCTTGTAAAAACATGGTAGAAAAAGGAGAAAATTCTGGATACCAGTAATTTTTTCCTACCCTTTCAACAACAAATCCCGTCAATTGAGCCTCTATGAATATGTCGTTTGCAAAAGTTTTCAATTTGGACCAGTCTGAAATTTTGTCGTTTGATAAATACTAGTAGTTAAGGATTAGACCTTTTCAGAGCATGTTTTTTTTTTCACACAACGTAATACAATGTGAATTAATTAATATTTTTTTCACGAATGATAAGGGAAAATGTCGTAAACAGGAGCAATCACCCTTAATAGTGGCTCCTTTTTACAGAAAAATTTGGTAATCCGTCTTCTGCAGGACAGAAGTTTTGTTTTCACCGTTACATGTTACTCTATCGTTGTCTGCGCATGTCATATTCTTCGAAGATTCGACCTGTCTGCTATGACGCATCACCCATCCCCGTATACCTGGGAAAAGGGCTGATACCGAAGCTATTAGCCTATTACCCAAGTATGTAGGGGCTGTTTTAATAAATGGCCGATGCATAGGTTACATGCTAGCCGGTCATAGCTGAATGAATCGCACCAGATAGCGTTTTATTGAGTAAACGTTACATATTTTCTTTTTGAAATTCAAAGTAACGGTTGTTGTTTTGAAAAGTAGTCCGGTTCTGTACCCAGAATGCCAAAATTAGATAGATGTGTATTTGTAGAATGCCATCTAGCGGGAGATATTGGTTACTCTATAGAGCTTTAAACGCGAACGAAGGTATTAAATACATTGTTTACCAGCGTTTCTCCTTTTCCCAAAAAATTTTCTAACCTCTAAAAGACAAATTTCATCTTCCAACATCCATTTTTTCGTCTTCAAATGCTGTGATTTTCGACTATTCTACATGTTTATCGTCTGGAAGAGTTAAACTGTCAGATACGAGTATATTGTAAGATTTTCTTGCAATATTTTGATAATAACAAGGGCACCGCATGCTCGGCTGCAATTGCTTTATTTTCAGTGAAAATTTTAAGTCGAAAAAAGGGGCATAACTGTGTCAAAAATATTTTGATGGTTACCTGCTCCTGATGTACGAGTTCTCCCTTTGATAGTTAAGAACTTGTCCAAGTTTGAAGTACATGTATATGTTACAGTAAATCTGTGAAACTAGGGATTTTATGAAATTCCTAAAAAATCAGGAAATTCGTGAAATGACTGGTTCACTTAAGGATTTCGCGAAATGCCTGAATTTTTCAAGAATTTCGTGAGATGCCTAGAAAATACCTTCAGTCATTTCATGAAATTCCTGAAATGAATTCATCTTCATTGTTTTATTGATTGGCAGGATGATATTGATAAATCCCAATATTTCTGTATCATTCACATAATTTTGCATGACTGAAATACTTTTAACTCTGTACCAGACAACAAATCTTTAGGTTCAACGCTATTCATACAACTTGCATGTCCATAAACTTTCAAATTTTTGTCAAAAAAAGATGTTCTGTTCTGTTCTGCTAAAATTTGTCAAAGAAAGAATAGAACACATTGTTGGAAAAGGAGAAAATACTGGTCACAAACTTTTTTTCCTGTCCCACATCTTTTTCAACAGTTGCATTCTAAATCTAAAATGTGCTTTGTTTATTCATGTGTTTATTCATGAAATTTTACCGATTTGACAAACTACATGAAAAATGAACTTGACAAGATATTTACATAAACTAGAAGCCCTTCATGGTCTTAATCGTACTACTGACAGAGAATTTGCTTATTTTCTGACATAAATCGTTCATCCATGATGCAAAAAGGGAAAAGATAAACACACAAAAACAGGGGGAGGGGTTGTTGCAACTAGGCTTAAACCCACTAAAAGAGCATACCAAGTAGGCATGGTGAGTTGAACAAATAGTGAAGTAATTAAAATAAAGTTTGTCAAAACCAATTACTTCGCAATCCAGCAAAATTTGATAGGGTTTAAGAACTCACTGTATAAAACAATCCCTGCAAGTTTCAAAGAAATGTGACCAATAATATGGACTGTGTTGAGTTAACAAGTCTGTCATTAAATGGCTGCTTTTACTAAACTGACTGCTGGGTTTTCTTCATTTTTGACAGGGTTCAGTTCCTTGATGATTCCCATGGTCAGTGCAAGTTTCAAAAGACTGAATAAAAAAGGCCGACTTGCATGTATCGCATTGACAAGAAATGTATATTTTCAACTTTAGACGGCTACTTTTCGCTTACTAATTGTCAAATTTTTTTTTTCAAAATCAATAGGCTTATGTTAAATACTTTAAGTACAGTTTTGATTAACCATTTCCCAAGTACATATAAGTTAAACAAACTCAGAAAGCATATCAATTAAACTGGCAGTATGTAAGAGTAAATTTATATCACTTGAGAGTTACCAAATGTCAATTCTTAGTTTTTCTCTTTACAAGTCAGACTATAATGACGTATAGTATTGCAAAGCCGCTGCACCTGCAAACAAATCAATCTATTAGTATCAACTTGTGTATTTTTGGTATCTTTATAATTACAAATTAATGTATGTCAGGTTTTTTTACAATAAAATGCAATATGAGTTCAAAATTTTTAAGCAAGTCAGTAAGTATGTGTTTAATTATTAAAAAAATAGCAAGTTATAAAGAGTTAGTTATTAAGTATCAACTCTTTAAAGGACACATCATTTCACACATTTTATGATTCAATAAAATGCAATATGAACTCAGATGTTTTAAGCAAGTCAATAAGCATGTGAAAATAGCAAGTTATAAAGAGTTAGTTATTAAAGTATCACACAACTGTTTAAAGGACACATCATTTTACTCATTTCCAGAATCAATAAAATGCAATATGAACTCAGATTTTTTAAGCAAGTCAATAAGCATGTGAAAAAATAGCAAGTTATAAAGAGTTAGTTATTAAAGTATCACACAACTGTTTAAAGGACACGTCATTTCACACATTTCCTGAATCATGAAAAGGCCTGTAGTAAATCTGTGTAAAAAGGTCTCAGGATTTTCAGTCATTTCACGAAATTCCTGAAAAAAATCAGGCTTTGAACGAAATCCCTAAGTGAACCAGTCATTTCACGAATTTCCTGAATTTTTTAGGAATTTCATGAAATACCTAGTTTCACAGATTTACTGTAACACATGGCTTGCAACACGCGAAAAGGGGCATTCGGACATTTGCGTGAAGTGTCGTCTCGGATCAGCCTGCGCACTTCGCGCAGGCTAATCCGAAACAACACTTTCCGTTTTTATGTAATTTTCTTTTTTGCTCAAGTCTTCTGTAGCACAAAATCTAATGTAGTCGTAAAGTGCCGTCTCGGATCAGCCTGCGCTGACTGCGGCAGGCTGATCCGAGACGACACTTTACGCAAATGTCCGAATGCCCGTTTTCGCGTGTTGCAGGCCATAATCTTCAGTAATAACAAAAATATTACAAAATAACAAAGTTTGTGCACGACTACAGCGACGCAGACAACGATGCCAGGGCTATGACAGTTACCCGTCGTTTTCTTCGAAGACAACTGAGCTAATAATGTAGTGATATATCCTTAATTAATTGAAATATATCAATTTCCAGCTCAGCCAATTTCTTTTCAAGGATAAATGATAGTTATTGCGACATGATTCATTCCTCTCTATCCACTGATCATTTTTCGACGATGGTTATGTCAGAAAAAAAAAATATTGAAAACGGTTTGAAGCAGTACAAACAAACAAACAAGCAAACATACAAACAAATTTTAGTGAACATATCAGTTTTATTTACCTAGCCATGTAAGGGTTTGTGTTACCTAAGCGCAGTTCAACATACTGAGTGCAACATCAGATGTTTTTACCCACACTTAAAAAAAAAAATCAGATTGCAATAAACGTGCATTAAAAATATGGCCAAAAAAGCATTGAAGTTGCAACAACTTAATGCCCATTTCCATCACTTAACCCTCGAGTATTTATGTTATTGATTTATACCTAAGCGTAATGCTTAAGGATCTCCAGTTTGCTTTATTCAGAAATCCATTCACATAAATTCGGTTCTATTTCTAAATTCCAAGACAAATCATCAAATAGCCGAGACAGATCGTCGCAGCCAGCAAAATAACTATTCAGGTTTTTTTTTTTTGTACTCTTAGTCTGGTAGATCTTTATAACTAAAATAAAACTTTCAAGTCGATAGTAAAAACCCAAATATTGCTATTTTAAAGCTATTTTGCGGGGAAATATCTCTTGATCGGACAGTGTAGATCCAAGATCAGAATGCACGTTCTGTGCAGTCTGATCTTGATCTACACTGTCCGCAAAAGGTTCTTAAGGTAGTAGATCCCTAACGCTTCTAGTGCAACATGGAATAAAAATTCTTGATAGTTGATAAATAAGGATTTATACTGATATAATACTTTTGCACATTTTTAACCGACCAGAAATTCCTTTGATGTCTAGCTTGAAATTATTTGTTGATAGTTTTGTTAGTTTTCAGAAAAGGGAGGTAATTATTATCTCCCTTTGTAATGAGAATATAGATCTAGTGGTTTTAGTTTAGTTTAAACATATTTTATTCATAGAATTACATAGAAAAAACAGATCAGTCTACTGACAAGAATAATTCTATAAAATGGATCGGAACGAAAGCTAAGCTTATATAGTTCATCTCCAAGCTCCGGTTACGCAGCATATTTAAAGAAGTCACAAAAAACAAAACTGAAGAAAAAAAAATAATAAAATAGAGAAAGACAAGAGAGGTAAGAAGAGGAAAAGATGGATGTGGAGTTATGCATACTGGTAAACTTGTTAACTAATAATCGATATGTAAGGACCATAAAAATAACTTACAACCTGACCTTACAATTCCACAGAAATTTGTTATTACTCAGAAGACTTAAGCCAGTTTGGAGGACGGATAATTAATCATCGCTTAATAGAAAAAAATAAGATCAGTTTTGCTAATATCTAAATCTCCCACTTGCACGAATATAAGTATGAACTGCAGCAAATATTACTTCATTTGAAGGCAGACTAAGACTTTTGTCCCCATATAGGATAGTTCTAAGAGAGACTCTTGTTATATCATTAATGGTAAGGTTTAATTGATTTCTTATGTTATCATAATTTGGACAATGTAGAAAGAAGTGTTCAGTTGATTCGACGGAACCACAAGTGCAAAGAGGAGACTGTACTATCTTTTTCAAATATAGGTGGTGATTAAGAGAGCTGCATTTATTGCGCAATCGAGAATGAATAATCTGAACTTTTCTTTCGCCATAAAAATAAAGTTGTTTCGGTACGGGTTTGCCAAGGTTCAAACGATACTTAAAAGCTGTTACTGTTTCGGCGCTCTTAATGTCATCAGTTAAGGAATTCCAATCACTAATTACTGCCGGTAGAAATGAATTTTTGTAAAAACTAGTTCTGCAAGAAATGGTTCGCAAGTTGTTTGCACTGCGTAGATTATAAGCTGATGAATTACCGACCGTTGGAGGTACGAGTGCATTAAGATAATTTGGTGAAAGCCCATTAATCATTTTATAAAAAAGAATCAGTTTGTGTTTTCGCCTACGTTCGCTCAAAGTTTCCCATCCTGTTTCTTCATATAGATCAGCAGTTGCCACAAGTTTTGTACAGCCTGTAACTATACGTGCAGCTTCATTTTGGAGTTTGTCTAGTTCATCCTTTAGCCCCTGAGAAAGGTTGTCCCAAATTACATCACCATACTCCAATAAAGGCCTAATGAATGAAAAGTAAATCGTTTGAAGAGACTGCCGATCAAGTCGTACTTTCAAACGTCTCATAATTCCAACCCTCCTCCATGCCTTCTCAAGAGATTTGTTGATATGAATATCCCAGGAACCGTCCTTAGAAAGAAAAATGCCTAAATGCTTATGACTAGAAACTGACGGAATTTCGATATTAGACATAAAGAGATTTGGATGATTAGGTTTATTACGTTTACGGGATATTACCAGTGATTCTGATTTTGAAGGGTTAAACTTGACAAGCCACTTTTGTGCCCAACGGGAAATTTTATCTATGTCAGATTGTAGGATATTACCTACATTAGTTGGATCATCTACAACCATAGATAAACTCGTATCATCTGCAAAAAGATTTATGTTTGACTGAATATCATCAACGATATCATTAATATAAACTAAAAATAGAAGAGGCCCTAATATAGATCCTTGAGGTACCCCAGCCTGAACATGACATAAGGACGAAATTCCCCCTGGTATAACGACTCTTTGATATCGGTTCGAGAGATAATTAGAAAACCAAGACAATAGCTTACCACTGATCCCCGCCCTTTGTAATTTGAAAAGTAGGCCTTTGTGCCAAACCTTGTCAAAAGCCTTACTTATGTCAAAAAATACAGCTCTAAATTCAAGCCCATCGTCCAAGGCTTTACAAATGTTGTTATATAGACAAGATACTTGATTGACTGTGGAGTCACCGGGCATGAAACCTGACTGGAAAGGTGTAAAAAGCCCGATATCTTTGAAGTGTTTAGAGACATGTTTGAATATAATACGTTCAAGTACTTTTTCAATGCTATTCAGTAAAGAAACAGGTCTATAGTTAGATGGAAGAGAGGGGTCACCTGATTTAAATATCGGGCATACATTGGATATTTTCCACGAAGATGGAAGTGTATGCACATTTAAAGAGTGATTAAACAAATCACATAAGTGTGGGGCAATCTGATTAGACACTTCAATAAGAATCCTATTATTAATACCATCAGGCCCCGAAGCTTTTCCATGTTTAAGTGATTTTAATGCATCCTTTACTTCAGAAGGAAAAATAGTCAGTGTATCTAGGGAAGATTGTGTCAATGGGTAATGCTCATTTGGAAGAACACTTAAAGAATCGTCTACACGCGACTGATTTGCAAAATAACAGTTCAAGACGTTGGCTTTCTCATTCTCATCAAATACCATTGAATCACAAGAATTGTCAAAAAGAGGAGGGATTGACGACGGAGAATTTGAAGACATGAGTAACTTTAAGGTTTTCCACCAATCCCGTGATGTTCGAGAACCTGATTTTAATTTAGAAGACAATTGATCATAAAAGTTTTCTTTAGTTTGACGAATAAGAGTTGTTACTTCATTTCTTGCAGATCGAAACTTTGACCAGTGACAAGCTTTTTTTGATAGCTTAGCTTTTTTGTATAGTCTCTTACGCCAACGAATCTTCCTTTTAATAGAACTGGTCATCCATGGAGGGTCTTGAAGATTAATACTGACAGTCTTGCTTGGAATAAACATTCGAGTTTTAGACATGATAACATTTGCAAAATTTCCAGCATAACTGTCAATATTATCATCAATTATTGTGCGCCAATTGAAATTAGAAAGACAGGCTCTTAACTGGTTGTAATCGCCTTGATCGTATTTCCAAATCGTTCGTTGAATATGCTTTAATTTGGGTTTAATGAAATTGAAGACACCAAACACAGGACAGTGGTACCGCATAGTAAGATCAAGACAAGGCTCTCCTACGCCAGTTGTTAAAATTGAATTTTTATTGGTAACAAAAAGAAGGTCAATAGTGGACATAGAGTTTTCGGTAAAATGAGTCGGTTCATCAATACATTGAAACAAATTAAATTGATTACAAAGGGCCTGGACTTTACGAAATTGATTTTCATTCATAGTATTAAAATTGAAATCCCCAGTAATTATAACATCTGTGATGTTCGTATTTATAGCAAGATCAATAGAATCTTCAATAAGTGTGGTATAAGCCACGTCAGAGTTTGGTGGTCTATAGAAAACTCCAAACAAGATGTTCCTATTGTTAACTAACTTGATTTGAATCCAGATACACTCAAGAATACCAATTTCAAGATCGTGTCTACGAGTATACGATAGGTTATTCTTTACATACAATATGACCCCACCATATCTGTTATTAACTCTGTCTTTCCGTTCAGGTGGGTGGAAAGAAGGAAAAGGCAGATCATCTGAGGAAACGCTATCATGTAACCATGTATCCGAAAATGAAATGATGTCAAAGAAAGAAAATTCCGCGATTAGAGTATCAATTTTGTTAGTTATGCTTTGGACATTGTAATGGACAATTGAGAGATGATTGGGATGATTAAGAAAGTTGTACAAGTCTGAACTAGACAAACTACATGATGACTCGCTAGTTTGTGGACCAGGATTTGGATGTACATCGCCTGCACGCAATATCAAAAGATGCGTCACTACTAGCAGAGGCAACAAGCTGCATATAGATATCAGAAATGCCGATTTACAAAATTGTACATTCTCTTCGCAACGTTTTCCTAGCAAAAATCGTTTTCTATTGTGGTGCAAGATATGTTTGCTCAAGGATAACGATTGTCTAATACTAACAAGAACTGAAAACGAATGGTACACTGTGATAATAACCGAAAGAAGGAAGAGAAGTGTTACGGTCAGGTGGAAATGCAGATATGGACAATATGTTAGGTGGCTGCAGATATACCTTAAAACTTTACAACTCATGTTATTGCAAATATCAAACACAGGAACATCATGCAGCAGCTCAACGCCTGTCCAGATCTATGTTCTTTACTGTGCAAAACAGTTGGGTTATAAACCAATTTCAGTATAAACAATGAACACTCCACACCATCAAAACACAGAGAAAAATACATATAGATAGGAAAAAATGGGGGAAAATAGAAAAACCCTATGTACATAGTTAAGTTCAAATAGGCCAACTAAAAACAGAAAAAGTTGGGAAAAATGTAGTAATTGTGACAGTGTTTTTTTTTTTCATCACAAGTAGACGTTTGGACTAGATGTGAGTCCAAGATCAGACGGCATGGTATGCGCTATCTGATCCCAGCCCTCACAAGCTGCATGTTAATGAGTAATGGCTAAAAGGACACTCAGATATTGAAAAAGATATGGACATTTTTCTAGCAAGACAGTCATATTAATTACAACCCAAATATTACTTAATCAAAATAACTGTACATAATCCAATCCAGCCCACACAAGCTTTGTAACTTAGTTAACACAAGACAATTGGAATAAAGTAGTGCTGGAGGATAAATCTGTGTTGGACAAACAAAATGGACTTGATCTTGATTGGCACTACAGTTTGAACCTACAGGTATATATACCTGTAGACAAAATATATTTTAAAACAGTGGTCGTTCATTCAAGATCAGACGGCACAGTATATGCCGTCTGATTTCGATCAACTTCCACCTTAATGATTATTACATGTAAGTAGTAAAGGAAGGGAGAGTAGGGACACACCTGGGCCTGGGTGTGTCCCTACTCTCCCTTCCCTGAGTGCCCTACATCACCGTCCCTGACCAAAATGTGTCCCTAGTTGCTGTCCCCGAAAGATTTTTTTTTATTTTGTCCCTAGGCTCCCTTCCCTGAGAGGGATTTAGCATTCAAAATGGCGGCCGTTTGGACAGCAACCGCGGACAAAAATGCCCCAGGCTCCCGTCCCTGAGCGGGATTTTTTGCAAAAAAGGGAAAAGGGGGGGAGTTTTTCCCAGGCTCTCTACCCTGAGAGGGATTTAGCATTCAAAGTGCAGGCCTTATGACTGACAGGCTGGGTAAAAAATGGCCAGATCACTGAGTTGGACTTAGTTTTTTCACCCTATGGATGATTTTTTCTCTTTCTAATTGCCTGACCATTGAGTTGGACTTAGACTTTTTTCTGCATCTCTATGAATGATTTCTCTTTTCTAAAAGGAAATTTATCTTATATCACTGAGTTGGTCTTAGCTTTTTTCCCCTATGAATGATTTTCTCTCTTTCTAATTGCCTGACCATTGAGTTGGACTTAGTCTTTTTTCTGCATCTATGTATGATTTTTACTCTTTGCAGTATAACTCTTTGGAGTATAACTCTTTTGGAACGCGTCTCTTCTAAAAGAAAGATAGAACTTTCGTGGTAGATGGTTAGTCCTGAAAAGGACTGTTGGGTTAGCTCTGAAAAGAGCTGTGACAATTTGAAGAAATGACAACTTGAAGATAGAACTTTCGTCTGACAGCTTGAGGGTAGAACTTTCGTCTGACATCTTGAAGATAGAACTTTCGTGGTAGATGGTTAGTCCTGAAAAGGACTGTTGGGTTAGCTCTGAAAAGAGCTGTGACAATTTGAAGAAATGACAACTTGAAGATAGAACTTTCGTCTGTCAGCTTGAGGGTAGAACTTTCGTCTGACATCTTGAAGATAGAACTTTCGTGGTAGATGGTTAGTCCTGAAAAGGACTGTTGGGTTAGCTCTGAAAAGAGCTGTGACAATTTGAAGAAATGACAACTTGAAGATAGAACTTTCGTCTAACAGCTTGAAGGTAGAACTTTCGTCTGACAATTTGAAGAAATGACAATTTGAAGAAAAGATAGAACTTACGTCTGACAATTTGAAGAAAGGTAGATCTTCCGTGGTAGATGGTTAGCCCTGAAAAGGGCTGTTGGGGTGTCCCTAAAAGGGACCTGGTTTTGGAGGTTGTGTTTTTAAGCACAACCTCCAACCTTCCTGCACGCCGGACAGCTACTCGCAGCCCGCTTCCTTATCCTTTTCATCTCCTGAGCGTCTAGGTTGAAGTTCAGCGAGAACGGTGCCTCGTTGTCATCATCCCAACTTTCTGGTTTTGGTACAACGACCTTCTTCTTCTCCGACAGTTGGGCAAGCTCGCTAAAGCTCATATCTCTTAAAGCACACTCCATATTGTCTACAAGTCGAAGAGAATGAACGATGTGCGGGAAATGACACTGGGTTTTATAGGTTTTCAGACGGATTGAACTAGTTGACCCATGACGTCATTTTCTCCTATGTTTTTCCCGCGTCGGCGTTTCATGCTGTTTTGGCTCCAAATTAATGTTATCCAATCAGATTTACCGTTGTTTTTTCTATTACTAAATGTTTTACTATTGACCAATCCGTGGGTTTGTTACATTTTCTTGTTCGGGGGATTTTATTGTTGACCAATCCGTGGGTTTGTTACATTTTCTTGTTCGGGGATTTTATTGTTGCCCAATCCATGGGTTTGTTACATTTTCTTGCTCGGGTTAGAAAAACTAGAGTTTAACTAACCTATGACTTTTTTTGATTGTGAATCTTTTGAGTTTTTTTGACAATTTTTGAGTTTTTTTGACAATTTGAAGAAAGATAGAACTTTCGTGGTAGATGGGTAGCCCTGAAAAGGGCTGTTTTGTTTTTTTGGAGGCTGTGTTTTTTTCCAGTTCTAATGGCAACACCCGAAATTCGCTTGGCAAATGGGGCATGCTGTAATCTTCCTCCCAAATTCGATATCAACCAAAATGATATCCGGTGTTGTCTTTAATAATAGCTGAACTAATCTTTCGCCGAGATCTTTGTATGGTTGTGTTATACGTCGCAGTTGGTTTTGTTCCTCCTCTCCTACGAGATGAGTGGTTAGTTGCAATAACTGCTGTCCGGCCTTTAGATACTCTTGGAGAGCCTCACGTAGTTGATGATTTAGTTCTTCCATATTGATATTGCTTCCGAATATTGACACTGCTTTCGAAGTGATCGTTAGCTGAGAATCAAAGAAATGGTGAATGTGTGAAAAAATAACGCAAGGGTTTATACGTTTAAGGAGGATTGAAATTTTTTAAAGAGCTCACCCAGGGTAGAAAACACATACATTTTTTCCATGTTACGTTTCATGCTAATATAGCAAAAAAGTTATGAGACGTTGTATGGGAAAAATGTAACCAGAACAAGTCTTTTTGGGGAAAAAACAGAATGAAGAACTCTATTGTTTTTGAACTTTTATTTATTGAACTTTTATTTACTGAACAGAACTAAACATTGAAACATTTTTTTTGCAATGCATCATAAAAAAATTTCTTGACAATGAAAAAAATTTTCTTGACAATGAAAAAAATCACAAGCAAACATTTTTTTGCAATGCATCATAAAAAATTTCTTGACAATGAAAAAACATTTTCTTAACAATGAAAAAACGCACTGAAATATTTTTTTCACAATGCATCATAAAAAATTTCTTGACAATGAAAAAACATTTTCTTAACAATGAAAAAATCGCACTGAAATATTTTTTCACAATGAATTATTCACAACGATTTAATCATGATGAAAAAAAAACACACTGAATTATTTTTTCGCAATGAATTATTTACAATGAATTAATCGCAAAAAACAGTATATAACAAGTTTTATGCAATGTAAATTCGCAAACACCACGAGTTTCGTATTTGTTTTTATATTCCTACCGTTTTGTTGTTTTTTCTTGGTTGTTTTCGTTCTGTCTTTGGTTTTTTCGGGATCTTGAAATCAACGTGATTGTCAATGTTTTTCCCGTATTTGCCCTGCCCTGTCAATATTGGTATAGTTGGTTTTTGATCAACTCGCTGCTTCTTGTGGAGATGGTTAGCATCTTCCTCAGATTTCCGCTTTGTTGTTTTTCTTGGTTGTTTTTCCTCTGGTTGTTTTTTCTTTGGTTGATTTTTCTTCCCAACACTTACGATAGAGTCCACTAAGTTGTGAAGATTGGATTTATCAAACTCGAACTCCACAGGAATCTTCACAGGCGTTGTTGAAATGCACTGATCCTGTTGACGTAGTACCTCGATATTTCTACTGAGCTGATCAGTACTTGCGGTTAAAGTTTTAATTTCCTCCAAATGTCTGTTTAAAGTCTCCAACTGATCTATGATTCGGATCATCATGCTATCTTGTTTCAAATTTAGCTGCTTTACCTCTTCATAAATGTTGTCAAACACTGTCGCTGGAATGATGGTTGTCGAATTTAACTCCGGTGGTGGATTGATAATTGTCGAATTCATAACTGATGAAAGAACGTCTCCATTGTTTTCCACTGATGGAAAATCGCCCAAGCTGATTTCATCTAAGTTGTGCTTCATATTGTAACTGACTCTGAATATTGATACTGCTTTCGAAGTGATCGTTAGCTGAGAATCAAAGAAATGGTGAATGTATGAAAATAACACCGAGCTTTATACGTTTACAGAGGATTGAAATTTTTAAAGAGGGCGGACCTGGCGGAAAGCACCGGTATTGTACTGTGTGACACCGAATTAGGAGTGGTAAAAAAACACCAATATAACCGTCGATTTGATTGCACAATGTTAATGAAACGCCGACGCGGGAAAAAACATAGGAGAAAATGACGTCATGAGTCATCTAGTTCAATCCTCCTGTAAAGCTATAAAGCCCAGTGATATTTTACATAAAATCATATTTGTTCCAGAATGGTTCGAATTTTTGTATGTCCTCACTGTGCAAACAGATGTCTGATAGAGTGTGGGAAATGTTTTTCCATACTCGAGTATCTTGGGCAGAAGCATAACTGTCCAGATACAGATGAAGGATTTTATGATGATGATGAAGGTTCGACGATTTGCTGCGAACACTGTGGATGTGAAATCATCCCAGTGGATCGGGTGGAAGAATCGTAGAGCTGGATGTCAATGTGAGATCCTTCAAAAAAAGCCCTTTTCAGGGCTAACCATTTAGCACGAAAGATCTTTCTTCTCAAATTGTCAAAAGTAAAAAAGACTTACAGTCATAACTAGAAAAAGTCAAAAGTAAAAAGACTTACAGGCATAACTAGAAAAAAGTCAAAAGTAAGAAGTAATTATTTTTATATTTTTTATTTTAAAAAGAACTTATGTACAATGAAAAATCAAATCATGAACTGTAAAGACAAAAAATAAATGAACTGTAAAAGACAAAAAATGAATGAAAAAATCAAGTCAGTCTTTTTTGTTTATAATCAATATTGTATTGAAATCTTTTTTTCACTTAGTATGTTTTTTCTTTTTCTTTGAGATGTCAGATTCACATTTGGTTTTACGTTTTCTTTTCCTATCGTTGTTTTTTAATTCCACATCTGGACAGATTTTGTCCTCATGTTTTGTTGATTTGTAAAAGAAATAGTTCTTTGTTACTCGTTTTTTCTTCTTTTCGATGTTTTGCTGTTTTTCCTTTCCGTACGAACAACCCTGTTCTGCAGAAAATTCGTTGTTTTTTAGATCCAAAGTTTGTTGATGTCTTAGATTTTTTCGTAATGTCTCTAAATCATCTGCTATTTTGCAGATTTCTGAATCGCTGTTAGCCGCTGTGTCGCTCTGCATGTCTACGGTCTGAGTTTCAACCGATGAGGATGTAGCTTGTGGTGAACTTTTTTTCCATGTATTTTCACTGCAGAATGAATTTAGTGTCCCGACGAATTTCATATCTTTGAAACCACCAACGTTGTAAAATGATGGTGAAATCTCAATGTCGTGACTGTATGGATTCACGTAGACAAAAACAATTGTTCCTAGCTGATTTTCTTTTTCTGGACATTCTTTGGCCCAATGTCCTGCTTCGTTGCATGTGAAACAAATATTTGTTCTCACACCATTCGCACCATATCGTTTGTCAATCATCGCTTGATCCAAAACTCTGTAGCTGGTAGTACGGTAAACATCTTTTTCTTCTAAATGTTGCTGGGATAAAAATGATCCCACATAGTTTCCGATATGTTTAACATTATACTTTGATGGTATATTGCTGATCTCATAATCGTGGGTGTATGGATTAACATACAGATACACCCTCTTTCTAAGTGGTGATGTATTTTGCAGCTTTAACTCACTCATATTTTTTTATCAGCTGTACTGACTGAGATCGAGTAGGAGAATGAATAGATTTTCACAACTAACGGCTTATTTATACACTGTTACAACGGAGAGGGTATATAAATTGCTAGTTTTTTCTCACTTCTGCATTATTGTCTTTTCACTCAGAGCTAAAACGATGGGTAAAAGAAAAAGAATAATAACCTATTCAGACAGCGAAAGTGACGATGAGGTGTTTCCACCAACAAAAAAGAAAAAAACTAGACCTTTGAAAGAAGAAAGTGACGATGAGGTGTTTCCACCAATAAAAAAGAAAAAAACTAAACCGTTGAAAGAAGAAAGTGACGATGAGGTGCTTCCACCAACAAAAAAGAAAAAAACTAAACCGTTGAAAGAAGAAAATGATAGCGACGATGAAAGTACCAACTCTAACTTAGACATGAAAAGTCTATATGATTTAACAGAAAAGGGTAATAAGAAGTCAAGAAAATTTAAAACAGAATCACATGTGCTGATGCTGAGTTTTAAGAAATTTGAAGAATTAACACCTCAGAGACTCCTTGGATTATTTGACGATGTTACCCGTGAAATCATTCGAAAGTTAAATGCTAGCCCTACGGACATGATTAGAATTACCATCAATCATCCTTCGTTGGAAATAGGAATCCATATTCCTTTTTTAGCTGCAGGCCAGTTACAAGGTGAAACTATGCTGAATGAAATTGAACGAGTTTTACAATCGAATACAGATTTCGTCTTGAACGATGGATTCATGACATTTGACATCACACATACAATACCACCAAGTGGTAGCGGAAAACCAAAATATAGATCGTCAGAATTAGATTCAAAGTTTTTTGCCCAGAAGAAGAAATCTATTATTCAAATTGACAATCATGACCAACTATGTTTTGCAAGAGCTGTTGTTGTGGGAATTTGCTACAGTGAACGTGAAAACACCGAAGTATGGAATAGAAAATGGGATCGTATTCGTCGTTCAAACCGCCCTCTTCAAAAGACTGAAGCTGAGAAATTGTTACATGAAGCTGGAGTTTCACCAACACAGTCTGTAGGAATTGATGAATACAAAAAAATTCAAACAATCTTGTATGAAAAAGGCTATGTCATTAAAGTTCATCAACAGCATTCAAAAGTGGAAAAAATATTTAAACATCCAAAAGTGAAAGCCAATAGTAAGATCATACATTTGTACTTTCATCAAAACCATTATGACTACATTAAATCTATCAAAGGTTTTCTTAGTTGTGCATATTATTGTGAGTTCTGTGATGTGGGTTACTCTCACCGGGAAAGTCATGCTTGTTCAAATATCTGTAAAGGTTGTTTATCGCGAAGGAAAATGTCCATCAGAATCAAAAGAATATGTTTGCAGTGTTTGCAGTAGACGATTTTTTAGTGCTGAATGCTTTGAAAATCACAGAAATGTTCAAGGTAAAGAAAAGAAATCCATTTGTGAATTAGTGAAACTCTGTTCGAAATGCGGTGCACAATATCATATCAGAAAGAAAAATCATGTTTGCAATGGAAAGAAAAGATGTCATATCTGTAAGAGAATTGTTAACTTTTCTCATCAATGCTATATTCAGCCTTACCAAAGTAAGTTGAACCATGACAGCGATGACGAGACGAGTTCTTCTGTAGTCAAAAAACCACAGTTTATTTTCTTTGATTTTGAATGCAAACAAGACACAGGTGTACACATCCCAAATTATTGTATCGCACACAGAGCGTGTGATGAATGTATCGATAAATCACTTGATTTTCATTGTTCTACATGCAGTGAATTTGAAGAGGGTAGGGAAGTTATTTTTCAAGGTGAAAAAACTTTGAGTCAATTTTGCAACTGGCTCTTTTCAAAACATCATAATGGGGTTACGGCTATTGCCCATAATTTCAAAGGCTATGACGGGCAGTTCATTCTTGACTATATTGTCAAAGTTGGGTTAAAACTTCCAAAATTGATCATGAATGGAAACAATATTATGAAGTTAGAACTGAACGGTGTACGTCTGATCGATTCTTTCAATTTCATGAGTTTCGGTTTGGCAAAATTTCCATCCACCTTTGGCCTTCAAGAAATGAAAAAAGGTTACTTTCCTCACTGGGCAAATACAGATGAATTTTGGAGTTACATCGGACCCTACTTGGATATGTCTTATTACAAACCCGACTCAATGTCTGAAGAGGCTAGGTCAAAATTTATAGTTTGGTATAATGACAAAGTTCGAAATGGTGAGGAATTCAATTTTCAGAAGGAGATGGAAATGTACTGTAGGTCAGACGTTGATATCCTCAGACGAGGGTGTGCTGAATTCAGAAAGCTGTTTATCGAACAGGGTGGTATTTGTCCATTTTTAGAGGCGATTACCATCGCAGACGCCTGTAACAAGGTGTGGCGAAGCAAATATTTACCAGAAAATCAAATAGCTATCATTTCAAGTAAAGACTCATCCAGACGTCGCTTTTCTATGAAAGCGATACGATGGGTTCAAAGCATTGCTCAGGAAAAAGGTATTAATATTCAGCATGCAAAAAATGGTGGTGAAGTTCAAATCGGGAAATATAGTGTAGATGGTTTTCACCATCAATCAAACACTGTTTATGAATTTCTTGGGGATTTGTATCATGGTTGTCCTGTATGCTATACAGATCGAAAACAGATCAGTCCTATTAATGGAAAACCCATGTCTGAATTGTACGAACGTACTTTTGAACGTATAGCAGATATCGAAGACATGGGATATAATGTAGTGTACATTTGGGAACACGAATTTGATGCTAAGATGAAGGATAAAGAGTACAAAAAACACATTGAAAAGTTATATCCACATTGGGACCCTATCGATCCGAGGGATGGTTTGTCCGGGGGAAGATGTAATGCAATAAAAATTGGATATGATGTTGATGAAAAAACCAAAAAGGAAATCAAGTACATCGATATCTGTTCTCTATACCCTTATGTTTGTAAACACAAATCCTACCCTGTAGGTCATCCAGAAATTTTGTCTACTGAGAATATTGATATGAACAATATTCGCCAATATGAGGGATTAATCAAATGCAAAGTTTTGCCTCCAACTGATTTGTTTCACCCCGTTCTTCCAGTTCACTGTAACAACAAAATGATGTTTCCCCTCTGTATGAAATGTGCAGAAGAAAGCTCAAACATTTGTAGACATGGTAAAGAAGAGAGGGCTTTGGTCGGAACTTGGGTTACTTTTGAATTATTCAAAGCTCTTGACTGCGGTTATCGATTATTGCAAGTGTATGAAATTTGGCATTTCAATTCTGTGTCAGATCAGTTCTTTAAACATTATGTGGACAATTTCTTGAAAATTAAGCAAGAAGCCAGTGGTTATCCAGATAGCTGTCAATCAGACTCAGAAAAAGATCAGTTCGTTTGTGAATATGAGAAGGCAGAAGGTGTTCGTCTTGATCCAAGTTGTATTCAAAGAAATCCTGGGAGAAGATCATTTGCTAAGATTATGTTGAACTGCCTTTGGGGAAAATTAGCTCAGCGTGAAAAAATGATCCAGACGGAATATATCAGTGATCCGTCTAAATATTTTGAATTAGTCACCAATCCCAATTTCATTGTAAAGCATGTAGAAATCTTTGATGAGAACTGTTCATTCATCTTGGTTAACTATGAATCAAAGTTGGAACATATTGACACCCATGCTACAGCCAATGTGATAGTAGGTTCTTACGTAACAGCTTATGCAAGGTTGGAATTGTACAGCGTTCTTGAAAAGTTAAAAGATAGAGTTCTGTATTTCGATACAGATAGTTGTATGTACATTCACGACCCCGAATTATGGAATCCCCCTATTATTAACAGCCGGTTAGGAAAATGGACTGATGAAGAGCCTGCTTGTAAAATTACTCAATTCAGAGGACTTGGACCTAAGAATTATGCTTACAAAATGAAAACAAAAGATGGAAAAGAGATAAGCAAATGTAAAGTAAAGGGGATTACTCTGGATTACAATACAAAACAGGTGGTAAATTTCGATACATATTCGAAATGTGCTTTGGATCGTACAGTAGAAATCAAAATTCAGTATGATTGTAAAATTAAAAGACACAGAGATAGAACGGTTACCAGTGAACCACAAACAAAAACGTTTCGTTCTGTATACACCAAGAGAGTCATTGTAAATGGTACTGATACTGTACCCTATGGTTATAAAAGCTTGAGAAAATAATTTCATATCACATTGTTGTGTACCAATCACTCAAAGTAAGTCGGGGAAAAATATTAGCAACTGTTCAAAAAAATAACAATCATGTTACCGCTACCAATAGAACTACGTGAAAAAATTTATGGAGAATTTGTTCGACAGCATACGCTTGATGAACAAACACAGCTTAACATTAAATTTTTCTGTGTGAAAATGTGGATCAAAAAAATGTTTAAATGGGTTGCAAAAGGAGAAAAGTCCTACAAAGTGTATGCTATATTCAACTTTATTGCGATGATGGTGGACGATTCGGGGCTGGATCTCGTTCTCAAGACTTATTTAGCAGATAGCTGTATGAAAGACAATGTTATTAGTAAACTGTTTCGATCCACAAGCCGATGGACATTTTTTATCATAGGAACAACAGAAGAAAGTTTTCTTAACGTTGTGAAAATGAAATCAGTTCTATTTAACTTTTACTTACGCTACAAAAAAGGATCTGTTCATGATTCCTACGGAGAAACAATGGAAAGCATGTCAGGGTATATTCTATTTGATAGAGATGTTACAGAAGAAGTAGTAAATTCAGCTCTTTCAACAAAAGACGCTTATAGACATGTTGCTCCATTCATAGGACTACGAGATTTCGACGATATGGACAGTGAGTATACAATGTTTTTTGGGTATGACCAATTGCATAAAGACATTACGGAATATGAAAACAAATGTGTAACTCGTGGTGTTTGCGAATTTGCATTATAAAAATTTGTTATATACTGTTTTTTGCGATTAATTCATTGTAAATAATTCGTTGCGAAAAAAATAATTCAGTGTGTTTTTTTTTCATCATGATTAAATCGTTGTGAATAATTCATTGTGAAAAAATATTTCAGTGCGATTTTTTCATTGTTAAGAAAATGTTTTTTCATTGTCAAGAAATTTTTTATGATGCATTGCAAAAAAAATGTTTGCTTGTGATTTTTTTCATTGTCAAGAAAATTTTTTTCATTGTCAAGAAATTTTTTATGATGCATTGCAAAAAAATGTTTGCTTGTGATTTTTTTCATTGTCAAGAAAATTTTTTTCATTGTCAAGAAATTTTTTTATGATGCATTGCAAAAAAAATGTTTCAATGTTTAGTTCTGTTCAGTAAATAAAAGTTCAATAAATAAAAGTTCAAAAACAATAGAGTTCTTCATTCTGTTTTTTCCCCCAAAAGACTTGTTCTGGTTACATTTTTCCCATACAACGTCTCATAACTTTTTTGCTATATTAGCATGAAACGTAGCATGGAAAAAATGTATGTGCTTTCTGCCAGGTCCGAGCTCTTTAAAAAATTTCAATCCTCCTTAAACGCATAAAACCCCGCGTTATTTTCATACATTCACCATTTCTTTGATTCTCAGCTAACGATCACTTCGAAAGCAGTGTCAATATTCGGAAACATTATCAATATGGAGGAGGTAAATCATCAACTACGTGAGGCTCTCCAAGAGTATCTAAATGCAGGGCAACAGTTATTGCAACTAACCACTCGTCTCGTAGGAGAGGAGGAACAAAACCAACTGCGACGTATAACACAGCCATACAAAGATCTCGGCGAAAGATTAGTTCAGCTATTATTAAAGACAACACCGGATATCATTTTGGTTGATATCGAGTTCGGGAGGAAGATTACAGCATGCCCCATTTGCCAAGCGAATTTCGGGTGCTGCCATTAAAAGTGGAAAAAAACACAGCCTCCAAAAAAACAAAACAGCCCTTTTCAGGGCTACCCATCTACCACGAAAGTTCTATCTTTCCTCAAATTGTCAAAAAACTCAAAATTGTCAAAAAAACTCAAAAGATTCACAATCAAAAAAAGTCATAGATTAGCCAAACTCTAGTTTTTCTAACCCGAACAAGAAAATGTAACAAACCCATGGATTGGGCAACAATAAAATCCCCCGAACAAGAAAATGTAACAAACCCACGGGTTGGTCAACAATAAAACATTTAGTAATAGAAAAAACAACGGTGAATCTGATTGGATAACATTAATTTGGAGCCAAAACAGCATGAAACGCCGACGCGGGAAAAACATAGGAGAAAATGACGTCATGGGTCAACTAGTTCAATCCGTCTGAAAAGCTATAAATCTCGGCGATTTATTTTCCATACATTTCATTTTTTCACAATGGCTTCAAGACAATCACCAGTCGTCACTTGGATGGATACTGAGCGAAAGTTAATAAGAGCAAGGAGACAAATCGTCTTACTTAAACAACGCCTAGCTGGAGTGAGAAGACGATACGAGAGGGCTGAGCTTGCTAATAACAGGGTGTTCTGTTATAACCTTCGGATGAAGGAACTCATTATTGAGGGCATGCTTGAGATGTATTTTCAGTATGTTATTTTAAAAACTGAGCAGGTGACCCGTCTTTTCCGTGCGCAAATCGCCACTGAAAGGAGTGAGTCAGACAGCGAATCGACTGATGCTGATACTGAATAAACATTTTCATAAAATCAGCTCTTCTCAAAACAGCCCTTTTCAGGGCTAACCATCTACCACGAAAGTTCTATCTTTCTTCAAATTGTCATTTCTTCAAATTGTCAAACTTCTTTCTTTTAGAAGAGTTACACTCCAAAGATTCACACTCCAGAGAGTTACACTCCAAAGAGTAAAAAATCATTCATAGATGCAGAAAAAAGACTAAGTCCAACTCAATGTTCAGACATTTAGAAAAAAATCATTCATAGAATAAAAAAAGCTAAGTCCAACTCAGTGATATAAGATAAATTTCCTTTTAGAAAAGAGAAATCATTCATAGAGATGCAGAAAAAAGTCTAAGTCCAACTCAATGATCAGGCTTTTAGAAAGAGAAAATCATAATAGGGTAAAAAAAGTCTAAGTTCAACTCAGTGCTCAGACATTTAGAAAGAAAAAATCATACATAGGGTAAAAAAAGTCTAAGTTCAACTCAGTGCTCAGACATTTAGAAATCATTTATAGTGCAAAAAAAAATCTAAGTTCAATTCAGCGATATAGGGACAAATTCCATTTAGAGAGAAAAAAATCATTCATAGGATGAAAAAAACTAAAAAGTGATCCATTACACATATAAAACACTAAACTCTTGATTATTTTTTCTCATTCACCATTAACTTTTTGTAAAAACCTGAGCCAGTATCGTACAATGTTTGGATTAACATTTTTTCTCTTATTGCTCTTCTGGTTAGAAGAAAGAGAACGTTTCAGATATATCAGACATGAAATTGAACATCTGATGCAAATGCTAGATAAAATGGAATCAATCAAAAGAAAGAGAGGGGTATAAAAAAGTGCATTCTGTACAAAAAAGCAACTCTTTTCAGGGGTAGCTATCTTAAATAATCATCTTTCTTTTCATTTTGTCAGAAGACTCATAATCAAAAAAAGTCATAGGTTAGTTAAACTCTAGTTTTTCTAACCCGAACAAGAAAATGTAACAAACCCACGGATTGGTCAACAATAAAACATTTAGTATTAGAAATAAAACGCTGGTTCTGATTGGATAACATTAATTTGGAGCCAAAACAGCATGAAACGCCGACGCGGGAAAAACATAGGAGAAAATGACGTCATGGGTCAACTAGTTCAATCCGTCTGAAAAGCTATAAAACCCAGCGACATTTCCCGCACATTGTTCATTTTCATTTTCACGATGGAAGAGCTAAGAAAGACGGTGGAAGAGCTAAGAAAGACGGTGGAAGAGCTAAGAAAGACGGTGGGAGAGGCAGATCGTCAGCTAGAAAAGTTTGAAGCTGAGGCAGCGAGGAGACAGAGATATGGCTTCGAAGAGAAACTGCTATTTACCGGGTGGGACTTTTGGGACTTTGCCCAATTACCACAAAGCAAGAAGGAGAAAAAGGAGTTCGTAGTGCCTTCTACCGAAGATTGGAACAGCGATAACGAACCACCATTTTCGCTGAAGTACAACCTGAGTGCACAGCAGTTAAAAAGGCTAAAGAGACGGATGGATAGTAGCTGCCCAGCCTGCAGGAAGGTTGGAGGTTGTGCTTAAAAACACAACCTCCAAAACCAGGTCCCTTTTAGGGACACCCCAACAGCCCTTTTCAGGGCTAACCATCTACCACGGAAGATCTACCTTTCTTCAAATTGTCAGACGTAAGTTCTATCTTTTCTTCAAATTGTCATTTCTTCAAATTGTCAGACGAAAGTTCTACCTTCAAGCTGTTAGACGAAAGTTCTATCTTCAAGTTGTCATTTCTTCAAATTGTCACAGCTCTTTTCAGAGCTAACCCAACAGTCCTTTTCAGGACTAACCATCTACCACGAAAGTTCTATCTTCAAGATGTCAGACGAAAGTTCTACCCTCAAGCTGACAGACGAAAGTTCTATCTTCAAGTTGTCATTTCTTCAAATTGTCACAGCTCTTTTCAGAGCTAACCCAACAGTCCTTTTCAGGACTAACCATCTACCACGAAAGTTCTATCTTCAAGATGTCAGACGAAAGTTCTACCCTCAAGCTGTCAGACGAAAGTTCTATCTTCAAGTTGTCATTTCTTCAAATTGTCACAGCTCTTTTCAGAGCTAACCCAACAGTCCTTTTCAGGACTAACCATCTACCACGAAAGTTCTATCTTTCTTTTAGAAGAGACGCGTTCCAAAAGAGTTATACTCCAAAGAGTTATACTGCAAAGAGTAAGAATCATACATAGATGCAGAAAAAAGACTAAGTCCAACTCAATGGTCAGGCAATTAGAAAGAGAGAAAATCATTCATAGGGGAAAAAAGCTAAGACCAACTCAGTGATATAAGATAAATTTCCTTTTAGAAAAGAGAAATCATTCATAGAGATGCAGAAAAAAGTCTAAGTCCAACTCAATGGTCAGGCAATTAGAAAGAGAAAAAATCATCCATAGGGTGAAAAAACTAAGTCCAACTCAGTGATCTGGCCATTTTTTACCCAGCCTGTCAGTCATAAGGCCTGCACTTTGAATGCTAAATCCCTCTCAGGGTAGAGAGCCTGGGAAAAACTCCCCCCCTTTTCCCTTTTTTGCAAAAAATCCCGCTCAGGGACGGGAGCCTGGGGCATTTTTGTCCGCGGTTGCTGTCCAAACGGCCGCCATTTTGAATGCTAAATCCCTCTCAGGGAAGGGAGCCTAGGGACAAAATAAAAAAAAATCTTTCGGGGACAGCAACTAGGGACACATTTTGGTCAGGGACGGTGATGTAGGGCACTCAGGGAAGGGAGAGTAGGGACACACCCAGGCCCAGGTGTGTCCCTACTCTCCCTTCCTTTACTACTCATGTATATAATTACCACAACAAAGTTGACAAATTATCTAACAGTTGAATATGACTTAAGATATTCAGATGATGTGTGCTCAAGATCAGACTGCATGTTGTATGCAATCTAATCCAAGCCCACATCAGCCGTTTAGATAAGAAAAGCTAACAAGTCACTCCCAGATAAAAATACTAGGACTTTTTCTGTCAAATTTCAACATTCTAATTTATCTTTTGGAAACAGAAGTTAAGAACATCTAAAGATGTAGTTCAAAGATCAGACTGCATGATATGTGCCATCTGGTCACAGCTCACACCCATACTAATTAGAAACTGTAAAACCATAATCAGATATTGAACAGATATGGACATTTTTCCAGCAAGACAACCATACTAAATACCACCTAAAGATCATTTGATCAAGACAATCATACTAAATACAACCTAAAGATCATTTGATCAAATCACTGTATATAAATGAGAATGTGAGCCGAGGATTAGACAGCACAGTTTATGCTGTCTATCCCCAACCAACACCACTCATAATATTATGTTATGGGCACTCGGCATCCGTAAAAAAAAGATTGAAAAACATAGTACATTACAAGTGCGATTAAAGATACACTGAAAGTGTGCGTTCAAGATCAGACTGCATGATAAATGTCATACGATCCCAGCCCACATAGGCTGTATAACTTGGATCAACTCAAAAGGATCGGATGAAACAATTCTAGGTAAAGTAGTTTGAGACAAACAAAGTGGACATATTCTTCACAGGTAGCACAGTTAAAAACCAAAGGTATAAACTTGTAGGCAAAATGAAACGATGGTGGTTCGTTCAAGATCAGTTACCACAGTATATGCCGTCTGGTCCCGAACAAATTTCATCCTTATATTATATGATTATCATATTAAAGTTGACAAAGTATACATGAACAGTTGAATATGGCTTAAGATAATCGGATAATGGTGCTAAAGATCAGACTGCATGGTATATGCTATCTAATCATAAGAAACATCAGCCGTTAAAACAAGTAAAGCCATAAATTCATTCTTAGATAACAAATTCCATCCTTATATTATATGATTATCATATTAAAGTTGACAAAGTATACATGAATAGTTGAATATGCTTTAAGATAATCGGATGATGGTGCCAAAGATCAGACTGCATGGTATATACTATCTAATCCCAAGAAACATCAGCCGTTAAAATAAATAAAGCCATCAATTCATTCTTAGATAACAAGCCTAGGACTTTTCCAACGAAATTTCCACCTTGTAACCTTTACTTTCGAAACAGGTATATAGACGATCGCAAGAGGAGTGTCCAAGATCAGTCGGCATCGTATACATGCACTATTAGTTCCCAGTTCACAGTAGCTGCAAGTAATAAGTAAAGCACGTGTATATGCCGACTGGTCCTGATCAGCTTCCACATTTGTATCATGTAATTAGTTTATCATATAAAAGTTGGCAAAGTATCTTAAAAAGTTGAGAATGAATTTAGATAAATAGATAACATGTGCTCGGAATCAGGCTGCATAGTGTGCACTTCGATCCCAGCCCACATCAGCCGTCTAGACAGGAACGCTTACAAGTCGCTCAAAGATAAAAAAAAAACTAGGACTTTATCTTCTAAGTTTCAACAATTTAACTTATACTTGAAACAGGAAATCAAAAGGATAAAAAAATATGAGTCCAAGATCAGACGGCATCGTGTATGCTATCTGATTCCAGCCCATACCAACTACATATTAGTAGTAAAGGTAATTGAACATTCAGAAATTAAAAATATATGTACATTTTCCCAGCAGGACAAAAAGACTAAAAATCATAGTACATTAAAAGTACGACCTAAGATACCCACAAAATGTGCGTCCAAGATCCGACAGCACTGCATATGATCTGTGATCCAACCCCACACGAGCCGAGTAACTTGCTCGACTAAAAAAGGGAAATGAAACAATCCTGGATAATGCAACTTTAGACAAACAAAACTGGCAAGCACTTGGAACTTACCATAATTAAAGCCCAAGAGTATGAACCCATAGATAAAAAGTATTCGAAAAAAGATGGTCGTTAGTCCAGGATCAGCTAGCATAGTATATGCCGTCTGATCCTGTCTAACTTCCACCTTATATTGTAAGATTACCAAATAATAGTTGACAAAGTATCCCTCAATAATTGACTATGACTTAAGATAATCGGGTGATATGTGCTCAAAATCAGATAGCATGGCATATGCTATCCATTGGTTCATACGACCATGAGGTATAAAACTTTTGAACATCTTGTGAGAAAAGGAGAAAACGCTGAAAACGAGTAAGTATTCCCTTCCAACAATACATTCATATCAGATTATCAGAACCGACCCGCGCAAATCTCAAAATTGTCGTCTGCAGTTGTTTTCAATCTGAGACGGTCTAAAATGTTCTATTACTTGACGATGCATTTTTGCCGTAGTAGATTAGACAGTAAGATATTTTCAGTCTGATCCTGATCCACACTATTCGTTTCATTCGAAGACAGGTATTCAAAAGTTGAATAGCAACCAATTCATGGATAACACGACTTAAGATATATAGATATATAGAAACTGCACAAAAAAGTTAGGCCTACACTTCCAAAGCTAGTTTTTCGAGATCGGCATGACTCTCAATTCGATGCACCCTCTGGTTTTTGTCTTTTACCAAAATGACACCATCGCTTGACCATGTACTGACCACCCTTTTCTCCCTCACCAGTGCCCTTGCTTGAAAGAATACTTCTCTTCTATCCTTGGTTAGATCCTCATTGATGAAAGTACTTTTATATCCCTTAACTTTAAGCTGTGACTTTTGTTTCATAATCTTTTGACGAGAACGGTAACTAACAAATTTGACAATTATATCTCTGGGTCTAGTGTTGTGAGAGGGGTCTTTTAGTTTTCCAATACGGTGTGCCCGGTCAATTTCTTCAATCGACAGTCCAGAAATGATTGAGTCTGCTAGAGACATAACCTTGTTGTCCACTGACTCATCTTTCGACTCAGGTATACCAGAAATTCTTATGCAGTTTCTTCGACTATATTGTTCGGCCGAATCCAGTCTTGACTCCACAACTTGAAGCTTTTTCTTCAGTTGTTGATTCTCATCCTCTAGATTTGTTATCCTGTTTTGCAAACCGCTAAGTACTCCATGTACAATTTTACCCACCATGTTCTCAATTTGGATGTTGATGGACTCATGAATCGAACTTGTGATTTGAGAAAGTTGGTCATCAGATAACGTAAGTGTCATCATAGAGTAACCAATATTTTCAGCGTTAACAGAGACCTGCCCGTTTTTCTCATCACTCCCAGATAATACACCGAGAGGCTGTTCTTCTGTGATAGTAGACTCAAGATTAGCTTTAGATTTCTTTGTGTCCATTAAGTCAACCGGGGAAGTCAGAACTCGCTTGGACGATGATGATGATGATGAAGTCTGACGAGGAGTAGATGTCATACTGCGTACTGCTTACTGCTTCCTCAGATTATGCTTAACAATTTTGATGAGTATAGTTTTTGGAGATCCGAGCGTGGGTGTTTATACAATTAGTCCAATACACCTTTAGCACCCCTGAATACTCTTTACTCCTTCAATATAAACTCCCTATACTATATAATAGTGATCACTGGAGCGTGTTAACGAATAAATTACAGTTCTGCAAATAAATACCTCGAAAATACATCAAACTCCCAACTTTTCGTCTTGCAGAAAGAGTCAGTCCATATTCCCAAAATGTCTCAAGCAAAGTACAGGTTACAAATCACTTAGATATCATTACAATCAAAAATTATTTTCCCTCGTGGCAAATTCTCTGTTTAGGTAGCCATAACCGGAAGACTCGTGGTTTTAGATTTATAAATGATAATTCTAAGAAGGAAAAAAAGGAAAAAGTGGCTCGTTTAAAGTAGTAAAATAATACTCATTTCTAATCATAGCAAATTTTGTAGGATAATATTACAGTGGAAATAGCTGTTTTCCATTACGGGTCCACTACCTTAAGTCGCGCCACATCGACTGTGAAAAAAGCTGTTAGATCTACAACTTAACTCTTATGCTGCCAAGCGCGACTCACTGACCTTTGGCGGACAGTGTAGATCAAGATCAGACTGCACAGAACGTGCAGTCTGATCTTGGATCTTCACTGCCCGATAAGGAGATATTTTTTCTCCTAAAAATAAGTTTGAAGCAGCATTTTTTCGGGTTTTGATCATCGGCTTGAAAGTTTTATTTAAGTTATTTAGCGGGATAAGGGTTTAAAATATTTTCACTCTCCATGATTGCTTCCTTGAAACGTCAACTAGTACTCGCCCAGTAATGAGGGTAGTCCCAAAGGCTAACTCCGCTCATCACTGGGTTCGAAACCGGAATGTGAGAGACCAATACTCTTTGCCTACACCTATGTCTTCCACGATAATAGAAGATTCGCGGTAAGAGTTAGAGCTAGTTTATAACAATTAACAGATACTGATTATCAACACTGTCAAAGTTTTCAAAATAAGCCGTGCCTTGGCAAAAAGAGGTTTAATACATCTTCGTGATGTATTATAATAAATTCTAACATGACACGTGAATTCAGCTCTATAAACACAGTGCAATGAAAGCGTGGTTAAATCTGTGTCATTCTATATAGAGTGACGTCATTCTGTATAGAGTGACGTCATTCTGTATAAAGTAAGTAAGTTATTCAATGGAATAATAATATGAAAAAGGCAAAGCCTCAATACGAGCGACATGAATGATTTGTGGAACAAATATCTAATAATTCAAATGACGACCTAGATTCCAAATCTTGAAATCAAAGAATTATTGTGGCGAAGACCGTCTGTCATCGTGTGGTCGGATCATATTATATTTGCGGGCAGAAAAAAAGGAATCTTAAAATCAGGCAAAAGATAAACAAAAAAACACAGCTACCTGGCAGGTTTTAACCTAGTTTTGAAATCAATTTCTCTGTCACCAACTAATAGACCGTACAATGACAGATTGTCATCTTCGCAATAATGTCCATACTTTTAAGTGGTATGATACAAATTTAAATACATTTAAACACCCGCTTTGTTTACCTTTGGGCTTTATTGTTACTTTAAAGAACATTTTACAGGGACATTTCCTGACTGCATGTAGATCTAGATCTTTAAGAGAGAGAGAGAGAGAGAAAAGAAAGAAAGGAAGAAATTCACGGTCACATTTTCACATTGGATGTAAAAAGGAGAAGGGAAAAAACCCTTCACTTTTCATAGGTCTCTATCATTCCGCGCAACACTGCTGTCTTTCTGCAATACCACCAGTGGCTTTGATCGCCAGCGAAACATGTGACCGCCACATTTTGAAGGGTTTAGTTGGTCGACTGGATTGTTTCCGCCGCTACCCGAGCGCTATTGCATCGACATCTGATCATTCTCATATCTGATTCACACCATGATCTCTCCATCTTTGGAGAATTATGATGGTTCTTTTTTTAACACTTCGACATAATTTCACTTGTAACGTTGGATCTGTCAATAGCGGCCTGTTTTTCCTTGAGTTTCTTTAAAATGACAGTGCGTAGATCGCCAAAATCAGATTACTTGTAGCTTTCCTTTTTCATCAGTCTGCTTTCCTACACTTCCATCGTTGAAACAGTGATCAGTGTAGAGAGAAGAATGAATTTTTCTAAAGTGTATTTTGAAACAATCAAAAACTAGATCTAGTTGCCGAGCCCCGATAGCGCAGTCGGTAGCGTGTAAGACGCAAGAACAGCGGGTCGCTGGTTCGATCCCTGGCTCAGCCAATTTCTTTCCGATGATTGATGATAGTCATTGCGACAGGATTCATTCCTCTCTCACCGCTGATCATTGTTTCGACGATGGTTAGGTGGGAAAGCAGCCAGTGGCTTCGAAAGAAAATTGTGCAGAGTACCGGTAGAAGAAACTCCAGGAAAGCATGGATAAGTACACTGGCCGCCGTGGTATAACTGAAATAATATTGATTACAGCGTTAAACACCGTACAATCAGTCAGTCATCAGTCAAAAAACTAGTATGGTCATGATTTCTTCGACACAATATTTTCCGCGAAAAACCGGCCCGTGCATGACGTAAAAATAGTAAGATTAATGACGTCATCATTTGCTAGCATAGATCATTGCGTATATTTATAAAAAGAAATAGACGCTGAAAGTAAGTAGGAAATTAGGTAATTTGTGCTCATTAAACTGCCGATGATTTTTAAGTTATCATCCGATCAGTAGATATTTATTGTCATTTTTGACCAATCAGGTAATTGTGCGAAAGATTGTGATACGTGTGACGCTGTGCGACTAACCGGAAGACACTCAGTTTTTAGTCATCCCTATTTAGATTTAGACTAAAACCCAGAACGAAGTCGGAATTATATTTTCAAAAATCTAGAACGGTGTTACCGCAAAACGAGCTTCTCTCGTTACGAGCTTCGCCCGTAACTCGCTGTCGCTCGTTATGAAAAAGGCAAAGCCTCAATATGAGCGACGTGAATGATTAGTGGAACAAATTTCTATTAATTCGAATGACGAGGTAGATTCTAGATCTTGAAATCAATGAGTTTTGAGTTCGAATTCCAGCTTTGCCAAAACTAAGTATGAGCGTTGTCAAAAATGGGAAGCATGCTTCTTTTGTACATGTATACATGTGAAATAGGGCGAACGGCCCCGGTTTCCCCTAACAAAATAAAGACAGTTCCTCGACAGTTTTGTTAATTTATGTCCAGAAAAAAAAAAAAAAAAAATAACTTGGAATGATTATTGGTTCACATATTTTTAAAGAACATTTTACGGGAACATTTCCTCACTGCATGTAGATCTAGATCTATGAGTGAGAGAGAGAGAGAGAGAAAGAGAGAGAAAGAGACTCAGAGAGAAAGAGACAGAGAGAGAGAGGGAGGGAGGGAAGAAGAAATTCACGGTCACATTTTCACATTGCATGTAAAAAGGAGAAGAGGGAAAAAAATTCACTTTTTATAGATCTGTATTATTCCATGGAACACTGCTGTCTTTCTGCTATGCCCCCAGTGGTTTTGATCGCCAGAGAATCATAATTATGTGACCGCCATATTTTGAAGGGTTTAGTTAGTGATTATGTTTCCGGCGCTACCCGGGTACTACTGTAGCAAAATCTGATCATTCTCAGATCTGATTCACATCTTGATTTCTCCATCTTTGGAGAATTCCCATCTGCTTTCCTACACGTCCATCGTTGAAACAGTGAATCAGTGTAGAGAGAGGAATGAATTCTGTCGCAATGACTAGATCTAACATCAATCCTAGGAAAGAAATTTGCCCGGTTATCGGATAGATATCCAACTTGTGGTAAAAAAGACCCTAACAAGCTTTCATAACATTTGAATATAAATAGATCCATATTTGATCCATGTTGCGGTAAAAGAGGGTTTAATACATCTCCGTGATGCATGATCCCAAGCAAGTCATCACATAATTATGGATCCATATGATCCATTTTGTATGATAACTGACTGAATCCTGAGGCATGCATACTGGTCCTTTGACATGCAGAAAACTGATCAATAGATCTAGCAAAGAGTTTTGACCCAGGTCAGCTTGCGCGGACTGCACAGGCAGACCTGGGTCGATAGTTTCTGCAGATGCATAAAGCCCCCTTTTTACAGATCATAAATCCGGCTTTCTCTGTAAATGGTATTTTGAAACAGTGAAAAAACCATCCTCGGAACCCAGGTTTAAGCATTACGTTACTTTCCATGCATTACCGATTACAGAATGAATCGAAACTGGGTCAACGAGGATGTCAAAAAACTAGTTCAGTCATGATTTCTTAGACACAATATTTTCCGCGAAAAAACGGCTCGTGCATGACGTAAAAATAGTAAGATTAATGACGTCATCATTGGATAGCATAGATCATTGAGTATATTTATACAAACATAGACGTTCAATACGCTGAAAGTAAGTAGGAAATTGAATAATTTGTACTCATTAAACTGACGACGTTTTTAAGTTATCATCCGATCGGTAGATAATTATAGTCATTTTTGACCAATCAGGTAAATGTGCGAAAGATTGTGATACGTGTGACGCTGTGCGACTGACCGGAAGACACTCAATTTTTAGTCATCCCTATCTAGATTTAGACTAAAACCCAGAACGAAGTCGGAATTTTATTTTTAAAAGTCTAGAACGGTGTTACCGCAAAACGAGCTTCTCTCGTTACGGGCTTAGCCCGTAACTCGATGTCGCTTGTCATAATCTGCATCCGCGTTTTTACTCTAAGTATGAACTTGTTTTCCTTTCATTAAGAGTTGGTCTTGTTAGTATCGAAATAATATTCTTTCTATAGTGGTTTATCGTTCAATAAACCACGTTGTGAGTTATGAGGCGCAATGAATAAACCACTCGGGTCTTCTTTCTATCGTGGTTTATCGTTCAATAAACTACGTTTTGAGTTATGAGGCGCAATGAATAAACCACTCGGGCTATCGCCCTGGTGGATTATTTATTGCGCCTCATAACTCACAACTGTGGTTTATTGAACGATAAACCACGATAGAAAGAAGATTATTCCTTAAATGAAGTAAGTCATCAGACTATGATGGATCCATGAAAATCCATGTCGTCTTACAACTGACTGAATCCTGAGGAACACTGATCCTTTGACAGGTAGAAAATTGAACCTTGTCAGCCTGTGACTGCGAAGGCTGACATGGGTCGATAGATTTTGCAGCTGCATTAGCCCCCGTTTAACAGAGTGTGACTCATAGAAAGTAAAAACAAAAATGTGGCGAAGAAGAAACTGATTGTTGCGAACTATTTCTCTTTTTGCAAAAATGTTTTTTGCTGTGTTTTGGCAACACGAATTTAGGATTGTAATTCTGTTGTTGATTGCGAAATGAACAGGATGTAGGAGGCATGCGACACAATATGGTTCTTTTTCTAAATTATGTCAGTTTATATATAAACAGCTCTACTTTTGTCAGCTGGTGTGTCGACAGAGCACTGCATATTGTAAATTATGTTACCGAATGTTTATAACATTCATGTGAACGGGGTTGTTTGGCTCGAAGTGTTTTGTTTAGAGTGGCTTCTTGGACTTGTCATAAGTACAGGGTCAAACAGATTTTACTTGTTTAACCCTTATCCTGCTAGGTTAAATGAAACTTTCAAGCCGATAGTAAAAACCCAAATATTGCTATTTAAAACTTATTGTTTGGAGAAAATGCCTCCTTATCGGACAGTGCAGATCCAAGATCAGACTGCACATTCTGTGCAGTCTGATCTTGATCTACACTGTCCGCAAAAGGTCACTGAGTCGCGCTTAGCAGCATACGGGTTTAAAGCATTAGAGGTTAAGATCATCGCAATCTCAAAATCTGTTATTGTTGTTACGGCCCACAAGCTGTTACCTCCCTTTATCCATGGCCAACATTGGCTATACTGTAAATTAGATAATGTTTTACTTGGTTAGGGTGTAAACCAAATGGACTTTTCGTGGAAAGACATGATTTAAACCTGAATAAAAGATAAAGTATATTCCTAAATATACATATAAAATAGATCCAAAAAATCGTTATACCCGTTTTATGTCGTTTTGAATTTTTCTGCATAAACAAGTGACAATATCAACGTGTAAGTATTGTAGCTAGATGTATGTGGAAAAAGGGGAGGAAAAAATATCACTCATGCTGATTTCTATAATTCTGTTTTTGTTGAAAAGCAGCCAGCGACTTGAAAACAAAAACAGAACAAAACATCATTATTTTGTTTACTTGCCACCATGAAATAACGACGGTGGTAGTTAGCCGGAATAGATCAAGTGGGTAGGCGTGAGACTGGTAAGCGATACATCTCTGGACATTTGAGGGTGAGGGTTAGATTCCTACAACAGGCCAACTAAAAGAAAATACTAGTAG
Organism: Hippopus hippopus; assembly: GCA_946811185.2. Taxonomy (NCBI): domain Eukaryota; kingdom Metazoa; phylum Mollusca; class Bivalvia; order Cardiida; family Cardiidae; genus Hippopus; species Hippopus hippopus. The sequence goes on along the minus strand of OX328099.1, from coordinate 63,523,651 downwards.
TATTTCGGATGAGATATTAAACCAAAATCTCGTTTGACGGTGCTATACATCGAGTACGTCAAGGAACAAGGTGTCACTTGGGTTGAATTTCGGCCTGTATCATGCACCATCCACGGCTAAATAGCCTTCTGGGGTCTACATTGGTAACCGGTGGTGACGATAAATATACGGCAATCAATCGACGCGACGCTTAATATCAAAGAAAACAAACACAAACATATCAAAGAAAACAAACACAAACAAAGTTCTTGGAATCTTTTTCTTTTCCCTTCAGTGAGATGCTGAAAACAACAAAGCGATCTGAATGTGCGTACGCACAATCCGCTTGCACTCTCGTTGTTCAGTAATACAGCTGTTGATATTGCAGAATTCCTCCACTTTTACACATGAGCCATGCTCTGTGAAAAAGGGGTTTTATGTATCTGCAAAAAGTATCGACTCAGATCAGCCTGGAGAGACGAAGTTTTTGCCACTGGTAAATTTTCTGCATGGCTAAGGACCAGTGTACCTTGTGATTTAACCGGTTGTTAAACAAAATGGATTTAGTGGATCCATAATTACGTAACGACTTGCTTCGTTTAAAGTATCAAGGAGATGCACTGAATTCCCCTTTTCACAGAGCATAGCTCAAGTATGTATTATTTCCTGTTGATAAATAATTGACAGAAATCACCAATTAGTCTTACATAAAATATCATGCTTCTATGTTATCGCTTTGGTTGTTACCATATTTATCTCACACATGTCACACCAGGAAATACAGGCTCTACCCTTAAGTCGCCTGTCACTATACTTGCTTTTGTACCCTATGCAAATCAAGATCAGATTGCACAAAATATGTGGTCTGATCTTTGATCTACACTAGCCGCTTTACTAAGGCATTCTTCTCGACAAGCGCAACCTTGAAATTGCAATTGTTTGAGTCTTGTTTAACCCTTATCCTGCCAAATAACAAAAATGAAACTTTCAGTTCGGTAGCAACCCTAAAGTTGCTATTTCAAAAATATGTTTTGGAGAATAATATCTTCTTCTCGGACAGTGTAGATCCAAGATCAGACTGCACGTTCTGTGCAGTCTGATCTTGATCTACACTGTCCGCAAAAGGTATGGAATCGCGCTCAACAGCTCAAGGGTTAAAGACGAAAAACATTGTTAGAACTGTTCGGAGCTTCAAGAGTTAAAAAAGGTAGTCATTCTAATTTTTAACAAGGAACGTCTGTCTGTCTGTCTGTCTGTCTGTCTCTCTCTCTGCCCCTCTCTCTGTTACACAGAATAATACTATCATTAAGCCTTGTCCTGTTGAATAAGTGAAATGAAACTTTCAAGTCAAGCCGATAGTAAAAACCCAAATTCTGCTATTTCAAGTTTAGTTTTGTGGGAAAGATATATTTCCTTATCGGACAGAGTAGATCCAAGATCAGACTGTACGTTCTGTGCAGTCTGATCTTGATCTACATGATCCGCAAAAGATGTTTGGGTCGCGCTTAGCAGGCTAAGAGTTAAGGTATTAATTTCAGTTATCCAATATTAAGGTATTCCAAACTATAAAAGGAATCCGAATGATTACGCCGTAACACTTGATACATGCATTATAAATCTATTAAAGCGCAGTAAAAATAAAACTTCTACGCAATTTGTATCATCAGCTAAAAGCGAACTCAAAAATCTCCTCCGAGCGTTTTTTATGATATAAAGATCTTGTACAAGATTTGAACCGAGATACGAGTTCTGATTACGATTATCAGTGCATTCATAATGTCGAAAAATAATTGCAACGTCTGTAGCGCGCTAAATCTTTACTAACGTTACATGGCAATATGTAAGTCTTGTCAATATTGTAAGTATTTGCAAGCAACATAATATATATGTGGTCAAAATGATGAAGTCTGACTTTGAAATGGTTGAAATCGTTGTAGGGAACAAAAACAAAATGCTTGTTACCGATTTTTCTCCGTTTCGCTTCAAGTTCTCAGAAACCTTCGTCGTAACAATGTCGAGCCATTAGGTAGAGATGTTTTTTTTTTGATAAATCCACAGATTTTTAGGTTCATTAGCCTTCAAGCGTATAAATATGAGTAACGTTTTTGTTCTTGCTCATGGAACATAATGCAGAAGGCTCTTTGTCACAGTGTTTTCTCAAATATTCATATATTAAACCTTAAATCGCTTTGAAAATCCATCTTTTACACGGCTATTTTTAAAAATCGTCAGTTGGAAATTTGTCGGAGAAGTCGTTGCTTATCCTTGCCCTTCGGCTTATCCCTTAACCACACAGTCCTAAGATTTAACGACATCGAAAACACTGTGGGAAAAGGAGAAAATGCTGGTAACCAGCATTTTCTCCTTTTCCCACAATGTTTTCCATTGATGCAAGAACAAGTACGGTACTATCATTTGAAAAACACTTAAATTATTGTCTGTAAATTCCTTGAATATGGACAATTGTAAAAGTTTCCTATGCAGTAAAGGGATAACGTCATGCTGGGAGCCCTTAAGCCACTGATTTGTTTTTTCTTCTGTATTTATGCAGACACTGTTGAAATGTACGAAGATGTTCATCTTTTTCAGACAGAACACATATTATTTTTAAAAAAGGTCATTAAAGAATCAAAGCGCTAACGCACTGAAGGCAGCGGATTTCTTTTCTGGTTTCGAATACATGCTACTAATTTGTGTGTTCTACGATTTTGTCCTCGTAAACTAATATAAATCAAAACGGAAAGTTCTACAGAGAACTCTTACCCTTGAGATTTTGGTACGAGTTCACCAGGGTCCGAGTTCTCAAGCAACGAGGTATGTTATTGTATAAATGTGCCAGATGGTGAAGAGATGTTAAACCCGACACAGTTTTTGTTTTATTTAAGCTGAAAATCTTTTGTTACCTTAAATTAAAAAGACAACTGAAACATGATGTTTTAATTTTTTTCAGAGAACATACAGTATCAAATTGAACTGCTTTGTTTGAATATCATTGGCAGAACTATTTTGTTAGTGTACGAAGCTGGTTTTGTTTACACGCGTATCCAGGCAAAACCTGCCGGAAGCAAAAATCTGACCTAGATAAAGATAGCAGGCTTCAAAAATAAGTATATACATGCACACGTGATGTGGGAACTATGACAGCGGGCTAAACCCGCTGCCAAAAATAAGTAAAATAAAAAAAAGAGTAGTAGTGTTCCAAGGACAAAAAGCTCGAACCTTTCAATATCGCATGAAAATTAGCCGTGGATTTTGTTCCATCTCCGTGATGTATGATACAAAGCAAATCATTATATAATTATGGAGAAAAAAATTGTCTACCATCCGACTGAATCATTAAGTAGACTGGTCTTTTGACATGAAGAATATTGACCAATAGCAAAAAGTTTAGATCCAGGTCAACCTGAACAAACTGCGCAGCTGACCTGGGCTAATACTTTTTTTCAGATGCATTTAACCCCCTTGTCACAGATCATAGCTCATAATTGGCTTGCACCACGCGAAAAGGGGCATTCGGATATTTGCGTAAAGTGTCCTCTCGGAACAGCCTGCGCAGTCCCCGCAGGCTAATTCGAGACGGCACTTTACGACTACACTAGATTTTGTGATACAGTAGACTTGCGCAAAACAGAAAATTACATAAAAACGGAAAGTGCCGTCTCGGATTAGCCTGCGCGGAGTGCGCAGGCTGATCCGAGACGACACTTTACGCAAATGCCCGAATGCCCCTTTTCGCGTGTTGCAGGCCATTAATTATTATATGTTTAAAAATACAGAACTATTTATGAAAATGTCATAACCCTGGTGTGTTGGTGTTCTATGCTGTAATTGGACTCCTTTTCTACCTTTCATGCTATTATTGGATACCTATTACAGCTTTTGCTGCATAAATTATGCTTTTCAGAGGGTACTTTTTAAAAAAGCAGAGATGTTTGAATTAATGAACACCTACAAGCAGAGACAGAGATAGCGATCAACTTCAGCAAGAAACATGACAAGCTACCATCTCGAGATGGTATTGCAATTTTCTGAAGCACATGAGCTCCAGCTGTGAGACGGAATCCGAAACCAATCAGACGTTATCTAACCTGCGAAATAGTTACAGAGTTTCCCCGATTATCGTTGAGATTATCTTGTTACAACTTGCCAGGGAAGATAAATCAGCTTTAATTCTCATTTCCGATATGCAGATGGTACAGGTAGGATGTGGGTGTTACCGTCGATAGATATTACAGATACATACTTACAGCAAGAGAGAGAAAAACACTGTCAAAATTTGATAAATTGTAGATTTGTTCAAAATTTAGTCAGCTGTAAAAACATAAATAAATTACGGGTAGATGTGGTGTAAAAAGATAAATATATATATCGGAAATCTTCCATTCAAAACCAGATTCATCACAACAATGATTTCTTCGATGGCCTCCAGAAAATGAAATGCATTTTCTATCGGCCGTAATCTAGGCAACCTTGCAACTGTCAGGGGCAACATTTGAAGATACAAAAATGAATTTTCGTTTGATAAAATAAAGATGAAATGGGTTAAAACTGTCTGAAAACGAGTATATTTGTATTTTTAACCCTTTAGCGCAGAATTCAATATTTTCGAAGGTTGAAATAATATCCAGTGATGATTTTCATTCTATATCTGTCGAGCCCCGGTAGCTCAGTCGGTAGCGTGCAGGACTTGAGAACACTGGTCCAGGGTTCGATCCCTGGCTACGACCCCTGGCTCGGCCAATTTCTTTCCGAGGATTGATGATAGTCACTGCGACAGGATTCATTCCTCTCCCACCGCTGACCATTGTTTCGACGATGATTATGAGGGAAAGCAGCCAGTGGCTTGGAAAGAAAATTGTGCGGAGTACTGGTAAAAGAGACTCCTGGAAAGCATGGATAGGTGCACTGGCCGCCGCGATATAACTGAAATAATGTTGAACACGGCGTTAAACACCATACAATCTATCATTCTATATCTTTACTAAAAAAGGACGGTGTAGATCCGCGGTGTAGATCCGCACCTTCTGCGCAGTCTGATGTTGATCTGCCCGGCCGGGTAGCTCAGTGGTTAGCGTACCTGACTCGTGACCTGGAGGTTGCGATTTCGATACACGGTTGCGGCGAACTTTCTTTCCGGCGATTTTTCGCCTGTCAGTACTGGTGTGAGAAAGCCAGGAAACACATGGGTGGGTCACTGCCCGCCATGATATGACCTAAGCTTTTAAAATGGCGTTAAACTCCAATAAAAACAAACAGACTGATATTGATCTATGCCGTCGGCAAAAGTCCTTGTTTTCGCCTATTTCAGCAAAATAGCTCAATCCTTTACTACACGATTCCGATGTTTTTACGACCCTGGGGAAAAAACCTTTTGAAAATATTGTTGGAAAAGAATAAAATGCCGGTAACAGTATCTCCTCTTTTTCCCACTACGTTTTCAATCTTATCAAAGACATTCCATCATTTGAGTCACATTGAAATTGTCGTCTACAAATGCTTTCAATTGGGCCAAGTCTCCATTTTATGTCATGCAGTAAAGAGTTAACCCATACAGTGCAGAGTGTGTTTGATTATCGTATTACAACCAGTCAAGTGGGATTTATCAGTTTCAACTCTTAAGCTGCTAAGCGCGACTGGCTGACCTTTTGCGGACAGTGTAGATCAAGATCAGACTGCACAGAACGTGCAGTCTGATCTTTGATCTGCACTGTCCGGTAAGAAGATTTTTTTTCTCCAAAGAATTAGGCTTGCAATAACATTATTCGTGTTTCTGCTGTCGGCTAGAAAGTTTTATTTAACTGAATTAGCGGGAGAAGAGTTAATTCTCATTTCCGACATGCAGAATGGTATTGGGGAACGGTATAAGCGTGTTTTTTACCATTTGCCCGCTAAGTACAACTTAAATTACTTTTATAGATACAATCTTTACAGCCGGAAAGGAAAAGAAAATCGCTGTTAAAACTTTATAGTGTGTAAAATGCTTCAGATTTTGGTCAACTGTGTAATTATAGATAAATAATCGATGAGTATGGCGTACGGGGTGAAGAGACTCGGGGGATTTGTCTACGATCAAAAACCGGAAACGATAACAGTCCTTTGATGGCCCCCAAGAGAATAAAATGCATTTTCTATCGGGCGTAATCTGTGCCACCTTGCAGCCGTCAGGGGCAACATTTCGCATGAAGATACAAAAAAAATTATAGATTCATAAAATAAAGATAAAATGGATTAAAAAAAAAATTGGCTGAAAACGAGTCAAGATGTATCTTTAAATACTCATGTTATGTAACTTGTAATAAACGATAAAACAGCCTAAACCCTTAATTTACTATGTAAATTAAACAAAAAATTCCAGACAACAATATTAATTGATCTATTTCGATTCTAATTTTCTTTTTGCCAAAAAAAGCTTTACCGTATCGGACATTCTAGATCTATGATCAGACATCACATGCTGTTCAGTTTAATAATCGATCTGTACAGTTAAAAAAAAACAGACTAAGTTGCGGCTACCAGTCTAAGACTTAGTTTTTATTCCGCACTTGCACCTGGTACTTGAATAATATGTGTTTTGCTGAAATTAAATGTTATATAAATGAACTCATGCCACGAGGAATGTGTTTATATGATTTTTTTCTATTTATGTTCAAGATAGCGTAAACAGTAATTCAGTTATATCACGTTGACTGTCACTAAGTTATGTAATTTTTTGGGTTTAACCAGTACCAAGCTGGACCTCCGAAATGCATTACTCAAAGACATACTTACGCCACCAACACCTCCGGTAGCGACGAAACCTGGATGTTTTCCAAGTCTTCTGCAGCAATTTTGTTTGTGAAGATAAACGCATTTCACAACCTTACCAGAAGACAAAACTTCAGACTTATCCAAATTGAGAGCATCTGCAGACGGCAAACGAAGTTTAATGAAAGTAATAGTATTTAGCTTTGAAAGTGCATAAAACGTTGTGGGGGAAAAGGAGAATTTGCTGGCCATAATGATTTTCTCCTTTTCCCACAATGTTAAAAAAAAAAAACCCTCTCCCTCAAGGTCATTAAAGCTCGGGATCGTCTGGTAAATGGTAAAATAAGTTACCATTTGAAATTAGAAATTGATACGATGATTAAAATGCAGTTTGCGGTTAAACACCAGTCACACTAGAATAAACCGGCCTTAAGCAGTCGGTACTTGCACGACGTAGAAAGAACTCTGTAGGGACCGATAAGGACGTGGTGCGATCTTTATGTTCTTGGCTGACGTGAGTAAATTTGAACAAGGTGAAAAAAAACGTTGAGATAACGTGACCGAATACGATGCAGCAATTGACTCAATAGGGACGTTGCAACATCGGCACTGACTTTGGACCAACAGAGTATGAACCTGATGTGATATTCTCTGACGTGATACAACATGCTTTACACGATTCAACCGCATGAAACAAACTTGCAGCAGACGATATTGGTAAAATCCTTTTAACTTATATGTAATAAATATTAATTAAGGTTTTTATATGGCCTGCAACACGCGAAAATGGGCATTCGGACATTTGCGTAGAGTCGTTTCGGATCAGCCTGTGCGGACTGCACAGGCTGATCCGAAACGACACTTTCTTTTTTTATGTAATTTTTCTGTTTTGTGCAAGTCTACTGTAGCACAAAATTTAATATAGTCGTAAAGTGCCGTCTCGGATTAGCCTGCGCGGACTGCGCAGGCTGATCCGAGACGACATTTTACGCAAATGTCCAAATGCCCCTTTTCGCGTGTTGCAAGCCAAATATACATGAAACACATGTGAAATATATATATTTATAAAAGAGGAATTGCTCGTTACAAAACATTTCTTTTTATTTCTGTAATCAAAAATGTTATGCGGTAAGACAAATACATTTTAAAAAAAAGAAAGGTCACCTGGAGATGATTATTTAGTTAAGGAATACAATATCATTAAGCTTGTGTATCAACAAAAATTGTATACCCACAGTTTGAATGGCAGTTTGAAAGTTATCAGATCACTTCAAAGGACAGTTCTGATGGATAGTATAATCACGAATGTCTTCTTTGATATCAAAAAGTAAATTGGCTCTTTCATCTAGTGACGGCAGATAAGACAGAGGATTTCACAACCTGTAAGCCGATACAGTGCCAAATTGATAGGCTAAAAATGATAAGATCCACCAAAGCGATCGGATCTGCCGGGCTGCACGGTCTATGATATCTGACCTGGATCTGCACTGTCAACAAATACAACAAAATATTTCCAGGCATTCTGTGACAAAGCCTTGCATCTTTTTATGTTTAGCCTCAAAGGCAGAACTTTGGACCTTTAAGAAGTAAGTACGAGAGCCTAGAATTGGCTGTAAAATGTATATGCCATTTTATCTAAGAAACATGGAGCGAATGAACTGACGGACAGACCGACCGACCGACCGACCAACCGACTGACTGGCTTTTTTTTTACCGATTTAATCTTTGTTTTATGAAACTATAATCATTCATCCATCATCATGCCAAATGTTACCCCTGACGGTTACAAAGTTGCACACATTACGACCGATAGAAAATGCATTTCATTCTCTGGAGGCTATCGAGGAGATCATAGTGGTTGTTTCCTGTTTAAATCAAGATAAATCCCTTGAGCTTTTTAGCCTATACACCTCATATATTAACTATTTATCTATGTTTACACATGTGACTAGATTCTACACACTATCAAGTTTAACAACGTTTTTTGTGGCTTTTGTCGAAGACAATGCCACTATGAGTTCAATATTGAATTTTGAAGACCATGTATTTTGTGTTAAGCCGGAGGAAATAAACCCAATTAAACTCATTTTTTCTCAGACAAATGATTTTTTCGATAGCACTCAGATATGTAATTGGAAATGGCATGTTAAAATACACTGGTTGAGGCCAAAGATCGTGGAAATACTTCTTTTTGATTGAAAATAGCTTCACCCTCTCATAGCGTTCTATTGCAGCAATGATATACACAAAATTTGTCTGCTAACTGCTTGGTCCCGGGCTTTTTCGTTCCAAAACCAGTTCGTCCCTGGGCTTGTTCGTCCCATGATTGCACGCTACTCCATTTGATTGTGCATTTATAGATCGAAATAATTTTTTGTAATGTTGGGAATTAGATCTTTACGACCAAAGATATCTCAAAATCATAGTTTTAAGGTAAAATCTTAATTTAATTCGATATATTTACATGGTTTCTCTCTCTACCCATCATGCACCCTAATGTCAAGGGACGTTACTCCTGACTCCTCCTGAATGATCAAAGGGAGACCACCAACAAAGGGAGACCACCAGTAATCCTAACTTTATCATGAGTACTCTCCCTTTAACAAGGAAGGTATTAATTTGCTTAGTAGGGTGACTTTCAAGCCAATATTTGAATAGTATTTCTCTTTTTTCTTTAAAATTATTAATGAGGGCCATTCCTGTAAATTAAATTATCTCCCTTGCCAGATAAAGCCTAAAGGTAACCAAATAACAGATTGGTCCTCTCATCTGTATTCCTTTGTTTTTATCCTTGGTTTCCTTGAGGATGTTGCGATAAATATATCAATGATTTACGATGTATGTGTAAGGTTCGCATATAATTCAAAGCAAATTATGTTCTTAATCATCAGGAACTACGTATATATCGCTTTTTAAAAACAATCTAACCAGATTTATTTGAAATATTATCTCCAGAACATAGCTCTTCGGTGCAAGAAAATCAAGGATGAAATCCAAGTAACCCCCTTATCAGGACCAATGTAGTACTGGAGAAGAATCAAGGGAAGTAACTGAAGAATGGCCGTCATTCCACACAATGGTTTCCTTGACAAATGCCACTCCAGCGTTTTCAACGCCTTGATTTTCTCTCTGGTTGTAAAGGTGTATCTTCAATGAATGAAACTTTAAATCAATGACTTGCTCGTTTACTCGCTGATTGACTGACCTACCCACTGACTTTTAACTGCTGTATACAAAAGAAACCTCACCGATTTAGTGACCAACTGACTCAAAGACTTACATTTTGACTGAGTTACTTACTCATTGACTGATTGACTCCCTGAATATTTACTTAACGATACACTGACCCACTCCCTGGTCGACTGAAATTCAATGAATTACCGGCTGAGGGAAAGGCAGTGTGACAGAGTTTCTCTGATCGAGTTCTTCGGTTTCTTCTGATTTCCTTTTCAACTGAAGATTTGAGAGTTTAAGAGGCACCTTGAAACAGCAGATCATTTATTACCTAAACTACAAAGGTAAGTGATGACATGTATTCTCTGCTAGCCTTTGATGCAGAAATGCAATTAAACAAAGTGTATAAACAACATGTTGTGCAGGCGGAGAAGACAGAATTAAACATTAAATGTTTATTTTAGAATATATGTATGTTTGAGACCTACCGCAAAGTTTGTGACCTGGTTTTTTCTCAACATGTACTCCACGTATGATGTTATTTGCGGGGAACTAGGTCGAGATTAGCCTGCTCATCCTTGAAGTCTGATCTTGATCTGCTCCTTCCAAAAATCGACTTGTACATGCTTTAATGCGACAAACCCTGTTCACCAAACCTCAAAATACTAGACTATTCAAAGCTGTAAGAATATGCAAACGGCATATGATACAAATGATCGAATTTCCTTGAAAAAGTAGAAAATTTGGTGGAAAATGGAGAAAATGCTGGTTACCAGCATTTTCTCCTTTTCCCACCATATTTTCAAAAGCCCTCTCCATCAGAGTCATTAAAACTCGTATAGGGTTAAATGACTGAGAGAATAAGATGTTGGGTTACGGCTATGTATATGAGAAAGTGCTTGATAATCAATTGTTGTTTGTGTGCTGTTTCATATCGTTTGTTACAGTCTTCAGTTCTGTCAGGTCGTTCAGGGCAACAAACAGTGTCCTCCTTGCGTTCAGCCAGTGCTTCTCACAACACTTTCTATGATCTGACCACTTTCACCTATAAACGCAGTGCAGCGTTTCGAGGTTAGAAAAATCAAACCTTGCCCAAAACTGTTTTTAATCAATCTTCAGTAAAGACAGTATGTCGTTCTAGCCGAGACTTTAATTCATAACCGCTTGATCGGAAACCTTGTAAGTTACGAAAAATTTGATGAGAAATTAAATTTCATTCCCTCAGTACGAGCAAAAAGACGACTGTGTTAATTTGGGTGCCTCACTGTAATTAAAACCTTTTTAAAGGTATTGTAACGTGCAGTTTCTGCCTGGCTTTTTAATCTTTAACCCTTTCCCAAACAACAAATTTTAGACTGGTCCAAATTGAAAGCACTTGCAGACGACAAAATAAACGTAACTCAAAAATTGAAATTTCTTTCAAGCAGGGTAGAAAACATTGTGGGAAAAGGAGAAAATGCTGGTTACCAGCATTTTCTCCTTTTCCCACAATGTTTTCAAAAGGCTTCTATCTCAGGGTCGTAAAAACCAGGGATTGTTTGGTAAAGGGTTAAGCTGCTAAGGGCGACTCACTGACCTTTTGCGGACAGTGTAGATCAAGATCAGACTGCACAAAAAGTGCAGTCTGATATCGGATCTACACTGTCCGATAAGGAGATATTTTTCTTCAAAAATAGGTTTGAAATAGCATTATTCGGGTTTTTACTATCGACCTGAAAATATCATGTACGAGCTCGTAACTTATTTAGCAGGTTCAGGATTAATCGGTAGCCTCATCTAGATCAAATTTTATTGAAAACGGTGCAAAATCCAAAACAGAATAATGAATAAAAAGGTTGAATTTGTTTTTGTGATTGGAAGAGATCCGATGTACATCCGAGGCGTTTGATTTTCTGTTGGAGTCACCGTGGGTGCAACACTTCACAGCCCGAACACAGTTTCAGTACAACCCGCGAAACACATGTATAAATGAGAGAGCGTCGTGATATGGCTGAAATAGTATTGGAAGCGGTGTGAAACACCATTCAACTTTCAACCTATATTTAAGTCGTGTCAATTGTCTTTCCCATGATTCACCAGTGCAAGACTGTAATTAGCCATGGAGGAGTCCGCAAATTGGATGCATCATAAAATTTTCCTAGCGACGGTAGACTACTCATGAGTATCATTAACACCGATTAGCAGAGTCGCTTCCCTTGACATAAAGTAGACCGCAACTGCATTTTTTTGGTCACATTTGCTGTGGGCGACTATGACAATATCCTTGTAAATCCAAAGCATTTTGGGTTAGATACATCCGTAGATGAGAAAACGTCGAGGCAACATAAGGGATTGCTCGTTACATAGCAATTTCTATTTTTACCACACTGTTTTCGAAAGTTATCTATCTATCTATCTATCTATGCGCCTTTCTGCCCGTCTGTCCGTGTTTGACGGCAAAGCGATGGTGTCCAGCAGATTTTGGTATTGATGCACGAGAAAAAAGGTGATCAGCCAAGCGTATAAATACATGTTCAGTTTTTGTGCACAATGATATGTAGTCAGTGGTCGGTACCCACCCTTTGCTCAATTATTAAAACAACCGATATACAGTGGATTTAAATAAAGGCTTGCAGATGAAGATCGTTTTAAGAGTCCGTTCTGTCTCACCTTTTGAAGAGAACAATGTGTCAGCTCAATTCCTACCCTGTCCCCCAAAAAGGTAATAAATGGTTAAATCAGTTTTATTTTTACGCACAAGTGCTAGTTACCGTACAAGTGCCAGTGCGAATAAATAGTTCTTGACAACGGTAACCTGGTTCGAGATTAACGATGGCACAGACGAACGATGTGGATAATGGTATCTTAATTTTTTTATGTTTTGATATGATGTTCTTATTGTTGTGTAGTGCTTTATTTGTCTTTCATCTTGTCTTTCTGTTTTACATACGCCATGTCTTGGTTCACCCTAACCGTCTTAAACTATGTATACGAGCTATGTTCTGTGAAAAGGGGGCTTAATGCATCTGCAAAACTATCGACCCAGGACAGCCTGCGCGGACTGCGCAGGCTGACCTGGGCCGAAAATTTTGCTTTTGGTAAGTTTTCTGCATGTTAAAGGACCAGTCTTCCTCCAAATTCAGTCAATTGTTAGACTGAAAGGATTTTATGGATCTTAATTATGTGATGTCTTACTTGGTATAACGCATTACGGGGATACATTAAGCCCCCTTTTCAAAGAGCACGGCTCACATATTTATGTCTTTCGAATAAGTCCTGTACCAAACTTCGCCGTGTTTTGACGACCATGGGATGAGTTCTGGTAAAAATTGTGGGTAAAGGAGAAAATGCTGTTTTCCAGTATTTTCTCCTGTTCCCATAATTTCGTTTTATTACCTGTTCCAAGTCAAAATCTAATTATTTGAGTTATACCTTACTTGACTTTTGGAATTATATTCAAGTTGACAAGTCTTGGGATTTTGTTTTTCGGTTAAAAGTTGAGGTATTGCAGTAACTCAGGCTTAAAGTAATTGGTCTGAAACCGGACAATCCTAGTTCGAATCTCGCTGGATGCACTGGTCACATGGGATGCACAGGGCAATGCACTTCAGAGCTGTACCTTGAACTAGTCATACCCAGGAAAAACACGAATGGGTAACTGTCGCCGCATAAAAAACCGACGTATTTCTGTTTTGTCGTTCAACAATCTATGTCTGATTGCACTTACCGCATTGGTCGCCTTGCACTGTTTGGATAGTTTGCATCTTACAGGTAATGCGTTCAACCCCCACCCACCAGGTTATACCAAAGTTCGTAAAGCTAATATACCCATGCTTTTCCTCCTTGGCGCTGAGAATTTTGGCGACAGTGTTACGACTTGGCCATCGGTGTCATAAAGACATAAAAGGCAAAGCACCTGTACAAAAGAAACAAATGAAAAAAAAAAAAACCCTCACTGAGGTGACTTGACTTCGGTGCTAAGTGCTTTCAAAAAGATAACTGGTGCTTTAAATGAACGAGCTTTATGCACGGAGATGTTCAAGGGGACGTAAAGCTTCAACGCTTCAGTGCAGATATCCGAATATTGTGCCTTGCACATGTACAAATTATTGAGGACAGTCCAACAAAGTTTCAATAAATTACAGCAAATCCGAGGAAGGATTTTGGACATAAATTTAACCTACCTGCATGCTGACGGACAAACGGACGGATAGACAGACACACAGACGGATACGTAAACCGTTGAGATCGAGTGACTGAAGAGTTATTGATGAGGCATTTAACATTAAGCCATGTTTTAAATCTTCAGTATTCACATATTTGGTAAAGTGGAATTTAGTGATTAAGTAGACACAGATTTAGTAAATGTAAACCAGATTGTATCTCTCTATTGAAATGTCGAGGAATACTTGGTCATAAACAGCAGTAGGAATAACCTATCATTCTATATTTAATTTTAGTTAAAAAGTTGGGACTAGCAATATATCTGGTTCAGAAAGAAAGGTAGCAGCTCATTAGGTGGCTAGTTTTGAGTTTAGAATTGAGAATATGAATGTTTCGGTTTTTCGTGAATGAGGCCCCATATTTACACTCCACTTTCACTCTGTCTTTCTCTTTTAAGCGATTCTAGACCTAGCAAACTCACTTATATCCAAGATAAACAGTCGGCAAGTTATCAACCACGGGGTAATTGCACAGCTCCAAGATATTCCTGACTTGTTGGTAAAGTTATTTGAATATCTCACATCCGAGGTAATCAAAGATGATCAGCGTCCCAGTATCCAAGCATGTGAAAATGCAAGAACGTTGCAGACGATATTTGATACTTTGGAGGAGGTTTGTCTGCTTCATTCCTCTCGAAGTGGCTCGTATTCTGAATTTCTCTTAAGAAGACTTTTTGTCGATTTTCAATACATCGTACCTTTTCATAAGCTGTAGATTGCATGGTGTTTAACGCCGTTTTCAACCTTATTTCAGTTATATCGCAGCGGCCAGTGCACATATCCATGCTTTCCCGGAACTTTCTTTTACTACTACTCTGTACAATATTCTTTCCAAGCCACTGGCTGCTTTCCCACATAACCATCGCCGGAATGATGGTCAGCGGTGAGAGAGGAATGAATCCAGTCGCAATGACTGTTATCAATCCTTGGAAAGAAATTGGCTGAGCCGGGGATCGAACCAGCGATCCCCTGTTCTCAAGTCCTGTGCACTACCGACTAAGCTACCGGGGCTCGGCGCAGGCTGACCTGGATCGAAACTTTTTCCTATTGGTCAATTTTCTGCAGTTCAAAGGGCCAGAAGAATTATACCTCATAATTCAGTGGGTTGTTATATAAGATGGGTTTTATGGATAAATAATTATGTGATGACTTGCTTGGTATAATGCATCACGGAGATGCATTTAGCCCCCTCTTGCCAGAGCATGGCTTAATTCTATTATAGCCATATTTTCGTTTTCAGATTATGAATATTCCCATGGACCACATAACAGGGATGGGGCTGGTGAGTTTGGAAAGAAGACAACTGTTTGATGCATTACAAATATTTAGTGACCTAATCAAATGCTGCGTCCTTGACGCAGGTCAGCAAAACACAGACACAGATCAAGGTAATGGGGACTGAGTTTTGAAACTTTTGCCCTTATACTGCTAAATAATGTTGACAAATAATGAAATTCTTTCTCAGAGACTTAACTGTTCACGTATATTGGTTTGTGAGGGTCGGGAGCCATCGCTCTCCACATCTTACAAATTTACAAATTCTATTAACAAGTAATGAAAACTTAAGTTGATTTCATTTTGGCTGGCTGATTTAGGATCTACGATGTATGCCATCCGCAAAAGACCCCTTTTTCGCCTGAGGTGTTGAAAGGGTTAAAATAGCGATATGCCATAGCTCGACGGGTAAGGCTTTGGATTGTAATCAGGGAATTTTGGTTCGATTCTCGATGGCTCCCTGGTCACGTGGCAGTTCTTGCAAAAGGAATGACAGACCGGTATTGGTGAATCCAACAATAGACATGAACAAGAGAAATGTCCCGGTGAATATGAATGAAAATTTGTTTAGCGCACAATGAAACTCCATCCAAACAGATAAACCATGGAAAAAAGACAGAAGAACGCTGTTCACATGTAACATTCTTATGTGATACATAAGGAAAGTAGCCACATATTTATTACTAAAACTAGAATGTTTTTCGACAAACTCTAACTCTCGGCCTTTTGTTTGGACAAAATGTGTCGATTGCGCAGATTCAGAAATACCAGGAGTGTATGGACAATAAATTTGGCCACCGTTATACATGTTTGAAATTGTTTTGAAAACACGATCGAACATCGCTGATAAAGGTGAACCGTAAAATTAGCTCTGAGAAATTGATTCCAATTATCGGGTGTGAATACGGATTGTTGAAAAAAAAGAGCACATGCCAGTAAACGTTATGTTGAAATGCTTCAGTTCATGAAATAATTTGTCTGCATAAAAAAGTTTGCTTTTTTTTTGAGCGCAAGTACAGCAACAGTTTTTAGTTCTCTATACGAACCATCAGATCAGCTGATACACCTTTTCGGAAATATGAATGTTTTAGGCAACGCCTAAAATGGACACATTATTACCTGCAGACCATATCGTTTGTCTGGCAGCTGACCGCTACTGACATAATTGTCGAACATAATATTGTTGTTTACTCAGGTCGTATTTTAGATAAAGACGGATTCCTGACACTGAGTCAATTAGAAAGTTCTCCTCTAGGGTGCAATCTGGTCACACCTCCACAGAACATCGATAGAGCAGCCACAAATACATCAACACCAAATTTAGCGGTAGGTAGTGTTTCTAAGCAGAAAATTTGTTTAGTATTTAACGCCGTTTTAGTCAATATTTGAGGTATGTCTTGGCGGTCAGTGGACCTACCCCTTCTCTCCTGGTATTCCTTTAACTATATCCAAACTCACAAACACTGGTTAACAAAATTTATGATGTACCACTGGGCTACCTTGGTACGGCAGGCTTACAGAGTTTTCGGCATTTAACCCTTATCCTGCTAAATAAATGAAATGAAACTTTCAAATTGTAAAAATCCAAATTTTGCTATTTCATAGATATTCTTTTGGGAAAGACATCTCCTTATCTGACAGTGCGGATCCAAGATCAGACTGAACGTTCTGTGCAGTCTGATCTTGATCTACACAGTCCGCAAAAGGTAAGTGAGTCGCGCTTAGCAGCCTATGGCTTAATACGGAATACTATTGTGGTAGTAAATTTTCTAGTACCTGTATCTGCTACGCGCTTCTTCGGAAAATTTAATGCTGATATATCTTACGACCAAAGTCAGATCCAATGGTCAAACAAGATTTCAGCATTTTCTTACATGTCAAACATCAGTTATCGACATTTACAAAGTTATTTCTAAAGTTATCTGACTCGAATTCGCCTCTAGAAGTGATAAATAAACAAGGGCAGAGATGAGAAGCTTCTATTAACTGTTCTGTATGGTCGCTTCGAATAATTTGAAACCGGCATAAAAAGCTTACTATAAAGTTTTTGTGTGTGTGTGTGTTTTTTTCCCTCTTACACTTAGCTTAATTAAAATGCATTTTATTTCAATCCCTTATACAGTTTCATGTCTCTTTTTTGTTCAGTTTCAGGATTTACAAACAGATGTAACAACGGATTCAGGTCTGTTTTCCCCTCTTTTTCAGACACCACAACAGTTTCTTCTTCTTCTTCTTCTTCTTCTTCTTCCTCCTCCTCCTCCCTTTCCTCTTTTTTCATTCATTATGTTCAAATAATATTTCAACAACCCAAATACAGTCAAATATTCTCTGTATAATTGCTCATAAAATGAAAAATAACTGAATTTCTCCTATCTCCCGGTCAAATAGTATGTGTTTGTTTCTAAAAGAGCGAACACCATGATCAACCTTCACGTCTACCCAGTCTGATCTTTCCCCCCTCTAGTACTATATTGACTATTTTTGAGATTTACTCTATCCGTTTGAAATCAATGAGTGTGGTTCTGGTTATGAAAATATCGGCGACACGGGTCGGTAAGGTTTAAGCTCAACCCTCTGTCTTTGTGTAAGCCATATTTAACATATAGTTTAGTTACAAAACAGGTATTTGAAAGTTTTATGTTTATTTCAAAAGGAAAAGCAGAAACTCAAAAGTCTCAGTACTGTCCAATCAAACCACACTATGTGAATCAGCCTACTTTTTCAAGACTCGATGAACTACAATCGCGGCAAATTGGGACCACGAGCAAGCCATCGAATGACGATCAGAAGAGTAGACCTAACGTTTTACTCCAGTCGAGGTCCAAGGGTGGACTAAACTTGGAAGGCAAATCTATTTACAGTAGCTCTATGTCATTGAAACGTTCACCGTTTGTAGTCAGAAAACCGAGGGTGAAGTCCTTTTCTACGAAATCTCAACCCACGCGACCTTCTGTACCAACAAGAATGCCTGAAAAGCTGACAAAACCACCAACAGGAAACAGTGTTCTCAAATCTTGTGCTACAAAAGCTGTCGAGAGGGCTATGCCAATTCGTTCCAGTGCTACAACTAGAATACAAGCTAGATACATTAATACAAGCCAGATTTACAGCAGACGACCATCTGTAAAAAAGAATGATACAACGGATGGAAAGCAAAGAAAAGTATCTATTAGTTCACCAGCAGGAGAGGTACCCAGGACAAAAGTGCGAAAGCCATCAGTAGTGTCCACCAAGGTGAAACGGTATTCTACCTCCTCACCAACTAATCCTGAGAGGTATCCCAGAGTCAAAAGAGGTACGTACTAGCAACCTAACCTTCTTGGGCCTCCATTTTTCCGTTTAACCTTTTACCACACAGTCCAAGTTTATCGATCCTGACAAAGAAAACTTTTGAAAACATTGTGAAAAAGGAGAAAACCAACTTTTGATATGTCTTGTGCAAATGCCTTCAGTTTGGACCAGTTTGGTAAAAGGAAAACCACGACCTCATCCTCTGAGCCACGGAGGATTCCAACATGCCGACATTTTGTTGGCCATTCAAGCCATGAAATGACGAAATGCTATTTCTTTTCTACAGGTTGAAAATAACTGAAACTCTATTGGAATTGTGTCAAACAACAAACCAACTGTTAATTCTCCTTCTGCGTTTTTTAAATCAGTAAAAGGGTGATTTTCATATACTTGTAGGAAACCTGTCTCCCCAGACTGTCTCTTTATGTTCTTCATTGAAAATGTTGGAAGAGTTTGACTATCTGAAACGTCGCTACAAAGAAATACAAACAGAAATAGAACAGGTAACCCTGTCTCCGTCAATATTATGATCCACCCCGCCCCACTCGGTAACCTAGGCCTGAAACATTGCGTTTAGAATTCACGGATCAAATAAATAAAATGAAGAAAAGATGAGTAACCGGGGTCGTCATCCGTCATTCATGAATCAATCACTTAACCCTTTATCAAAAGACAAACAGAGGACTCTGCCAAATTCAGAACATGTGCAGACGACAAATTTGAGCCAGATACAAATGAGCTTAAGTTGTCTAACAGGGTAGATGACACTGTGGAAAAGGACAAAATGCTGGTCACAAGTATTTCCCCATAATATTTTCAAATGCCTTTTTTCCCTTAGAGTCGTTTAACCCATTACCAAAGGGTTTTGTTTTAACGAAAACAAAACGAGTTTTATTCCTCACCAACTGAGTTTTAGCGGTCAAGAAGCAGAAAGCTTATGAAAACATTGATCAAGGAGAAACGTAATTAGCATTTTCTCCTTTCCCGCAATGCTTTTCACTCTTTTACTGACGAACTCCTCATTTCACTTACTTTTCACTTGCAAATACATTCAACTTGGACCACACTGAAATTTTGCCGTTTGGTGAAGAGTTTGGTGAAGGTTAAGCCTTACGAGGTAATAAGTTGTCATCAATTAAAGTTTAAAGCCGCACAATAAGGTATTTAGAAAGCGGTTTAATCAGGGATGTCCCAGTCATTTGACCGTACCCACGGACTTCCCTCGCCATTTTGCGTTCATGATCATCTACACTAACGATTATCATGAAAATCGTGTTACTGTAAAGTTTAACGGTTTATTTATAATTTGTTTGTTTGTAGTGGAGTTTAACGCTGTTTGAACAGCTTATGTCATGTCACGGCGGTCGGTGCACCTATGCATGTGTTTCCTGGCTTTCCTACACAAGTACTGACACAACTTTCTTTCGAAGTCGCTGACTACTTTTCTCACTTGTAACAGAGGTGAAAGGCGAAAAATCGCCGGAAAGAAAGTTTGCATCAACCTGGTATTGAACCCGCAACCACCAAGTCATGAGTCGGAAACGCTAATCACTGAGCTGCCCTGCCGAGCGGTTTATTCAGGAACATATATACTAAGCAGTAATGTTGATGTTATGTAGATTTCGACTGTTTTAATCGCGTGTCTAAAACTATTGAAGGCATAGGCCTCTGAAACTCCACTGGTCTGTCAAGGGATAACGAAATTTTCATTATCGGACACTGTTACTATAAATAGCACTTTGGCGATTCCCGCTTTATCGTATATAGTAAGACAAGGTGTGCAACGAAATCGAAGAAAATTTGACCTCCGCCCCCTTTCAGAGATAAATTTTTAAACGAAAACGGATAAATGAACCTAGTTACCGGTGCAGATGGGTTCATAAATAATTTTTCTTCTGTACCCTGACCTTCGAAAGTTCCAAACGGCTCTTGCCATCAAGCAATAGCTCTCATTGGAGAGGTCATCAGACCTCTCCAACAGTGGTGAGTTTAAAAGGCAGACTGCCACAGAATTTACTGTCTAAATCCATTTTTCTTACGAAATTGTTCTGACACACAGTCTGTTTCGTCATGGTTTTGTAAATAAAGCGAAATCAAAAAACCGAAATAGGAAATAGACGTGGTTTATTTTTATATGATGACTTTCAGAAAATATTTGTTGTATTAATTTGCCATGGCTGCAAATGACCTCTCAAATAACTGTAATTTTTCATTAAGTAAATAAATCTAAGTAGAAGAAAAAATAAGAAGAATTTCTTTAAAAAAGAGAAAGAAGACCGTTGGACAAGATCATGCGACTTGAAAATGCGGCAAGAAGATCAAATGACCGTCATGTAAAGCATATGAGGTTTCTACGCGGCGGCTTTTTTATTTGTTTACATGTACCAAAATATATTGAAATTAAAAGCCAATAAACTGTTTGAAAACATTGATGCTGACCTCTCCTGGCTTCTTTTGTAAAGAGGCCATCTTGTCTAAAAAGATTTCAAAAGCTTCCATATTTTCCGGATCGCCATGCGCTGACGTCACACGATTCATAATCCTGCAGCGAATAATATTTTTTTTTCTAACATAGATCGAAAATTTTTTTTTTGTTGGTTTATTGATGAAATTATTAAATCAATATTTCGTCTGATATAACTTATTTTTTCATCTAATCCAGTATCACGATTTTCATCTCCCATTTCACATATTTTCAAACGCGTTTTTACCGTTCATTGGTCAAAAAATTTGGCGCGTCTTTTGATAGCAAATTCACGTGCGTTATAATTCGCTGCGTCATAGTGGATTGTGTGACGTCAGCGCATGGCGATCTGGAAAAAATGGAAGCTTTTTTTCTGAGCTGCGAGCTATAACTTGATGGCAAGAGCCGTTTGGAACTTTCGAGGGTCAGGGTACAGAAGAAAAATCATTTGTGAATCCATCTGCATCGGTAATTAGGTTTTTGTTTATATTTTCTGTTAAATATTATCTCTGAAAGGGGACGGGGTCAATTTTTTTTTTTTCGATTTCGTTGCACACCTTGTCTTACTATATACGATATAGAGGGGGTCGCCAATGTGCTATTTATAGAAACGGTGTTAATGAAAATTTGAGTATATTCCGTGATATACAGGCGATGCACCAATGCGCTATAATTGCTCGGTGTTCGACCGAGGAAAATTTTAATGTTCCGTGATAGACCAGTAGAGCTTAAAAGGCCTGTGTTAAAAGGGAAGATACTGAAGTTATTTTTGGTGTGAAGAGTTTGACCCTTTACCGCACATTTCCGGGTTTTATCGACTTTGAGAAAGAAACCTTTTGAAAGCATTGTGGGAAAAGGAGAAAATGCTGGCTGCTGGCAACTGGCATTTTCTCCTTTTCCCACAATATTTTCTACTCAGTTAAGGGCAAGCTTCATCATTTGAGCCACCCTTGATTTGTCGTCTGTACATGCTTTGAATTTGGACAAGTCTAAGATTTTTTCGTGTGGTAAGGAGTTTAAATAGGACATATTGATCGAGATAGAACGTTCTATAATGTTGTAGCACATGTGCAAGGTTCGAGAGTTACAAGGACATATTGATCGAGATAGAACGTTCTATAATGTTGTAGCACATGTGCAAGGTTCGAGAGTTACAAGCCGAAGAAGTGAGGATCGAGTATGTCTTAAAACACATCCAACAAGAGTCGACTTTGACGAGAAGAAAGGTAAAAACCCGACCTTCACACAGATCATGAATATGTTCTGTTTCATGCATCAACCTTTTGCACACCTACTACCAGGAGCTGTGAATTATATCCTGGCTGTGCCCGGCCGGGTAGCTCAATGGTTAGCGTATCTAACTCGCGACCTGGTGAATGCGGGTTTGATACCCGGTTGAAGCAAACTTTCTTTACGGCGACTTTTCGCCTTTCACCTCTGATGCATGTGAGATTAGTAACCGACTTGGAAAGAAGGTTGTGTCGGTACTGGTATGAGAAAGCCAGGAAACACATGTGTAGGTGCACTGATTGCCATAATATGACCTGCGCCGTCAAAACGGCGTTAAACTCCAATTCAAACAATATTAGTTGTACAGTCAGGTGGCAGGGAGCATGGAAACTTGTTCACGACTGTGGCTAATAGTATCGCCCCGAGCCGACGGCGAGGTGGCGACATGATTTGCCACAGCCGTGAACAAGTTTCCATGTTCCCTGCCACCTGATCGTACAACGAATTTATTATACTGCAAAGTTTTACCATTCCAACGTGTATTCAGCAAACTTTTTCTGTTTTATGGTGTCACGAATTAAGTACGCTGACGAAACAGACTTTCCCTTCTGAGTGCCCCAATTCAATGAAAACTGACGTTACTGGGAACTGACGTCACTGGAACCTTGATAAAACGTGCAGTTTGGTGCATAAACTTGATGAAGTCACTGCCATTGACATTCGACGTATTTTTATTTAAACATGTATTAAAACAACTTCAAGGTAAGTGATTAGGCATTTTAATGATTTGTTGGCAAAAGTAAACGACCATTAATTGCCTCAAATGACCATAAGGGTATCCTTTAAACGTTATGTACAATGTACGAATTTCGACACTTCACAGTTTGCGAAGGAATGGCTCGTTTTAACCCTGTTTGTTTGTTTTAGAATTACAACAAATGATAATACACGCAGCTATACTCATTTATTTTCAAAAATAATCCATTCTTTCCGTTTTAATGACAATCATCAAGGGAAACTAGTAATGACTGGGCGACTCAGTATGTTTGTCTTCTAGGCGGCTCGTATTGATCGACGCCGCCATTTTGGATGCTGTGTTGAAAGTGCAATCATGTTTACGGGGCTACCATCAGGGAAACTGGTTTTACGTGGATTTTGCCAGTGTACATGAATATATATTCGGGACATATTATCCAATCAGATCGCGAGAAATTTCTTTGCAGTATAATAAACAAATATATCCTGGCGGTAGGATGAAAATGAATCGAGACAGTATTGAACAGTGGGTAAACTGGTCGTGACTTAACTCTTTACCACGTGACAAATAAGTATAGACTTGTCCAAATTGAAAGCGTTTGCAGACCAAAATTTAGACGTAGCTCAAATGATGGCATTTGTCTTTGATAAAGTAGGTAACATTGTGGGAAAAGGAGAAAATGCTGGTTACCAGCGTTTTCTCCTTTTCCTGCAATGTTTTCAAATGGCTTCTTTCTCAGGGTCGTTAAAACTCGGAATTGTGTGGTAAAGGGACAAACTAAATACTGTTCAACTCGGCAAAAAATTCCAGTCTTGTGATAAAAATTGGCGTCGTCTCTGTAAGATGATCTAACTGGTCATAGTTCACGATCAGACGAATAATAATGATCTATTACCTACTTTACCGTTATTGTTTATAATGATTTATATCAAAATAAATCGATCCTTTAAGCTGTGATAATTTCAACACATTGTCGAAGCCAACGGCTGCTTTTAGAGGTTATTAAAGTCAAATCAACGGTCAGCGATGAGGGTAGAGTTTTTTCTTGTCGTAATACGTGACCAGTTTATCTCGAAGAAGATTTTGATAAAGCCGGCTTCGAAACATGATTTATGGATTACTGGGACTGCACTCTACCAAACGAGATTAGACCTTAAACTGTTAAATAAATAAAATAAAGAAATCTAGCCAATACTATACACAGAAACATTGCGACTACAAAGATCTTGTTGCTGGAAAAAATAACACCTTATCGGACAGTGTAGATTCAAGATCAGACTGCACGTTCAGTCTGATCTTGATCTACACTGTCCGTAACAGAGCGCTGAGTCGCGCATGGCAGGCTAAGGGTTAATGGGTTTGCCACAAGATCGATAAATCTTGTCATTTATTTTGATGTATGTACGATATTACAATTATAAAATAACATACATTGTCATCTAACATAATTTCTCTGCAGTAACAGGCTTGGGAAAATATCCTCATAAAGGGAGGAAGAAATTGCTCGGAGGAAGAAAAAGGATATTCCTTTTTTATTGTTATTTCATCGAAAGTTCTATTTTTAGCTCACCTGAGCACGAAGGGCTCAAGGTGAGCTTTTGTGATCGTGCTGTGTCCGTCGTCCGTCGCGCATCGTCCGTCGTCAACTTTTACCTTGTGTACGCTCTAGAGGGCACATTTTCAGTCTACTACCAATGAAACTGGGTCAGAATGTTTTTCTTGATAACGTCTTGGATGAGTTTGCAAATGGGTCATGTCGGGTCAATAACTAGGCCACTTGGTCAAATCTTTGAAAAAAACTTTTGTACGCTCTAGAGGCCACATTTTTCGTCCAATACTCATGAAACTAGATCAGGATCTTTTTCTTGATGACATCTTAAACCAGTTTGAAAATTGGCCAGGTCGAATGAAAAACTAGGTTACTAGTTCAGATCTTAGAAAAACCTTGTGTACACGCTAGAGGCCACAATTTAAGTTCAATATCCATGAAACTTGGTCGAAATGTTTGCCTTGATGACATCTTGGATGAGTCCAGAAAAAGCATGTGTACAAGCTAGAGGCCACATTTTCCATCCAATAATTATGAAAGCATGTTAGAATGTTTGTCATAGTATCTCGAAAGAGATTTAAAATGGATCATGTTTTGTCAAAAGGCTCAGGCGAGCGACTTCAGGGCCATCGTGGCCCTCTTGTTTTTTAAACTAGAGTGCCTCTGATTACGATGCCTTAGGCCTTATTCATCAATTACTTAAGATTAGTTCTAATTCTAAATTTCATAACATAAAGCCTCTTTGATACTTGACTTTACATTCCAGAGAAGCACAAACAGGGGAAGAAAAAGATCAGTCCGCTAAAGTATGACAGTGAAACGGAAATTAAAACTGAAAGAGCGTCCAACAACAAAATAAGTACCGTAATGTTCAGCAAGACGAATTACAACAACAAATAGAGAAACAACTATGTTCCTGTTACAAGTAATTGGTTTTTCCCCTAATGGTTTCCATGTCATTGAAAGTACTGTTTCACTTTATTTTCTCTCCTCCTCTATGTATTCATGAAAAGACTACAGTTACGGGATGAAGATCAGTGTATTTGCCCTGAGAGTCCTCGCTGTTGGCTGCTCTCTCCATCAATCTCTTTATGTAATACATTAACTACCTTATCAAGAATTTCTTGCCAGAAAAAAAAAGTACATGTACACATGTAATTACTTTTCCAAGCAGTGAATCCTTTTTCCCATGTTGTTTTCCATATCATGTTCATGACATTTTTTTTTGCATGTCCTTTAAATGTTTCTCGTTTGTGCTACTTATACTTTTTTTGGTTCTTGCAAATGTTTTGAGCGACAATTAATGAACCTTTTACTAAACAATCCTGGGTTTTAACGACCCTGCGGAACAGCCTTTTGAAAAACTTGTGGAAAAAAGGCTTGTAACCTGCATTTTCTCATTATACCACAACGTTTTCTACACTTTCAAAAACAATTGCCACCATTTCAACTAAACTTTAAATGCTTTCAATTTGGACCGGTCTAAAATTTTGTGGTGTGGGAAAGAGTTAAACATGTTGGACTGTACTGAAATGTGATGAAAAAGATGCAAGAAGAAAAATGAAAGGATATTTGTACTGTGTAAAATTTATTAACAAAGATTATTTGACAAATAAATTATATTTTTCAGACTTAATTCTGTATCTGTATTTGAAATTTTCAGTTATTAGTCATAGCTTTTGCAATAAAGCATTTTAAGGACCTGCTTAAAATGGATCGAAAACTTAGATAGGTCAAAGTTTTCTAATCACATACAAAAATATATGTATCATAATGTCTGAAAATTGGCTGCTAAGCGCGACTCAATGACCTTTTGCAGACAGTGTAGATCAGGATCAGACAGCACAAAACGTGCAGCCTGATCTTGGATCTACACTGTCCGATATGGACATATTATGTTCCCCCCCCCCCCCAAATACCGTTGAAACAGCAAAATTTGAGGTTTTTACAAACGGCTCTAAAAATCATTAATGAGCCATGCTCTGTGAAAAGGGGGCTTAATGCATCTGCGAAAAATATCGATCCAGGTCACCCTGCGCAGTCCGCGCAGGCTGACCTGGGCCGAAACTTTTCGCTATTGGTCAATTTTCTAAATGTACAAGGACCAGTCTACCTCATAATTAAGTCAGTTGTTAAAAGAAGTGGATATTATGGATCCATAAGCATTTGACGGCTTGCTTGATACCGTGGATTACGGAGATGCATTAAGCCCCCTTTTGCCAGAGCATTGCTTATTTCATTTATCTAGCAAGATAAGGTTAAGAAGGTTACCGAATATTCTTAATCTTTAGAGCACCAAATAAACAAAGTCAAAACGTTTAGTCTTGGAAGGAAGAAAAAACATACAAAAGTACCTGCTGCCTGCCGTTCCAAAGTTGCTTTTGGCCGAATGTCTCAACATACGGCACAGCGTAGACTCAAAAGCAGACTGCACGTTCTTTGCAGATTCACCTTGATTTGCTCTTGGTTGACAAAAAGAGCAACTTTACTTGTGATTAGTCCTTAACCCATTCCCGGGAAGACAAAATTTAAACATCTTCCCAAATGAAAACATTTGCAAATAACAAATATCACTTAAAACATGGTAGGAAATTTTGTGGGAAACAGGCAAAATTCTGGTAAGCAAATGCTTTCGAAAGACTTTTCTTCCCTTTAAAGATCGTAAGAAAGTCGGGATAGTGTGGTAAATGGTTAAAGGGCTGATGTTGTAGCATCCAACGATTATATGAACTGTTCCTTTCAGAAGAATAAACCTCATGCCTTAGTGTGTCTTTCATAAATTAGTTATTTTAAGGATAGTTCAGGTCCAGATCAGTGTGGCCAAAAACGTCCTTGGAATAGCAATGTGTAGATCGTTTGTTTTCCTGACTAAAAATGCCCGTTTTGACTTAAGGCGGCCTAAAGTTTAATAAAGCAGTTTTACGAGTGGTTTTTGACCGGGATATTACTGGTCGATCAAAGATTTGCCTGCAATTCATTCAACTGTGTATAGTGTTCTGAGTAAGAACATATATCTCATTATTAATCATACTTACAAAAGAATCTTTTTGTATTTTCGTTTTGCAAACGATCACTTTTGAAAATATAGTATTAAAAGGGGACATTTTAAGAAACAAACCATCTGTCCCTTTTTTCACAATATTTTCATATATCCATGCATTAAATTTCAAATAATGTTGAATATCCACCTGTTTCAAAATTGTGAAAGTCGTCTTCTGCAGTCGTCCTCTTCGCATTTATTTTCAAGACGAACTGCGTTAAGTTATAAAATGAATGAAACCCAAGAAAACAAATAACAAAATGCAAAGTTGGGTCATATTCTGTTTTCAACTCCTGCAAATGTAGTAAGGGTTAACTTGGTCAAACTGACATATTCTTTGGAAATAGACTCAATAATCACAGGGTATTTGCACTATGATTCCTCTTTCAAGCAATCAGTGATTTCTGAAAAACGGGAAAGCAACAACAACATCAGCAAGAATTCAAAACCCTCGCCTCATTCTTGCCCGTCGGGCCCTTTCCATCATCATCATCATGAGAGGATCCCGATCTCTACGGAATCTTCTGGAGGAAAATCCTCGCATCGCCCTTGGATCTACTTCTGGAAACCTTCCCATGCCTCCGAAAGAAGGATCACGTGATCGAAAATCCCGTGAAAATCCGCCACCACGTGATCTAAAGAAGTCTGGTGTTGGTCTGCTCATGCGTCTTGACCCAGTTGCGAATTCTCTCCCTGGAAACATTTCTGGGAACGCTGGATCAAGTCCAATATCTCCTCTGGGCATTCTTGGATCCATGCTGCCCATCATTCTAGGATCTGGAAGCTCCGGTCCGCCAAATCTAGAACTGGGCATTCCAGAGGCAGCAAAATCCATACTGCCGGGCATAAATCTTTCTCTTGGTTCTGAAGACCCGAACGATCTTCGCCCTGTCGAAGGCATTCCTTGACTGGCTGGGAGATTTTGGCGGTCGAAGTTGTTGAGATCGGGCGCATTGCCTCTTGAACCGGCGTTCTGTGCTCTGCCTTGCTGTACACTTGGTTCAAAACGGCGAGATGAAAAACTATCTCGATCACTTGGAGGTCTGAAACCACCAGATTGTCCCGGTGGTGAACCCTGCGATATACTTCCTCCTTGGTTGGCAAACTGTGGTGGTAACCGCTCTGGGCTGAAGCGGCCTGGTCCTCCCGGCGATGATGGAGATGCTCCAGCTGGTCGTTGGTTCCAGTCTGATGGTAACGAAGGAAAGTTATTAAAATCTTGTCGTCCTTGAGGGGTGAGAACGGGGTTCATTCTAGAGATATCCTGACTAGGCGATGCAGGGTTACCTGAAAACGGTCGAGCGCCTGTTTGACCGGGACTTGAAATTCCTGCCTGTGGAAAACCTTGACTTTGACCGGATCCAAAAGGTTGACTTGAAGACAGTAGATTATTTTGGGGTAAAAAATTCGGCGGATTAAAATTTTGACCTTGGTTTGTTGATGAACCAAATGTCAGAACTGGGACATCTGGATTTAAAGAATTTTGAGCTCCTAGCGACTGACCTTGGGATGGGTTACCAGGTGATGCTATACCTTGAAGGCCTCCAGGTGTCTGTTGGGAAGGTCCGAGTATTTGATTTGGTGAAAATGTGTTTCCTCCAAACGGTTGCCTGAGGTTGTTTGACCCCGGTAAGTCAGGCGGGGTGAAAATTCGACCTTGACTCGTACCACCTCCAAATGTTTGATCTGGACCACTGGGAAAGCTTGGGTAGGCTGGATCTGGTTGGGCTCCCGGGATGGTTTGTCCCGATGGTTCAACAGGGGCTTTAGTTTTTACCTGGACGGTTGGAGGTGATACTCCCTCTATCCCCAGCAACTCAATGTCAAACATAAGTGTTGCTGATCGTGGAATAGTGTTCAAAGTTAAGGAAATACATGTATGCATTTTTGGTAATCTGTTTTGAGGTAATTTTAGCATTTTGACGTAAGTTTAGATTGACGTTAAACCTCTTTAAGTTCCGACAAATTCAGTACCTTAAAAACAAGCTCAAATTCTCAGCTTACTAGATTGTCAGAAAACCACTTGAAACTTATGTGTACTTTACAAGCGTTAAGTGCATTAATCATCTTTATTCAACAAAGAGCCGAGCCCAGGGGCTTAGTCGGTATTGTGTAGAGCCTAAACAAGGGTTCGTTCCGCCAGCTCAGCTAATATCCGAGGCTCGATGATAGTCATTGCGACAGATTCATCCTCTCTGATCACTGAACATTGTCTCAATAATGCTTATGTGGGAAAGCACGGAACTATGGAAACTTCGACTGTGGTTAGATTAATGAAACTCCTTGCTTGCCTGCTATGGCACAATATATCCAGTTCCCCATGTGCTACGGGAAACAAATAACGCGACTTCAACCTTGATTGACATTATTACGGTGGTCTGGTTTGTTTTGCTTCCTGTAAGAAGTGAGCGTGACTCCTGTAGCCGTGTTCACCGTCCATTCTAAATCGCGATCCAATTCTAAAGAATTGCGGTAAATTTTTAGGCCAATCAGAAATTGTGTTACTTTCTAAAGATAGACCTTGTCTAAGAATGCTGTTTAGAATGGTTGGTGAATATAGGCACTGGACTTCTTTCGACAACTGAGACAAGCAACTAACGAGCCAAGTATCACGATTTCTTCTTGGTTGAGCACTGAATGCAAGCAACCGACTGTTAGACATTCGACATTCCAAAAGAAACGCCTAAACTCTTTACTAGACGACAAAATTTTGCACAAATAATGTTGAAAATATTTTTTAACAACAAATTCAAATGACTGGGTTTGTCTGTAGAAGTGCATAAAACACTGTGGGAAAAGGAGATAATGCTGGTTCAAAGCATTTTCTCCTCTTTCCACAATGTTTTCAGCAGTCTTTTCCACCAGAGTCGTTGAAAGTCGATATTGTATTTTGAAAGGGTAAACCTCAGCTGGTCCCTAGATCTTAATGTTCCAACACCTTGTGTCCCAATGAACTTACATGCACTAAATGAGCTCTAGATGAAAGAATAATAAGTGTGTTGTCAACATTAAACTGCACATTGATGTGGATAGTTCTCAAATCATTTAGTCTTCATAATTCAAACCCACTGCACAGGTATAATCAAAGCTTTGTTAGCCACTACTTGTATTCTGCAGTTACCTGCACTGGCCAGCCAGTACAATTAGTTACAAAATGAGTATGCGTTAAACAGTCACTTGTCTTAGGAGACTAGAACCGATCATTCCTTTCGGCGGCTTATAAAGACAGGACTGGCTGTATATTTCACCCTCTTGACTATTTGAAAACATCCTTCTAAAAAGCAAAAGTATGGTGTAAGGTCTTATTCATGAATACATGTGTAAGCATTGGAAGCAAGGAAAAAAATATGCTTGTTACGAGTAATTTCTTCAGATGTTATTTTCCTTCAGACTGTGGTGTACTACAAGACAAAAAAGGTCGTTTTCAGGCGATAGCGTCATGAAGAAAAAGAAAACCCAGTAACTCTCTTCCAAAAAAGAAAAATTCAGATTTGTCCAAATTCAAAGCAATTGCAGAAAACAAATGAAATATAGCACAAACGACTAGATTTGTCTTTCAAGGGGAAAAAGCTTATTGGGAAAAGTAGAAAATGCTGCTTACCAGCATTTTTTCCTTTTCTCACAATGTTTTTTTTCAAAGATTTCTCTCGCAGGTCCGTCAAAAACACGTCGCTGTGTAAAGAGTTAATATCCAACGGTGAAAATGAAAGTCAAACGGGGCTTTTTGTAGAAAGGCAAAAAGACATATGGCATGCAACACGCGAAAAGGGGCATTCGAACATTTGCGTAAAGTGTAATCCCGGATCAGCCTGCGCACTCCGCGCTGAATTATCTGAAACGACACTTTTCGTTTTAATGTAATTTTCTGTTTTGCGCAAGTCAGCTGTAGGACAAAATCTTATGTAGTCGTAAACTGCCGTCTCGGATTAGCCTGCGCGGACTGCGCAGGCTGATCCGAGACGACACTTTACGCAGATGTCCGACTGTCCCTTTTCGCGTGTTGCAGGCCAAGAGAAGTTCATTGCAAAGGATATACTGGGGGCAAGCCTTCTACGCCATAAGCATCCTCAGGGGCGATCTCTAGGCGTGCCCTTTCTCCCACCTTCATCTGCAAAAAAATTTTATTTCGATTGAAAGTCTTCATAAACTAATCGTTTAGTAGTATAAAAAGACTTTTCTAGACGTGTACTTTTTTATATTTTGTTTCGATATAAGATTGAACGTAGAGCTTATGAATGAAGAGGTACTTGATCACCTCATTTCAATTCTATACTCTAAGTCTCTTAAAACTCTTTCGCACACAGCCAAACTTAAACAAAGTGAAAGCATCTGCAGACGACAAACAAAATGTGGCTCAAGTGGTGAAAATTATCTTTGAAAAGGTAGAAAACATTGTGGGAAAAGGGGAAGATATTGGTTACCGGCATTTTCTTCTTTTCCCACATTGTGTTCAAAAGCCTTCTTTCTCGAGGTCGTCAAAACTCGGGACTACGCGATGAAAAGTTAAATAAAAATTAGATCTAGCATGCTCGTGAATTGCATTTCGTTGATGTCCTAGGCAGACCATATTATTTTCATTTATTTTTGGAAAAGTGAATGTACACACTGATAAGAATGCATCCGTAAAACTTACTAACCGTTTTAAATGACCCATGTTCTGTGAAAAGGGGGCTTAATGCATCTGCGAAAAGTATCGACCCAGGTCAGCCTGCGCAGTCTAACCTGAACCGAAACTTTTCGCTATTGGTCAATTTTCTGTATGTCCAAGGACTAGTGTACCTCATGATAAAGTTGGTTGTTAAAAAAAGTGGATATTATGGATCCATAATTATGTGATGGCTTGCTTGGTACCATGAATCACGGAAATGCATTAAGCCCCATTTTGACAGAGCGTGGCTCAAATGTATTTGACCGTTGGCGATCTGAAAGATATGAAAATTTGGTTTGTTTGTTGAATAGGCTCTTAAATCGCTTTCAACAGTAGTTCTATTGTACGCGGAGACAACTCATCTATTAATAGCATTTCCGTGTTTCACCCTTACAAGGCCGGAAAAATCGTGTTTTTTTTTAGATAAAAGCTATGGAAACAGAGATTTCCCCCGCCAAACGTAAGGCTGAAAAATACAAAGTCGTGGTCTGAATTACGTTGATCGCATCAAACTAATCATATGTATCTCTTACGGAACTGACTCCCGCATCCCATCCACGAATGACCTCTCCGACCCCAAGCCTAAATTTGAATGGTTCGTTCCTGTCATGTGACGAGTCAAACTTGCCTCCTGTCTGAAGAGTTCCTGTGGAAGACAACGAATGATATTGGAAATCCATCTTAAAGGTGGATATTTAGATTTTTCACATCTCACCAAATTAAAAAATATATATATCACTGAAATTTATATGAAAAAACAATACAAATCATCAATAATTAAGAATCATAAAATTGCAAAAAAAATCTTTTTTGATGGTGTTCCCTTAAGAGGCTACGTAGCCTCTTAAGGTATTTTTAGATTTCGCGCCAAAAATCAAAAAAGCATTGTGGGAATGTCAGGTGACTGGCACGTGACTAATGACGCTTAAATTCCATAACATAACAAACATGTAATTATTTTCCACTATAATGTCTTCTTTGGACGCTATGTTTGAAGCTTCGTCTGTGTATTTCCGGTATGTAAATGAGTGAGTTGCTCATGTAAAAATAGACCGTGTTTCCCGTCGGTGTCGACCTGGGCCGTAGTAAATCTCTAATTTCTCTTGTTGTCGGACGGTTTTCGACTACTGGGGTTTTATGAATGAAAATTAAAAGGCTTTGGGAGTATAAGGATGATTTTTTTTGTATTTTTGTAAAATTTTCGTCCCAAAATCTGAAGGGCCACCTTTAACGAAGCAATTACATTTAGATTTTCATTTAGACAAGAAGGCTTTCAAATGCTTTACAATTAGGGTCCATCTTTATCTTCGGTCATCAATTGGATTCCATTTGTTGGAGATTAAGATGCTTTTGGCGAGATTTTAAGCCAGCATAAACACATGACTTCTTGTGGACTACCTTTTTGTCTGGCAGCAGACATTTTTGGTAAACATTCTGGCAAACAGAGATTTGTCCATAAAGAGAAATGTCTTCCTTGTCTATAAAGTTCTCACATGCATCACGTTTTCAGTTTTAACTCTTAAGCTGCTACGCTGCTCTTTTGTGATATATTAGATCAAGATCAGACACTAAAGAACCTAATGCTGATTTTGGATCTACGTTGTCCGGTTTGGCTAAAATTTTCTTGCGAAAAGAACTCTGAAATCGCAGTATTTTTGTTTTTTACTAGTTGCCCGATATCTTCCATTAAACCCTAGGCTGCTAAGCGCGACTCACTGACCTTTTGCGGACAGTGAGGATCAAAATCAGACTGCACAGAACGTGCAGTCTGATCTTGGATCTACACTGTCCGTTAAGGAGATGTCTTTCTAAAAAAATACTATTGAAATAGCAAAACTTGGGTTTTTACTGTCGGCTTGAAAGTTTCATTTGAAGTTATTTAGCAGGAAAAGAGGTAAATTTATTTCGCTGTTTAAAGGTTAACCCTCAGAGAGCCAAAAGGCCCAAACACACATGGTATGTCTACAGTTAAACCTATAATTTTCCCTCATCCTGCTAAATAACTAAAATGAAATTTTTGATTCGATAGTAAAAACCCAAAAAATGCTATTTCAAAGTTATGTTTTGTGGAATAGTATCTCCTTATCGGACAGTGTAGATCCAAGATCAGACTGCACGTTCCGTGCAGTCTGATCTTGATCTACATTGTCCGCAAAAGGTCAGTGAGTCGCGCATAGAAGCCTAAGGGTTTATGAGTGCAATATCAAAGTTGCTTTTGTCCTGAATGTCTCACAAAAGCAGACAGTCTAGATCAAAGATCAGACTGCACTTTGTGTACAGTCTGATCTTGTCCTTCAGTGGCCGCAACGGCTTCAAAAGTAGTGAAAGAGTTCGTTCATATTCTATCAACAAGGTCCTTTGCAAAACCGTCTGCTGCAAACGGTTTTCGCGAGATAATGAGTTAATTGTCAATCTGTCTTTTTCCTCATACAGATTCGTTTGTATGCACCCCTTAATATGGAACCCCTCTTTGTTCCCCTTTATGGATTTTGTTGGTCTGCGAAAACTTACGTTAAACCTCGATAACTCGAATATGAGCTCGCAAATACTTCGAACTATCCGTGAGAAATCATTATATTCGAAATTTAATAAGCTTTAAAATGATCAAGTAATGTACATAAAATAAATAGTATTTGTAACATGATCAACAGTGATCAATCGATTTTAGTTCGATTTCATTCGTCTTCTACGTCGAAAAACTTCTGTAGTATACATGTTTTACCATTTAAGCCAAGTTCTTATCATTTTCCACAGCTATGATGCATTTTCCCAAAACTATAGTTTTTTTTCCAGGCATCTTAGATTAAAACCAAACTGCAAAAAATGTGCAATCTTATCGTTTATCTGTATTGCTCGCTCTGTTGAAATTTTGCTAAAAAATACGTCTTGAATTTAGTACTTGGGTTCTATATTGTCCGACTGAAACTGTCGATTTTGCTAACTCGGCACCGTGACGGTTACTCAGTACGTCAAAAGTATGACTTTTCAGGCCCCTGAGATAGCCAGCTATGTGTAAGATAGCACTAGCTTGGAACAAGCCATGCTCCTTTTCCTTTAACAGTTTCCATATCATTAAAAATAATTTCTTTGAAGGATTTTCATATATGGTAGTATGTACAGCAGATAAACTTGAGAGAGAGAGAGAGAGAGAGAGAGAGAGAGAGAGAGAGAGAGAGAGGGGGTAAAGCATACCTGTATAATGAACGATGACTGTCTGATTTACTTGTGGAACAGGTCCTGAAAGATATAGTTAAGAATAACGTAAAATTTACCATATCGAATTATGCACCAAAAGGATACTCAAAACAGGTTTACTCAATAAAACGCTACTTGGTGCGATTCATTCAGCTATGATCAGCTAGCATGTAACCTATGCACCGCCCATTTATTAAAACAGCCCCTACAGGCTTGGGTAATTGCTTCGGTATAAGCCTTACTTTTCCCTAATATATGGGATCGGTGATGCGTCATAGCAGACAGGTCGAATCTTCGAAGAACATGACATGCGCAGACAACGTGAGTATTGAAAATGTGAAAACTTCTTGTGTGGAATACTGAATTTCTCGATTGTTCGATCAAATCTACTTTTTTTTTTAATCTTTCGATTCCTTGAAACTGATACCAGCATTATACTTGCATTATCAACACTTTATTAGCCATAGACCTGATGTCTCATCGCATAAGATCCTAAAAGATGACCTTTTAAGAACATTATGGGAAAAGGAGAAATGCTGGTAACAAGCATTTTCTCCTTTCCAATTATACTTTCTCTCCTTTCTTGTACAAATTCAATCATTTGTGTCCAATTTAATGTGTCATCCGCACATGTTTTCAGTTTAGAAAAGTGTGCAATTTTGTCTTTGGGTAACGGCTTACAGAAACCAGTTTTAAGAAAAATTAAGTCCTTTTACTACAAAACATCCGAGCATGTGACGTTCATATCTTGAATTTACGTTGTCCGGCACGAACATGTACGTGTACTTATAATTTCGATATATATTTGCTGTCCATATCATTATTTAAGCATTTCGGTGTAATATGCGAGAACATGGGTATCTGCCCAGAAAGCACTTATCATGCAGTCTGATCAACGATCTGTATCTTCTGCTAGCTTGGTCAATCCTTTAAGATAAAAATCTGTCAGACTTTCTGTGGATTGTATCATTAGCTGTCGAAAGAGGTCGAGTTTATATAAGCCATGCTCTGTGAAAAGGGGGCTTAATGTATCTCTGTGATCCATGGTACCAAGCAAGCCATCACATACTTATGGATCCATAATACCAACTTTTTTAACAATCGACTTAATCCTGAGGTAGACTCGTCCTTGGGCAAACAGAAAATTGGCCAACAGCGAAAAGTTTCGGCCGAGGTCAGCCTGCGCGGACTGCGCAGGCTGACCTGAGTCGATACTTGTCGCAGATGCATTAAGCCCCCTTTTCTCAGAGTATGGCTCATATATTTGGCGCTGATAAAGTCCATTGTGGTATGTCATTAAAGCTGATCACTTTAATTAGTCAACTTGTTAAAACAATAGTACAGTTTCAAATCGCACTAAAGTATAACCCTTTACCACACACTCCTGTTTAACGGTCTCGAGGAAAAGATCTTTAGGCAACAACTTGGGAAAAGGAGAAAATGTTGGTAACCAGCATTTTCTCTTTTTCCAACAATGTTTTTTAGTCTGTCAAGGTTCGATTCCATTGTTCATCGTTTTAGTGACAAAGAGAATGTCGTCTGTAAATGCTTTTGATTTAAACAAGCCTAAGATCCTGCCGTGTGATACAGGATTAAAGTAGAATTCCTAGGACAATGACACTGTAAAAGAGACAGTTGACGAATTCATTACGCAAATCAATGTCATTGATTTAGTTCTCCTTTATCGAAATGGGTCAGTTTTGATATATTTTATTACACGTAAAAAAACCAATATCAATCAGAAATAATGGCTATTTAAAGACTTTATATAATTGTCTGACATGAAAATTAGTGTTTATTGAATACACTCTAGGTAGACATTACATGCCGGTGGCCATGTTTGATTTCGCTAATATCCGGTACCTGCGCCCTCTAGCTATAGATAATTATGCGGTCACCTTTAAACAGTAACACGTCTGCTATGGTGCAAATTTCCATCAATCATCCTGTCATTCAAACGCTACTCAGTTGTCCATTTAAAATCCTTTACCAGATTGTACAACTTCAGACTCATCTACTGTATATTAAAAGTAGTTGCAGACGACAAATACACGTGGTTCAAATAAATTCATTTCCCTATGGAAGAATAGGAAACATATTTGAATAGAGGAAAAAATGCTTGTTGGCAGCATGCTTGCCTTTTCACACATTTTTTTTTTTTTAAATCATTTATCCTCAGGGTCGTAAAATATACTATCGTTTGGTAAAGGGTGGTGTCCAGTTGATAAATAGGAACATATCGTGTATTGCCAGCTAATGGACATATGTTACATCATATGTAATCGTTTCAACGGTCACCACTACCAAAGGCCGTCTTAATTTGTCGCGAAGTAGTGACTGGGACAAATACCAGTTACACATTGTCATTATCCAGTACCATTGATGAGTGGTAAACAATTACTCGCAAGTCATTTCTTACATATATTTTGTAGAAGTTGATTATTTCTAGCTATTTTGAGACAACCAGTTCTTCTGTCCGTGCATTTCAGGTTGGTTTTAAACAAGTACACATTCCACTTAACTATAAAAAAAAAAAGGTTGAAACATTGTTCAGCAGCAAGAGGGATGATGCGATAAAAGAATCATGCTTTTGAAAGTAAAGCAAGACCCGTCTAAGTGATTACCCACACTGAAAAAAAAAAATAGAATGATGCAAGTAGAAAGAATCTAATGACAACAACTAGAAGGTGGCTCTAATGATGGAATATGTCTTTGATAGGATAGAAAACATTGTGGGAAAAGAAGAAAATGCTGGTTACCAGCATTTTCTTCTTTTTCCACAATGTTTTCATAAGGCTTCTACCTCAGGGTCGTTAAAACATGTGATTGTGCGGTGAAGGGCTAGGTAGCAACCTATAAAAGTAAGCATATATGGAGTTCCCAAAGAAGGCAAATATCTTGGAATGTACCTATACTTAGTAGGAACCTGTTCCAAGCAAGCCTGTTTTGAGTATCCTTTTGGTGCATATTACAGGTTGAGAGCATTTCGGCCTGGCTGCAACTTTAGCTCACAACCTTAGTTATTGTTGAATTAGCCTGTTTTTCTACATGAGAGAAAATGAATTACAGGCAAACAAATACGTGACAAAAGGTGACATTGCTCGAAATTAGCATTAATCAATTTGTCACTGTGAAAGCATCTCTGTAAAGATCACTTTTTAAAAAGTAGAAAAGTGAGACAATGCGTCTTATAGATGGGAAAATTGTCATTGGGCATATGAGTGACATATCAATACGTTTACAACAGGATATCCATTATAGACTTCTTTATTCAGCGTAGCTGAATGTGCAGGCTTTTGACCTACTTTTTGGTACTGATAACAAATGAATACATAGAAATTTGTGATTGGTAAAAATAATGTAGACATGTTTATTCTGAGGGTCCCTGCCTATTTACTGGCAAATTTATTATAGAAGGCAATGAGTAAAGCTTAGGATGCTTAGCATGACTTATTACGCATTAGCGGACATTGCATATCAAGATCAGACTAAAAAATACAGTCTGGTCTTGGTTCCACGCTGCCTGATATGGTCCGATATAGTAAAACTTTTTGGCAAAAGAGACCTTTGAATTGGCAATATCTGGGGTTTTAACTATAAGCTTGGAATGTTCATTAGGTTAATGCAGCAGTGAAAGAGCTAAGGTCGTATGTTACCTGAGACACGATGGATTGGTTTGCCGGCCCCTTTGATCTATCGCACACCTTTGTGCCCTTTGTTTTTTCATGTTTGACGAATGACAAAATATATGTAGAAAAATAAAATCTGTTCATAATAAGCAACTACCAACTGAATCCGATTTTGTTCATCCTTTTTCCTAACCAGCGCCTTAGGTTAGAAGTCGGAACTATCATGTTAGATGATTGTTTGATAACATTAGTCTTTGCACAGAAAGACGGAGACGGACAGCCTTAGACAGAGACAGACAAACATTTAGAAAGAGCGACAGACAAATGGATACATAAGTATATACAGAGACAGAGACAGGTAGATAGAAGAAGATGAAGAAGAAGACGAAGAAGAAGACATAATTAAACGTTTCACAGACTCTATCTGTAGAAAGACTTCCTTTAGCATAGTTACGTGTATTGAATTGAAAGCCACATACTGAAAATTGTTCGATTATCTAGTACGTCTGAAGACAAGTACGAGTAGGTCAGTATTGATTCGTTTATAAGACGCTTAAAGGCTATATAGCAACATAGCAACATCAATAATGATGACAAAAAACAACAAATAATGGTGATCTATATGTGAAATATATTGTGAATATTTAATACCATTTTTTACAGCATGGATCAATATACCGTATCCATCTTTTCATCTCATAAAACGTAATTTGACGTTGTTTTTGTATTTTCCCTGTGCATTTCGAATCATGATTTATACATTCATACATAGAGCCCCAACACCAAACTCTTAACTTATTGACTTCTGCAAAAGACTTTTTTTTCGTCTGGCAGCAGACGAATGTTGAAAACTTTCTGGCAAGAGTAGAAATGGCTCGCGACAAGCCATTTCTCCCTTTTATACAACGCCTAAAATTATGTTCACATTCTAACCTTAACTCCTTAACAGACAATCCAGTGTTGATGACTTTTATAATAAAAGTTTTTGAAAATATTGAGGGAAAAAGAAAAGTGCCATTAGTCAAATTTTCTCCCTTTTCCACAATGCTTTGTGATCATTCAAAGAAAAGTCACACCACTGAACAATTTAATGTTGCATTTACCCATTTAAATTTAATAAATCACATAACCTCTCAATATGATACAAGCACGCACATTCGTTCTGAAAATACCGCTGATGTCGAACATTGTCCATCGGACATCTAAATGCAGTTTCTGGGCATACGTTTCCGAAAATGCATCTAACATCGTACTCAGCAACTTGAGAGTTCTTAAAGCTATTGTATGTGTACCAGAACGCATGACTCGGTAAAACAAGAGAGCCATGATGGCCCTGTATCGCTCCACTGGCTAATAAGTAAAACCCCTACACACCAAACATTACAGTACTTGGCTAAATGCTTTCGAACTAGAAGACATACAAAATGTTCTCTTTGAAATCCCATGAAAAAATTATGACCCCCCCCTCCCCACTCCGGGCAAAGCCATTTTTGTCCACAGAGCTATAATTATTTGAACCCTGGTAGAGGTCCACAAGTTAAAGCCCCATACGAAATAATACAGGTCTAGAATGTATGGTTATAAACAAGAAGATTTTCAGAGTTTCCTCAATATAAGACCCTGTAAAACATGAGACCCCTAAGACAGGGCTAAATTTGGTAGCCCCTGGTCTTATTGTTAGTAACAAGAAGATTTCTAAAGTTTTCACTATATAAGCCCATGTAAAACCTGACCCCTGGGGCAGGGCCAAACTTGACCCCAGGGCTATAACTTGGGCCCTCTTGGTAGAGGCCTATTAGATAAAGCTACATGTAAAATTTAGTAGCCCTAGGCCTTATAGCTGGGTACAAGAAGATTTTTAAAGTTTTCCCTATATTAGCCCATGTAGAACTTGTGACCCCTGGGACGAGGCCAAATTTGACCCAGGGGCTATAATTTGGGCATTCTTGGTAGAGGCCCACTAAATAAAGCTACATGCCAAATTTGGTAGCCCTAGGCCTTATGGCTAGGTACAGGAAAATTTCTAAAGTTTTCACTATATAAGCATGTAAAACTTGTGACCCCCGGGGCGGGGCCAATTGTGACCCCAGGGCTATAATTTGAAGAAACTTGGTAGAGGTCTATAAGATAAAGCTACATGCCAGATTTGGTAGCCTTGAGCCTTATGGTTTCAGACAAGAAGATTTTCACTTTTTTTCAGTTTTGTTGCCTTGGCAACTAGAGTTTTTGAAGGAATTTAATTCTTTCAAGAAGTTCTGAAGAGGACCATGGTAGAATCATTTCTGTGAAGTTTCATCAAAATTGGATGGGTAGTTTCAGAGAAGAAGATGTTTGAAATAAAAGTTAACGCACTCACGGACGGACGCACGCACGCACTGACGCACGACGGACACCGGGCCATGACATAAGCCCGCTGGCCTTCGGCCAGTGGAGCTAAAAATATATGAGCTATGCTCTACGAAAAGGGTCTCAATACATCTGCAAAAAAGTATCGACCCGTTTCAGCTTGCGCAGTCCGTACAGGCTGACATGGGTCGAAACTTTTTGCTATTGGTCAATTTTCTGCATGTCTAAGGACCATCCTACCTCCAGATTCAATTAATCGTTAGACTAAATGAATTTTATGGGTCTATGATAATATGATAACTTGCTTGGTAAAATGCATGACGGAGATGCATTAAGCCTCTTTTGCCAAAACGTGGCTCATTTATTTCATGCTTTCCGGTAGGATATCGAGAAATAGCAGTGAAAATATTTTTCGATATTCCACGGGTACGACCAGTGAAAATACCGATTTTTTTATTCTAGTTACCTAGGTAAAATGGGCGTGACTCACAACCGAGATTGAAATATGACGTCATTTACCTTACATTTCTCGCACTTGACGTAATATTGTAATGCGTTGCTATGTGGAGGGGGTACGCCACGGGGAATAACTGAAAAGAACTGTACTGGATCTTGATAAAGTTTCTCCCAGAAAGGGTTAAAAGCATGAAATAAATAGAATATTTGTATTTTTCGGTGAAAGATCGAAATTTATTTCATCGAGTGAACATCATCGGTAATATTTTCACGAGTGGCGCAGCACGGTGAAATAAATTTCGATCTTTCACCGAAAAATACAAATATCCTCTATATCTTATTGTTTCAAACAGGAAATGTTGATATTGCAATGAAGTGGAAGATGAATGTCATGATCTGCTACATTTCAGTATTTACGATGAATTTATAGATCTGAACACGTGTTTACAAATCAAAGCACGATAAGTTTGTGTATTACTACTAGAAATGGACAAGAGCATTGCATGTGAGTGCCAGTGTTAATTCAAAAGTCGAAAAAGGGGCAAACTGTGTTATTGTATGGGTTCCCCTTTTGATAGTGAACAACGTGTTCAAGTTTGAAGTACAATATCTTCAGTAATTACAGAGATATAATAAAATTTCCTCTTTTTTTTCTAAAATGATAAAGTTTTCGCACGAGAACGACGACGACAACGCAGACAAGGCAGACGACGACGCCAGGGCTATGGCAGCACCTCGCCGTTTTCTTCGAAAACAGCCGAGCTAAAAATGTGTAATACTGTTTTCAAATCCTCGTTTAATCTGGCTTTAACAACAATGATAATTATTTTAGACATACGTGGTGTATTTTCCCCGTTTGTCTTATCTAATGATGTTAAATCTTTATTCTAACATGACACGTGAATTCGGCTCTATAAACACAGTGCAACGAAAGCGTGGTAAAATATACGTTATTCTATGTAGAGTGACGTCATTCTGTATAAAGTAAGTATGTTATTCAATGGAATATAATCTTCATCCGCGTTTTTACTTTAAGTATGAACTTGTTTTCCTTTGATTAAGAGTTGGTCATGTTAGAATCGAAATAGTCTTCTTTCTATCGTGGTTTATCGTTCAATAAACCACGTTGTGAGTTATGAGGCGCAATGAATAAACCACTCGGGCTATCGCCCTTGTGGATTATTTATTGTGCCTCATAACTCACAACTGTGGTTTATTGAACGATAAGCCACGATAGAAAGAAGATTATTTCTTAATTATCACCACCTTCCAAAATTACATTCAGTTGGTATGATCTCTCAGATAGCGTCTTAGAGTAATCTCTTGTCGATTGAAATCTCCCCTCTCTCTCTCTCTCTCTCTCGATGATGATGATGATGATGTACTAATGTACGAGCTCGTACATGCACAGATGAGAACACAGTTTTTCTTAGTTTTGATAACCGTCTCAGTCAAGTCTTCTTCAGAGTTGTAGAATACAATATGACAATGTATTATGTGTGAAGTTAAACGCCACTTTCTTAATTAGATTCTTACGTATAGATATTCCATATGCATGTACTCCAATAAACATATGAGCCATGCTCTGTGAAAAGGGGGCTTAATGCATCTGCGAAAAGTATCGACCCAGGTCAGCCTGCGCAGTCCGCGCAGGCTGACCTGGGCCGAAACTTTTCGCCATTAGTCAATTTCTTGTTTGTCCAAGGACCAATCTACCTCATGATTAAGTCGGTTATTGAAAAAAGTGGCTCCTATGGATATATGAATATGTGATGACTTGGGCTAGTATCGTGTATAACGGAGATGCATTAAGCCCCCTTTTGCCAGAGCACGGCTCATATACATGTCTTCAGTGGCTGCAAATCCCCCGGTCTATCCGTTCATAACTTTCGGAAGGAAAAAGAGTAGATTTGCATATCCACGTGACCATTTCATCAAACGATTACTCATAATATCAAAATATGTAAAATCATCCAATGTTTTCAATACATCATTTCTAGGTTTCGGTTTTTGTCTAACGTAATTGAGCCATGCTCTATGAAAAGGGGTTTTAACGCTTAAAAAAGTACTGACCAAGATCAGCCTTGGAAGTCCTTGCAGGCTGATACGGGTCGAAACTTTTTTGCTGTTTGTAAATTTTCTGCAGGTCCAAAGACCAGTCTGCCTCATGATTAAGTCGCGTGTTAAACAAAATGTATTTTATGGATCTATAAATATGTAGTGACTTGCTTGGTAAAATGTATCACGGAGGTGCATTAAACCTCC
This sequence comes from Hippopus hippopus, assembly GCA_946811185.2. Classification (NCBI taxonomy): domain Eukaryota; kingdom Metazoa; phylum Mollusca; class Bivalvia; order Cardiida; family Cardiidae; genus Hippopus; species Hippopus hippopus. The sequence continues at coordinate 63,479,407 of OX328099.1, read as the reverse complement.
TTTTGCAAGGGTGCTGCTCAAACATATCTACTTAATCTTACTAAATTACATACTTGAGCCAAGCTCTGGCAAAATGGGGCTTAATGCATGTCCACGATGCATGATACCAAAGCAAGCAATCACATTACTTATGTATCCGAAATAGTCATATTTTTTAACAATCAACTTAATCATGAGGTAAACTGGGCCATGGCCATGCAGAAAATTGACCGATAGCGAAAAGTTTCGGCCCAGGTCAGCCTGCGCGGACTGCGCAGGCTGACCTGGGTCGATACTTTTCGAAGATGCATTAAGCCCCCTTTTCATAGAGCGTGGCTCACTTTTATTTGCACATGATCTCAGGATTAACTTAACTGTAACTAATTGAGATACGTAACATGTAATCGCTTCTCCTCCCATCCATAATGCGCCGAGCCCCGGTAGCTCAGTCGGTAGCGTGCAAGACTTGAGAACAGGGGGTCGTGGGTTCGATCCCTGGCTCGGCCAATTTCTTTCCGAGGACTGATGATAGTCATTGCGACAGGATTCATTCCTCTCCCACCGCTGACCATTGTTTCGACGATGGTTATGTGGGAAAGCAGCCAGTGGCTGGGAAAGAAAAGTGTACGGAGTACTGGTAAATGAGACTCCAGGAAAGCATGGATAGGTGCACTGGCCGCCGAGATATAACTGTAATAATGTTGAAAACGGCGTTAAACACCATACAATCAATCAACCCATCCATAATATTTTCAATATCAGTGAATCCTTCACTAAACAATCCTGACTTTTTACTATTCTCGGGGCGAACGTTTTAACAAAACACTGTCTGAAAAAGGGAAACTGCTGTAAACAGCACTCTTTCCTTTTCCCGCAACGTTTTCAACCCTTCCAAATTAAAAACCCTGAGAACAGAGCTACATCAAAGTTGTTGTATGCAAATGATTTCTAAATGTACAATTCTGTAATTTCATTGTTTGGTGAATGGGAGTGAACACAATATCCCTTACTTAAATTATCGAAAGTTGACTCTTTGCTAGTACTGTACTGTGCACCACTTGACCACTTGTCTATTCATAGAGCATATAATATCGAAACATTAATACTTGACTTACCAGTTCCCTCACGAATAATCTCTTTATAAACTGTTCCAGCGAGGGCATGGCAACATAAATAAAGGAAAGTAAGTCCGAAAAAATATAATCTACAGTTCTTATGCTTCATCGTACAAACTTAAAGCACCGTTCTATTTTGAAATGAATAACGTTCACTTTTCCGAATGTAACTTCTCAAACATATGTCGAACCCACGGTGCCCTGTCAGTTGTATATAATAAGTGACGTAGTCAGTCGCAACCTTGTCAATTTCAGGTTTAATTGATAGAGCAAAATGTCACGTGTGCATGACGTCGGACGAACATACATCATTCGTTTGAGCTGTCCTTGTTTAATTGTTTTATAATTAATCATATTTTACTGATCACTTGTTATTTACCGCAATGGCAATTATAGGGAAAACAAATTGAAGGAGGTTTGATGAAATGATGATACCAACATTACATAATATCTATACTGACTACATGCTTATGGAATTAATCTTTTCGAATGGTTTGTCTCGGAAGTATTCGTTCAGGTTAATCATCTACATAGTACATGTATCTTTAAATTTTTCTTCTTATACTTAATTTCAATAATCATATGTCTAAATTGCACAGTAACATATCTAACACCCAGGGAATATATGTGCATGGACTGTCACACGACAGAATGGTCGGGTATGCACAGATATCATGTAAGAACTCAAACATCCTAATTTCGCCTCTGTAAAAGATATTCAGTGCAGTTGCTTTTGCCAACCTCAATGTAAGAAAGTTCAAATTATAGTACTTTTTTTTTTTTGCTCCTTCATTGCAATCATGGTATCTTATATGTTACTCTATATTGTTAAAACGAACTGCTGTTTAACCGAAACTCCAGGGCATATTACAGGGAAACGTAATGTCGCAATGGAAAGATATTCCTTTTCCATCCCTGGTATTCAAAAATTGTTTGTGTACTTTAAACATTTCCGGAGTTCAGTGACTCCTGTCAGTTCCCATTTGTGTTTTCGCCAAAGAATAATGTCTGGTATATATAGAAATGAAACACAGGGGGAAAAAAACCGCACGACACAGAAAAGTGAGCCGGTCCGTTATATGTTATATTGTTAAAAGTGGCGTAAAACGCCATTCCAATTGGAAAAAAGCGTCTCAAAACGGTATTCAAACTGAAAAATTAAGAAAAAAAACACAAATAGTCTGTCTCATATTTTTTTTCATTGAACCAACAACACTTGGCGCGTGGGACACATTTCGTTGCCTTTTTGACCAGTATATATCATTAATAATCTGCTTTTGTAAGTTGTTTGGATCAAAATCAGACCACAGAGATTATAACTGTAGTCTGATCGGGGATCTGCCATGTCCGACATGTATTAAGGTCAAAACAACTTTTACATTACATCAAAGACAAATGGCGACGCTCTGGAAAAAAGGGGGGGGGATTCATCTTTGTAATGCACTAAGGGTGTGTGAAGTTGGCAGTAAGTTCGATAATCGGAGTTCGATATTCAATATCGAAATGAATATGCGGATGAGTTGAATTCCATGCCGCAGTAAATTCGCTTTTTTTTTTTAACTCATGGGATAGTTACGAAAATTAATGAATCCTGATTTGAATATCGAAATGAATATCATGCCAGCAGCAGATTCCCGTTTTTTCATGTATAGGCATATGGATGGCCTAAAAATCGAATGTAGATTTGAATATCGAAATGAATATCATGCCAGCAGCAAATTCGCATTTTTTCATGTATGGGCATATGGATGGTGTATGAAATCGAATGTCGATTTGAATATCGAAATGAATATCATGCCAGCAGCAGATTCGCGTTTTTTCCTGTATGGGCATATGGATGGTCTATGAAATCGACTGTCGATTTGAATATCGAAATGAATATCATGCCAGCAGCAGATTTGCATTTTTTCACGTATGGGCATAAGGATGGTGTATGAAATCGAATGTCGATTTGAATATCGAAATGAATATAATGCCAGCAGCAGATTCGCGTTTTTTTATGTATAGGCATAAGGATGGTGTATGAAATCGAATGTCGATTTGAATATCGAAATGAATTTCATGCCAGCAGCAGATTCGCGTTTTAATGTATGGGCATAAGGATGGTGTATGAAATCGAATGTCGATTTGAATATCGAAATGAATATCATGCCAGCAGCAGATTCGCGTTTTTTTTTAATGTATAGGCATATGGATGGTATATGAAATGGAATGTTGATTTGAATATCGAAATGAATTTCATGCCAGCAGCAGATTCGCGTTCTTTTATGTATGGGCATGAGGATGGTGTATGAAGTCGAATGTCGATTTGAATATCGAAATGAATATCATGCCAGCAGCAGATTCGCGTTTCTTTATGTATGGGCATAAGGATGGTGTATGAAGTCGAATGTCGATTTGAATATCGAAATGAATATCATGCCAGCAGCAGATTCGCGTTTTTTCATGTATAAGTATAAGGATGGTCTATAAAATCGAATGTCGATTTGAATATCGAAATAAATATCATGCCAGCAGCAATTTCGCGTTTTTTCATGTATGGGCATAAGGATGGTGTATGATATCGAATGTCGATTTGAATATCGAAATGAATATCATGCCAGCAGCAGATTCGCGTTTTTTCCTGTATGGGCATATGGATGGTCTATGAAATCGAATGTCGATTTAAATATCGAAATGAATATAATGCCAGCAGCAGATTCGCGTTTTTTTATCTATAGGCATAAGGATGGTGTATGAAGTCGAATGTCGATTAGAATATCGAAATCAATATCATGCCAGCAGCAGATTCGCGTTGTTTCATGTATAGGCATATGGATGGTCTATAAAATAGAATGTAGATTTGAATATCGAAATGAATATCATGCCAGCAGCAAATTCGCATTTTTTCATGTATGGGCATAAGGATGGTGTATGATATCGAATGTCGATTTGAATATCGAAATGAATATCATGCCAGCAGCAGATTCGCGTTTTTTCCTGTATGGGCATATGGATGGTCTATGAAATCGAATGTCGATTTGAGTATCGAAATGAATATCATGCCAGCAGCAGATTCGCGTTTTTTCATGTATGGGCATAAGGATGGTGTATGAAATCGAATGTCGATTTGAATATCGAAATGAATATTATGCCAGCAGCAGATTCGCGTTTTTTCATGTATAGGCATATGGATGGTGTATGAAATCGAATGTCGATTTGAATATCGAAATGAATATCATGCAAGCAGCAGATTCGCGTTTCTTTATGTATAGGCATAAGGATGGTGTATGAAGTCGAATGTCGATTTGAATATCGAAATGAATATCATGGCAGCAGCAGATTCGCGTTTTTTCATGTATGGGCATATGGATGGTCTATGAAATCGAATGTCGATTTGAATATCGAAATGAATATCATGCCAGCAGCAGATTCGCATTTTTTCATGTATGGGCATAAGGATGGTGTATGAAATCGAATGTGGATTTGAATATCGAAATGAATATAATGCCAGCAGCAGATTCGCGTTTTTTTATGTATAGGCATAAGGATGGTGTATGAAATCGAATGTCGATTTGAATATCGAAATGAATATCATGCCAGCAGGAGATTCGCGTTTTTTTATGTATAGGCATAAGGATGGTCTATGAAATCGAATGTCGATTTGAATATCGAAATGAATATCATGCCAGAAGCAGATTCACATTTTTTCATGTATAGGCATATGGATGGTCTATAAAATAGAATGTAGGTTTGAATATCGAAATGAATATCATGCCAGCAGCAAATTCGCATTTTTTCATGTATGGGCATAAGGATGGTGTATGAAATCGAATGTCGATTTGAATATCGAAATGAATATCATGCCAGCAGCAGATTCACGTTTTTTCCTGTATGGGCATATGGATGGTTTATGAAATCGAATGTGGATTTGAATATCGAAATGAATATCATGCCAGCAGCAGATTCGCGTTTTTTATGTATAGGCATAAGGATGGTGTATGAAATCGAATGTGGATTTGAATATCGAAATGAATATCATGCAAGCAGCAGATTCACATTTTTTCATGTATAGGCATTAGGATGGTGTATGAAATCGAATGTCGATTTGAATATCGAAATGAATATCATGCCAGCAGGAGATTGGCGTTTTTTTATGTATAGGCATAAGGATGGTGTATGAAATGGAATGTCGATTTGAATATCGAAATGAATATTATGCCAGCAGCAGATTCGCGTTTTTTCATGTATAGGCATATGGATGGTGTATGAAATCGAATGTCGATTTGAATATCGAAATGAATATCATGCCAGCAGCAGATTCACATTTTTTCATGTATAGGCATTAGGATGGTGTATGAAATCGAATGTTAATTTGAATATCGAAATGAATATCATGCCAGCAGGAGATTGGCGTTTTTTTATGTATAGGCATAAGGATGGTGTATGAAATGGAATGTCGATTTGAATATCGAAATGAATTTCATGCCAGCAGCAGATTCGCGTTTTTTTATGTATGGGCATGAGGATGGTGTATGAAGTCGAATGTCGATTTGAATATCGAAATGAATATCATGCAATCAGCAGATTCGCGTTTCTTTATGTATAGGCATAAGGATGGTGTATGAAGTCGAATGTCGATTTGAATATCGAAATGAATATCATGGCAGCAGCAGATTCGCGTTTTTTCATGTATGGGCATATGGATGGTCTATGAAATCGAATGTCGATTTGAATATCGAAATGAATATTATGCCAGCAGCAGATTCGCATTTTTTCATGTATGGGCATAAGGATGGTGTATGAAATCGAATGTGGATTTGAATATCGAAATGAATATAATGCCAGCAGCAGATTCGCGTTTTTTTATGTATAGGCATAAGGATGGTGTATGAAATCGAATGTCGATTTGAATATCGAAATGAATATCATGCCAGCAGGAGATTCGCGTTTTTTTATGTATAGGCATAAGGATGGTCTATGAAATCGAATGTCGATTTGAATATCGAAATGAATATCATGCCAGAAGCAGATTCACATTTTTTCATGTATAGGCATATGGATGGTCTATAAAATAGAATGTAGGTTTGAATATCGAAATGAATATCATGCCAGCAGCAAATTCGCATTTTTTCATGTATGGGCATAAGGATGGTGTATGAAATCGAATGTCGATTTGAATATCGAAATGAATATCATGCCAGCAGCAGATTCACGTTTTTTCCTGTATGGGCATATGGATGGTCTTTGAAATCGAATGTGGATTTGAATATCGAAATGAATATCATGCCAGCAGCAGATTCGCGTTTTTTCATGTATGGGCATAAGGATGGTGTATGAAGTCGAATGTCGATTTGAATATCGAAATGAATATCATGCAAGCAGCAAATTCGCGTTTTTTCATGTATAGGCATATGGATGGTCTATGAAATCGAATGTCGATTTGAATATCGAAATGAATTTCATGCCAGCAGCAGATTCGCGTTTTTTATGTATAGGCATAAGGATGGTGTATGAAATCGAATGTGGATTTGAATATCGAAATGAATATCATGCCAGCAGCAGATTCGCGTTTTTTTTTATGTATAGGCATATGGATGGTATATGAAATTGAATGTCGATTTGAATATCGAAATGAATTTCATGCTAGCAGCAGATTGACGTTTTTTTATGTATGGGCATGAGGATGGTGTATGAAGTCGAATGTCGATTTGAATATCGAAATGAATATCATGCCAGCAGCAGATTCGCGTTTTTTTATGTATGGGCATAAGGATGGTGTATGAAATCGAATGTCGATTTGAATATCGAAATGAATATCATGCTAGCAGCAGATTCGCATTTTTTCATGTATGGGCATAAGGATGGTCTATGAAATCGAATGTTGATTTGAATATCGAAATGAATATCATGCCAGCAGCAGTATCGCCTGTTTTTATGTATAAGGAAATGGATGGTGTATGAAATCGAATGTCGATTTGAATATCGAAATGAATATCATGCAAGCAGCAGATCGCGTTTTTTTATGTATGGGCATAAGGATGTTGTATGAAATCGAATGTAGATTTTGAAAGAATTTCATGCTAGCAGCAGATTTTCGTGTTTCTATGTCTTGGCATATGGATGGTGTTTGAAATAGAATGTAGATTTGAAGATAGAAATGAATTTCATAGTAGCAGCAGAATTGCGAATTTTCTGTATCGGCAGGCTGCTGGTGTATGCGATCGAACGTAGATTTGAATATCAAAATGAATTTCATGCTAGCAGAAGATTCGAAAAATTTTTGTACGGGTATTAGATTGTTTATGAAATCGAATGTAGATTTGAATATCGAACTGAATTTCATGCTAGCAGCAAATTCGCTAAAATTTCTGTACGCGCATGAAGATGATGCATGAAACAGAATGTAGATTTGAATATCGAACTTAATTTCATGCAAGCAGCAGATTCGAAAAAAACTTTGTAGGGGCATGAAAGTGACGAATAAAATCGTTAGTAGATTTGAAAATCGAACTGAATTTCATGCTAGCAGCAGATTCGCTGTACAGGCGTGAAAGTAATGCATGAAACCGAATGTATATTTGAATGTTGAACTGAATTTCATGCTAGCAGCAGGTTCGCTAGATTTTTTGAACGGGCATAAAGACTGTGTATGCAACTGAATGTAGATTTGAATGTTGAACTGAATTTCATACGGTAATCTTTCTATACGGTCATGTAGATGGATTATTAATCCGAATTGAGATTTCAATTTGGAACTGTATTTCATGCTAGCAGCAGATTCGCTAAATGTTTGTATCGGCATTGGGATTTTGTATGGAATTGAATATAGAGTTGAATATCGAACTGAATCTTAGGCTAGTGGCGGATTCGCCAATATTTCTTCACGGGCTTTAGATGATGTATGAAATCGAATGTAGGTTTGAATATCGAAGTGAATTTCATGCTAGCAGCAGATTCGCCACAATTTCTGCACGGACCTGTAGATGATTTATTAAATCGAATGTAGCTTTGAATGTTGAAGTCAAGTTCATGCTAGCAGCAGATTCGGAAAAAAATCTATATGGACATATTGATTGTTTATGCAATCAAATGTAGGTTTGAATATCGAAGTGAATTTTCTGTTTGCAGCAGAATCGCAAAAAAGGTCAATATGAGGATGTAGATAATGAATGAAATCGAATGTTAATTTAGGCACGAAGATGGCGTTTTAAATGAAGAGCAGGTTTTGGATAAGCAAAAATATTTGTAGATTTGCAAAAATATCCATATGGACATATAAATGATATTTGGAATCAAATATCATTTGAAATATCTATCTGAATTTCATGCAAGAAGCCGATTCGCAAAAATACCAACATTGGCATTTAAATATTGGTATGATTTTATGACGGCATTAGATTCTTTACAAAAAAATTACCCGTACTTATAATTCTTATAAGAAATTAAATATCTATTTGAATATAGATATGAATTTTATGCAAACAACGGATTTGCGAAATTTCCATATGGTCATAGGCAAGGTGTATATAGATGGGGTTTAACACCGAAAACGATTTTGAATGTCATACTAGAATATGGTTCGGAATAATTTCTCTGTGGACATGAAAATGGTCTATGAAATCAAATATAGAATTAATAATTCATACGAGTTTTATGTGGGCAGTTGATCCATGAAATCTTTAAATTTGAGCATGTAAACAGTTTATGAAATCGAATAAAGATTTCACCATCGATTTGAATCTTTTGTCAGAAGCAGTTCGGTAAAAATCAACATTAATTTGTGAACATATTACCCTGTCTTATATGAAATTTTGTAGTATTTTTAAGGGGTCGCTAACTAGAGCACTTCTATTGGTAGTGACTGATCGATCGCTCGATTGATTGATTGATTGATTGATTGATCGAGTGATTGAGTGATTATTTATTTTATAAATATATATTCACTTGCTCACTTAATGCATTTATTCTAGGCGTCTGTTCATTTGTCCATTTATTCTTTTGTTCCATATTTTTGTTTGGTCCATTTTTTGACCTTGCATTTCGTTATCGTTCCAAAGTTCCAAAACTTGATTTTCATATTTTTTGCAGGTGCCATTTTCAGGCTGTAATTTAGTTGTGCAATGTTTCTCATTCTAACCATTTTTGCTGAATACTTCTTTTTTTCCCTTCTTTTCTGTTGTATATATTTCATTACTGTTGTTAAAATGTTCACCGATTTGGAGGAAAAACAATAGAACTGACAATAATGGATATCAATAAATGAATGCTCATGTATAAAGTGTGTACAATCTAATACTGACGCGAGTTTCATGCGAGCAACAGATTTCCAAACGACGCTGTATTTCCATATATACATGCAAATGGTGTATAAAGTCGAATAACGATTTGAATATCAAAATGAATTTCATACTGAAGTATGATACACAAAAATTTCAACGCGGGCATACAGATGGTGCATGCAATTGAATATATTTAGACAAGTGATTTCACCAAACAAACTAGTTAGGAAATGAAATCAAACAACATGCCGACGGCCAGATCAAGTACAAAGTTTTTAACAAACTGCCTTTCTGAATTGGACCAGCCCGCATTGCTCAGGTGTTAGAGCGTACCTGAATTGTAAACGTCAAGTCTTTGGTTATTACAGGGTGAGAGTTCAAGCCCCACGGCTGACCATCTATAATTACCAATAGTCTTTCGGATGAGACGTTAAACCGATTTCCCGTGTGACGGTGCCATAAACCGAGCACGTTAAAGAACAGGGCGTAACTTAGGGTGGTTATAACCTGTATGTTGCACTATCCCTCGGAACAAAACTAAGAGTCTTCAGGGGGTGTCGCCCATATGGGAAACCGGTGGTGACAATAAATAAATCCAAATTCAATCAATCTTTCTGAGTTGACCAGCCGGCAAAGCTCAACTGGTAGAGCGTAGGACGTGTAAGCATCAAGTCTTGGGTCACTTGAGGGTGTGGGTTCGAGCCCCATGGCTGGCTATCTAAAAATACTAATAGTCTTTCGGATGAGACGTTAAATCGAGGTCCCGTGTGGCAGTACTTTACACTGACAGAAACAGGCTCAACTCAGTGTGGGTTTCGTTCTGTATCCTGCAATATGCCCTGTAACAAAATAAAAAGTCTTCAAGAGGTAGGTCCCGAAACAGTCGTCACTAGAGGGGATATCCCCTGTATTGCTTCCCCCCCCCCCGACACACACACACACACTTGTGCCTTCGGCTGTCAGGGAACGCCAAATGCATTCCATTGCATTGCATTCCTTAGCCGTACCACTTTCAACAAGCCGACAACGGCCCTGACTAGTAAAAAAATAATTACTGCGCATGTTTCCATGATTTTTCAAATACGACCAACTGCAGGGTCGTAAGAAGTCGTATTTGTACAGTAGTAGGTAAAATTTGATTTTGAACTCAAATTATTAATTTTGTCTTTAATGGGTCAGAAAGATTGTGGGAAAAGGAGAAAGTCCCGGTTACCAACATTTTCACATTTTCCCACAAAAACCGTCTACCTCAGGATCGTCAAATTCGGAATTATGTGGTTAAAGGTTAATTACATACATGTATACCTCTACCCACGGAGCAATCTCAAAACGATGCTTTTCACCACTATGTTTCATGAGTCTACAAGGGCTTACTAGCGCTTTCTCGATGATTTCAGTTGAAATGAAGGCGAAACAGCTTGCCTGCAGATCCAAAGATGGGTTTTAGATAGTAAGGACCCGTGAATATGTAAATTGTCGCCGTTAAACACATTTGGCATGGCATTAACCACCATACATTTGAATATAAAAACTGAATAAAAATCGTAACAGTTGTAGACCTCTATCTTATTTAGGTCCCCGTCACACCAAACTAGTTCTTAGAACGTCTTACCCCTCCGCGACAAAATCGTCTTACCCCGCCCTGACATAATCGGAAAACGGGTTGCGGGTAGAAGGTGTAATTTTTGCCTGATAATGCCTGAAGCCCCTGTCGCACCAAACCTGTTCATAGAAAGTCTTAACCCGGTCAACAAAAATCGTAAATCGGGCTGCGGTCGGGATAGGACGTGTAATTTCTGTCGATAAAATGCAAACGCACTGCCATTTGATGCCCGACTACACCGCGACAGGATCGAAGTATGGCAGTTCCGTTTGTAGTATGTCAATGTCGTTTTAACTACGTTGTCACTCCGTCTAATTACAGGAAGGGTTGGACGGCAAAAAATTTGAGCAGGCTCAAAGTTCTGGAGCACCTTTCCCGTCCTAACCCGTCCATTAAGTTCGTAAACAGATCGTGAAAGGTTGCTTATACGTTCACTCCGTTCGAAAACAGTTTAAGTCCGTTTTGCAACTAATTTCGGAACGGAGTGAGAACGAGTTTGGTGTGACGGGGGTATTACCTATAGTTGATAGTAATAAGAATGGGGCAAGTAGTAGATATAAATAGAGAGAGCTGGGACAAATGGTCAAACCCATCCACCTAATTAATGCCTATGTCAATGGTCAACCCCAACCACCCATTTAATGCCTAGGTCAATGGTTAAAATCAACCACCCTAAAAATCAATTTTTCCCTGGCCGGGGGCAGTCCACCCAATTAAGACTAATTTCAATGGTCAATCCCAACCAGCCTAAAAATCAATTTTTCCCTGGCCGGGGGCCAACCACCTAATTAATGCTAAGACTAAAGGTCAATCCCAACCAGCCTAAAAATCAATTTTTCCCTGGCCGGGGGCGATCCACCCAATTAAGACTCAGTTCAAAGGTCAAGGTCAAGGTCAAGGTCAAAAGGTCAAGGTCAAAGGTCAAAGGTCAACCAGCCTAAAAATCACTTTTTCCCTGGCCGGGGGCGGGCTTCGCATCCATCTACAAGTTTTTTAACCGTGTGTTTAACCAATTTAGGTCTTTATCTTAGCGTGCCCCCATAAATATATCTCCTGTAGGTTGAGAGAAGATATATTTTGTAAGTGATTAAAAATCGTCATACTCTACCTCAAGTGATGTTATAATGTTATAGCCGGATATATTTTTTCCTATTTTACCAACCAAATATGGTGTAATAAATAAAAAGTCACCAAACTCAAACTCTATATCTCTACCTACTAATTGAAGAAAATCTTTAATATACACATCTTTTTCAAACTTAATAACGTAATTATCCACATCATCAACAGTAAAAAATTCAGCACCAATAAAAACGCGATTAAAAATATATTCCATATCAATCTGTCTTTTTTTCCCTATCGAAATTATAAAAATAATAGGATAATTTACATCATTCGAAATGGGAGAATTTTTAATTTGGACAAAGGTGGTATTATACCTTATTTTTTCTAATCTTCCGCTCGAAGGAAACACAAAAATTTCGGAATCACTCCCATCATGAAATTTAAGTGGTTGTCTATCCGGAAGAAAGGGTTTTCCAATTTGGTGAATAAAATGGCACTGTATCATTGATTTTTGTTTTTTCCCGTCTATAATTTTTACAGTTTCTTCTGTAACTTTTTTTACATTTTTTTCGACTAGATCATCCACATACTCTCTATTCACCGCATCATTTTTACTAGTAAATTTTGTTTGGTACAAACCAATTCTATTCGCTGTTGCCAATTCACCTCTCGTAACATAGTTAACCTTACCACCTAACAATATAGCTACCTCATTTCCATCCAAATCAGTTACAATATTTGATTTAATAAATGCTTTGTCTCTTTCGATTTCATCGTCTACATATTTTTTATTTGCTGCTACTCTTTTACATCTTTGTTATAAAACTCTTTACCCTTATCCACCCACATTTTTTCGGGTTTTCTCTCCTTAAAAATACTCTTCAATGCTAAAGCAACGGATTTCCCCGTTTTGTCTTTTAATGGCACCAGATATCCGTATTTAGAAAAGATGTCAATAACAGCGAGAAGGTATTTAAAACCGCGATTAAACTTAGAAAATGCTTGCATGTCTACTAAATCCGCAGCCCATATTTTATCTATACCGTTTACTATAACTCTCCTTTTCTCAAATTTTCTTCTTACGGGTTTATGCAATTCTTCCGCTAAAATTTCTAAGTTTTTTTTACTCCCATTCCAAACTTCATCTTCGTTCCAATGAGTTTACTTACTAAACCCCTTTCCATCCTTTCCCTAATATTAGGATTGTAAATACCTTTTAACTCCGTTAACATATTTTTATCACACACCGCGTTTCTTGTAGCAGTGTCATTGTGTTGAAGATAGCAAACATCATGATGATAAGCGGCTTTATCAACACGGTTTATCGGTTTACTCCATTCCTTCGGTGTTAAATCAGGATTTAACCTTTTATCTAGTTTGGTACCTGGCCCCGTAAAGTTGTGTCCTTGTAGATGCATTTCAACGGGCAAATTATTTATAAATTTGTTTAAGATGCTACTCCCGGTGGTTTTTTTTTTTTTTTTATAAATTGCGTTTTAGTTATTCCACAAATAACGCATTTCCCCTGCATCATATTTCTTCCATTTTTAGAAACAGAATATTTTACATTGTTCGTATCCGTATGTTTTTTACATTTAACGCAATACATTTTTTTATATAAAAATAAAAAAAGTTATATAAAATGGATATTATAAACTTATCATGGAATGATGTATTATCAAAGAGATTTAATCACTCCCTTTTACCGAGAAGTATTAGCGGTTTAATTATAGGCAAATCAGGATGCGGTAAAACTACTTTATTGTTAAACCTTTTACTCAGACCAGGTTGGCTTGACTACAACGATTTGACTGTTTTCGGGAAAAGCCTTTTTCAACCGGAATACCGAATACTAAAAAAGGCATTTGAAGAAAAACTACCAAAAGAATGTATCTTAAAGTTGTTTAACATGCGTGATGAGATACAAGAACTAAACATTGTACCAACAGCTTTAGTTGAAGAATGGATTAAAACGATTAAAAACAAATCGGATATAAATTGCAACTTCTTTGAAAATGCGAGTGATGTGCCTGATCCGAGAGAGTTAAACTCGGAAAATAAAAATTTAATGATTTTTGACGATTTACTTTTAGAAAGGCAAAAAAAATGTGAGTGTTACTACATTCGAGGAAGGCATAGTAATGTTGACTGCTTTTTCCTCTCACAGAATTATTTTAGACTACCGAGACAAACTATTAGAGAAAACGCTAATTTTATTTGCCTTTTCCCGCAAGACCTAAAAAACATTAATCATATTTATAACGATCATGTAGGGGAAGATATGCCTAAGGACGAGTTTAGAAAGTTTTGTCAAAAGGCGTGGGAAAAACCTCATGGTTTTGCTATTATCGATCTAACCAGTAAAAAACATGATGGGAAGTACAGAAACGGTTTTGATAATTTTTATATACCAAAGTCAATATAAAAAATATTTTCGCTTTTTATAAAATGGAAAAGCTTTTAGAACAAATTGTAAAAAATACGGAACACAAAACATCATTTCAAATTATAGTAAGCGACAACAAAACACGTTTTAGAACGAGGTTTAATCCCCCAATTCAGCTAGAAAAGGATAGAGTATACGAAATAGCTTTAGTAAACCTCGAAACTTACTACTCTTTTCCAAACATTGATGAAACGAACAACACACTCGTTTATTCTCCAGACAATGGTACCTCATGGATTAAAATAAGAATACCTGAAGGAAGTTATGACCTTGTTGACATTAATGATACAATTCACCAAGAAATGAGAAAAAAGGGTCATTATGATAGAGTTAATGAAGAGTATCCTATTAACTTTTCTGCAAACACTAATACCCTAAAGTCTGTTCTTACACTAGAAGATGGTTACCAAGTAGATTTTAATCAACCGGGCTCCATTGCCAAAGTATTAGGATTTACTCGCGCTAAATATACGCAAGGATTTTACGAGTCAGAGAATGTAGTGAACATTCTTACCATAAATAGTTTGCTAGTTAACATAGATATTATTTCAGGAAGTTACGTTAATGGTTCGACAAAAAACACTATTTACTCTTTTTTCCCGAATGTTGCACCTGGATATAAGATAGTTGAGTCGCCAGTTAATTTAGTATTCTTACCAATAACATTAGATGAAATAGATAGCCTAGAGGTAAATATTACGGATCAAGATGGTAATTTACTAAATCTTAGAGGCGAAAATTTAACAATTAGGTTTCATATTAGAGAAGCGAGATGAGCTAAATAAAAAAATAGTTATATATAAAATGACGAGTTACACTAATGTTAAAGTAAATATATCGGAAGGAAAAAAGGAAAAGCTTCAACATGCTGTTAAAGCCGGTTGCTCAGCAACAAGTATTCGTTTAGGTCATGAAGATTTACAAGGTAATGATGTTTTAGCATTAACCAATTCACAAGCGAGAAAAATGGCTAAAGCCTATGAGGATGGTAAGGGTATAACTATTAGAATGTCCGCGAAACAACTTAAACATAACACGAAAATAGAAGGGGGTTTTCTCGGAATGTTAGCCGGGTTAGCTGCTAGAGCTTTGCCGATGCTCGCAAAAACCGTTTTACCAGCTTTAGGTGTTGGTGCTCTTTCTGGATTAGCCCAAACAGGTGTACAAAAAGCATTGGGATCTGGTCTTTACCTTAAAAAAGGAGGATGTGTTTGTCAAGTTGAAACTGACGGATGTGGATTATACTTAAAACCATACAAAGGTAAAGGATTAGCTTCCGTTGGTGATGGTTTGTATTTAAAGCAAGGAGGAAAAATGTATGATGGAAGAGGACTTTTACTCGGACCTAATAGTCCATTCGCTAATATCCCTATCTTAGGAGCTATATTATAAATATTATTTACGACAAATAAAAATGGATATTCATAAATTTGGCATAAAACCTAATATTACTACTCAACATAAAACTATATTTTGGAAACCTCATTTACGCGGAGTAAGATATCCTCCCTTAAAGCATGATCCTCTAAAATGGAAAATATACTCGCAAGTAGATATCAAGATTCCTCCTCGTGATGGCATGAGACTTTCGCTAGGATTTGGTTATATAACTACACGAGGAGTTGTAGTGATATCTGTTAGTAATAAATGGAAAGATAGTTTAACCATTCTTAATGGAGCACATCTTGATAATGAGGCTGATGATATCTTAGTCTACATTTATAATTTCTCGCAAAAACCTATCGAAATACCCGAGGGAGAGTTATTCTGTTATCTTTGCTTCCGAGCGTAAGCAAGGAAAAATATTTACAATCTTGAGATAAAAAAATTATTATTTTAATAAAATGGCAGATACAGATCAAAAACACCCTAATAAGATATATCCTCCGTTACCCAAAGAACGAAGTACCGCAAGCGCCCCACCTATCGAGATGGATTACAAAGGTCATTCCTATCGTTTTCAAAAAATATCTGAAGTACAAAAGTTTCTCGAAAATGAAATTCGAGAAAGAGAAGCTCTAGCCAAAAAGTATTTTAGAGCCGCGAGAATCGTTGACAACGTTGACACGGTTTTGATCACGGTAACCATGGCTTCAGGAGTAGGTGGAATCGGTTTACTATCTACTATTGTAGCTATTCCAGCAGTCATAGCATTAGAAGTAGCGGCTGCGGCAACCGGACTTCTTTCCATAGTAGGTAAAAATGTAGTAAGAAATTCGAGAACCAAGGCAGAAAAACATCAAAAGATTAAAATGATAGCTGATGCTAAGTTAGATACAATTGCTTCGCATATATCGAAAGCTTTAACTGACAATTATATCTCTGATGATGAATTCAAACTAATCATGGAAGAATTAGAAAAATATAAAAGCATGAAGGATGAGATACGTACCAAGATCAAGAAAAAGATATCTACCGAAAACGAAGAAAGCTTGATCGAAAGGGGGAGGCAAGAAGCGCGTGAGTCCTTTCGGAGGTTGGTTGAAAAGAATTCCTCGGCTACGATGTAATTTGCCTGAGATTCGATGTAAGTGTATTTGTGAAATAGGCGATACCTCGGACATGTAATATATAAGAGAATATTATATTAT
This sequence comes from Hippopus hippopus, assembly GCA_946811185.2. Lineage (NCBI taxonomy): Eukaryota > Metazoa > Mollusca > Bivalvia > Cardiida > Cardiidae > Hippopus > Hippopus hippopus. Next base: position 63,462,347 of record OX328099.1, on the reverse strand, counting down.
CCCAAAAACTGCGTTAAAAACTGCGTTAAAAAACTATTTTAGTAATTAAAAAAAATGTCTTTTTTAAAAATCGCTGATCCCGCAAAAAGGGATTTAATTGTAAAAGGGTATCTTGAAACTAGAAAGAGGATTCGAGATAATCTACTAGCGGAGAAAACGGGTGAACAAGAAATGCAAACCGATCTTGCAAAGTTTTTTAAACCTATTACAGAAAAGCAAAAAGCTACAGCGAGGGAGATTACGGAAGAACTTAAACCTATTAAAGAGGGTATCGAACAGTTACCGCAAGCTATTAAGTTTCCAGCCTTTCCTTCTATCACAGCTTATGATAAACCGTCAGAAGAAGATACACAATTTATTGGAGAAATAGCGGAAAAGTATTTAAGAAAGTTTGCTACTAAGTCTGAAGCTGATACAACGTATGGACTATACGATAGAAATGGTAATTTTTATATCGGTAACAAACCAGCTGGTATTATAGACAACAATATTTTTGTTGACGGTGAAGAATATGAAGGCATCCCCGGTCTATGGGAGTTAATCGTTTCTAAGAATCCGGATGATAATATTTATACGAATGAAGATTACGACAATTACGCGAGATTGATGTTAAAAACCAACACTCTTCATCGTAATAACGATCCGGAAAGTCAATATCCCAAAAGCAGTAAAGGACAAAAATGGAAAAGGGTACTCAAAACCATTTGGGATAATAGAGAGCATTTTGAGGGAAAGGGTATCATTGTTATCCCATCTGACCCTAACGCATTAATAGAAAGACTAGACCTGTTATTGGCAAGTAAAAAAGCGGGTAATACGGGTGTAAGAAACGGGTTAGTGAGCATTTGTGACGAATTAAAAAGGCAAGGTGTTTTAAATTCAAACGCTTATAATAATTTAATGTCTATACTATAAAAAATGATCATCGTTAAAAAACACGGATTTAAAAAAAAGTATTCATACGGTGGTACCGGAATCTTTGATAGCTTTGCTAACTTTTTAGCGAGGCTTTTTACTAGTAGCGCGGCTAAACAAATTGCGTCTTCTGCCCTCGATGTGGGAAAGAGTGTAGCTAAGGAAGGTGCAAAGAAAGCTTTAGAGGTTGGAAAAAGCGCGGTTGTAGATGTAGGAAAAAAAATTAGTTACGAAATTGTTGACACCAAAATCGAGGAAAATTTTACAAAAATATAGCGCAACGCCAACAACGACTCCTATCCCCGACGACACCTCCCGAGTCAAAACGCAAAACATTAATACATTAATAGATGGAAGTGCCATTGCTATTCAAGACTTAGTTAAAAGATTAAACGGTGGAGCAGGCATTAAAATAGTATGAAGAAAAATAAAAATTAATTTAAGAAATTATATTTATTATATAAAAAGAGAATGCCAGAATCAAAATTTAATCGTGTAGATTATAAAAAAATATAATACTAGTTCTATTACTATACTAGGTGCGCTTTTAAACCTAAATGATTGTGAAATCCTCGAAGTTAATAAAACGAAATACGGTTATAAAAAAGCTGTTGTGAAGTTATCTCCCGAAAAAGTAATCGAAATGAAAGAGATTGAGGAAAAGGTGAATAGACTTTTACAAAAGTGGGGTATAACTGCAATAACACTCGTATACGGTAATAGAGTTTATCCTAAAAGTAAAATGGATATCGCGAGAAACTCCAAACAAGTTGGGTCCTATAGCATTAAACTTGAAGGTGTGTTTGTTAATGAAAAAAATAAGTCTTTCCCCCAGCTTTGGTTAAAAATTTAAGTAACGCAATTATAATTTTTTTATTTAAAATTATAATTGTTATTATAAAATAGACATTTTAAAAATTACCGAACCAATTTTAAATAATGATGTTATTGATGAATATGAACATCGTGAGTATGAACCAATCATGGGTTCCAATCTCAACAACTTAGGGGGGGATATTACAATTAGTATCGAAACCCAAGATATTTTTACTCATCCTAGTGAGAGTTATTTACTTATTACGGGTAATTTATTAAAGAATGATGGAACAGTTTACGATGCTAACACCGATGTTTCTTTAACAAACAATGGTCTCATGTATCTTTTTAAAAATATTTCGTATCAACTTTCAGGTAAGGAGATTGAATCCATAAGAGATTCCGGCCAGGCTACTACAATGATTGGTTTGTTAAAATATCCGGATGATTTTTCTAAATCACAAGGGTTAAATCAATGTTGGTATAAGGACACCAACACCGCTGCAAGTACTAATCCTGCTGATCCTGATACCTTTAACTTGGGTTTTAAAATAAGAAGAGATTATATTATTAATAATCCTAATCCAAGAGGTAGCTTTAGCTTCATAGTTCCATTAAAACATATATTTGGTTTTTGTGATGATTATGATAAGATATTGTATGGAATGAAGCAAACTCTCATCTTGACAAGAAATGACAATGATGATGCTATTTTTAGAGATATTGCTGATCCTCCTCCTAATCCTGATCCAAATGTTGGTAGAATTAATTTACTTAAAATATCTTGGTTTATGCCACACGCGCTACCCGCAGATAGAGAGAAGATGGAACTTTATAAAATTATCGAGAAAAAAGAAAAAATACCGGTTGGATATAGAATGAGGCAGTGCAGCAATACCGCGGTTCCGCAGGCAATATCATTTAGCTGGAGACTCGGAGTTAAATCATCTCCCGAGGTGCCGCGTTTTATTATTGTTGGCTTTCAGACTGGAAAAATTGGTAGTCAGGGACAAAATCCAGCCATATTTGATAATGTAAACGTTAAAAATATTTATGTCACGTTAAATTCTACTAAATACCCTGCGGTTGACTACAATCTTTCATTCGCTGCGAACCAATTTAGTAAAGCGTATGGTGACGCTGTTCTATTTAGATCTAAGTTTTATAAGATGTGTGAATTGATGTCAAACCCTAACATTACTCCTCCAGATTATAAAGCCCTTTATCCTTTGTTTGTGTTTGACGTTTCCAAACAGAGTGAGAGATTAAAATATTCTACTACTGATATTCAAATTAAGGCAGATTTTACTGAAAATGTACCTGCAAACACCATAGCATATGCTGTTGTTATTAGTGATAGGTTAATTAACTTCCAGTCTGATGGAAATAAAATGAGTGTAATTTTGTATTAAGTTAAAATATTTTATTTATATAAAAAAAATGATAAAGGCTACAGATTTAAAAAAAATTCTTAAAGAAAATAATATAAATTTTTATGGATACTGGGATAAAAAGCGGTTAGTTGAGTTGGTGAAAGAACATGGATTGTTACCAGAGGAGCCACCTAAAAAAGAAAAAAGCAAAGACCCTAAGTTTGATAGATTAAAGATTATTATGCGTAATCCTAAAAAAGTTAGTTTAGAGGATGTTGAAACTGGCGAAATAAAAACCTTTCCATCAATTTATAAGGCGAGTAAATTTATAGATCGATCCCCGCAAACGATTGAGCATTGGAATGGGAGAACTTGGAATAATAAATATGATATTAACATTCATTAATTTTATTACGATAATGGCGAATTCGTAATAAAATTAATTTAAGATTTTTATTTCTTTTATATAAAATGGAAAGCGATGATTATAATATATATACCGTAAGCGGTTTAAAAAATTTGGCGAGGCTTAGAGGAATCCGGGGGTTCTCTAGGCTTAGAAGAGCCGATTTAATTGAACGTCTAATTAATCCCCCACCTCCTAGCCTTGCTGATCAATTCCGAGGATCCACAGTAAAAGACTTAAAACGAGAAGCTAAGTCTAGTGGAATCCGGGGATACTCTAGACTTAGAAGATCCGAATTAATCGACCTTCTAAGTAATCGGAGAGGGTTGCTATTAGACTATAATATCGGTAATCTTAGGGCCCCGGTATTGCAACCAACGCCTTACACACCACCCTCTGTCTTCGCCAGAGAAGAACCCCCAGCACCAGCACCAGTTACAGACGCAACTGACGAGTTGATAAAATATTTAGATAGCATTAAGGAAATTCCGAGAAATATATCGCCTAGGATAGAAGCTTTAAAAAGAAAAATAAAAGAGTTATATAAGGATAAAGGTGAAATTGAGATTGAAGAAGGACCATCGGCACTTGGTGGATTTACCAGAGAATATCTTATAAGAGGTGAATCTTACACACCGGAAGAATTACTCGATTCGGCTAAAGAGAAATTAACCGATGTTATGAGAAGGAATCGTCAAACAAAAGTTAAACTCGTTATGGTATGTATGATGAAACACTCTAGAACGAAAGAATTAAAAGTTATGAATTTTGGTCACGGTTATCCAATCGCTAATTTAGATGGGGATGATGTCGATGAAATGTACGAAGACATGGCGAGTGACATATTAGATGAAATTGCGGAAAAAGAGATGCAAGAAGATTATTGGAGAGTTCTTTACGTAGTCGATTTAAGATTGCACACAGTATCGTTTAACCCAATAAGAGGTAGATCTTGGTTCCCAACTCCTCATAAAATAGCGATTACAAAAAGCGTTATTAATCCGAAAAATATAAATGATGATAAATGTTTCGTGTATTGTATTCTTATAGCTTTGAACCCGACGGATAAACATCCTGAAAGAATCGAAAGACTAAGACCATAATTAAACGATATAAATATGGAAGGGATCGATTACCCCGTATCCCTTCACGATATAACTAAATTTGAGAAACAAAATCCCTCGATATCGGTATCAATTCACGGATATAATGATGGTGTTTATCCGCTTAGTATAAGTAAAGAAGTTTATAAAAGAGAACATCATATTAATCTTTTGCTTCTCGAGAAGGACGGTAAAAAACATTATTGTTTAATTAAAAATTTGAGTAAATTGTTATCTAAACAAATATCCGATCATAACGGTAAAATTTATATTTGCGAAAGGTGTTTAAATCATTTCCAAACGGGAGAAACTTTAAATAAACATTTAGAGTATTGTGACGAAAAAGATGTTTGTAGAATAGACATACCCGAAAAGGGTACCGAGATATATTTTAAGCATTTCTATAAACAACAGAGACACCCATTTACGATTTACGCGGATATGGAGTGCACGTTAGAAAAGAAATACGAAAATAAAGGTAACACTACGAGGGTAATTAATGCGCATAACATTTCGGGATATTGTTTTTACGTTAAATCGCTTTACGAAAATGTTTACCCCTCGAGGATTTTCCAATATTCCGGCGAAAATGCGTCTAAGAAATTTATAGAGGATTTAGAAAATGTTATAAGAGAAATAGATAGGGTACCAACGAGGGAAATGATTTTTAAACTTCACGATAAAAGAGAGTTTAATAAAGCGAGAAATTGTTGGATATGTGGAGAGGCATTTACAAAAGACACAAAAAAGGTGAGAGACCATTGTCATTTTACCGGAAAGTTTAGGGGAGCCGCGCACAATGAGTGTAATTTAAAATATAGAAGACCTACTTTTACCCCGTATTCTTTCATAATTTTAGTAAGTACGACGCTCATTTATTTATAAGAGATTTAATGAGTACACCCGGTGAAACGAGTTGTATACCGACAAACAAGGAAACGTATATAAGCGTGTCTAAAAAGGTGCCGATAGAATACGACGTTAAAGATAAAAAAACAGAAAAAGAAATAAAGAAAATTAAAACGCACGAGATTAGATTCCTCGATAGTTTAAAATTTCTAGGTAAAAGTTTAGACGAATTAGCTAGCACCTTAGCTAAGGAAGAAAAGACTAATCTCGCGAAATATTTCGAGGAGGAAAAGCTCGAATTGGTCTCACAAAAAGGTATATTCCCGTATGAATGGTCTGATAACCTTAGTAAATTAGAGGAAACGAAGTTACCCAGGCAAAGAGAATTTTATTCGAAGCTTAAATGTAGCGGAATTAGTAAGGAGAATTATCAACACGCATTAAATGTATGGAAAACATTCGAGATGAAATCTTTTAAAGATTACCACGATTTATATAATAAGACCGATGTTTTACTTTTGGCGGATGTCTTCGAAAATTTCAGGAATGTTTGCTTCGATAATTACGGGTTAGACCCATCTTGGTTTTATACGGCACCTGGATTAGCTTGGGAGGCAATGTTAAAAACTACTAAGGTAAAATTAGAATTATTATCGGACTCTGACATGATTTTATTTATCGAAAACGGAATAAGAGGAGGTGTCTCGACTATTTTTAAACGATACGCGAATACAAATAATGTATATATGGATGAGAAATATAACCCGAGTGAACCATCTAAATTTATTACTTATTTGATGCGAATAATCTCTATGGTTGGGCAATGAATCAAAAACTTCCCACTGGTAATTTTAAATGGATGGATGATTTAGAAAATTGGCGAAGTCAGCCTTGTATATTAGAGGTAGATTTAGAATATCCTAAAGAATTACACGATTTACACAATGATTTCCCATTAGCTCCTGAAAGATTAAAGACTGGTAAAGTTAAAAAACTTATACCTAATTTATACGACAAAACTAAATATATACTACATCGCGAAAATTTAAAGTTATATTTAAGTTTGGGTCTAAAGCTTAAAAAGATTCATAGAGGGTTAACTTTTGATGAGAGTGAATGTTTAAAACCTTATATCGATAAAAATACTAGCCTAAGAGCGAGAGCTAAAACCGCATTTGAAAAGGATTTCTTTAAACTTATGAATAATTCCGTATTTGGTAAGACTATGGAAAATATTAGGAATAGAGTAGATATAAAATTAGTTAGTACCAGGGAAAAAGCGGAAAAATTAGCCGCTAGACCAAATTTTTACGATATAACTATCCTCGATGAAAATTTATGTATAATTCAAATGAAAAAACAGCGTTTACATTTTAATAAACCTATTTATGTAGGAATGTGTATTTTAGATTTAAGTAAGGTATTGATGTATAACTTCCATTATAATTATATTAAAGATAAATATGACGAAAAAGTTAAACTTCTTTTCACTGATACAGACAGTTTAATGTATGAAATAGAAACGGAAGATTTTTATAAGGATATTAGCGACGATGTTAAAGATTGGTTTGATACAAGTGATTACCCACCTGAACATCCTTCAGGTATTCCCACAGGATTAAATAAGAAAGTTGTAGGTATGTTTAAAGATGAGACAAGTGGTAAGATTATTGAGGAGTTTGTAGGCCTCAGATCTAAGCTATACTCTTATAAAATGTGTGATGATGAGGAGGAGAGTAAAAAATGTAAGGGAATTAAAAGGAATGTAGTAAAAGCATTTATTAAACATGATCATTATAAAGAGTGTTTGTTCGAAAATAAGACGCAATTAAGGAAAATGGTAGTTATTAGGAGTCATAAGCACGAGTTGTATACTGAAGAGGTAAATAAAGTCGCCTTCAGCGGAAACGATGATAAACGCTATATCCTCGAGAACAATATCGATACGTTAGCATGGGGGCACGCTAAGATAAAGACCTAAATTGGTTACACACACGGTTAAAAAACTTGTAGATGGATGCGAAGCCCGCCCCCGGCCAGGGAAAAAGTGATTTTTAGGCTGGATGACCTTTGACCTTTGACCTTGACCTTTTGACCTTGACCTTGACCTTGACCTTTGAACTGAGTCTTAATTGGGTGGATCGCCCCCGGCCAGGGAAAAATTGATTTTTAGGCTGGTTGGGATTGACCTTTAGTCTTAGCATTAATTAGGTGGTTGGCCCCCGGCCAGGGAAAAATTGATTTTTAGGCTGGTTGGGATTGACCATTGAAATTAGTCTTAATTGGGTGGACTGCCCCCGGCCAGGGAAAAATTGATTTTTAGGGTGGTTGATTTTAACCATTGACCTAGGCATTAATTGGGTGGTTGGGGTTGACCATTGACATAGGCATTAATTAGGTGGATGGGTTTGACCATTTGTCCCAGCTCTCTCTATTTATATCTACTGCAAGTTGTCTCAGAATTTGGGGCGAGTTGTCTTTTGAAGGTGGGGCGAGTTGTCTTGGGGCGAATTTTTTGTGGGGCGAGTTGTCTTTGGGGCGAGTTGTCCTGCACCCGACAAATGATACTAGTTTCATGGCGGCAACTGATTCGCGAAACTTTCGATCTGAGCATGTAATTTGTTTATGAAGTCGAATAAAGATTTCATCAGCGATTTAAATCTCATGTCAGCAGCAGATTGACAAAAACAAGCAGCAAGTTGTGAAAATAGTACCCTGTAATTCAGTGCTTCAGAATTCTAGAAGACGAGTCAAGTTGTAAAATAAAAGTTCTTACTTGTTATTATTGTGCCTTAAAGATTCTACCCTCTGAAAGCAAACCTGAGTCGGTTATACGTACAGTTTTATGACAAATAGAGTTTTTTTTAGCTCACATGAGTAGAAATTAAGACCCAGTTTGGACTTTTCTTAAGTAGCCGCACTGCCAAGTCAAATGCAATTTCTTGTATATAACTTTACTTCTCATGTAAAGTGAAAGTTAGTTATCTGCTTTAAGCCTTTGTCTTAGTAGCTATTTTTAAACAGGCAACCTTATGCAAATAGTATGAAGTTTCGTAAAAATGGAAACGGGTGAATATATTACTGATGGATGACTACAGAATTCGACTACTACTACCACTACTACTACTACAACTACTACCACTACTTGTACTTAATTAGTCTACACTAGTAAAGGTAATGTCTGTTCACATGACACACTTAGAATACGAAGAATAACAAAAATATGCTGTAATTTTTTGCATGACGTCCAAAGGTTGTGAAAAAGAAATTTTACTTACCCTTATTTAGTCTGGGGGTTTTAAGTAATTAGTCAAATTATTTTTCTCAATTTCTTTTTTCGACGCAGCTGAATGATCTTACTTTAGTTCAATCAGCCTTGCACCGTGTTTTATTGTATCATGTGTTTTTTCAGTACCCATGAAACATTGACATAACGTTACTCCTTACATAGTTGCACTCCTTTCTATGTTCTAGTATGAAAACTGTACAAAGATAATTTTATTTCTACATAAAAAAATGACAACATAAATGCATTATACATGAGATAAAATGGACATGATAATGAAACTATGTCAAACTATATTTAAATCTACGGGATGACACACACACACAAAAAAGGTTATGCATCCCTTATTTCCATTTTGTTCATTCTGTAGATGATTTTATAACTGATAAATTTCTAATATATATTCAATGCTTTTTATCTACCAATATTGATATTTCGCTCACAAAAGAAACTACTTTCACGTTCACTGGTTTAAATCATTGACCTTTTTGTGAGGTGAATGCTATTTTTGTGTACATGCATACAAGAAAGAATGTATCTTGTGCAATAGACGACTTTTCCCATGCGTTTTAAGAAATTCACAATCATCTTGAATAAACAGCCTATTTGACAACAATAAGTACTTGGGCATATTTAGGTGACAAATTGTTCTAAATTGCTAGCATGAAATACGGTTCGATATTCAAATCTACATTATATTTCATGCACAGTCATTATGCCCGTACAGATATTTTAGCAAATTTGCTGCTAGCATGAATTTCAGTTCGATAGTCATAACTACATTCGATTTCATGCATCATCTATTGCTAGTAAAGAAATTTTAGCAATTCTGCTGCTAGCATGAAATTCAGTTCGATATTCAACCCTACATTCGATTGCATACATAGTCGTTATGCCAGTACAGAAATTTAAGCGAATCTGCTGCTAGCGTGAAATTCAGTTCGATTTTCAAATCTACATTTGATTTCATATAGATCAAAATGCCAACACATAAAAATAGGGGAATCTGCTGCTAGCATGAAATTCAGTTCGATATTCAAACCGACATTAAATTTTTACATATCCTCCGTATGCCCCTACATAAAAATACGCGAATCTGCTGCTGGCATGATATTCATTTTGATATTCGAATTGACATTTGATTTCATACACCATCGATATGCTCATACATAAAAACAGGCGAATCTACTGCTGGCATGATATTCATTTCGATATTCAAATCGACATTCGATTTCATACACCATCCATATGCCCATACATGAAAAAACGCGAATCTGCTGCTAGCATGAAATTCATTTCGATATTCAAATCGACATTCGATTTCATACACTATCCTTATGCCCATACATAAAAAAACGTGAATCTGCTGCTGGCATGGTATTCATTTCGATATTCAAATCGACATTCGATTTCATACACCATCCATATGCCCATACATAAAAAAACGCGAATCTGCTGCTGGCATTGTAGTCATTTCGATATTCAAATCGACATTCGATTTCATAAACCATCCATATGCCTATATATAAAAACAGAAGAATCTGCTGCTGGCATGACATTCATTTCGATATTCAAATCGACATTCGATTTCATTCACAATCCTTATGCCCATATATGAAAAAATGCGAATCTGCTGCTGGCATGATATTCATTTCGATATTCAAATCGACATTCGACTTCATACACCATCATGATGCTTATACATAAAAAAAAAAACGCGAATCTGCTGCTAGCATGAAATTCATTTCGATATTCAACTCTACATTCGATTTCATAGACCATCCATATGTCTATACATGAAAAAACGCGAATCTGCTGCTGGCATGATATTCATTTCGATATTCAAATCGACATTCGATTTCATAGACCATCCATATACCCATACAGGAAAAAACGCGAATCTGCTGCTGGCATGATATTCATTTCGATATTCAAATCGACATTCGATTTCAGAGACCATCCATATGCCCATACATGAAAAAACGCGAATCTGCTGTTGGCATGATATTCATTTCGATATTCAAATCGACATTCGATTTCATAGACCATCCTTATGCCCATACATGAAAAAACGCGAATCTGCTGCTGGCATGATATTCATTTCGATATTCAAATCGACATTCGATTTCATAGACCATCCTTATGCCCATAGATGAAAAAACGCGAATCTGCTGCTGCCATGATATTCAGTTCGATATTCAGATCGACATTCGATTTCATAGACCATCCATATGCCGATACATGATAAAACGCGAATCTGCTGCTGGCATGATATTCATTTCGATATTCAAATCGACATTCGACTTCATACACCATCATGATGCTTATACATAAAAAAAAAAACGCGAATCTGCTGCTAGCATGAAATTCATTTCGATATTCAACTCTACATTCGATTTCATAGACCATCCATATGTCTATACATGAAAAAACGCGAATCTGCTGCTGGCATGATATTCATTTCGATATTCAAATCGACATTCGATTTCATAGACCATCCATATACCCATACAGGAAAAAACGCGAATCTGCTGCTGGCATGATATTCATTTCGATATTCAAATCGACATTCGATTTCAGAGACCATCCATATGCCCATACATGAAAAAACGCGAATCTGCTGTTGGCATGATATTCATTTCGATATTCAAATCCACATTCGATTTCATAGACCATCCTTATGCCCATACATGAAAAAACGCGAATCTGCTGCTGGCATGATATTCATTTCGATATTCAAATCGACATTCGATTTCATACACCATCCTTATGCCCATACATGAAAAAATGCGAATCTGCTGCTGGCATGATATTCATTTCGATATTCAAATCTACATTCGATTTTATAGACCATCCATATGCCTATACATGAAAAAACGCGAATCTGCTGCTGGCATGATATTCATTTCGATATTCAAATCAGGATTCATTAATTTTCGTAACTATCCCTTGAGTTTGAAAAAAAAGCGAATTTACTGCGGCATGAAATTCAACTCATCCGCATATTCATTTCGATATTGAATATCGAACTCCGATTATCGAACTTACTGCCAACTTCACACACCCATGTACTAAACCATGCAAGTCATTGCGTAATATGGATCCATTTTGTCTAAAAACCTGGCTGAATCATAAGGCAGAACGGTCCGTTGACATACAGAAAATTTACCTACAACAAAATGTGTCGACTCATGTCAACCTGCGCGGACTGCACAGACTGACATGGCCGATACATGTACTTTTAGCAGATTCATTAAACCACCTTTTCACAGAGCATGTCTCATTTTCTCTTTGTAAGTGCTGACTTAGAATGTTGCAGTTTATTTGTATGGGAACATTTCGTGTCAAGCTTTACACTGAAATAAATTAATACGATTACTTTATATCACTAATATCGACCAGGCATTCGTTGGAATGTCATGACTTGAAGAAACCACACACACCAGAATGGCGGAACAGATGATTTGTTGTCTTGATGCATTACCTTCTCAAACAAACTTGTTGCAGATGACATTCAAAACACTTTTCAAACAAGAGGGCCATGGTGGCCCTGAGGTCGCTCACCTGAGCCTTTTGAACAAACATGACACATTTCCAGTCTCTTCCGAGATAATATGATAAATATTCTAACAAATTGGACTAAAGATGTGGCCTCTAGAGTGTGCACAAGCATTTTTCTAGAATTTGTCTAGGTGACCTACTTTTTAGCACAACATGGCACAAGTTCAAACTTGTAGATATTAACAAAACAAACATTTTGACAACCTTTCATGAGTGTTGGTAAGAAAATGTGGCTTCTAGAGCGTACACAAAGTTTTTAAGATCTGACTTGGTGACCTCCGTTTTAGCTGCACATGGCCCATTTTCAAATCCGTCCAAGATATCACCAAGACAAACATTCTGAGCAATTTTCATAAGTGTTGGACAAAAACTTGTGCTTTCTAGAGCGTACACAGGCTTTTTTTTCCCCAGATTTGGCATTGTGAGCCAGTTTATGACCCGATGTGACCCACTTTTCCAAGAAACCACCAAGACAAACGTTCTGAGTAGTAATCATGAGTATTTGACTGAAAATATGGCCTTTAGAGCATAAACCAGGTTTTTCTAAGATTTGACCTGGTGAATTTGTTTTTGACCAGACACGGCCGATTTTCAATTTTATCCTTAAAAAACATAAAGCAAACATTCTGACGAACAAAAAATGTGGGCTATAGAGTGTACACAAGCTTTTTCTAGAATCTGTCCTAGTGACCTACTATTTAATTCCCCTTGACCCATTTCAAAACTTATCCAATATATCATCAAGTTTCATGTATATTTAACTGAAACGTTGCCTATGAAGCGTACACAAGGTTTCTCTAAAATATGACCTAGTGACCAAGTTTTTGCATCCATATGACGTATTTTCATACTCGTTTGAGATTTTATCAAGACAAACATTTTGACAAAGTTTCATGAGTATCAGACTGAAAATGTGGCCTATACTGTGTGCACAAGCCTTTTCTAAGATTTGTTCTCTGACCTCCTTTTTACCCAAAATGACCCAATGTCAAAGTCGTCTGTGATATCATGAAGACATTCTGACCAAGCTTCATGAATACTGGACCTCAGATGTGATCTCTAGAGCGTAGACAAGGTTTTTCAAGATTTGACCTGGTGACCCGACTTTTAATCCTGGTGTGATTTAGTTTTGAACTAGTTCAAGATATTATCAAGACAAATATTCTGACCAACTTTCATGAGTATTGGACCGAAAATGTGGCCTCTAGGGTGTACACAAGGTTTTTCTAAAATTACACCTACATTACACCTACGATCACCTAAATTTTTGCCTGATGTGACCCATCTTACCCTCATCAAGGATATCATCAAGACAAACATTCTGACCACTTTTCATGAGTATTGGACCGAAAATGTGGCTTTTAGAGCGTACACAAGGGTTTTTTTTCTAAAATTTGATCTAGTGAACTACTTTTTCACCCAACGTGACCCATATTCAAAGTCGGCCGAGATTTTATCAAGACAAACATTCTGACCAAGTTTCATGAGTATCGGACTGAAAATGTTGCCTCTAGAGCGTACACAAGGTAAAAGTTGACCACGCACGACAGACGACGCACGACGAACGACGCACACAGCACCATCATAAAAGCTCACCTTGAGCAATTTGTGCTCAGGTGAGCTAAAAACATTTCTGTACAAACAACACAAAATAACTCTAACTTGAAGCAGACGACATTTAAAACAAGTTTTCAAAAAGCATGTACACGTATACAAACAGCAAAAAATACCTCTATACCATACAGTCCTAATTTTTATTGATCTTATTAGAGAAGGGTTTGGAAAAAAATGTGGGAAAAGTAGGAAATGCTGGTGACCGGCACTTTTAACCTGCACCTTTTCCTTTTCCCGCAAGTTTTCTATCCTTTTTAAGGCGAATCTCTTAATTTTAGTCACACCGATATTGTCTCCATATTTTCATAAATTTTCTGCTGAGGGAAATTGGCTGCTAAAGGCATTTGTTAATTTAGTTTTCGAAACCATTAACGAATCGAAATGTTACTCTTTAACCTTCACACCATTTAACTTTTTATCAGACGATCAGTGCGAAAGCATCTCGAAAGGTAGGTAATATACTGACGTCCATAAAAACCGTCGGCAGTGGGCTCAAAACAACATTGGAAGACGTTGGCGTGATGTGGTCTTCAGTAACGAATCCCGTTTTAACCTCTCCTGTGCCGACGGACGGGTCCGCGTTTACCGTCGACGTAATGAACGGTACACCCAAAGTTGTGTTCTGGAGCACAACCGTTTTGGTGGTGGTGGTATAATGGTTTGGGCAGCAATAAACCACAGATTTAGAACTGACCTAGTGGTTATTAATGGTAAATTAAATGCCAGACAGTATGTAAACCAAGTTCTTCGTCCTGTTTCCCATGTTTCAGCAACGCCGTAGCCTTACATTTCAACATGACAATGCGCGCCCCCACACGGCAAGATTTACCAGAAACTTTCTCATGGCCAATAATATTGCCGTGCTGCCATGGCCTGCTAACTCTCCCGATTAAAACCCAATCGAACACATGTGGGACATCCTTGGACGTCGTTTACGTCGACGTAACCCACAGCCGCAAAACGTCCAAGAACTGACAAATGCTCTTCGTGAAGAGTGGGCTAGCATTCCACGCTACCTCCTGCGTAATCTCTGTGGGTCCATGGGACGGCGTCTTCAGGCTCTGATAGCAACTCAAGGAGGCCATACACGGTATTGATGAATTTAAGGGGGTGAGTTTGTTGAAATGGCTGTTAAATTTGTGTAATATTTAGCTAAACGCTTGTGTCATGTGATGTGTGTAGAAATATTGACAAAGTCCATTTTTAAATTACAAAATCATGCATTCGATATTTAATTCATGAAATATGACGCGGCCAGTGCACCTATCCATGCTTTCCTGGTGTTTCTTTTACCAGTACTCCGCACGATATCCTCCTTAAGCCACTGGCTGCTTTCCCACATAACCATGGTCGAAACAATGATCAGCGGTGAGAGAGGAATGAATCCTGTCGCAATGACTATCCTCAATCCTTGGAAAGAAATTGGCCGAGCCGGGAATCGATCCAGCGACCCCCTGTCCTTGAGTCCTGTACACTACCGACTGCACTACCGGGGCTCGGTTGGAGGAAAGTGAAGCAGAAAGTGTGATTTCTCTAAAGAGCAACCTGAACTGCCTTTTTCAATAGTTAAACCCTCAAAGCGATAGGCGACAATTGGGGCTTTTGTCGACGGCATAGATCAAGATCGAACTGCACAGAACATGCAGTTTGATATTGGATCTATGTCGTCCGCTTGAATAGTGAAGCATGTAAAATAAAAAAATCTGTCAGAGTTAAAAGTAGATTGTATCTTCAACATTGTATTTTTGACATGCAGAAAATTTAGCAATTGTACAAAATTTCTATCCATGTCAGCGGGTTGCTCAGGCTGACACGAGTCGATATCTTTTATTTAAGGAATGAAGAGAACTTTTTTTGTTTTCATGGAGGTATGAAAAAAAAACCTAATCTCACTTTTGTATGAAACCGCAAAAGTGTGATTAGGTTTTGTTTTCATACCTCCATGAAAACAAAAAAAGTTCTCTTCATTCCTTATAATTCAATATCACAGACAACAAATATGCACTTAAATTTACTCTAACTGCTTTTTTTTGTAAATCCAACATTGCGTATTTATTTTATTTAATAGACCTTGAGCCACCAATAGACCCCCCTCCCACCCCCCCCCCCCCGGGGGAATTTTCGGCACTATTATTTTCTGAAGCCCCAATGTCTCCTGAGCACTTTGTCAAAGTCTGCCACCGTAGGCTGGCAAGTGGGGCTTTTGCGAGTTATAGAGGTCAAAGGTCATCAAGTGCACTGGTGCATACGAGATATCAATGAATAGCAGTTCAGGTTAAATTTTCATTTCATTTTCTACATTTTATATATCAGAAACATGTTCAGATGAGTTTATAAACTCATATCTTTAGTCAAAACAGCTGTTTTACACAAATAGAAGCAATTTTGTTTGAAAAGTACTGAGAGAACTGTTCGTGCCCACGTTTGTGATGGTAAAATGGCTGGTACCCAAAATCATATTCATAGCATACAAAGTCATCAATTATGATCTTAGTGACACAGAATTGATTCCATGACAAACATTGTGCTTTACCAATATAATTTATCCTATCTATAAGCTGTTTCATCGAAGGAAATCAGAGTATTAATAGTTACAAATGTTGAGCTTTTTTTAAAATCTTACGCTATTTGCTAGAATTTAAGATATCTTTTGCTGTTGACCCATAAGAACTCATTGACGTCAGGATTGCATTTATCGTTTCTATAATCAACAGTAATTTGCAACATTGATTGGTATTGTACTAAACCCAGTGAATAAAGTTGTGTAGATCTTTTTCCTCATAGAGTTCGAGACTAATATGAAGCTGCCTTTCATTGAAATGATAACAGTGATGTTTACAACATATCATTCCATGCTATATGAAAATCTAACCACTATCACCCAATTTGACCACAGTCATGAAGTCAACATTGATATCATCTTTCTCATTGCTTGGTTAGAATATATTTCAATATGTTAACTAAATCATTGCTGTGATTTATACTCTATATTATTCTATACACGTACTGTATGTCTGTGACATGGGGAAGTACCCAGTAAACATTGTGAAAATTCAATAGCATTTCTGTTCTGTTCACAATATGACATTTTACCACAATTGAAAAATATCAAAATGTGCGCAAAAAGGGCATACATAAAACCATTTTTGAAACACTCTAGGTTTGTTATTCTCTAAATGATTCCAAGGTAGCATTTCGCAAAACTGAATCTACTTTTGTCGAACTACAGAGACTTCCCTTCACAGCATAGACTTTGCAAATGAGAAATCAGGTCAGAAAAGAAGAAACTGTCTCCCCATTACATCACTGATCGTTTCTTGCTACAGATGGGCAATTATTGGTGCATCACTTATATGGAATAGCACAGTAAAATGAAATCTATCATTTGTAATATGGGAAACAAAATCCTGGAAGTAACAATAAGCCCATGGTCATGATACCAGATGCAAAAAAAAATGTTCATCTGTTCATGCACAATACTAAAGTTATGCTGATATTGGATGAGGTTGAACTAAGCATAGTTTAAGTATATTGCAGGAGGCATTTTCTTTTTGACATACGACAGGTACCTTTATGTACATGTTTGATAGAAAGAGAGGAAAACAAAACTCATGCCTAGGCCTTTTGCCCAGAGCAGAAATAAGGAGAGTCACTAATCAACTATCAAACAAGGTAAATGATTACTGGCCAGCTAAAATATCAAAAAAGCTTCTGTCTCTCCTAAATGTGTACAATATCAAACAAAAGACTAAAAAAAATTTTTTTTTAATTTACACAGATTATATTAGTAGATTATAAAATGGTCATCCTAGCGATTTTAAATTTTTAAAAAAATTCTAAATCTAAAATAAAATATCCAGTAAAATGGTTAACGCTTTTAAATTTTTGCTAATTTTTTAATTTTTTTTAAATTTTTTTATAAAATACGCCAGTTTGCCCATACGATTTTCTTTAAAAATCTATTTCCTCATAATTCTAAAGAAAATAAATTTCCCATAATCATTATCCCACTAACCAACGCATCGATTAACAACGGTGCTCACTAACCAACGCATCAACTAATATATATCATGGCCCCCATGTGTCAACGCAAGATAAGTCTATGCATGAGGGACTATATAATTACTATATCCATTTTACCATAAATTAAAAAAAATAAATTAATGGATAAAATTTTTTGAATTTTTTAGATTTTAAGTCATAAAATAATTCAAAATGGAACCGTTAAAAGAGTTTTTAAAAGAGTTAAACTTAGATAAAAATAAAAGTTTAATAAAGTCTATAGATAATATGGAAGAAAATTTAATAAATGTGGATATAGTTAAAGATAAATTTAAAAATTTAATTTCAGATAAAGAATCATTAGCGAGATTTGCTATACTTTTAGCTAATTATGCAAATACTATTCTAGATTCTATAGGCCCTGAAATCAATCAATATGGAGATATAAAACTGCAAATTTTTTCTCAACTTCATATGAGAAAAAATACATCTAAAAAAGATTTAAGAAACGAAGTTAATGTACATTTAGGAATTAAATTAGATAAGAAATTAACTAGAAACCAATTAATATACAACTATGTGATGCAAGTTTTTGAAAAGAATGATAAAAAAGAATCAATAAGATGTCCAGGCGTTTGTAAAATAAGAAGAAATAACGTAACATATGCAGAAGATATACATAACCTAGAAAATAAAGTATTAAGAAGTATTATGATTTAAATATAATTTAATCAGTAAAATTAAATTATATTTTATAATGCCACCAAGCTAAAGTATCGATCTTGTCTTTCAAAACAAACCTTTTGTCATCACTTGCCCCTAACGCTTTTTTATTTAACTTTTCAGTATATATATTATGCCCCCTACTTCTTAAAACACTCATCTCTCTATACTGATCCTTTTCTATAAGCAAACACTCTTTGAAATTATTAAAACTTATCTCTTTCTTAACAACTGATTGTTTAACACCTTTACATCTTTTATCTTCTATACCATCTAAAGTTTTATAAGAATACATTTTTGCTCCAAGGCCAACAAACTCAGTCATAATTTTACCACCTAACTCATCTTTAAACATTCCAACTACTCTAGCATTACAATCATTTTTTAAGAAATGGTCTTTTGGATAATTGCTTGTATCAAACATTTCAGCCACATCTTTTTCAATATCCTTATATAAATCCTCAGTTTCTATTTCGAGAATAAAACTATCTGTATCAGTATAACACATTCTAACCTTTTCACCATACTTAGGTTTAAAGTAATTATAATAAGTTTTTTGCATATGTGTTTTACTGATGTCTAAAATGCTTAATCCTGAGTAAATAGGTTTATTATATTTTAACTTAGTGTTTTTCATGTGTACCGCTGTTAGGTTTTCATCGAATATTGTTGAGTGGTCATAGTTTGGTTTTGCTACTAATTTTTTACAACGCTCTTCACTAGAAACCAGTTCTATCGTTACTCTGTTTCTCAGGTTTTCCATAGTTTTACCAAAAACTGAGTTATTCATTAATTTAAAAAAATCTTTTTCGAAATTATTTCTAGCCGCTTTTCTTAGTTCAATGTTTGTATAAATATATGATTTAAGCCATGGGCTTTCCTCAAACTTAATTCCTCGATGTATTTTAGTAATTTTTAAACCTAATTCAATACATGTTCTTAAAGCTTCATGATGAATAATGTAATTTTCTTTATTACCTAAATTTGGAATAAGTTTTTCTACCTTTTCTATTTTTAAACGTTCAGGTGCTAAAGGGAAGTCGTTATGTAAATCATGTAATTCTTTTGGATATTCTAAATCTACTTCTAATATACATGGAATTTTTTGCCAAATTTCTAATTCTTTATTTGTCATCCATTTAAAACCATGTGTAGGAAGAGGACGACTCATTGCCCAAGGATAAAGGCTGTTTGCATCTATATATAATAAATATTTTGATGGTTTACTAGAATCATATAATTCACCTATATACTTATTATTTGCTTTTGCATATCTTTTACTACACATACTAACACCTCCTCTGATACCCTTTTCACACATTAAAAGCATATCAGGATCAGATAAAAGCTCTAGATTTACTTTCGTTATTTTTAATGCTGCATCCCAAGCTAAACCAGGAGCTGTATAATACCAACTAGGGTCTAAATTATAGTTTTCACGACAAACATCTCTAAAGTTCTCAAAAACATCCGCTAAAAGCAATACATCTATTTCATTGTAAAGTTCTAAGTAATCCTTCAACGTTTTCATGTTAAAAGTTTTCCAAACCTTTTGTGCATGAGCATAATCTTCATCACTAATTCCTTCTTTGTTTAAACTTGAGTAAAATGCTTCTTTAGGTGGTAATTTCTCTTCTTTAAGTTTATCAAATGAATCTAGGTACTCATAAGGAAAAACTCCTTTTCTCCTAACCAATGGTAATTGTTCATCATTAAAATGTTTCGGTAAAATTTTTAATTGACTTTCTTCTAAGTTACTCGAAAGCTTATCTAAACTAGAACTCATAAATTTAAAGCTATCAAGAAATCTAATTTTATGTTTTATATTTTTCCCAACCCAAATATCTTTACTAAAACTAATATATTTCTCTTCATTGTTTGGAATACAATCAATCTTCCCTTCAGATTTGCCAAGACATTTAATAAAAAGATGAGCGTCATATCCACTAAGATTATGAAGGTATACAGGTGTGAAGTTAGGATTTTTAGCCTTTAGGTTACATTCATTGTGTGCGGCACCCCTATATTTACCCGTAAAATGACAATGGTCTCTTACTCTATAATTAGCATGATTAAACTCCCCACCGCAAATCCAACAATGTGTTTCTTTCTGGTACTTTGCTTTTTCTGATTCTGTTATTTCAATAGGTTTTGGGTTTTGGTGATATTGTTGGTGAATTTCCCGTATATCATCTTTCAAACAGTTTATAAAAACTTCCTCAGCATTTTCTCCAACATAACTTCTTTTTATAGGAGTACACACAACATCGTCAAAACATTTTATAATATAGTAAAAACTACAAGGTGTATGCTTTTGATATTGCATAGTATAACTTTTTTCTGGGTTTGGTTGGCATGTGTGTATTGGTTCCAAAACACTTTCAAAATCAGCGTATACAACAAAGGGAACCTCAAGTTTTCTAGAATGGTTTTCAAAAGCTAACCAGGTATCTGGTTTTGGCATTTCTAAAGTAATAGGTTCGTGTTCGTTACAGTATTTTTTATGTTTTTCCAAAAGTTCTTTACTACCAAAATGATTCAAACAACGTGTACAAATTTCCATATTTTTATAGTTATGACTATTAGTTATTTGACTTCTTACTAATTTAATTAAGTTTTTTATGAGAGCGTAGTGCATGTTTTCCTCATTTTTAATTAAAAGAAGGTTAACATGTTTACTTTTTTCACATTTTGTAAGCCTACGCGGATAAATGAATTTATTTTGTTTATTTTCTTCATTATAACTATATACGTTTACACTAATTTCAGGATTTTGTGTTTCAAACTTACTGATATCCTTAACCGAAACAGGGTAGTCGATTCCCTTCATATTTAAACTACCTTCTTTTTCTTTCAAAGCTTTATCTACTCTTTCTGAATCTCTTTCTTTTGGATTAAGCTTTCTTAAAGTACACCATAAAAAGCATTTATTATCTTCATTTTTCATATTAATAATTGCTTTTTTGTTAGCAATCCATTTTGGTAAAGGTATCCAACTATTAGCCCTTAAAGGAACATAAGCAGCTGTATGTATTTCTAGTTTTACGATACTCCCAAAAGTCCAACCACTACCTTCTCTTTGGAAATTAGTTAAATTTTCTAAAACTTCATCTATCATTGTATTCAATAAATCCTCTATTTCTTCCGTGTTTAAATTTAAATGTTGACTACTATGAAAAGCACGTTCCACGGGGCCTTGCTCAATATCTGTCATTAACCACATTTTACACCTAAGTACAAGTTTAACCTTTGTTTGTAAATTATTTCGAAGAGTATTTATAAGAGGCGTCCACGTTTCTGCGAAAAATCTTTGCGGGTTATAACTTCCTCTACCATCTATAACATATTGATTAATATACTCTCTAAATGCTGAGCGCTCTATTCTAACCTCAAACGGTTGTCTTGGTGGATAATTCTCTCTAACATTCTGAACAATTTCATCAAAAACTTGTGGTAATTGGTTTTCTTCAACATTACCAGTTAACCAATTAGTAAAATTATTGATTCTACGTTGGATTGATTGAGGTATAACATTCGTTACGGCCCTCCCAACATTTGATGCAGCTCTTCTAGCTATATTAGAAATTCTATTAAGCCACGGCATTTTATAAAAGTAAATATAATTTTCTTAACATATTATCAAAATTTTTTTTGAAATTTTATATATATTAATCTTATTAATATATATAAAATGTGGTGGGATGAAGAAGAATTTATGAAAAGATATAATAAACTTGAATTAGTAGAATTATGTGAAACTAAGGTACCTAGAAAATATGGTGAAAGAAGTATGAAAGGTCGACTTAAATATGAGTTAGTTGAAAGACTTGTTCGTAATGGTATTAAACCAGATTTAAATAAAAAAACAATAAAAAAAACTGGTTGGAAACTTTGGGAACTTAATAAACGTTAATCCTATATTTATCTTTCCAAACCCTTCCATTCCAATTCTCAATCGTTTGTGGACTGCGGTCTATAAATTGGCCTGCCTTATAAATTGATGGAAAGGCTTTTATTTCTCCAGTTTCAACATCCTCTAAACTAACTTTCTTAGGATTTTTCATAATAGTTTTTAATCTATCAAACTTAGAGTCTTTGCTTTTTTCTTCTTTAGGTGATTCACTCGGAAACAATCCATGTTCTTTCACCAACTCAACTAAACGCTTTTTATTCCAGTATGAGTAGAAATTTATATTATTTTCTTTAAGAATTTTTTTTAAATCTGTAGTCTTTATCATTTTTATATAAAAAGAAAAAATCTTAATACACTACACTCATTTTATTTCCATCAGACTGGAAGTTAATTAACCTATCACAAATAATAACAGCATATGCCTCTGTATTTGCAGGCACATTTCCAGTAAAACTCACTTTGATTTGGATATCAGTGACAGAGTATTTCAATTTCTCACTCTGTTTAGAAACATCAAACAAAAACAAAGGATAAAGGGTTTTATAATCTGCAGGAGTAATGTTAGGGTTTGACACCATTTCATTAATGTTATAAAACTTAGACCTAAATAGAGAAGCGTCCCCATACACTCTACTAAATTGGTTTGCGGTAAAACTGAGATTATAATCAACAGCGGGATATCTAGTAGAATTTAACGTAACATAAATGTTATTAACGTTTATATGGTTAAATATGGCTGGATTTTGTTGTTGGTCACCTCTTTTACCAGTTTGAAAACCAACAATGATAAAACGTGGCACTTCAGGTGATGATCTGACACCAAGTCTCCAGCTAAATGATGTTGTTGGGGGAACCGCAGCAGAGTCGCACTGTCTCATTCTATATCCAACCGGTATTTTTTCTTTTTTCTCAATAATTTTATAAAGTTGCATTTTCTCTTCATCTGAGGGTAACACATGAGGTATAAACCAAGATACTTTAAGTAAATTAATTCTACCATCAGCAGGAGCAACACCATCTCGAAAGATTGCATCATTATCATCATTTCTCGTTAATGTGAGAGTTTGCTTCATTCCATACAATATCTTATCATAATCCTCACAAAAACCAAATATATGTTTTAATGGAACTCTGAAGCTAAAGGTACCTCTTGGAAGAGGGCTATTAATAATATAATCTCTTCTTATAATAAAACCAGTGTTTCCGGCACCTGCGTTAGCTGTTGTATCTTTAAACCACAATTGATTTAACCCTTGTGATTTAGCGAAATCATCCGGATATTTTAACAAACCAAGCATTGTAGTAGCCTGGCCAAGATTCAATACAGATTCAATCTCCATACCTGAAAGTTGATACTTAATACTTTTAAAAAGATACATGAGACCATTGTTTGTTAAAGAAATATTAGTATTAGCATCATAAACTGCTCCATTATCACTTCTTACTAATTCACCTACAAAAAGTAAATAACTCTCACTAGGATGAGTAAAAATATCTTGAGTCTCGATGTTAATCCTAATTTCTCCTCCTGAGTTGTTGAGATTGGTACCAGTGATTGGTTCATACTCATGGTATTCATACTCAGCAATACTATCATCTTTTAGAATTGGTTCGGTGATTCTTAAAATGTCCATTTTATAAAGTGATTATAATTTTTAAATGAGATAAAAATTATAATTATGTTACTTAAATTACAAACCAAAACTGGGGATAAGGCTTATTAATACCATTAACAAACACACCTCGAAGTTTAATGCTTTTTGCAGTATCCAGACAAGCTTTAGGATAAACTTTATTACCGTATACAAGTGTTATTTCAGGTATACCTTGATTTTTTAAATATTTATTCACCTTTTCCTCAATCTCTTTCATCTTGGTTACCTTTTCAGAAGATAACTTCACAACAGCATTTTTATAACCATATTTCGTTTTATTAATTTCGAGGATATCGCAATCTTCTATGTTTAAATAAGCGCCTGTTATTTCAATAGTAGCACTATTGTATTTTTTATGATCTACACGATTAAAATTTAATATAGGCATTCTTTTTTATAATGAATATAATTTCCTTAACTTATCTATTTTTTTCTTCTTCATACTGTTTTAATACCCGCTCCACTGTTTAATCTTTTAACTAAGTCTTGAATAGCAATGGCACTTCCATCTATTAATGTACTAATGCTTTGCGTTGTAGGAGTATCATTAGGTTTTGGTGTTGTGTTATATTTTTGTAAAATTTGCTTCGATTTTGGTGTTAAGGCTTTCGTAACTAATTTTTTTCCTGCTTCTACTGCCGCACTTTTTCCAACCTCTAAAGCTTTCTTTGCTCCTTCCTTAGCTACACTCTTTCCTACATCAAGGGCAGAAGACGCAATTTGTTTAGCTGCACTACTAGTAAAAAGCCTCGCTAAAAAGTTAGCAATACTATCAAAGATTCCGGAACCACCGTATGAATATCTTGATTTAAATCCGTGTTTCTTAGTGATTATCATCTTTTTTATAGTAAAGACATTAAATTTTTATAAGAGTGTGAATTTATAACACCTTGTCTTTTTAATTCATCACAAATACTTACTAACTCATTTCTTACACCTGTATTACCTGCTTCTTTACTTGCCATCAACAGGTCTAGTCTTTCTAGTAATGCGTTAGGGTTAGATGGGATAACAATTCCTTTTCCTTCATGCTTTTCCCTATTATGCCAAATAGGGCGAAGAATATTCATCCATTTTTTACTATTAGAACTTCTAGGACGTGGATTATCCGGGTCGTTATTTCGATGAAGAGCGCTGGTTCGTCTCATTATTTCTGAATAATTTACATAATCATATTCATCATAAATGTTTTTATTTGGGGTTTTAGAGACAATTAACTCCCATAAACCAGGTGTTCCTATATATATATCTGTACCAAGAAGAATATCATCATCCTCAACTCCGACCATTTTGCGACCAATATAAAATTTTTTATCTTTACCATATAATCCCCATGTTTTATCAACATCATCATCTCCATTAAGAACTTTTGTTAGATACTCCTTTGCAAGTGGCCCAGCTCCAAATACACCTTGATATTCCTCAATATTTGGTTTTTCCCCAGATGGATAAGCTGGTAGATTAATAGCTTCTGGTAATTTTTCTACACCTTCTTTAATAGGTTTAAGCCCCTCTGTAATCTCCTTTGTTGTAGTTTTTTGCGTTTCTGTAATAGGTCTAAAAAACTTTGAAAGGTCAGTTTGTAATTCTCGTTCACCTGTTCTCTCTGCTAGTTGATTATCATGAATATTCTTTTTCGTTTTGAGATACTCTTTTACAGGTAAATCTCTTTTTACAGGGTCAGTTATTTTTAGAAATGACATTTTTAATTAGCAACATATTTTTTTTAACGTAGTTTTTATCGTAGTTTTTATCGTAGTTTTTATCATAGTTTTTATCGTAGTTTTTATCGTAGTTTTTATCATAGATTTTAACGTAGTTTTTTACAACAATTTTTAATATATAAGAGCATATATAATGTTCTTATATATTTATTCATCATCATTATCCCCTATTTCACATTGACATTTACATCTAAAACTTGGTAGTTTAGGTAATTTAAAAGGGAAGCTTTCCATCATGGTTTTTCTCAACGAGCCTCCGAAAGGAATCCCTCGCTTCTTCCCTCCCTTTTTCAATCAAACTTTCCTTTTCTTCAAGTGTTACCTTCTTTTTAAAGCTAGTTCTTATTTCACTCTTCATTTCTTCATATTTATTCATTTCATCCATTATCAACTTAAACTCATCATCAGATATATGATTATCCATTAAAGCCTTTGACACATGATTAGCTATAGTATTAAGCTTAGCGGCAGCAAGAGTTTGAATTTTCAAATGTTTTTCAGCTTTATTAGTAGTTTTCCTAACAAATACTTTACTAACCAATGAAGAAAGACCGATTACACCAGCAGCAACTTCCAAACCTACAGCAACGGGTGCCGCTGCAACAGTTGAAAGCAAAACAACACCTACACCACCTAACGCTAATGAAACAACAACCAATCCACCTTCAACATTATCAACTGCTTTAGCCATCCTACTATATTTCTTATTCAATCTTTCCCTTTCAGTTATTTCCTTTTTGAGAAAATCTAAAACCTCAGATATTTTTTTAAGTCTATAAGAATGACCATTATCCATTGTTTCCATTTCAATATCTTCATTAGGTGGGGCGTTAGGGGTAACCCGTTCTTTGGGTAGTGGGGGATATAATTTATTAGGGTGTTCCTGATTTGTATCTGCCATTTTATAAATGTAATATTTTTTTTATGATAAATATTTTAGATAGCAGAATAACTCTCCCTCAGGTATTTCGATTGGTTTTTGTGAGAAATTATAAATGTAGACTAAGATATCATTAACATCATTATCAAGATGTATACCATTAGAAATGGCTAAACTATCTTTCCATTTATTACTAATAGATATCACTACAACTCCTCGTGTAGCTATATAACCAAATCCTAATGGAACTCTCATACCATCATTAGGAGGAATCTTGATAGCTAGTTGTGAGTATATTTTCCATTTTAGAGAATCTTGCTTTAAGGGAGGATATCTTACTCTATGTAAATGAGGTTTCCAAAATATAGTTTTATGTTGGGTAGTAATATTAGGTTTTATACCAAATTTATGAATATCCATTTTTATTTGTTGTAAATAATATTTAAATATTACAATATAGCCCCTAGGATAGGGATATTAGCAAATGGACTATTAGGTCCAAGTAAAAGTCCTTTCCCATCATACATTTTTCCTCCTTGCTTTAAATACAACCCATCACCAACGGAATCTAATCCTTTACCTTTGTATGGTTTTAAGTATAATCCACTTCCATCAGTTTCAACTTGACAAACACATCCTCCTTTTTTAAGGTAAAGACCTGACCCCATAGCTTTTTGAACGCCTGTTTGAGCTAATCCAGAAAGAGCACCAACACCTAAAGCTGGTAAAACGGTTTTTGCAAGCATCGGTAAAGCTCTAGCAGCCAACCCAGCTAACATTCCGAGAAAACCTCCCTCTATTTTCATGTTATGTTTAAGTTGTTTTGTAGTCATTCTAATAGTTATACCCACACCATCCTCATAGGCTTTAGCCATTTTCTTTGCTTGTGAATTGGTAATTGCTAAAACATCATTACCTTGTAAATCTTCATGACCTAAACGAATACTTACTGAGCAACTAGCTTTAACAGCATGTTGAAGTTTTTGCTTTTGTCCTTCAGATATATTTACTTTAACATTAGTGTAACTTGTCATTTTATATACGAGTATTTTTTTATTTAGCTCATCTCGCTTCTCTAATATGAAACCTAATCGTTAAATTTTCACCTCTAAGATTTAGTAAATTACCATCTTGGTCCGTAATATTTACATTTAGGTTATGTATTTCATCTAACGTTATTGGTAAGTATACTAAATTAACTGGTGACTCAATTATCTTATATCCAGGTGCAACATCTGGGAAAAAAGAGTAAATAGTATTTTTTGTTGAACCATTAACATAACTTCCTGAAATAATATCTATGTTAACGAGCAAACTATTTATGCTAAGAATGTTTACTACATTCTCTGACTCGTGAAATCCTTGCGAATATTTAGCTCGAGTAAATCCTAATACTTTAGCGATGGAACCTGGTTGATTAAAATCTACTTGATAACCATCATCAATAATAAGAACAGACTTTAGGGTATTAGTGTTCGCAGAAAAGTTAATAGGATACTCTTCATTAACTCTATCGTAATGACCATTTTTTCTCATTTCCTGACGAATCGTATCATTAATGTCAACGAGGTCATAACTTCCTTCAGGTATTTTTATTTTATTCCATGTGGTGCCATTGTCTGGAGAATAAACGAATGTGTTGTTCGTTTCATCAATGTTTGGAAAAGAGTAGTAAGTTTCAAGGTTTACCAGAGCTATTTCATATACTTTATCCTTTTCCAGTTGAATTGGAGGATTAAACCTTGTTCTAAAACGTGTTTTGTTGTCGCTTACTATGATTTGAAATGATGTTTTGTTGCTCGTATTTTTTACAATTTGTTCTAAAAGTTTTTCCATTTTATAATATTTAAATATTTTTTATACTATTCCAGGCAAGTAAAAATCATCAAAACCGCTTCTATACTTCCCATTATATTTTCCACTGGTTAAGTCAATGATAACAAAACCATGTGATCTTTCCCATGCCTTTTTACAAAATTTTCTAAACTCATCCTTAGGCATATCTTCACCTACATGGTCGTTATAAATATTATTAAGGTTTTGTAGATCTTGTCGGAATAGACAAATAAAATTAGCGTTTTCTCTAATAGTTTGCCTTGGTAGTCTAAAATAATTCTGTGAGAGGTAAAAGCAGTCAACATTACTATGCCTTCCTCGAATGTAGTAACACTCACATTTATTTTGCTTTTCTAAAAGTAAATCATCGAAAATCATTAAATTTTTATTTCCTGAGTTTAACTCTCTCGGGTCAGGTACATCACTAGCATTTTCAAAAAAGTTACAATTTATATCCGATTTGTCTTTAATCGTTTTAGCCCATTCTTCAACTAAAACTGCTGGTGGAGCGTTTTCTTTTTGTACCTCATCACGCATGTTAAACAATCTTAAGATACATTCTTTTGGTAGTTTTTCTTCAAAAGCCTTTTTTAGTATTCGGTATTCTGGTTGAAAAAGACTTTTTCCAAAAACATTTAAATTGTTATAGTCAAGCCAACCTGGTCTGAGTAAAAGGTTTAACAATAAAGTAGTTTTACCACATCCTGATTTACCTACAATTAAACCCCTAATACTTCTTGGTAAAAGGGGGTGATTAAATCTCTTTGATACTACTTCATTCCATGATAAGTTCATAATATCCATTTTTATTTAAATACTTTTATTTTTTATATATAAAATAAGATGTATTGCGTTAAATGTAAAAAACATACTGATACGAGTGATATAAAATATTCTGTTTCTAGAAATGGAAGAAATATGATGCAGGGGAAATGTGTTATTTGTGGAATAACTAAATCACAATTTATAAAAAAAAAACCACCGGGAGTAGTATATTAAACAAATTTATAAATAATTTACCCGTTGAAATGCATCTACCAGGGCACAACTTTACGGGGCCAGGTACCAAACTAAATAAAAGACTCAATCCAGATTTAACACCGAAGGAATGGAGTAAACCTATAAACCGTGTTGATAAAGCCGCTTATAATCATGATGTTTGCTATCTTCAACACAATGATACTGCTACAAGAAACGCAGTGTGTGATAAGAATATGTTAACGGAGTTAAAAGGTATTTACAATCCTAGTATTAGAGAAAAAATGGAAAGAGGTTTGGTAAGTAGACTCATTGGAACGAAAATGAAATTTGGAATGGGAGTAAAAAAAAAAATTTAGCGGAAGAATTACATAAACCCGTAAAAAGAAATTTTAAGAAAAGGAGAGTTAGAGTAAACGGTATAGATAGGATATGGGCTGCGGATTTAGTAGACATGCAAGCATTTTCTAAGCTTAATCGTGGTGTTAAATACCTTCTCGCTGTCATTGATATCTTTTCTAAATATGGATATCTGGTGCCATTAAAAGACAAAACAGGAAAATCTGTTGCTATAGCATTAAAAAGTATTTTTAAGGAGAGAAAACCTGAAAAAATGTGGGTGGATAAGGGTAAAGAGTTTTATAACAAAGATGTAAAAGACTTGGTTGAATTATATTCTACTGAAAATGAGGAAAAATCTAGTGTGGTTGAGAGATGGATTAGAACAATGAAAGAAAAAATGTGGAAGTATTTCTCCGCTAACTCTACAAACGTTTACATCAATGTGCTACAGGATTTAGTTAAAGAATATAATAATACAAGGCATTCATCTATTAAGATGACTCCGGTAGACGCTAGTAAAAAAGAAAATGAAACGAGAGTTTGGAGAAATCTTTACCCTGATAATCTTGAAATAAGAGACTCTAATCCTAATTTCTCTGTTGGGGACAAAGTAAGGATAACTAAAAAGAAAAAGACTTTTGAGAAAGGTTATACAACAAGATGGACTGAGGAGGTTTTTACAGTTTCTGAGGTTAAACATACATCACCTATAACATATAAAATTAAAGATTTTAATGGAGAAGAAATACAAGGTACCTTTTATGAACCTGAACTACAGAAAACTAGTCAAGAGGTGTATAGGATAGAAAAGGTTATTAAAAAAGGAAAAAAGAAATCTCTCGTAAAGTGGAAAGGTTATCCTGATGAATTTAATTCGTGGGTTGACAATAAAGATATTAGAAATATTTAACTATAAAAAAATGTTAAATATTTCGATTGAAAACGTAATTTTACCGAATAAACCGCTGAACAATTTCGAATTAGAGGGTGCCGTTAAAAAATTAAAGATTCCTTATTTTAGAGGAGTTTTTTTACTAGACTCACTACCGAGAAAACCGAGTAAAAAAGAATGTGGTATAGTAAACTTTGATAAAAGTGATGGGCCTGGTACACATTGGGTCGCTTGGTATAAAAATGGTAAAACTAAAATTTATTTTGATAGTTATGGTATACAACCACCTATTGAAATTCGAGATTATTTAAAAAGTCCAATACAGTACAATACTGACCAATTACAACAAGCTGGGCAAGTATTTTGCGGTCATTTATGTTTGTACATTCTAAAAGAGTTATCTAGAGGTAACCGGTTTCAAAATGTTTTAAATGAACTTTTTTAGTACTATATAAAAAGAATGCCTGTTGACAAATTCGGAAGAATGAAAGATGATGGTGAAACAAGCGGTGATGGTGTGTCACTCGCTTACATAAATAATAATTTTTTACGTAAAGATGGAACAACTGTTGTTACCGGTTCCATAGACATGAATGGCAATACATTAACGAGGGTTAGTAATCCAGTAAATTCTCATGATGTTGCAACTAAGGATTATGTTGACGCCAACTCAGGGTTGTTGAATGAAAACGGTGGATACCACTTTACTGGATATTTAAATATGGGTTTTAATCCAATAAGAAATGTTAAGGACCCAAAAGAACCGGGCGAGGCTGCTACTAAAAATTATGTGGATAATGTTGATAGAGCCTTCGTTTATAAAGACGGAAGGTGGTATGAGGCAGATGATGCAATTTCAATGGGAGGAAGAGTAATTAACAATCTCGGAACCCCCACGAGACACGACCAAGCCTCTAATAAGTTTTACGTGGATACTAGGATTGAGGCGGCTACCGCAGGTGAAAAAGCTTTAACGAGAAAACGAGATGGGTCCTATTCAATAGATGGTGGAATAGATATGAATGGTAACCAGATTACTGGATTATCAAACCCCATATCTCAAGATGCGGTTACCACTAAAGGTTATGTTGATGACCTCGTTAAAAATATTAGAGGTGGCCAAGGTGCTATGTATAAATCTTTCTCAATGAAAGCGAATGGAGAACTATCAGTAAACCAAAATATTGATATGAATAATTTAAGAATATATAATATAGCGGACCCAAGAAATGAAAAAGATGCTGTCACTAGAGAATATATGGAGCGTTTCTTCAGAGCATATAAGCCAAAACCTATTATAACCGTGTGGGCTGAAGAACAGGGATCAATTTTAAACGGTAATTATGAGTTTTCATTCGGTAATGGTAATTCGGGTAAAAGACATGGTTTAGGGGGTTATTGTATGAATGTGTCAGGTAGAATTATAAGTGGAAGTTTAACAATCGTTAAAAGGGACCGTAATGTACCAGAAGAGGTAAAAGTTAATATAACGGTAAACGGAAATGAACAGGTTGATTACTCTATTATTAAAAAAGAACGTGAAATTTGTAGCTGTACGACTTTTCCAAGGGCGTTGGAGGTAAATCAATGCGACATAATAAACTTTATTTCGAGAACAGATAACCGAGAAGTAACACACGGTTACATATCTATTTTGATAGAATTAGACTTGTAAATATATATAATATATTATAAGAAATATATTATATATTTATTTAGTCATTTTAAATATTTTACAAAATTCTTTTAACAAAAATTACTGTCTACATATAGGACATCTAGTTAAGGGGTGTATTTTATCACATTCCTCACATATACATAGATGTCCACAGTTAGTGAATGTTATATTAGGTTTATTAATGGTACATATGCAACATTTTTCCTCTAGAAATAATTTTTGTTTTTTCGTTTTAGGTTTATCTGTTTTAGGTTCTAAGAAATGTATACTATAATTAGCTTTCTCTTTTATATCATAAAAAGACATATCGAAGTCACTTCCATTAATAAAAGTTATTTTACCTGATGGATCAATAATTTTAACGAGTGTAGCTTCTTCTCTATAACTTTTATCATAATTAGATAGAGTTACCGTTTTCGATAATTCTTTTATTTTTTTTAATGCTTCATTCACATCAGGGTCCCCGTATAAATTATCAAATCTACCGCTAAATTCTATACAAGGTGAAAGATAGTTGAAATTTTTTAAATCTCTTCTTCTAGATCCTCTTAATACTTGGGAGCTACATTCAAAAATATATTCAAAACAAAAATCTATTTCCTTTTTATGATCGGCTAAATATGTTTCAACTCTTGGTATAGTATTAAACCAATAAGAACCAACTCTTTTTCTTTGGTCGTTTTTATTATCATAAAGCCCAACCCACATGGATAAATTATCTGAACAACTATGGTTATTGCATTTACTTACTTCTTCACTAAGACAATAGTATATAACGGTGGCCGCTTTTTTCAATGCGGTACAATAATCCTTATGGTGAATATTCGGGAAATATATTTTCTTTCCTGGAATGTCCAAAATAGGGATTTCATTATATTTAGTTTTAATATGTTTTTTCAATTTTGTTAATTCTTTAGAAGTAAATCTTTTTAACACTTTTTTGTTTTTAGGAGGCATTCTATCAAGTACGTCGTAAAAAACTTCATTTGTATGTAAGGCGCTCATACTTATTTTTTATAATTTATTTTACTTAAACTTTTCAAAAAATTTTTTCACTTCTTTACTTTTGAACTTCATTTTAAATATTTTACAAAATTCTTTTAACAAAAATTACTGTCTACATATTGGGCATTTATTTAAGGGATGTATTTCATCACATATATCACATATACATAGATGCCCACAATTAAATGCTATATTAGGTTTATTAATGGTGCATATACAACAGTTTTCCTCTAAAAATAATTTTTGTTTTTTTGGTTTTATTCTAAATTCTTCATTTTTATAAGCATAATTAGTTCTATCACTTCTTCTCATTATATATTTCATTCCATACCAAAAACTACTATAAAATACATCTTTACCACTACTTACAATAAAACTGTTACTTTCTATTGAAAAGTTTCCATCCATTTCAATATTAAATGATATGATTGGATATAATCTAAAACCAGGTTGACAGGATTGTCTATTATCATTATCAATTAAATCAAACAAAGCTTTTTCATAACCACTAATAAAATTATCACTATCAATAAATGGTATTTGAATAACATTAAAAACACCATCATTTGGGTGATAACGAGGATTTATAGGAGAAAAATATGAGTTTGGTAAACCTATAACAATAGTTGTTGCTTTAATACTATCTTCATAACTAGATTCAGGTTCTTCACACTTTTTTATACTATATAAGTAATAACTCAATGGTCTTATTCTTTTAAATAAATAAATTATATCACGCTTTTGTATATCATCATCTAATTCATCTGTTAATTTTATTCGATAAAACTTTTTAACTGGGAAATAATTACTTATTGTATTATGTTTATTCTTAACACATTTTACTATTTTATCATAATCTTCATACATTAATTTACGTAACACACTATTAGAATATTTTTCACGATGTCTATTCTGTAATACTATGCTCATACTTTTCATTTTGAATTAATTTATAACTTAAAATTTAAAAAATTCAAAAAATTTTATCCATTAATTTATTTTTTTTAATTTATGGTAAAATGGATATAGTAATTATATAGTCCCTCATGCATAGACTTATCTTGCGTTGACACATGGGGGCCATGATATATATTAGTTGATGCGTTGGTTAGTGAGCACCGTTGTTAATCGATGCGTTGGTTAGTGGGATAATGATTATGGGAAATTTATTTTCTTTAGAATTATGAGGAAATAGATTTTTAAAGAAAATCGTATGGGCAAACTGGCGTATTTTATAAAAAAATTTAAAAAAAATTAAAAAATTAGCAAAAATTTAAAAGCGTTAACCATTTTACTGGATATTTTATTTTAGATTTAGAATTTTTTTAAAAATTTAAAATCGCTAGGATGACCATTTTATAATCTACTTATATTGCATAGTTTAAGACTTAAGCATATTATATCAAACCCAATGCAACTCATTTCCAACATTTAAACTTAGCCTTCTGTAATAGTAATGGCACGATGCTTCAAATTATTTCCTTGTTTCTTAATGCCAACCAGTTAACCTGACATAATTCTGAACATGTAAAAACGGAAAAACGACAACCACAGTTTTCATAACAAAAACATAAAGCCACAGATAGGGCGGGTAGGCATGAGAATGAGGATGGTGAAGGTTTTACGGAGCAAATACAAGCATGAATGGGCTCTCATTAACTATAACATTATGGTCCTCTGTAAATGAATACTGACCAGCAGTGTGAGATAACAGGTGCATCTGCCCTATTGAAATATCAACTCCAAATGGGGAATTCAATTCATCTTTGTAACTCACATTGCTAGTAAATCACCTGATAATTTAATTGATGTGTGTAAAAAGTGAAACAAGATTAGCTACGAATAATATATCTCTGATTTTGGGCAGTTAACTCTTTCCACGCCAAATATTTAATGCCCACCTCTTTCGATGCCTGGAAATAGGCTCCACTGAAACTCAGTAAGAGTTTTATCATATTAGGCTTAACTAAACAAGCGGACGACAGATTTCTAAGATCAGACTGCATGTTCTGTGCAGTCTGATCTTGATCTATGACGTCCGCAAAGGCCACTGTTTTCGCCTATAGTGCTGAAAGGGTTAAATTCATGCATATGTATGCTGTATTTAACTAAAAAGGTGGATATGCCTGTAAGTCATACCTTTACTACTTCGTGGCAAGTTCAAATTTTAGTACTTTGATATCATAGTCTGAGAGAACTAAATTGATAAAATAACAAGAGAAGGCACTGTAGATAGCATATGCAATATCCTCTTAGTAAATAAGATCAAGATATATTTTACTTTTAAACTTTTTTGTCCGTTTTTAGATACAAGAGTTAAATGGTACACAATGTGTCAGTAACTTTAGTACTTTGATTTACACTAAAAGTTTCTATTTACTGTAATGAATATTAACTATTAAGATTATGAAAATAAGCATACCAATAAATTTTAGATTGTTTTTGTTTATCTAAAATAAAGAAATGAACTAGATAGTTTTTGAATTCTCAGCAACTGGTATAAAAAAATAAAAAGTATATTAATGAACTTTGGTTATAAGTGCTTCCATTTTATCCATGAATATGAAAAACTGATATACAATAAATCTGAAAATGCTATCTGGGTTGCTTCTCAGATGCATTAAAGACATTTGTGATCAAGAAAATGTGCTTTATCTGAAAAATATCCTTGTAGTTTCTCAGATTATGATTTTTTGGAAGCTTGAATCATAAAAAAAATAGTGCTGTCAGTGCTTTGATTTGCAGTAAATATTCTTTTAATTTTGTTAGAAATGCATAGAATTATCTAAACATGAGCTTATTACATTACCTGAGATCATTTGGGACTTTCACAAGGTATAAAATTTCCAAAGAACTGTCAATTGAAGATCAGCTAATAAGGTTATGGTTAGAGGTGCACTTGATGACCTTTGACCTCTATAACTTCCAAAAGCCCCATTCGCCAGGTGGCAGACTTTGGGAATGTGCTCAGGAGACCTTGGGGCTCAAGAAAATCATAGTCCGGAAAATTCCCCCCGGTGGGGGGGAACAAACACCCTTCTGGCTCATAGTCTATAATGTCCATTTCATTGATGTTTCATAGCGCGGTAAATCTACTCGTTCATGACGTAATAATGACGTAAATTCATGACGTCATTATAGTGTTGAACATCAGCAGATTTATAGAGGTTATTACACGGCTGATGAGGGCCGGAGAGTGATATCGGCCCGCCAGCTTGATATCTGCCCCGAGGGCAGATTTCGAGGTGGCGGGCCGATATCACTCTCCGGCCCTCATCAGCCGTGTAATAACCTGTTTATTACATTCATTCATAATTAGCTCGGTTTTTTTTTTTTTAACATGTAAAAAAACTTAAAACAGAGATATTCATGTCTTTATTCGACTTTCTTTTTACGCGGGTAAACGTCACGTTCATGACGTAATCATGCGTCATTCATCATGGCTATCGCAGCTGCATATACAGTATTAAGACGTTTAAAAATAAACAGTTCTTCATCTTTATTCACAATTAAAAATATGTCGGTATGTGTGTTTTTTCGAGCCAAATATTCAATTTAGTATGATACGGATTATAAATGAGAAACAGGATAAGTAGAATAGATGGTTGGTGCTTCGGATTGGGAATCTTAAGATTTCAGGCTCGGTTCCCCCGGCTCAACGGATATGACTCGTAGAACTACTAGCCTATAGACACCACGCCTTGCCCGATAAATTTTCCTAATCCAAGACAACAACAATTTACTCTCTATTATTTCTTTGCTGGATTTGCGATTCAGTCATTGCCTGTAGTGTTAACGATTTGTCCGCTAGCGATTGCTTGACGGATCAGCGATTTTTTTTCAAACCGGATGTTTTGAGAACGTTAGTTAACGAGCGAGTGTTCTGTTGCTATAGATTTAGAATAAATATCTTGTCAACGGGCAGGATATCAGGTATCAGCCCGTTGCCCCGCCATATCTGCTCTCGCGTGACACTGATATTACACCATTTTCGGTGGAAAATGTTACTATTATTAGTAACAGAATGTAATAAAGTAGATTTATTATAAGAAGTTCAATACGCTAGAAGTAAGTTGAAAATAAGTTTGTTAGGACCCAGCAAAGTGACAACGAGTTTAAGCTCTCTCTTTGAATTTACTGTTGGATATTTTTTTCCAGTATTCAGAGAAAATAAATTTAGCTAGCAATTTGAAATTCGGACTGGATATAAAATCAGACAGAAAAACATTATGGAATCTCGTATACATGTTTGTTTACATTAGTTTGACTGCAAAAGTAGCTCCGGCACTGCTTAATTTTTTTTTCATGGAGCTATGAAAATTTTTTTTCAGCCAATCAGAACTCACCAATGTTCATGAAAAAAACTAATTTTGAATTATAGATGCATTAAACTGCGTTTTCACAGAGCATGACTCGGTTTATTTAGCACCGAAAAAGTTTACTTGTAACCGGTTACTCAATCTACTCTGATTACGTTATACAGTCATCTATTGGACTGACAAAACCGCTTTCTAATGAATTAAGTAATTTTGCATCCCATTCGGCCCGTCATGACTTTATACCGACACTTTCGACCAATGAATGAACAAGTTACAAATGAATTGTACGATAAGGCTCGAGCAAAGTCGTGTATAGTGCATTGTCGCCGTGATACATGTGGGATGTCGCTGAGAAACGGCCCAAAATCATGATAAATGAACCATTTCATTAGATGGTTTCCTACTTTTTTTCATGTATTGATAAGCTAAAAGAATTTTTTTTTTTCAGTGAAAGGGGGAAAAGACCAAAACATTATGATGAAAGTGAGTTCCCATACACATTGCACGGTGTTAAACTACCCGAGGCAGGGGGTTAATCTAAGGCCTCTTGAAGAAATAAAGAATACGTTAATGAAATAACAAACGTTGTAGGGCCAAAGATCAGTTACTTTCACTATGTATGCTCTGAAGGCATTAAAATGTTTGTTAATTAAATCATCGGTCAACATATTCCCATCTCAAAAAAGATTTTTGTTTGACTTTTTGCAGCACACAACATTTAAAAACATTTTCGCAGTTGAATATATTGCTCGTTCCTAGCAATTTCCTCTGTGCTACAATGCATATCTATTCAAGATTTAAACATTAGTTCGCGTTTATTCTCCATTTTTTGCCACATATATTTTCAAACTCATCTATTGCAAATTAATTTCAGGAGGTAGGTAGTTCGCACAGAGATCTATAAAACGTTTTGTGCAGTATATCTGCATGGAGATTTTCATTCGGCTGATACCCATCAATCAAATGGTAAGAAAAAAAAGTGTATCTCCCAAAGTGCTTTACATAAATTCATATGTACTACACATTTCATTTACAAGTATTCTGTAACCCCTAACATTTTGAGCCATGCTCTGGCAAATTGGGGTTTATTTCATCTCCGTGATGCATGATACCAAGCAAGTCATCATACCTTTATGGATCCATAAAAT
This sequence comes from Hippopus hippopus, assembly GCA_946811185.2. Lineage (NCBI taxonomy): Eukaryota > Metazoa > Mollusca > Bivalvia > Cardiida > Cardiidae > Hippopus > Hippopus hippopus. Next base: position 63,423,329 of record OX328099.1, on the reverse strand, counting down.
CTAATTTTTCTAACGACCGACTTAATCATGAGATAGACTGGCCCCGTGACTTGCAGAAAATTGACCAATAGCAAAAACTTTCGACGCAAGTCAGCCTGTGCGGACTGCGTATGCTGACCTGGGTCGATACTTTTTGCAGATACATTAAATCCACAGAGCATGGCTCATTCCCATATTCGCAGAACTTTCGCTTGTATGGGTTTGAAAGTGGTGTTTATATATGGCCTGCAACACACGAAAAGGGGCATTCGGACATTTGCGTAAAGTGTCGTCTCGGATCCGCCTGCGCAGTCCGCGCAGGCTAATCCGAGACGGCACTATACGACTACATTAGATTTTGTGCTACAGTAGACTTGTGCAAAACAGAAAATTACATAAAAACGGAAAGTGTCGATTCGGATTAGCCTGCGCGGACTGCGCAGGCTGATCCGAGGCGACACTGTACGCCAATGTCCGAATGCCCCTTTTCGCGTGTTGCAGGCCATATAAAGAATTAAACCGAAAATATGTGCAGGCTAACTCTGTTTGCTGTCTTTATAAACGACGCCATAGCTCACGACATTAGGAAAGGGGTTAAACAAGTGTAATTGCGTTCATCTTGCATGCGAAATATTCCCGTACAATAAATCACGAGGTAAGTGATTAGGGAGATTTCATTTACCCTTTATCGGACCACAAAATTTAAAAGGGTTTGCAAAGTAAAACCAAAGAGTGGTTCAAATGATAAATTTTGTCTTTGAATGGGTAGAAAAATTGTTGGAAGAGGAGATATTCTGGTTAAAAGCATTTCTCCTTTTCCCACAATATTTTGAAACCTTTACTCCTCGGGGTCGTTTAAACATTGGACTGGTTGGTGAAGGGTGGAACCCTTTGTACGTTTTTTGACATATAGTGTAACATTGTGACAGAATGCAATCTATCATGTAACCAAGTTATCGATATTAACCACATTATTAAAACTAAGAAGACTTTTTAGTTTAATCCACAAGCAGTCATCAAGATTTCTCACTTGAATAACTTTGTTTAGATTTTTATTTTAGTTAACTCGATTAGTCAGTTACCGTGCAACTACATCATTTTACGTGCTTGAAGCAGGCAGCTTCTGAAAGCATCTTGAGAAAAGGAACAATTGTTATTTTCAAGCAGAAAATCTTTTCCCAAACACTGATTTAAGTGTCGTTGAAAGAAACAGATTTCCAAACATCTCCCGTTCGTGTGATTTTTTTTTCAAATAATTCTTGGTAAAGTATAAAATCGGCCTAAATCATAAAGTGTTAACCCTTAGGCTGCTAAGCGCGAACCAAACACCTTTTGCGGACAGTGTAGATCAAGATCAGACTGCACAGAACGTGCAGTCTGATCTTGGATCTATACTGTCCGATAAGGAGGTGTCTTTCCCCAGAAAATAATCCTGAAATACAAAATGAGTTTTTACAGTCGGCTTGAAAGTTTCATTTGAAGTTAATTAGCAGGATGAGGACTGATAACACAGGAGTCCGATGCACATAGAACATGTTTTACAAAGATTTCACAACAGAAAACTTGTAGCCAATCAATCTTAGTATACATCTTTTCATCTTCTTGAAAATTAAATATGCAAAGATGTAAACATCGGAAACGTGCTTTGTTTTCGAGTTTTTAATAATATTTTGTAACGAACTGTTTTGTTATCTTTCAGGTTTACCAGCTTTAAAAACAAAAAAAACTTTTGAAAATTCAATTGCTTTACTACTGTATCCGTTACAGTAATCAACGGTTCAATTAAATATTACATTCAGCTTTCTGGTATTGCCTATTTTACCTAGCTCTCACACAGAAAAATAAGAGTATCTTTGTTTTAATTTTCAGCTACTAAGCACGATTTAATGCTCTTTTGGAGACATTGTAGACTAATGTGAGACTGCACAGAAGGTAGAACCTGGTCTTAGATATACAATGTCCTAGATATTCCAATTCTTTCATGTCTAAAGATGTGGAGTATGACTTACAACCCACATATCATATGATATGACTGTGACTTGTAACTTACATTTCCCCATATTCATATGGTCCATATATGATAACTTGGCCAAAAGGTACCGATGATATATATTGAATTGACCCGTGCTCTGGCAAAAGGGGGCTTAATGCATCTCCGTGGTCCATGGTACCAAGCAAGCCATCACATAATTATGGATCCATAATAGACTATTCACGTTTTTTTAACAACCGACTTTATCATTAGGTAAACTGGTCATTGGACATACAGAGAATTGACCGATAGCGAGAAGTTTCGGCCCAGGACAGCCTGCGCGGACTGCGCAGGCTGACCTGGGTCGATACGTTTCGCAGACCCATTAAGCCCCCTTTTCACAGAGCATGGCTCGTTTATATAACAGTTCAAGCAATTCATTACACCGTCTGAAGTGGAAATTTGCTGCTGATAAGTGAAATGCAGCAAGGGAAGGACCAACTACTTTTAATGAGTGATTTCTACCTCTCATCCCAAAAATATCATAATGGTAGAAGCTCAAAGCTATCTTCATTTTGATAAGTATAGTCAAATCACAATATTTCAACACGTTCTGACTACAGATATAGAACATAATATGTCACTTAGGTTGCCTTGTATCACATAATGTATGATTATCTCTACCTCTAGTTTTCTTGTAAAAGAACAGAGAAATAAACTAACGTGAACGTGATGACGACCGACACTTTGATTTTTACAAAAATGTACCCATAAGTTTCGAAGTCTTGAATTCAGGATCGGGGATTTCCGCAAATCATCTTTAATTTTACAACAGGACCAATGGCATTCGGCATACCTCGAGTGGTGGGAGCCATCAAGTCCCTCGGCTGTATCTGGTAGCTTGATATGCACCTACACGGTAAATTTCATCGCCGGAAATACGCCGATTTACCTTTCTGAAAATTGTAAGGATTCCCGTAAAAAAAGAAAATTTGAGTCTCAATTTTTCAGTTGACCAATAATTGGTACATTCGTTTTTTAACGTGGTTTATCAGTTTCGATTGAAGTTTTCACCGACAGATATATAGATGTGAATAACTTCATCGAGGTTGTTTATGTCGTTGCAACACGACTTACACTGGCGTCGCGATGTATAAGATCACGTGATTGGCAGTTCAAATGGAAACGACCGTTATACAGACGAGGTTAGATGTAGGTACGGAATCGGCCGAGTTATGACGAGTGGACCAATATGGGAGACAAAAGACAGTTACTTCCCTTGATAGCTTTTCACTACTTCAAAGGTCCTGAATAAGGTATTACTTTATTTTTATCTTTGATATATTTTGCACTATTTAGAAATGCTCTGTTTAAAATATCGCCTCCATAGATCATCAAACAACAAATTCGATCTACTTGACGCATTTCGGTGGTAAAAGTGTGCGAAACTCGATTTGCACTTACAGGTATTATGTAGATCTTACATAAACATCACAAATCAAAATATAGTAATCGCAACATCTCCTAGAACAGCAAGGTTAAAAACAAAGGAAATCAAGTAAAACGGCCTAGCTGCTATTTGGTAACCTTGTTTTCTATCCAACAAGGGAGATGATTTGGGTTTCACTTTTGGCTCCCATTAAAATATCAATAAAATTAGATGCACTTTCAGGTCTTGTGAAACCAGTCGGGTAATAGAGCTTGAGTATATGAATGCAGATAATTAAACTGATATATGCTCTGTGAAATGGGGGCTTAGTGCATCTGCAAAAAGTATCAAGCCACGTCAGCCTGCGCAATTCGCGCAGGCTGACATGGGCCCGAATCTTTTTGCTATTTCTAAATTTTATGCATGTTCAAGGTCCATTCTACTTCCATATCCACCCAGTTGTCAAACTGATTGGTTTTTATGGATCCCTAATCATGTGAAGCCTTGCTTGGTATAATGCATATCGGAGATGTAGTAAACTCCTGTTTGCAAAACCATGGTTCAAATGTCTTGAAAGAGCGCGAACATTTTTGTCTACTTTTCACAAGTATCTTTAACCTGCTCTATTCGTCCGCACATTTCATTACCATCCCTCCACGACTTCATCGGTCATAAATGTCATAAATGTCAGCAGCAATGCAAGCGCCGTAATCTTTTGAAATGGAAAACACAACTATGCTAATTTCAACTTTAAATTTTACTGTCCTACCTAGCAACAAGTTCCACCTGTAGGTAAAACTGGCAATCCAGCACGTCATCTGTATAGGATCATTTTGGTGTGACACGAACTTTAGAATCAAGGCTTAACTCACTAACGAACGACACAATTTTGGGCTTGACCACAACTACAGCGATTGACCCATGCTCTGACAAAAGGGGTCTTAATGCATTTCCGTGACGCATGATACCAATCAAGCCATCACACAATTATGGATCCATAATAGCCATAAATTTCTTAACAACCGACTTCTTGGGGGTAGACTGGTCCTTGGACGTAGAGAAAACTGACTAATAGCGGAAAGTTTCGGCCCAGGTCAGCCTGCGTGGACTGCGCAGGCTAACGTGGGTCGATACTTTTCGCAGATACATTAAGCCCCCTTTTCACAGAGCCTGACTCAATTATAGACCACAAATTGTATGTTGCTTAAATGATGGGACTCGTCGTATGAAAAAAATGTCGGTAACCAGCATTTTCTCTTTTTTCCCACAATATTTACAAACGCCTTCTTTCTCAAAGTCGTTAAAACTTGGGATTGTATGACAAAGGATGTCTGCCATCAAAGAAAACCGGAATACCTCTTGGTTGTTAATCGATTCTTCTCTCTGGACATGATGTGGTTTTGCTGTTGCTGACAGCTTTGTGATCACGTGACTTATCTACCCGTGTGACAGACGACCGACGACACAAGATGGTCACTCCTTAGGGTTTTTTTTTTTTTCAGTTTTTATCCTCCCTACAAGATAAAACATGGATATTAGATTTTCACGACATTCTAATCACAAACGGCTGCAACAAAGAGCACCGTATGCTGGTGCGAACACTTGACTGCAGATGCTTTTTTTCCAACTAAGTTTTCAAAAAAGGGACACATCAGTGCTCACACTACTAAGTGGGTTATCTGCTCTTCTGGTATTTGTCTCCCTTTGAACAGTTAGAGGTTAACCTAAGTTTGAAGTAAATATCTTTGGTCAAAACAAAGATATGAGGAAATGACAGAGTTTTCGCAAGGTGCAGACGAAGACCGGGCTGTCACAGAATATCGACACTTTTTGCCAGACAATCCAGAGGTTTAACGACCTTCAGAACGAAGGCCATTGAAAACATTGTTAGAGCAGGAGAAATGCTACAGTAAACAACATTTCCTTCTCCGACAATGTGTTTTAACCTTTAATGACACATCCTACCATTTAAGCCACATTTAATATGTCGTCTGCAAATGCTTTCAATTTGAACCAGTCTAGAATGTTGTCGTCTGGTAAAGAGCTAAAGCGCACAGCAACCAACAGAACAAATACGGCATATAGCTTGAGCATTGAAGTCAGACAAGAAACTGCAGCATCCATTATTTCAACAGAAAATGGACAGACTGAATTTTTTTCTTCTGATCAAGAGTGAAACTTTTACCGATCAATCCCTGCTTAAATAAGAAAGAAGACCTTGAGAAAGGTTTTTGAAAACATTATTGGAAAGGGAGAAAATGCTGGTAACTAGCACATTTTCAGCTTTTCCTACAAGCCTTGTACACTTTTCAAGACAAAATCATTAATTCAAGCCAGAGATGATTTGACGTCTGCAGACACATTCCGTTTGAACGAGTCCTAGATTTTATTGCCTAATAAAGCGTTAACCCTTAGATTGCTAAGCGCGACTCAAGGACCTTTTGCGGACAGGGAAGATCAAGATCAGACTGCACAGAAGGTGCAGTCTGATCTTGGATCTACACTGTCCGATAAAGGTATATCTTTCCTCAAAAATACCTCTGAAATAGCAAAATTCGGGTTTTTACTGTCGGCTTGAAAGTTTAATTTGAAGTTATTTATCAGGATAAGGGTTTAACCCTTTCGGCATCATGGGCGAAAAAAGTTACTTTTGCGGATTGCATAGATCAAGATCAGACTGCACAGAACGTGCAGTCTGATCTTTGATCTATACCATCCGCTTGTGTAGTCAAGCCTATACAATCAAAATGTTTGTAAGTTTCAATGGATTGTATTTAGAGCCGTAGAAAGAGGTCGAGTTTATATATTTAGCGCTGAAAGAGTTAATTCATCAGTAAGGGCACTAGGAAGAGCCTTTGAATCAATAGCCCTTAATGTCAACCCCAAAGGAAAATTGTAACCTGTTCTCTATTCATTACCAGGAATCGATTTTCTTCTGCTCTGGAAGTGATGTGATTTCTCTGTTGGTGACAAATGTGTGATCACGTGACAACTCTGTCTTGCCGCAGACGGCAATAAATACTCTTTAATCGAAAGAGGCTGACCGGGTTATAGCTGATGTTTATTCGCAGAGTATTGATTAACCCCATGAACTGGTAAACAAAATAAACCATTATTTTCTCCTGCTCCCACAATTTTATCTACCTTTCAAAAAAAAAAAAAAAATATCATCCTATGGACCACACTAAACTTTTCAACTGCATTTTTCTTTCAATTAGGCCAAGTCTAAAAATTTGTCAGCTAGTGAAGATTTAAACTTACTGTACTTCTGCAAAATCATTAAGTATATTCAAAAGAATCGTTGGTTCCGTTGATTGACGTTTAGCTGCTAAGCGCGACTCAAGGACCTTTTGCAGACAGTTTATATCAAGATCAGACTGCACAGAACGTGCAGTCTGATCTTGGATCCACACTTTTCCGATAAGGACATATTTTTCCCCAAAAAAATCACCTTTGAAATAGCAAACTTTGGATTTCTTACAATCGTCTTGAAAGTTTCATTTCAGCTTATTTAGTAGGTTGACGGTTAAGTATCGCAGCAGTATGAAGCCTTATATTCATTAGAAGAAAAATCTGATAACAGGCAAAAAATGCATCAGTTTTAATGCCCCGCTTATCAGCCCACTAAGCCCGGAGAAAGCGATATGTGTGGATTTTAGAGAATACTGGTACTCAAATGTCAATGTCTTCACCTGTGAGTGAAGTTCGCACTGTCTGGCAGAACTTATAAATGGTTCTCAAGACAATATCGATTCCAGACTAACGCAAAGAGGATAAACACCCGGCCATCTTACAATCTGCTTACTGATCCATACTTCTCTAGTACGTTGCTCTATTCAGATTGAATACTGTGATATCATTCTGTTTCTGACACAGTCTTCGAAGTTAAGCTGGTGTATGCTTGAGATTCTTGCTAGCTAGTTATTTTGATCTTGTGGCAGTTTCTTACTAGTTCACTATTGGATAGTATAGGTTCTTCTCAGAGTAAGGTATGAACTCTATGTTAACTCTATTCAAAACGATAAAATTTTGGACCTATCAAATTTGAAAGCATTCGCAGACGACAAATCAAATTTGGTGCATATGATGCCATTTGTCTTAGATACGATAGAAAACAATGTGGGAAAAGGAAAAAATGCTGCTTACCAGCATTTTCTCCTTTTCCCACAATGTTTTCAAAAGATTTCTTTCTCTGGGTCGTTAAAACACTGGATTGTGCGGGAAAGGTTTATAATTACTAGTATTTAACATTCTTAGATTGTTTAGAGATCAGTTTTGGTTCAGTCCTGATATACGGTAGGTCGTTAAGCTTACATATTTTCTATGATCAACAGAGTCAGATAATGTACATGTACACGAACTAGATTAACACACCATAACCTTTAGACAACTAGATCCTAGTCTTGTAGCAGACCACTTGTGAAAGCATTGTAACTGAGAAGAAATTGCTCGTGAAAAACACCTCGTGAAAAACAATCTTCTTTTTGCCACAGTGGATGGATTGATGTATTAAAACTTAATCCAGCTTTATCATCCATAAATTATGTAGCGTTTTCACTGTCGCTTTCTACAAGTTTGTTTCGTGTTTGTAACGCGATAAAGATCGTAAAATGTAGCTTGTGAAAAAAAAACAGGTCAAATTCCTTTAACCTTATCAGCGCCACAGGCAAGAACAGTGGCTTTTGCGGACGACATAGACCAAGAGCAGTTGGCACAGAACGTGAGGTCTTGTCTTGGATCAATACCGTCTGTGCGCTTGACCCAGCTTATAAGATAAGACTCTTTCTGTGTTATAGCAGAATGTATATTCAGCCTTAGATAGAGGTCAGGTGCATATATTTTGTGCTGAATGAGTTAATTGACTGTGAATAGAATAAAAAAACGTCTCAGTAAGCGGAAAATACATGTAGTCAGATATTATAAGAAATGAAGGATGGATTAAAAAAAACAAAGATTGCATAAAACATGCAGTGCGACTGTTTTCGAGTCCTATATTTTACGAGATATCATAAAAACAAAAGTTAAATTCCCACCGAAAATATCGTAGGTCACCTATTTGACACTTTAGTGTTAAAGGGAGATAATTACTGATTTTTGTCGGAAAAATAAATGTAACGTTTGTAAAAGCTTCTAATTTGAATTAAGCAATATGAAAACTCCTGAAAAGTATTTAAAGTTAGTAGGCAATAACATATATTTGGGCCGTGCTTTGTGAAAAGGGGGCTTAATGCATCTCCGTGATGCGTTATACCAAGGAAGTCATCACATTAAGTAGGGATCAATAAAATCCATTTTGTCTTGCAACTGACTAAATCATAAGGTAGACTGCTCCTTTGACATGCAGAAAGTTGACCAATAGCAAAAGTTTCGACCAATGTCAGCCTGCGCGAACTGTGCAGGCTGCCATGGGTGGATACTTTTTGCAGATGCATGAAGCTCTCTTTTCACAGAGCACGGCTCATTTCCGTTTGGCTATCATAAGAAATTTTTTCAAGACTGTGTACCACTAGAAGGTTCGCATACGCTGTATATAACTCTTAAAGAGGCCCTTATACTCATTTTCAGCCAGTTTTAACTCATTTTGTCTTTATTTTATCAAACTATAGTCATTCTTATACCTTCATGCCAAATATTGCGCCTCACGGTTGCAAGGTTGCTTAGATTACGGTCGATAGAAAATGCATTTCACTGAGTTGCGGCCTTCCATGTAAACAGACTCGTCGTTTCCGGTTTTTGAATCGAAGATTTCGGTATATCGTCTAATGAGGTAAACAAAGGAAAATGGAGGCTTCTATGTTGCAGCCTCGATTTTCAGACGGAGGTCACCACCTATATGCAAATTACACCGTATCCAACTCTAAGCGGAAACCAACGATAAATTTCCGGGACGCACCGCCATTGTTTACAGCTTCGATCGTCAGCCAGTTTTCTTCTGACCAATGTTCGGTTTCTGATACAAATCTCCGTGTTTCTTTTTTTTTTCAATTACACCATATATGTCAGTAATTTATCCATGTTTACTCAAAGGACTGATTTCTGTACCATTCTAAATTGTTTGAAATTTAACAGCGTTTTTGCTTACCGGCTGTAGACGGGCATCTTTAAAACATATGAGCCATGTTCTGGCAAAAGGGGGCTTGATGCATCTCCAAGCAAGGCATCATATAATCATAGACTCATGACAACTATTTAGTCTTACTGTTGACTGAATCTGGAGGTAGAATCGTCCTTGGACATGCATATAATTGACCAATAGCAAAACGTTTCGACCCATGTCAGCCTGCGCGGACCGCGCAGGCTGACATGAGTCGATACTTTTTGCAGATGCACCAAGCTCCCTTTTCACGGAGCAAGGTTCAGATAGTTTTTGTCCAGGGACGTAAATAGTTGTAAGGCTTGATCATGTGGGAGTGATAAATGAAATTAAAAAAAAAATTCGAGATCGATTCATTTTTTCTTTTTTAATAAACCTAAAATATCTACTTTTCAAATAATCCAATGTTTGACGACTTTGAGAAAAAAGGCTTCTATGGCAACTAATATGATAATGATTTTTTTTTTTTCTTTCAGTAAAAGTGAATTTACAGAATGATTGTTTTTTATTTAGCGCAAAAAAACTAAAAACATTCTACATCTCTGCCGATCCTTTACGAAACGATCCCGTGTTTTAACGGTTCTAAAGAACCCCTTTGGTAACATTGTGGGAAAAGGAAAAATGCAGGTAACAAGCATTTTCTTCTTTTATCTCAGTATTTTCTACCCTTTTAAAGACTAATTTCATAATCTGAGCTACATTTACCATTTTGTCTGCAACTGCTTTCATTTTGGGCCAGTCTGATTGCATCGTTCGGCAAAGGTTAACCCATATCCTTTCGAACTTATATCGTTGGACAACAAGGAAATTGATTCCGGCGATTTTTCGCCTCTCACCTCTAATGCATGCGAGTAAAGTAGTCAATGACTTGGATGGAAAGTTGTGTCAGAAAGAAAGCCAGGAAACAATATGCGTAGGTCCACTGACCGTCGTGATATGACTTAAACTCTTACAATGGCGTTAAACTACAATGTAATACAAATATACCACAGAGATGGCATATTGGCCGAAGGGTAAGGCTGTCTTAATACCACTTTCATTTCATTTGTTAAAGTAACGCATTCTTTTATAAAACACATGTCACTATAATAAAAAGACCGTACTTAATAACTTAATGGCGTACCCTCCACTCTTTTGCTTCAGCCATTGCCATACAAGTAAGATTTTGCTAATGCGACATATTTTTGAAAACATTCAGGGAAAATGAACAATTGCTTATTACCACCAAATATTCCCTTCCCCATAATGATTTCCATTTCACTCAAATGTCTCTCGATATAGTCACTCGTCCTGAAGTTTGGCATGCAACAAATGGCCTATATGGTAATGAGTTAACCTTATTCTCTCTTTACCAACCCCCCAAATTTTTTTTGGACATGTCCATTTTGAAAGCAGTTGCCAACTACAAATTGAAAGTGGCTAAAATGATGGGTTTTGTCTTTGATAAAACAAAATATATTGTGGAAAAAGGAGAAAATGCTTGTTACAAGCATTTTCTCCTTTTTACACAATGTTTTTAAAAGCCTTCAAAACTGGGGATTGTGTTGAAAAGAGTGACGCGGCCTAAGTGACAATGTAATATGACATTAATTAATTTCCGTGATGGATTTCTCTGGATTTTTTTTTGCATTTCAGACTTTAGAACTATACAGTCAGTAACACTGGTGTGGTCTTGAGTGGAATAATTATAATGGCAGCAAAACGTAAGTATCAAATGATTTCTCTCCTCCTTTCTGTTTTACAAATATCAGTCTTGCTCTGGCAAAAGGGGGCTTAATGTATCACCGTGATCCATGGTACCAAGCAAGCTATCAGATAAGTATGGATCCATGATAGCCACTTTTTAAAAAAAAAAAAAAAAAAAACGATTTAATCAATATGTAGACTGGTCTTTGGACATACAGAAAGTTGACCAATAGCGAAAAGTTTCGGCCCAGGTCAGGCTGCGCGGACTGCGCAGGCTGACCTGGGTCGATACTTTTCGCAGATGCAATAAGCCCCCTTTTCACAGACCATGGCTCATTATTTACGAATTATGCTAAGTGAAAAGGAGGTTTAATGCATCTGCAAAAAGTATTAACCAAGTTCAGCCTGCACAATCCGCGCAGGCTGATCCGGGTCGAAACTTTTTGTGATGGGTCGATTTTATGCATGTCAAAGTAACAGTCTACCTCATGATTTCGTCGGTTGTTCGACAAAAAGAATTTTATCGATCCATAGTTATCTGATGACCCACTTGCTATAATAAATTACGGAGGTACTCCTTTTGTCAGAGCATTACTCCAACACTTTGATCTACAATGCAAAATTGTTTTCAATGTATAATGATGGCTTTGCTAGAGGAAATAATAACACAGAAGACAAAAAGCTCGATTAAAAAAGCAAACTATCAACACTTTATTCTAAATGATATGTAAACTCTGTGATACAAGTAACGGTCAAATAACCTCAGATATATGTCGTTATCCCTGAGAACATTGTTTCATTTAGTCTACTTGAAATACCTCACACATACAAATGAGCAATGCATTGGCAAAAGGGCTTAATGCATCTCCGTGATCCATGATACCAAACAAGTCATCGCATAATTGTGGATCCATAAAATTCATTTTTTCTAACTACCGACTGATTCATGAGCTCTGGTCCTTTGCAGAAAATTGACCAAAAGCAAAAAAAATCGGCCCCGGTTAGCCTGTGCAGACTGCGCAGGCTGACCTGAATCGATACTGTTTGCAAATGCATTAAGCCTCGTTTATACACAGCATGGCTCATTTAATATTTTGTGTCTTCAACTTTTGAAAATATTAAGGACAGAAAAGGAGAAATTGCTCTTGATGAATAATTTCTCCTTTAGCAACAATGTTTTACCTGTGCACTGCATGTAGTAAACTTTATGATAAAAATTCTTTCCCTGCGTTTAACCTTTAGACCGCTCAACAGAACGAACAAAAACATGTTAGTAGACAGAATACCCGATTATGGCAGTTTCTTGGTGTATTTTTCACATAACATATACTCAGTTCCATAAATAAGTGTGCACTTAATTTTCTTTTATTTCTCGTCGCATGTCTTACTGAAGACCAACAAATTTGGTATCATACTTTAGTTCAGAGTCTGTAGAAAATGCCAGGCTAATCAGATTTTGACTAACAGAAAGTTTAAATTAGGTTTTTGCAGTTTAAATGAAGGTGGTACTAAAATCAAAGTTGCAAAAGTACTCAAAGACTAAGGTAACATTAAAGTTAGGTTTTGGCCACCGCTCTCGTTCAGGAATGGAATAACATTCCTGATGCAATGATTTTACGTTATGCAAGGTCTATGCGACGTCGAATAATTGCCTGTATCGACAGCAGAGGTGGCCATACAAGATATTGATTGAAAAATTACAAGAACTTTAAGAAAAACCTAACTTTAATGTTACCTTAGTCTTTGAGTACTTTTGCAACTTTGATTTTAGTACCACCTTCATTTAAACTGCAAAAACCTAACTTAAACTTTCTGTTAGTCAAAATCTGATTAGCCTGGCATTTTCTACAGACTCTGAATTAAAGTATGATACCAAATTTGTTGGTCTTCAGTAAAACATGCGACGAGAAATAAAAGAAAATTAAGTGCACATTTATTTATGGAACTGAGTATATACACTCTCGTATTACCACAAAGATCAGACTAAAAAACATGTTAAACACTGAACAACATTTTGACAAAAACATCTTTCTGACAACTTGTTGTTTTGCCATGTATTTCTCTAAGCCAGTTACAACCTACACTATTATGCGTACATGGCACAACATTATGATATAAAAAGTTTCACTCCTTCAAGAGAACATTTGTTATGAAAGCTGATACAAATATTCCGCTCGTCATTCCAACGAGGCCCCCAAACAAGGGACCAACTGTTGACATGTACCCCGCTCCGGTCCCTATTCCAGCACCAATAAGGGACAACTCGTCACACCTTACTTGACCCCGGTTGTAACGAAGGCGGTAACATCTGTCATATATGGCTGAATTTTCCTGATTTCTCATCGCCATGTATGTCATTATTGGGCCTATTACAACTCCTATAATGAGGCCATTCCGGCCGGCTCGTACCATCTTGCGTTTTACTCCTTCCCAGTTCCGAGTTTCTTTTCTAACGGCAGCTGCGATTGGTCCAAAGAAAACGAGGCCAAGCAATCCACCAGCTTGTACTGTTTTGGCGGTCACGTGTAGAGCTAGTTCCGTTGTTGGGTATGGTATGATTTGCATATGATCATCGTCGAGTGAAAACCCACTCATATTCTTTAACCATTCTGAACCCATTTCGATCGTATGTTAATCAGCCTACACAAGATTAAAAAAAAAAATGTTAAGATAGATCTAAGGAGGTAACTGCATGCGCTGAATCAACTCTTTACAATACGACATGTTTAGGCTCGTACGTTGAAAACTAGACGATAAATCAACCCTTATCCTGCTGAGTTACTAAAATGAAATTTTCATTTCGATAGTAAAAACCCAAATATTGCTATTTCAAAAGTTATGTTTTCGGGAATAATTTCTCCTTATCGGACAGTGTAGATCCAAGATCAGACTGCACGTTCTGTGCAGTCTGATCTTGATCTACACTGTCCGCAAAAGGTCAGTGAGTCGCGCTTAGCAGCCTTAGGGTTAAACGTAGCTGAAATTGCTGAATTTGTCACTGGAAAGACATAAAACACTGTACAGTGTAATTTGCATTTGCATTTCAAAGGACACTACGAAAAGGGGAGAAAATGGTGTTCATGAAAATCCTGTTCCTAAACATGGGATTGTTTGGAATAGAGGACTAGAGCGAGTTTTCGAAACACGTCGTTCATTTTGTATTCTCTTTTGTGTCTTTAATACAAATTTCGTAAGGTCTTCAGTTAAGCTGTGTAAAGACGGCTAATGAACATTTGCGAAACGCGCGCCTCAAGACTCAGGTAAGCAAAGATTTGATCAGATTTGCCACTTTTTACCGGAAACACCATGAAGTCACTATATGACAATTTAAATGTTTGATTGTTCGACTATGATATAAGTCGAATACAATTGTTTTTTTTTTTTCAAATACATCTGGAGAAAAATAAGAAGCAGCAGATCAGATTGCTAAATTGCATAAAACACTGAATGTTCGAAATTATTTCTATTTTGTCTCTCTAATATTCAAGTTATCGAGGTTAATTGTAGTTCAAAATTACCGAAATAAAACAATGAATAATACAAAGATGAGATTACAGATACATGTATAAGCAACTATATCAGAGAATTTTAATAAATTTTATGCCAACGTGCTGAAGCCAACCTGCTATAAACTGCATTAAAGGTTGAATTAAACAAAGAAAACAGTGTTCACAAATGCATTGACAAAATATTGCCCTATATGTATATACTAATACGATACATGCTACAAAATCCATTAACCCCTATTTAAAGCGCCTTTCACAACTATAGTTGCTTATGCGGCCAAAGTAGATCAAGATCAGACTGCACAAAACATGCAGTCTGACCTTGATCTACAATGTCCGCCTAGCTTAAACACTATTGACAAAAGCCACTATCAAACTTCAATTATTTGGGTCTAATTTATAGACCGAACATGTCTGACGGTTTTATTCGACGCTCTAAGGGTGAAAATATGAGACAGGAATGGCGGGTTTTTGTTAACCTTTTCCCAAACGACAAATTTTTCTTTCAAATTTAAAACATATGCAGACGACAATTTCAAAATTTGTACAAATGAGCATAAGCTCTCTGATAGGGTAGAAAACATTGTGGGGAAATGAGAAAATGCTGGTTACCAGCATTTTCTCCTTTTTCCAGAATGTTTTCTAAAGCCTTCTTTTCCAGGGTTGTGAAAAGCCAGGATTGTTTAATAAAGGGATAAATAAAGCATATTTAGATAGTCAGGGACGCCTGTCAGTTAATGAAAAACTAGGTCAGGAATCCCGATTTCGACTCGTCTACCCTTACCCGCGGAGACTTATCGGTCTTACAGTGTCATGGATATTCGACGTTCTCATATTGTGTCAACTGATTGAATAGAATACTGTAACTTATATGAGCTGTGCTCTGGCAAAAGGGGGCTTAATGCATCTCCATGATCCATGATACCAAGCAAGTCATCATAGAAGCTGATAAGCAATTTGGAAGTCTGGTCTTGATTATAATTGTTTCAACACTTGAAGTTGCTTTGAGTATTCTGAAGGGAAACCGTTTGAAGTTTTAGTCGGTTTGAAAAATCTGCAGGTGCCTCTACAGAGAGAGAAGACGAAAGATCAAAGAACGTGCAGTTAGATCTGGATATACGCCGTCAGAAATGTCAGAAATGTACTGGCCGATCTTAACTTTTCGCTGCAAAATATACAGGTTTGATTGTTTCCAGGTCCGTGATAAACATAATTCTACTGGAAATTAAGTCGTAGAGCCCACACATTTAGTTCTGGCGGAGGGTGTAGACAGAAGATCTGACTGCATCTTCTCTGCCGTCTGATCTTGATCTACGCCGTGCGTACAGGTTACTCATGCCGCCTGTGGTAGCGAAAAAGCTAAAGCAGCGATAATTTTATCTTTAATGCTATTAAACTAAAAAATTGTGCAAATTACATACATGAACACTAGACTTACTTTCCAGTCAAAGTCCTTCATGGCTTTGTCAAGCCAAAACTCGGTTTCAAATCACATGTTTTGACTCTGTTTTTCTTTAGAACAAAAACGAGAAAGAATTGCACAGAAAGAATGGGCATACGTGAAGGTCACAACTCACGCATACACGTAAGCTATGTTTATAGAATAGGCTAGAGATCACGTAGCGGCCCCGTACCAAATCAGCAACCCATCTGCACAGGGTGTCAAGGGTCTAGAGCTTGAGCCCCGATCCGGCCACATAAGTTTCCATTCTTTATGACAAAGAAGTGAACTATCTACGATATACAGTCAATATCTTTTTCTTTTGGGGCAGGGGGTCACTGTAACTAGATCTAGGAAACCATGACCCCGTTTCACTTATCTCGCATTAACACACTCTCGCATTAGCACGAAACTCCGTTGCACGAATCGCGCTTTTCTACTTCATAATTACTCCATAGATCTACAAGTATTACATATCTAATGAGCTGTAGATCTAGATTTTTTTTAACCTGAAATAAATCTGTAATATTAAATCACAAATCTGGTCTAGTCTGATCTAAATAATCAGCTCAGAAATCAGCCGCTTGCTGATGCATTAAATCGAAAGGATCAAGCTGCAGGAATTCGCAGGCTGATCTTGGTCTTTTCTCTGCGCAGAAGTTATAATGATTCAGTCAGGGACTAGAAAGATACGTTCTACAAAAAGAGTCTCTGATAAAATTTAACTGAACGATTTGCAGATACCTACTCAAAACGAAAACGAAACTAGGTCATTTTTTAGTACAACGGCTGAGTGGTATTTCAAAATACAACATTGACAAAACTAAGATTTACAGTCAAACTCTTACCTATAAAATTTGTTTCTTTTGTGCTAAAAATTACAAAGAATTCACTTAAAAATCTCTAATCGATAAATATGTGACTAATACTACGTCAATAGCAAACACCTTCACACGAGCTTCTAAACTTGTCTGCTTCGGTACGCGTTAGAGGAAAACCCAATGTTTACTTTTTTACGATGACCTATTTCTGGGATCAAAGTTATGCGAGTATTCTAGACAACGTTTAGATTGGTTACCTCCCCTGATACAGCGAAGAATAAATATCTGTACAACGGGACCAGTTTAGACAAACGCTGCACTGCGCACAAATTTGATATATTGTGCGTTAGGCTAATGTCCACTTAGAATGGTACTGTTTTGTTTCAACTACATGTATTTAAATTCCAAGTTAATTTTCCTTTTCTCTATTCTCGTTTTCCTTAAAAAATTACTAATGGCAAACGACATCTTTTCTTTTGCAGTACACCACTTATACTAAACACTATGTGACAATAACAAATTTCTCCTTTTGTCACAATATATTCGCCTGAATTCACCTCACTCACATTGATTATCCATGAAAAAAGGAATGTTTCCAAAGTTTCTTGCTGTAAATTTTTCTTCCGAAGTCCTTAACGGGTTAGTGTACCGTGAAATAGATTTATGACCTCTACCAAACGACTAAGTTTGAGACACTTTCGTATTGAGAGCAGTTCAAGACAATGAATCAAATATTGCTCAAACAAAGAAATGTGCCTTTAACAGGGAAGGATAAGTTGTCGGAAAATGAGAAAATGCTTGTAAACAGCAATGAAGTTTCCTTGAAGTTTTCCTTTTACCATTACTACGCATTTGTAACATTCCTCTCAAGCCCCTGATGCTTTTCAACATAAATAAAGTCGAAACAACTTTAAGCTGTTACAGAGGAGTGAATCGTGTCGCTATGACTTTCACCACATCTCAACAGAGTTTGAGACACTTGCGTATTGATAACAGTCGCAGACAACGGACCAAACGTTGCTCAAACGAGAGAAATTGTATTTGAAAGGGTATGATGGTGTACTTCTTTCCGAGATAGAAGGATGATCCATGTGAATGAGGTGAATTCAGGCGAATATATTGTGAACAGTGGAGGATGGTGTACTTCTTTCCGTGATAAATCAGCAACATGCGTCATGGTTAGTGCCTAGATGGGTGACCAGACCGTTGCACGTTACATTTGATGGCAGTGGTGGGGTAATGACAACTGAAGTTGCCATATCCGCTTATGTTCCCCTGATTTATAAACTATGAATAGCTGATGATTGCGCTTACTTGGGAACACGCTAGTGCACGTACTTGCAAAATCTTAGAGTTGCAGTGTATGCCAGAGTTGCAGGGTTTCATACTTGTACATAATTCCTCCCGATTTGCACTGTTGCCAAGCATATACGTAGTCGTATGAGTCTCGTGGTCGAGATTTGCCGAAGAGGGAAGTAATTTCACGGAGAGGTTAGATATATAAAAACTTAAAACGTGTCTTGCTGTTGAGCTGGCATTTATAACGATGCGGTTTGGTGTATTTCTCCCCGTAGAGAGTTCAGCTACGTGCATTATAGTTGGTTCCTGGACTAGGGCGCTCCATGCATCTGCAAAAGGTACCGATCAATTCGCACAGGCTGACCTGTGGCTAAACTTGCTGCCTTTGGTAAATTTCCTGCATATAATTCAGTTGGTTGTTAGACAATCCATACCTGTGTGATGACATGCATGGTAAAATGCACCATGGAGATGCCATTTACCCTCTTTAGCCAGAGCGCTGCCCATTTTTGTGTTCAAAGCTGTTTTGCCAGTATATCAGTTATACCATAACATTCAGTGTACATACCAATTCATGGGTCACTGGAGTTTCCATTTACCATAACTAGCACTTGTAACACTCCTGCCATGCATCTGGCTGCTTTGTAACATAAACAAAATCGAAACAACCTTTAGCGATTACAGAGGGGTGAATCTTGTCGTAATACCTTTCACACCTCCGACAGAATTTTGACCGAGCCTTGGGTGCAAAAAAGCATCCTTTTGATACTAGCACTCTTCGATTTCAGCACCGAGCCTCTGGGGCTTAATTGGCAAGGATTAGATTCAATGGCGTGCAACATCTATAGAATCCTGCAAAATGAAGGAATGTCTGCCATACAATGCAGATGAAATTGCATAACATATTATTCGGCAGTTTAAATGGCCCATGTTCAAAACTGCTTATGCAGTAGAAATCGTGACTGTTGTTCTGCTGTCGTTTCTAATGCTTGCACATGTTCAGACCCAACATATCCAAGGCTGATTTCGTCCTGATATCTTGCTAGGTGTCAAAGAATGCAGATCGAAGAACAGACTGCGTGTATTGTGAGGTTGATCTATTCTGTTCGTACAGGTATTTAAAGTGACAATAAAGGCCAGAAGTAAACAAAACGGGTGTTTAAATGGATTTAAATTTATATCATACCATTTAAAAATATGGAAATTATTGTGAAGATGATAATCTGTCATTGTACGGTCGGCCCAAGTGTTAGTCGCTAATTTCAAAACTAGGTTAAAACCTGCCAGGTAGATGTGTCTTTTGTTTACTTTTTGCCTGATTTTAAAATTCATTTTCCTGCCAGCGACTAACATATGACCCGACCACACAATAACAGACTAACATCTTCACAATATGTTCCTTACTTTTAAATGGTGTGGTTTAAATTTAAATATATTATGGCAACTGTTTTGATATTTTGGCCTCTACTAGGCTTTTAATTTTGTCCTTAGAATGCTATCAAGTGATACCAAAAGCAGAATACTAATGCTCTTGTAAATATATTTCATTCCAGGCTTTAAAATGGCGTTAATTCAGATGTGCTGTGAGCAACATCGGGCTGGTAACCTTGTGAAGGCAGAAAAGATGATAAAAGAAGCTGCAAGACAGGGAGCCAAAATAGTTGCACTTCCGGTACGTTAAATAAAATGTAGATGTGCGGGCCAGACTTTAGCCTGCTACTGTAACAGTGATTAATTGAAGTCTAGTTCGATTTACCTCTAGCATAAAGTACATGTAATTCAGTGATGAAAAATAGTCTCTGATGCTATTTGTTGAAGAATAGTCAAGAACAGTCTGCAACTATATAAATTATACATTCAGTTTTAGACACATAACTATTTCAATGTACCCACTCTTTCATTCCTTATACTTTTATAACCACTAGCATTTATCAATTAATTTCTGACAGGAATATTTCACTTGTTGGATGGATCCAAAGTACTTTATAGAGAACAAAGAGCCTCTACAAGGACCTACAACCCAAATGTTGAGTCGGTCTGCCAAGGAAAATAACATTTACCTTCTTGGAGGTTAGCCCAAACCTTTATTTTTCATTCTCTCTTAAAAGTGAGTAGGCGTACTGACAGCAAATACATGTAATACGATTTTTTTTAATATTATTTTAAACGCCGTCTAAATTCATTCATTATGGTGGCAATTACACCAATCCATACATATCTGGATTTTCTTGACTAGTATAACACTATACTCTCTCCAAGCCGCAGACTGCTTTCCCACCTAATAAAGGTCAAACCATTGTATATCGGTGAGAAAGGAAAAATTACTGTCGCAATAAATTTCTTCACACATCTGAAAATGTTTATGTCGAGCCGAAAATCCGAACGGAATACCCGGATAGCTAACCCCGCGCATGACCACAGAGCTACAGGAGCTAAACCAGTGTATACTGATGTTTTCAGCAACACTTACAGAGGGTACTTATAACAGAAATCACGGAACAGTTGTTACGGGAGACCACTCCTTCATGCATGGCTTCGTCCCGATTCAAATACAATACCTAACTATGGTGGCATATTTCTGCCACGAGATACGAGATAGCTATCATGATAATTTTAGTAAACTATCGCGATAAATTAAAAGTTTCCTGGAAATCTTATCAAGAAAGTGAAAAGTTTCTTGATAAAAGTATCACGATAAACTAATATTTTATCGCAAAATTTCTCAACCGTGCTCGAAGCTGACATGCGAGATAAAACTATTGTGATATCTATAAATAGAAAATGCATCATTTGGATGAACTCGGTAGTTTTGACTTAAAGGGCAACTACAGCCAAAATCTCATTTTGGATATATGAATCCTTTAATGAAAACAATCTTAAAATTGAAAACCGTATTTCAATGTTATAAGTGAAAATGTGGTTGCATACCTGTGCGAGTTTGTGAAATCTGCGATAAACCGGATGTGACGCCACACTTATTTCGGCTTCTGTGTACTATTAATTTGCTCTGATACTGACTTTTTTTCTCACAGCCTTATCTTCCCTCATGTCGGGAGACGACTGTCGTATGCCGGGTGCCGAGTTTAAGCACTATTTCGAGCCAGGAGATGACTATTTATTCGCCAGTTTGCTGTCTGTCTGTCTGAACCGAATGACGTGGCTTAATATCAGATTTACCATTAATCCTCAACAGGTTAAATAAACCTTCATGCCGATTGCAAAATTTCGAATAGTGCTAGTTTTTGGAGATACAAAAATAGATATCTCCGTATTGAACACTGTACATAAGATCAGATTGCACGTTCTGTGCAGTCTGATCTTAATATACACTGTTCGGAAAAGGTCACTGAGTCGCGCTCAGCAGCCTTGGGGCCCCACAGAAATTTAAATGAGGCAAGAAATCAATGGTGAATTCACTGTTGATTATCCATCTCTTTCATATGAGAGCGAGCGAGCGAGCGCGCGCGCACGAGAGAGAGAGAGAGAGAGAGAGAAAGAGAGAGAGAGAGAGAGAGAGAGAGAGAGAGAGAGAGAGAGAAAGAGTTGGAGGGTAGTTAGAATAGAAATTCGACAAACAGATTATGGGATTTTTTTTTTTTTTTTTATTTAAGATCATATGAATGAGGAAAATACAAAAGTTATGACGTTAGACTTACCCATTTAACCTGTGTAAAATTCCAAATTCCATTCACATTTTATAAGAAAAAGGGCTCAATATGGTCGTGAAAACAAAAGAGTAACTTTGTACATGACATGTTTAGGACAAGTGCTTGTTAACCCCCAGCTGCAAGCCGGGCAAAAAAAATATGTGAGACCACAATGGTGCGATACCAACATCAAAGAGGCGCCGAATTAACCTTTTGCATTGATGGAACACACAATTCTTTTCGCAAAATAAAAGGTTGGCGCACTAAAATCTTGTGTAAAGTTTGTATGCAGTTATAAATTTTTAATTTACGCTGCATTTTTATGGTCAGCAATCTGCATCTGTTATCTGGTACATGATTACAGCGAGAAATACGGAAGAAGAGAGTTAAATAATTTTTGTCCACGTTGGTATTTCCACTTAAATTTTACTCCTTTCATGTCTCAGTATGTAGGAAATGGACTGACCCTGTATTTTACAGACGATCAGAAACGTTTACTGCATGATATGGAGGGCAGGAAGGGAGGAAGGCAGGAGGCAATTCAGACAATCTTTGAAATTGTGAAAAAAAAAAAAAAAAACCCACGTAGGAAAATAAATGAAGATCAAGTGAAAAAATAAAAAATGGATTTAACTTTAATAGCAAATTCAGGATGTGTGCTGGATTTGACATTGTTCGTGAATGTTAAAGAAAGGATACAATTTCTGAGGTAGATTAAGGCTTTTAATTCTTCCCAAGCTGAAGGAGACATGTAAAATGCTGACACTGATGGTGTAGATCAAGATCAGACTGCGCAGGATTTGTAGACCGTTCAATGATCGACGATGTCCTATATTTGGTAGAAAAAGCCTTAGAACTGTACTCGAATGACTTACTTTACACATTGCAACGTTCCTTCTTCCTTCTACCACCTAGTAGAAGAGAATTTTGGCATGTTTCAACCATCTTGAGTTATTATTTCTTTTTTATTTTTATCTATTAAAATTCGTTGATTAGGCAGTGGTATAATTGAAATAACTTCAAGAAATAAATTTCAAAATAGTTTTGTTTCCCACCAGAAGAATAACTTTTTCTTTTCATATGTACTATCTCCACTAGGCTAATTCATTCAAAATTTCTTTCCTATGATTGTAGTAAGATGTAAGAGCGATAGAGGTGAAAATTCTGCAGTGCACAAGTGATTTAAACGTGGTAAAGCGATTTATATCTGTACGAATTTCATGCAGTTTTTTCAGTTTTCTGCGTTAGTTCATATATAGCGACCATATCTTCTCCGTGACACTTGTAACGTCACGGCAAACTGCCGGAAGTCACGATTTTTTCAATTAGCGACTGTCAGACAGGTGAAAATCCGAAGTTTAAACCTCTATATCTCGTGAAGTAAGCATCACAGAACGCTAAAAAAATATTTTGTTAACATAACTCTAGTATAGTTTTATCCGATTTGGAAATGAAAACTTTGGTCTGGAGTTACCCTTTAATAAGATTGCAGCAAGTAAAATTTCGAATCATTGACATTTTTTTTGTACCTTAATTGGTAAATTTTGACAATACTCGAAATGAACAGAGGTCTGTAAAATCACAAAGACGACTCGAAATGCCTCCTACGAACAACTTTAAAACCGTCCATGGAAAAGGAGAATTCATAAGGTTGTAGACGAAGGTGTTCCGAAACCGTATCTAATTATAGGTACCATGAATGTCAGTTGTAGGCACGAAAGCAGAAAAAATCATGATAAGAGTTAGAATTATCGCGATATTTTTATCATGAAAATTTTTGTTTTATCACGATACTTCTCTAAATTATCATGATAGCTATCTCGTATCTCGCGGCAGAAATATGCCACCATACCTAACAACTGCGTTAGAAAGATAACTTTTTAGCTCAGTGGTTATGTTATTGGCCTTTCGTCCGGGAGTTCTAGGTTCGAATCCTACCTGGTCCCTTTATTTCTGCCATGCATTTGTTTCTTTGTTACGGACTTTGTTCGTAAGATGGGGACTCGTCCGGGATTGGCCATTGAGCCATTAATCCCATTTGTTGTCCAAAAACGGACATTTGTTGTCTAAATAATAGACTTACTGCCTGATAAGGCTTTGAGTCATCAATAAATGATGACTTTAAGAAGGGGGGGTGTGTTACGGGAGACCACTCCTTCATGCATGGCTTCGTCCCGATTTAAATACAATACCTAACAACTGCGTCAGGGAGATATCTCTTTAGCTCAGTGGTTATGGTATTGGCCTTTCGTCCGGGAGTTCTAGGTTCGAATCCTGCCCGGTCCCTTTATTTCTGCCATGCATTTGTTTCTTTGTTACGGACTTTGTTCGTAAGACAGTGTTTCAGTTTAACACTGTCGTATTGCAAAACAAAAATGTCATAAGATCTGAAATGTTCTCAGGTTTCGAGGATGGCGAAAAGCAGCTGCTAATACTGGCGTTCTATTTGGGCTTTTCCACTGTCTATTTTGGTGGCACTGCGTTCGTTCTTTCGTGAAGCAGTGCATATCGGGCCGAGATACCATCTCCGGTTGCTTTTAAAATCACTTATAAGGTTTATTTCGTCCAAACACTCTATGTATCGTATGGTCTTAGGGCAAATCTTGCATCAATTCCATCTGTCGCCTTAATTTTCTGGTTGACGTCACACCCATCACAATTCCTCATCATCACTCGCAATCACACTTGTACGTTTTGTCTCGCTATACTCGCTTCACCTAGCTCTTATTGAATGCCTTTAAAGATCCAAATTGTTGCATTTACTAATCTATTGAGACTTAAATATTACACAGACTTTCGGAAAGTATAGGCCAAAAATTAGGACTGCTTTGCTGTGCTGCCTACATCTTCCGCAAAAGCTCCTAAACTGAGTCTTGAACACTGAACTGATCAATTCTAATCCTGTTGCTTCTGCTTTGTTGTAAAGGTACGTTTCCTGAAGCTATAGAGGGTTCCGAAATGCTGTACAACACTAGTGCTATTTTCAACCCATCTGGAAAGTTAGAAGCTTTGTTCAGAAAGGTTTGCTCGCTTCTTTGCTTGCCTGCTTACTGTTTTGCCTGTTGTATTTGTTGTTGGTTTGTTTCTCCGATGGTTGTTTAGTTTGTGTTGTTTTACGTCGTCCACAACGCTGGAGTTATATCAGGACATCCAGTGCATTACCGGTATTTCTCAAACCACTACTACTCAGAACAGTCTTTCAAGTCACTGACTGCTTTCTCACATAAAAAAGGGAAAAGAAAAAACGACCACGTTCAGCGTCAAAAGAGCAGAGATAGTTCCTACCGCTATACTTTAAATCAGTTTTAGTAGAGAAATGACTTGTAGCCTAGGAGATGCGGATATGATCAAGTATTCTTACGGTAGAAAATCGAGTATGAATAATTTTTCTACAATAAAATTGTGATATTGTTATGTATTCTCAAACTGACTATTCTAACGTGTAAACGGGTAGTTGCTTGAATGTCAAAAATTTATTATTCTGTCTACCATAACTTTCACTTTGTGTGAGTCTCAGTACTTTCAGTTCCTTAATTTAACCATGAAATATATTGTTTCGTAAATCACGGCCATAATAGTCAATAAAGTCTTGGTGATATCACGGATTTCCTTTAATCTAAATTCTACTCCTCGCTTTATTGTAGATCCATTTGTTTGATGTCGATCTCGGCCCTCGATTGAAGATTCGAGAATCAGATTTAAATCTTCCGGGAAACAAGCTTACCACACTGGAAACAGGTAGGTATCTTTTGAACCCTTAACTCTTTACCAAACAACAAGATTTCAGCTCTGTTTAAATTGAAAAGATTTACAGACACCAAATTAAGGTCTACGGCCTCTAACTCTCAAATTAACCTTTACGACAACGTCGATGTTAACGATATTTACCCATGAGTCAGTGTGTCTTCGGCCCCTAACTCTCATATTAAAACATAGAAGCTGCCGAGATTGGCCAAATAGCCTTTACAAAAACGTCGATGTTTACCGATGAGTTAGGGGTCGTAATACTTAAACGATACAAATATGCTTTCAAAGGGAAGAAACCATTGTGGGAAAAGGATAAAATGCTGGTTACCAGTTACTAAGACTGCTATTTGGGGCAAGATCTGGTCTGACAATCTTACCCAAAAAATGGAGGGAAGTGTATTTATTTTGCTGTGACAGATTTAAAATTAATCAACGGATTCATACATTATCTAGGATGCACTCAATAAGTGATTTCGAATGGATAAACAGTTGCTTTAAACAATTACTTGGGTGTCGAATACACTGGACAAAGACCAAAATGCACAGATAAGGCTGGTCCGTGTCTGCTGTCTTCTCAAAGGGCTTCAGTGGTTAGATTCCAACAGTCACGATATGAAGTTAACTTGGTAGTGAATATGGAACAAACAGTAAAATAATAGAGCGGCGGCATTTTCATGATACACTATACCGAGCAAGTCCTCAAATAATCATGGATCCATCTTGGTAAACAACCGACTAAATCATGAGGTAGACTGGTCCCTAGTCTTGCAGGAAACTGACCTACTGCAAAAAGTATCGACGCAAATCAGTCTGCGCAGACTGTGCAGGCTGACCTGTGTCGATACTTTTTGTACATGAATTAAACTCTTTTGTCAGAGAGCATTGTTATTATTATGTACTTTCCTGTTATTTCAGAGTATTGTCGGATTGGCCTTGGCGTGTGTTTAGATCTTCGATATCCAGAGATAGCAAGACTTTACGCAGAGAGAGGTAATAATAGAGAGTGGATTTTGTCTGTTTAATAAGTAATCTGATAAATGTAATTGTTTGTTATGGTGTTTTGAGACATTATTCCACTTTGGTGAACACAACAATTGATATTTTGAATATAGCCACTCGTGAAAGTATTGATTCTTGGCATTTCCGACAACGTTATGTCTAAACCATACATCAAAACAATCGTTTAATCACGTTCGGGTTAAAATCAGTTTAACTATGAATTATATCTGCTTTAACTTAATGTGTGTGAGTGTGTGTGTGTGTGGGGGGGGGGGGGAGTACTTCATGCGTGTGCGCCATTTGTGTGCTACTTCTCCTTTGAATAAATAATTATATGCATATTGCATAATTCACTAAGCCTAAGCCATTACATCTGGTACTAAAGTTAAGAAAGCCTGATCACCACAATAACTTTTTCTGTCAGTATCAAAACTTTAGCCGGAATGTGGGCTTTACTTTTGCATGCAAAGGCCTGGCGTTTGTTCTTTTTACTACAATTAAATTATTTGAATTTTCGAAAAAAAGTCTGTATGAAATTTAATCTGTCTTATGTGTTCATAGCCCTTATAGCGTTTTTTTTAATCATTTGATTATTTTATATTAATGCGCAGAAATTTGTACAATATGAAAACAGGTTGTAAACTACTGACGTACATGGGCGGATTTAGTACGAAAACAGGGCCCGCCCACTTAGAGATACTACAACGAGTACGGGCTGTGGATAATCAAGTGTTTGTTGCCAATGTTGGTCCGGCCACAGATGAAAATGCCCCCTATGTAACGTACGGACACAGTGGTGTTGCAGACCCCTGGTAATTCCTCTTCTCCTTTTCTTTCGTCCTCGTCAACATTAAATAGCCTCTCATTTTGTCCCATTACAGGACTTAAAACAAACCTGAAGGCTGAAGTGGAGAAGCTTTAGAAATTTTGTGTGAAAAAGGCCATTAAGATTTTGTCGCTGAATTTTGCTCCCTTTCCAACTCCGCTCAGTGTACAAAACCTTTCAAAAGAAACGCGTCCCTTTTTACCCAACATGTTCCTTTCTGTTATGGGCAACAGCCACCAGTTTGTCTGAAAGAGCCTATATAACTTACTTTTATTTTTCCACCTTCTTCATTTCACGACCCATTGGTAGTGCCAAATCAATAAAAAAAGATATTTTCCAGAGACTAAAGAGCCCACAGGGAACAAAAAATACTTTCCAGTGACTAAAATGTCCAGGGTCCGTATTTACCAACCCTTCTCAAGAACATTCTTAGGCTTTTTCTCCAGATTTTTCCAAATATGAAAGTAACACACCTTCTGATTGGCTAAACCATTTGGTTTAGCCAATCAGAAGTTGTGTTACTTTCAAACTTGGAAAGTCTTGCAGAATAAGACAAAGAACGTTCTTAAGAATGGTTGGTGAATACGGACCCATTCGGCATACCTCGGGTGATGGGAGCCATTAGATGTAGGTACGGAATCGGCCGAGTTGTGACGAGTGAATACGGACCCTGCAGATTATTTAAATACCTATGCTAGTTTGGTCAGAATGTCCCGGCTGATATCGAATACTTTAGATCTAGGGTCAGGCTGAACACCAGTGTCAGTTCAGTCCGGCTGTGATCTACGGTGTCAGCAAAAGCAACGAAAATTGCGCCTGGTACTTTACAAGTTACCTTTTAGGATACCAAATAAATGTTTTTCAGTCCGTACAAAGGACACATATACAGCGTGCAGGTATCTAAGATTAAAGTTCATTTCGATCCAATTACTATCATCTCATCAAATATCAAGTAATGTAGAGCCAACATCAGATTACATCCTCTTTGCAGTCAAATCTTGTTTGACAATGGTCGCAATAGCTACTCACGGTTTGCCTTGCGTCTAAAAGACCAAAGATCAAAATTAATAGTTTTACCAGTGAAAGAAAGATCAATCAAACCACCAGGGCATAGGGAAGCCGGCGGAGATTTCCAAAAAAAAAGGTCGATTCAGATTACGCAATCTATCCTGTTTGGTTTTTTTTTAAACATACATCTCTATTCGTTTTCATCCAATTTTTTAACCGTTTTTTTTTTTAATTTTATGAAACTATAATCACTCTTGTATCTTCATGCCAAATATTGCCCCCGATGGTTGCAAGGTTGCACAGATTACGGCAGATAGAAGATGCATTTCATTCTATTGCGGCTAGCCATAGACACAACAAACACAGTTTCCGGTTTAAATCGAGACAAATCCCTACAGTTTCTTTACAGTATACACCTTATATTGATTTTTTATCTACGTTTACACAGCTGACTAGATTATAAAACTGTCAAGTTTTAACAGCGTCTGTATACTCACTGGCTGTAAAGATGCCTCCAAGTTACAACGCAAAAACAGCCAAGCTTGCCCTTGGCGTTCTAATGTAATGAAATGTCATTTCAGGGGAAATATGGTAGCTAAAACTGGTTCTGACGAAGATATTGTTTACGCTGATATCGGTAAATAATTAATACTTACATATATCATACTTATTATGTCTCCCCCCGTCAGGGTCGGGAGACATATTGTTTTTCCCCGTGCGTCCGTCTGTCCGTTTATCTGTCCGTCCGTCCGTCCGTCTGTCTGTCACAAATCGTAAAACCTTTTAAGATATTTTGATAAAATTTCACACATTTGTAAAGCATCATGAGACGAAGTGCCGTGCACAAGAACCATAACTATGGCTTGTATATTTTTCGAGTTATTTCCCTTTGATTATTTTCCTTCACAAATCGTGTCAGCTCTATAATTTGAAAACCTTTTAAGATATTTTGATAAAACTTCACACATTTGTAAAGCACCATGAGACAAAGTGTCATGCACAAGAATCATAACTCTGGCTTGTATATTATTCGAGTTATTTCCCTTTGATGATTTTCCTTACTCATTTTACGTACAATTTCGTGTCCGCTGTACGAGGGCTGTTCGATATGTAATGTGTATTGTACCACAGCGCGATAACGCTTTGCACGATTTCGTGGATGATGATACGCTTGAATAGCTCTATTCAATACCTTTCCAACGGCATAAACACGAGCCTTCAGCTCCACATATGTTTAAACTTATAGTCATTTCAGTAGAGCTAGTCGTTGACCACTGTTGTAAAAATGGTTGGGAAACGGATTAAGAATATTGAAGAAATTAGAGCTTATATAAAAGTTCGCACAAAACTCGGTCATTCGGTAATGCAGATTTTTACTGAATTGGGGGAAGTTTATGGGTCTGATAAGGTATCTTATGAGACAGTTCGTAGTTGGAGAAAGAAATTTCTGACTGGCACAGAGTCCGTCAAAGATGCAGCAAATTCTGGTCGACCTGTGACTTTAACAGGCAAGGCAAATGTCTCAAAAGTCAGGGAAATAATTGAAAGTGATGGCAGATACACGATTCGTGATATTGCCAACGCTGTTGGCATATCGCTATCGCGGGTGCATTTCATTTTGAAGCGTATTTTGAAAGTACGAAAGATTTCTGCCAGATGGATACCGCATATATTGACAGATGACCAAAAACGGGTACGAGTACAAACCGCTAAGCAATTGCTCAAAATGTTTCCCAAATTCAATCAAAGACAATTTGCAAACATTGTTACTGGTGACGAAACATGGGTTCACTATTTCGAACCAGTAAGAAAAATTGGAAACAAAATATGGCTAACTAAACACGGTAGAAGGCCCGTATTTGCCAAAAGAAGCATAAGCACAAAGAAGGGCAAAAGTGTTACAGGTCGGTATTACCGAGATGTTATACTAAAAAAGGTCAAGAAATATTATCTTAAACGACGCCCTGTGTCAGGATTTAGGCATGTTCGTCTACTTCATGATAATGCTCCATTACATACATCCGAGCTTGTGAAGCAATTTTTGAAGTCGGAGAAGGTTACCGTCATGCCACACCCACCACACTCTCCAGATCTAGCCCCATGCGACTTTTTCCTTTTTCCAAAACTTAAAAAGTTCTTATCTGGTCGTCGTTACAAGTCCCGACAAGCCCTTGGCTCAGCCATTATTCAGTGCCTCAGAGGTCTACCTAAATCAGCGTACCGTGACGCATTTCAGAAATGGATTCAGAGATTGAAATTATGTATTTCAAACCGCGGAGAATACTTTGAAGGGATGTAATGTTCATTTCACTATTTGAGTCGAATGCTTTTGAGATATCGTACAATACACATTACATATCGAACAACCCTCGTATAACTCGAAAACCGTTAGAGAAAAATTAACATTATTTCAGTTAGAAATTGCCTTGGTGACATATCAATCCTTCTGACACCAAAAAGGGGGGAGACATCTGGTTTTTTTTGTAGAAAAACAACTTCTAGTTATACTTGCAAAACCCACGGTGACCCAAATACTCAAGTTCCTTTCGTTCACTACAATCAGCGACTATGGAATATCTCGCTTATGCAATCCAAATGGCTAGAGCTTAAAGCCTAAGATTACGCTGTGAGTACCGACAATGTTCAAATCGAGTGAAAAGTTGCAAGACAGGAATTCTAGTGTTATGTTAACAGGTGTGGCATTTTAATGCATGTATTTACAGACTAATTACTTCATGTCTTACTCTTCCGTTGCCAATACGGGTCAAGCCTTTAGTTCAAACTAGCTCACCACATCCAGATAACTTGAGCAGACACTTACAATGTTTGAAAACACTATAGCAAAAGAAAAAAAAAAAACAGACTGATTCTCCCGTCATATCGGTTGATCATCCAGATCTTTACATGGATGTGTTCAGAGTTGCTTGCTTTTTTTTTTCCCTTAAGGGGTAACAACGTATGATCTCTATCAAATTCGAATAATATCTGAATGCTTCTTTCAAATATATGTTACTATTTTTATCTGCAGATCTCGAATATATAAATGAAGTACGACGACAAATGCCCCTAGAGGAGATTCGAAGAAACGATATCTACAAAACTATCGACATGACTTCAGAATCATCTGTCTGAAAAAAGTTTACTCAGTTCCACCTGAGACAACCTTGTTGCAGACGACTTTCAAAACGTTTCTGGGGTATATGGACTATCAACATTAATTCTTTACCAAGCGACAAAATTTTAGACATATCAAAATTGAAAGAACTTGCAGACGACAAAGTAAATTTGACTTAGAACTTTATTTTGGAAGGGCAGAAAACATTATGGGAAAAGGAGAAGTTGCTGGTCATCAGCATTTCCTCCTTTTCCCACGATGTTTTCAAAATGCTTGTTCCTTAGGGTCGTTTAAACTCGTGATTGTGCAGTAGAGGATTAATTCAGATTGAATACATGGAAACAAGCGAAAACATTTTGGGAAAAGCGGAAACAGCTCATGACGAGCAATTTCTTCTTTTACCTTAATGTTTCCTAAAGTGTTATATAGCAGGACGGAAAAAAAGTGGCGTATTTCTGTAAAAGATCATGTGTTAAAAATGTAGACTCTATATGGCTTGCAACACACGAAAAGGAGCATTCGGACATTTGCGTAAAGTGTCGTCTCGGATCAGCCTGCGCAGTCCTCGCAGACCAATCTGAAACGACAATTTCCGTTCTTACGTGATTTTCTGTTTTTCGCAAGTCTACTGTTAGACAAAATCTAATGTAGTCGTAAAGTGCCGTCTCGGATTAGCCTGCGCGGACTGCGCAGGCTGATCCGAGACGACACTTTACGCAAATGTCCGAATGCCCCTTTTCGCATGTTGCAAGCCAATTATGAAGCCAAGTTGTACATGTACATACATACATTTGTAAAATAACAACAATGACAACAATAATGAGTTAGGCGTCATGCGTTTTCAAAAAGTATCAACCCAAGTCAGCCTACACAGTGCTTGACCGGTGTCGAAACTTTTTGCTATTGTTATTTTGTGTGTGTGTGTGTGTCAAAGGACCACAGTGACTGTTAAGCAGATTTTTAGAGAAAAAGGGGTGATATAATGCAGCGATTGGCTTAGTGTACTGTATTACGAAACTGCATTGAATCCTACTTTCCCGCCCATACATTTTAAATGATAATCATATTCATTACATTATTGTGCTGTATTACACAGCGACTAGTCCTTACAACAACTCCATAGGATTCCGATGTTTAGAGATTGCCTAATTGTACATGTAATACGTCGTCAAATTAGAGCCAAAAACTTAAAGATTTTGACCAAATATTGAATCCAAAGACATGAGGATTCCACTTTCATGTTTTCGGTCTTTTTATTGATCAGAACATCTCGCAAAACACCCGACAATGTTGTTAAAAAAATGGACAACAGTTTCTTTACAGCCTAAGTTGATCAGCAAAAAATAACAATGACAGCGGCTTTATACGCCTACATGCACTAATGTACGAAGGTATATAACTCTTGAGTAAAAATCTTCGATGTAATAACTGCAACGTTATAGTTACCTCCCTTCAATTAGGATTAAGATTCGTCATCGCCTTGTTGCCATAATTTGATCTTTTACTGTTA
The DNA here is from genome assembly GCA_946811185.2 of Hippopus hippopus. Lineage (NCBI taxonomy): Eukaryota > Metazoa > Mollusca > Bivalvia > Cardiida > Cardiidae > Hippopus > Hippopus hippopus. The sequence continues at coordinate 63,390,250 of OX328099.1, read as the reverse complement.
TTGACATACGTGTCTTCTTCCTCTCTCTCTCTCTCTCTCTCTCTCTCTCTCTCTCTCTCTCTCTGTGACACAGCTATTGATGTACAGCCGCTAAAAACTTGCCTGAAGGAATGAACTAATTCACTGGTATACTTGTGAATAACGTTTGCGCAGCTTTCAACATAATCTAGAGACAGTAATCGCTTTATTAGACATAGCAGTAACCCTTTTACAATTGACAAAAAGGCATAACATCTGATGGAAAGGAATACGACTTTTCGGCATGTTATGGAAAACATTGCTTGAACAGACAGCCATCATTGTTTCTCCTTTTATACTGATACATGTATTTTCAAAATCTGCGGATACAAAGCTTTCCACGTGTGTATCAATGTGTTAAATGTTTCTATATGAAATATACTTCAAGATTTGGCTGCAGAGAATGTCCAGCTGTGTCATTTCCTCGCTGCTCCAGAAATTTAAGATTGTTGGTGACAGGGGAAAAAAAAAAAAGAAAATTCAACAATTACAGATACATGTACCAATTTCACCTATTCTCATTCCAGCAAAAAAAAGAAAACACAACAATAAATTTTGAGAGGTGGATTTTATTTCTGCAAAGCTATCTATAATCTACAATAAAGAAGTTTCTTCCAATGAATTAATTTCTATCCAAAATTTTCGGCTAAAACTCATTCATTTACGCATTTATACAGCACTACAACTGATGGGAGATATCCCCCTCCTCCATCTCTCTCTCTCTCTCTCTCTCTCTCTCATAAATTAAATCACTATACAACTATACAATATCTTTATAAGTAGGATTTCTATGTCCGTGAAGTAATAGGATTTCTCTATCCGTGAAGTATCGATAAGTAACCAACAGTTATAACTATCGTAGATAAAAAATCTTATTACATCAACCTATAATGGAAAAAAAATGCATTAAAATTCATACATGTAACAGATAATCAAATAAGAACGTATGTACAAAAAAAAAGATCAGAAAATAAACAGGGTTAGAAAAAAGCATTAAAAGACATATTATGTCACAGCAGACTAATATTTCAAGACGGAAAAATAATCATGATAAATATGAGCGTTTCTCTCCCTTGGATGAACCTTAAAGTGAGCCACGCTCTGTGGAAAAGCGGGCTTAATGTATCTGCAAAAAGGTTTCGACCCATGTCAGCCTGCGCAGTTCGCGCAGGCTGACATGGGTCGAAACTTTTTGCAGTTAGTAATTTTCTGCATTTCTAACGACGACTCTTCCTCCAGATTCAGTCAATCGTTAGACCAAATGGATTTTATTGATCCATAATTACGTGATGTCTTGCTTGGTATAATGCATCACAGAGATGCATTAAGCCCCCTTTTGCCAGAGCATGGTTCAAGTGTATCATTTCTTGTCTTTCATCTTCGCATTTCTATAGTATACATGTACCTCCCGATTGTCATATGTTCTAGTTTCGTAACTACATGGGGTCGAATAACACATGTTGCCATGTAAGGTTAAAAAGTCACTAATTAGTCATACACATGTACATGATGTGAATAATAGCCACTACATCAGCCAATCAATTCTTTTAAAAATTGCCCTTACAGGAAAAATGATTCTATTTTTTCACTGCCAATGGCGACATAAACAAAATTTGCGAACCGCTTAGATCGAGATCAGACTGCAAAAAAACTTCAGTCTGATCATGTTTTCATACTGTCCGTTATTTGATATTAAAGTATGACAAAAACAGTCTCTAAATGCAGTTGAAATTTGAGCCATACTCTAGCAAAAGGGGGTTTAATGCATCTCCGAGATGGATTTTACCATCAGAGCATAATTATGGATCCGTAAAATCCATTTTGTCTAACAACCGACTGAATCATAAGGTATAGAGGATATTTGTTTTTTTTTTTTCGGTGAAAGATCGAAATTTATTTCATCGAGTGAACATCATCGGTAATATTTTCACGAGTGGCTGCTGCGCCACTCGTGAAAATATTACCGATCATGTTCACTCGATGAAATAAATTTCGATCTTTCACCGAAAAAAAACAAATATTCTATTTATTTCATGCTTTTAACCCTTTCTGGGAGGAACTTTATCAAAATCCAGTACAGTCTTTTCAGTTATTCCCCGTGGCGTACCCCCTCCGCATAGCAACGCATTACAATATTACGTCAAGCGCGAGAAATGTAAGGTAAATGACGTCATAATTCCATCTGGTTGTGAGTCACGCGCATTTTACCTAGGTAACTAGAATACAAAAATCGGTATTTTCACTGGTCGTACCCGTGGAATATCGAAAAATATTTTCACCGCTATTTCTCGATATCCTACCGGAAAGCATGAAATAACGATAGCAAAAAGTTTTGACTAGCCTGGGCGACCTGAATCAATACTTTTTGCAGCTGCATTAAACCATGTTTTCTTACAGTATGACTCATTCTCTGTAAGACCTTGATAAAAAAAAAAAGCCCAATTTATCTAGTTTGCCGCAAGAGATTTTAGGCAAAAAATATTTCAGAGGTCCATTATCTTGAGATCCTAATTATTCGAACCGTTAACAAATCAAATACAGTACCGGATTATTCTAAGATACTTCTGGTTCTTTATTATTTCATCAAATAAGAAAAATGCTCATGTATAATGAAGACGAGTGACCTGATAATTATGCTTATCTGTTGCAAACTCCTGTGTCAGATTTGCAATATGACGAAGACACTGCAAATTCGAATTAGTTTCTTTGTTTAGCCTGTTTTCGAGTTATTGCAGTTTCTGGTCGTTTCAACAGCTGCAATCATTTTGGACTGGTCCAATCATTATTCATAAGGTATTAGTTTAAGTAACACCATATGCTGTGAAGGTCACGTAAGGTCAAAAAAGCAACATGTGTTACATGTGGTAACGGATTTAGTATTAAGTACATGAATGCGACAGTTGTAAGTGATTAACGCAAAGATAACGCATTTTGTTTTACTTAACCTTTGACCTCGCCCAAACGAAAATGATTCTGACGCAACTAAAAATAATAGCAATGATGCATAACATCTGCTTATCATATTTTGGAAGTTTTTTTAGGTCTAAAATGTGCCTTACAAAGAGTGGTACAGAAAAGTCTGAATTACTCAAACATGATTTGTTTCCATTTTTTTTTTTTGTTATTCGATGTAACTGTCATGCGAACAATCAGAACTAGTACTGTCTTGTTTTCCAGCATTATTCTTTTCTTTTTATTTCCCCAAGGAGAGAAGGTTTTTAAAATCTATACACATTATTAAAACTGCATAAACAAACACATACAAAGAAAACGGCAATCTGATGTTAATATGCTTATGACAATCTAACGACCCTGGGGGGGAGGGGGGGGAGGCTTATAATGTAGACTATGACATAATGGGTACGTGTTTTAACCTGTAAGTGCTTTTGAACTTCAAAGAGATGGTAAAGAGCTAAATGCACGCAGTTCGCGAGATCGCTTGTCGCAAAACTCTATGTCCTTATTCTTACTCGGATTTGAAATGTGGAAAAATTGACATGTTCTCAACTTATTAAAGGTTTTCATTCCACAAATAAACTGAATGAAACATGTTTGTAACATTTCATATTATTTCGGTTGTACAGCATTTAGTGTTAATTGATAGAAAGTTATTTTCCTGTATTGTCCATTATAAAATAAAATCTAATAAAGAGATCATCTTACTGTTAAACTCAAAGGCTATAAAAAAAAAAAATGAAGTGCAAAAAACAGACCAACAATATAATTATTACCCTCAATAAGTCTTGTCAGTTTAATGTCGGTATATCCGACCTACAAAAATTAATCTATCACTATACAAGCTCCTTTTTGACATACAGAATGTTCCTTCTTCCGCAATGTATTCACATACCACACAATCCCGAATTTTAACGATCTTATGGAGATAGGCTTTTAAAACATTGTGGGAAAAGGAGAAAATGCTGGTAACCAGCATTTTCTCATTTTCCCACAATGTTTTCTACCATTTCAAAGAAAAACTCTATTATCTAAGCCACATTTTCAATAGTCCTCCGCAAACACCTTCAAATTGAACCAGTATAAAATTTGACCGTGCGGTAAATAATCAAAGCATGCGGGTAAGGTACCTCATCTATATGTATATGGTATTGGGTTAACTCAGAAATCTAGCAATTTTACACGCAGATACAACACATAGTTTTATACATTTTTGAGACTTCTTTCCTCCTTCCTGCATATAAATGGGCAAGAAATTCTAATTTCTAACCTTACACATGTACACTGCACACAATCATAACACTGCATACACCCACGTCACATATATTCTGGTAAATGCAAAACCTATGTAACTCTTTACTAATCAATCCTGTGTTTTCACGACCCTGACGAAGGATTCTTCTGAAAACATTTAGGAAAAAATAAGAAAATGCGGGTTTCCAGCATTTCCTCCTTTTTCAAACGTTTTTCAACCTTGTCATGGACAAATTCTATATACTGAATTATATGTAATGCGTCTTCCACATTTTTATCTTCTCTGATGCTGGTAACAAGCATTTTGTTCTTTTCCCGCAATGTTTGAATAAGCCTTTTTCATCAGGTTTGTTAAAACACTCGATCGTGTGGAAAAGGTTAAAGGTCGACATACTAAAGATACTCTTCACAAAACATCGATAATCTGATTTCTATTTACCGAGCATAACATAAAAAATAATAATATAAAATGTGATTACAAGAAAATGTAAGGGTAAAAGAGTTACGTGACAAAATGACATTCTGTAGACTGAACCCAAAACCACACTCGCTAATTTTAGACCTCTCCAAATCTAAAACAAATGATGGCAAGGAGAAATTTCTACAGGAAAGGAAATTGTCTAAAAAGGAACAACCAGGATAATCATGTCACATTTAGAGTGCTGCTTTTGTCTCAATCTTTTCACTTCGTTCACTTCAGGGAAGTGAAAAATTAAATTTTCTCTGTGTGGTCATGGGTTAGCTAAACTATATCAACTACTGACCCCTCATCCCACTGGTCGGGCATAATGTTACGTGATCGTAAATCCAATCATGAATATCTCAATAATCCGAACATGAAAGAGTTCGAACTACTGGGATTTTTCTATGACTGTTTCAAATTATGAGATGTGTTGTAATGAAAATATGATAAATGGATTAATGCGGCACTCAAACAAGACGAGTCTAATGAGCTACAATCATACACAAACATTATAATAAATACCTTTTGTTCTTACACTTTCTTTCATCTTGATGTACAGAGATAAAGTTCGAAAAATATAAAGTAAGTGCAATCAAATTGACCTCTATCACCATAACCTTAAGCCCACACTTACAGAGAAATCTCCATTGCATGAACATACGATAACTCGAATATCTCTGTTACTTGAATTACTAGCCAAACAGACATTCCTTCGAAAAATAGTGCAGCAGTAGGTCTGATTGCCCCTCCGAACTTATACTAGACTTTTTTTTTTCTCCCAGAACAAGATGTTCGGCATTATAAACCTAGAATTCAATTCTGTATTCAAAGTATCGAGTGTTCGAGCAATCAAGACTTAACCATATCTTCATCCACTTCATTTAAATGCAAGCAAAATTTCATTTACACATTCACACACAGCCCAACAAACATGGCCATAACGAGAAACTTATTACTATACAAAATAATGACTATTTACATAGATACGTACAAAGTATTTTACAATAAGACTTAATAAATAAATATTGCACGGACCGGCCCGTTTTACACTTTTCGACAGCAAGCTGTCAGTTTTCTTCTACTCTACATGATAAGTTATTTACATAAACAATATTTACACTACATATTTTACTCGTCCTTAGAATGCAAGGGACAACTTAGAATGTTTTCCGGACACTGTAGATTAAGATTAGACTGCATATAGCGTCCTGTCTGATCTAGGTCTAACATTGTTGCAAATACAGACTTGTTAAAGAGGTCTCGAAATGGTAATATCTGAGGTCGCCGGCTTACAATTTCTTTTCTGACGCATTTAAAAGACTGTCCTTTTAGTGAAAAATATACTTAAGCCATGTTCTGACAAAAGGGGGCTTAATGCATCTCCGTGATCCACTATATCAAGCTTGTCATGATATGATTATGGATCCATTAAACCTATTTTGTCGAACTGAATCAGCTTAATCATGAGGCAGATTGGTCCTTAGACATGCAGAAAATTGATCAACAGCAAAAAGTTTCGACCAATGTCAGACTGCGCAGACTGCGCAGGCTGACATGGGTCGATGCTTTTTGCAAATGCATCAAGCCTTGTTTTCACAGAGCATTGCTCACTTTTTTGGTTCCATGTAGAGAACCCCGAGGACCTATAGTTCGTTAGACCAAAGCAATCCAGTCTTGGGTCTACACTGCTCGCAAGAAATATACACAACGTCTCCCTTAGCACTCTAAGGTTTACGTTTATATACATGTACATTTATGTACGAAAGCACATTGATTCCGACCTGTGATAGAAAACTGCGTTTTCTCAAACTTTTATCTAAAGCACATTCATCCCGACCTGTAATAGAAAACTACGTTTTCAAAGACTTTTATTATGTACAGTAGCATGATTACATATAAGCAGAAAATAAATGGTGAAAAACGGATAAATTTCATTTACATGCTTTGGCATTTTTGTCGTGTTCAAAGTTTCAGTCTACAAGGTTATATATATTTTTTTTTCTGGAATTAATAGAATTTTAAACAAAAAAAAAAACCCACATGTTATCTTGTATTGACTACGAGCGTACAGTATCATATTTTTGTCAAATGGGAATTCAAAATTTTGACTGAAAAAAAAAATAATAAATTGAAAAGAGGTTTTCTCACACCAGCACCATTCTAATCACAATCTGCAACTATGTGATACATGATTATTAACTTTAACTTTTTACCTTTTTTTTTTCATTTTTACTAAAAATATTTACAGTCTATCTAAAAAAGATTTACACTCTATAAACACGTAGCAATAAATATGACTAGAAATTCTCATCCGATAGGAAATATATCTTCCATAATTACATAATAAATATAAATAAAACAAGTAACAATTATCAGAAAACAAATTCAGTAAATTAATATATAAGTGTCAATGACTTTTCAAGTCTATTTAAGTATTCATTTAATTCTTCGCCAAACGATTTCGTGTTTTCATGAGCCTGACGAGGAAGGCTTTTGAAAATATTGTGGGAAAAGGAGAAAATGCTGGTAACCAGCATTTTCTCTATTTCCTACAATGTTTTCCAACTTTTCATTTAAAAAAAAAAAAATCCATTCAATTCAGCCACATTCAAAATGTCGTCTGCAAATCCTTTAAATTTGGACTAGTCTAAAAAAATTTGTCGTTTGGTAAAGAATTAATCTACTGCTAAAGATCTAGTTACAAGCTACTGCCTTAAAACAAACGACGAAAGGGAGAAACTCTCTAAGAAAAAGGTAATTATAAATCAAGATCGAACTAGCATGTGTAATCTGATCCGAATCTGTCCAATTTGTCGTGAGATATATTAGTCAAAACCGGCAAATTAGGATTCTTTTTTTTAAGCTACTGCCTGATGTCCGTTTCATTTTTTTTTTTTTGGCGCTCAAACGCGCAACCCGAGTTTTTTTGGCGCTATAACGGTGAAAAAGAGAACATCCTACATGCCTCGCAAGCAACAAGGATATGGGCATCTGCATATGTTCAGGAAATCGGATTTTGGTTTTTTTCCTCTTTAACTTTTATTACCTCTTAGGTTGCTAAGCGCGACTCGCTGAACTTTAACGGACATTGTAGATCAAGATCAGACTGCACAGAACGTGCAGTCTGATCTTTGATCTACACTGACCACTTAGGACATATTTTCCTCCCAAAAATACCTCTGAAATAGCAAGATTCGTGTTTTTACTATCGGCTTGAAAGTTTCAATTCAGTTATTTAGTTTGATAAGAGTTATGAAATTACCGGGAAAATAAAACAATTTCTTTCCTCTTTTCAGATGACTTCTTTTTTTTTGAACGTCTACTTCGTTTAAGAGAAAAAAAAAAATCAAGGTTCATTACAAGCATTCTTATCAGTAACAAAAAAGAATCGTCCAAATCTGCAGACACACAGCTTGATTCTAACCAAATATAGCACACGACAACCAGAGCTCCAGGTGTTACAAAGAAATCAATAGCGTTCCGAATGAGACAAAAGATGGAGAATGAGTATTGATCGTATTCCGAAAATAACGGCTGCGAACCCCCGAACAACAGCCGGGCACCGTTCTGCGTGTATTATTAATTCATAACTAGGCAACGGATTTTAACATGAAAGAAACAAAGAACAGCTGATGCCGGCTCGTTTTTGAAAAATTGAAATAACCGTTATTTTCCGCGACTTTGTCTGGAACGAGTTGAATGTAGCAATATGGCGCCCAATTCTTAAAATATAGTAGTATTTAACTTAAACGATTGATTTGGGAGAACATTAATATAAATAACTCAAGCATTTTCCCCCTTCATTTTACATTCTTGATAATTTTTATACTGCTTGAAATACAAAGTTGAAAATTTCGATCTTTATCCAAAATGTGTTTTCTAAGTTTCAATCGGTTGTTTAATTCTGAATAAAACTGAAACCGCCCCAGTGAAAATGAATACAGTATGAAACTGCTAAAACTAGGCTTTCAAAAGCAAAACTTGTGTGAAATAGAAAACAAAGATTTTCAATTTTTAAACTTGAAACATGCATTTGTTGCTAATCCTTTAAGCACCACAAGCGAAAACAAAGGACTTTTGCGAACAGCATAAATCGAGATAAGACTCAGGCTCAGAACGTGTAGTTTGATCTTGGATCTATACCGTCGGCTTGTTTAGTAAAGCTTATATGCCAAGTTTCAACAGACTGTATTTTCAGCCGTTGAAAGAGGCCGAGTTTATAATTGGCTTGCAACACGCGAAAAGGGGCATTCGGACATTTTGCGTAAAGTGTCGTCTCGGATCAGCCTGCGCAGTCCGCGCAGGCTAATCCGAGACGGCACTTTACGACTACATTAGATTTTGTGCTACAGTAGACTTGCGCAAAACAGAAAATTACATAAAAACGGAAAGCGTCATTTCGGATTAGCCTGCGCGGAGTGCGCAGGCTGATCCGGAACGACACTTTACGCAAATGTCCGAATGCCCCTTTTCGCGTGTTGCAGGCCAATTATTATATTTTGTGCTGAAAGAGTTAGGTAATACTTTGTCTTACACAGTCCCGAGTCGTATACAGTGACAGGGAGTTACGATCTCTGTTTACAACAAAGCAGCCAAAAGTTTTAACTCTTTTTATACCGTAGACGACACCAGAAGCTTTTTTGGACAGTGCAGATCAAGACCATACCGCAGAGAACGTGCAGTCTGATCTCTGATCTATACTGTCCACTGCTGTATTCTAAATTTTGACCAAACTGCCTCTTGATCTTGCAGCAGAACTGTATTTAAACCTTTCAGAAAATGCAATTTATTTATTCAGTAATGAAAGAGTAAAAAAAAAATATCTACAAATGAAATTGAAAGACTTGGTCATACATAGTTTAAATACATGCACTTTATCCATGTTATACACAAATTGCATACTACTGAGAGAGAGAGAGAGAGAGAGAGAGAGAGAGAGAGAGAGAGAGAGAGAGAAAGAGAGTCAATTGCCTATTTCAATACAAGTTACTTTAAAAGAAAAGAAACCTCAATGGAAAGGAGCAATTAATCAATCAATCAATTATATAAGGTCGTCTTCTACAGATCCGAAAAAAATTCGTATTAGTCTAGAAAACAGTTCATTTATCATACTTCATATCATAGTATATGCCTTTAGACCATTCCTAAAAGCTGGCAAATACTGTCCTATTTCAAAGAACCTTGAGTTTTAAGAAGTATTATATATGCGAAAGTCCCGAGATACCTTGAAACATTTAAAGTTTTTGAAACGTTTAAAGCTTTTTCAAATTATAAAAATAAAAAGGAAAAATTAAACACTCATAAACATAGTTACAATGTAGTCGATTTAACAGCTTAATCATACCTGCAGTTATATATAAACAGTACATGTAAATTGGCGACATCTGTTACCGCAAAGTATCTTTTAAAAAAGACCTCATACGGTTTGGTAATGGCAAGGAATCTATCTGTTTCTCTTCCCGCAGCTTGGAGATAATGGCCGCCCTGCAACGATCTTGCAGATTGTGATACAACCGCCGTCGACGCACCAAGGCCATCTCGGTTTTGGCGGCAGTTGAGCAGACGATTGGATATAGTTCTTGATTGACGCGATTCAGTCCGGTAAAAGCAACCCCAAGCGGTTCTCCATCTTTGAAATATGAAAGCGTACCTTTGTCCCACTCAAACAGCATCCCGACGGTGGTGGCTTCATTCTCTCGAAAAGGTTTGGTATAATACCGGCTTTTCCCGTGGTGCCATGCAATTCCTTTATGGGAAATACCCCAGCTCTGATCGTCCTCGCCTATCATATTAATAAAGGAATCGACATGAAGCCTAGCCTTTTTTGTTCCAACACCAAACATCATACTAGTACCAAAAAGTCTCTGAGACACTTTTATCTCCCAATAGTGAGTTCCATTATTTAGACAACGAGTTCCTCTCACCCCGGCTGTACCGTTTGACCAATTTGGGTGGAAAAGCGCATTCTGATGCCGTTTTCCTGTCAGTTTCACCTCATGGGATTTCTCCTTCCTGTTCCACGTCCAGAAATCGTCGCAGCCTTGCAGGAGTAGCGGCATCAGCTCATGCTGAACCATTACTGCCGACTGCCTACCGGCAGACCTTGCGGTCTATAAACACACACACCCAGAAACAGTTTCTATTGATTCTTCCTGCAATCTTCTGCTATATACAGCACTCGCAGATTCTGAGTCAACATTGGAATACAAAATCAATGTCGCTAACCAGATAGTAGAATATCGGTTTATCTTATTGACTTTATAGATCCAACTATGCTACTGCAGTAACACATTTTTTCTCTAGGATGTTACCCTAGAAATACAGTATCTTCATGAAAAATAAAACAGAAAAGCTCGTGAGGTATGGTAATCACAGAGCAGCATCAAATGTCGTTTGGAGAATATGGGAAAATTCTAGCGGATTTTATAACGGTTCCCTAACAATGAATAGCCGGGGTACAGTGTCGCATATTGCGCCCCATCCATAGAAGTCGCATCTGTTATTGGGAACCAACCATGCGACACCCTCATTGATCTTTGTCGCGAGCCGTTCGCGTGCCCGCACGCTTAACTCTTAACTCCCAGACAAATGTCGTTGTTGAAGGTACATGCCGACGCCAAATCAAATGTAACGCAAATAATTGTTTTAATCTGTGATTGGGTTTAAAACATTGTAGAAAAATGCAAAAATGCTGGATACTAACATTATGTCTTTTTTTTTTTACGATGTTTTCTATTGACTACTGCCGAGGCGAAAGACAAGGGATCATCTGGTAAAGGTTTCACCGTCAATCAAATCGGTTCATTATGATGTTTGAATAGCGGTGGGCGGAGCCTAATTCGTTGAGACCAGCTGTTCCAATAGTGATGGTGTTTCATTGGACAACTAGATTTACCGTGTTTGGATTGTGAAAATAAATGAATTAATATTGCAGCAATATCTTAATAAACTAGCACAGCGATTAACCTAACGGTTTTATTTAGAAAAAAATTGTAACAAAGAAAAAATCGAAATCTTTGATATTTCAACATTGTCACCATGACCCTCCGCCGTATATCCCTGACAAAATACATAACCACCTGACGATGACTTTATTTTTAGACTTTCGTAAAAAACACTTTCGAAAACAATGTGGCGAAAGGAGAAATTCCTCATTACAAGCAAGTTCCCCTTCATCTCAATGTTTTCACAATTAATTGTGAAGTGAACCTTAAACTGTACTGAGCATTCCCAATTTATCTTAACATGGCTATATTTAGAGTCGACTTCTGCAGAGTTGTGTCGGGTATTTAAGTTAACCCTATAACAAAATGTTAGCCTGACCTAAATTAAAAGCAGTAACAGACGACAAATCAAATGTTTCTCGAAACATGAACTTTGTCATTTAAAGCATAGAAAAACATTGTGGGAAAAGGAGGAAAATGCTGGTTACCAGCATTTTCTCCTTTTCCCGCAATGTTTATAAAAGCCTTTTTCCACAGGCTCTTTAAAAGTCGAGATCGTACGGTAAAGGGTTAACAAAATCAACGCCTCATGTAAGTTGTAGAACGTAGATCTAGATCAGCTGGCACGTCCGTCCACTCTTCGATAGGTTGTAACTTGTATCAGGGCCTTTTCCAGATACCATATAGGCTAGTCTAGGATAACCTTCTAGTAACTTTTAGCTATGTATTTTACGACGGTAAAACATTCTGTATTCTTATTCATTTGAGCAAACATTTAACTCTTTCGGAGCAAACTATATAAACTCAATCGCTTTTGGCCGCTTTAAAAGCAATCCACTGAATCTCAGAAAGATATTTATCCTGTATAAAGGATTTATTCTCATTTCTATATTGACTGATACAGGATTGAAAACGTTGTGAGAAAAAGAGAAAATGCTGGTAGATGGTTACCAGCATTTTCTACTCAAATTCCAACAATGTTTTCAAAATTCTTTTACCTTAGAGTGTTCAAAATTCGGACTTGTCTGGTAAAATATTAAATCCTTTGTTTGTCAGAAGGGTGTTTAATGTCCTTTTCAACATTGCTGAAGTTATATCGCATTGGCAAGTGCACCCATCTATGCTCTCCTCGAGTTTCTTTTACAAATACTTATACAATATTCTTCTACAGCCACTGGCTGCTTTCTCACATTACTATCGTCGAAATAGTGATCAGTGATGGGAGAGAAATGAATTCCGTCGCAATGGCTATCAGACATTCACGAGAAGAAATTGGCCGACTCTGGGATTCGAAACAACGATCCCCAGGTTTTACGTTCTGTACGTTACCGAAATAGATACCAGGCTTGGTCCTTTTGAACTATGGATTATCAACCTAATTATAGTTATGATATAGGAATACAACTGAAAATATTGTGGTAACAGTAGAATCTGATTAAATCAATTGAAAACTTGGAACAGATGGTCAAAAACCAAATTTCGTGATTTCAGAGTTCTTTTCTACTTAGAAAGTGTAGATCAAGGGCAGACTACACAAAAATAGCAGTCTGATCTTTGATCTACACTGTCCGATAAAGACATCTATTCCCACAAAAAAGTACATTTGAAATAGCAAAAATTTGGGCTTTTACTATCGGCTTTAAAGTTTAATTTCATTTATTTCGCAGGATAAGAGTTAACAATGATCCATGAATACAACCATAGCCTAGATATACTCACGACCTAAAATAGGTACAACCTGTATATACGAGCTCGTAAAACAAAGTCTTAATATTATTATTAATGGCCTGCAACATGCGAAAAGGGGCATTCGGAAGCGTAAAGCGTCGTCCCGGATCAGCCTGCGCAATCCGCGCAGGCTGATCCGATACAACACTTTCCGTTTTTAGGTTATTTTCTGTTTTGCGCAAGTCTACTGTAGGACGAAATCCAATGTTGTCGTAAAGTGCCGTCTCGGATTAGCCTGCGCAGACTGCGCAGGCTTATCCGAGACGACACTTTACGCAAATGTCCGAATGCCCCTTTTCGCATGTTGCAGGCCATTTAACAATAAACTACAGTAGTAGTCATCAGATGATACGGAGTTAGAACAAGTCTGTTACTTTCTATAACCGTTTTCTTTTTTCTTGGAAAGAGTCTTGACAGTTTATCTCTAATGGTACGACAAGAATAACAGTGTCGTTATACCTTATTGTATTGAACGTTAAATGTTTGTATTTGCCCTTTAATTTCGTCCATGAGCGTTATTTGTACTGAATGGCCTAACCAGTACGTGGTTACAGACAGCATTCTACAATATAGGGGACTTCCTCAAAGGATGCTGTTAAAGCAGATGTGTTCACACGTTTTGTTGTTTAGAGGTTTTAGCGTTATCATTTGATCTTAATTCTTTACCAGACGACCAAATTTTAGGCTTCTTCATACAGAAAGCTTAAAAATTACTGAACCTAGCTCAAATGGTGGAAATTGCCTTTCAAAGGACAAAAGATGTTGTAGGGTGAGAAGAATACACTGGTTACCAGCATAATCCTTTTCACACAATGTTTTCAAGCGTTATTTCTTAGGGTTGTTAAAACTCGGGACTGTTTAGTAAAGGGCAGATTGCCATAGAAGGCTGTATCAATTTATTTTACGATATCGAACCCGTTTGGACGAGAACATTAGTTCAGATAAATTATTACGGATACTTTGTACACGGATTATATTGACAAATCACTCGAGGTCTTACCGTGCTTTAAAAGCGTCAGGACAAACACTGAGCTTTATCAGGACTTAAAGCACCAATAACGGCAAAATGTAAACAAGGCAGTTGTTAAAATATATTTGAATATAAAGCATACCATACAAAAGTATAGAAAATCTGTAATCATGAGGCCGTTACGGTGGCACTGAGGTGACATATGCACTTTTTTGTATTTATCTCGTTCCCACGAGATAATAATTCGTTTTCTCGAGTTTTTTTTTTTATAAAAAATTATGCAAAAAACAAAATTCGTTTTCTCGAGTTTTTTTTTTATAAACAATTTTCCAAAAAAAAAAGCCTTTCATTTTCTCGAGTTTTTTTTTTTTCCTATTTTTTCCTATTTGTGTTGTATACATTTAGCCACATCTTTCTACAGAATCCACACATGCAGCCGTGTATGCATAGTCCAAATGGCTTCAGTTTATCATAGCCATCTATATGCCAGATAAAATTAGGCCCAGGTGCGCTGTACGTCTGTCTGATGAATCGTCTGGATGTTCTCTGTTCTACGCCTGCCAAATTGAAAGTAAATATGAGCCATGCTCTGTGAAAAGGGGCTTAATGCATTTGCGAAAAGTATCGACTCATGTCAACCTGCGCAATCCGCGCAGGCTGACATGGGCCGAAACTTTTCGCTATTCTTACATTTTCTGCATGTCAAGGGGTAATTCTACCTCATGATTCAGTCGGCTGCTTGGCAAAATGGATTTCTATGGAACCATAATAACGCGATGTCTTGGTTGGTATGAAGCATCACAGTGATGCATTAAGACCCCTTTTGTCAGACAGCGGCTCAAATATGTTTAAACTAACTATGAAAGTGACGGCGGGCACGTCCCCTCGCGCTGATTTGCGCTAGATCAACTAACTTGATTATTCAAAAGAGTTAACTAACGTAATAATGAGAGTCGCAACAAAACGTATCTTACGGAATTCCGTTACATGTAGGACCACAGCCTTTGAATATGTTGATATCAAACGCTATACTCGATAGTGTGATGATGAAAAACGAGACAATACAATTTCATGATGGTTGATTTTGGTTGCATTGAAACGGACTATTCACAAACGAACACTGCATTTCCATTTAAAACATGTACTTTAAAACGCAGACAATACAAGTCTTATTATAGTATGCATGTACAGCCATAAACTATAATGACATAAGAAATAACGTGGAAAACGAGATTCAAACCAACAGCTGCCTAAATACAATGACATCATAATACAGTTTCCACATGTAATCAGGTCTTTGATATCATAATTTAACTCTATACATGATGGCTTTTTTTGCTTGACCAAAATCGAGTAAACGAATTTTGTTGTTTGCATATTTTTTTTATAAAAAAAAAAACCTCGAGAAAACGAATTTTGTTTTTTGCATACGTTTTTATAAAAAAAATCGAGAAAAAGAATTTTTATCTCGTGGGGACGAGATAAATAAAAAAAAAAAAAAAATGCACATGTTACCTCCGTGCCACCGTAGGCCGTTGCCAGAAAAATGAATTTTAAAAGTAGGTCGAAATTCGTAAGCCTATGGTCGCCTTATCTTTTATTTTCTTTTACCTGGTTTGAAAACTAATTTTTCTGCCAGCGACTAACGATTGCACCGACTGTTCAATAACAGACTGTCATCTTCATAATTATTTCAATACTTTTAAAAGGCATAAAATTTAAACCCGAACCCATATTTACACCCGCATTGTTTACTTTTGGCCGCAAATTGGGCTTTAACAGTTAGTTGGGTTCTTTTCTTAGGAAACACGGCGACAGGGCTTTCGGTTGCTTGCTTAGCTGGCTTCAGTAGCAAAATACAAATTGCAATGAAATCTGTCAATTTAATCTTATCAAAACCAAATTGGCTATAAGTCAAGTAGGTATAACTTGATCCTTATCTGTACAAATACGAATATTCACGTCCCCGTCGCATACTACTTTTAAAAAAACATCGACGGAAAAGGAGCAGTAACTTGTTACAAGCAAGCAATTGGTCCTTTATCCTGTCCCCAATGGTTCTTTTCCCTCTGTATTTTCTTGAAATACTTTTTCTTACTTTGTTCACTCAAAAAATTTTCGGTATGTTCAAATAAAGCTTGTACAGTGAAGGGTTCATCCTTGGTATCCTATATGAAGCTTCAGGGCTTCTAATTTCAACTTTCTCTAAATAAAATATTCGAGGACTAGATTCAAGATCAGACTATACAGAATCTATCGTCTGATCTTGATCAATAATGTCCGCAAAGGAAAATAAAATTAAGCTATTGACTGTCAGGGTTTATCGCAAAATCTAGTCTTATCAGAAATTAACAGATTTGTAAACGGTGTCAACACCTTCGACCTAACCTTTGACCTTTACCACACAAGCCCAAGTTTTATTGCCCCCTAGGAAGAAGCCTTCTGAAAATATTGTAGGAAAAGGAGAAAATGCTGGTAACCAGCATTTTCTCCTTTTCCCACGAAGTCTTCTAATCTCTCAAAAAAATCAAGTCAACATTTGAGATACTTCTTTTTAATTGTCGTCTGCAAATGCTTTGATTCTGGATGAGTCTGAAATTTTGTCGTTTGTAACACGGTTAACACTGGCAAACAGACAATGTTCGAAAACGTAGTGGCAAAAGAAGGACCTACTCATCGAAAACGATCTCTTCTTTAGCCTCAATTTTTGTATGTACATTTAAGAATTAAACTTCGGTTAAGCTGATTTGTCTGAGAAGTTTTAGCACAAATAATGGTTTTAACTCTTTACCAAACGATAAAATTTTGGACTGGACCAAACTGAAAGCAGTTTGCAGACGACAAATCAAATGTTGTTAAAGTAGTGATTTTTGTCTTTAACATCGAAAACATTGCGGGAAAAGGAGTAAATGCTGGTTACCAGCATTTTCTCCTTTTCCCTCAATGTTTTCAGAAGCCCAAAGACATTAAATAATTATGGATCATTAGTCTATTTCGTCTAACAGCCGGCTGAGTCATGAGGGAGAATCGCAGCTGAACATGCAGAAAATTTATAAATAGCACAATGCTTCGATCCATGTCAGCTCGCGTGGTGACGATACTTGTTGCACTTACATTGAACCCTTTTTCACGTAATTTGATTCTAATTTAGAATTTGGTATCTCAATACATGCCTTTGTAAGACAGACATAAAATTTCACGAACTAAAGTTCCCATAATATCTCCTTTTTCTTAGGTTCTTTCCATTGCTTTCGGCGCTGCTGTATTTCGTCTGCCTGACTCTTTACCACGTGACAAAATTATAGACTTGTCCAAATACAAACCATTTTAAGACTAATAATCAAATGTGTCTGAAATGATGAGATTTTTCTTCGAGGGGGTAAAAAACATTGTAGGAAAAGGAGAAAATACTTGTGACACGAATTGTTTCCTTTTCCCGCAATGTTTTCAGACGACTTTTTGTAGAGTTTGTTGAATTTCAGGATTGTGTGATATAGGGCCAAATACAGAATGAATTAAAATGAAACTAAAGTTGCAGGTAACTCGTTTGTATGTAGAAATGTTAGTGTTACACGAGAAAGAAGGCTTTTGAAAATATTACGGGAAAAGAGGAAAATTCTGGTCTCCAGCATATTCTCCATTTTCCTACAATGTTTTCTAACCTTACAATAAACAACTACATCATGTGATCTTTATCTAACTTGTTGTCTACAAACGCTTTTCAATGTGGACAATTTTACTGCACAGAACAGCACATACAATTTTGTGGTTCAGTACAGAGTTAACCTCTTTATCACACAATTCCGAGTTTTAACGACCCTGAGGTAGAAACCTTTTGAAAACATTGTGGGAAAAGGAGAAAATGCTGGTAACCAGCATTTTCTCCTTTTCCCACAATGTTTTCTATCCGTCTGAAGACAAACTCTATTTTTTAACTCATGTTAAATTTTTCAACTTGGAATGCTTTCAATATAGAGTGCTTAAGAAAAATTGGCCTGTGATAAAGAGTTAAGTGTAGATAAACGATAAAATCTGACCTGTGTCACTTAATCAGACACGTTAAGTGTTAAAAGCGTTTACTGATGATCTAGGAAGGTGTTTGATAGGTAAACAAATCTAACACGTGTTTATGATAGGTCGCAAAATAAAGCACTGTCACATTTTACAACAAAGACTTGTACCGTTCTGTCGTCGCATTGTCAGTTGACAAGATTTCCAGTATTGTCTGTATTCAAAACGCTTTTTTGTTCATTTTAGCAGTATTATTCCATTTTCAAAAAATGGGAAATAGGTAAATGTGAATGGTATTTTTAATGTGAATGGTATTTTTAGACTTATTAAAAACTATTGCAAATTAAGCAAAGGCTGTACATTTCAAGAAATGAACAAGTCTGAATTTTGATGGTGTGAGAAAAAATTGTGAAAAATGGAGTAATTTCTGGTCACCAATTGCTCTTTTTCTCATAATGTTTTTCAAGTGCAAGAGCGGTAATTCTACACTTTGAAGATTCAGAAAAGACTTTTTGGGCTGATGCAGAAGTCTGCTTCTGAAAAAAAAAAATGTTGGAGAAGGTGATAATAATTCTTACAAAAAGTTTCAGCTTTTCTTACAATTTTCGGTCTGACAAGGTCCCTAAAAGGAACATTTTCTCTTTCTTTAAACTCTTTTACGTTTTATCATCTTGTACCAGATAGTACCTACACGTATGTCAAATAGCAACCTGTTTGATGTAAAGCTAAATGGACTAGAGGATTTATTTCTTATTATTTATTATTCACCATTTTGTAACCCTCGTCATAGAATTCCTACGAAGAAAAGTAACGGTTTAAAATTTGTTACCCGGACATCCCGATTCGAGCCAAGCTGAACCTGGTCACGATGGGAGCCAAAATACTGGTATGGTACCTTGGCCATGGCAGGGACTGAAGTACATGTACCGTTCAGTACAATCAAAACAAGTTGGCGAATACAGACATATATGGCACTATAAGATCCCTGATTAGATAAGGTTCTGTCACAGTGTTATTGTACTTCAAACAGTAGGAAGGGTTAATACAAAATATGAAACTGAGAAGACAAAGGAAAATGAATTGTCAGCGTTACATTCCCCTATTGGGTAAAATGACCCCTTTTACCCACAATCCAACACTTTTGCCTACTGAGCCGAGTCTTTTTAACTCTTTACAAAACTACAAAAATTCTAGACAAAATTGTCAAATTGAAAGCATTTGCTGACGACACGTCTAAATTAATTCAAGTGTCGTGATTTGCCCTTGAAAGGGTAGAAAATATTGTAGGAAAAAGATTAAATGCGGCATTATCAGACATACACAGGTTTTTGTGCTTTTGCAGAAGACCTCATTTGAATACACTTAAGACAGAAGGAGTAATTGGTGGTACTGTGCTATATTGTCGGTTATTGGGGTAAAGAACTCTCTGTACTGACAATACAACCGTTTTACAGACTTTATTCAAATCCATTACAAGATAGATCTATATGCATGTTTTACACATAAAACTTTTTTTACCTAATACTATTTTTGCTACCGAATGTTTTTCTCTGCCATTCCATTTCTCTGCAATGTTCCTGCTTTCCGTCATTGTGTGCATGTTCCTCCTTATCGTATCATATGTGTCCATGATTGTACTGGTCAGAGAGCGTAGATCAAGATCAGCTTGCATAGACACAGTATGATCTGTTTTACTAATGCATATACCGAAAACTAAAGTTTTTGCAAGTCAACAGCTTCAACTATTCCGTAGGATATGTATTGTCCAATAGAGCTTGTGTCCTAATGGATTCAAGTGTCTAGACTAAAGAAGAAAGGGAAGAAAAAAAAATATGGAGAAACAAATAGAACATAATGACAAATGGAGAAATCGTGGCAATTTTCGTAATAGTTTGATAAAAAAAAAAACGCTCGTACCAATCTGCGATTATCGAAATGAATTTGCATGATGGAAACTGCCATCTGGTGGTGTTTTAGATTAGAATCTGGATTTAATTGTCCTAAATAGCCTTTTACCCTTTCCCACACAATCCCGACTTTTAACGAATCTGAGGAAGAAGGCTTTTGAAAACATTTTAGGAAAAGGAGAAAATGCTGGTAAACAGCATTTTCTCCTTTTCCCACAATGTTTTCTACCCTAAAGAAGACAGGAACCATCATTTGAGCTACATTTAATTTGTCGTCTGCAAATGCTTTCAATTTGGTTCAGTCTAAAATTTTGTCGTTTGGTAAAGAGTTAAAAAAAACTCGAGTTCTAACATGGCTTCGCAGAAAACATTTCAACCCTTGACCTGCTAAATAACTAAAATGAAAGTCGATAATAAAAATCCAAATATTTTCTTTTTCGTGGTGATTTTTTTTTCTGGGGAAAAATATCTCCTTATCGGACAGTGTAGATCCAAGATCAGACTGCACGTTTTGTGCAGTCTGATCTTGATCTACACTCTCCGCAAAAGTTCCTTGAGTCGCGCTAAGCAGCCTAAGGCTCAAAGTATTGTGGGAAAAAGAGAAATTGCATGTAACAAGCAATTTTTCCTTTTTCCACAATTTTTTATACATGACAAGAGAACCACGACTCATTTGAATCGAAGTCGACAGTGTGGTTTTCTGTCGCATCAGTTTCGAAGTTTCTGGTATTTGTCGTTTGAGGGAAATAACCGACTGAATCCTGAGGTAGATTGGTCCTTGGACATACAGAAAATTGACCAATAGCGAAAAGTTTCGGCTAAGGTCAGCCTGCGCAGACTGCACTGGGTCTATATTTTTGGCGGATGCATTAAACCCCTTTTCACAGAGCATGGCTCATGAATTTTTAGTCGGCAAAAAAGGTTTCGTTTTTCTATTCTCAAGGCGTTTTCTCTCGCAAAATATTGGACAATGTAGATCCTAGACCCAACTGTTCCTTCTCTGCAGTCTGATCGTGATCTACACTCTCCACGAATTAATGCAAAGGCACAGAAAAAGTTAACTTAAATGGGTTTGCAATCATGATACGAACACAAAGTAAAGTACACCGATGATGTACTCTTACAAAGCCATAGATTATTCCATGAAGTACTTTTGTCAATTTTCATTTAAATCACAATTCATTGTTGTAGAACTGTTGCAGATCACGTGCAGGTCACAAGTCCGGATGCGGGTAGAGCTCTTTGTTAGAATAACCTGGTCGAGTTTCTTTGTTGCTGGTCATAGGCCTATAGTAAAAAGAGTAAACTCCGATCTGGTAACAGTTAACCAATTGCCTCTCGTAGACGACTTTTTTGCCGCTAGACCATTTCTAAAAACGTTATAACTTTTTAGAACGACGAAGATCAAAGATCAGACTGACTGCAGTCTGATATTGGTTCTACACCGTTCGCTACAAGATACTAAAAACTTGTGATTGTGTGGCAAAGGGTTATACTGGCAAATGAATTTAGAAGACATTTCAAGCTAATTATCAAAAGCCCAAATATTTCGATTTTAAGATTCTAATCGCCGGTATAAATCTCACTGTCATACGGCTTAGCTCTGAGATTAAACTGCATCTTCTGTCGATTCTGCCCTTGAGATGCAATGTCCACAAGAAAGAGAACTGAGTTGTGCTAGAAGCCAATAGGCCAGGCTTCGTATTCACTACGTTCTGTCTTATTCTCCAGAATTTTCTAAATGAGAAAGTGACACAACTTCTGATTGGCTAAAACAAAACATTACTGAAAATAAACTGAATCTGAATTAACTGAAACCTGTTTGTTGCGGCTATAGTACTCGTCCAGTCAACTTTCCACACTAAATAAGTTCGTCAGGAATAGTTTCGCACCATCTCTTTCTATTTCTAAATAAATTGACGATCTGTTGTTTCATTCAAGGGATCACACTAGACTTTGTTTATTACCGGTCATCCTATATTTCCGCAATTATTCCAGTTGAACAATTAAAATGAACTCTGGGTGGACAGTGTTCTTTACCCTATGACCTGTACCTCTTTTCGCACGGACTTAATGAATGATATGTAAACCCGAAAACCTCACGTTTCTGGAAGTTTGAAATTCACTACACATACATGTAATGTATGTACATTTAGTAGGTACAAGTGAAATTAAAAAAAAAAGAAATCTATCTTGTAAATATTAAACTCCATTTAAAAAAATGTACACACAATAAATACATGTATATAAGATCGGGGACAGAAAAGTATCGAAAGGTGAAAAACTTTGGTTGAAAAAAGAGGATAAATTAAGTTTTGTGCTTTCATCGATATTGTCTAGAAACTATTTAACACTCATCCTGATAAATAAGTGAAGTGAAACTTTTAGGTCGCTAGTAAAAAGCCCAAAGTTTGCTATTTCAAAGTTTTTTTGCGGGAAAAAATGTCCTTATCGGACAGTGTAGATTCAAGATCAGACTGCACATTCTGTGCAGTCTGATCTTGATCTACATTGTCCGCAAAAGGTGAGTGAATCGTGCTTAGCAGCCTAAGGGTTAATTCGTTTAATCTCTTTGTATGTCCTCTAACGTCTCTTGACCATGAATGGCCAACTCAGATAAACACACAATACTGGGTAGCGATCGGAAACTGTTTAAATTTGGTACTTGCGGACAGATCAGACTGCCTAAAGCGTGATCTCTGTTCTTAGATCTAAACTTATGGATAATTTCTGAGTTACCTAGACGAAAACAATTTCGAAACTGCTCTATAAACCGGATCTGATTAGATTTCTGTAAAAACCCATGTTTTTTTTTTAAATATAGAATTTACACTCCAAACAGGATAAAGTTTTCGCAGCTGTTGCTATCGAATGCTTGTAAACATTGTAACGTATAGTGAAATTGCACTCATAACGAGTAAGTTGTCCACATGTCGCCACAGTGGATTAAAAAATGGTCTGTCGCAGATGGTTAAAAGTAAAACAAACAAGCAATTTCGTTGAAATGATATCCCCCACCAAAAAAGACTTTTTTTGATACAAACATATTAGAGCTATTGTGTTTTGCATGTACATGTGGCCTTTTTGTTATTGGTCCATGATGAAATTATACATTAAGCCCTCTTAGTAGTAATAGCGTCTCTTTGCTTGTAAACAAAGATGCTAGGTTGAAGTAGAAACATACATGTTGAAACTTGTTTCACCATGAAGACTAACCTACTGTGTAGTATACGGGTTATTATGATGTCATCTATTTGAATTGTTTTTCAATAGCGCCACTCGTCTTTAAGTGCTTTTCAAATATTGGTGATTGGTACTTAATCCGCCTAAAGATACTTTGAGGTATATGAAGACTGATTAAAGATGTAATTTGATTGTGTCTTTAAAGTGAAGACAATGTATACATTATTTGAAAAACCTTATTGGTACGAAATTTGAAGCTCTGATAAATGGTAAAAACATTGTGGGAAAAAAGATGGTTGGACGAGGTATTGAGATAAAACCCACCACCTTTTAATTATTATAAACCTATTGGCTGGTAAGCGCGACTAACTGACCTTTTATGGACGATGTAGATCGAGCTTAGACTGTACAGGATATGCAGTTTGATCTTTGTTAAGGACAGTGTAGATCAAGATCAGACTACACAGAACATGCTGAGCGACCTTCTAATTATAATTAACCCTTTGTGTAGATGAAGATCAGACTGCACAGAACATTCAGTTTGATCTTTGTTGCGGCTAGTGTAGATCAAGATTAGACTGCGCAGAACATGCGGCGCGAGCCCCCCAATTATTATTAACCCTTTAGCTGTGGCGCGCGACTCACTGACCTTTTACGGGCACTGTAGATCAAAATTAGATTGCGCAAAACAGCCAGTTTGATCTTTGTTGCAGACAGTGTAGATCAAGATCAGACTACAAAGAACATGCAGCCGTCCAATTATTATTAATCCTTTAGCTGTTGCGCGCGACTCACTGACCTTTTACAGGCACTGTAGATCAAAGTCTGACTGCAGAAGAACATGCGCTTTAATGTTTGTTGCGGACAGTGTAGATCAATATTTCGGTTATTGATGTCGAATTGAAAATTTAAGTGTAGATCAAGATCATACTACACAGAACACGATAAGGTAATATTATTTCCCCCTAAATCATAACTTTGAAACAGCAATATTTGGGTTATTGGAGGTTATTGATGTAAAGGATGTGAGCAGTACGTTTAATCTCGTTCAAACGTGTCCAGTCAAGTTTCTTTTTGTCGGTTATTTCATTATATAAATTTTACTACGATGTCTTTAAACAATTATTGACTTTCCGCCCCCTTTTAATTGCCAAGCGCCACTCACTGACCTTTTGAGGACAGTGTAGATCGAAATCAGACTACAAAGAACATGCAGCCGTCCAATTATTATTGTTAAGTTTCTTTTTGTCAGTTATTGCGTTATATAAATTTTACTGCGATGTCTTTAAACAATTATTGACTTTCCGCCCCAATATTATTAACCCTTTGGCAGCTTAGTGCAAATCACTGACCTTTTGCACACAGTGTCGATCAAGATCAGACTACAGAAGAACATGTAGTTTAATATTTGTTACTTATTGGGTAGATCAAGATCAGACTGCGCAAAACAGAATAATGGCCTCGGGTAAAAACTAGTAATTGTAACCTTCCCTGAGTGTTACAGAAACATACATGTTAAAACTTGTTTTACTGTGAAGACTGACCCTGCCTTCTGATTGGTTATTTTTCTGTCTAAAGGGTCGACATGTCCATAGCTGTTTGATCCTAATCTGAAAATAGTCCACTAACCAAAATGAAGAATTATGTCGTTATTTCTAAAAATAAAATCACGCCTCTTTTTGAAAACGAGGCTGTCGCTGCAGTTTTTATGGACACTATTGACCGTTTCTTATCATTCTAATTCTAGAATTGAAACCGTCAACATGAATACTTTTGAAGCTACTTTAGAAATTATTGTGAACTCTTTTACCAATGCTGAGGAATTAATGAATTTTGCGGCAACGATAGGAATTCAAGATTCTCCGATAGTGAGGTTCCGTTTATTTCAACTACAAAACCTGGAATACGATTCTGAGTTTGTGAACGGACAAATAGAAAATGTGTTGGAACATTTGGACGGGCCAATAAACATTACGAGTGAGACCATTACAGACGATTTAGAACTGGCACTGCAATATATAAGAAGGGAAGAGGAGATAGAGGCGTCCATTAAAGCTCTTCTATTTGACGAGGAAATGGACAATATAGCCAGAGTCTGTATAGAAGATGGAGAGTGGAACCCTGAATCTCCAAGCACAGTGCGAGAATCTCAGCAGGGGGCAGCGTACAACTTAAACTATACGATGAAAAAGAAATCAGAAAGAACGTATGCAAAAAATGCGGCAGTGGATCGGACCTACCAAGTGAAAATGAATGAACAGCATCATGGATTACGGTTACAAGACGTAAAGAAAGGACTTCACCAGATGTTTGAAGATGTGTTAGAAAAAGCTTGGGGTTATTTAGCGGAGAATGATTTGGGAAGAGTGGTCATCCACCATAATGGATTACACGATCCCATTATTGTTCCCCTACAACCCTGGGAGAACCTACACGTCGACACGGTGATGGAGATTATTGAGAAAGTACTTAACAGCAACCAAGATCTCTCCATTGATGATAGTTTTGAGATTATCGTTGGATCCATTGACCTACCCAAAGGAGGAGCGAGGAGACGAATTACAAAAATTAAAGGTGAGAAAAACTCTCTACATTTAAAAAAGTCAATTGTTACTATCGAGAATGAAGACAACATGTGTATGGCGAGAGCTATAGGCGTCGGCTGGGCAAAGTTACGCCGATGCAGTCAAGAAGAGTGGAAGGAGGTGACGAAGAAGAGACAGGGTAAAAGTAATTTAGATTTAGTATTGGAACACCAGAAAGTGCCAAAAAGCTATTACAATGATCTAGTGAACAAAAACCTTAAACAGCAGAAACAGTTAGCAGAAGCATTATGTCAGTATGCCGGGGTAAACGCAGACAGACCGGCCAGTCTCAATGATGTGGGGGCGTTTGAAGAGCTTCTCGGGGTTCGTGTGATGGTGGTGAGTGCTCGTTTAGGCAATAAATTTATTACAGCGCCAAGCAGTGATGACCGCCCGTGTGTCTACATTTATTTAGTGGACGATGAGCACTTTCACGCCATAACCAGCATCACGGGGTTCTTCAGCGCCATATACTTTTGCGATAAATGCCTCAAACATTATGATCATAGGGAATACCATGAATGCGAAATAAAGTGTATTGTCTGCAAGAGAAACTTATGTTATGATGAGGAGCCTGTCAAATGCGCGAACTGTAACATGACTTGTAGATCAGTAGAGTGTTACGACGAACATAAGAAGGTCCCTTTACATACCAAAGGGAAAAAGAAAGGACAGCCCAGTGGCCCTTCACAATGCGAAAAATGGTGGAAATGCCCCACATGTTTCAAGGTGTTGAGAACAGACAAACGTAAAAAGGAGGAGCATCGATGTGGCGAATACCAGTGCTCCTCCTGTCACAAATATGTCATGGATGATCATAAATGTTATTTAAGAGCCACACCGGCCAAAGAATATTACATTCCAAAATTTATATTTTTTGATTTTGAATGCAGTCAGGATGAGATGAGCTACTGCGTTGAAGGATACGTACCCGATTCTAAATTGAATTGTAAGGACTGCCAATTGCCAGAGATATGTAAATCTTGCTCCAAATGTCAGAATTGCAAAACAGCATGGTGCGGTAAAGCGACCCACCGTCCAAACTTTGTTGTAGCGCATTCAGTATGCCCTAAATGCATTGAAAAAAGAACTGACACCCGATTCCGTATGTAAGGGTTGTGGTACTCGTTGCGAAGAATGTGACAACACTGATCTGCACGAGAATGAGGACCCAGGTCCTTGTCCCGGTAAATGCGGATTCAGAGAAGTCATATTCGAGGGCGCGGATACCGCCGAAAAGTTTGGATAGTGGCTCTTTACGGATCAACACGAATATTTCAAGGTTGTTGCCCATAACATGAAAGGGTATGATGGCTATTTTATTTTGGAATATTTGATCGATCAATCCATAAGGCCGGACAAAATTATTTACAACGGTTCGAAAATTATGTATATGACAGTGGAGAAAGATTTACATATGAAGGTGATTGACAGTCTCAACTTTTTACCCATGAAATTATCAGCACTCCCCGAAGCATTTGGCTTACATGAATTGAAAAAAGGGTGGTTCCCGCATTATTTTAATACTAGAGAGAATCAAAATTATGTTGGACCCTACCCTGATGCTAAAGATTATGGTTACGATTTTATGAGTGAGAAAGAAAGAAGCGAGTTAATAGCGTGGTTGAGTGAGAGAGAAAATGAAATATTTGATTTTAGAAAAGAAATGTTAGAATATTGTAGAAGTGATGTTGATATTTTAAGACAAGCTTGTATGAAATTTAGACATTTATTAATGAGTGCTACGGGGGAAGAGATAGTGGTTGTCAACAAAAAAGGGAAGGAAGAGAAAAAATGGGTTGGAGCCGTGGATCCATTCGATTCAGTCACTATAGCTTCCGTTTGCATGAATGTTTTTTGAACCAAATTTTTGGAAGAAACATGGCGCGTAAAACTGCAAGGCAATAATCAATGGGTACCCGCAAAAGTCATCGACGAAAAATTGTACATACAAAAAGGAAACGAATGGGTCAACGAATCCAAATTGAAAGGAGTGAAAGTGTGCAAGAAAGAATTTGTAAGTACCCCCATAGCGGAAATGGAAGAAACATGGCGCGTAAAACTGCAAGGCAATGATCAATGGGTACCCGCAAAAGTCATCGACGAAAAATTGTATATACAAAACGGAAACGAATGGGTCCACGAATCCGAATTGAATGGAGAGAAAGTGTGCGAGAAAGAATTCGTGAGTTCCCCCATAGCGAAAATTCCTCCCAGTGGTTACAGTGATCAGTACAGTAAAGCGTCAATTCAATGGTTAGAGTGGAGGGCGAAACTCGATAACGTCCACATCCAACATGCTTTGAATGAAGGGGAGAAAACGATCCCCGGCACTCGCTACAAATTGGACGGATATTGTAGAGAAACCAACACGGTCTATGAATATCACGGTTGTATATTTCATGGTTGTCCCGTGTGTTTCTCTGACAATCGTGAAGAAACGTACCATCCACTCACACACCAGTCTTTGGACGAATTGTACGCATTGACATTAAAAAAGAAAACACACCTCGAAAATTCAGGTATGAAATATATTTGTATTTGGGATCACGACTTCAAAAAACAACAAAACCAAAACCCTGAACTTCGGCAATTCATTTCTCAGCTAGATATCATGGATCGACTAGACCCGAGAGAAAGTTTCTTTGGGGGTCGCACCAATGCGAGCCGGCTCTATTACAAAGTAAAAGAAAACGAGCGAGTGAAATATGTGGATTTTACGAGTCTGTATCCATGGGTAAACAAGTATTGTCGATATCCCTTAGGTCACCCCACAGTCATTACCAAAGATTTCGGGGACATCAAGGATTATTTTGGTATTGCCAAGGTGAAGATTATCCCTCCCAGGGGACTCTATCACCCAGTCCTTCCTTACAGGTCCAACGGCAAACTAAAGTTTTCTTTATGTCGGACCTGCGCGGATACCGAAAGTCAAACCCCGTGCGAATGTACAAATGAACAAAGAGAGTTGACTGGTACGTGGTGCACCCCCGAAATAGAAACGGCTGTCAGATTAGGGTATAAAATCACAAAAATTTATGAAGTATACCACTGGGAAGAAAGCACTCAATATGACCCCAAAACCCATGAAGGAGGACTGTTTGCTCAATATATTAACACATTTTTGAAATTTAAACAAGAAGCAAGCGGCCCTCCCAAATGGATTAAATGTTACGATGATATGAATAAGTACATCGGACAATATGTGGAAAAAGAAGGGGTCTCATTGGATCGACAAAATATTCGAAAGAACCCAGGACTTAGAGCTTTGGCAAAACTGTGTCTCAATAGCTTTTGGGGAAAGTTTGGTCAGAGACTTAATATGCGACAAACGGAATTTTTTCACGAAAGTCAGGCCAACATGTTTTTTCAACTTTTTTCCGATCCATTGAAGCAACCCATCGATTTTCATATATTGTCTAATGATACGATACAAGTCGAATGGCAGTATAAGGACGATTGTCAACCCGAAGATAACAAAACCAATATATATTTGGCAACATTTACAACGTGCTGGGCCAGACTTAAACTTTACAGTGTACTTGAGGCATTAAACAGAAGAGTCTTGTATTACGATACGGACAGTGTGATATACGTGAGTCGTCCAAATGAGTATGATCCACCTCTAGGTGATTACTTGGGTGAACTGACGAATGAGCTTCAGAATGGAGAGTACATTGTGGAGTTTGTGTCTGGGGGGCCAAAAAATTATGCTTACAAAACGAATGAAAACAATGAAACTTGTAAAGTGAGGGGATTTACCCTAAATTATAAAAACAGTCAACTCATTAATTTTCATAGCGTGAAAGATATAGTCACAGACCCTCAAAGTAGTTCAAATATCACTGTGACCAATCCTAGTAAAATTTGTAGGGATAAAAAGAAAAGAAAATTGTATAATAGAGAAGAACAAAAAAGTTATCAAATGGTTTATACAAAAAGACGAAAAGTAGACCTCTTTGATACAGAGCCATACGGGTTTTGATGGTCGACCACTGTCAAATTTGCTTTCAACGATATTACGACATTTATATATAAACCTGTAAGATATTTCTTCATTGTCACTCAATTCTCAAAAAGAAAAAGAAAGTGTCACTCAATTTTCAAAAAAAATGTGTCAGACAGATACTAAAAACTGTCACACAAATATTAAAAAGTATCACTCATTTTCTTAAAAGTATCACTCATTTTTCAAAAAGGTCACTACCCTCTACGTTTTTGTACTTTTAAACGTAAATTCCCGTAGGGTCCGTTTCAAAAAAGTGTCACTCATTTTTCAAAAAGGTCACTACCTTCTACGTTTTTGTACTTTTAAACGTAATTCCCGTAGGGTCCGTTTCAAAAAAAGTGTCACTCATTTTTCAAAAAGTGACACTCATTTTCTAAAAAGTGTCATTCATTTTCTTAAAAGAGTTACTCATTTTTCAAAAAGTGTCTATCATTTTCTTAAGAATGTCATTCATTTTCTTAAAAGTGTTACTCATCTGTTGTTCATCTTATTGTATCATGATTGTATTGCTTGTAAATAAAAAGATATTAAGAATGAGTTTCCCTTTGTGTTTTGAGTTAATGAAACAAGCAAGAAATCGTCAACGTTCTCAATTTGATTTACCAGGTTCCTCCAACGCGTTATAATTAAGCTTTTTTTTTTTTTTTGGGGGGGGGGGGGAAACACAGCTTTAGTATATTTAACACAAACATGATCTAAGAAGATGCAAAAATTATAGGAAAAATGCAAATTTAAAGCTTAATGTGAAAAATGCATGTAAAAACTGTCGTGTTAAAAGAAAATAAAAGCTGTATGACACCAATACTTTGAATTTTTTACCACTAGGAAAATTTTCAGATATTCAAAGCAATTTAGCTTTTTTGCTTAAATGATTGACTCCATCTCTGAAGGAGTCGAAAATATCGTGAGAAAAGGAGAAAATGCTGGTTACCAGCATTTTCTCCCCCACCCACAATGCTCCCACATGCTCTTTACGTACAACTGTTGGAAAAAAAAAACAGCAATGCAAAAGTTACTGTAGCTTATAAAGCTACCTAATAATCGTAATAGAGAGTGTGCATTGAGGCAAGATCAGACAATGCAGTAGAGCAGGCTGACCTGAGTAACATGTAAATTGAAGTCATCAGTCATCTTGTCTCCGATTCAAATTAACACCAATGATAAATAAACTGTTACCAAACAACCCTGTTTCAAAAATCCCTATTGGAAAAAACGGGAATATGAAAACACTGTGAGAAAATACAGTAGCCCGCAAATGCTGCTTTCCTCACACTGTCCCAATCCCTTTAAAGATGATTTCTATCACTCAGACCATATCTACCGGAGATACATATTCAATACAACTACTTCTAATTACTTTAACTCTTTACCAGACGACAAAATCGTGGACTTGACTGAAATGAAAGTATTATTTCTTTGCAGACGACAAATCAAATGTGACTTAGAAATTGAAATTTGTTTTGGGAACAGTAGAAAACATTGTGGGAAAAGTAGAAAATGTTGTAGGAAAAGGAGAAAATGCTGGTTACAAGCATTTTCTCCTTTTACCATCATTCTCCCCTTTTTCCACTATGCTCTCAAAGGGCTTCTTTCGTAGGGTTTTTAGAAGTAGGGATTGTGCGGTAAAAGGTTAGATATATATATATATAGAATAGTAAGCTCCTTACTAAAGAATTCAAATAATACTTTAGAATTCATTCCATGTGGAGTAATAGTACCAAGAATGTGCATCCAAGATGTTTCTTTCAATAGTCTTTTCCTGTTATTTGAAACTTTCTCAATAGACATAAATGTAAAATCATGAATGATATGTCCAGGGGAATTGAAATGTTCTGAAACATTTGTAATCATATCAGGGAAATGTAGAATGTCAAATTTATGTTTATTTATGCGATTGGCACATTTCTGGTGGGTTTGTCCAACATACTGAAATTTACATTTCTTACATGTAATTAAATATATTATATGTATTTATATATATTACATCAGTAGAAATGCAGGAAAGGTCTTGCTTTATTTAATGCATGCATGATGTAGTACTGCTTGTAAAACAATCAGACTCATGAATGGTTAAGCACTTAATGGTTGAAATGTTTCAGTATGGGAACTTTTTTTGACATACACACTCTTTACAATGTATTTTACGGATCAGAATCTCTTCTGATTAGTCCACTTCCTTTTGCAGTTAATTGGTTGTCTAATTTTAGAACGACTGTCTGATTTCTTAACAGGTCATTTTCGTCATGATCTAAACATAGATAACGTGTCCAATCATGTTTGTCAGTTTATTAACTAGACAACAGGATAAGTAGTTAAAACAATCTGATGCCATTTCTTGTCCTGGTAAATATCATTTCCAGCTTGTTACTCGGTTTATAAAATTCTCAATGTCAGATATCATAATTGAACGTTTGGGTCATTTTGAAGCGTTTGCCACACCATTTCTCTGTGTCAGTATGGTTTAATCACTTTTGTATTACACTATGCATGACTCGTTTGTTGAAAATTACAAAGGCACTTAAAATACATGTTTAAAAGTGCTTTGTGATGATAGAAGTCGAAAATGTGAAATGAAAGTTTTATACTGAAGTTCTTAACGATAATAAAGTAAATGGAACACCGCAGGGCTTAATGAACTTAATAAATGACGGCCTACTTTATTATCCAATCAAGGACGATTTAAATTTAGTCAAATGCAAACGTGTTAAACCATACACTAATACCAGTATGCGTTATAACATATATAAAGCTACTTTTACCTTTTGGTGTTCTTTTATAGTAATCTTTATAGAAAATGGCGTCATTTCCGGCCTCCGACTCCTCAAAAATGTATTCCTTACCTTCGTAAATGGAGTTCTTAGCAAAAGTTAATACAAATAGGTACCAAGATCATGAATATCGATTCATGAACAATGATTTTAGCATTTTTTTGTTAGAGTTACTGCATTAATAGCCTATCTGAAATATTTCAGGTAATATTACGATATCACTTTAATCTCTAGGTGAATTCTGAGTTCAAAAGTGACTTATCGTGGTTAGAGACCAACAGTGTTAACGTTTATGAATATTTCTAATAAAAGGAAAGTTTTGATATGGAGTGGGGAATGTGAACATTATATGGGTAAGTTTTATCTATTTCATCTAATGGTTACAGTAACAGTCTGGTATGCCAGTATCTTGAAGAATATATTCAACCTACGTATCATTTACACAACGAAAGTTTTAGTTCCACTGGCCAAAGGTCAGCAAGCTTATGTAATGGCCCTATGTCTATCGTGCGTGTATGCCTGTGTCCGCCCATTGTCTCAATTTTCGAACAACTTCTTCTCATAAACTACGAGGGTTATTTCAAAGGATTTTACCTGTTTTTTTTTCTTAATGCTAATGCCAGTGCGTATAATAACATATACAAAGGTTTGTTTTTGTTTTTGTCTTGTGCTGATCTTCTATGGTAATTTTTAACCGCCATCTCACCAGAATGTATTCGTTACCCCCCATAAATGGATTTCTGAGCGAAAGTTAATACAAGTGGACACAAAGATCACGCAATTCGGTTCATAACAAACGATTTTTAGCCACTTTTTGTTTAAGTTACTGTATTAATAGCGTATCTAAAATCTTTCAGGCAACGTTACGATCTCACTATGATCTTTAGGTAAATTTTGACTTCCAATTTGAATTCCAAGCGAAAAATTATCGTGGACAGACACCAAGAACGTAAAAGTCGGTCAGTAAATACAGATTGGAGTCATTTAGTGTCAGTGGATGTCAAAAGCGCGTATCACCCACAGCTTTAACCCCTGTATATCCGTTGTCATTTAAGTGACACCCACAAAACTATACACTTTCTTAGTCCGTGTGACAAGGCCATTCCAATGATACCTATATTGATTCGATCTGACTGCAAATAAAAAAGTCGATTTTTCTAGGAAAAGGAGTATCGGCTCTAAAACGGCTGGGAATTGAACGACAAATACGCAGGTCAAAAGGAAAGAGTAAAGCGTCACGTATCATTTGTCAGGGTTTTCTCAAATTTCATGAATAGAAACTGCCAGAAATTGAAAGAAAGGGTTGAATACCGATTTCTTTGCTTTGTTTTTCTAAAATGTGGTGCCTTTGCCTACATTTCCTAGAATTAAACTTATCAGTACACGAATTCACTTGCTAGAAGGTTGGGTTGTCAAGAAAAAATCATTCCATTGCTGAAAGAAACAACTTCTATAACTTTCGACCAATATCTTACATTTTTGCTAAATCTAATCCATTACTAGGGTTATTAATAATATTTATGTAAACATTAACCGGCTCTCTTTATAAGTTACCTTAATCCGATTTCAAGTCAAAAACATTGACATATAAATGGGTACTGGACTTTAAAAGGATGATGCGTCTTGTCCAATCTTATTTGAGTCATTTAATTTTTTTAATTTAAAGGGAAACGACTTGATTTTTTTTTTGTCATTTGCATCATAATCAATGATATAAATAGGTACTAGACATTAATCCATAGGCTGCTTTGCGGGGCTTTATGTGGTTTTACACCCAGTGAAGATCCAGGAGCCTGCGAGACTGCACAGAACGAGCTACCAGATC
Organism: Hippopus hippopus; assembly: GCA_946811185.2. Classification (NCBI taxonomy): domain Eukaryota; kingdom Metazoa; phylum Mollusca; class Bivalvia; order Cardiida; family Cardiidae; genus Hippopus; species Hippopus hippopus. The sequence continues at coordinate 63,355,630 of OX328099.1, read as the reverse complement.
TTGAGTCTACTCTGTCCGATACAGTGAGAAATTTTTTGCTAAAAATATTTTGGAAAGAGCGATACAAGTGACCATGTAATAAAGAACCAGTTTATTGCTGCAAAGTCGTACGCTCTTTTTTACGGGTTTGATTTACCAGAACGGGTTAAAGGGAAGGGGCGTGACATTGTAAAGTCTAAATAGGGATAAGCGACGAATTGGGGTGCGATATTGTGAAATATAAACAATAATGAACAAGAAATCGAGTCGTGTCATTGTAAAATGTAAACATATTGTGAGTCATTGTATATTTTCTTAACGTAAAACATTGTGAGAACTACCATCGAACAATATAATGTCGTAACACATTCAGGAAATAGGATGATTTTTGAGAGAAAATCTCCCTATGTCATTGGCACAGGCACTAATAAAGAACCAATTTATTGCTGCAAAGTCGTATGCTCTTTTTACGGTTTTGCTTTATCAGAGCGTATTTAATAGCAAGATTTTTCCCCATTGTAACAGCCTATCCTGTTGGAAACCTAACAAATCGGATCGGTTTTCATTCTTTGACTCAAAGTATAAAAAGCTTTCCTTGGGAAAGTCAACAAAAAACAACATATTAAACACACAGACACATAAACATGAACGCATGCATGTACGTACTTTACAAGTTTAAAGATATACATACATGCATAAACACTTATTACTATACACCCGATCGGGGTAGCTCAACTGGTAGCATATCCGACTCGTGATCAAAAGGTTGCGAGTTGGATCCCTAGTTGAGTTTCAGGCCTCTCACCTCTGATGTATGTGAGAAAGTTGCCAGTGAATTGGAAAGAGAGTTGTGTTAGTACAGGTGTAAGAAAGGTAAGGAATACGTGGATAGGTACACTGACCTCCGTAATATGACTTATGCTATTAAAGCGATGTTAAACTCGAATACAATAAAGTCCTTACTACCACAAAACTCATTTGATAGTGTAACTGATTAGTGAGAATGGATTATATAATAAGTGAAATGTGCAATTTGATATTAGTTTACACCGCTCGAAAAAAAGAAAAAAAAAAAATAAATAAATGAAGACGTTGTGAATGGAGAATTTATCTTTTAAAGTTTGTGAATCATTTTAATGAAAGATTTCTCGTTTGATAAATGCCTTTTCTTTTTTTCGCAATGTTCTTGTTCCACCTCAACATGGTGTGTGGGTGTGTGTTTAAGGGTGTATATGACATATAAATCGCGCCAAAACCGAGTCTCATTAGCATGGCTGAATAGTTATACGGGGTCGCGGACTCGTCCCGTACCAGCGGACAAGTTCATTAGTCAGTGTTAAATAACAGTCAGGGGTTTAGGGATGATAATAAAAAAAGTTTGTACCGGAAAAGAAATACTAGAACACTAACTCTGGTTATACGTACATAATTAAATGTAATTGAAAAACGATGTTAAACCCGCTCTTAATACAAGTAACTTTGTTCCTTCATTTATGAAGGCTCTTTTCACCTTAAGTGTTGATAAACATAACGTAAAACGAAATACGACATTTTCCGATCTCATCTCCTTTAAGATTTCAAATTTGTTTACTAACTATAAATCTCAATTACTTTAACAAATAGATACTACGAGTGTGCTTTAATCATGTTTAAAATATAAGGATAATACGTTTTCTTTTTCCCACAGTGTTTTCCGAATCATACATTAAATCGAGTAATTTGATCATAGTTATCAGACGGTGTCTTTCACGAATAAAGTTTGAGTAATTTCTCTTTTTCCCACAATGTTTTTACTGCATCAGTATCTCTTTTCCCCACAATGTTTTTACTGCATCAGTACCTCTATCACAATTTTGAATAAAAGTTAGCACTGAATTTTGTTAACTTCTTTCATAGTGTACTTTAATGATACATTTCTTGTCTGGACACGCTTCTTGTACTTTTTGCCACAGGGTAAACTGTTACTACGCAAATTTTGTATTTGGTCCTGGAATAAACGACTTTAACGGTATGATATTGGGGAAAGGTGGGGGGGGGGGGGGTCGCGCTGCATGTTCTGTGAAGTCTAATCTGATCTACATCGTCCACAAAAGGTCAGTGAGTCGCGATTAGCAGCCAAAGGGCTAATAACAATTGGTGGGTCGCGCCGTCTAATCTTGATCTACACTGTCGGTAAAAAGTCCGCGAGTCGCGACCGGTCAAAGGGTTAAATAATAATTTGGGGCAGAAAGTTATGCTCTCAGTAAATGTTTAAAGACATCGCAGTAAAATTTATATAACGCAATAACTGACAAAAAGAAACTTAACAATAATAATTGGACGGCTGCATGTTCTTCTGTAGTCTGATCTTGATCTACACTGTCCTCAAAAGGTCAGTGAGTGGCGCTTGGCAATTAAAATGGTTAATAATAATTTGGGGCGGAAAGTCAATAATTGTTTAAAGACATCGTAGTAAAATTTATATAATGAAATAACCGACAAAAAGAAACTTGACTGGACACGTTTGAACGAGATTAAACGTACTGCTCACATCCTTTACATCAATAACCTCCAATAACCCAAATATTGCTGTTTCAAAGTTATGATTTAGGGGGAAATAATATTACCTTATCGTGTTCTGTGTAGTATGATCTTGATCTACACTTAAATTTTCAATTCGACATCAATAACCGAAATATTGATCTACACTGTCCGCAACAAACATTAAAGCGCATGTTCTTCTGCAGTCAGACTTTGATCTACAGTGCCTGTAAAAGGTCAGTGAGTCGCGCGCAACAGCTAAAGGATTAATAATAATTGGACGGCTGCATGTTCTTTGTAGTCTGATCTTGATCTACACTGTCCGCAACAAACATTAGAGCGCATGTTCTTCTGCAGTCAGACTTTGATCTACAGTGCCCGTAAAAGGTCAGTGAGTCGCGCGCAACAGCTAAAGGGTTAATAATAATTGGGGGGCTCGCGCCGCATGTTCTGCGCAGTCTAATCTTGATCTACACTAGCCGCAACAAAGATCAAACTGAATGTTCTGTGCAGTCTGATCTTCATCTACACAAAGGGTTAATTATAATTAGAAGGTCGCTCAGCATGTTCTGTGTAGTCTGATCTTGATCTACACTGTCCTTAACAAAGATCAAACTGCATATCCTTTACAGTCTAAGCTCGATCTACATCGTCCATAAAAGGTCAGTTAGTCGCGCTTACCAGCCAATAGGTTTATAATAATTAAAAGGTGGTGGGTTTTATCTCAATACCTCGTCCAACCATCTTTTTTCCCACAATGTTTTTACCATTTATCAGAGCTTCAAATTTCGTACCAATAAGGTTTTTCAAATAATGTATACATTGTCTTCACTTTAAAGACACAATCAAATTACATCTTTAATCAGTCTTCATATACCTCAAAGTATCTTTAGGCGGATTAAGTACCAATCACCAATATTTGAAAAGCACTTAAAGACGAGTGGCGCTATTGAAAAACAATTCAAATAGATGACATCATAATAACCCGTATACTACACAGTAGGTTAGTCTTCATGGTGAAACAAGTTTCAACATGTATGTTTCTATAACAACCTAGCATCTTTGTTTACAAGCAAAGAGACGCTATTACTACTCCTCTTTTTTCATGCCACAACATTTCATTAAATAAAAAACATATAAGAGGTATATGTTTTGCATCTACACGTGGTCTTATTGTTATTGGTCCATAATGAGATTATACATTAAGTCCCCTTTTTCTATAACATTGCATTTCATTAAATGAAAACAAATAATGGAAATATACATGGAGCCCCCTTTTTCCATGACACAGCATTTTAGGTTAATGATAAACAATATGAATATGAAATTTCATAAAATTTTGTCCTGTAGTTAAAGATATTGTCGCTATTGGAAAAATACACCAATTCCCCTTTTTCCATGACACGACATTTAAACAAAAAAGCAAAAATAATGATGCAGTCTGACTATCATAAGGAACACACGTATAAAGTTTCATAAATTTTCGTCAAGGATTTTGAGTTAAAGAGATACTGATCCATAATGGAAATATATATGAAGCCTCCATTTTCTATGACACCGCATTATATCAAAAAAGCAAAAAAAAAAAATCTGCCTAAATCATAAGGAACACATGTATGAATTTCTATCAGTTTTCATCAAGGATTTTAGAAGATATCTGTTCGGAAAGACGGACGAACAGATAGTCATTGGTCCATGATTAAATTATACATTAAACCCCCTTTTTCCATGACATAAGATTTCATTGAATAAAAACAAATGATGATTGTCTGTGACTTGTGATAAGCAATATAAATATGAAGTTTCATAACATCTTGTCTTGTAGTTAAAGAGATATTGGTCTGTAATGTAAATATACATCAAGCCACCTTTTTCTATGACACAGCATTTAAAAAAAAAGGATATATAACTGTGGTGTTGCATGGTCAATCTGGGTGAAACTTGTTGTACTGCATTTCCTAATGGTGGTTGATAGATGTGACAAGTTCCATGTAAAAACTCTGTACAGTTGACGAACAGACGGTCATTGGTCCATGATGAAATTATACATTAAACCCCCTTTTAACATGACATGAGATTTCATTAAATAAAAACAAATGATGATTGTCTGTGACTTGTGATAGACATTATATAAGTATGAAGTTCCATAGCATTTAGTCCTGTAGTTAAAGAGATATTGGTCTAAAATGTAAATATACATCAAGCCCGCTTTTTCCATGACACGGCATTAAAAAAAGGGGGGTATATAACTGTGGCGTTGCATGGTCAATCTGGGTGGAACTTGTACTGCATTTCCTAATGGTGGTTGACAGATGTGACAAGTTCCATGTAAAAACTCTGTACAGTTTTCAAGATAAGACTCAAAACATCAAAAATTCACTCGACCGCGTAACTTAAAATCGCTCCCAGTCGGCTATTTTGCATCGAATCAAAAAAAAGAAAAAAAGTATATCTGCGGAACAGGTTATTGTACACATGTATAAAGTTTCACGAAATTCCGTCCAGTGGTATTGGAGATATTGTCCCGGACGGACGGACGGACAGAAGGACGGACGGACAACGCTAAAACTATATCCCCTCGGCGGAGATAATAAGTATTTTTATTATATGGGTTACACGAGGCTCAGACATTATAAACGCAGGGGCGTAAAAAGTCATACTTTTACAAAAATCCGTTAAACTTCTTCAAAACCTTTTTTTATCCAGCATGTTTGTAAACAAAAAGTAAGTGACAGGAGACGTTTGTTTACATGGTAACGGGATCTACATCAGATTGACAAATGACACGTCCGTCTTAATTTGACGAGTGCGCAAACATCTGTTTTGTCCACTATCCGGTATCTTTTTTCCATATGCGGAAAGTACATATGTACCCTCGTTCTTTCCTAAACCGGATTATTTGACTAGTCACTTATCAACTTATCCGTACAATCATCCCATTAGCCAACGTTTTCTTTACGTCTCTACAGTTAAAATGGCAGAAAATATCGTGGGTAAAGAGAAAATGGTGGTTACCGATATTATCTCTTTTTCCCATGATAATTTCAAAAGATTTATTTCTCAGAGTCGTAAAAACTCGCCATAGTTTAATTAGTGTAGAACAATAAAGACTTCCTAGCTAGTCACGTAAGTCATTTGTAGGACAATGAGCAAATAAGATATGACGAAGCCTATATGTGCCGTGACACAAAAAATGATTCAGTGGGGAAAAAGTTTTGGGAGTCAGCTGAATTATCCCGTATTTCGAGATATTATCGGTAGAATTCGTGGACAAAAATTTCGCTCCGTCGCTGTCGCCATCAGCATGTTTCGACTGTCAGCTGTTAACGGTCTTTTAAATTTGAACATGAAAGCGCCAATTTGAAATATAATTACATTACACAGCCAGGCTACAATTGGGCGTTTAGTCTCTCTGATTTTCCGTTTTTGTTTGACCATTATTTGACTAAGGTCTAATTTTAACACATAATCTGTAGACGAGTTTTTTTTTTTTTGAAGAAAACATCAAGTTCACGAAGAAAAAAAAACCTGTGTATGACCTAATTTGGACTTTTTGTCGGGGAACGGGGGCTGTGGGAGGGGCGGGGTCTGGATAATCCCGTTTTTCAAGAATATGTGTCTAAAATTCCACAACTTTTGGTTCCGTCACCGTCGGAATGTTTCAGCTGACAGCTGTTATTGCCGTCTTCAACCTTTGCCAAACAGCTCCGTAGTTTAAGGACTCAAAAAGAGAGGGTTTTGGGGAAAAACGTGTTATAATGAAAAATTGCTAGTAACCAATGCTAATGTTTTTAACACTTTACAAAACGACAAAAGTTTAGACTAGGCTGGCAGGGTTAAAAAGCGACTGACAGCATATCATGTTTGAAAAACATTGTGATGAAGGAATTAACTCATTCATGTGTTGTAAAGAGTTAAACTTGCTTTGATACTAACCGATAATACTCATTTAATTTAGCAATCAAGCTGATGCGAAAACCTTTCCGTGAAAAAAAGTCCGAGAATATTTCAGACCTCTGCAGAAAACTTTTGTAATCCCTTTGTGATCTATGAGGAATTCATTATGCCCTGTCCCTTTCCTAAAACTAAATCAGACCGATGATAATATGGCTTGCAACACGCGAAAAGGGATATTCGGACATTTGTGTAAAGTGTCGTCTCGGATCAGCCTGCGCAGTCCGCGCAGGCTAATCCGAGACGGCACTCTACGACTACAATAGATTTTGTGCTACAGTAGACTTGCGCAAAACAGAAAATTACATATAAACGGAAAGTGTCGTTTCGGATTAACCTGCGCGGACTGCGCAGGCTGATCCGAGACGACACTTTACGCAAATGTCCGAATGCCCCTTTTCGCGTGTTACAGGCCATATAGACATGTTTTAATAACGGTTTACATCAGGATCAGACTTTACAGAAATTTAGATGGATGGATTTACTCTGTTTGATCTATTATGAGGTATTTCAGATGAATTTGTGATAATCATCTTTTACAACCGACTCACAATTTCCACTTCATATTATTCGGCACTTCGGAAAATTCCCTGCAGGCGACTTGTTCCCGTCTTTTAGCTAACAAGTGTGTAGGGAGGATCTGCTCCTGATCATTGTTTCGACGATAGTAATGTAGGAAAGCAGCCAGTGGTTTGGGAAGAATATTGTGAGAAGTGCTGGTAACAGAAACTCCAGAAAGGCATGGATATGTGCACTTGCAGCCGCGATCTAACTGAAACAATGTTGAAAAAGGCGTTAAACAACATACAATCAATCGCCAAGGGCACACTTTTTCAACGCGTTTTGCATAAAATAGACCTTTCTTTATGTTGATAGCCAATATTTTACACGGATGGCTTCAAAGTTTTCTGCTCACTGAGGGGTTAAGAAAAAAGGCGATTTTGTCCACTCCTCTGTTTACCATAACTGACAAATCATTGAAAAATCTCGTCGACTAATCAACACATGTTGCATTCAATTAAGATAAAACGAGACCGATCATTTAACAGGTAACTGTAAATGAAATTTACAACTTCCGGTCCAGACGCCAGGTGGCCACCGAAAACAAAACGTCAACAGCGACCTTCAAGAGGCGCAAAGATATGGCGACCTCAAATGTTATCCGGTCCTACTAGAGCAAAAGTTTGCAAAGAACTGCTGAAGAATAGTGGAAAACCGAAGCAAGCCGTCAAATCTTTGCGTGTGCGTGTTGTTGCATTTTCCACAGACAGGTAAACCCCTCCCCCCCGCCTTCAAATTGATGGTTATAGTCCTGCTGAAAGTTTCAGGTTGAATAATGGTAAACACGAGTTACACTAGTAAGGAGGGTTTCTGCATCGGCCTGGTCGAAGACTAGTACCTACAGCAGGAATCGAACAATTATTTCCTGATTACAAACCCGGAACGCCTTATAACGATGTTACTTTTGAAGTGAAGTGGGCAATTTTGACCAAATGTCAGACGTATGTTTGATCAATTGAACGGTGATAGAAAAAGATTAGGATGCTATAATAAATGAATAATGACCTGCAACACGCGAAAAGGGGCATTCGAACATTTGCGTAAAATGTCGTTTCGGATCAGCCTGCGCAGGTTGATCCGAGACGACACTTTCCGATTGTGTGTGATTTTCTGTTTCACGCAAGTCTACTGTAGGACAAAATCTAATGTTGACGTAACGTTCCGTCTCGGATTAGCCTGCGCGGACTGCGCAGGCTGATCCGAGACGACACTTTACGCAAATGTCCGAATATTCCTTTTCGCGTGTTGCAAACCAATTATGACTTAACATAGACATTGCGCGTCTTTTGTAGTTTGTCCTTGAATCTTCACTGTCCGCAGAGGGCGTAATATTGTCCTGTAAGAAATACTACAGGTTACAAAATAAAAGTGGTACTTATGTAGTTCTGACAGACACTTATAGTCATCCTATAGACCATCTGCTACTTCAAAACACAGTGTAATTAGGTATTATTATTATATCATAGCGAAATATCTAAACGTGTGGCTTATATCAACGAAATAAGTGAAAACTTCTGCGCCAATAACTGCAATTATACGGGGGCCAATAATGACATCAAATGAGCCGAAGTGTTAACATTATCGGCCTTGTAATAGTTCGTCCAATATTCGTTGGTCTGTAAAATAATGAAAGCTTGCTAACGGCAGAGTTCATGGTGGGTAGTTTTGTAGGCGGGCCGCTTTTTTCTCAGGTGTTTCAATGTTTTAATTTCAAGCGTATCGATAATGAAATTGAAACACTTGACTCGGATCATGATTGTATAATTCATGTACATCACAACCGGCTAACAATTCTTTCCCGGCTTCCGGCTAATCACCTTTGAAAAAGTTGTGAATAGAAGAAAATATTTCATAGGTTGTAGTGAGCCATTTTTTCCTTTTGTTTCAATATAATGTACCTATCTCTTAACGTTGATTTATATTGGCTATCCGTTTATTACGAGGATGTTCTTAAAATCTTCTGCTGCGACTTTTTTTGCGGGAGGTAATAAACTAATTTTTGTACCACTAAGCTTTGCCATAATATAAACATATAAGCCCCTTTCTCAAAGCTCCCAGGCAATTTACACCTTCATTCTTACATCATGAACACTCCTGGTTAAGATGTACAATGGGGATCTCTTCCTGCATGTCAGATTTTGGATTCACAAGAGATATTCTATAAGAGACTGTAACGATTTGGCGACAGACTTGTCGTCGAATATTGTGGAAATTTTCTTGACCGATCACTTATAAAACGACTGTTAATGGTAATAATGGTTAAAATCCACCCTTATAATAAATACAAAGTCAATTTATTTACCGAACAATCATATCTATACTTACGATTTTGTACTGAATATGCCGTGAGAAGTCTGTCTCATCAGCCATGCGCGGACTGTGCCGAGAGTAGTTGACGAACTATGCCCCATTTTGGAAATAAAATTTTGCATCAAAAAATCAACGAGGTTCATTTTCGGCTGCACACTCAAGAATTAACGAAATATCCCGAGACGATAAATCACTTACGCGGCAATTTCTTTAAATTCAAGTTTATTGGCTAAAATAGCACTTAAATGCTTACAAAATAGGGAAATAAGTCTTTGCGTCCTGTAAACCTTGTTTCAAAATTTCTTTTTTTACCTATAATCTAGTTCGTGTTCCAAGTGTGTGGACGAAGATCTATCTATATGTCTGATCAGTCTCAACCAGAGCTAAAAGCTGCGAGTGCAGCTCTCAATACTGTTATTATTCTGAATTTCAAAGCCAGCTATCTGACCGGCGGAAACAAAAACATTTTATAATATATTAGCCATGCTCTGTGAAAAAGGGCCTTAATGCATTTGCAAAAAGTATCGATTCATGTCAACCTGCGCAGTTCGCGCAGGCTGACATGGACCGATACTTTTTGCTATCTCAAAATTTTCTGCATATCAAAGGAACAGTCTACTTCATGATTTCGTCAGTTGTTACACAAAATGGATTTAGAAGGTCCATAATTATGTGATCTTCTGATTTTGTCTAGGATGCCATCTTATGTAAGATCGTATACATGTATAATTATGCCATTTTTCTTTATTTTTTGACTCAACTCATTGATTGATAAAACTGTAATTAATAAGCTGTATTATGGGCTGGTGGCCTTTATTTACAAATAAATTAATATTGTATTGTACTGTATTGTATTGTATTGATGATTTGTTTGGTATAATGCATCACGACCATGCATTAAGCCCCTTTGTGTCAGAGAATGACTTATTGAGCTATACTCTGGCAAAAGGGGGCTTCATGCATCACCGTAATCCATGATATCAAGCAAGTCATCACCTAATTATGGATAAAAAAAAAAACCACATTTCCTCTAACAACGGACTGAATCATGAGGTACACTGGTTCTTTAACATGCACAAAATTTACCAAAAGCTAAAAGTTTCGACACAGGTCATCCAGGTGCGCTAACTGCAGACCTGGGTCAATGTTTTTCGCAGATGCATTAAGCCCCCTTTTCACAGAGCATGACTCATATATAGTCGATCAGATGGCGAGTCTTTGAATTTAGAAATAAACTGAACTTTAAAGTACGGCAGTTGGTGAATCTGGCCCCTTCGATATTCCCCCGTTTACCGTTTAACCCTTTACCTTACCACAAAATTTTAGCCTTGTCTCAACTGAAAGCATTTGCACACGACAAATTCAGTGTTGCTCAAAATATAGATTTTGTCTTTTATAGGGTTGAAAGTATCGTGAGAAAAAGACAAAATGCCGGTTACCAGCATTTTCTCATTTTCCTACAATGTTTCAGAAACCTTTCTCGGGGTCGCTAAAATTCGACATTGTACAGTAAAGGATTAAAAATCCTTTATTAAACGATCCTCTGTTTAAACGACGCCTGGAGAAAGGATTTTGAAACACTTTGGTCGAATAAAAAAAAAAATATCGGGATCAGTACTTTCTCCTTTACTCACGCTGTTTGCTACCTTTTCAAAAAATAATCCAATTATCCGAGCAACATTCAATTTGATGCATAAAATTTATTTCAATTTTGATATTTTTTCCAGTCCGGTACAGAGTTAAAATGAATCATAAATAACGGTTTGAAAGATACCGTTGATGATTTTAATGCAGCAGTATAAAGGTGAAAGGTCAGACAGGGGTATGCAGAATTTTAAAACCGTTACCATAATGGCTATTTTAAGACACATCTGTAGATAAATTGACACAAAGGACAGATATCTGGAGAAAAGGACAGACTCCTTTCCTATGGCATGGCGAAGATTTGGGGAACTGAGGTAATTGCGTACAACAACTACATTGTAATTACTGCTTTTTTCCATAATGTTTACGAAAAGCGCCGACTACAGGAGCTTAAAATGTCCTTTTTTAGATGGTAGTGAAGAAATAAATTGGGTGTAAAAGGTCCCATGGGGGTATGCAAGGCACTGAAGGGCCGAAAACATCTGCCATGCAGTACCCGCCGTGCACACCAAAATGGTATCTAATTACCACAGACCAAATGCGGCGCGTTAACATGGCGGATAGTTTGACACTTTTTCGGTATCTTTGAAGTCATGATGCACGAATCTGTTTACGATTTTAATAGTTGTGAGTGCGTGAGAGAGAGAGAGAGAGAGACAGGGAGGAAGATGCAAATGATTATGATACTGAATTTGACCAAAGGCTGCAACTATAGAATCAATTTGATTAAAAGAACTGATTCAGTAAGCAGACACCAAGGCTTAAACAGTTCATTGGGTAACATAGAGAGCGGAACAAAATTATACTGCGTGGATGTGCTGGCTGATCTTGATCTTGTAACGATCATCATTCTGAAGCTCTCGGTATTAAGGGTATTAAGACAGAGACAAAGATAAATTTTATTTGACGTTCGCTGATATAGGCTCTAGTCATACATAACAACATTATACATTATATATAGTATATTGAAATACGTGACAATGCAACAATTGACAAGTGAATTCGCATTATGTAACTACTTGTAGGTTAACAATTAGGAAAAGAATTAGATGACACTGGTAAAAAGGTAATCATAAACAAGTATTAATAAATCTGACATTCACTCTTTGCCAATGGCGAGTTAGATGATTTTTCCGAGTGCAGTCTAATCCTAGATCAACGCCGCAGATACAACAAGATGCTAAACTACTGGCCAAAATCATATTAAATTGTAGTGGAAAATTTTTGTAAGGCCTCACAAACTATTAAATTAATTTAGTTGGCAGTGAAAGAGTTAAAAGATTATCATTAATTTTTTTTACAGCTTTTCTAATTTCTAAAGCGTCTTTAATTAATTTGAATTTAACGACTCTGTGACTTTGAGAGGTATACGAATTTCTGCATATTTGATCTAATACCCCCGTCACACCAAACTCGTTCTCACTCCGTTCCGAAAATTTTTGACAAACGGACTTAAACTGTGCTCGGACGAAGTGGACGTATTAGCAACCTTCTACGATCTGTTTACGAAATTAATGGACGGGAAGGGTGCTCCAGAACTTTGAGCCTGCTCAAAATCTTTTCCCGTCAATCCCGTTCTGAAGTCAGACGGAGTGACAACGCACTTAAAACGAGATGGACGTGCTGCAGACGCAACTGCCGTGCTTCGATCCTATTAGAAACGCGGTGCAGTCGGGCATCAATTGGCAGTGCTTTTGCATTTTACCGACCGAAATCACACGTGCAATCCCGACCGCAGCCCGTTTTACGATTTTGTTGACCGGGGTAAGACTTTCTAGGAACAGGTTTGGCGAGACAGGAGCTTCAGGCATTATTAGGTAAAAAATACACGTTCTACCTTGACCGCAACCCGTTTTCCGATTACGTAAGGACGGGGTAAGACGTTCTAAGAACTAGTTTGGTGTAACGGGGACTTAATGTAATATAGTTTTCTCATGTAAGTTCTTCTAAGCTTTGCATATTTTCAGCAAATAAAAAGAAAGCAGAATTCACCTTAAATGACGTTTTGATTGCAGATTTGACAAAAGCGCTGAGAACTTTCAATACGATTACATCTATTTCTATATCTACCTGTTTCGATTCTTAGTGGATCAGAGGATAGCTTAAATTTTGAAATTAGCGTTCTGTATATAGTTTCGTTAAGACATCCAAATTCCAAATATTTTCCCTAACTAAATCTGTATCAAAGGCCTTATAAGTTGCCAGAATTTGCAGAATCTGGGCAAGTACTCACTAGCCATTCTTGCTGATATTCTTCGTCTAATTTTCAACAATTTTCTGTATTTCAAAGTAACACACTTTCTGATTAATTATATAAACCAGCTCTTTTAACTAATCAGAAATACGTTACTTTCTTCCCACGGAGGGGGATTCGTTTAATTTGAAAAATTGTCTGCCTTCTAAAAACTGACAATGATATTTTCGTCAGAGTTGCCAAATATAGTGGGAATTCACCAGTCATTCTTGAGAACTTTCTTTGTCTTATTCTAAAGAATTTTCTAAATTTGAAAGTAGCACAACTTCTTATTGGCTAAACCATTTGGTTTAGCCAATCATCAGTTGTGTTTCTTTCTAAATCTAGAATAAGACTAAGAATGTTTTTAAGAACGGTTTGTGAATTCTGACCCTGATCGCTAAGAATACGCTGTCTGGTCTTTGGTAACATCGATCCTTACGAGTATGCGTCGTGATATTCTCGCTATAGCAAACTTTAGATTAGTGCAGTTTTCAAAACAACCCCATACCCAAATAAAAATAAGTTTCATTTCTCTTTTGCAATAAATAAATAAAATAACTTCAGTTGGAGTCTAAGACGGGACTGTGGAAAAAGTTTGAACAACGCGTGTTTAACGATGGTCGAAAATTGCTCGAAATATCAGTTTTTTTTCCCTTTAAACAGTTTTTACGCCAATTTCACCATGCTTTTTTTTTTTCTTTTTTTTTTAAAGTTTTATATGTTATGCTTCATAAAACAGTGTAGTAGCTCTGATTGCTCCTAGGAACGGACTGCTGCCTGAAGTAGGCCTACTGTTTTCCGGAGATGATAAGGTTCGTTCCTGCAAATTCTTCGAATAAACCGGTACACTCAAAGTTTTGCAAGTTCAAATACCCGAGATGAAAAGTATGTCGCTGGAAAACTTCTAAATACTAAATATTGCATGCTTACTGTTTTTTATCATATCGATTAAAAAAAAGAAATCGGTTTTTTTTTTTCGTATTTCAACACTATCAGCACAATGATTGCAATAATAATATTTCTGGTTTCGCGATTGCTTGCGAATTCTTTTTCAAAATGTGTTGAATAAAGACAGCTGCTCAATAATCACCAACTGAGTGGATCGTTTTGGACAAATACATAGCGGTTTCTCCATGCATTCACAGTTATTTGAATTCTGTCAATGAACAAAAGTGTGTACAAAGGTAATTCATACGAGCGTGTGAATATAACGGACCATCTGCCCCGGATCGATAAATTTCGGGTATTCTAGTCGCGTGCCCTATTGGAAATGGATTTAAATTTTTGTTAGCGGTTTATTTCCTTTCCCCCATAAAAAATGTTACCTTACAACTAAACCCACTGGCGTATCGCTTTGACTACCTATGGTGTATTAGAATAAGTGATAGCAAAATCCATATCTCTTTCCTAGACAAAATTTTACACCAAATTAAAAGCATGTGCAGACGACAGATTAAATGTGGCTCAAATGATGGAAATTTGTTTTGAAATGATAGAAAAAACTGTGGAAAAAAAAAATGCTAATCACCAGCATTTCTTTTTTTCTACAATGTTTTGATAACCCACGTTCATTAAAGCTAGTAATTGTTTGGTAAATGATTAATTGGAATCTCGATCGTGCAAACTTAAAATTCAAGTGAATCAGTTTATTGGATCAAAATAGAAAAATAGTTTTATATTGTTCAGTCGTAATATAACGGAACAGGGTGTTAGAGTGTTCCTGAATTTCTAGTGCAAATTCTCAATTTCTAGTCTTCTTACGCATCACAACACTTAGAACTGTCCAATTCGATGACGGTGTACAAAAAAGATAAGCATGCTTATCAGTGCATCACCATACCTTTACGTTTGAGCTTTTTGACTTGATTGCTTGTCCGCTTACCTTTATTGCTGTAAAAAAAAACCGTATATTTCCACTGAAGACCGTCCTAATGACAGAACTAACAAAATCTTGGGAATATCTCGATTTTTCCCCCATGGTATGGGCGTTTTTTTTTTAAAAACACCGTTTACAACATTATTTCAATCATATCGCGGCGTCCAGTGCACCTATCCATACTTTCTTGGTGTTTCTGTTACCCGCACTTCGCACAATATTCTTCCCACACCAGTCTGCTTTCCCACAAAACCATCTTCGAAACAATGATCAGCGGTGGGATGGGAATGAATCCTGCTGTCGCAAGGACTATCATCAATCCTCGGAAAGAAATTGGTCGTACTTGGGATTCGGACCAGCGACCCCCCGCTCTCAAGTCCTGTACGCTACAGACTGCGCAGTCGGGCCTTGCCAAAAATATGTCGAAGGTGTGAGTAGTTTTGATCCTTGGTTAACAGACAAATAAAGAAAAAGTTTATCTGTTTTCAGTCTAATCAAACTCTTCATATTTCTAAGCACTACTCTCTTTTTTTTATCCCAGCAAAGCAAGCTTGGAACTGGAGGGCAACGGTATAATTATAATAATAAATTATCAGTCAGTCACTTTGCTTCAAGCGGTTTCTGTGCAGAATCTTAAATTTCTGGATAGCCTGTCTTCGTCAGTTATCACAGAAGTCGCATGTCATGCTCTAACAATAGAATACACACTTCAAGAGGTTTCCCTCTTTTTTGCACATATTACGAAAGGTATATAAATGACTGATAACTTGGCTGCTTACTTGAGAATAGACTAGTTATTGTATATTTTACATACAGCCTGCGACATCCAACAAAATCTTCAAACTCTCTTTGCTACCTGCATATGTCCTCATCATCTTCTTGTACAAAACTTTAAGAGGCAAACCAGTAACTGTTTTCCCAACATTAGCTGCACTGACATCTCCCCCATCCCCATTGCCAGAGTCAGAGAAACAATAGCGAAGACTAAGCATCAGACTGTGTATCTTTCAACCACATCGAGCACATCCCACCTGAAAGGCTTCATGTATGACATGTCAACATGGCCCAACATTTATCAACGTGAGATGAGGCTTACTCTCTTTGTGATCATTTAACAATGACTGATAGAACTTTCAATTAGAGCTTGGACAACTGCAGCAAGTTGGCACTGGTAAGCTTAGAAAATTGACTTTTGAACATTGAGCATAATGCCTTCAGGACAGAACGTGTCGAAGAAATATAGATTGGTAGTATCTGGTTACTACGCTTGTCTTTCTCATTGTCCCAAACACCTAAAGAAAAGGTCAATTTGTTATTCCTGCAGATTTTTACTAGATTTAGTTAAAGGAAACTACACTAACAGTTCCTTTATCCATAACCTTAGACAGCGCCTCTTGTTTACAGTATGTTGCCAAGCTTGATCTAATAAGAGAACCGCATTTAAGTGCCAAAGCTCGGCTGAAGTTGCCTTCGCAGTGAAGTTTCCAGGTCGAAGGGGGCATAACTGTGTCAGAATATATTTAACTTCGCCTGCCCACCTGGTATGGGTTTTTCCACTTAGGTAGTTTGAAGTAAGCACCTTGAGTAATGACAACGATATTAGAAACATTTTAAACAAAGATTTTGCTAAACGACACAGATGACACGTCCTTGAAAGTTTCTATAAACAAGAGGGCCACGATGGCCCTGTATCGCTCCACTGGCTTATGAGTACAAGCCATACACACCAAACATCACATTTCTAGAACAAATGGTTTCGAACAAGAAGACTTACAAAGTTTTCACTATAAAAGCCCGTGTGAAACTTGGGATCCCAGTGTGAGTCCATTTTTACCTAAATTTACGATTTTGACCTATAATTATGAGCTACAATTTCTTGAATCCTTGTAGAGGTCAACAAGATACTGCCACATACTCAATAATACAGGTCTAGGGCGTATCATTATAAACAAGAAGATTTTCAAAGTTTCCTTCCTAAAAAATGAGAGGCCGGGCCTATTTCCATTCAAGGGCTAAATTTTGAACGAATTCAAAAAAGATCCGTTCGTTGAAGCTATGTACCAAATTTGGTAGCCCTAGGCCTTATGTAAAGGAAGAACAAGATTTTTAAAATTTTCACTACTAAAGGCCAAGTTAAACTTGGGTCAGGGCCAATGTTGAACCCAGGGCTATAATTTGAAAAATCTTTGTAGAGGTCCATTGGGTGAAGCTACATGCAAATTTGGTAGCCTTAAGCAATATGGCTTTGAACCAAAGATTTTTTAACTTTTCACTATATAACCCCATGTAAAACTTGTGATCCCCGGGGCGGGGCCAATTTTGGCCCCTGGGCTACAATAAGAAGAATCTTTGTAGAGGTTCATCTGATGAAGCTACATGTCCATTTTGGTAGCCCTAGTCCATATGGTTTCTTCAAGTTTTCAAGTTTTTTCAAGTTTTCAATGTAAAAGCCCATGTAAAACGTGACCCCCAGGGTGAGGCCAATTTTGACCCAAGGGCTATATTATGAAGAAATTCAGTAGAGGTCTATTAGATGAAGCTACATGCAAAATTTGGTAGCCCTGGGTCACATGGTTTCGAACAAGATTTTCGAAAACTTCCACTTTTTTTTCAGTTTTGTTGCTATGGCAACAAGAGTTTTTACATGAATCAAATTCTTAAAAAAAAAAAATCTGAAGAGGACCGTGTAGGATCATTTCTGTGAAGTTTCGTCAAAATTGGATGGGTAGTTTCAGAGAAGAGATTTGAACTAAAAGTTAACGCACGCACGAAGGGACACAGGACAATGACATAAGCTCGCTAGTTTTTGGCCAGTGGAGCTAAACAAGAGGACCATGATGGTCCTATATCGCTCACCTGAGTACTAAGCAGTAAAGGTCTACAATGAAGATAAATACCAAATATCGAAGTTCAAGACCAAATGATAATGAAACAAGAGTGACAATTGTTGCAAGATACGCCCGTCCCACCGCCAGTTGTCGAGGGGGGATAATAATGGTAAAGGGCAGGTAGAGGAAAATAGAAGTGCAGCAGAAATCATGTAAGTGATTAGGTAAGGTTACGGCTCCAGTGCATTGCACTTTTCGTAACTGCAACAAACATGTTTACCAAGTCCCAAGTCAATTTGACTTGAGGTGACAAAGTTCCGTTCCGCACAAGCAAGAAATACTGTAAAAATGAAGATCAAAGTGGAATTACTCAAAATCCACACTAGGTAGAGTTATTGGGAAATAACTCAAAGACAGCACGAGGTAGAGTTATGGTTTTCGCACTGCTCTCCATATTATTGCAACAAACACAAATGCCAAGTTTCAAGTCAATCGGACTGGAGATGACAAAGTTAAGCTCCAGACAAAGAACTGGACTGTAAAAATGAAGATCAAATTGGAATTACTCAAAATCCGCGCTAGGTAGAGTTATTGTTCTTGTGCACTGTACTCCGTAATATTGCAACAAACATGCATACCAAGTTTGAAGTCGTTCTGACTTGAGATGACAAAGTTATATTCCGGACAAGCACTACATGCTGTAAAAATGACGATCAAAGGGAAATAACTCAAAGACAGCAAGAGGTAGAGTTACAATTCTTGCGCACTGCACTTCCAAATATTGCAACAAATAAGCATACCATATTTCAGGTCATTCCTACTTAAGATGACAAAGTTATGCTCCGGACAAGCAAGAAATGCTATAAAAATGAAGATCAAAGGGGGAGTAACTCAAAATTCATGCTAGAAAGAGTTATAGTTCTTGTGCGCTGCACTCCGTAATTTTTCAACAATCATGCATACCAAATTTAAAGATGTCCAGACTAGAGATGACAAAGTTATATTCCGGACAAACAGAAAATGCTGTAAAAATGACGATCAAAGGGAAATAACTCAAAGACAGCACGAGGTAGAGTTATGGTTCTTTCGCACTGCACTCCATATTATTGCAACAAACACAAATGCCAAGTTTCAAGTCAATCGGACTGGAGATGACAAAGTTAAGCTCCGGACAAAGAACTGGACTGTAAAAATGAAGATCAAAGTGGAATTACTCAAAATCCGCGCTAGGTAGAGTTATTGTTCTTGCGCACTGTACTCTGTAATATTGCAACAAACATGCATACCAAGTTTGAAGTCGTTCTGACTTGAGATGACAAAGTTATATTCCGGACAAGCACTAAATGCTGTAAAAATGACGATCAAAGGGAAATAACTCAAAGACAGCACGAGGTAGAGTTACAATTCTTGCGCACTGCACTTCCAAATATTGCAACAAATAAGCATACCATATTTCAGGTCATTCCTACTTAAGATGACAAAGTTATGCTCCGGACAAGCAAGAAATGCTATAAAAATGAAGATCAAAGGGGGAGTAACTCAAAATTCGTGCTAGCAAGATTTATGGTTCTTGTGCACTGCACTCCGTAATTTTTCAACAATCATGCATACCAAATTTGAAGATGTTCAGACTAGAGATGAGAAAGTTATATTCCGGACAAGCAGAAAATGCTGTGAAAATGATCAAAGAGAAAAAACTCAAAGACAGCATGAGGTAGAGTTATGGTTCTTTCGCACTGCACTCCGTATTATTGCAACAAACACAAATGCCAAGTTTCAAGTCAATCGGAATGGAGATGACAAAGTTATGCTCCGGACAAAGAACTGGACGCCGCCCGCCTGTATGCCATGGGTGATCCCATAATATGTCCCGTCTTCGACGGGCGTATAAAAAGAGAAATTTCCCAACTGTTATAGAGGTCTAGGCCCTTAGGTAGGTTAACCATAAAAATTTTTAATAATTGCCTGACATAAGGCTATGTACAAACATGTGAGCCCCGGGACAGGGCCTGTAATGATCACAGGCGCATGTTATGTGCAAAATTTGTAGAGGTCTACAAGGTGATGCTTCATGCCAAGTGTCACAGCTCTAGGTCTTCTGGGTTCAGACAAGAAGATTTATAAGTTTGCATCATATAAGCATATGTGCTAATTTGTGAACCACAGGGGGATGGGGTGCATTTTCTATTTAAGGGACAACATTTGGATAAAGTTGATAAAGTTCTATAACTTGATGCTACAAACAGAACCAGAGAAATCACTAAATGTGATCATACCGCCAACGGCTCCATGTCAAGAAATAGATTTTTGTCACAGAAATGCACATTGAAATCTGTGCTGTAGTTATTGAGGAATAAAGTGGACAACAAATTTCATCAACGGGGAGTAACTGTGAAAACTCAGTGAACCATGACCAAAATATAATATGCACATCTTTGCTTGGTACTAAATATTTGTGAGAAGTTTGAACGATATTTGTCAAATAGTTGTTGAGAAATAGCGAGAACAAGAAGGCAATAATCTCTCTTATCTGAGATTCTATGGTCATATAGATTTTGACCAAGTTTGGTGCTGATTGGTTTATATTTGTAGATGCTAGAGTGTAAACAAAGTCAAATATAGCAATTTTTCTAATTCAAGGGCAGATAACTCGGGATGTTCTGGTCCGATTAGAACAATAATGGAACTTATCCGAGATCTTATGGTCATATATATATTTTGGCCAAGTTTGATGCTGATTGGTTTATGTTTGTAGATGCTGGAGTGTAAACAAAGTCAAATATAGCAATTTTTCTAATCCAAGGGACGATAACTCCAGTCGTTCTAGTCTGATTAGACCCATAATCGAACTCATCCGAAATCTTACGGTCATATATATTTTGACCAAGTTTGGTGCTGATTGGTTAATATTTGTAGATGCTAGACTGTAAACAAGGTCAAATATAGCAATTTTTCTAATTCAAGGGCAGATAACTCCAGTCATTCTGGTCCGATTAGACCCATAGTCGAACTCATTCGAGATCTTATGGTCTTATATTTTGACCAAGTTTGGTGCTGATTGGTTTATATTTGTAGATGCTAGAGTGTAAACAAAGTCAAATATAGCAATTTTTCTAATTCAAGGGTAGATAACTCCAGTCGTTCTGGTCCAATTAGACCCATAATCGAACTCATCCGAGATCTTATTGTCATATACATTTTGACCAAGTTTGGTGCTGATTGGTTTATATTTGTAGATGCTAGAGTGTAAACAAAAAAATGTGAACAGATTGACGGACAACGGACAGCTTGACGACGGACAACGACGGACGGTGAGTGATCACAATATCTCATCCTGAGCACTTTGTGCTCAGGTGAGCTAAAAACAGAGCTAGTAAGATGGGTGCATTTGGTTTTCAAACTGTGGAATAGTCTTGTCATGTCACTGTCAGGGTACATACGAGAGAATGGTCTGTCAGTGTTACTGGGGGCATGACAAGATCAAAAGTTTTCAAAGCCTAAAGAATCTATGGTCATCAGTTAAGTAGTGGGACAATTTACTTGATTTCACATTGGCTGCATTCTCCTCAGTCTGTTGCTGGCTGTGACAGAGGTGGTTGTATGGCACGATAATCTTACAGTTTATTTTTCTTGAAAAACAGAGCAGTAAGTAAACAGCAGCAGTCAAACTTCTGTTAGTCTTGTTATGTTCTCTTGAACCGTTTACTTCTATAGAGAATTCTTTAAATCCCAAAAATCATGGGAAACAGAGTTAAGCCTATGTGTAGTTGCCCCCAAGGCTGGGCACATTTGACCCCAAGGCTATAATTTTAACAATGATGGTAGAGGTCCACTAGATGAATTTACTTGCCAAGTAGCCCTCGCAGGGCCTGTTTGGACCCAGGGCTGTAATTTGAACATCTTAGAAAATGTCCATGAGATAATTCTATCAACTTTTACAGGTTCAGTCAAATTAATAAGAAACAAGAAGATCCTTCACAGTTACACTATATCAAGCCAATGTAACATTTGTGGTTCCTGTGGAAAGATCAATTTCAAATCCAGGGCTATAATTTCTTGGTAAAAATCCACTTGCTGAGGCAAGATCTAGGTCAAATGGTTTTGAACCTGAATCATATTGGACACCTGCAAAGTAAGGAGTCTGGGCTTGTACTTTGGAATAATTTTGTCAAAACATAGAGAACATATGAAAAGAAACAGTAAACAATACTAAAGTGAGGACTGACACGACTTATGACACACAAGGTAGGACGATACATGATGCTAGGCTATCATAAGGCGCATCTGAGCCAATTATTCATAGTTGTGACTAAAACTCTATAACTCATATACACTATCCAAATTCACGAAAATTCAAATTCTTCTGTTCTATTTCATTTGATTAAATGCATTGTGCCACTTCCAGTTTTAAAGCCTGTTTATCCTGACAACAGAAAAGTAAATCTTGTGAAATTTCCCGATTTATTTTTATCCTTCAAGTTTCATCTTGATGTTTATCATCTATTGATAAGAAGTATTAAATCAAGCCACATCTTTCAATTAACACAGTTATACTGACAGTTATTGTCCAACAATTTTTTTTTTCACATTTATAAGAACCTAGAGTTTCAACATACATGTATGTTGTGAATACAATGTCAACTGATTTGGAGTCTAGCCAATGGTATCACTTAATTAATGTTCCCTAGAACTTCTGAATCTATAGATGTGTTGATGTCTACATATTTTATCTACGTACAAGGGGTAAAGACTTAACCCTTAACCAAACAATCTCATGGTCTAAAGACTCTGAGGTAGAAAAGTTTTAAAACCATTGTGGGAAAAATGAGAAAATAGTGGTAGCCGGCATTTTCTCTATTTCCAACAATGTTTTCTACCTTGTCAAAGAAATTCTGTTCACTTGTACAATTTTCCAATTTGTCACCCATCAGTGCTTTCAGTTTTGAAGAGTCTAAAATTTGACATTTAGGAAAGAGTCAACCTTTAACCATACCATCCCAAATTTTAACAACCCTAAATTAGAAAGCTTTTGAAAACATTGTGGGAAAAGGAAAAAACTCTGGTAACCAGCATTTCCTTCCTTTTCCCACAATGTTTTCTAACCTTACAGGGACATTATCAATAATTTGAGCCACATTTAATTTGTTGTCTAAATATTCTGTCCCTTTGGACAAGTCTACAATTCTGTCATTTGAGAAAAAGTAAAACCTATTTTCTGATAAAACTGTATTTCAAACGTTAAGGTTTAATTGTATTGAGCAGTACTTCTGGATTCTACTTTCTCGACAGCAAAGTATACAGGTCTTTATCATTTCATATCAATTCAATTTCAATTTTCCTTGCTTTTTTACTTCCACGATAATTTCAGATGAAAATTGTCACAAAGTTCAAATATTTCAGTCTTGCTAGCCTATGAGGTAAATCAAGATGTGGCTTCACTCTCTTGCAGACTTTCAGCCATAAATAATTTCCCAAAACTCTGTGAAGCAAACTCTCCAATCTGTTGACAGTAGTTGTCTATCTGGCCTGTAATAAGGAGACTTTCTAGTCGGGATGGAGGGGGCAGTGGCTTAAAAATCTTATTAAGATCTTCTTCAGGTAATGGTTTTTCTCCTCGAGCTATTCTCTGTTGATTTTCTTGTTGCTGAAAAAGATTGGATATCAAAAAGAATAAATTATATCAAAACTTGAAAATACATTAGTCTGCCTCATAGGTAATTTTTGTAGTCTTCTAAACTGAACACACTTCAAAATCAAGACAAAACAAATGTAGTGTAAAAATGGAAGGTCCACGAAAGGATGCTTATCAATCATATCCCATGAACATTATTTCTTCATGTAAACCTATGTTGTGGGTGTTGATAGATTTTAATGAAGAAGCTGAACTGTGGTCTCATTACTTTTTTGAATCCAAGTATACTCTCCTCATCTTTACCTATGAGATAGTCAAAAATGGGAAAATTTGAAACAGAGTCATTCAAGGATGATTCAAAGAGAAAAATATTCTAACTTATCTCTAACCAAATCAATCTTTATGATACTTTGTTTCACATGTGTGCACTGTGATGGGTTATTTATCTGATTCAATGGGAATGTGCACTAGAATCCATGCCTTGGCAGAACACTGAACAAAGCATTGTGAGTTGCTGCATTTTCAAGTTCATTTTGGGTAGAAAAACTAACTTCAAATATCTGCATAGTTTTATCTAAAATCAAATGACACATTCAAGACAGTCTGATCTTGATCTCTACTTTCTACAGTAGTGTCTAGAAATGTCCATAGATGTCATCATTCTGAGGATTAACACGATCCTTTTCAAAGATTTAGTACTTTTTGCAAGCTAATGGCACAAATACATACATTTACTCTTTACTACACAATCCCAAGTTTTAGCAACCCTGTGGAAGAATGTTTTTGAAAACATTGTGGGAGAAAGAGGAAATGGTAGTAACCTCCTTCCCCCCCCCCCCCCCCACAAGGTTTTCTGCCCTTTCAGAGAAAAATTTCGTCATCTGAGCCACCATTAATTTGTCAGCTGCAGCCTTTTTTGAATTTGGATGATTCTAAAATTTTGTCATTTGGTAAAGAATTAACTGTGCAGGTTATTTCAAGACCTGTCAAAACCTATTACACCTATTGCAAAGGTCAAAATATTTCGAACACATGGCAATATTTTTTTTTTAAACATTATGGAGAACATTTTAAAACAAGAGTGGCAAATTGTCGCAAGATATGCCCGTCCCACCACCAGTTGTCGGGGGGGTATAATAATCGTAAACGGCAGGTAATGCAACAAACATGTTTACCAAAGTCTCAAGTCAATTTGACTTGAGGTGACAAAGTTCCGTTCCGGACAAGCAAGAAATACTGTAAAAATGAAGATCAAAGTGGAATTACTCAAAATCCGCACTAGGTAGACTTATTGTTCTTGCGCACTGTACTCCGTAATATTGCAACAAACATGCATACCAAGTTTCAAGTCACTCTGACTTGAGATGACAAAGTTATCTTCCGGACAAGCACTAAATGCTGTAAAAATGACGATCAAAGGGAAATAACTCAAAATTCGTGCTAGGAAGAGTTATGGTTCTTGTGCACTGCACTCCATAAATTTTCAACAATCATGCATACCAAATTTGAAGATGTTCAGACTAGAGATGACAAAGTTATATTCCGGACAAGCAGAAAATGCTGTAAAAATGACGATCAAAGGGAAATAACTCAAAGACAGCATGAGGTAGAGTTATGGTTCTTTCGCACTGCACTCCGTATTATTACAACAAACACAAATACCAAGTTTCAAGTCAATCGGACTGGAGATGACAAAGTTATGCTCTGGACAAGCAGAAAATGCTGTAAAAATGATGGTAAAGGGAAATAACTCAAAGACAGCACCAGGTAGAGTTATGGTTCTTTTGCATTGCACTTCGTATTATTGCAACAAACACAAATGCCAAGTTTCAAGTCAATCGGACTGGAGATGACAAAGTTATGCTCTGGACAAGCAGAAAATGCTGTAAAAATGACGATCAAAGGGAAATAACTCAAAGACAGCACCAGGTAGAGTTATGGTTCTTTCGCACTGCACTACATATTATTGCAACAAACACAAATGCCAAGTTTCAAGTCAATCGGACTGGAGATGACAAAGTTATGCTCCGGACAAGCAGAAAATGCTGTAAAAATGACGATCAAAGGGAAATAACTCAAAGACAGCACCAGGTAGAGTTATGGTTCTTTTGCACTGCACTCCGTATTATTGCAACAAACACACATGCCAAGTTTCAAGTCAATCAGACTGGAGATGACAAAGTAATGCTCCGGACAAAGAACTGGACGCCGCCCGCCCGGACGGACGCCCGCCTGCCAGTACGCCATGGGTGATCCCATAATATGTCCCGTCTTCGATGGGCGTATAAAAAGAAGCAATAGCTTGTTAAAAGGAATAGCTCCTTTTCCCATTATGTTATCAAAAACTATCAATAAAAGGGGCATAAATGTGACCATTGATGGAGATCTATAATATTCAAACATCAAGCATACCCTTTTCTGCTGATACTGAGTCTTTGCTAAGTTTTGTTTTTGATACTGTCTCTGATAGTTCACAAACTTGTTAGCATCCATAGCCACTTCATCTACACTGTCCATCAACAATCTCAGGTTTTTCTCTAACACAGAACTGCAAGAACAATATTATGTTTGTCATGAACAAGAATAATTATATACTGTATATTTTCCTTTTTGGATTTCATGTTAAATCAAAGTCACATAAAACAAACAACAAAAGGAAACCATATTGGAAGACATTTAGATTGATTACAACAGAAAGCATGTGGTCCGTTAAAAGAGAAAACAAGAGTGCCTTGATGGCCCTGAAGTCACTCACCTGAGCCTTTTGACCAAACATGACCAATTTCCAGTCCCTTCCGAGATATCATGACAAAAATTCTAACGAGCTTTCATAAGTATTTTACTGAAAATTTGGCCTCTAGGTGTATAAAACTTTTTTCTATAATCTGTCTCAGTGACCTACTTTTTAGCCCAACATAGCCAGTTTTGCAACGTGTTGCAGATATTATCTAAAGAAAGATTCTGACCACCTTTCATTACTATTTGAAAGTTATGGTAAATGTGGCCTCCAGAGTGAACACAAGGTCTTTTTCAAGATTTGACATGGCCACCTACTTTCTGACCCAATGTGACTATTTCCAATATCATTTATTATCAAGGAAAAGATTCTGACTAATTTTCATAACTACTGGACAGAGAATATGGCCTCTTGAACGTACAAAAGATATTTTACAGATTTTACCAGGTGACCTGCAGGGGTGTAAAATTTTTTCTTTGTCTACTTGTCCTGTAGGATGAGTGGGTAGAAAAAGTTACTCTTCCTTATGACACTATCACTTGTCCAAACTTTCGGACTTGAATGACCATTTCTACTGCATATACTACGGTGTCGATATAAACAAAGTAGACGGTGTTTAATACTTATTTTTTTCCGGTGGCTTGACTGGTAAACCTGTCCCGATCTAACAATATAGGAATTGTAGCATAGATCGGACAGGTATACTACTCTAACTGACGCCGTGAACAGAAAACCCCACTCATCACAACTCGGCCGATTCCGTACCTACACTTGATGGCTCCCATCACCCGAGGTATGCCGAATGGGATTTGATGGCTCCCATCACACGAGGTATGCGGAATGCAGAAAACCCATCAAGCACTTTACAGATGCGCATGTGTAATAAACATAAACATCCTGTATCGTGATCGAAGAGACGCTCTGGAATTTCAGTTTTACTTTCGTTTTGTGTTCTCCGTGAAATAACCTGTAATTTGAATTTTACTTGACAAATTTAGAATTCAGTAGTTTTAAAATGTACTCGTCCAACAGGACGAGCTTGGCATTTTTTCTACTCGCCCGAAGCCAAATGTCACTCGTCAATACGAGCGGATGAGTGGATTTTTACACCCCTGGACCTATTTTTGACCTGATGTGACCCATTTTCAATTTCATATGAGATATCATCAAGAAAGACATAATGAGTCACATTGTGACCAACTTTCATGAACATTGGAATGAAAATGTGGCCTCTAGAGCGTACAACAGGTTTTTTTTAAGATTTGACTTAGTGACCTAGTTTTTTACCTAACGTGACCCATCTTCAAACTTATCTGAGATATTATAAAGACATACTTTCTGACCAAATTCCAAGAGTATATGACTGAAAATAGAGCATACACAAGATTTTTTTTAGAGCATAAACAAGATTTTTTGACCCGACATGACCCATTTTTGAACTCATCCGGATATCATCAAGACAAGATATTGACCAACTTTCAAGAGGATTGGATTAAAAATGTGGCCTCTAGAGTGTACACAAGGTTTTTCTAAGATTTGACCTAGTGACCTAGTTTTTGACCTGACATGACCCACTTTCAAACTCGTCCAAGATATCATCAGGACAAACACTCTGACCAAGTTTCATAAGTATCGGATTGAAAATGTGGCCTCTAGAGCGTACACAAGCTAAAAGTTGATGATGCACAACGGACGCCGGACGACATATTCAGCACAATCACAAAAGCTCACCTTGAGCACTTTGTGCTTAGGGGAGCTAAAAAAGGGTTTTCTACTACAGGCATGTTAAACCACACTTCTGGTTACATCTTAGAAATGCAAACGAGACAGCAATCGGCCTGAGTAAAGTAATCTAGGATTCATAAATTTGAAAAGATCCTGGTCATGGTGATGTAAAACACATAAAATACATAATAAGTGTTTTGACCAATTTTCATAAGTATGAGACTTAAAATTAGATTTGTCTCAGTGACCCACTTTTTGACCTTACATAAGCCAATATTGAACGTATCTATGATATCATCAAGAAAAACATTCTGACCAATTTTCATGAGTACATGTATCTAAAAAAGTGGCCTCTAGAGTGCACAAACCTTTTTTCTAAGATTTGTCCCAGTAACCTCCTTAAGGACATGAAATGGCCCAATTTTGAACATGTCCAAGATATTATCAAGAAAAACACT
Organism: Hippopus hippopus; assembly: GCA_946811185.2. Taxonomy (NCBI): domain Eukaryota; kingdom Metazoa; phylum Mollusca; class Bivalvia; order Cardiida; family Cardiidae; genus Hippopus; species Hippopus hippopus. The sequence goes on along the minus strand of OX328099.1, from coordinate 63,327,170 downwards.
TTTACCAATTTTTATGAGTATCAGACTGAAAAATATGGGCTCTACAAAATCACACAAGGTTCTTCTAAAAAATTTTCCAGTGACCTACTTTTTGACCTGACCTGACCCAATTTCAATCTTGTCAAAGATATCTTCTAGAAAAACACTCTTACTAACTTTCATGACTCACGATGAGTACCTGACTGAAAATGTGGCCTCTAAAGTGCAAACGATGCACAACAGACACAGCACCATCACCAAAGCTGACCTTCTGCACTTCCTGTTTAGGTAAGCTAACAAGAAATGTACTAGTACAATAAAGATACCCTTGCGGAACGTGAAGTTGGATAGGGCTACAATTTGCATCATAATTAATGGTGTTTGCGCTAAATGGAAATCCCATGATAAGAAGTGGATTTTATCCAATATTGACTTTGACCTATATTTTATGATTATATACCTGTGTATAAAATATGAATCCAATATAATTATGTATTTAGAAGATAACAAACTATTTTTGTATGTATGAAAAAATGAAAAAGGAGGGTAAATAAAACCATCAATTGGGGATTGCCAATTTGGACTAATGACCATTATACTGTTTCTTCCAAGCTGTCTTGCTTTTGGTTCTAATCTTGATGCTTTATGGTAATGATAAAGAATGGAGGTAAGCGCTTCCTTTATAATTTGCCAAAACTACTACTCTCTTAATTTGAAAACATATGTGCATATCAACCTATCTAAACTGCGTTTTTAGACTAACTGTCCAGAATTTTCTAACTTTTAAAGTTATGCAATTTCTAATAGCCTTAACCAAGTGGATGAGCCCTTCAGAAATTGTTACTTTCTTCATCAAGAAAAAAACTATGAATCCAGCTTAGAATGGTTTTTAAGCGCAGGTCCATATTTTCACTTTCTTAGGTGATTTGACCTACCTGGTTCCAAGATCAAGGAAGTCAAAGGACTTTTCCTCCTGTAAAGTATCCTCAATTTCACAAAGCATGCTGTTTACCAAGTGAGAATTCTTTATTGTGATAGGGATTTCTTCAAACATCTTCTCAAAGCTGATTCCTGCTGCCTTGACACTTTCTGGTGAGAAGTCTTGATCCCTGTTTCCATAAAACTTCATCATCTCTGGGGTTAGTCTGTAGGCTTTTAAAGCCAAACAACCTTGTGTGGTTCTCAATGGATCTATGAAGAAGACATTATTTTTCTGTCAGAGTTTTTTGAGGAAAAGTTAACATATTTACGCCCCTGCAGAAACAACTTATCAAAATGGTGAAGGAAGAGGAGTAAATTGCTTGTTACTAGCAATTGTTTGTCACAGCTTTGGGCTCTAATCCCACAATGATCAGTGATGAACTACCCACATCAAGCAAGAGTACTGGTAAGATTTCTAGAAAGCAAATAAAACCGATTTGCAGAAGATGAACAACTTGTTTAAAAATCGATGTAATATCTTGATTTGGTTGTTACACTTATGGCCTTAAAGCATATTTTGTGTTGCCATCGAGAAATAAAGTGCAACTGCCTTATTACATGGCAAATAACGCCTTTGGTGGAAAATCTTGTCAACTGTCTGAACTTCAGGCTGAGCAAACAATAGGGCCCCGTTTTACTAAGGTAGTTACGAACAAAATTTGCATAAGTTTTACGTAACTATAGAATGCTGACATATTTCTGCCACGAGATACAAGATAACTATCATGGTTATTTTAGAAATCTATTACGATAAATCAAAGTTTTCTGCGAATTTTATCCAGATAAAATGAAAAGACAAAATTGCCAGGAAAGTTTTATTTATAAGAACCTAGAGTTCTAAAAGACAAAATTTTGGACTTGTCTTTATTGAAAGCATTTGCAGATAACAAATATGTAAAATGTAACCCAAATGATTGAATTCATCTTTGATAGGAGTAAATGAGTAAGCTGTCCTTCAACCAAAATGTTTTTTTGGCATTGCTAAATGCTCTGGCTTTTGGCCTAGTTCTTGGTACTGATGAAATGGAACAGATAGATGGTAATTTGCAACTGGTATGATGCGCAACTCTTGATAAAACCATGCAATGTACCTTAACCCTTTCGTTCTCAGCATTATTTTGCTTCCTAGGTAGGATATCTCACCCTCCAAGTCAATATTTGCCTTGAAAAAGTTAAAAAGATGATTTTTTGTTTTGTTATTGACACGGACACTAACTTCCTGTTACATGGTGTCATAGCACAAGTTCCCTTGTTAAAATTGTTAGCTACAGTAAAAAGATCTAATGTATAGATAGAGCCGCACTTGAGAGCACACTTGAGAACAAAAGGGGTGAAAGGCCCACTAGCCGCCAAATGAAAACAATTGAAGTGTCACACAGTCACACTGCCGGCAAATTTAATTTGTACCATTTAAAATATTCTTATGCAGAGCTCCAGATAATTTCCTGTATAAAAGAGTGGCAACAAAAGAGTGATATATTCTCTGCCTGTAGAAGGCTTAATTCTTTTTTTTCTAAATAAAAGGTGGGGGGAAAAATGAAATCTAAAATCATTTACTTCTGATATCTCTTTCTTTATTCATTGTCTGTTTAACTTGATCTCTTTGCTAAATCGGAATTTGAAGCAAGAGAAATTATGTCCCCTTTGACATTAATTGTAACATTATAACTAAGGTTTCTTGACTATCTTACGAATATGAAAGTTCGCAACAAATGCATAGCTCAAATACAAACCGCACCTGGTGGGATTCAAACCCGTGCGGACAAATATCCTTGTTCTTCGAGGTTTAAAAGACCAACACCATAACCACTGAGCTAAAGAGAATTCTCCCTAACGCAGTTGTTAGGTATTGTATTTAAATCGGGGTGAAGCCATGCATGAAGAGTGGTCTCCCATAACACACCCCCTCTTAAAGTCATCATTTATTGATGACTCAAAGCCTTATTAGGCAGAAAGTCCGTTTTTGGACAACAAATGGGATTAATGGCTCATTGGCCAATCCCAGACGAGCCCCCATCTTACGAATATGAAAGTTTGCAACAAATGCATAGCTCAAATACAAACCGCATCTGGTGGGATTCGAACCCGTGCAGACAAATACCCTCATTCTTCGAGGTTTAAAAGACCAACACCATAACCACTGAGCTAAAGAGAATTCTCCCTAACGCAGTTGTTAGGTATTGTATTTAAATCGGGATGAAGCCATGCATGAAGGAGTGGTCTCCCGTAACAACTATCTCTACACTAATTCACTAATTTCATTGAAACACTAAAAAAAAGGTTAAAGGGTTTACGGACATGTAAAACTGCCTTGACGTGTGGGTGCTGTATATTAAACGTATAAAGAAACAAATTGGGAATGCTTCAGTATTGTTCGCACTCAATATTTAATATCGTTTTGTTAACGTTTGGTTCAAGGTCTGTTGCGCCGCAAATGGCAGGCAGAAAACGAAAGGCTTTTTTTTTTTCAGAAACTGAAAAAGGGGCAGTTTTTAATTCTTTAAGTATAATGAGGACAGTAACATTCGTCCATATTAGGTAATAATGCGTTATCATATCTCCCGTGCGTCTTCCCACACACTATGGTGAATTTCAATGTTTTTCTTTCATTTAAATGCGTAATCAAGCGATCACGTGCCTTATCTGGAGCTCTGCTCTTATGGATATCATGAGTCTGAAAATGTGTTAAAGTGCAATCTTTTAAAGATATTGCTACTGGTAGAAAAACCAATCTTAACCCAGGTGTTCAAGTTGGCAACTTCAGTTCTAGTTTTAAGATTAAATTTTTTGCCAGCAACTGGAACACTGACAGAGTGTATTGTCATACATTTTCAGACACATTATAATATGCATACTTTTAAATGGTAAGAATTCATTTGTATGTTGTTTGATTCCTGAGTTGTTTAATTATGGCTACTTTTGGGCCTTACGTTAACCCTTTCCCAAACAAGCCCTTGTTTTTACGTGTCTGCAGTACAAGTCTTTTGAAAACTCTGTGGGAAAAGGAGAAATTGCTCGTAACAAGCAATTTCTCCTTTTCCCAGTGTTTTCTACCCATTTGGAGAACTTTCTGCCATTTTTATCAAATTTGAAATTGTCGTCTGAAAAACTCTTTGAGTTTGGAAGAGTCTAAAATCTGTCATTTGGGAAAGGGTTAATGCTTGGATGGGTGGCCAGGTCATGGTGTGGTCCTGATCTGTCTACACACAAATTTATCTGTGTAACTTTTTTCATTTTTTGACATTGATTCAAATTAGCTTGTTATCTTGAAAAATATATCTATTTGAAAATTTCACTTTTCAACAACATAAAAACAATATGGAAGAACAGGCAATTGCCGGCCAGGTAACTTTTCATTATCTCTCTTCATAATGAGCCACCACAGAGTTTCAAGATTTGTGTTCCAGTACTTCTTACACTGTTTATCTTTCTTTAAGATATTTCTTGTTTCTTCTTACATTTGAGTATTGCTGCAAATCTGTGAGCTGATTATACAAGTAAAACAGGTGCACAGTCCATGAGTGCCAACATGCTTTTTTAGTACAAGTTCTAAGTTAAAGGCTCATAACTGTGTCAAAAATATTTTGAGGGTTACCTGTTCCTCTGATATGTGTCCACTTCTGGTAATTAACAACAACCCTAATTTTTCAATAAATATTGTAAGTAAATCTAATAACGGAGAATTCAGAACAAGAGGGCCATAACGGCCCTGAAGTTGCTCATCTGAGCCTATTGACCATACATGACCCATTTCTAATCTCTTCCAGGATATAATGACAAACATCCTGACAAACTTTCATGAGTATTGGACTTAACATATGGCCTCTAGAGTGTACATAAGGTTTATCTAAGATTTTACCTAGTGACCTAGTTTTTGACCCGATTTGACCCATTTTCAAACTCATCCAAGATATCATCAAGACAAACATTCTGACAAAGTTTCAAGATTATCGGACTGAAAATGCAGCATAGAGTACAGGTTTTTCAAAGATTTGACCTAGTGACCTAGTTTTTAACCCAATGTAACCCACTTTCAAACTCGTCAAAGCTATCATCAAGACAAATAATCTGACAGACTTTCAAGAGTATCAGACAGAAAATGTGGCCTCTTGAGTGTACACAAAGTTTTTCTAAGATTTGACCTAGTGACCTAGTTTTTGACCCAACATCACCAAGACAAACATCCTGACCAAGTTTCATGAGTAACGGACAGAAAATGTGGCTTCTCGAGCCTACACAAGGTTTTTCTAAGATTTGACCAAGTGACCTAGGTTTTGACCCGACATAACCCATTTTCGAACTCGTCTGAGATATCATTAAGACAAACATCCTGACCAAGTTCATGAGTATCGGACTGAAAATGTGGCCTCTACATTGTACACATGGTAAAAGTTGAGGACAGACCACAAACGACACTCAACAGACGACGGACACAGCACTTTCACAAAAGCTCACCTTGAGCACTTTGTGCTCAGATCAGCAAAAAAGCCAGTTTTTGCACAACTGAGCAGACAGCAGCAGGGCTACAAAAATACCTCGAAGTTTTATTGAAAACTGGTTCAGCTGAAAAATGAAATGATATTTCATTTCTTACCATAAATAAGGACTACAGATTCTTCAATAGAATGTTGGTAGTTGTACTGTGAATCAAGCAGAGCCCTATTGATAAATCCACCAAAGTATGTGCTCTGATACCACCCGACATGCAAGTGGTCAATATTAACTTTACGCAGGTTTCTCATCATCCCCATTTGGTACTGCACTGAAATTACAAAAAAAATCCTTCTTGATATGCTTATTTTCTGCTAGTTTTAGAATAACCAACAAGAGGACCATGATGGCCCTGTATCGCTCCACTGGCTTTTTAACCCTTTACCACACAAATTGAAGTGTTGATGACCCTGAAAGAGAAGGCTTTCAAAAAGATTGAACACTGTCAGGCAATACAAGCAGGTTTATTCATTGGCATGAAAGGTGAAGTTCTTGGAATAAAAAAAATGAATGATAGAAACCTTACTATGAGTTTAATATTCCACTCATGTGAGCATAACTATTAGCTTCAAAATGAATCACTCTCCCTGAAAACAGAATATTTTCTATCAAAAAACTGAAATGCTTAGCACCAATCATGTATCACTGCAGTCTGATAATCAAGGGAGGTAAATAGTAACAAACTTTATCCTTTATAATAGGAGTTATTTCCCTTGATTAATATTTCAATTGAAGTGACTATATAAGCAAGCCCATGTTAAACTTGTGATCCCTGGGATGGAGCCAATTTTGACCCCAGGTCTATAATATGAAGAAACTTGTTAAAGGTCCATTAGATAAAGCTACATGCCAAATTCAGTAGCCCTGGGATTTATGGTTTCAGAGAAGAAGATTTTTAAAAATGTTCAATATTTTTCAGTTTTGTTGCCATGGCAACCAGAGTTTTTGAAGGAATCAAATTCTTTCAAGAAATTCTGAAGAAGACCATGGCAGGATAATTTTTGTGAAGTTTCATCAAATTTGGATAAGTAGTTTCAGAGAAGATGTTTGAAATAAAAGTTAACGGACAGACGGACAGATGCACGACGGACACCGGGCCATGACGTAAGCCCGCTGGCCTTCGGCCAGTGGAGCTAAAAACTACTAAAGATGACACAAACATCTGAAGAATATGAGCCATGCTCTGTGAAAAGGGGGTTTAATGCATCTACAAAAAGTATCCACACCCGTGCAGGCTGACCTGGACCGAAACTTTTCGCTATGGGTCAATTTTCTGTATGTTTAAGGACTAGTCTACCTCATGAGTTATGATAAAGTTGGTTGTTGAAAAAAGTGGATATCACAAACCCATAATTACATAATTATCTGATGGCTTGCTTGGTACCATGGACCTTTGAGATGCATTAAACCCCCTTTTGCCAGAGCATGGCTCATTTATTTTGCCCCTAAACAACAAATGACAGAGCAGGGAAAAAAGAATTAACAGATGTAAAGATAGCCGAGCAGGAAAAAAACATCATGAGTGGTACTTTCATTTCACCAATGTGGACACATTATAGTACATAATTGAAAATTTCCAAAATTCTTAGCCAATGTTTCATATCCAGAATTTTACAAAAATGTCCACAAATTTAGACCTAGTTCTGGATGTTTGTTTGAAGTTGAATGATATTTTATGCCACTTTCAGCAGTATTTCAGTAGTATCACCGTGTCATCTCATTTATTTATGTGTGTTTGTTATTATCATATGATTGGATGCAGGAAGGTAAGTAGATAACATTGTACATGTATTACTGTATGACATTGAGTCAAAATATTGCCGATCATCAGATGATAAATAATACAAAGATTGTCTGCTTTAATGGTGTTAAACTGTTTTCAACAGCAAACAGTTACATAACTGCAGGCAGTGCACTTATCTATGTATTCCTCATTTTTTCATTATCAATGCTACAAACAATATTCTCTCCAAACCACTGGTGCTTTCCCACATTGACAAAGTCCTGCCAGTGTTTAGCATTGTTAGAGGAATGAACCTTTATGAAATGATTCTCATCAATCCTAAGCAAGAATTTTGGCCCCGCAGGTGGCTCTAACTTGCATCCCTAGGTTACAAGCTATGTACTACTAGTGCTCAGTCTCAATGATGCTGATAAATAATTGATAACTCTTAACCATACGATAAAATTTACATCGTAAAAAATAAAATACGATAAAAATAACATTGTGGGAAAAGGAGGAAATGCTGGTTACCAGCATTTCTCCTTTTCCCTTACTGTTTCCAACTGTTTTGTCAGACTAGTTTAAACTACTCTTTAAGGGAATGACTGAATCTAAGTTGAGAGAACTTGTGGTCAGACCCTTTTGCTTAGTCATTTAATTATTATGTATATTGTTCTGTGTTGTAAACTTTTTTTGTAAACTAACTTGGCAATAAAATAAGTTTAAACTGTAAACAGTAGTTTAAACTTTGGGTTATGTGTTAAAGGGTAAGAAAAAAATGATTGATTGTTTGATTGAATGAATGGTGTTTTATGCTGCTTTCAACAATATTTTAGCCATATCACAGCAACACTTCACATATTCATGTATTTCCTGGGTTATACCAGTACTAGGCTAGGGCTTTGAGGTGTCAAGTCTTGCCCAAGGACATTCCAACGAAAAACCCAGTGGATTCAGTGCGGCTTGAACCCTTGGGCCTCCAGGTTACGAGTCCCACACCACTGAGCCACAGGACCCAAAGAAAATAATAAAAGGCACAGCCAAAGCTAACCTTCCTCAAAATCTTCATCCTCATTGTGTCTCGGAAATGGAAAGCAGTTTGTCACTTCCAACCTGTTGTCAACCACCAAGCCGAGTAAAACCCCTTGAACAAAATCAGATCCACTTGTACCTTCTTCTTGACAATGCTTGATAATTTTCAGGACCACCTGGAAAAAAGTCACAGGGTATTCTTGGGTCAAAAAAATGTGGGGTTGGGGGATGTCATTCAATATTTAAAATTGAAAATATATGTTGTAAGGACTCATCTCATTTAGACTTCATGAGTACCAAAAATACAGGTTTAAGCACATAACAAGATGTCTGTTTGTAAAACAGTCATGCCCCTCTACTGCCACATTGATACAGGAAGTGGCACAGTTCATAAACTGAAATCAAAAGAATTGACTGGGAAATATCGATGTCATCTTTTTGATATATAGCCCACTTCAATTGTTAAACGTGATAATCTGTCAACAGTTTGCATAGTTATACACACCGCCATGTGTATACATACAAGATTGTAAACAGTCGCCAATACACAGACTGGGTTATCGATTTTCTTTTTCGGCACGCGAGTTCAACTCCCGCTTTTTCCCAGTCGACTTCGATGCTTACTACGTCCCTGATAATACGCGAATAAAATGTTGGAGCCACAAGTTGAGCCACATATGATGATTTTTGAGACACTTTAATTTTTTTTTAGCAAATGGCTCAAGTGGCGAACGGCAATGCTGGCCCTGAATCATCTGGTGGTCACTGTGACCTTGACCTTTCACGGATTACCCTTAAAATCGATAGGGATCATTTACACTCCAAGATGAATATCTGTACAGAATTTGAAGGACCTAGGTCAATTCTGTGTGTAGTTATCATCTGGACAAGGTTTGGTCTATATATCATTAAGTTGAAGGCCACTGTGACCTTGACCTTTGATGGATTAATCTCAAAATTGATAGGGATCATTTACACTCCAAGATGAATATATGTACAAAATTTGAAGAACCTATGTCAATTCTGTGTCTAGTTATCATCTGGACAAGGTTAGGTCTAAATATCAATAAGTTGAAGGCCACTGTGGCCTTGACCTTTGATGGATTAATCTCAAAATCGATAGGGATCATCTGCACTCCGAGACGAATGTCTATGCCAAATTTGATGAACCTAGGTCAATTCTGTGTCTAGTTATCACCTGGACAAGGTTTGGTCTATATATCAACATGTTGACGGTCACTGTGACCTTGATCTTTGACCGATTGACCTCTAAATCAATAGGAATCATCTGCACTCTGAGACGCATGTCTGTGCCAAATTTGACGAGCCTAGGTCAATTCTGTGTCTAGTTATCATCCGGACAAGGTTTGGTCTATATATCATGTTGACGGTCACTGTGACCTTGACCTTTGACCGACTGACCTCAAAATTGATAGGGATGATCAACACTCCGAGACACATGTCTGTGCCAAATTTGACAAACCTAGGTCAATTCTGTGTCTAGTTATTATCCGGACAAGGTTTGGTTTACCGACCGACGGACCGACCGACCGACGGACCTACAGACCGACATTAGCAAAGCAATATACCCCCACTTCGTTGAAGGGGGCATAATTATAGGGATTATTTTCTTTGAATAAAATTAACAACACATGTAACAAGAGGACCATGATGGTCCTATATCGCTCACCTGAGTACTAAGTAGTAAAGGTCTACAATGAAGATAAATACCAAATATCGAGGTTCAAGGCAAAATGATAATGAAACAAGAGCGGCAAATTGTCGCAAGATATGCCCGTCCCACCGCCAGTTGTCAAGGAGGTATAATAATCCAAAAGGGCAGGTAATGCAACAAATATGTTTACCAAGTCTCAAGTCAATTTGACTTGAGACTTCAAAGTTCCGTTCCTGACAAGCAAGAAATACTGTAAAAAAAAAGAAGATCAAAGTGGAATTACTCAAAATCTGCGCTAGGTAGAGTTATTGTTCTTGCGCACTGTACTCGGTAATATTGCAACAAACATGCATACCAAGTTTGAAGTTGTTCTGACTTGAGATGACAAAGTTATATTCCGGATAAGCACTAAATGCTGTAAAAATGACGATCAAAGGGAAATAACTCAAAGACAGCATGAGGTAAAGTTACAATTCTTGTGCACTGCACTTCCAAATATTTCAACAAATAAGCGTACCATATTTCAAGTCATTCCTACTTAAGATGACAAAGTTTTGCTCCGGAAAAGCAAGAAATGCTATAAAAATGAAGGTCAAAGGGGGAATAACTCAAAATTTGTACTAGGAAGAGTTATGGTTCTTGTGCACTGCACTCCGTAATTTTTCAACAATCATGCATACCAAATTTGAAGATGTTCAGGCTAGAGATGACAAAGTTATATTCCTGACAAGCAGAAAATGCTGTAAAAATGATGATCAAGGGGAAATAACTCATAGACAGTACGAGGTAGAGTTATGGTTCTTTCACACTGCACTCCATATTATTGCAAAATACACAAATGCCAAGTTTCAAGTCAATCGGACTGGAGATGACAAAGTTATGCTCTGGACAAGCAGAAAATGCTGTAAAAATGACGATCAAAGGGAAATAACTAAAAGACAGCACGAGGTAGAGTTATGGTTCTTTCGCACTGCACCCCCCTTAATGAGATCCATCCACCCATGAACTGGAAAAGAACTATTCTAAAGAACTTTCTAATTCAAGGGCAAATAACTCCAGTCGTTCAGGTCCGATTAGACCCATAATCAAACTCATCCGAGATCTTATGGTCATAACTATTTTGACCAAGTTTGATGCTGACTGGTTAAAAATTGTAGATGCTAGAGTGTAAATAAAGTCAAATATAGCAATTTTTCTAATTCAAGGGCAAATAACTCCAGTTGTTCTGGTCTGATTAGACCCATAATCGAACTCATCCAAGATCTTATGGTCATATATATTTTGACCAAGTTTGGTGCTGATTGGTGAAAAATTGTAGATGCTAGAGTGTAAACGAAGTCAAATATAGCAATTTTTCTAATTCAAGGGCAAATAACTCCAGTTGTTCTGGTCTGATTAGACCCATAATCAAACTCATCCGAGATCTTATGGTCATATATATGTTTACCAAGTTTGGTGCTGATTGGTTAATATTTGTAGATGCTAGAGTGTAAACAAAGTCAAATATAGCAATTTTTCTAATTCAAGGGCAAATAACTCCAGTTGTTCTTGTCTGATTAGACCCATAATCGAACTCATCCGAGATCTTATGGTCATATATATTTTTACCAAGTTTGGTGCTGATTGGTTAATATTTGTAGATGCTAGAGTGTAAACAAAGAAATGTGAACGAACGGATGGACGGACGGACGACGGACTGTGAGTGATCACAATAGCTCATCCTGAGCACTTCGTGCTCAGGTGTGCTAATAAAACAGAACAATAGATATACTATTACTTGCGGCAATACAACAAAACAGATGGTCACAGTTGCTTTAAAGTAAAATTCGACTAGTTCCACTGTTGAAACCAAAGGTAAAAGACAAGGCACTTTGTGCCACTCTGGGTGATTTGTTTCACTACTGCAACCAAGGTATATTCTGCGTTGACATGGTACCAAATGCAATTTACTTGTCGCAGCTTATCATGAAATCTTGCATTGAATACCTTCCTATAAAACACACATATGTGTAAAGGAAAAAGATTAAAGTGAAACATTACACTTTTGAAGTAAATCATGGGTGAAAAGTGTGCCCGATGTGGGACTTGAACCAATGACCCCCGGCAGGGTGTGCGATCATGTATAAATGTATGTGATTCACGTTTAAAATAAAAAATATCACATACATTCAGTTCTTCTATTATGTACAGGAACTTGCGCAATTGAAAATGTAAAAGTCAAATTCCAGAAATTCCTGCAGCATAATGTTTACAATTACGTCTCTTGGACGGGTTTTCAGAATCCAAAAAATAGAATAGCTGCTACCTGTCGTCGTATATAACTATCCGATTATAACGCGACATATAACAGGTACCAGTTTGCTGGACAGGAACTTGTCTGAATCATTTCCCTTGAAATTGCATCGTATCCAAAATTTTGCGGATGGCCAAAGTACTATTTTTAGAAACGGTGCATGATAAATGGTTATCTTCTGTCTTTGGATTTCGCAATAAGCATCAAACCTTCTGTTGAATCAGGCATTATAAGAAAAGGACAAACTCATTATTCCAAGCACATTTTCCTTTTCCCCCCGTGTTTTCAAAGGTTCAACATCTTTTATCTATGAAAACTTGTATCTGTATTTTGTTTAAAAACATTTCAACTATCAGCAAGCTGTCAATGACATCGTTACTAAAGAGTGATAATGTTGTTTAGATTTGAACCCCTATATTTGTTTGTGTATCCCCAACTTCTGTTACCATTACGTGCAAAAACCTCCAGCAGAAAAAAGCACAGCACACACTGCCCCGGAACATTAATACGGCAGCTCTACCAGGGTTTGACACTAACTTTTTTTCTTTGGGATCCACCAGGAATCCCCAACATTATTATTTGGGTGCCCTACTGATTATCAGGGATCCCTCTAAAGTTACAAAAAAAGTAATTTTTCATTGATCACCTTGTTTTTATTATTTCATTGTATTTTTATTGACTACATTAGATTCATCAGCATTTTGCATGCTTTGTTTTGTAGCATGGCTACACCATGAGCCAACAGATCATCATCCTGCTCCTCTGCATCAACAATTTATTGTACTTTTGAAAAATCTGGGTGCAGATCATGAAAATCCTCAGGGTTCCCGCTGACGATTGCCAGTGGCACCAAATGCGAAAATTAAGAAAAAACTGCACTAAAAATGAAGCACTGGCGAATGTACTGGTGACAAGTAAATGCCTATAAATAATTCTTAAAAGATCTTAACTCCAACATAAACAATATGTATCAAGTGTGAAGGATGCCCGCATTACTGTTTATCACACCTAATCAAGCTGGCTTTCATTAACGGTTTTGTCTAGTCACACACCATACTTGTATACACACCACACAATGCTAATCAATCAAATGTCAATTTTGCCACACCCCGTTGTGCACACAGAAGTTTCACACAATATCTACTACAAACCAATCAGAAATCAGATACAAGATTTGTCACCACCCATAATTTCTAAAGCCATGCCTTGATCTGCCTTACCTGGTGTGCATCCTCAAACTGGCTAGCATTTTGTGTGTATTTAGCGATGTCATTAATGAAAAACGTGATAATGGTGTTGATTTGCTTATCTAGCATGAAATGACAGATTTTGAAGTTAGCTGCTACCTTTCATGAAAATTTCATATCAAATCATGTGGAAATACTTTTCTGAAAATGAACTGACATGAAAAATGGATTGCCGCAAAAAAAACCCAACAACCCATGACACAAAAAATGTCAGTTTGATGTTGTCCGATCAGAAGCACTTCAGACTGTCTTTCTAGCCTTGATAATGACTCCAAACATTTAATTTACACAAATATATGTATAAAACTATAAGTGGATGCTAAAATCTCTGCCTAACAATGAGGAAAAGGGGGGGGGGGGCTCCTTAGTAGGCCACTTTGTCACTTCACAGTGATGGCTATCACTGGAACAAGTGTCAGAGAAGGTATAGGACACTCATACAGAGAGAAAAGATCAGAATAGAAGGATCCTTTACCAAATGTAACCTTTAGTATTTTTTAAGATAAAAAGAAATGATATATTAACCCTTTACCACACAATCCCAAATTTCTTCTTTATCTTCATTAAAACTCAAGGAATTCTAACAGGTTTGCAGTTTTAGAATTACAGTGCTGTATTACTGTACAAATACAACTTCTATGTCCCTGCAGCTCACAACCTTGAAAAGTTGCCCTTGGGGAAAACGGAAGGTAAGTAAGCATGTACAGTATTACTGGGCAATCAATTTAGTAGCTATAACATGGGCCAATAAACTGAAGTGTCTAGTATACTCTGTGGCTACCTCAGTTGGCTCCTACTGGCCCCAATTTTTATAAACTGGTGAATTTGATGGAGCAAAAGTTAAAATTTGCAGGGGAAGCCCTGATCCTGCGAATATGGCTCGGATATTTATTGACTTTTATGTGTGATACAATCAAAAATGAATAAATACAGATGGGCTATCAGAAGAGTATGTATGTATGTATGTATGTAAAAAGAAAATAGATTTAGGCCTATGTCCCAAGAAATTCAGTATTGACAACTGTATAAGTAGTGTTCTGCCGAGGCCGCGCATTTGCGATTTTCTCGCTAAAAAATTCAAAATGTCGCAGAAAAAATCGGTAAAAGGCGATTCCTGTCGCACATAAAAAATCGCGGAATCAGCTGCGTAACCAATACAATTTAGTGTTTTTCATGGGCGCCAAAGGTGCGCATATGCAAAATAAAATTTGATTGGACGCAGACCGAAAACATCAACCAAGTATTGATCGTGTACTTTACTGTCATGACGTAGTATCTTCTGCAATCTCATTCGGAAAATGATTTTGTCGCCACGGCGAAAAAGCCAGGTATTATCCTAAGCTTCTCTGGTCAGCCAAAGCATACCAACAATCACAGCTCAAAGTCCGATAATGTTCTGATGCCCAGTACCCTCCCACTTCATCAACATCGTTGGAAGATAGTAAAAATTACCTGTACGACAGTTTTTAGTATTTAAAAGAATATGATCGCGACCGCAACTTTATGGGTTGTACAATGTGTTTAAAAAAAAAAAGTACACATTTACTGAAGAAAAAAAGTAACTTCAGAACTACTACTCATATACGACGTGCAGAGAACGTCTGTCATAGATCAGCCGCCATGGCCGAGCTAGCAAGGCAATGGGTCGCAAGGTACCTTCAGTCTGAAGGGTTGCTCCGATGTTATTTTTGTGATTGGGTCTCTGCAACCCTTCAGAGCAGCCCTTCTTTAGTACCATCTGGAAATCTCAAAATCTTACCGGTCATTTTTCAGTCAGCTTAATGTGTCTTTAATCTGCTTGTCAGCTATGAAAATGGACATGAATCAATAGATAAATGATTTAATGACACCAAGTTTAGTGCAAGGTTTTCATTCATCCTTTTGTAATTTAACATTTATTTGACATAAACACATCTGGCTAATTTGTAAACAAAAACTCATTATAAATTCAGTTAACTGCGCATGCGTGGTCAATTTGATTTGAAAAAATGATATTGTGTGATCGGCAATTTAAGTGATAAATACAACTCCTCGTAAATTAAATACATCCAGTACATTTAGTTTTCCTTTAACCCTTTACCACACGACAAAATTTTAGACCTGTCCAAATTGAAAGCATTTGTAGATGACAGTTTTAACGTGGCTCATATGAAATGATTTTTCTTTGATAGGGTAGAAAACCTTGTGGGAAAAGGAGAAAATGCTGGTAACCAGCATTTTCTCCTTTTCCCACAATGTTTTCAAAAGCCTTCTCTTTCAGGGGCGTCAAAAGTCGTCATTGTATGGTAAAGGGTTAAATGCCCAAGCTGTTAACACAGAAATTGATAAATTGTGAAAAAAAAAGAACTTTACTGTACCGGAAGTGACTTCCGAAACTTCCGCAGTAAATGTCAAGCCTAGTTTTGACTTCCTGGGAAGATGACTTCCTGGGAAGTAGGTCAATGGATATTTACATTCTGAAATAATGGAATTACAAGGAGGTAACGATGTCATTTTTTTTTTACTTCGTTGTTTTTGTAGAGATCAATCATTAGCCTATCGATTCAGTACCTTATTGTTCACGGACAAAGAAAAGATCCATGCGTACGGCCATTTGAAACGATGCCAGTATTTTAATTTTTCACTCCTGATGGGTCATAAGAGCGGCTGCTGTGGGGGCTAGCAGAGAAAGAATCACAATAATAACATCGGAGCTAGTCCCTGAAACGGGGGTAGTCGCGAGGCTACCCAACCTCAATTAAAACAATTTGATGAAAATAGTTCCCACATTTATTTCTTGGCTTGAAATTGTTAATTTTCTGTTTTTGATTTTCATAGGGAGCGGGTATAAGGAAGTGGGACATAACAACGGCAGCAAGTTGGACAAATCACCGTGTCTTTCACCTGTGGTTTAGACTTTAGACCAGTCCCTTATGTCGAAATTCAGATGTGTGAATGAAACGCTGTCTTTTTAAAGTACAGTGTGATGTAAAAATATAGTGCGATCTTTACACTTAGAGGACATAAATAATGCAAATTGTGATAGTAAATTAACGTACAACACCATCCATCTGTACATATTTCACCGGTGAATCAAACGTGCGACCTGCGGCCGCCATTTTGATATTGAAACGGAAATGTGAGAGCAAGGGTCACACTAAAACTCGTAAATGGATCGTATCGTCGTCCAGTCCGGTCCCTGCTTTTTTTTCTGTCTCATTTCGTTCTGTCAGAGAAATTTAGACATTTATGCTTGCTCCATAAATATATATCAGAGTTTATTGTGGTTATGGTGAAAACAATTATTATTGTACCAATCGCCTTTACAGATCCTGTATGGGTTACACATTCTAACTCGGCTATAATGGTTTTATATTATCTACCAAAAAAATAATGGGCCGTGACTCTGGTATATAATTTCACTTAAGCTTGTACCAGTTTTCTCCCTTAGACAATTAATCATAACACAATTTCACTGGGAAAAAAGAAATTGTTGGGAATTAATTCTAAATTCGGAGAATATCTGCACGTATCAACCATTTCAGGAATTCATGACATGTAAGACGGCCTACCTGTAAATTTTCCAAAGCAGTGTCTCATCTGTGCCATATATAGATCTGTTCCATTCATAGATATGGACCGATAGCGAGCCTTGCCAACAAGTAAAGCGTTCACGCGCTGAGCGAGTGGACCAGCCGGTTCACGTTCCTGTTAGGCCACTCAGTGTTTCTTCCGGTTACATATAGATCTATTACTACATTGAAAATCTGTATTGACCGATGTCATCTTGAGACGACAGAAAAACCTGAAACCGGCAAAACTTTTAAGGGCCATTTGTGTAAAAATGGGACCGATGATATAGAGTGAAAGGGGGGGGGGGCATCTGAGGGCATTCTACTCCCAGACAAATATTTGAAGGACATTGTTATCATGAGAAAATTGCACCCCTTCCCGCAAAAAGCACGACCATGAAAATAGCAATCTTGTACAAGGTGTTTATTCGTGGGTGACTGGGTGACACCGTCGGTTCGAAATTTTCATTCTGTCCTCTCAACCTGTTACTACCATAACAGACCCCCTCATAATCGGTCACACCTGGCTCTTTAGGAGTTCAGGGCTAAGTTTGGGATAGGGGTCAACTAACCAATGGATAGATACCGAAATTGTGCCGGTTTTGCTAAAACAACACACGAATAACCATTTTAACATCGGGACATGGACTTTATGTTTACGTAGATGAAATCTGAAGAATCAGTCTCGAACATTAAAGGATCAAGGATTTTCTAAGATATTTCCACAAATTCCGGCAGAAACTCCAATACATGTATATTTAGACCAGTCAGTAGGGCCGTATCGGTTAAAAAAAGAGTTCGACACTTGTACTTATTTCCCCTTCTCAAGATCTCAATTACAAGTATGGTTTAAATAGAAATACGACCATGCATGTATAGGTCCTTACCAAATGACGCAATTCTAGACTTGTCAAATTTGAGAGCATTTGCAGACGTCATATCAAATGTGGCGCTAATACTCAGAACGTTCTGGGTTATTTTGAAGACCATGCCTAGTACATACGGTTACATAAGAAACGCAACACACATGCTTACTTAATTCTTTACCGCAAGTAGTATTGGTAGGTAGCGTAGGGACGCGGCCGAACCGCCGCGTCCCACGCTACCTACCCTGTAGAGCCCCAGGCTACTTACCCTACAGCGCCCAGGTTGCCTACCCTGAGGGGAATTTGTCCCTATATCACTGAGTTGGACTTAGTTTTTTCTTCACCTATGGATGATTTCTCTCTAAAAGCCTGAGCACTGAGTTGGACTTAGACTTTTTTCTGAGTTTTTACTCTTTGGAGTGTAACTCTTCTGAGAGAAAAGAAGATTGACAATTTGAAGAAAAGATAGAACTTTCGTGGTAAATGGCTAGTCCTGAAAAGGACCGTTGGGTTAGCTCTGAAAAGAGCTGTGACAATTTGAAGATAGAACTTTCGTCTGACAATTTGAAGAAAAAGATAGAACTTTCGTCTGACAATTTGAAGAAATGACAATTTGAAGAAAGATAGAACTTTCGTCTGACAATTTGAAGAAAGATAGATCTTTCATGGCAGATTGGTAGCCCTGAAAAGGGCTGTTGGGTGCCCCTGAAAAGGGGTGATTTGGAGGTTGTGTTTTTTAGGCACAACCTCCAACTTTTCTACAGGCTGGACAGCTGCTCGCTGTCCGCCTCTTTAACCTTTTCAACTCCTGAGCGTTTAACTCAAAGCGCAGTGAAAATGCTGGCTCATCATCGCTATCCCAACATTCGGTTTTTGGTACGATGAAGTCCTTCTTGGTTACAGTCTGTGCTGGTAATTGGGCAAAATCCCAAAAGTCCAACTCGCTGGATACTGCTTTCTCCTTGAATAGCTCTTTCATCGTTAACAGAGTGTCGAAGAAAGGAACAATGTATGGAAATAACGCTGGGTTTTATAGCTTTACAGGAGGATTGACCTAGTTGACTCATGACGTCATTTTCTCCTATTTTTTCCGCGTCGGCGTTTCATGCTGTTTTGGCTCTGAATTAATGTTGTCCAATCAGAATTATCGTTTTATTTCTAATGGTAAATGTTTTATTGTTGATCAATCCATAGTTTTGTTACATTTTTTTCTTGTTCTGGCCAGAAAAACTAGAGTTTGACTATCTTATGACTTTTTTTGATTGTGAGTCTTCTGACAATTTGAAAAGAAAGATGTTTCATTGAAGATGGTTAGCCCTGAAAAGGGCTGTTTTTGTGCAGAATACACTTTTTATCCTCCCCTCTTTCTTTCGATTGATTCCATTGTATCTAGCATTTGCATCAGATGCTCAATTTCATACCTGATATATCTGAAACGTTCTCTTTCTTCTAACCAGAAGAGCAATGAGAGGAAAAATTGTCAATCCAAACATTGTGGGATACTGACTCAGCTTTACGATAGTTAATGGTGAATGAGAAAAAATAATCGGAGTTTAGTGTTTATATGTTTTATGTGCAACGGGACACTTTTTAGGCTTTTGATTGTAAGTCTTTTGAGTTTTGACAATTTTGAAGAAAAGATAGAACTTTCGTGGTAAATGGTTAGCCCTGAAAAGGGCTGTTTTTAGAGAGGGATTCAACTTGAAAATGATTATTCAGTATCAGTCGAATCGGTGTCTGACTCAGTCCTTTCAGCGAATTGCTCACAGAAAAGACGGTCTACCTGCTCACTTTTTGAAATAGCATACTGAAAATACATTTCAAGCGTGCCTTCAATGATCATTTCCTTCATCCGAAGGTTATAACAGAACGACCTTTTATTTGAAAGCTCCGCCCTCTCGTAACGCTTTTTCACTTCAGCTAAGCGTTGTTGTAGTAAAATGATCTGTCTCTTTGCTCTTCTTAACTGTCGCTCAGCATCCATCCAAGTGAAACGCCTGTTGAGTGTTGGTCTTGAAGACATTGTGAAAATGAGATGTATGGAAAATATATCGCAGAGATTTATAGCTTTTCAGACGGATTGACCTACTTGACTCATGACGTCATTTTCTTCTATGTTTTTCCCGCGTCGGTGTTTCATGCTGTTTTGACTCTGAATTAATGTTGTCCAATCAGAATTACCGTTGTATTTCTAATGGTAAATGTTTATTGTTGACCAGCCCGTAGTTTTGTTACATTTTTTCTTGTTCGGGTCAGAAAAAACTAGAGTTTGACTATACTATGACTTTTTTAGTTTTGAGTCTTCTGACAATTTTGAAGAAAGAAAGATAGAACTTTCGTGGTAAATGGTTAGTCCTGAAAAGGACTGTTGGGTTAGCCTTAAAAAGGGCTCTTTTTCGTCTCACGTTGTTCTCCACTTCTAATGACAACATCCGAAATTCGCCTGGCAAATAGGGCATGCTTCAACTCTTTTTCTGATTATCATTGTTCCATTATCGAAAGTAATCTTCCTCCCAAATTTGACATCAACCAAAATAACATCAGGCGTTGTCTTTAGAAATAGCTGAACTAATCTTTCGCCGAGATCTTTGTATGGCTGTGTTATACGTTGTAGTTGGGTTTGTTCCTCCGCTCCTACGACATGAGTGTTTAGTAGCAATATCTGCTGACCGGCATTCAGATAGACTCGGAGAGCCTCACGCAGTTGATAATTTATCTCCTCCATATTGACACTGCTTCCGATTATTGATACTGCTTCTGAACTGCTCGAGAACTGAGAGTAAAAATGGTGAATGTATGGAAATATCGCTGGGTTTTATACGCTTACAGGAGGATTGAAAATTTTTAAAGAGCTCGGACCTGACGGAAAGCACATACATTTTTTCCCATCCTATGTTTCATGCTAATATAGCAAAAAGTTATGACCCGATGTATGGGAAAAATGTAGACAGAACAAGTCTTGGGAAAAACAGAATGAAGAACTCTGTTGTTTTTTGAACTTTTTTATTGAACAGAACTGAACAATGAACATATTTACAATGAACATATTTTACAATGAACTGTAAAAAAGACAAAAAATGAAATATTCACAATGAACTGTTAACAAAAAGAAGATCGTTTTTCACTGTTTGTGAGGATTGAGTCTCTGAAATTTTCTTGTATAGAATTCCGTAGTGTTGATTAAACCACAATGATACATCTCGATCGTTTCGATGGTGTCCCGTTGAGAGGAATTTCTGTTGAAGATATTTCTGTATATTGTATCCTCTAGCAACAGCATCCAATACAAAGATACAGTAAAGTCCGCAAACTTTACCCTGTAGACTCTGAAGAGTTTGTCGATTGTATCTCCACGTTGAAGAATGATTGTCTAAAAAGTTAATGATTTCTGGCTCAAGTGGTGGTAGTCCATACGGATCAAAGTATAGCACATTGTCATTATTATCAAATATCACTGCCACCCAGTGTTCTCCTGGTCTATTTGATCTCTCTGTATTCACAATGTAAGCTTTCACATGTTTGGGTTTTTGTCGAGGTAACTGGTCTTTTGCACAGACTTTCGCCTGTAGATTTTTTATCCAGGTTCCGTGATCCAATATGTATTGAATTTCAGAAGTATACATCACGTTTTTTCTTAGTCACTTTCTTCCCAGGATTGTTTTACTTTGTCACACCAGTATTGTAAGCACGACTCCGTGATTTCAGATAAAATGTTTTGTTTTATATTTTGCCATAATCTGTAGGCTTCCACATAGTCACTGTCATCGAGTTTCATCTCCATTAGTTCAGGATACCATTTTTCCATGATTTTGTATGGATTTAATTCCATCATAGCTTTTTCTATGAACATATCTGTATGTTCTTGTCTGTTCTTGAATAAACACAGATCGTGCTGTATTTGACTGGGGTGATCCACTTGACATCCGTAACAGTGGTTGCGAACTTCACTGGCAATAAGATTTTTTATTTCTTCAATCATATGTTTTTCGAAGCTATTGTGAATGTCATTTTTCCGAGTAGAGATGCACTTTGAAGTGTGATATTTCACTTTTTCTGCTTCTTCTCTCAGTGATATAGCAAATCTGAGTCCTTGCATTGTTTTTTTTACTTCTCTTAGCTCTGAAAAGGGCTGTTTTTCTGATGTAATTTTTCCGAAGTTAGTAATCTGTGATGATTTCTCTCAAACTGTTGATTTCGATCTGATTGTCAAATTCGGCAAAAACAATAACGTTGATCACTGTTGCCAAGGCTTGGGCGAATTGAAGCTCAATTCGAAGACTTCCAGTTTTTATAGGATGAAGTTGACCTTCTTCACTGCCTTGATCAGCTGTCAAATCGTAGCCCCACAAACAGTATCCACCAGCATAATCTTCTTTGGCAATATCAAATGATTTATTGAGTCCAAAGGCTGAGACAGCCTGATACATTGACAAATATGATTTCAAATACAAGCCATTTTCAAAGTCAGGCTCAAAGGGTCTGTTATGAATACTGTGACCATTACATGATACATCTATTTTTGACAGATTGAAATATGGGAAGAAAAATGGATTGGTATCATAACCTCCATTATAACTAGCATTTGTTACCATTGCAATGAAAACACGTTTCGGAAGCTGCCCTTGAAACAAATGATCTTCAACTTTAGACTGAAGTCCATTGCCGATGGTAAAAGTCTTTACTTCTACTCTGCGGATAGGAATTTTCATGTTTTGCTGAGAAATAATTCGATTTAGATCATTCGCAACAACAGGCAACAATTCAACATTTCGCATATGCAGACTGACTGTTTCCAGTGCAATTTTTGCAGCTGGTGCACCAGTACCTCCCGTAAGACAAAAGTTTGATGAGACTCTGTTTAATCTAAGTCTGATTTCAACTCCGTTAGGTAAATATTTTTCTTGCTGAAATAGATCAAGATGCAATCGTCCGAAAAGCTCTGCAGTTCTGCTTAGTGTGATTACACCGATTCTTTCTCGTAATCCTTCATTATCCCCATCGTGGTTGAGTGCTCCGAATTGACCACTGGTGTCTTCGACCCAAAGTACACCAGCTTTCAAAAACGTAGTCTTGCAGTCGGCATTATATGACAGAAGATTTTCGATATATGCTCTGTATGGATAGGTGTCTGAATTACTGTTGATTAGTTTATTATTTAGATACAAATCGACACTGCTAAACATACTGTGCATGAAATTGTTTACAGGGGCTACATTTGAACCGGCATCTAAATTGCTACCATCTACTTTAACGATTTTGAATTTGATATACAAATACGATTGTGACAAATCTGTCCAATGTTCGGTTTGAGGTGGTATGATGAATTCTATCGGTTAATTGTTTGTCAAAGATGATATTGGAAAATGTTCAACCCATTGGCTTTCTTGCATTGTTGTCAATGTAGGTGGTACAGAAAGAACATTGAGTTCTGATTTACTGCATTCGCAAGATCCGTTTTGCATCATTTTCGAAAAAGATTTTTCAAAAGATTTTTTTCTCAATCAAATATATCAAGAGGTCTTGGTCTAGTGTAATTATTTCTTTGTCTTTTATTAATGATCTTCCCCCTGTGAGATCGAGAACATAAATGACGTGTCTTTTGTGATTTTCGTTTTTTTATCCCAGGTATTAACTGTTGCGCTAAATTATGAACAGATTGTTTTCCCCGCGAGACTGCAACTTTTTTGGGGTTTTTACCACGTAAAAAGATATCTTCTGCTGCACGTATTCCTTGTTTGATTCCTTCTTCTTTTATAGCATTAAAACCAGATTTGACCAAGGGTTTAAGCAATGGAGTCACTGTTTTAAGTGCTGATCTAAATAGGGAACCTAATCCATACCCATACTGATGTTTTACGCCACGATAAACTGGCAGCATTTTTTGTCAATGTATCAGTTTAATTATTTCAAATATTTTTTATTTTTTCTGTCTGAAATGTAACTTGACGATTGTCTTACCAGTAATGAAATGAAACGATATGCCAGAATCCCCTGTTATTTGAATGTAAATAGTATCGAAATCAGATTTCGAAACGGGGATATAATGCGGTAATGTAATATCATGGTTGATATGTTGGGCTTCATAATTATTTTCAACTGATTCGGTTGGTTTGAACGGTAAAACACGAAGTATGGGAGCAAATGTATCACCCACTATAGTGTGTTCAGCAATATCTGAATAAACAAACAGATGGTTGTAGCCAGCATCAATGTTAGGAGTGTATTTAAATGCATTTAAAAATCTTCTACCCGGATAAATCACCTCCTGTTGAAATTCTGGCGATCCTCCCAGTTTTAAAAACAGCGATGAATGGAATTTGATTCCGGTTTTTGTAATATTTCTCATTGCAAGTTTCGGACGTTTGGATGAGGTTGAATAGCTAATAGACAGTAGCATTGAATTCTTTTGAAGGATACCCGATAGGTTATTTTGAACCAATTCATCGACCACCTCTATAATATGCTTTGGTGAAGTGTAACTACCCGGTGGAAAAGTAAACAGAATTGACCATTTTTCTGCTCTACCTTTATCGTCTCGCCTTAATACAGCTATCTGCATATTATCTCTTTTTTTATCTACCGCTGCTATTGCATTGTATAAACCGTTATCTGCAGTTATAATTTCGAACTTTGCTTCTTGTTCACTTACGTTTAAAAACTGAGAGGGAGTAATAAGTTGAACTAATGCAACTTCCCAATTTTCCCTATCAATATGAACTGTCTTTGGTAAATGAACTTTAAAACAGCACTGTGTGTTGTTCGGATAAAGGTTTATGGAACTATCGCTAGGTACAGTAACATAAAACGAATTCATTTTTTTAATATTTTATTTTTTACTGGCAATGAAATCAAGTCCTGGTTGTTTTTTGTTCTGTCTTTGTGAATTTTAACCCCGTAGATGGGAGAATATATCCGAGTGAACTACTTAACAGTATAAACCACAATTCACGATCCTGACTTTGAATACTTAAATGTACTATGGAGGTTGCAATAATTGCGTAAATGACTAATATCTGTGAAATATATGTAAACTGATTCTTTGGAACACGATTTCCACAGCAGCTGTAATTTTTAGTACTAACACTATCGACACTTTCTGTCGCGCACTCAATGTTTGACTGTGAATTCATCATAAATGTACTGTCTTTTTATAAGATTTTTTATCTATAAGATTTTTCCTTCAAAGACACCAAATGGGATTCTGGTATCCAACTTTGAAATTTTTTTGGATAGCCTTTCCAATTGACTTTTATTTCTTTGATTAATTTTTTGCCCTCACGCCTTGTACGTCTATCAAGAACTGAATCAATTTCATAGACTTCATCATCTTTTATTAATTGAAGTTCGTATTCATAATAAGTTCCCAAAATTTGTTCACCCTGTAAATCTTTTATTTTATAGGTGATAGGTGAAAATGTCTTGTTAACATGAGTGACTTCAAATATTTCTTGCGTGCAATTTGGTAAATAGCCCTTATCAAATGTACGTTTTGTTTTATTGATCCGAACACGATCTCCAATTTTGAATTTTGGCTTTTTCGTCATTGCGATTGTCGATAATCGAGGATACAGATTTTTCGAAACCTCTGCCTCATTTGATTTTGTTACCATTGCAGGAGATGTTTTAATACTTCTGTGAAAAGTATGATTGTAATTCTGAACTAAAGAATTCAATACGTCAATGTAACGTCTTGTTTTCTTGTTCGTAAAGTATTTCCACATTCTCGTTTTTAAAGTTCGTTGAAATCTTTCAACGAGGCTTGCTTTTGTCTCTGGATTTTCGGTGGTGAAAAAATGAATCTGACTCTTTTTCAAGTATTGTTGAAACAGTTTGTTTTTGAATTCCGAACCTTTATCTGTTTGAAGTGACAATGGTTTTCGTTTTGATTTCTGAACAATAGATTGAAATGCTCGAATCAAAGTTTTTCCCATTTTATTTGGAATAGGGATAACCCATGAAAATCTTGAAAACACGTCAATTACACAAAGTAAATATTTCTTGTTATCATTTTGTTTTGCTAAATGTTGCATGTCGGCCAAATCAGCTTGCCATTGATAATCTATACCACTTACAATAGTTTTTCGTCTTTTGAAACGTCGACGGATTGGTTTGTGTAAGGTATAGGTGGATTCACCTCGTAACCACTCTTGAACATCTTTGTATCTTATTCCTTTCAAAACAGATTTTGCAGCGTGATACAATTGCTTTATTCCAGTAAATGCGACAGTGCTTTTGGGATCATAAAACAACTTTCTTAACACGTAATCAAGTTTAGGCTTTACCAGGGCTCCCATGACTGAACCGTTTTACGACTAGGGGTCTTTTTTATAGATTTTGGTGGAGTTAACAACTCTTTAGTATAGAATTGTTTCAGTCTTTCTTTTTCTTCAGGTTTCATGTATGGAGTTTTCATCGTAGATTTTTTAACACTTTTTGCACCCGATTTCCTTGCACTTTTTTGTACACTTTTTGGCGTGTGAAATAAGTAATCGGATTCACCATGGGATTCTTCATCTTCGTTCAGTGACTTATCATAAGATTTATCATAAGTTTTATGCATCCACCTCCATCTACTTGAGTTGCCAATAACTTCTTGCGGAATATTACTTTCATGTAATGCCTTTGAAAAAGTTTTCCAGCCTTTGGGTTCAACACCTTTTCTTTGACGTATTGCATCATTGATAAGATCGATGATATTGGAACCTTGAACGCGTGCCCCTTTATATGACACAACTCCTTGTTCATCCCAAGTTAAATTTTTGTTATCTTTTATCATATTCAAAAGTAACTCGGCTTTTCTTTTCATG
This sequence comes from Hippopus hippopus, assembly GCA_946811185.2. Classification (NCBI taxonomy): domain Eukaryota; kingdom Metazoa; phylum Mollusca; class Bivalvia; order Cardiida; family Cardiidae; genus Hippopus; species Hippopus hippopus. The sequence goes on along the minus strand of OX328099.1, from coordinate 63,300,525 downwards.
GTTTTTGGTACACTTTGCAAAATTTGATCATGCAAGGTAACAGATGCTGATTTCTGTACACTATCATCACTTTTTGTCGTTGAAAGTAAATTGTTCAAAGTTGGCCTTGCTTTTTGAAGAGAATTTTGTAACTTAAACAAAGTTTCACCATACTTTTGAGTCTTTTCTGATTCTGATAAATCGGTGTTTTGTAAAATATGACCCATGTCCTGTTGAAGATGTGCTACATCTACAACTTGCGGGTTGGGTGGTAAACGAGGTCTTTGAGCTTGTTCGACTTTCCAACGTTTCATATTTTCTAAGGTTTGGTAAGGCACAATAACCATTTTTTTAACAGACATAATTTAAAAATTATGAAAATTACAAGGCCTTAAGAGCTCCTCCTATTCCTCCGATAACGGCTTTTCCTAACAATGGTAATAATGCAGGACCAAGCAAATGAAGAAATCCACCTTTTTGATTTAATATTTGTTTTTTATTTTTTACTGAGACTGATTTCGAAGCTAAACGTCTGAGTTGCTGCCTACTTGAATACAATTTCTTCTTCTGAGGTGATGATAAATGTACATTGCCTTTTAAAACATTATGACAGCATTCCGATATGCATTTTATCACTTCGGGTGACGAATCTTTTACAAGTTTTTTACGTGTTTTTGGTTTAGCCTGTATCATAGCCATAACCATTGAACCATGTTTTTTTATCAGAGGTGTTTTCTTCTTCATGTTGACTTGATCTCGATTTCGGATTAAATGATAATACAAGTTCCATGTCACTAACATTTATAGCTAATGTAATGTTTTTTGTAGACAAAATTTGTTGTTAAAATTTCTTAAGAAAACTGTGAATAGAGATCGTCGGCTAATGTAGTGGCGGTAGATATAGATGAATCCACGGGAACGGATCTTCCTTTCCCAAGGTAGAGCATCTTATTTTTGTCGTCAAGATTATATCTCCCTGTATCAAGGTTATGTTTCAGCATATCATAAACATTCGTTTATATTTTTTTAACCCTTTTTTATGTTTGGCTAATGTCTTTGGAGACCACGCGACGGAGGGGATATTTTGAAACGATAATTTTTTGCCTGGTAATATGAATCTTGAATACTTTCTTTCGTAATCCCGCAGTTTTTTTCTTATTCTTTCCTCTCTGGATTTCGGATACTGTTGATGTTCTGAAATGTTGCTTCCTACAGGCCTTCGTTTTCGGGTAGTAACAAATCTTTCATCAATCGTAATTGGAGCATGCTTCTTTGGTGATGATTTCTTCTTTTGAGATTTTTTCTTTGGTGGAGCACGCTTTCTCGGAGTACGCTTTTTCGGAGATTTCTTCTTTCTTGGAGATTTTTTTCTTTTTTGGAGACTTCTTCTTTTGCGGAGCACACTTCCGTGGAACACGTTTTCGAGTTTGTCTTTCAACTCCAAATTTTCTGATGGTTTTTGTTCCATCCCATCTCAGCAAACTTCTGATAATAACACCGCCTAGAAATCCACCCCCTCCAGGTTTTAAAATGATTTTACGTTTACTCTCCTCATATATGGTCGGATCTGCTAGCTGTTCAATATCTGCTCTATGTTTTGTCATGTACGTTATGGTTTGTTTTGGTAATTTGATTTTATTTTCGATGATGTTTTGCGCAGCCAATGTAAACCATTTTAAAATTTCTTTTAATCCTGCTTTTAACACAGCTTCTCTTTCATGTTTATCGGTTTGTTGACTTAAATTTTGCAAAGCAGCTAAAACCGAACTTGGTGTAGCTGGTAAGGCCATGTTTACTCACGAATGTGTATCATAAAAATGATTTATATTAAAAAATGTAATTCTCTTTTAAAGCAAGAACTTTTGCATAAAAAACTTTCTTAAAAGAAACTTTTTTAAGCAGAAGAATAAATAACAGGGCCTCTTTCATTACCTTGTGTATACCAACGGTAAAATATATCTGTTCGGAGTCTTAATTCTTTGTTTGTTTGTGAATGAAAATCTACGACTAGATAACCATGGTCCGACAATGTAGCATCTTCATAAGCAGCTACCAAATGTGGGGCTTGCATTTGCCGAGCTAGTGTTTTAATCTGATTCTTATCTCGTTCATTTCGAAATAAAATCATATATCTAGAATTAAGGCTAATGGTTCGACTCGATTTCGATTGCTGAAACATATTTTGCGTGATGTAAATCACACTTGCATTACGATGATGACCTTTTCTTGTAAACCAAAGTTTAATTTTTTCCTCATCTTTTTCACCCAACATGTCATCAAAGACGATTAAATGTGGAATGGATACATCACTGACAATTTCGTTTTCGTCGTCAGGAATCCCCTCCACGAATTTTATCAATTCAAATTGTGAATTAAACTTTTCCTGCATAACACTGTAGGCATGTTGCCATTCTTTGTAACACCAAACAACTCTTTCAGGAACGATGTTGAACAAGTCTTCTCGATAGTCAATTAATTTATGAACGAACTCTGTTTTTCCACACCCGCTCGGTCCTGTGATGAAAATATTACAAGGATGTTGAAATAATATGGATTGTACATCCATATTTTTTTACTTTACTCTTTAAAGGCTAATGATAAAATGATAACATCATTGAAAATGAAAGCATTTTTGTTGAACAGAACTGAACAATGAAACATTTTTTGCAATACAGCATAAAAAATTTTCTTGACAATGAAAAAATTCACAATGAAACATTTTTACAATACAGCATAAAAAAACATTTTCTTGACAATGAAAAAATTCACACTGAAATGTTTTTTCACAATGAATTATTCACGATGAATTATTTACAATACAGCATATAACAAATTTTTTACAATGCAAATTCGCAAATACCACGAGTTTCACATTTGTCTTCATATTCCGTAATGTCTTTGTGCAATTGCTCATAACCCAAAAACATTGTATATTCACTGTCCATATCGTTGAAATCTCGTAGTCCTATGAATGGAGAAACATGTCTATAAGCGTCTTTTGTTGAAAGAGCTGAATATACTACTTCTTCTGTAACATCTCTATCAAATAGAATATACCCTACCATGGTTTCCATTGATTCTCCGTAGGAATGAACAGATCCTTTTTTGTAGCGTAAGTAAAAGTCAAATAGAACTGATTTCATTTTCAGAACGTTAAGAAAGCTTTCTTCTGTTGTTCCTATGATAAAAAATGTCCATCGACTTGTGGATCGAAACAGCTTAATAATAACATTGTCTTTCAAACAGCTATCTGCTAAATAAGTTTTGAGAACGAGATCTATACCCGAATCGTCCACCATCATCGCAATAAAGTTGATTATAGCATACACTTTGTAGGACTTTCTCCTTTTGCAACCCACTTAAACAATTTTCCGATCCAAATTTTCACACAGAAAAATTTAATGTTAAGCTGTGTTCGTTCATCTAGCGTATGCTGTCGAACAAATTCTCCATAAATTTTTTCACGTAGTTCTATTGGTAACGGCAACATGATTGTTATTTTTGACCAATGGATAATATTTTTTCCCGACTTACTTTGACTAATCGCCACACAACAATGTGATATAGAATTATTTTCTCAAACTTTTATAACCATAGGGTACAGTGTCAGCACCATTTACAATAACTGTCTTGGTGTATACAGAGCGAAACGTTTTTGTTTGTGGTTCACTGGTAACCGTTCTATCTCTGTGTCTTTTAATTCTACAATCATACTGAATTTTGATTTCTATTGTGCGATCCAAAGCACATTTTGAATATGTATCGAAATTCACCACCTGCTTTGTATTGTAATCCAGAGTAATCCCCTTTACTTTACATTTGCTTATCTCTTCTCCATCTTTTGTTTTCATTTTGTAAGCATAATTCTTAGGCCCAAGCCCTCTGAATTGAGTAATTTTACAAGCAGGTTCTTCATCAGTCCATTTTCCTAGCCGGCTGTTAATAATGGGAGGGTTCCATAATTCAGGGTCATGAATGTACATACAACTATCTGTATCAAAATACAGAACTCTATCTTTTAACTTTTCAAGAACGCTGTACAATTCCAACCTTGCATAAGCTGTAACGTAAGACCCTACTACCACATTGGCTGTAGCGTGGGTATCAATATGTTCCAACTTTGATTCATAGTAAACAAGATGAATGGACAGTCCTCGTCAAAGATTTCTACATGCTTTACAATGAAATTGGGATTGGTGACTAATTCAAAATATTTAGACGGATCACTGATGTATTCCGTCTGGGACATTTTTTCACGCTGAGCTAATTTTCCCCAAAGACAGTTCAACATAATCTTAGCAAATGACCTTCTCCCAGGATTTTTTTGAATACAACTTGGATCAAGACGAACACCTTCCGCCTTCTCATATTCACAAATGAACTGATCTTTTTCTGAGTCTGATTGACACCAATCTTGATATCCACTGGCTTCTTGCTTAATTTTCAAGAAATTGTCCACATAATGTTTAAAGAACTGATCTGACACAGAATTGAAATGCCAAATTTCATACACTTGCAATAATCGATAACCACAGTCAAGAGCTTTGAATAATTCAAAAGTAACCGAAGTTCCGACCAAAGCCCTCTCTTCTTCACCATGGGTACAAATGCTTGAACTTTCTTCTGCACATTTCATACAGAGTGGAAACATCATTTTGTTGTTACAGTGAACTGGGAGAACGGGGTGAAACAAATCAGTTGGAGGCAAAACTTTGCATTTGATTAACCCCTCATATTGTTCATGTCAATATTCTCAGCAGACAAAATTTCTGGCTGACCTACAGGATAGGATTTGTGTTTACAAACATAAGGGTACAGAGAACAGATATCAATGTACTTGATTTCATTCTTGCTTTTTTCATCAACATCATAACCAATTTTTATTGCATTACATCTTCCCCCAGACAAACCATCCCTCGGATCGATAGGGTCCCAATGTGGATATAACTTTTCAATGAGTTTTTTGTACTTTTTATCCTTCATCTTAGCATCGAAATCGTGCTCCCAAATGTACACTACATTATAACCCATTTTTTCGATATCTGCTATACGTTCAAAAGTACGTTCGTACAATTCAGACATGGGTTCCCCATTAATAGGATTGATCTGTTTTCGATCTGTATAGCATACAGGACAACCATGATACAAATCCCCAAGAAATTCATAAACAGTGTTTGATTGACGGTGAAAACCATCTACACTATATCTCCCGATTTGAACTTCACCACCATTTTTTGCATGCTGGATATTAATACCTTTTTCCTGAGCTACGCTTTGAACCCAGCGTATCGCTTTCATAGAAAAGCGACGTCTGGATGAGTCTTTGCTTGAAATGATAGCTATTTGATTTTCTGGCAAATATTTGCTTCGCCAGACCTTGTTACAGGCGTCTGCAATGGTAATCGCCTCTAAAAATGGACAAATACCACCCTTTTCGATAAACAGCTTTCTGAATTCAGCACACCCTCGTCTAAGGATATCAACATCTGACCTACAGTACAATTCCATCTCCTTCTGAAAATTGAATTCCTCACCCTTTTGAACTTTGTCATTATACCAAACTATGAATTTTGACCTAGCCTCTTCAGACATTGAGTCGGGCTTGTAATAAGACATATCCAAGTAAGGGCCAATGTAACCCCAAAATTCATCTGTATTTGCCCAGTGAGGAAAGTAACCTTTTTTCATTTCTTGAAGACCAAATGTGGCTGGAAATTTTGCCAAACCAAAGCTCATGAAATTGAAAGAATCGATCAGACGCACACCATTCACTTCTAACTTCATAATATTGTTTCCATTCATGATCAATTTTGGAAGTTTTAACCCAACTTTGACAATATAGTCAAGAATGAACTGACCGTCATAACCTTTGAAATTATGGGCAATAGCCGTGACTCCTTTATGATGTTTTGAAAAGAGCCACTTGCAAAATTGACTCAAAGTTTCTTCACCTTGAAAAATAACTTCCCTACCCTCTTCAAATTCACTACATGTAGAACAATGAAAATCAAGTGATTTATCGATACAATCATCACATGATCTGTGTGCAATACAATAATTCGGGATGTGTACCCCCGTGTCTTGTTTGCATTCAAAATCAAAGAAAATGAACTGTGGTTTTTTGACTACAGAAGAACTCGTCTCGTCATTGCTGTCATGGTTCAACTTACTTTGGTAAGGCTGAATATAGCATCGATGAGAAAAGTTAACAATTCTCTTACAGATATGACACCTTTTCTTTCCATTGCAAACATGATTTTTCTTTCTGACAAGATATTGCACACCACATTTCGAACAGAGTTTCACTAATTCACAAATGGATTTCTTTTCTTTACCTTGAACAATTCTGTGATTTCCAAAGCATACAGCACTAAAAAATCGTCTACAGCAATAACTGCAAACATATTCTTTGAATTCTGATGGACATTTTCCTTTGCGGTAACAACCTTTGCAGATATTTGAACAAACATGACTTTCCCGCTGAGAGTAACCCACATCACAGAACTCACAATAATATGCACAACAAAAAAAAAACCTTCGATAGATTTGATGTAGTCATAATGGTTTTGATGAAAGTACAAATGTATGATCTTACTATTGGTTTTCACTTCTGGATGTTCAAATATCTTTCCCGTTTTGGAATGTTGATCATGAACTTTAATGACATAGCCTTTTTCATACAAGAATGCTTGAATTTTTTTGTATTCGTCAATTCCTACAGGTTGTGTTGGTGAAACTCCAGCTTCAATAAACAATTTCTCAGCTTCAGTCTTTTGAAGAGGGCGGTTTGAACGACGAATACGATCCCATTTCCTATTCCATTCTTCGTTGTTTTCACGTTTATTGTAGCAAATTCCCACAACAACGGCTCTTGCAAAACATAGTTGGTCATGATTGTCAATTTGAATAATGGATTTTTTCTTCTTGGCAAAAACCTTTGAATCTAATTCTGATACTTTGTATTTCTTTTTTCCGCTACCACATGGAGGTATTGTATGTGTAATGTCAAAGGTCATGAATCCGTCGTTTCAGACGAAATCTGTATTCGATTGTAAAACTCGTTCAATTTCATTCAGCATAGTTTCACCTTGCAGCTGTTCTGTAGTTAAAAAAGGAATATGGATCCCCATTTCCAACGAAGGATGATTGATGCTAATTCTAATCATGTCCGTCGGGTTAGCATTTAACTTTCGAATGATTTCATGGGTAACATCGTCAAATAATCCAAGTAGTCTCTGAGGTGATAATTCTTCAAATTTCTTAAAACTCACCGTCACCACATGTGATTCTGTTCTAAATTTTCTTGACTTCTTATTACCCCTTTCTGTTAAATCATATAGACTTTTCATGTCTAAGGTAGAGTTGATACTTTCATCGTCACTGTCACTTTCTTCTTTCAACGGTCTAGTTTTTTTCTTTTTTGTTGGTGGAAATACCTCATCGTCACTTTCGCTGTCTGAATAGGTTATTATTCTTTTTCTTTTACCCATCGTTTTAGCTCTGAGTGAAAAGACAATAATGCAGGAAGTGAGAAAAAACTAACAATTTATATAACCTCTCCGTTGCAACAGTGTATAAATAGAGACGACGGTTGTGAAAATCTAATCATTCTTCTGCTCAATCTCAGACAGTACAGTTGATAAAAGAATATGAGCGAGTTCAAGCTGCAAAATACATCACCACTTAGAAAGAGGGTGCATCTGTATGTTAATCCATACACCCACGATTATGAGGTCAGCAATATTCCATCAAAGTATCATGTTAAACATATCGGAAACTACGTGGGATCATTTTTATCCCACCAACATTTAGAAGAAAAAGATGTTTACCGTACTACCAGATACAGAGTTTTGGATCAAGCGACGGTCGACAAACGATATGGGGTGAATGGCGAGAGAACAAATATTTGTTTTACATGCAACGAAGCAGGACATTGGGCCAAAGAATGTCCAAAAAAAGAAAATCAGACAGGAACAATTGTTTTTGTCTACGTGAATCCACACAGTCATGACATTGAAATTTCACCATCGTTTTACAACGGTGTCAGTCTCCAACATATGAAATTCGTCGGGACACTAAATTCATTCTGCAGTGAAAATACATGGAAAAAAAGTTCACCACAAGCTACATCATCCATTGAAACTCAGACCGTAGACATACAGTCCGACACAACGGATATCAGCGATTCAGAAATCTGTAAAACAGCAGATGATTTAGAGTCAATATGAAAAAATCTGCACAAACAAAATCTCATAGATTCCACAAAAAACGAATTTTCTGCAGAACCGGGTTGTTCGTACGGAGAGGAAAAACAGCAAAACAACGAAAAGAAGAAAAAACGAGTAACAAAGAACTGTTTCTTTTGCAAATCAACAAAACACGAGGATACAATCTGCCCACATATGGTATTAAAAACCAATGAAAGGGGAAGAAAACGTAAAACCAAATGTGAATCTGACATTCCGAAGAAAAAAAGAAAACATACTGAGTGAAAAAAGATTTCAACACAATATTGAATTTAAACAAAAAAGACTGACTTGATTTTTTTCATTCATTTTTTGTCTTTACAGTTCATTCAATTTTTGTCTTTACAGTTCATGACTTGATTTTTTCATTGTACATAAGTTCTTTTGAAAATAAAAAACATAAAATAATTACTTCTTACTTTTGACTTTTTCTAGTTTTAACTTTTTACTTTTGACAATTTTGAAGAAAGAAAGATCTTTTCTTGGAGATGGTTAGCCCTGAAAAGGGCTTTTTTAAAGGATTCAACAATAACATCAAGCTCTACGGCTCTTCTACCTGATCCACTGGGGTGATTTCACACCCACAGTATTCACAGCAAACCGCTGAGCCTTCATCATCATCGTAAAATCCTTCATCTGGATCTGGACAGTTATGTTTCTGCCCAAGATACTCCAGGATAGCGAAACATTTCCCACACTCTATATGACACCTGCTTGCGCAGTGAGGGCAAACAAGAATTCGAACCATCCTGAGCAAATATGTTTTTTATGTAAAAAGATTGTCTTTTTATAGCTTTACAGGAGGATTGATCTGCTTGACTCATGACGTCATTTTCTCCTATGTTTTTCCCGCGTTGGCGTTTCATGCTGTTTTTCACCACTCCTAATTCAGTGTCACGCAGTACAATCCTGGTGTTTCCCGCCAGGTCCGCGCTCTTAAATTTTCAATCCTCTGTAAACGTATAAAACCCAGCGTTATTTCCATACATTCATCATTTCTTCGACTCTCAGCTAACGATCACTTCGAAAGCAGTATCAATATTGGGAAGCAGTATCAATATTCGGAAGCAGTTTCAATATGGAGCACAACTTAGATGAATTCAACTTGGACGATTTCCTACCAGTGGAAAACAATGGAGACGTTCTTTCATCAGTTATAAATTCGACAATCATCAATCCGTCGCCGGTGTTAAATTCAACAATCATCAATCCGTCGACGGTGTTGGACAACATTTATGAAGAGATGAAACAGTTAAATTCAAAACAAGATTCCATGATGACTCAGATCTTAGAACAACTGGAGACTTTAAACAATCATTTGGAGGATATTAAAACTTTAAACACAAACACCGAACAGCTCAGTAAAAATATCGAGACACTACGCCAACAGAGTCAGCGCATTTCACCAGTTCCTGTGAAGATCCCTGTGGAGTTTGACTTTGATAAAACCAATCTTCACAAGTTAGTGGACTCTATCGTAGCTGTTGTGAAGAAAAATCAGCCAAAGGAAAAACAACCAAGAACAACAAACGTAAGAAAAACAACAAAACGGAAATCAGAGGAAGACGATACCCATCTCCACAAGAAACAGCGAGTTGATCAAAAGAGATCTACACCGATAATGACAGGCCAGGGCAAATACGGGAAAAACATTGATAATCTCAATGACTTCATAATCCCAAAAAAGCCAAAGAAAAGCTGTCGGTAGAGAAAAAACACAACCTCCAAAACAGCCCTTTTCAGGGTTAACCCAACAGTCCTTTTCAGGACTAACCATTTACCACGAAAGTTCTATCTTTCTTCAAAATTGTCAATCTTCTTTTCTCTCAGAAGAGTTACATTCCAAAGAGTAAAAACTCAGAAAAAAAGTCTAAGTCCAACTCAGTGCTCAGGCTTTTAGAGAGAAATCATCCATAGGTGAAGAAAAAACTAAGTCCAACTCAGTGATATAGGGACAAATTCCCCTCAGGGTAGGCAACCTGGGCGCTGTAGGGTAGGTAGCCTGGGGCTCTACAGGGTAGGTAGCGTGGGACGCGGCGGTTCGGCCGCGTCCCTACGCTACCTACCAATACTACTACCGCACAATGCTGCCTTTCAACGACCCTGGGAAAGAAGCCTTTCGAAAACATTGCGGGAAAAGGAGAAAATGCCGGAAACCAGCATTTTCTCCTTTTCACACAATGTTTTCTATCCTTTCAAACCGAAAAATTGCACCATTTGAGCCACACTTAACTTGTCGTCTGCAAATGCTTTCCATTTGGACAAGGCTTAAATTTTGTCGTCTGGTAAAGGGTTAATACATGTTGCTCGCTTGGCAGAGGTGGCAACTGGGACAGATTTTTACAGTAACAACGTGTACTGCTCTCCTACGGTCAGTGGCTTGCTAAATATCCTTGAACGAATATCTATTTCAAATATTGAGAGAGAGAGAGAGAGAGAGAGAGAGAGAGAGAGAGAGATAGATGAGAGAGAGAGAGAGAGAGAGAGAGAGAGAGAGAGAGAGAGAGAGAGAGAGAGCCGATCAGAAATAACCTGAAACCCTTCCAGAATATCGATACATTTTTGTCTTCCAAAATCAATGTTCTTATGCCATCAAAACATAAAAGTACAAATATTAAACTTTATATAATATACATGCATGTTTACGAGGGCTGTTAGGAAAGTCCGCAAAAAATTGAACCATAACAAATATAATAAGAAAAAACAAGGATTTTCCATACAGCCTTCGTATGTTAAAAACCGTCAGAAAACAAGCCATCAAGCCATTTCTTTAGAAAATCTTGAAAAGTAGATGAGTAATTTTTTAGACACTGTCATTCAAAATCAGACTGCAGACTCAGTATTGTCAACTTTGTGATCGCCTCTGAGCGATATCGTGCGATGATGCGCTTAAAATGCCAAAGACAATAAAAATGTACATAAACTCACTTCAGTTTGGTTGCGCTTGCTTGCTAACCAACAACGGCAGCGGGCCAAATAAGAGGCGGGAAATTAAGTACGTATGAGTACAATGTCGAATCCGATGTCAGAAGGGAATAAGAATCAATGATGATCCCTAACACTTTTGCTCTTAGATGCAACTCATTGCATTTTTTGCGGACAGTGTAGTTCCAAGAATAAACTGCACAGCATGTGCATTCTGATCTTGAATCTACAGTCTCCATTATTGAGAGATTATCAGACAGGTTACACATTGGCAATGATGCAGTTCAGAATTACACGGTTACCTGTACCGTATTAACTCATTGATTACCTCGTGAAACAAAAATGCAGTGAGCGGCTTTAGAAAAATCCTTGTTGCTTATTGACAACTTTTGTGGGTTAAAGTTTAAAAGCCGAATAAGCTCAAAACTTTTATGGCAAAAGGATTTACTACTCATACCGATCAGTTTCTCCTTTCGCCATGTTGTTTTCATAAAACGGTCGATAAAATGCGAATGGATGAATGGGTGCAGGTGAAAACAGTTCAGACCTTGCTGCAAGACAGTGTCATTTTTACAACTCTGAGGGAGATCTAGACTAGAAGACTTTTGAAGACAATATGACAAATGGTGAACATTCTCGTTTTGAGAAATTCCACGATAACTTGAGCCATGTTCTGTAAAAAAAAAGGAGGGTTCCATCATCTTTCTGATGCATTATACCACGCAAGTTGTTGCATCATAGTTGTACATTTAGTCTGAAAACGTTTTGTATCATGAGGTAAAATTATCCTTTAGTATACTGAAAATATACCTATCATGTAAAAGGTTTCGATTCCGGTCAGCCTGCGCATTTCGACCTGAGTCGAAACCTGTTGTAGATGCATAAAACTACCTTTTCACAAAGCATTGCTAATTTCTTTATTGCCTGTCACTTGTGTGAAAAGTGCTTTTATGCTGCTTTTAAAAGCATTTCAGTCACATTATGCTCACTTATTAAACGCTTTCCTTTGTTTCACATTTTTCACCAGAGCTAGGCTTTGGTTTTGCATTGCGTTGCCCAAGTTACTAGAGCGGGAATCGAACAATCACTTCTTGATTAGGCCTACTGCGCGTTATGGAATACATGTATTTTCATTGTCTTTACATCTATGTGTAGGTACTTTTCAATTTCCTTTTTCAAGATTAACCATGAACCCTCTTTATGACAACATCACAATATTAATTGTTTGCAATACGGTGCTCCTATGAAGCTTTTTATTATCATTTTGAACTTCTGGGAGATAGACAAAATAGGCCTATGCATGAAAAAGATGTATACTATATGTAGTATTCTATTTTTTAACCTATTGGGCACATAGATCTACTTGGAGAAATGGATATCATTGTTTCAATTCCGCTAGATACAAGTACAGTATATGAAATGGATATAACGGCAGCATTTCAAGTGGTGACAAAATATCCGAATTCAACCTGTTAATTGTGAAATGAATAGTTTGCGCCAAATGTGAAATGGACATTATATTTTCAAAAAAGCCGAATATAGTAATTGGATAGCATGTGTCCAATCGGTGAGAAATATACTCCAATTTAAGGGTGTAGCAAATTAAATTTATAGAGTGTATTTTCAAAGGCAACAAATATATTGATTGATTGAATGGTGTTTTACGCCACTTTCAACATTTTTTTTTCAGTCATATCACGGCGATAGCTAATATATTCATGTTTGCTGGGTTTTACCAGTACTGGGCTAGGGCTCTGAAGTGTCTTGCCCAAGGACAGGCCCACGAAAAGCCCAGTGGGACCAGTGCAGCTCGAGCTCGAGGCCTCCAGGTTACGAGTCCAACACTGTACCACTGAGCCACGCAGGACCCCTGTAAAATATATAGGTCCAATTACAATTATGAAATGGATATTATATTTCCAGGTGGAGGAAAAGATATTGCTATGTTCCAATTCAAAAACCTAAAAAAGATGTATGGAGGTTACGGTTTCAATCGATTAAAAAGGTTGAACATACATTTTAACAGCACCGTTTAGAATATCTCATAGTATAGACCCAAGACCAGACCTCAGGTTACGTGTAATCTGATTACAATCTCACAAGAACGACTTAGATCGGCTTTGGTACAGAGATGGCTAACGAGTTTCATCAGCAGTCATAAAGAGGGTTCACTATGTTTGAGCCATGCTCTCTGAATGGGGGGTGGGGTTTAATGCATCTGCAAAAAGTAACAGGCTGACCTGTGTCGAAACTTTGTGCTTTTGGTATATTTACTGCATATCCAAGAACCATTCTACCTCATTATTTAGTTGGTTGTTAGACATAATGGATGGATTTTACGGATCCATAACTATATGTATGAGATGACTTACTTAGTATAATGCATCACGGGGTTGCATTAAACCCTCTTTAACAAGAGCGTGTCTCATTTGGAATTACATTTCTCACTGAAACGGCTTTGTCGAGAGTTGGGATGGGGCTGGCATTTCACTGGAGCAACAGATAAAGGGAGAGTAATCTTACCAATTGAAAATTAATGCCTTGAAATTTTCTGAAACTCATCGCCTACCGAAGGTGATAGTAAGAGCTTTTGCGGACGGCGTACATCAAGATCAGACCGCGCATAACGAGCAGTCAGATTTTGGATCCACATTGTCCTCTGCTTTGTTCTGTGTTACGAGTAAAAAGTATCTCTATTTCGCAGTAAAATCGGCAGTGAGATAATGAACTTTTTTTCGGCGCCAAATAAACAAATTAAGTAATTTTTGACCGCCGAAAATAATGCAGACGTATCACAATTTTGATTTTAGAATAGTTACAATAGTTTTAGAAATCCGATTACCCAATTTATCTGTACCTCTGTGAATTTAAAGCATGCAGCGAAGAATCTTGTGTAATCAGGAGATCGTCGGATGGTTTTCTTATGCACTTTGACTTTAAGTTATACATCGTTCATCTAAAGTATCGTAAAACAGAAATGTATCACGCCTTTCTCAGCAATAGGCGAAAACAGGAGCGGCTTAAATTGCGGACAGCATAGAACAAGATCAGACTGCACAGGATGTGAAGTCTGATCTTGGATCTAGAGCGATTACTTCCTTAGTCAAGCCCAGAAGCTAGATATCTTTCTGGGTTTCAGTGGATTGTAATTTAAGCCGTCGAAAGAAGTCGAGTTTGGCAGATTAAATATGTGTTATTTTCAAAATCCAAAAATGCGAAGCGAGAAAGGATCAATACAGGCCGACCTCATCAACAGAGTTGAAAGATAGTGCTAGTGATTCGACACGACACTATACTTTTGTAACAAGACAAATTTATGATGCATGGCATCATAGAAGCCGCAATCTTTTGTTGGACAATTTCAGAAATACTGACTTTCTAGAAAAAATGTGATGACATTTTTGTATCTGTTCCCCCCCCCACACACACACACACACAAACGGAAGATCATGACACTAAAATGCAGGGGGAAAAAAAGGCAGAAGTTACGAGAGGAATCTTAAATAATCTTGTACCATTATTATCATCATAATCATCATTATCATTTAAAGTGACAATGCGTATGTGAGAAAGCATGTCAAAGCATTGGAATTTTCAAATTTCTATTCAAAGTTTGAAAATGCAGAAATTGCGCATTCAAGTACAGCATTTTTCATTACTAAACAGGGGTGCGGAAATCCTACGTCCGACTCGTCCGACTCGGGTAAATTTGACGTCGGACAAGTGGCTTTTTGCAATCTACTCGTCCGCGGACAAGTAGAAAATGAGGAGGAAATTGAAAATAAAGATCTGTATTATATAACATTATCCTTGTGAAATAGAAATGTTCTCTCTGTCTCACTTCATAAACAACAACAGTTTTAAATTAAATTATGATAAACTGTTCCCTGATATCTGGAATCAAAAACAAGCGTGGCTGACTCTGATTTTATGGGCTACGCAGGCTTTTTATGATTTTGATTGCGCTGCAGTACGGCCGAAATGTTGTGGTTTCTTCGCGCCATTTGGTTTGTTTAATGGAGGCAACCATAACCGAACCGAGTCATTTTTTGCGCATTATAACACCGCACGTAGACTTGACGCGGTTGTCATTTCCCTATCATTCAATATTAAATTCTTTTTTGTCGTTCACAAAAACTTACAGCTGACAAAAGAAGTTGTCTTAATTTAACACTGAAACACATTCTTACTCAGTTGCAGTAAACGTATTTGAAAGAAAACCAAACACGCTGTCTCCAAGTAAAACATGTCAAGAACCGGGAACATTACAAAAATTTTGTTAAAAGGGCTGTAGACGATAAAGGCCAGCGCAGCCTTTTTACTTTCGGCGTAAAACGTTCAAATTCTTTGCAGATCGATCTGCAGGTAATCAAATTTCCGCATACCGAGCCTCAATCTGAAGTGCCAGGTCTGTCGGACATCGCCGATCTTCCATTGTCTGAAAAGTAGACAATTATTATCACTACACATGATGCAAACTCTACATCTCCAGAAACAATAACCAAGCCTAGCATTTTACTTCCACGGGTAATGATTCCCTTGTATCATATGATGGCTGGTAAGCAGTTCTGCTGAAGTATTGACTCTGGCATCCATAAGTGTACCGCAAAAGTGTTAAAAAGGGCTGTAAGTGCAAACACTGAGATATTTAGCCATGGTTTGAGCAGTTATAGTGTAACTGTTGAATCTTTTTCAATTATTAAATTGTTGCACCTTTCTATCTACTGTATGTATGTACAGTGCCATTGATTTGTTTTATTGATGTACTTTGAAAGTCAGTCTGCTTTTTCCCAATTTGGCCAAAATCACGCTTGAATATCCCAAAATGAAAGGCTAAGGCCCCTTCTTAATTTTTGGAAAAAAAAGCCCCGTAAAGGTTTGCTTGATTTATTTTCATCATTATTATTAAAAACATAAGCAAAGCAAATTTAAATGGTTAAAAGAACAGCATTATCTACAAACTACGGTACATTCAGTTAGGTCTTTGTGTGCCATTTAAAATTGTTTTGTTTTGGACAAGTAAGCTTCTCTGACGGACAAGTATATTTTTTAGATTTACTTGTCCATGGACAAGTAGATAATTTCAAGATTTCCACACCCCTGCTAAATGATTTTAAAAAGCAAACTTCTGTAGGGGCATCAAAGGCGACACTGCAGAATTATGTAGGTTAGTAATTATTCAAAGTGATATTCAGATCGTTATTTACGTAGATCTACATGTATTTACAATTTTTTAGTGATATTTTGTTTGTGTTTCATTTTTTACAAAAAGAAAAAAAAAAAAGAAAAAAATATTCAACAACTTTCATCTAAAACATTATCATTTTGCTTGTCAAAAAGAATCTTAGCCTGCTTGTAACAAAGTGAATCTTTACATTTCTACACCAGAATTAGAGACTTTTGCATAGTATCTCCAAAATTCTTCTGGTCATAGCCTTCACAGTTGAAGCAAACCACTAAAAAAACAAAATTATTTTCTTAAGTCTTTAAGGATCTGGATCTATTTCAACAACAACATAGTAACTATTACTATATATATATATCGTTTAATAAAAATTAGTTTGAACCATTTTCTGCATATGTCTTGTACAAACCTATAAAACTTCTAATGTAAACTTCAAGGGCCATTCCAAAGCCTTGACCAGCAGGGACGTAAAAAGTTGTATATGCACATTGATAGGTTTGGTAATAACTCTATCCTTTCAACTACACCGAATGAAATTAATATACTGAGTAAGGAAAATGAAACAAGAAATTTTTACGTTTACAATATCTTATAAAATATATAAAAAAAAAAAAGAAAAATTACACAGGCTTATGTACTGTCTGATCTTGATCTATTTCTGTCATTTTCGGACAGTTTCAACCCTTAGAGCACTATGCACCACTTTGGTATTTTTTGTGGACAACGTACATCACGATCCATACATTTTTCACGGGTATTGTAGATCAGGACCATACTGTACAGAACTTACAGTCTGATCATAACAGCTTCGACACACAATACATTAAATGCTAAATTTTACAGAGCTCATATGGTAGATCGTCCATGTTACAAAATTCCACTAGGCTAAAGTGTCGACGAAGGGAAGAAAAAGGGTTATCTTTTCGCAAGCATTCTATAAATAGCTGATGTAGATTGCTCTTTGTTATATTGACCAGCCCGCATAGCTCAATAGGTAGAGCGGAGGACTCGTGAACGTGCTGTTTCGAGTCACTTGAGGGTGTGGGTTCGATCCCCACGGCTGGCCATCTAAAATTACTAATAGTCTTTCGGATGAGACGTTAAACCGAGGTCCCGTGTGACGGTGCTCTACACCGAACACGTAAAAGAACCAGGCGTAACTTAGGATGGGTTTCGTCCTGTATCTGCACTATCCCCCGTAACAATACTAACAGCCTTCAGGGGGCGTCGCCCATATGGGCAACCGTGGCGACGATAAATAAACGCAAATTCAATCAATCTTTGTTATACGATTAACTTGGTGGGGAGGTAACCAGTCTATGAATTAATCAACGGTTAACCGCCCTATTATCTTCACAGATTAAAACTGGACGAAACACTTGTACATAAAACTGCTTCTGATTATCATATTCTAAGATGCTGTCCATCTCATAATTATCATTAGTTTGTTTTGCAAAAAAGTAGACAAATGCGAAAACGGTTTAGATGTGGGAGAGCCTATGATAAACGGAAAGCATTATAATTCCGTTTGGGAACAAGGAAGGAATCCTTTAAGTTGGAAAAGTTCGAGGGACTAGCCAATAAAAGGAAGTTTATTTTTCTGTATTTTCATTGTTATTTGAGAATGAAGTTATATTGCAGTAAAGCCAGACTTGATGTTCATGTAGGTCTGATTGAATATTTGAGAAAGAGTCACGTGGAGTAATTTTATAACACTAACACGACATTATTAGGAAATTTCAAAAATAATAACCAATCGAATAATTACCGATCATCTACATTTAGGTACATTCCTACTGGAAGCCGCTTTCAAGCGGCTTCCAATAACAGCTGGTGGGTCTTGTTACTTTCTTTGGGGAGTGGAGGGGGGGGAGGGAATATGAAGAGTATTTTCGAAGACTTTGTTTTCCTGTAAAGTATTCTATAAGATTAAAAGGGTGCCAAAACACATTACATGTAACATTTACTTAAGGAGTGGGAGAAGATTGTGTTAAAAAGTTTATTAACAGAAGAAAGTATCGATAAAATGAAGACTCGAACTGGCTGTTTTTCCTTTCCCTATTATGCAAAAGCTATAAATTCACATCCTTCTCAGAAACTACAGGTATGACTAATAATATATGTTGTTTTAAAGCAACACTCGCTCATTGCTGACTTACCCCTGAAAATCAGTTATGATTATTACTGAATTGGCATATCGTATTCGAAATAAGACTGCGTAAATTTTAGATCAGACTGCACCTTTTGTGCAGTCTGATAATCAATTATGATTATCATTGAATCGGCATATCGTATTCGAAATTAGACTGTGTAAATTTTTACCAGACTGCAGCTTTTGTGCAGTCTGATCTATAAAACTCAGTTTCTTTCAGAGCAGAGAGAAAGAGAGAGATGGAGAGAGGAGGTAGGGAGGGCGGGAGGAAAGAGAGTCTTCTCCAGTTTTTCCATAACCATAAACTCTTTACCAATGAACTGGACAACAAAATTTAGGACTAGCCACTATCAAAAGCATTTGCAGACGACAAATAAATGTTGCTCAAATGGTGGGATTCTTCGTTGAAAAAGCAGAAAACATAGTGGAAGAAGGAGAAAATGCTGGTTACCAGCATTTTCTCCTTTCCCCACAATGTTTCCAAAAGCCTTCTTCCTACGAAACCGTTAAAAGCTGGTATTGTTTTGTAAAGGGTATAATTTCCTGTGAACATGTTTATTTCAAAGACTTCCTAGGCTTCCAAAATCTTTGACGAATAACTTTGACAGCAACACAACACTCCCTTTCTGTCATAGAAGTGTGCCTATTTATAAACTTGTATATTTCATTAGTCTGAAACCATACATGTATATGATTTTTCAACACAATCTTTTGCTTATCGATTTTATTACTGTCGTATCTGAATTGAAACCTAGAGGTTCAGGGTTCGACCCCCACTCGGGATGCTTGATTTTTCGATATAGTGTCCCTCGGCAAGATACATCAGAGCCCTGGCCACGGTCTGGTGAACAATGGGACACGTGAATAAAAGGGCTGTGTGCTATTATGTGACTGAACTTTTAATCTTTACAAAACAACAAAATTTGACCTCATTGAAATTGAAACCATTCGGTGACGAAAAATGATCAGTGGTGATATTGGCCTATGAGAGACTCTTGAAAACATCGTTAGGAAAGAGGGAAATGCTGGTTACCAGCATTTTCTTCTTTCCCCGCAAGGTTTTCAAAATTCAATTTCTTGAGGATCATTAAACAAAGGATTGTTTGATAGAAGGTCTAATTGGGTACACCACTATGCAACCAATTCGACACCTGCTGAAGTAAGTAGGCCTATATACGGCGTTGAGTGAAATTTACCTGAAAGGAAAAAGACCGGGTTAATGAACGATGATCGAAGTCGATCGTTGAAAAAAAAAGAGAAGCACATAAAAATGTAGGTTTGACCAGGGATCCTATATGTACAGTGTGTATATACGATCCCTGGTTTGACAATGTCTGAAAGAACTTAAAGAGGACAAAAGCTGATATTACATACCCATTATTTTGATGTTTTCCGGGCATTTGAGAAAACCAGTGACTTAAACATACTTCTGCATTTCAATTCGAAGTAATAATTTATCACTTTTTGTTTAAAAACCAAATATAGGTTGTAGAAACAAATTGACACACACGCCCATTAACGAAAGGCAGCACATGCAAGAATCAATTGACGTCCATTATCTTGAGAGTGTCTTTCGTTTTAATGTCTGTATCATTCCACATCAACTGTTTCCTACTTGCAATGATTTTTCTCACAGAAGTTTCATTTATACAAGTTTTTGAAATCACACAACACAAAAGTTGAAAGTCAAATATTTAACAAAATTCCGTGGTAAGTTTGGCATTTATTTTCCATTTCGAATCAAATTAAACCTCATCACTTCCTTAACATCAAAAACATATGAGCCATGCTCTGGCAAAAGGGGGCTTAATGCATCTCCGTAATACATCACACCGAGCAAACCATTTCATACTTATGGATCCATAACAGCCACCTTTTTTATTAATCGACTAAATCATGAGGTAGACTGGTCCTTAGACATACAGAAAATTGACCAATAGCGAAAAGTTTCGGCCCAGGTCAGTTTCGGACTGCGCAGGCTGACCTGGGTCGATACTTTTCGCAGATGCATTAAGCCCCCTTTTCACAGAGCACGGCTCATATCTATGAGACACGTCTCTCAGTGTCAGCTGCAAGTATTCAGTCTGGTATGTTTCCTTCACAATGAATGTTAAAAATCACACTGAAATCCATGGTAACATCTTTTTCCTAGATTGTTTGCTGCAGACGACGGAATTCTAACACGCATGCCTGGTGCGCATACAAAGTGTTCCGAAGTGCTGATTGATTGAATTTACGTTTGTTTATCGTCGCCACCGGTTGCCCATACGGGCGACGCCCCCTGAAGGCTGTTAGTATTGTTACGGGGGATAGTGCAGATAAAGGACGAAACCCATCTTAAGTTACGCCTGGTTCTTTTACGTGCTCGGTGTATAGCACCGTCACACGGGACCTCGGTTTAACGTCTCATCCGAAAGACTATTAGTAATTTTAGATGGCCAGCCGTGGGGATCGAACCCACACCCTCAAGTGACTCGAAACAGCACGTTCACGAGTCCTCCGCTCTACCTATTGAGCTATGCGGGCTGGTCTTCCGAAGTGCTACTGATATTTTCCTTATCGTACGTTTCATTTTCTTTCAGCCTGCATACAAAGATATATCTATCCCACCCTCTTTATCAAATTTTCATCGAACGAAAGTACCATAATCCTGTGCTTGAAAAAGAAATGCGTTTACCAAAACACAGCATTACACTTTGAATTCACATGTTCCAGGTATTCATGGACACTTGCAAGCTTTTAACTTTAAAAATCCTTTTTTAACTTGAAAAAAAAAACCACTGGACTCAAGTCGATTAAAGAAAGAACGCTGTCGTCACTCTTCTGCGCATGTTAGAGAAATTTCGGAACTCTTTGCTCTTGTACCTAGTGGTCTTTTAATGGTATTTTTAGTAATGTCATGTTTATTTCATTATATTTTTAATATCACTGCTGGTTTTCAGTTGCCCCCCCCCCCCTTTTCCTTTCATTTAATGTTCAAAGGGAAATAACTCGAATAACTCGTATATAAATTTCTTGGAGGAGACACGCAGTGGCGTCCCGTAAAAGCTATTCGAGTACATTATTACCCACATTTTAACATTTATACTACCTAGTTTTCTGGTGCATTCTGTTTATGATTTTGCGGAACATCAATAAACTATTATCAAATTAGCGCTATAACCTATAAAAACGATGGAATAATGATGATGACGCTCCTAAATTCTGCACGCGGTTAACAAACCTTTGTTTCTCCCTTTCTCCAGCCTTTCAACTGTCAAAGAGAAACAATCCTTACGAGACAAATGTACAGTAGACTCCCTTACAAACGATTATGAATATTTTGACTTTTACATCACTATACGACACCGAATGTCCTACGTCATTAATGAGCCATGCTCCGTGAAAAGGGGTGTTAATGCATCTGCGAAAAATATCGACCCAGGTCAGCCTGCGTAGTCCGCGCAGGCTGACCTGGGCCGAAACTTTTCGCTAAGGGTCAATTTTCTGTATGTCCAAGGACCAGTCTACCTCATGATTCAGTGGTTTGTTAATTAAAAAGTGGCTATTATGGATCCATAAGTATGTGATAGCTTGCTTGGTTCCATGGATCGCGGAGATGCATTAAGCCCCCTTTTGCGACAGCATGGCTCATTTGTTTTGTCGCACATTCAGTTAACCATTGTGAAATTATGGAATTATGTAAACAATGATGCTTTACCTGTGCTTATTATGTAATTCGTGAATAATGCAATGGCTGTGTAGTATTTGCTTTAATACTTTTATCGTAGGCAGAAAGTATTGTTTGAATCTGTTTACGACGTTTTCAACAGTAACTCACTGAAGATGGCTCACTTTTTCATACCTTTGTCATGTTTCCTCGATACTAGATTGAAACTCTGCTGTACCTTGCCAAAGGAAACTTGCACATCAACAATTCCCTCAGAAGAAATCTTTAAAATGATGATGATGATGACACTAATAATGGTTTTGCTGCTATTGATAATGATGATGGTGGTGGTTGTTAGTGTAATTGATGATGATAAAGATGATGACGACGACGACGGCGTTCATCATCATCATCATCAAAATCATCGCTGAAATAAATGAAGACTGTGATGATGATAGCATACAATATTACCACTTCTTAAGTTTAACGCCAAATCAGAATCTGAACGTAAAAAAAAATCATAGGTTACTGCAGAATTTGTAATAAAGACTTACTTCTTAGACCATTAAAAAAACCTTAATGGATCGACCACAAAACAGAACAAAAAAAAAATGTTCATCGGGAGGACGGGTTAGTTCGATTTTTTTTTTTGCTATATATTAATAGATATCCGAAGTATTTGAACTCTTTGTCTATATTTAAGAGGAAAACCATACTTTTTGTAAATGAAACAAAGTTATGCCGGTGCTTTTCGGTTAATCCAAACTTTCCCGTAGATTTCGTTTATTCTGTTGACCGAAATGAATTTACTCTAGTACCCTGCTTTGCACGTCTTTTCTTTGGTAACAGTATGACTGAAAGCGGTACCAGCGCACTGAGAAAACGTGAGGATACTTAGGCCAGGGTTGCTTGTAAGTATTTAATTGAACCAATACACTGTACCATGATAGATCATAGTGTCTAACTTGATTTATTTTCAATAAATCAGTCATCAACTTGATAATAATGTAGTCTGTAGCACAAGTCGTCACATTTTCATTGGATACTCCAATGTGCTATTAATCGGACGGCAATAAACTTCGGATATATTCTTTTCTTAGGGAGGAAAACCCTTTGTCTTTCTTTTAAAGCGTGTTGTGCGCTTCGTTAACGAGGACACATATCGCTTTATCATAGTAACGAATTTAGATCTTTTTAATATGTATGATTGAAGCACCTCCTGATTTTTCCACAAAGATAACACGGATGCCAGAAAATTCGGACCCAAGAAGATTCGGCCCGAGGTCGACCAGCGATTTTCATGAAGATACGGCCCCAAAGTAGAGTACATTTGCCCACGAGGTTTAGAAGATTCGGCCCAAGTTGTTTTATTGAATTTTCGGTGAATTTTTTACACAAATGTGTTTTTTTTTCAAGGTACATGTAAAAATAGGGTACTTTCATTACCAGATCTAGCTTGTACCAACTTCGTTTTTCTTTTTGGACTGATTTTTTGTTTTTCAACATGTAAAATACCATACTTTCATTGCCAGATTGATAAAAACCAGATCATATCCCAGATGGCCCAGAGTTTAAATATTTGTCATGTAGTATCACCATGTGGACCTCTATGAAGTTTGTTCAAGTGATGCCCTTGGCGTAATGAATTAACCCGCTGTAATGTGCCCTATTTCAGAAATAACTGATTTGCGGTGCCATTGTTGTTATGCATCAATATTTTCTTGTCGTTATCTTTTATAGCAGCAACATTGACAAGGTTAATCGTTGACAATAGTGGTGGGCCGATAATCGACAATAGTCGAAAGTCAGTTGGTTTGGGCTTCCAATTGCGATAACTGATTGAGAAATCCTGGAATCCATTGTGGTCGGTACGCGAACTCACTCGGTCCCGAAACGTGAATGCTGGTTTTTAGCGCTTGGTTTTGCGACTAATATCAATCACACTCTTGGATTCCGCATGGTTGACAATAAACACAAAAAGTGGCCAAAAATGAGCAAGAAATTTTTGTCCATGGTTGTGTTGACAAAACTTGACAAATCAGCAAGCTTCTCATTTGACCCTCGATCCCAGGTTTAGACGCTTGGAAATTTGAAATGACCCATCTCTGACGCTCAAAAATATCTGCCTAAATGTTATAACTTAGCTTGCGTGCGTACGGCAGATATATGGGCTTTAGTAAACATGATCAGTATCAAATGCGAAGGACACACGCGGCTCTGTTTATCACAGGTAATCAAGCTGGCGAGTCATTTATGAAAACGTAATAAAGGTGTTGATCCTCTTATCTAGTGTACAGTGACAGATATTAAAGTTGTCTGTAATTCAAAATGAAAAATTCATGTCAAATCATGCAGTAATACTTCTCCAAAAATTAATTGACACAAAAAATAGATTGCCAAGAAAAACCGTGAAAACCCAAGACACTACAATGATCAGCGTGGCATCGTCCGATCAGAGGCACTTCAAACTATCTTCTCATCTTTAATAATGAATTTAAACAGTGAATTTACACAAACCTCTGACTAAAACAATAAGTGGATGTTAAAATCTCTGTTCATGAATGGAAAAAAATGGTTATTTTATGAAATGAAATATAGATCTATAACAGACTGGGGGGGGGGGGGGTTGTCGTCTGCAAATGCTTGAAAAATGAACAAGTCTGAATTTTCTTTTAACTAGTTTGGAAATTAAGTAAGATTTAAGGACCAAAATAAATGGTATTAAATAAATAATTAATGGTAATGTATTTCCTTTGATTTTTAAAGTACAAAACGTAACATCTTTTTAAACTTAGTATCATGTAGACAAATTGTCACAGTATTTAAAGCAAAAAGGCATTCTCAGTCCAACGGACAAATCAATTGTACAACCGATAGCTAGTTGGTATGCTCTTCCGATTATAAAGCGATAATCGATTGTGATTTTAAACTGATTGCTCAACACTAGTTGACAATGAATACACATATTTTCAAACATCACCTTTAGGATCTTTAAAGTGAAATCAATTTGTGAATTTACAGGTACAGAACTTCAGTTGTTAAGTTGAACCAACAAATGTAGAGGAAATGGGGAAACGTGAGAAACATTTGAAGAAAAATCTAGGCTTTTACAAGATAAACTTTGACTTTAGACCACCTTACAGTGTGCTGATAGATGGGACATTTTGTAAAGCTGCGCTCAAGTACAAAGTCAACATTATGGAGCAACTACCAAAGTACTTGGACGGTGAAGTGAGATATTTTACCACCAAATGTGTCCTTGCCGAATGTGAAGCTCTGGGTGAGTACTTAGTCTCTATTTATAAACCATTCTCAGTACAGTCCAATCTGTTTTAGCCCTTTACCAGTTGACAGAATTTTAGCCTTATCCAAATCAAAAGCATTTGCAGGCAACAAATTAACCCTTTCCCAAACAATCACTGGTTTTCACGGCCCTGAAACAGAAACCTTTTGAAAGCATTGTGGGAAAAGGAGAAAATGCTGGTAACCAGCTTTTTCTCCTTTTCCCACAATGTTTTCTACCCTTCCCAAAACAGTTTTCAACTTAAGAGGCATATTTATTTTGTTGTCTGCAAATGCTTTCAATTTGGACAAGTCTGAAATTTTGTTGTTTGGTAAAGAGTTAAATGTTACACTTACTGTTCAAAGAGTAGAAATGTTGTAGGAAAAGGAGAAAATGCAGGTTACCAGCATTTTCTCCTTTTCCCACAATGGTTTTAAAAGGCTTCCACCTCAGAGTCATTAAAAGTCAAGATTGTCTGGTAAATGGTTAACCCTTTCTAAAACAATTCCTTATTTTCTTGACTTAAAGAGGAAAGCCTTTGAAACCATTGTGGGAAAAAAGAAATGTTGGTAACCAGCATTTTCTCCTCTTCACACAATGTTTTCTACCCACTCAAAGAAAAACCCTATAACTGTATCCACACTTAATTTATCATCTGCAAATGCTTTCAGTTGGGACAAGTCTGAAATGTTGTCATATGGTAGCACCTAATGTGCTGGCTCAAGACAGGTGTTTGTTTGGCTCAGGACAGGTGTGTGCTTAGTACAGGTACATTTCAACATAAATGCCTCCTCTGGCAATGCAATATAGATGCATAAAACAGGTTGCTTTTTAATAAAGGTGGTGATAAGGAAAGGTTGTACCTTCTCATTCTGATACTTATTTCCAAGAGAAGCCCTCTTGAGTATTTTTTTTATGAACAGTTGAATGCTAATTTTTGCAATATGACAGTCATGAACATACTGAAGGGCCTTACTGATATGTCCTGATATGCACAACCATGACTTTTGCTGATAAGCTAGCCAATTCCTAAGATACCTTTGAAAACTGGTCCTGGTAACCAGCTTTTTGTCCTTTTCCTACTATGATTTCTACCCTATGCTAGACAAAAGTGAGTAATGCTGTTACTGGACAGATAAGCGTTATGCCTTCAGTATTAATTACATGAAAAAACATACAAAGAAAAGGGAGAATGTCTTTAAAATAAATACTTTAGGAAACATTTTTGAAACTGGAAAACTTGCTTATTATAAGCAATCCCTTGTTTTTCAGAAAGGTTTTTCAAAATCTATATCCAATAGTCCTGTCTGTGCAGCTAATGAGCTATAGATTAATCCTCCACTACACAATCCTGAGTTTTAACAACCCTGAGGGAGATGGTTTTGGAAAACATTGTGGGAAAAGGAGAAAATGCTGGTAACAAGCATTTTGTCCTTTTCCCACAAAGTTTTCCTTCCTTTTACTCACAAATTCTATCAATTGAGCCCTGTTTAATTTGTCATCTGCAAATGCTTTTAATTTGGGTAAGTCCAAAATTTTGTCATTTGGCAATAGATTAAAATGGCATCCATATAAATTCTGTTTTGTTCCAGGTACATTATTATATGGGCCACTGAAAGTGTTGAGACAGTTTCAAGTGCAGCCTTGTAAGCATGATGCACCTATAGCACCAACAAAATGTTTGAGAGCCACTCTTAAGACATTACGGAAACAGAAGAAACAGTATATGATAGCCACCCAGGTACCATATAAATGCTAACCTCAGATAGCTTAACTCTTTACCACACAATCCTGACTTTTAACAACCCTGGGGCAGAGGGCTTTTGAAAACATTGTGGGAAAAGGAGAAAATGCTGGTAACCAGCATTTTCTCCTTTTCCCACAATGTTTTCTACCATATCAGGGACAAATTTTGTCATTTGGGCCACCTTTGATTTGTTGTCTGCAAATGCTTTCAATTTGGACCAGTCTAAAATTTTGTCGTTCGGTAAAGAGTTAAGGCTTTACCAAACAATTCCATGTTTTAATGACCCTGAGGAAGATGCCTTTTGAAAACATTATGCAAAAAGTAGGAAATGCTTGTAACTAGCATTTTCTCCTTTTTCCATAACATGATAATGTTTTCTCTCCTCTCCGGGAAAAATCTCATCATTTGTTTTCTATTTTCTCTTTGTTGTCTGCAAATGCTATCATATATGGTTAATTTTCAAATCTACACTTATCAAATGGTAACCTGGTAATGTTGTAATTTGAAAAAAAAATTAGTAAAGGTACTTTTTTTCAATTCATATTTCTGCTTATTAATTTTTATTGCATCGCTTATCTCCCTTACTTATTGTTGCATCCCTTGATTTGTGGCGTCATAGGAGAGCTTGTTTCAATATGGACGTTGTTTACGATAGTGAACTAAGCGATACTGAAGACGAAGAAATAGACGATTCTGGGCCGGTAAGGCCGTACATGTTCGAGCCAATTTTTAAAGAAACTTTTATACTCATCATCAGAAACTTAATAAGTAACTTTTCGCCCACTGTGACGAAAATGACGATGTTGTGCCGGACTTTTCAACGTGTTGAGTATAGCGCGCTATTGAAATACTTCTATTACGGGGCGAACATCGCTTACAGAAATATTATTCTATACATGATAAAATTAAGTGTATGGCATAAACTTTGTTTCACGTGAAGCATTTTCAGTAGATTAACGGGCGGAATTAAACAACAACAAAAAAAACGGTTTCAAGACAGTTCCACGACAAGACAGTTCCCCGACACTTTTGAAGACATTTCCCCGACACTTTAGTTTCATGTCAAATAACCCTTTTCTTGACTTTTACGATTGATAATTGTGAGATGTTATTTCTAACTATTCGTTGATGGGTCCTTGTTGATATTTGTACCTTGTAAAGAATTCTGTAAACATTGACGGGTACAAGTTTATTCTCTCGTGGGTGAAGGGTTATACAATAAATCACAATTTTCATGAGAATAAGAATATTTTGAAATGCTGTTAACCAGCACGAAATTTGATAAAAGAATATGTTCCGAGATTATTAAGAGTTAATTCTCAAAATTATTTTGAAAATTATTTTAGTTGTATTTCTTACCATACAGAAATACATGAACATCAGAGAGAGGGAGAGGGGATCTACCTGTGTGAAATACTTTTTTGCTGTTTACCTTGTCCACATGATCCATTCAGTGCAAAAATTTATCATACATGTATAGCTATTGTATGTTCCATATAGAGCTTCTCTGTGAAAGTCTTAAACTCTGAATTGTAATTTGTTGAGTTCTTGTTTGTCTTATGCAAATTGTTTCAATTTGGGTAAGTCTCAAATTGGTCTACCGTCTACTAGGGACTGAGCGGTTAATACTGACATTCTGGTCAAATTGCAGTATAGACGACTTCATTGTAAAAACATAGAAAGAGCTGGTAACTATCAATTGTTCCTTTATCCACAATATTTTCTATTTTTAACTCTTTACCAAACGACAAAATATTAAACAGGTCCAAATTGAAATCACTTGCAGACGACAAAATAAAGTTAAATATTTCAAAAATTGAAATTTGTTTCCAGGAGAGTAGAAAACATTGTGGTTAAAGGAGAAAATGCTGGCTACCAGCATTATCTCCTTTTCCTACAATGTTTTTAAAAGGCTTCTGTCTCGGGGTCGTAAAAACTAGGGATTGATTGGTAAAGGGTTAAATATAAATCCCACACATTGGGCACAAGTTTTGTTTTGGTTCCCAGGAAGCAGTATCCGAAGAGATTAGTACGAGTTGTATGAACTTGTTTCTCAAGAGATGTAAAATACATGTTTAAATTGTTACAAAACGTCAAATTTATTGACTCAACCGAATTGAAAGCATTTGGAGTCAACAAATTAAATTTTACTCACATTTTTGGACTTGTCTTTGATGGGGTAGAAAACATTGTAGAAAAAGGAGAAAATACTAGTTACCAGCATTTTCTCCTTTACCTACAATGTTTTCAAAAGGTTTTTCTTTCTTCACAAGGGTCGTTAAAACAAAGGATTGTTTGCTAAAGGGTTAAACTAAGTTAAACTAAATTCCAAAAAACAATCACATTTTATCGGTCATATTTAAATGCTGTGGATTTGAAATATTCTAATTTTTTACACAGATGGCAAAACTTTAGACTTGTCCACTCCACACCGAAAGTATTTGCAGACCACAGATCAAATGTGGCCTTGACAATAGGTTTGAGGGTAGAAAATATTGTAGGAAAAGAAGATAACTCTGGGTATCAGGACTTATTCCTTTTTTCACCCTGTCCTCAAAAGCCTTCTCCATTAGGGTGGTTGAAGTTCAGAATTTTGAGGTAAAAGAATTGGTGTGTGAGCCTGGTCAAAAACATTCTGTTTCTTAATTTAAAAAAAATTGTGTTATTTTTAATTTTCTCACTTTTGTCTGATTATCAGAGAAAATGACTTGTGTCAAATATGCATTTTCAAAATTTTCATACTGACATGTTCAAAACATTTTTCTCAGTAGCCTGTCTAGAAGACATAATATGGATGGGAAAAGGAAATATCCACAAATCAAAATTGTATAGATATAATTCAAAATTTGTTCAAAATGCATGTAAGTTGTCAAATCATTTTTAAGAGTGAAATGTCAAAGAGAAGTAGTGTATGGGATAAAAGCTGTAACATGGGTTTACTGTCACAAACAAACATTACAGCGTAAAGGGGTGAGATATGCAAATGTTATGTAATCATTTCCTGTATTGTTTCAACTGGTCGGTGATGGATTAACATGACTAGGGGTAGCCAGATACTGATTTCACCCTTTACCATACAAACCCTAAATCTAGTTTCCAATACCCAAAGAAAGAGTGTTTGAAAAACAGTGTGGGAAGAAAATGATGTTTGCTGTTCAAAGAATGATTATTATCCCTTGAAAGTTTACATCATTTGAACAGTCGACTTTGTTATTTGCAAAATTTGTGTTATGAATTTGGATGAATCTATAATTTTGTTAAATGTTGAAATCATTTGGAAAAAGGGAGAAAACGGCAGCAATTTCTCCTTTGTTCAGAATGAAGGGATAATGTAGAAAAGGGTAAAATAGTACGAATAACAATTCATGTATTTCAATTTCAAGAAAAAAAGAAATTACCTACTTCATGTTGGATTTTCTTTTTGGAAATTGCCGTTGCGGAATGTCTGTGTTTCGGAGTTTCGGTTTAAGGCCTATCTCCTTTTGACTCGGAGTTTCGAATTATGTCAGCACAGCGTCAGGTTTTAACCGCAGCCTAAAATTCCTATAACCTACTTCTTTTGCGAGTTTTGGACTTATTAAGAACTGACTGTCATCGAAGTATTTCAGACACAATTTCGAATGAACCGATGGCAAAAAAACCGTCGCTACTGTCCAGCCCCGGTTTAAACGTTGAATCCATAGTTTCCTCCTTTTTAATTCCTTCGGAAATTTGAAAATACTAATTCTATGAGTTCCCGAATCGACGTTGCGGCCATAGGCTGCACAATCTACCATTTTTTCGGCTCATTTCTCAGTAAATACTCAGATATCTGCATACAATCATCCGCGTTCCTACTTAAGTCTACTGACGGTATACACAGACTGACTCGACAATGACGTCACACATGCACGGGAGATAAGCGAATCAGGGGAAGTAAGCCATGTACCATTTTTAGGGCCGTATATCAGCGTGACCATTCGGCCGTGGTTTATGGCATGTTACAGGGTGGTATTTATGAAAAATGACGGACACATGTTTAACTGACATCATTTGCAGCTGATTAAAGGAAAAAAACAGTCTGGTCAAAATATTTTAGGATTTGCCCTTTAATAGGAAAGCAGCCAGTAGCTTTGAAAGGGTTGTGTGCTGCAGTGGTTATAGAAATTATAGGAATGCAATGCATGGATTAGTGTGCTATCTAATATAACCAAATACTGTTGATAGTTGTTTAATTTCTGATCAGATAATAAAACTTTAGACTTGCACAGTTGAAAACATTTGCAGGCAACAAATATATAGCATCATATTATGATAGGTTAAAAAACATTGTGGGAAAATATGAAGAAAGCTGGTAACCACAATGTTTTTTACCTTTTCCAAAACAAATCCCATCTATTCAAACACGTTTAGTTTGTCACCTGCAGATGGTTTCAGAATAGACAAATCTAAATGATCCATACTCTTAGGAACAGGAGGTTTAATGCACCTGCAAAGAGTATCGACCCATGTCGGCCTGTGCAGCCTGACATGGGTAGAAATCTTTTGCTATTTGTTAATTTTCTGCATGTTTTAGTACCATTCCGTCTCATGATTTGGTCCATAGTTACACAAAAAGGACTTTATTGATCCATAACTTTGTGATGAATTGCTTTGTTTAATGTGTCACTGAGGTTGCTAAAGAGGTGAACCATCAAGACCTTACTAGTAACTTTATTTAATCCTTAATTTTTCAGGATTCTGTACTAACACATGAGGTGAGAGAAATGTCAGGTGTGCCACTGTTATATCTCTTCTGTAAAACAATCACTTTAGAAGAACCAAAAGATGTCTCCATAAAAGCAGCTGAAAACAAAATGAAACAAAAGATAAATCCCTCGCAGCATCAACTACAAAAGATCAAACAGTTAAAGGTGGAAGCATTTGGAGAGGTAGTGGAAGAGAAGAAAAGACGAAAAAAGAAAACAGGAAACCCAAATCCACTGTCTTGCAAGACCAAGTCAAAAAATCACAAAAAGAAGAAAAAAATGAAGAAGAACAGAAAGCCTCAGATGACATTAACTTCAATGCTTGCATCTTTAAATTCATCAACATCGTAATGTTGCATTTCATGTATTATTGAATGTTAAGCAGCTGAAAAAAATTTAAAAAAACAGAAGAGGGTCCGTATTCATCAACTCTTCTTCAGAATATTCTTAGTCTTATTCTCCCAGACTCTCAAAATTTGAAAGTAATACAATTTCTGATTGGCTAAACCAGTGGGTTTAGCCTTGTTTAACTTCCAAGTTTAGAAAATTCTGGAGAGTAAGACAAAGAATGTTCCTCAGAATGGTTGGTTAATATGGTCCCAGAAAGCCAAAATTGACATCAGATACAAAATACAAGTGGTTTTCAAAATCATCATTGTAGGGTTGAGATTTATTGACCCATAAAGTGCTTTTCAAAACTAAGTAAATTATCAGTCAGTATACCATAACTAACGGATGCTTGTTGTGGAAATTTTCATGAAGAAGGAAAAGTCTCTTTTGGTTGAAATAGACAAATTTGTCAGCAAAGAAGCAAAGTGTGTTGTCTGAATAATAATTACTCCTTGTCTCACAATATTTTGTTTTACAGCTGTGTACAAAAGGGGAATAAATCACAATTTGTGATATCATATGGTGGATTTGCATTGGCTTAACCCTTCACCAGACTGTCGTGAGTTTTAACAGCACGGAAAAAAAAAGAGTACTGGTACTCTTGAAAACAATGTGGAAAAAGGAGAAAATGCTGGTAACCAGCATTATCTACTTTCCTTACAATGTTTTCTACCCTGTCAATACCAGATCTCATCATTTGAGCCATATTTAACTCTTTACCAGGCGACGAAAATGTAGACATGTCAAAATTCAAGTAGATCTTGCAGACGATAGTTTACATGTGGCTCAAATGATGGGATTTGTGTACAATAGGAAAGAAAACATTGTGGGAAAAGGAGAAAATGCTGGTTTCCAGCATTTTGTCCTTTTCCCACAATGTTTTCTAAAGTGTTTTTCTTCAGGGTCGTTTAAAATCAGGATTTTGTGGTAAAGGGTCCATTATATTGTATTCAAATGCATTCAATATGAATAAGTTTAAAATTATGTTATCTGGTAAAGAGTTAATCAGCTGAAACAGCATTAAACACCATACAAAAACAAACTAGGTCCAGTTTTGGCCGGTCAGCACAATACATATTCATAGTTTTGGAAGTGAAATGAAAAATAGGAAAATTTCATTGTTAAAATCTTGGGACTTAACCCCTAAACTGCTAAATAAATGAAATGAACATTTCCACTCAATAGTTAGAACCCAAATATTACGATTTCAAAGTTGATTTCAACGCATAGAAAATAACATATCGGACAGTGTAGATCAAAGATCAGACTGCACATTCTGTGTAGTCTGATCTTGATCTACACTGTCCGCAAATGGTCAGTAAGTCGGGCTTAGCAGCCTAAGGGTTAACTCCTAAAGCTCTTTGCACAACATAACTTACCTTTGTGGATTGAGTAAATCAAGATCAGATGGCACACTCTGTGCAGTCTGATCGCCAATTTAAGCTGTCTGCTTTGTTGAGACATTCTGGAAAAAGCAAAGTTGAAATTTCAATTATATAATTTATGTCTTGTTACAAGACTGAAAATGTCGGATGAGTTTATTCTGCGCTTGGAGGGTAACAGATAAGTTGGAGCAGTCACAGTGGTATTTAACTCTTTACCACACAATCCCAAGTTTTAACGACTCTAAATGGAAAGTCTTTTGAAAACATTGTGGAAAAAGGAGAAAATGCTGGTAACCAGCATTTTCTCCTTTTTCCTCAATGTTTCTACAAGATCAAAGACAGAAATCATTATTTTAGCTACATTTAATTTGTCGTCTGCAAATGCTTTCAATTTGGACAAGTCTATAAATTTGTCATTTGGTAAAGGGTTAATGATATTCTATGTTTGGTTCTGTTTTTATGGTAAAGGTTATGTCAAAGTAATGTTTAATAAAGCATTATTTTGTATTTGTTAATTTGCTCACTTAAAACCTTTACCACACAATACCTTTACCACACAATACCCTTTACCATACAATACCAAGCTGTAACTCTTTTCCAGATGACAAAATTTTTAACTGGGTCATATTGAAAGCATTTGAAGACAATATATAAGATGTGGCTCAAATGATTAAAGTTGTTTTTGAAAATTTTGTAAATCATTGTGTGAAAAGGAGAAAATGCTGGTTTTTCTCCTTTTCCCACAATGGTTTCAAAAGCGTTCCTTCTCAGGGTCGTTAAAAGTCGGGGTTGTGTGGTAAAGGGTTAACAACCCAAAGGAAAACGGCTTTCCAAAAAATTGTGGGAAAAGGAGAAAATGCTCGTTGCCATCAATTTTCTGCCCACACAAAGACTACAATTCATTTTGTATTCTCTAAAGCTTGTAAATTGTACAAGTCTTACCTTTTGCAAGTCTGCAAAGAAATATCCATAGAGTGCTAAACCTGCCAACTTGACAATTTCACATGCAATGGCCAGATTATAGTCCAAAGATAACAGACAGTGTAGGTTCAAGATTAGATTGCATGATCTGTGCAGGCTAATCTGGATCTACATCTGGTAGAAGCAAAGAAACTTGTGAGACTGTAAGGGTCAGTCATTTAGGTAATATAATGAATGTGAAATAAATTTCCAGTCAATCACCTGACAATAGCAGGGTTAACCCTTTACTATACAATCACAACTTTTAATGACCCTGAGAAGGAAAGCTTTTGAAACATTATGGAAAAAGGAGAAAATCCTCGTAACCAGCATTTTCTCCTTTTCCCACAATGTTTTCTACCCTTTCCAAAACAAATTATGTACCATTAGTTTCATTTAATTTGCTGTATGCAATTGTTTTCAATTTAGCCCAGCCAAGCCAAGGTAGCTCAGTTGGTAGCATGACTTGAGAACAGGGGGGGTCGTGGATTCGATCCCTGGCTCGGCCAATTTCTTTCCAAGGATTGATGATAGTCATTGCGACAGGATTCATTCCTCTCTCACCACTGACCATATTTTTGACGATTGTTACATGGGAAAGCAGCCAATGGCTTGGAAAGAAAATTGTGCGGGGTACTGGTAAAAGAGACTCCAGGAAAGTATGGATAGGTGCACTGGCTGCCGCGATATAACTAAAATAATGTTGAAAACTGTGTTAAACACCATACAATCAATCAATTCCAGTCTAAAATTTTGTCGTCTAGAAAAGGGTCAAGTCTCGCTACAATTTCTAGTTTTGCTACATATATAAACTTTTACCACAAACTGATTGAATCTGTGCTTTTTTTTACTCAGAGGAGGATTTTTCTTTGAAAAAGATTAGGCTAAAGAAGATTACCTCTTTACCAAACGACTAAAATTCAGACAAGTCTGAAATGAACTGTCATAATTTAATCTGTACATGTAT
The DNA here is from genome assembly GCA_946811185.2 of Hippopus hippopus. Lineage (NCBI taxonomy): Eukaryota > Metazoa > Mollusca > Bivalvia > Cardiida > Cardiidae > Hippopus > Hippopus hippopus. The sequence continues at coordinate 63,264,930 of OX328099.1, read as the reverse complement.
TTAATACTGTAGTCTGCAGTTGCTTTCTCTTTGGTTGAGTCTGAAAATTTTGTCCTGTAGTATTGGGTTAAAATATAAATTAGAACTATACGGGGGGAAAGGGGGGTTTAACCAGGGGTTTGAAATCATTACCCACTCCAAATCAAGAGTGCAATGTCACCCTTAAGCTGCAAAATGCAGTGCACCTTAGTGAACAGTGTAAATCATGATCAGCCTGCACAGAATGTGTAGTCTGATCTCAATCTACAATGTCCGATACCGTGAGATTTTCCACTGAAAAGAAATAGGATGAAATTGCAATATTTGGCCTTGAAATATCAGTAGGATTTTTTTCCCCCCAGCAGTTTTAGGCTTAATTATGAAGATGAAGTTGTCCAAGATAAAAAACAATGTTTCGCCTGTTTCTCAGCTGTCTAAATTACGCACAATGTTGCGTGTCGTGCGTTATGGACGTTCCTCCTTTGACTAGATCTAGATAGTATTACATAATAATTATGGCCTGCAACATGTGAAAAGGGGCATTAGGACATTTGCGTAAAGTGTCGTCTCGGATCAGCCTGTGCAGTCCGCGCTGGGAAATCCGAAACGACACTTTCCGTTTTTATGTATTTTTCTGTTTTGCGCCAGTCTACTGTAGCACAAAATCTAATGTAGTCGTAAAGTGAAGTCGCGGATTTGCCTGCGCGGACTGCGCAGGCTGATCCGAGACGACACTTAACGCAAATGTCCGAATGCCCCTTTTCGCGTGTTGCAAGCCATATGTGCGTCGAAGACAGCTCATACTGATTGCAGCACTGATGATTAAAGGAATTGCGTTTTACTTAGATCAGTTAACCCCATCGAAAGTCGTAGATCTAGATCTATTTTTACATGCAGATTTAGCATCATCATGATGCGGAAAAATAATAATTGAGTAAGGTTTAGATCTAGATGGTAGTCTACCTTCAGTCAAATAAACCAAAATGAATCCGACGGATCTAGATATAGATCTAAGTAATATACCATGTACCTTTGTATATCAGACGCTGTAGATTCATCATCAGTTCTACGCGCCCTTTGCAGTCTGATCTTAATCTACGTTGTCCGCATTAGCTTGGGCATTCTACGGGTTAAGCTTCGAGTACCCATCTCATCTCGGCATCAAATGGGATTATGGACCAGTCTAACACGTCAGCTGGTCACATGATCTATGGAGGTGGCCATGTTGAATGGTGTAAACGAAGATCATCACCTGTATCGGCAAATAAATATAGCATATTTTAAAGAAATTTCGCGCTAAAAACTATTTGCTAGATGTTCTAGCATAATAATCGGGAAAGATGGCGTTGAGAAAAGTGAAAGGAACTCTTGAACGTGTGCTGGATAAGAATTTACAGGACTTGGTTCGAGGAATACGAAACCACAAGGAAAATGAAGTGAGTTGACAGTTGTTTTCGATCAATATTTTCTGATAGCACTGTCGATACAGCGATGACATCGGTACCATCGACTATTTCAAGGATTGTTTGTAATGCATGGCCATAATTTGATGACATGTCATGTCAAGGGAGCCATGCGAAGGGCCAACTGACCTTTCAACTTCCGAGTTAACATCCCTGAAGTTGATATATAACCGGATAGTATACATGACCCTCCCAGTGTGCTCCTCAATTGTTCTTGCTTAAATGAATTAGCCAATTATAAACGTTGCCAGTTTTATGAGAAAGACATTGTTCTGTTTCTAAAAGTGACTATTACACATGAAAAAAATTGGCTTATCCATTTTTAAAGCTATAGGCAGAAGCCAAACTAAAATGTGCCTCTAATCATGTGACGTTTTTTTAACGGTAGATAGCGCTGGGAAACAGTATAATTCTTACTTTTTGTGTTTGAAAATGCTATGTGAAGGAGCTGAAGGGCTTCCTTTCACTAGAATGTGTAGATTTTTACCAGTTCTTTAAGATTTTATACACACACACACATATGGTCCCATCTTTAACCAAAGGTATGAGCTAATGTAAAGCTATGTAAATATTTACACAAATCGGAAAGTTATGCAGTTTAGTGAAACCCATTTTCAGATTTGATGCATTATTACCTAAACTGCAACTATGAATTTTGTGTCAATTGCAATTTAGTGAAAGGCAGCCTAGTTTTCAAAGTTCTGTCATACCTTTGCAGGGTTTTCCCTTGACTCTCTTATATGGGGGTCATTTGACCCAAAAATGACCTGCTTAAAATGAAGAAAAGAAGGCAAACATTGAAATTTTGGGGGTCATTCAGAAAATTTGGGGGTAATAATTCAAAGAAGTAGGGAGTCATGGAAAACCCTGCCTTTGATTTGATATTGATATTAAACCCTTGAGTTTCAGATAAATGAAATTTGAGTTTTTAGTAATTGAGAATGCCCCAAGTATCTCGAGTAAATCGCAATGATATTAACCCTTTATCACACAACCCCTGAAATTTTACAGTCCTGCCAGACAATGCTTTTGAAGACATTGTGAGATAAGGAGGAAATCCTTGAAACCAGCATTCCGTTTCCCACAATGTGTTTTCTCATTAAGAGCACAAGTGACATTGATAGAGCCATTCTCCATTGTTGTCTGCTTTTGCTTTCAAAATGGACAAGTCTAAAATTTTGATATGTGGTAAAGAGTTAAGACAGTTTGGATCTGAGATTCTGTGTAGTGTAATCTTGATTTTCAATGTTTGTAAAATGTTTGAAAGTCAGATAGGAATTCGACGGATTCATTGATTTATGTTCGATTATAGTTCAGCTGATACATTTTCACAGTTGTGAGAAAATGGTATTTGTTATAATAATCTTTTTGCATCAGGGTGCCTATCTTCTCTAGCCAAGGCTGATACCTAATCACATTTTTTCTATTCACCCCTGCCTAATCTAGTCAAACTTTGTAATCTCCACAATATGTGTAATCATTGGTTGCAGTCTGTTCTAAAAGCACCAATCAAATAGATGGGTACATTTGCTATCTTTCAGCAAAACATAAATAAAAACAGCAACCACAGGATTTGTCACATTATGGTGGGAGTCAATACAAAACAAAAATAGATACATGAACAGTATTCACTTCAACATTCACTTTAACAAATCTGCAATAAAGTTTTAGGATACATTCCAACACCAGATGATGTACTGTCAAAATATGTGTGTGCATTTCTCTGGTATGTTTGATAGCATTTTACTGATGTAATTCCATGGGTGATAAATATCTAACTTCAGTAGGCGGCATTTCGTGGAGATTATACATGTAAATTTCGACAACCCTTTACCACCCAATTTCAACTTTTAACGATCCTGAGAAAGATGCCTTTTGAAAAAACAATGTGGGAAAAGGAGAAAATGCTGGTAACCAGCATTTTCTCCTTTTCCAACAATGTTTTCCATCCTACCAGAGACAAATTGCACCATTTGAGCCATGTTTGAATTGTTGTCTGCAAATGCTTTCAGGTTGAGCAAATCTGCTTTTTTGTCATGTGGTAAAGGGTTAATCAGCCAAGGGTGAATAGAGAAGCATAGTGATGGTCAGTGAAGATGCTGGCCATGTAATGAATCTTCTCATAAAACAAAAAGCTCATTGCAATGGAGTAAAGGTCAATTGGTGCTTATGAAGTGATTTAACATGACTACTTCCATTGCCTTTTTGGCAAGTTTACTTGATATTGATAATGTATGGGTTTTACTTTTATGATGTGATACAATAACATATTTCATTGCTCTTTTAATTTAAAAAAAAAGCTTTGTCAAACATGAGTTTTTTATTGCAAGTAACTTTTTTATTATGGTCTGTTCATGATAGATTATAAATTCTTTTTCGCTCATTCTGAAGTATTATGTGGTAAGAGTGACCTTGTATGTAATGAATTCGGGCAAACCTCTTACTCTGGTTGTTATTCTCATATATGGTATAATGACACTATCCGTGGACCCTTTTTCTTTGGAAATTTTTCTTTTCCTTTCCTTTTTGTTTTTGAATCATAACCACAACTTATGCATTTGACATATATTTATGATTGCTTAATCACCATATATATTAAAGATATATATATATGTAGGGAAAAATTTGTTATGTGTTGATAAATGAACAATAGATAAGAAGGAACAGTATCCGAAGAATGATTTATAAAGATCATTCTGCTAATTAAGTCTTTACCAAACAACAAAATTTTGGATTTGCAGAGGACAGGTGCTGCAAAAGTTATGATTTCTCTCTTTCATAGGGTAGAAAACATTGTGAGAAAAGGAGAAAATGGTGGTTACCAGCATTTTCTTCTTTTCCCAAAATGCTTTCAAAAGCCTTCTTCCTCAGGGTCGGTAAAAGTCTTGATTGTGTGGTAAAGAGTTAAATGATATGAAATTTTAATTGAACTGATGTTAACTCTTTATGAGACGACGAAATTTTAACCCTTTCCCACACTATCCAGAGTTTGCTGGATCCCTGAGGAAAAAGCCTTTTGAAAACATTGTGGGAAAAGGAGAAAATGCTGGTCACCAGCATTTTCTCCTTTTCCCACAATTTTTTACTACTCTACAAAAGATAAATTCCCTTATTTGAGCTGCATTTAAATTGTCGTCTGCATGTGCTTTTCAATTTGGAAAAGTCTACATTTTTGTTGTGTGTTAAAAGAGTTAGACTCATCTTGATTGAATGGCTTTACAGATGACAAATCAAATTTAGGCTTCCTTTAATTTACGCCGGTCAAATGATTGGATCTGTCTGTAGCGTACGAAAAAAAGTAAAAGCAAAGAAGAAATTGCTAGTTACCAGCATTTCCATGGTGTTTTCAAAAGCCGTCTTCCTCAGGGTCATAAAATCTTTGGGCTGTTTTGTACATGGTTAAATATTTGCTAACTTTGTATTTTGTTAAAGGTCAGCAAAGACACATTTGCACAGTTATTAGTGAAAATGTTAATTTTGCATGTATAGGACCACAGGTCTTTGATGCTTCATTGGTCTGTCACAGAACACCGAAATTTTCATTGGAGTAGAAAACATTGTTGGAAAAAAAGAAAATGCTAGTTACCAGCATTTTCTCCCTTTTTCACAATGTTTTCAAAATCCTTCTTTCTTCAGGGTTTTTAAAACTCAGGATTTAGTGGTAAAGGGTTAAAGCAAGAAACATTTTTTGGAATGAAAAAGAGATTAATTCTGTTGACCAGCCTCTCTGCCTCCTACAAAGTTTTTTCAGAATCTCCTTTTTGAGGGTGGTTGGAACATGGGATTGTTTGGTAAAGGGTTAATATTCCATTGATCATTTTAGTTGCCCTTGTTAGCATTTTGTACGTACACAGAGCTCCAGATAAGAGGAAGTGATTGTATTCTAAATCCATTATTTCTCTTTCAAACCCTATGTTGTGGGTACTCATTAGAATCGTCTCGATGAGATGATTCTAATGAGTACCCATAACATAGGGTTAAGTGCTGGATAATTGATATTTTCAATTTTGAAATCAAAATCACTCCCTCTACCTGGAGCTCTATGTACATCAACATCAGACTCCAAAGACCATCCAGTCTCATCTTTGATGTACACTAGGATAATTGAATAGAAATAGCTTTGAGGTTTCTGTATCATAGTCCTTTTTTTATCACCTTAACCTTTTTGCCAAATTTTAATGATCCTGAGGAAGAAATCTTTTGAAAACAGTATGAGAATAGGAGAAAATGCTGCTGACTATCGTTATCAAGGTCATAAGATTATAATATGATATGTTTATTAAGGGTGAAGTGAAGGGTCAATTAATTACCAGACCAGAGTTATCTCCCAGGTATCAACATATGTGTAATCAAGTCTTCCATTATCAGCTTCTGATCCTAATGAGTGCAATTGCAGATAACTGTTCAGTCATATGTCACAGTTTGTTTTGAAAAAATTGTCTGTGCATTCAGATTATTTCTAGAAAATGCAGTAAGATTATGAATCCATGGTTCATAAACTCATTAACCTTACAGTCCCGACTTTTAAGGACCCTGAGGAAGAAGCCTTTTGAAAACATTGTGGGAAAAGGAGAAAATGCTGGTAACCAGCTTTTTCTGCTTTTCCCACAGTATTCTACTCACAAAATAAAAAAGAAATCCACCCTTTGAGCCACATTCAAATTGTCATCTGCAAATGCTTTCAGTTTGGATGAAAATCTTAGATTTTATCACATAGAAGACAAGGCCTCATAGTGGGAACAGAGAAAATGGTAACCAGCATTTGCTTCTTTTCGGTCCGTCACAGCTAAACTCAAAATTTTAGTCACATTTTAATTGTGGTCTGCAATTGCTTTCAGTTTGGACTGGTCAACAGTTTTGTCGTTTGGCAAAGAGTTAACATGTAAATTTTCTCAAAAGAACGCTTTTCAAGACAACAAATTTTAGACTCATTGAGATTGAAAGCAGACGACAAAATTTGATGTGGTTTCCCCAGTATGGTGTCCAGTAATGGAGTTTGTATTTGAAAACACTGCTGGAAAAGGAGAAATATAGGTTACCAGGGTTTTCTTTTCTTTCAACAATGTTTTATGTCTCCATCCACAGAGTAATAAAAACGGGTGATCATTGTGTAAAGAACTGATCTTTACCAAACGACAAAATTTCAGCTTTGTCCAGATTGGAAGCAATTACAGATGACAATCTCAGTGTGGCTCAGATGATGGAATTTCTCTAAAGTGATAGAAAATATTGTGGGAAAAGGAGGAAATGCTGGGTACCAGTATTTTCTCCATTTCCTGCTATATTTTCAATAGCTGTCATTTTTCAGGGTAGTTAAAATTCCGGATTGTGTGGTAAAGGGTGCAAAAGGATTTCTCCTTGACTTGAAATGTCTTCAAAAGTAATTTGGACAACAATGCAGATAGGTCCCATAGGAGGAGAGAAAGGATTTACATTGTTATCTTGTCTGACCAATAATATTCACCTTCTGCCATGTATTTTCCTTGACATGGATAGAGTTTATCCTTTACCAAAATAGCCCATGTCTTTACAACCTAAAGCCTGGCTGGGTAGCTCAGTGGTTAGAGTATCCAACTAGTGACCTGGTGGTTGTGAGTTCAATACAAGGTTGAGGCAAACTGTCTTTCCGTGATTTGTTGCCTCTCACCTCTGATGCATGTGAGAAAAGTAGTCTGTAACTTGGAAAGAAAGTTGTGTCAGTACTGGTGTGAGAAAACCAGGAAACACATGTGTAGGTGCAATGTCCACCGGAATATGATGTAAGCTGTTAAAGCTGTTTAACCCTTTACCAAACAATCCCTGGTTTTTATGACCCAGAGGAAGAAGCCTTCTGAAAACATAGTGGGAAAAGGAGAAAATGCTGGTAACCAGCATTTTCTCCTTTTCCCACAATGTTTTCTACCCTTCTAAAGTCAAGTTTCAACTTTTGAGTCACGTTTATTTTGTCGTCTGCAAATGCTTTCAATTTGGACAAGTCTGAAATTTTGTTGTTTGGTAAAGGGTTAACCCTGTCCCGAAGAACCGAATTTGGGACAAGACCAAATTGAAAGCATTTGCAGACGACAAAACAACTTGCTGAAAAGATGATTTCTCTCTTTGATAGGGTAGAAAACATTGTGGGATAAGGAGAAAATACTGGTTACCGGTATTTTCTCTTTTTCCCACAATGTTTTCAAAAGGCTTCTATTCCAGGGCCGTAAAAACCAGGGATTGTTTGGAAAAGGGTTAAACTCAAATCCAATCAATCAATCAATTACAACATAAAGGATCATATTTAAAAGATTATAGGAGAAGGAGAAAATGCTAGTTTCTTGCATTTTCTCCTTTCCCCACAGTGTTTTTAACCCAGTCATATAGTAACCCTATTTTTTGAACCACATTTGATATTTGTCTGCAAATGCTTTCAACATAGTGAAGACTATAAAATTTTGTTGTACATGAAAGAGAAAATTTTTCACTTACCATTATTTTTTTACCAGCGTACAAAAGCTTAAACTTGCCCAAATTGAAATCCTTTCCAGTTGACAAATTAAATGTGACTCAAATGTTGAAATTTGTCCAAGAAAGGGTAGAAAACTTGTGTGAGAGGAGAAATGTTGGTTACCAGCATTTTCTCCTTTTCCCACCATGTTTTGAAAAGACCTTTTCCTCAAGATTGTGAGAAAACAAGTTTATGTGGTAAAGGGTTAACTCTAAACCAAACAACCACATGATTTTATGACAATGAGGAAGGCGGCTTTTGAAAATATAATTGAAAAAAAAGCAAATGGTGATAATGCATCATCTTCTCTCTTTGGCACAGTGTTTCCCAAGCTTTCGAACACAGATCTCATCATATGAGAAAATTCAGTCTGTCATCTGCAATTGTTTTCATTTATGTACATGGCTAAAATTTTGTCATTCAACAATGAACTAAACAGAAGTATGGATGATTGGATGTCATTGATATTTATTTTAACTTTCTTTTATTTTTTCTTCATGACATTAACTCTTTACCACACAACAAAATTTAGACCAGTCTAAATGGAAAGTTTTTGCAGCAGAGAAATTAAAAATTAATGTGGCCCAAATAATCAGACTTGGTTTTATAGGAGCATAAAACATTGTGGAAAAAGAGAAAAAGCTTACCAGCATTTTCTCATTTTCCCATAATGTTTCCTAAAGCATTGTCCACCAGGGTGTTTTAAACTGGGAATTGTGTGATAAAGGGTTAATTGTGAGGTTATGGTATTATTTTCCCTTATCAGTTATCAACTTGAGTTTGAAAATTATATGTACATGTTTCATGTGTTATTTTTTTTTTTGAAAACATCCCCTCCTTTTTCCTGACATCCAGGATGAAATGAAAAATAAAGGCATATCTGGTACCAATGCTGCCATGATATATTTCCTCAATCTGTGATTTGAACAGGCCAGGTGATTGGCTGAAACAAAGCATCTTAACCAATCAAATGGCCAGTGTCATGAGTTGGGATCTAAAGCATTTTTCGGAATAGGTGAAAATGGCACCTTGTATTTCTTAGACTACAGCTACATGAATCTGTCAAAGCTGGTTTAAGCTACTGGCTGCTTTCCTACATAGATAAAGAATAAAGATTGGTTTAGTGATGACTGATGATTGATCTTATTAGTCTTTTTACAAATGTACTTGGGAAAGAACTTTGACAGGCAGAGTTAGCCTGGACTCATGAATACATGTACTCGTAACCGAAATGCTAATCTTATACATGTATTACTCACTTGGCTGCTGGGGCTCGGATAGCTTATCTCGTGTTAAACAACAAAATTAAATGCTTTACTCTTCACCACACTATCCAAAGTTTTAACGACCCTGATGGGGAAGCCTTTTGAAAAAATTGTTGGAAAAGGAGAAAATGCTGGTAACCAGCATTTTCTCCTTTACCCACAATGTTTTGTACCCTATCAAAGATGAATTCCATAGTTTGAGCCACATTTTCTCACAATGTTTTCAATAGCAGGTTTCCTCTAGGTCTTTAAATCGCAGGGTTCCCTGGATAAAGGTTTTTAGTAAATTTCTTCAGACAATTTTAATGAGAGGGAAAAAAACTTTTAAAGGCAAAGAAAAATAATTTTATACTTTCAATTTTGGTTTTATATGCTGCTAATAAATGATTCCACATTGTCACAACATCTCTAAAGACTGGTTTTTCTAAGTTTTGTAGCAGACTAAATATTTGGAATTGTCATAGTAAAAAAGGAGAAATTGCTTATAACTAGAGGTAAATTTCTGCTATAACCATGTTGCTTTTACATGTGATGATATTTTAACTTTACAAAACAACAAGATTTTATAGACAAATTGAACATGTTTGCAGACAACAATTTAGATGTGGCTCAAATAATATTATTCATTTATCACAGAGAATTTGTGACAGGGAAGAGAACATTGTTGCTAAAGGGGTACATGCAGGTTTCAGGCATTTTCTCCTTTTTGAACAATGCTTTCAGGTAAATGCTGGTTGCCCAAATTTTCTCCCTTTTCCAACAATGGTTTCAAAAGTCTTCATCACCAGGGTCATCAAAATTTGGAATTTTTAGCCCAAGTTACTTCTACTACTGTTAATGTTGAAGGACATTAATTTTATAAGGACAGGGCCTGCTTTCATGAAAAATCTAAGTCTCTTACTTTACTCAAATCCGAAATGGATCCATTTTCCAACTTTAGATGAGTTTGTTGTTTGACATACATTTGACTGACCCACTTTTGTAACATTCTCAAATCATTGACACAATGTCTCAGACTCAACTCGGCAAAATAGTGGACTTAAGTCTGTCAACTGAGTGAAGCCCATTTATTTTGAGAATTTGAGATTTTAGAACTTTACTGAACTATGTTAATGTTAGTGAAATGCGTCTCAAATAACAAACTTTACATAAGTCAGAAACCGAGTCTATTAGCGGATTTGAGGAAAATAAGAGACCTAATTTTTTCTTGAAACAGGGTAAGGTGCTTAGAATTTGTTATAGATGGTGATGTATGTAGTAAAAATTTTAACTCTGTCTTATGGTAGATCTAGTTTATATAATTATTTTGTATACCATAGATATTTCTGAGGAGTGAAGCATTTGCATTATAAAGAGATTTTTTAATCTCTAAATTTTGTTTTTGACCTTTGCAGGCCAAGTATGTTGCACAATGTTTAGATGAAATTAAAGAAGAACTCAGACAGGACAATGTGGCTGTCAAGGCCATGGCTGTTAACAAACTCACATATGTAAGTTCTTGTTGGAGTGAGAGAGATAGAAAGAGAATGAGAGAGGAACAATGGGAGCAAAAGAGACAATGAGATATAATGCCTACTTTACAATAAAAATGTATTTTGAATTATCTATCAGTGTTTTACAAGAAGATTTGATTCACAGAAAAAAAATCAAAATATGTCTCTTAGAGTTTTTGACAATAACAAAATCAAATATGTTAACAGAGGGTTGTTATTCCAAAAACTACAGTGTGTTGTTACAAACAGTAAATGAAGTACGACTAGCATGATGGTTTTCTGCATGCAAATTCACACACATTGCTATGATAAGCTCTAGTACATAATTGTAATTATTTTCTCTAAGAATTCATTCTGCAGCATGATAAACACAACTGTTGACCTTTCTGTCATGTGTGACTGTTTTGTAGGGCGTAAGAAGATGCACCAAGTAAAACATCTGAATAAAGTTTTACTGTGTATTTTCAGCTACAAATGCTGGGCTATGATATAAGCTGGGCTGCCTTTAACATCATAGAAGTGATGGCTTCACCAAAGTTCACCTTCAAGGTACATTTCTTTATATTTTAACCCTTAACTCTGTACAATTTTTTAAAACAACAAAAGTTTACGATTAGTCCAGAACCAAAGCATTAGCAGACAACAATTTCATTGAAGATCAATAGCTGAAACTGTCTTTGAAAGGATAGAAAACATTCTGGGAAATGGAGAAAATTGTAGTTAACAGCATTCTTTCTTTTTCCCATTATATTTTCAAAAGCCTACCTCAGGGTCATTAAGACTTGGGATTGTTAGGTAAAGGCTTTAAACCTTTACCACATGATCCCAAGTTTTAAAAAAAATTATGGGAAAAGAAGAAAATGCTGGTAACCAGCAGTATCTCCATTCCCACAAAGTTTTCTACCCTATCACAGTCAGAAATCGTCATTTGAGCTACATTTAAATTTGTCGTCTGCAAATGCTTGCAATTTGGTAGATTACAAAAGTTTGTTGTTTGGGAAAGAGTTAAGAATTAACAAAATCAAAGTTACTAATCAAGAGGTACAATTTCCTGTCAAGGCTGCTAGTGGTCAGAGTAACGTGGCATAGGGGACAGTGTAGATCCAAAATCAGGCTGCAAATTTTGTGATTTATTTTTTCTTTTACACCAAAACATTGTTCCCACTGTCTTGATATGGAAAAGCAGACTGTCCATTGAAAAGGATGCTACAGAACTCTAAGAAGTTAGTTATGTCCCTTGCTGCCAATTTTTAGCAAATTCTGTCTTAACCCTTTACCAGATGACAAAATTGTAGCCTTGTCCAAATTGGAAGCATATGCAGACGACAAATCAAATGTTACTTAAAACATACAGTTTGTCATTCAAAGAACTGAAACATTGCAAAAAAGGAGAAAATACTGGTTACCAGCATTTTCTCTTTTTCCACAATGTTTTAAAACGGCTTCTTACGCAGGGCCTTTAAAATTCGGAATTGTGTGGTAAAGGGTTAAACAGGATGTACACAAAGTTATATTTTGATTATTACAGAGGATAGGATACCTGGCAGCCTCACAAAGTTTCCATGATGGTACAGATGTTCTCATGTTGACCACAAATATGATCAGAAAGGTAGGCATGTCTCATGGTTTTTTGATTAACACTCTACCAAGCGATAACATTTTGGACTAGGCAAAATTGAAAGCATCTGCAGACGACAAATTAGATGTACTTCAAATGGTGATTTCCATCTCTGATAGGGTAGAAAACATTGTGGAAAAAGGAGAAAATGTTGGTTACCAGCATTTTCTCCTTTTCCCACAATGTTTTCAAAAGCTTTTCTGCTCAGGGTCTTTTAAATTCTGGATTATGTGGTAAAGGGAGAACATTTTTTGTCATGTCTTGTATTGGGACTGTTACATTGTTCCTGATGATGCTTGTATTGTTGACTTTCTTTGTACTGCATAGAAGTTTTCATTTACTAATGTCTCATCTGAATTCTGCAAAGCTGTATCATATAGGAGGTCTTGAAGACTTTGAATCAGTATGAAGTGATTCTAAGTTTTGGAAAACATAGGAGTTTGCCGAAAAAAAATAGAGAAATAAGTAAGTGCTATCAAAAACATTACAAAACAAGTGTCTTGAACTTTTGAGAAGAATGCGTGTAGGTGCTGATAGTACATTTGAGTGTGTCAACTGAAAGTATATCATGCTTTTCAGTAGTGTATCATTGGATTATAATGTTTGATAATTCATGGTTGTGACTTGTGAAATTTACTGTAAATGTTTCCGTAACTCTTTAGTTGAAGGTGGAAACAATATTTTAGGGTTTAGAAGCATGAAATAGATAGAATATTTGTTTTTTTCAGTGAAAAATCAAAGTTGTTTCATCTCCTGAACATCATCAATTATATTTTCATGAGTGGCACAGCCACTTGTGAAAATATTACCCATGATGTTCACTCAATGAAATAAATTTCGATCTTTTCTGTGTATGAAATTACATAAAATTGATATTACTGTTATATTTTTTTACTGTTTGTACAGGATTTAAGCAGTCAGAATCAATATGATGCTGGTGTGGCATTGAATGGGTTGTCCTGTTTCATCACAGCAGATTTAGCCCGAGATCTAGCTAATGACATCATGACCTTGGTAAGCTTTAAAGCAATAAGAGAGCTTATTGTCCTCATCATTTTTGTCCAAACAACATCAGCCCAGTTGTAATTCCTGTATCAAACAATCCTGAGTTTTAGCGACTGTGATAAAAGAAGGCTCTTCAAGATATTGTGGGTAGGGAAGGAAATGCTGGTCACCAGCATTGTCTTCTTTTTCCATAATGTCTTCTACTTTTTCCAAGACAAATTTTATCATTTAAGTCTAATTTGTCATCTACAAACCTATTCAATTTGGACAAGTGCAATCTATTGCTGTCAGATAAAGTGGCAAAGTTATTGTGACAGGGTTCAGTCCTTTCTCTCTTCAGGATATCGTGAAGGCTCTTTCTATATGTTTGTCTAACAGATTACATATGAAATGTTGCGCCAGCTCAGTCGGTATCAAACAAGGCTCGACACCAGAGGGGTGGAGAGTGCTGGTTAGAATCTCTGGTTTCTTTCCGAGGATTGATGATAGTTATTGAGACAGAATCCATTCCTTTCTCATCCCCGATTCATGTTTCAGCTTTGGTTGTGGAAAAGCAGCCATTGGCTTGGGAATAATATTGTGCGCAACTTCTGGTAAAAGAAACACCGGGAAAGTATGGATAGGTACAATCTGCCGCCTTAATATAACTGAAATAATGTTAAAAACGGTGTTGCACACCATATAAACAAACAAAGAAAGCATAAGAAAGCAGTATTAAAAATGTATAAAATATTCCTTTTCGTCCTACATATTACATTCACCAGACCATGACTGAATAAAAAAGAAGTATATTGTGTATAAAATGTTTCTGTTTGTCTTACAGATGACATCCACAAGGCCATACTTACGTAAAAAAGCAGTATTAATCATGTATAAAGTGTTCCTACAGTTCCCAGAAGCACTGAGACCTGCATTTCCAAGACTGAAAGAAAAATTAGAGGATCCTGACCCAGGTAACAAAGTCCTTATCCATTATTTGTGAAGTGTGTTTTGCTGAGGGCAATACCTGATTGTCACATGAGTGCATGGAGAATGGTCTGCTCATATTGAATAACAATACACGTACTTGTATTTCCACTAGTGGAACTCTTTAAGTCAAAGGCACCTTTAGACCTTCTACTAGAACCATGTGTAAACAAAAATCAATGGCATCATATATGATGTATAAACACACGCGGCCATCTGTGCTAACAGAGGTACATTTCATTGCCATTGTTTTGTCTTAACTTTCAACCTACTAAATAGATTAAATGAAACTTTCAAACCGATAGTAAAAATCCAAATATTATTCAAAGGTATACTTTAAGGATAAATATATCTGTATCGGACAGTGTAGATACAAGATCAGACTGCACACTCTGTGCAGTCTGATCTTGATCTACACTGTCCGCAAAAGGTCAGTAGGTTCCAATAATATTGCACTGTCTCACAAGACTTAGTAAATTTTCTCACTATATAAGCACAAGACTGATCAAAGAGAAATAGTTCTGTCAGACTGGTGATAATTAGTATTGTGTTGTTGTCCTATGACCTTGCAGTTGTGCTTCTTGCTCTACTGGCCAAAAGCCCAGCCCCTGTAGCTCAGTAAGTAGTGTGCAGGACATGAGAGCAGGGGGCTGCGGGTTCGATCCCTGGTGGGGCCAATTTCTGTTTGAGGATTGATGATGGTCATTGCGACAGGGTTCATTCCTCTCCTACCGCTGACCATTGTTTCGATGGTTATGTGGGAAAGCAGCCAGTGGCTTGGAGAGAAAGTTGTGCAAAATACTGGTGAAACTCCAGGAAAGCATGGATAGGTGCACTGCCTGCTCCGCTATAACTGAAATAATGCTGAAAACGGCATTAAACATCATACAATCAATCAAATCTCTACTGGTCAAAAGCAAGAACAGCATTATTATATCCCCAATGATAGATGTGAGGAAGGTAAGTAATATACTGGAATCAAGATGTCTGTAATCTTATGAAAACTTAATCCTATTCGTGAAGTAAATTTAAGTAGAAGTGGTCAGGGACTGAAGACCCACAAGAGACAAGGGTTGATTTAACCCTTTACCAGACAAAACATTTTGACTTGTCCAATTTGAAAGCATTTGCAGACAACATATCAAATCTTGAATAAATGTCCATATTTGCATTTGAAAGGTTGGAACACACTGTAAGAGAAAGGAAAAGATGCTGGTAATGAGCATTTTCTCCTTTTCCCACAATGTTTTCAAAATCTTTCTTCTCTTGATCGTGTGGTAAAGGGTTGATTTTAAGTTCTGCTTTTCAAGCAGGAATTAAATGTGAGTGATTGCTACTATCTTTGCCGAACGTTATCAAATTTCAGGGGTACAGTCAGCAGCTGTCAATGTGATATGTGAACTAGCCAGAAAGAACCCAAGAAACTATCTGTCTCTTGCGCCACTGTTTTTCAAGCTGATGACTTCATCAACCAACAACTGGGTTCTGATCAAGATCATCAAACTGGTATAACTTCATCTCTTCCTGTTTGTTAAGTCTTGTTGAGGCTTTACAAGATGATAAATCTTAATTTTTCCATTTGAAGCATTTACAGGAGATAAAGCTGGCCCCCAATGATGAAATACATATTTGAAAGGATGGAAGACATTGTGGTAAAACAAGAAAATCCTGATAATCAGCATTTTGTCCTAAACTCACAAAGTTTTTATCTTTCTTCCTCAGAGTTTTTAAAACTCAGGATTGTTTTCAAAGGGTTAAACAGATTATTTTAGTTAAAAAAATACTTTTGCTACTTGGTAATACAAAGTTTTGTTGAAATATACTCTATGAATGTTTTACAGGGCGTTTTATTTACTTCCTACTAGGGGTGATGGTCACTATAATTAACAATTATAGGACATTCAAACAGGATAGAAGAAGCAAAATGGGTAGCCAATTTTCAGCTTTGCTACAAATACCAAACTTTTTTTGACCAAGTTATCCAACTCTTTCCTTGGATGAAATGAATACCATGCGGGAATCAGAGTATTTACTTGCAACAAATAATGCTCTATTTTCTGCAATCTTTTTCAAAGGTTTCCTACATCAATGGCAATAGAAAATGGTATTTTATCTTTACTGGTGATATCTTCATTATTATATTAGATTTTACATAAGGATTTAGAATGAAGAGTTTTGTGGTGATAAATAATGTTAGCCTATTATATGAAAGATTCTGTTGTGTCAAATTTCAGTTCAGTGCTTTAACACCTTTGGAGCCAAGGCTTGGGAAGAAGTTGATAGAACCTTTAACTAATCTTATACACAGGTATGCTTATGTTATCATTCTTAGTTCTGCTGTTTTCCAAGAAAAGATTGAGATATTGTCAGGGCGCTGTTGCTGTCAACTGGGTGTGAAAACTTTGATAATTTTTCATATCATAACCTTGAATATTTACTAGTTGTGAAAAAGGGAGCCCCATACCAAGGGAAGCTAACCCTCAAATTATTTTTGGCACAATTCTGCGCTTTTTATCCCCCGCCGAAGGCAGAGGGATATAGTTTTATGAGTGTTCGACTCCGTCCTTCCATCCATCCGTCTGTCAGTGTGTCTGTCCGGGACAATATCTCCAATACCATCGGACGGAATTTCGTGAGACTTTATACATGTGTACAATAACCTATTCCGCCGATACAGTTTTCTTTTTTTGATTCGATGGAAAATGGCCGACTGGGAGCAATTTTGAGTTACGAGGTCGCTTAAATTTTTGAAAAGGTCTTTTTCGGCGGGGGATATCATTTCAACGAAATTGCTTGCTTACTATAGAATTTCCATTGAAAAAGCACTTACAGCCAAGCATTTGCATTTGGTACTCTTGTTACTTTATGTAACTGTTCAGTTTCTGTATTCTTTAAAGAGAAATAGTTTAACTCTTTACAAAACAACAAGTTTTAGAAAAGACCAAAGTGAGGGCATTTTTAGACAAATGGATCTCAAGTGGTCATATCTGTCTTTGTTAGGGTTAAAACATTGTTGGAAAAGGAGAAACTACTGGGCAGCAGCATTTTCTCCTATATCTTGCAGCAGACTGCTTTTCAAGACAAAGGCAAAGGAGAAATTTCTTCTATTTGGATTAAAAAATTGTATACACTTGACAAAAGGATGTAAGAGATACAAGTATTTCTGTGCTTTCATTGGAAAATTTACTTAATGTGTTCATTGATTTCCTTGTATGCTTACATTGTGTTGATGTACTAGGGCAAGACACTTCAGAGCCCCAGCCTATCACTGGTGATACCCAGGAAATACATGAATATGTGAGCTGTTTCCATAATATGACTGAAATAATATTGAAAGCGGCATAAAACACTATTGAATCAATCAGTCAATCAATTACAATATGTTGAAATTACCTGAATAATGTTTGAAACAAATGTGCTTCATAAGACTAAATACAACCTTGTTAAAAAACAAAAAAAAGATTAGCAGTAGAAAATAGAAAATCGGGTTAGATTCATGAATACTGGTGAGAACATTGTGGTTTGATAGAAATCACTCTGTTTTAACAATATTTACTTTTGCCAAAAAATTTTTATAAGTTGACCACCACTAGACAAAAAAAAAAAAACATACCTTAGGCAGTGATAACCCTAGTGTAACAGTTTACCATACAATACTGAATTTGATCGACCCTGTAGGAGAAGATTTTTGAAAATGTTGTTGGAAAAGAAGAAAATGCTGGTAACAAGCATCTACCTTTCCACCAATGTTTTCTACTCTATCAAAGACAGAAATCATCATTTGAGGCACTTTTAATGTCTTCTGCAAATGCTTTGAAGATAGTTGCATCCAAAATTTTATCATTTGGTAAAGGTTAGATGAAATTGTTTTTCAGTACATCAGCAATGTCCCTCCTGTACGAATGTATCAACACTGTGATAGCTGGTAAGTCCTTTATTTGTTTATCTTTAAACTATCTCACATTGTTTACTTGTACTTGTGTTTTTCACACAAATTTGTCATAAATAAATAATACATAATTGTAAAGGTAACCCCTTTAGTGACTTAACCCTTTACCACACAGTCTCAACTTTAAGGGACCCTGAGAAAGAATGCTTCTGAAAACATTGTTAGGAAAATAGGAAAATGCTGAATGAGAAAAGTCATCTGTATGAGGAAATATGCAAACAACAATTTGGTTATTTTACTTAAGAAAAGAAAACAAGATATGCATGCCCTTTTTTGTATACATGTAAAACACATTTTATTTTAAGACTTTTGATACTTATTGTAATTGATGTTGTGTATATTCTAACTGATTTTATTTCACATGATACCATTCACATCCCCATGGTTGCATCAGGCATGAATGTACACTATTATAGTGCTTTTCAGAGTGTATAGTACTGTACTAAAAAAGGCTATCTAGATTTCATTTAGGAACAAGATTTTTATATATAGATCATATTACAGAGTCTGATCTGAAAGGGAAAAAAACTTGAAGGGATTTAAGGAGAAGAGTTTGATTACACAGGGGAGGTGGGGGGGGGGGTGGAGAAAGGAACAATTTTTTGTATCAAGTTTTATTCATGAAACAATATTATTTATCAAATACATACAATCAGAAAAAAATGATGTTACTCTCTTCCAAGTGAGAAATTTTAGACCCTCCAGATTCAAAATATCTGCAGATGACAAATATAAAATTGATGAAAATGGGTTTGATTCGATAAGAAAAAATGTTTTTGGAAAAGGAGAAAATGTTGGTTACCAATAGTTTCCCCATCCATAATGTTCTTAAAAGCATCCTTTATCTGGGTCATTTAAACTCCGGATTTGGTAAAGGGTTAATAATTGTTGTGGTAGAAGTGTCTGCAGTGAATTGTTTATTTATATATTGACTAAAACATATATTGTTTGTTAACTGTCACTCTTATTTGTCAAGATTTATTTGGCCAGAATATGTGACAAGTGGAAGATTTAAGATCAGACTGCACATTCTGTTCAGCCTGATCTTGAGCTTTACAGTTTGCAAGAAACATAGGTTGTGTGTAGCACTCTAAGCATTAACCCTTTAAGCACCTTTGCAGCCAGTGTTGATCAAGATCAGACTGCACTAAATGTGAAGTCTGATCTTTGATTGACACTACCCGCTTTGCTGAAACAAAAGCAACCTTGAAATTTCAATTATTTGTTAGCTCCACTGGCCAAAGGCCAGAGAGCTATTGTCATGGCGTTGTGTCCGTCGTGCGTGCGTACGTGCGTCCGTCCGTCCGTCCGTCTGTCCGTGCGTGCATGCGTCCGTAAACTTTTTCTTTAAAAAACTTCTCCTCAGAAACTATTGACTGGATTTTTACCAAATTTCACAGGAATGTTCCTTTGGTGGTCCTCTTTCAAATTCCTTCAAATAATTGTGTTCCATGAAGAATTCTGGTTGCCATGGCAACCAAAGTAAAAAACCTTTAAAAATCTTCTCCTCCCAAACCGCTATTTGGATAGCATTATTATTTTGCAGGAATGTTCCTTAGATACAGGTTTATAGAATTCCTTAAAAAAAAAAAGATCTGTCAAAAAACATGGCTTTTATGGGAGACTCATTTTCCTTTTATGGTATAAAGTAAAATCTTTGAAAAATTTCTTCTCTAAAACTATTCATTGGATTTCATTGTTGTTTTGCAGGTAAGTTCCTATGGTGGTTGTCTACCAAATTGTCATGGCATTGTGTCCGTCGTGCGTCCGTCCGTCCGTTCGTTCGTCCGTTCATCCGTGCGTGCGTCCGTAAACTTTTTCTTTAAAAAACTTCTCCTCAGAAACTATTGACTGGATTTTTACCAAATTTCACAGGAATGTTCCTTTGGTGGTCCTCTTTCAAATTCCTTCAAATAATTGTGTTCCATGAAGAATTCTGGTTGCCATGGCAACCAAAGTAAAAAACCTTTAAAAATCTTCTCCTCCCAAACCGCTATTTGGATAGCATTATTATTTTGCAGGAATGTTCCTTAGATACAGGTTTACAGAATTCCTTAAAAAAAAAAAGATCTGTCAAAAAACATGGCTTTTATGGGAGACTCATTTTCCTTTTATGGTATAAAGTAAAATCTTTGAAAAACTTCTTCTCTAAAACTATTCATTGGATTTCATTGTTGTTTTGCAGGTAAGTTCCTATGGTGGTTGTCTACCAAATTGTTTCTTCAGTGAGCTAAAATGCAGGATTGAATGATAATTGTTAAAAACTTCCTTTTGCCATTATAGAAACATCAGGCCTGTGGAGCGATACAGGCGCTCAAGCGCCTCTAGTTTTTTATTTTAAGACAGAAAGTGTCTGGTTCATTCGGTGACTGAACTCTTTACCACACAATCCAGATTTTTAACCACCCTAGGAAAGCCTTTAAAAACATTGTGGGAAAAGGAGAAGATGCTGATATCAGCATTTTCTCCTTTTCCTTTCAATGTTTTCTACCATTCCAATGACAACCTTCAATTTTTGAGTCACATTTATTTTGTTGTTCACGAAGGCTTTCAATTTGGACAAGTCTGAAATCTTGTTGGGGAAAGAGTTTAGAGTGGAGAGGCTGGTATTTGTTTATTCTCTTGTTTGGCTGCATCCTGAAAACTGTGTTTTGTCTTTGACATCAAAAACCGTTTGAAAATGTCAGGACAAAAGGAGAAGTTGCTTATAACAGGCAGTTTTTGTTACCATGTAATTCAGCTACTTTTATATCGATTATCCATCTTTTACAATGATTTTTTCTGCTGCAAATTTGTGTCAGAGGGTATTGAATTACTACAGGATTGACAGTTTATGTGAGACAACCACTGATTCCTAGAGTAACCAGCATTTTCTCCTTTTCCCACAGTGTTTTCAATCCTTTCAAAGACAAATTATTTGAGCCAAAATTAATTTGTCATCTGAAATTGCTGTTAATTTGGGCCAGTCCACAATTTTCTTGTTTGGTAAAGGGTTAAGACTCACCAGTGTTGACTGATTGATCGTGTGGTGATTAACACCATTTTCAACATTATTTGGGTTATACCATGGCGGCCAGTGCACCTATCCATGCTTTCCTGGAGTTTCTTTTACCAGTCTGCACAATATTCTTTCCAAGCCACTGGCTGCTTTTCCACATAACCATCGTCAAAACAATGGTTAGAGGTGGAATGAATCCTGTTGCAATGACTATCATCAGTCCTCGGAAAATAATTGGCCGAGCTGGGGATGGAACCAGTGACCTCCTGTTCTCAAGTCTTGTACGCTACAGACTTAGCTACCAGGGCTTGGTTTGCCCTTGTTGAAAGCATTATCACAGATGGGACATAAAATGTCTCTATATCAAATGATTGTCTTTGATTGCATTGAAAACATTGTGGTAATAGGACAAAAAATTGCTGGTAACCAAGATTTTATCCTTTTCCCACTATGTTTTCAAAGCCCTTTTCCTTTGGGTGGAAAAACATTTGATCACTTGGCACAGCATTAATTTGTGCTTAGAGTTCCAAGGATCATTTAACTGTTAACTACACAATCCAGAGTTTTAATGACCCTGACAGAAGAAACTTTTGAAAACATTGTTGGAAAAGGAGAAAATGCTGGTAACCAGCATTTTCTCCTTTTTCCAAAATATTTTCCACCTTTTCTTAGAGAATTTTCACTTTTGAGCAATGTACAACATGTTGTCATCAAATGCTTTGGATTAGGACAAAGCCAAAATTTTGTTATTTATTAAAGAGTTAATTAGTCAATACAAGTGCTTTGATTATTTCATTCTGCATTCTGCATGATACAAATCTCAATGTAGTTTAAGTAATATGTAATCACACAGCATGATCTGTACTGTAGTTTTAGTCTACCTGCTACCAAAAGTTCCCAGGTTTTTACAACCATGAGGAAAAAGTTTTCTGATAACATAGTGAAAACAGCAATTTCTTCTTTTTCCACCATGTTTGCTACACTATCAAAACCCAGTTCAGTCATTTAGATCACCCTTTTATCTGTTGTGTCCAAAATGCTGTCAGTATGTATATATATCTTAAATTTTGCTGTGAAGTAGAAAGTTTAACCCTTTACCACACAGCAAAATTTAAGATTCAACCATATTGCTGGTTACCAGCATTTTCTCCCTTTTCCACAATGTTTTCAAAAGGTTTCTTTGTTAGGGTCATTTTAACTCAGGATTGTATGGTAATAGGTTAAGCCATGATCATAGTCACTGTGGAAATCAGCTAACAAAAATGAGAACTATTTAATTGAAAAAGACTGTTGTATTTACACAACATGTGAAACATTGTGGAAAAGGATTTATTGCTTCCCTTTCACCTTCAATGTTTTCATAGCTGATAGTACTGGAGGGGTGTAAAAAGTCACATTGGTATTGCAAAGGCTTAGTTTGGTGCACTTTATTCTTTGTATGTAGCGTTATGCACTGAATTTAACCTGATTCTGCTTAGTTTTAGAAAGACTGTTTTATTATGTAGCACAAATCCCTTTTACTTTATATTCTTGCACATTTTATATTTTCTATTTGGTATATATTTTTCCATGTATCACAATGATATCATAATACCTGCCTATTAGAGATGAAGGTTTCACATTTGCATATGAATAACAAGTTGTTTTTTCTACCGACAGTGAAGATCATAATTGAATATGCAGTCAGATCTTTGATTCAAACTATCTGAGACTGATGTAACATTGTGTTCTTGTCAGGAGGATTTTGAAATTGCAATGTTGAACTCTTTACCAAACATCAAAATTTTAAACTTCTTTTCAAATTGACAACATTTGCAGACCACAAATATAATTTGGCTTAAGTGAATTTATTTTTTTTGGAAATTACTAGGCAATTTTACGGAGTGCAAAATGTCAATGGATATATCAATATTTATTTAAATCACAAAAAACTACCATTGCCTTCTAAGAAAACAGAAAAAAGATTGTTAGACATAACATGCTGTTGCACTATGAAAGAAAAAGTTTGGTACTTTGTTAAAATGGTGATGTTTAACTCTTTACAATAGGACAAAAGCTTATACTGATCCATGTTGAAAGCATTTGTTGATGACATTATAAATATGGCACAAACAATAGGATTTGTTTATAAAAGCTTAAGGTTAGAAAACATTGTGGGAAAAGTGCCACAAATGATTGGAATTGCCTGTGAAAGATTTGAACATATTGTGGGTAAAAGAGAAAATGCTGGTTACCAGCATTTTATCCTTCTTCCAAAATGTTTTTAAAGGTTTTCTTTCTCAGGTTTGTTGAAGCAGGTGATTGTGTGGTGAAGGGATTAATACATATTTTGTCGCATATTGAGCAAACCCATAAAGAATAAAGTTCAAGTGTGAAAAAGTGCCTTCAAATCAAAAGAAAAAGAAAAGATGACATTATCGAAATAAGTGATGCTTTGCAGGAAAAAGTTAATTATAAAAAAGTATGCATATATTAAAATAATTTTCTTGTCTGTTGATGATTCACTGCTGAAACTTAATTTGAAATGTTTCTTCTTACTTACAGTACTGATTTCTGTATCCACAGGCATTCCAAACCATTCTGCCTCCATTCAGGTATAACATTTTGTGCTTATTATTGCTTTGAAACCCGTCCTAACCTGAGCAACTGTAATGGACACCTATATCCAAGTCTGCCATATCTAGAGGCCATGTTCTGGCAATGCAGGGTTTAATGCATATATCTGTGGTGCATTACACCAAGCAAGTCATCACATAATAATGGATCCATATAGTCTATTTTATCTTATGACCGTCTGAAGACTGTGGTACAATTGTCCTTTTGACATGCAGAAAATTGACCAATAACAAAAAGATTAGCCCCATGTCAGCCTGCACAAATTTTGCAGGCTGACCTGGATCAATACTTTTTGCCGATGCAATAAACTCCCTTTTCACAGAACATGACTCATATTCTGTCCTCTTATTTAGATAGACTTTTACTGACCAGTAGTGGCTCAATACTCAGTAGCAACAGACAAGGATGGTAGTCAAGGGTTTGTGATTTAAGATTGTTTCTTAATATTTATCAGACAACAAAATACTAGACTTTTCCAAATTGAAAGCTTTTACCAAAGGATGCAGTTACCAGCATTTTTGCCTTTTCCCACAATGTTTCCACAAACCTTAATTCTCCCAGGTCATTTAAACAGGGGATTAATGGTAATGGGTTAATGTGTTTTTCAAACAATCCACAGTATCAAGACATATTGGACTTCGAAGCTGATCATCAACAATGATGGTCTTGTAAACTTGCTCAGACAAGCAAATGTCAAGATTTGTCTATAGTAGTGTGACTTCGCAATAGAAAATTCATTATGATGCAGATGCCAAATAAGGTAGATCTTAGCTGATATGATTTCCAAAAGAGGTCTTGGATGATTAATGTCTTTGACAGGGTAGAAAATATTGTTGAAAAAGGGAGAATATGCTGGATACCAACATTTGTCCATAATTGAAAGCATTTGCAGATGACAAATTAAAAAAATCTAAGCTACTATGATTTGTCTTTGAAAGCATAGAAAACAATGTCAAAAAAGTCTTAGGGGGTCTTGTTTGTCTTTGAAAGGGTAAAAAGCATTGTTGGAAAAGGGAAAAAATGCTGGATACCAATATTTTCTCCATTTTCACAATGTTTTCTAAAGCTTTTTTCCTCTGGGTCATTAAAACTTAGGACAGTTGGTAAAGGATTGACTTTAAATAATTTTTTGTCCTTTATATTGTATTTTGCAGCAAACAATTTAACCCTTTACCACACAATCCCAGCTTTTAACGACCCTCAGGAAGAAGCCTTTTGAAAACATTGTGGGAAAAGGAGAAAATGCTGGTAACCAGCTCCTTTTCCCACAATATTTTCAACCCTTTTAATAACCAATTTTAATTTTGGAGTCATATTTTGTCGTCTGCAAATGCTTTCAATTCGGACAAGTCTAAAATTTCGTTGTGTGGTAAAGAGTTAAAAAAATATAGCAGAAAGGATAAATCGCTCTGTACTAGTAATTTTTTCCTTTTGCTACAGTGTTTTGGCAAGTTTTCATCTATTAACCCTTTACCATACAGTCCTGATTTTTAAAGATCCTGAAGAAGAAAGCTTTTGAAAACGTGGGAAAAGGATGAAAATGCTGATAGTCAGTAATTTGAATGTGGCTCAAATTATGCAATATTACTTTGATAGGGTAGAAAACATTGTGGGAAAAGGAGAAAATGCTGGTTACCAGCATTTTCTCCTTTTCCAACAATATTTTCAAAAAGCTTCTTTCCCAGGGTTGTTAAAAGTCGGCATTGAGTGGTAAAGTGTTAAAAGATGCCAATAATTAGCTACTTTGCCATTACTATGATTTTCACAGACAATACAGTATCAGTTGGTTCATTACATTGCTCATATGTTGGGATGGGTTTCTCTGAATATTACCCATTTTTTAAGCATTTTCTGACCTTTTTAATAATTGAGTGATGAAAAGCATTGCTTAATTTAGGGTATACTAATGCCTGCACTTGCATATTTGGTGGTTGGTATCCTTAATTTTGGGGGGGACAAAAAGTACATATTATTGTACATGTATATCTGCCTCACAATGTATGAAGATTATTCTGATGTATAAATAGGATAGAAATCATAGATATCACTAAAATGACATACATGTACCTTGAAACCTGTCATATTGTTATCCCATCAGATAATTTATGTTTATTACATACAGTATTTGTAACTACATCAAACAAATTTCAAATTACTTGTTTAAAGGCTCAGTAGCAGCCAAAAAAAGAAAGCAGGTATTAAAAAGCATTTGAATGTAAATCGTGCCATGTAAAAGTATGAAAAATATAATTGTGAAGATTACAATCTGTTATTGTGTGGTTGGTTATAATGTAAGTTGCTGGCAGAAAAAAGGAATTTTAAAATCAGGCAGAATTTAAACAAAAGATAGAGTTAACCTGGCAGGTTTAACCCTAGTCTTGAAATTGATTTCTCTGCCAGCACAAAATACTGAGACCAACCAGCATTTTTGCCTTTTCCATCCATGTTTCCAAAGGTTTTCCTCTTAAGTCTTCACCACACAATCCTGACTTTTAACGACCCTGAGAAAGAATCCTTTTGAAAACATTGTAGGAAAAGGAGAAAATGCTGGTAACCAACATTTTCTCCTTTTCCCACAATGTTTTCTACCCTTTCCAAAACAATTTTTAATTTTTGAGCCATATTTATTTTGTCATCTGCAAATGCTTTCAATTTAGACTAGTCTATAATTTTGTTGTTTGGTAAAAAGTTAAAGGTTGTAAAGGATTGTGTGGTGAAGGGTCAGTGAGGGTTAGATTGTCTCCCCTTCCATGAAACCTGTTATACGAAAGGCCACTTATTGCTACCTGATATACATAAGGCTGCATGTGGCAATAGTTTTCCACAATTTTCTGGACCAGCATTATCTTCTAGTGCTTGATTGATCTCCCTAAAGTCCAGAGGTAAACCAAATTGAGCATTTTTTTGATAAGATGGATAGGAGAGTGAGGGATGAAGATTCATGGCAGCATACCAAATAACATCATGTAGCTCTGACTATTAAGCATTGTTATTTAATGTATTTCTACCAACGTTGTCTATGAAAGTTTATCAGTTATAAATTAGCAAAAATGACCTAAATATCAGTAGTCAAAAAATCTCTTAGCAATAAATGAAATAATTTTTTCCCCCCCCATATAAAATAACTATAGTAAAATACCATTACTTGTCCTTGTAAATGTGTATCAAAGTGTTACAAAATAAGTTTTTCTGATTCCTTTTTCAAGTTTTGGAATTGGTATTGTTCTACCAGATGAATTAGCAGATAAAATAGTGGATAAGTTGTCTGAAATATGCTCTTTTCCTGTAAGTGGGTAGAAATTGCTAAATAATAGTAGGTTTGCTGAAAATAAGCTATGGGAATAATTTGGAAAATATGAAAGATAAGAGGGCAGAAAAATGTAATATAAGTTGTAAGTATGGTAGATAAGTGGGCCGAAATTTTAGCTTTGGTTAAGTAGGGAGTGTTACAGGCAAAGATATTTGTTGTTGCTTAAATTGTTGCATTAAGTTGTGAATAAAAAAGGCTGCTTGAAAATACAAGAGTCTAGCTGCTTTAGAAGTTATTAACTTTATTTGCTTACAACGTGCTATCATTGTGCAATCAAGTTATAGAGAATTATGTAAATATACCAATAACCTGTAGAAGACTGGGCATTTAAGTAAAATTGATTGTGAGCAGCAAAGTTTAAGATCAGGCTGCATGTAAGTTGCAGTCCAGTTTAGGATCTGTGCTGTTTGATATGTGAGATTTTTTATCAAAATTGCCCTGACATACCAAAGTATTAGTTTTTTTTGACTGAAAATATGTTTGTCATATATTCTCCTTGGTACCTATGCAGTATCTTACACAGATCATTCCACCACTTAAATCTTTCCCATATACAGGCGTGTTTTTCCTTTTTTCTGCGCTAACTACATGTACCCTGAAATTTGTAATTCTTAATACATAAGTCATTAGTTGACATTTTTTTGCTATTTAGAATTCTAAATATAAGTTTGATCACTTCTTGGAGATACATGTGTATATTGCATGAAAGAGCAAAGATGCCTTGAAGTGGTAAACAGTGAGTTTTTTTTCCAACTATTTGACATCGTTGACTACCTGTCCTTTGGATTTTTTAGAGTTTATATTGAGCCTTGATTGTGGCTAAATGTAATTTTTGAATTTCATTTTGATGTATATACTCCATTTAAAAATTGCATTAATTTACAGAAAGATGTACTGTTGATTGATGCACCGGTATGTATGGTTGCAAAAGTCCCCAGAGGGAGCATGTAGTTTTAAGGCTTTTTTCCTTATATGTATACACATTTTGGATGGTTGTTGAAAGTCTTGTGATACATGAAGAAGTATCTCATGCTGATAACTTTTTCCATTTCACACAAGTTTTTCATACATACTTGATTTATCTGTACCATTTTATGTTCAAAAGTCTGTCAGTTTGACAGGACCTTTTACATTACAACACAAATATTTGGTTGTTTGAATGAGATGTTACACCACTTTCAACAGTATTTCAGCCCCTTTTGCAGCAAAAGTTCACTCATATTTATTTTTCTTGGCTTTTACCAGTACTAGGATGTAGTTCTGTAATGCATTACCCAAGGGCAGTTCTACCAGGCACGACCAGTGAAGGTCAAAATAGGTAAACTAGGGTTCCTGAGAAGAAATCTAAAACCATAACCACAAAGAACTCCATACTATATGCAAAATTTTGAAATTAGTATAAGGGTCCTGTGTGGCTCAATGGTGAAGCTGAAGAATATACAATCTTAAGTTTCTTGGTTTGATCATTGCAAAAGGCTCTTGTTTTTTTCTCATGGGCATATCCTGAGGCTAGAGCATTGAGAGTTCTAGCCTAGCACTGGTGAAAGCTTTTGCCTACACAAGTTTGAAATAATGTTGAAAGCGGCATAAAATACACCATTCAATCATTCAATGTAAACTTTACAAAACAAGGATCAATTGCTATTCAAATCTGTTTTTTTCCTCACTTCCTTGACTATTTCAGGGATGCAAAAAGTTGTATTTATAAAAGGTAGAGAATTTAGGCATAAAATAATCTCTCTTTCTTTTTTATTTCATATTGAAAAATAATCTGACTTTGCCTTATTATACAGTCATGGAGTTGGAGGCTACATAGTGGGTATCAGGACATGTATCTACTTTTTCTGTAATGGCAGTTTTTGTTTTAAGACAATTTTTTGACTAAGTTCTGTTTAGGGCTGGACAATTATCAAATTGACACAAATGTTTTCCCTGATTTTTTATTCTATTTTTATACATACTGGTGATGAAGTCCATCAAAAATCCTCTACCCCATTATTTCATTTAACAATCATTTTTATTTACAAAAACATTTTTTTAAAACTTTATGATATACAGTCTAAGGTTTGTTTATGTTCTTTGACACATATTGATCATCTTTGTCAACAATATTTCCTGATAAACAATCTTTTTCAATTGTTGATCAATCTACTATGAACAGACAATGTGATTCGTAAGATTCTGAGATAAAACATTAGAACTAACCCTTACCACACAACCCAAAGTTTTAACAACCCCAAGATTAAGGCTGTTGAACACATATTTTTTTTTTCCTTTTTTGTCAATGCGTTTTGCCCTTTCCAAGACAAATTTTATCATATGAATTGAGCAAGTCTAAAATTTTGTTGTTTGGTAAAGAGTAAACATTAACCTCGTGAAAATTGCAGGTAACTTAGAGCATGTCCTTTTAACTCTGTACCAAACATTAAAACTTTAGATTTGTCCAAGTTGCAAGCATTTGCAGATAGCAAATTAAATATGGCTTAACTGATGGGATTTATTTTTGAAAGGGTAGAAAACTTTTGGGAGAAAAGGAGAATATGCTGGTTACCATCGTTTTTCTCCTTTTCCCTCAATGTTTTCAAAAGATCCTTCGTAGGGACACTAAAGCACATATGCTCGGTAAAGGATCAAAATGTGTGTAATCAGCATAAGTTCAGTTGCAATTCAATTAAGTACCAAAAGAGTTTGGCAAAAGGAGAAATTGATAATAGTAATAATAATTGTTTGTTATAAATGAGTAATTTTTCATTTTGCCACAATATTTTCATATTTTTCTACAGGATATTAGTGTGAATCAGTATACAAATATAGATTGTTACATTCATATATAATTATGGAATTGCATTTGTTACAGTTGTGTGTTCAGAAGTTGCGAATACTGATAGAGGATTCAGACCAAAATTGTGAGTAGCTTGAAACTTTTTTTTTTCTCTATTAAACTCGTTCTGTTATAAAAGAAACATTGCATTGGGAAGTAGCAGTGCTAGCTCTGGCCCAAGTAAAATAATGGCCAACAATTTTTTCTTGAAAAAAATAATAGACAAATTAAGCGCGCGAAGTTTGGTTTAAAAGAAAAGACATGCACATGTAGCATTAACTTTGTTTTTTACTCATAGTTTCAAACTTTCATTCACATAATCATTTCCATTACAATAATAATAATAAAAAATGGTCATATATATTTAATCTTAGCTTGTATAAAATATTGCGGGAAAGGAGAATTTGCTCTATACCATTTCCTGGGATAGTGCTCCCTCCCACAATAGTTACATAAAAACATAAAGGCTTTTAGGTCCTAGTTTCTTTTGATGAATGGTTACTCCTTTAACAAAATACAAAATTTCATTTTTAATCTTACATTGTAGAAAATATTGTAGGAAAAGGAAAATTTGTTCTACACCATTTCCTAAGGATAGTTCTCCTTTTCCCACATTATTTGTATAAAAGCATACAGACAATTAAGTCCTAGTTGCTTTTGATGAATGGTTACTTCTTTACCAAACAATTTTTTGTTTTTCTTTTTTATATAAAATGATGTGCACAAGTAAAGGAGAAAATTTTCTATTACATGATGAATTACCTCCCTTTATTATCTGTTGACCTTAATTATTTTCTAATAAGGTCAATGAGGAGGATAAAATGTCTTAAATAAAGTCATTCACTCGATAGTACCTAAACAGTGAAGTGGACGATGTTATCAACCTAAGCCTTTAAATTTAATTTGAATTTTCATACTGCTATTCACTGGTACCACTGCTAAATACAATACTGTAGATACAGTTAAATTTTCCTTAGTTTATTATCTTTTTTAATTGGCGATAGTTTTCGTTTAGGACGACCCATGTTGACGTATAAGTGAAGAATGATAAGATTTTAAGGGTTCAAGAACAAGATTTCTTAGAATAATGTCAATATGTCAGTTAAATTCAATTATGAATTATTGTTTTCTTTTTGTTCGCCGACATTTAAACAATGTAAACGAATTTATGATATCAAATTGGTTTCCTGTAGTCGCCATCTGGCGGTATTGAAATCCAAGGCATTCTATCACTGCGTCGAGTAAAATAGTCAATTAAAATTTAACGTGAAATAAACAAATAGGCCTAATCGCGTTCTCCAATTAACAGCTTAGAACAACAACCGATAGATCTAACACGACACGCGCTGTGGAATATACAAGCCAACTGTGACCTGTCGATTACCTAAGGTTGCGTCCGCCGAGGTGTGAAACAAGCGATTACCACATTTCCGGTGCAAATTAGCGCGTGATCCAGGCGAGTAAAAGGAATTTTACTCGAATTTTTTGGGGGATAAATTAATCGACAATTTTTATCGACAATTGGAAGAATTAATCGACAGCTGAATTAATTAATCGACAATTGTCGATAATGTCGATTGGCAGCGCGAGCACTGGAAGTAGGATTATTTATCTGTAAGAACTTATTACAAAAGCCTGGAATAAAGCTTATGGTAGTTGAAGACAGATTGAGCCACTTTATGTCCAATGATTCTTATCTCCTTAACACTTTTCCTAACGACAATATTCTAGATAGGTCCAATTTGAAAGCACTTGCAGATGACAGAATTTATATGGTACAAATGATGAGATTTGAATCAAATAGTATAAGAAAACATTGTGGGAACAGGAGATATTGTTGGTTACCAGCATTTTCTTCTTTTTTTCACAATGTTTTCAAAAGGCCTACTTCTCAGGCTTGTTAAAACTCTGGATTATGTGGTAAAGAGTCAAAGAAAAAGAAGAAAGCTTTTTGCCAAAGTCTTTCAATTCAGGAAAATGTTCCGGTATATAGCACATTTCAGCTATGCTCTGGCAAAAGAGGGCTTAATGCTTCTCTGTGATGCATGATACCAAGTAAGTCATCACATGATTATGGATCCATAAAAGCCCTTCTTTTTAACAACTGACTAAATCATGAGGTAGATTGGCCCTTGGAAATACAGGAAATTGAACAATAGCAAAAAGTTTCGGCACTCTGCGCAGGCTGACCTTGGTCGATACTTTTCGCAGATGCATTAAGCCTCTTTATCACAGAGCATGGCTCAATTATTTTCACAGTTTGAGTGCAAAAATCTATATGTGTATTTATACCTTCAACTTGTACCTATTATTGAGAGACTCATGGTCTGTTTATTTTCGTCATAAATGAAGATATATTCTAATGTAAAATAAAAAAATATACTGATGTTAAAAAACAATGAAATAACTGGAATTTAAATAAAAAGGTCTGCTGCTGATAGTTTCAGTATCTCAAACTCTTTACCAGACAAAAGGTCTTTGTTTAACACTTTACCACACAATCCATACTTTTAGGGAACCTGAAAAAGAGGCCTTTTGAAAACACTGTGGGAAATGGAGAAAATGCCGGTAACCAGCATTTTCTTCTTTTCCCACAATGTTTTCTACCCTTCCCAAAACAGTCTTTGAAAATTCAGTCACATTTATTTTGTTGTCTGCAAATGCTTTGAATTTGGACTAGTCTAAAATTCTGTTGTTTGGTAAAGAGTTAAATTGAAAACATTTGCATACAACAAATTAGATGTGATTCAAATAATGGGAGATGTGTATGAAAATGTTGAAAACCTTTTGGCAAAGAAAATGTAGGTTACCAGCATTTTTTCCTTTTCAAACAATGTTTTTGAAAGGCTTTTTTCTCTTGGTTGATAAAACACAGGATTGTTAGGTAACTGAGGAGGGGAAATTCTGTATGTTATCCAGTTACTCCACAAGCTAGTTTTCTCCGTTTCCACACAATCTTTAACAAAGAAACCTCTTCTAGGTTCTTCAGAACATGGGTCGTTTTATAAGGCAAAAGGGTCAAAGAGTAATACCTCTGTCTGTATGTAACCAACCCTTTGTTGTAGATTCTCATTAGCACTGAACCGTAACTTTGATGATAACAGTTCTTATTATGAATTTAGTGAAGAAATAATGTGTTTATGATGTGATAACTACTTGCCTTTCTGGACATATGTTTACTTTTTTTTTTCAGTGAAGTACCTAGGTCTCCTAGCAATGTCCAAAATTTTACAAACCCACCCTAAATCTGTACAAACTCATAAAGACCTCATACTGCAGTGCCTCGATGATAAAGATGAATCCATCAGGTTTCGGGCCTTGGACCTTATTTATGGAATGGTAATAGTTTCAAGTATTAAATGAGGTTGCCTTTTGGCATGTTACTCAATGCAAGTGCCTGTTGATGACTGGGGTCAGATACAAATTGAAAAGTTTGGTGACGGATGAAGAAAAATTCTCAAAATGAGAAATTTCTCTTTTTGTCAAAATAGTGGGATGATTGTCTCTCCTTCCAGGTTAAATTTGTATAGATTTGTTCATGCCTCTGTAACATGAAAACATGGGCTGTTTATGAGAAAGGTATTGCCCTTTTCATAAAGGTCTTTATCAGAAATTATGTTTTTAATTTTAGAGTTTCTTTCTTTACCAGATGACAATGTTATAAACTCATCCCTATTAAAAGATTTGCAGACATCAAAGTGAATGATAGCATTTGCCTGTGAAAGAATGGAATGATGGTATTTGTATATGAAAGAATAGTAAACACAGTGGGAAAAGGAGAAAATGCTGTTTACTAAGAAATTGTGTGATTATGTGGTAGGTTTCCAAGAAGAATCTAATGGAGATTGTGAAAAAGTTGATGATACATATGGACAAGGCTGAGGGTACACACTACAGGGACGAACTCCTGTCCAAAATCATAGAAATTTGCTCACAGTCCAACTACCAGTATGTCACCAACTTTGAATGGTATGTAACTGTTTTTTTTAGCTCCACTGGCCGAAGGCCAGCGGGCTTATGTAATGGCCCGTTGTCCGTCCGTGCGTCCGTCCGTGCGTTAACTTTTTTTTTTTAAACATCTTCTTCTCTGAAACTACCCAGCCAATTTTGATGAAACTTCACAGAAATGATCCTGCCATGGTCCTCTTCAGAATTTCTTGAAAGAATTTAATTCCTTCAAAAACTCTGGTTGCCATGGCAACAAAACTTAAAAATATTGGAAATCTTTGAAAATCTTCTTTTCTGAAACCATAAGGCCTAGGGCTACCAAATATGGCATGTAGCTTTGGCTAGTGGGCCTCTATCAAGTTTCTTCAAATTATAGCCCTGGGGTCAAATTTGACCCCACCCCGGGGATCACAAGTTTTACATGGGCTTATATAGGGAAAACTTCAGAAATCTCCCTGTACCTAGCCATAAGGCCTAGGGCTACCAAATTTGGCATGTGGCTTTGTCTAGTGGGCCTCTACCAAGAGTGCCCAAATTATAGGCCTTGGGTCAAATTTGACCCCACCCCGTGGGTCACAAGTTTTACATGGGCTTATTTAGGGAAAACTTTAGAACTCTCCCTGTACCTAGCCATAAGGCCTAGGGCTACCAAATTTTGCATGTGGCTCTATCTAGTGGGCCTCTACCAAGAGTGCCCAAATTATAGCCCTTGGGACAAATTTGACGCCACCCCGGGGGTCACAAGTTTTACATGGGCTTATTTAGGGAAAACTTTAGAACTCTCCCTGTACCTAGCCATAAGACCTAGGGCTACCAAATTTTGCATGTGGCTTTATCTGGTGGGCCTCTACCAAGAGTGCCCAAATTATAGCCCTGGGGTCAAAATTGGC
This sequence comes from Hippopus hippopus, assembly GCA_946811185.2. Taxonomy (NCBI): domain Eukaryota; kingdom Metazoa; phylum Mollusca; class Bivalvia; order Cardiida; family Cardiidae; genus Hippopus; species Hippopus hippopus. The sequence goes on along the minus strand of OX328099.1, from coordinate 63,230,128 downwards.
CCTGCCCCGGGGGTCACAAGTTTTACATGGACTTATATAGAGAAAACCTAAGAAATCTCCCTGTACTTTTTCATAAAGCGTAGGGCTACCAAATTTTGCATGTAGCTGTATCTAGTGGGCCTTCACCAAGACTGCGTAAATTATAGCCCTAGGGTGGAATTTGATTCATCCCGAGGGGTCAGACGTTTTACAAGGGCTTATATAGTGAAATCTTTAGAAATCTTCTTGTTACTAACCATATGAACTAGGGCTACCAATTTTAGTCTGTCTCAGGGGTCTTATGTTCGAAACCAATTGGCCAAGTATTGTAATGTTTGGCATGTAGTGATTTTACATATTAGCCAGTGGAGCGATACAGGGCCATCATGGCCCTCTTGTTTTTTCTAATGGCGAAACATATTCCATCATCTTTGCTAACTAAGATACACTACTCGGAATCAAGCACCGTAGTTGATTTTGTACCCATAAATTTTCTGGCAGAGATACATGCATCAAACATGGATGAAACTGGACACAGTTGTAAATATTTTCAAATCTACTTTATACACAGTGTTGAATATGGCTACAAATATGATATGATGGTGTTATGTACGAGCAGTTTGCTTTCAATGTGGTTTTTTATTTGACTTGTCAAAATGTTTCATTATGATATTGATCTGTCATTTATGAAAAAATGGTTTTTAGCTCCACTGGCCGAAGGCCAGCGAGCTATTGTCATGGCGTTGTGTCCGTCGTCCGTCCGTCCGTCCGTCCGTCCGTCTGTAAACTTTTTCTTTAAAAAACTTCTCCTCAGAAACTATTGACTGGATTTTTACCAAATTTCACAGGAATGTTCCTTTGGTGGTCCTCTTTCAAATTCCTTCAAATAATTGTGTTCCATGAAGAATTCTGGTTGCCATGGCAACCAAAGCAAAAAACCTTTAAAAATCTTCTCCTCCCAAACCGCTATTTGGATAGCATTATTATTTTGCAGGAATGTTCCTTAGATACAGGTTTACAGAATTCCTTAAAAAAAAAAAAGATCTGTCAAAAAACATGGCTTTTATGGGAGACTCATTTTCCTTTTATGGTATAAAGTAAAATCTTTGAAAAATTTCTTCTCTAAAACTATTCATTGGATTTCATTGTTGTTTTGCAGGTAAGTTCCTATGGTGGTTGTCTACCAAATTGTTTCTTCAGTGAGCTTAAATGCAGGATTGAATGATAATTGTTAAAAACTTCCTTTTGCCATTATAGAAATATCAGGTCTGTGGAGCGATACAGGCGCTCAAGCGCCTCTAGTTTATCTTCATAAACAGTATATTTTTTTAATCAGCATAACAATGTGAAATGAAAGGATATAGAATTTTCTTACTCAACTCAAAGCAGATGCAAGAACCAGGAAAGCTGTATGTACCATCACCCTTGGCTTGCAAAAATACATTACATTTTGTGGACAATAATTTTCATAGTGTAGTAGACCAATCATTATGGAAGGAAATAGAATTTGCTCATTTGAGCAATATGACCATTTGCCACATTGATTTCACATGCAGTAACACATTAATTCATATTGAATTTCCCTGTCTAACAAAGATGCTTTCAGAGTTGTTTGGATAGGGAGATAATGTGATAATCTATAGCCACACAGATATGATTTCCTTTGTCCCTATTATGAACTGTTTTGGAAAACATTTAAGTAAGTTAAAAGGATAAAATGGGCATTTGCTTGTTTTATGGAATTGTTTGCTTCCTCCTCCCTTTTTCCCAAAATCAGTCCTTTCCTGAATCTGCCATGTATGTATGTTTTCTCTTTGAAATGAGTGAAAAGAGGAGAAGCAGTTAATTGAAACAAACAATGCTTTTTGAACTGGGCTTTGATTTCCATAGCCATTTTCCTGTGCTACAAATGATTTTCTGTTTGTCACTCCATACTGATTTTGTTTATGTCTTATGTTACCCTGAAAAAAGCACATGTATCAGACAGATCAGATTCAAACATTTTCCACCATGTACAACATTTTCAGGTATGTAAGTATACTGGTAGAGTTGACTAGAATGGAAGGGACCAGACATGGCAAGCTGATTGCTTCTCAGATGTTAGATGTAGCCATACGAGTGCAGGCTATCAGACCCTTTGCTGTCAATCAGATGGTATGTAACAAACGCAACATGATTCGATTTGTGATAATGTTGGATGAATCTTCAATACTTGTTGTAACCCATCTCATTTAACTTTAAAACAGACAATAGAGTTCTAAACTTGTCCAAGTAGAAAGCATTTGCAGATGACAAATCAAATTTTTAAGTGAAGAGAATCATCTTCAAAAAGGTTTTAAGATTGTGAAGAATGGAGAAAATGCTGGTTACCAGCATTTTCTCCTTTTCACACAATGTTTTATCAAAGGCCTTTTTTTCTCAGGGTTGTTGAAAAACAGGAATGTTTGGTAAATGCTAAATAAATATGCTATATTGGCTATGCAGTATAAAGCTGAGAGGAAAATGAAAACCTAGTATGAACAGACCAATAATACATGACTAATCTTAATTATGCCCCCCTTCAACGAAGTGGAGGTATATTGCTTTGCAAATGTCGGTCGGTCCGTCGGTTGGTAGACCTTACCTTGTCCGGATGATAACTAGACACAGAATTGACCTAGGTTGTCAAATTTGGCACAGACATGCGTCTCGTAGTGTAGATGATCCCTATTGATTTTGAGGTCAATCGGTCAAAGGTCAAGGTCACAGTGACCGTCAACATGTTGATATATAGACCAAACCTTGTCCGGATGATAACTAGACACAGAATTGACCTACGTTCGTCAAATTTGGCACAGACATGCGTCTCTGAGTGTAGATGATCCCTATTGATTTTGAGGTCAATCGGTCGAAGGTCAAGGTCACAGTGACCGTCGACATGTTGATATAAAGACCAAACCTTGTCCGGATGATAACTAGACACAGAATTGACCTAGATTCATCAAATTTGGCACAGACATACGTCTCTGAGTGTAGATGATCCCTATTGATTTTGAGGTCAATCGGTCACAGGTCAAGGTCACAGTGACCGTCATTATGTTGATATAAAGATCAAACCTTGTCCGGATGATAACTAGACACAGAATTGACCTAGGTTCGTCAAATTTGGCACAGACATTCGTCTCGGGGTGCAGATGATCCCTATCGATTTTGAGATTAATCCATCAAAGGTCAAGGTCACAGTGGCCTTCAACTTAATGATATTTAGACCTAACCTTGTCCAGATGGTAACTAGACACAGAATTGACCTAGGTCCTTCAAATTCTGTACAGATATTCATCTTGGAGTGTAGATGATCCCTATCGATTTTAAGGTTAATCTGTGAAAGGTCAAGGTCACAGTGACCACCAGATGATTCAGGGCCTGCACTGCCGTTCGCCACTTGAGCCATTTGCTCAAAAAAAATTAAAGTGTCTCAAAAATCATCATGTGGCTCAACTTGTGGCTCCAACATTTTATTCGCGTATTATCGGGGACATAGTAAGCATCGAAGTTGACTGGGAAAAAGCAGAAGTCGAACGCGCGTGCCGAAAAGAAAATCGATAACCCAGTCTGTGTATCGGCGACTGTTTACAATCTTGTATGTATACACACGGCGGTGTGTATAATTATGCGAACTGTTGACAGATTATCACGTTTAACAATTGAAGTGGGCTATAAGTCAAAAAGGTGACATTGATATTTCCCAATCAATTCTTTTGATATCAGTTTATGAACCGTGCCACTTTCTGTATCAATGTGGCAGTAGGGGGGGCATGACTGTTTTACAAACAGACATCTTGTTTTTATTAGTTCAAGAAATGAATTCACACACTCTGTGTAAAAAAAATTTGGACAAAATTTAGACATCTGGCTGTACCTTCGATCTGGTACGATATAAAATTTTTTCACACAGCTTGAAGCCAATACAAGCATCAGGAAAGTTGTCATTATATAATTTTCCATATTAATTTTCCTACAGGCTGTGCTGTTAGAAAATGCTCATTTACTAGCTAGCAATTCACAAAGAAATGGTATCTGTGAGGTGTTGTATGCAGCAGCATGGCTTGCTGGTGAATTTCCTGAGTAAGTATTGAACTTCTTTCTGATCTTCATTTGGTTAAAATTTTAGCAACGTTTGAATATGATAGAAAACATTACATGATTTTTAGCTCAGTGGGCCAAAGGCCAGCAGAGCTTATGTCATGGCATGGTTTCTTTCATTCGCCTGTCCGTCAGTCCTTTAGCAGTTGTGGTCTGATTTTTATGAAACTTGCATAACTTCTTTACATTATCAATTGCTTAGAGTTTGAAAAAAAAAATACTGACAGTTAGTAAGGGTAAAGTAGACATTTAAAGTTGAAATTTTGTCTTTTTACACGACAAAGTCCCCATTTTGGTCCAGTTCTTTTGAAACTAGCACGGATTATTTGTGTCATCAAGGGGTTGATTGAAAATGAAGAAAATCAAGCAATCACTTCATGAGAAGCGGCATTGAACTCTACCCTCCAAAAACACATTTGACCTTGCTGTGACCTTGACCTTTGAGTTATGTAAGTAACAGCAAGGTCAAATGTAAATGTAAAACTGAAATTTTGAGGGGATTATGTGTCTGGCCTGTAACTTTTTGAAATTATAAGTGAATTTCAGTATAACTGCAGAAATGTCAAATACGTAAAGACAATTTGTTACCTGCAAGAGTCATGTTCAAAGGTAAAAGGTCTATGTCAAATGTGTTTAAAAAGTTGAAATTGTGGGGGTTCATGGTCATGTTTGGCCTGCCACTTTTTTCCTTCTAAGTGGATCTCGGCATAGCTGTGGAAAAATATCAATCACATAACCACATACAAACAATGTATCATGCGCAAGAATCATGTCTGTATGTCAATGATCAAGGTCATGGCAAGGTCAGATGTGTTTGTAAGAGTTGTATCCATGGTCAACATTCATATTTACAGCTCACAGGAAAGGGTTATATTTAACTTGCAGGTCATCAGTCACTTCTCTGTGACATATCTTGTTACTTCTATTGTTTCTATTTTTTGCTGCTGGGACCTTTTTAGATAGAATTCATGGGGCAAGGCACCTGTTTTCAGCTCTAGTACTGATTGATATACTTTGAAAACTAGATAAATATAGTATTACTGCTATATAATAGAAATACATGTCACTAAAAATGTTGTCAAGTAATCTGAAATATTTTGCAGACACCTATCAGACCCTAGAGCAGTGCTAGATGCCATGTTGAAGCCAAAGATCACGTCATTACCAGGCCACATACAGAGTGTTTATGTACAGAATATTATAAAGTTGTATGCAGATATCATAAAGAGAACAGAGGAACAGCAAGAAGAAGAGACAGAGGTTGTGAAAGAAGTAGGACTGATGCTACAGGAAAAGTTGCCAATCTTTGTCCAAAGTTCCGACCTGGAAGTGCAGGAAAGGGTAAGTTTGGTCATAGGTTTTTACCAATGGACCATTAAACAAATAGTCGTATTTGAATCCATAGCTCTGCCAATTTCTTTCCGAGCATTGGTGATAGTCATTGGGACTGGATTCGTTCTTCTCTCACTCATTGTTTCCACGTTGGTTATGTTTGAAAGCAGTCAGTGACATGGGAAGGATATTTTGCAGTAGAGTTAATAGAAACTCTAGGAAAACATGGGTATGTGCACTGGCTGCCATGATGTAACAAAAATTAACGTTGAAAACAGGTGCTTAACACCATATAAACAAACCAGATAGTGTTTTTATACGCCCGTCGAAGACGGGACGTATTATGGGATCACCTGTGGCGGATGGGCGGGTGGCGTCCCCATTCTTTGTCCGGAGCATATCTCCAAAACTATGCTAGCTACGGTTATGAAATTTCATGGGTGGATAGATCTCATCAAGGCGGAGTGCAGTGCACAGGAATCATAACTCTCGCTTGCTTAATTTTTGAGTTATTGCCCTTTGTTGTTTTTCATACTTGAATTTTGTCCGGAGCATATGTCCAAAACTATACTAGCTACGGTTATGAAACTTCATGGGTGGATAGATCTCATCAAGGGAGAGTGCAGTGCACAGGAATCATAACTCCTGCTTCCTTAATTTTTGAGTTATTGCCCTTTGTTGTTTTTCATACTTGAATTTTGTCCGGAGCATATCGCCAAGACTATACTAGCTAAGGTTATGAAACTTCATGGGTGGATAGATCTCATCAAGGGAGAGTGCAGTGCACAGGAATCATAACTCTTGCTTCCTTAATTTTTGAGTTATTGCCCTTTGTTGTTTTTCATAGTTGAATTTTGTCCGGAGCATATCTCCAAGGCTATACTAGCTAAGGTTATGAAACTTCATGGGTGGATAGATCTTATCAAGGGGGAGTGCAGTGCACAGGAATCATAACTCTTGCTTACTTAATTTTTGAGTTATTTCCCTTTGTTTATATTCATACTTGAATTTTGTCCAAAGCATATCTCCAAAACTATGCTAGCTACGGTTATGAAACTTCATGGGTGGATAGATCTCATTAAGGGGGAGTGCAGTGCGAAAGAACCATAACTGTACCTCGTGCTGTCTTTGAGTTATTTCCCTTTGATCGTCATTTTTACAGCATTTTCTGCTTGTCCGGAGCATAACTTTGTCATCTCCAGTCCGATTGACTTGAAACTTGGCATGTGTGTTTGTTGCAATAATACGGAGTGCAGTGCGAAAGAACCATAACTCTACCTCGTGCTTTCTTTGAGTTATTTCCCTTTGATCGTCATTTTTACAGCATTTTCTGCTTGTCCGGAGCATAACTTTGTCATCTCCAGTCCGATTGACTTGAAACTTGGCATGTGTGTTTGTTGCAATAATATGGAGTGCAGTGCAAAAGAACCACAACTCTACCTCATGCTGTCTGAGTTATTTCCCTTTGATCGTCATTTTTACAGCATTTTCTGCTTGTCCGGAGCATAACTTTGTCATCTTCAGTCCGATTGACTTGAAACTTGGCATGTGTGTTTGTTGCAATAATACGGATTGCAGTGCAAAAGAACCATAACTCTACCTTGTGCTGTCTTGTAGTTATTTCCCTTTGATCGTCATTTTTACAGCATTTTCTGCTTGTCTGGAGCATAATTTTGTCAACTCCAGTCCGATTGACTTGAAACTTGGTATGCATGTTTGTTGCAATATTACAGAGTACAGTGCGCAAGAACAATAAGTCTACCTAGTGCGGATTTTGAGTAATTCCACTTTGATCTTCATTTTTTCAATATTTCTTGCTTGTTAGGAATGGAAATTTGAATTCTCAAGTCAAATTGACTTGAGACTTGGTAAACATGTTTGTTGCATTACCTGCCCTTTGGAATTATTATACCCCCTTGACAACTGGCGGTTGGACGGGCGTATCTTGCGACAATTTGCCGCTCTTGTTATGACATGTTTTGCTGACCCTGAGAAAAAAGGCTTTTTAAAACATAGTGAGAAAATGAAATACTGATGCCTAGCGCTTTCTCCTTTTCTGTAGTACATTCTTTGCTTTTAGAGAGAACTGTTATTTGAGTCGCATAAATTTTGATTTTTCATCTACAAATTATTTCAGTGTGGACAAATATGAAATTGGGTCATCTGGTAAAGAAATTAACCATTACAGTATGAATATGACACCCTTAGAGTAGACAGCTGTAAAAAATATTGGGGGAAAAAAGAGCAGTTGCTTTTTTCACATAATGCTTTCCATATCATTTAGAAGACTTTGATTCTTTTGTGTATCTTGAATTGGTCATATGTTTGAAAATAGCCTATATGGTAATGGATGATTAAATTTCCCGTACAAAAAATATTTATTCATTGGCTAAAGTCAACCTTGAAAAACAGTGTTCTAATTCAATTGTTTGTAGTTTGGTGAACTTGGTAGCTTGATTGCTAAAACAACAGCCTTGCAATTCTTGCAGTCCAGGCTTTGTTAATTTGAATACAGGTTTTACCTAAGCTCTTGCCGAGGTCAGGTGATAGTCGTTTAAACAAATGTGATCAAGTCCATGTAACAGGACTTATTTTTATGTTTTTGAGTCACATTGCTGGAATTTGTAAAGAACTCAAGAATTTGCATCTTGTGTGTGTGTGCACACTCAGAAGTATTGGCAATATCAACTGTATTTTCAATTTTACAGGCTTGCTGCATGCTTCAACTTGTGAAATATATTCTAAAGATACAAGAAAAAGGAGCCAAAGTTTCAGATGAAATCATAGGCTTGTTTGCAGGTGAACTTAATCCTGTAGCCCCTAAAGCCCAGAAAAAGGTCCCTGTTCCAGAGGGGTAAGTTATTTTATTTATACAGACCTTTAACACAATTTATGTTTTCAAAATATTCTGTTAGCTCTCTACCATAAAATCCCAAGTTTTGACAATCCCAAAAGAAGGACCCTTTAAAAAATTTGTGGGAAAAGGACCAGTATTTTCTCCTTTTCCCACAATGTTTTCTACCCTGTCAAAAAACTTGTGTGAATTTGTATCACTTGCAAATTTTTTGTCTGCAAATGCTTTCAATTCAGAAGAGAGGGGTCCTGTGTGACTCAGTGGTAAAGTGTAGGACTCGTGACCTGGAGGCCTCGGGTTTGAGCCTTGCTGGATCCACTAAGCTTGTGTGGGAGTGTTCTTGGGCAAGACACTTCAGAGCCCTGGCCTAATACTGGTGAAATTCAGGAAATTCATGAATATATGAGCTGTCATAGTGATACGACTGATGTTGAAAGTGGCGCAAAACACCATTTAGTCAGTCAATAAACTTGGAAGAATTCCAAATTAGTTGTTTTGTAAGGAGTTAAAAGGCAACAGTATAAAAAAAATACTTCTTGAGTTTTAAGCATGTAGTTTTTGAAATACAATCCGTAAGTTCTGGACACAACATCTGAGGACTCAAAACGCAGCAGACAACTCTAAAGATGTCTGTCTAAAAAAGGAGAAATTGTGATTTTTGGTTTGGTGCATGAATGCATGTGAAAACATTATGGCAAAGGGAGAAATTGTTAGTTAAAAGCAGTTTTTTAGTTGCCACACCACTTTCAAAAGTAGTTTGATGCAAGATTATAGAAGATGCATGCAGTGGCAATATATAAAGCTGCTGTTGGCAGTTTGACTCAACCAGATGATAAAGTTTTAGACTTGTTACCAGCAGATGACAAATTACATGTGGCTTGAATGATGGAATTCGCTTTCAAAAATAAAGAAAGACATTGTGGGTAAAGGAGTAAATGCTGGTTTCCAGCATTTTCTCCTTTTCCTTCAATGTTTTTAAAGGTCTTTTTCTCAGGGTTGTTTAAACTCAGGATAGTGTGGTGAAGGGTTAAGAGTCAATTATGTTTTGTCTGTTCTACAGTCTGGATCTGGATGCCTGGATCAATGACCCGCCATCAGACAGTTCTGAGGATGAAGATTTCAGGAACAATCAATCCATTTTCCTCCCACCTTCAGCAATGGATGACACACGGTAAAGTTTCGAGTCCACTACCGTACAGGTTATCTCAAAAACTGACAGATAGGGTAAATTGGAGAAACATTTGAAGGAAAGGAAAATATCTTGTATAAGCCTTTACCAGATGACAATTTGAGACTTGCTATTTTTTGATGCATTTGCAGATCTCAGATTAAAAGCGACCCTTAAAATATGCTGGCCAAAAAAAGTTAAGGAACATTATTTTGTTTTAACCTATTTTTGAGAAAGAAATGTATTTTTGGGTAAAATTGACATCTATATTCCTCAGTTCACTATCAATAATACCAGGTTATTGATTTGTCTTTGCATTTTATGGTTGGGTGACCACACGAACGTAAAGCATGATAGTGTCAAAAACAAAATGTAACAGCATATGCAGCGGTTTGATAAAAGTCATCGTTTTGAACTTTCTTGCGGCTGATTTCAGTTTTCGATGAAACATTTGCATTTCTTGGTAAGAAGTCTGTGATGAGGCACCAATTAGGGAACCAGGAAGCCGCTCAAACGACGGGCATGCTGGAAGGAGGCCATGTTAAGGGGGCCGCAGTAGCTGCAAATTTTAATGTGTCACAGAGTCATCTCAAGACCCTGGAATCATTTCCTTTATACTGGCAATGTTGCTGAAAGACCTCCGATTGTATCTTCCAGTGTGCACTTTAGCCCGCCAGGACCATTATCTGGCAACTATGGCACACAGACAAAAGCTTGAGTTAGCTGTAAACCTCAATAATGACTTTCTTTAAGCAACTGGGGAGCAAGTATAGGCACAGATCCTTGGAAACAGACTCCACTCTGCAATTACTGGTTCCAAACGATCAGTTGATTGAACAGTTTTGACAAGACATTGCCGATTGGCAATGTTAGACTTTGTGCGTAACCACATCAGCTGGCAACTCTGTCACTGAACCCCAGTTCTCTTCACAGATGATTCTCGCTTCTGTGTTGACTTTAATGATGGCCACAAGCGAATTTGGCATAGAACTTGAGAACGATTCGCTGACTGTTATGTTACAGAACACAACCACTTTTAAGGTGGATCTGTCATGGTTTTGACTGGCAGCAGTATTGTTGGGAATACAGACTTACAGGTAGTAAATGGCAAACTTACTGGTGTCAGATATAGGTCAGGATCCTGTACCCGATTTTTAGGTCGTATGCAGTTGCTAATGAAAAAGATTTTCTTCTATTGGACCATAATGGAATTCCGCATAGAGCAAGATCAGTGAATGATTATCTTGAAGCTGAGACAATTGATCATATTCATTAGCCCAGTTGCTCCTCTAACCTGAACCCTGTTACAGCATGCCTTGGACATGCTCCAGAGGACAGTTTCTCCTCGATCAGTAGTTCCACGCATCCGCCAGAAGCTCGAGATTGCGCTCCACCAGGAATGAGCCGAAATTCAGCACAACTCTTTTCCATGGCACATCTGAAACATGCAAAGGTGATGCAATGCAAAGATTCGAGTTTGCGGTGGACACAGAGTTCTGATCATGACCTACCAGACATTTGTGGGACAATTTGTTGCTTACTGTGATACTGCAAAGTTGAAATTCATTGTGGATTTTGGGGGTGTCTTACCTTTTATAATTTATCGATTTGATAACAGAATGAATTTATTAATTTTGAACTGAAAATGATTCAGTTATTGTTGTTGAGTATTTCTAGTATAATCATGGTTTATTTTCACGTTTTTTTCTGTTCTTGCAATACATTAGAAATAATGATCCTTAACTTTTTTTGTCCAGTATAGGACATGCTTTTGAAAGGGGAGACAACATTGTTGTAAAAGCAGAAAATGCTGGTTACCAGCATTTTGTCTTTTTTCTGGAATGTTTTCAAAGGCCTCTCACCACAGGGTTGTAAAGACACAGTATTGTTTGGTAAAAAGGACTGATGTGGAAACATTGTGAGAAAAGATATTTGCTTGTGACAAACAGAAGCTGTCTGCTGTAAGGTACAACATTTGAATTTTTGTGTTAAGTAATATGTTAACATAAATAAATGATGATCTTCCTTTGAATTTGTCTGTAAAAGTTTGTGTGAGTAACATTTTAGGACTGTGAACATACTACCACCCAGTGGATAAATCTATGAAGAAGAAACCATTATTGTAGTTTGATTGTTTATTGTTTCTGTCTTTATTACAGGAATTTCTACCAGACTGATTCAACTATGAAGAGGGTTGAACCATCAGAAGAAGACTTGATGAAGGTCTGTCTGTATCTTTATACATAGGTGCTATCAGAACAGCAGCTGCACTATTTCTAGCAAAGAAAATATATCTTTCAAATTTGCACAAAGACCCAAGAACCTGATGAGTTATTGTACTAAGAGATGAGACTCAGAATGAAGTTTTGAGAATCCTTTCTTAATTCAGTATTCTGAAAACTCAATCAAATGTCTTTGTCTCTGTTGTATTTACATGATTTGTATACCTTTACACAAAGAAGTGCTCTAACTCTTTGCTAAATGACAAGATTTTGTACTCTACCAAATTGGAAGCATTTGCAGATGACAAATTGAATTTAGGTCAAAAGATGATTACTGTGTATCATAGAGGTTGAAAAACGTGGAAAAAGGAGAAACATGGGATTCTAGCATTGTTTTCAAAAGCCTTTTTCAGGATCTTAATTCTCTTCATTGTATGGTAAAGGGTTAATTTTGTTTTCACTTTGAATGTAACATTGAATAGGTCTAAGTTACTCTCTGAACAAAGGGTTGCTATGCTGAATGTTGGTTTATGCAGGAGGACTGACAAAATTTGTTACCAGAACTTTTGATTCTGCTATATTACAGGATATTTATAATTTAACTGATACAAAAGTTTTTATGCTTGATAAAAAACTAGCATAGATCTGAAAGTATTGACATTTTCCTGTCTAGACACAGAGTAGAAGCGTAGATCTTACTCGACTTATTCTTTTATATTATTCAGGCTAGAGAACAAAGAAAGGCAGAACAGCAACATAATCCTAACTACCTCAAAGGAGATACAAAGGTAATGATTTAAATTGTTTATTTCTTCCCGTTAATTCGTAGCATGTTGTGGACAACTCATGGTATCTTTTTGGCACAGTGTAGATCAAAATATTACTACTGCACTGAACATGTAGCAATATATTCTTGCTAGAATAGCCTAGAAATTACTATGATAGTAAGAGTTTTATTGCCATGATATGAAAACATTACTTTGCTTTACTTAGCGATCAAAGGCTTGATATTTTATTATGTCCTGGCCATTTTTTCAATGTGGAGAATAAAGTACCACCCTTGTTGGTATGCACATCATGTGTATCCCGTAGGTATGAAAATTGGGGGGGGGGGGGGGGGGTTTTTACATATATTTTTTCCATACTCCCACCTACAAAGTCGGTTGGGGGGAACTGGTTTCACTATGTCTGTCAGTCCATCCGTCCGTCTGTCAATCCATCCCTCTGTCAATCTGTCTGTCTTGTTTTTGTTTTCATGCTCTAACTCAAAAGTCGTTTGACCTAGGACCCTGAAACTTTATACAAGTGTTGCTCATGTCCCAAAGAGATGCCCTATTGTTTTTTGTGTCACATGGGTCAAAGGTCAAGGTCAAAGGTGAACTTTGTTTGAAAATCGTTTCCAAACTCTAACTCAATAGCTGTCAGACTTAGGACTCTAAAACTTTATATAAGTGTTGCTCATGACCCAAAGACGTGTCCTATGGTTTTTGGGTTACATGGGTCAAAGGTCAAGCTCACTGGTGATATTTGTTTTGAAAATCATTTCCATTCTCTGATTGTGCTGCTTCATTGACAAGGTGCTGGTGGGGGGTATTTGTCGGCTTTGCGACAGTTTAAGTTATTTGTGTAATGTATTCAAATGTTATATACAGATTTATAATCCTAAAATATAGGTAAATTTTAGATGGATGATTATGGGAGGTAAGGCCTCCTTCAATTTCACTTTTTGCAAAACCCTGGTTCCTTCAAACATTGTTGGAAATGAAGGATATGATAATTTCCACAAAGGTGTATTATCACAAAATATAGGTCATGCTTGGTTAAGGACCAAATCGCCTATTATTATGGAAATTATGGCCCTTTTCCAGCCTTAATTTTTTTCTGGGGCAGGGGCATCTTTGTCATATTGATACCTTTCTGGTAAGTATTCATTGTTGTATACCTCTGCGGAAGCCAACTTTTGAAACTCTTATGGAAAATGTAGTAATGGATAGTAACAAAAATAATTGAGCTATGTTTTGTGAAAAGTGGGCTTAATGAATCTGCAAAAAGTATCGTCTGACTTTTGCTAAAACTTTTTGCTATTTGTCAATTTTTTGCAGCTTAAAGGACCAGTTGACTTCTTAATTCAGTCGGTTGTTTTACTAAATGAATTTTATGGATCCATAACACTGTGATAACTTGCTTGGTATCATGCATCACAGAGATGCATTAACCCCATTTTTGCCAGAGCGTGGCTCAAGTATCACTTGTTTATTCCAGAGAAAGAAGCAGCATTTGTTGGGTGATGACTCCGTAGGAAATGTTCCTGTGGCTGAAATAGATTTGTCTGTACCATTACATGTACCAGGTCAGTAGCAGAAGAGTCCAGGGATTTTGTTTCATAACAACCAATTCAAATTTTAGTTCTACTTTAATTCGATAATTAGCCATTTGAGACAGATCTTAGCCAATCAGATAGCTAGTCTTGGAATTAGGAAGTAGAACAATATTCAGATTAGTTGGTGAATGTGGACCTGTTCCCATACAAGCTTTTTTACCCAGCAAGTCTAGAATGGATACAAAGGAGATATATTTGAATTATAGGAAATTGTCTGTTATAAGTGGTACAAAAATCATTATGGTAAAAGGAGTGATTACTGTTGATAGTCAAATTCTTTTTACCAGAATTTTTTTAGAAAGTTATCTTATTCTTGGACGTGAAACTCATGCAGTGTCAGAATATATATTAGCTGTCCTATATATTAAGTTATTCTGATAAAAAAGCAGCCATAAAGTATTAAGGTTATGTCATAATTACATGCATTAGAACTGTCATTTTCCTCTACTTAACAGTCTCATGCCCAGATCAAGAGGGGTGGGCTTTAAGGCTGTGGATCCCCTGTGCATCTCATCCTCAGAAATGTTGGTACAAATCTTGTTGTTAGTCTATTTAAATAGGCAATACTTGGACTGAATTCATAGTACACATGAACTAAAATACATTTTGATGCCCACACATTATTCACCATTATTGCAAATGGCCTATACTCACAGAAATACTAAACTTTTGAAAACACATTGGGAAATGAAGACAGTGCTGGTAACCACCATTTTCTCCTTTTCCCGGAAGGTTTTGTTCCCTTCCAAAGACAAATCCCATTGTTTTAGTCATACTATATTTAATATGTCATCTGTTAGATTGGTCTGAGATTTTGTCAACTGATAAAGACGTCATACCTTGATATTTGTCATTGCCACAGGTCTGTCATCATCAGATAAGTACGTGCAGATGGCCCAGAATGACATTCGAAAGAGCAAACAGTCCAAGAAAAAGAAGAAGAAAAGGAAGAAGGGAAAGGAGCAGAACTCCGAGGAAGAAGAAGACATTCAAGCTATTCACCAAGTCAGCAATGTTGTTGAAATGCCAGAGGTTGGTTATTTTACCTGTCTGTAAAGATCTTGGGCCATATTCAGCTACCATTCTAAATTTATTTCTAAATTTTCTGAATTTCAAAGCTACCTATCCAGTCAGTTGGCTAGCCTTCATTTTAAAAATAAGTTATGTAGAATTAGAGTATAGTTCAGAAAGGAAGGTGTTAACGGCCCTATAATGCATCATTCTGTGATTAGCTTAACTCTTTATAAAACAACAAAAAAGTGTTTCTCATTTTTCCTCAATGTTTTGAATTCAAATGGTTTCTTCATCAGCGTCCTTTAAACTTGGGTTTGTGTTGTAAATGGTAAAGTGATTGTCTAAATTTTTGCTTTCCATTGGCTTTGTAAACAGCTGAGCTGTTGGGTGAAAAATTACCTATCCCAAATGGTCATATACTTGAAATAAAGTTATAAAATGAATCATATTGAACATTAAATGATGAAATGTGAAGTGAAGGATTCTGGGCTCATACTGCTCTTTGTTGTTGTTATATCAAAACAAATCTCGGTAATCATTAATGTGAAAGTATGTTTTTCCTAACAGTAGAAGTAGCAAATAAAAATTTAGTTAAATAAGTTTTAATTTATCATCATCATTAACATACATTCTGATATTAGCCAACTGATTGGCTCAGATTTTCTTCCTCAGCTAATCATATGGGTAGTCTTAGAATTTAGGGCGTATTCCTTTCGCTACTCCGAACACTCCGAACATGTTCTAGATGAATCGAGTATTTCTGAACACTGTGCTGTGTTCTTCAGAACATGTTCTGACTGTTCTAATTCAATCGAGGTGCAGCGCACCTGCTGAACGGTTGCTAGGTGATACAAGATGGCTGAAAGACGGACAATTCTTATTGGCGATACTTGCAATTGTCTTTTTTACCATATGAACGCCATAAATAGGAGCATTGTAGACTCGTCTCTACTCCGTCTCCGCAGCTTATCATATCCTTCACTAACACAGCTAAGACAGTAGCTCTTGCAACAGCCATCATGGCAATGTACATTCATTTCAGTATTGATTAGAACGATGTTCCGAAAATGCTCCATTCAGAACATAATTCCAGAACAGTGTATGTGTTCTGAAATATTCCATTTGCACATTCCAGAAAAGCATTCCGGAACACAAAATATTGTGCCAGAACAGGTGAATGGAATACGCCCTTAGAATCAGGAGGAAATCAGAATTGTAGGTGATGTTGGCCTAGGACAAATAAGTGAGCAGTGCGCTGTGAAATTCATTATACCAAACCATTCATCAGATAGTTCTTGATCCATTAAATCCATTTTGTCTATCATCTTCATCATGAGGTAAACTGGTCCTTTGACATGCAGAAAATTGATCAATACAGGGGTGTGGAAATCTTGAAATGTTCTACTTGTCCATGGACAAGTAAATCTAGAAAATCTACTTGTCAGTCAGATAAGCTTACTTGTCCAAAACAAAACAATTTTAAATGGCACACAAATACCTAACTGAATGTACCGTAGTTTGTAGATAATGATGTTCTTTTAACCATTTAAATTTGCTTTGTTGGGTTTTTAAAAATAATGATGAAAATAAATCAAGCAAACCTTTACAGGGATTTTTTTTCCAAAAATTGGGAAGGGGCCTTAGCCTTTCATTTTGGGATACTCAAGCGTGATTTTAGCCAAATTGGGAAAAAACATAACTTTCAAGGTACATCAATAAAACAAATTAATGGCACTGTACATACATACAGTGAATAGAAAGGTGCAACAATTTAATATAGAAAAATTTTCAACAGTTACAGAATAACTGCTTAAACCATGACCAAATACCTCAGTGTTTGCACTTAACAGCCCTTTTTAACACTACTGTGGTGTACCCATGGGTGCCAGAGTTAATACTTTAGCAGAACTGCTTACCAGCCATCATATAATACAAGAGAATTATTATCAGTCTGTTGAAGTTATAAGGCTAGGATTGGTTATTAAGTCTGGAGATGTAGCGTATGCATCACTTGCAGTGATAATAATTGTCTAGTTTTCAGACAACGGGAGATCGGCGATGTCCAACAGACCTGTCACTTCAGATTGAGACTCAGTGTGGGGAGATTTGATTACCTGCAGATCGATCTGCAAAGAATTTTAACGTTTTACGCCACGAGGAAAAAAGGCTGCGCTGGTCTTTATCATCTATAGCCCTTTTAAACAAACTTTTTGTAATGTTTTTTACATGTTTTACTTGGATACAGCGTGTTTGGTTTTCTTTCAAAAATGTTTACTGCAACCAAGTAAGAATGTGTTCCACAGTGTTGAATTAAGACAATTTCTATTGTCAGCTTTAAGTTTTTGCAAACGACAAAAAAGAATTTAATATTGAATGATATGGAAATGACAACCGCGTCAAGTCTACGTGCGGTGTTAATAATGTGCAAAAAAATAACTCGGTTCGGTTATGGTTACCTCCATTAAGCCGAGTCCCGGTAGCTCAGTCGGTAGCGTGCAGGACTTGAGAACACGGGGTCCAGGGTTTGATCCCTGGCTACGACCCCTGGCTCGCCCAATTTCTTTCTGAGGATTGATGATAGTCACTGCAACAGGATTCATTCCTCTCCCACCGCTGACCATTGTTTCGACGAGGATCATGTGGGAAAGCAGCCAGTGGCTTGGAAAGAAAATTGTGCGAAGTACTGGTAAAAGAATCTCCAGGAACGTATGGATAGGTGCACTGGCTGCCGCGATATAACTGAAATAATGTTGAAAATGGCGTTAAACACCATACAATCAATCAATGCCTCCATTGAACAAACCAAATGGCGCCAAGAAACCACAATATTTCGGCGGTACTGCATCGCAGTCAAAATCAATAAAAAGCTTGTGTAGGCGATAAAATCAGTTAGCAAAATGTTTTTGATTCCAGATATCAGGGAAGACTCATAATTCAATTTAAAAATGTTGTTGTTTACAAAGTGAGACGGAGAGAAAATTCCTATTTCACAAGGATAATGTTATATAATAAAGATCTTTACTTTCAATTTCCTCCTCATTTCCTACTTGTCCGTAGACGAGTAGATTGCAAAAAGCCACTTGTCCGACGTCAAATTTACCCGAGTCGGACGAGTGGGATGTAGGATTTCCACACCCCTGCAATAGCAAAAACTTTCAACCCAGGTCAACTTGCATGGACTGTGCAGGCTGACTTGAGTCGAAAGTTTTTGCAGATGCATTAAACCCCTTTTCATAGAGCATGACTCATTTAGAATTGTGGGTGAGTATAGCCCAGGACCATTATTACAAACATGTCTGTATATATATGACATTGAATACTCCTTGTCAATAGTCTACCAAGTAATAAATGTGTTACAGTACATTCAAAGGAAAACTAAAAAGCGTATTGTTTTTTGTTTATGTCTGTACAGGGAGCCAATGGTTCTGACAGGGATGATGATGCAGATAGTTCAGACCCGTACAAAAAATTGGACATCAATTTGGATGAGTAAGTAACAACATAATGACACTTTTTTAGATTTTTTTGGACAACATCCAGGAAATGCTACTGCACTACATCTGTTGGCCAGGTTAGCATTTGCTTTGGCATTGGTTCTGAAATGTCCACATTTATGGCAAAGTTTTTTAACAACTCATATTTTCCAAACCACATGATGGATTTGGTCACATTTGTTATGAGTATAGATATGGGTCCAAAGTTTCTTTTACATATGAGTCATGCTCTAGCAAAGGGGGGCTTAATGCATCTCCGTGATGCATGACGTCAAGCAAGTCATCACAGTATTATACATCCCTAAAATCTGATTTGTATAACAACCTACTGAATCATGAGGTACACTGGTCCTTTGACATGCAGAAAATTGACCGATAGCGAAAAGTTTCGGCACAGGTCATTAAGCCCCCTTTTCACAGAGCATGGCTCATTTTTTTTCTCCTTCCTCCCTCCTCCCCCTCTTCCGATCGTAAGGTCATCATTGTAATCATAGTCTTATGTCAAGATTTTTAAGAGCAAACATTTTCTGAGCCATCTGATGGATTTGGTTGATAAGTGCTTTGATGACATATGTAGGTCCATAGTTTCTTTCAGCAATATACCTACCCAAGCCCATGATCAAAAGGTCAAGGTTGTAGACTTCAATATTTTACATCAAAATGTTAGCAGCTGATATTTTTCGAACTAAAGCATGGATTTGGTTCAAATTTGGCATGACAAAAGATACAGGTCTAAAGTGTCACTGAGCAATACCCTAGCCATGCCCATGCATATGCTTTTTTCTCATAATGTATTTATTTAATCATAAAGTCCAAATTAAGTGATATACATATTATTATGTATAAGGAGAATTAAGATTTCAGTGTCTGTACTCTCTATTTTCAGACCATTAAAGCCAGATGAAATATTGCCAGTGAGAACACACCGTGTTGTAACAGACATTCCAGATGCTGCACCAAGTCCAGAGAAAGAGAAGAAAAAGTCTAAACACCACAGGGAAAAAGATAGTAAAAAAGAAAAGAAGAAAAAGAAAGAGGAGAAGGAAGGAAAGGTATAATACCAGTAACTCTTTACCACATGACAAAATACTATACTCATACATACTGAAACCTTTTTCAGGCAGAAAATGAACTACGATTCAAATGAGAGTTTGTCTTTGGAAGTTAGAAAACATTATGGAAAAAGAAAAAAATGCTGGATCAAGATAATTATATTGTCAAAAGATTTCTTCCGCTGGGCTATAGAAACAAATTATAGCTTGGTGTGGGGTTGTAAGCTTTACTTAATTTCTGTGTTGAAATGTTCACTTCTTAATTACTTACTCTATTGTCAGCCTATGATTTATTATGTTATCTGTTTGTAATCAGACATACTCTGTCTTCCAAGTTAGGTAGGCACTGGTCGATTAGTCCAGGGTATGTGAGTTTGAATCTAAGCTGGGCTAAAGTTCTTTCCAGGGGAGTATGATAGTCATTGCATCAAGGTTCACACCTCTCTCACATCTGAACATTTTGACTGTGATTATGCTGGACAGTAGCCGGTGACTTTGTACAGTCCTAAAAATGCATTGTTAGGTCTACTATCCAACATGATATGAGCCATGCTCTGGCAAAAAGGGGCTTAATGCATCTTCATGATGCATTATACCAATCAAGCCAACAGATAATTATGGATCCATAAAATCCATTTTATTCAACAACCAACTGAATCATGAAGTAGAATGGTCTTTGGACATACAGAAAATAGACCAATAGCGAAAAGTTTCGGCCCAGGTCAGCCTGCACAGGCTGGCCTGAGTTGATACTTTTCATAGATGCATTAAGCTCCCTTTTGCCAGAGCATGGCTCATATTTATGAAATTGAATTTATATACAACACCAGATAAACTACAGTATGATACATGTGAAAACCATGGGATCAAACAATGAAACGCTTGTAATGATCAGTTTCTCCTTTGCCCACAATGCTTTCTGCAGTAATACATAACATCGTCTAAATAATGCATTAAACCTTTCCCAAACAACAAATTGTAGACTGGCCAAAATTGAATATGTTTGCAGATGACAAATTAGATTTGACTCAAATGATAGATTTTGTCTTAAAAAGTACAGAAAACATTGTAGTAGAAGGAGAAAATGCTAATTACCAACATTTTCTCATTTTACCACAGTGCTTTCATAAGACCGTTTTCTTTCTCTAAGATAATTAAAACTTATGATTGTGTGGGAAAGGATTGAGGTATCAGGAACAATTTTATAGGCCTCTGTGGATGTGCCGTCTGATCTTTTGATCCACAATGTCCAATATTTCATTTTTGCATTTTCAGAAAAAGAAAAAGAGAGCTAAGCATGAAGCAGGGGATGCAGAACAACCCAGTTTGATGGAAGATCATGAAGAGATAGGGGGAGAAAACTCTCCACTACAGTCCCCAAGAGATAATCCAGAAAATGGTGCTGAATTAAAACAAGAGGCTAAGGTACATGTTTATCACCTTATATTATATTTCATGTGTCTATTTTTAGAAATGTTATGGTAAAGAAATGTCGTAATTTAAGCTGGGGGGAATTATTTCCTCGTCACAGTGAATATTTTCCTCCTGCCGAAAATCTGGAACTACTTTTTTAAGTTTTTTAAGTTTTTAAGTTTTAAAAGTGGCATTCATTGACAAAATAATTAGAGGAAATATAATATATAATTTATTTCATCAGCTTGTGGTTAATATGGGGAAATGTTTGCCTCAAAAGGGAAAGGTCCGCAAAAATAACTCAAGCCTTACGGCACTCATTATTTTCGCATACCTTTCCCTTTTTCAGCAAATATTTTCCCATATTAACCACAAGCTGATGAAATAAATTATACTTGTCCTAATTAAAAGCATTTGCAGATGACAAATTAAATTTGGATCAAATAATGCAACTTGTTTCTGACAGGGTAGAAAACATTGTGGAATAGGGGAAATGCTAGTTACCAGCATTTTCTCCTTTTCTGACTATGTTTTCAAATGCTTTTTCTGTCAGCATCATTAAAACTAGGCATGATGTGATACTGGTTACCAGCATGTTCTCCTTTTTCTACAGTGTTCGCAAAAGCCTTCTCTTGTAGGGTCTTTAAATCTCAGGATTGTGTAGGATAGGGTTATCTGAAACCACTTGTGATATCAAGCTGCCTGTTTCAGAAGAAAGTTTATATTTTTAGGTAATAAAAAGCATTAGGCTGTTTACCCCTAGCTGAAGAAACAGTCATTTGTTATCTGATGTACCATGGGATAGACAGGTCGTAAAACTGAATATTTTTATTACAGGAAAATGACCTTGACTTTTGGTTATCAGAGAAAGATGCACCTGTGAACAAACTTGAAGAACCTACCCCAGAAGTGAAGGTCACGCCAGTCCAAGATATAACCTCAGAGGAAGAGGAAACCCCCAAGAAAGAAATTGTGGTAAAGTTGAATAACTCATGTCTGATAACTCTGTTCAGTCAATTATTGGAGTGCCAATAATGAGAAATAGAATTTTTCAGGTCATAGATAAATTCCAATAATTGCAGATTAGGGCTTTTTTGGAAAGCATTGATTATTGGCCCATCAATTAAGCATGAGATGGCATACTTTGTGCTGTTTGATTTGATTTACACTGTCTACAAAAATAACTATAGTTGTTCTTGTCAATTTGATGGAAAAGGGTGGGGTGAAAGTTGACAGTGGCACATTCCATCTTTATGCCCCCCTTCAACGAAGTGGGGGGTATATTGCTTTGCACATGTTGGTTGGTTGGTTGGTCCGTCCGTCCGTCGGTCCGTCCGTCCGTCCGTCCGTCTGTCGGTCGGTAGACCTTACCTTGTCCGGATGATAACTAGACACAGAATTGACCTAGGTTCGTCAAATTTGGCACAGACATGCGTCTCAGAGTGCAGATGATCTCTAATGATTTTGAGGTCAATCGGTCAAAGGTCAAGGTCACAGAGACCGTCAGCATGTTGATATATAGACCAAACCTTGTCCGGATGATAACTAGACACAGAATTGACCTAGGTTTGTCAAATTTGGCACAGACATGGGTTTGGAGTGCAGGTGATCCCTATTGATTTTGAGGTCAATTGGTCAAAGGTCAAGGTCACAGTGACCGTCAACATGTTGATATATAGACCAAACCTTGTCTGGATGATAACTAGACACAGAATTGACCTAGATTCGTCAAATTTGGCACAGACATGCATCTTGGAGTGCAGGTGATCCCTATTGATTTTGAGGTCAATCGGTCAAAGGTCAAGTTCACAGTGACCGTCAACATGTTGATATATAGACCAAACCTTGTCCAGATGATAACTAGACACAGAATTGACCTAGATTCGTCAAATTTGGCACAGACATGCGTCTCGGAGTGCAGATGATCCCTATTGATTTTGAGGTCAATCGGTCAAAGGTCAAGGTCACAGTGACCGTCAACATGTTGATATATAGACCAAACCTTGTCTGGATGGTAACTAGACACAGAATTGACCTAGATTCGTCAAATTTGGCACAGACATGTGTCTCAAAGTGCAGATGATCCCTATTGATTTTGAGGTCAATCGGTCAAAGGTCAAGGTCACAGTGGCCTTCAACTCAATGATATATAGACCAAACCTTGTCCAGATGATAACTAGACACAGAATTGACATAGGTTCTTCAAATTCTGTACAGGTATTCATCTCGGAGTGTAAATGATCCCTATCGATTTTGAGATTAATCCGTGAAAGGTAAAGGTCACAGTGACCACCAGATGATTCAGGGCCCTCGCTGCCGTTCGCCACTTGAGCCATTTGCTCAAAAAAAATTAAAGTGTCTCAAAAATCATCATATGTGGCTCAACTTGTGGCTCCAACATTTTATTCGCGTATTATTGGGGACGTAGTAAGCATTGAAGTCAACTGGGAAAAAGCGGAAGTCGAACGCGCGTGCCGAAAAGAAAATCGATAACCCAGTCTGTGTATCGGTGACTGTTTACAATCTTGTATGTATACACACGGTGGTGTGTATAATTATGCGAACTGTTGACAGATTATCACGTTTAACAATTGAAGCGGGCTATAAGTCAAAAAGATGACATCGATATTTCCCAATCAATTCTTTTGATATCAGTTTATGAACTGTGCCACTTCCTGTATCAATGTGGCAGTAGGGGGGCATGACTGTTTTACAGACATCTTGTTTAAAAAGAATTGAAAAAATGGAGAAATGGCTCAAAACAAACAATGATACAGTTGCTTTAATTGGAGTAATGTCTAAGTCGTAAAGATACTGTTTCTTATTGTCCAATTGAAGTACATCTATTCCTAAGATGTTAAATGAAGAAAATAGGTCATACCTGTTTGTAAAGGTACAAAGATTTAACTTTGCAGCAAACAAAGAAAAAGAAAAAAGACAAGAAGGAGAAAAAGGAGAAAAAAGAGAAGAAGAAGCACAAGAACAAATTAAAAGCAGACTACGAAGAGGCTGAAGGTATCACCACTCCTTCACATGAAGAAGTCCCTCCAACTCCTGTTAACTCTAAGGTAAGTATGCATTTATCAGTTTACAATGATTATTTTTTACCAAAGAATTCAACATTTGACAAAATTGTTTTGCTTGGTTGCCTTCGAAGAAAACATCAAGGTATTGTCATCAACCTTTTTGTCATCTGCATTGTCATGGCCCTCTTGCATAAAGTTTGATATTGTATAATATCTCTGTCATTACTGAAAATATTTAATTCAAACTCTGACTAGGTGTTAAATGTTAAAAAGAGACCCACAGCAGGTAACCATCAAAATATTTTTGAAACAGTTATTCCTCTTTCTTGACTTATTTCATTGAAAATTAATCTGTTTTTAAAAGCAACTGCAGCCGAGCATTGCCACCCACATGTGGTGCTCTTCTTGTCTTTTAGGAACCTTCTTTTGATGCCAAGACTTGCATTTGCTGCAGACCACATTTGAAAACTAAGAAGCAGTTTGTCCTCTTTTCAAAAGTTTTTATCATTTCAGTGCAAAACTTGGCCTCTGTCTATGGCTGAAAACGCAATCTACTAAAGCTAAGAAAGGTTTTTTGTCTTAAAGGCTTGATGGAATAAAATGGTTGAGATTCAAGATCATGTAATCTGATCTTAATCCATGGCATCCCCAAAAGCTTAAATTTTGCCTATTGCATTGAAAAGGGTTAGCTAAAAATTATTCTTTGTTCATGAATGGTTTAACTCTTTACAACACAATTTTAAGGATCATGTAGAAGACGGCTTTTGAGAACATTGTGGGAAAAGGGTAAAATATTGGTAACCAGCATTTTCTCATTTTTCCGCAGTGTTTTATACCCTTTCAAAGGCAGAAATCATCAATTGGGCCACTTTGATTTGTTGTCTACAAATGCTTTCAAATTGGTCTAGTCCAAAATTTTGTAGAGTAGTCAAGTGTCAAGGCATTAAACGTATAATGTGTCCATGCTTTGTTATGTGTCCATGTTTGAATACTCAAGGTTTAGAAAATGATCATTATTTTAACCCCTTGCAAAACCATCCCTTTATTTATGAATAAGAAGAATCCTTTTGAAATTACTGTTGGAATAGGAGACCAGCTTTTTTTTTTTCTTTTTGGACAATGTCTGCTACCCTTTCACATACATATCCATATTTGAGTCACTTTTTTAATGTTGTCTACAAATGGTTTTTTTATACAAGTCTAAAACATTTATCATTTGGTTTAACTCCTTACCAAATGACAAAATTATGTCTCCCCCCCCGTCAGGGTCGGGAGACATATTCTTTTTCCCGGTGCGTCCGTCTGTCCATCACAAATCGTGTCCGCTCTATAACTCGAAAACCTTTTAAGATATTTTGATAAAACTTAACACATTTGTAAAGCACCATGAGATGAAGTGTCATGCACAAGAACTATAACTCTGGCTTGTATATTTTTTGAGTTATTTCCCTTTGATTATTTTCCTTACTCATTTTACGTACAATTTTGTGTCCGCTGTATAACTCGAAAACCGTTAGAGAAAAATGACCATTATTTCAGTTAGAAATTGCCTTGGTGACATATCAATCCTTCTGACACCAAGAAGTGGGGAGACATCTGTTGTTGTTTTTTTTTGTAGAAAAAAACAAATTCTAGTTTTAAACTTGTCTTATTTGAAAGCATTGGAAGACAAAAACTTAAATATAGTATGTGTCTTTCCAAGGGTAGAAAACATTGTAGGAAAAGGAAAAATGCTGGTTACCAGCATTTTCTCCTTTTCCCACAATTTTTTCTAAAGCCTTCTTATTCAGGGTCATAAAAATTTGTGATTACTTGGTAAAAGGTTATAAGGATAAACTTGTTTTATTTCAGCCTGTGTCAAGGTATAAGTTGCTGGCAGAGGATGGCACAGTCAAAATGGTAACATAACTAGTACTCATTTACCTTGAATTTACACTGTACACCTCAATTTTTGTTTTACTACTTATAGTAATGAGAGATTCAAAGAAATTGAAATAATGATGAGACTATAAAAGTGTTTGAAAATATCATTGTAAAAAAATGGTTGGTAAAATGACTTAGAAAATTGAAAATAACTTGTATCGTTAGAACAACTGCAGAAACTTGCTACCAATTTTAATTTATTTTCCTCAAATCTATTTGGTCAGTATGTCCTTTCCTCTTGTTAATTTGTTTACTTCACTAACATTGTAATATTGACCTATTGACCTTCTCTTTACTTAACCCCTAGCTTGTTACCAGACAACAAAAGTTTAAACTTGTACAATCGAACATATTTGCAGAGGACAAATTTATTAAATGAAAGCATTAACAGAATCTCAAATGATGGGATTCCTCTTTAAAATGGTAGAAAATATTGTGGAAATGAGAGAAAATGCTTTTTACCAGCTTTTTCTTCCTTCCCCGCATTGTTTTCTAAAGCCAATTTTATTTAGGTATGTGAATCAGGGGTTTGTTTAGTAAAGGGTTAAACTGCTGCATGACATGAACATATTTCAAGGCAGTAGTAAAAAATCCAAAATTTGTGGTTTCAAAATTCTCTTCATAGTCTTCATAGACTTAAGTTTTGCTGTTTTGGACAGTTTAGATCCAAGATCAGACTGCACAGTCTATTCAGCCTGATATTAATCTA
Source organism: Hippopus hippopus (assembly GCA_946811185.2). Taxonomy (NCBI): domain Eukaryota; kingdom Metazoa; phylum Mollusca; class Bivalvia; order Cardiida; family Cardiidae; genus Hippopus; species Hippopus hippopus. The sequence continues at coordinate 63,203,440 of OX328099.1, read as the reverse complement.
CACAGTTTGCAAAAGGGCATTAGCAGCTTTAGGGTTACATTCTTGTTTTTATTAGGTGAAATTTTAGGGACTTCAGTCTTTCTGTTTCTGGATTACTTGTCACTAGACTGCATAGAATATGCAGATTGATCTTGGATCTACAGTTTTTACTGTGTAAAAATAGTTTGGTAAAAAACATACACGACTGTTTATTTTCAACTAGAAACTTCCTTTCTGTTGATCTTACATTCTGCGAGTTATTGTTGCGTCTGTGTCATTACAGGATTATGATACAAGAGTCAATCCACAGAGAGCAGATCAAATTGTACTGTCAATTGTGTTCACAAACCTGGCTGAGAACCAAGTAAAAAATCTGGAGTTTAATGTGATGGATTCACTGAATACAAAACTGATAAGAGGGGTATGTTGTTGGTCTTTTCTTCACCATTTACCAGGCAATCCCACAATCCCATTTTTAACAAACCCCAAGGAAGGTGGGTTTTGAAAACCTTTTGGTGGAAAGGAGAAAATGCTGAAAGGCAGCATTTTCTCCTTTTCCCACAAAGCATACTGCTCTTATACAGATAATTCCCATCATTTGAGCTACATTTAATTAGTCCACTGCAATTGCCTCCCAAGTTGGAAAAATCTGAAATGTTGCTATTTGGCAAAGAGTTAGATGTATTATTTCAGCAAGGGTAGTATTCCTTAAATGTATCATTGCCCTTTTGGTAGTCATACTGCAAAATAGTGATAATTCAATTGCAAGAAGAACCTTGGAAATTGTTCAAATTATCAGAATGTTTAGATTGAAAATTCACTTAAATCTTTGCATAAGTGTTTCAGGGGTACTGAGAAGATAGAGATGCAAAGGTTTTGTATTGTGATGAATTGTTTATAATATCCATCCATGTATTATTAACTCAGTAATAACAGAGTTGGATTTGTAATCCAGAGATCCTTTGTTTGATACCTGCTGGCATTGTTGGTAACATGAGAGTGCCTTAAGGGAAGGCTTTGAGAAACCGAGGCTAGTTTTGGTGAAATTCAGGAAATTATACATCTTAGCTAAGCTGTAAAAGCAGCATAAAACAATTTTGACTCTTTCAGTGCCAACTATACTAACTTGACCTGTTTACATGGCTGAAAATACAATTTACTGAAGCCAAGAAAAACTTTTATCTTACAGGCTTGAATAACAAACAGGCCGTATAGATCCAAGATCAGTGTCCAAAAAAGCCGCTCTTTTCATCCGCTGTGCTGAAAGCGTTAAGAAAATGATATGCCACTAAAAAATATTTTGCTATATTTCAGATGAACCAATCAAGTCATGATCCAGTGCAGGTTCCCTTCTTGCTTCCACCCCAAGTCAATAATGAAGGACAGTTTGCCTTTACTGTAGACAGTATTAGTATGCCAACAAGGATGAAAGGAACATTAACTTACATGGTGAAAGTAAGTAGAATTGTGTATTAGTTTGAAGGTAACTTATCACTGTCTGCTTGGCCAATAGGGTAGAATTTGGTTTGGGTTTTTAGTTGTTTGACACCCATGACAACAGCATTTCAGTAGCCTCATGGCAGTCAATGCAATGCTGCATTTGTTCCTGGAGATTATTTTGCAAGCTTTATTCTCTACACTCTTTACAAGGCTGCTACCCTAAGTAAACAAGATCAAAGCTATGTTCAGCTGTAAGAGAAGAAAAATATTGCACTGCAGTGAATATCATCAGTTATTGCACAGAGCTTTGGCTCCACCACTAGTGTACAGGCTTTGTGCATTGAATGGCAACATTTGACTTTGTTACCCTGTGCAAAATGTTCACTTCCTTCTTTTGGCATTCAAGAGACTACATATAAACATCACAGTCAACTTTGATAGAAATACTGCAAATGAAAGAAACTTCATGCTGATTGCCTGTAGTTGTAAATCCAGCCAAATTTGCTACTGCTTTCATTCTGATGTTTTAGTGATATTCTCAGACAGTAACATTTTACATGGATTAATTCTTTACCAAACGACAAAATTTTGGACTCAACCAAATTGAAAGCATGGAGACGACACAATAAATGTAGGTCAAATAATAATTCTGTCACAGATAGGGTAAAAGACATTGTGGTAAAAGGGGAAAATGCTGGTTACCAGCATTTTCTCCTTCTTTTTCCCACAATCTTTTAAAAGGTTTCTTTCTACAGGGTCATTAAAACTTTGTTTTATGTGGTAAAGGGTTAACGTTTTTCTTCATGAAAAAGATGCTCCATAGCAGCAGATAACTGAAAATAATCTGCTAAAAGACAACTAATCAACATAAATTCAGTTTTGATCCATGAATTGCTGTGAAGTAAATATGGGAAAAGTTGAAAGCATTCTATTGGGGCAGATTTTCCTTATGCTACAATGTTTTCAAAAAAGGGTCAAAAAGGTCTGGTGCCAGATGAAAAAAGCCTCCTGTGGGTGGAAATGCGTCCATGTGACTTTCTTTTTTACAGACTGACGAAGGTTCCACCCATGAGAAATTAGATTTCAAGTTGAATTTTCTGTGTTCAAATTTCTTAGTGGCAACTCCATGCTCAAGGTTTGTCTTTAGTTTTGGCTGTACATCTTATTCAACTTTTTACTTTCTGAAACAAATTTTTGCCGCATACAACTTGATTACCATTCATTAATACTTTACCAACCAATTACATGTTGTAATAACATTAAAGAAGAAGGCTTATTAATTCTTGAAAAGAAAAAGAAAGGTAGTCAGCATTAATACTTAAGCAACCAATCACATGATTAAAAATCATCAAACAAGTAGTTTTTAAAAAAAAAAAGGTATGGGAAGAGGAGAAAATGTTGAAAACCAGCATTATCTCTTTTTCCCACATTTTTTCTACAGACAGATCCTATCAATTCATCTGCATTTAGTCAGTCATCTGCAGTTGTTTTCAGTTTAGAGAAATCTCAAAATTTGTCATGTGGCTAAGACTTGATTAAGGTTTGTACGGAATACCTGTGATCACATCATGGCTGAAGGAGAAATTGGTGTCATGTTCAATTTCTCTTTTTGCCATTTTATAATTGCTAACAGTATGGCTTGTAATAAGAAATTGATCATCAAGACAATTCTAATGAGTACCCAGAGAGTTAGTGAAGAAATATGGTGATATTATCCTCCAGCCAAGACTTTTTCATAACAGTGCTTCTGTTATGTGATCATGTTACATTGGTTGCTAGTTGTCTGCTAGAGTGTTGGAGTAAATGTGACTAGATACTCATTACTATACGACAAAACTCTTAAGTTGTCCATGTTGAAAGCATTAGCAGAGGACAAAATGTAGATGTGGCTCAAATGATAGCATTTATCTTTGAATGGGTAGGAAGCATCGTTCAAATAGGAGGAAATGCAGGTCAGCAGCATTTTCTCCTTTTTTTTTTTCCACAATGTTTTAAAAGGTTTTTTCTTTAGGATTGTAATTAGAAAATACAGAGAAAGAGAGAGAATAAGGCAGAGACAAAGAGTCAGACACAGAGAAGTTATAGCAGTATAGAGTAGCATAAACTGACTCTTTTCCAACGGTATTTACTAATCCAAAACCTATTTGTGCAATAGATGTAAATGGTTATCTTTTCCATAGTTACGCAAGATAATTATGGACTTTTGTTGTATTTTACAGTGCAGACTTTGCAACTTTGCTTAGTGCAGGTGAACTAACAGAAAAGTCTTCAATCAAATGCTCTCCAACAGAACAAGACATTGATGCATGTTTACTTAGGGTTTGTTTCTACAATAATTACAAAGGTAAGGGGCTAATTCTTTAACCCTGTACCACAGAGTCCTGAGTTTTAACTGGTGTCCAGCATTTTCTCCTATTCCCACGTTTTCTACCCTATCAAGGTCAAATTCCATCATTTGTCATCTTCAAATGCTTTCAAATTTGGACGAGTCTAATATTTTGTCGTTTCTTGAAGAGTTAATTCTACAGTTGGAAAAGTTGAGTTCTGTTATGGCTTTTGCAATATAGATAATCAGAGATTTACATTCATGTATTTCGAAAGCATTTAGAGACATAAAAATGTATATGGCTTAAATGATGTGATTTTTATACCCCCGCAAAACGAATGTTTTCGGGGGTATACTGGAATCACCCTATCTGTCCGTGTGTTTGTCCGTCTGTGTGTCTGTTCGTGTGTCCGTCCGTGTGTCTGTCTGTGTACAAATAATTGCCTGTTTCTGTCAAAGCACTGGCGGGGGTATTAAGTCACATTCAGTGACAGCTCTAGTTTAGCTCACCTGAGCACAATGTGCTCAAGGGGAGCTTTTAGGATCACCCGGTGTCCGTCGTCCGTCATTCATCATCCGTTGTCAGTCGTGCGTCGTCAACAACTCTTTAAACATCATCTCCTCCTAAACCGCTGGGCCAATTTGGACCAAACTTGGCTGGAATGTTCCTTGGGAGGTCCTCTTTAAAAATTGTTCACAGAATTTGATTTCATCAAAAACTCTGGTTGCCATGGCAACCAAATGGAATTTTTTAAGAATTCTTTAAAAATCTTCTCCTCTGAATCTGCTGGTCAGATTTTGCAATAATTTCACAGATATGTTCCTTGGGTGACCCTTTTCAAAAACTGTTCGCAAAATTTTGATATGTCGAGAAACATGGCTCTGGTGACTGGGGGCTACTTGCACTATACGGATATGAAGAAATTCTCAAGAATTGTTCTTCTCTGAAATTGTTGGTCAGATTTTGAAATAATTTCACAGAGATGTTCCTTGGGTGACCCTTTTCAAAACTTGTTCGCGAAATTTTGATCCGTCGAGAAACATGGCTCTGGTGACTGGGGGCTACTTGCACTATACGGATATGAAGAAATTCTCAAAAATTCTTCTTTTCTGAAACAGCTTGTCAGATTTTGAAATAATTTCAGAGAGATGTTCCTTGGGTGTCCCTTTTCGCAAATTGTTCGAGAAATTTTGATCCATCAAGAAGCATGGCTCTGATGGCTGTGGGCTATTTACACGATACGGACATGAAGAAATTCTTAAAAATTCTTCTTCTCTGAAACCGCTGGTCAGATTTTGAAATAATTTCACAGAAATGTTCCTTGGGTGACTCCTTTAAAAAATTGTTCGCAAAATTGTGATCTGTCAAGAAACATGGCTCTGGTGGTGGGGTCTACTTGCACTATAGGGACATGAAGAGGAATTTCTTAATTCTTCTTCTCTGGAACGGCTGGTCAGATTTTGAAATAATTTCACAGAAATGTTCCTAGGGTGACCCATTTCAAAAATTGTTAGGGAAATTTTTATCCGTCGAAAAACAACAGCCAATTGTTGGCACCTGCATGTGGTGCTCTTTTTCGACATATGTTTTTATTCATTATCGAGCATGTGCTCTTCTTCAAGAAATTGTCCTTGGGTGATCTATCCCAAAATTTATTTGCAGAATTCTGATTCATCAAAATCATTGCTGTGGTGATGATTGTAGGGTTGGTGACAGATTTAAAAACGACTTTTACAGGTGACCTTTTCAAAATTGCTTGGCAAAATAATGATTTTGTTTCCAAAGTTTCAATACCTCAAAAAAAAATTGGCTATGGTCCTCTCAAAAATTCAGGTGAGCGATCCAGGGCCATGTTGGCCCTCTTGTTTGAAAACTTCTTTCTGGGTCATTAGAACTTGGAAAAGTGTAGTAAAGGATTAATTCTTTGTCAAAATAATCCAGTTTTTTAATGACCCAAAGAAAGATGGTTTCTGAAAACACTGAGAATCGGAGAAAATGATGGTAACGAGAACATATTGATTTATCATTATAGCCCTGTCCTTGACTGCATAGTATCTGTTGTTGGTGTGCAATAACTTGGACATTTTTTCATATCTCTATCATTATTTAAGGCATGTACTTAAAAAGTTGGACTAGATTTTAACTGTCAAGAGGGGAACCCATACCAGAAAGAAAGATATACCTTGCGTCCAGCAGTGTCAACAATTCTTCAAACATCTTCTCCTAAACCACTGGGCCAATTTGGACCAAACTTGGCTGGAATGTTCCTTGGGAGGTCCTCTTTAAAAATAGTTCACAGAATTTGATTCCATCAAAAACTCTGGTTGCCATGGCAACCAAATGGAATTTTCCAAGAAATTCTTTAAAAATCTTCTCTGATGAAACCGCTGGTCAGATTTTGAAATAGTTTCACAGATGTTCCTTGGGTGACCCTTTTTAAAAATTGTTTGCGAAATTTTGATCCATCGAAAAACATGGCCGTGGTGGTGGTGGGGGGGGGCCCTTTGCGTCCAGCGGTGTCAACAATTCTTTAAACATCTTCTCTTCCTAAACCACTGGGCCAATTTGGACCAAACTTGGCTGGAATGTTCCTTGGGAGGTCCTCTTTAAAAACTGTTCACAGAATTTGATTCCATTAAAAACTCTGGTTGCCAAGGGAACCAAATGGAATTTTCCAAGAAATTCTTTAAAAATCTTCTCTGATGAAACCGCTGGTCAGATTTTGAAATGATTTCACTGATATGTTCCTTGGGTGACCCTTTTCAAAAACTCTTCACGAAATTTTGATCCGTCGAAAAAATGGCCGTGGTGGGGGGGGGGGGGGGGCACTTTGCATCCAGCGGTGTCAACAATTCTTTAAACATCTTCTCCTCCTAAACCACTGGGCCAATTTGGACCAAACTTGGCTGGAATATTCCTTGGGAGGTCCTCTTTAAAAACTGTTCACAGAATTTGATTCCATCAAAAACTCTGGTTGCCATGGCAACCAAATGGAATTTTCCAAGAAATTCTTTAAAAATCTTCTCCTCTGAAACCGCTGGTCAGATTTTGCAATAATTTCACAGATATGTTCCTTGGGTGACCCTTTTTAAAAACTCTTCGCGAAATTTTGATCCGTCGAAAAACATGGCCATGGTGGTGGGGGGGGGGGGGGGCTCTTTGTGTCCAGCAGTGTCAACAATTCTTTAAACATCTCCTCCTCCTAAACCACTGGGCCAATTTGGACCAAACTTGGCTGGAATGTTCCTTGGGAGGTCCTCTTTAAAAATTGTTCAGAGAATTTGAATCCATCTAAAACTCTGGAATTTTCCAATGGTAACCAAATGGAATTTTCCATGAAAACCTTTAAAAATCTTCTCTGATGAAACCGCTGGTCAGATTTTGAAATAATTTCACATATGTTCCTTGGGTGACCCTTTTCAAAATCTGTTTGCAAAATTTTGATCTGTCGAAAACATGGCTGGAATGGGGGGGTGGGGCATCTTTGCACCGTATGGACTTAAAGAAATTCTTTGAAATTCTTCTTCTCTTAAACCACTTGTCAGATTTTGAGATAATTTCACAGAAATGTTCCTTAGGTGCCCCTTTTGAAAATTTGTTCGCAAAATTTTGATCTGTCAAGAAATATGGCTGTGGTGGGTGGGGGCTATTTGCACTATACGGACATGAAGAAATTCTTAAAAATTTATCTTCTCTGAAACCACTAGTCAGATTTTGAAGTTATTTCACAGAAATGAACCTTATATTATACCCCTGATTTAGCTTAGCTGTTTTCAAAGAAAACATCGAGGTATTGACATAGCCCTGTTGTCTTCATCTGCGTTGTTGTCGTTGTGCAAAAACTTTGACATTTTGTTATATCTCAGCTTCCACTCAACACATGTTCTTGAGACTCGGAATAATTGTTCACTAGTAAAAAAGCAACCCATACAACAAGGGCAGGTAACTCCAAAATTGTTTTGTCCAAATTATGCCCCTTTTGCTACTTGGAATTTTAACTTACTATCCAGCAACAGCCAATCATTGGCACCCTCATGAGGTGCTCTTGTTCAACTTAATATTTTTAGACACTATCGGGCATGTGCTCTTGTTCAAGAAATGGTCTTTGGGTGACCTATCCGAAAAAAAAAGTTGGTTATGGTCCTCTCAAAAATTCAGGTGAGCGATCTAGGGCCATCTTGGCCCTCTTGTTTACATAGAATTTATGCTAAAAAGCAACTGCTGCCAAGCAATTGCTTGTGTTTAGTATTGCAGCACACCACTTTTTGAAACACAATTACTTTAGGAGAAATTACTCTAATGAGCAATTCATTTATCTTTGCTTAGTTTATGCTGATAAATGATAACTTTTAGGGACTGTTTCAAACTTGTCTGCTCCTCTCCTGTTTCAGGAGGTAATGCAGATCCCTAATACAACTTAAAATCTACCCTGAGAAAGAAGGCTTTTGAAAATATTGTGGGAAAAGGAGAAAATGCTGGTAACCAACATTTTCTCCATTTCCCACAAAGTTTTCTAACCTTTCAAAGAGCTAATATGAACCACTAATATGAACCCATTTCCAATGTTTTGTCTGAGGTTACTCCTAATTTGGATGTGTCAACATTTTTAGCTCACCTGAGCACGAAGTGCTCAAGGTGAGCTTTTGTGATCGCCCAATGTCTGGTGTCCGTTGTCCCCAATTTCTTTAAACATCTTCTCCTCCTAAACCACTGGGCCTATCTTGATGAAACTTGGCAGGGATGTTCCTTGGGTGAAGCTCTACCAAAGTTGTCCAACAGATTGAATTCCACCCATAACTCTGGTTGCCATGGCAACCAAAGGGAAAAAAATAGCAAAATCTTTGAAAATCTTCTTCTCTGAAACCAGAAGGCGTAGAGCTTTGATATTTGGTATGTAGCATCTCCTAGTAGACCTCTACCAAGTTTGTTCATACGATGCCCCTGGGATCAAAACTGGCCCCGCCCCAGGGGTCACAAGTTCGAACATAGGAACAAAGAAGGAAAACTTTAAAATTCTTCTTCTCTGAAACTGGAAGGCGTAGAGCTTTGATATTTGGTATGTAGCATCTCCTAGTGGACCTCTACCAAGTTTGTTCAAATGATGCCTCAGGGGTCAAAACTGGCCCAGCCCAGGGGTCACAAGTTTGAACATAGGAACAAAAAAGGAAAACTTTAAAATCTTCTCTGAAACTGGAAGGCGTAGAGCTTTGATATTTGGTATGTAGCATCATCTAGTGGACCTCTACCAAATTTGTTCAAATGAAGCCCCTGGGGTCAAAACTGGCCCCGCCCTGGGGGTCACAAGTTGGAACATGGGAACAAAGGAGGAAAACTTTAAAATTCTTCTTCTCTGAAACTGGAAGGCGTAGAGCTTTGATATTTGCTATGTAGTATCTCCTAATGGACCTCTACCAAGTTTGTTCATATGATGCCCCTGGGGTCAAAAGTGGCCCCACCCCTGGGGTCACAAGTTTGAACATGTGAACAAAAAAGGAAAACTTTAAAATTCTTCTTTTCTGAAACTGGAAGGCGTAAAGCTTTGATATTTGGTATGTAGCATCTCCTAGTGTACTTCTACCAAGTTTGGTCATATGATGCCCCTGGGGTCAAAACTGGCCCAGCCTAGGGGTCACAAGTTTGAACATGGGAGCAAAGAAGGAAAACTTTAAAATTCTTCTTCTCTAAAATGGGGAGGTGTAGAGCTTTGATATTTGGCATGTAGCATCTCCTAGTTGACCTCTACCAAGTTTGTTCAAATGATGCCGCCGGAGTCAAAACTGGCCCCGCCCCGGGGGTCACAAGTTTGAACATGGGAACAAAGAAGGAAAACTTTAAAATTCTTCTTTTCTGAAACTGGAAGGCATAGAGCTTTGATATTTGGTATGTAGTGAACCTGTTTAAGTTTGTTAGCCCACCTGAGCATAACATGTTCAGTGAGTTCGAAATTGGGTCACCTGGGGTCATAAACTAGGTCACTAGGTCAAATTAAAGAAATACCTTGTGGGCAGTCTAGAGGCCACATTTATTGCTCAAATGACCTGAAATTTGGTCAGAATGTTTGTCTTGATGAAATCTTGGATGGGTTTGGATTTGGGTCACCTGGGATCATAAACTAGGTCACTAGGTTAAATTAAAGAAATACTTTTTGGGCACTCTAGAGGCCACATTTTTTGCTCAATTGACTTGAAAATTGGTCAGAATGTTTGTCTTGATAAAATCTCACATGAGTCTGAATTTGGGTCAACTGGGGTCATAAACTAGGTCACTAGGTCAAATTAAAGAAATATCTCTAGGGCACTCTAGAGGCCACATTTATTGTTCAATTGATTTGAAAATTGGTTAAAATGTTCCTCTTGATGAAATTTAAGATGAGTTCAAAATTGGGTCACCTGGGGTCATAATCTAGGTCACTAGGTCAAATTAAAGAAATACCTTGTGGACACTCAAGAGGCCACATTTATTGCTCAATTAACTTGAAAACTGTTCAGAATGTTTGTCTCCATAAATTTTTGATGAGTTCTAAATTGGGTCACCTATTGAGATAAAGTAGGTCACTAGGTCAACTTACGGAAATTTCTTGTGGATGCTCTAGAGGCCACGTTTTAAGCTCAATTGACCTGACAGTTGGTCAGAAATTGAATTATTGCATGTGGAGTGAAATTTCGCCTATTGACTCAGGTGAGCGACCCAGGGCCATTATGGCCCTCTTGTTTTTGTTTGAGACAGGGTTAATATGCCTATAATTCTGTTACAGTTGTGGAAAAAATAGACAATAGTGCCTCACTGTACAGTCGTTCTATCCAGGGACATCACGTCTGCTTGCTAGTCAAATTTGTAAGTATACAATACGTGATATCTCTTTGTTTGAATTTTACAGAGCCCAAAAAGCTCAGTAAACACACAAGTGCTTTGACCAAGGTGTTTTCAGCCAAACATTCTTATTTAGTATTCATAGAAGAAAACATAGGCTTTCAGGTCGATGGCATAGTATCAAGATCAGATTGCACAGAACATGCAACCTGATCTTGCAAAATAGATGAAATGCTGGTATTCTTAAAAATAGCATAAAATATCTAATAGACAAAGTTATAAAGTCTTGTTTTGGGCTTTGTTTTTCTGGATGGATGTTGATATGTTGTATTTTTTGCTTCTTCAAGCTTCTTTTCTTACCCTTTACCACACAGTCCCTAGTTTTAATGACCCTGAAGAAAAGTGGTTTTGAAAGGGATTTTCCTTTTTCCATAAGATAAAGATTTTTACCTTTTCAATAAAGACAGATCCCACCATTTGATCCATACCAAATTTGTGGTCTGCAAATGCTTTGGATTTGTACAAGCCTGAACTTCAGAAATGCATGGATAAGTGAATGGCTGTCATAATTCATTGAAATATTACTGAATTCTGTGTTAGATACCAAACAGAGAAATTTGAGCCGCGCTCTATGAAAAGGGGGCTTAATGCAACTGCGAAAAGTATCGACCCAGGTCAGCCTGCGCATTCTGCGCAGGCTGACCTGGGCCGAAACTTTTCGCTATTGGTCAATTTTCTGTATGTCCAAGGAGCCGTCTACTTCATGATTAAGTCTGTTGTTAAAAAAGTGGCTATTAAGGATCCATATTTATGTGATGGCTTGCTTGGTATAATGCATCACGGAGATGCATTAAGCCCCCATAGGCCAGAGAGCGGCTCATTTATATATGACAGACTAAACCTAATGTTATAATTTTTTTATTTTTAGACTGGTCAAATTACTATGATTTGTCTCAGTATGTATGTTAAACAAAGCATATATGAGCCATACTCTGTGAAAAGGGGGTTAATACATCTACAGAAAGTATCAACCCAGTTCAGCCAGAGCAACCTGGGCAGACTGACCTGGTTTGAAACTTTCTGCTATTTTTCACTTTTCTGCATGTCAAAGGACATGTTTATCTCATGATTCAGTCAGTTGTTACACAAAATGGATTTTATGGATCCATAATTGTGAGATAACATGCTCGGTATAGTGCATCTTCAAATCGGTTTAATGCTTCTTGAAGATACATTAAACTCACTTTTGCCACAGGATGGCTCATACATCAATCTTTTGTTTCATTTCAGGTGAATGGGGAGTTAACTGTGGATGGTAAAAGCTCTGACGCAAGTTTAATATCCAATCTACTTAGTGATATCAAGGCCACATTAACAGAAAATATTTCATAGCAAACTCTTTCATTGTGTATTATAGTAGCTAGATTTTCTTCTTTTATGTGTCCAAAAAGGGTGCAATTTTTTTCTTTTGTCGAGAAAGATGTGTTATTTATTCACTTATGGAATTCACAGCAATTAAATCTTTGTTTTATTGTTATTAGTGAATACACAGTATGGAGTAATAGGTACCGTCTCACCTTCTATTGAACTTTTTTTCACAAAGTAAGCAGTTTGATTTTCGACGGACACTTTCTGATGCTTTGTCAGGTCAAAACTACCATGAAGTATTGCATATGGTCGTTTCCTCCAGATTTTTTTTCTTTTCAAACTCATAACCTCCTGACACAAAGTTACTGTAGACAGCTCTTTAAAGATCCTTTTTCAACCTTTCACCAATCAATCTCTTGTTGAAACAACCCTAATAAACACAAAAAATTGAAAACATTGTTGAAAAAGGAGCAAAATTGTTCTTTGACCAACAGTGTTATCAACAGTTTCAAAGAAACCTCATCATTTCAGCCAGATTTAATCTGTTGACAGCAAGTGGCTTTAAAATGAAGGACTGTAGGAATTTTTTTTGCAGGTAAAGAGCTGAAAAGGAAGAATTTCAATTAGGACTTGACACATGAATACAGGTGAAAATATTGTGGAAAAAGGAGAATTAGCTTGTTACAAGCTACTTCTCCTTTGCCACAGTGTTTTTGAAAATAGTCTGCTACAAGACAACATAGTCACATACAGGTGACAATATGTAGTTGGTAAATAAACAGAATAGACTGTTATAGTGTGCCTAAGATAACATTGAGAGAGAGCATTTATAATATGGCTTGCAACATGCGAAAAGGGGCATTCGGACATTCGCGTAAAGTGTTGTCTCGGATTAGCCTGCGCAGTCTGCTCAGGCTAATCCGAGACGGCACTTTATGACTACATTAGATTTTGTGCTACAGTGTAGACTTGTGCAAAACAGAAAATTACATAAAAAAGGAAAGTGTCGGTTTGGATTAGTCTGCGTGGACTGCGCAGGCTGATCTGAGACGACACTTTACGCAAATGTCTGAATGCCCCTTTTCGCATGTTGCAGGCCACATGTAACTGAGAAAACATGAGCCATGCTCTTTAAAAATGGAAGCTTAATGCACCTACAAAAAGTATCAACCCATGTCGGCCTCCACAGTCTGCACAGGCTGACATGGGTGGAAACTATTTACTTTTGGTAAATTATCTGCATATCAAAGGACCATTCTACCTCCAGATCCAGTTGATTGTTAGACAGAATGGATTTTGTGGATCACTAATTATGTGATGACTTGCTTGATATAATGCATCACGGAGATGAATTAAGCCCCGTTTTGCCAGATCATGGCTCATATCCTTATTACTAAAGCTAACTCTTTTCACATGTCTAAAATTTTGTCATCTGGTAAAGAGTTAAATCAAGATCAGAGTTATTGTTTCTAGGTAGGATCAGACTGCATGGTAAGTGTAGTCTGATGTTTGTTCTGAAATGCCTGATATTTCGTCAGAGAGCAAAGATTCAGACTAAGAACAAATCTGCCAAACATTCAAATGTGCATTCAGCGTGTAGTTACGGTTTGGGGAAATACTTTTGAAATCTTCCATACTTTGGACATTTGTAAACGCTTTTCATACTATAAAAGTCAAGATCAGACTGATTTTAAATGTATAGTCCAATATTGAGACTACTGGTACAGTTTGTGATAGTTTGTTTTGGGTTTTGGTCTAAATGGCCAGGAAATTGCCATACTTTGGGTATTTTCTTGTGTTTTGTACATGGTGGATGATTATTACAAAATTGCAAAATATCACAGCAGCATCTACAATAGTATGAGCAATTAGAACTACTGCTGCAATTTCTTTTAATGCTAAAACTATCTGTTGTGAACCACTGGTTTATATGACCAAATGTTTGAATACATGTCATTGAAATTTCTCTGCATAAATTTTATACCTTTGCAATGAAAAAAAATGACAAATGTGTAGGATTTATTGACAAGCTTGTGCCATTTTCTTTATAATCAGCACTTTTTGTTCTCATTTCTTCAAAACAAAGGTACTAGAACTGTTTTTGTTTTCTCATTTATAACAGTCATTTGCATTTTGTAATTGTCATAAAACCAATGTAATTATCAAATGAATCCAGAGCAAATTTCTTTGTAGGTACTTTTTTTGCTTTTTGCTTCTCTCTAAAACTTCATTTCATCTGCAAAAAATACTGAAGTGAAGAAATGGAGTTTTAGCCTCTTAGGCCATTGCAGCACTTGTCTAAGATGTTGTGAACATGCAGTGAGAATTGTTTTATTCTGAACCGCCTTGGATTTAAATTAAACATTTGACAAAAGAAGTTTTTCCATGAAAAAGAATGTTGTTACATGCTGCAAATGAGATGTTTCTTCATTTAGCTTAATGTTTTCTTGATTATGTCTCTGTGTCAAATTGTCAGACTTCAAGTCCTCTGATAGAGCCTCAACGTTATCTATAGAGCTGTATACATGCACAAACAATGATATATTCTTCAACTGTATGCCTGTTTCTCATCTATTCGCACCTTCTCATCTATTCGATCCCTCGGCGAATTCCGAATTTTACCACATGACATATTTTAGAACGTCCGGACAATCGTGAAGTTAGTCAACGATATCGCTAAAAAATCGCCAAATTATGGGGAAAAACTGGTAAATATTGCCAAAAAAGGAATTTTTGTATCATAATTAATTATAAATGCAGGACAAAAGTCTCAAAAATGCTGAAAATACCCCCAAAAAACATACTGAAATCGGCAATTTTCGTCACGTTTTTTTGCAGACATAACAATCTAAAACTGTGTCATGGAAACGCTTTACTAGGGGAAGCTACTGTGTAATACAATTCTACAGTACTGTTCATAAATTATGTTCCATATTTTCGCTAGGGGCACCTATTAAATCACAGAGCATGCTATTCAATTGACTCTTGTTTTTTTTTATCACTCTCATTCTTTTACATGCATATGTACACATGTTGATCTTACTTTTTTTTTTTTCTCCACTTTTATCATATTTCTTTAGGTTCGACCCAGGCAAAATGAGCAGAGGTATGAAACGTATAGATCTAGAGTAGTCACCTAAGGCTGGTTAAAAAAGAAAGGAGTCCCAGTGCAGAAGGCTGCAAGGCCTTTCGGTGTTCCTAATAGCACCCTGAGGGATCGAGTGGCAGGGAGGGTTGACCTAAAAGATTATGGGAGAGAGATTTTTTTTTCCTATAGAAGCAGAGAGAAAACAAGTAGAACATATTCAATTGAGAGCAGATGTTAGCTATGGGTTGTCCAATTGTAGCACACAAGAGTCCTGTTGAAGAAATAGCTTATAAAATCAAAAACAGAAAAAATATCACACCAATGAGTGATAATCAGCTTTATTCATTTCCTAAAAGGTTGGAGTCAAGCATAATTTATACAATAAACCCCATGGATTAGATAGTTCTAGGGCTAAATGTTCAATACCTGAAGCATTCCATAACTACTTTATGCAGTTAAAAACTGTTCTCTGGGAAACTGTCTAATTTGACAATCCCCATAGATTTTCAACCTGAGCATAAACCAGCAAATATAATTGGAAACCGTAACACCAAAGTCAAAGCCGTTACTTCACCCCATAGCACCAATACCACAGTCATTGCTTTGTGCGAGTGCATTAGGCCATTCTTTACTACCCTTTTTTATCTTTAAGGGTAAAAGGTGGAATCTGGATTTTATGAAAGGTGCATGTTTCAGAGCAAAGAGTATCTTTTTTTTTTTCCCATTTGACATGAACAGTGTAAAAGCAGACCAATTTCTTTCATGTGAAAATTTCAGAGAAGCAATGACTTTTGAAAAGGTAGGAGCTCTTAAAGCTGGACCTGAAGCTGTAAAAAAGTTCCTGAAACAGAAAGAAGAAAATATAAAGATACATGTACCAGAAAAACACACTAAAAAGAAAATGAAAAGGGAAAAGTCAAACCTCGTAATCTATCTGGAAAAGTTATAACAAATGATACATTTATCCCACAACGTACAAGCTACATAAGTGACAAAACAAAAACTAATAAATATAAACTTAACAAGAAACAAATCAGCAGACACACAAGTCAGAAAAAAAAAGCTAATGGGAAGTCCAAAACCAACAAGCAGATTGCAAATTGATACCCATTCTGAGGATGGACCTGATAGTGAACCAGACCGGGACATATTAATTGGCAAAGAAAAATGCTATGTATGTGCTTCGTTAAGCCCACCTGATCACAAGACATGTCAATATTTAAAGATTGTATCATGGGGTCAGTGTGATGTGTGCAATCACTGGGTTCACTTGAGTTTTTGTACTCTGGAGCGTGTGGTAAGGAGGCAGGGTACATTGCTATGTCCTCATTATAAACTTAATTAGAAGTACCAGACTATTCAAAAAGATGTATATACGTTTTACTTGTTAGAATTTTCATAGTTAAAGTGTTTCAAATATTCCTCGATTGCTTTTTATGAATTTGGAGAAGCAAAACTTATGAACATAACTGTAGAAAGTTGAATTTTTCACCTCATCCAATCAGGGTGCGAATAGACGAGAAAGCGCCTTCATGATTATGACCGATGACCTCAATACGAAAAAGTGAGATTATTTTTAGATATACATTCAAATAGTCTTCAATTTATATTTGATCCTTTGTACTAAAGCATAAAAGATATTTTATGATCAGCGAAAACAGTGCATGACAAGTTTCCTTTGCGCATGCGCAAAATTTATGGCTAAGGGGATCGAACAGACGGAAATATAGGCTATACAGGTATTTATTTTTGATGGAAAATAATGCAGCAGCAGTTTCAATTTGCATGAGCAATCAAAAGTGCTCCTGATTAGCTGTCCGTTCAAGCAAATACTCCATGTTAACTTATTTATTGGATTTATCACCAGCTCATAAAAACAGAGTTTGTATTCACCATCATTTCCAAATATTTTTCTAATTTTATGACAAGCTATTTGATTGGCTTAGATGCCCAATCTCAGCCAATGAGGTGGCTAAGTTTTGAGTTTAGAAGTAAAACTGATGTTGGAATATTGTTTAGTACATGCTGAGATTACACTTTTGTTCCTTGAAAAAGTTCACATGTGTGATTAAAAGCATTATCTGCATATTTCAAGGCAAATGATTTATATAAATATATATAATCAGAAAAGCTTTTAAGGCATAAACTGTCAGGCAAAATACTCATATACTTATTAAAAATTTAAGAAATTTAAGATTTATGTCTACATTCTTACTAGAACATAAAAACTTTTTTAACCCTTTCCCAAACAAAAAATATAAGGAATAGAAAGAAACCAAAGATGACAAATTGGAAGTGGTACCAGTGGAATGACAGTCTTTTACGGGGTAGAAAACATTGTGGGGAAAGGAGAAAATGCTGGTTACCAGCATTTTCTCCTTTTTCCACAAGGTTTTCAAAAGGCTTCTTCAGCAGGGTTTTTAATACTCGGGATTATGTGATAAGGGGTTAACACTTCCACACATACCAACCCAAACTAAACCAAAGAAATTTTTAGGTCATTATTGTGCACATACGATCTTTAACCCTTGTGAGAAACAGCCTTTGAAAGATTTTTCGTGAAATTAGCCCTTGCTTATAAGAAGCAATTTCCTTTTTTTTTTCAAAGATTTCTCTTTTCTGTCACTTGAATTAATTAGTGTAATGGCTGAAATATGTTGGCCCAGCCGGGTAGCTCAGTGGTTACTGTATCTGACTTGTGACCTGGTGGTTGCAGGTTTGATACATGGTTGCAGCAGTGAACTTTCTTTCAGGCAATTTTTTGTCTCTCACCTCTGCTGCATGTGAGACACTAGTCAGTGGGTTGGAAAGAAAGTTGTGTAAGTACAGGTGTAAGAAAGCTAGGAAACATATACGCAGGTGCACTGGCGGCACTGATATGACTTTAGCTGTTAAAATGGCATTAAACTTATATAAAAACAAATTGAAATATCTTGAATACTTAGACGATAAAATTTTTCAAAACATGATGGTTTTCCATTTGATATCTACAAAATAGTTGCATCATTGTAATACTGTGTAATTTCCAAGGCTTCTTTTCTTTGAAACAGTACCATTTGCATTTGGCTTTTCTTGTCTTGCAACTTTTTTCTCACTTTTCGAAATTATTGTGGCAAGGGGAGAGCTTTCTTGCAACAACATTTTACCTTCTTGCCACTATATTTTCATATGTAGTTGTACATGGTACTATGTTTCATGTTGATTAATCATATTTTATAATG
Organism: Hippopus hippopus; assembly: GCA_946811185.2. Classification (NCBI taxonomy): domain Eukaryota; kingdom Metazoa; phylum Mollusca; class Bivalvia; order Cardiida; family Cardiidae; genus Hippopus; species Hippopus hippopus. The sequence continues at coordinate 63,185,207 of OX328099.1, read as the reverse complement.
ATATACTTGTATTTAAAATTGTCTCTTGCAGTGTGTGCTCTGAAGAACAGTTTTTCACATCTTATGATCTTATCAATCTTCCTGGATGGTCTCAAGATTAACTCTTTACCAAAGGACAAAATTTTACATGCGACTAAATCAAAAGCATTTGCAGACACCAAATTAAATGTAGCTCAAAAAATGACCTCTGTCTTTGAAATGGTAGAAAACATTTTAGAAAAAGAGATAATGCTGGTTACCAGCATTTTCTCCTTGAACCGCTATGTTTTCATATGCCTTCTTCCTCACTGGCATTATAAGACTGGATTGTTTGGTAATGGGTTAATCATTTACAGGTGAACCACAAGGTTTGGTGAAAAATGTGCAATGACTATGTATCTCATATGTATTGGATAGATGTTCAGTTTTCAAATTAAATGAGGTGATGGAAGGTATCTGTGTGAGGAAAGGAGTTTAAATCATTCTTAACCCTTTACCACACAATGACGACTTTTAATGCCCCTGAAAGAGAAGGCTTTTGAAAACATTGTGGGAAAAGGAGAAAATAATGGTTACCAGCATTTTCTCCTTTTCCCACAATGTTTTCTACCCTATCAAAGAAAAATCATTTTATATGAGCCACGTTAAAACTGTCATCTTCAAATGCTTTCAATTTGGACAGGTCTAAAATTTTGTCATGTGGTAAAGGGTTAAGCCTTCATCAACAATTCTGAGTTGTAATGACAACTAGAAAGAAGGCTTTGGAAAATATTGTAGGAAAATGAGAACATGTTGGTTACCAGCATTTCCTCCTATTCTTACGTTTTCAGAAGTCTTTTTCTTTTCCTCAGGATTGTCAAAACAAAGGGTTACCTCGTAAAGGATCAAGTAAGAACTGTCCAGTGCAACTTTTGACTTCCCTGAATATAGAAGGTTAAAAAATCATTGGGCATAGCATTATAAATTTTTTGTTCTACTATGTCACAAATGAATCATTAATAGATATTGAAGTAAATAATATGTGTTCTCATTTAACCCTTAGCATCATTTGGATTTTTACTATGGGCTTGAAAGTTTCATTTAAGTTATTTAGTAGGTTAAGGGTTAAAAAGACAAAAAGAAATTTTTAATCATAAACAGACTCTATTGTTGTGTATTTTGAGCAGAAAAGTGAGATCTCTGTTTTTGTATAAAATTTTAAGAAAGAATCAGGGATAATTTCCTTTTATCCAGTAGAAGTTCTAAATTTTGTGGCTGATCTCACAAACTGTAGTAGACAATCTATTTAGTCTTGTAGTGGACCTGTTTTGAAAAAAAATGAGAATTTGCTTGTGACAGGCAAAGTCTTTTTTTCTTTGGGGGGGGGGGGGGGGGGGGGTTCTGTGTGGCTCAGTGGTAAAGTGTAGGACTGATAACCTGAAGATACTGGGTTCAAGACTTGTTGGAAGCACTGAGTTTTTTGTGGGAGTGTCTTTGGGTAAGACACTTAAGAGCCCTAGCCTAGTACTGGTGAAACCTAGGACATACCATATTTCTCCTAATAAAAGCTCCCGGGAGCTATGCAAAACATAGGGAGGGAGCCTTTATTTTGTACCCAATTTGCAAAGCAAAAAGTCTGTCCAATGTTGTATTTCTTTGTGTTTTATTGATTGTTGAGAGGAAATATTAATCAAATTAGAGGAAATATTCATCAAATTCTTCAAATATTGTCATTTTAATCAACAGGTTATGGGGAAGGGGGGGGGGCTACTATTAGGGAGGGTGCTTTTATTAGGAGAAATATGATACATGAATATGTGAGCTGTTACAGTGATATGACTAAAATAAGTTGAAAGCAGTGTAAAACACCATTCAATCAAGGAATCAATCTTTTTGCCACAAACAGACCAAAATTTTTTATCTTTTCCATATTGAAAGCATTTAAAGTCTATAAAATGGATACAGCTTGTTATAAGCTATATTTTTGTTTGCCAAAATGTTTTCAAAAGTGGTCTGCTAGAAGACAAAAGAATTTTGTTTGTAGTCAACGGCTTTGTCTCGCTTTGGTTAAGACTTATTGCAATAACTGATCAGTGAAGCTAAACAGGAGTTTTGTTCTACTCTTTAACCCTTTACCAAACAATCCCTGGTTTTCACGACCCTGAAGAAGAAGCCCTCTGAAAACATTGTGGGAAAAGGAGAAAATGCTGGTAACCAGCATTTTCTCCTTTTCCCACAATGTTTTCTACTCTTTGAAAGTCGAGTTTCATTTTTTGAGTCCCATTTTTTTTTGTTGTCTGCAAATGCTTTCAATTTGGACAAGTCTAAAATTTTGTTGTTTGGTAAAGAGTTCGAGATGAAAATTAAAGAGCCATGCTCTGGGAAAAGGTAGTTTAATGGATCTCTATGATGCCATTTATCCAGGAAATCATCAGATAATTATGGATCCATTGAAGCCGTTTTACTTAACAACCAACTCAATCACGAGGTCAAATGGTTCTTGAACATGCAGAAAATTATAAATAGCAAAAAAGTTTCAACCCATGACTGCCTGTGCATAGTGCCCCAGCTGACATGGATCAAAATTTTTTGCAGATGCATTAAACCCCCTTTTCACAGAACTTGACTGAAATATAAGTACATTTTTGTGCTATTCTTAGAAATCATTTGTGAAACAGGGACCAGCTTGATGTAAGCTTATAAGTGTAGTTAATCCTCACTGTAAATATCTTGATGATTAGCCCTTTACCAGATGGCAAACTTTTAGACATTGAGCATTTACAAATGACAAGTAAAACTTTGTTCAAAAGATAGAATTTGTCTTTGAAACAGCAGAAAACGTTGTGGGAAAAGGAGAAAATGCTGGTTACCAGCATTTTCTCATTTTCCCACAAAGTTTTCAAAAGCCTTCATAGTTAGGTTCATTAAAAATCAGGATTGTTTGGTAAAGGGTTGAAATGATAATTCTGAGTACAAATTTTTTTGATTGTTAGTGCATTCAAAACTGAAATGAAAATGTTAATTGTAAATGCATATTTTATGAAGAAAAATTAAAATAGATTTTTATGACGTCTTTGTGTTTGTATGTTGTATTCGAAGAGGGTTGTATTCTAATCTAGTTTACTTTAGTAAGATAGGTACAGGGCTACTAAACTGGAACAGAGCATGGTAGCAAAGCCAGTAACATACATGGCTTAAAACTTGGAGGTCATTGGTTCATATATATAGCCCCAGCTTGGCCAATTTCTGTCCGAGGATAAATAATAGTCATTGCAACAGAATTCTTTTGTCACATTTATCAGCATTTTCTTCTTTTTCCCCAATGTTTTCAAAAGCATTTCTTCCCCGAAAGTCAACACATTGAAACATTCAGACAAGGGTTACAAATGCATAGATTTACAGGCCATACTCCTCCCTCCCATAACTATGTATAAATTTGTGTGTTCAGACTAGATCACGGACTTCACCCCCTTTCACCAACTCTCAATGCTATCCATGCAGCTGTTGACATGCAAAAACATCAACTTATTTGTTAAATGAATACCGGTACTGCAATTAACAGCATTATAACCCAACATGGATTTGTTTACCTATCAAGTGCAATGTTAGTCCTCAGTAATTCACCAGTCAGTAAAAGAAACTGTCCAAATGATATTTATATTCAGGTAACACATACCTATACTGAATACAGGTTATGAAAAAATACAAAGAAGTTCTCAAACTCTATCAGGCAACTTTTTTAAAACATTGTGGCAAAGGTATATATTGCTTACTGTGAGCCTTTTCTCCTGTAGCCTCAAATGACATGTGTTTTTCGGCGTAGCTGAATGTGCTGGCTTTTGACCTACTTTTTGGTACTGATAAAGAATGAATAAATAGAAGTTTGTGATTGGTCTAAAATGTAGCAATGTTTATTCTAAGAGCCCGTGGTAAAAAATGTAGACATCTTTATTCTAATGGCCCCTGCCTGTTTGCTGGCAAATTTACGCAAACTATCCTTTTTAAAGGTATTTCTTGTTGATAATGTTTTAATTTTCTTCACAATTTCCTCTCCAGCAATTAATGTAACCAACCAATTATATTACTATTATATTTGATATAAAAGACCTAGTTAGTGTCTTCTCATTTTTTGGCATCATGGTTTTAGTTTATCTGTTATTATGAGCTTGTTAATCTAGAGGAACCAATCAGAGCATATGCTGAGTTTAACAAGTATTTCTTGGACAGTTTGAAGGAAAATGACGTCATCACGGGTAGGAAACTTCATATTCGGAGCCAATGGCTCTGACGAGAAAATGTTGTGTTGGTCTTCCGTTTCTGAAAATGTCGGCTGAAAAACAACCAAAAAACAGGTAAGCTTGTCATTATTTAAAATCATGTGTTCATATGTCTTTGAAATTCAAAAAAAGGAGAATGTGATGCAATGCTCTGGTCTTTCAACGTGTTTTCTACACTACGGAAAGTTGTAATAAGTGTAGACTCTAAAGGCCACATTTTCATTCTAATACTGAAAGTTGGTCAAAATGTTTGTCTTAATATCTCGGATGAGTTTGAAAACTGGTCACATTGGGTAAAAAACTAGGTCACTGAGTCAAATTTTTGAAAACTGTTTTGGTATGTTTTAGAGGCCACATTTTCAGTCCAATGCTTCTGAAAGTTGATAAGAATATTTGTCTCGATGATATCTTTGATGGCTTCGAAAATTGGCCAGGTGGGGCCATAAGGTAGGTCACCAGGTCAAATCTTGAAAAGGTATTCACACTAGAGGCCTAATATCCAGTCCAGTACCTATAAAAGTTGGTCTGAATGTTTGTCTTAATATCTTTGTCAATTTTGAAAATGGGTCACTGAGTCAAAAGCTAGGTCATTAGGTCAAATCTGAGAAAATCGTGTGCACGCTAGTGGCCTCGTTTTCCGTCCGATACTCATGTTAGTTGAGGTGAATTTTTGTCTAGATAATATCTGCAATAAGTTTGAAAATAGGACATGTTGGGCTTAAAAGTAAGTTACCAAGACAAATTCTAGAAAAACCCTGAAGAGATTTGAAACAGCTCATATTTGGTCGAAAGGCTCATGTGAGCCACTTCAGGGCCATCATGGCCCTCTTGTTTATTGATAAGCCAGGTAAATAGAGTCTCTGCGCAAAGTAGGAATGCATCATGACGCAAGACGCAAGATAAGATTCTTTGTCCAATATTCCAACTTTACGCAGGTAAAATTCTGCACAAAGAAGGAACTTTGCCAAAAAAGTGGGAATTCCTGCTTTGCTCAGGATAGTTCTTGAGTTGCAGAGATTCACACTTTGCACAGAACATAAATGCATGGCAAGTTCCCATAAAATGGTAACCTTTTTTCTTTCCCCATAACAGATTAATATGATATATAATAATAACACCATAGCAAATTAATATGATAGGGGATGATCCTTTTCTTGCACCTTTTGGTCATTCAATATTTTTCCAAGTTTTTTCAAATAACACCTGGCTGGGTAGCTCAGTGGTTAGTGTATCTGACTTGATACCAAGTTTCTGCAAACTTTCTTATCAGTGTTTTTTGGCCTCTCACCTCTGATGCAAGTAGTCAGTGGCTTGGAAAGAAATTTGTGTGACTACTGGTGTGGGAAAGCCAGGAAACACGTGTAGGTGCAGCGTGATACGACCTCAGCTGTTGAAACAGCGTTTAACTCCAATACAAACAAACAATTACCCACTAACCCAATACTGTTCGTCTACACGAGTGCATGTATGTTGATTGATTGAATTTGCGTTTATTTATCGTCGCCACCGGTTTCCCATATGGGCGACGCCCCCTGAAGGCTGTTAGTATTGTTACAGGGGATAGTGGAGATACAGGACGAAACCCATCCTAAGTTATGCCTGGTTCTTTAACGTGCTCGGTGTATAGCACCGTCACACGGGACCTCGGTTTAACATCTCATCCGAAAGACTATTAGTAATTTTAGATGGCCAGCCGTGGGAATAGTACCCACACCCTCATGATCACGAGTCCTACGCTCTACCAACTGAGCTATGCGGGCTGGTCAATGCATGTATGTGTCATCGGACTGGTGTTATATATATATATACACACTTAAACCTGTACCACACAATCCCAACTTTTAACGACCCTGAGAAAGAAGCCTTTTGAAAACATTGTGGGAAAAGGAGAAAATGCTGGTAACCAGCATTTTCTCCTTTTCCCACAATGTTTTCTACCCTTTCCCAAAAAGAGTTTCAATTTTTGAGTTACTTTTCATTTTGTCATCTGCAAATGCTTTCAATGTAGACAAGTCTAAAATTTTATCGTTTTGTAACAAGTTAAAGCACTGCACGGTGTAAGAGATGGCAATCACAGCGGTATGGTATGATGCGCGACTCATAGATGAATATAAGCAACATGTAGCAGGGTTATTGCTTTGATGGAAGAATAAGTCATGGTGCACTCCTGGCCAGGTAGATCTATGTGACTTATTTGTTTTATTTGTTTTTAGCTCACCTGAGCACAAAGTGCTCATGGTGAGCTTTTGTGATCGAGCTGTGTCCGTCGTGTGTCGTCCGTCGTTAACTTTTATCTTGTATATGCTCTAGAGGCCACATTATTTGTCCGATACTCATGTAACTTGGTCTGATTGTTTGTCTTGATAATATCTCGGACGAGTTCGAAAATGGATCATGTCGGGTCAAAAACTAGGTCATGAGGTCAAATATTAGAAAAACCTCGTGTACGCTCTATAGGCCACATTTTCAGTCTAAAACTCTTGAAAGTTGGTCAAAATGTTTAAGTTGATGATATCTGGGACGAGTTGGAAAATGGGTCATGTCTGGTCAAAAACTAGGTCAAAACCTTAGAAAAACCTTGTATACTTGCTTGAGGCTACATTTTCAGTCCAAAACTCTTGAAAGTTGGTCAGAATGTTTGTCTTGATGATATCTGGGACGAGTTCGAAAATGGGTCATGTCGGATCAAAAACTAGGTCACTAGGTCAAATCTTAGAAAAACCTTGTGTACCCTTTTGAGGCCACATTTTCAGTCCAAAACTCTTGAAAGTTGGTCAAAATGTTTGTCTTGATGATATCTGGGACGAGTTGGAAAATTAGTAAAGTTGGATAAAAAATTAGGACACTAGGACTGGTCAAATCTTAGAAAAACCTTATGTACGTTCTAGAGGCCACATTTTCTGTCCAATACTTATGAAAGGTGGTCAGAATCTTTGTTTTGATAATATCTACAATGGGAAAATTGGCTATGCTTGGCTAAAAAGTAGGTCACTGAGAGAAAATTCTAGAAAAAGGTTGTGCACAAGCTTGAGGCCAAATTTTCAGTCCAATAATTATGAAAGCTTTGTCATAATATCTCAAAAGAGACTGAAAATGGGTCATGTTTGGTCAAAAGACTCAGGTGAGGGATTCAGGGCCATCAAGGCCCTCTTGTTACTTTTATAACGATAATTAGGATCGAGTTGCAGTCTTTAAATGTATACTGGTGTAATCGAATTTCGCCAACGCAAGGGAAACTGCTCTTGCGGATTACACAAAACAATAGTAATTTTCTTTCTGGTTAAATATCAATGCACTTGTATTCAAATACTTTTGTAAAAATAATTTTTACCGCTTAAACATCTAAATTTATCTGTCAAAACATCGTTAGAAGTGAGACAGTACAAAGTCGCCATCTATAAAAAGAGTAAGCCAATTTCGACAACTCTGGTTTTCCAAAAATTAGAGGCCCCAGAGAGGGTAAAATGAAACTAAAAATTCGCAGCATCATTTCAGCAATATTCATTGCCTCCCTTGGATATTAACTCTACATTTACTTCCTACGAGAAAACCTGAAAAACACAAAACAAAACGCAGCTCTCAGAAAACAAAATCGACATTTATGAGATTTTTCGTGTATTTATTTCTGCTGTGGCACTGATATATTACAATCTAAATCATGATGACAGTGTTGGGGATAAACAGGCTGTAAATCCAAAAAAGATAACCTTTTGTAACTCACAGAACAAAGGTATTTTCTTGTCTTTGTAGTGATTTTTGTACCCGATTCAATCTATTTTCCTAGGAAAAAATGAATAAGGACCCCTCTTTCATTCATATGGATATATTTCCCTTTAGGTGCCCCATACGAAACTTCGGCTATTAAAGTTCAAAAGATAACCTGTAAAACCGAAAATAGATGACAAAAAAAGTTTTAAGCTGAAAGGATCTTGTAAAATCTGCATATAAAGGAGACACCTGAAAAGTGATAATAAAATGGCGGGGAAAAGCATGTGAGAGGTCGCTTATGAACTTTTTTCTTATTGATAGGTATTTTTCTGTCATTAGATTCAAATCACAGTTTAAAACATCTTTGCTGCTAAGATATCAATCATTTCCGTGACTGGATGATGTCACAGATACGAAAATATTACCCGAGAACATAGTTGGCGAAATTCGATTACTGGCGAAATTCGCTTACGCTCCTATACATGTATATACAGATCTAAATGAAAATTAAACTTTGGAACAAAATGAAAAAGAATGAGGAAAAAGAGGCAACTGCTGGTGAGGATACTTTTCATTATTTCTACTCTTTAGGCTTACTCAGTATTCATATTTCTTTTTTAAAGATATTTTTTGTCTCCGATCTACATGTTTTCCTGTAGTAAACCTTTATTCAGAGATCAAATTCTATTGTTGCAAATTTATTACAAGTAGTACTGAGATGTAACTGGTAAAAAACATGAACATCTGAAAACCTTTTAAGACAACTTTCAGAACAATATTATTTAATGCAGGAAAGTCTGTGAATCAAAAACTTCACAAGATGTCTGGAGATCGAAGAACCATTGGGCTCTTTCGAAGTATTTTGCGATATTTCAAAAAAGTAAGACCTGCTGAGAAAGAGAAAGTTAGGGAACTTGTTGGTATCGACGTAGTGGGAAACAAATACTACATAATTCCTGCAGGTAGCTTCACTAAACGTGATTTTTAAATTGTCATATGTTTTCGTGTTCGGCAACTGTCAATTCGTCTTGATGTAATTAGAGACTGTGGTCATTTAGAGACATTCGCAGTCTTCATCTATTTCATAGTCAGTCCTGATATAGCAGAGTGTGTATGAATCTTTGCGTTGTGTGTTATTTGTCTGTAATTATTGTATAACGTCAGATTACATAACGACTTGACTTTCATTACACCTTGAAGATGCACCAGAGTGCTCTTGTATGTCCTTGTGTTCACCATAGCCCAATGGTTAAAGTTCAGGAGTTTTAGCCCAGATATTGTACCCCACCAGCCGCACTAGTTACCGGACATGGCTTCCTCGACCAAGGAACTATCAAATCAATAACATCACTGCTGTGTGGAAATTTATAATTTACTTATTATTGACTCGCCGTTGTATGTGCATGTCATATTCTTCGAAGATTTGACCTGTCTGCTATGATGCATCACCCAACCCCCAAATATTCATGAAAAGTAGGGCTTACAGCGAAGCTATTGGCTTATTACCCAAGCATGTAGGGGCTGTTTTAATAAATGGCCGGTGCATAGGTTACCTGCTAGCTGATCATAACTGAATGAATTGCACCAGGTGGCGTTTTAGTGAGTAAACGTTTATTTTATTTTGAAATTCAAAGTAACGGTTGTCGTTTTGAAAAATTAGTCAGCTTCTGTACCTAGAATGCCCATATTAGATAGATGTGTATTTGAAGAATGCCATCTAGCAGGAGATAATGATTGACTCGCATGTTTTCAACAGGTTCCTGGTTATAATACCGTATGAGGATATTTGAAATCAGTGAAATATGACGCTGATTCGCATAAACTGATCTGCCTTCCGTTAAAAATGGAAATGTGGGGTTATTTTCAACCATGGCTGTGGTATGGCTAAAATAATGTTGAAAGCAGCATAAAACACCATTCATTCAATATTTTGCACTATGCTTGATTTGCGTAGCATCTTTATTTTTTTTTTGTGGTATCAGCGACTGAAGATAAATAGGGACAAGCAACGAAAATTTGTTCTAATAGAAACACTACCAGGATAATTTTGCTTCAAACTGATGTGAAGAATCCATTTTTATAATCCAGAGATATCTCCCTAGTAGTCGGGTGTTTTTTTCATATTGTGTCTTCCCAAAAGCAGTGACACAATGCTTGTATTCTCATGGCAATCACGCCAGTGTGTTTCTCCATGACATTTGTTTATTACATTTTTGTTTCATGGTCAAAATATGTAACCCTTCACCACACAATCTTGTTTTACGACCCTGAGAAAGTAGGCATTTAAAAACATGGGGGGAAAAGAAAAAAAATGCTGTGTTTTTTACCCTTCTAAAGCCAAACCAATCATTTTTAACCACATATGATTTGTTTGCTGCAAATGCTTTCTATTTGGACAAGTCTAAAATTTTGTCCCTGGGTAAAGAGTTAAACAAACTTCACATAACTGCAGGTAAAAAACTCTTAGAGTGTGCAAATTCCTAATCAATCTGTACTAGTATCCATGCAAAATAATTAGTCAATCTGATTTGAGTGAATATGTTTGTCCCATGCTACAAAATCATGTGAGCAGTAAGTCATGTGATTTCCTTTCTTAACTTTGAGACGGAAAACAAGTAATCACAGGATTTCATTCATCAATGGAAAAACAAAGGAATTGAATATGATAAGGTGCAATTTATAACTTATTAGCAATTCTCTGTCTTTGCTGACAGCATGGTAAGAGCAACATGGTAAGTTTGTTCCTGAAGACAAAGTTGTGTTCCTCGATTAAGTCAGTCTATCTTTTAACTCAGGTTGCCCATTACCACCCTCAGGGGCATTTCTCATTATTCACAATGATCACAAAAGCCTCCTCCATAATGTTCATTAACCCTTTAACACATACCAAAGTTTTAGACTCATCGATATTGAAGGAATTTACCAACAAACAGATAATTTTATAACCCTTTGACCTGCATTGCCTGCCACTTTGTAAGGTAATCTGGCCAAAATACTGGAAAAAAGGTTCTACTAATTTGAAATGTCCACCTCATGATTGGGCTGGCCAAGTGGTGAAGGTGTAGGATTTGCAAAGTAGATGCCCAAAGTTTAATCTTCTCTTCACACACTGGGTTTTTGTGGGAGTGTCATTTAGCAAGATACTTCAGAGCCCAAGCCCAGTATTGGTGAAATCCAGGACATACGAATAAGTGAGCTGTTGCCGTGATACTACTGAAGTGATGCTGAAAGAAGTACCGGTATGTAAATACATGTACATGTACCATCCATTCATTCAGGTGCATCTTATACATTTAGTTCTATGAGGGTTAAGAAAATAGTTTTAGTCTTTACCACACAATCCTGAGTTTTAATAACCCAAGGGAAGAAGCCTTTTTGAAACAATTTTTCTGCTTTTCCTACCATGTTTTCTACCACACCAAAGATCGAATTTCAACTTTTGAGTCACATAATTATATTTCATCGTGGAGTCAGATGCTCTCAATTTAAACATGTCTAATATTTTGTCATTTTGTAAAGACTTAACTCTTCACCAAATGACAAATTCTAGACTGGTCCAGTTCGAAAGCAATTATAGACAATGAATTAAATGTTGCTAAAATGAATATTTTTGTCATTAATAGGGTAGATAACATTGTGGGAAAAGGTGAAAATGCTCGCTGGTTACCAGCGTTTTCTCCTTTCCCACTGTTTCAAAAACCCTCTCTTGTAGGGCTGTTAAAGTCTGGATTATGTGGTAAAGGGTTAAAGGATAGTTAGTTGACTTAAATGGTCAATTATCTCTTATTTTACAATTTCAGACAAGTCAGGGACAGGCAAAGAGTCAAGAATGATAGAACCACCAAAAGAGACTTATGTTATACATGATGACGTTACAAACTATGGAATGGAGATGGAAATACCAATAGAATGGAATTGTATGAGTATATTTTTTACTTTTATGCTTATCAATAGTTTACAGGAATCTAATACTGAATTATATCCATATAATTCACCAGTGAATGTTATAATTTATTGGTGAATGTTATAACTTTAGTTTTGATATACCACAGATATTTATAGTACATGAATGAATTTTTAGTGGATGAACACCATGTTTTATGCCATAATCACCATCACTAATGACGTAATTTTTACAGCTAGTCCATATCCAACTGGATTGAATAGGTCGGTTTCGCTTGAAAAACGCACAAATTTTTTACAATGAGCAAAAATTGGACGTAAAACAAAAGGTTAAAGTGAAGAGCACAAAAGAAAAAGGATAATTGTTTGTTTTGGTGTATGATCAAAATTTCTTTCATAAAATGAAAAGCAAGGGCCATAATTTCACAAGTGGCGATGAAAGAAATTTTGATCATACACCACAACAGATAGTAATCCTCTATTTATTTGGAGTTACAGTATATACAAGCTTGATCTTTTCCATCCTGTTGAAGTGCACGGCTGATGAATCTGCATTTTTTGCTCAGCTTTTTTTCAAAGAAAGCATCAAGGCATTGTCAGAGCCCAGACATTGTCTGCATTGTTGTTGTGCCAAAACTAACATTTTTTGATATTGCTGACATTTTTGAAAAATGTTTCTTAAAGAACTCAGGCTTGTTGTTTACAAAAAAAGAAATCAAATAGAAATGCCAGGTAATCCTCAAAGTATTTTTACACTGAAAAAGGAACAGCTACCGCAGCTCAGCAATGGCACCTGCATGCCTTATTCTTGTTTTTAGAAATTCCTAACAAACCAGATCACACACAAAACCACCATTTTATGCTTAAGTCTTTACCAAAAAATTCTACATTCATCCATATTGAAAGCTGATATATGTATTTGTTTTAGCTAACCTGTGCACACAGTGCTCAAGGTGAGCTTTGGTGATATAGAGGATATTTGGTTTTTTTTTGGTGAAAGATCGAAATTTATTTCATCGAGTGAACATTGTCGGTAATATTTTCACGAGTGGTGCAGCCACTCGTGAAAATATTACCGATGGTGTTCACGAGATGAAATAAATTGCCACTCGTGAAAATATTACCGATGGTGTTCACGAGATGAAATAAATTTCGATCTTTCACCAAAAAAAACAAATATTCTATTTATATCATGCTTTTAACCCTTTCTGGGAGGAACTTTATCAAAATCCAGTACAGTCTTTTCAGTTAATCCCCGTGGCGTACCCCCTCCGCATAGCAACACATTACAATATTACGTCAAGCGCGAGAAATGTAAGGTAAATAACGTCATATTTCCATCTGGTTGTGAGTCACGCGCATTTTACCAAGGTAACTAGAATATAAAAATCGGTATTTTCATTGGTCGTACCCGTGGAATATCAAAAGAATATTTTCACCGCTATTTCTCGATATCCTACCAGAAAGCATGAAATAATCTGCTGTCTCTGTTGTGTATTTGATGTGATGTGTATGAAAATGGATCATAGTGGTCAAAAAGTAGGTCACTGAGACAAAAATTCAGAAAAACCTTGTGTGCACTCTAGAGGCCACATTTTCAGTCTGATACACCTGAAAAATGGTCAGAATATTTCCCTGATGATATCTCAACCCTTTTTGAAAATGGGTCATGTTTGGCCAAAAAGTAGGCCACTGGAATAGATCTCTTTAACCCTTTACCAAACAATCCCAGGTTTTTACGACCCTGAGATAGAAGCCTTTTGAAAACATTGTGGGAAAAGGAAAAAATGCTGGTAACCAGCATTTTCTCCTTTTCCCAAAATGTTTTCTACCCTGCTGGAAACAAGTTTCAATTTTTGAGTTACATACGATTTATTTTGTCGTCTGCAAGTGCTTTCAATTTAGACCAGTCTAAAATTTTGTCGTTTGGTAAAGAGTTAAAACCTTGTGTGCTGTCTAGAGTTCATATTTTGTATCCAGAAAATTGGTGAAAATGTTTGTCATTACTGTATCTAGGACTAGTTTGAAAATTGGTCATGTTGGGTTGAAAAGAAGGTCACTGGGACAAATCTTAAGAAAAAACATGTATGCACTGCAGAGACCATATTTTCAGTCTGCTAATCATTAAAATTGGTAAGAATGTTTATCTTGTGAATATCTCAAAGAATTTTGCAAATGGTGTCAAGTTTGGTAAAAAATTAGGTCACTTAGACTTACCTAAAATCTTGCATCTATATGTCTGATAATTTATATTTTGTGATGTTAAAAGTGAGTTGCAGGTGTAATATCTTTTTTTGTCTGATTATGTCCATTCTGCATACTTGGTGTTCTGTCAGAGTTCAAATGTTAGAATATCATTGTTATCTTTGCAACTGCTTCTTCAAGCAGATTGTGAGTTTTACAGTAAAAAAAAAAACAAGGCTATTGACATTGTAATTGGTTTTATTGTTTTGAAAAAATATCAAACATCTATAGATTGATATAGCGGATTAAACAATGATGCAGAGATTGAACTTCAAGGCATTTTAGTCAAAATTTAAGTCCATACAATGTGGATTCAAGGTGTCAGTGCAAGGTCTGTGCAGTTTTAACATATGACAGAAAGGTAGACTTGGCCAAAATGAAAGCTCTTGCAGACGACAATTTAAACGTGGTTCAAATGATTGAATTTGTATTTGATAGAGTAGAAAACAATGTGGGAAAAGGAGAAAATGCTGGTAACCAGCATTTTCTCCTTTTTCCATAATGTTTTTAAAGGTCATTTCCTCGAGGTCGTTAAAACTCAGGATTGTGGAGTAAAGAGTTAACTTGATTGATAACTCTGTCCACAAAGTGCCTGAAAATGTCCCTGGCACTCTATTATAGTCCATGGATTGAACAGTTTAGATTATTTGAATTACCTTTCTTTCTAATGTACACTTTCATTTCAATTTCAGCTTGGTTACGGGGCATGAGAAAAAATCCCCCTACCCCTGAAGTAAGTGAAAGTTTTATGTTTATATGTTGATGAAGATTTCTTTGAAAGGATGACAGATAAAATAATTTTGAAAAATTCTTCTCTCCACTATGAGGGTTGATTGGCAAGTTCATAGACTGTTCATATAACATCTACATTATAAATCACATTTCTATCAAACTTACATAATCTAAGATCAAACCTTTCTTACGTGCCATCCAAAAACAAATAGTAATCACCGAAATACCAGCGTCCATAGCAACAGACAAAGGTAAATCCGGAACTCATAAAAATATATAGACTTTAGAACAAGCCCTACACAGATAACTACTATGTTTTCATGCTTTTTCTTTTGCATAAAACTCTGCGAAGTCGTCTGCTGCCTTATGACCATCCTGACTTCATATCTGGAATTCTTTATGTTTTCTGTAACTTCTGTTTAATAATCTATAACAAATTTTCAAGGCGTTATCACCAACAGAAATTTCAAAATCATGACGTCAACTGGAGATGTTGAGTTAAGGACAGCAATAAAATTTTGTATGGGTTTGACAGAAATACTAATACTTAAAAGTTTTTGCAAAGTTTGAGCACAATGAAGAAATGCAGCAGGGCGCTTGTTTTTAAGTGGTATGAACAAATTCATGAAGGAAAAGATCTGTTGAGGATGACAATTGAGCTGGACTTCAGAGTTTTTCCTAAGATCAAAGCAGTGCTAAGATGTGTGCAGTATGAGGATGCTGGTGAACTCCGCTTGTGTACAGAAAGTGTTAAAATTGTCGTACTATCGTAGGTGGTACAATGTTACATATGATAAATGTTTACAGAGACACAAAACATGTATTGGAATCTGAGAGATTACATCAAAAAGTGTGATTAACTCTGGCTTGGTAATGATGTCGCTAGTTGTGCGATAGCGTGCTACTGGTATGTGTTACTACCTTATTGTTAGGTGCTGTAACTTCTTTATTGTGGAACATTTCTACATAAAATTTATGCAGTGTTGAAAAAACATGTCAACATGTTAAAATGAAGATGAAATACAAGATCACAGATTCATGTTTTTATATCCCAGCAACAGTCTATGAACTTCCCAATCAAACCTCGTAGGTTTTGAGGTCAGATGGTATTAAATATGAGCTTAGATAATTAGTAGTAGATGTTCACACACGTTTATTATACGGCTAAAGTATGGTCAAGGTTGCTGTTACTAAAAAAGATAAAAATACCATATGCAATTGTCTGAACAAGTATTGTTTTTGAAAATTAACATGTTGATAAAATATGATATGCAGATCTCGCACAAACCTCCATTTTACGCTTACCATAAGTCTTTACCAAAAAATTTGGACTCATCCATATTGAAAGCAAATGAGGATGACGGATTGAACCCTTTACCAGATGACAAAATGTTAGCCTTGTCCAAACTGAAAGCATTTGCAGACAGCAATTTCATTGTGGTTCAAATGGTGCAATCTTGCTTTGATAGGGTAGAAAACATTGTGGAAAAAGGAGAAATGCTGGTTACCAGCATTTTCTCCTTTTCCCACAATATTTTTAAAAGGCCTCTTCTACAGGGTCGTGAAAACCTGGAATTGATTGGTAAAGATTTAATATGGTTAAATGATTGGATTTGTCTTCAGAATGATAGAAAGAAGGCTTGTGAAAACATAGTGAGAATAGGAGAAAATGCTGCTACCAGCACATTCTCCTTTTTCCACAATGTTTTTAGAAGTCTTTTTTCCCAGAGTTGTTAATTAAAACACAGACCTGTTCCAGTATCATTTGGTAAAGAGTTAGGGTGAAAGTGAAGTTGTGTTCTAGATTTGTCATCTTGGAATGATTTCTATGATCCTGAGGAAAGAAGCTTTGAAAAAAAGTGCTGGAAAAGGAGAAAATGCTGATAACCAGCACTTTATCCTTTTCCATGATGTTTTCCACCTTTTCAAAGCCAAATTCCATCAGTTGAGCCACAATGAATTTGTTATCTGCAAATTCTTTTAGTTCAGCTGATGTAGATCAAGATCAGACTGCACAGAATGTGCAGTCTGATCTTTGCTATACACTGGCCGATCTGTTGAGACATTCTTGACTTAGGTAACCTTGAAAATGCAATTATTTGGGTCTTATTTCTAGAATGAAATTGTCTTTTGGGTTTTGGGTTTTAGGGCCTCTTATGGTTAAAACTTACTAGAATGTCCAAAAGAACGAGGGACAGTGTTGATCAACGATCAGCCTGTATATTGCAGACTCTGATCTTATAGCTGTAAACAAATGCACCTTAATTGCCTGTATTATGTTAAAAGGTATGAGGGGTGATCAGAAAGAACGTGGACCAGTGCCGGTATCGGAATATTGTTATAAAAAGCAACTTGGAGTGTTCACTATTTTTGAAAGTAACCTCCTCTGAGTTCTATGCACTTATTCATTCTTGATTTCCATGAGCGAAGCACGTGTGGGAGCGCGTCACGTGACGTTACCATCAAGGACCCGGTCATAGCGAGGGTTAGCTCCTCTCTGCTCTTGTAGTGCATGCCACATAGAGAATCTTTCAAAACAGGAACTAGTCAGAGGAAACAAGGAGTCAGGACTAAATTATACGGAGCATTGGCAAGTGTTTCCATGTTTAGTTTTTGCAAAGTTTCCAGTACAAGTGTGGCTCTGTGAGCTAGGGCGTTATTTTGGTGTAAAATGACGTCACTCTGCGGGACTTCTGGCTAAGTTTTTCGTACGGTGTATGTGAAATTTATTTGAATAATGTGGGCATAAAACTCGGTATTGACTGTTGTATGTATAGATACAACATGATTTAGAAGAAAAACAGGAAAACAGAAATACTTGATGTAGATAACTTTGCCAAGTGACTTAGAAAGGTTAGCTTTACCAGTGGAAGGCGATGTTGAATGTTTCAAAACACTACTTTGTTGTTTAGATTCAGTCTCGTTATAGTGTGCCTATCTTTCATAGCAGGTTACAATACGATCAGTAAAGTTTGACCCCTCTTCCCTAATGCATTCAGAAATCTCTTTAAAGATTTCGATCCTAACCCCGATTTTCTCGGGCATCAGTTGCCGAGGTACCCACATTGTGCAATTACGCGACATTCCAAGATTCCCTGTCAAAATCTCCTGGGCACTTCTATATGAAAGGTCAAATGTATAAGCTATTTTCCTGACAGTACCTCGGCGATCTTGTTTTACATGCTGCACTACAGCCGTTATGATTTTGTCTGTGACTGATGTTGATGGACGGCCAGATTTAGGGTCATCTTTAACAGTATCGCACCCTTGTCTAAACCAGTCCGATCCATGTACAAATATCAGATTTCTTGAGTGCAGAGTCCCCTTTAACTGGTTCTATATTGCTTTTGATTTCCGATAAATACTTTTCGAGTTTGACGTAAAAATTTATGATTACTCTCGCTCAGATAAAACGTCGTCCGATATTTTAGACCACTAATGCAGTATATGACGTCATTAAAATGACGTCATACTTTACCTACTTGAATATGACGACATTTGAAAGCTTGAGTCAGTTACCAGATAACTGATGCTCATCTATGCAAAATTTTGTAATTCTATGTGTAGTAGTTTTCAAAATAACGAGGTAGTCCGCGATCTTTTTGATCACCCCACGTAATTTTTTTCTAAGTCAGTTTGTGAGATACACAAAACATGGAATGTTTCCATACATATCATTGATAGAGGGTAACAACTTCAGAAACCAATTTTCTTTGACAGGAAATTGAAAGGAATGAAATCAACAAATTGAAAATGACAGAAAAAATAAGAAAGCTAGAAATGAAGGAAGCAGAAAGACTTGTAAGTAATACAGGGGCTGTATCTGCCCAAAGTCTTTTTAAACTCATTTTCTTCTTTGATTTCCAAGACTAACCATCTGGTTGGCTGTAGTATTCCAGAGTTGCTTCTAGGACACGGGAGTTTGATATTCCCGCTTATTTTGCAACATTTGTGCGCCATTTTTGAGTCAGGTGCGGAGAAAATCCCACTAAGTACCAAGTTTTAGTGCATTTTTAGCTCCACTGGCAGAAGAACAGCAGGCTTATGTCATGACCCGGTGTCCGTTGTGTGTCTGCATCAGTCTGTTCGTCCATCCATGCATGCACCAACTTTTATTTCAAACATCATCTTCTCTGAAACAACCAATCCAATTTTGATGAAACGTCACAGAAATGACCCTGCCATGGTCCTCTTCCAAATCTCTTCAAAGAATTTGATTCCTTCAAGAACTGTAGTTGCCATGGCAACAAAACTGAAAAATATTGAAAATCTTCTTGTCAGAAACCATAAGGCTTAGGGCTACCAAATTTGGCATGTAGCTTTATCCAGTAGACCTCTACCAAGGTTGTTCAAATTATAGCCCAGGGGTTAAATTTGGCCCCGCCCCGGGGGTCACAAGTTTTACATGGGCTTATATAGTGAAAACTTTAAAAATCTTCCTGTACCTAGCCACATGGCCTAGGGCTACCAAATTTTGCATGTAGCTTTATCTAGTGGGCTTCTACCAAGTGTGTCCAAATTATGGCCCTGGGGTCAAATTTGGCCCTGCCCCTGGGGGTCACAAGGTTTACATGGGCTTATATAGGGAAAACTTAAAAAATCTTCTCGCACCTAGCCATAATGCCTTGGGCTACCAAATTTTGCATGTAGCTTTATCTAGTGGGCCTTTACCAAGAGGGCCCAAGGTATAGCCCTGGGGTCAAGTTTGGCCCCACCCCAGGCGTCAGAAGTTTTACATGGGCTTATAGAGTGAAAACTTTAGAAATCTTCTTGTTATTATTCATAAGACCTAAGGCTACCAAATTTAGCCCTCTCTCAGGGTCTCATGTTTTTCAGGGCCTTTTATTGAGGAAACTGAAAATTTCGTTTATAAACACACATTCTAGATCTGTATTATTTGGTATGGGGCTTTATCTTACGGACTTATACTAGGATTGAAGTAATTATAGCTCTGTGGTCGAAACCGGCCTTGCGCTGGGGTCATGACTTTCTTGTAGGATTTTACAGAGAAAATTCTGAATGTCTTTCAGTTTGAAACCAGTTGGCCAAGTATTGTAATATTTGGCTAATACAGTTTTACTTATTAGCCAGTGGAGTGATGCAGGGCCATCTTGGCCCTCTTGTTGGTAATTCTGTGAGCACTGTGGTTCTTTTTAGTAACATTTGGGTGGTTTAATTGATTGTTTATATCCACTAATTTCAGCTGATCTCGTCTTGTGAGCGAGATTCGCCCGAGACTTCAATTCTATTGGTTGAGATGGTTTGCGCAGTGGAGCAGTCTAAATTCCAGCTGCGTGCGCATGTATTTTTGTACTTTCACTTTTGTTTGGACACAAAATGGCGCAGGAATCTATTCTGTCCTGGGTCATGGGTACAAATAGGCAGGAGTCGGGCTCCGTCGAGGCTTAAAACTTAGACGCTACAGCCTATGAATCTACCCTGGATCCACAGAAAAAGAAATAGAAATTTGAGCAAGCTTTTCAAGAGAAATGGCTTGGAAAAGTGGCCATTTCTTTTAAAGACAGAGGGCATGTTGTGTCAGACATGTGTTAACCAGAAAAAACAAAACGCACTCACAGAAGGCTGTACCAACTACCGCACCAGCACCATTGAGAGACATTTAAATACCTAGGATCACCAGGACACAATGAGAGAGGAGGGATGAGGAACAGTTTTTCGGAGGCATGAATTTTGGTTACTTTTTCGTTTTTGAATTGTTTCCCTTGTTTTCACTTTTTTTCATTTCTGTAGCAGATGGGCTTGAAAGCTGCTGGTTAGTTGGATTTTTCTGTTGTCAAAAAAGGAAAAAAATATATAGATGTTTACTCGAATTATCCAAAGGTTTCAACAGGTAGTGCAGAGAAAAGGTGCAGGCCCAGATCAGACTTCTGTTTGAATTAAATAATAATTAACACCGTTTTGAAGTCTTAGGAGATGTAGAATGAAGAAGAAATCTATGAACACCTGGATGACAATCAAAGTTGAAGGAGGAAACATAGACAGTTATGACTTTGATCAAGCAGTCCAATCTTGGAAGTCTAAGAAAAAGAGAAAAATATTCAATTATTAAATCTGAAACTGTTTCACGAGTTAATAATGCACTGTCAACCTATTATTGTTTAACCCTTTACCACACGATCCCGACTTTCAACGACCTTGAGAAAGCAGCCTTTCGAAAATATTGTAGGAAAAGGAGAAAATGCTGGTAACCAGCATTTTCTCTTTTTCCTACAATGTTTTCTACCCTTTCCAAAACAAATTTTAATTTTTGAGTCATGTTTAATTTGTTGTCTGCAAATGCTCTCAATTTGGACAAGTCTAAAATTTTGTTGTTTGGTAAAGAGTTAAGTGTTCAGAGACTATGTGTACTGGTGTGAACTTAAAACTAGT
Organism: Hippopus hippopus; assembly: GCA_946811185.2. Lineage (NCBI taxonomy): Eukaryota > Metazoa > Mollusca > Bivalvia > Cardiida > Cardiidae > Hippopus > Hippopus hippopus. The sequence continues at coordinate 63,163,995 of OX328099.1, read as the reverse complement.
CATAATTTCATCCACATTTTGCGCACCTAACTAGTCAGAACATTAGTACTCCGACGCAATTTATGTATTCTGGTGTGAATTTTAAGATAATCAAAATTTTGTCCTAACTTAATCCCTTTTACTGGTCGGCACTTTAAATCTAGTCAAAATTTCAGAAATGAGTTATGCAACTGTTTTCAGTTATGCTGTGTTGATAGTCGTCTTTGTATTTCTGGTATGTACAAAAACTATGGTTGTTTGAGAATATTGTATTTTCATAATGCCACACGGTTCCCCTTTTGAGAGTCTGATGGTGGAGTTGGCCCATTTTGAAAAAAATCCTAGAAGCAACTCTGCTATTCTGTGTCAGCCAATGAGAGGTTTTGTCTTTAAATTTAGAAAAAGAAATCAACTCTAATGGTTGGTGAGTACCATGTCTGAGTAGCGCTTGTTTTTGCCATTGTTGTTAACTATTAGTATGCTTGGAACTTGGAGGTCATTTTTAAACAAAATTATGGCAGACAACTATTGAAAGGGTAGACATTTTGAAGTAGAGGACTTTCGAAAAATTGCTTACATGACCCCTTGTCCAAACTATATTGAGCCATGCTTTGTGAAAAGGGGTTTGATGTTGTGATGCATCATATGATTATGGATCAATAAAACTCATTTTATACAGTAACCAACTTAATTATGAGCTAGATCGGTCCTTTTATAAACAGAGAACTGACCAGTAGCAAAAACTTCCATTAAGATCAATCCAAGCAGATCTGGGTTGACACTTTTTGGAGATACATGTACATTAAATTACTTTTTCACAGAGCATGTATTCCATTCTGAAAATTATATAACATTATTTGTTTGAATGTCCTGTCCAAAATTATTTCAGCCAGATTATTGCTAAAGCTCACTAATGCATGTCTCTCTTGGACTTCAGTAATACTAGACTGAAGTGCCTTGTCCAAGAACACTCCCACATAACACACACTGCGTGCCGGATAGAGCTCAAAGTGTCTTTATGAGGAATCTAATGCCGTAACAACTTTGCCATGGAAGACCCCTTTCACTCTTTCCCAAATGACAATTATTAGGCCCCTCTAAACTTAAAGCTTTTGGGTACAATTGTTTTGAAGTAATCATTGATACAAATGAGCTTAAGTTTCCTGATAAGATGGAAAAACATTATGGGAAAAGGAGAAAATGCTGATTACCAGCATTTTCGTCTTTTCCAACGTTTTGAATAGCTTTTTTACCCTTCATTGAAACTCAGGATTGTTCAGTAGGTGAAGAGTCAATTTAATTGTACCACAGAGCTTCATTACAATGTAAAAGAACACCTAGCCCACATGAAAATGTTTAGGCACAGGCTTATATGAAGAAAAAAAACATGAACAAAAATAAGAACCCATACCTTTTCTAATCTGGCGGATGTTTGAAAAATTATTTGGAAAAGATCAGATGCCTCCTTTTCCAACAAAAACTTCACCAGATGCCTGCTGCATCTCTGAAACTTGTGTGTTAGCCATAGATGATCTGCCAAGCATGGTGGCTCAGTCAGTACTGTATACAATACTTGAGACCGGGTTGTCAGTGGTTCAGATCCCCAGTATGGCTAATTTCTTTTCAAGTATTAATGATAGTCATTGTGACAGGATTCATTCCTATCTCACCACTGATCATCATTTCAGTGATGGTTTTATGGGAAAGCAGCCAATGGCATGGGCAGACTATTGTGCAAAGTACTGGTAAACTAGGAAAGCATGAACAGGTACACTTAAACTGCCACAATAGAACTGATATATGATTAAAATAGCACTCAGCTCCCTACATACACTGACGATCTCTGAACCTAAACTCTGAGACTAGCCATATTATTGGTAGAGGTAGAATATATTGGCCAATCAGACAGCTGATCTTTGAATTAAATTTTCAGCCATGCTCTGGCAAAATGGGGGCTTAATGCATCTCTTTGATGCTTTATACCAAGCAAGTCATCACATAATTGTGAATCAAGAAGATCCATTTTGTCTGACAACTAGCTGAATCATGTGGTACACTGGTCCTTTGACATGCAGAAAATTGACCAATAGCAGAAAGTTTCAGCCCAGGCTGACCTGGGTTGATACTTTTTGCAGATGCATTAAGCCCCCTTTTCACAGAGCATGGCTCATTTAGAATTGAATCTAGCATGGTTAGTGAATGCCATTTCATTTTTCTGTGTTTTCTCTGTTTAAGGCTGTTGGAGCTGGGAACGAGGTGACCACATCTGTAACTGAAGTTGAAAGATCTAAAGACAACCCAAAAAGAGGTAATTTTCTTTTCTTTTTTTCCCTGGATTTGTCAGTAAATATCTTTTTTTAACATTAAAAAACAATAAAGTGTAATGATACATTTTAGTTGTGTCAGCATATTACTGATATTAATTGTTTTCTAGAAGATAAAATTTTAGACAAGTCCATAAAGGTAGCATGAAAAGAAAACTATTACAGAACAGGTCAATTAATGAAAGGGTAGAAAATATGGTGGAAAAGGGATTAAAACATGGTCTTAACCCTTTACCACACGATCGCGACTTTTAACGACCCTGAAAAATAAAGCTTCTGAAAACATTGTGGGAAAAGGAAAAAATGCTGGTAACCAGCATTTTCTCCTTTCCCCACAATGTTTTCTACTCCTCCCAAAACAAATTTTAATTTTTGAGGCACATTTATTTTGTCGTCTGCAAACCAGCCTAAAATTTTGTCGTGTGGTAAAGAGTTAATTAGAAGCATTTGCAGCTAACAAAACAGGTGTGGTTAAATGATGGAATTTGTCTTTGAAAGGATAGGAAACATTGTCAGACAAGGAGAAAATGTTTGTTACTACCATTTTTTCTTTTTTTCCTAAAATTTTCAAATGCCTTCTTTGAAAGGGTTGTGAAAACATGTGATTATATGGTAAAGCAGAGCTCCAGATAGAGGGAGTGATTTTGTTTCAAAAATGAAAATATTCATTATTCTTCACTAAACCCTATGTTGTGGGTGTCTCATCGAGACGATTCTAATGAGTACCCACAACATAGGGTTTCAAAAAGAAATAATGGATTTATAATACCATCACTCCCTCTTATCTGGAGCTCTGGTAAAGGGTTAAAAGTTTGTCATATTTTGATATGCCATGGCTAATTTTGCTGTAAGAGTTATCAAAGCACGATACAGATGCATGTTGGTCTGGGAAACTTCAACCAATGTACATACATTGGCCTACTCGGACCATGCTGCAACTGATGTATATAAATGGGTCTTCTCAGACCATTCTCTAACTAATGTACCTACTTTAGCCTGCTTCAACTAAAATGGCATTAAACATCATATGGACAAATAAAGTGTTAGAAACCTTGTTCCATTCATTTCTTTTCTCTTTATAACTACAGAAATGTAATAGTAGGTGACCTTTGATAGAAAGATAATTGGACCAAATTGTAAGGTTTATCACTACCGTACACTACGTATGAATAGTGGAAGGGACAAATTTGTTATACTAGGCTTAATTTTAAACTTTAACCACACAGTCCTGAGTTTAGATGACCCTACAGAGGAAGACTTTCGAAAACATTTTGGAAAAAGGAGAAAATGGCAGTAAGCACATTTTTTTTTTTTTTACTTTTTCCATAATGTTTTCTACCTATGGAAATACAAATTTCGATGTTTAAGTCACACTTGTTATTGTCATCTCCAAATGCATTCAATTTGAACAAGTCTAAATTTTTATGGTGTGGTAAAAAATTATCTTTTATGAAATAGCTTTCTTTTATCTTTCAGTCCAATTTCCAAAATACATGATGTAGAAATCATTGTGGGAAAAAGAGAATGCTGGTTACCAGCATTCTCTCCTTTTCAAAAACCGATTTCCTCAGGGGAGTTAAAACTCAGGATTTTGTGATAAAAGATTAATCATACTTATATTAATCTCAATGATTGCTCCCTGGAAATCTTAACCAGTATGCGGGTAGTGATGTGGGTAATTCCTAAAGGTGAGCCCGCTCATCACAGGATTTGAACCCAGGACCCGGGACCATTGGTGTGACAGGCCTACACTTATGTCTTCCACAAATAAGTATTTTATTTAGTCAGAATGTCTTATAGGATTATTCTTTTATCTTTTAGTTCCATTTCCAAAATACGACGGTGTATTTGAAAGTATCCCAGGAGTGACCAGCCACAAAAAGAAAGAGCCAAATGATTGATAGCACACTGTGAAAGTTTAGTGGAAATAATTAGCTGCCTGTGATACATTTCATTCTCTGTGCTAACTGTACCAGACAAAAGAACTAGACTCTACCGAATCAATTCTTTACATACAATACATAATTATAGCTCAAGTGATTGAGGTTGTCTTCGGGTAGAAGGCTGACGGTGACCTGTGTAAAAGCTTTTGCTTTTGGTCATTTTTCTGAATGTACAAATGGATTTTTTGGATCCATAATTATTACATTGAATTATACATTATGGTATAATGCATCACTTGTTTTTTAAAGACTGAATCTTTTATTAAGAATCAGATGATGTACAAAACAATAATATGTGTTAAATATGGACAAATTCTTATCACTAAATTTTGACCAAAAAACCTTCAAAGATAGCTGTATTGTTCATATACATGTAGTCAAAAAACCAAACACATGACAACCATTCTGTCGTTGGATTATAATGTTTTAAAATCTAATAAAAATAAAAATAATAATAAAAGTCTACCTGTCTATATACACTTCATGCCAAATATGATGCTCATAGATACACTCAGAAAACTTCAAAACCACCACTTTTATACTGTAATTTCCTATGGACCTTTTATTTTTTTATTTGCATTGCTAACCAGGAAAGATCATTTTCATTTGGTTTGATCTTTGCAGAATAATTCATCAGTGTAAAAACATACCTCAGCCTAAATATTTGTTCTTTCCACTATAAATCTTCTGTTTGCCGAGATGATGAAATGATGAAAACTATAAAAACTATATCTATTTTTCTTTCCTTTATTTTTCTTAACCCTTTACCAAACAATCCCTGGTTTTTACCACCCAGAGGAAGAAGCCCTCTGAAAACATTGTGGGAAAAGGAGAAAATGCTGGTAACCAGCATTTCTCCTTTTCCCACAATGTTTTCTACTCTTCTAAAGTCAAGTTTCAATTTTTGAGTCACATTTATTTTGTCGTCTGCAAATGCTTTGAATTTGGACAAGTCTAAAATTCTGTCGTTTGGTAAAGAGTTAATGCCCATCTACATTGCATTATGGCTAGTGCTAAACTTCCACTGCCAATGTGGCTTAGACAACAACACCACGAGAAATGTGCAACATGGCTTTCAAATAATCTGCAGACTTTCCAGATTAATGAAATTGCTATTTTCAGCTCAAAGCAAAGGGTTTTCTTACCTGAACATAATTGTGAATAGTATAGATATATATCAGACTGCACAGAATGCCAGTCCAAACCCTAAAATACACTTTTTCCCCCCAAAAATGTAAAGATGCAAAAGATAACCCTTAATAAAATGGAAAACACTATATAAAAAAAAAACCCAGCAAAAACCCACTGACAGTTCTCTTAATAACATTCTCCCCACCTTAATGAGACATAGTCTTATTAACTTCAAAAAAAAGCTAGTCTTATTAAAAATCACTATTAACATTTTGTTTACATTTTACAAGGCACTATTTGTGACACACAATAAATACAAATGAGCCGCGCTCTGTGAAAAGGGGGCTTAATGCATCTGCGAAGAGTTTCGACCCAGGTCAGCCTGCGCAGTCCGTGCAGGCTGACCTGGGCCGAAACTTTTGGCTATTGGTCGATTTTCTGCATGTCAAAGGATCAGTCTACCTCATGATAGAGTTGGTTGTTAAAAAAAGTGGCTATTATGGATCCATAAGTATGTGATGGCTTTCTTGGTATGATGGATTACGGAGATGCATTAAGCCCCCTTTTGCCAGAGCACGGCTCAAATTATTTTAACCCTTGGTCTGGACTTTGTCTATATCATTTGACTGTTGAAAATGTTGTGAGGTGTAGAACCTGATTCTTGTGAGCAATTTCTCATTTGCACACAACATTTACAATGACCCTAACCTTTAACTGACCTTGTTCTATGGTGTAAAATGTAAAGGGAAACTATCCCTATCACATTTAACAATTTTTAACGCCTTTATGATACTTAAAATCTTACTATGGCACTTAACAGTTTATTTTCACTTCTTTCTATGGATTCAAAACTTCCATAATCCAAAGTTACTGTTCAGAAATTAGGAAATATTGAAGTTTTAAGAAAGTTAAAAAACTTTCTATATTTGGCATTGTAAATGCAGCTCAAAATGGCCTGTTCATAGTCCTGCTATTTTATGCTTTATGTATACTCTCATCTAATTGTGATTCACAATTAACACTGTACCTAACACAAAAATTCTTTTAGCTGTCTATTCAGCAAAACTATATAATGCATACTGAATTCTCTTTCTTTATCTTAGTATTCTAAAAGTTGGACTTTCACTATAGCATACTTCAACATGCATCAGAAATTCCAAATTCTGAATATATGAATACAAGTAAATTTGCACTAGAGAACTTAGCAAATTTTCAAATCTTGACTCATTAAGACATACTATTATTATCTTAATGACTCATTCTCAGACAATCTGGACAATTCATGTCGCCACGTTTTAAAGTGCTCTTTACTGAAAATATTAATCAGTAGAGGTAAAGCAACTAAATGTAAGTTGAGACCACGCATATTTCAATATTCTGAGCTTAAGTTTATCTTTTTTTGACTTCATTTTACGATATGATGCGTATTTGAAGTTGCACGGATGCTTGAAAATGCCATGTCGCCAGAGCAGTGACTGTTACTTAAAAAGTGTGTATTGAACTACAAAAGTGTTTCCTTCCTACAACTTTCTGCCTTTTTTTAAACTAAGTCGTCAGTACTACGCGGTAGGAGAGTTTGATCGACATGGCTACCATATTTCTGTCATTTTCTGACATATATTTCCCTGTCTTCGAAATCGAGTAACTTACGGGACAAACCTTGTAACTTACAGGAAATTCGCAGATCAAGTCTTCCTCTGGTATGTTCATATTAAACCTGTTCCCAGGATTCAATATTTGGATTCTCCTAATCTATAAACGTTAAAAAAGGAAAGGATAATAATAATAATAATAACATAATAAATGAATAAAATTTGAGCATCACTTAAAAAGGAAAGAATGCCCGTCCTGAGAACTTCACCGTTTCTGCAATGATTTCAAAAGTTCTGGATCATATGGATGTCACAATTTAAGATTTGTTTGTATATGTTAGAGAATGACAGGGCAAAATTTACGTGTGACTTCCTGACGACTTTATAGAACAAAACCATCGTGCACACTGATTTTTTATTTATTTATTTTTCAACTTTGACTTCTGAGACGTGTCATTCATTTTTCTTGCACAAGCTGCCAGACATCTTGGAAAGACAACATATAAATAAACAAATGTATCTGAAATAGAAAGCTTGAAATCCTATAACACATCTTTAGTTTAATTCACCTCATACCCCTACAAATTTAATCGTTAACTTTTGCATGTTCCCGTTTTGTATGTGATGATTACTTACACTGCACATAGCAAACTTCTAAAACGGTATTAGTATGATTTTTAAATTCATTATCATTCAAACTTATAATGTATGACCAACTATGATACAGATTGAGTGAATAAAAGTTCAACATCGTTATTCATCTTCATTTAAAACTTATTCATAATATTTAGACAAAATGATGTCAAAACTTGCTTTCAACGCCAAAAGTCTCTGTGGTTGAAGTTGGAGACATCATAGAGATCATAAAACATGGATTGCAGCATGAACAATATGAAATTAAATACGAAACTTTAGGAGTAGCATACGAGACATCAATACCTAACATACGAGGCAGGTTTTCTTTGTTTCATAAGTCGTGCTTCGGGTACATGGTAACATTAGAACTAGAATTTATATTTCAGACTTATTTGTGGTCTAAAGCATAAACATCTACCATCATATCTATTGAAAAGAAAATAAGAATAATGAATTTTGAGACCTTTAGGACCAACTAACAACAAATTCTGACAGCAATCTTTCATTCGTAAAAAAATGGCACAAAACAAAACACTTACACCTCCGGGCATCAACGGACAGTTGAAGGAACCCAACGAGACCGAGAAAGCGACAGAAACTTTGTAATTGTCGGTTTTTTGGAAAAGGGTTAGGGTTAGTTAGTCCCGTATGTTATGGACTCGTATGTTATTTTCAACAGAAGGTGCCGAATTGATTCTTCTGTCATAACTGTGATTTACATTGCTAAGAAATTTCATTTTATGACAGGAAGAACGAACTTGTAAGGCATCATTTAACGACTGCACTGTTGATATAGGCATGCAGACTTAAACATGAAATCCTCGGAAATTTCACTTGTTTACATGAAAACCTGCTAATGTTTGTCTGATAACCATGTTAGGTAGTCACAAACTCTGTATAAATAAGAACCGTCATATGCTTTATGCAGTCGATTACAACTCAAACAAATGTTGTCCCGTAAGTTACTCGATTTTGAAGACAGGGAAATAAATGTCAGAAAATGACAGAAATATGGTAGCCATGTAGATCAAACTCTCCTACCGCGTAGTACTGACGATTTAGTTTAAAAAAAGGCAGAAAGTTGTAGGAAGGAAACACTTTTGTAGTTCAATACACAGTTTTTAAGTAACAGTCACTGCTCTGGCGACATGGCATTTTCAGGCATCCGTGCAACTTCAAATACGCACCATATCGTGAAATGAAGTCAAAAAAAGATAAACTTAAGCTCAGAATATTGAAATATGTGTGGTCTCAACTTACATTTAGTTGCTTTACCTCTACTGATTAATATTTTCAGTAAAGAGAGCTTTAAAACGTGGCGACATGAATTGTCCAGATTGTCTGAGAATGAGTCATTAAGATAATAATAGTATGTCTTAATGAGTTAAGATTTGAAGATTTGCTAAGTTCTCTAGTGCAAATTTACTTGTATTCATATATTCAGAATTTGGAATTTCTGATGCATGTTGAAGTATGCTATAGTGAAAGTCCAACTTTTAGAATACTAAGATAAAGAAAGAGAATTCAGTATGCATTATATAATTTTGCTGAATAGACAGCTAAAAGAATTTTTGTGTTAGGTACAGTGTTAACTGTGAATCACAATTAGATGAGAGTATATTTGTCTGTTTGAATGTTTTTGCATGCAGTTTTTAACAATATTTCTTTTAAATTATGGGTGTATACCTACAATAATGTACATGAAGTTTGTGCATAAGTTTTACCGTCAAAAATATTTCATTTCTGTTTCCGATTTAATCTATTGGTGAATAAACTGAATTTTAACAAGTCAAGTTGTATCACTGATGTAGCGACTGAATGGCACAGAGTTGTTTTGTATTAACTAAGACCTTAAGAATCATTTGAGTGCATACGTATGATATGTTATATATTCTGGTCAGAATGACTGCAGTAAACAGATTTGCTAACATCCGCTCAAATAAAGCCTTAGTATGGTTAATTATAGAGAGGCTGGATTTCCATACTATGGCGTTTTGGCCCGCACATTGGTATTTCTCTTGAATTTTGTACTTCCCACAAAGTGCCACTTTGAATCCAAAGAGCTAAGACTGTGTGTGTCGTTTCCCCTTTGTGACTGCATCAGCTGGTGGGTCAATCTGCATATCTGAAACAAACACATATATTGAGCAGCCCATGATACTTTGATTATGTTACACTTCATTGAGTTGTTGAAAGAAAAAACTCGTTTGCGTAAGTTATCAAAAATTATTACTATGGTTTTGCGAAAATTTCAACCAATGAAATGAAAAGTTGCAGTTTCTCCGTATCTAAGCATTTTGTTCTTTTTCTAGTCTTCAGGTTATTTCATAGTGCGACTACATATTTTCAATTGTGACACAGCTCACTGCTTGACTAAATACGGTTCCCCCTATAATTTTATGAATATCAGTGAAAGTGAGATTTTTGCGTTCCAATATCCCACAGCTAGAAATACATGTAGGGTGTTAGCGGAGACCACCATAGGCTGTGACTTGTAACAGTCAACCACCGGACTATTAATTTTGCGTTAAAATATATTATCAATATTGTTGTTATGAGTATTATCATTATATTATCATTTATGGCAGAAGTGTCAATATGCATGCTGTATACCCAAGAGTAAAATTTTGTTTTATACACGTGTTTGTATTCGCGCTGTGCGTCCTTCTGTGTTCGTTTTTGCCATCTCTTTGTTTTTGCCATCTCTCTTTTTTTGTCTTCCAGTCTTAAACTTTCTAATATTTATTCCTCGTGTCAAGTCATCATTATCAGCCTAAACTTTGTCGTTAAAAGAATAGACTTACCAACTTTGCATGCATATGAGATAACGAATATAAAGTATGAAATATAATACACTTTCCGCACCCCTTCCCCTGTCCCCCACACGCAGAGAAAAAAATAAATAATAAATAAATACGACGTACGTTGGAAGTAAAAGTGCAGACTACGTAATCACATTTAGAAAGCATGTGAATATCATGGAGGATCCCAAGTTTTCCATAATCCGTTTTCCGTTCTTTAAGATTTTCTGCACTCCGTGTATAGTTGTCGTTGTTCAGTACGTTGTATTCCGGGTATCTAAAAAATATGTGTTTCCATCATGCCTTCTGATATTATCAATACTGCTTGCCATTTCCATTTCCTAGTGCTAACAATCTGTATCAAAATATAGACCAGTTGAGCCGTGATTTTACAGCACTGCCAAAGAAAGCCAGAACTGTCGGACAAATACCCCCCCCCACCAACACCTTGTCACTGAAGAATCACAATCAGAGAACGGAAATAATTTTCAAAACATGGGTCACTGTGACCTTTGACCCATGTGACCCCCAAAACGATAGGACACCTCCTTGAGTCATGAGCAATAGACTATTCATGAGCCAGCAGGGTGTTTGCTTCGCCTCTCCCCCGGGGAGAAATTTTGGCACTATCAATTTCTTAAAGCCAAATGTCTCTTGAACATACATGTATTTTCAAAGTCTGCCACCTTGCGGCTGGGACTTTTGCAAGTTATAGAGGTCAAAGGTCATTAGGTGCGCTTTTGATTGTGACTATCAATTGATCAGCAATAAGCTATAATTTAGTCTTTGTTTAAGTCCTAATTGATCTCAAATGATGTCACAAACTAGTGTTTCTACACATTTTCACAGAGAGGTAGAGTCACTCGTCACAACTCGGCCGATTCCGTACCTACATCTAACCTCGTCCGTATCAAGGAGATTTCCATTTTGAAATGAGAATCACGTGATTCTATATATAGCGCGCCACTGACAGTCGTTTAGCAACGACATAAACAACCTCGATGAAGTTATTCACATCTGTTTATCTGTCGGTAAAAATTTCAATCGAAATTGATAAACCACGTTAAATAATGAATGTACGAACTGTTTGTCAACTGAACTGAAATATAGTTAGAAAGGTTTCGATAGAAAATTGAAACTCAAGTTTTCTTTTTTAAGAGGAGCCTTACAATTTTCAGAACGGTTAACCGGCGTATTTCCGGGTATGTACCGATCTGGTGCATATCAATCCACCAGTTACAGCCGAGGGATATGATGGCTCCCATCACCCGAGGTATGCCGAATGAGGTAGAGTGTCTAATGCAAATCAAAGCACTGAAAGTATTGAAATTTGACGTTTTTTGAAGCTTCTAGGAAGTCTTGAACCTGAGAAACTAGAAGGGAACTATTAAGATAAAGCATATTTTATTTATGACAGATGTCTTGAATACATCTTTGAAGCAATCTACAATCAATTTTCAGATCGAATTTACATCTTTTAAGTACACCCATAAATAAAACTGAGGTACCAACAACCAAAGTTCATCAAATATACTTTTGAATATTTCATATTGGATTTTGAGAAGTTGACTATTATATGGGTCATTATTATAGGGTTAATTCACGTTTTTGAGGTCGTTAACATTCGCAGAGGCCTGAAAAATGGTTTAACGCCCGAGCGCGAAGCACGAGGGTGTTAAAGTATTTTGAGGGCCTCTCCGAATGTTAACGACCGAAAAAAACGTGAATTAATGCTATTATTGCATAAAGGAAAAGTCTTTTAGCAATAATTTGCAACAATAGCAAAAATGTTTCCATAGAAATGCAAATAAGCGAACTTCAAATGTACTGGACATAAATGGGTAAAAACCGGAAGTCGGCGAAAAAGTTTTTGTTACGAACAGTGAAGGGCCGTTAGTCCTACATGTCAGTTTTGATTCTCTCGGTGTAAATTCACTTCGAATAATTTTTAATACAAAGTGGACTTTTGTGGGATAAACTTGCACAGGTCTGGATCGATTTTAACTAGGATAAATGAGTGGATATTAATTTCTGTAACCGAAAGACGTCCAAGGGATAGATCTATATCAAGCGAAAGAATTGTCGATCACGCTAAAAAGTGGGTGGGATGTAGCTGGTGTAGAGTGCATTTCACGAGTGATTTTTTGTTCAGATATCGATTCAACTGAGATTCTGCGCAAAATTTTGTTTGTGGTGTACTAATATCATCAAAAACAAGCCATAAAGAGTTCTAATATGGTACAAGTTCCTATAGTTTGTTGGTCGGAGTCTAGGGGAGTTCTGACAAGGACAAACGTTGTTTACAAGGTAGGCCTGGATCGAGGATATTGATAGTACAAAGCCGGGCGTTAACGGCACGTGAATTTACTGATTAATACACGTTTTCTCCCTTTAACGCCCGGTTTTTACCCGTTGATAGTGCTTATAACGGCCTAGGAAGGCACATTTTATGCAATAATTACTGTTCAATCCAAAAATTATCTAAGACTAATCAGTAAGCATATTTCATGGTCTAAATATATAAATTACAGTCAACAGAAACATGGGTTCTACATCAAAGCACTGAAATAACTGATATTTGGTGTACCTTTAAACTCCTGTATTTAAAAACAAACGGAAAAAAAATAACTTCGGTGCTTCCTATGTTTACTTTTTAAACTTGGTCAACGAAATAAAAGATCTTCAAATTCTACTTGCCAATTTAATGTATTAAAGGTATGACCTGAAGCAATGTCTACCTTTTTATAGCTAAATACATGATAGAAAACTATATTATCAGATGATGGCTTTGAATTTCTGTAATTGCACTGAATTGCAGATATGAATTAATCTGAGTTCATCTTGTAATAAACTTCCCTCTTTAAACATATCAGTACCATAATCAGGCGATTTATAACGATGTATGTGCCAAGGCGAGTTTATCACATGATGGACCGGTGAAAATGCAAAATCTTGCTTAAATGTGCATACAACTTGTTCTAATTTCTACTGTTTGATAATGTAGTCCACCATGGAGAAACCAGTTATATTGAAGCCATCTAAGCCAAAATCAAAATGAAGAATAAAAGACACCAACAGTGGTAATCGAATTTGTGTGGTGCATTTTCAAAATACAGGAGAGGATAAAATAACGCCTGTTAGTTAACATGCTTACTAGAAAATCAAAGATGTTGCCAATGAAAGGTTGAAACTTTCAAATGAGAAACACAGATTTGAAGACATACCATGCAACATAACAAATGAACTGAAAGCTGAGATAAATGGACACCATCCTAGATGTATTTACTTTTCACCAATATCTCTAAAGTAACCAAGCGTAAACATGTTTATAGAGATGAAACAGAAAGTTTGAACCAACCAAGTGCTTCCAAGCGTAGGCGATCATCAACGGATTCATGCAGCAAAGTTATGTTTCCAACAGATCAGTGCATATTCTGTGGTAAGAGTACAGTGAAAATGAAAAGTGTGAAACAAAATCTAGTCAAATGTGTAACTAGGTGTGCTAAAGAAGCCGTTAAGAATGCTGCACGAACCAAAAAAAGATGAAATTCTTATTTGTAAAATTCAGATTCAAGATCTAGTTGCTAGAGAGGCACAGTACCACCATCATTGTCGCAGAAATTATACAAGAAGTGAAGAAAGACATGAGCTCCACTAAGACTTAAAGTCAGCTAAGTCCCAACAAGCGCATGGCAATGCCTTCAAGTATATATGCCAGTATATCGAAGAGCACATAGTTCTTGGTAAGAATGTTGAAATAATGAACATGTTGCAGAAAAGATATCTTTCATATCTGTTGGAAAGTCATCCTGATATGTACAATGAAAACTATAAGACGTGTAAGTTGAAAGACAAACTAGTCAAATGTATATCAGGAAGATTACGCTTTTGGCAACCAAGCTCAAAAAGTGAGTTGCAGCAGATATTGAAGGTCAGGCTTTTGAACTAGCAGCATCAGATCAGAGGCGCCTTCAGGAGTCTGCAATGATTATCAGAAAGCATATTAATGAAGCCAAGCGACAGACTCCAGCAATGCCATGGCCACCTTCATAATCTTGGCTCATTTCTTGACAATGCAAACCTGCTATTATAAAAAACTTTCTGCAACAGGTGTTTTGTGGTAAATCTGGTCAGGACATTACTAACAGAGTGGAAAGACTGTCGTCTTCGATTGGCAAAGACTCATGTTACGCAATAACAAATGGTGAATGGGTCATGCCTAAGCATATTTTACTACTCATGACATTTAAACGATTACCATTCTCAGTCGATATGGTCATGGGCATTCATACACGAGAAAAATCGAATTTGAATCAGCCCTATGTAATTCTGTTACAGCGTCAGATTCGATCTTACCAACAATTATCTCAAGTGATGAACATAACAATATGATCTTACATACTTGCAAGGACAATTTTGATTTAAATGAAGAAACGCCATCTGGGTTCGAAACAACTCATTCCACCCAAGGAATTGTAATTCAAGAAGTTTTTTTTTATCGCTCTGTACCAAAAATTACGCCTAAAGGCCAGTCTCTTCCAAAATCAAAAGAAAGAACGGTAAAGCCAAAAGATATTGAAATTATGCCTATGCAAAAAAATAAAGCTAAGCCGAAGTTTTAAACGGTTATTAGTAAGACAGACTATAAATTTTGCAAGACAGACCTTCAGATTTTCATTTGGTTACTCTGCAGGGAGATAGGAAATTCCTTTGAAAAGCAGATTGTCCCGTCCTGGTCGGGTTGGCTTTCCAAAACAGCTCCTGAACCTCAATAATTGTACAGTACATGGCACCACTAAATGTTTCTATCAACGAGATTGCCACAGTGCAACATATATTGGAAACATCTTTAACTGCTAGTCATAAAGTTGGACAAATGTATGCTTTTAGTGACATTTGACTTAGCTGTTGCTCAAAAAGCATACCCATTGGTATGGCAATTTTCAGAGCACTTTGGTAATATCATTGTAAGAATGGGTGTGTTTCACACTATCTGTTCCATCTTTGGTGCAGTTGGTAAGATGATGAAGGTCAATGGTCTTTAAGAACTAGTTATTGAGTCTAGAATTTGTGGTAGTGGTTCCCTTGCAAAGGTAATGTCCGGGAAGTATTACAACCGAGCTTTGCACGTGCACAAGCTAGTCACAGAGGCAGTAGAACGACTGCTTTTTAAAAAAAAGTTTAATGAGACACAGCCCCGTTCTGAAAGCATTTCATTAGTAACATCACAGTTTTTACATGCAATTGTGAATGATCCATCTGAACAGAATGTGGCAAAGATAGAAAACGCCGTAGCAAACTGAAGACGTTTGCTACGGCTGAGGTGACTAAGAAAATCACAAGCTTGCAAAACAAGATCACTCGGATACGAGCAGAGCGCAATACATTTGGTCGACTAGTACTTCTGGCTGTTCAGCACGATATTGACCTTGAAATGGCATTGTCCTTTCCTCATTGGCCTCTGCAGATGGTATGCCAGTGAAGAAAGACAAGTCTAAGCTACTTCACTGAAACTGAAAATGTAACCTGTATGGCAATTCATTGATACCTTGTATGCAAAGGTACACCTGATGGCCTTTGACCTCTATAACTCGCAAACGCGCCGCTCGCCAGGTGGCAGACTTTGACAAAGTGCTCAAGTGACATTGGGTTTTAAGGAAATAGTAGTGCCGAAAATTACCCCCGGTGGGGAGAGCCTGTTAGTGGCTCAAGGTCATCAACTCTTGTATAAAGTTTCATGGTCCTAGGTCAAACACCTACTGAGTCAGAGTAAAGAAAAGATTTTCAAACAAAGTTAACCTGTGACCTTGACGTTTTTTAACCATGTGACCTAAAAAACAACCTCCTTAGTCAATGCGCAACCCTTGTAAAAAGTTTCAGGGCCCTAAGTCAAACGGCTTTGGAGTCGGAGCACGGAAACGAAAAAGTCTACCCATGGACGGACAGACTTGGTGAAACTAGTATAGCCCCCCTTCCTGCTTCGTAAGTAGGGGTATAATAATTCTTTGTGACCTTGTACCAAAATTGAATCACAATGTTGGAGAAAATCTTAGTTGTTAAAACAATTATAGGAATATGAAGTGTTTTTAAAACATGTAATACTATTATTTGCTGGAACATACGCGTTTTTTGGGGTATACGATGCAGTAACAGATCTCATTGCTCTTCCGAGCAATCTGATTTGCTACTGCATATTTTAAAGATGGTTTTTGTAAGAAGACCCGATGGAGATTATCAATAGCACTGCAAAGACGGAGTTATTCAGAGTCTGGTCACAATTTGGGATTGCAACATTTTTCACGTGTTACTTTTCTAACAGCCGACAAAAATTTAAGACTGGTTCAAATGGAACGCTATTGCACATGAGAAACTGAATGTGGCACAAAAGATATGAGCTGAGCTCTGTGAATGGGGAGCTTAATGCATCTGCAAAAAGTATCGACCCAGGTCAGCCTGCGGTCCGCGCAGGCTGACCTGGGCCGAAACTTTATTTCTTTTGGTCAATTAATTACATGTCAAAAGACCAGTGTACCTCATTATTCAGTCGGTTGTTAGGAATAACTATGGATTTTATATGATGGCTTGCTTGGTGTCATGGATCTAGAAATGCATTGAACCCCATTTTGCCGGAACATGGCTCATAGTATTTAACTTTGAAAGATTGGATGGCTGTTAATACAGACGTATCATCAAAGTCCCTTCCAAGCAGAATTAACCCTTCAGCAACAAAACATATAACCTCTCTCGACGACTAAAAAGTACAGTAACCTGAAACTGTTACAGATTTGTATTTCATAGGCTCAGCTACACAAGTGCACGGTATAGATCCAAGATCGGATGACACGTTCTGTGCCATCCTCGGAACCCAGGTTCGAAGCATTACCTTACTCTCCATGCATCTACCCCTGGGATAATTGACTAGCAATTCATCGTTTCTTATGAATATTCATATGGTCGGGAAGTACCCTAATAGCCAATCGAAAGATCGATAACATTATGATACTCTCTTGTAGAGAGGGTAATTTCATTTCTTCCGTTATTAAAAATAACCCCACTATGGAAAAAACCCGAGGTTGTCAACAAATATGGCCCGTCGGCGTGCTTGTCTCCCGTGAGATATGCCATTCTGCAATACAGGGACGACACTATCGATCTTCGTGTACGCCGAAAATCTCTTTTTTAAAAACGCTTCTCGAATGTGGTGTTGATGGGCGACGCCAGATTTAAAGTATCGCTAAGCTTGATTTGCAACGAATGATGTGATTAGATAATCGACAAGTTAAAAATAGAAATGACGACGTATTTGTGATAAAAATAGTTTAAATTTTCTCAAGGAAAAACCGAGATCACCAATCAAAATGCTTCATGAATAATTCATGAGAACGAGGAAACGCCAGCGAAATAACCCAGGGTCGATTACAGAATGAATCGAAACTGGGTCAACGAGGATGGTTCTGTGCAGCCTGGTGATGATCTATGCAGTCCGCAATAGCCAATGTTTCCGCCTATCGCACTGAAAAGGTTAATACACACATCTAGTCCCTGTATTGTAATGTCAGCTTACTTCATGTTTATTTCTTGTTTGACACTTGGATCGTCTGTGGCCAGAAACACTCGTCGAGGAACTCTTGGAAAGCTCTTCTCTAATTCTTCGTACCACTTCTCCACCAAAACCATATACTCGTCGACTGAATGGTACTCGACATTTTTTTGACGAATCAATTTGTCGGTCCGTCGGACGTGAATTCTGCTCAAAGATTGTAGAAATTATAGAATCTGTATTAAGTTGACTAAGTACCTACTATTTATAAATAGTAAAAAAAGTAGGATAAAGTTGCTGCATTTGTCAAACTCCTTATCATATCAGACTGGTTCTATAGATCTTCCTGAACAGAAGTTCGGTTTCGTGTACTGTCGGCTGATAGGAATACAGTTAGTTAGGCCTACCGTGTTCCGCTGTTGTCCACGCATGTCTTCGAAGATAGAACAGTCTGCTATGCCGCATGACTATCCTGTATCCAGGATAAATATTAATACGCGGTGCGTAAACTGCCGCAGAAAATTGCAAGCGGAAACTAGCTATATTTACGGCTGTGGAAAGAATAATCATTTTTTTCGCTACAAATTTCCTAAAAATATAATAATGTTGAACGAGAACAATACTTTTATAAAATACCATTGTTTACTGCATATCTATACAGTTTCTAAATACATGTACAGACATAGGGAAAACTGGGATTTGTGCAACAGACTGACAACAACAAATAACGCCCCAACCGTGCTGGGCTTATACCGAGGCTATTTCCAAAGCTTATACGGGCTGTGTTTATAAATGACTGCTGCATAGCTTATATATGCCAGCTAACCATGGCTAGATCGTAACAGGTACGTTTAAGTGAGTAGACGTAGATCTATATTTCATTTTGAAATTCGCTGCATCGATTACCGACTTGAAAAGTAGTCCGGTTTTGTACCCAGAATTCCTAAATCAGATAGTAAACTGACATCTTGTTTACGGGAGATCTATAGCACTTTAATCAGATAGGTATGTACATGTATTTGAAGAATGAATGCCACCTATCGAAAGATAATGGTGTTTCGCCGCCTAAATTACGGAACTGACATGCCAGTGTTATGTTAAATCGTAGGCCTACGTCCCGTTACGCCGAGTTTATTCTGCTACAAAGGAGAGAAATAGATCCAAATATTGTTTTGACAGGTAAGTATTAAATCCGTATTTACTACTTATTCATGGAACTCTGAGTTTTTCAAGTTCACATTTGTATGTTGGTTTTTGTACATTCACAGTTCGTTTACTTTCAAAACAATAGGCAAAGTTTGTGTTAAAAAAAAAATCAGTGTCTGAAAACATCACTGTTGCTATATTTACAAACTTGGCACTGTACTATTGGTAACACAGTGAAGCGGATGTTACTATGGCTTTTATGAGCAACCAAATTTGTTGTTACTGTAGTTTTCTAAATGCTTGTCTGTTTAGAAACATTCGAATAATCGCATGCTTTACTTTTCAAGATTTCGGTATACATTAATCACTTCACTAGCAATGAACTTACATCGATTTATGTAAATTGTCCTTACAAGATAGGCTTTTCAGTTTTGGCCCCTTTGATGTTAAGAGAAATACTAACATCAATGGTAACTACATAAACAACAACGCCACTGTGCCAACAAAATCCACCTATAAAACACAAAGAAATGAGTCGTGCTCTCTGAAAAGGGGGCTTAATGCATCTGCAAAAAGTATCCATTCATGTCAGCCTGCCCAGTCCGCGCAGGCTGACATGGGTCGAAACTTTTTGCTATTTGTTATTTTTTTCCATGTCCAAAGACCGTTCTACTTCTTGATTTAGTCAGTTGTTAGACAAAATGAATTCTATGGATCCACGACTACGTGATGACTTACGAAGTATAATACATCAAGGAAACACATTAAACCCCTTTTGCCAAAACACAGCTCAAATAGAGACAGTTTTACGAGATTTCTCGACATAATTACCCGACAACAGGTGAGGAGAGCCCAAGCCTAGCTTCCTTCATCTCAAGAAATTTGGACGTCGCCTTAGTTGGTCTGAAGACATACCTAGATATCTGCCCGGCCCACCACAAAAACGGGTCTCTGTGTAAGCGTGCAATCCTATCAACAAGATCATCTGGAATGGCCGGTGGAAAAAATTCGTGTTTGTGCTCGACATCGGATGGGTAAGCTTTGAGAATTCGGTAACTCGTATTATCTAAAAGAAAAAAAAAATAAAGTATAGAGAGCTTGTAAGAGAGGGACGGAGAGAGAGAGAAAGAGAGAGAGAGAGACAGAGAGAGAGAGAGAGAGAGAGAGAGAGAGAGAGAGAGAGAGAGACAGAGAGAGACAGAGAGAGAGACAGAGAGAGAGAGAGCCCTTGTAAGAGAGAGACGTATAGAGAGCTTGTAAGAGTAAGACAGAGACAGAGAGAGAAAGACTGAGGGAATGAGAAAGACAGAGACAGAGAGAGAGACTGAGCTTGTAAGAGAGACAGAGACAGAGAGACAGACATGTATAGAGAGCTTGCAAGAGAGACAGAGAGAGACAGAGAGAAATACTGAGCGAATAAGAGAGACTGAGAGAGAGAAAGAGAAGACGAAGAGAAGGAGAGAGAGAAAGAGAGAGAGAGAGACACTGATGGTGTACATACTCTCCCCCCATGCTTTGCTGTTTCCATGATCTCCAGATGTACACGTGGTGCTCAAAGGCTGAATAACTGAGGGCAGCGGTGGCTCTATCACAACTGTCCAATTTAAAACGTAGCCAAGCATTAAACATAGTCCTGCTGTATTTACTTGACATCCCAAACCACATCTATGCACCAGGCATTTTATTTTCCTTGTCGTTTCACATGACATGGGATTCTACAATATAAAAATAAGCCATACTCTGTGAAAAGGGGGCTCAATGCATCTGCGAAAAGTATCGATCCAGGTCAGCCTGCGCATTCCGCGCAGGCTAACCTGGACCGAAACTTTTCGCCATTGGTCAATTTTCTGTGTGACAGAGGACCAGTCTATCTTATGATTAAGTCGGTTGTTAAAAAATTTGATATCATGGATCCATAAGTATGTGATGGCTCGCTTGGTACCATGCATCACGAAGATGCACTAAGCGCCTTTTCGCCGGAGCATGGCACAAATTCAATAGAACTGAAAGTGGTACACGAAGTTTGAACAATGTAAATAGTAAAAAAAAATACAACTTCAGTTTGTGTTTTACCATAAGGCCACACATTCTTCACACCAATATTATGAATGATTACCATTTTAACCATTAGGGTGTAAGCGCGACTCAAGGATCTTTGCAGACAGTGTAGATTAAGATCATACTGCACAGAATGTACAATGATGAAAACGGCGTTTAATACCATACAATCAATCGATCAGCTTTTCCCTAAAGCACGAGTATATTTCAGGCTCATATGCTAGGAAAGACGTACTTTCTACACGAGCCGTAAGGTCAGCGAAATGTGCCCATTCTTTATAGCCTTAAAGCTAATAATTGTATTGAAGTAAACTTCAAAGCTTTTTCTTTCTTCAAACAGCAGAAGGGTTGAAATTTGTCCCGGAAACAAGTTTCTCATATTTCCAGGCTATTTGATTAAAAGTAAGCCTTATCAAAGTTTAACTGTAAGATGTAAGACTTTCCCATGACTAACTAGACGAGCGAACGCTAGTCTATTGCCATCGAGAGTGAACCACTTTCAAATATAAATGAAAACCCCAACAGCCGCCAAATAGAGCTTCATAGGAAATAAGTCTTTCTGTTAAAATCCTAATTCTATTTCATAGGACAATGTTTGATACGAACTACAAGATCTTTACCACTCCAATTTTGACGTTGTCTTCTTACGAGTACAAAGCTTAAACTAAGCACGATGTCATGGACACGATGTTTGCTTATATGTACATTAAGTCAGTGACCATCCAAATCAGGCCCATCCTTACTTATCCCAATGCAGCCTTTTTCATTTTCGTGTTTTCGTGGCTGTTGTAGGTCTCGTAAACCGATCAAAAAGTGAAAAGTACCAAAAGTTCGTCTAAAAGTGAACACGAGAAAGGATTGACATGTTCTTCGTTTGCATTTTCTGCTTTGAGTAATTTATGGCTATGAGCAGTGGGTAAAATCATAGGAGTGAACCGGATTTAATAACCGGATCAGACTTAATAATCGCGTTGACCCGAGCAGACTCAATAACCGGATTCAAGATTTTTCTTCAATCCCGTATAGATCAACCAAGTTCTATCCTTATTGGATAAGGCCGCTTATTCCACATTCTCTAGTATGTCATTATGTTAAATACTTTGATTTTTTCTCTTCGGTGTAGTGAAACTGCGCATACCAATGAAGACATTATAGGACCTTTTGATATGATAAGGTATTGATCCCATGTAAATGGAATTGAATTTGAGAAGATAATTGAATTTGAGAAGATAACTGTTTATTTCATGCTTTCCGGTAGGATGTCGAGAAATAGCAGTGAAAATATTTTTCGATATTACACGGGTACGACCAGTGAAAATACCGATTTTCATGTTCTTGTTGCCTAGGTAAATTGCGCGTGCCTCACAACCAGATGGAAATATGACGTCATTTACCTTACATTTCTCGCGCTTGACTTAATATTGTAATGCGTTGCTATGCGGGAGGGGTACGCCACGGGGAATAACGGAAAAGAACTGTACTGGATTTTGATAAAGCTCCTCCCAGAAAGGGTTAAAAGCATGAAATAAATAGAATATATTTGTTTTTTTCGGTGAAAGATCGAAATTTATTTCATCGAGTGAACACCATCGGTAATATTTTCACGAGTGGCGCAGCCACTCGTGAAAATATTACCGATGGTGTTCACTCGATGAAATAAATTTCGATCTTTCACCGAAAAAAACAAATATCCTCTATAAATCAAGGAACAACCGGACAGAGAAAAGGCTATTACGTGTACAGAGACTAGGTCAGTCGAGGCGGTAAATCGTCAAGTAAATAAAAAAAAAAAAAACGATTGATTGATGAATTGTTTTATTGATTGATTGTATTGGGAGTTTAACGCCGTTTTAACAGCTTAGGTCATATCACGGCAGTCAGTGCACCCACACATGTGTTTCCTGGCTTTCTCACACCAGTACTAATACACCTTTCTGTCCAAATCACTGTTTTTCTCACATGCATCAGAGGTGAGAGGCGAAAATTCGCCGGAAAGAAAGTTGCCTCAACCGGGTATCGACCTCATAACCACGAGGTCACGAATTGGATACGCTAACCAATGAGCTACCCGGCCGGGCAGGGAAGAATCGAGAAAAAACAATTTCATTGAATGAAAGAATTCTTGCGCCACAGCAGATAGTAAAGCGCACTTTTGTCTCTTCTTTGTCTGAAAGCACAGCTAGTATAAACTATCTTTTACTAAAAAAGAATCAGTCTGTGCTCTGATACACTGATGTCTTGGGCAGCCGAGCAATACGTACAGAAACACACTTCCTGCACTTACCTCAAAGTTGTGATAGTCTTTTCTAAGAAAGGATGAGACCATGTTACAAGACCGAAAAAAACATGCATCGACTCCTTTTTCCAACAGGCTTTTTTTTTTCTTTCTTTTTTAAAACTATGTACAGCACAAACGCAAAAGATCTTAACCCTTAGACTGCTAAGCGCGACTCACTGACCTTTTGCGGACAGTGTAGATCAAGATCAGACTGCACAGAACGTGCAGTCTGATCTTGGATCTACACTGTCCGATAAGGAGACATTTTTATCCAAAAAATAACCTTGAAATAGCAACATGTACAATTTACCTCTCCGTCTGAAAGTTTCACTTTTCTTATTTAGAAAGATAAGGGTTAATTTTATGATTACGTGTGTGTGTAATTTAACAGAATTTTTAAATGCATAAATACTAATACAGGTTCAAGCAGGATATGGGTTGATTTTATGTAAATGTGTGCGTAATTTAACAGGAGTTATAAATGCATAAATACTAATACAGGCTCACCATCTAAATCTATTTATTTATAATAATAATTAATATTTGTTTTGAGTCAACTCTCAAACTTGTTTCGTAAAAAATCTAGTTGATTGATGATAATACGAGTAGCTTTTTTACTTACATTCTCAGGACATTAATCTGTGTAGATTAGGAAGCTGATGTTGAACATATACGAATTCAGTGACAGTAAACATAAAAATAGAAGTTGTCGAATATGGGCATAGATGGAATTCCCTTACCTGAAGGATACGCAGGCGGTTCTGGACAAGTTTTCCCAAATTTTCTAACTCCCTCTGATGTTGTAATGGATTTAGACGTTTGTATTGGTTGTCATGTGAAACGCTGTAAAAGGTACATGTAAAACAGACATTTTTCCAACTAATACAGACATTCATCCAAATAATAAGAGCACTGAATAAGATCGTGTCCAGCCGGGAAAAGATGCCAAAATGTAGCATAAAATGTATGGCTGTTTTGGCTAGAAATATCGACGAGCTGAGCCATTCTGGACAATATGGTGTACAGTTGGTCAATCAGACTACGTACCAATGTCTCGAAACGCAATCATTGTTTCCCGGTAGCTCAGTCCGAAATACATTAAGCGTGTAAATTAAAAATTGCGCGTTTAAATCTTGGCTAAGCCAAAAGTTTTTTTTTTCGGGTATCGAACTTGGGACCTTATGGTTACGAGGCTGACGCTCTACCTAACAACCACAGACACCACACTATAATTAGGGTGAGAGCAATCCATAGGATAGAAACATGTTGCCTTCAGTCCTCCTGTAGAATCTCCAGGAACGCATTGACAGGTACACTAGCTGCCAAGACATATCTTAAATACTGACAGAAAAGGTGTTTAACACCAAACATGCAAATAAGCCCACTATTAACATCAAACAAATGGTTGTAGACTGATTGATTGGTTTTCCGTTTATTTATCGTCGCCATCGGCTGCCCATATTGGCGACGACCTGGCAGTTTGTTATGTTACGGGAACTAGTGCAATGCTAAGTTACGTCTGGCTCCGTGTATATCATCGTCACACGGGAGTTTGGTATAACATTTCATCCGAAAGACAACTAGTAATTTTAGATGGTCAGCCGAAGGGCTCGAGCCCACGCCTTCAAGTTGCCCGACACTTGATGTTTACAAGCCCTGCGCTCTGCTACTTGACCTAATTGGGCTCGTCTAGATTGTAGACATTAAATTGTCGCTGATAAGTACCCTTTCAGGTGCAGGGTTGCCTCCTTATAGCTGCCGCAGTATTTATTTAAACGCATTCACTTCCATAAAAGCCATGGTCACATTTACAGTCGTACGTAGTTGTCCGTAGTTCATTTCAAACGTAGTCTGCAGTAGTGTTACTACGGTCAACTAGGTTGAAGTACGGTCAAAGTAGTTTTTCAAACTCGGTAATAAGAGGAACTATAGAAAGTCTAAGTATAGGTTGAACTACGTATAAGTACGGTTAACTATATTCACCTGCGTGCAAAGTGGCTAGGGTTAACTAGGGTATTACTACGTCTAACTACGATTAACTAAATTAAATTACGTATGAACTACGTCCTAAGTACACACAACCACGGTAAATTAAGGTCGATTGAATTAAGCAACGGTAAAACACTGTGATTGTGCCTGCTCAATACGGGTAAACTGCAGTCATTGTACTTAAAGCCGTGGTCACACCTTACGTAGTTAACCGTACGTAGTGGGGAATTACCGTAGATGGCTGTAGTTGAACGTATTAAACGTATTTGATCGTAGTTACAGGTAGATAGCCGTAGTTCAACGTAGTAATGAACGTAGTTTTAAAGAGGCCCTTATACTTATTTTCAGCCAGTTTTAACTCATTTTGTCTTTGTTTTATCAAACTATAGTCATTCTTATATCTTCATGCCAAATATTGCGCCTGACGGTTGCAAGGTTGCTTAGATGACGGTCGATAGAAAATGCATTTCGCTGAGTTGCGGCCATCCATGTAAACAGACTCGTCGTTTCCGGTTTTTGAATCGAAGATTTCCGATATATCCGTTAGTACGTAGTTTAACGTAGTTAATCGTAGTAAGACGTAGTAATACCCTAGTTAACCCTAGCCACTTAGTACGCAGTTGAATCGTAGTTAACCGCACTTTTACGTAGTTCAATCTACGTAGGCTTTCTATATTTCCTCTTATTGCCAAGTTTGAACCTACTTTGAACGTACTTCAACCTAGTTGACCGCAGTAACACTACGGCAGACTACGTTTGAAATGAACTACGGACAACTACCAGCATGACTGTAAATGTGACCATGGCTTTAGCCGCGGTCACATCTTACGTAGTTGACCGTAGTGGGGAATGACCGTAGTTGGTCGAATTTGAACGTATTAAACACACTACGGTTAAGTAGGATCAACTACGGTTTATTACGGTCCACTACGTTCGAACTACGGTCACAGTAGGGTCACAACATCGTAGTTAACCGTAACAAATTTTTGAACATTTTCAAAAAATATGCGCTAACTACGGGCAAATCATAAGATAAAACTACGTTCATTACTACGTTGATCTACGGCTATCTACGTGTAACTACGATCAACTACGTTTAATACGTTCAACTACGGCTATCTACGGTCATTCTCCACTACGGTACGGTGTGACCACGGCTTTACGGTGACTGCGCCAGTTGCAGGCGACACTACAAGTGTAAATGCTTAAGGACATATGCCACAGTTTTTTCCTACAGATGTTCTCCAATTTCGCTCAGATGATAATATAATGTATGTGGTAGAAAACAAAAAAAAGAAAATCATATGTTGCGGGGCAATATACAGAGATAGAAGATAACTCTTGTCAAAATAACAGAAAGTAGGCTTTAATTTCAAACCCCCAAAAATGGTTCTTAAAGTAACAAATACTGCTCAAAGAAATGATTTTTCTTAGAAAAGTGATGTTTACCAATAATAAAAAGAATTGTTTAAAAGAACTAAGGCACTAGGAATATTACAGTAACAATAAGAAATGTTTAAAAGTGTCCACAAAGACTTATTTTCTAATCATCTTTTTTTTTTTGCAACGAAAACAGCGGACAGATCTTATTCAAATTTTGCACAGAAATAATACTTTCTAATATCTTGTGAAAAAAAAAGTATATCAAGCGGAGCTTTTTAAGCAATAAGGTGCATTTTTAAGAATTGTTGACAATGAATTAACACCGTTTATAATAAACTTTTTTTTTTATTAATGTGATATGGCATCCCGATCATTCATAAGTCTCCCATTTTACTTCTGTGTCTGCGATTTCCACATTTTTAAAAGGCAACTGACGTAATACGAATACATATACACCGCCTGTCAAAGTAACCCAATGGAATATTATAGAGTTACAAAATGGCAACATGCGCAATCCAGAAGCATAGCTCAGGTGGTAGAGCGTAGGATTTGAAAAATCATGTCTTGGGTCACTTTGGTGTTTGGGTTCGTGCCCCAAGGCTGGCCATCTAACTTACTAGTAGACTCTTATATGATACATTAATTAAACCGAGGCATTGTCTGACGATGCTATACACCGAGCACATTAAAGAACCAGTCATAACTAAGGATGGGTTTCGTCCTGTATCTTGCACTATCCCCCGTAACAAAACTAACAGTATTCTAGGGGCATAGCCCATATGGACAACCGGTGGCGACGATAAATAAACGCAAATTCGATCAATCAACCGGAAGCAGAGAAACCAGCCTGTAGAGCTCAAGTGGTAGAGAGTAGAACTTGTAAACATCAAGTCTTGGACCATTTGAGGATGTGGATTCGAGCCCTAGTCCTTCAGATTGTGAACGTTTGCCCTATAATTGTTTTACGTGGTTGATAATTTGTTATTTTAGACTGCATGGTGCCTTAAGGTAGAGTGACGTAGGTATCAATTACAGGATAGAATTTATTCTTGGTTTTTACCTTGGCTGTAGTTTGTCTCCATTTGGTTTTTCGTTACCATCTTTCCGTACGGAATTCGAATTTCTGGTCACTAAGTAAGGCCCGAATGTGCATGTGCACGCAAAAAATATCAACAGCAGCACTCCATAAATCTGTTTATTTGGTATTTTGCTCGCCATTTCCTACACAGATTAAGAAACTTTATTTTCCATCTCACCAAATTATTTCAAAAGCCTTTCACAGTTTTAACCAAGCACAATCCGCCTTGCAGGGCCTTAAGAATTATGGTTTTCAACATCCTTAAAATTTTTCTCGTACCTTTAAGCTGAATCCGATCGGGACTAAGTCACTTGAACACTTTCCAAAACGACAAATTTTAAGACCCTTCCAAACTGAAAGCATCTGCAGACAGCACACTTGAAATTTGTGTAAATAAACTTAAGTGTTTCGATAGGGTAGAAACCATCGTGGGAAAAGAAGAAAATGCTGGTTACCAGCATTTTCTCCTTTTCTCACAATGTTTTCAAAAAGGCCTTTTCCTAGGGTCGTGAAAACATGAGATTGTTTGGTAAAAAGTAAAGTCTGGCTATCAATGAATTGGCGGCAGATTCAATAATATTTCTGCCTGTACTTCTACTATTATCTAAGTCCAGGGAGGGAGGGAGGGAGAGAGAGAGAGAGAGAGAGAGAGAGAGAGAGGAAGTTTGTGCATTTAAGCAGAAAATTGCCTTAACCCATTACCATACAGTCCACAGTTCTTGAGGTAGAAGCCGTTTGAAAACGTGGAAAAAGGAGAAAGTGCTGGTAAGCATTTTCACCTTTTCACAGAATGTTTTCTACTTTCCTTGAGACAAAGTCCATCATTCGAGGCACATTTAATTTGATGTCTGTAAATGTTTTGAATTTAAATCAAACCACCCACTTAACTCATCCTAAGGCGGAATCTGATCTTTAGAGGAAAAGCAGTACATTGATGCAGTACA
The DNA here is from genome assembly GCA_946811185.2 of Hippopus hippopus. Lineage (NCBI taxonomy): Eukaryota > Metazoa > Mollusca > Bivalvia > Cardiida > Cardiidae > Hippopus > Hippopus hippopus. The sequence continues at coordinate 63,135,173 of OX328099.1, read as the reverse complement.
TGTACTTAAGAACGCTTAAAATCGTTTCAGATTGAATGCGTCAACCTTTCACGTTTTCGTTTGATTCCAATACTCTGATAACTGTACAAAGGATAGATAAAGCCGAGATTTATGCTGTAATGCCCCCGTTTGTATAAAAATGGGACAAAATGTTGATGGTCACGATATAGATCAACATCTAATACACGTAATTTGACGAAATGAAATACGAAAATCGGATTACTATGCAAGTGGCAGATAGGGAATTCTGCACAAAACCATCTGATTTTTACCATTTCTAGCTGTATCTCTGGTAACCTAAGCATGTCATTATTCAATAGAATAAGATATAGCCCATAGGTCATTAAAAGACCTTCCAGAATAAGCAGCCTGATTTTGAATCTATTGTATTCCGATGATGAGATTTGGGTACATGATTTCTCGAGCTCCACATGCAGGGTGTTTCATTACTTTCAAATATGCTTAATATTATTAATGAGCTGCAACACGCGAAAAGGGGCATTCGGACATTTGCGTAAAGTGTCGACTCGGATCAGCCTGCGCAGTCCGCACAGGCTGATCCGAACGACACTTTCCGTTTTTATGTAATTTTCTGTTTTGCGCCAGTCTACTGTAGCACAAAATCTAATGTAATCGTAAAGTGCCGTCTCGGATTAGCCTTCGCGGACTGCGCAGGCTGATCCGGATCGACACTACGCAAATGTCCGAAGCCCCTTTTGGCGTGTTGCAAGCCATTTATAAAGGTATTACAATAAAACTTTTACCATTTAGTAAGTTTAATAATACCGTTTCATACATGCATAATATGCTAGGTAACATTAAACAATACAGGCGGCTAGCACGTGTAAAAAATACATCGATATTACATTAAATTTTCAAAATGACTTCCATTTTTACGTCGCAGGGCATTCGGTCTCTGCATGAAATTCGCTTTCATCGATCTGTACGTTAGGGTTGTGATCAGTCCTAGTGAGGCCATCTTTTGACCGACGCTGGACTTTATGCACATTATCCTCATAACATCACAGAAAAAGTCCATTGGGCTTATATTTGGTTAGTGAGAGTGTCATGGTCACCCTGTTTTCAAGATCTCTATTGAATCAAACTTGCTTTCCAACAACTTCAATAAGCTAAATACCATCTTGCTGAAACAGCATTTCCTCTAGTACTATATACTCTACCTGAAGGTGCTGGTATTAATTTTTGCTTCAAGGAAAGAGCTGCAAATATCGTTCCCTGTAATTGTTGCAGTGTCTTCATTATTGTTTTCAAGAATGAACGCCCATTTAGACCACTCACACTTAAAGCATTTCATACAAAGTGCATAAAGTCCACCCTCAGACAACAGGTGAGCTTAGTGAAATCGATAATTTCAGAAATGAGAGTGGTCACAACCTAGACATGTTAATTGACGAAAGCGGAGTACATGAAAAGACTAAATGCCGGGGAGTGTGTAAAGTTGGACGAAATCGGAGGATATGAATTTTTTTTAAGCATCTCATATTCGTATAAATTGTGCCTTTGTCAACTTATTATAGCTCATCTTGCGAGTTTTTATTTGTCACTCCTAGTCGAAAATTTTCTTGAAAGTAATCGAAAAACCCAACAGCGCTTAGTTAAAACCTGTCAGCCACTTATTTCCCTGATTTTTGCTGCCAATCAAAATTTCTTGTTTAAATCTAGATTTATAGTTTCAAAAAGAGCATTTTGGCTCTGCAAGTGTTGAGACACCGATAGTTTAAATTCGGTTGAATGATGCATTTTGGTGTTGAAATAATGGCACGGTAATATGCAATCGGAATATGAGTACCTATTTGATTACCTAACCCTACCTCCAGGACCAAAACTTCCTCTGGTGTTTACTCCCATGTAGATAACTCGCCTGAAAACAATGTACAGATGAGTTGATGTCCCTGACTTCCTGTTTAAGTAAAATTTACAGAGATGCAGCGCGACTGCAACATATGTCGTCTATAGCAGACCTGCCTCCTCGACTTTCAATTATCTGCGCACTGCACAACATTTATCAGAGGGTATCTTTAACCATCTTCAAAAGTTGTGTTAAAGTGTTGCCATGGAAAAGCTTCACTGAACCTGATCTGGCATAAAGCTGGCTTTAGTACTTCAAATTACTGTTTGGTAACACGGTTACAAAATTGTTGTATCCTGGTCAACGCTCTTGTTGTTTTGGGTAACATGCGTAACGTCAGGTTTTATGCAGATATTATTGTGCACCTATTTCATTATTTCCAACTAAAGAGTATAATTAGCCTATTATTCATATAGGACACATCCACGGCATAGATCTACTGATTGGCAATGACACATCCTACAGTGCACTGCTAAGAAAAAAGGTAAAATATGAACAGTAAGTTTAAACATTTATTTTACATCAATTGAGAAACAAGTTCTTACAACTTATACTAATCTCTCTCGATTCTGCTTCCTGGAAACTACACCAGTGTGCGGGCCAATGAAAAATCCCAAAGCCGATACCCGCTCCCGGGTATCGAACTCGTGACCGTATGGTTGTGAGGCCGGCGCTCTACCTCACGACCACGGACACCACACCTCACACATGTGGATAGTACTTGATCCATATTCAATGTCACTCGGTGTTTCTTACTTTTGTCTTTTTTTTTTCTCTAGATTCACTGATGATCCATCTATCGCCTTACTTAATTCAGTGATAAATCTTTTTTTTTTATGTCAGGTGTAGTTAAAGAAATCTGAATAGGTCCCCTAAAGGCATGTGCAGGTATTCTTACTTAAAACCAAACTTGATATCGCAGAAAAAAGTAGATCCATACCTATCTTTAAGAGGTTTTCTTAATCTCATAATCTATGTCAGGTAAAATTTCTTAAATTTTGCAAATATGTACTTTGGATGTTAGATCTGTGGCCAGTATGTTCATAATAAATTACATTTTGGCAGAACTGTGTCCAATAAAAAGGGGTTTTTTTTTTGGGGGGGGGGGTGAGGTGGGGTGGGGGGGATTGCTTATAAATATTAGCACCTACAACTATTCCTTCGGTTTCATTCGATCGAAATGGAATGTGGACCAAAATGTCCCATATTCGATAATCACATTCTGCTTACCTACTGCGACGTGAAGTCTGGAGCTGGCATGGTGACCCACATAATATAAATTATGTATATGTACTCATATTATGTACATATAGTATGTAACATTTAAGGTTCTAAAACACTGATGCCTATTGTAATGCAACCTTTCGTTTCTGTCATTTATTTGAAGGTCTTAATCATGCAAAAAGGAAAAAAAAAAAGATAATTTCATTTAACCCTTCACTGCCAATGTTGCCTTGATAGCTTTTGCGGACGGTGTAGATCAAGATCAGACTGCACAAAACGTGCAGTCTGATCTTGGATGTACACCGTCCGCTATTAAACTTTCAGCAAAATTGTCTTCATTTTCCATTAAAAGGTACCTTTAGAAATCGGAGAAGAGTCTAATCCATTAAGTTGGCGGAGAAAAAGTCAAATCTATTTGAAAAGAAAAATGATCAATGTGAGGCCTACTGTTTCTTTTAATTTTGTATCTCACATCTTTTCAGTAGAAGCACTGCAAAATTACGTTAAAATTTGTTCACCTATTTGAGCCATGCTCTGCGAAAAGGGGTCTTAATACATTTGCGAAAAGTATCGACTCAGGTCAGCCTGCGCAGTCTGCGCAGGCTGACCTGGGCCGAAACTTTTCGCTATTGGTCAATTTTCTGTAAGTCAAAGGACCAGTCTACCACATGATTAAGTCGGTTGTTTAAAAAGGTGTGATAAAAATAGTTTAGATTTTCTCAAAGAAAAGCTGAGATCACCAATCAAAATGCTTCATGAATAATTCATGAAAACGAGGAAACTCCAGTGAAATAACCCAGGGTCGATTACAGGATGAATCGAGACTGGGTCACCGAGGATCCCTTTTCCGATGACACGGTATCAAATGAAAGAAAGAAAAAACAAGAGGACCATTATGGTCCTAAATCGCTCACCTGAAATGCAACTCAGCTGTCATTGTTATGGCCACTTGCCTCTTTGCTGGAATGTTTTAGTTTTGATAATGATTCATCCATATGACAATACCAAAAATCAGAGCAGGTAAGAAAATGATAGGGCCGAAATTATAGGCCCTAGAGTGTAAACAATGGAATTGTCATCAAGATCCCCTATTTTGATGCTTTTAGCTTGTCCCCATTTTGATCAGATTTGTCCTTAGGTCATTATGAACATCCAGGGAAATTTTGAGTATGACTGAGCCAGGATTGTGGTTGCTGAGTGTGTTCATGTTCATGTTCACAACCTTACAAACATTCTGGGCGATGGATCAAGATTATGCTGGAATTCCGATAGCTATATAATGAACAGTGGAATTTTGGCGACGCATATTCAAGGATACATAAAAGCTAACCATGAGTATGTTATGCTCAGGTGAGCTGATAATGGGTTTTCAGACAGAATCACATGCCAAATGTATGTTGTGGGCCATACAATATGGAACAAGAGGATTCCAAGAATACACTCTTTACATATTTGATCCCACATTGTGACTACAAAGGATTTTTGTGATTCCAAGGGAGAAATTTGGTAAATGCTATTAGCAAACAAGAGCCGTCAAGTGGTTGTTGAGAAATCGCTTCGGACGGACAGACAGAAAGACGAAGTGGCGACTATATGTTCGCCGTTACGGGAGCATAACTATCCACCAGTCCATGCTGAATATGAACGCTCTAGGGTTAATGTTTGGATGAAAGAAGATTTTAAAAGATCTTTTATTTGGATGTGGAAACTGGGATCCAACAACAAAGCACTTATTTTTTTTTTCCTAAGGTCACAATTCAATGTGCTTTGGTAGAGTGCTACTGTTGCCAATTAAGTTGTAGGCTTTGTGTTTGGGTTGATTTTTTTTTCAGCAGTTGACATGGAAACCAGAGTTGTTCATGAATTCCAATTTGTCAAAGGGCAATACAGTTGATCTTGCTTAGCTAAGCGACTACGTTTATTAAGCCAACACTTTTATTAAGCGATAGGAATTCCAGTGTCTCTGTTGAAATATATAAGACTAGCTGGAATTGAATACCCCATGGATTAAAGCCTTTATGCTGAGCTAAATCCTTATGTTGTTAGTACTTATTACAATCTCTTGTGAAATCCGAGAACCCACAAGATAGGGCCATTTTCAACACTAGGGCCATAATTTGAAGTATTTTGGTAGAGGGCCACTAGATGATGCTACATGCCAAATATGAAAGCTCTAGCCCTTACGGTTTGGGACAAGAAGATTTTTAAAGATTTCCTTCTTTATCTCTATGTGAAATCCGAGAACCCACAACATAGGGCCAATTTCCACACTAGGGCCATGATTTGAAGTATTTGGTAGAGGGCCACTAGATGATGCTATATGCCATATATGAAAGCTCTAGCCCTTACAGTTTGGGACAAGAAGATTTTTAAAGTTTTTTCTTTCGGTTGCCATGGCAAGCAGAGTTCTTCATGGAATTCAAATCTTTGAAATATTCTGAAATTGCATCACCTAAGGATCATTTCTGTGAAGTTTCATTGAAATCTGATCGGCGGTTTCAGAGGAGAAGATTTTTTAGTAATTGTTTACGGGCGGACGGACAGACGGACAGACGGACGACGGATATTGACCGATCACAATAGCTCATCCTGAGCACTATGTGCTCAGGTGAGCTAAAAATTATCGGCGGACTATCGTAAGGAATACATGTATGAAGTTCCATCAATTTTCATCAAGGATTTTAAAAGATGTCTATCCAGACGGACGAACGGACAGACAGACAGTGTAGATCAAGATCAGACTGCACAGACTGTACAGTCTGACGTTGGATCTACACTATCCGATAACCTTGGGGATATATTTTTCTCAAAAATATAACTTTGAACTAGCAATATTCAGGTTTTTACTATATGCTTGAAAGTTTTATTTAACTTTTTTTAGCAGGTTAAGGATTAAATTGGATTATATAGTTAATCAAAAGCACAAGATGCAATAGTTAACTATTCAACTCTTTACAAAACGAAAAATTTTACACTCCTCCACATTGAAAGCTGTTCCAGACCATAAAATTAAATGTGGCTCAATTGATGAAAGTATATTCTAAAAGGGCTGAAAACAATATGAGAAAAGGAGAAAATGCTGGTAACCAGCATTTTCTCCTTTTCCCGCATTGTTTTCAAAGGGCTTCTTCCCCACTTTCGTGAAAACTCGGGATTGTCTGGTAAAGGGTTAATACACAAGACGTAAAATAACAGTTTAATATATCAGTTTCACGTTCACAATGATCTAAATAACGAATGACTGAGGGAATGACAAGGGTTCCCTGTCCAGTGAGGGTTTGTGTAGCTGGGATTTACTACAAGTTACCTAGGGGTATCTGTTTTTTACGGTGGCACTGAGGTGACATGTGCATTTTTTTTTATTTTACTCGTTCCCACGAGATAATAATTCGTTTTCCCGAGTTTTTTTAATAAAAAAAATCGCAAAAAACAAAATTCGTTTTCCCGAGTTTTTTTTTTTTATAAAAAAAAAAAAAAATCGCAACAAACGAAATTCGTTTTCCCGAGTTTTTTTTTTTTTTATAAAAAAAACTGCAAAAAACAAAATTCGTTTTCTGAGTTTTTTCTATAAAAAAAATTGCAAAAAACGAAATATTAACTCGTTCCCACTAGATAATCGGCCAATCAAAGTCATCCATTATGTCGTTCGAATGAAATAGTAAGTGTGGTAACGACATAATCATCCAATCAGATTCTCCCTACGAATTCAAATCCGCCTATTTGTGTTGTGTACATTTAGCCATATTATCTTTCTACTGAATCTACAAATACAGCCGTGTATACTTAGTCCAAATGGTTTCCAGTTTATAATAGCCGTCTATATGCCTGATGAAATTAGGCCCAGGTGCGCTGTGCGTCCGTCTAATGAATCGTCTGCATATTCTCTCTTCTACGCCTGCCGAATTGAAAGTAAATATGAGCCATGCTCTGTGAAAAGGGGCTTAATGCATTTACGAAAAGTATCGAATCATATCAGGCTGGGCAGTCCGCGCAGGCTGACATGGGCCGGAACTTTTCGCTATCTTTCGGGCTCTGTAGGGTATCGTCGAAGGACACCCTCACAAAAAATAGCCTTTCGAGGGAGGATTGAACCTAGACTATGACCCAAGGTTTCTGGTGCTTATTTTCACCACTAAGCCACGCAAGAGATCCGGTATTTTGTTGTTCTATATAGCCTGCAACACGCGAAAAGGGACATTCGGACTTTTGCGTAAAGTGTCGTCTCGGATCAGCCTGCGCAGTCCGCCCAGGCTAATCCAAGACGACACTTTCCGATTGTGTGTGATTTTCTATTTCACGCAAGTCTACTATAGGACAAAATCTAATGTTGACGTAAAGTACCGTCTCGGATCAGCGTGCGCGGGCTGATCAGAAACAACACCATGCGCAAATGTCCGAATGCCTCTTTTCGCGTGTTACAGACCATATTATACATACCCAGATGTGTAAGGTTTCCAATCGTCACTTTATCTTGATAGACGACAACGGGGAAGCAAGAGGCTACCCATCGTGATGTTAACGGGGCCCTTTGCTGTTATCACTCGTATCTGTTGGAGGTTTGTGAAAGTAATAATAATTTGTTTTCGGTACCCTCTTTTTTCGTCAAAAGACTGCTTTTTTATGAAAGCTGGTATGCAAGACAACTCTCAAAGAACTTTTAGCAATTCCACGGGAATAGAAATACGCACCAGACCAGTCGTTGACAAATGAGCCATGCTCTGACAAGAGGGGGCTTAATGCATTCCCGTGATCTATGGTACCATGGTACCAAGCAAGCCATCACATTCTTGTGGATCGCTAATATCCACTTTAAAAAAAAATCATTAGATAGACTGGTCCTTGGGCATACAGAAAATTGACTGATAGCGAAAAGTTTCGGCACAGGTCAGTCTGCGCGGACTGTGCAGGCTGACCTGGGTCGATACTGTTCGCAGGGGAATTAAGCCCCTTTTCACAGAGCAGCAAAATGTCCATTCTAGACTATCAGTTGTTTGACACAGTACAGTGGATGTTATAGATCCACAATTAGGTGATGTCCTCCTGGGTATCATGGATCACGGAGATGCATCAAGCCCCCTTTTCACAGACATCACCTTATGTTGGATCTATAACATCCATTGTGACAAACAACTAATAGAGCCTTAATGTAGAATGGTCCTTTGACATTCAGAAAATTTAAAGATAGCAAAAAGTTTCGGCCAATGTCAGCCTGCGCGGACTGCCCAGCCTGATATGATTCGATACTTTTCGTAAATGCATTAAGCCCCTTTTCACAGAGCATGGCTCATATTTACTTTCAATTCGGCAGGCGTAGAAGAGAGAACATGCAGACGATTCATTAGACGGACGCACAGCGCACCTGGGCCTAATTTTATCAGGCATATAGACGGCTATTATAAACTGGAAACCAATTGGACTAAGCATACACGGCTGTATTTGTAGATTCAGTAGAAAGATAAAATGGCTAAATGTATACAACACAAACAGGAGGATTTGAATTCGGAGGGAGAATCTGATTGGATGATTATGTCGTTACTACGACTTACTATCTCGTTCGAACGACATAATGGATGACTTTGATTGGCTGATTATCTCGTGGGAACGAGTTAATATTTCGTTTTTTGCAATTTTTCTTATAAAAAAAAAACTCGGGAAAACGAATTTCGTTTTTTGCAATTTTTTTTTATAAAAAAAAAACTCGGGAAAACGAATTTTGTTTGTTGCGATTTTTTTATAAAAAAAAAAACTCGGGAAAACGAATTTTGTTTTTTTGCGATTTTTTTTATAAAAAAAAAAACTCGCGAAAACGAATTTTGTTTTTTGCCTTTTTTTTTATAAAAAAAAAAAACTCGGGAAAACGAATTATGATCTCGTGGGAACGAGAAAAATAAAAAAAAAAAATGCACATGTCACCTCAGTGCCACCGTAGTTTTTCGATCTATTCATAAGTTTTTGTACTGCTGTGTAGGAATCAGTGATAAGAGCCTGATTTGCATAGGTCACTTAATTTACATATAAGCAAACATCATGCATCTTATCAATGACACCTTGTACAGTCTATTACTTTTAAGTAGACATGTTCAAAATGGGATGGTAGACGGTCTGTGCTTTTAGTCAAAATTGTCATATATGACAGAATTAAGATTCCTAACAGTAAGGAGTTATTTTTCTGTGAGGCAGTATTTGGCAACTCTGGGGTTTTTTGTTTACATTGAGTTTGGCTCAATCTGGATGTCTATAGACTAGCTTCGCTAGCCTAAAATCATGAAATGTACCTTTAATTATGCATGGGTTATTTGACAAACACTTGTTCTCCCTATTTACTTGGTATTGATTAACTACAAATATAGCAAACGAAGGCAAAACGCCATCTGTCACCCTTTACTAAACCATCTGCAGCGATGTTTGTCTTCACTGTCCGCAGTGAGCCATTGTCGCCAATAGTAATGTAGGCGTGAATAGATGATCTAAACTATGAGAAGAGGTGCAAATTGGTCCAGCAGTTGGTATGGACCATAAGATTGTTATTCGCCACATTATCTGATTGTTCAAGTTGACGATTTAATCCAGTTGAACCCAGCGAAGTGATAATTCGGTAGTAAATATGAAAAAGAAATGTGATATTCTGCAAGCTATTTTAAAACATTGATTATGCAAGCATTACAACAAACTTTTTTTATTATCATTATAGACAAGATAAGCAGTTGTGCAGTCCGTCTGATTATTCTTAACCTCTCTTCTCGGCCAATTTTACACCTCACATAACGGTAGTTTTTATTGCAAAGAATGACGGTGAAAAAGTTGCAATACTGCTACGGTAATTTAAAATGTTTGAAACTACAAGTACATAGGGGTTCCCTATAAAGTAAGAAACGGAACCAAAACGAAACGCAACGAAACAAAACGAGACGGAACGAAATGAAAGGAAACGGAACGAAACGGAATAAAACGAGAACGAAACGAAACGAAATAGAACGAAACGGAATAGTATTTTTGGTACAAAATCAAGCAGAAGGAAAACCATCATTTGTTTTTTCTTTTCAATTACCTTACCTTTGATCGCAGTAAGTGTAACAAAGTAAGAATTAAAATTTGATGGCGGCTGTGTGCACGATGATCATGCTACTGTTGTAAATCTTGATAATTGTTATGAAGATATTTTATTCTTATTTTGAATGAACTTCTATTGTTTACTTTGTTATGACATAAATCACCAATAAAATGTTCATGTTTTTGGCAGCTATCAGTACTGCTATACCGTCGTGTCCGGTAATCTTGCGTGTCCGGTAATCTTGCGCACTTCGGTAGATTCCTGTTTCGCGAGTATGTTTGATGAATTCTACCCGTTTCTGCAGTGTTTCTTAGACCATAGGAATTTGGAATAACAGAGAAACCTTCAGAAAGTAACTATAGCTAAATTTTGTATCTGAGAGTGTCTAAAGTTTGTCTATGACATCATCCTGACTAATTATTCATAAACACGCCCTATGACCCAGTTCCCGACGAGGCTGGATGTAACACTTTTTACCTGTCAGTTAAACGAGCAATTTATGTCTCATCACAAAAACGAATCAATTATACACATATTTTACAACTTTATAAGATATTAAGGAACAGTTTTAACATTATTTCCCTTATTTACGTGCAACCTTTATCAGACGACAAATTCATTTCCTATTTGCCGGCATTTTGTCAAAGTTCTGAATCAAAGGCCCAAATCGTGCATAATTATTTCTTTTCTACAAATTATTCTTTGTATGGGCCACAAATACTTTAGAAATCCTTTGCATTGACGTCATTTATCGAAGTGCGCAAGATGACCGGACAGTTGTATGCCGGATAAAACCTCACAGTGATAGTTTACTTCTTAAAAGTTTGTGTTGTTCGGGGAATCTTTCTATAACTATCTTGAGTCATAATCTAGATGAAATATTTCTATAAATAGAAATACAGCTGTGGGGATCTAGCTATTCATTTTAGTGTCGTAAGTAAACAGTCGTTTGCTTAGGTGCGCAAGATTACCGGACAGCATCGTACGTCGCAGCCCGGTTGATATTTTTCCTGTTGTTTTCACAAATACTGTGACCAAAAAATCATGTCCAAAAACAGCAAAGTCGATTGCATTGATAATTGATAATGATTGATGGATTGATTGTATGGTGTTAAACGCCGTTTTCAACATTATTTCAGTTATATCGCGGCGGTCAGTGCAGGTCTATCCATGCTTTCCTGGAATTTCTTATACAAATATTCAAGACAATATTGTTTCCAAGCCACCGGATGCTTTCCCACGTAACCCTTGCCGAGACAACCGCCTGCGGTGAAAGAGGAATGAATCCTGCAGCTATCATCAATCCCCGAAAAGAAATTGGCAGAGCAGGGAATCGAACCAGCGACGATCTGTTCTCAAGTTCTGTACGTTACTGACTGAGCTACCGTGGCTCGGCCTTTTGATAATACCTACTCCCGGTAATGAAACCAGTTTGGATTCTAATAAGATGGATTGGAATAATCCATTTTATGACGAGCGAATTAGAATGCTTATTCGCTTGACATTGGTCGGATTATTATTTACCATTTTTAAATGCGAATGGAATGATAAGTTTGGGAAAATCTTTTAAGTCAGATTCCAGAGGTTCTTGCGTTAAAGTCTAAAATGTCTTTTTCTATATTTTGTACATTTGTGCAGATATCCTCTTTCTTCATGCATTGTCTGTCTTTCAATGACTTTGATTTCTCTCCCCATATAGAGGTATGTCACTGACCACGGCTAATTATATTCAACGTTTTCTTCTTTTCGCGTGAAACAGATATATAAAAAATATTTGGGACCAGGACAGCCGGAATAGAAAATGTGCTTATCTAATCGGCATTGAAGATAATTTTTTCCCTGGATCTTATATCGAAAAGGGTCCAGGTGGGTGGGGGTCATTTCTAATGTTGATATAACCGAGTATGTACTCGAGTCCACGGCAGTGCAGCTTGGATGCTCGATCAGTAGATGCTAGATACTAGGAATTTCTCTGCTGAAATATTCCTGTTACGTTTTTGGCCCAATCGCGACCAAATGTAAACAATACGGATGTTGAAATGCATTTAGACTTAAACCATACCTTTTATAATATGAAAAATATTGTGATTGATTGATTGATTCTAGATTGAATGGTGTTTTACGCAGCTTTCAACAATTGTTCAGTTATATCACGGCGACAGCTCACAAATTCGTGTATTTCTTGGGTTCCACCAGTACTAGGCTAGGGCTCTGAATTGTCTTGCCTAAGGACACTCCAACAAAAAACCCAGTGGATCCAGTGAGGCTCGAACCCGGGGCCTCCAGGTCACGAGTCCTACACTTTACCACTGAGCCACTCATACCCTGGAAAATATTGTGAAGAGGTCAATCTGTTATTGTGCAGCCGGTCCAAGTGTCAGTCGCTGGCAGAAAAATAAACTCTAAATTTAGATAAAAAGTAAATAAAAAGAACGAGCGACCAGGTAACTTTTAACTTAGGTTTGAAATTAATTTCTCTACTTGCGACTAAGAGCGATAAGAAGACCATTTCTATCAGACGAGATTATTTCCGCGGCACATGTACCAATTCATTTTAAGGTTTCTGGGTACATCAAAAGTTTTGTACATTATTACGGGGGAAGCAACCTTCCAGTTTGCTCTCTGCTTGTTAAATTTATTTAAAAATATAGGTTTCTTAAAAGTACGGAAAGAAATTGTTACTAGCCCCAAAACACGACTTTAAAATAAGGTGATAAGATATTGGCTTATCTTTGAAATTGCGGATGATTTCTTCTAGACTGGATTTATCTCCCTCTGCGTGTGTATCAATTCATCTTAAACAAGAAATATCTTGAATAAAGATAGACGGCGTAAGAGATACTTGAATATGAATATTGAAACTCTTTAGTGGCTTAATATGGAATAAAATAATGAAAAGTAACCTCACGAGCAATTGACTATTTTTCCTCACTGTTTTTCATTTTGATGAAAAGTATTACTAGGTTATTGGACAACACTTATGAATATGTGCACATTTTTTCACCAATTGTAAATTAGCATCTATTCATTCTTTATCAGTCCCAAGAATATGAGTCAATAGACAGCGCATTCAGTTTCGCCGAAAAATACTGATATACCAACTTTGATGAAATACCCATGAAATATATGCCCTTAAAAGCGCACTTTATCTAGTGAAAAGTAGGCTTACTCTCCATGGGTATACATGTATTTGCGAAATTAGGTGTGGTCATCACTGAACAATTTGAGCTACATGTATGTATGTTGTGCTGGTGTGTATACCAGACACAAAGGTTCCATAAAGATGAGAGCATTGTGAGGACTTTTGCAACTGGTACAGTGAAGCCTGATCAAGTCAATACATCTATGCAATAAAATGCTTTCTTTCATGTTTAATGATAATTTTTCATCCAAATTTAGATTTTGGAGCTTGATAGAACCGACTCATTCAGGTAGTTCTAATGTGTAGTCCTACTGTTTTCTCATTTCAGACCCGAAGGCATCTCTTTATCAAACAGGTTATGCCTGGACGTTCTTTAAAATGACTTATTAAAGCTAAAAATAAAACACAAAATATACAATGAGCCATGCTCTGGCAAAAGGGGGCTTAATACATCTCCGTGATGCATGATACCAAGCAAGTCCTCACACAAATATAGATCCACAAAATCTGTTTTGTATAACAATCCACTGTATCATGAAGTACTCTGGTCCTTTGACATGCAGAAAATTGACCAAAAGCGAAAGGTTTCTACTCAGGTCAGCCTGCGAGGACTGCGCAGGCTGACCCGAGTCGATACTTTTTACGGATTTATTTAGCCTCCTTTTACAGAACATGGTTCAAATTTAAGAAATAAAAATCTGGGAGAAAACCACACTTGCAAGGTTCAGCTGTAAGCATCTTGAAGGCATAGTTAAGGGTATTGAAGGCGAGTTTGATTCGATATAATTATTCTGGCGCTTGATTGTATTGACTGTATAGTATAAAACGACCTTTTCAACATTATTTCAGTTGTATCGCTGCATTGCAGGGGGGAAAAAAAGCCAGCCTGCGCAATCCGCGAAGGCTGATCTGGGTTGAAAATGTTTGCTAGTTAGTCAATATTCTACTTGTCAAAGGACCGGTGTACCTTGTGATTCAGTCGGTTGTTATACAAAGAGGGAAATTATGCATCCATGATTATACGATAACTTGCGTGATATCATGCATTACGGAGAGGCATTAAACCCCCTTTTGCCAGAGTATGGCTCATATCTAATTGAAATTTTCATTTTTCAACAATATGCACAACAACGAGGAAAGAGGAAATTGCTTGTGTGATAAAACCAATAAAAAACGTTAACAAAGTCAACCGATGCTGTCATAGAATTGAAATCGTGTTGAAAGTGGTGTAAAACACCTTAAAACCCAAAGGGCTGCAAAACAAATTTTCAGCTGTGCCGAGACAGCGACGATCACCTGCCGTGACCAGGATTCGAACCCGAGATGTCACGGCCACAACGCGAAATACCAACCACTATACGATCACAGCTCTCACTCCTGAACTGATATAATCTCAGTCTTCGAAACTATCTAAACATGATAGAAACAAACCCTTTGCTACACAACCCCGACTTCACCGCCCCTAAAGGAGAAGACTTTTGAAAACGCTGTAAGAAAAGGAGAAAATGCTGGTCACCAGAATTTTCTCCCTTTCCCACAATGTCTTAAGGCTTAACGCCCTTTTCAACATTATTTCAGTTGTATTGCTGCACTGAGCCCGGCTGGGTAGTTCAGTGGTTAGCGTATCTGACTCGTGACCTGGAGGTTGAGGGTTCGATACCCGGTTACGGAGAACTTTCTTTCCGGCGATCTTTCGCCTCTCACCTCTGATGCATGTGACAAAAGTAGTCTGTGACTTTGGAAAGAAGTCAATCCTCGGAAAGAAATTTGTCGAGTAGGTATTTGAACTAGCGACCCTTGTTCTCAAGTCCTTACGCTACCGATTGTACTACCGAGGCTCGGCATATTCCGGCGCCCTGTAATAGTACTATGATACCACAATGACAGAAGAATAGAAAAGAAAGAAAATTAAATTTTCCCTACATGCCAAATCTTTAAAATTGTACCAAATATGTTAAATTTTTCTGCAACTTCCAAAGCCACAGGTCCTGGTAGAGGGTTATCGTTTTAAGTATTACTCGAACAAATTGACCTGAAATTGACCTCTATGCAAAGAATAATTAAATATTGAATATTTATGTCATCGGGTATAATCGGACGGTGCGGAAATTCTGTTATCGGTAAATGTCGGGTTTGACCCTTACAGTTCCGTAGTCAAAATATGAGAGCTTTTCGGATGACATGGATCAAGATCAGACTGCACAGAAAGTGCATCTTAGATCTATGTCACCCGCCACATATTACCAATCTAAACCAACAAAATCTGTTTATTTCAGGCACTTTTAGTAATCGTTAAAGACATGACAAATCTATTAGTTGCATAAAGAGTTGAAAACCGTTTACATAGTTCCGAACGCAGACGACAATAGCCGAGTTTGGACAATAATTCAAGAGTGTAATATATGGTAATAGAGGCCATCTATTTCATGTCAGTTCGTTCAATTAATACTTAATCTTGACTCTGACCAGATTTTCAAGCCATGAGATAATCGCAAAAATTCAGCAACATATTCTTATTGTGCCCTCGTTTCGTTCTATTTCGTTTCGTTCCGTTTCGTTCTCGTTTTATTCCGTTTCGTTTCGTTGCGTTTCGTTTCGATTCCGTTTCTTACTTTATTGGGACCCGTACATAGGAGCATAATTATAAGCAAACAGATATGTTTCTGAACACTTTACACCATGGGCCCGTTTTACTAAGAATTGTGTTAGAATTTTCGCATCTTTTCACTGGTGAAAAAGTTTTTCTTACGTGCGTTTTACATAGCTTTAGTAAGTACTTTCGTAAGTAATTTTCGTAAATCTCCAATTGGAGGTGAATAAATAACTCTGTTTCTCACTGGCGTCAGAAGAAAGGGAATTTCATTTAAAGCTGAATACACGGTGCTTGACATGACTTGAGAATGGAATTAAAGTATTCTTATTTTAGCAATCATATAGATGCATGTATGGAAATACTGTAAAGAAAGCCCCTTTTCCCGTCACTAGCCCCGTAGTTCACTTTTCGTAATGGGATTGTTCGCTCTTTTAGGTAATAAGATGTAAATACAGCAGTCAAAAAGCTACCATCTAATGAATATATAAATTTATAAATTTTATTCCAAGATAGCAAATACTGTCGCAGATGTGCCTTTCTTAAAAAGTCAAACAGGAAAATTACAGGATAAATATACAAATATATATCATTTTAATGAAAATTCATATATTTGTGCACAAAAATGTATAAAAGCCTGGTTTTGAGCGTGGTAAATGTAAAAATTTGCATGCTATATATGGATCATTGAGTTAAAAAGGGAGATAATTTGACCAAATTAAGGGTTAATCTTAAATAAATACATAATTTTTAACGGACAGATTTTTCTTAAAATTTCCACACTTAAAGAATTTATAATTCTAAACAATAAGAAAAAATAAAAAATGGCACCTATCCGTGTTTATTTCGTCAGAAAACAAGGTTGAAGGTCACTGTGGAAGTTATTTTTTCAAGGAAAAAAAATTATAAAAGCTCAGCAGACATAGTTGGAAATGGTGAAATTGCTCGATAGGAGTGATTTCTCCTTTTCAAACAATAATTTTCAAAGTGGAAACAGCTATACTTCCACAGCTTTAAATTTCCCGCTTTTGTTTCCTTGTTTGGTGTGTAACGCCGTGTCAGCGGCATTTTAATAATTTCACGGTGACAGTTCAAAGATCCATTTTTCCCCCCCTTCACCAGTACTACCCGAAGAAAGTGCTATTTGTTTCAGTGCACCAATAGTACTACGTGCCATTATGTGCAAAAAATACATAGGTGTACTTTTGATTCCATATCCACGACAAAAATACATGCGCAGTAGGTTGCGCGCGAACATTTGTCATATACGTCGTTAAGCTAATGATTGTATGATTGTATTGAAGTAACTTTTAAAACCTTTTTTCTTTTTCAAACAGCAGAAGGATTTAAATTTGTTCCGGAAACAAATTTCTCATATTTCAAATCTATTGGATTAAACGTAAACCTCATCAAAGTATTGCTGTTTGATGTAAGACTTTCCCATGACTATCTAGACTAGTCAACGTTAGTCTGAATAGACTAGCCTGGGTTCCCCATTTTTGACAAAGTAAAGTCGAAAATATATAAAAAAAAAAAAAAATGATCGGGCTGGAACCCAGGCTTTAATAGACTGGCGTTGGCAATATTGCCATCGAGAATGATCCACTTTCAAATGTAAATGAAAACCCGAACAGTCGGCAAATACAGCCCCATTGAAAACAAATCCTTCTGTTAGAATTCGTAATTCTGTTTAATAAGACTATGTTGACATGAACTGCAAAACCTCTACTACTCCAGTTTTAACAGTGTCTACATGATACAAAGCTTAGACCTAGCAGGATGTCATGGACAAGATACACGATGTTTGATTATGTATACTGTACATTAAATCATTTATAAATGCAAATCAGGCCCATCCTTACTTATCCCAAAGCAACATTTTTAATTTTCGTGTTTTTTCGCGGGTGTTGTAGGTCTCGTCTACACACTCGTTCGTGCAAAAGATAAAAAATGTGAAAAACGCACCGAAAGCTTGTCTAAAGCAGAAAGTATTCTAGAGTCAAATCATCAAATTGAAATGTTCTTCGTTTGCATTTTTCTGTTGTGACGAGTAATGTACAGCTATGAGCAGTGGGTAAAGTCATAGAATTGAACCGGATTTAATAACCGGATCAGACTTATTAACCGCGCTGACCCGAGCAGAATTAACAACCGGATTATGGATTTTTCTTCAATCCCGTATAAATCAACCAAGTTTTATCCTTATTGGATAAGGCCGCTTATTCCACACTCTGTATAAAATACTTTGATTTTTCTCTTCAGTGAAACTACGTATACCAGTGAAGATATTATTTGACCTTTTGACAAGGTATTGATCCCATGTAAATGGAATTGAAATTGACAAGGTAACTGAAAACTAAGGAGCATCCGGACAGAAAAAAAAAGGCTAATACGAGCACAGAAATTAGGTCAGCCGAGAGGTAAGTCGTCAAGTAAAGGGAGGAATCGGGAAAAAAAGCATTTGCATTAAAGAACTAGAACTTGTTTTTCTACAAAAAAAAACCCCAGATGTCTCCCCCCTTGTTGGTGTCAGAAGGATTGATATGTCACCAAGGAAATTTCTAACTGAAATAATGGTCATTTTTCTCTAACGGTTTTCGAGTTATAATGCGAACACGAAATTGTACGTAAAATGAGTAAGGAAAATAATCAAAGGGAAATGACTCGAAAAATATACAAGCCAGAGTTATGGTTCTTGTGCATGACACTTCGTCTCATGGTGCTTTACAAATGTGTGAAGTTCTATCAAAATATCTTAAAAGGTTTTCGAGTTATAGAGCGGACACGATATGTGAAGGAAAATAATCAAAGGGAAATAACTCGAAAAATATACAAGCCAGAGTTATGGTTCTTGTGGATGACACTTTGTCTGATGGTGCTTTACAAATGTGTGTAGTTTTATCAAAATATCTTAAAAGATTTTCGAGTGAAAGAGCGGACACGATTTGTGAAGGAAAATAATCAAAGGGAAATAACTTAAAAAATATACAAGCCAGAGTTATGGTTCTTGTGCATGACACTTCGTCTCATGGTGCTTTACAATTGTGTGAAGTTTTATCAAAATATCTTAAAAGGTTTTCGAGTTATAGAGCGGACATGATTTGTGACGGACAGACAGACAGACAGACAGACAGACGGACGGACAGACAGACAGACGGACAGAGGGACGCACGGGGAAAAACAATATGTCTCCTGACCCTGACGGGGGGGGGGGGGAGACATAATTCTTGCGCCACAGGGGATAGTAAGGCGCATTTTTTTGTCTCTTCTTCGTGTGAAAGCACAGCTAGTATAAATTATCTTTTACTTATAATAATCAATCGATGCCTAGCCTGGGTTCCAGTCCGATCACTTTTTCCCTTTTTACTGGACGTTACTGTGTCAAAAATGACTTCGTTTTTGACAAAGTACAGTCCGAATATATAAAAGGAAAAAATGATCGACCTGGAACTCAGGCTAATCGATGCCCTAGAACACTGATGTCTTGAGCACCCGAGCAAGTCCTACAGAAATACGGTTCCTGCTCTTACCCCAACGCTTTGTTAGTCTTTTCTCAGAAAGGATGAGGCCATATATTGACGGAGAAAACATACATCAAGTTCTTTACCCAACAGTGCTGTTTTCTTTCTTTCTTTTTAAAAACTATGTACAGCCCAAGCGTAAAAGATCTCAACCCAAGGCTGCTAATCGCGACTCACTGACCTTTGGCGGAAGGTGTAGATCAAGATCAGAATTCACAGCACGTGTAGTCTGATCTCAGGTAAGGAGATATTTTTATCCAAAAAATAACTTTGAAAAAGCAATATTTGGAATTTACCTCTCTGCCTGAAAGTTACATTTTACGTATTTAGCAGGATAAGGGTTAATTTTATGTAAATGTGCGAGTCATTTAACAGGATTTATAAATGCATAAACTCTTACAAATACAGGTTCACCCTCTAAATCCATTTATTTAAGTAAGTTAATAATTAATATCCGTTTTGAGTCAACTGTCAACTTTTCTTCTCGTAAGAAATCTAATTAATTAATGATAATAATAATGTACATGTAGTTTATTTCATGCTTTCCGGTAGGATATCGAGAAATAGCGGTGAAAATATTTTTCGATATTCCACGGGTACGACCAGTGAAAATACCGATTTTTATATTCTAGTTACCTAGGTAAAATGCGCGTGACTCACAACCAGATGGAAATATGACGTCATTTACCTTACATTTCTCGCGCTTGACGTAATATTGTAATGCGTTGCTATGCGGAGGGGGTACGCCACGGGGAATAATTGAAAAGACTGTACTGGATTTTGATAAAGTTCCTCCCAGAAAGGATTAAAAGCATGAAATAAATAGAATATTTGTTTTTTTTTCGGTGAAAGATCGAGATTTATTTCATCTCGTGAACACCATCGGTAATATTTTCACGAGTGGCGCAGCCACTCGTGAAAATATTACCGATGATGTTCACGAGATGAAATAAATTTCGATCTTTCACCGAAAAAAACAAATATCCTCTATATCTTTATTTACTTTCTCAGGACACATTCTCTGTAGATTAGAAAACTGATATTGAACATGTACGATTTCAGTGACAATAAACATAAAAATAGTAGTCGTCGTAAATGAATAAATGAAATTTCTTTACCTGAAGGATACGCAGACGTTTCTGTACAAGTTTTCTCAAATTTTCTAATTTCCTCTGATGTTGGAATGGATTTTGACGTTTGTATTGGTTGTCATGTGAAACACTGTGACAGTTACAGACATTTTTCCAACAGTAAGAGCACTAAATACATGAAATAATCGTGCCCCGCCGTGGAAAGCAATCAAATGTAGCATAACACGTAATGCTGTTTTTGCACGAAATATCGGAGAGCTGCGCTATTCGGGACGGAAATACATTAGGCGTGTAAAATGAAAATTGCGCGTTTAAATCTGGGCTAAGTTTTATTTTTTCGAGGGTTATGAAATGCCAAAGAATTTGTTTGTCTTTAACTTTTTCCCCCCCAATTCTTAAGTAATGTTAAAGCTCAAAAAAGAGAATTCTTCGAGAAAATAAAAGCGGAAGCTCCTTGCGCCGTAGCTTTTATTTTCTCGAAGAATTCTCTTTTTTGAGCTCTAACCAACTTAGTGATCGACTATAAACCGATTTTATATAAACTTTATCCGCTATAAAGTTTGTCACACTTTTTATGTAAAGACATGCCCATGCTACCATGTGACCATACTGACACGCCCACAGCACATGCGACACTTATTTTTATATTCCTTTACACAAATTGTTGTCATTACATGTAGATAAAGCTACATTTTATCATTATGAATGATTATTTCTAATAGTTACGCACTATTTTTGGCTAGGGGCCAACGGCCCCTAGCCTTAGTAACCACGTTTCAAACTTTTGCACGAAAGCTGCAACCACTGTGAATATCATGTATAAATGCGCGCTGCTCGCTGTCTCTGATTTGATGGAACTGCAACTGCCATTTCCGATTGGCTTGAAACGACAGTTAGGGCACACCCTTCAAAACCGCCTTACACCTTACGATTGTTCATCCGAGATGTCAAATAGAACTAGAAAGAAGGGGTCGGTGGCTACATATACCGAGAAGGTACCAAAGAAAATATTTTCAAAACAGAAGTTTTCAACGGTGTTTGTTTGCATAAATTTTAAACGGGAAAACTGAAAACAGTGAAAAATTCTCCCGTTCATTTCGCCAAATACTCATGCAGAGCATGTCGCAAGCATGATCCTTGTTTACCTTAGGTCGACGCTGTGTGCTCACCATTTGATGTAGATGAGGCGTGGCGAAATTTAATTTTAAGATTGATAAGTGCTGTATGGTGTGTATTAATGTATGGGTGTGTAAATAGACAGAACCTTTTTACCTTGAGCAGTAATACATGTACAAGTAGGACAGTTGTTGAGGAGCTGGGCCCCGTTTTACTAAGGTAGTTACGAACAAAATTTGCGTAGGTTTTACGTATCTATATAGTGGCATTAATCTGCCACGAGATACATGAAAACTATCATGATAATTTAAGGAAACTATTGCGATAAATCAAAGTTTCCTGGAAAATTTATCTAGATAAAATGAAAGGATAAAATTTCCAGGAAACTTTGATTTATGGCAAAAGTTTAAACAACATCATAAAAATGTAGGCTTATTTAAGCGTGTCTGCACTCTGCAGACATTTTTTTCCCCCTGGTCGACGTTTACTGTTCTAGATATTTGCCTAACTGTTGTATGCCGTTGACCTACTTTATCATGTGCAGATTATATTCAAGATGGCTGACCCCTTTGGGAATGGTTAGCGTGTTCCTTTTTGCCATCTAATAGTCTATCCGTCCTTTACCACACAACCCCCAAGTTTTTTTTTTTTCACTGTTAGAAAGAAAGCTTTTGAAAACATTGTAGGAAAAAGAGAAATGCAGGTAACCATAATTTCTCCTTCTCTGACAGCGTTTTCATCCCTTCCGAAGGCAAATAACATCATTTGAATAAGATTAAATGGTTTCATTTTGAACAAGTCCAAAATTTTGTTGGTTGGTGAAGAGTGAAACGAAGTCCTTGATATTTATTTTGGGCTGTATTTAGTTGATAAAATTATACTAAAACAACTTGTATGAACTTAAAGTTTGATATATACTTGGACAAAAAAGATACGAAACCACTTAAGGAAGTCCAAAAATGTTCTTTCGGTCTTTTCCTTTAAATAGCAGGTGGATATTTATGGTAATTTACATGTATTCTAATGCATGCAATAAAAAAGTTTTCTGCCTGTGTTTGTCATCACGTGATACTTAGGAAAATATACATTTTCAACAATCCCGTGCCAGTGTACATGAAATGCTCCCTATCAAATCAACGTCGGCTCAAACAGAAGCCTAAACATTGGCAAGTAAAAAGCTACAGCGTTATAGTTATAATTGCTATTGTGAGCATGCCACGATTACGTCTAAATCAGCGTCAGGCTGCCGTACGAATGCTGAACAGTCTCAAAGTGCAGTGGCTAGACACTTTCGAGCGCATATATCTACGATATCTCGTCTGTACAAGCGCCTGACACGCACCGGGACTACAAATGACAGACCAAGTAGTGGCCGTCCCATAGTAACGACCCCTAGGCAGGATCGTTTCATAAGGTTGTCTCACCTTCGAGATCGGTTCAGGACCGCAACAGAGACCGCTGATCGGACTCAAGGCCTCCACAATAATCTAATTTCTAGCCAAACTGTGCGAAACAGACTCGGAGAAGTTGGACTTCGAGCACGACGTCCATATGTCGGTTTGTCATTAATTGCTCGACGTCGCCAGGTTAGGATGAAATGGTTGACCTCACATCGACCCAACATTTTTTCTCGACGTACTTGGAGGCAAGTTCTCTTCTTGGACGAATCCCGGTATGTGCTTTACAGATCTGACGGACGCAAGCGTGTTTACAGACGTCGGAATGAACGTTATATTGATTCTTGCGTTTCAGAGGAAGATCGATTCGGTGGAGGTGGTGTAATGGTATGGGGCGGTATATGTCACGGCCATAAAACACCCCTAGTGTTCATTGACGGGACTCTTACGGCCTTACGTTATCGCAACACCATTCTGGCGCCTGTAGTCGTCCCATTTGTGTATCAGAACAACCTAATTTTTCAACAGGACAACGCCAGAATTTGTTGTGACTACCTGGCCTCCAACGACGTCCGTGTTCTGGAATGACCACCCTACAGCCCGGATTTATCTCCGATAGAACATTTGTGGGACGTACTTGACCGACGTGTGAGACGCCTCATTCCTGCCCCTGCATCCATTCCCCAACTTAGACAGGCCTTAGTGGAAGAGTGGCAAGCAATCCCTACGGCAACCGTCAACAATCTTGTAGGCTCTATGACCAGGAGAGTACGTGGTGCCATAGCAGTTAATGGTGGTCATACGAGATACTGATTTTACCATGGAAATTATGCTGACCCGCTATTCTAAATGAGTTGTTATGTGATTAATGGAATTAGTACCAGACAAATTATGATGCAAATAATGCGCAAGATGGATTTACTCTTTTATCAAATGAAATGCTTTGAAATTTAGAAAACAGTATTTGAAACAGGAGGGATTGAAAAAAAAGTTGCGTTTCATTTTATGCCTAGTATATAAAACCGAAATGATAAATCAAATTCTTGTTTGTTAATTGCTAAACCCATCATGATAATAGGCTTTTGATGATTTTTCGATGAAAAGTTTTGCTTTTGTCCATACAAATTTTATGTTTAAAACAGATGTGAAGAACCTAGAAGTTAGAAATGAATCTCAAAGCCACTTTAAACTTTTCTCAGGTACAAGTTACAGTAAAAAATTGTCACAGAACAGAGTGGCAATTAGTACCTTTGTATTCAATCACTAGAATTAATAATGCAACAGTGTTTAATTGTAAAAACAAAAATTCAAAAAAGCGAATATTTTCATTGTCAAGGGAAAAGCTGCTTCTCCTGCGCAAGTTTCTGTTCATCATTCTGTTGCCAATTTCATTCATATTGCATAATGTTTGAAAAGGAAACCCATGACAGTCAAAATGCAAGTTTTCATTCCATGGAATAACTCAGATTTTTAGCCAGGTTGTTTTCGAGGAAAACATTGAGACTTTTTCATAGCCCTGGCGTCATCTGTGTTCTCATGCAAAAACTTTTACATTTAATAATATATCTGTCACTACTGAAGACATTTACTTCAAGCTTGGAGCGGTTGCCAACTGCCATATTTACTTCAAACTTGGGCTAGTTGTTAACTATCATAAGGGGAACCCATACAACAGGGGCAGGTAACCATCTAAATATTTTTGACACAGTAATGCCCGGTTTTTCGACTTGCAATTTTCACTAAAAGCAACTGCAGCCGAGCATTGACATCCTTATGCGGTGCTCTAGTCTTTTTCCTTTTTTTTTTTTTGCAAAAGATTAAAAAAAAAGTAGAAGAAAATAACTGGAATGTGAAAAAAAAGCAGAAGAAAAAGAAAAACCTTTTCACACACCAGACTTAAAATATTAAATAGTGATACATAAAACTAATGTGGTGTGAAACCAGTTTTATTTTTTTCAGTCACACAGAATTGTGTTTTCTGCTTCACTTAAAATGTCTCAGTTATTTTTGTTTTTTAATTCCTCATTTTGAAGTGATGAAAATCATTGCAAACTTTTTTTCAACTATTACTAGTACTGCTATGGACTTTGACTACATTAAAAGCACTCGGCGCTTGGAAAGAATGGTATATATGTAGTTCTTGTTTGATGCAGCATCGACTCACTACTTCTCAGTGTTTAGATATGCATGAAAAATAAAAAAGTGCAGCAGTACACAAAACATTCTTTTAACTTTTTTAAATGTACAGTTCATCGTTGAATACAAATTGCTCTAATGTACTTTCCACTTGCCCCTAGCCATCAATGCTTTCAGCACTTTGATTAAATCCCGAGGTCTTTCCAATTAAAATGTTAAATCAAACAGAAAACGCTGTCTTGTAAACGCATTTCAAAATCGAAGAATTGTACAATAATTCAATGCAAAAATAGTTGAAGCAACTAAGAAAGTCTCTTTTCTACAGAAGCCTTTTCGGGCTACAATTTTCTTTCTTATTTTCAACATAATTTTGGCTTTAAAAAAAAAAAAACGAGAACCGACAATACTTTTCGCAAAAGTTGAAGTAAAGATCTATGTAATTGCATTGAAAACTCTCGGGATGCTGATGAATTTTCTTACATGTGTAAGAAGCGCGGAGAATTACATTACCTACTCTCGTTGTTTCCTGATATTTTACGCAACCTTTATCTGACGGACATATTTACTCAACTGTTGACTTTTGCAAATAAAAATACTGTAATGTCGAAGGAGGCCTAACTACATATTGTGGAGCGATTGAGTGGACAGACAAACGCAAGGAACATCCGCCAGATTCTGATTGATATCCTACTGCATTACAGTGAAATAGTGTAGGACATTGCCCTAAAATATAAAAGAAAAAATTGTAGCCCGATATCGAGTTTCTTTTCCTATTCATTCATTGTTGAAAACATACGAAACCAGAAAGATCTTGAAAGAGTATGGACGGCGGAAAAGATACTAGAATATGAATATTGAAAACTCACTTCTGGTTCAATATGAAGAGAGAGAGAGAGAGAGAGAGAGAGAGAGAGAGAGAGAGAGAGAGAGAGAGAGAGGAGTAACCGTTCCAGCAATTACCTTTTTGTCTATGATTATTATTTTGCATATTGTTAAAAACCAAAAATGTAAGATGTTAATCCAACTCATCGTCGGAAAGAGACCAGTTGAAACAAAATTGATTGATTTTATGGTGTTTAACGCCGTTTTCAACATTATTTCAGTTATATCGCGGCGGCCATTGCACCTATCCATGCTTTCACGGAGTTTCTTTTACTCCGCAAAATATTCTTTCCAAACCACTGGCTGCTTTCCCACATGACCATCGTCAAGACAATGGTCAGCGGTGAGAGAGGAATAAATCCTTTCGCAATGACTATCATCAATCCTCAAAAAGAAATTGACCGAGCCGGGAATCGAACCAGCGACCCTCTGTTCTCAAGTCCTGTACGCTACCGACTGAGCTACCGGGGCTCGGCAGTTGGTGCTAAAAACAATGCGTTCGAAATTACATGTAGACTGTAAAGAGATGATTTTTAAGGTAACACATAAAAAAAAGTAAAATGCCATTGAGTACTACAAAAGGATTATCCCCAATCAAATATGCAAGCTAAGGTGTGAACAAGCGCCACAAGGTATCAGTCAAAAGTAGCATCGCATGTACATAACTGTCATATATGGACCCTGCCAAAAAGACCTCAGAATAAGCATATCCACCATTTTCATCCATGTATTCTCTCTCTCTCTCTTCATTCGATACTAACTGCAAAAAGTGGGCAAAAGCCACCTTACACATACATGTATCTGCGCCGAAAAATAGTGGCCCAAGTAGAAATCCGTAGTTTTTGCATGTTTAGATTCATGCACGAGACAGGAACAATTCATGAACATTCCACCGAGCACGATATCTTTATGACAATTTGGGAGGAGTTGGTACGATTCATACATGCGGAACGCCTCTTTTTATTACAAACAAACGAAGTTTTATGGGGTTTTATATGAAGAAAATTTTAACAAATACTGGTCTCTGATTGGACGAAAAACTAGGTCGATCACTAAGTATGAATAGGTTTAAAAGCAATCAGTAGGTTAGAAGCATGCTGCGTTTAGTCCTCCTGTAAAATCTCCAGAAACGCATTGATAGGTACATTGGCAGCCGAGACATGTCTTAAATACTGTTCAGAATAGGTGGTTTACACCAAACATACAAACAGGCCCACTGTTTACATCAAACAAAAGATTTTAGACTGATTGATTTTCCGTTTATTTATCGTCAATACCGGTCGCCCATATGGGCGACGACTCCGAAAGCTGTTAGTTATGTTACGGGAAATAGTGCAATATACAGGACGAAACCAATCCTATGTCAAGCCTGGCTCCGTGTTTACATACCGGCTCCTTTGTTTGAACCAGGTCTATCTTTTTCAGAACGACCCGTCTTAACAATAGAATGAACGAGCGCAGGTCTATCTATGCACGTGCACAGGTTGTTCCGTAGATAGAAAACCTGCCCACGTGCGGGAAAGACCTGCTCCTGTGCCAGAAAGACCTGTCCACGTGCAACTGACGGACCTTGGGTCGTACAGACAGGGTCGTGAAGGACATTGGTACTCGCGCGATATTGATTTTCAGGATTTTGTTAAATAACAGGAAGAATCTTGCAAATATGCTTCTTTCTGGTAAGACAGATTTTAATCTTGATTTTTATTGGTGACTAACTCAGCAATTCTTTGATAATTTCTTTCAAAGCGATCATTGAAAAATTTATCCCCTCCTATTTACAGAATGTGCTGTTACATTAAGGGCAACATTTAAAACATTGTTGATAAAGTGCTTTTTCCTTAAGTTCTGTAGTTACATACATGTAATTTATTCATACCTAAACCCAACTTATTTTTTCGTATTTTTCTAGTTTTCATATAAGTTAAATAGCAAAAGTGAGAAAAAGTTAATGACGGACGCATGTTCTAAAACATATCTACAATATTATTGTATTTTGGTTCTAATGCACCCTATTTCCTATGAGACCGACTGTTGATTTGTCCGTATTTCTTATTGTGAGACAGCAAAACTAACATAGGAGCACTCTCCTTTAATGGCTGACTCGGCACAGCTAGCCTCAAGAAATCAAACTAAATGCAAATTGAGGGGCCCGATCATTCCCGTAGTCGAATGATCAGAATCCCTTTGAGATCAGCTGTCCTAAGCTCGATCCCAAGGTCCCGGGCTTGAGCCTCACTGGAAGTGCCGCCGTGATATGACTGAAATAATGTTGAAAGCGGCGTAAAACACCATCCAATCAATTAAGCAATCAATGAAAACTGACATACGGCCTACAGAACTGGGTGAATTAGTGCAAACGGACTGACAGTAGAATTAAAAACACGAGAGCATTAACGGCAAAAGCTGAAATTAATGAATATTTCAATCAATTCGAACCTATTCTGAGCAATGAACTCACTCGTGCAACATCAACAAAGCTACCCAAGTAAAAAAATCCAAAGGTTGATATCACGAGGTGTCATTTACAAGCCACGATTCATTAATGTTCAAGTGAGAAGGTAAAACTGATAAATAAATAATAAAAAATACCCAAAAGTTATAAAACCATAAAACATGTTATACCCTTCTTTTTTCATTAAACAGGTCCATACTTTTCGACATGATTGTTGAGTCATCTTCTTAATACTGATGGTGGCCGGTATGTAAGTCGGATATCGACCTCGTACATCGGTCTTTCCGTATAAGAACGACCAGGCACGAGCCTCACAAAACACCTCGAGCGCTTCGCGCTCTCGGTGTTTCGTGAAGCTCGTGCCCAGGTCGTTCTTATACGGAAAGACCTCGTACTCAGTCGATATCCTATACATATCATCGTCACACGGGAGTTCGGTTTAACATTTCATTCGAAAGACAACCAGTAATTTTAGATGGCCAGCCCTCAAGTTGCCCGGCATTTGATGTTTACGAGCCCTACGCTCTGCCACTTAACCTATTTGGGCTCATCTAGACTGTAGACATTAAATCGTCGCTGTTAGGTGCCCTTTCAGGTACAACTCTGCCTCATAATGGCTGCCGCAGTATTTATTTGAACGCATTCACTCCCGTAATGATGTACGGCGACTGCCGCGGTTGCAGGCTACACTACATATGTAAACGCTTAAGGACATAAGCCACATTTTTTTTCTTACAGCCAGATTTTTTCCCCCATTTTCTCTCAGATGATAGTAAAATGTATGTGGAAGAAAAAAAAAACAAGAAAAGAAAATCATATGTTGCGGGACAAAATACAGATATACATTTAAAGGAGATAACTCTTGTCAAAATTACAGAAAATAAACTTCATTTCAAACCCACAAAAATGGTTCTTAAAGTAACAAATACTGCTGAAAGAAATGATTTTTCTTAGAAAAGTGATGTTTTCCAATAGTAAAAAGGATTGTTTGAAAGATTTAAGGCACATCACAGTAGCAATAAAAAATGTTTAAAAGTATTTCAGCGGACAGATCTTATTTGCATTTTGCATAGAAATAAAACTTCCTAATATCTTGTAGAAAAAAAAAACAAGTATATCAAGAGGGGCTTTTTTTAGAGAAAGGTTAAATTTTTAAGAATTGTTGACACAATGAATTACACCCCCTTTATAATAAACGTCTTTTTGGTGTAATTATGGCATCCCCATCTTTCATAAATCTCCCATTTTACCTCTGCTTCTGTGATTTCCACACTTTAAAAAGACAACCGACGTAAATACGAATATAAATATACTATCTCACTGCTAAAGTAATCAAACGAAATATAATAGAGCTACAAAAAGGCAAGATGTGCAAACCATAAGTAGAAACCAGTCCGCATAGCTCAGGTGATAGAGCGTAGGACTTGAAAATATCAGGTCTTGGGTCACTAGAGAGTGTGGGTTCTTGTACTATTTCCCGTGGCAAATCTAACAGTCTTCGTTTGGTTTCGTCCTGTATGTTGCATTATTCGTATTTTAGACCGAATTGCGCTTGCACGTAAAGTGAGATAGGCATCAATTGCAGAATCAAATTTATTCTTGCTTTTTACCTTGGCTGTGGTTTGTCTCCATTTGATTTCTTATTACCATCTTTCTGTACGAAATTCGATTTTCTGGTCACTAAGTAAGGCCCGAATGTGCATGTGTACGCAAAAAATATCAACAGCAGCACTCCATAAGTCTGTTTATTTGTTTATTTGGTATTCTGCTCGCCATTTTCTATACAGATTAAGAAACTTTATTTTCCATCTCACCAAATTATTTCAAAAGCCTTTCATAGTTTTAACCAAGCACAATCCGCCTTTCAGGGCCTTTGGAATTTTTATTTTCGACATGCTTGATTTTTTTCTCGTAACTTTATGTTGAATCCAATCGTGACTAAGTCACTTTAACGCTTTCTCAAACGACAATTCTTTTTACCCTTCCAAACTGAAAGCATCTGCAGCCAGCAAATTTAAAATTTGTATAAATAAAACCATCGTGGGAAAAGAAGAAAATGTTGGTTACCAGCATTTTCTCCTTTTCTCACAATGTTTTCAAAAAGGCCTTTTCCTCAGGGTCGTGAAAACATGGGATTGTTTGGTAAAAAGTAAAGTCTGGCTATCAATGAATTGGCGGCAGATTCAATAATATTTCTGCCTGTACTTCTACTATTATCTAAGTCCAAGGGGGGAGAGAGAGAAAGAGAGAGAGAGAGAGAGAGTCAGAGATAGAGAGTCTGGAGGTTTGTGCATTTAAGCAGAAAATTGCCTTAACCCATTACCATACAGTCCACAGTTCTTGAGGTAGAAGCCGTTTGAAAACGTGGGAAAAGGAGAAAGTACTGGTAAGCATTTTCACCTTTTCTCAGAATGTTTTCTACTTTTCTTGAGACAAAGTCCATCATTCGAGGCACGTTTAATTTGATGTCTGTAAATGTTTTGAATTTAAATCAAACCACCCAGTTAACTCATCCTAAGGCGGAATCTGATCTTTAGAGGAAAAGCAGTACATTGATGCAGTACATGTACTTAAAAACGCTTAAAATCGTTTCAGATTGAATGCGTCAACCTTTCACGTTTTCGTTTGATTCCAATACTCTGATAACTGTACAAAGGATAGATAAAGCCGGGATTTATGCTGTAATGCCCCCGTTTGTATAAAAATGGGACAAAATGTTGATGTTCACGATATAGATCAACATCTTATACACGTAATTTGACGAAATGAAATATGAAAATCGGATTACTATGCAAGTGGCAGATAGGGAATTCTGCACAAAACCATCTGATTTTTACCATTTCTAGCTGTATCTCTGGTAGCCTAAGCATGTCATTATTCAATAGAATAAGATAGAGCCCATAGGTCATTAAAAGACCTTCCAGAATAAGCAGCCTGATTTTGAATCTATTGTATTCCGATGATGAGAGTTGGGTACATGATTTCTCGAGCTCCACATACTGGGTATTTCATAACTTTCAAATATGCTTAATATTATTAATGAGCTGCAACATTGAAAAGGGGCATTCGGACATTTGCGTAAAGTTTCGACTCGGATCAGCCTGCGCAGTCCGCGCAGGCTAATCCGAAACGATACTTTCCGTTTTTATGTAATTTTCTGTTTTGTGTAAGTCTACTGAAGCACAAAATCTAATGTAATCGTAAAGTGCCATCTCGGATTAGCCTGCGGGGACTGCGCAGGCTGATCCGAGATGACACTTTAGGCAAATGTCCGAATGCCCTTTTTCGCGTGTTGCAAGCCATTTATAAAGGTATTACAATAAAAGTTACACCATTTAATAAGTTTAATAATACCGTTTTATACATCCGCAATATGCTAGGTAACATTAAACAATACAGTACAATTAAACAATACAGGCGGCTAGCACGTGTAAAAAATACATCGATATTACCACAATGGAGAGACCTTACGTTCTTGCTCCAGGTCAACGTTACTGCTCCTGTCAGTTGAACGTACCCGCTCCAGGTAAAAACATGGCTGCGCCCTAGAATTTTGCTGGGTAAGCACCAAAACATACTTCTTTGACAATCAGATGAATACATATGCAGTAGACGGTTGTCGCACGGAAAGTCTGGGATGTCAGTGCATATTTCTGTGTTGTTCATTTGGTGGTTATTTGGTTGTTGAAGACGTTTAATCCGACAAACTTCCGTCAGCGACTATGATTTCTGAATAATCAACACGCGGAAGTCAGCAAAAAGCTTTGTTAAACATACAAACACGATATTCTGAAATTTGTGCTCTGGCAAGTGATTCATATATGCTTTATTCACCAATTCTATGCAAAAAAGAAAAATACACGATGTTCATTATAGAGCAACTTTCTGTCAATTTTTATAGGCAACGCTCCATGCTCCAAAACTGAATAAAACGATCCAGCTCCCGAGTTGAAACAGAGTACGATATTATAAGCGATTGTCTGCGAGTTTAATCAAACAATTTGTCTTTTTTGATCAATATGTACGAGGTATAACTGTCTGTCCGTCAGTCTTTCGGTCTTTCTGTCAGTCAGGTTTCTCGTCCTGATTATTGATGCTTTTGAAATGAAATGTTATTATATACATGAAGAGCTTGACGACAGACTGTATCATGCACAAGATCCATAACCATCATAACTATCATGCACTAGATCCGTAACTATTATAACTATCATCTTCGATATCGTCATCACAAGACTCCTCTTGGTTAACGTAAATTAATAATAATGATCATCAACAAACAACAAACCATATGCCTTGTCAGCTGCACACCTGAAAGCATCTAGTTATATCTAATACTAAGATATGTAAAGATCTTTTCACACCTTTGCAAAACAGTAGACCCTATTTAAATCTTAAAGTAGCTTACAAATGGCGAATGACGAATTTGTTTCAAATTAACAAGCCTTTTTGTGTGTGTGTGTGTGTGTGTGTGTGTGTGTGTGTGTGTGAAATACACTAACGTTATATAGATGCATAGTTTTTGATTTTTTGCATGAAAACAGATCCGGTAAATCCTTAAATCTCTTGGCACCAGAAAACGACATAGGTAAATAATGCATTCCCGGATCAACCGCTACCGAAGCTTGCGGTGCCTGATCATGACATTTCGCAATTTGCGTGTAGTGTTACTATGATAAGGGAAAAAGAACGAATTAATGTGATTATCTCGGCAGATTTTTTAAAAGTATTTTCATATTTTCATACTGAAAGAAATCATGTTGCAGACGACTTTTTTTCTTACACCCAAATGGTTAATACTTCGTACATTTAAAACACTCACTTACATTTGTATCATGTTTGTTTCATTTGCCGATAAAATTTGAATTTAAGGTATTACCATCCTAACGCTTCTAGTGCAACATGGAATAAAATTTCATATTAGTTGATAAATAAGGATTTATACTGATATTATAACATTTTTGCACATTTCTAACCGACAAGAAATTCCTTTGATGTCTATCTTGAAATTATTTGTTGATACTTTTGTTAGTTTCCTGAAAAGGGAGGTAATTATTATCTCCCTTTGTAAATAGAATATAGTGGTTTTAGATTTATAAATGATAATTCTAAGAAGGAAAAAAAGGAAAAAAGTGGCCCGGTTAAAGTAGTACAACAATACTCATTTTTAATTATAGCTAATTTTGTAGGATGATATTATAGTGGAAACAGCTGTTTTCCATTAGGATGGTACTACCTTAATATTTGAATGAAATATGTATTCAGCCTTGACCACTTTCATAAGAAAAAAAAACCTCACAAACTATTTATATAAAATTGTTACAAACAACTTAGGATCGTTACTTTCTGAAACAAATTGAGAAGACAAAGGCCTATCAGACAAATCCGCCCGCCCTATCTCTCCCTCTCTCTCTTCCATCCGCTCTCTCTCTCTCTCTCTCTCTCTCTCTCTCTCTCTCTCTCTCTCCATTTTTTTGACGAGTGTCTGATTCTGCCAGCTTAATAAAATTGGGGAGAGAAACAGAGAACCCGAGATCGCCTTAATACATGCTCAATAAGATCAGGCCTATTAATAAAAAAAAAAAGGAAAGGTTCAATGTGCTGTAGTATTGTACTGCCATTCAAGTATTTATTAAACTACACATTTGAACCGATCTACCGATCTATATCGACAGGTATCAAGTTGCAGAAATCAGTTTAAAATGTGACTAAACTGAAAGATACTTATCTCATTGATAGAATACAATGTGAGAAAAGAAAAATAAAGCCCAAATGTTTTGCTTAGTATTCTACATCAATTTATTTAAATTAGGAAACATTGGTAAAGGGTTAAAACATACAGGTTTTACAGTAGGCTGTGTAAAATATGTTCACTAACCACAACACCAAATAAGGATGACAATGTAATCTTAGAGATGTGACTAGGCCACAGTGTTGAACACTGCACCTGTTCTTTTGGGGTGTATTGCATTTCTGTAGAATTCACTATTTAGCCTGAAACTAATGCCTAAACCAATGTCTGTAGATGTTCAGCTGATTTGGAATATATAGTTGGTCATTCATAATGATAATTATTGCTATTATCAACGATGGCGAACCTATGACTGTGACCACGATAATTAAAATAGAATCTTGACCAAAATGACAAAATTGTTTACTGTAACACGAAGACTTACGCTTATCGTGTTTCAACTCAGGAGCTGGATCGTAGTATTGAATTTGGGAGCATGTTACGTTGTAATGCAAAAATGGCAAAATATCGCTTTATAATTGCAATTTATTTTTTTTTCGGTTTATAGTTGTGAGGAATAATCATTATATAGGTCACCTGACACGGCACACATTTCAGAATATCGAGTGTATATGTTTTACAAAGGTTTCTGGAGACTCCAAGTATTGATTTTCCAGAAATCGTAGTCACCGACGTAAGTTTGTCGGATTAAACGTCTTCAACAAACGATTAACCACCAAAAGAACTACAGATTAACGTGCACTGACACCCCAGACATTCCGTGCGATAACCTTCAACTGCATATCTATTCATTAACATGTAAAAAAAAATATGATTTTGTACTTACCTTGCAAAATCTTATGGGCGCAGCCATGTTTTTACCTGGAGCGGGTACATTCAATTGACAGGAGCAGTAACGTTGACCTGGGGCAAGAACGTAAGGTCTCTCCAGTGTGATTACATCAAATTTTCAAAATGACTTCCATTTTTACGTCGCAGGGCATTCGGTCTCTGCATGAAATTCGCTTTCATCGATCTGCACGTTAGGGTTGTTATCAGTCCTAATGAGGTTATCTGTTGTCCGAGGCTGGAATTTAAGCACATTATCTCATAGCATCACACAAAAAGTCCAATGGGGTTATATCCGGTTAGTGAGAGGATCATGGTCACTCTGTTTTCAAGATCTCTATTGAATCAAACTTGCTTTCCAACAATTTCAATACGCTGTAGACTCTGTATGGTGTTGTACAATCTTTCTGAAACCGCATTTCCTCTAGTACTATATACCCTACCAGGAAGTGCTGGTATTGACTTTTGCTTTAAGGAAAGACCTGAAAATACCATTACCTGTAATTGTTGCAGCATCTTCATTAACGTTTTCAAGAAGAAACGCCACTCACACACAAAGCATCCCATGCAACGTGCATAAAATCCAGCCTCATACAACACGTGAACTTAGGGGAATCGATAGTTTCAGAGATGAGAGTGGTCACAATCTAGACAAACGAATTGATGAAAGCGAATTTCATGAACAGATAAATGCCAGGGAGTGCGATGTAAAAATGGACGTCATTTTGAACATTTGATGTAAATGGGTGTATGTTATGAAAGGCGCTCGCCGCCTGTATTGTAGAATGTTACCTTTATACATACTGGGCATGTCATAAAACTGTATTCTTCAACTTATTAAATGGTATAAAATATATTGTTAGTCCTGTCAAATTGTGGAAAGACCCATTTTTAGTCGAAAATTTTCTTGAACGTAATCGAAAAACTCACAGCACTTACTTAACAGCTGTATACCATTTATTTGTTTGAAATGTTCCTTTAAAATTTTGGTTTTAAATTGAAGTTAGTCTACTTAATACAAAGAGAAGAATCGATTTACATACAAAGTATGGTCAGTCAATTACAGAGGTATACATGTAATTAGATTTTCCTGCCAATGAAAATTTCTTGTTTAAATACCAATAAATACTTGAAAATACATCTTTGTTCTGCAATCCTTGAGACACCGGAAGGTTGCATTCAGTTGAATGACCAGTGCATTTTGGTGTTGAAATAACGGGCTGCTAATATGCATTCGGAAGATGACCTCACCATACCTATTTGATTACCTTATTTTACCTCGAGGACCAAGACTTCCACTCATTCTTACTCCCATGTAGACAACTCGCCTGAATACAACGTACAGGTGAGTTCATGTCCCTGACTTCTTGCCCATGTAAAGTTTCCATATATGCAGGGCGACTGCAACACAGCTCGTCTTTAGCAGACTGCCTCCTCGACTTTTATTTGTCTACGTACTGCACAACATTTATCAGTGGATATCTTAAAGCATCTTCAATAGTTGTGTTGAGTGTTGCCTTGGAAAAGCTTCACTGAACTGGATCTGGCATACGGCTGTCTTTAGTACTTAAAATTACTGTTTGATAACATAGTTACAAAATTGTTCCACCATGGTCAACGCTTTTCTTGTCTTGGGTAACATAACGCATAACGTCAGGTTTTATTCAGATGTTACTGTGTACCTATTACATTACGTATTTCCAACTTAAGAGTATAATTAGCCTATTATACGTATAGGACCCGTCCGCTGCATGGATCTATTGATCACAATGACACATCCTATAGTGCACTGCTAAGAGAAAACGTAAAATAATATGAAAAAGGCAAAGCCTCAATACGAGCAACGTGAATGATTTGTTGAACAAATAGATCTACATAGTAATTCAAATGACGCGCTAGATTATAAAATCATAGGGTTTTGAGTTCAAGTCCAGGCTTTGCAAAAACTAATTTTGAGCGTTATTAAAAGTAGAATGCATTCTTCTTTGGTAGATGCATTCATGGGAAAGAGGGCGAACGGCCCCGGATTCTCTTAGCAAAATACAGTTCCCCGACAATTTTGTTAATGTAGGTTCAGAGTCAAGTAACTTCGAAAGATTATTGGTTCTCATACTTTTAAAGAATATTTTAGGGAGAAATTTCTTCATTGCATGTACATCTGGATCTAGATCTATAAAAAAAAAAAAAACAAGGAAGAAATTCACGGTCACATTTTCATATTGCATGTTAAAAGGAGAATGGAAAAAAAAAAAAACATTCACTTTTTATAGCTCTATGTCATTCCATGGAACACTGCTGTCTTTCTGCAATAGCCCCAGTGGCTTTGATAGCCAGAGAATCATACGTGACCGAGACATTTTGAAGGGTTTAGCTGACCAGTGATTTAGGTCGACTGTATTGTATCCTCCGCTAACCGGGCGCTACTGCAGCGACATCTGATCATTCTCGGGCCTGATTCACAACTTGATCTCTCCATCTTTAGATATTTATGATGTTTTGTCATAGTGCGTCCTGTTTTTTTCGATTATGATTTTTACGGGGAATCAGCCAGTAGGTTGGGAAGATCCGTATTTGTAACCGTCCACGTATTAAATAATGTTGAAATAATGTTGAAGTCAAAGTCAGACATCATACAAACAACCGATTCTGCATGGATTGTAAGCACTTGGCTTGTTTTATTTGAATTTATCGATAAAATACAAATATAAATGTCTTAATCCCTTATCAACGAAAAAATTGATTATGTTTTCAAAGATAGGAGACAGAATTGAAGAAAACTCCCAGACACTTTTGTTTAAATTCAAATAGATGTATATGAACATGTGTCATGCTGCGGAAAATTTCATTTGGTATCCGCATGATTAGACAGTGCCATGTATTATATGGGTTGAAACAGATGACTTGTAGATCTATTGACGAAGACCCTCTTTTCTTTCCTATACGTCCATCGTTGAAACAGTGATCAGTGCAGAGAAAGGAATGAATTCTGTCTCTATGACTGGATCTATCACCAATCCTAGGAATGAAATTTGCTGAGTTATCGGATAGATATCTAGCTTATGGATAAAAAAAAAAAAAGCTTTTAGATCTATCAACAAGCTTGTATAACATTTGAATAAAATTTGAGACATGTTCTGGCAAAAGGGGGTTTAATGCATCTCCGTGATACATCATAGCAAGCAAGACATCACATAGTTATAGATCCATAAAATCTATTTTGTATGAAAACCGACTTAACCACGAGGCATGCATGCTGGTCCTTTGACATGCAGAAAATTGGTCAACAGCAAAGACTTTTGACCCAGGTCAGCTGCGCGGACTACATACCTGTTGAACTGGGTAGATAGTTTTTGCAGATGCATTAAGCCCCCTTTTCACAGACCATTGCTCATTTATTATGGGGAAAAATCTTTAAAAACTTAAATCCGGCTTTCTCTATTACTGATATTTTGAAACAGTAAAAAAAAAATAGTAAAAAAAAATTTTGTCAGGATTTCTTCGACACAATATTTTCCGCGAAAAAAACGGCGCGTGCATGACGTAAAAATAGTATAATTAATGACGTCATCATTTTCTAGCATAGATCATTTTGTATAATTATTTATACGGGCGAAAGACCGCGCCGAAGGCGCGGTCCGAAGACCGCCTATAGGTTACACGTATGACGTCATTCTCAACCCTGAAGGACTTTTTTTCCGCCATTTTGAATTTCTCCGTGTGTAAAAAAAAGTTGGACTGTATCCGTACTTCAACTTCCTTGACAACCAGCAGGTTGGTTTATTGCAAGAAGAATTCAACACAGGCAGACTAAATCCACAAGATTGAAATTAAATACTTTTTGTTAAAATTTCTTAGAATGAAGATGCAGATCGACAGCTTTTCTCACTTGTTCGCGTATCATGACAAAAATACCGGAAAAATTATCAACATTGTAAATTTCAATGACGTATGAACTACGCAGTTCGACATTCTTGCTTTGACGTCATTTTTCTGATGTTCGGCCTTGATCCCGTTCGTCCTTTTGCAGTTCGCTCTATATCGTGTTCGTTTTGATTTCTTCAACACCCTCACCAATTGGTGTATTGTATTATTTTCACACTTCGTTCACAAGGCTCGTGAAAAGGTTACTTCTCTAGTGGTTATTTAATTAAAAAAAGTATTGTAAGTATTGTTGATTTTCAGAAAGCTGACATGATGATGAGGGATAGATAGTTGGGAAATACATACATGTAGAGGGTTGGAAAAAAGATATTTCTGGGATTTTGGATGACAGAAAGAGAAGGGGTGCTTGATGCATTGATTTCTGTTGACCCAAGTCGTGGTACGGTTTCCGTCGTCCGTCCACCTGTCCGTCTGTCAGTCCGTCTGTTAGTCTTTTCTTGTTTACGCGATGTAGTCTGCATTTGTAGTCAGATTTTCGTGAAACTTGAACAGTTTGTTTATTTTAACAATAGCTTGAACCCTAATGATTTTGAAAAAAAAAAAAAAAAAAATCCAACAAACAGTATAGGAAGAGTAGCCATTTCAAGTTAAAAAATTTCTATTTCTTGTTTGCATGATAAAGTTTGCATTTGTCATCAGATTTTTGTGAAACTAGCGCAGTTTTTTTTTTTAAATCTCATCAACAGCTTGAACCCTAATGATTCTAAAAAAAAAAAAAAAAAATCCAACAACAGTATGGGAAAAGTAACCATTTAAAGTTGAAAATTTCTATTTCTTGTTGACGCGATGAAGTCTGCATTTGCGGTCAGATTCTCATGAAACCTGCACAGTTGCTTTCTGTCATCAACAGCTTGAACCCTATTAGATCTAATTTGGAAAAAAATCTAACCATCAGTATGGAAAAAGTAGCCATTTAAAGTTGAAAGTTTCCATTTCTTGTTTATGCAATGAAGTCTACAATTTGATCCAATTCTCTTGAAACTTGCAAAGATTATTTGGTTCATCAAGGGATTGAACTCTGTTAAAAGTGAAGAAAATCTAGTAATCCATTCAGGAAAAGCAGCCACTTGTTCAGTTTGTATTGTTTACTCAGCAAAGTCCACATTATTAGTCACATCTCTTTGAAAGAATTGTTTTATACAAGGCATACTGAAACCCTATCGTCGTGCGTCGTGCGTCAGTGCGTCGTGTGTCGTCAACAATTCTTTAAACATCAACTCCTCCTAAACCGCTGGGCCAATTTGGACCAAACTTGGCTGGAATGTTCCTTGGGAGGTCCTCTTTAAAAACTAATCACAGAATTTGGTTCCATAAAAAACTCTGGTTGCCATGGCAACCAAATGGAATTTTCTAAGAAATTCTTTAAAAATCTTCTCCTCTGAAACCGCTAGTCAGATTTTAAAATAATTTCACAGAGATGTTCCTTGGGTGACCCTTTTCAAAAAGTGTTCGCGAAATTTTGATCCGTCAAGAAACATGAATCTGGTGAATGGGGGCTACTTGCACTATACAGAAATGAAGAAATTCTTAAAAAATTATTCTTCTCTGAAACCGCTGGTCAGATTTTGAAATAATTTCACAGAGATGTTCCTTGGGTGACCCTTTTCAAAAATTGTTCGCGAAATTTTGATCCGTCAAGAAACATGGCTCTAGTGAATGGGGGCTACTTGCACTATACAGAAATGAAGAAATTCTTAAAAATTCTTCTTCTCTGAAACCGCTGGTCAGATTTTGAAATGATTTCACAGAGATGTTTCTTGGCTGACCCTTTTCAAAATTTGTTCGCGAAATTTTGATCCGTCAAGAAACATGACTCTGGTGACTGGGGGCTACTTGCACTATACAGAAATGAAGAGGAATTTCTTTAAAATTCTTCTTCTTTGAAACCGCTACTCACATTTTGAAATAATTTCACAGAGATGTTCCTTTGGTGACCCTTTTCAGTAACTGTTCGCGAAATTTTGATCTGTCAAGAAACATGGCTCTGGTGACTTGGGGCTACTTGCACTATACAGAAATGAAGAAATTCTTAAAAATTCTTCTTCTCTGAAACCGCTGGTCAGATTTTGAAAGAATTTCACAGCAATGTTCCTTTGGTGACTCTTTTCATAAATTGTTCGCAAAATGCTGATTCGTCAAGAAACATGGCTCTGACGGGGGGAGGGAGGGAAGGGGCTACTTGCACTATATGGACATGAAGAAATTTTTAAAAATTCTTCTTCTCTGAAACGGCTGGTCAGATTTTGAAATAATTTCACAGAAATGTTTCTTGGGTGACCCTTTTTGCAAATTGTTCGAGAAATTTTGATCCATCAAGAAACATGGCTCTGATGGCTGTGGGCTATTTACACCATACAGACATGAAGAAATTCTTAAAAATTCTTCTCTGAAACCGCTGGTCAGATTTTGAAATAATTTCACAGCAATGTTCCTTGGGTGACTCTTTTCAAAAATTGTTCACAAAATTGTGATCTGTCAAGAAACATGGCTCTGATGGTGGGCGCTATTTGCAATACAAGGACACGAAGAGGAATTTCTTAATTCTTCTTCTCTGGAACAGCTGGTCAGATTTTGAAATAATTTCACAGAAATGTTCCTAGGGTGACCCTTTTCAAAAATTGTTAGGGAAATTTTTATCCATCGAAAAACAACAGCCAATTGTTGGCACCTGCATGTGGTGCTCTTGTTCGACTTATGTTTTTAGTCACTATCGAGCATGTGCTATTCTTCAAGAAATTGTCCTTGGGTGATCTATCCAAAAATTTATTCGCAGAATTCTGGTTCACCAAAATCATTGCTGTGATGATTGTAGGGGTGGTGACAGATTTTGAAATGACTTTTACAGGTGACCTTTTCAAAATTGCTTGGCAAAATAATGACTTTGTTTCCAAAGTTTCAATACCTCAAAAAAAATTGGCTATGGTCCTCTCAAAAATTCAGGTGAGCGATCCAGGGCCATCTTGGCCCTCTTGTTTAAAAGATTTCATTACCATCGTGACAAATTGACTAAGTTTTATAAGGAGATCTTTTAAGAATTATTTATAGGCATTTACTTGTCGCCAGTACGTTCGCCAGTGCTTCATTTTTAGTGCCATTTTTTTCTTAATTATCGCATTTGGCGCCACTGGCGATCGACAGCGGGAGCCCTCTGTGGCGCCAAATGCGATAATAAAAAATCTAAGACTCAAGTAAGTGCGGAGACGTTACTCCGTGTGTCATTTTGACAGGGTTACATGTGCTTTTGCAGACTTTATGGATAACGATCAGACTTCGCAGAAGGTGCAATCTGATCTTAAAAAAAAAAAAAACCTTGATAATCACAATATTCTTTTTAGCTCACCTGAGCACAACGTGCTCAAGGTGAGCTATTGTGATCGCCCTATGTCCGGCGTCCGTCGTCCGTCAACAATTTCTTTAAACATCTTCTTCTCCTAAATCACTGGGCCAATCTTGATGAAACTTGGCATGGATGTTCCTTGGGTGAAGCTCTACCAAAGTTGTTCAAAGAATTGAATTCACCCTTAACTCTGGTTGCCATGGCAACTAAAAGGAAAAAAATGCAAAATCTTTGAAAATCTTCCCCTCTGAAACTAGAAACCGTAGAGCTTTGATATTTGGTATGTAGCATCTCCTAGTGGACCTCTATCAAGTTTGTTCATATGATGCCCCTGGGGGTCAAAACTGGCCCCGCCCCGGGGGTCACAAGTTCGAACATAGGAGCAAAGAAGGAAACTTTAAAATTCTTCTTCTCTGAAACTGGAAGGCATAGAGCTTTGATATATGGTATGTAGCATCTCCTAGTGGACGTCTACCAAGTTTGTTCAAATAAACCCGCTAGGGTCAAAACTGTCCCATCCCTGGGGGTCACAAGTTCGAACATAGGAGCAAAGAAGGAAACTTTAAAATTCTTCTTCTCTGAAACTGGAAGGCGTAGAGCTTTGATATTTGGTAAGTAGTATCTCCTTATGGACCTCTACCAAGTTTGTTCATATGATGCCCCTGGGGTCAAAACTCGCCCCACCCCGGGGGTCACAAGTTCGAACATAGGAGCAAAGAAGGAAACTTTAAAATTCTTCTTCTCTGAAACTGGAAGGCGTAGAGCTCTGATATTTGGTATGTAGTATCTCCTCATGGACCTTTACCAAGTTTGTTCATATGATGCCCCTGAGGTCAAAACTAGCCCCGCCCTGGGGGTCACAATTTCAAACATAGGAACAAAGAAGGAAAACTTTAAAATTCTTCTTCTCTGAAACTGGAAGGCGTAGAGCTTTGATATTTGGTATGTAGCATGTCCTAGTGGACATCTACCAAGTTTGTTCAAATAAACCCGCTGGGGTCAAAACTGGCCCCGCCCTGGGGGTCCAAGTTCGAACATAGGAGCAAAGAAGGAAACTTTAAAATTCTTCTTGTCTGAAAATGGAAGGCGTAGAGCTTTGATATTTGGTATGTAGTATCTCCTAGTGGACATCCACCAAGTTTGTTCAAATAAACCCGCTGGGGTCAAAACTGGCCCCGCCCTAGGGTCACAAGTTCGAACATAGGAGCAAAGAAGGAAAACTTTAAAATTCTTCTACTCTGAAACTGGAAGGCGTAGAGCTTTGATATTTGGTACGTAGTATCTCCTTATGGACCTCTACGAAGTTTGTTCATACGATGCCCCTGGGGTCAAAACTAGCCCCTCCCCAGGGGTCACAATTTGGAACATAGGAATAAAGAAGGAAAATTTTAAAATTCTTCTTCTCTGAAACTGGATGGCATAGAGCTTTGATATATGGTATGTAGCATCTCCTAGTGGACATCTACCAAGTTTGTTAAAAAAAACCCGCTGGGGTCAAAACTGGCCCCGCCCTGGGGTCACAAGTTCGAACATAGGAACAAAGAAGGAAAACTTTAAAATTCTTCTTCTCTGAAACTGGAAGGCGTAGAGCTTTGATATTTGGTACGTAGTATCTCCTTATGGACCTCTACCAAGTTTGTTCATATGATGCCCCTGGGGTCAAAACTAGCCCCACCCCAGGGGTCACAAGTTGGAACATAGGAACAAAGACGGAAAACTTTAAAATTCTTCTTCTCTGAAACTGGATGGCATAGAGCTTTGATATTTGGTATGTAGCATCTCCTAGTGGACATCTACCAAGTTTGTTCAAATAAACCCGCTGGGGTCAAAACTGGCCCCGCCCTGGGGTCACAAGTTCGAACATAGGAGCAAAGAAGGAAACTTTAAAATTCTTCTTCTCTG
Source organism: Hippopus hippopus (assembly GCA_946811185.2). Lineage (NCBI taxonomy): Eukaryota > Metazoa > Mollusca > Bivalvia > Cardiida > Cardiidae > Hippopus > Hippopus hippopus. Next base: position 63,090,940 of record OX328099.1, on the reverse strand, counting down.
AAACTGGAAGGCGTAGAGCTTTGATATTTGGTACGTAGTATCTCCTTATGGACCTCTACCAAGTTTGATCATATGATGCCCCTGGAGTCAAAGCTAGCCCCACCCCAGGGGTCACAATTTGGAACATAGGAACAAAGACGGAAAACTTTAAAATTCTTCTTCACTGAAACTGGAAGGCGTAGTAGTATCTCCTCATGGACTTTTACCAAGTTTGTTCATATGATGCCCCTGGGGTTAAAACTAGCCCCACCCCGGAGGTCACAAGTTCAAACATAGGAACAAAGACGGAAAACTTTAAAATTCTTCTTCTCTGAAACTGGAAGGTGTAGAGCTTTGATATTTGGCATGTAGTATCTCCTAGTAGACTTCTACCAAGTTTGTTCAAATAAACCCGCTGGGGTGAAAACTGGCCCTGCTCTGGGGGTCACAATTTCGAACATAGGAACAAAGAAGGAAAACTTTAAAATTCTTCTTCTTTAAAACTGGAAGGCGTAGAGCTTTGATATTTGGTACGTATTATCTCCTAGTGGACCTGTACTAAGTTTGTTAGCCCACCGGAGCACAACATGTTCAATGAGTTTCGAAAATAGGTCACCTGTGGTCATAAACTAGGTCACTAGATCAAATTAAAGAAATACCTTGTGGGCACTCTAGAGGCCACATTTCTTGCTCATTTGACCTGAAATGTGGTCAGAATGTTTTTTTTTATGAAATCTGTAATGACTTTGAATTTGGATCACTTTGGGTCTTAATCAAGGTCACTAGGTCAAATTAAAGAAATACCTTGTGGCCACTCTAGAGGCCATATTTTTCAACTCAGTTGACTTAAAAATTGGTCAGAATGTTTGTCTCGATGAAATCTGTGATGACTTTGAATTTGGGTCACCTGGGATCATAAACTAGGTCACTAGGTCATGTTAAGGAAATATATTGTTGGCACTCTAGAGGCCACATTCGTTGCTCAATTGACTTTAAAGTTATTCAGAATGTTTGTCCTGATAAAATTTCACATGAGTCTGAACTTAGGTCACCTTGGGTCATAAACTAGGTCACAAGGTCAAATTAAAGAAATACTGTGTGGGCACTCTAGAGGCCACATTGCTCAATTGGTTTGAACACTGGTTGAAATGTTTGTCTTGATGAAATCTAGGATGAGTTTAGACTTGGGTCACCTGGAGTCATAATATAGGTCACAAGGTCAAATTAAAGAAATACCTTGCGGGCACTCTGGAGGCCACATTTCATGTTCAATTGACATGAAAATTGGTCAGAATGTTTGTCTTGATGAAATATCAAATGAGATTGAAATTGAGTTATAAACTAGGTCAGTAGGTCAAATTAAAGAAATTTATTTGGGCACTCTAGAGGCCACATCTATTGCTCAATTGTTCAGAATGTTTGTCTTGATAGACTTTATGATGAGTTCTAAATTGGGTCAAGTGGGTTCATAAACTAGGTCACTTGGTTAAATTAAAGAAAAATCTTGTGAGCACTCTGGAGGCCACATTTATTGCTCCACTGAATTGAAAATTGCTGAGAATGTTTGCCCCGATAAAATCTAGGATGAGTTCAAAATTGGGTTAACAGTCATAAACTGGGTCACTAGGTCAACTTACAGAAATTCCGTATGGACTCTAGAGGCAAAAAATCTTGCTTAATTGACCTGAAAATTGGTCAGCATGTTTGTCTTGATAAAATCTTGGACGAGATTAAAATTGGGTCACATGGGGTCATAAACTAGGTCACTAGGTCAACTTATGGAAATTCCTTGAGGGCGCTTTAGAGACCACATTTTAAGCTCAATTGACCTGACAATTGGTCAGAGTTTCAATCATGACCCTGGTGTGAAATTTTGCCTATTGACTCAGGTGAGCGATCCAGGGCCATCAGGCCCTCTTGTTTTATTGACTTAAAAAAAATTGATTTAACTTTTTTAACTGTTGAAGGATTCGGTTGTTCATCTAGCACCGTGTCATAAGTTATTGACATTAATGCGATATTCTCAAAAGAACATGCCGAGCCCCGGTAGCTCAGTCGGTAGCGTGCAGGTCTTGAGAACACGGGGTCCAGGGCTCGATCCCTGGCTACGACCCCTGGCTCGGCCAATTTCCTTCCGAGGATTGATGATAATCACTGCGACAGGATTCATTCCTCTCCCACCGCTGACCATTGTTTCGACGATGATTATGTGGGAAAGCAGCCAGTGGCTTGGAAAGAAAATTGTGCGGAGTACTGGTAAAAGAGACTCCAGGAAAGCATGGATAGGTGCACTGGCCGCCGCGATATAACTGAAATAATGTTGAAAACCGCGTTAAACACAATACAATCAATCAATCAATCAAAAGAACATGAGATCTGCCATAATTTTTGCTAGAAATACCACCGTAATTATTGAGAAAATGCTGGCAATAGAGTTAAACGTTTAACTTTTAAACTGTTGGAAAAGTTTTGCTACCCCTCTCATTTCTTACCATGTTTATTTCTGAATTAACAGCTAAATCTGCTATCTGAAACTTTAATGAAACTGAACCAACAAAGCGATTGATGCCTCTGAGGCCAGTGTAGATCACGACTGTGCAAAACGTGCAGTCTAATCTTTGGTCCATACTGTCTCCTTTGCGGCATTTTGGACAAGAGCAGCATTGCCATTACTTGGGTCTTATTTCTTTTTTAGAAAATTTTCATTGGGTTTACTCAGCGCTCTAAGGGTGAAGTTTGAGCAGCTGAAGGAAACGGAACTTGACTCCTTAAAGCTCAAACTCGAGAAAAAAAGTACTTGTTTGCGATTCAATTCGGTTTTATTTTATTAGAAATGTTTAAGACCCTAGAAAATCAGGAGCGACAACTTTTTGAAGGTCTTATTTCGGGATTTTGCCCCTTAAGTTTAAACACGTATGCTGCTAAACGCACATCAATGACCATTTGCAGGCAATGTAGATCAAGATAAAACTGCCCAGAACGTGCAGTGTGATCTTGGATCTTCACGATCCGATAAGGAGATCTCAACCCCAAAATACATTTAAAAGAGAAAAATCGTGTTTGTTTTTATCTGTTTGAAACTTTAATTTCACTTATTTAGCAGGTTAAGGATTATCACACGACAGGACTTTCAGTGGGGTATATAGATATCACAGAAACTGGGTCATGACTGTCCGTTAAAGAATTGACGTCAAGGGTTTAAGAGCATATGATGAGACGCAAAATTCAACACAGGCTAAAGCACATGCTTAATTTGTAGTTGCATACATTCATCAGCGAAAGTGATTTACCGAATATTAAAAATCATTGAACATTTAAGGATTACGAACCCTAACTCATCGGTAAATATCATGTAACATCAACGTTTTCGTAAAGGCTATTCGGCCAATCTCGGCAACTTCCGTCTTTTAATATGAGAGTTAGGGGCCGTAGACTCACGAAATCATCGGTAAATATCTTTTAACATCAACGCTTTCGTAAAGGCTATTCGGCAAATCTCGTAACCAGCTTCCGTCTTTTGATATGAGAGTTATGGGCCGTAGACCTCAAAATCATATAATGTACCGTTAATTATGCAGTGACAATTTAAGAAACACCTGTTCCTTCCTATTAAATTGGTATTGATTAACTACAAATATAGCAAACGAAGGCAAAACACCACTCTTCACCCTTTACAACCAGCATTTTGTCCTTTTCCAGCAATGGTTTCTACCCTTTTAGAGGCAAATCCCACCGAATGAGGCGTACCTTACTTGTCCTCTGCAGATTTCTATTTGGATTAGTGTGAAATTTTGTCATATGGTAAAAAATTAACACCTTCAGCGCTATAGGCGAAAAGACGGACTTTTGCGGAAGGCATAGATCAAGATCAGACTGCACAGAACGTGCAGTCTGATCTTTGATCTATACCGTCCGTTTGTTTGGTTAAGCCAGGAAGATAAAATACTTGGATTATATTATGAGCCGTCGAAAGAGGTCGAGTTTATATATTCGGTGCTGAAGAGTTAGGTAAAACATCGTGCACCTGCCACACTATATGGTACATCACAGCTGTTTCTATAATTGGCTTGCAACACGCGAAAAGGGGCATTCGGACATTTGCGTAAAGTGTCGTCTCGGATCAGCCTGCAACATAAGATTTTGTCCTACAGTAGAAGGCGTGAAACAGAAAATCATACACGATCGGAAAGTGTCGTCTCGGATCAGCCTGTGCGGACTGCAGACTTTACGTCAATTTTAGATTTTGTCCTACAGTAGAATGGCGTGAAACAGAAAATCAAACACGATCGGACTGCACAGGCTGATTCGGAACGATACCTACGTAAATGTCCGAATGCCCTTTTTCACATGATGCAGGCCAATTATATACACAGACTTGTACAAATGCATGTCTACACATTTAAATACTTTTACAAGATCGACCTTTCAGGAATGAAGCCTGCTGATCCTTAGTTTATTTTTTTCTCGATTGGCTTTTAGCCCTACGTGCGGAGCAAAACGCATTTTGCCTTTTGGCGAGATGCCTGTGGGTAGACGTTTTCTCTCGTCAAAGTAGGAGATTTGTCCATACCCTAAATTTGCCACATTTTGTTAATAGTTGGGCACGACGAGATATACGAAAGATGTTACCAAAAAACGAACACAAAACTAATTGTAAAGATTATAGTGCCAATTAATTTTCAAATTTCAAGCCAGTTTATTTGAGTGGAGTTGAAAATCGACTTATACGAAGATGAATTAAGGAGCGGACAGTATAGATAAAGTTCAGACTGTACAGGATCTGCAGGGATGTTTGTCTTAACTGTCCGCAGCGAGCCATAGTCGCCAATAGTAATGTAGGGGTGAATAGATGATCTGAACAATGAGAAGAGGTGAACATTGGTCCAGCAGTTGGTTTGGACCATTAGATTGTTATTTGCCACATTACCTGACTGTTCGAGTTAAATTTTTAATCCATTTACCCCACCGGAGTGAAAATTCGGTAGTAAATATGAAAAAAGAAATGTAATATTCTCCAAGCCTTTTTAAAACACTTATTTTGTAAACAGTAGACTTTTATTATTATTATAATAGAAAATATTAGCAGTTGTGCAGTCTGTCTGATTAATCTTAATCTCTATCCTCTGCCAAATTTGTGCCTTGCATAACTTTTTAACAAAAGAATAACGGTGAAATAGTTGCAATACAACAATTTTGAATTTGAACTGTTTAAAACTACATGTACAGGAGAGCATATAAACAAACAGAAATGTTTTCTGAACATTTAACACCATGAAAGAGACTCAGTGAGCGGAGTACTCCGTTTGTAATTTTGACAGCGTTAGATATGAATATATAACGATGTGTACAAAAGGATTCCGAGGTACAGCGTGTATATAGGCCTTTCCGGAAACTAGGTAGCCTCCCCTTGAGTACTCTCCGATTACGCATGCGCACAAGCGCAACATCTACTTCCGAGGACTACACAAGCACGGAAGTAATATATGGAAGTAGAGACTAAGAATGAACTTACCTCTATAACTTGTGTTAAATTCCAAATCTATCCACAAATGAACAACAAAACGGTGAATTGAGATCAGTTTAGAAGAGTCTGTTTAATCTTTTACCGAACAATCCTCGAGTTTTAACGACCCCGAGGAAGAGGCTTTCGGAATTATAAGGGTTAAAAAAAATGCCGATGAACAAACTGTTCTCCCTTTCCCAAAATGTTCTACCTTTTCAAAGAAAAAAAATCCATAATTCGAGTAACATTACCTCATTGTTGGTAAATGCATTCGGTTTACACTAGCTTAAAATTTTGTCGTTTGGTAAAGGGTTAATAAGACACGTGCGCGTTAATTTGTACATCACAGCTCTTCGATCGCCGACCCGGCAGTGCGATACCGAGATCAAAGGAACACACCGAATTAACCCTTCACACATTTAAATGAAGAATAATTTTTACATATGTCTTTTTAACTCAAAAAGATGATGGAATGAATACAAGTATTTTGTAAAGGGAGACTGGAAGATTTAAAATTTGAACTAAAGCTACATTTGTTATGTTCATGATCTAGACTAATAGTTATGATATTTGTCTGAAGGAACATGATAATTTTTTGAGATCAGGATTTTCTTGACAATTCAAGGTATGCATGTAGTGCTGTAATTTCGGTAAATGGACTGTTCCTGTCTCTTTAGAGACACTTATTACCCTTCTATCGACTAACCAATCCAGAGTTTTAACGACCCTGGGAAAAATGGCGTCTTGAAAAGTATTTGAAAAGGAGGAAATGCTTGTAACCAGCATTTTCTCATTTCCCCGAAATATTTTTTTTTTTCACTTTTTCAAAGGCAATTTCCACCATTTGACCCATGGTTAACCTGTCGGCTTCAAATGCTTTGGATTTGGACCAGTCCAGTCTTGCCCATAGTACGTTTGCCGAACCCGGTAGCTAAGTCTGTAACGTACATGGTTTGAAACACTGGGATCATTGATTCGATTTATTTATATAAAATGTTGAAAGTGATATTTTGTAATCTAAAAAAGAGAAATGGATAGTCCGTTTATTTAAATCTGAAACCCCATATAGTTTGAATTTAAAAATCCATAACCCCCCCCCCCCCCAACAAAAAAATGTCTAACTGTTTTTGTCATATTCCTTCTTGAACTACCAAATAGATGACTTTTACAACAAGGTCAGGTCAAATTTCAAACCTTCCATTCCTGCTCCAAAAAGAGGTAATTCCAGCTTTATTATGAGTGGCGAAATATGTGCTGTAATTGCTTTCGTTATGAAGCTGGTAAAGGGTTAGCTGGGTGTTCTTTGATCTCGGTATTTCACGGACAAAGTAGGTAACCTGCAGAAGCGTTTCGGTACACATGTTAGGCGTAGATTAACACAGACGTGTCATATTAAAGTCTCTTTCCTTTTCAATCTTATGTTGATCATTTGTAAATATAGGATTTGGAATTATTAAAAAAATGTTACAGAGGGTAAGTCCATTTTAAATTTGACGCCTAATGATGTACGTTTCCTGTCCGAACACATTCTGTTCTCATATGCCATGTTATAGGTCATTGTTTAAACTGCATGTCGGAATTCATTGTTTTTTTTTTTTCGTTTTCTTTTTTAATTCCTTGTCCTATAAAACCAGGGATAGTATATTTTATGATCCATGGTAAAACCAAGGCAGTCTGCGAAAAATCTGTTATTTCTATCGTGGGGCTTTGTTTTGGTCAGTAATAACATTTTTTGTGTCTTTCGAAAGTGATAGTCGATGCAACTACCGACACTGCAGATTTTTTGGCATATAAATGACGTTATCTTAACTGCAACAAGTTTAGGCGTCGTTTTCACCAATGTCCGAGAAATTCAACAGAAATTAATTGAACAAATCCGTTACGTTTGCCAACAGTGTGCGATACAGAGCAGCAGGTCAGACGTGTTACATATCTCCGAGTAATAATTTTTATTAGCGAGGTATTGCGATTTTGGAAAGTTAGCTGGATGACGAAAATCACGAATGATTTCTATCGACCATTGTTATCACAGGGACTCGGCACATGATAATTTGTGTTAAAGACAACATTTCGATAAAAAAAAAAAAAGTGTGTAACAAGTGTACGATGTTGTCTGAATCATTTGTGGCGTGGGTTGACCGTAGCCGAAATAATACGTCACGGACCTAAATTCAGTCTATTATTACCATTTAATTGGCACACTTGTTACAACTTAGTGCAGAAAACACGTTGAAAGACCAGAGCATTGCATGACATTCTCCTTTTTTGGAATTTCAAAGACATAAGAACACATGATTACAAATAATGACAAGTTTACCTGTTTTTTGGTTGTTTTTCAGCCGACATTTTCAGAAACGGAAGGCCAACACAACATTTTCTCGTCAGAGCCATTGGCTCCGAATATGAAGTTTCCTATCCGCGTACACTTTCTATACAATTGTATAAACTAAACTAAACTAAACAATAAAAAGGTACATTTTTGGTCGCTTAATAATAACGGAGTGGTTTTATTGCATTAGGTAACTCCGTCTATTTTTGTAACACCAGAAATGACGTCAACATACTAATTTAAATATGAATCCTCGCATGTTGATCATGTGACATTACCACAAGTCCTTGCAGAACTCTGAAGCAGGGATCCTATATATACAGGATCCTTGTCTGAAGGGAAATCTAAAATACACAAAGAGGCTACGTATCCTATGGAGGAAATACCATTGAAAAAAAAAAAAATCCCACTTAATTTACTGATGATATACACGCTATCGGCTACTTAAATCGTGCTGTCATGACTGTTTCTCCAGGGATCTTATATGTGTATATACGATCCCTGGTTTCTCTCAATAAAATTCCGAAAAAAAAAAATGTAATCATATGTTTCTGCCTATGATAAATTCTCGGTAAGTAATTTAAAGATGCTTGAAATAAATTACACAAGGATATGTACCAAAAGGGCGAATTACGGGGGCTACGGGCAATGTAACAGATCTCCTTGGATAAACAAAGTTTTGAACTTCAATGCGAAAGAATAAAACACATCAACAAAACTCCGTTTTACCACAGAATAATAGAATTGGTTGGTTGTATTGGGGTTTAACGCCACTTTAACAGCTAAGGTCATATCATGGCGGTCGGTGACGTACATGTGTTTCCTTGCTTTCTCACACCAGTACTAACACAATTTTCTTTCCAAAGCCACCGACTACTTTTCTCACTTGCTTCAGCAGAGGCGAGAGGCGAAAATACGCCGGAAAGAAAGTTCGCCTCAACCGGGTATCGAACTCACAACCACCAGGTCATGGGTCCGACACGCTCACCACTGAGCCACCCGGGCGGGGCATAATAGAATTAAAGATACTTACTGTTTTCGTAGGGCTAGTAAAGTCGTCTCAACATCATACCCAATTAAGTAACACTGTATTACAAGTATTTCGAAAAATTTATAGATTGGTCTGGTTCTACAGAGAGGTGTAGGTTTATGAAAAATTTCAATATCAGGTTAAGGGGAAAAGGGTTGTCTGATGATTTTAAAATGCGTTAAGTGTGCTGTCAATTAAGAAACTTGTTAATTTCATTGACGGTATTTTGTTTTATCTTATGATATACTGAAGGCAACGGGTGGTCAAGTTGATTAGAGCCACAAATTGGTTTGCAATCAAACACACTTCCTGTCAATTAACAGTTTACCAACACACCCTTTGACATGGCAGATGTGCTGATCCACTTGAACTCTTTACCAAATGACAAAATTTTAGAACAATCCAAAACTCAAACATTTGCAGACAACAAAATAAATGACTCAGCAATTGAAATTTGTTTTTGAAAGAGTACAGAACACTGTCAGAAAAGGAGAAAATGAATGTTACCAGCATTTTCTCCTTTTTCCGCAATGCTTTCAAAAGCTGTCTCTCAAGGTCGTTGAAACTCGGGCTTATATGGTAAAGGGTTAAAACGGTTAATCAAAAGAAAAATCTACAAGTTGCCTATTGAACTGAACTTCCACCAGTACAGAAGTTAGACTTTTTTACAATTGAAATCTATTCTTAGTGAGGAAGAGAGTAAAAACTACAAGTCAAAGTGGTTATTGTAAATAGCAGATAGTTGTTGGTTGGTTGTATTGTGGTTTAACGCCATTTCAACAGCTAAGGTCATATCATGGCGGTCGGTGACGCACATGTGTTTCCTGGCTTTCTCACACCAGTACTAACACAACTTTCTTTCCAAAGCCACCGACTACTTTTCTCACATGCTTCAGCAGAGGTGAGAGGCGAAAATACGCCGGAAAGAAGCTTCGCCTCAACCGGGTATCGAACTCACAACCACCAGGTCATGAGTCCGACATGCTCACCACTGAGCCACCCGGGCGGGCTAAATAGCAGATAGTTTAAATCTAAGACTTAACTTCATGTAATTTGCAATCTGATCTATATCTACACATTCAGCATATTTTTCATGCACCATGGGTTAAGATTAACGTCAAACTGAAACATTGGTGACAAGTCACGCGGCCACTTTTTGGATGTGCATAGGTTATTGAACAAGGTTAGATATTCAAGTAAACGCATTTTCTTTTTATTAGTATTTCATATAGGTCTATTTTTACCTTTGTTTTCCATTTTAAAACATTTTTTTCTCTCTTTCAGAGGGGAATAAACTATAGATTTAATTAATATCCATTGTGTAATATACCGCTGATCAGAACTCTTTACATATGTCCAAGTTTTTAGTCATTATCATAATTCATACTTGTCTACAGCCTCTGCGTGATCTCACGTCAGCGGTACACGTTCGCAAAGCACATATTTTAAACTTTTTCTTAAATTCAAACGTTTAAAACACAAAATAAGTAAATACTATCGCACCCCTCCAATGTTAACAGTCGTTTATTTGGGAGCCGAAATCGCAGACAATAAGGCTGCACATCGGGTAAAATAAATGCGATGACCTGATTGGTCAAATATCGATTTCCACGGATCCATGTATTAACCAACGACAGACGATAGATTGATGTCACGTGGTCCGCGAATCAAGATTTCAGGACAAACAAGGGCTTAACTAGGAGATATATGAACTTTACCGGGAGATTTTTCTACCATAAAATAATTATTCTAGATAAAATAAGCATGAGACCAATTTAAGAAAAGGCACTTACATCTTTTGCATTAGGTTTATCGAAGTTATAGAGTGTGAAAATTGAAATAGAGGCTGGTTTATCTAGATGTCAGTTGAAAAACGCAGTCTTACAACTCTTACATTTGATAATTTAATACGTTAAACTCGTACTCCCAAAACATGTCCTGAAATCATTGATCTGCTAATACAACTCATCTGTTACCTGCACAAAAAGAAGTTTTTTTTTTTCAAAGTTCAAACCTCCCTTACACAGATTTTTCATTATTTAGTCCGCAATATCTTCCTCATTAATTTACCCAGAATCGCAAGCTTTAAAATTACCAAGCGATATATACATGTACATGTATTTAGCTGTGTAAAACGATTTCCCGATGTTTGACTTGACATTGGAAGATCTATACAAAAACAAATAATAGGTAACCAAATTGTTTTTTGTTTTTTTCAGTTCGAGAGAAAAACCCGAGGAGAAGAATAAAATGAATAAAACCATGAGCATACTTCTATGCATTCGCCTCTGTATACTATTCTGTAAGAGTAATAGAAAAAGATATCAAGTTGACTTACACATTGAACATGTATAATCCAAATTCCAATCAGTAATAATCAAAGACGGTCACGAGAGTCAGACAAATTATATGACACGTTCTTGTAACTTTACAAGTAGGACAGTAGGCCTACCGGACGCCTGTGGCGTGACATACCGATATCAAAGAAATACCGCATAAACTCTTGCTCCACTTTTTGCGTAAAAGTTGGCAACATGTGCAACAGATCTTGTCCTAAAAGGAAGACAGCTTGATTGGTTTCCCTTTCATTTTCGATAAATAAGTAATAGTTTAAGGGAGATTAAATAAAAGATTGTAAACCGAGGGGGGGAGATGGTATTACGGTGGCATATCGTCTTACACGGGCTTTAAGCCTTGGTCACACCGAGCTAACGGACGAGTAACGGATAAAAAATCATTTTATCCGTTCGTGTCCGTTCGTATCCGTTTTATGTCCGTTTCTTATCCGGTGAATCCGCTACTTGTCCGGCGATGTCCGGTGATGTCCGTTCCGTCCGGTAGGAAGTTTTGAGCATGTTCAAAACTTTCCACCGGACAAAACGGACAGAGACATGCAAATGATAGACTTTGGATGCATCTGACAATTTATACCCTCGGCATGTCACGTGACCGGTACGTTCCTCGTACGTTGGTGTTCGGTACATTTCCGTTCATCGCACGTTTTGTCCGGTTCTCATGCGTTGCACTTCCGTTTTATCCGGTACAAGTCCCTTACTTGTACGGTGATATCCGTTAATAGACCGTTTATTATCCTGTACATATCCGTTAAATGTGCGTTTTTTTCCGTTACATGTGCGGTACTCGTGCGGTCATTGTGTGGCTTCCTCGCTCCACACACCGATCGCGTGAGCCTCGAGCGGCAGAGGAGATGAATTTTGTCACCGGATAACCAAATTCTGCATGTTTTTGTCCGTTTACCCCCCGTTACATATCCGTTAGCCGGTCTGACCAAGCCTTTAAGTTTACATTGATAGAAAGGTTAAAATACAGAGACCAATGAGAACAACGTTTTTAATGTTTTACTAATGCAGGAAGATGACATTTGTCTTTAATTTAAATAAAAGTCTAAAATGTGCCTACATAGCATTTTATTTTAAAAGCAGGGGGGGCTGTTTAGTTTTTACTTTCCAAGACGACTATAGGAATAGAAACATTATTTTCGAGAAAATTAATTATATCGACGTGAAATTTTTTTTTCAATTAACATTTCTTTGAAGGATTATCTGGGTGAAAAATCCAGAAAACAGATATAAAGAGCATTCTACATAGCAAATTAACTTGATTTGGGAAGAAATTGAGTTAAAAAGTATATAGAGTCTACTCAAATAAAAAATAAGACAAGAGGGCCATGATGGCCCTAAAGTCGCTCACCTGAGTCTTTTGACCAAACATGAACCATTTTCAATCTCTTTTGAGATATCATGACAAACAGTCTACTAAGCTTTCATAATTATTGGACTGAAAATTTGGCCTCTAGCAGGTGCACAAGCTTTTTCTAGAATTTCTCTCAGTGACCTACTTTTTTGCCAACCACAGCCAATTTTCCCATTGTAGATATTATCAAAACAAAGATCCTGACCACCTTTCAGAAGTATTGGACAGAAAATTTGGCCTATAGAGCATGCACAGGGTTTTTCTAAGATTTGAACTACTGACCTAGTTTTTGACCCAACATGACTGATTTTCAAAGTCGTCTGAGATGTCATCAAGAAAAACATTCCGACCAAATTTCATGAGTTTTGGACTGAAAATGTGGTCTCTAGAGCATACACAAAGTTTTTCTAAGATTTGACCTAGTGACATAATTTTTTAACCAACATGAACCATTTTTGAACTAGTCCGAGATATCATCAAGTCAAACATTCTGACCATCTTTCAAGAAATTTGGACTGAAAATGTGACCTCTAGAGCGTACACAAGGTTTTTCAAAGATTTTACCTAGTGACCTAGTTTTTTGCCCGACATGACCCATTTTCACACTTGTCTGAGATATCACCAAGTCAAACATTCTGACCAAATTTCAAGAGTTTTGGACCAAAAATGTGGCCTCTAGAGCGTACACAAGGTTTTTCTAAGATATGACCTAGTGACCTACTTTTTGACCAGACATGACCCATTTTCAAACTCGTCCGAGATATCATTAAGACAAACATTCTGACCAACTTTCAAGAGTATTGGACTGAAAATGAGCCCTCTACAGTGTGCACAAGCTTTTTCTAAGATTTGACGTAGTGACCTAGTTTTTTGACCCGACCTGACCCATTTTTAAATTCGTCCCAGATATCATCAAGACAAACATTCTGACCAATTTTCATGAGTATCTGACTGAAAATGTGGCCTCTTGAGCGTACACAAGGTTTTTCTAAGATTTGACCTAGTGACCTAGTTTTTGACCTGCCATGACCCATTTTCGAACTCGACTGAGATATCATAAAGACAAACATTCTGACCAACTTTCAAGAGTTTTGGACAGAAAATGTGGCCTGTAGAGCGTACACACGGTTTTTCTAAGATTTCACCTAGTGACCTAGTTTTTGACCCGACATGTCACATTTTCGAACAGGTCCGAGATATCATCAAGACAAACATTCTGACCAAGTTTCATGAGTATCTGACTGAAAATGTGGCCTCTAGAGCGTACACAAGGTTTTTCTTAGATTTGATCTAGTGACCTAGCTTTTGACCCGACCTGACCCATTTTCGAATTCGTTCGAGATATCATCAAGACAAACATTCTGACCAAGTTTCATGAGTATCTGACTGAAAATGTGGCCTCTAGAGCGTACACAAGGTTTTTCTAAGATTTGACCTAGTGACCTAGTTTTTGACCCAACCTGACCCATTTTTGCACTCCTTCGAGATATCATCAAGACAAACATTCTGACCAAGTTTCATGAGTATCTGACTGAAAATGTGGCCTCTGGAGCGTACTCACGGTTTTTCTAAGATTTCACCTAGTTACCTAGTTTTTGACCCGACCTGACCCATTTTCGAATTCGTTCGAGATATTATCAAGACAAAGATTCTGACCAACTTTCAAGAGTATTGGACTGAAAATGTGGCCTCTAGAGCGTACACAAGGTTTTTCTAAGATTTGCCCTAGTGACCTAGTTTTGACCCGACCTGACCCATTTTCTCGTCCGAGATATCATCAAGACAAACTTTCTGACAAAGTTTCATGAGTATCTGACTGAAAATGTGGCCTCTAGAGCGTACACAAGGTAAAAGTTGACGACGCACGATGGACGCCGGACACAGCACGATCACAAAAGCTCACCTTGAGCACTTTGTGCTCAGATGAGCTAATAAAGGATAAAAATAAATGAACTGGATAAAATCCAATCAGTAGTCTAAAATATGATCTACGAGTATAGATATATTTCTTTTAGTAAAGAAACGGGTATTTATAGCTAAGATTGTCATTCTGGAAAATTTATGACAATATAAAAGCATGTTTACAAATATTATTCTTTAAAGTTGTCATCAGCGTCAATAGTTTTACCTGGTATAACTCTGTGTCTTGAAATCGTGGATCTAAAGATTAATGATGGATATCAATGTTAATGTAATAAATCAGATTTTTTAAATCATATTTACTATATAATTATATATACTTTCAACTCCTAATGATGCAGAATGTCTAGGTTTGATAACGGCGAGACGCCTTCCGCTCTGAATGGGAAAAATGCTGACCGCTGATTGGCTTATTGGTTTTTGATTGACAGCTCTGTCGTTTGGTCAATTCAGTGATAAATTAGTTTTTCTTTTAAATTTCGCGAGATAATGAAAACAAGAAAACCGCCTTTAACTGGCACCCTTGAGAATCCAACTTGGAACACACAGGCTTTACATCCTATAGTTTAGCCCAAAATATAGCCCTGTTTCCAGTGCCATACTGGAAAACGTGGTTGGTCGGCGAGGAGGTAGAATAAGAGGTCGATAATTGATTAGTTTCAAAGGCCAAATGTCTCATCAGGTCAGGGTTTATAACTTCATATTGTTTATGTTTTTCTTTTTTGATCATGAAAAATGAAAGGGGCGGTCAGAGACAGAGTTGGTCATTTTATCTGAAACTACCGGTAGCTACTTTTCCAAGCCTTATGTACAGGCAGACCCCAAATCATCCAATCAAAACCAGTAAATTGCTTAAAAAAGAAAATGATTCAAATTTTGGATTTCAAGATTTAATTCATATAATACCGGTGTCAATATTTACATGGAAAAACTCAAAGTGGAAGAAAACATCAGATTAAGAACCAGTAAGAACCATTTGTACACAAAATGCAGCAAAAAAAATCCGTTGTAAATGAGCCATGCTGTGGTAAAAGGGAACTTCATGCATCTCCGTGATGCATTGTTCCAAACAAGACATCACATAACTATGAACCCTGAAATCCATGTTGTCTAACACGGGCTGAATCATGAAGTACCTAAGTCCTTTAAGCTGCAGAAATTTGCACAATCGCAACAGGTTTCGATCCAGGTCAGTCTAGGCAGACTGGCCTGGTCGATACTTTTTGCAGACGTATAAAAGCCCCTTTTCCCAGAGCATGATTCAAATAAAGAGCCAAAACACACATTCAATCATTCAGCTTCAATTTATGTTTATTATCAGTATTTCACATGGATAGTATCAGAGCCAATGAGTTGATACGAAAAACGTGTAAGCCGCGCTCCGCGAAAAGCGGGTTTAACCCTTTACCAAACAATCCCTGGTTTTCACTACCCTGAGAAAGAAGCCTTCTGAAAACATTGTGGGAAAAGGAGAAAATGCTGGTAAACCAGCATTTTCTCCTTTTCCCACAATGTTTTCTACCCTATCAAGGACAGAAATCATCATTTGAGCTACATTTAAATTGTTGACTTCAAATGCTTTCAGTTTGGTCCAGTCCAAAATTTTGTTGTTTGGAAAAGGGTTAATACATCTCTGGGATGCATTATAACAAGCAAGTTGTCAAATAATACAGATCTATTTAGTACAGTCAATTGGATCATGTGGTAGAATGGACTTTTGACATGCAGAAAATTTCCAAACAACAAGTTTTGATCCAGGTCAGCTTGCACAGACTTACGGGTCCATCATTTTTGCTGAGGCATTAAACCCCCTTTTCACAGAGCATGACTCACGTATTTGTCTCAACCAATATTTTCAGGAAGGTTTATCATTCGGAAGGCATGATTATACCATGTATGTGTCTACAATCATTAGTATGTTACGATTCTTCTGTTCTCGCCGCAAAAGGGGGAAAAAAAGTTTTTTCCAGGTACACTTTAGACAAACTAGAACCGTCACCATTGGTAATTTTGATTTTTAACCCTTTACCAGACGACAAAATTTTAGCCATGTCCAGGCCAAACATTTGCAGACGACAATTTCGATGTGGTTCAAATGGTGCAATTGTTCATTGATTGGGTAGAAAACATTGTGGGAAAAGGCGAAGATGCTGGTTACCAGCATTTTCTCCTTTTCCCACAATGTTTTCAAAAGGCTTCTTTCCAAGGATCGTCAAAAGTCGGCATTGTGCCGTAAAGGGTTAACCAGACCACAACATTTCAGACTCGTCAAAATTCAAAGTACATGGAAATTACAAATAAAATGTACCTAAAATCATGAAAATTTTCTCTGAAAGGGTAGGAAAAAGTTGCGATATCAGCATTTTCTACTTTTACTACAATGTTTTCATAAGACTCATTCATCAGGGTCATTAAAACATGGGAATGTTTGGTAAAGTGTTTATACCATAACCTAGTGCTTTTATAAACAGATAGATGTTCAGCCCTAGTTGTTTATTGCTTGACTGTATGTGGTAAACGCTCTTTTCAACGTTAGTTCAGATATATAGCGGCTGCAGTTGCAATTACCCATGCTTCCCTGGAGTTTCTTTTAGCTAGTATTGCGCATAATATTCTTCCCATGTCATTGGCTACTTTCCCAAATAACCACTGAAACAACGAAAGAGCAGCGAGAGAGGAACGTGTCCTCATGTGATGACCAAGATCAATCCAACTAAAGAAACTGGCCAAGCTCGGGATTCAAACCTGCGACCCCCTGGTTTCAACTCTTTCATGTTACCAACTGAGCAATCAGGCTCAGCTCTTCAAACCCAGCATGTCTTTCAAACAAAAAGAGTCTCAAATCAAGGAGAGGGTCTTCAACGATTAAGAGTGGCTAACTGAAATTGCTTTTTCACATCTTCAATTTTTGAGTGAAAAGTTGTACAAAGTGAATGTCCTATGATGGACAGAGAGATAGGCAAGTGGATTCTAGTACATGTACACCTAAAATATTTTCGAAAAGCAATGGTTTATGATAAAATCAAAGTCACAACATGACAGCCCCTCTATGTCTTTCTTTTCACAACAAAAAATAAATATCAAAATATACTGTGCACAAAAAGTAGGGAACATTCCATTTCAGTTGGAAAATTTTGAAAAGATGTTTACTTTTACATTTGTATAATATTTGTATTAATAGCTGAGACCGATCGATAGACACATATGCTCATACTCGAAGTAGTGGAGGAATGGCAATAGATCCCATAGACCAGTATTGGACACTTCATATGGAATATGAGACGTTGCTGTACTGCTTGCTGTGACAACAGAGGTGGTCCAACCTGGTACTGACACCATGTGAAAATTGACACTGATGTAACGTTTTTGTAAGTGGTGATTTAATGTAAAATAGAGCTACGAGAAGTTGATACTTATGTCTGAATTTCAATTGTTACTACAAATATTATAAATATAACATCTTTCTAAAATTTCCCCTTTCAAATGAAATATCCACTACTATTTTGTGAAGAGAATATAAAAACAATTAAATTTGGATTCCCTTTTTCACTATTCCACTGGCTACATTATGACTGTCTTTCACTTTGGTTTTTTTGTTTACGCTTGCAAGATCATTCTCAGTATTCAAATCTACATCTTGTCTTTTTGGCAAAACATCTTTTTCATCATTAACAGATCCATCCTTTCCATTATCAGCTGAAGGTTTTTCAACATTTCCTTTACTATCTTGACTTTTCCCCTCATTGTCTGTTTTTTGTTTTACTTTCTTTATGTTTTCCACACCTTGCTGGGTACTAAGTCCCTCTTTCTTTCCTTCAACATCTTTGTTCACATTCTGAACAAGTGATTGAGATTTAGGACGGTTCTGACTCTTAAATGGGTTCTCTTTGACCATATTGACCTTGCTTGTATTTACAACAGCTGGGGCTACTGAAGAGCTGATTCCAGCAGCAGGTGTTGACGTTGTTATTGGGGGAACATGGAAAAAATATAGCTGAAAGAAAAGCAATGATAACTAAAGAGTTGTATATACACAGTCAAAAGACTGTCTTTGGCAGACCACAAACTACACTAATGATATATTGTAAACATTTGAAGGAAAGATGAATAACATGTTTGATGACATAGAAAACATTGTGACAACATGGTAAGTATTCATCAACCATTTTAAGTACTTTTTTTAACTCTTTACCACACTATCACTACCCTAAAGGATTGTGAAACATTGAGGGAAAAGGAGAAAATGCTGGTAACCAGCATTTTCTCCTTTTTCCCACAATGTTTTCTTCCCTATCAAAGACAGAAATCATTAATTGAGCTGTGATTAGTGTGTCATCTGCAAATGCTTTCGATTCGGTACAGTCCAAAGTTTTATCGTTTGATAAAGAGTTTAAGACAATCAATCTGTTTGGAGAGCGAACATATCAAGCAACCAGATTGTCATTTTGTGACAACACTCTCGAAAGTGGCCTGCTCAAGATAAATTAATTCATCACATAACTCCCCTTGTTTTCAATGTAAGACAATCATTACGAATTTTCTTGTCTTACACACGTGTGAGATACGAAAATAAGGCCGTACTTGGTCAACACGCACATAATTATATGCGTCATTTCTAAAACATTGCCGACCAAGATTCCTGTGTAAAACTGACTCTCAAAACCTGGTGATCGTGACAAAGCTGCAAAGTTTAGTATCCTTAGATGTAAAACAAAGCCGTTATATGCAAGTTTCTTTGGAACTATTTATTGTCTGTGATGTACAAACCTGTCAAGGAAACGAATAGGCTTTATGTAAATTTTTATACACATGCACATGTAGGCCTAATGTTTCAACACGTCATGAACTATAATTATTTGATTCAGTTATGTGATAAAAAGAATCCGATATTCGACAGAGCCAAAGGCCCGCGTCATAACATTTTTTTTTTGTAAACTCATTTAATAACATTTTATCTCAAACAACAACTCATGCAAGATTCTGTGTTTCTGCAAGAGGTAATGAGTTGAAGAATGATGAAAGAGGCCTACCACAAATCCTGCAGCTAGTAACAGATGGAACAAGAACACTAACGAGATCACAACGTAGGCTATATGTTTGGTTTCATCTCTAACTGCCGGCCAAATTGTGAACACAAGGACACCACCCGACGTGACGGCTCCAGCTACAACTAAACACCATCTCAACCACGTAATGTTTATTACCCAAAGTATCTGAAAATAGATGAAATCATTCTATTTTGGGCCAACTTTTGTTCTAGTTTTACAATACATTTTTCTGCCAGCGACTAGAACTCTGAAGGATTCCACTGTAACACATTCTCAGAATGGTAATACTATTAAATGGCATGAATTTCATTTGTCAGCATTTAGACTCCGGGTTGCACTTTTGGCAGCTAGTGTGTTTTTCATGAAAATTACTAGTATGGGTACAAGATGCAATTTCTGAGTGATAGACTTGTTATAGGTATCGAGGGTCCTATATATACAACAGAAACCAATAGGTTCTAGCTGAAAAGCTAATGACACCATACGTGGACTGTACAAGTAAGAAGACCAATTTTAAAGTTTAGATTTGAGCCATGCTCTGTGAAAAGGGGGGTCTAATGTATTCTGCTAAAAGTATCGACCCAGGTCTGCCTGCGCAGTCCACCCAGGCCGACATGTGTCGAAACTTTTTGCTATTGGTCAATTTTCTGCAAGTCAAAGGATAGTCTACCTCATGATTCAGTCAGTGTGTAAGCCAAATGGATTTTATGGATCCGTACTTGTGTGATGACTTGGTATAGTGCATCACAGAGATGAACAAGCAATTTCATAGAAATGATATCCCCCGCCGAAAAAGACCTTTTAAAACATTTACGCGACTGCGTAACTCAAAATCGCTCCTAGTCGGCCATTTTGCATCGAATCAAAAAATTACAGAAAAGTATATCGGCGGAATAGGTTATTGTATACACGTATAAAGTTTCACGAAATTCTGTCCAATGGTATTGGAGATATTGTCCCGGACGGACACACGACGGACGGACGGATGGACAGACAACGCTAAAACTATATCCCTTCGCCTTCGGCAGGGGATAATTAAACCCACTTTTCCCAGAGCATGGCTCATTTATATAAGATAAGCGCGTAAACTTTTGCACCAATATGAAATTCAAGTTTGCAGAATTCTAAGTCTTATCTTGATACTGTAACCCAATCCTTTTCCCTCGGATAAACGTAAAATTTTAGTAATTTTAGATAGAAACAAATAGAGAATTAATCAATATGAAAATATCATGATGAAAACGGCGTCGGAAACAACCACAAAATATAACCAACATAAGTACCCCTGCCCCCCCCCCCCCCCCCCTTTAAAAAAATTGACGAATGGAGACTAACCTAATTATCTAAGCAGACACATATAAACGCATTTTACATTTTACAAATTTCAAAGTCCCTTTACACAGACGCACCTAAAACGAGTTTTTCATATGAGAAAGGGCACTCAGCCCCGTAGATAATCAGTTATATTTACACCACAACAAGATGGCGGTCTGGTGGAGAATAATCGCTGTTTTATTTCTACTGTTAGTCAAATTTTCGACCGGTCAAAGTAGCGACGTATTAATGAAACGTTTGGAGAGAATGGAGTCTGAACTCGGAAAACTCACCGAGAGAGTGAGCGAATTGGAAGTGAAAGATAAGCAGCAAACAGAAAAGATTCGACGACTGGAAGAAAGGTTGGTGACGTGTGAAACACAAAATCTGGACATACGCACCCAAAACATTGAAACTCAAGACGCCATAAAACCAATTGAGAAGAACAAAGAAGAGTTACGTGTAACAGGCGACCATATAATATTGAATAGCAATGAAAGTGAAAGGCAAAATGGCTCATGGCAAACAAACTCGAACAGTCGACCCTTGCCGAAAGAAGATTTGAAATATCTTTTGAATCAGATATCACCCGCCAACCCGGTAAAACAGCGTCAAAGAATACAGGCTGGAAACCCGTCAACGAAAGAGCTCCGACCTGTATTAAGTAAGTCATTTTCTTTTATGCTTTCCAGTTGTTTATAGAAACCTAACAGTGAATTATATTCTTATTATTCACCGGTGAATGTTTTAACTTTTATTTTTGACAATACCACGGATATTTATAGTTGGAAGAACTTGTGGCCCGACATTCATTTATTGAATAAAATAATACATGTTTAAACTATTTATAGAACATGAATGAATTTTAAGCGGGGGGGGGGGGGGGGGGGCGGGGGAAGTCACGTTTTATGACATAATCAACATATCACTCGTGACGTCATTATTACAGCTAGTCCATATCCAACTACACTGAATACATCTATTTTGCTTGAAAAACGCACACACATGTATTTTCACGCTCAAAAAAAATTAGACGTGAAAAGAAAAGACAAGTTAAAGTGAAGAGCGTAAAAGAAATAGAGGATAATTGTTTGTTTCGGTGTATGGTCGAAATTTCTTTCATCTCGTGAAAAGCAAAGGCTATATTTTCACGAGTGGCGTAGCCACCCGCAAAAATATAGCCCTTGCTTTTCACTCAAGGAAAGAAATTTCGATCATGCATCGAAAAAGAGAGTTATCGTCTATTTCTTTCCCGTTTTCATAATTACTATGCTCCTTTGAAAACAGAAAAC
Source organism: Hippopus hippopus (assembly GCA_946811185.2). Lineage (NCBI taxonomy): Eukaryota > Metazoa > Mollusca > Bivalvia > Cardiida > Cardiidae > Hippopus > Hippopus hippopus. The sequence continues at coordinate 63,068,811 of OX328099.1, read as the reverse complement.
CTCTTTCAGCGCTAGAAGAGATACCTGTCCCCGAATGCGATTTTACTTTTTGACAGGTCGCATCCGGGTACAGAGACGATGGCAAAGACATGGTAGAAATCTTTGGACAGATTTTGTGCGCACGTTTAAACTTTCATATATTCACAAACTGACAATAAAACTAGAACTTTAACATACTTATTGCTTGAGTATTCAATAATTCTTAGCTTCAAATACAAATAGTTCCAATTTAAACGCTAAATAAAGGAAAAATAGCTACATTCATCTTTTACTCGAGATGTTTACGTCTCCGAAAGTAGTCACAAAATGGCTGCCAAAAACAACTGATTTTTTTTTTTATCGAGATTTACTTGTCACAAACGACTTCTATAAGCGTTTAGCGAAACGTTTAATAAAGCGTCCTGTGTCACTAAAAATTGATTGCCTTTCGCTGCAATAAAGGTTAAACCGACAAAACAAAGTCTGCACAGCGCTGTAGCTTCTCTATCAGAAAATTCACTATGTACTTGAGACGGCACGGTGCATAATAAATGTCTAAATATCAAAAGAAGCATCGTAGACGTCTTATTCTGAAGACTACTTTCAGCGCCAAATATATAAACTCTATCTCTTTCGACGGCCGAAAGTACAATCCATTTCATTAAAAAAAAAAAAAACTTTTTTTTCTTTTACGTTTTTTAGTAGTTTATAGAAAACTAACAGTGAAGTATATAGAGGATATTTGTGTGGTTTTTTTTTTTTTCGGTGAAAGATCGAAATTTATTTCATCAAGTGAACACCATCGGTAATATTTTCACGAGTGGCGCAGCGTGAACGTTGATGTTCACGGGGTGAAATAAATTTCGATTTTTCACCAAAAAAATATATCTAGATCTATTCTATTTATTTCATGCTTCTAACCCATTTTCGGGGGACTTACATCAAAATCCAGAACAGTGTTTTTGGCAATTTTTTCCCGTGGCGTACCCCCTCCACTTAAGAACGCATTACAATATTACGTAAAGCGCGAGAAATGTAGGGTAAGATACGTTATATTTCCATTAGTTTGAAAGGCACGCATTGTTTACCTAGGTAACTAGTTCGCGGGAGCTACTGTTCCGCCTTCAATTGAAGAGTTAGAAAATAAAATCGGTATTTTTCACTGGTCGTAACCATGAAATATCGAACAATATTCCACCGTTATTTCTCGATAAACTACTGATAGTATCAAATAAATCCTTATAATTCACGGGTTAATGTTAAGACTTTTATTTTTGACATACCACGGATATTTATAGAGCATGAATGAATTTTTAGCGGTTGAACGTCACGTTTTATGACGAAGTCAACACCATTCATGACGTCATTATTACAGCTACTTTATTAGTTGTACGGTCAGGTGGCAGGGGACTTGGAAACTTGTTCACGGCTGTGGTGAATCATGTCGCCCGGAGCCTGAAACCTTGGTAAAACGTGCAGTTTGATGCATAATCTTGATGTTAATCTTGATCGACGCCACCATTTTGGATGTTGTGTTGAAAGTATAGTCATGTATACGGGGCTCCCGAAAGGGAAACTGCTTTTACGTTGGTTTTGCCAGTGTACATGATATATATGTTCGGGGCATGTTATCCAATTAGATCACGAGAAATTTCTTTGCAGTATAATAAAGTAGTCCATATCCGACTAGAATGAATAGATCTAGATCTATTTCTCTTGAGAAAATCACTTTTTCTTCACGATGAGCAAAAATTAATGAATGAATGGATGTTGTTTTATGGCGCATCGACAGCTTTGGTCATTTAGCGCGCATATCTGTGTTAAAACATAAGAAAAGTGAAATTTTTAAACTGAAGAAGGTTTGAATACATTTATAATAGTAAAAGAGTTGAATTAAGAACGATTATGTGTGATCTTAATATGTATAAAGGCCATTAGACGTGAAAAGAAAGGTTAAAGAGCATAAAATAAATAGAATAATTGCTTGCTTCAGTGTAAGATCGAAATTTATTTCATCTCGTGAAAAGCAATGGCCATATTTTCACTCATGGCTTCGCTTCTCATGAAAATAGTTCTATAAGGCTTCACTTTTTACTCGAGGAAAGAAATTTCGATCATACACCGAAACAGACAATTATCATCTGTATCTTTAGGTTGAGTATAAGTGGGTCGTTTAGATCAAAGATTAGACTGCATGTTTTGTGCAGTGTGATCTTGATCTATGCCTTCCGCAAAAGCCTGTGCTTTCGCCTATAGAACAAACAGGGTTAAATTTCATCAATAGCATTTGTTCCATAAGCAAGCTCACACAAGCATAATTTGCTGTATGCACACTCATATATTATTAGACCGAATCTTTTTACGGGTTATCTCAGAGTAAATGGGTGTAATACAGTGAAACCTGCATTGTTCGAACATGCATCTGTCAAAAATACACCGGGTAGATCGAGATCTAGTTCAAATTATTTTCTGGAACAAACTTGACCTTGATAAAATAGTGTAGGAACAGTTCTTTTTGCTTGTACAAGCAAACACAAGTGCTGGCACACTCTCTACTCTTGGGTGATAATCTTATTTGTATGCGTGGTTGAAATAGATTTTGGGACAGCCTTTGAAGAAATGGCAAAAATGATACTTCAGTTTTTTTTTTTTTTGTCTTTTCCAAGTCTTTTATCGATCCCATTATTAAATACTTTTTGGAAAGAAAAAGACATATGAGGCATTATCTATGAAAAAGGGGCTTAATGCATCTGCAAAAAGTATCGACTCAGGTCAGCCTGCGCAGTCCGCGCAGGCTGACCTGAGCCGAAACTTTTTGTTTTTGGTCAATTTTCTGTATGTCCATGGACCATTCTACCTCAGGATTCAGTCATCATTTTTCAGAGAAAATGGATATAATGCCTCCATAGTTATGTGATGACTTGTTTGGTCTACTGCATCACGGCTGTGCATTAAGATCCCTTTTGCTAGAGCATATTATTATGAAGAATAACCGCAAGATATAATCTTAAGCTTAAGATCAAGGCAAATCTTAATATATAAGGGTTTCTAACGCACGACATTTAAAGCTTTATACACTTTTAGACATTATCCTAGTTATATAGCGGCGGCAAGTGCATCTTTCCATGCCTTCCTAAAGTTTTCTTTTACCAGCACTTCGCACAAATTCTTCCCAAGCCACAGGCTGTTTTCTCACACTGCCATCGTAGAAAAAACTATCAGTGCTCAAAGGTGAATGAATCTTTGGAGTCGAGCTGAGGATTCGACTCAATGCCCAAAGAAATCCCCCACCCTGGTTTCAAGTCCTGTTCGCTACCAACTACGCTAAGCTACAAGGCTAGGCCTCATACCTTTCTCTTTTTAATTTGCGTAGAAACTTTAATACAGCAAGCCACTAGAAAGGTAGATAATAGTTTCAAAAATGATTACATGTTATTTTCGTTGTTAAAACCTTAAAAAACCTATCTTATTTCATGCTTTTCGGCAGTTTATCGGGAAATAATGGTGGATTATGGTTTGATAATTTCATGGTTTCAACCCATGAAATTTACCGATTTGGTAACTACCAGTAGAGAACTACTTAGAAGCATGCGCCATGTTTATAATTTCGCCCTTTCAAACGGATCAGATCTATTTCAGACAACGATTAAATCGACTTTGGTGTGTCACTTCGACTGTAAATAAATGGTGGACAATACTGACGCCGACGCAGAAGGATATATTCAACGATTGGAGGAGTTTTAAAGATTAAAAAAATGTTAATTAGAAAATGGATTTTGTCTTTTTTTTTAATAACTCACTGAATGTGATATTCTTTCATACTGATTCAAACACAATTCTGTCCACTAGTGAAAATATTACCAATGATTTTCACTCGACGAAATAAATTTCGATCTTTCAACGAAAAAAAAAACAAAAACAACAACAAAAAAACCAAATATCCTCATTTATCACATAACTCCCATTGTTTTCAACGTAAGACAGCCATCACGGATTTTTCTTGTCTTACGTGAAAGATAAGAAAATAATGCAGTATTTGGTCAACGTGCTGTAATTATACGTCTCACTTCTATAACCTTACCGACTACGATTCCTCTGTGAAATTGACTGTCAAAACTCATGATTGTTACAAAGCTGGAGATTTTAGTATTTTTAGATGTAAAACAAAACCGTTATATGCAAGTTTCTTTGGAACTGTTTTTTGTCTGTAATGTACAAACCCATCAAAGAAACCATTTGGCTTGATGTAAATTCCAATACACATGCACATGTAGGCAGGGTCCAAAAAATCCACTCGTCCGCTCGTATTTACGAGTAAGAAATGGATGAGGACGAGTGAAATATCTGACATGATCGTCCGGCAGGACGAGTGGTGAATAGGAGATAGTAAAACAAGTTTTTCAGATGAATATTTAACTTACAGGAAACAAAACGGCCATTTCAGTATTGAATAAGCGAATTAAGGGTATTCAGGAAATCAAATTTTGAAACAGAACATAAAATATGCTGGTCCCCGCTCCAAATAAAGACCGGTCTCAAGTCAGCCTAATGATATAACCCGGGGCCTTTTATTGCAAACAAAAATCTTATGTGCTTCAGGTAGACCTAATTCAATACGAGCGACTTTGTTAATTATTAAAACGAACGATATTAACATTAACGCAAATACTTTCCCGAAACCAGTTCAAAAAACTCTGTTGTTTTGGCTTTATTAATTTCTGTAACTTGACCGGATAACTGGTACCGGTTTTTAAAACCCGGTATTTAAGGTTTGTTGTAAAGTTTCCGTTTCGTCTGAAAAAAGAACACGTCAAGAAAATAACTATTGTTTTGTGCAATCCACAAGAGCAGTTTCTCTTGCGTTGGCAAAATTCGATTACACCAGTATATGGAAAGGTTTTTCTCGTCGGACGAGCGAGGATCAAAGCAGGGCAAGTGTTTCTTCAAAGTCACTTGTCCTACAGGACGAGTGCCTTTTCTGGAAATTTTTGGACCCTGGTAGGCCTTTTTTTTTTAAACACTTCATTAACTATAATTCTTGAGATACAGTTTGTGATAAAAAGAATCTAATATTAGTTGGTTTTTGAGATGAAATTTCCTTAAACTCGTCTACAAAAAAATTATTAAGCTCGCCAAAGGCTCGCTTAATAACATTTTTTGTAGACTCGTTTAATAAATTTTTCATTTCAAACACCAACTCATGTCAGATCCTATATATATATACGGAAATCCCTGTAATATTTTGTTCCGATATAATCAACTTTTATATATATATTGTAAGTAGCAAAAGGAACCCAGTAGATAGCGATTATGGATATTATGATTCTCTGCCTTCTGGCTATTTGCGTTATTTGACCGGGTGGAATCTACTTTAAGAAAATATTAGTAGTATAGGAGGGTCGTCTAGACCCCTGCCAGGCCAGGTCAGGGGTCTAGACGACCCTCCCTGAGTGCCGTACATCACCACCCCTGAAAGAAAATTTGTCCTATTCTACCACCCTGAAAGAATTTATCCCTTGCAAAAGTTCACAAAAGGTCCGAGTAAGCGATAAAGTCCGAGATTCCGCATGAAAATGTTACTATAAATAGAATCATAGCATTCAAAATGGCGGCCTTGTGACTGACAGTCTGGGTAAAAATCCACCCAAAGAGACTACCCTGAGTGGATTTTTCTGCAAAAAAGGCAAAAGGGGGGAGCATTGAGTTGGACTTAGTTTTTTCTTCACCTATGTATGATTTTTCTTTCTAAATGCCTGGACATTGAGTTGGACTTAGTTTTTTCACCCTATGGATGATTTTTTCTCTTTCTAAATGCCTGATCACTGAGTTGGACTTAGTTTTTTTACCCTATGAATGATTTTCTCTCTTTCTAAAAGCCTGACCATTGAGTTGGACTTAGACTTTTTTCTACATCTCTATGAATGATTTCTCTTTTCTAAAAGGAATTTATCCCTATATCACTGAGTTGGACTTAGCTTTTTCTTCATCTATGTATGATTTTTTTCTTTCTAAATGTCTGAGCACTGAGTTGTACTTAGTTTTTTTCTTCACCTATGTATGATTTTTTCTCTTTCTAAATGGCTGGACATTGAGTTGGACTTAGTTTTTTCACCCTATGGATGATTTTTTCTCTTTCTAAATGCCTGGACATTGAGTTGGACTTAGTTTTTTCTTCACCTATGTATGATTCTTACTCTTTGGAGTGTAACTCTTTGGAGTGTAACTCTTCTAAAAGAAAGAAGTTTGACAATTTGAAGAAATGACAATTTTGAAGAAAGATAGAACTTTCGTGGTAATGGTTAGTCCTGAAAAGGACTGTTGGGTTAGCTCTGAAAAAGAGCTGTGACAATTTGAAGAAATGACAACTTGAAGATAGAACTTTCGTCTGACAGCTTGAAAATAGAACTTTCGTCTGGTATCTTGAAGATAGATCTTTCGTGGTAATGGTTAGTCCTGAAAAGGACTGTTGGGTTAGCTCTGAAAAGAGCTGTGACAATTTGAAGAAATGACAACTTGAAGATAGAACTTTCGTCTGTCAGCTTGAAGGTAGAACTTTCGTCTGACATCTTGAAGATAGATCTTTCGTGGTAATGGTTAGTCCTGAAAAGGACTGTTGGGTTAGCTCTGAAAAGAGCTGTGACAATTTGAAGAAATGACAACTTGAAGATAGAACTTTCGTCTGACAGCTTGAAGATAGAACTTTCGTCTGACATCTTGAAGATAGATCTTTCGTGGTAGATGGTTAGTCCTGAAAAGGACTGTTGGGTTAGCTCTGAAAAGAGCTGTGACAATTTGAAGAAATGACAACTTGAAGATAGAACTTTCGTCTGACAGCTTGAAGGTAGAACTTTCGTCTGACAATTTGAAGAAATGACAATTTGAAGAAAAGATAGAACTTACGTCTGACAATTTGAAGAAAGGTAGATCTTCCGTGGTAGATGGTTAGCCCTGAAAAGGGCTGTTGGGGTGGTCCTAAAAAAGGACCTGGTTTGGAGGTTGTGTTTTTAAGCACAACCTCCAACCTTCCTGCACGCCGGACAGCTACTTGCAGCCCTCCTCTTCAGCCTTTTTAGTTGCTGCTCGTCCAAGGCGAAGTCCAACGAGAACGGTGGCTCGTTGTCACTATCCCAGCACTCGGTCCGGGGTACGACGAACTCCTTCTTCTTCTTTTTTTCTTTGGATGCCAGCTGGGCAAGTTTGGAAAAACTCATGTCTCTCAACGCACACTCCATGTTGCAGCAACTTGAAGAGAATGAATGATGTGCGGGAAATGCCGCTGGGTTTTATAACTTTTCAGACGGATTGAACTAGTTGACCCATGACGTCATTTTCTCCTATGTTTTTCCCGCGTCGGCGTTTCATGCTGTTTTGGCTCCAAAATTAATGTTATCCAATCAGAATTATCGTTGTTTTTTCTAATACTAAATGTTTTATTGTTGACCAACCCGCGTCGGTGTTTCATGCTGTTTTGGCTCCAAATTAATGTTGTCCAATCAGAATCAACGTTTTATTTCTAATACTAAATGTTTTATTGTTGACCAACCCGTGGCTTTGTTGCATTTTTTGTTGTTCGGGGGTTAAAAAAGAACTAGAGTTTGACTATTCTACGACTTTTTTTTGATTGTAAATCTTTTGAGTTTTTGACAATTTTAAAAAAGATAGAACTTTCGTGTTAGATGGTTAGCGCTGAAAAGGGCTCTTTTGTTTTTGGAGGCTATGTTTTTCCACTTCTAATGGCAACACCCGAAATTCACTTGGCAAATGGCTAAGATGATGTCAGGCGTTGTCTTTAAAAATAGTTGAAGTAATCTTTCGCTGAGATCTTTGTAGGGTTGTGTTATAGGTTGTAGTTGGTTTTGTTCCTCCTCTCCTACGAAGTGAGTGTTTAGTTGTAATAACTGTTGACCTGCATTTAGATATTCTTGGAGAGTCTCACGTAGTTGATAATTTATCTCCTCCATATTGATACTGCTTCCGAATATTGACACTGCTTCCGAAGTGATCGTTAGCTGAGAGCCAAAAAATGGTGAATGTATGAAAATAACGCTGGGCTTTATACGTTTACAGAGGCTTGAAATTTTTAAAGAGCTCGGGTCTGGCAGAAACCACATACATTTTTTCCATGCTGCGTTTCATGCTAATATAGCAAAAAAAGTTATGAGACGATGTATGGAAAAAATGTAGACAGAACAAGTCTTTGGGGAAAAACAGAATGAAGAGCTCTATTGTTTTTGAACTTTTATTTATTGAACTTTTATTTATTGAAAAGAACTAAACAATGAAACATTTTTTTGCAAAGCATCATAAAAAAAATTTCTTGACAATGAAAAAATTTCTTGACAATGAAAAAATCACAAGGAAACATTTTTTTACAATACAGCATAAAAACAGAATTATTCGCAAAACAGTATATAACAAATTTTTTACAATGCAAATTTCTCAAATACCACGAGTTTCATATTTGTTTTCATATTCCTACCGTTTTGTTGTTTTTTCTTGGTTGTTTTCGCTCTGTCTTTGGTTTTTTCGGGATCTTGAAATCAACGTGATTATCAATGTTTTTCCCGTATTTACCCTGGCCTGTCAATATTGGTGTAGTTGGTCTTTGATCAACTCGCTGTTTCTTGTGGAGATGGCTAGCATCTTCCTCAGATTTCCGTTTTGTTGTTTTTCTTGGTTGTTTTTCCTCTGTTTGTTTTTTCTTTGGTTGATTTTTCTTCACAACACTTACGATAGAGTCCACTAACTTGTGAAGATTGGATTTATCAAAGTCGAACTCTACAGGGATCTTCACAGGAGTTGTTGAAATGCACTGATCCTGTTGACGTAGTACCTCGATATTTCTACTGAGCTGCTCAGTACTTGTGCTTAAAGTTTTAATTTCCTCCAAATGTCTGTTTAAAGTCTCCAGCTGATCTATGATTCGGATCATCATGCTATCTTGTTTCAAATTTAGCTGCTTTACCTCTTCATAAATGTTGTCAAACACCGTCGCTGGAATGATGGTTGTCGAATTTAACTCCGGTGGTGGATTGCTGATTGTCGAATTTATAACTGATGAAAGAACGTCTCCATTGTTTTCCACTGGTGGAAAATCGTCCAAGTTGATTTCATCTAAGTTGTGTTTCATATTGAAACTGCCTCTGAATATTGATACTGCTTGCGAAGTGATCGTTAGCTGAGAATCAAAGAAATGGTGTTTGGTATGAAATAACGCTTGAGTTTTTTATACGTTTACAGAGGATTGAAATTTTTAAAGAGCTCGGACCTGACGGAAAACACCAGGATTGAACTGTGTGACACCGAATTAGGAGTGGTAAAAAACACCAATATAACCATCGATTTAATTGGGCAATGTTAATGAAACGCCGACGCCGGAAAAAACATAGGAGAAAATGACGTCATGGGTCAACTAGTTCAATCCTCCTGTAAAGCTATAAAGCTCAGTGATATTTTACATAAAATCATATTTGTTCCAGAATGGTTCGAATTCTTGTATGCCCTCACTGCAAGCAGATGTCTGATAGAGTGTGGAAAATGTTTTACCATACTTGAGTATCTTGGACAGAAACATAACTGTCCAGATACAGATGAAGGATTTTACGATGATGATGAAGGTTCATCGACTTGTTGCGAACACTGTGGGTGCGAAATCATCCCGGTGGATCGGACGGAGGAGTCGTAGAGCTGAATGTCAATGTGAGATCCTTTTAAAAAGCCCTTTTCAGGGCTAACCATCTATACGAAAGATCTTTCTTTCTTCAAAATTGTCAAAAGTAAAAAAAGACTTACAGTCACAACTAGAAAAAGTCAAAAGTAAGAAGTAATTATTTTATATTTTTTATTTCAAAAAAGAACTTATGTACAATGAAAAAATCAAATCATGAACTGTAAAAACAAAAAATGAATGAACTGTAAAGACAAAAAATGAATGAAAAAATCAAGTCAGTCTTTTTGTTTAAATTCAATATTGTGTCGAAATCTTTTTTCACTCAGTATGTTTTTCTTTTTTTCTTTGGGATGTCAGATTCACATTTGGTTTTACGTTTTCTTTTCCTATCGTTGTTTTTTAATACCACATCTGGACAGATTTTATCCTCGTGTTTTGTTGATTTGTAAAAGAAACAGTTCTTTGTTACTCGTTTTTTCTTCTTTTCGTTGTTTTGCTGTTTTTCCTCTCCGTACGAGCAACCCGCTTCTGCAGAGAAATCGTTGTTTTTTAGATCCGAAGTTTGTTGTTTTCTTAGATTTTTTCGTAATGTCTCTAAATCATCTGCTATTTTGCAGATTTCTGAATCGTTGATATCCATCGTGTCGGTCTGCATGTCTACGGTCTGAGTTTCAACCGATGACGATGTAGCTTGTGGTGAACTTTTTTTCCATGTATTTTCACTGCAGAATGAATTTAGTGTGCCGACGAATTTTATATCTTTGAGACCATCAACGTTGTAAAACGATGGTAAAATCTCAATGTCGTGACTGTGCGGATTCACGTAGACAAAAACAATTGTTCCTAGCTGATTTTCTTTTTCTGGACATTCTTTGGCCCAATGTCCTGCTTCGCTGCATGTGAAACAAATATTTGTTCTCTCGCCATTCACACCATATCGTTTGTCAATCGTCGCTTGATCCAAGACTCTGTAGCTGGTAGTACGGTAAACATCTTTTTCTTCTAAATGTTGCTGGGATAAAAATGATCCCACATAGTTTCCGATATGTTAAACATCATACTTTGATGGTATATTGCTGATCTCATAATCGTGGGTGTATGGATTGACATATAGATACACCCTCTTTCTAAGTGGTGATGTATTTTGCAGCTTTAGCTCGCTCATATTTTTTTATCAGCTGGACTGTTTGAGATTGAGTAGGAGAATGATTAGATTTTCACAACTATCGTCTCTATTTATACACTGTTACAACGGAGAGGCTATATAAATTGTTAGTTTTTTCTCACTTCTGCATTATTGTCTTTTCACTCAGAGCTAAAACGATGGGTAAAAGAAAAAGAATAATAACCTATTCAGACAGCGAAAGTGACGATGAGGTGTTTCCACCAACAAAAAAGAAAAAAACTAGACCTTTGAAAGAAGAAAGTGACGATGAGATATTTCCAGCAATAAAAAAGAAAAAAACTAAACCGTTGAAAGAAGAAAATGACAGCGACGATGAAAGTATCAACTCTAACTTAGACATGAAAAGTCTATATGATTTAACAGAAAGGGGAAATAAGAAGTCAAGAAAATTTAAAACAGAATCACATGTGCTGATGCTGAGTTTTAAGAAATTTGAAGAATTAACACCTCAGAGACTACTTGGATTATTTGACGATGTTACCCATGAAATCATTCGAAAGTTAAATGCTAACCCTACGGACATGATTAGAATTACCATCAATCATCCTTCGTTGGAAATAGGAATCCATATTCCTTTTTTAGCTGCAGACCAGTTACAAGGTGAAACTATGCTGAATGAAATTGAACGAGTTTTACAATCGAATACAGATTTCGTCTTGAACGATGGATTCATGACATTTGACATTACACATACAATACCACCAAGTGGTAGCGGAAAACAAAAATATAGATCGTCAGAATTAGATTCGAAGTTTTTTGCCCAGAAGAAGCAATCTATTATACAAATTGGTAATCATGACCAACTATGTTTTGCAAGAGCTGTTGTTGTGGGAATTTGCTACAGTGAACGTGAAAACACCGAAGTATGGAATAGAAAATGGCGTCGTATTTGTCGTTCAAAACGCCTTTTTCAAAAGACTGAAGCTGAGAAATTGTTAAATGAAGCTGGAGTTTCACCAAACCAGTCTGTAGGAATTGATGAATACAAAAAAATTCAAACATTCTTGTATGAAAAAGGCTATGTCATTAAAGTTCACCAACAGCATTCAAAAGTGGAAAAAATATTTAAACATCCAGAAGTGAAAGCCAATAGTAAGATCATACATTTGTACTTTCATCAAAACCATTATGACTACATCAAATCTATCAAAGGTTTTCTTAGTTGTGGATATTATTGTGAGTTCTGTGATGTGGGTTACTCTAACCGGGAAAATCATGCTTGTTCAAATATCTGCAAAGGTTGTTATCGCAAAGGAAAATGTCCATCAGAATCAAAAGAATATGTTTGCAGTTATTGCAATAGACGATTTTTTAGTGCTGAATGCTTTGAAAATCACAGAAATGTACAAGGTAAAGAAAAGAAATCCATTTGTGTATTAGTAAAACTCTGCTCGAAATGCGGTGCACAATATCATGACAGAAAGAAAAATCATGTTTGCAATGGAAAGAAAAGATGTCATATCTGTAAGAGAATTGTTAACTTTTCTCATCAATGCTATATTCAACCTTACCAAAGTAAGTTGAACCATGGCAGCGATGACGAGACGAGTTCTTCTGTAGTCAAAAAACCACAGTTTATTTTCTTTGATTTTGAATGCAAACAAGACACAGGCGTACACATCCCAAATTATTGTATCGCACACAGAGCGTGTGATGTATGTATCGATAAATCACTTGATTTTCATTGTTCTACATGCAGTGAATTTGAAGAGGGTCGGGAAGTTATTTTTCAAGGTGAAGAAACTTTGAGTAAATTTTGCAACTGGCTCTTTTCAAAACATCATAAAGGGGTTACGGCTATTGCCCATAATTTCAAAGGCTATGACGGTCAGTTCATTCTTGACTATATTGTCAAAGTTGGGTTAAAACTTCCAAAATTGATCATGAATGGAAACAATATTATGAAGTTAGAACTGAATGGTGTACGTCTGATCGATTCTTTCAATTTCATGAGTTTTGGTTTGGCAAAATTTCCATCCACCTTTGGTCTTCAAGAAATGAAAAAAGGTTACTTTCCTCACTGGGCAAATACAGATGAATTTTGGAGTTACATTGGACCCTACTTGGATATGTCTTATTACAAACCCGACTCAATGTCTGAAGAGGCTAGGTCAAAATTCATAGTTTGGTATAATGACAAAGTTCGAAATGGTGAGGAATTCAATTTTCAGAAGGAGATGGAATTGTACTGTAGGTCAGATGTTGATATCCTCAGACGAGGGTGTGCTGAATTCAGAAAGCTGTTTATCGAACAGGGTGGTATTTGTCCACTTTTAGAGGCGATTACCATCGCAGATGCCTGTAACAAGGTGTGGCGAAGCAAATATTTACCAGAAAATCAAATAGCTATCATTTCAAGTAAAGACTCATCCAGACGTCGCTTTTCTATGAAAGCGATACGATGGGTTCAAAGCGTTGCTCAGGAAAAAGGTATTATTATTCAGCATGCAAAAAATGGTGGTGAAGCTCAAATCGGGAAATATAGTGTAGATGGTTTTCACCGTCAATCAAACACTGTTTATGAATTTCTTGGGGATTTGTATCATGGTTGTCCTGTATGCTATACAGATCGAAAACAGATCAATCCTATTAATGGAAAACCCATGTCTGAATTGTACGAGCGTACTTTTGAACGTATAGCAGATATCGATACATTTGGGAACACGAATTTGATGCTAAGATGAAGGATAAAGAGTACAAAAAACTCATTGAAAAGTTATATCCACATTGGGACCCTATCGATCCGAGGGATGGTTTGTCCGGGGGAAGATGTAATGCAATAAAAATTGGATATGATGTTGATGAAAAAACCAAAAAGGAAATCAAGTACATCGATATCTGTTCTCTATACCCTTATGTTTGTAAACACAAATCCTATCCTGTAGGTCAGCCAAAAATTTTGTCTGCTGAGAATATTGATATGAACAATATTCGACAATATGAGGGATTAATCAAGTGTAAAGTTTTACCTCCAACTGATTTGTTTCACCCCGTTCTCCCAGTTCACTGTAACAACAAAATGATGTTTCCACTCTGTATGAAATGTGCAGAAGAAAGCTCAAACATTTGTAGACATGGTAAAGAAGAGAGGGGTTTGGTCGGAACTTGGGTTACTTTTGAATTATTCAAGGCTCTTGACTGCGGTTATCGATTATTGCAAGTGTATGAAATTTGGCATTTCAATTCTGTGTCAGATCAGTTCTTTAAACATTATGTGGGCAATTTCTTGAAAATTAAGCAAGAAGCCAGTGGTTATCCAGGTTGGTGTCAATCAGACTCAGAAAAAGATCAGTTCGTTTGTGAATATGAGAAGTCGGAAGGTGTTCGTCTTGATCCAAGTTGTATTCAAAGAAATCCTGGGAGAAGATCATTTGCTAAGATTATGTTGAACTGTCTTTGGGGAAAATTAGCTCAGCGTGAAAAAATGACCCAGACGGAATACATCAGTGATCCGTCTAAATATTTTGAATTAGTCACCAATCCCAATTTCATTGTAAATCATGTAGAAATCTTTGACGAGGACTGTTCATTCATCTTGGTTAACTATGAATCAAAGTTGGAACATATTGACACCCACGCTACAGCCAATGTGGTAGTAGGATCTTACGTAACAGCTTATGCAAGGTTGGAATTGTACAGCGTTCTTGAAAAGTTAAAAGATAGAGTTCTGTATTTCGAAACAGATAGTTGTATGTACATTCACGACCCTGAATTATGGAATCCTTCTATTATTAACAGCCGACTAGGAAAATGGACTGATGAAGAACCTGATTGTAAAATTACTCAATTCAGAGGGCTTGGGCCTAAGAATTATGCTTACAAAATGAAAACAAAAGATGGAGAAGAGATAAGCAAATGTAAAGTAAAGGGGATTACTCTGGATTACAATACAAAACAGGTGGTGAATTTCGATACATATTCGAAATGTGCTATAGATCGCACAATAGAAATCAAAATTCAGTATGATTGTAGAATTAAAAGACACAGAGATAGAACGGTTACCAGTGAACCACAAACAAAAACATTTCGCTCTGTATACACCAAGAGAGTTATTGTAAATGGTACTGACACTGTACCCTATGGTTATAAAAGTTTGAGAAAATAATTCTATATCACATTGTTGTGTAAAAATCAGTCAAAGTAAGTCGAGAAAAAATATTAACCGTTGGTCAAAAACAATCATGTTGCCGTTACCAATAGAACTACGTGAAAAAATTTATGGAGAATTTGTTCGACAGCATACGCTTGATGAACGAACACAGCTTAACATTAAATTTTTCTGTGTGAAAATTTGGATCGGAAAATTGTTTAAGTGGGTTGCAAAAGGAGAAAAGTCCTACAAAGTGTATGGTATAATCAACTTTATTGCAACGATGGTGGACGATTCGGGGTTGGATCTCGTTCTCAAGACTTATTTAGCAGATAGCTGTATGAAAGACAATGTTATTAGTAAGCTGTTTCGATCCACAAGTCGATGGACATTTTTTATCATAGGAACAACAGAAGAAAGTTTTCTTAACGTTCTGAAAATGAAATCAGTTCTATTTGACTTTTACTTACGCTACAAAAAAGGATCTGTTCATGATTCCTACGGAGAATCAAAGGAAACCATGGTAGGGTATATTCTATTTGATAGAGATGTTACAGAAGAAGTAGTATATTCAGCTCTTTCAACAAAAGACGCTTATAGACATGTTGCTCCATTCATAGGACTACGAGATTTCGACGATATGGACAGTGAGTATACAATGTTTTTGGGGTATGACCAATTGCATAAAGACATTACGGAATATGAAAACAAATGTGAAACTCGTGGTATTTGCGAATTTGCATTGTAAAAAATTTGTTATATACTGTTTTGCAAATAATTCATTGCGAAAAAATAATTCATTGCGAAAAAAATAATTCATTGTGATTTTTTCATTGTAAATAATTCATTGCAAAAAAATATCTCAGTGTGATTTTTTCATTGTGATTAATTCATTGTAAATAATTCATTGTTAAGAAATTTTTTCAGTGTGATTTTTTCATTGTTAAGAAAATGTTTTTTATGCTGTATTGTAAAAATGTTTCCTTGTGATTTTTTTCATTGTCAAGAAATTTTTTTATGATGCATTGCAAGAAATTGTTTTTATGCTGTATTGTAAAAATGTTTACTTGTGATTTTTTCATTGTCAAGAAATTTTTTCATTGTCAAGAAATTTTTTATAATGCATTGCAAAAAAAATGTTTCATTGTTTAGTTCTGTTCAATAAATAAAAGTTCAATAAATAAAAGTTCAAAAACAATAGAGCTCTTCATTCTGTTTTTCCATACAGCGTCTCATAACTTTTTTTGCTATATTAGCATGAAACGTAGCATGGAAAAAATGTATGTGCTTTCTACCCGGTCCGAGCTCTTTAAAAAATTTCAATCCTCTGTAAACGTATAAAGTCCAGCGTTATTTTCATACAATCACCATTTCTTGATTCTCAGCTAACGATCACTTCGAAAGCAGTGTCAATATTCGGAAGCAATATCAATATGGAGGAGGTAAATCATCAACTACGTGAGGCTCTCCAAGAGTATCTAAATGCCGGGCAGCAGTTATTGCGACTAACCACTCATCTCGTAGGAGAGGAGGAACAAAACCAACTGCAACGTATAACACAGCCATTCAAAGATCTCGGCGAAAGATTAGTTCAACTATTATTAAAGACAACACCGGATATCATTTTGGTTGATATCGAATTTGGGAGGAAGATTACAGCATGCCCCATTTGCCAAGCGAATTTCGGGTGCTGCCATTAGAAGTGGAAAAAACACAGCCTCCAAAAACAAAACAGCCCTTTTCAGGGCTACCCATCTACCACGAAAGTTCTATCTTTTTTAAAATTGTCAAAAACTCAAAAGATTTACAATAAAAAAAGTCATAGATTAGTCAAACTCTAGTTTTTTCTATCCCGAACAAGAAAAAAATGCAACAAAGCTGAGGATTGGTCAACAATAAAACATTTAGTATTAGAAATAAAACATTGATTCTGATTGGACAACATGAATTTGGAGCCAAAACAGTATGAAACGCCGACGCGGGAAAAACATAGGAGAAAATGACGTCATGGGTCAACTAGTTCAATCCGTCTGAAAAACTATAAATCTCGGCGATTTATTTTCCATACATTTCATTTTCACAATGGCTTCAAGACCATCACTCCTCGTCACTTGGATGGATGCCGAGCGAAAGTTAACAAGAGCAAGGAGACAAATCGTCTTACTTAAACAGCGCTTAGTTGGAGTGAGAAGACGATACGAGAGGGCTGAGCTTGCTAATAACAGGGTGTTCTGTTATAACCTTTGGATGAAGGAACTCATTATTGAGGGCATGCTTGAAATGTATTTTCAGTATGTTATTTCAAAAACAGAGGAGGTAGACCGTCTTTTCAGCGCGCAAATCGCCGCTGAAAGGAGTGAGTCAGACAGCGAATCGACTGATGCTGATACTGAATAAACATTTTCAAAAATCAGCTCTTCTCAAAAAACAGCCCTTTTCAGGGCTAACCATCTACCACGAAAGATCTATCTTTCTTCAAATTGTCATTTCTTCAAATTGTCAAACTTCTTTCTTTTAGAAGAGTTACACTCCAAAAAGAGTTACACTCCAGAGAGTTACGCTGAAAAGAGCAAAAACTCAGAAAAAAGACTAAGTCCAACTCAATGGTCAGACATTTAGAAAGAAAAAAATCATCCATAGATGTAGAAAAAACTAAGCCCAGCTCAGTACTCAGACATTTAGAAAGAAAAAAATCATACATAGGTGAAGAAAAAACTAAGTCCAACTCAATGCTTAGACATTTAGAAAGAGAATTCATTCATAGATGCAGAAAAAGACTAAGCCCAACTCAGTGCTCAGACATTTAGAAAGAGAAATCGTCCATAGATGTAGAAAAAAGTCTAAGTTTAACTCAGCGATATAGGGACAAATTCCATTTAGAGAGAAAAAATCATTCATAGGATGAAAAAAACTAAAAAAAGTGATCCATTACGCATATAAAACACTAAACTCTTGATTATTTTTCTCATTCACCATTAACTTTTCGTAAAACCTGATCCAGGATCCCACAATGTTTGGATTAACAATTTTTCTCTCATTGCTCTTCTGGTTAGAAGAAAGAGAACGTTTCAGATATATCAGACATGAAATTGAGCATCTGATGCAAATGCTAGATAAAATGGAATCAATCAAAAGAAAGAGAGGAGGCTAAAAAAAGTGCATTCTGTACAAAAAAAAGCAACCCTTTTCAGGGCTAGCTATCTTAAATAAACATCTTTCTTTTCATTTTGTCAGAAGACTCATAATAAAAAAAAGTCATAGGTTAGTTAAACTCTAGTTTTTTCTAACCCCGAACAAGAAAATGTAACAAAACCACGGATTGGTCAACAATAAAACATTTAGTATTAGAAAAAACAACGATAATTCTGATTGGATAACATTAATTTTGGAGCCAAAACAGCATGAAACGCCGACGCGGGAAAAACATAGGAGAAAATGACGTCATGGGTCAACTAGTTCAATCCGTCTGAAAAGTTATAAAACCCAGCGGCATTTCCCGCACATCATTCATTCTCTTCAAGTTGCTGCAACATGGAGTGTGCGTTGAGAGACATGAGTTTTTCCAAACTTGCCCAGCTGGCATCCAAAGAAAAAAAGAAGAAGAAGGAGTTCGTCGTACCCCAGACCGAGTGCTGGGATAGTGACAACGAGCCACCGTTCTCGTTGGACTTCGCCTTGGACGAGCAGCAACTAAAAAGGCTGAAGAGGAGGGCTGCAAGTAGCTGTCCGGCGTGCAGGAAGGTTGGAGGTTGTGCTTAAAAACACAACCTCCAAACCAGGTCCTTTTTTAGGACCACCCCAACAGCCCTTTTCAGGGCTAACCATCTACCACGGAAGATCTACCTTTCTTCAAATTGTCAGACGTAAGTTCTATCTTTTCTTCAAATTGTCATTTCTTCAAATTGTCAGACGAAAGTTCTACCTTCAAGCTGTCAGACGAAAGTTCTATCTTCAAGTTGTCATTTCTTCAAATTGTCACAGCTCTTTTCAGAGCTAACCCAACAGTCCTTTTCAGGACTAACCATCTACCACGAAAGATCTATCTTCAAGATGTCAGACGAAAGTTCTATCTTCAAGCTGTCAGACGGAAGTTCTATCTTCAAGTTGTCATTTCTTCAAATTGTCACAGCTCTTTTCAGAGCTAACCCAACAGTCCTTTTCAGGACTAACCATTACCACGAAAGATCTATCTTCAAGATGTCAGACGAAAGTTCTACCTTCAAGCTGACAGACGAAAGTTCTATCTTCAAGTTGTCATTTCTTCAAATTGTCACAGTTCTTTTCAGAGCTAATCCAACAGTCCTTTTCAGGACTAACCATTACCACGAAAGATCTATCTTCAAGATACCAGACGAAGGTTCTATTTTCAAGCTGTCAGACGAAAGTTCTATCTTCAAGTTGTCATTTCTTCAAATTGTCACAGCTCTTTTTCAGAGCTAACCCAACAGTCCTTTTCAGGACTAACCATTACCACGAAAGTTCTATCTTTCTTCAAAATTGTCATTTCTTCAAATTGTCAAACTTCTTTCTTTTAGAAGAGTTACACTCCAAAGAGTTACACTCCAAAGAGTAAGAATCATACATAGTTGAAGAAAAAACTAAATCCAACTCAATGTCCAGGCATTTAGAAAGAGAAAAAATCATCCATAGGGTGAAAAAACTAAGTCCAACTCAATGTCCAGCCATTTAGAAAGAGAAAAAATCATACATAGGTGAAGAAAAAAACTAAGTACAACTCAGTGCTCAGACATTTAGAAAGAAAAAAATCATACATAGATGAAGAAAAAGCTAAGTCCAACTCAGTGATATAGGGATAAATTCCTTTTAGAAAAGAGAAATCATTCATAGAGATGTAGAAAAAAGTCTAAGTCCAACTCAATGGTCAGGCTTTTAGAAAGAGAGAAAATCATTCATAGGGTAAAAAAACTAAGTCCAACTCAGTGATCAGGCATTTAGAAAGAGAAAAAATCATCCATAGGGTGAAAAAACTAAGTCCAACTCAATGTCCAGGCATTTAGAAAGAAAAATCATACATAGGTGAAGAAAAAACTAAGTCCAACTCAATGCTCCCCCCTTTTGCCTTTTTTGCAGAAAAATCCACTCAGGGTAGTCTCTTTGGGTGGATTTTTACCCAGACTGTCAGTCACAAGGCCGCCATTTTGAATGCTATGATTCTATTTATAGTAACATTTTCATGCGGAATCTCGGACTTTATCGCTTACTCGGACCTTTTGCAAGGGATAAATTCTTTCAGGGTGGTAGAATAGGACAAATTTTCTTTCAGGGGTGGTGATGTACGGCACTCAGGGAGGGTCGTCTAGACCCCTGACCTGGCCTGGCAGGGGTCTAGACGACCCTCCTATACTACTAATATTGCACCGATTTCTTTGGTTTATTTCACAAGGCTTCAATATTTTTTCATCCATCTTAATGCAGAGATGAAAAAAAAAAAAAAGAGTCAGAGACTTAAATCTTAAAACCAACAGCTGCAGTCAGATCTGGATTCGCTGATCATAGATGGCTGTGCGGTTGTCGTTATACTTTTTGATAATGGCCATTTCCGTTGTTTCATTTTAGGAGCTGGTCGCCAATATGACATTTCGAGCGAACAGGTGGCTTTTTCAGCCACTATAACGCCTCACGATTACGGACCACTAGGGACTCAGCAAATTATGGTTTTTGACCACGTCTTAACAAACATGGGAAACGGATATCATGCACACAGTGGTATTTTCACAGCACCTGTCGATGGCGTTTACCTTGTTTCAGTAACGATCTCCGGTTGGGTTCACACAATAGATCACAGCTATTTACAAGTTAGACAAAATGGAAACCCTATATGTCAGATTTGGGCTGCTAATGGACACCAGTCAACACAAACACTTGTTTTAAGACTTCAGAAAAGCGACGAGATTTACGTCACTAACAGCAGAGCTTCCGACATCATACTTGGCCAAGAGTATTCCTCTTTTTCAGGAATTTTGATATACCCTCTTGACCAAGTAAACGCAATTGTAGGAAAATGATATATCAATATGTTCAGCTTCTAAAATGCGATAAATGCAAGTCGCTGTGAAGTTTTAATATAAATATAAGCCTTTCAAACTGTATTTTCTCTCATATGTTTTCTTGTCTTTCCAACTTAAAAATCATACGGCAAACCACCTGACTATACCGATTTTCACATGGGTCAAAATTTAACCACAAATCTTTTAGCAACCACACACACACACGCGCGCGTACGCACACACACATGCAAACTCATGTACGTTTTGAGATGTATGGTTCTATTTGAGGTGGTCACATGATCTAGGTTGTCGGACCTGTGTGTTGATTATGTCTGCTTTTCTGACGGCAAAATAGCCTGCTCATGGACATCATTTGAACATTTCGCTCCTATACTGAGTTTTGATCTTTGGAAAAAAATACATGGTTTAAAAGTCATTGATACCACATACAACTATTCCATCTTTTGTATCTGTTTCCTAACTTTTTTCTCGGCGTGCTGTATAAACTTGTTTTCGACCTAACTACACGGTATTTGTCTCGGATGAATAAATAGTAATTTTTATTCAATAAAAATGTGGACATGCTTATTCTGGTGGCCTCTGTGGGCCCATTTATGACATCTTTATATAAGGGTTGCTAAAGTTAATCATACTCGGCAGCACTTATGCACACTTAGAAAATGGATATGAAACGAGATAATCCCTTTCTTCTACTAAAGGACAATTAGGCATCTTTTATGTGTTGCACAGTAATTGTTCATTGAATTAAATATACATTTCCATTCACTCAAAATAACATAATTTCAAAGCTGTTTAGATTAGGATGTGTCACAAAACATCGGATAGTTTAGACAATAGATTCGATTTTAGCTGATGTGAATCTACGCTGTCTGCAAAAACAAACTGTACTCAGCACTGTAATTGTTGATCTGGATGCCTGTTTGTGAAGGTTGTTTATGAAAGGTTATTTCAAGGCTGAATATGACTGATATGTGACTTTCATTCTTAAGACAATCTGGATGTACAATTTCCATAGATTCGTCACATGTGACGAACGCATGGGAAAAGGCAATTTCATCTCAGTGAGTTGATGGTCCTTATTAAAAGCTGGTAAGATGGGATGTAATACGAGCTAGACCGCTTCAGGAGAAAGTTTATTTTGTTATGAAACTACTCAATACCTATAAACTTCGTGAAAAAATATTTCGAAATGTTTTAATTCACCTTTTAATGATAGATATGAGCCATGCTCTGTGAAAAGGGGGGTTTAATGCATCTGCGAAAAGTATAGACTTAGATCAGCCTGCGCAGTCCGTGCAGGCTGACCTCGGCAGAAACATTTAGCTATCGGTTAATTTCCTGTATGTCTAAGAACGACTGATTGATTGTATGGTGTTTAACGCCGTTTTTTTAACATGATTTCAGTTATATCGCGGCGGCCAGTGCACCTAACCATGCGTTCCTGGAGTCTCTTTTACCAGTACTTCGCACAATTTTCTTTCCAAGCCACTGGCTGCTTTCCCACATAATCATCGTCGAAACAATGGTAAGCGCTGGGAGAGGAATGAATCCTGTCGCAGAGACTATCATCAATCCTCGGAAAGAAATTGGCCGAGCCAGGGGTCGTAGCCAGGGATCGAACCCTGGACCCCATGTTCTCAAGTCCTGCACGCTACCAACTGAGCTACCGAGGCTCGGCTGTATGTCTAAGAAATAGTCTACCCCATGATCTAGTCGTTTGTAAGACAAAATGAATTTTGTGTATCCATAATTATGTAATGGCTTCATTCGTATAATACATCACGGGGATGCATTGAACCCCCTTTGCTAGAGCGCGGCTCCAATCACATTCTAATTATCAAAGGCCTCAAAAAAACACCTATGTAAATGGCCTGTTTCCTTAGTCACAACCATGTCAGGTGGAAGGGGACTTGGAGTTTACGGCTGTGGCGAATCATGTCGCCCCGAGCCTAAAGCGACGTCGAGGAACACTATCATACTGCAAAGAAATTTCTCGTGATCTGATTGGATAATATGCCCCAAACATATATTCATGTACACTTGCAAAATCCACGCAAAACCAGTTTCCCTTTCAGGAGCCCGTATACATTACTACACTTTCAACACAACATCCAAAATGGCTGTGTCGATCGATATGAGCCGGCCACAAGACAAACATACCGAGTAGCCTGCACCATATTACTTACTAGTTTCCCTTGATAGTTGTCATTGAAGCGGAAAGAATGGATTATTTTTGAAAATAAATGTACATGTATTATCGTTTGTTATCATTCTAAAACAAATACATGGGTTAAAAATGAGCCATACCTTTGTCAGGTACGCAAAAAATAAAGAGTTGAAAATCATACATTGAAACGTCAAAAGGATAAC
The DNA here is from genome assembly GCA_946811185.2 of Hippopus hippopus. Lineage (NCBI taxonomy): Eukaryota > Metazoa > Mollusca > Bivalvia > Cardiida > Cardiidae > Hippopus > Hippopus hippopus. The sequence continues at coordinate 63,045,487 of OX328099.1, read as the reverse complement.
CTAATGTCGTTTGAGGGAAGTAATGGTTGTTCATTGGGCAAGGTGTACTCACAGTACTTAAATGAAGAATCTTTAAAATTTGCGTAGTCGCTGGTGCAAACATATGAACAGTCTGATATTGGTTCTTTTTACGATTTGTATAAAATTTTATGGTTGCTTATGGCGGGTATAATGGTCAAAGAAGTTGTGTAATTTGCATGGTCGCTGGTAAGAGACAACAGGGGTCGCTTATTATAGGTAATTTACGCAGGAACTCGTCGGCAGGAATTCCATGTAGTTGTTCATTGCAGGTAGTTATCAGGGCTGGTTTCACGGTATATCCTAAGCCCATGGTATTCTGACCAACTTTAGTTTTATAATGACCTATTAAGAAATTCATCTAAAAACTTCTGTGAATGAGAGTTTCTATGCGAAATAAAAAAAAAATAAGAGAGTCTGTGAAGAAAAAAAAACAACAAAACTTACTGAGATTGGAATGTAAATTGCTAGGGAATATCCATACAAACATAAAATCTCCATAAATGTGTAGCCTGCCTCAGACTTTCTGTACCATAATAAGCCATACAGCAATGCAGGCACAAGCCACCAATAGCTGAAAATGGCTGAAGCTGCAATTGTGACTGAAATGAAAAAATGAACAGCCACTGGCCATCAATCAAACAAAAACAATTTTTGTTGCTACTGCAGACAGCATGGATCATAATACGACTTCACAAACTGTGCAGATTGATCTGGGATCTAGACAGTTCCATTTATGTCTCTGACTCAACAAGACTTTAAATTAAGTTGTCTGAATGATTCATTTTTTTTATGACTTTAAATTTCAATTTCACTGACATTATTTGGCCCTAAAAAAGCTGGAACAGGCTTAAATTGCTTTTCAGGACTGTGAAGATTCAAGATCAGACTGCACATTCTGTGCAGTCTGATCTTGAATCTTCACAGTCCTAAAGCTACTTTATTACATATTCTGGCTGAAAAAAAAAAAAACCTTAAAATACCAATATTTTAGCTGTTTCTCAAACTTGAAAAGGGCTATAACATTAATTCAGTGCACCATTGGTTAACACTGCTAAGAGTGAAGAATTTTTTGACTCAAAGAACATATCAGATTTCTTGTCATTTCAGACTTCATAATACATTTATATGTACATGTATTTTGTCACATGCAATGTGTCAAATATGATCCAAAGGAAACAAGAAATCAGTGGAAACCTATAGAGATTTTTACCACTATTTTGCCGTTAAATATCATAAACGGACCCAAATGAAACAGACTTAGTTTGTGCACGACCTTATCAGCTTGAAATACTGAGCAGAACAGCAAGTGCATGTATTTAGCAGCAGTTCTAATGACTCACAACTTTGCTCCTTTTCCAACAACATGTTTTCAAACGCTGTCAATTGCAGGGTAGTAAAATAAAGTGGTAGTTTATATGAATATTTATGGCAAAACAATCCTGTGCTTAACTCTTTACCAAATGACAAAATTTTGGACTAGTCCAAATTGAAAGCAGTTGCAGACGACAAAATAAATGTGAGTCAAAATTTGAAATTTGATTTGGGAAGGGTAGAAAACATTGTGGGAAAAGGAGAAAATGCTGGTTACCAGCATTTTCTCTTTTTCCTACAATGTTTTCAAAAGCTTTCTTTCTCAGGGTCATTAAAAGTCGGGATTGTGTGGTAAAGGGTTAAATAACCCTTTTGTGAGGAGAAAAGCTTTTGATAACACTCTAGGTAACCAGCATTTTCTCCTTTCACTACAATGTTTTTATTCCCCCTTTCCATCACTTGTACATTATCAAATAGTCATCTGCAAATTGCTTTGTATATGGACTAGCCTCAACTTCTGTGATTTGGTAAAGAGTTAAAGTAGCAATAGCTGCCAAATGTAAACTAATGTATTTAAATTTAAATAATGTCATCTAAAAGTATGGAAATTATTGTGAAGATGATTATTTGTTATTGTATGGTCGGTCCAAGTGTTAGTCGCTGGCAGAGAAATCAGATTTCAAAATTAGGTTTAAAGTTGCCTGGTCAATCTATTGTTTGTTTACTTTTTACCTAACTTTAAAATTTATTTTTCTGCCAGCAACTAACACCTAGACCAACCACACAATAACAGATTGTCATCTTCACAATCATTTCATATATTTAAATCTTTACCAAATGACAAAATTTTAGACTTGTTCAAGCTTTTGCAGACGACAAATCAAATGTGACTCAAATGATAAAATTTGTCTGTGATAGGGAAGAACACTTTGTGGGAAAAGGAGAAAATGTTACCAGCATTTGTCTCCTTTTTCCAAAATGTTTTCAAAAGCTTTCTTCTTTGAGTTCGTTAAAAGTCATGATTGTGTGGTATAGGGTCAAATGGTATAATTTTAAACCTGTAATTTTTGGCCCCTATTGGGCCTTTACAAAAAGCTGTACAATATTAGGATGTATATAGTTCTCCCTACCTTTGTGAAAGTCATATCTCCAGGTATAATCTTTCCCTCCAAGAGACAGGTAATTGGCCATATTACCAGCTATAGCTGTTGTGAAGACCAGTGTGGTGCAGATCCAGAAAGGCCCTATAGTATATATTATGGAGATAAAAAATATAAAACCCCCAATTAACAACTAGCTAGACCAATAACTTAGTTAGAATTGCTTGTTCAATATATTACTATATATGAGCCCTGCCCGTTGAAAAGGGGATTTCATACATCCGCAAAAACAATCAAGTCATGTCAGCCTGCACAGTCCAGACAGCCTGCCCTGGTTCAAAACTTTTTGCTACTGTTAAATCTTCAGCATGTCAAAGGACCATTCTTCATCATGAGTAAGTTGACAGTTAAACATAATGGATTTTATGGACCTATAATTATGTGATGACTGGCATGGTATAATGCATCACTTATTTTTTGGACAAAAATATCTCCTTATTGGACAGTGTAGATCCAAGATGTTCTGTGCAGTCTGAACTTGATCTACACTAGCAGCAAAATATCAGTGAGTCACACTTAGCAGCCTAAGGGTTAAACTAAGAAGAAGAATAAAAGAATTACTCTGACAGTTAAGAATTTAATCCACAAAGTTTTATAAAATCATATTCATAAAACTTTGAAATTTCATGCTCAATTGAGCATGCAAAAAGTTTTATAAGCACTGAGCCCAATTGCTTTTATTTAAATTCATGTGCAACTCTGACTTAATGTCCCTGAAACATTGACTGTTAAAGAAACATAATGTATAATATACTCTACCATATAAGTCTGGATTTGGTCGTATTTGAGATTTCAAATAGTTTCTGTTTGGTAGGGGAGTCATAGAACCAAGCACTCTGCCAAATACTTGATGTGTGTCAACATCAAAGAACTGTTGGTAATACTCAAAGGTCCAAAATGATGGAGCTTTCTTCTCCTTTAGGAGCTGTGGGTGAAAAAAAGCAAGAAAGAAATGATATCTACCACGTACACACACATGCAGAAACTAAACCAATTCAAAAGATGCACTATGTTTATCTTCGTGTGAAGACTTAAATAATCTTTTAAACGGTTTATACAATGTCCAAAACTATGCATATCAAATTTCCCCCCTTTGTCTTGAATTTTGGCTCATTTGACAAAAAATACAACAATTTTTCAACAGCATTGAAAACCTGTGGGCAAGGCTCAACTGCTTGCTATAAGCAATTGCTTTTTTTCCAATGTTGATACCCCAACTGTCAACAGCAGAGGTGAACAAAAGTGCCGTCGTCACAATTTACGCCACCACATGGCTGCTATTTCAAGCCGCTAGCTATAGAGACTAAAGTGTTGGAATTTCTAGCACCTGCCTGGGTAGCTCAATGGATATATTGTGTTACTTGTGATCTAAAAGGTTTACGCACAGACTGATGGACGGACAGACGGACAGACAACAGACTCATTGGTCATTGGCTTTGATTAACCAATAAAAATATGAAGTTTCATGAAATTATGTCCATTAGTTGGAGATACATCGATGAAAAATTAAATTTGACATGAAGCCCCCTTTTTCCATGACACAGCAATAAATTCCAAAACCCTGACAATATGCGCTAGGTCACATGATCAGTGACAATCTCATCCAAATCCGTTGAGATATGTCCAGTAATTAAAGAGGTATTGGTGAAAAATGAAATATAACATGAAACCCCTTTTTCCATGATGCAGCTATAAATTGCAAAACCATGACAATATGCGCTAGGTCACATGATGAGAAACATTCTGTGAAAATTTTATCCAAATCTGTCAAGAAATGTGGGAGGAGTTGCGTTCACAAGAAATGGAATGAAATATAACATGAAGCCCTCTTTTTCCATGACGCAGCTATAAATTGCAAAACCTTGACAATATGCGCTAGGTCACATGATGAGAAACATTCTATGAAAATTTTATCCAAATCTGTCAAGAAATGTGGGAGGAGTTGAGTTAACAAGAAATGGAATGAAATATAACATGAAGCCCCCTTTTTCCATGATGCAGCTATAAATTGCAAAACCATGACAATATGCGCTAGGTCACATGATGAGAAACATTCTGTGAAAATTTTATCCAAATCTGTCAAGAAATGTGGGAGGAGTTGCGTTCACAAGAAATGGAATGAAATATAACATGAAGCCCTCTTTTTCCATGACGCAGCTATAAATTGCAAAACCTTGACAATATGCGCTAGGTCACATGATGAGAAACATTCTATGAAAATTTTATCCAAATCTGTCAAGAAATGTGGGAGGAGTTGAGTTCACAAGAAATGGAATGAAATATAACATGAAGCCCCCTTTTTCCATGACGCAGCTATAAATTGCAAAAACCTTGACTATATGCGCTAGGTCACATGATGAGAAACATTCTGTGAAAATTTTATCCAAATCTGTCAAGAAATTTGGGAGGAGTTGCTTTCACAAGAAATGGAATGAAATGTAACATGAAGCCCCCTTTTTCCATGATGCAGCTATAAATCACAAAACCTTGACAATATGCGATAGGTCATATGATGAGAAATATTCTGTGAAAATTTTATCCAAATCCATCAGGAAATGTGGGAGGAGTTGCGTTCACAAGAAATGGACGTACGTACGGACGGACAAAGGGACGGACGGACGAAGAGGATGACGCCAATATACGTCGCCTCTGGCAGTGTATAAAAAAAGGTTACATATGTATTTTAAAGGTAGTGGACAAACTCTTGAACTAGATGACAAAAACTTTAGACATGTCAATTTTGAGAACATCAGCAGAGCACATATGGCTTGCAACACGCGAAAAGGCTCATTCTGACATTTGCGTAAAGTGTCGTCTCGGATCAGCCTGCGCAGTCCGCGCAGGCTAATCCGAGGCGGCACTTTACGACTACAATAGATTTTGTGCTACAGTAGACTTGCACAAAACAGAAAATTACATAAAAACAGAAAGTGTCGTTTCGGATTAGCCTGCGTGGACTGTGTAGGCTGATCCGAGACGACACTTTACGAAAATGTCCGAATGCCCCTTTTCGCGTGTTGGAAGCCATATTTAATGTGGTTCATTGTCTATGAATCAATAGAAAAAAATTGGAAAAAGGAGCAATTGCTGGTTTCTTGCTTTTTCCTTTACCCTTTACCAAACAATCTCAAGTGTAGGTGACCTTGAGGAAGAAGGCTTTTAAAAACATTGTGGGTAAAGTGAGAAAATGCTGGGAACCAGCATTTTCTCACTTTACCCACATTGTTTCTCACTGTTTCAAAGACAATTTCCTCTATTTCAGCCTCATTTGTCATCTGTATATGCTTTGAATTTGTACTTGTCAATTTTTTGGGGGGTTTGATAACAGGTAAACAAAACTTGCTTTTGAAAGCTTTCTTTCTATCTTTCTAGCCTTCTTTTTCTCTTGCAACAGGATTTATTCCTCTCTCACAGTGATCACTGTTTTGATGATGATTATGTGTGAAAGCAGCCAATGGCTTGGAAAAAATATCAATCTTTCCTTTTCCCTAAAGACGCTCTCTCACTATTGCATATCGGCTTGCGTATGTATGGCGTATCGCGATAAGAAAGGAACGCCGCGACAACGCTGCAGTAACTTCAACTTACGTAGCTAATACTCTTTGGTACGTAGCACGATCTCCTTGTACGCGGAGGTGCGACGTTTTTTTAAGTCCACACTTAAAAATACGTAGCACAAATGTAGCAGCTCCGATACACCATGCTTATGTCACACATACGCCGTAAAAGCGAAAACAACGCAACAGTGACGCCGCAGGAACGTAGCTCGAACACTTATTACGTCATGCGAACGTATTGGTTAAGATGAAAGGTTTGACTTCTTTTGAACAAACGACAGCAACGAAGTGAGCAGAGCCGTTTTCCGTCGGTGACCGCCGTATTTACACAATGTCAAGGCTGCACATAAGAAAGGAACGTCATGCTAACAAAGCTTACGCCTCAGTATGCCATACTTCCCGTCCCTTGAAATCCATACGAACACAGACACGCCACAGAAACGTCGAACATACGCCGTGTCTTTAATTTTGAACAAAATACGCCTCAGTTCTTGGCGATTAACCCGTGTAAAGAAATTTTGTTGCATACACCGCTGATACTCAATAGTGAGAGAGTAGCGTAAGAATCATAAAAAAAAAGTGAATCTTTTGTTTAAAAAATGAATCTTTACCAACTGGCAAAAGTTTTGACTTGTCCAAATTGAAAGCATTTGCAGAGAAAATAAATGGGACTCAAAAAGTGAATTTTGTGAGGGGTAGAAAACATAGTAGGAAAAAGGAGAAAATGTTGGTTACCAGCATTTTCTCCTTTTCCCACAATGTTTTCAAAAGGCTTCCTTCCTAAGGTCCTTAAAAGTCGGCCTTGTGTGGTAAAGGGTTAAAAGGTTAACACCTGTGACTTATCCTCTTCCTCTCCCTCTTCTTCATCAGACACAGCTGAAGTTGGAAAGTTTGTGAAGGTGTGTGTCTGTCCATCAGTTCTGTCATACAATACATCATCTTGACTGGAATCATGGAACTGCAACTTGTCCTTGCTACTTGTCTGAAACATCAGAAACGCCAATTTGCATCATACAGAATGCTGCTACAATTTGTATTTGCGACTTGCTTGGGGAAAAGAGGGTTTAATCCATCTGTGGAAGTATCAACCAAGAAATAAATGGCACTCAAGAATGGACTATGGACAGATATAGGCTTGAAAAATTGCATTCATAGGCCTGCCCTGTCACCAGTCTTTAGGGACAAACAAGGTTTTCCTTTGAATTTCTGATTATCTGATGTATCATTTGACCCCTTTCAAATCAATGAAAGAAGGCACATTTGACCAGCTTTGTGGCCTTGCACAGGAAATAAAAAACTCAATTTCTTAATTTTAGCACGCTGAAAGATAAAATAACATTACAAAAAACGAACTTAACATATAACTGTTATAAATGTGATAAACCATAAAATATGAATAAACGTTGATCTCATAGCGCAATATGAAACGAAATGGTCGCCTTTATTGCATATCCGAGAATTATGTCACTTAATGACTCGCACTTAGACGATAGCTTTCCAGCATTATCAACATAACACGCATTACAAGATACAGACAGACTTTAACATAGACAATGGCTGTAGGCTAGAAAAGAAAAAAAAATAAGTGCTAGGTCCTCTAAAGCGACCAATAACGACAATTTACCATTTTGATTGCGTATCCACGTATGTCAACACTTGGTCAGGTCTAATTACACACTGCGGTAGCATCCAGTCGTTTCGACACCCGGTCGTTTCTACACCTTTTGGTCATTTCGACCCTTATTTTGGTCATTTCTACACCCAAAAAAAATTTTTTGTAAAAAATGGTCAGTTCGACATCCGCTGATTTTTTACCCCCCAAAAACGAAGAAAAAACAGGTCATTTGTTGTGCAGTATGTTATAAAATACGTATTCTTGCAGTACGAAAGTTGCCTTTGCCGATCTTTGTGTTAACTTCTTTGTTTATTTTGGCAGATGGCCAACTATGTTGATTGCTACATCGGTGGAAATTTACATGTCGAGGTTTCTAAATGCAGAAGACCGGTCATGTTTTTTTTTAATTTATCAGTAACAATTAACCTTATAAGTGTTTTGATTAATTTTATTGAATACGTGGGGTGATCAAAAAGATCGCGGACTACCTCGTTATTTTGAAAACTACTACACATAGAATTACAAAATTTTGCATAGATGAGCATCAATTATCTGGTAACTGACTCAAGCTTTCAAATGTCGTCATATTCAAGTAGGTAAAGTATGACGTCATTTTAATGACGTCATATGCTGCATTAGTGGTCTAAAATATCGGACGACGTTTTATTTGAGCGAGAGTAATCATAAATTTTTACGTCAAACTCGAAAAGTATTTATCGGAAATCAAAAGCGATATAGAACCAGTTAAAGGGGACTCTGCACTCAAGAAATCTGATATTTGTACATGGATCGGACTGGTTTAGACAAGGGTGCGATACTGTTAAAGATGACCCTAAATTTGGCCGTCCATCAACATCAGTCACAGACAAAATCATAACGGCTGTAGTGCAGCATGTAAAACAAGATCGCCGAGGTACTGTCAGGAAAATAGCTTATACATTTGGCCTTTCATATAGAAGTGCCCAGGAGATTTTGACAGGGAATCTTGGAATGTCGCGTAATTGCACAATGTGGGTACCTCGGAAACAGACGCCCGAGAAAATCGGGGTTAGGATCGAAATCTTTAAAGAAATTTCTGAATGCATTAGGGTAGAGGGGTCAAACTTTACTGATCGTATTGTAACCTGCTATGAAAGATAGGCACACTTTAACGAGACTGAATCTAAACAACAAAGTAGTGTTTTGAAGCATTCAACGTCGCCTTCCGCTGGTAAAGCTAACCTTTCTAAGTCACTTGGCAAAGTTATCTACATCAAGTATTTCTGTTTTCCTGTTTTTCTTCTAAATCATGTTGTATCTATACATACTACAGTCAATACTGAGTTTTATGCCCACATTATTCAAATAAATTTCATATACACCGTACGAAAAACTTAGCCAGAAGTCCTGCAGAGTGACGTCATTTTACACCAAAATAACGCCCTAGCTCACAGAGCCACACTTGTACTGGAAACTTTGCAAAAACTAAACATGGAAACACTTGCCAACGCTCCGTATAATTTAGTCCTGACTCCATGTTTCCTCTGACTAGTTCCTGTTTTGAAAGATTCTCTATGTGGCATGCACTACGAGAGCAGAGAGGAGCTAACCCTCGCTATGACCGGGTCCTTGATGGTAACGTCACGTGACGCGCTCCCACACGTGCTTCGCTCATGGAAATGAAGAATGAATAAGTGCATAGAACTCAGAGGAGGTTACTTTCAAAAATAGTGAACACTCCAAGTTGCTTTTTATAACAATATTCCGATACCGGCACTGGTCCACGTTCTTTCTGATCACCCCTCGTATGTGGTGTATTTTTCACAATTTTTACCCGATCATTAGTTGTTTAAATCATCTGCCTTAATTTGATTGATGTTACATTAAATTACTGTACTTCAAATTTTTACTGTGTCTTATTATCGTTATTTTGTTTTAGTGTGTGATTATAATACGCGCATTGGCTTTGTTCAAATAATTTTGTTTTAGGAAACTTTGTTCATGTCAATGAATATGTACGTGTATAGAAAATTAATGATATACATGTATATGCCTCAGTTCAGCAAATAGGACATACCCGTCGAGCAAATTCATTGGAGGTTTCTATAAATGGTAATTAAAAAGATATTATGCAGTAATGTTTTTCACACCTTAACCTGGCTTTTGTTTAACCGTGATCGATAGCTGTTTTCACCCCTCAGATTAAACACACAGTGAATCGACAGCCTTGCGGATATCAGAACTCTTCGGAAAGAGCCAAAGAAAACTAAAACTTAGGAATATCCACGATAAAAAAAAAAGAGTGTCTATATAGGTCATTTTACCGAACCTGTCATTTACCGAGACTTCCGTGAATCAAGCGCTGCATGATGGTACATTTAGAACTCAGAAATGATTGAAATTTCCTCATTTCAGGACGTTTTCTTTTCATATCAATCAAATTAGGAATCTAGATGAATACAAAAAAGGAATCTTAAATCTTGACCATAAGGAAGTGTATCCACTCGCGCAAATTATTGCGTAAATCACGTTATAGAATTGAAATTCTCGTAACAAATTTTGGTTACACTCGAAACCCTCACCAGGTTTTGGAGTTACTTGTTACCTCTATTGAAAAGTTTTGTCAAATCATGCGGGAATACCTATTCAGAAATTAACAGACATGAATAACTGATCGGTGCAAAAAAAAAAAAACGCGGAAACTCAAGACACAACAAAGTGCGTCTATGACATTGTCCTATCATAGTCACTTCAGACTGCCTTCTCAGCTTTTTAATGATTTTGAGTTGTAAATTTCCATAAATATCTCAATATAACAGACTTTTCTGATGCAAATCATCAATATGGATTGCTTTACCTCTAGTTGGGAAACAATATTGTTATATGATATGAAATTTTACCTCCAGATTAACAGCTCAGAGGGTAAGCGTACCTTTTAAATAAAAAGCTAGGGGGAAAACTGTAAGGCCCTATGCTTAATTTTCATTTTCTTCTCCAACTGAGGCAGGCCTTATACGTTAATAACCTGCGTAATCCCACTATTATTTTTTGTTACCACTAATTTTTTTTGCAGAAAATGACATATCTGATATGTCCATTAAATGTTGTGTTGCCGTAATATTCCATACAAATAATTTCATTATCTTAATAAGAAGAACTTAACATTAATCGAACATTCTTCAACCTATCTTTTGTCATTTGGTCCAAATGGTTCGCAAAGTCCACAACGGGGTTTGCTCGTATTAAAAACTCTCACTGCCACAATAATATCAAAGGTTACCCTGCTGCACGACGAAAAATTCGGCTGTGCTGGATTTATATAATAATAATAATAATAATAATAATAATAACTTTATTAAGGAAAAAAGGCAATATTGCCTATCACACCACACAATATAGATATTTACAAAGTTTTAGATGTTAATGGTGGAAAAAAAAACTTGATAAAGAGAAGTAACTCTGAAGAAAAATAATTTTAGTTGATTACTGATTACCTCCCTTCCACTTTAAGGTTATACAAGAGAAGGGTATGCATAGTTAATTCCAAATAATGTTTTCAAGACCATTGTTATTTTACAGTTTAATAGTATTGATAGGTATTATTTTTGAGAGGAATTATTTTTGAGAGGAGTATGTGTTAGTAAAAGAAGAACTGTTGTTTTCAACCGTTTTTCTTTTACTAACACTATCACCATCATAATTCTTATCTTCAGTCATATCTACTCATTCTAGTTATAAGAATTTTTGTTAATAACAGCTTTGGTAGATACCTTTCTATCTGAATGAAGATTGCAAAAGAAAACATATGTGTGCGATATGTTGTTTGTTTTGGTAAAACCCCTGTCACACCAGGGCAGCGATCCCACGGCGTCCAAGAAAAAATGCAGAACGCCGACGTGCGCGCAGTACGATCGCAAGCATCGCCAAAGCAACGTAGTGGCATCGCGAGTAGAAGCGTTGGGATCGTCTAGGACGCCGAGGGACGGCACGCATTTTGAGCATGCACAAAAGAAACGCCGTCGGTCGGCGTTCCGATAAGAGCGCAGTGGGATCACCAGAAGGTCGTCTTAGCGGCGCAGTAAGATCTTCCACAACGCTACGGGAGCTCCGCCGGCGCGCATAGAAGTCGCAGTGCGAACGCTATGGTTTTCGGTGGCGTTTGCATGGAGATTGTACCGCGTGGTCTGAGATATCACTGCGTCTCTACTGTGCTTATACGGCGCGTCAGTGGCGCTTATACAGTGCGTCAACGGCGTTGACACAGAGTGTTATTTATTTCACTGCGCTCTTAAAACGATTCCTCTGAACTGCAACGGCGATCATTGCGCTTGTAAGGCGCTTCTACAGCGTCCATCAGTCTTTGTCTGACAAAAACGAACATATACATTTAGTAGACGAAGCATGCAAATAAACATTCAATTCACCATGGCTGATGTACGCTGGCAAGCCGGGCTATTAATGCCTGAGGAGGTGACATTGGTCGACTTGCTTCTGTTTGAGAGGGTTGGGGTTTATGTCTTGCTTTTTCCCCTTTCTTTGAACGAGCATAGTTTTATTCTCCATTGACCTTTCGAGACCACAGCAAAAAAAAAAACAATTGATTCGTTTTCAGATAGTTCGAACGAATGTCAAGAACACGCCGTCTGCGTAGTGTGGGCGCCTTGAGAACGCCCAGTGCACGCAGTATGAGCACCGTGAAAGCGCAAAACACGCAGTGGTAGCGCCACGAGAGCGCAGAGAATCGCCAAGAAGAACTCCGTAGGAACGCGATAACGCGCCATAGGAGCTCCGTAGCAACGCCTTGGTCGTGGTGAGAACGCTGTGACATCTCCGTCTTCGCGAAAAATATTCGATTTTTCCTGCGATCTCATGCCGCTCTGGGAAATTAAACAACGCCGAGCAAACGCAGTGGAAACGCCTATAGTGTGACAGGGGCTTAAAGTAAAAGATTGAATGATGTTTTACTCTGCTTTCAACATTATTTCAGTCATATCACAGCTACAGGTCACATATTCATCCAGTCCTGGATTTCACTAATCCTAGTCTAAGGCTCTGAAGTGTCTTGCCCAAGGCCACATCTACGAAAACCTGAATGGTATTTATCTATGAAAAGAAGGAAAATATCGTGGAAAAAGGACAAAATACTGGTTAGAAGCATTTTTTCCTTTTTGCAAATGTTTTCAGTCTTTCTCCATAAAAATACTTGGTTGTTTGATGAAGACCTATATTACAATTCTGAACAAGATGGGTCATATGGTAAAGCTTTGTTAAACAAATTACTAGCTGTACGGTGTGTTACAATGACTTGTTGCAGACAAAATTTAATGATTGATTGATTGTATCGTGTTAAACGCCATTTTCAACATTATTTCAGTTACATTACGGCGGCCAGTGCACCTATCCATGCTTTTCTGGAGTTTCTTTTACCAGTACCAGTACATTATTCTTTCCAAGCCACTGGCTGCTTTCCCATATAACCATCGTCAAAATAAGATCAGCTGTTAGGGAGGAATGAATCTTGTCACAATGACTAGCATCAATCCTTGGAAAGAAATTCGCTGAGCCATTGATCGATCCAGGGACCCCCCCTGATCTGGAGTCCTGTATGCTACCAACTGCGCTACTGGGGCTCGGTACACAAAATTTTAATAAAAATAGAAATCACTGTCAAGTACCAGTGTCTGTATTTGCCAAAACCTTTTAACTTGTATCTCTGTATTAAGCTTTGTTTCATTTTGCTTGTAAGTATTTCATAAGGATGTTTTCAAAGTATAATTGTGCTCTGTGAAAAGGGGGCTTATTGCATCTGCAAAAAGTGTCGATCCAGGCCAGTCTGTGCAGGCTGACCTGGACCGAAACTTTTTTGCTATTGATCAATTTTCTGTGTGTCCAAGGACTAGTGTACCTCATGATAAAGTCGGTTGTTAAAAGAAGTGGGTATTATGGATCCATAATTAAATGACGGCTTGCTTGGTACCATGGATCAAGGAAATGCATTAAGCCTACTTTTGCCAGAGCATGGCTCAATTATATTAAAGTCTGCATCACCTCAACTTTTACCTAACAATCCAGACTTTTAAGGACTGGACCTTAAAGAAAAAGGCTTATGAAAACATTGTGAGGAAAGGAGAAAATGCTGGTAACCAGCATTTTCTCCTTTTTCCCACAATGTTTTCCACCCTTCCAATAACATACTTCAATTTTTGAGCAAGATATATATTTTTTGTAGTGTGTAAATGCTTTGAATTTGGACATACCTAAAATTTTGTAATTTGGAAAAAGAGTTAAAGTTTGTCTCGAGAGGTAATACATGTAGTTCCATTGTTGATGAAAACAGTAGTTTATAATCTAACAAATTCTTCTGAGTCTTTCATTGTAGGCATGTTCCTTTCTTTTGAACATTCAACCATTTAATAGCATGTAAAAGATACTGGCATGTCAAAAGAAGCCTGTATGTTAATGGGTTAAACAAATGAGGATTTTATACATAAAAATGTATAAGAACATACTGAAAGGGCAACAAGTACATGTAGTTATAAAGGTTACAAGTCAAACCTGTTTTTCATTACAATTATTTATTCAGTAATATATTCACGAGTTCCCATTTTTATTAACCCTTAACCCTTTGCCACACAATCCCGACTTTAATGACCCTGAGGAAGACGGCATTTGAAAACACTGTAGTAAAAGGAGAAAATGCTGGTAACCAGCATTTTCTCCTGTTCCAACAATGCTTTCTTCCCTGCCAATGACAAATTTTGTCATTTGGGCCATCCTTCATTTGTTGTCTACAAATGCTTTGAATCTGACCAGTCTAATGTTGTGTTGTTACCCAAAAATTTAAAATGCCTTCACAACCATAGTTGCCTTGGCGGCCAAAGTAGATCAAGATACTTACTGCACAGAATGTGCAGTCTGACCTTTGATATACATTGTCAGTTTTGCTGAGCCATGCTGGATATGAGCGGCCCTATACTGAAAATCAGATTGTTCTTTCTACAGAACAATCTTTGATTTATTATTTCATGAGATATTCTAGCCAACTATCAATTTATAGTTCCCTGCATTGCAAGTACTTGGGTCTTGAAGCAGCTTCAAGTATTTAGGTCTTATTTTTAAACTGAGAGGGTCCATTTGGGTTTATTTGATGCTCTAATGATAACATACATATTTATACAGCCCTTTCATAAATATTCTCACCAGGAAAACACAATATATTACATTTTGTACATTTTTACAAGTAAATAAAACACAAGAATAATGCAATTATGTAACTGTCAACCCTTTTCCACACAGCAAAATTTTTAATCACCCATATTAAAGGAAATTACAGATGACAATTCATATGTTTTTTGTCCTTTTTGCATTTTTCCTTTAGTAGGTAGAAAACATTATGGGAAAAGGAGAAAATATTGGTTACCACTGTTTTCAGAAGCTTTCTTTCTTGGAGTCCTTAAAACTCAGAATTGTGTGGTAAAGGGTCAAACTAGGTCCCGTCTATGAATTTTTATTTGGCATCCCAACTTTGAACATTAATAAGAAACCTGAACAATGAAATCAGATGTGATGGCTTTCTTCAAGCACACTTTACCATGAAAACAGTCTACCACAGGATGATACAGAAGCACCCAAAAAATTGCAAAGTAATGTTACAGCTAGCCATAAATCATAAATATCAAATAAAGACCATCTGATATGAGAATTGAATAAGACGAAAAATTCTGTTGCCTTTGACTGTTGTAATTACATTTATCAATACTGACATAACCATAATATTTCATAAAAAGTGTACCATAATTAATAAAGAGTTAATAAACAGTCTTTTTTTAACTCATATGTGCTTAATGTTTTAAATACTAGTATTTGTCAAGAAAGGGAAACAAAGTCTACAAAAGAAACCAATGTTTAAAAGCACCAGGTTCTCTCATAGATATTCCCGTTATTTTTTGCAAGTATTTCATGGTATTGAAAATGTGTAATATACAAAAGTTACCGGTATGCACCTAGTATTATTCTTTTTCTTTAAAGTCATATTAGTGGCCAAAAGTAATCAATGGGGGTGTTTTCTTTTGGTTCCTATTAAGCCTTTAATTTAATGATAGTGTAAATAGGAATTTTGATCCTTTTTTGCAAGATGAGTACACAAAGACTCATTTTATAACTTGTGTTTTCTTTAAATTTAGTAATTAATCTAATTTTCTTGAGAACTCCAAATTTTTTATTTGAATTAGCGCCAAGGAAATTCTATCAGCCCCAAAGTGAAAGTTATAAAGAGTATATTGCTGTGGCATGTGTCTTGCAACTGTACTGCGTTTGTATGTAGTTTTAGTCCCAATTTTCCCAATCATCATCCTGTAGAAAAAAAGAGAAAAAAATAATTTAATACAGCTGTCCTTTCCATATTCATGAAGTAATTAGCTCTTTACCATACAACAAAACTTTTAGACAATTCCATATTGAAAGCATTTGCAGACTACAAATTAAATATGGATCAAACGAAAGAGTTTGTCTCAGAAAGGATAGAAAACATTTTGGAAAAAAAATTCTGGTCACCAGTATTTACTTTCTTTTTTCTACAATGTCTTCAAGTGCTGTCATCCTTACAGTCGTAAAAATACAAGATTGTTTGGTAAAGGATTCACCACTTAACCCTTTACAAAATGACAAAATTCTGGACTTTTCCAAATTGAAAGCATTTGCAGACGACAAATTATACTCGACTCAAAAATTGAAAGTTGTCCTTTGAAGGGTAGAAAACATTGTGGGAAAAAGAGAAAATGCTGTAACCAGCATTTTCTGCTTTTCCCACAATATTTTAAAGTCTTTGTTTTGTAGGGTTGTGAAAAAAGTCGGGATTGCGTGGTAAAGAGTTAAACGGTGGCAAAAAATCAAAATATAATGATAACTGAAGCAGTACTTTGACTGTCAAAAGGCCAGTCAAAACTTCAGCATGCACTTAACTCTTTACCAAACAACAAAATTTTAGACTCGTCCAAACTGAAAGCATTAGCAGACGACAAAATAAACATGACTCAAAAATTGAAACCTGACTTTAGAAGAGTAGAAAACATTGTGGGAAAAGGAGAAAATGCTGGTTACCAGCATTTTCTCCTTTTCCCACAGTGTTTTCAAAAGGCTTCTTCATCTGGGTTGTAAAAACCACGGATTTTGTTTTGTAAAGAGTTAAAGTAAGCTTTTTTATTATGCGACAATTTTTAAATTCTACATTCCTGATCTTCGACCTATAGCGTCTGCTTTGGTAAGACGTTCTTGAGAAAAACTGTATTGATATTGCACTTAGTAGGGTTTTTATCATAGGTTGAAAATGTGTATGGAGTTTTATAAGGCGCATTAGCCCTTCACCACACAATACTGAGACCCTAATATTTATGATCCTGAGAGAGAAGGCTTATGAAAACATTATAGGACTAGAAATAGGTGTGTCAGAGACACGGATGCCCCCGCTAAATGGTATTGGTCACAGATATGTCATATGAGAGAATCAGTAGGTATTACAGAAAATTGTTGTTCTGGATAACAGCTTAGACAGGGTTAAGAAGGTTTGTTATATATATAGCCAAGCAGATAAAAGATTATTTATACCTGATAACAAAATTGAGGACTGGTCCAAGTTGAAAGCAATATGCAGACAATAAATTATATGGTTTGTATTGCATATGGTAGAAAACTTTGTGAGAAAAAGAAGAAAATGCTGGTTTTGAGCATTAACTTCTTTTTATTCAGCGTTTTCCTTAATCTTTCAACTGAGGGTTACTTATACTCAGGATTACGAAGATCTTAACTTGAGGAATGAGAGTGAGAAATATAGCAATAATAATTACTTTGTTGGACTTCCTCTATGAGACAGGAACAAATTGGATCAAATATTATCACACTGGACTATAGTTGAAGGGTAGGTTGCAGCCTCAATATTCTCTGGCATAGTTCTTTGGATGAGTCTTTTTAAAAACCAAAACTGTATCTTCATATCACAATTCTGCTGAGCAGGATGTAAAACTGGGTTGAACAGTCAATTTAAACATTTGACCTTCAACTGTGACCTTGACCTTGGGCGTATCGAAACAAACTTTTCGCATGACACTAGTACTTGTTAAGGAGAACAAGTGTGTGAAGTTTTTTTGAAATCCATTGACAAATGTAGAAGTTATGCTCCGGACAAGGTCAATTTAAACATTTGACCTTCAACTGTGACCTTGACCTTGGACGTATCGAAACAAACTTTTCGCATGACACTAGTACTTGTTTAGGAGAACAAGTATGCCAAGTTTTTTTTGAAATCCATTGATAAATGTAGAAGTTATGCTCCGGACAAGGTCAATTTAAACATTTGACCTTCAACTGTGACCTTGACCTTGGGCGTATTGAAACAAACTTTTCGCATGACACTAGTACTTGTTTAGGAGAACAAGTGTGCCATGTTTTTTTGAAATCCATTGATAAATGTAGAAGTTACGCTCCGGACAAGGTCAATTTAAACATTTGACCTTCAACTGTGACCTTGACCTTGGGCGTATCGAAACAAACTTTTCGCATGACACTAGTACTTGTTAAGGAGAACAAGTGTGGAAAATTATTTTGAAATCCATTGATAAATGTAGAAGTTATGCTCCGGACAAGAATGGGACACACACACTAATGCACACACGCACTAACACACACACACACCTAAGGACACAGGTAACTCTATATGCCCTTCCGCCATTTCATGGCGGGGGCATAAAAAGGAGAGAATACTGGTATCCTGCATTTTCTCCTATTCCTACAATGTTTCTACCCTATCAAAGACAGAAATCCTCATTTGAGCAGCATTTAATTGGTGGATTGCAAATCCTTACAATATGGGCAAGTTAAAAAATTCAACCTTGGAAAAGACTTAAGATTAAAATCTTTCTCAATTTTGCCTTTGAACTTATCTTCTGTGAGTCTTCCACAATTAAACTGTAGAATAATTAGCTGAACTGTAGATCAAATGATGCCTATCACCATTTTCAACAGTTTTTCAGTCACACTGTAAAGTGGGTCCACTTATCTATACTTACTGGGTCATAAATATATGAGCATACTAAGCAAGTTATCACATAATTGTGGATAAAATCCATTTTGTGGAACAACCGACTAAATCATGAGGTAGACTTGTCCTCTGACATGCAGAAAATTATATGAGCATACCAAGCAAGTTTTCACATAACTGTGGATCCATGAAATCCACTTTGTCCAACAACCAACTGAATCATGAGGAAAACTGATGCTCTGACATGCAGAAAATCGAGCAATAGCAAAAAGTCTCGACCCTGGACAGCCCGCACAGACAGCGCAGGCTGACCTGGGTTGCTCTTTTTGCAGATGCATTAGACCTCCCTTTCACAGGGCATGGCTGATATCAATGACTAGTACCACAATTATGAAAAGGTACCTCACACAAGAATCCTGCTCCACCATGACTAACTCAGGACATTAAGTAAATGATACTATCATTTGGCCATGGAAAACCCTGCAGTCCAGAAAACTTTGTTCTGAGATTGCCAAATACAGAGCACAGTTTAAAACCACAGAAATTGGAATTCCAAGGCTACTTTTTTAGAATGTCTCACAAAATATTTTAGAGTATAGACCAAGGTTCAACAAAAGCACATGGATTTACCTCTCCACCTGTGATGGTATTGTAATCTGAAGCAGTCATATTCATTTTCTGAGCAAGTTCACTGGCAGCTGCTAAATCTTCAGGAGTAATTTCAATATCAAAATCTTGTTCCCAATCATCATTGACTGACTCTGGTAAGAGATAAGTTCATTTCAAGGGCAACAACAGTACTGTATAGATGGATATATAAGCATGTTGAAAAAATTGCGAATTATGAATAACAGACAATTTACGTATGAAAATGTTTGCGAATTCAAGACACTCGTTATTTGTTGGTATACTTGCAGTAAAATACGCAAACAGAAAAGTTTGCCAACTTTTCAAATTCCCAAAATCGCAAAAATTTCCATGTTGCAAAAATTTCCACTAATACAGTAAGTGGACATGTGCAAGTAAAATTAACCCGTGTTTACTTATGTGCAACCGTGAATTTTTTCTTTTTTTTTTTAAACTCTTTATCACATATCAAAATTTGGACTCAACTAAATTGTGAAAGCATTTGCAGATGAAAAAACACAGGTGGTTCAAATGATAATATCTGTCTTTGATAGGATAGAAAACATTGTGGGAAATGGAGAAAATGCTGGTAACCAGCATTTTCTCCATTTCCCTCAGCGTTTTCAAAACTCTTTATCTTAAGGGTTGTTAAAACTTGGGGTTGTGTAGTTCAGGCTTAGGAGAAAGTAGAGTATATAAGCATATATATACAAACAGAAAGAGAGAGAAAGAGAGAGAGAGAGAGCCTGATCTTCATCTATGCTAAAATTTTGATATTGTCACAATGTGTTTCACCAATCCTTGGAATGAGTTTTGAACCACCAATATTTAAACTCATTACCCCTGGACCAGTGGTTTATTAGTCTTTGCACATAATCAGGAGCCACTAAGGCTCAGTTGTAAACATACCTTTGTTACCACTTGATTCAGAGGAAGGGGATTCTCTGTCTCTCACCACAACCATGTCACCTTTAACACTAGTTTTTAACTTCCTCTCATCACTGTTCACATCTTTTCCTTTCTCAGGTTTAGATCTTTCAACAATGGCTTCATTTGCTGGCTTCACTTTTTCTTGATCTTCAACTACCTTATCACAGTCCTTTTCAGCTGATTTCTGTATCACATCAGTCTTTGAACTTTTACATTTATCAGTAAACTTATCAGTTGGCTTGTTTTTCTGTTCTGTATTATCAGTAACAGATTCAGTGATGGCATCACTTCCCTTTGATAAGGCCTCAACATTTCCCTT
This sequence comes from Hippopus hippopus, assembly GCA_946811185.2. Classification (NCBI taxonomy): domain Eukaryota; kingdom Metazoa; phylum Mollusca; class Bivalvia; order Cardiida; family Cardiidae; genus Hippopus; species Hippopus hippopus. Next base: position 63,024,936 of record OX328099.1, on the reverse strand, counting down.
CTCTTTTATCACATCTCTTGCCTGGTCTTCTTTCTGTATAGAAGTCTTTTCTTTTGTTACAGTATTGTCCATATTTTTTCCAGAGCTGGCTTCTTTTTGCTTTACATTTGAATCAATTTTATATTCATCATCTATTTGTTTGGTCTTCTTGTTATCGGTATCCTTGTCATTTTCATTTCTAACTGATGCAGTCGTATCTTGTTCTATGTTCGGGACAAGTCTTGAATCAGCTCCAACTTGGTTGGTCTCTCCTTCCTTTCTAGACTTGGAATTGTTGTCTTTCCCAGGAGATGAGTTAGCACTTTCATCACCACTCCATTCTTCTGAGAACAAAAAATTAAAATGAGTCATGCATTGTGAAAAGAAGGGTTTAATGCATCTGCAAAAAGTATCAACCCATGTCAGCCTGCGCAGTCCGCGCAGGCTGACATGAGTTAAAACTTTTTGCTATTTGTTAATTTTCTGCGTGTTCAAGGGCTGCAGGCTGACATGGGCCAATACTTTTTGCCAATTTGAAATTTTCTGGTGAGAGGCCATTCTTCCTCATGTTTCAGTGATCAGTTAGACAAAATTGATTACAAATCAATGAGTATGTAACGATTGGTGCAATGCATCACAAAGATGCATGAAGTCCCCTTTTGCCAGAGCACAACTCATATATATATATTTGAACCATCAGAGTCCTCCCTAACATGCATAACCTCTTTTGCCACAAGAGGAGAAATTGCTCATAATTCACAAATTCTCCTTTTGCTTTAATGGTTCCATATGTATTCATGAATATGAATTGAAATTCTCTAATTTCAAAAAATTAAAAAAAAAAAAAATGATGAAATATTACCTTCATCCCAGCCTACAGAGTCATCCTTTACTTGTGCCCTCTCCGCACGCTTCATCAGTGCTTGTTTTCTAGCCTCGTCCACTTCAAGTTGATGAAGTTTGTAGAAATAACGTCGCCAGAAATCTTGATGAGATACTTGGGATGGAACCTTTCAATTACAAAAAATATAACCTTAATCAATTTATTATATAATAACATGATCTTTTCATACCCATACAGTAGACAGCTCTTGAAAATAATGAAAAAGAAGCAATTCTCCATATACCTTTGACCAAACAGCGGTATATCAAACAAAGGTATGACATTGGATAACAAAAAGGATAACAAGCAATTTTGTTGAAATGATATCCCCCGCTGAAAAATTTACTTGACCGCATAACTTAAAATCTCTCCCAGTCGGCCATTTTTCATCAAATCAAAAAAAAACAAAAAAAAGTACATTGGCAGAATGGGTTATCGTACACACGTATAAAGTTTCACGAAATTCCGTCCAATGGTATTGGAGATATTCTCCCGGACGGACACACGGATGGACAACACTAAAACTATATCCCTCCGCCTTCGGCGGGGGATAATAAAAGGAAGTCCATAGAGACAAGCAATCTTTTACCCTTTACCAAACAATCCTGTTTACTCACAAGCCTGAGAAAATTTTTAAAGCCCTGTTGGAAAAGGAAAAAATATTGGCAACCAGCATTTTCTCCACTTCCTTCAGTGTTTTCTGTCAATTACTTGAATCATAAAGTGTATGCCCTCAGCTAATTCTTTCAACACTGAAGAGTCTAAAATTTTGTTGTATGATAAACACACAATACCATTGTTTTAACAACCCTGATATAGAAGGCTTTGGAAAACATAGTGGGAACAGAAGAAAATGCTGGTAACCAATATTTTCTCATTTTCCCACAATTTCTCTACCCTTCAATCACAAATCTTATCATTTCAGTCGCATTTAATTTGTTGTCTGCAAACGCTTTCAGTTTGGACAAATCTAAAACTTTGTCTTTTGATAGATGATTATGTTAATACATCAGAAAGAATAGAGACAAATCAGGACATTGAAATTTAAAGTTTTAACAATAAAATCAAATGCATGCCTTTAACTCATCACCAGATGACTAAATTTCACCACTGTTCAATTGAATGCACTTGCATATGACAAATTTAATGACACTCAAAGTAAGAAGAAACTTGTCTTTCAAAGGTTAGAAAATATTGCCAGAAAAGAAGAAAAGGAGAACATAGTATCCTTTTCCAACAATGTTTTCAAAAACCTTCTTCCTCATGGTCATTAAAAATAGGAATTCTTTGGTAAAGGTTTCTAATAATTGATTGATTGAATTGGAGTTTAACACCGTTTCAACAGCTTAGGTCATATCACGGTGGTCAGCTTACCTACGCATGTGTTTCTTGGCTTTCTCACATCACTGACACTACTTTCTTTCCAAGTATTTGACTACTTTCTCACATGCATCAGAGGTGTGAGGCAAAACATTTCCGGAAAGAAAGTTTGCCTCAACCGGGTATTGAACTCACAACCACCAGGTCACGAGTCCGATATGCTAACCACTCAGCTACCCAGGTGGGCTGGTAAAGGTTTAGGCCTACAAAAGAAAACTGTAGAAAAAAAAAACTAATTAAAAAGGAGAAAAGAAATGCCATAGAGTTCTTACCAAAGAAGTGTACAATGACCTCACTTCTACCATGGTGACCAAGAGGTCAGAAATTTCTCCTTTATGTTTGTCAAGGTCAAAGGATTTTAACCAGTCAGCATACTTCTCAGGTGGCCCTGTTGGCTCATCCAGATATGTTCCTGTGTCAACTTGAACAGCTCTTAGCCTGGCCTGAAATGGATTTAATAGTTGAAATACATACAGAATGTTATGTTGTAATAACTTTCTTGATGCTTTTTTTTAAATAGAGCAGTATAAGAAAATTTGATGTCATGGGAGATGGAAGGTTGAGGAAGATGTGAAAATTTCGTTATGCAGCAAGAAGCAAATACAAGCACCAGGATAGTAACTACAATGAAATATTCCTTTTATTATATACTTGCAATTTTCAAAAACAAAATATTGAAATTAATTGAATTGACAATTTTATTAGAAAAGGGCAGAAAAAAAGTAAAAAAATACTGTTTAGGGGGTAGTAACTTCATTTTCATCAATGACTGATGAATATTACAACACTAAAATTTTGACCAATCAAATTGCAAAGCAATATATAGATGTTCCATGCATAGGACACATCATATATAAATACACTGTGTAAAAATGGAGTTTTTTTTTCCCAATATGTGAAATTTTATCTGCATGTGCTGCATGTATTTGCACCAGAAAACATATAGGTTTGTACCGGGAAATAAATAAAGATAGAGCTGGCTGCATTAAAACAGAAATGCATGTTTTACGTTCCTAAAGTTGACCTCTTTTTTCAAAATATTGAGGACAAGGGGAATGCACTACTTTTTTGGGGTAGTAACCTCTAAATAATTCAAAGAAAGATACATGTATACTACTTTTGTTTGAATTATTTTTTCATTGAATCACACATTTTAACTCTTTACCAGACAACAAAAATTTTGCCTTGTTCAAATTAAAAGCATTTGCAGACAACAATTTCAATGTGGCTTAAATGGTGCAATTTTTTCTTTGATGGGGTAGAAAACATTGTGGAAAAAGGAGAAAACGCTGGTTACCAGCATTTTCTCTTGTTCCCGCAATGTTTTCAAAAGGCTTCTTTCCCAGGGTTGTTACAAGTCAGCATTGTGTGGTAAAGGGTTAATCAACAGCAAATCTTCAACAAAGGGCCACTATAGCCTTGTATGACTTTTTGAATGACGATATCAAGATTGTCCCTGGAAAATCCTCATTTAAAGACTCCCATTTATTGTTTTCACCCCCCAGCCCCCCTCCCATGGAGGGTTTAAATAGAAAATACAAGTAATCTAATTAAATATATCTTTGGTTACCTTTGCTCTATCAAATAGATCTGATGTTTCTCCAGGACTCTTTTTCTGAGCTGGAAGAGATTCGTCTGGCTCTACAGTTAGAGCTTTTGTGATGCCTGTCATCAGACTGTGAAAACTTTGTCTCATCATGTCAGTAGTAGACTTGTTTTCATTCTCATTGGCTTGCTACAGATTGAAAATGAAAAATATTACTTAACATCAAACTTTACACATAACTGGTTTGAACTGTAAATTCCAAGACGAGCCATCTAATTAGATGGGAAATGTATATCAATGTAATAAGGGCTGCGAAATTAATTAAACCAGATACAGGACAGTGTATGCATCCAGATCATAGGAAGCTTTCTGTCTATTACTCCTACTAATACAGTTATGACTAGAGTAGACCTAAGTGCCAAATGAAATCTAGACCACCTTACTTAACTCTTAACCAATCAAGTAATTTCTGACTCAACCAAACTGGAAACATTTGCAGACGACAAATTAAATGTATCTCAAATCATGATGGATACCATTTTTTGGCACACTAATTAATAGTAAACTTGCAAATGGTAATTTTATTGGAAGATGGCAGCAATAGGTCAAGTAATATTGTAAAATTTATGTATTTTCTCGCCTGTAATTTAAACCAGCAAATGCAAATCAAAGTATCCTTAACTGGAAATAGATGTCTTGTGAAACAATAGCCAGTAACTGTTGTTTTCTGATTTAAAGAATCTTTTTCTTCAACCCTAGCTGGTGATACCTGGCGCCTTATTTCACAAGGGTCTTGACGGCGAATACCTGAGCCGAATAAACCATTTGTTCAATACTGCCTGCTGTTTGCAATCAAAATGGTCAGACTACCTGTAAAGTTTCCTTGGTCTTTTCAACAACTTTTTTTGTGTCCTGCTGCATTGTCGTGGTAAACTCTGTAAGGTCATTGCTCACAACTTCAAACACTTTTTCAGTCTACAGAAATAGAAAAGAAAAAGAAACAGAAGTCCAGAAGATGGGGGTGGCATTGTTTCATCAAATTCCACATTTACAACAATACAGTGTATCTCTTCTCTAAAACCTAAACTTTGGCTATTTATTTGAACTGTCTCAGCAAGACATTTGTAATGAGTAGCCATTAACATATGAGCCATGCTCTGGCAAAAGGGACTTAATTTGTCTCGGTGATGCATTATACCATACAAGTCATCACATGATCATGGATCAATAAAGTCCATTTGTCTAACAACCGAATAAAACATGAGGTAGACTGGTCCTTTGACATAGAGAAAGTTGACCAGTGCCGATATGTTTTGCAGATGCATTAAGCCCCCTTTTCACAGAGCATGGCTCATACATATTAGTGAAGAACTAAAAATGTAATAGTCTTTGTGCCCAAAATACTTTCCTTCTCTGTTTGTACCTCTGAAAAACTATACATACCTTTACATATTGTAATATAGAAGTGTTTTCTACGCTATCATTTACAAATCAAATTTTTGTCAGTCACATAGTAATTCTTTACTAGACAACAAAAATGTGACTTATATCAATCTCTTTTAGTTATTTTATATAGAATCTCTTAACCTTTTCTAGGGTTTCAGGAGACTAAGAATGGTGCTTATGCAGGTTTAGTTTATTTGTTTATTTATCATTTATTGTTTTACTACAAGGGAGAAATAGAACAAACAGTAACAGCCATTTCATGCCTTTTCTGTACGGTTTCTGCATCTGAAAAAAGTATGTAATGTCGGCCTCATATTTCACTAAGGTCTAAAATTGCCCTTTCTTGGAAAAAGAGCCAGGTATAGGTAATCTACCATAATATACACTACTTTTCAAACAGGCCTTGTAAAATCCTATTAACCCGTTACCACACGGCAAAATTTTAGACCTATCCAAATTTAAAGCATTTGCAGACGACAGTTTCAAAGTGGCTCAAATGGTGTGATTTTGCTTTGATAGGGTAGAAAACTTTGTGGGAAAAGGAGAAAATGCTGGTTACCAGCATTTTCTCCTTTTCCCACAATGTTTTCAAAAGGCTTCTTCTTCAGGGTCGTTAAAAGTCGTCATTGTCAATTTGTGTGGTAAAGGGTTAACCCTTAACCTGCTAAATGACTAAATTGAATCTCCAAGTTGTTAGTAAAAACCCAAATATTGCTATTTCAAAGTTATTTCTTTGGGAAAAATATCTCCTTATCAGACAGTGAAGATCAAAGATCAGACTCCACATACTGTGCAGCCCGATCTTAATCTATGCTGTCCACAAAAGGTCCTTGTGTCAGGCTTAGCAGCTTAAGGGTTAATGTTCTTTAACCCTTTACCACACAATCCCGAGTTTGAACGACCATAGGAAAGGAGGCTTTGGAAAACACTGTGGGAAAAGGAGAAAATGCTGGTAACCAGCATTTTCTCCTTTTTCCACAATGTTTTCTACTCCTTCAAAAACAAATTCCTTCATTTGAGCCACATTTAAATAATTGTCTGCAAAAGGTTTGAATATGGACAAGACCAAATTTTGTTGTTTGGTATAGAGTTAAATTACAAGATGTACATGACATCAAACCTGTTCTTTTGCAGCTGCAATTAAGCCACTAAACCATCCGCCTCCACCCCAGCCTTGAGACTGCTCTCTGAAAAAAGAATTACACAATACTGCTGTTTACATTAATACTGGATGATATCATAAGAGTTATAATGCAGACTTCTCATCTTGTATGATGATTGCTATCATGACCAAAGTTAAAGGCCCATTAGTGGCAAGAAATAAATAGTGGAGTGATAAAATGCATTTAAATTTAAAGCACACTGTTAAAATGCATGGAAATTATTGTGAAGATGACAATCTGTTATTGTAAGGTAGGTCCACGTGTTAGTCACTGGCAGAAAAATTAATTTTCAAATCAGGTAAAAAGTAAAGAAAAGATAGAGCAACCTGGAAACTTTTAAGCTAGTTTTAGATGGCATTTTTCTGCCAGAGACTTACAAATCAACTGACCATACAACAACAGATTGTCACGGTGTCACCTTCACAATAATTTACATACTTTTAAATGGTATGATTTACATTTAGATGCATTTAAAACAAGAGCGGCAAATTGTCGCAAGATACGCCCGTCCCACCGCCAGTTGTCGAGGGGGGGATAATAATCATAAAGGGCAGGTAGAGGAAAATAGTAGTGCAGCAGAAATCATGTAAGTGATTGAAATAGGCATGAATGTCTCCTCTAATGTTAAGGAAACATGCATGTAAAGTTTCAGGTCATTCCAACATGAAAAGACAAAGTTATATTGTAGAGAAGCATGAAAAGCTGTAAAAAAAAATAATGAATAGGGAATAATTCAAAAAGGACATTAGGTAAGGTTACGGCTCCAGTGCATTGCACTTTTCGTAACTGCAACAAACATGTTTACCAAGTCTCAAGTCAATTTGACTTGAGGTGACAAAGTTAAGCTCCGGACAAAGAACTGGACTGTAAAAATGAAGAACAAAGTGGAATTACTCAAAATCCACACTAGGTAGAGTTATTGTTCTTGCACACTGTACTCTGTAATATTGCAACAAACATGCATACCAAGTTTGAAGTCATGCTGACTTGAGATGACAAAGTTATATTCCGGACAAGCACTAAATGCTGTAAAAATGATGATCAAAGGGAAATAACTCAAAGACAGCACGAGGTAGAGTTACAATTCTTGCGCACTGCACTTCCAAATATTGCAACAAATAAGCATACCATATTTCAAGTCATTCCTACTTAAGATAACAAAGTTATGCTCTGGACAAGCAAGAAATACTATAAAAATGAAGATCTAAGGGGAATAACTCAAAATTTGTGCTAGGAAGAGTTATGATTCTTGTGCATTGCACTTCGTAATTTTTCAACAATCATGCATACCAAATTTGAAGATGTTCAGACTAGAGATGACAAAGTTATATTCCGGACAAGCAGAAATTGCTGTAAAAATGACAATCAAAGGAAAAAAACTCAAAGACAGCACAAGGTAGAGTTGTGGTTCTTTCGCACTGCACTCCATATTATTGCAACAAACACAAATGCCACGTTTCAAGTCAGTCGGACTGGAGATGACAAAGTTAAGCTCTGGACAAAGAACTGGACTGTAAAAATGAAGAACAAAGTGGAATTACTCAAAATCCAAGCTAGGTAGAGTTATCGTTCTTGCACACTGTACTCTGTAATATTGCAACAAACATGTATACCAAGTCTGAAGTCGTTCTGACTTGAGATGAAAAAGTTATATTCCGGACAAGCACTAAATGCTGTAAAAATGACGATCAAAGGGAAATAACTCAGACAGCACGAGGTAGAGTTACAATTCTTGCGCACTGCACTTCCAAATATTGCAACAATTAAGCATACCATATTTCAAGTCATTCCTACTTAAGATGACAAAGTTAGGCTCCGGACAAGCAGAAAATGCTGTAAAAATGACGATCAAGCGGAAATAACTCAAAGACAGCACGAGGTAGAGTTATGGTTCTTTCACACTGCACTCTGTATTATTGCAACAAACACAAATGCCAAGTTTCAAGTCAATCGGACTGGAGATAACAAAGTTATGCTCCGGACAAGCAGAAAATGCTGTAAAAATGACAATCAAAGGGAAATAACTCAAAAGACACCACGAGGTAGAGTTATGGTTCTTTCACACTGCACTCCATATTATTGCAACAAACACAAATGCCAAGGTTCAAGTCAATCGAACTGGAAATGACGAAGTTATGCTCCGGACAAAGAACTGGACGGCTCCAGCCCGCCCGCCCGGATGTACGCCATGGGTGATCCCATAATACGTCCCGTCTTCGACGGGCGTATAAAAACACATTGTCAAGCTTAGTTTTGCTATCCTTGGAAGTAGGTCAATGGAAATTTACTTTTCAACAAACAGGAATTGCAATAAGGTAACATTTATATTTTTTAAGTATTTTGGTGTTTTTTGTAAAGATTAAACATTGATCTATCGATCAAGGGCTTTATTGTAAGCTCCATAAGATCCACAGCTTTTAACATGACAATAAAGTGATTGAGGCATAAAGCCATTTGAATTGATGCCAGTATTTTCATTTTTTCAAATCCACAAGCTTCAATTGCTTTGTCCGTTGTCTGCACATGTCATATTCTTCGATGATTCAACCTGTCTGCTATGACGCATCACCGATCCCATATACAAGGGTGAAGTAGGGCTTATACCGAAGCTATTACCCAAGCCTGTAGGGGCTATTTTGATAAATGGCCGGTGCATAGGTTACACGCTAGCTGATCATATCTGAAAGAATCACACCAGGTAGTGTTCTATTGAGTAAACGTTTATTTGATTTTGAAATTCAAAGTAACGGTTGTCATTTTAAAAAGTAGTCCGGTTCTGTACCCAGAATGCCCAAATTAGATAGATGTGTATTTGTAGAATGCCATCTAGTGGGAGATAATGTGCTTTGTCTGCTTTGTTGTATAAATCCCTCTACTAGACTGGAGTACCACTTTTCAGTGTTGGTTTTAGATCTTTTTTGTTTGAGATATTTCTGTACAGGGTTAGTTAATTAGTTATTTCATTGTTAAACTTTCGTGTGACATATATGTGCTTGTTAATGTATATACGCACATCTGAGGGTCAGACTGAAGTAGAGAGAAGAGTCAGATACAAGGAAATCCGGGTACCAGACCCTAGCTCTTTTTTGAATAGATTTCCTTGGTCCTATTATGTGCTCAGTGTAAAGCACTGATACATGCAAGGATACCTCTAGGTTTCTAACCAGTTCACCTCTTGTTGGGTGGGAAACACAAAGTGTCTCTGATAACATCCTATCAGACCAGGATTTGAAACCCGAACCTTCGGATTGGTAGTCCAACATGTTAACCACCAGGCCACCACTCCATGAATTAGCAGAATGGCTGAGACAAAGTACAGGGGAGAAATAATCCCAAAAATTAACACGAGAGCTATCTTTCAGATTAGTCTCAATAATGAGATGCTACGGTGATTTTTTTCATATTAGGAGATTTATTGTACACCGTACCAACTCAAGTCCACTGTAAATTTTCCGGTAACATAGATAGAGCGCTATACTGCTTTTATGTTTCGTCGGTTTAATCTGTATTGCAGCAAAATGCAATTAACTTTTAGTAACAAACATGACCAAAGACAAATTATTGAAACCATCATAACATATAGAGCGTGTAGAAGTCGTTTACAACATGTAAATCTCGGAAAAATCACTGACAAAATTTATCATACGTGGAGGCCATTTTGTGTGTTATCAGGAATGTAAACAACTCGAGTAACAGATGAAATGCACGGTTTTCTCTTATGTTCTGCGTTTAAATTGAAAATATTTGTATTTCAAACGAAGGGTTATTAAATACGCAAGCAGCAGGTATGTTTAAATCCTAGTTTTGTGCTGTATTTGCGAAATTGCAAGAGTTCAAACTTGCGCACAAAATCTGTGCGGAGCTTTCAACTGATTTCGTCTTGATCGTCTCTGTACCCAGAGGCGACCAGTCAAAAACTAACATCGCCTTTGGGAACAGTTATCTGTACTACCTTTCAGATCAAAGGTATTTTTAGCCCTACCTAACACAAACATATTAACCCTTTACCAAGCAATACAAACTTTTAACGACCCTCAGGTAAAAAGCTTTCAAAATCATTGTGGGAAAGGGAAAAAACCTTTTAACCTTTCTACCTTATCACAGACAAATTCCATTGTATGTATTTAAGGTTAAGAGTCATTTCCCATGTCACAGATGACAACTTCGGCCTACCAACTTTCTCATTCTTACTGACAGGTCTAAATGTTCCTTGCAGTGCACTTAAAAGAAATTCTTACGCAAAGACATAGAGTACGACTTCAACTAGAGTTAAACCCCTATCAAGGCCTGGAAGGAATTTCAGTAATGGAGAGAAACAAAATATTGCACGATGACGTACTTTTCACCCTCTGCCATCTTTGTTTTGGTTTGTTTGGTACTCGGCATCAGTTGACAGCTCCTGGGCACCTGTAACAAATTAATCAAAGTACTGAAAGTATTTTAATGCTCTGTTCATAACTCTTAATTACAGAAAATAAAAAGTTGCAGGCTAAACAATTTTTTTTTCAGTTCTGACAGCATTATAAATACAATCAGTTGTATACAGTACAACTTTGCGTAATTTATCGTCCGATTTCGAGCTATCAATGTTTTACATTTGAATGCACAAGAGAAGATCTCGTCAGAAGCGAGGACACCAAATGTTATCGAAACATGAACTTTGAACTGCGGAAGAAGTTAAAGATTAACATCACTTTTCTAGTCTAGAGAAACAGAAGATTTTCTACAAATCAACAACATGAAACTTTTTAGATCATGGACTATTACTTTTTGCTTATTTGTATCCAATTTGAAAGATGCTGACTGCAAGAACATAGGTGAGATTCTTTGTTTACTTGAATTAGCTGCTACTTCGGACAACTCAACCTCCGGATACTGGGGGTTGAATACGTCGTGATTACCCAGACATTTTAAAACCATACGCTTGAAATGTTTTTGAAACATGTGATCAAGATTTAAGTATGAGTATTTCTAGAATAAATGCAGACTACAACTTCAAAGGTTCTCATTCAGCTGGATCCTCTTTCAACAGACAATGTTTCAAGTTCAGATAGGGTTTTTTTTTTTGTTGTGTCTCAAGGCACAGTACCATACCTGCAGTCCCAGAGGCTAGGGGTACAGTATAATACCCGAAGACTCTGGGGATAGTAGTAATATACTGTAACTGGAGACGACTAAAGTAGGAATGGCTCTGGGTACAGCAAATATGTTATCAAGCACTAGCACTTGACTAATTTATGGTAACTTAAATTTTTGTACGATTCTATGTATCTAAATTTTCTATCTAAACAGGGGGAAGTTAACAACATTCGAGTAGATCATGTGAAAAGGTGTAGAGCTTATGGAGGATGAAATTTATTTTATCGCCATTTTATCAGGGGAAGTTAAGTTTATTTCGATTAAGTTAACCCATATTCTGCTAAAAAAGTGGGTGACACCTTTAAGCCGATAGTTACAACCCAAACATTGCTATTTCAAAGGTATCTTTTGAGAGAAAATATATCCGTATCGGAAAGTGTAGATCATAGATCAGACTGCATGTACTATGCAGTCTAATCTTGATCTATACTGTCTGCAAAAGGTCAGAGAGTCGAGCTTAACAGCCTTAGGGTTGCCTTAGCCACTGATCTCTCCCATTGCAACAGTGCCGAAAATGTTCTACGATAAGAAAATCACTTTCCTTTTTCTGTTCTGTTTGAATCACTCTACCATCACTAATTTAGAGTTCATATGATCTACTTCTTTTAACATGACCTACCCAAAGAGTAACTTCTGATGAAATGCAGAAATTGAGAAACGGAAGATTGTATGTACATTTAACTTGCTGGAATTGAGTCAGAACCAAGTGTTTGATAAATTATTTGCCATTGCCAGTCCTACTAGGGTTGACCCCAGGTACAGTACTATATCCCTGTCTCCAGAGTCTCTGGGTACTGTACCACACCCCTAGGCTAGGTATCAATACTTTGCCTGGAGACACACCCTCTTTTTTTTTACCTTCCTCAGATTGGTCAATATTAGACAAAGAGGAAATATGACCGAAAGACATTATCACTTTATGCAGTGTCAAATATTGCATCTGTCTGTGTATGTGATAATTTTTGTTTCAAACCTATTGTTCTCAGAAACTAATAGTCAAATTTTGAGCAAACTCTTTACAATGCACATAAATGAAAGAAATCTCTATCCATGGAAACAAAACTTAAAAATATATATATTTTTAAAGGTGTTCTTTACATGCAGGTTGAAATTATCTACAACTTTGTCAACTTGTTAGAGCCTTTGATAGATCTTTGTCAGATTTCTTGATGAAATATTGATTAATGTTTTTTTTGTCATGTTACCATTTATTTTCCTTGATTATATTAATCTGTATTATATGGTTGGTTTTGTATATTGAAGTTTTCTGGATAGAAAATGTTTTGTTGTGAGTCATAATAATTAGAGCCATGCTCTGGCAAAAAGGGGTTTAATGAATTTCCAGAATGCATGATACAAAGCAAGTCATCACATAGCTATGGATCCATAAAATCCTTTTTATCAAAAACCAACTAAATCATAAGGTGTGCTAGTCCTTCAACATGCAGAAAATTGACCAATAGCGAAAAGTTTCGAATCAGGTCAGCCTGTACTGACTGCGTAGGCTGACCTGCATCGATATTTTTTGCAGAGGCATTAAGCCCCCTTTTTACATAGCATGACTCATTTATTTTGATGTTTATGGTTATAGTAAGATGTCTTGAATATCTACAGGAAGCATGGTTGTATTACTCAATTTCTATTCCAAAACTTTACCATTCAGCCATAGATTAAAAGAAAAGTGTCTTTCTTGCTAGTAAATTTTTGGATTTTTTTTTTTCAAATTACTGTAAAGTTTGTTAGAGTTCATTTGTATTTGGAATGAATGATACTTGATCAGGCCTTTTTTTCATTCATTAGCATTATTTTGGCATGTGAGAAATATACCGGTATGACATAGCCAATGTTTTCTATAAAATGCAATTGAGCCATACTCTGTGAAAGGGGCTTAACCCTTCACCAGAAGACAAAATTTCAGCCTTGTCGAAACTGAAAGCAGTTGCAGACGACAATATCAATGTAGCTCAAATGGTGCAATTTTTCTTTGATAGGGTAGAAAACATTGTGGGAAAAGGAGAAAATGCTGGTTACCAGCATTTTCTCCTTTTCCCACAATGTTTTCAAAAGGCTTCTTTTCCAGGGTCGATAAAAGTTGGTAAAGGGTTAATGCATCTGCAAAAAGTATTGACCCATGTCAGCTTGCGCAGGCCGCTCGGGCTGACCTGGATCAAAGCTTTTGCTATTGGTCTTATACCTCATAATTCATTTGGTTCTTATACACGATGTACTTTATGGATCCATAATTATGTGATGTCTTGTTTGGTATTATGCATGGTGGAGATGCATTAAGCCCCCTTTTGCCAGAGCATGTCTCAGTTATACCGGTAATACAGGCCTCTTGAGGTTAATGTTTCTGTTGATGCCAAGCACATGTATGGCACATTTATATATAAGGAGGTGGAAAGGTACAGGTTTATCATGGCCCTCATGGTGTTTTTTTTACTTTCAGGATATTTTTGGCAGGTAACAGATTTCCACTATGATGCTAATTATAGCATCACTGGGGATCCTACCAAAATGTGCCACAAAAGCAGTAATGAGTCCAGCAAAAATATTGGAAATTATGGCAACTACCTTTGTGATGCACCGTGGAAGTTAATCGCGTCAGCAATAGAAGCTATGCATGAAATGTATCCAAATCCGGATTTCATCCTATGGACTGGGTAACACTGTATATTAGAAATCTTTAACCCTCAACCACACAATCCCAACTTTAAAAGACCCCGAGGAAGGCTTGTGAAAACATTGTGGGAAAAGAAGAAAATGCTGGTAACCAGCATTTTTTCCTTTTTCCACAATGAGTTTTTTTTAACCCTATCAAGAACAAATTTTGTCACATGGGCCACCTTTAAAGATTCATTTATACTCATTTTCAGACAGTTTTCTGCCAGTTTTTAACCCATTTCATCCTTATTTTATGAAACTATAATCATTCTTGTATTTTCATGCCAAATGTTGCTCTTGTTGGCTGCAAGATTGCACAGATTACAACGGTTAGAAAATGCATTTCATGCTTTGGAGGCCTTTGAAGCAATCACTGTTGTCGTGTCTGGCTTAACTCTTTACCACACGACAAAATTTTGGACTGGTCGAAATTGAAAGCATTGGCAGACGACAAAATAAATGTGACTGAAAAATTGAAATTTGTTTTGGGAAGGGTAGAAAACATTGTGGGAAAAGGAGAAAATGCTGGTTACCAGCATTTTCTCCTTTTCCCACAATGTTTTCAAAAGGCTTCTTTATCGGGGTCGTTAAAAGTCCGGATTGTGTGGTAAAGAGTTAAACTCTTTACCAAATGACAAAATTCTGGACTGAATCAAATTGAAAGAATTTGCAGACAACAAATTAAATGTAGCTCAAATGATGATATCTGTCTGTGATGAGGTAGAAAACATTCTGAGAAAAGGATAAAATGCTGGTTACCTGCATTTTCTCCTTTTCCCACAATGTTTTCAAAGGCCTTCTCTCTCAGAGTCGTTAGAACTCGGGATTGTGTAGTAAAGAGTGAAATGAGGATATATTCCTTTCATATATGAATGACCTAGCTATGGCAGAGATATGACTGAAATAATGTTGAAAATGGTGTTAAACACCATTCAATCAATCTATCAATCAATCAGTCAAAAAGCAATTTAAGCTAGTCTTAATTATTTGCATGTGATAAAGAGTTATAACCTTATATCATATTGTAGGGATAGTGTCCCCCATGTGGAGGACAGAAATCTAGATGCAGACAAAGTGTATACACTCATTGGCAACATAACTGATGAGATGCAAACACTGTTTGATAATGTCACCATCTATCCAGTGCTCGGAAACCATGATCCATATCCCTCAAACATGATGCCATATGACATGGAACAAACTGCTTACTACAGGAACATACTGGAAAAAAGTCACTGGGATTCTGTCTTAGAAAACAATGGGAGTGTGCAATTTAAGCATGGTATGGTTAACCATTTGGTATCAATATTTTTTTTTTTTTAACAATTTTGAGGAATATAATTAGGCTTTTCCATGATTTTATAATCTTTTCAGAGACAAAGTTCATAATTTGAAGCCAATTTGCGATGTCTTGTAGATGCTTTTGATTTGTATGGGTCAGTGATTTTTGTTGTCTAGCAAAGAGTTAATTAGTCTTAGAGTAACAAACATAATGAGCCATGCTCTGGCAAAGAGGGGTTTAACAGCATCTACATGATGCATTATACCAGCCAAGTCATCACATAATTATGGATCCATAAAATCCATTTTGTCAAACAACTGACTGAATCCTGAGGTAGAGTGGTCCTTGGACATAGAGAAAATTTACCAAAAGCAAAAAGTTTTGACCCATGTCAGCCTGCACAGACTGCCTAGGCTAACATGGTTTGATACTTTTTGCAAATGCATGAAACCCCACTTTTACAGAGCATGGCTCATAGACATGTGAGAATAAAGAATACCCTTTCAAGAGCTTTAGATTCAAAATCCCAATTTTTGTGACTCATCAGATGCTTTTCATCCCTACGGTATGGACATGTCTATTGTTTTAATTAACACTTTACCACACAATCCCAACTTTTAACGACCCTAAGAAAGAGGCCTTTTGAAAACATTGTGGGAAAAGGAGAAAATGCTGGTAACCAGTATTTTCTCCTCCTCCCATAATGTTTTCTACCCTTCCCAAAGCAAATTTCCATTTTTCAGTCAAAGTAATTCTGTCGTCTGCAAATGCTTTCAATTTGGACCAGTGTAAAAATTTGTCGTCTGGTAAAGAGTTAAGTAATGTCAATAACTGTGGGATATCTACACTGCACAAATATTGTTAGCACCAAACAGAGACTTGCCATATATTGTAAATATTAACCCTTTACCACACAATCCTAAGTTTTAGCAACCCTGAAGACTATTATATTATGAAAATATTGTTGGAAAAGGAGAAAATGCTGGTAATCAGCATTTTCTCCTTTTTCAACAATACTTTCTACTTTTTCAAATTGAATCCAATTATTTGAGGTATGGTTAAATTTTTGTCCTGCAAATTCTTTCAGTCAGGGTTTGTCTCAGATTTTGTCGAGTTAACTGTAAGGACTATTTTATCTGTGTGCTTTAGGAGGGTACTACAGTACCATGATCACAGAGAAGATAAAGCTGCTTGCATTGAACACAAATCTGTACTATAGCCAAGACAAGCTCACCAAAGACGTGCCAGACCCTGCTGACCAGTTAAAGTGGTTGGAGGATGAACTGACCAAGTCCCAGAAAAAGAAAGAAGTGGTAATTGCTCTATTTTTTCTGCATTTGATCAAGTTTCTGATAGAAGGAAAGAATTGGTAATTGCTTTAACCCTTTACCAAACAACAATATCTTAGACTGGTCCCAATTGAAAGCAATTGCAGGCAACAAAAATATGTGATTCAAAACTTGAAATTTGATTTTGATGGGTATAGAACATTGTGGGAAAAGGAGAAAATGCTGGTTACCAGCATTTTCTCATTTTCCCACGGTGTTTTCGAGACTTCTTATTTCAGGGTCGTTAAAAGTCGGTAGTGTGTGGTAAAGGCTTAATTTTTCTGCATTTGATAGATTTTTTGATAGAAGGAAAGAAATGGTAATTGCTTTAATTTTTCTGCATTTGATAGAGATTTTGATTGAAGGAAAGAAGTGGTAATTGCTTTAATTTTTCTGCATTTGATAGAGATTTTGATAGAAGGAAAGAAGTGGTAATTGCTTTAATTTTTCTGCATTTAATAGAGATTTTGATAGAAGGAAAGAAGTGGTAATTGCTCTAATTTTTCTGCATTTGATAGAGATTTTGATAGAAGGAAAGAAGTGGTAATTGCTCTAATTTTTCTGCATTTGATAGAGATTTTGATAGAAGGAAAGAAGTGGTAAATGCTCTAATTTTTCTGCATTTGATAGATTTCGTAAAGGTGAAAAAGTGAACTCGTGCCTTTTAACTCTTTACCACTTGACAGAATTTTAGACTCACCCATATTGATAGCATTTGTAGGCAACAAATTAAATCTATTTCAAGTGATCGGATCTGTCTTTAACTCTTTACAACACAGCAAAATTTTAGGCGGGTCCAAATTAAAGGCATTTGCAGACAACATAGTAAATGTGGCATAAATACTGGTATTTGTCTGTGAACATTTAGAAAACATTTAGAAATAAGAGAAAATGCTTGTTACCAGCTTTTTTTTTTTTCCTTTTCACACAGTTTGTTTCAAAAGCTTTCTCTGTCAGTGTTGTTAGAACTGGAGATTGTGTGGTAAAGAGTTAAAGGGATTGAAACATGGGAAAAGAAGAAAATGCTGTTATCCAACATTTTCTCCTTTTCCTTGCAATATTTTAAGAGATCTTCTTCTTCAGGGTTGTGGAAACATGGTGTTGTTTGGTAAAGGATTAATTTTTGTAGCCTGCTAAGGGGAAAATAGGGAGATTTTTTAGGATGGTGTAGATCAAGATGAGACTACACAGAAAGTTTGTCTGATCATCAAACTACATCATATTAGATGTTTAGAAGGATAATGTTGGCTTTTTTTGAAGTTCATATGGTATTTAGTTGATCTAGAAAAAGTTGATACAGTAACAAGATGAATGATACTTAACTCTTTGCCAGACAGTCAGGTGTTTTAATGACCCAGAAGGAGCCTTTTGAAAACATTGTGAGAAAAAAAAGGAAAATTCCATTTCTTCTTTTCCCAGAATGTTTTCTATCCTTTGAAAGACAAATCTCATCAGTTGATCCACATTCAATTTGTGATCCGCAAGTGTTTTTAATTTGGTGGGATGAAAAATGTCCTTTGGAAAAAGGTTAACCGTTTACCTAACAGTCTCGAAAATTTAGTGACCGTAAGGAAGAAGCCTAAAGAAAATATTGTGGGAAAAGGAGAAAATGCTGAAAACCAGCATTTCTCCTTTTTCCACTATGTCTTTTAGCCCTCCAAATGCAGTTTCATTTTTTGAGTTACACTTATTTTGTTGTTTGCAAAAGCTTTCAATGTGGGCAAGTCTAAAATTTTGTAGGTTGTTAAAGGGTTATTGACCTATACTGGATACCGGAAATCAAAGAGAATTCAATTTGAAATATGATATCGGTTGTTTCCCTATATGTGGCATGTTTACTTTGTTTCCCAATATGTGGCATGTTTACTTTGTTTCCCTATATGTGGCATGTTTACTTTGTTTCTCTATATGTGGCGTATTTTGTTTCCCTTTATGTGGCATTTTTACTTTCTCACAGGTGTACTTAATGGCTCATGTGCCACCAGGAGTGTTTGAGCTGGTTGAAAATTTGACATGGTTTTATCCGGATTTCAACAGAAGATATCTTGATGTTCTTGTGAAACATTCGTCGGTGATTCCAGCCCAGTTTTATGGCCATGAGCACACAGATAGCTTCAGGGTCATGTATGATAGTTACGGTAAGTGTAAAGGAATTTTCTTTGGACTTAATGACAAGGTTGTCCTCAGCGGTCTCATTGGTGCAGCCATAGCCATACAACTTTTTGGGCCAAATATGGTGTTGGTCTTATCACTTTTTCGGTGTAACTGAATGTGCTGGCTTTTGACCTACCTATTGATACTGATTACAAATGAAAAAATAGAAATTTATGATTGGTAAAAAAATGAGGATATGTTTATTCTAAGAGCTCCTGCCTATTTGGTGGCAAATCTATGCCGTCTATCTTATTTAAAAGATATTTGTTGTTTGCGATTTGGCAGGTCTTACAAAGCTGAGTATTTGGAATACAGCTAATACTCCTAGGATTTAATGAGTTTCACATGCAAAACTGGACTTAAAATGTATTAGAACTGCCTCTAAAAACATTTTAAATTGTAAAATTACACACACCCTTCTTGTGCTTTCCCTAAGCTGTTTCCTGTTATATTTGTATGGTAATTATGTAACCCCTTTACCAAATATCCCAAGTTTTAAGGACCTTAAGGAGGAAGACTTCTGAAAACTGGAGAAAGCATTTGAAAATGTTGTAGGAGAAGAAGAAAATGCTGGAAATTAGCATTTTCTCTTTTTCCCACAATGTTGTTTACCCTATCAGAAAACTTAAGTTCAATTTCAAAACAATTTTAAATTTGTCTTCTGTGGATGTTTTGTATTTGGAAGTGTCTAAAATTTGCTATTTAAGAAGAAAAGAACGTTCTTAAGAATTGTTGGTGAATACGGACTCTCTAGAGAAGAGTGACGGTATAAAAATGTTTCACTTGTCTAAGCTAGGGTGAATGTCAGACTAGGTGTTGGTAAAATGTTGTTTCTCAAATGATGGGATTTTTTTTTCTGTGAAGAGGGTAGAAACATTGTTGGAAAGGAAGAAAAGTGCTAGTAACCTACATTTGTTGTCTTTACCCACAGTGTTAACTACCCTTAAAAATATATACATCTCTCATGATTTCAGCAACATTTGATTTCTTGTCTGCAAATGCTTACAATATCATATGGCTGGGTCTAAATTTTTGGCTTCTGTTAAAGAGGAAAGAAAGGCCACAGTCCCAACTTAAGGCTATAATTGGCCTGCAACACGCAAAAAGGGACATTTGCATAAAGTGTCGTCTCGGATCAGCCTGAGCAGGCTGATCCGTAACGACACTTTCCATTTTTATGTAATTTTCTGTTTTGCGCAATTCTACTGTAGCACAAAATCTAATGTAGTCGTAAAGTGCCATTTCGGATTAGCCTGCGCGGACTGCGCAGGCTGATCCGAGATGACACTTTACGCAAATGTCCAAATGCCCCTTTTCGCGTGTTGCAAGCCATATAGTTTGAATAACCATCATTTACCAGTGAGTCTTGCTCTGGCTAAAGGGGTTTAACACATATCCATACTGCATTGTACCAAGCAAGAGTTTTTAGTAGCCCACATAGGTCAGGTGGTAGAGTGCAGGACTTGTAAACATCAAGTCTTGGGTCTTTTGAGGGTGTGGGTTCAAGCCCCATGGCTAGCATTTAAAATTACTAATTGTCCTTCGGATGAGACATTAAACTGAGGTCCAGTGGCAGTGCTATTCATCAAGCATGTTAAAGAACAAGGCGTAAGCTAGGATGGGTTTTGCCCTGTATCTAGCACTATCCCCCATAACAAAACTAACAGTCTTGAGTGGGTGTTGCCTATATGGGCAACCCGTGGTGGCGATAAATAATCGCAAATTCAATCTATCAAGTAAGAATTATGTTATTATGGATTCATTATACTCCCTCAAAACGAATGTTTTCGGGGGTATACTGGAATCAGCCTGTCTGTCCGTCCGTCCGTCCGTCTGTCCGTATGTCCGTCTGTGTGTCCGTCTGTGTACAAAATACTAGTAATTTTGTGTCGCGATCACCTCCTACAGTTTTGCTGCTATTGTATTGAAAGTTTGTTGATACATTGATAGTATACTGAAGTTGTGCAAGACGCAGTTTTCAATCATCTACTCCCTATGATTCAAGGGTAATCTCCCCTTGAACTTAGAAAATTTTTTGTTAAATTGCCTGTTTCTGTCAAAGCGCTGGCGGGGGTATTAAGTCACATTCAGTGACAGCTCTAGTTTTGTCTGTTTTGTCTGATAAATAAGTGGTTCATAAGGTAGACTGTCCTTTGATGTACAGAAAATTGGCCAGTAGCAAAAGGTATTGAGCCAGGTCAACCAGTGCGGACTGAACACACTGACATGAGTCGCTTTTTTTGCAGCAGGTGCATTAAAACTGATTTTCACGGAGCATAGCTCAGATCTGTTAGAATGTCCTATTTTCTTTTGCAGGTAAGGCATCAAGCATTATGTTTCTAAGTCCTGCTGTAACACCATGGAAAAGCACACTAGAGGGAGTTGGTGCAAATAACCCTTCCATACGACTTTACCATTACAACAGGGATGATGGTGTCATCCAGAAGTACAAACAGTACTTCCTAAATCTAACTGCAGCTAATCTAGCTGGAAGTCCACTGGCCAAATGGGAGCTTGAATATGATACCTCTGATGCATATGGCCTTGATGAGTTGAGGGCTGGAAAGTTTCATGATTTGGCCCAAGCATTTTCAGTAAAGAAAAATGATCTCTTTAGACGATACCTTACTTTCAACAGTGTGAAATGGAACACTAGTGCTGAGTGTAATAGCACTTGTTTTCGGCGTCATTTATGTGCAATAACACAACTTGATTTAGAAAATTATAAGGTTTGTATGAGAGGAGGCCAAACAACGTTCAGACCGTATACAAGTACACCACAAACCATCAAGAGTGTTCCTAGCTACTTGTACTATGTCATTGGGGGCCTGGGTGGTGCTGTTTTCCTGCTGTTTTTGATTGTGACATTTTTATGTTACAATAAACTGGGAAGAAATGCCTTACCAAGGTATAAGAAATTTGGTACAAAGTCAGTAAATAGTCACAATGCCTAACCTTTGACCACACTAAAATGTTAACACATTACATCACACACAACTTTTTATGACCAAAAGGTAGTACCAGTGACTCAAAGCGGAAATATTCATGAGACATTCAAATATTT
Organism: Hippopus hippopus; assembly: GCA_946811185.2. Taxonomy (NCBI): domain Eukaryota; kingdom Metazoa; phylum Mollusca; class Bivalvia; order Cardiida; family Cardiidae; genus Hippopus; species Hippopus hippopus. The sequence continues at coordinate 63,002,908 of OX328099.1, read as the reverse complement.
TGTGTAACCTCTTACCAGACGACAAAATTTCAGACCTGTCTAAAATGATAACATTTGCAGATGACAAATTCAGTGTTAGCCAGTATTTGAAATATTTCTATCATTGGGTAGAAAACATTGTGGGAAAAGGAGAAAATTCAGGTCACTAAAAGTCGTGATTGTGTGGTAAAGGGTTAAATGGTATGCTAAGACAGTATGGTAAAATGAGTCAATACATGTATGCACAGCAAGCAATAACTGTATTTCATAAATGTCTGCTCCTTATCGAAAGAGCACTTTCCTTCATGACAAATTCCTTTCTGAAAATTTTCAGAAAAATTTATGACTTTTATATTACTTTCACTGTTGAGGGGCATGATAAAAGGGATATGTCACTGGCCTCTTACAGCAAATATTGGCAGCACGTAATTCCCATTGAAAAAGTAGTTACTGACGATATGTATGAGTAAATAAGCCAAAGGAGAAAGGTGGTATCTACAGATTTTCACTAACCTTGACAGATACTTATTTTCCATCTGTTTATCTGTTTTTGTCTCATTTTGGGCTGTCATTAAGTTTTTTTTCTTTGATATCCCCCTGTCAAAAAAGACCTTTTTTGATAGTAACATTTAAGAGGTATCGTGTTTTGCGTGAACACATGGCCTTTTTGTTGTTGATCCAAAATGAAATTATACATCAAGCCCCCTTTTTCCATGACATGGTATTTCATTAAATAAAATAATGATTGTTTGTGGCTTATGATAAACAATATAAATATGAAGTTTCATAAAATTTTGTCCAGTAGTTAAAGAGATATTGGTCCATATTGGAAACATGCACATCAAGCCCCCTTTTTCCATGAAACAGCATTGAATAAAAAAAAAAAAAAGACATTGGCAGACTATCATAAAGGACACACATATGAAGTTTCATCAATTTTTGTCAAGGATTTTGGAAGATATCCGTCTGGACAGACAGACAGATGGTTGGACAGACAAATGGACAGACAGACAATGCCAAGTCTACATCCCTACGTCTTTGGTGAGGGATAAAAACAAATACATGCATTACTAGTTCACGAACATTTATGGAATCAAAATACTGAATGATATGTACTCAATATGATCTCTGATTTAAGTGAGTTAAATTGTTGTGTTTTGTTTGGTTGTGGGTTGAAGTGTTGTCCATTTAAATGCAGTCTGATTTGTTGTTATTTATTTAATATCAAATGAGATTACTTAATGTACAGACTAGTTATAGACAAACCACATTTTAGTACCATTGACACAAGGTATAAAACATGAACCAAAGAAATCACTTTTTGTTTTATCCGTTTCCCACACAGTCCCGAATTCTAACAACCCTGACAGAGAAGACTTTGGAAAAATTTGTGAGAAAAGGAGAAAATGCTGATAATCAGCATTTTCTCCTTTTCCCACAATATTTTCTATCTATCAAATACTAAAATAATCATTTTAGCAACATTTAGATTGTCATCTGCAAATGCTTTCAATATGGTTCAGTTCAAAGTTTTGTGATTTGATAAAGGGTTTAAGAATAATGTAGAAAAAAAATGCGAGAAAAGGCATGATTGCTTGTAACAAGCAATTTCTTCTTTTTCCCACAATTTTGTTTTTCACATGCTGTCAACTGCAGAGTGGTAAAAGTCTTAGTCTATTTGTGTTGTAATTGGTTAGTTCTTTGGGTCTGTAGTATGATTTTGTTGTGATTATTTAGTGCAATCAATGCAATGCTGACCCATGGCACAATATTCAATTTTCTAGATTTACTGGAAGTTGCCAGGAAATTTTTACTTTCAAGAAATTGTCATAATGAAAACTGATAAGTGAATTGTAAATATTGTTATGAATATTGTTTATATTCAACTGGAAAGAAAACAACGTGCTAAATGTAGATAAAACTTTACATCTTACCACACGACAAAATCTTAGACTTGTCTAAAATTGAAAGTGTTTACAGACGACAAAATAAATGTGACTCAGAAATTGAAATTTGTTTCGGAAGGGGTGGAAAACAGAGTGGAAATGGAGAAAATGCTGGTTACCAGCATTTTCTCCTTTTCCCACAATGTTTTCAAAAGCCTTTTTCTTCAGGGTCATTAACCCTTTACCAGATGACAAAATTTTAGTCTTGTCCAAATTGACAGTATTTGCACAAGACAATTTCAGTGTGGCTGAAATGGTGGAATATTTCTGCGATAGCATAGAAAACATTCTGGCAAAAAGGAAAAAATGCTGGTTACCAGCATTTTCTCCTTTTCCCACAATGTTTTCAAAAGGCTTCTTTCCCAGGGTCATTAAAAGTTGGCATTGTGCAGTAAAGGGTTAAAACTTGGAATTGTGTGATAAACGTTTAATACAAACAGTGTCACAGTGCTGTCACTTCTCATGATCTATAGTTTTTGCCTCTACCTACCAAATACAGGCAGCTTGTCATAGGTCAGTGTCTATGGTGTGCCTTTATGATTGTTAATATTTTTTTTTGTCAGAATCTAATCTGCCTAAAGACTTAGATGCTCTAGGCAAGGTTTAATTTTTCTAAAGAAGATAGGATACACTCTGTAATAAAGTTTAACACTTATCCTGCTAAATAACTTAGACAAAACTTTCAAGCCGATAGTAAAAAGCTGAATGTTGCTATTTCAAACTTATGTTTTGGAGAAAAACATCCCCTTATCAGACAGTGTAGATTCAAGATTAGACTGCACATTCTGTGCAATCTGATCTTGATCTACACTGACCACAAAAGGTCAGTGAGTCGTGCTTAGCAGTCTAAGGGTTACCAGTAATCATGGAAAAACATGGTTAGGACAATAACCTTCTCTTTGCATATTACTACTATTTATCTTCTTTATTTTACTGCAATTATAATTATCATGACGAATTGCACATTCTGGGCTGTCTAATTTTGATCTTCATTTTTTTTAAAATCATCTCAACCATTTACAATTATTTAACAAATCTAAAATAGAAAGCTTTTGAAAGCATTGTGGGAAAAGGAGAAATACTGGTAACCAGCATTTTCTCATTTTCCTACAATGTTTTCTACTACATGTATTGGATTTAACAAATCTAAGAAAAACAGCTCTTGAAAGCATTGAAGGAAAAGGAGAAAATAATGGTAACAAGCATTAGTTACCAGCATTTTCTCCTTTTCCTACAATGTGTTCAACCATTTTAAAGGCAAATTCCATCATTTTAGCACAATTGAAATTGTGGTCTTCTAACTCTTTAAATTTAGACAAGTCGAAGGTTTTGCTATCTTGTAAAGGATAAAGATGCCATAAGTGTGCTAAGAATGAACGTCTGTATATTTGCTTTGTTTTGAGTCTGACGGTTTATTCGGAGGAATTTCAAATATAAATCAGTAGGATTGCAAACACTTTTAAATCTGAAGGTGGTTAGAAGATAACACTTTCAGTGAAAGCAAAAGACTCAAATATTGCATTTTCCAAGCTTTTTCTCCAGAAATATACCCCAAAATATTGGAAAGTTTAACCCTTTACCACACAATCCCGAATTTCAACGACCCTGAGGAAGAAGCCTTTAGAAAACATGTGGGAAAAGGAGAAAATGATGGTAACCAGCATTTTCTCCTTTTCCCACAATGTTTTTTACCCTATCAGATGCAGAAATCACTATTTAAGCTACATTTAATTTGCTGTCTGCAAATGCTTTGAATATGGTCCATTCCAAAATTTTGTCGTTTGGTAAAGAGTTAAAATCTTATTCAAACTGCACATTCTGTGCTTTCTCATCCTGATTTAAACTGTTAAGTCTGTTGTTTGCATTATAAGGGCTAACTTCCTTTTTGAAAGATATTTAACATACTATTCAACAGTTGTGATCCATTACCTTTTGAAAAATAATTTGAATACCTCAGCAGTAAATTGTTTTTGAAAAAAAATCGAGGGAGGGAGAATGTTTGATACCATGCCACTTTTTTCTAGCAATACTATTGCTATTTGTATGTGAGACAATCCCAGTCCTTCAAATAGTTTCCTTTTTGTTGCTTTTATTGGTCAGTGGAATGCCTAAAGATAAGCTGTGTGACACTTGGTTGCATGAACAGGAATTTTCTGTGCCCAGTGTTCATTTTTTAATTTAAAGTGCCTTTTTTTTTTTCTTGTTAATAATTACTTGTTATTAATTCAAATAAAATTGTTTGGTTAAAACATATAAAAATAGAAATTTTAAAGACTTTTTTTTTTTTAAAGATTTTATTGAAAGTTGTTTAACAATTGTTCAGCCATATTATAGCCATGTGACAACTAGAGTACACTAAAACACGCTTTGATATGTACCAGTATTAGTGTTGGGGTACAAAGCCTTGCCAAAAGCCACTTCCATTTCCATCGTGACTGGCTCCAATGGGAATCGAAAGCAGAACATTGGGCTACATATCACACACCTTTTACCAAACAGTCCAATGTTTAAACCAACAGATTGATTGATTGATTGTATGGTGTTTAACGCCGTTTTCAACATTATTTCAGTTATATCGCGGCGGCCAGTGCACCTATCCATGCTTTCCCGGAGTCTCTTTCACCAGTACTCCGCACAATTTTTCTTTCCAAGCCACTGGCTGCTTTCCCACATAATCATCGTCGAGACAATGGTCAGCGGTGGGAGAGGAATGAATCCTGTCGCAGTGACTATCATTAATCCTATGAAAGAAATTGGCCGAGCCAGGGATCGTACACCCCGTGTTCTCAAGTCCTGCACGCTACCGACTGAGCTACCGGGGCTCGGCTAAACCAATAGAAGATCAAGGCTTTCTAAATATATAGTTGGAAAAGAAAATTCTGATAACCAGCATTTTCTCCTTTTCCCACAATGTTTTCAAAAGCCTTTCCCCCAGGATAATTTACACCCCGGATTGTTCATTGGGTAAATGGATAATGAAGATAATATCAGACATACCTAGCGTTAAATGAATAATTATAATCCGTTAGCGATGCAAAGTCACAAAGGAGTATTATTTTGATAGACATGACTAAATGGTAATGTAATACACTGCTCAAAGAACTGAAGGATCACACAAATACCGAAATTTAAATCTTTCATTTTGTTAAACACTCAGTCTTTCTGCTCTGAATACCATCAACTGACATTCTCACTGGACAAAATGGCTCAATACTTTTCTTGTTTGTTTGATTTTAAATGCTGATAAGCCATGTTAAGACGAAAATCGAGACATTTGTTTTCCTTCTTCTTTTGTTGAACAACTCATATTTTTTCCAATCTTTTGTTGATATTTTTGTCAAATCTAATGAAAAGAGAAAACGAGAAGGAAAAATGACACCACTGATTCCCTTAAAAGCCTGTGTGGCATATCAAAAAGACGGCTTTGACAGGAATAGCCCATTCATCTTTTGTGCAAAAGCAAATCGTTTTGCCTGTTCCGAGATTTTACAGTGTTGAGACTGAATGAACTGAGCAGAAAATTATTTGCATTGTCCTGTACCTAAATTATTATCTCGAGGTCAAAGTCGAGGACATGTGAATCTTTAATTCTTTTGAGCAGTGTATGTATCACATGGTTGCATGTTTCAGACCAAAGTCCCTTTTCTCCCCGATTCCCTTGACCAAAAGTCTATTTCATTCCGAGTGAACAGGCTTTTAGTTATACCAGGACTGCAAGTGCATCTATCAATGTTTTCCTGACATTTATTTACCACTGCTACGCTCATATCTTTTCCCCAAGCAACTAGCTGCATTCTCAAATACTAAAAAGATACTAAAAACAATATTCAGCGTCGAGCGAGGCATAAAGTTTGACCTTGCAAGCTCTTGATAACAAGCGTTGAACCTCAGTGTACACAAACGATTCCTATATGAAAGACCATGTTTAAAATCACCCTTGAACTTTATAAACCTGGGACGCTCCGTAAGTTTTTTTTTTTCCGGACAGTGTAGACCAACATCAGACTGCACATAATGTGTCTACTTAAAAGTTCTAAATCAAACCGCACAGATCGATTCGTTTTGAGAACTTGAAGCAAACTAATTATCTTTGAAATCAAATTAGTTCCGACTGCCTCTTTGGCAATCAAACATTCAATACTTAGCTCTTCTTAATTTTTTCAGAAGTACAAATACATATGAGCCGTGATTCCGCAAAAGCGGGTTTAATGTATCTCCGTGATCTATGGTACCACGCTAGCCATCAATTACTTATGCATCCATAATATCCACTTTTTTTAACAACCAACTTAATCATGAGATAGACTGGTCATTTGACATACAGAAAATTGACCAATATCGAAAAGTTTCGGCCTAGGTCAGCCTGTGCGGACTGCGCAGGCTGACCTGGGTCGATACTTTTCGCAGATGTATTAAGCCCCCTTTTCACAGAGCATGGCTCATATGTCTGATTTTGTAAGCCCAAGATACAAGACATGGTGTTAGTTTTGTACAGTCTAATCTTGATCTGCACAGCTGGTAGAAGCAATGCTGTTTTTCTCTGCATAACATTATATGTACATGTATATTCGAATTAAGCCGTAACTGTACAGATCATTATGTCGATCAATATCAGACTTCGCAGAACGCCTAGAAATTGCAGATGACTGAAAAATGATAGATGTTGCTCAAGTGTAACAGTAAACAAAAAAAAGTTAATAAAAAAGAAACACGCCTCTGAATTGCACACAATAAACGCCCCCTTCCCGGTCGCTTAATTGGCATTGTACAGGGCTTACAATCTTGAATTTTCGAATCCAAACGTAGCTATGCCATGCTTCTTTTTCTATCGATGGACAGTAAATGAACTGTTTGTGTGATTTGCCTATACCTATGTGGGAAGGCAGCCAATGGTTTTGAAAGTTCTAGGTTTCTGATCAGTTACCATGCACGAGGACACTTTCTAGACATACCCCTAGCTATTGTTCCTGTGACTTAGAGTAGAACTATTTGAAGGAAAGAGTACTTAACCCTTTTCCTGCTAAATAAGTTAGATAAAGCTTTCAAGCCGATCGTAAAAACCCGAAAAGTGTTACATGTATTTGAAACTTACGTTTTGGAGAAAAAATATCTCTTTATCGGACAGTGTAGATCAAGTATCAGACTGCACGTTTTGTGCAGTCTGATCTTGATCTATACTGTTCGCAAAAGGTCAGTGAGTCGCAGCTTAAGGGTTAACATTTCGATTCACGTATGAATTTTATTAATACATGTAAGTCAAATGAAGCCCGAAAAATCGCAAGGCCAAGAAATTACACCTTTTTAAATAAAAATAAAGGTGGTTTGTGTTTTTCATATTAATTTGATCGAATATTGTTTTAGGCCGCTTCCAAAGAAATTATTTCAGTCGTATCACGGCGGCAACTCGCTTAAAATACATGTATGTCCTGGGTTTCACCATTACTAGACCAGGGCTCTGACGCATCTTGCCCAAGGACACTCTCACGGAAAAACAAGTGTCTCAAGTGAGGCTCCAACCCGAGGCCCCGTTACGAGTCCAATATTCTTTACCACTGAGCCACGCAGAACATATTGAATAGCTAAATGCAGAAACTGGGGTCCTGCGTGGTTCAGAGGTAAAGTGTAGGACACGTAACCTGGAGGCCATTGGTTCGATCCTCATTGGACGCACTGGGCTTTTCGTGGGAGTGTCCTTGGGCAAGACACTTCAGAGCCATAGCCTAGTACTGATGAAACCCAGAACAAACATGAATATGTGAGCTGTCGCCGTGATATGACTCAAATAATGTTGAAAGCGGCGTCAAACACCATCAGAATTAGAAAAATGCAGAAACTACATAGGTAGGTAACAGCTGAACAAATATTTGAGCCATGCTCTGTGAAAAGGGGGCTTAATGCATCTGCGAAAAGTTTCGACCCAGGTCAGCCTGCGCAGTCCACGCAGGCTACCTGAGCCAAGACTTTTCGCAATTGGTCAAATTTCTTTATGTCCAAGGACCAGTGTACCTCATGATTAAGTCGGTTGTTAAAAAAAAAGTGGCTAATTTGGATCAATGATTATGTGATCTCTAGCTCGGTATAATACATCACGGAGATGCATTAAGCCCCCTTTTGCCAGAGCACAGCTCATTTCATTTTATGTATTTTTCACGAGATATTCCATATTTCTCCCCAATTAATAAAACAACACCTACATTTTTTATTTGCCATACGTCTACCAGATGTTCAGCGTCATGAATCGTTTCCATTCCTCTACATGCATCACACGGAGGCAACAACTATGAACCCCTCCCGCCCACTGGTAATTGTAGGGCGAGTAATTCAGGAGTTTCGAGTTCACATCCCTGGCGACCGCACGACCAAAAGACTCCCCAAAAACAGAGGTATAAATCAAGTAAATACTTGATTTACGGCTGGGTCTTTGGCACAGAGATTCACACCACTGTACCTGACCGATTCCATCTTTACGTTCTTGTGGGCGAAGAATAGGGAAAAGAACCATGTGACCAGAGTCCGTATTCACCAATAATATTCTTTGTCTAATCCTATAGAATTTTCTAGATTTGAAAGTAACACAACTTCTGATCGGCTAGACCAAATGGTAAAATCAATCAGAGGTTGTGTTACTTTCAGAAATAGAAAATACTGAAGAATAAGACTAGGAACATTCTTACGAATGGTGATGAATACGGACCCAGGTTACCTAATTCATGTGTGTCTTCCTTAGGCATCACCAGTTGTGGCCTTGGTCAGTGCAGTGCATACGGGTATTTTTCTTTTACAATTTTTTTTTTTTGTTTTTTTTTTCAATTGAGCTAGACAAGTATAATACGAGTATATGTAGTCACAGACAGAAACAAAAGTACTTGAATCTTGTAGAAATGTTTAAACCTAACCCCTTACCACACTAACTCGAGTTGCAACGACCTCAAGGTGAAGGGCCATTGAAAACTTTGTTGGAAAAAAAAAAAAGCGTAAAAGCTGAAAATCAGCATTTTCTCCCTTTCCGGCAGTGCCTTCTAACATTCAAAAAAGCAAATATAACTTTTTGGTAGCATCTAATGGGATTCGTGTAACATCGTCTTTCATCGTACAGATTCGGCTAAGACTCGGGTAATCCGTAATCGATGCGGGGAACCAGCATCTATCAGCCGATCGATTACGGATTAATCATTACACGTTTTTCGGCGATGAAAGGTGATGTTACAGGAATCCGCATTAGGGTGCCCTATTCTTAATTTGTCAACTGTAAATGCCTTCACGTTTGACATATATGAAATTTTGCCGTGTGGCAAAGGGTTAATGGCCGATGCAAAATATAGGTGACGTTTTCAAATGAGTGTTCAGATGAAAAATTGTGCTGTTTTTTCTAACCTGAAATCCACCTTCAGAAAACTTTCCTTCTAAAGCAGTGCAGTGCTAATATTGAGTAGATTCTGTTTAATTTTGCAATATTGTGCAGAAGGGTATTTGCTCGTAACAATATTCCACAAACTGTCTGTTGCAGCGGCGCCAAATATGTTCATATTGTCATGTTTTAACTCTTTACTACACAATCCCGAATTTTTACGTCTTTGAAAAGTAAGGCTTTTGAAAACCTTGTGGGAAAAGGAGAAAATGCTGGTAACCAGCATTTTCTCCTTTTCCCACAATGTTTTCTACCCTTTAACGGTCAAGTTCCAACCTTTGAGCCACATTTGATTTGTCGTCTGCAAAAGCTTTCAAGTCGGAAAAGTATAAAACTTTTGTCTTTTGTCGTCTGGTAAAGTCAGAACAGACGCTGAAAATATACAGACCTATTGAATGCCAGAAAAAACTTGTAGACCAATTGAGAAACTTGTCACGATAACACAGACGATTTATAGACCTGGGTGGACATTGATAAAGTTCTTCTCCCAGGATTCTGTTGTTATCATGTCTTTATGACAAGACTGTGTAACAATTCACAGTGTTCTCCCATGTGTATACAGCTTTAACACTTTACCACACGACAAACTTTTAGAATTTACCAAATTCTAAAAGTATTTGCAGACGATAAATAAAAGGTGCCTGAAATAAAAGGATTTATCTTTAACCAATTAACACACAACAAAAATGTAGACTTTTTCAAATTCAAAGTATTTGCAGACAACAGTTTAAATTTGCCTCAAATGATGGAATTATCTGTGATAGGGTGGTAAACATTGTGGGAAAATCATAAAAGGCTTGTTATCAGTTTTTTCCTTTTCCCTCAATATTTTCCAAAGGATTCTTCTCCAGGGTCATTGAAACTCGGGGTTGTGTAGTACAAAATTAAATGAGTAGAAAAGAAAATGCTGGTTACCAGCGTTTTCTCTTTTTCCCACAATGTTTTCCGAAGCTTTCTGCGGTAGGGTCATTAAAAGTCGGGATTGTTTGGTAAAGGGTTAACTACGCGAATGAGTCTACCCAATTCGAAGAATTTAGATATGGTTTGCAACACGCGAAAAGGGGCATTCGGACATTTGCGTAAAGTGTCGTCTCGGATCAGCCTGCGCAGTCCGCGCAGGCTAATCCGAGACGGCACTTTACGACTACATTAGATTTTGTCCTTCAGTAGACATGCGCAAAACAGAAAATTACATAAAAACGGAAAGTGTCGTTTCGGAATAGCCTGCGCGGACTGCCCAGGCTGATCCGAGACGACACTTTACGCAAATGTCCGAATGTCCCTTTTTGCGTGTTGCAGGCCAATTATAGCCTTAAGTTGGGACTGTGGCCTTTCTTTCCTCTTTAACTGAAGCCAAAATTTTAGACCTAGCCATATGATATTGTACGTATTTGCAGACAAGAAATCAAATGTTGCTGAAATCATAAGAGATGTATATATTTTTAAGGGTAGTAAACACTGTGGGTAAAGGAAACAAATGTAGGTTACTAGCACTTTTCTTCCTTTCCAACAAAGTTTCTACCCTCTTCACAGAAAAAAAAAATCCCATCATTTGAGAAACAACATTTTACCAACACCTAGTCTGACATTCACCCTAGCTTAGACAAGTGAAACATTTTTATACCGTCACTCTTCTCTAGAGGGCCCGTATTCACCAACAATTCTTAAGAACGTTCTTAGTCTTGTTCTCTTGAATTTTCAAAATTTGAAAGTAACAAACCTTCTGATTGGCTAAACCATTTGGTCTAGCCAATCAGAAGTTTTGCTAATTTCGAATTTAGAAAATCTTTCGGAATAAGACTAAGAACGTTTCAAATTTAAAATTTTGCAGAATAAGACTGAGAACCTTCTTAAATATGGTTGGTGTATACAGACCCTGGTGGCTTTTTCATGAAGTGGACCGACTGCTGGGAGAGGAAAAGGGAGAGAAATATGGAGAGAGGGTCCCTACATTGCCCTCCAGTGGAACCAGCAGGCACAGCACCATATAATCTGTGGTGTTTAGAAGAAGCAAAGAACACAAGACACCAAGGTATTTGCGATCATTTTTTATTGTTTTACAGATAAGAACATCTTATTGTTACATATGCAACATATTTCTTTTGTAGAGTTAGATGTATACATAACATGAGATGAAATGAATGTGAATATACCTGGGAACAGCTGATGGCTATCGAAAAGATTCAAAGAAGGTATCATGTAGAACATGTGTTGCAAATCGATAGAATGGCAGAAATCGCAGATATTCTTGGAATTTAAGGGGAGTAACTCTTTAATTTGGACCAGTATAACCCACTTCATCTTGAATATTTGTCGGAGTACCAATCAACTCTGCTTTCAACAATATTTCAACAACACTTCGGAGACATGTCGCTTATTTGTCTCTTTCCTGAAGCAAAGGTCAATAACCAAAACTGCTAAATAAATTAGAAGAAAAATTCCACTAAATAGTAAAACCCTAATACTGCAGTTTCAAATATCCTTTGACAGGAAAAATCTCATAGTATCGAACAGTGTAGATATAGGATCAGACTGCCTAGCTGGAGAACCTACTACAGAAAAACAGATTATGGCTTCCGACATTCTTGAGCATTTATTCACCCACAGCTTATATACCGCACACATGACCCTTTACTTTTTGCCTAGCTTATCTCATTTGCATTAATTAAAGGTTATAAGACGAGGATCGCTTGATTGAATGGTGTTTTACGCCACTTTCAACATTACTACAGAAATATCATGACGGCAGCTCACATATTCCTGACTGTCCTGGGTGTCTCCGGTACTAGGCTAAGGCTCTGAAGTGTCTTGCCCAAGGACACTCTCGCGGAAACCCAGTACTGCAAGTGAGGCTCGAACTCGGGGCCTCCTGGTTACGAGTCCTACACTTTACCATAGAGCAATGCAGAAGCCAAACGAAGAAAATCATGTACGGGAGATAATATGTACTCAGACATTTACTATAGAAAGCGAAGTACTTCATATCACAAAAGAATGCTTGCTATGTACTTTATCCCTTTCACAGCTATGGGCGAAAATAGGGGCTTATTGCGGACGGAATAGATCAAGATCAGACTGCACAGAACGTGCAGTCTGATCTTGGATCTATTTCGTCCGCTTGTTTAGTCTAGTCTATAAGATCAAAATCTGAGTTTAACTCGATTGTATTTTCAGGCGATGAAAATGGTCGAGTTTATATATATAGTTAGCGCTGACAGGGTTAAAAGATGTTGATTTATTGTGAAGTTTAGTTCATAATCCTGTGCTGACTCAAATCCCAGGAATTAATCATAACAGTACACATCATATTTAGACCTACCAAAATTTTCACAAATTGCGCATTTGCAAAACAAGAGCGCTGCATGCGGGTGCGATCGCCCGGCTGCAGTTGCATTAAGCGAAAATTCTAAGTCGCAAAAGGGGTATAACTGTGTCAGAAATATTTTGATGGTTACCTGCCCCTGTTGTATGGATTTTCCCTTTTGATTTTTAAATACTAGCCCAAGTTTGAAGTAAATATCTTCAGTAATGACAGAAATATTACATTTTTTTTTTTAACGAAGACTACGCAGACACAGATGACGACGTCAGGGCTACGACAATACCTTGACTTTTTCTTCAGAAACAGCCGAACTAAAAAAGAAAGAAAGGAACAACTTCCTTTTCAAAAGTAGGGAAAGCAAGGTGAGAAAAGGAACAATTGCATATAATAAGCCAATTTGTCCTTTCCATATAATGTCTTTAAAGAATGTTAAATATCTGAAAAGTCAAATAATACACATGCAGGAATTATTTGACGAGGGCTTACTAAGCTAAATCTTATTCCTTCCATCAGATAACTTCAGAAAACATGGCGGAAAAAGAAGTTGTTCATAACGAGAATTTTTTCTCCCTATGCTTCAACAGTTTTACATGTGTCGCTGTGTTAAACATGATCGACCGTATTTTACAGGATATAAAAATTTAAGACGGGTGTGAAAAATGTTAGAAGACTTTTTTATTTATAACAGTACAGCAGCAGTTCTTGTTGCTCGAGTGAGCAATCAGAATTGCCACTGCACTATTCACCAAATGTATGGAAACCACTCTGGCAGATACTTCGACGTGACCAATCACATGTTGCAAATTTGTATCTTTTAACGCTCCTGCAGCTGATAACTTTGGAAAACGTCGTGGGAAAAAATCAATCTTTCCTTCTACAAAAAATCTTCTTTCCTATGCCTTCAGAGGATCATCGTATGTGTGATTCGTATTAGTTTAGATAGCGAATGGATGCATGTATAGCAAAGCCGGTTCTTCAGAATTACGGAAGAGGTTTCCAGATAAAAGAACAACGATGTGTAAATTGTTGAATGGTAGGAAATAAACATGACAGGCAGAAATGATCGATAGCTACCGCTGTTCCGAGGTACTCGTAACAACCTGTTGACGTCACATGGGAATGAAAACGAGGAATAAATAATATAATGTGCATTTACATTGGCTCAAAGCTGTAATAATCATCAACAACATAAAAAATACACCTTAACAAACACCTGCAGAATAGCATCAAAGATGTCAAACAAAAAGAAAACGTTCATGAAAGCGCGTGATTTGCAGACGAAATATTGTTGCCGTGATGACGGAAGCAAACGACAATTTTAAACAGCGGAAATGTGAAATAAATTGGTTATTTAAATTCATTATGTAATTTATGGTCGTGAATTTGTCATATTGTTGTTGTTTTTTTTTTTTAATACTAAAATGGCAACACCATGGCAACAACATGCAGTTGTACTTTATTACTCAATGCGCGCCACATCACTCACCCATTATTAAGCGACAAAATATTCTTTCGTCAATATTGAAGGCATTTGCAGACGACAAATCAAATATGGCTAAATAGATGGTATTTGTCTTCCAACTCTTTACCAGACGACAAATGTCTAAATTGAAAGCATTTGCAGACGACAAATTTATATCAGCTGAAACGACGGGATTTGTCTTAAAGAAAAAAAAAGATTGTATGTAAAACAGAAAATGCGCTTTACCAGCAATTTCGCTTTTTCGCACAATTTTTTCAAAAGCCACCAACTTAGGATCGTTGGGTAAAAAAAATTGAAGGGTGAAAGATATTGTTAGAAAAGGAGCCAATGCTGATAATGATAAGCAACATTGTCTCCTTTTCTCACAGTGGTTTCTATCTTTTTAACCAATTTTACCAATTCTAGCATTTGAGCAACATTTAAATAGTCGTCTGCAACTGCTTTCAATTTGGACTGGCCTAAAATTTTGTCAACTGGTAATCTCAGGTAACTCCGTATCTCCAATAATTTTGTCGTTTGGTTAAAAGTTTAGTACCTAACCTGTATTAACTCTTTACCAGACGACAAAATTTTCGTCTTAGCCAAATTGAAAGCATTTGCAGACGACAATTCAAATGGAACTAAAATGATTGGATTTGTCTTTGAAAGGGTAGAGAATATTATGAGAAAAGGACAAAAAGCTACCAGCATTTTGTCCTTTTCCTATAATGTTTTCAAGTCTTTTTTCTCAAAGTCGTGAAAAGTCGGGATTACAAGTATTTGGTAAATGGTTTTAACCCTTAGACTGCTAATCGCGACTCAAGGACCTTTTGCGGACAGTGTAGATCAAGATCAGACTGCACAGAAGGTGCAGTCTGATCTTGGATCTACATTGTCCGATACGGAGATACTTTTTCCCAAAATCTACCTTTGAAATAGCAATATTTGGGTATTTGCTATCGACTATTTATTTAGCAGATTAACTCTTTACCAAACGACAAAATTTAAGACTGGTCCAAAATTCAAAGCATTTGCAGACGACAAAATAAACGTGGCTCAAAAAAATGAAATTTGTTTTGGGAAAGGTAGAAAACATTATGGGAAAAGGAGAAAATGGTGGTTGCCAGCATTTTCTCCTTTTCCCACAATGTTTTCAAAAGGCTTTTTCTTCAGGGTCGTTAAAACTCGGGATTGTGTGGTAAAGAGTTAAGGATGAAGCAAGCGTATATTGATATGAGTCATGCTCTGGCAAAAGGGGGCCTAATGCATCTCCTTAATACACGCTACCAAGCAAGTCATCACATAAATATGGATTCATGAAAACCACTCTTTTTAACAACCGACTAAATCACGAGGTAGACTGGCCCTTAGAAATGCAGAAAATTGACCTATAACGAAAAGTTTCCGCTCAGGTCAGCCTGCGCGGCCTGCGCAGGCTGACCTTGGTCGATAATTTTCGCAGATGCATTAAGCCTTCTTTTCACAGAGCATGGCTCAATTTTATCTTCTCAAAGGAGGCAAATATGTCTTAATGCACCTGAACTAAACAAGTACCTGTCTTTGACAAGCACATTTTAGGTGTCCTTTTGTGCTTGCTAAATGCGAGTTGGACTGTACCGGAGGAAAAGTTTTTTTGAAAAGCAACAATTTCCTGTTACGAGAAATTGCAACGTTTTACAGACTTGTTAACATACCGGGCGTAAATAGTCGTAGATGCACAGTGATACATTTTATCACATAACTTCCCTTGATTTCGATGTAAGATAGTCATAAAGAAATTTGTCTTACACACGTGTGAAGTAAGAAAATAGTGCCGTTTTTGGTCAACGCGCTGTAATTATACGCCTCATTTCTGAAACATTGCCGACCAAGATTTCAGTGTGAAATTGACTGTCAAAACTGATGATCGTGACAAAGCTGCGCATTTTAGTATCTTTAGATGTAAAGCAAAACCGTTATAAACAAGTTTCTTTGAAAAAACTATTTTTGTCAGTAGCCTGTCAAAGAGACAAATTGGCTTCATGTACATTTCAATACACATGCACATGTTGGCTTATGTTTTAAAACGTTATGAACTATAAATCTTGAGATACCGTTATGCGAAAAAAAAATTCGATATTCGTTGGCTTTTGAGGTAAGATTTTATTAAACTCGTCCGGAAAAAAAAAGGTATTAAGCTCGCCAAAGGCTCGCTTAATAACATTTTTGGCAGACTCGTTTAATAAAATATTATTTCAAACACCAATTCATGCCAGATCCTATATATCTGACAAAAGAATCAAACACACACAATTCACTCAAAGTGCTTTCTAAATGTCAGTTTTTAAGGCTCGAAAGCTCGTATTTTAGTTTTACAGTTGCATTTAATGGCTTTTAAATCATGAGCATGCTTAAAGCAATCATGATTTACGCATGCCAGGACAAGATGTGTAACAATTTTTAAAAGTGATGTCTAAGTTTAAAATGATTTTTTTTCTCTTTAAAAT
Organism: Hippopus hippopus; assembly: GCA_946811185.2. Lineage (NCBI taxonomy): Eukaryota > Metazoa > Mollusca > Bivalvia > Cardiida > Cardiidae > Hippopus > Hippopus hippopus. The sequence goes on along the minus strand of OX328099.1, from coordinate 62,986,305 downwards.
GCAATAATCAAGATGAAAATACGTGCAAATCATTAAAAGAAATATAAATAATCATATTTTAAAACGGAAGCAATCCAGCCGTCTGTTTCACAATTGAGATAAAACTGAAGCCATTGCATTCTGAAAACTTGCATCTTGCACCAGACTATTTTGAAAACATTGTGGCGAAAGGAAAAATCGCCCTGCATCTTTGCTTGGATCTATGACCTTCCTGAAAAAAAAAACAGCACTTACACTATTGCGATCTTGGCACATTTTAAAGAAAGTGTAGTCCGTGATCAGACTGCAGCTATGTTCAGTTTAACCTTAGTCATTAACATACTAAATACAAGTAAGTCAAATGAAACTTTCAAGCCGATAGTAAAAGCCCAAATGTTGCTATTTCAAAGATTCTTTTTTTTTTTTGGGGGGGGGGGGGGGAGAGGAAAGAATATCTCATCGGACAGTGTAGATCCAAGATCAGACTGCACGTTCTGTGCAGTCTGATCTTGATCTACACTGTCCTCATAAGGTCGTCGAGTCTCGCTTAGCAGCCTACGGGTTAATTTACTTTTTCCGCTTCACCGTTTCTTGATTCAGTTACATAGTCCCAATTAAATGGCAATAAACTCGACGGAATCTATTTTTATACTAGCCAACAAATATAACTTTGCAATATTGTGGTTAAGCCTTTACCGCACAATGCCGACTTCTGAAAAAAAGCCTTTTGAAAACATTGTGGGAAAAGAAGAAAATGCTGGTTACCAGCATTTTCTCCTTTTCCCACAATTTTTTCTACCTTATCAAAGAAAAATCACACCATTTTAGCCACATTGAAATTGTCGTCAGCATATGCTTTGAATTTGGACAAGGCCAAAATTTTGTCATTTGGTAAAGGGTTTAACTTGAATACTTGAACATTCAATGCCCTTTATAAAAGTCGATATGATATGTAAAGTAAACAAAACTAATACAGCAACTTAATCATGACAGAAAAAAACATTGTTGACAAAATTTAAAATCAAGGCTTAAACAATCGAATAGGCAAAGGAGAATTAAAACTTATATTAGACAGTCTTCCCAGTTCTCTCTAGATCTTTCTCCGCAGTACAGATAAAAATGAGTTACGCTCTGACAAAAGGGGGCTTAATGCACCGTCGTGATGCTTACACCTATCAAGTCAGCACATGACTTTGGAACCATAGAATCTTGCCAGTTTAACAATCGATTGGATCTGGACTTAAAATGATCCTTTGACACGCAGAAAATCTACAAAATACAAAAAAGTTCGACCCATGTCAGCCTGCGCGAACTGCGCAAGCTAACCCGAGTTGATACTTTTTGCAGATGCATTAAGTCCCCTTTTCACAGAGTACGGCTCAAATACATGTACATAATATCAGTAATACACTTAACCTCTCTCTCTCTCTCTCTATCTCTCTCTCTCTCTCTCTCTCTCTCTCTCTCTCTCTCTCTCTCTCTCTCTCTCTCTCTCTCTCTCTCTGATTTCTTGTATCTTATTAGTCTACAAAAGATATAGACCTGTTCAAATTGGTAGCATTTGCAAGCGACAAATTCAATGCAACTCAAACATAAGGGCTTTTCTGTAAAAGGGATGAAGACCTGAGAAAAAGGGAAAATACCGGGAACTACCACTTTCTCATTTTCCAACAATATTTTCGAAAACCTTCTTTCTCAGGGTTTTTAAAACAAGCAATCCTAAAGTAATGAGCTAACGCCCTGTATTGTTTACGATAACCGTAGTTTTCCTGGAAAAAAAAAATAACGCTTAAAGCGCTTAGTATTGTTACTTCTAGCTACAGTGCAACTCACAGATTAGACTGCTCAGAGTATGCAGTCTGATCTTTGTTGTACGCTGTTCGATAGAACTATAGAATTGAGCCATGCTCTGTGAAAAGGTGGCTTAATGCATCTCAAAAAAAAATATCGACCCAGGTCAGCCTGCGCAGTTCGCGTAGGCTGATCTTGGCCGAAATTTTTTGCTATTGGTCAATTTTCTGCACACCCAGTTTACCCCATGATTCAATCGGTTGTAACAAAACAGAAGGACTTGATGGGTCCATGATCATATGATGGCTTGCTTGGCGTCATGCATCACTGAGATGCATCAAGCCCCATTTTGCCAGAGCACGGCTCGAATTGTAAAACGACAAAAAAAAAAAAATCTCGTCCGTTAAAGTTTGCCAACCCTTAACTCTTTACCGGACTGCCACATGTTAGACTCGCTCACATCGACAGTATTTGCAGACAAGAGTTCAATTATAGTTCAAATGACAATATTTGTCCTTGGATACGTAGAAAACATCGTGGGAAAGGAAGAAAATGCTGGTAACCAGCATTTTCTTCTTTTCCCACAATGTTTTCTTCATTTACAAACGCATGTTTCATCCTTTTAGTGGCATTTTACATGTCGTCTGCAAATCCTTTCAATTTTTTAACAAATCTAAAATTTTGTTGTCTCGGGTAAAGTGTTGGAAGTATGTCAAAATTTTTTAGTCATTCAGACGTTGATCAGAAAATATTACTGGAAAAAAATGAGTGCGTGTCTTCGTTGGTTTCCCCCCCCCCCACCCCCCACAGAACGATTCTCTCTTTCGCTTCTTACTAATACATAATCTTGCTTGAAATAAGCTGGAAGAATTTTTATCAGCCATTAACAGCGTGTACGGTATTACCTAAAACCCCATGAAATAAGTGGAAAAATGATAAGGTAATGGTCCTTAGTACAACTTCAGAATTAGTACAAAAAACACAAATGTAAATTGTAATAAAAAAAAAACTTAATAGTTTATTGCAGGAAGTAAAACAGCATTATATCCTTAAGTATAACATTACATTTACGAAGAAAAAAGAAAAAAAGAGGACGAGTTACATTATTATACAAACAAAGCTTAGGAACTCAAGACCAAAGTAAACCTAGTACAGGACTTTTTACTCGAGGGTAATATTTAAGAATCAAACATAATTTGCATGATTTGTTCAAAGTCAGAGCTGAATATCATTTGTAGATCTGTGTTGTTCGTCCCTACGCCAGCCATGCAAAACTGAAAGTGACCGCGCATGCGTCGTTACGCATGATCTATTTGGTTCCGGCCAAAACGATTGCAGTAAGCGCATTTGCTATATAGCTAATTCGCTAAAAAAGTGTACCAGAATAAATGAAACGAAAATTACGTCAGGAAAAGTCATAGGCAATTACATTCTTTTTACAATCATATCTTCAAAAGCTCTCTACCACAAGGTTGGAAAATGTTTTTATATAGAAGGGTCCCTATTTAGAAATGGATGGGTATAACAATCCCGTCCGGAAATACTCGATTCTGTCCATGTTTGTCATTTCTTACCCGTCTATACAGCCCCTTAAATAAACCCTCTATTTTAAATGTTTAAGCCGCTATCATCAATATATCAGTCATAGCACGTCAACAGCGCATCCATTCATGTCTTTCCTGGATTTCATCTGCACCAAGTTGGAGCTTTGGAGTACCTTTTCCAAAAGACACTTATCATATTACAAGAGCAGCCTGTGGGAACTGAAAGAGGGATTTTCACATTTTTTCACATTCAACGCTTTAACCCCTTACAATACTGTGCTGTGTTTTAGTGACCCTAAAAATGAAAGATTCTGGTTAACAGCATTTTCTCCTTTTCCCGCGAAGTTTACTATCCTTTCACAGACAAAATGCACTAACTAAGCTAAAATTAATTTGTTTTCTGCAGATCCTTTCAATTTAGCCAAGGTTTCATTTCCATCGTCCGGGTAAAAAGTTTCAATACTTTAACTACTATAATTTATGTGTAAGTTTTAAGGTTTCAAGTCAGTTGTGAAGACTGAACTATTCCAACTGTAAGACCATTTCCACTAGATAAAATATACCATATCAGACAGTGTAAATAAAAAAGGATGACATTGTACGCCCTCTGCAGTCTGATCTTGATTTTACGCTGCTCGTGAATGGTCTATAAGTCGAGCTTAGCACGGTTAAAACCCCCTTCAGTTCCACGAATTTAACCTATTACCAACCTTTTAAGAGTTTATCACATACTCCCCTGTCACAGCAGACAAACCTTAAAAACATACCTGTGAAATATGGATATTCAACAAAATTTTAGGTTCTGTGTTGGGCTATTAGGTATAAATTTAGTGATTGCCATACTCATTGTTGTTCATCAGTCCTCAACTACATAATGCAATGGCTGACGGTAGAAGAGCCCGTGATTAGAGCTATAATAAGAGCTGTAGTAAGTCCTTGATTACGAGAGCCATACCACAAAACCATCAAGGCTATAAGTTCTGCTTTTATGGTAATATTGTACACTTCTCGATAATGAATAAATAAATACAGTTCGTTAATACCGCCATATTGAAAGTAGTTCCGTTTTCTAGTGGCGCCACCTATATTTTTCAGATTGCTGTGAACACATGCCAAGAATCTGTTCCATCCCACAGGCAATATAGTTTATTGAATTAGGCTTTGAGGAACTTAGCCCCCCCCCCCCCCCCCACTTGGTACTTCATCTTCTCTTTTAAATGAGCTGTACAATTATCATGATGTAACCGAAATACCATGATCTAGTCTCGTTCTAACCAACCGTTCTAAATATTGTGCTAATTCTAAATTCCAAGACTAGGCACAGAATTGACCGAGACGGAATGTGCTAATTCTAAATTCCAAGACTATAGTTACAGGATTGACCGAGACATTCCGTCTCGGTCAATTCTGTGCCTAGTCTTGGAATTCAGAATTAGATTTGAATTTTAAATAATTTGAGAGCGTGGTTCCTAGTCTTGTGTGTTTCATCCTCCTCCAACGTTCACGAATATGACGTGTATTAATTAAAGTCTTCGTAATACGAGTACAAATAGGTGAGGAACTGAGAAATTTGTTTAAAGTTATGCAAGTTATTACAAAAATTTGACACGAGTATGTTTAAGGACTTTAGAACGATGGCTTCATACTAATGTATTTCCTCCTAAACAGAAGAACAGCGGTTCTCGTATGAGCAGTATGATCAGAATTGCTACTCCACTGTATTCTGTGCAAATTCTTTGTAACAGTTTTACGGCATTTTTTTTTTTGCAACGATATCTTCATCTGTATTCATGTATCAACCCTTTAGCTTGCCAAATAGATACAACGGTAATTTCCGCTCAATGGCAATAAAAAACAACAAATATTGAGATTTCTAAGTTAATTTCACAGGGAAAAAAGTACCGTATCGGACAATGTAGATCCAAGATCAGACTGCACGTTTTGTGCAGTCTGATCTTGATCTACACCGTCCGCAAAATCACCCCAAGTCGTGCTAAGTAGGCTTAGGGTTAAACCTCAACACAAGATGATCATCCTCATTTCAAAAGGATGTTCTGGAAGTCATATGTTACATATCTGCTTCAAAGGGTGATAGGTAATGATAAATAACGATATCCTGCTGTCTTGAAGCCATGTAAATAAACATGAAAATAAGGAATAAAAAAGTGGAGGAAAAAACCGATAGGGAAGCGTATAAAATTTCAAAAAGAAAAACAAGATTTTGTCTGCTACATCTGCAAGCAAAACCACAAGTTTAAAACCCATATTCTACAAGATTTATTCTTTACTGTAACAGTGAGCTCCAGTTAAAATGTCGCTTGCAAAAGCTATGGACAGGTCTTAAATTTGGTTTAAGCATATTTATTTTACATCGATTGAGAAACAAGTTCTTACAACATATACTGATCTCTCTCGATTCTGCTTCCTGGGAACTACACCAGTACTCGCGCCGAATGTGTGGGCCAATGAAAGATCCCAAAGTTGACACCCGCTCCCGGGTATCGAACACAGGACCTTTTGGTTACGAGGCCGACGCTCTACCTCACGACCAAGGACACCACTTAAATTTGGTTGTATTTGTACAGAATTAGCAGCAAGATAAGGGTTCAGATGGAAACACTTCGAGAACATAAAACGATCACCATAACTTTCAATAGATTGCGTATTGTTCTCACTTACACATAAGTTCACATTAACCACTAGGCGAAACTGTTTGATGTAAGGAGCTTACAACAAAAGATGAGAAAAACTTCCCTTTAAACAGAAACAGTTCCTTCAAGTACTTTGAAAACAATACACCCCTTTCATGATTACAAATCTCTATTACGCTCTCGTTTCTCCCTATATAAAGATTTATGTGAAAGTCGTCAATTCTTAGTCCAGCGTGAGCGTTCTTGAAGAAAACTGTGGATTTCCATTGGACGTTTCATGCCATTTGCAACACTATTTCGGTCGTTAAAATTCAGGAGGAAATAACACTCAGACATACATTTTCAAATATTTCCATACAAAGGCACATTTCATAAGCACTTTCTTTCAGACACTGCCAAAATTATAGTTGAACACAGAACACGTTAATTCATAAATTAATTCCATATAATTCATAAACCGTAGTTTTCTATTTCCTCCATCCGTGTCTTCTTTGTGTCATCCTCATGCTATGTTTTTCGTTTGGCTAAATTTTGCTTATAAAGTAAAACAGTAATTAAACTTTCCTCTGTGACAACAAGACTCTGTCATAGACACTGGACAAACCTACGTTTGGTACTTCAGATTAAAACTTACACATGGCCATGACATCAACGTAAAAACATTGACCTATTCATTCAAATGCTGCTTTTGACTATCTCCTCTCTTGACCACATCTGGCAAACTTCGTCACTTTCATAAATGTAAAACAGCAGCTCTTTACAGTCACCGTTTTGTTATTGGGACATTACAGTCCTTTTTATCAATAAATCAGTCCGGGTACGAAAAGAAATGATGACAATAATGTTGGTATATGGAGACGACACATGAAAGTCACATCCGCAGTGCAAGTGATGTAATAAAGGCTATATCAAGCACTCTTTTAAACCTCGCCAGACGACCGACACACTCCCTGGAAAGACCGTAACAAGACCTCGACGATGTATGTATATTTGTATGTACAAAAGATGACACTGGAAAAACTAAAAACATCCAAACCCCAAAAATATAGATGTAGGTCATTCAAAATGGATGCACTGCTACATAACCGAACAACATTTCTTATGTTTCTTTTTATCTTTATCGTCTTCTATTAATTCCATTTTAACACTACCAGGTGAAAGAGAATCGTCCGTATCTATTTGACCGTTTTCTTTCGGTCTTGTGTCAGCGATAGGAGTTGTTTCAGCATTTTGTGCCGTTTCGGGCGTAATAGTTTCATTTATCAAAGTCTTTTGTTCATCTCCACCACTGTGATTCGCCGGCTTTTCACACTTAGTATCATCTTGTATCTGTTCCGGTAATTTTGTGGGAGAACTGTCCACACTACCGACCTCTAATATGAAGGTATCGCGGACTATCTTGGCTCTCGCTAAGATGTTGTCAGCCTCACGACTAAGGTCCCCGCCAGGAAGAAATGGGTTTTCACGACTGTCAACACTGCAACGAGACAAAAGTTTTAGTTAATTGTGTTACTTTACGAGTATTTTTCTTACTAGTGCGCTTCAGATGCACGGCAATAACTGCTTTAGCCATTTCCACGAAACAAATTCGCAGCAGACGCCCTTGAAAACGAGGGGGCCATGATGGCCATGTATCGCTCCACAGCCTAATAAATTAAACGTGCCATACACGTAATTAGGATTAACAATCATTAAAATGTAAGAAAAATGTACTACAATTAAATTTCAAAAACATAAAATAAGTCTAGTCCCCTCCAAAAAAAGCTAACATCTTTTAAACATGCCAAGATGATGTTAATGAAAAGATTTAATTGAGTACCATCCATACAAACTATCAATAAACTCTGACACAGAGTATTTTGACAAAAAGATACATCTTTAGTAATTTAAAATGCCATCATTCGACCAAACTGGCCGACCTGATGTATTGCCTGAAACGGGTATGGCTTTTAGAAGCGAACATTTGAATAACGGAGAAGCAGTTCTGATTGCTTAAAACTGTTGCTTCGTAATTATTTATGACAAAAACATTAATTTTTATTTATAAACGACAAGAAAAAGATGTGCAATCATAATGCTAGAAGTTGCTAATCCACCCGTAATCACTGATGACTCAAAATAATTCAGCCATGCTCTGTGAAGAGGGGGCTTAATGCATCTACAAAAAGTATCGACTCAGGTCAGCCTGCGCAGTCCGCGCAGGCTGACCTGGGTCGATATTTTTTTGCTATTGGTCAATTCTCTTCTTGTCACAGGACAAGTTTACCTTATGATTCATATGGGTCCATAATTATATGGTGTCTTGCTTAATATCATGCATCATGGAGATGCACTGAGCCGCTTTAAATAAGAGTTTGGCTACATTTCTTGTTTATATATATTAGTATTCGAACCATTAGGTTTTTTGCCTGTATTTGTTTGTATTTGAGTTAAACGCCGTTTTAACAGCTAATAAGCCATGGTCACATTTACGGTCATGCACGTAGTTGACCGTAGTTCATTTCAAACGTAGTCTACCGTAGTGTTAATAGGGTCAACTACGTTGAAGTACGTTCAGAGTAAGTTCAAACTTGGCAACAAAGAAAGTCTAAGTAGGTTGAACTACGTGTAAGTACGGTTAACTACATTTAACTGCGTGCAAAGTGGCTAGGGTTAACTAGGGTATTACTACGTCAGACTACGATTAACAACGTTAAACTAAGTATAAACTACGTCCTAAGTACGTACAACTACGGTAAATGAAGGTCAACTGCGTTAAGCTACGGTAAAATGTTGTAATTGTACCTGCTAAGTACGGGAAAGCTGCAGTCGTTGTATTTTAAGCCATGGTCACATTTACAGTCATGCACGTAGTTCTCCGTAGTTCATTTCAAACGTAGTCTGCCGTAGTGTTACTACGGTCAACTAGGTTGAAGTACGTTCAAAGTACGTTCAAACTTGGCAATAACAGGAAATATAGAAAGTCTAAGTACGTTGAAGTACGTGTAAGTACGGCTAACTACATTCAACTGCGTGCAAAGTGGCTAGGGTTAACTGGGGTATTACTACGTCTAACTATGATTAACTACGTTAAACTACGCTTAAACTACGTCATAAGTACGCACAACTACGGTAAATTAAGGTCAACTGCGTTAAGCTACGGTAAAACCTTGTGGTCGTGCCTGCTCAGTACGGGTAAGCTGCTGTCATTTTCCTTTTACCACTGTCACATCCAGATCTGGGTCCAATTAGACTCTACAACTATAATTTAATTAATTGTGTAATTAATTATAGTTTTTCTGTTATTTGAATAATTGGTAATTGATGTAAAAATTAATTACTTCAGTTGAAATTAATGGATTAAAAGAATATAATAGGTAAATAATTAACAATTAAATTCAATTACTTTTCAATTACATGTGGCAAACAATGCAACAAATAAACCCTTGGCAAAAGACAGGTTTTTATGCAATAATCTTTTTTACCTGGGAGTATAAAATTCACCCTTGGTTATCACCTAAAAAAAGTGTTGCCAGACCATTCATGAATGTTAAACTGTTGAAATGGATAAACCCGATACCAAAACTGTCCAAATTGCAAGACCTTTCAGAGGACAAATTAAATGTAGGTCAAATGCTGGAACTTGTCTGTAAAAGGGTTGCAAACATTTTGGGAAAAGGAGAAAAAGCCAATATTTTCTTCTGTTCCACAATGTTTTGAAAAACTGTGTGTTTCAGGGTCGTTGAAAGTCAAGATTGTATGGAAAAGGATTGTATGGTAAAGAAGTAATCAGTTGTACATTCATCATAGCTGTGTTTTTTACATTTCATTGAATAAAGTTTTACTTCGTTCTTTAATCCTTTACCAAACTAACAAAGTTTGGAATCTACCAAACTGAAACTATTTGCAGATGATAAGATCTAATGCAGCTCGAATGAAAATTTCTGTTTTTGATAAAGTAGAAAACATTGCGGAAAAAGGAGAAAATGCTGGTAACCAGCATTTTCTCCTTGCCTCGCAATGTTCTCTGAGGCTTTATTTTTCAGGATCATTAAAACTTGGGATTGTGTGGTAACAGGTTAAAGTTTCATACTCTGTTTATAAATATAATGCCAAATAATTAAAAAAATAATTCATTATTTTCCTGAAAATAATTGTATTTTATTCATTACTTTTAAAGAAAGCAAGTAATTATAATCATAATTTAATTGAAACATTTCTATTTTAATTGTATTTAATTTGAAAATTGCTTTTTAAAATAATTGAACCCAGGTCTGGTCACGTCTTATGTAGTTGACCGTATTGGGGAATTACCGTAGTTGACCGTATTTAACACACTACGGTTAAGTAGGGTCAATTACGATGAACTACGGGCAACTACGTTCAAACTACAGTCAAAGTAGGGTCACAACATCGTAGTTAACCGTAACAAATTTTTGAACATGTTCAAAAATTTTGCTCTTACTACGGGCAAATCGTAAGTTCATACTACGTTCATTACTACGTTGAACTGCGGTTAACTACGTGTAACTACGTTCAATTACGTTTAATACGTTCAACTACGGCCATCTACGGTCATTCCCCACTACGGTCAACTACGTAAGGTGTGACCACAGCTTAAAGCTATGGTCACATTTACGGTCATGCACTTAGTTGTCCGTAGTTCATTTCAAACGTAGTCTGCCGTAGTGCTACTAAGGTCAACTACGTCGAAGTACGTTAAAAGTAGGTTCAAACTTGGCAATATAGAAAGTCTAAGTAGGTTGAACTACGTGTAAGTACGGTTAACTACTTTCAACTGCGTGCAAAGTGGCTAGGGTTAACAAGGGTATTACTACGTCAAACTACGATTAATTACTTTAAACTACGTATAAACTACGTCCTAAGTACGTACAACTACGGTAAATGAATGTCAACTGCGTTAAGCTGCGGTAAAACGTTGTAATTGTGCCTGCTCAGTACGGGTAAGCTGCAGTCATTGTATTTTAACTGATGTCACACCTTAAGTAGTTGACCGTAATGGGGAATTACCGTAGTTGGCCGTAGTTAAACGTATTAAACACAGTACGGTTAAGTAGGGTCAATTACGGTCAACTACGTTCAAACTACGGTCACAGTAGGGTCAGAACATAGCTGTTAACCGTAACAAATTTTTGGACATGTTCAAAAATTATGCGCTTACTACGGGCAAAGCGTATGTTTAAACTACGTTCATTACTACGTTGAACTACGGCTTTCTACGTGTAACTACGATCAACTACGTTTAATACGGTCAACTACGGCCATCTACGGTCATTTCCCATTACGGTTAACTACGTAAAGTGTGACCACGGCTTTAACCGCTGTCACATCTTACGTAGTGGACCGTAATGGAGAATTACCGTAGTTGAACGTGTTAAACACACTACGGTTAAGTAAGGTCAACTACGGTCAACTACGTTCAAACTACGGTCACAGTAGCGTCACACAAAATCGTAGCTAACCGTAACAAATTTTTGAACATGTTAAAAAATTATGCACTTGCTACGGGCAAATTTTAAGTTCAAACTACGTTCAACTACGGTTAACTACGTGTAACTACGTTCAACTACGTCTAATACGTTCAACTACGGCCATCTACGGTCATTTCCCACTACGGTCAACTGTGTAAGGTGTTACCACGGCTTACGGTCATATCACGGCGGTCGGCGCACCTACACGTATGTTTCCTGGCTTTCTCACAGCAGTACTGACACATTTTTTTTTTCCAATTCATTGTCTACTTATCTCACATTCATCAGAGGTGAGAGGCGAAAAATCGCCGGAAAGAAAGTTTGCCTCAACCGGGTAACGAATCGCAACCGCAAGGTCACGAGTCAGATACACTAATCCCTGAGCTACTCGGCCAGGCGAGCTTTATAGAATCATCGAGGTATATCACATGTATTTGCGTATTCTTAAGGATGGTAGGTACTTAAAACGCCACACAGAATTCAGTCAGCAAAAAGTCACGTAACGTTACATTAAGAAGCGCAAGTTGTTACATCACGTTTCTACGAATATAAAAAATGAGCCATGCTCTGTGAAAAGGGGGCTTGATGCATCTGCGAAAAGTATCGACCCAGGTCACCCTGCGCAGTCCGCGCAGGCTAACCTGGGCCGAAACTTTTCGCTCTTAGTCCATTTTTGTATGCCCAAGGACCAGTCTACCTCATACTAGAGTTATTTCAAAAAGTGGCTATTATGAATCGATAAACTTGTGAAGACTTGTCCGGTATCATATATCACGGAGTTGCATTTGGCCCCATTTTGCCAGAGCACGGCTCAAATATTTCATAGATGTATTACTCTATACCAGGCCAAAAATATTTAGACAAGTCCGTATTAAACGTTTCGCAGATGACCATTTCAGTGTGGCTAAAATGATGATGAATCTTTTCTGAAAGGGAAGGAGACGTCGTATGAAGCGGAGAAATTTCTGGTTTCCAGCATTTTCTCCTTCTCCGATGATGTTTTCTAGAGCTTTTATCCTCAAGGTCGTACGAGTAAAGAATAAATGAAAAAATTCTTGGAACTATTACAGAATCTTCGTGGAATACGTTTTACGAGCAGCAGCGGCACAGCGTTTTGTGAGAAAATAATTTGTACGAGATTATAAGACTTGGAGTTACCCAGCCCTCCTACAACTTCGTGTTTACTGAAAGATAACCCTTATTTTGCCTCTCGCGACTTTTTAGAGTCCTTTGCGAAGAGTGAAGATCAAGATCAGCCTATGTTCTAGGAGTAGCAGCGGCACTGTGTTTTGTGAGAAAATAATTTGTATGAGATTGTAAGACTTGGAATTACCCAGCCCTCCTACAACTTAGTGTTTACTCAAACGTAACCCTTATTCTGCCTGTCACTACTTTTTTGAGTCATTTGCGAAGAGTGCAGATCAAGATCAGCCTGCACGTTCGTGCAGTCTGATCTTGATCTGCACTCTTCGATGAGGGAAGAAGATCATGGGTTCGATCCCCATCCAACGGTCTGGAGCTCTTTGGTGAGAGTGTATATTAAACAAGACACCTCAGATCCCTAGTCTTGCACTGGTTAAATAGATGTTACACATGCACAAGTGAGCTGTCGCCGTGATATGACTGAAATAATGAAGTTGTTTCATATATTAAAGTGCTAATAGTAGTGAAAGTCATGTCCTCTCTCTCTCTCTCTCTCTCTCTCTCTCTCTCTCTCTCTCTCTCTCTCTCTCTCTCTTCCAGGAGTTGAAGGAGAAAAAGAATTGATCTTAATTGTCCCGAAAAGCATATAATTTTACACGCGGCAGTCTAGGGGTTAATTAGAACAATAAACACGGGGAGCCTCGCTATAATGATTCCTAATTCTATAGATATCCTCGATGGTATAATGTGTCATGTCATATCTCTGCCTACCATCTAAACTGATCTTCACACAGATGTTAAACCTACAGCGCCGTTCACAACTTCAGCTGCCTTTGCAGCCTGTCTAGCTCAAGATCAGACTGTACAAAACGTGCACCTACACTGCCCGCTTTGTTAAAAAATTCTGTATAATAAGCAACGGCCGCAAATGCGTTTATTTCAGTATTATTTTTAGACTGAAAACACCATAAGGCTTATTTGGCGCTCTATGGGTTAATAATAGTTCTGAAATCGCCGTGCAAGGCAATTTAGGTTTTCATTACACGTTTTCTATCATCGATTGATTTACTACCTTCTGTAATCAACTCCACCTTATAGGGCGGACCAATTTTTCAAAACATTATGACAAAAGGAAGAAACCATTGTAAGTACAAGCACATTTTTCTACAATCTTGCTACCTGTTTTCATGTGCTAAACCTCATGAGGCTAACCTCTGTTTTTCATAGAGAGTTAAAGTCCATCTGAACCATATCGAAGAAGTGGTGAATAACGTTTACGTGGCTTCTTGTTTGTGGTGATGCTAAATATGTGATGGACTGAAGGCGTTACAAGATGCTAAATATTTCGCTGTCAGAATAGTAAAATTGTAAATTGTTTATATCATGGAGAGACAATACTTATAAGACTTGTCCTGAAAACGCTATACATGGCCAATCAGTTGTTGCGATATAAGAGATTACTGCAGAAATAATAATAATATATGTGTCATGCTCTCATGGTGGAAAGGGGCATAATACATCTTCAACTAGAGGCGCTTGAGCGCCTGTATCGCTCCACAGGCCTGATATTTCTATAATGGCGAAAGGAAGTTTTTAACAATTATCATTCAATCCTGCATTTTAGCTCACTGAAGAAACAATTTGGTAGACAACCACCATAGGAACTTACCTGCAAAACAACAATGAAATCCAATGAATAGTTTTAGAGAAGAAATATTTCAAAGATTTTACTTTATACCATAAAAGGAAAATGAGTCTCCCATAAAAGCCATGTTTTTTGACAGATCTTTTTTTTTTTAAGGAATTCTGTAAACCTGTATCTAAGGAACATTCCTGCAAAATAATAATGCTATCCAAATAGCGGTTTGGGAGGAGAAGATTTTTAAAGGTTTTTTACTTTGGTTGCCATGGCAACCAGAATTCTTCATGGAACACAATTATTTGAAGGAATTTGAAAGAGGACCACCAAAGGAACATTCCTGTGAAATTTGGTAAAAATACAGTCAATAGTTTCTGAGGAGAAGTTTTTTAAAGAAAAAGTTTACGGACGCACGCACGGACGAACGGACGAACGAACGGACGGACGGACGGACGCACGCACGACGGACACAACGCCATGACAATAGCTCGCTGGCCTTCGGCCAGTGGAGCTAAAAATGTCAAAAGACCAGTCTACCTCAGGATTTAGCCAGTTGTTAGACAAAATGGATTTTCTAGACACATAATTATATGATGACTAGCTTGTTATACTACATCATGGAGACGCATTTAACCCTCTTTTGCCAGATCACGGCTCAAATGCTAGAGACACCATCTAGAAGTAGAATCTATCGCAGTTTGAAAGTCGACTGTAACATTAAAAATCACATGGCAATATTTAATTCATAATGGCTTCAAAACTGGTTATACAATTTATACAATTTTCTTTTTCATAAATATGTCATCACATGACTTAATTCGTTGCGATGATACTTGACATTCTAACGGGGAAAATAATAAACAACATACACAATCATGATAAAACGGTAACAGTAAAGGACAACTACACAATCATCGATTGCAAATTGTTTAATAATGAATGATAACGCATCATTCATAATGACTGCCTGAAAATGCCATGCACAGCAAAGTGTTCACAACATTTTGTAATATCACAGCCGACTGAAGCTGCGTTTGTATATCCCAAAACATAGACATTTTAACGACGTATATGACAAATGTTCGCGCGCATCCTACTGCGCATGTATTTTTGTCGTGGATATTGAATCAAAAGTGCACCTATGTATTTTTTGCACATTATGGAATTACCATTGGTGCACTGAAACAAGTAGCACTTTCTTCAGGCGGTATTGTGAAGAGAAAAAAAAAATGGATCTTTGAACAGTCACCGTGAAATATTTAAAATGCTGCTGACACGGCGTTACATACCAAACAAGGAAAAAAAGGCAGGAAATATAAAGCTGTGGAAGTATAGCTGTTTCCGCTTCGAAAATTATTGTTGGAAAAGGAGAAATCGCTCCTATAGAGTAATTTCTCCTTTTCCCACTATGTCTGCTGAGCTTTTATCCTAATTTTTTCCTTGAAAAAATAACTTCTACAGTGACCTTCAACCTTGTTTTCTGATGAAATAAGCACGGATAGGTGCCATTTTTATTTTTTCTTACTGTTTAGAATAATAAACACTATAAGTGTGAAAATTTTAAGAAAAATCTGTCCGTTAGAAAGTATGTATTTATTTAAGATTAACCCTTTTTTCGGTGAAATTATCTCCCTTTTTAACTCAATGGTCTATATATAACATGCATATTTGTTTATTTATCATGCTCAGAACCAGGCTTTTATATATATTTTTGTGCAAAAATATATGAATTTTCATTTAAATGATGTATATTTGTATATTTTTCCTGTTCTTTTCCTGTTTAACTGACTAATAAAGAAAGACGCTTTAAATCCAATATCAGCTGAATTTTTGAACTGTATATACCTTTTTCAAAGGCAAATTTCTCAGAAACGAGCATGGTGACCCACATCTTTTTTTACTGTAATCTCCTAGAGACATGATTAGCTTTGTATGTGCAAAGTTTTAAAAAAATCTGTCAGTTAGAAAAAATTGTCATATACGTCCTTAATTGAAATTTTCTGGTAAATATGGCTAGTTGATGAATTAGGGTTCAATACATTAATGTTTTGGGGGAAAAGTTTTCCCTTATGTTGATTCCGTAATGTTGCTTTTTTTAAATCTCTTTGCTGCCAGACATATACAAAAAACCGTTTAAGAGAATTTATAAGCAAAGGAAAAAAATGCTAAATTACGCAAGCATATTCGTATTTTTCAAGAAAAAAAGCCAACAATACTTCAACGTGAAAATCTGAAATCCGGCAATCATGGAAAAAATCCTCTTAATCATTTTAGAACAGGACTTGAAAAATTATGATGTATTTTCTGTTACAACGCAATAGTGTAATAAAACCACCCAAAATAGTTTATTCATTCACCAACAATCAAAGCAACAAATGCGACTTCTAAAAGCCAAACCTCATTTAAGTACTCAAAGGGCAAGTAAAAGTACAGGCAGTAGGCTTTTTTTCCTATAAGAAACATGTATAATAGCGATAAAGGGTAAATTTTTTCCGTCATGAAAACCAAATTTATCTGTATAATTATCTCGATAACAAGGAATACAGTAGAGAGATAGGCAAAAGTAAGATTCAGGAGTCAACATCGACATGCTTTAACATTTATCCTGCTAAATAATTAAAATGAAACTTTCAATTTGATAAAAAAAACCCTAATATTGCTATTTCAAAGGTGTGTTTTGAGGAAAAACATCTCCTTATCGGACAGTGTAGATCCAAGATCAGACTGCACGTTCTGTGCAGTCTGATCTTGATCTACGCTGTCCGCAAAACGTCATTGAGTCGCACTTAACAGCCTTAGGGTTAAAATAGCATCAAACAGTTATGGCATTTTACAGGGCTGGTAGGACATATTTCAACGTAACAGAGCACGTTGCCGAATAGATAAGCGAACCGATAACTCCTTTCAAGGAATTATTTCATTAGATACAATTACAACAAGAGGGCCATGATGGCCCTGAAGTCGCTTACCTGAGCCTTTTGATCAAACATGACCCATTTCCAATCTCTTCAGAGATATTAAGACAAACACTCTGACAAACACTCATTAGTACTGGGCTTACAAATATGGCCTCTAGAGTGCACACTAGCTTTTTCTAGAATTTGTCTCAGCGGCCTACTTGACATGTAGAAATTATCCAGACATACATTCCGACAAACTTTCATGAGTATTTGAGAGAAAATGTGGCCTGTAGGGTGTACAAAAAGTTTTTTCGAGATTTGACCTAGTGACCTAGTTTTTTATCCAACATGACCATATTCATACTAGTCTAAGATATTATCAAGACAAACATTCAAAGCAAATTTCAAGATTATTGGACTGAAAATGTGGCCTCTACAGCGTACACACAGTTTTTCAAGGATCAAACTTGGTGACCTAGTTTTTATTCCACGTGATCCATTTTCAAACTCATGCAAGATATCATCATGACAAACGTTCTAACAAAAGTTTAAAGAATATTGGACTGTAATTATAGTACAAAAGGTTTTTCCGAGATTTGACCTTGTGACCTAGTTTTTTATCCAACATGACCCATTTTCATACTAGTCTAAGAAATTATCAAGACAAACATTCTGACCGAATTTCAAGATTATTGGACTGAAAATGTGGCCTCTAGAGCTTACATAAGGTTTTTCTAAGATTTAACCTGGTGACCTAGTTTTTGACCTGACATGACCTATTTTTCAAACTCATCCAAGCTATCATCATGACAAACATTCTAACCAACTTTAAAGAGCATTGGACTGAAAATGTGACTTCTGGAGCGTACACAAGGTTTTCCTAAGATTTGACCTAGTGACCTAGTTTTTGACCCCACATGGCCCACTTTCGAACACGTCTGCGATATTATCAAGACAAACATTCTGACCAACTTTCAAGAGTATTGGACAGAAAATGTGGCTTCTGGAGCATACACAAGGTTTTTTTAAGATTTGACCTAGTGACCTAGTTTTTGGCCCAACATGGCCCATTTTCAAATTTGTCAGAGATATCGTTAAGACAAACATTCTGACCAACTTTCAGGAGTATTGGACTGAAAATGTGGCCTCTAGAGCGTACAAAAGGTTTTTCTAAGCTTTGACTTGGTGACCTAGTTTTTGACCCGACATGGCCCACTTTCAAACTTGTTTGAGATATCATCTAGACAAATATTCCGACCAATTATCAAGAGTTTTGGACTGAAAATGTGGCCTCTAGAGCGTATACAAGGTTTCTCTAAGATTTGACCTGGTGACCTAGTTTTTGACCCGACATGGCCCATTTTCGAACTCGTCCGAGATACCATCAAGACAAACATTCTGACCAACTTTCAGGAGTATTGGACTGAAAATGTGGCCTCTAGAGCGTACACAAGGTTTTTCTAAGATTTGATCTGGTGACCTAGTTTTTGACCCGACATGACCCATTTTCGAACTTGTCCGAGATATCATCAAGGCAAACATTCTGACCAATTTTCGGGAGTATTGGACAGAAAATGTGGCCTCTAGAGCGTACACAAGATTTTTCTAAGATTTGACCTAGTGACCTAGTTTTTGACCCGACATGACCCATTTTCGAACTCGTCCGAGATTTTATTGAGACAAACATTCTGACGAAGTTTCATGAGTATCAGACTGGAAATGTGGCCTCTAGAGCGTACACAAGGTGAAAAAGTTGACGACGGACGACGCACGACGGACGCCGGACACAGCACGATCACAATAGCTAACCATGAGCACTTCGTGCTCAGGTGAGCTAAAAAATGACAATTTCTGATTCTGAATCTAGGCAAACATGTTATCTTCAAATACTGCAAAGGAAATCAAAGCATTGAAAGTGCAGAAAGTCGGTTATATCTTTATTACATTAGACAAAAATCAGAAAGTAATATTCAGAAGATATTCAATTTAAGATAAAACGTATCTCTAGTTACGAATTAGAGCTACTTAATTATTGCATACCGAAGAGATCTACTTTTTATTGCGCAACTATTCATTTTGTCGGTAGTAAAGCATCCTACACTTCCAGTTGATCAACGCTACACAAGCAAGCCAAAAACCTTGCTTTCGGAACTTTCAGCACTTTGATTTTTTCGGCGGCAAAGTACAGGCAATATGGCGACATTCAGTCTGTTACGCAGGCAACGTCTCTGGAGTTTTCTTGCCCAATACCATAAATGTTTCATGACTGTCTATATTTAGAACCAGATATTGATCCACACTTCCACAGTAGCCTTATACAGTGTTTGGCAGTCGTCAAGCCAAAATAATCCGTTCTAACTCTTTACCGTACAAATTGCGACCTTGTCCGTCCTTACAGTTGGCAGCATATATGTACAGACATCGTGGGAAAATGCTCCCTTTCTACAGTGAATTACGTCTAAATAATAACACAAATTTCTAATTTCCTCTAATGCTTCAACATCGTGCTTAATTCATTTTATGGTAGCTCTAAAAATTGCCTATAGGCTAAAGAATTCATCTTTGTACAGTGTTAAACCTCTGGGGGGGGGGGGGGGGTGACTGGCATAGATCAAGATCAGACTGCACAGAACGTGCAGTCTGATCCTGGGCCTATACCGTCCGCTCATTTTGTGAATCATTTTGTGTTTCAGTGGACTGCATTTCCAGCCGTCGACAGAGGTCGAGTGTATATGAGCCATGCTCTGTGAAAAGGGGGCTTAATGCATCTCCGTGATCCATGGGACCAAGCAAGCCATCACATACTTATGAATCCATAATAGCTGCCTTTTTCAACAATCGACTCAATCCTAAGGTAGACTGGTCCTTAGGCATACAGAAAATTGACCAATAGCGAAAAGTTTCGGCCCACGTCAGCCTGCGCGGACTGCGCAGGCTGACCTGGGTCGATACTTTTCGCAGATGCATTAAGCCCCCTTTTCACAAAGCATGACTCATACATATTTGGCGCTGACAGTTAGAGAATCAATTCAGCTAATAAGTCGACCTTTTATAATTACGATGAAACCCTAATGTTTCGACACGCCATATCTCGAATACTGTTAAACCCTATCCTGCAAAGTCAACTAAGTAGAGATTTCCAGCTCCAGTCGAATTCTCCAAATTCTAAGATTTCAAAGTTATTTTCACAGGAAAGGAAATCTCCGTATCGGACAATAAAAAAAGAACAAGATTGGACTGTATGTTCTGTACAGGTAGATCTTTAGCTATACCGTTCGAGAGAAAGGGCATGAAGTCGCGCTTGGCAGCCTACGATTCGAGGTATCCAAGGTTTGACTCTTCATGTATTTGCTCTTCCCGCTCATGCTAACGAACGTAACTGATATTTCTATATGAATATTTTTTACGAATACTAAACCTTTCGTTGCCATAGGTAACTTAGTAGCTTTAACGAATGGAGTAGATCAAGATCGGAATGCTTGGAACGTATAATCTGCTTTTGGGACGACACCGTCCACTACTCGACTTTCAACTATGACCAAAAGGTACCTTAATTTTGCAACAGAATTCTATTTTCAGCGGTCAATGAAGTTAATTGATTCATTCTGTAGCTAAAAGCGTAAACTTGACGCGATCTAAAGACAGTTTTTCTCATCTTGAAGCAGATGAGTTTAGAAAACATTGTGTCCAAAGGGAAAATCGTTCTTTATGATGAATTTCTCCTTTAGACAAAATACTTTGATATAATTTCAGGTGTTGTTCGATTTGAATCTATCTCGACCCTTATCCTGCTAAATAAGTGAAATAAAACTTTCAATTCCAGAGTAAACACCCTAATAATGCTATTTTAAATTTATCTTTCGGTTGAAAATATCTCCTTAATGGACAGTGTAGATTCAAGATCAGACTGCACGTTCTATGCAGTCTGATCTTGATCTACACTGTCTGCAAAAGGTCAGTGAGTCGCCCTTAGCAGCCTATGGCCGTTTAATTATCCGTAATGAAGATAAATGCTTTTGAAAGTCGTCCGCAGCACATTCTATTTCAAGCGGTAAAGTGCTGACATTATAAGTAGTGACAGCTCACAATGTACCTGGGCGCTTGATGAAGAGTAATTTGTTGCAAGGTTCCATGTGAACCAAGCTCATAATGTACATTTTACGTTTTTTCCGCCAGTGTAGGATTATAAGCATATAGTTCTTTTACAGTAAGCTTGTTTCAGATTATATCAGCCTAAGGCTGCTAACATGACTTAAGGCGTTTTTTATGGACAGTACAGATCAAAGATCAGACTGCATTAAACGCGCAGTCTGATCTCGAGATCTTTACAGTCCGAAATGGTAAGATATTTTCGGAGAAAAGAACCTTGGTATCGCAACATTTTCTTTGACTGACAAATGGAAAAAAAATCATTTCAGTGCCATAGGCGAAAACAGAGACTATTCGGGCGGCACAGATAAAGATCAGCAGTCTGATCTTGGATCTATACCGTCCACTTGTTAGGTCGAGCCTACAAGGTGAAAAAAATGTAAGTTAACTGTATACTTACAGCCGTCGAAAGAAGTTGAATTTATATGAGCCATGCTCTGTAAAAGGAGGCCAATGCATCTGCAAAAAAAAATTATCGACCCAGGTCAGCCTGCGCAGTCCGCGCAGGGTGTCCTGGGCCGAGAATTTTTGCTATCGGTAACTTTTCTGCATGTCAAAGCACCAGCCTACCTCATAATTCAGTCGTTTGTAAGACAAATTGGATTTTATTGATCCAAAATCATGTTATGACATGCTTGGTACGATGTATCACACCCAGATGCATCAAACTCCCCTTTTCACACAGCATGGCCTAATTATGTTTGGAGGTGAAAGACTTAAAAGGCTTTATTAAATAAAATCATGGATAATCAACATTAGAAGGGACCAGCCAAAATAATTCCAATTTCAAGACGGCTTTGGCTAGAATTTCGATCCAAGACAAACGTGAATGAAAAAAAAACGCTTCCAAATCTGATGAACTGGAATAAAAAGCCATGAAATATTGGATATAAGCGACCCCAAAGTGCCCTCTTTTCATGCACAATGTATTATATTCCATCATGCCATTGTAGTTATATATGTGGTAATTCGTCTATTCTGCATTAACATCTCCCGCGAGAAGCCATTATCCCATTCCATTACATTACAGTTACAGTAAAACATTGAACATTCTAGCAGAAGACAGTTTTTGAAAACAGTATGTGAAAAGGAGCAATTGCTTATTACAAGCAACTGCTTCTTTTCCATCAAATTTTCCCATGTCAATCGCATGAGACAGTTTCTGTTTCTTCACGATAGTTCTCCTTTGAGCCACGTGTACAAATGTGTTGTCGGTACAGATTAAGGTTCTGCAGTAAGGGGATTTTCCTGAAATAGGTATAGAGTTCTTGTTGACCACCAACAAAATGATGCAGACAGGCGCCCATTTGCATATGAATGTGAGCAATTTATGGAGGTTAATATCAGTGATTAAACGCTGGAGACTGCGAGAGAAGACCAGTAAATATGAGAAAGTTCAGAAGATATCAAAGCATAAATGAAATAATTATGATAATGAAATAGAGGTTTCGACATGAAACGGTTCAGAAGTAGGTGAGGTATAAATCAATTCTGAAGGAATCGAAACATATAGCAATTCACATGTGAGTAAAACATAAACAAATCGAGAAGTAAGTAAACTACGGGATAATTCAAAGGTAAGTAAAACATAACAAATCTTGAAGTAAGTAAAATTTGGGACAATCCTGTAGTAATGAAAATATTCTACAATTCAGAAATAAGTAAGGCATAAAACGATTCGGAGAATAGGTATAATATTACAAAATTGTCATTCATCACAAATTAAGAATAAAACAATTCAGAAGATGACAAATAAAAATTGTAAAACAAAAAGGAATTAAAACGAAAATCAGAGGTAGGATAAATATAATGTCAAATTAGAAGAAAGTAAAACATAATTATGAGAATACAGAAGTATTTGATAAATTGTAAACCATTGCCCTTTTCAAACAGTATTGCTGTCCTAGCACACCGACGCCTTACATCAAGATACGTAAATCATGACTGGTGCCTTGGTGGGGCGAAGCCAAGACTCGTACTCACAAACTCTACCTGATGAACACTTTTATACTTTTCAATAATTTTCTAGATTTAGAAAGTAACACAACTTCTGATTGGCTAAACTTTAGCCAATCAGAAGTTGTGTTACTTTCTAAATCTAGAATTAGACTAAGAATGTCATGAAAGATTTGTTGGTCAATACGGACCTAGAACGCCCAGGTTATTTATCTTACGCCCGAAAACCTAACTCTCTATTCTCCACTCGCTCGATCCATCACCTTCGGCGTAAATCTAAGCCACAACAACAACTTTGTAAAGGATTCACAAGTTGTTATTACAGCTGGTGACAACTGTTAGGACAAAATACATCAATTTCCTCTAATTCCGTATCATTATGGTAACTTTGTAAATGCCATACTTTGCTTCCTGCGTAGGAGTATAACCACTAATTTTCTCACGATTTTTTCACGATTTTTTTGTCACCCCTCATAAAAAGAAGCCAGTAAGAAGTAGTTGTATAACTTTGCATATCTCCATGTGAAAAGTGAATATTTTAGTCCGGTTTTCATCCATGTATTGCAGATGTACATGTATTGCAGCTGTATTCAATCGTACCGAGCCCCGGTTGCTCAGTCGGTAGCGCACAGGACTTGAGAACAGGGGGTCGTGGGTTCGATCCCTGGCTCGGCCATTTGAAGATTGATGATAGTCACTGCGACAGGATTCATTCCTGTCCCACCGCTGACCATTGTCTCGACGATCGTTATAGGGGAAAGCAGTCAGTGGGTTGGAAAGAAAATTGTGCGGAGTACTGGTAAAAGAGATTCCAGGAAAGCATGGATAGGTGCACTGGCCGCCGCGATATCACTGAAATAATGTTGAAAACGGCGTTAAACACTATACAATCAATCAACTGAATGTATTCAATCGCAAATACAGGACTCAAGTCAATAAATTTGAAGTTTTCGCTGCCATGGTCAACAATAAAAGCTTATGCAATGCAGATCAAGATCAGCACGTGCAGTATGATCTTTGCTCTACACCTTCCGCTACTATAATCTAAACGACGATCAAAATGATTTTCATTTCAAATGAAATAATATTTACAGTGGTCGAGAAAAGGAAAAGGAGAAAAATGCCGGTCAAAGCATTTCCTCCTTTTCCCATGATTTTTAAAAGCCTTCCTCATCTGGGTGATTGAAACAAGGGATTGTTTGGTAAAGGGTTAGGACGTTGGCTTTGGTATCAGGAAATTCTAGGTTTTAGCGAATAATTAGAAAAAACCGCACTGGAATACAATAATGCCCTCATCTGTTGCTCTGTGAAGCATAAATATTTCAGACATCTATCCCGCCGTAACTCCGTATCCATGATGGATGAGGCAGTATTCACAAGACATTACATAATCAATACAATCTGTAGGACGTATATTGTACAATACTGGCTTTCAACACAATCTGAATTTTATCGCACAATACTTGCTTTTCAGTGACTTCATAAAAGTATCATAAAATAACGTCTATTTGCATCTATGTGGAAACAGCTTGATACTGTAAAATATCGTGACCAATCGGTGTTTAGAATTTGAGATGCTCGAATTTTGGCGGATCCTGGCGGTTCGGGAGAGGCTTCTCAGCCAATAATTACCTTTGAATTCCAAGCTAAGCCATCTGATTGGCTGAGACATTCTGTCTCAGCCAACCAGATGGCTTAGCTTGGAATTCAGAATCAAAAAACATAATTTAGAATGATTGTAAAATATGGCCCCATGACATTTTACGTGAAACATACATTCGTATAGTTAGAGGCCAACTAGAGGCCAAAGATAAACGATCCGGGTGTGAAAATGTAGGTAAAATTAATTCAAATATAACTGAAAAGTATGGATATCATTATGAAACTGAAAATTTGTCCAAAATAAACAAACAAAAATTAAAACGGTCTGTCAAAGTTCCACTCGCTGGGAAAATTAATAGTTGCCAATACCGTAATTCCAGTTCGTATTGCTCGTACATACCAGTAAGAACTGTTTTGTAGCAGTCTTGTCTGAAGGAAAAGGAGAAGCTATCGTCAGCACTTAAACTAATGATCTGATTGCTACATACTCTTCTTGAACTGAAGGGAATTAAAAAAAAATTTGTCTACGTTTGTAATTCGGACGTATTTCATTTCAGACTCCGCTTGTGCGGAAAGAATCAATGTTTTACTATTATTTACTTCCTAATCGACTTTGTTAGTGTTATCTGAATTTTCATGGTATGGATAATTTTAACTTTAAACGTTTTTAAAAGTCCTATCATTTGACCTATTAGAGCACAAAAACGACTTTTTGAATTTAAAGTCTAATCTTTTGATTGGCCAAAATATTCTGTGTTGGTCAATCAGATTACAAGTCTGGATATTTACAATATACTCCTATCCTGTTAAATAAGTTACATGAAACTTTCGAGATAATAGTTAAAAACCCGAATAACGCTATTTCAAATTTTATTTTTTGAGAAAAATATCTCCGTATCGGACAGTGTAGATCCAAGATCAGACTGCCCGTTCTGTGCAGTCTGATCTTGATCTACACTGTCCGCAAAAGGTCAGTGAGTCGCGCTAAGCAGCCTAAGGGTTAAAACAGATCAACAATTGTCTGTGTATACGGCCCCCGATATGGCGGTATTCCATACCTATCACTTTATTTATACAACCTTCCAATGCAAATCTCAATAACAATGTCAAATCAATAGCATAATGATAGTCTTCCTCTGTAAGCAAATAAAATAACGAACTATTATTCAAGCAGATTTAATTTCAGCGACTAAAATTTAATATCCTAGACGTTTATCGATTCGAATATTCCGGTATGCTAGCTTTTAAACAGACTAAACCTCCCTCATTTCATTGTTCATTGATTTATCAAACCTGGCTTCCAAATTCACAAAATACATATGAGGCACGCGTTGTGAAAAATCGGGTTCAGTGCATGAACAAACAATATCGATCTATGTCAGCCAGCGATATGTGCTACTTACAGAAACGTTGTACGGTACTCGAGCACTGAGGGGTCCGACGAATCACCGAAATACCGAAATACCACCGAAACACCGAAATACCCGTATTTTTTTAGTTATCACGATAACTGAAGTAGTGGTTTATGACCAAATTGTATTTTCATTTATGAAGGAGGGTTAGTATTAAACCTAATGTCAAAATAGTAACATGTTATTGAGGCCCGCCGTGAAGAATGTGCACCGGAATAGCCTACCGTGCTGTAAATGTCCACCGAAATACCCGCTCCACGTACTAAAATTGGTCAATTCAGGGATTATACCTCCGCAATCTCACTTCAGTGACTTTTGTACAAGATTGATGTGTCTGATTTTTATCCATAAGTATGCTAGAAAAAAGCTATAGCTTTCCATTCTTAAGTTGGAAAATATGAGATAAAACGTCACCAAATTAGAAAACCGGCAGCCATTTTGAATGTTTAGTTAGCATGGCACCAGGCGTAAATTGATAAGACAATTACAATTTCGCCGATAAGATTATAAATAATAACCGTATCACTTTAAAAATAACAAGGACAAACCTACATATCAAACAAATTTGAATATGTTAGCCGAACATTTATGATCGCTTCACTTTAACAGAACAGAAGAGAACAGAACGTGCCGAGAAACTTGTGTGTTTGTCGGATGAGACTTACATCATGTAATGTCTGATTTGGGTCTCACCGTCTACTTATTTTGCAAATGAAGTGGATTAGCGCTCTCTTTTGTGTGTATTTATCATTCAAAAGAAATATAAGTGATAATTTTATATTGATAAATCTTAGGTCTAGATTGTCGTCATCGAGATCGGGTATTTCGGTGTGTAACAGGTCAGGCACGCGAGTGTTTCGGTGATTGTTCTCAATGTAAATCAACGATCAGTGTATACTAACAGCGTCACTCTTCTCAATAATGATTAAAACTTTGATTAAGTATGTTATCTGAAAAAGAAAAGAAAGAAAAAAATCCTGCAGACTTTTGTCACTTATTTAAACCTAACAATAAAAAATACGGGTATTTCGGTGATTCGTCGGACCGCTGAAAATTTCGGTGTTTCCAGATAGACCAGTGGAGCGTCAAATGCCTGTGATTAAAACTCAGTCGGCCGTTTTCGTTTCTCGGCATAATTTTGACAATTTGATCGAAGACAGCAATGTTATACCACATTAAAAATATCAAAAGATAGCAATGTTATACCACATTAAAAATATCAAAGTTCACGACCTGGCTGTTCCAGACATGAAGAGAACAAATTCCTTATTGTTCACAAATTTTCCAAAGTCCCCAAAATGTAGGGATCAAGGAAGACTGAGGTTCGAATCAGTAGCTTTTAATGGAAGATGATTTAAAAATTGTGGATTGGCAAGTGGAGTTATAGACAAACGGACGGACGGACAAGTAGACGATGGGTGGCTAGCATTCACAAAAGCTCCCTTTAAGGGCTTCCTTGTAAGATGAGCTTTAAGTCTTTACAAATTAATCAAGATTGCCTTCGTTTGTGTGCGCGTTGAAAATCTCTACCATAAAACCATAAACTAAATCGTAAATAAGCAATAATGATCATACGAGCAAGGAAGATCAAGTTACAGGAAAATGTGACTTATTGATTACTCGAACATAACTGAGTACCAAAGAAGACAAAATGGCGGTAACAAATACGGCCATAAAGATTTATTGTCATTGATTTTATGGAGATTACTTTGTTATGTTGGTTTCTGACACGATGGCAGGACTAAATACCATACAGTAAAGCCGAATGTGAATCAAGATATCACAAATACCCTGCATATCGCGACCTTCAATTTTTCACGAAGATGGTTGTCTAAAGTCAGTCTGTATGTACCCTCCAGTCTTGTGTAGTTCTGCACAATCCAGTTCCTAATAGGCCATGATCTTGCTAATTAAGTCAAATGATATCTTTAAGTCGATAGTTAAAATCCAACGGTTGTTATTTCAAATTTTTTATGGGGGGGGGGAGAAGAAATATCCCCTTATCGGACTGTGTAGATCAAAGATCAGACTGCACATTCCGTGCAGTCTGATCTTGATCTACACTGTCCGCAAAACGTCAGCTAGGCCCGCTAAGCAGCATGAGGATTAAGGTTTTATGTTTTGCCGCACCCTTTTCAGGTCAATAACTTGATACTAACGAGCTGTTGTTTGCGTCCTCAGTCCTTATACTAGTATTCAAACCCTGTACCATCACAGGCGGATACTGGCTTTTTCGGACGGCATAGATTAACATCAGACTGCACAGAACGTGTAGTCTGATCATGGATCTAAACCGTCTAACGATCCTGAGTAGGAAGATTTTTAGAAACACAGTGGAAGTCGTGTTACTTTCTAAATCTGGAATAAGACTAAGAATGAAGCTAAGAATGGTTGGTCCCAAGAGTAATCAAATCGGTTTTCTAAGATAAGACCAGGTGACCTAGTTTATAAACCCGGGTGGCCGACACACAAAGATGGTCGAGATATCATGACATTCATCAAGGTTTGCACAAGATTTCTGAAGATAAGCAGGACACAAATACAAGCGTGAAAACAATATAAAGAGTGACAACAAATGTAAGCATAGTGGTATCAAAAAACTTATCCTTGAGCATTTCATGCCTTTGTGAGCTAAAAAAAAGATCGAAATAATATTTCATTAAAACTGCTATGATCAATGGGGGTCGAAACTCTAGATGTTTTACAAATTTCTTGTCTTTATGATGTGCCTTGTCTGAGAAATATTGCACGTTTTAAATATATACCAAAGGCTAGACCACATGGGAGAACTGTCGAGGATAAAAGTGTAAATTGTCAAATATGACAAAAGCCATACTCCAGTTACAGGACTCCGGAACAAGCAATTTCGGCAAGACAAGAGATCAATTTTCACGAATAAGTAATTCTCACGCGTTCACCGGATATCTAAGAAATGCTGATACGAAATGATAAATTGGCAATAAAGAGCAATAAAATTATTACTGAGAAGGCTGATGCTGATAACAAAGTTTTTACATTTGCATTATTCTGGCTACACACGTGAAAAGTATATTACAACTATTTACCGAGATATGGGTTCGTACGAGGGGTGATCAGAAAGAACGTGGACCAGTGCCGGTATCTGGATATTGTTATAAAAAACAACTTGGAGTGTTCACTATTTTTGAAAGTAACCTCCTTTGAGTTCTATGCATGTATTCATTCTTGATTTCGACGCGCGAAGCACGTGTGGGAGCGCGTCACGTGACGTTACTATGAAGGACCCGGTCGTAGCGATGGTTAGCTCCTCTCTGCTCTCGTAGTGTATGCCACATAGAAAATCTTTCAAAACAGGAACTAGTCAGAGGTCACATGGAGTCAGGACTAAATTATAAGGAGCGTTGGCAAGTGTTTCTTTGTTTAGTTTTTGCAAAGTTTCCAGTACAAGTGTGGCTTTGTGAGCTAGGGCGTTATCTTGGTGTAAATTGACGTCACTCCGCAGGACTTCTGGCTGTGTTTTTCGTATGGTGTTCGTGAAATTTATTTGAATAATGTGGGCATAAAACTCAGAAATGACTGTAGTATGTAAAGATACAACATGATTTAGAAGAAAAACAGGAGAACAGAAATACTTGATGTAGATAACTTTACCAAGTGACTTAGAAAGGTTGGCTTTACTAGCGGAAGGCGATGTTGGATGTTTCAATACGCTGCTTTGTCGTTTAGATTCAGTGTCCGTAAAGTGTACCTATGTTTCATCGCATGTTACAATACGATCAGTAAAGTTTGACCCCTCTACCCTAATGCGTTCTGAAATTTCTTAACAGATTTCGACCCTAACCTCCATTTTCTCGGGCGTCAGTTGCCGAGGTACCCACATTGTGCAAACACGCGACATTCCAAGACTCTCAGTCAAAATCTCCTGAGTACTTATATATGAAATGTCAAATGTGTCAGCTATTTTCCTGACAGCGTCTCGGCGATCTTGTTTTACATGCTGCTCTACATCCGTTATGATTTTGTCAGTGACTGATGTTGATGGACGGCCAGATTTAGGGTCATTTTTAACAGTATCGCACCCTTGTCTAAACCGGTCCGATCCATGTACGAATATCAGATTCCTTGAGTGCAGAGTCCCCTTAAACTGTTTCTAAATCGGTTTTGATTTCCGATAAATACTTTCCCAGTTTGACACAAAACTTTATGATTACTCTCGGCTGAAATAAAACGTCGTCCGATATTTTGGACCACTAATGCAGTATATGACGTCATTAAAATGACGTCATATTTAACCTACTTTAATATGACAGCATTTGAAAGCGTGAGTCAGTTACCAGATAATTAATGCTCATCTATGCAAATTTGTGTAATCCTAAGTGTAGTAGTTCTCAAGATAACGAGGGGGTCCACGATCTTTCTGATCACCCCACGTATTTATGTAATGATTATTCTTTCGCTAAGTTTCTTGTGTGATTTTTAACAAAACCAGGTTTGCTTCTTTGAACGGGTGAAATCGAGATCATTCAATGATAGAATACTTTAAAAATAGTCGTTCACTTAACATACAAGTAACTGCTGAAACTGCCAGGTCTTGTGAAAGCATGTAGCAACATAATGATAGCTTGTACTCGGCAATAGCCTTCACAAATACGTCGTACCACGTGCCTTTCTTTAACCCTTTACCACACAATCCCGAATTTTAACAATCCTGAAAGAGAGGCCAAATGAAAACAATATGGGAAAAGGAGAAAATGCTGGTAACCAGCATTTTCTCCTTTTCCCATAAATTTTTCAGTTCAACACAAAACTAATTTCATCATCTAACCTACATGTAATTTGTTGTTTGCAAAAGCTGTCAATTTGGATAAGTGAAAAATTTTGCCGTTTGGTAAAGAGTTAAATAACAAGTTTGGTGCACAATTATGTTGGTTGACTTTTATTCGCTATTAAATCGAACTTCCTTTCCAGTCCTCAACGTAACGGATTCGAATTATGGAAGTCTTGTTGTGTAACTCAGATGTAGGTTTGTTTTTGTGCAATAATTATTCAATATTTATCTCTCATATTGACTTGGGTCATACGGGGACAGTGCCTTGTTCAATAATGTATACTTTGGCAAACAGACTAAAATAAAAACATTCCAAAACGTAAATCCTTCCATCACGTGGATGCATTATGTATGAGATTTATGTAAGATGCCCTGAAATTCATACAACCGGGTTTAGTTATTTGTGGAGATCTTATTCCTTTATAATAAAGACATATCTTTGCCTACAAAGGTTTCAGTTAAGAACTAAGGAATTTGTATATTTTGATGGATTGTTTGAATGGTGTTTTACGTCGCTTTCAACATTATTTCAATCATATCACGGCGAACAGCTCACACATTCATGTATTTCCTGGGTTTTACCGGTACTAGGCTAGGGTTCTGAGATGTCTTGCCAAAGGACACTCCCACGAAAAGCCCAATGGATATAGTGCTGCTCGAGCCCGGGGCCTCCATGTTATGAGTCCCACACTTTACCACTGAGCCACGCAGGATCCCTTATTACATTTTGAATCCTGTACTTTGTATTATTCAAAACTATCTTAAACTCGTAAAAACAGCTGTTCTTTAATTTCTATTCTGAAATTCTGATATCATCACCAGAAGGCCATGCAGGGTTGGAACAAGGCGAATAAATTGGTTACCTCCCCTGGTACAGGGTGAAGTATATTTCAGTCTGGAAAAAGGGGGTTTAACTCTTTCACTACTAAATAAACAAGTTTTAATCATTCAAAGCCCCCCCTGATACGCTTCCGCTGCAAGATGAAGAACCACTGTGGTCATAATCTAGAATAAAGTAGCGGACAGCGTAGATCGGAGATCAGACTGCACTTTCTGTGCAGTCTGATCTTGATCTACACTGTTCACAAAAGCTGTACGTTTCGTGTACAGTAAGGAAAGAGTTCATGCATCTCCGAAATGCACGTTACCAAGCAAGTACATTGTAATCATACAATTATGGATCCATAAAATTCGTCTAACAACCTACTGAACCACGAGGTAGACTGCAAGGTCAATGCTTTGTATGTAAGAACAGCCGACAAGAGACCAGGTAGCGTAGACCCAAGATCAAGATCTGTACAACTTAATCTTAATCGACACTTTCTGCAAATCCAGCTATCGCAGCTAACTCTTTACCGAAAGACAATGTTTTGGAGTTGTCCAAATCCAAAGTATTTGAAGACGATATATTAAATTTGGCCCAAATGGTGAAATTTGTCTATAATAAAAGTAGGAAAAAAAAATTGGAAAAGGAGTAAATGCAGGTTATCAGCATTTTCCCCTTTACCTGCAATGTTTTCAAAAAGCTTTCTTTCTCAGAATTGTTAAAACTCGGGCTATTGCCGTAAAGTGTTAACTATTTCGCTACCAAATGAGTAGGTTCGAATTATTTTTGAGGTCATACTGGAGATTTGCTCTACATTTCAAGACAAATAAGGGCATTATTTCATACGAAATGGCAGTCGATGGATATCTAAGATCAGAGTGCGTGTCCTGCACAGTCTGATCTTGATCTACGCCGTCAGCAAAGGCTATTAAAGTCACTACTGACTGTGAAAGAGTCGAGCATTCTAAGGTTTAATTAATACGAACAAACAAAGGCGTGCAGCGATATGGGGTCTTCAAGAGAAATGCATCAGCTTAACTTAATCAATCAAGCAAATATTCAGGCTGCTTAGTCAATGATTTTTGCACGCCAGCTGTGGTACAGTTAATTAACCCTTTACCACACAATCCCGAGTTTTAACGGTCCTGAAGAAAAAGTCTTTCCGATTTTCCTGCCAAGCTAGAGAGAGCATTGCAAACCGTGACAGCGTTATGCCAATACCAGTTGGGCATTCTAGCACGTAGCACGTCATTTACATTGAATTTCTGTGAAATGATCATTCTTATGTACTTGTTTCATGTTATTCCCCTTTATCAAACAATCCGGAGTTTTAACAACTCTGAAAAAAGAAAGCTTTTGAAAACGTTGTGGGAAAAGGAGAAAATGCTGGTGACCAGCATTTTCTCCTTTTCCCACAATGTTTTTCACTCTTTCTAGAACAAATTCCGTCATTGGGCCACACTAAATCTTTCGTCTGCAAATCCTTTCAATTTGGACCAGTCTAAAATTTTGTCTTTTGGCAAAGAGTTAGATAAACACATTACATCCAACAAGCGATTCTTTTGCATCTAGAAGCAGACTACGTTTGAAAATCATCAAGGCGAAAAGAAGAAAACTACCAAAAACGCACATTTGCTCCTTTTGTCACAATATTTTCTCAAATATTTGTGCATTGAATCTTTATTCATGTTGACCATTTTACAAGCATGGTTTAAAAGTCGTCTGCTGCAAAATTGTTTCAAGAAGGTGACGAGTTAACCCTTATCATGCCAAATAAGTGAAATGAAACTTTCAAACCAATAATAAAAACACAAATTTAGCTATTTTAAAGGTATTTTTAGGGAAAGATATCTACTTATCGGACAGTGTAGATCCAAGATCAGACTGCACGTTCTGTGCAGTCTGATCTTGATCTACACTGTCCGCAAAAGGTCGGTGAGTCGCGCTAAGCAACCTAAGGGTTAATAATGCATACGCCTTAGAAAAGCTTTTTTCGTAACAGCTGGTTCTATTTCTTCGAATTACCGCCACGCATCTATTTTTAATCGCCCCATTCTTGATCTGTTTAGCCTGGACCAGTCGTACAAGTCTAGATCCTTTAAACACACGCACATATCCCGGACTAGAACATGAGTAAAATGAAATCCAAGTGAGGTCTTGTTTAGAGTAAAAACATCGAGGAAAAAGGAGAGAATGCTGATGACCAGCATTTTCAAATGTGTTCTTTCCAAGATTGTTAAAACACAGTTTGTATAGAGTCATTGCAATGAAGCTAAATTCAGTAGATCTATATATATTTTTTTTCTACAAAGACATTGATTTATGTCTCGTTAGACGTGACTCGATATTCTGGTTGACTGATTATATGGCGTTTAACGCCGTTTTCAACATTATTTCATATATATCGTGGCGGCCAGTGCACCTATCCATGCTTTCCTGGAATTTCTTTTTACCAGTACACCACACAATAATCTTTCCAAGCCACTGGATTCTTTCCCACATAACCATCGTCGAAACAAAAGTCAGCGGTGAGAGAGGAATGAGTCTTGTCGCAATGACTATCATCAATCCTCGGAAAGAAATTAGCCGAGCCGGAGATCGAACTAGCGACCCCTGTTCTCAAGTCCTGTACGCTACCGACTGAGCTACCGGGGCTAGGCGATATTATGGTACGAGCTTAAAGTTACTACCCTTTATCCGTCCCCGTGACTCTGAAATTATTTTCTATCTTACCCGCTGCAACTCAAAATACAAACAGTTTTGTCCCTGCATTTGACAGTCTTTCAACACGTTGAGGAACATGTAACAAGCAAGAAACTGCTCCTTTGCACCTAGTATTTTGCATGTCACTTTAACCCAAACAATCCCTGGTTTTTACGACCCAGAGGGAAAAGCTTTCTGAAAACATTGTGAGAAAAGGAGAAAATGCTGGTAACCAGCATTTTCTCCTTTTCCCACAATGTTTTCTACCCTTTTAAAGTCAAGTTTCAATTTTTGAGTCATGTTTATTTTGTCGTCTGCAAATGCTTTCAATTTGGACAAGTCTAAAATTTTGTCGTCTGGTAAAGAGTTAAACAAGAAAGTAACCAGTGCAAGCTAGGGTTATGGTAAGTACGCTAAATTCAGTTTTGAAGCTGAAGTCTGTAAACTCTTTACCAAACGACAAAATAGTAGACTTGTCCAATTTCAAAGCATTTGCAGACGATAAATTAAATGTGACTGAAATGATGCAAATTGTCTTTGAAAGGTTAGTATATAAATACTGTGGAAAAAGGAGAAAATGCTGGTTAACAGCATTTTCTCCTTTTCCCACAATGTTTTCAAAAGCTTTATTCCTCAGGGTCGTTAAAAGCCGGGATTGTTTGGTAAAGGGTAACAGACAATTAAGTAAGTCTGCAAGTTTGGAAACCGTAACTCTAATGGTGTGTGCGGTGAAGGGTTAATTATAATGTATCAAGGAGAGCTGACCAAGATCGGACAGTACGAAAGTGCAGTTTGATCTTCGTGTACTCTTTTCGCGGCTTAGCACGCATTATTTACTTCTTTACCCAACAACAATATTTTGGATCAGACTAAATTGAGAGGATTTGCAGACGATAAATTTATTGTTGCTGAAAGTATGATTTTTGTCTTTGATAGGGTAGAAAACATTGTGGCAAAAGGAGAAAATGCTGGTAACCAGCATTTTATCCTTTGTCTACAATTTTTCAATAGCCTCCTTCCCCAGGGTCGTTAAAAGTCTGGATTGTGTGTTGACTTAAAATTCTCCATATTTAGACGTATCTTTAACAAGATTTTGAACCGTATAATTAGATCGAATCAATAAAATACTAGATCTGTACATGTAAGAAACAGTGAGGAATGTTTATCAACATGCATAAAATCGATTGAGAGGAGATCCTGTATCTCATCTGCCACGGAAATAGTCGATTACCATATCAACATCCGACAATCACCGAAACTCTTATCATGTATCGTACAGCTGACTTACAAGTGCGTCACGGTCTGTTAAAAAGGGGGCTTAATGTATCTGCAAAAATTATCAACCCATGTCAGCATGCGCAGTCCGCGCTGGCTGACACGGTCGAAACGTTTTGCTATTGTTATTAATTTTTCTGCTTATCCAAGGACCATTCAACCTTATGATACAGCTGGTTATAAGACAAAATGGTTTTTATGGAACCACAATTACGTGATGATTTCCTTGGTATAATGCGTTACAAACATGTATTAAAAGTTTTAAACCCTTTTTCCCGGGGCGCCGCTCAAAAATATATGAGCAGCGCTCTGGAGAAAGCGAAATTAATACATCTCCGTGATGCATTTTACCAAGCAAGTCATCACATAATTATGGATCCATAAAATTCATTGACTGATAATGAGGTAGAATGATCCTTCGACAAGTAGAAAATTTACAAAAAACAAACAGTTTCGACCCAGGTCAGCCTCCGCAGAATGCGCAGGCTGAAATGGGTCAATACCTCCTTCAGATGTATTATACCCCATCTAAGTGCATGGCTCATATAGAAGGTAGGCCTATCATTCCTGTCCTAAACTCCATGTTTCTTCATCCAAGCTTTCGCGCCTCGGTACTGCATTGTTAACACAACAGCGTTGAAGGGTTGCGAGTTCGAATTCCAGCTAAACCAAAATTTTCTCTCAACACTGGGTTTCACTTTACCGAAAAACTCAGTGTTTTATGCACTTTATAAGAAAGCTTTTGAAAACATTGTGGGTAACGTGGAAATGGTGGTTACCATAATGTTGTACGTAGTATCTAATTGAAGAAACTCCAAAAACGCACAGATGAGTAAACTGACAGCCTTAACGTAACTGCAATGCTGTTGAAATCAGGCTTAAACAATTATTTCAGTCATACTCATCACGGCGTCAGTTGCCTTATTCATGTCTTTTCTGGGTCCACCATATGCACGCTGAGGCTCTGAAGTGCCTTGCCAAATGATTCTCCTGCGTGACCAGCGCTGCAACAAGTGATCGAACCAGGATTTCCTGATTACAATCCAACGCCTTTATACTTAATCCATTGAAAGTCTGTTTGGCATTTAACTTTGTTGATCTACTTTTCATTGCTGACATGCATTTCAATGACGGCGATGCGTCCTGTACAACTGCTTCCGGTAAAACAACATAAAAAATAGCAGAAATAAGCCCGACTGAAAACGAAGACAAACACGAGTCTTTAAGTACATTGCACTGCCAGACGATAGGACAAAGTTCAATTCTTTGATTAGCCTTTGTGGACAGAATAATAACAAATCGGACGTTCGGGATTTAAAGGACGGGAAAACAAACGTGACGGGAATTTGGTCCGAGAGACCGGCTAACCAACCCTTTACTGTAAAAGTAAACACGCAGTTGACAGCTTTAAACCACTGCTGCTAAATGATAAGCTGCTTTAATCTTTACAAGGTAATCCCGATTTTAATTACCCTAAAGAAGAAGGCTTATGAAAACATTGTGGAAAAAGGAGAAAATGCTGGTTCCCAGCATTTTCTCCTTTTCCCACAATGCTTTCTTCTAGTTTGATGATAGAAATCTTTTTTAGCTACATAAAACTTGTCGTCTGCAAATGCTTTCCATTTGGTCTAATCTAAAACTTTATAATTTGGTGAATAGTTAAACGATGAACTGCCATTATCTCCCGCTAGATGGCATTCTACAAATACACATCTATCTAATATGGGCATTATGGGTACAGAACCGGACTACTTTTCAAAACAACAACCGTTACTTTGAATTTCAAAATGAAATAAACGTTTACTCAATAAAACGCTACCTGGTGCTATTCATTCAGCTGTGATCGGCTAGCATGTAACCTATGCATCGGCCATTTATTAAAACAGCCCCTACATGCTTGGGTAATAGGCTAATAGCTTCACTGTAAGCCCTACTTTTCCCGAATGTTCGGGGGATGGGTGATGCGTCATAGCAGACAGGTTGAGTCTTCGAAGAATATGACATGCGCAGACAACGATGAACTGCCCCTCTCCCAAGCTTGCTTTCTATAATGGTCAAAAATTGATATTTTCACTGTCTTTCTAAGTGTTATTATTACTGCAACTTGTAGTAGTTTTTGGTAGACCTATGTAAAGCCTCTACAGTAAAGGATTCACCCGATAACTTAATCAAAAAACTTCAGAGTAATTTACAACAGCAAAGCAACTGGCATCTTTTGTACCTCAGCAAGTAGTGTGGGTCAAGATCAGACTGCACAGAAAGTATAGTCCAGTCGTAGATCTCAGTTGTCCGATAGTGACCCTTTTCAGACAAAACAAGAAATATTAAAAAAGATAGACAGCGTAAATTTTTCCGCAAATGGGCCTACAGGGACCCTCAGAATAAAAATGTCCACATTTTTCACCAATCGCATATTTCTATTTATTCATTCGAAATATCGAGACCAAGAAGTAGGTCAAAAGCCAGCGCATTTAGCTACGCCAAAAATGTTGAAGAGCAATAGTTTAACAGATATTGAAAATAAAAGTAAAATGAGATAACGCATCACAATCATTTTATAATTTGTAGATTTAGCCTATCGCACTCTTTTAAACAGTCATCCTTGAAAATTAAAACCTGAGTCATAGACAAAGGTTGAGGAAAAGATATCTTGTGTTGATGGATAAGGAAGTGGGGGGGGGGGGGCGATATTTTTTATCTAAACCACAGCGCTTAACGGATTTCCTGAGATATGTATGTGAGCTTTTAAATTAAACTCTAAAATATTTTAAACATCTTCAGCTAGTAACAAAGTTCAAGGTCTTCCAATAATTTATAAGTTTTTGCTAAAATAACCTATAGCTATTTCAACAGTGTAAGTCCAGCTCAGACTGCACATTCTGTGCTGTCTGATCTTGATATACAGTATTCGTAAAAAAAAAAAACTAATCCTGTACTTTAGATATTCAAAGAATTATAGACGACTGAGTCATGTCTCATTGACTAACATCAGCTGTCGTCAGGAATGTTGACCAAGCTGTGGTTTTATCCATTACCACGCAGGCTTCTTTTTCGATTTATCAAAATGTGCTGCAATGTGGACAAAGGGACACATATTTGCAATATAATACAAAAGGACAAATATTCAAACAGTTTAACCCTCTACTACACATGCAAGTTTCAGACTTTCCATACTCAAAGCGGATGACAAAGCTGTTAAATGAATTGTCTATGAGAGGATGGAAAACAGTGTATGAAAAAAAAAGGAGAAAATACTGGTTACCATCATTTTCTCCTTACACAACAATGTTTCCAAAGCCATTTACCTCTGGGTCGTTAAAACTCGGGATCGTTTTGTAGAGCATAAAAAACGTTTTCAACAAAATTTCAGTGCATATACACTGCTCAAAAAAATAAAGGAACACATGTCCTCGATTTTGATCACAAGATAATTCTTTTAGTGCAAGATAATGCAAATAATTTTCTGCTCGTAAGTTCATTCAGTCCCAATACTATAAAATGTCAGAACAGGCAAAACGATTCGGTTTGCACAAAAGATTTGCCTGTGAAAGCCGGTTTTTTTTTGATATGCCACACAGGCTTTTGAGAGAACCGGATGTGTCATTTTTTTCTCGTTTTCTTCTTTCATGTGATTTGACAAAAATGTCAACAAAAGACTGGAAAAATATGAGTGGTTTAACGAAAAAACAAGGAAAACAAATTTCTTTATTTTCTTCTTAACATGGCTTATCAGCATTTAAAATCAAACAAACAAGAAAAGGATTGAGCCATTTTGTCTTGTTAATAATGTAAGTTGATAGTTTTCAGAGCACAAAGACTGAGTGAGATTTCCACTCACGAAACGCAAAATCATCTGAAGATGTCGAGAAGACACGAATGGAAGTTCATTCTTAAAAAAATGCAAGAGGGAAAATAACCCTTAACTACTACTTTTTTTGCCCAATGTTTTGTTTGTTTGTATTGTCCGTATTGTGTGTCGTCCTTTTTAACATTGTTTCAGCTATACCGCAGCGTCAAGTGAACCTATCTTTGCTTTCCTAGACTGGAATTTCTTTTACCAGTACCTCGCACGATACTCTTCGCAAGCTACTGGCTGCTTTCCACACAACGATCGTCGAAACAATAATCAGCGGTGAGAGAGAAATGAATCCTGTCACAATGAATATCATCAATCCTTTGAAAGGAATTGGCAGAGCTGGGGATTCGAACCAACAATCTCCTAATCTCGGGTCCTGTACTTTTCCTGACTGCGTGACTGGGCTCGTCTCTTTTCCCCAACAGACTTTTTAGCCCCCCCCCCCCCCCCCCCCCCATCCAACCTGCAAAAGTCCCCTATAGACTCGTAGATTTATTATAATACATTTACGTGGGAATGAAAGCTGTTGAGTAAATACAACGTTTATAAATATCGCGATTCAAGCCCGTGCTTTTCACATGCACGTACTTAAATTGATTGCCATGGTAACTTTTACCTTTTCCTCGTTTCAGGGAAGATGTGCATCTCCATTTGTGATAAAACTTGAACAAATATTGAAAAATAAAATCTCAGTTTTTGTTAGCCCTTTAACTCTTCACCACACGACAAAATTTTAGACTGGTCCCAATCGAAAAGATTTGCAGACAAAATTATAAATGTGGCAAAAATGATGGGCTATGTCTATGAAAGATTAGAAAACATTGTGGGAAAAGGAGAAAATGCTGGTTACCAGCATTTTCTCCTTTTACCCACAATGTTTTCAAAAGCCTTCTTCTACAGGGTCGATAAAACTCGGGATTGTGTGGTAAAGGGATAATTATAGACTCGCCAATCCCAAGTTTTAACGACCCTGAATAACAAAGCTTACAAAATTGAAACAGTGCTGGAAAAGCTATTCCCACAATGTTTTGAACTCCTTCAGTGACGAATCCCATTATTTGAAGCATACTGAATTCGTCGTTTGCAAATGATTTCGATTTGACTAAATCTAAAATGTTGTGGTCTGGTAAAGGGTTAACGCTCATTCTGCTAAATGAGTTAAATAAAACTTTCAATCCGATAGTAAAAAGCCAAATAATTTGATTTCAAACTTTTTAAAAAAAAAAAAGAAAACTATCTCTTCGTCGGACAGTGTAGATCCAAGATCAGACTGCACGTTCTGTGCAGTCTGGTCTTGATCTACACTGTCCGTTCAAGATCAGTGAGTCGCGCTTAGCGGCTTAAAGGTTAAAAGGCAAGCTAATTTGTACAAATACAGCTTTTTAAGCTCCTGATGTAGAAGCGTTTTCTTGACACAAGCAATTGTTCCTTTTTCTTCAACAATGTTTGATTTATTATTTAAAGTTGTCTTTTTGAGTAATTTATTATAAAATCTGAAAGTAGTCATAATCTATTCATTTTAAACCCAAGTACAGTAACCCTTAGGCTGCTAAGCGCGACTCAATGACCCATTGCGGACAATGTAGATCAAGATCAGACTGCACAGAACTTACAGTCCACTACCTTATCCTAGTTTATGACCAAAGTGGTTCTCATTCTTGCAGCGCAGTGGCCTTTGAAAAAGTGTGACATTTATTTAATAGTGAAAGAGTTAACACTCATCTGTTACCGTAGAAAAACCACAAGTCAAAAACCGATTTTCAATCCCTCGAGCTCATCACACCATAAAATGCACCATTAATCAAGCAATATTATATATCATTTAACACTTTACCACACAATCCCGACTTTAAACAAACCCTGGGAAAGAAGCCTTTTGAAAACATTGTGGGAAAAGGAGAAAATGCTGGTAACCAGCATTTTCTCCTTTTCCCACAATGCTTTCTATCCTATAAAAGAAAAATTGCACCATTTGAGCCACAATGAAATTGTCGTCTGCAAATGCTTTCAATTTGGCCAAGTCTACATTGTTCTAGCGTGGTAAAGAGTTAACATGTACTATAATGTAAACAAATAAAACACATTTACAGAGGTTAGAAGCGGACTCTAGCGAAATATTAAAATGTTTGATTGTTTTTTATGGTGTTGAACGCCGTTTTCAACTTAGTTTCAGTTCCGTATCAGTGAAGAGTACACCTATCTTTGCTTTTCTGGAGTTTCTTTTACCAAAACTCCGCACAATACTCTTCCCACTGGTTGCTTACCCACATAAACATCGTCGAAACAAAGATCAGTGCTGAGACAGGGATGAATACTGTCTCAATTACTATCATCAATCTTCGGAAAGAATCAAGCCGAGCTGGGGATTCGAACCAGCGACTCCTTTGCCCCTTCCGGTTTCAAGACCTGTACGTTTACTAAATGAGCTACCGAGTTTGACACTGACAATCTGGGCTCGAAAAGACATTGAAATGAAGTTAGATTTTGATTACGTACATGTATTGCAAAAACTTGTTTATGGAGGAAGAGACAGACAGACAGACAGACTGAGAAAGAGAGAAAGAAAGACAGAGAGACAGAGGCAGAGAGAAGGGGATGACGGACGGACGGACGGACAGACAAATAGATGGATAGATTAACAGACAGAGAAAAAGCGAGGATAGAACAAATGCACAGGTCCAATTCAAGCTATGTTTTGAGTGTAATGTGCGGATGACAGGAGTACGTAGGCTGTCGTGACAGGTCGCTGAATTTTGGTGAAAAGTTCCCTTTAGACAGTATTTCAGAACTGACTATAAATTCCTTGGATGAACTCTTCAGAACGAAAGCACGTGGTTACCAGCATTTTCTC
The DNA here is from genome assembly GCA_946811185.2 of Hippopus hippopus. Taxonomy (NCBI): domain Eukaryota; kingdom Metazoa; phylum Mollusca; class Bivalvia; order Cardiida; family Cardiidae; genus Hippopus; species Hippopus hippopus. Next base: position 62,943,750 of record OX328099.1, on the reverse strand, counting down.
TTTTTCCAACAATGTTTTCAAAAGCCTCTTCGCCCGGGGTCGTGAAAACCCGCGATTGTTTGGTAAAGGGTTAACAACATAACAGTAGCATGCTAAAGCCTCAGTAAATATTGCAAATCGGAATCATTTCCGTGTGCAGGAAAATCTATACATCAGTACAAGGGAAAGATCTGAGAAATTCCAACTAATCAATGGAGTGTGTAGAAAACAAGAAGGAAAGGTCTCGTTAACCTTTACCCTGCGTATTGATACAACAGTCCTTTGCGAAGAGCGAAGATCGTCAAGCAATATCACCCTACTCCTTCGCCCAGTCTGATCTTAGTTGGCAACTTTGAAAACCCATGAAATCGTTTTTACGTATAAGTTAACCATGAGCATTTAAAATCCATATTTAGATTTTTTAAAAAATGGGGTGGGGGGGGGGGGGTGGCAGAGCTCCAGATAAGAGGGAGTAATGGTATTCTAAATTCATTATTTCTCTTCCAAATCCTATGTTGTGGGTACTCATTAGAATCGTCTCGGAGAGACGATTCTAATGAGTACCCATAACATAGGGTTTAGTGGAGAATAATTAATACATGTATTTTCAATTTTGAAATCAAAATCACTCCCTCTGTCTGGAGCTCAAGTGGGAAGGGAGTCTGCTGATTAATTCATTTTATCGGGAGAAAGTTTAACACAGTACCTTGACCTTCGTGTTCATGGTTTCATTGAAACAAACAACTGAATAAATAGAGTCTGAAAAACAATATCTAACTCTGGGTTCTCGTTAAAAGGTCCTTCGCGGCTCAAAGGTTGGGGGCGGGGGGGGGGGGGGGGGGGCAGCAATTGAGTTTTGGGTTCGAACGCAGTTTGCCGTTGTCAATATTCGTTAATATTCTTGGGCAAGACACTTCTAAATCCAGGCCTGTCCTGTTGAGCTGAAGAAGATGCATGAGCTATTGTGGTGTCTTTGGGACGTAAGTCCGGAGATACCGTTGAAAGCGATATAGAGCACCACCAAAACGGACTTCCTCTTCAATCGAGATTTTCTGCTCGAGCGTAACTGAATTTATTACATAAACCTCTTCAAGTAAAAAAAAAAGCAAAAATGTTGTTAATTTAAGGTAGGTTTGGTCAGAATAAACAACAGTATAGCGGACAGTGAAGATCACTCTCTTTGTAGTCTGATCTTAACCACACTTTACGCAAAAGCAACGAAAACAAAGTTCAGCGGTTTAATGGTACATGTAAATGTATATAACTTAACCTTGGGGAAGAATGAACACTTAAAAACTGTTTTTTGACGGTTAACAACAACCCTTATGAAAACTTAACGTTTTAGATTATAAAAATCCCGAAGACTGCACTGGCCACAGTGCCACAAAAATATCCGACAGCGTTGATGAAGATCAGAATGCACCTTCCGTGAAGTCAAATCTTGATCTTCACTGTCAGCAAAAAAAACAGCTCTTCAACCCATTACTCTCAGAATCAAATTTGCAGCAGTCAACTTTGAAAAAAAAAAAAACTCAAGAAAGATATTGATTATCATCATTAATTTAGGGTTTATAGATATGTTAATATATGAGTAAATAATGTTGCAAACGGATCTCCGTGATACATGATACAAAGCAAGTCCTCACGTAGAAATGGAACCATAAAATCCATTTTGTATTACAGCTAACTCAATCATGAGGTACACCAGTCCTTTGACATGCATAAAATTGATCAATAATAAAAAGTTTTGACCTAGGTCAGCCTGCGCGGACTGCGCAGGCTGACCGAGGCGATACTTTTTGCACATGCATTTTGCCCCCTTTCCACAAAGCAAGGCTCATTTATTTTGACCACATTTTGCTTGCGAATGATCGATCTTCTTCAAAAATAAATAGGAGGATTTCGACGGTAGGTGGTAAAGCGACGTTAAGTGTACATGGTTGATGTTCTATTTAGTCGGGAGGTTAATAGTCTGTAAACAATTGTGTAAAAACCTTCCAGACAAAATTTCATAGAATTGGACCCTTCTCGCGCATAGATCAGCTTGAATTGATTGTATGCACAGTGAGGAATAAGATCAGACTGCAAAGAACGTGACGTCTGATCCTGGATAAGTGGATAAATACTGTCCAATGTTGTGTGGAACACCTTGAATAAGTGAAATCTTAAACCTTTCACCAACTATCAAACAAAATGAGCATTTACTAGTCAGGGAAAAATACCCTTAACCCTTGGGCAGCTAAGCGCGACTCACCGACCTTTGGCGGACAGTGTAGATCAAGATCAGACTGCACAGAACGTGCAGTCTGGTCTTGAATCTACACTGTCCGACTTGGACATATTTTTCTACACAAAAAATATCTTTAAAGTAGCAAATTTGGGTTTCTACAATCGGCTTAAAAGTTTCATTTCGCTTTTTTTTTAAAGTAGGATATAGTTTAATACTGCATGTTTAAGGTTATTTTGGGGTAGAATATCTCAGATAACTGACATGTGCCAAGATGAGACTGCAACTTCTGGCCAGTTTGATCTCGCTACAATGGCCAGAGTATCATCTTTAATATTGTGAAAAGCAATCTGTAAGTAAAAGTAGTGTTTTGCTGACTCGTAGTACTTTGTTTTATGTCTCGTCACTTCTGTACTCGAGGGTTAAGCTACTTTAATCCTTATCATGCTAAATAAGTGAAATGAAATTTTCAAGCCGATAGTATGAACCTAAATTTTGCTATTTCAAAGGTATTTTTCTGTGGGGGGGGGGGAATATCTCCTTACCGGACTGTGTAGATCCAAGATCAGACTGCACGTTCTGTGCAGTCTGATCTTGGATCTACACTGTCCGCATAAGGTCTGTGAGTCGCGTTTAGCAGCTTAAGGGTAAATCTTAATTCTTAAAGCATCTTTCACAACATTAGTTGCTTTTGCGTCCAGTGTGGATCAAGATCAAACTACGTAAAACGTGCAGTCAGATCTTAGATCTACACTGTACCCCGCTTTGCTGAGACGTCCCAATCAGTCAATCAACTATGATAGACAGGATCGTACGATTAACTCGTAGATCTATCTTGAAATGAATTTCGCTGTGAAATGCTAGAAATGCAAAATCGGAAACAATACCCAATGCAAAACATGTAATTCAATAGTAATATAAGTGCTGTATATTTGAGACAAGCTTTGTGAAAAGGGGGGGGGGGCTTAATGCATCTGCAAAAAGTATCGACCCAGGTGACCTAGGCCAAAACTTTATGCTATTGGTCAGTTTTTCTGCATATCACTGGACCACTCTACCCGCGTATCGAATCGAATGTTAAACAGAATGGATTTTATGGGTCCATAATTAAAGTGATGACTTGCTTGGTATAATGCAATACGGAGAGGCATTAAGCCACCTACTGCCAGAGCACGGCTCATTTACATACTCATCTTTCCTTTCCAGCGTTTCCTCCGTAGTTAATTGCTGGGTGTCATTTTCCGTAGCTTTTGGAACCGCTACCCAATACTCTCTCTGACTCATTTCGACGCTTGTGAATTTTAGCTCCAACAAATTACATGATTTCAGGTGATAGAGACTAAACAGAGCGTACACAATAGTTAAACAATAAATTCCAAAATTCAATATTCCATTAAATCCAGAAGATTCTACAAAACGATATGATCCAAAGTTATTTTTAGCCCCCACACAATCAATGCAACCATCCTAGAAAACTAACAAATGCCAAGGTCACATTCTTCAACACAAGATTTCTCGGGAATTCTTCAATCGATCCTAGACTGTTGAACGTTGTAGTCCGACAGCGACAGATTAATGCGGTGGCAGATATTGAAACACAGAACTATAAAGTCCTTGGGAATCTTCCTCGTATTTAATCGTGTAATAAAACCACGTCTAAGAACACTCCGACCCGCGGTATAACACTACATCCGAGAGAACGCATATACCGAAGTCAGATAAATTCCCAATACAACTTTGCTTGAGTTATCAGTAACTATCGAGAACAATAATGAAGTGTCACAACAGTGATCATAAACACGACTATTTGTCCAGATATATAGAGGTTCTAGTAATATGCCAGATTTTCCGTCTAGATGACTGTGAAGTATACGTACAACGAGGGAATGAATGAGAAAAGGTAGACCCGACCCTTCAGTTGCAGTAGCATTATTGATGTTACGCGTGTACGCATCACTTAGTAATACCCTTAAACCTTTCACTACTCACTACAGAAATTCCCAATTTTTTTCTTGCTTGTAAAAGTAGATTTCTACTGCTATTGAAGATGACTATTTTCATAAATAAGTATCAAGTAGCGGACGGTGTAGATCAAAGATCAGACTGCACTTTCTGTGCAGTCTGATCTTGATCTATGCCGTCCGCAAAAGTCGTGATAGGTAGGGAAAGAGTTACCCCGTCTTCTTCACAATCGATTTTGTTAGCTATCGAAAAACAAATTTCGTGAAGTCTATTGACATTTGACTGGTAGTATAATTTTTCTGAAAACAGTACCAGATCTTAAGTACATGCTGATCTTCATTTACAACCTCAGCTAATAACATTTAAGCCATGCTTTGATAAAAGGGGGTTTAATGCATCTCCGTGATGCATGATACCAAGCAAACCGTCATATACCATGATTTTGTTTGATAACTGGTTGAACCCTAAGGTAGAATATATTGACCAAAAGCAAAAAAATTCTAAAAAGCAACCCTATCCAACAGATATTTTTTTAAAACCAATATATTTTCTTGAAAGATACATCATTACAGCCAGAGTAAACAAACGCTTTTAAAATTACAGTGTGTAGAATTTAGTTAGCTGTGTAAACGTAGATAAAAAACAATCGATGTAAGGTGTATGGATAAAGAAATACAAGAGATTTGTCTTCGATTTAAACCGGAAACTGTAGTTGTAATGAGTAGATAACCTCCAGAGAATGAAATGCATTTTCTATCCGTCGTAATCTGTGCAACCTTGCAACCGTCAGGGGCAACATTTGGCACAAAGATACAAGAATAATTATACTTTCATAAAATAAAGACAAAAACTGGTTAAAAAAACTGCATGAAAACGAGTAAAGATGTATCTTTAATATCTTTTCTTTTTTAATCCTTCAATAAACAGTCCCTATTTTTAACGACCCACAAGAGGACGACTTTTCTCCTATATTCGTAATGTTTTATACCCTTCTAAACACAAAATTCCATTTTTAAGTTGTATTTATTTGTCGTCTGCAAATGCTATAAATTTGGACAAGCCTAACATTTTGTCGTTTGGTAAAGAGCTAATAATTAGCAATTTTTAGTCTAAGAAGGGCTTAACGTTTGGGAGGGGCAATGCATTTCCAGTCAGCCTTTGCGGACAGTGTAGATCAACAGCAGACGGCACAGAGCTTACTGATTTACTCGCAAAAATAACGATTTCATCTGTTAACCCCTAACCACACAATCTCGAATTTTAACGACCCTGAAGGAGAGGGTTTTTGAAAATATTGTAGGAAAAGGAGAAAATGCTTGTAACCAGCATTTTCTCCTTTTCCCACAATATTTTCTACTCTATGAAAGACAATTTCCATGTTTTGAGTCACAAGAGATTTGTCGTCTGTAAATGCTTTCAATTTGGACAAGGCTAAAAATATATCGTTTGGGACAGAGTTAACCTGTCAAAGAATAAACACCCTGCATTAAATAAACAAATGATTTTAATCGATTTTTCTGCATCTTAGCATTTTCTCACAGCTTCCGCTTCCGGTAAAGTGTCATTTGATTTGCTGATTCAAACAAAAGCCAGACTTGAAATCGAATTAATATCCGTTATTTCCCTAAGCCAGTCTGAATTCTTCCAGACAAGCCCAGTCACGCAGGTAGGCGTACAGGACTTGAGACCATGGGGGAAGGGCGTCGGCTCGAATACCCAGCTTTGCCAATTTCTTTTCGAGGATTGATTACAGTCATTGCGGCAGAATTCATTCCTCTCTCACTGCTGATCATTATTTCGACGATGGTTATGTAGGAAAGCAGCCAGTCGCTTAGGAAATGTATATATTCTGCGAGGTTAAAAAAAAAAAACTCTAGGAAAGCATGGATAGGTGCACTGGCTGCCACGATAGAACTGAAATAATGTTTAAAACGGCGTTAAAAACCGAACAAATAAACAAACAAACAAACAAACAAACTACCAAACTTCAGTCCCTCTAAACTAGTGTTTATTGTCTCAAAAGTAATCATAGTTCGTTCGTCGGGCAGTAATGGCGTTTATAAGTTGACCGAATCAATTTAAAAAGAAGCACAGAGAATGAATCAGGATCAAACTGTACATATAGGTAGGCTGATCTTGATCTTTGCTCCCTGTTAGATATACCGATTACTGCATATGACCGACGCAGTATTTGATGGCCATTCTAAAGTTAAGGTCAAACTAAAGAGTCATTATAAACATTCCCTACTTTTCAAATCAACGCAAGACGTGTCCAGCAATAGATAAATTGTCAATTGATTGACCCATACAGTATATTTGTGAATTATAATGGGGATCATTAACATAACTAGGTTAATCCTTCACCACACCATCCCGAGTTTTATTGTCCCAGAGCAGGAAGGCTTTTGAAAATATTGTGGGAAAAAAGGAGAAAATGCTTTTCTCCTTTTTTCCCACAATGTTTTCTACCCTATCACCTTATGAACTTAAACTCATTTGTACCAATTTTAAGCTCATCGTCTGCAGATTGTTTTGATTGGGAAGAGTCGAAAATGTGTCGTTTGAAAAGAGTTAAATGCGCAGATTCCCGTTTAAGAATAGACCCAATCCAATAAGAACAAAATTGAATGATTTCGTCTATCCCCATGAATGTGAAATAACTAAGTATCGAAAAGCACATTTAAAGATAACCCCTAAAGCATGGCAGGCTGATCTTATGTCTATACGTCTAAGAACGGACGTATGAGACATGGGAGTGTTTAGGGTATTTATTTGAATCGTATATTATACCGCCTTCTACAATATTGTAGTTATATCACATCAACAGACCATTTATTTGCGTGTTCATCGGTTTTACTAGCACAAGTCTATGGTTTGCTAATGCGTTGCCAAAGAACACTACCACAAAAATCCGGGGACGTTTTTAAGTATCGAACCCAGAACCTCTGGATTACAAAACTACCAGGACCTCAACCAAGGAACCACGTAGCAACCCATTTTCCCTTTAGAATGCTAAAAAGTTATTTTGTTAGCAAAGAAGTGCACGCCACGATCATCCTGCATGCCTTAAATGGCAGATATTAGCCATTTTTTTTTTTTTTTTTCAAAGGACTTTGAAGAGAGATCGGATGGGTACATGAACGAACAAGCTTTGACTGAAAACTGGGTCAATATTCACCAACCATTCTTACGAACATTCTCAGTCTCATTCTCCATTTTTCCAAATATGAAAGCAACACACCTTCTGATTGGCTAAACCATTTGGTTTAGCCAATCAGAAGTTGTGTTACTTTCAAGGTTGGAAAATCTTTGAGAATAAGACAAAGTACCTTCTTACGAATGGTTGGTGACTACGGACCCTGATTTTTCGTTTTCCAATCCTTCAAATGTCACGCAGAGCAGATCGATACGGAATCGATTTCTTGGGCACGGAAAACAAAGCATCGGGTCACGTTCGACTTTATCATTAGTATCGGTAAAAACCTCACACTATATTTGTCTTTTACCCTTTATCTTCTCAACTCTTTGCCAAAATGATGAAATTTTTGACTAGTCCAAATTGATAGCATTTGCAGACAAAGAAATAATCTGCCTCTTAACCGGTAGAAAACATTGTGGGAAAAGGAGAAAATGCTGGTTACCAGCATTTTCTCCTTTTCCCTCAATGTTTTCAAAAGCTTTCCTCTTCAACGTCGTTAAAACTTGAAATTATGTGGTAAAGGGTTAATAAATTAAAATGAAAATTACCAACCACTTGTATTTACCTAAATCTTGTGGTTTCACATTTCACTTCCGTGGGAAAACCTCAATATTTCGGACTGTGTAAATCCAAGATCATACTGCACGGAACGTGCAGTTTGATCTTATCCTAAACCGTCCGAAAAGCACATGAAGTTGTGCTTGGAAGCCTAGGGGTAAGTATCAATCAACAGTATGAATAAAATTACCAATGATTTTTCACAGAACATTAATATTTCAAAGTAATAACAGTTGCTATAGAATCGGGCATTGTTTTTCATGCGACATAAATGGATTGTACACCAGTCACGAATATTTCTACACAACATCACAATACAAAACATTTGAAAAGAGAATCTATCTGTAAATCAAAAAATCCTTCGAAGAGCTGTATTTTAAGAGTACGGCCGATGGCCTTTACCAAGGAAAAAGAAAAAAATTATCAATCGGATAGACGCACGGACAGACGGACCTACAGACGTATCCACGGACGGACGGACAAATGGAGCTCAAATCTGTAGTTCCCACCGGTGAAACTAAATTTTTATACTTATGTCACTGGAACTGTCTTCAAAAAAAAAAAATAAGATACTGCAGCAGCGCTTCTGATAGTTTTTTTTTTAACAGCCAGAGCTGCTACCTAACCGCTTTTTCAATAACCAGTAATATGGTATAACTCAAAATTAATGATTGATTGATTGATTGATTAATTGATTGATTGGTGTTTTACGCCGTTTTCAACATTATATCAGTCATATCGCGGCGACAACTCGCATATTCATGCATTTTTTAGGTTTCACCAGTACTAGGCTAGGGCTCTGGGATGTCTTACCCAAGGACACTCCCAAACAAGAGCGGCAAATTGTCGCAAGATACGCCCGTCCCACCGCCAGTTGTCAAGGGGGTATAATAATCGGAAAGGGCAGGTAATGCAACAAACATGTTTACCAAGTCTCAAGTCAATTTGACTTAAGGTGACAAAGTTCCGTTCCAGACAAGCAAGAAATACTATAAAAATGAAGATCAAAGTGGAATTACTCGAAATCCGCACTAGGTAGAGTTATTGTTCTTGCGCACTGTACTCCGTAATATTGCAACAAACATGCATACCAAGTTTCAAGTCACTCTGACTTGAGATGACAAAATTATATTCTGGACAAGCAGAAAATGCTATAAAAATGACGATCAAAGGGAAATAACTCAAAGACAGCATGAGATAGAGTTATGGTTCTTTCGCACTGCACTCACACACACATGCAACAAACACACATGTCAAGTTTCAAGTCAATCGGACTGGAGATTACAAAGTTATGCTCCGGACAAGCAGAAAATGCTGTAAAAAATGACTATCAAAAGTAAATAACTCAAGACAGCACGAGATAGAGTTATGGTTCTTTCGCACTGCACTCCATATTATTGCAACAAACACAAATACCAAGTTTCAAGTCAATCGGACTGGAGATGACAAAGTTATATTCCAGACAAGCAGAAAATGCTAAAAAAATGACGATCAAAGGGAAATAACTCAAAGACAGCATGAGGTAGAGTTATGGTTCTTTCGCACTGCACTCCGTATTATTGCAACAAACACACATGCCAAGTTTCAAGTCGATCAAACTGGAGATGACAAAGTTATGCTCCGGACAAGCAGAAAATGCTGTAAAAATGACGATCAAAGGGAAATACCTCAAAGACAGCACGAGGTAGAGTTATGATTCTTTCGCACTGCACTCCGTATTATTGCAACAAACACATATACCAAGTTTCAAGTCAATCGGACTGGAGATGACAAAGTTATATTCCGGACAAGCAGAAAATGCTGTAAAAATGACGATCAAAGGGAAATAACTCAAAGACAGCACGAGGTAGAGTTATGGTTCTTTCGCACTGCACTCCGTATTATTGCAACAAACACACATGCCAAGTTTCAAGTCAATCGGACTGGAGATGACAAAGTTATATTCCGGACAAGCAGAAAATGCTGTAAAAAATGACTATCAAAGGGAAATAACTCAAAGACAGCATGAGGTAGAGTTATGGTTCTTTCGCACTGCACTCCGTATTATTGCAACTAACACACATGCCAAGTTTCAAGTCAATCGGACTGGAGATGACAAAATTATGCTCCGGACAAGCAGAAAATGCTGTAAAAATGACGATCAAAGGGAAATAACTCAAAGACAGCACGAGGTAGAGTTATGGTTCTTTTGCACTGTAATGCGTATTATTGCAACTAACACACATGCCAAGTTTCAAGTCAATCGGACTGGAGATGACAAAGTTATGCTCCGGACAAGCAGAAAATGCTGTAAAAATGACGATCAAATGGAAATAACTCAAAGACAGCACGAGGTAGAGTTATGGTTCTTTCGCACTGCACTCCGTATTATTGCAACTAACACACATGCCAAGTTTCAAGTCAATCGGACTGGAGATGACAAAGTTATATTCCGGACAAGCAGAAAATGCTGTAAAAAATGACTGTCAAAGGTAAATAACTCAAAGACAGCATGAGGTAGAGTTATGGTTCTTTCGCACTGCACTCCGTTTTATTGCAACAAACACACATGCCAAGTTTCAAGTCAATCGGACTGGAGATGACAAAGTTATGCTCCGGACAAGCAGAAAATGCTGTAAAAATGACGATCAAAGGGAAATAACTCAAAGACAGCACGAGGTAGAGTTATGGTTCTTTTGCTCTGTAATCCGTATTATTGCAACTAACACACATGCCAAGTTTCAAGTCAATCGGACTGGAGATAACAAAGTTATGCTCCGGACAAGCAGAAAATGCTGTAAAAATGACGATCAAATGGAAATAACTCAAAGACAGCACGAGGTAGAGTTATGGTTCTTTCGCACTGCACTCCGTATTATTGCAACAAACACACATGCCAAGTTTTAAGTCAATCGGACTGGAGATGACAAAGTTATGCTCCGGACAAGCAGAAAATGCTGTAAAAATGACGATCAAAGGGAAATAACTCAAAGACAGCACGAGGTAGAGTTATGGTTCTTTCGCACTGCACTCCGTATTATTGCAACAAACACACATGCCAAGTTTCAAATCAATCGGACTGGAGATGACAAAGTTATGCTCCAGACAAAAACTGGACGCCGCCTGCCAACCCACCCGCCCGCCCGCCCGCCCGCCCGCCATGGGTGATCCCATAATACGTCCCGTCTTCGACGGGCGTATAATAACTCAAAAATTAAGCAAGCAAGAGTTATGATTCATTTGCACTGCACTGCACTCCCCCTTAATGAGATCTATCCACCCATGAAGTTTCATAACCGTAGCTAGCATAGTTTTGGAGATATGCTTTGGACAAAATTCAAGTATGAATATAAACAAAGGGAAATAACTCAAAAATTAAGTAAGCAAGAGTTATGATTCCTGTGCACTGCACTCCCCCTTGATAAGATCTATCCACCAATGAAGTTTCATAACCTTAGCTAGTATAGTCTTGGAGATATGCTCCGGACAAAATTCAAGTATGAAAAACAACGATGGGCAATAACTCAAAAATTAAGGAAGCAAGAGTTATGATTCCTGTGCACTGCACTCCCCCTTGATGAGATCTATCTACCCATGAAGTTTCATAACCGTAGCTAGTATAGTTTTTGAGATATGCTCCGGACAAAATTCAAGTATGAAAAACAACAAAGGGCAATAACTAAAAAATTAAGCAAGCGAGAGTTATGATTCCTGTGCAGTGCACTCCGCCTTGATGTGATCTATCCACCCATGAAATTTCATAACCGTAGCTAGCATAATTTTGGAGATATGCTCCGGACAAAGAATGGGGATGCCGCCTGCCGGTCCACCCGCCACGGGTGATCCCATAATACGTCCCGTCTTCGACGGCCGTATAAAAAGACCCAGTGGATCCAGTGCAGCTCGAACCCGGGGCCTCCAGGCCACAAGTCGCACACTTTACCACTGAGCCACACAGGACCCCCTAACTTCAATTAAACTGATTCGAAACACCACATGATGGAAAAAACTGATATTTTACTGTATTTCATTAAATTATTTTCTATCTCAATTCAGCCGTGCATTTCTACTACCTCGAACATATTTGAATAATTATAATCATGACGCTTCCAGGTTAACCCTTATCCTGCTAAGTAAGTGAAATGAAACTTTTAAACCGATAGTAAAAAACCCAAATTGTGTTTATTTCAAAGGTACTTTTAGGGATAGATACCTCCTTATCGGACAGTGTAGATCAAAGATCAGACTGCACGTTCTGTGCAGTCTGATCTTGATCTATACTGTCCGCAAAAGGTCAGTGAGTCGCGCTTAGCAGCCAAAGGGTTAAACGATTTGTGGTTTGTTTCCGTTTACAGATTGGAGAAATGTTTACAAAATCTGTATAGTTTTACAGTCGTGCACTCGACGAACGTCATGCACGTGCATTTCACCTTTTTTTGCATTTCGTTACAAGTTGACTTCAATGCGTTTTATTGCCCTTCTTTTCGTTAGATCATCAACGTGCAGTATAAACTGTTCGTAAAAGTGGTGCAATATCCTCAAAATATACGAGTTACAACCGGAAAAGGACTGCCTTTGGTCGTTCAGCAGACCGCTTTTGTTTTGAAATCCATTTGGCAAACAGGGAAAAAAACTTTCAACGAACAATTCCTGCCAACGACACATTGTTTTGACATGTATCCATACATTTAGTATTGATTTCTACATGCTGATTATTCTATTTTACATGTGTTAGAGTCGACTACAACAAATTTGTTTTGGGAGGTAAAATGTAAGAAACTGCAACCTCTAAGCTTTAAAGCGCTAGTCAATACAGTACTGCGGACAGCTTAGATTTAGATCAGACTGCACAGTATGCACAGTCTGATCTTTGACCTGCACTGTCAAATACGGCGGGATATTTCTGGTAACAAGAACTTTGAAATCACATATTTTTGTCATTAACTTTTGGATCGAAGTTCTCATTTAAGTTGTGTAGCTGTGTGCAGATTAACCTTGCTTAGTTATTAGACTGAAAAAATGGGACGTATCTTTATCTAAAATTGATAAATCTATTGCGCAAGCGTTTATACACAAGCCTGAAACAACTGGTTTGATACCAAAGATAGCCGGCAAGGATCAGACTGCACATACGACGTGCAGACTAACCGTGGTACATCCTTTTCGGTATCAGACATCAGAGGTTGCAATAAGCAAGCTATCGCTAGGGTAATGACTCTGGTATATATCAAGTAACAGAACTATTATTCAACACTTATCCTGCTAAATGATTGAATGAAAATTTCAAGCCGAGAGTAAAAACCCAAACGTTGCTATTTCAAGGTTATGTTTCGGGGAAAATATCTCCTAATCGGACAGTGTAGATCCAAGATCAGACTGCACGTTCTGTGCAGTCTGATCTTGATCTACACAGTCCGCAAAAGGTCGTCGAGTCGCGCTTAGCAGCCAAGGTGTAAACTATAAACATCCTATGCTTTCTGCACAGAAACTTCGCTTTGATCTTTGAATTAAGTATACTGTCTGCTTTGTTTAATTTTAAGGCTCCATAAATGTGCTTTAACAGCAAAATAAAAAAAAAAAACTGCGTACTGAATTTAACGATTATCACTGATGCCATTTTGCTACTCTTTGCTTCCCTCCTTTCCCCTTTATGTTTATGAAATCTGTCTACTGCAGATGTCCATGTCTTAGCCAAACGACAAAAAAAAAAAATAACCAGTCCAAACTGAAAGCATTTACAGACGACGAATTCAATATTGAGGAAATAATGGACTTTTTGTTTTAAATGGAGAAAACATCGTGTAAAAAGGTTACCAGCATTTTCTCCTTTTCCAAGGATGCTTTCAACGCTTCACAATGTTTTCAAAAGCCATTTTCAGAAAGGCCGTATAAATTCGGAATTATATGGTAAATAGTTAATCAAAGTATAATAAATCTTCCACGACTTTCTTATATGAGCCATGCTCTGTGAAAAGGGGGCTTAATGCATTTGCGAAAAGTATCCACCTATGCCAGCCTGCGCAGTCCGCGCAGGCTGACATGGGCCAGAACTTTTCGCTATCTTTGAATTTTCTGCATGTCAAGGGATCATTCTACCTCATGATTCAGTGGGTTGTTTGAAAAAATGGATTTTATGGATCCATAATCATGCGATGAATTGCTTGGTATCATAAATCGCGGAGATGCATTAAGCCCCCTTTTGTCAGAGCATGGCTCATATATATTGATTCCATGTGAAATTATTTGATTGTATAATACACAGTTATTGATTACAAAAGCAGATTTGTACCTAACGTTTGGGTTATTTCTGTTGGGAAAAAAAAAATGAGCCAAGCTCTGGCAAAAGGGGGCTTAATGCATCGCCGTGATACATGATACCAAGGAAGTCATCATATAAATGGATCCATAACAGCCGATTTTTTTTTTAATAACCGACTGAACCATGAGGTAGACTAGTCCTTAGGCATACGAAAAATTGACCAATAGCGAAAAGTTTCCGCCCAGGTCAGCCTGCGCGGACTGCGCAGGCTGACCCGGGTCGATACTTTTCGCAGATGCATTAAGCTCCCTTTTCACAGAGTATGGCTCAAATATTATTACGAAATTGCGCCCACTCAAAATTGAATGAACAACCTTAATTAACGGTGGAGTGATACTGTAAGATGCGCTATTCAACTTGATCCCCATCCCGCTAAATAAGCGAAATGTAACTTTCAAACCGATACTAAAAACCCAAATTCTGCTTATTTCAAAAGTGTTTTTTTTTTAGAAAGACATCTCCTTATCGGACAGTGTAGATCTAAGATCAGACTGCACGTTTTGTGCAGTCTGATCTTGATCTACACTGTTCGCAAAAGGTCAGTGAGTCGCGCTTAGTAGCCTAGGGGTTAATATTTTACCACACAATCCCGACATTTAATGAGTCTAACGAAGAAGACTGGAAAACATTGTGGGAAAAGGAGAAAATGCTGGTAACCAGCATTTTCTCCTTTCCCCACAATGTTTCTTACCTTATGATAGACATATTTCATGTTTTGAATTACATTTGATTTGTCGTCTGCAAATGCTATCAATTTGGACTATGCTAAAATTTTGTCGTCTGGTAGAGAGTTAAGATGGTCATTAGTAACAGAAATAAGATGCGGCTTTGGTAATTTTAAAGTGTCCTTGAACACTAAAAAGCCCCTACCTAGTACTTGTAAAACTCCAACTTGGTAAAGATCTGAAGATGGGAGTGTCACCCTGACCTGGCTGATGTATACAGCATACACAAGCAATAACTCAGTTCAAAGAGATTCGCCATACCACTGATTACATTGATTGATTGATTGACTGATGCTTAACACCGTTTTCAACATTATTTCAGTTATATCGCGGCGTCCAATGCACCTATCCATGCTTTCCTGGATTTCCTTTTACCAGTACTCCGCACAATATTCTTTCCAAGCCACTTCCATAACCATCGTCGAAACAATGGTCAGTGATGAGAGAGGAATGAATCCAGTATCAATGACTAGCATCAAGCCTCGAAAGAAATTGGCCGAGCCGGGGATCGTACCAGCAACTCCCTGTTTTCAAGTCCTGTACGCTACCGACTGAACTACCGGGGTTCGGCTTGGCAATTTTGAAGTGTCCTTGGGCACTGCAAAACTCCAACCTAGTACTTTTAAAACGCAAGCTCTGTGAAAATCTGAAGAAGCGAGTGTCAAGGATTGTTTGATTTGATTGTGGACAAATAAAATTGGTTCCGAAGGAGGCATCGATTTCGATGCGACGCGAACACCAAACCAAACATAATTTATCTGGTCTGACTCTGAAACAGCTATCAATTGTAGATAACAACTCTTCGATTGACAGGAATCACGCCATTGTCTTGTGTAAATAAGCTTTTGTTCATCTATAGGCGGCACTCCGTCAAAAGGGTGTTTAATGCATCTCCGTGATCCATCATAGCAAGCAACTCATCACATGATTATGGATCCACAGAATTCATTTTGTCTAACAACAATCTGAATCATGAGGTAAACTGGTCCTTTAACATGCAAAAAAAATTGAAACTGACCACTAGCTAAGTTTCGAACCGTTTTTCGGAGGGTCAGCCTGCGTGGACTGGGCAGGCTGACCTAGATAGATACCTTTTGCAGATGCAGAGATCTGCCTTACCCGAGTCGAAACTCTTTATTGTGGGTAAATTTTCTGCATGTCGAAGGACCATTCTGCTCCATGATTCAGCCGATCTTTAGACAAAAGGGATCCATATTACACGACGACTTGCTTTGTATAATACAGTGCAAAATGCATTTAACCCCTTTTCCCATGTGTGCTGCTTATGTCACCATATTAGCTGTTTTAGAGACACCACAAGCAAGAACGTATAAACGACATACACGAATATTTGAGCCGTGCTCTGTGAAAAAGGGGTTTTATGCATCTGCAAAAAGTATCGACCCAGGTCAGCCTGCGCAGTCCGCGCAGGCTGACCTGGGCCGAAACTTTTTGATAATTGTTCAATTTTCTGCATGTGAAAGGACTAGTGTACCTCATGATTCAGTCGGCTGTTATACAAAAAAAGATTTTGTTGATCCATAATTATGTCATGACTTGCTTGGTATCATGCATCATTAACGAAGATGCATTAAGCCCCCATTTGCTAGAGCATGACTCATTTGTTTAGGGACTGAATTGTTGATAAAAGAGCGATTGCTTGTAAGAAGCAACTACGGAACTTCTCTATTTCCCACCATATTTTCAAAAGCTTTCCAATTCCAGGACGTGAAAAGCCTGTTAATTTGTTTTAAGGTCAATATGAACTTTTCTATAACTGTCTAAAGTAGAGAGAACAAAAGAACAGACCTGTTCACAAACTTGATTATGCTAGGTGAAACAAACAAAATATATATATATATATATTTTGAAAAACATCGTATGAAAAGGAGCATTTGCTTGTTCAAAGCATTGCTCTTTCCCAGAATGTTTTTCAAAAGCTGTCTACTTCGTCCGCATATCAGTCGTAATTGTATGGTACTTAGGTTTGAGCGAGGCCATTTTCATACTTTCATATATGTTAAACTCATATGTAAATGAGCTCAGTGTGAAAAAGTTTGGAAATGCACATTATAGACAGAGATTGAAACATCCCGTTTGAATTGTCGGATGCTTCCAGTGCCCTAGCTAGGCACTGCCGTTGTCCTTTCCAAGTTTTTTTCTTGATATGTGCATTTGCTGTAGCGTTCGTCGGAAGAGTTCACCAAAAAAAAGTTCTTAGACAGACCATCACTGATTCGATACTGCATGATAACTATATGAGAGACAATCCAGCCAATATATATCCATAACAAAAGTAATTGAGCAATTTGGCACAAGACAAGAACAGTCGATTTTATTCTGTCATACACGAGACCGTGCCGTGTGAAAGAGGACTGTCTGGCACAGAATAGGAAAGATTATCTTCTTATATATAAGCGGCACTTAAATATGCTATTTATACCGTTTGTACATGTAAAGAAGAACTTATAAAAAACATACCTTTTCTTTTGGGGAATATTACTTTTTTTTTATTATTCAATATTTTTACTAAGTAATATGGAACAGATTGAAAGAAAAAGGTAATTCTTGATTTAACAAATGAGACAATAAAGGGTCCCCCGCCCCCGTTTTAGTGGTTAAAACTGGTGATTCAAAACCCGGAAGTCCTGGGTTCTGTCAAGGGAGGAGTGTCCACGGACAAGATTTTTTCCTACAATGCCATGCACTAACTTAAACGGGCACCCTCTTTGAAAAAAGGTTTGGCTGCAGTCACCAAGAGCTTTGGATGCCCCTTTTCCAAGAAAATAAAATCCTTCATAGAACAAATTATTAAGATCAATAAATTTCATTCATCCTATAATTATTTACCAGAAGAATCGTTTATGTTGATAGTATTTGCAGACAACAAATTAAATGTGCCTCAAACGACTTTTCCCGCAAGGTTTTCCAAAAGGCTCCGACTCGATAAAACTCGAGATTGTATGGTAAGGAGTTAAAATATATCAAATAAATATTACAGTCTGCAAACACTTTCGATTTGGACAAGCCTAGAATATTGTCGTCTGACAAATAATAAATGGATGTAATCCGAATTTTTCATATTATGCAGCAGTAGTTTGTCCCGTAATTCTGCAGAAAAAGAAATCCTTTCTGGAGGACTCGGTCGAAAATTTTTCTCTGCCAAAAGCAATATAATTCTGGATCAGCGTTCCTTCGGAAATGAGTTGCAAACGAACGCTTGGCAGACGACATTGATCCAAATGACAGGAAATTCCGGCAGTCGACATTAAAAGGCTTTTAAATCAATGTATTATTTTTTTATACAGTTAATACTGTGTATTTATAAGGATAAAACTGTTAAATAAACAAAAAAGAGCTTTTTCAAACATAAGTCTAGTTAATTCTTTACCAGAAAAAATTACTTTACACCCATACATATTGAAAGGATTTGCAGAAAGCGAATCGATTGTAGCTAAAATGATGATATTTGACTTAAAGATGATAGAAAACTTTGTGGGTAAAGGAGAAAATGCTGGTTACCAGCATTTTCTCCTTTACCCACAAAGTTTTCAAAAGCCTTGTTCTTCAGGATCGTTAACTTTTTCAGCGCCAAATATATAAACCTGGCCTCTTTCGACGGCCAAAACACATTCCACTGAAACCTAGAAACATTTTTATCGTAAAGGCTTGAAAAAACAAGCTGGCGGTATAGATGCAAGATCAGACTGCACGTTTTATGGCGAGGGAGGGGGGCTTAAAACACGGGATAAAGGATTACCTCCCGAATAATGACAAGCTAATTTAAATTAGTCTGAATTAAAGGTCGACGTTAAAGTCTGTTTGAGGCTGATTTTGTAACTTTTTACTCGTGCAACTTTCTTTAATAGACAGTATAGATCAAGTTCAGGCCGAAAAGTTCAGGCTGTGAAGAACGTGCTGTCTAATCTTAGATATCCACATGTTGATACTTTTCTAATTCGAAGAATGAAAAAAAAAAAATTAACGCAATTTCTGATTGGCTAAACCAAACAGTTTAGCCAATCAGAAGTTACGTCCCTTACTAAATCTACAATTAAAAAAAGAATGCTATTTAGGATATTTGGTGAATACGTATCCTCGGTCCATGCTGTAATACGAAGTTTATAATCACTCCTTATTGTAGTTCACTCTAGCAATCTAAACAAATGGGTCATACTCTGTGAAAAAGATTGATTGATTGATTGATTGATTGACTGATTGGTTGATTGATTGGTTGGTTGGTTGGTTGGTTGGTTGGTTGGTTGATTGATTGATTGATTGGTGTTTTACGCCACTTTCAACAATATTTCAGTCATATCATGGCGACAGCTCACATATTCATGTATTTCCTGGGTTTCACCAGTACTAGGCTAGGGCTCTGAAGTGGCTTGCCGAAGGGCACTCCAACGAAAAGCCCAGTGGATCCGGTGAGGCTCGAAGCCGGGGCCTCAAGGTCACGAGTCCTACACTTTACCTCTGAGCCACGTAGGACCTGTGAAAAGGTGGTTTTTAACGCATTTGCAAAAAGTATCGATTCAGATCAGTGTGCGCAGTCCGCCCAGACTGATCTTAGCCGAAACCTTTTGTTTTTGGTTAGTTTTCTGCTGGTCAAAGGACATTTTTTTCTCGGTTGGTTAGACAAAATTGATCTTATGGATTCATAATTACATGAAGAATTGTTTGGTATGATACATCATCACAGAGATGCATTAAACCCCCTTTTGCCAGGGTATGGCTCAAGTCTATGGAACTGAACTGATGATCGGTTTCTGAATTATTGCTTTTGACAAAGTAAGCTCCGGATATATAAAAGGAAAAAAAAGATCGGACTGGAACCCAGGCTAGTGCGTAAGAGCCATGGTCATATTTGTCAACTGCATCGAATTTCGCGGAGTTCATTGCCTTACGTCGAACACCAAGATAAAAACTGATAAACACCAGATGCAAAATTACTTTATCGAACATCCAACAATACTCTGGTCAATATATTGTTCTGATATTACAAAAACAGACAGCTTCTCAGAAATTCGGTAAAGGAACAGAGTGTACTGATCGTTGGGTTGGTGTTTTATACCCTATACTACACACAACCGTGTTTTTGCGATCCTTAGAAGGAAGGATATTGAAAACATTGAGGGAAAAGGAGAAACGCTGGTTACCAGCGTTTTCTCTATTTCCCACAATGTTTTCCACCCTATAATAGACACGTTTAATGTTTTGAGTTGCATTTACTTTGTCGAGTGCAAATGCATTCAATTTGGTAAAAATGATGGTTACGAACATTTCTCCTTTTATCTCATTGTTTTTATCTTCTCGAAAAAAAAAATAAGCCAAATGTAAATAGTCCTCTGCAAGTGCTTTTGATAGGGCAGAGTCGAAGATGGTGTTGTCTACAGTTTGCTCGATAAAGCTTTGTTTTCTGAAAGCACAGTGAATACTTATATCGCAGAATACGGAAGGGACAAAACTGCTTTATTACATTTTTTGTGTACAGTATAGTTGCTTCCCTTGTAATTCAAATTGGTTTCATCTCCCTTATACTGTGGCAGTGGAACAAAAATTCTTGCCGTTAATTTTCTATCATCTGTGAGACGCTTACAAAAGTTTCCTTGGGTTCGATACCCAGCTTACATAGGTTCTACCCCATTACAATAAGCTATGCAGCAGCACCCCACCCTACACCCCCACGAAATGAGAACCTTACATACTAGAGCACGTGTCTTGTGCCTTTCAGTATAATTTTGAAATCTCTTTTGGTGCCAGTGGCTACTGTAATGGCTTTAAAGGACAGTTATGCCCGTCGGGAAAAGGAGCAACTTCTTGTAAAAAGCTATAGCTTCTTTTTCCACAACGATTTAACATTTGGTTTACAAGCCCTGCAAACTAAAGGGCAGCCGGGGTTGAAGCAAATTCTGAACATGAAAACAAACATAAGTCTTGAAAGACGATTTTACGCCTAATTAAACATTACCTAGACAAGTAATACCGCTTCTAACCCAACCAATTACACCGCAGTCGACTTTCAGCCACAAATTTCGCATCAGCATTCTTTACAAAGCGATATTTTTTTTTCTTCATTTCAATGAGTTGGAGATCAGTATGGGAAAAGGAGAAAGAGTTTGTTACCATCAGTTGCTCCTTTTCCCTCTATATTGTCAGAAACTCTAACTTGCAGGGTTACATCTATTTTTTTTTAACTTTACTAAAAGACAAAAAACTTAGACTTGTCGAGTTTGAGTTTAGTATTCGCAGACGAGATATTAAGCTTTGCTAGATGAGGGTTGTCTTTGAATGAATATGAATATATAAAACGTTGTGGAAAAAGGAGAAAATGCTGGATTCCAGCATTTTCTCCTTTTTCCACAATGTTTTCAAAAGCCGTTTTTTTCTCAGATTTAAAAAAAACTCGGATTTGTATGGTAAAGGGCTTACAGTGCTATACAAAACTATGTAGACCTGGTACAAAAAGTAAGTAAACCTACAAATCAGTTTTGACATGAGGAAGAATGTGTTTTCTTTACAGTCTATTAACTTCCTTCCTTCATAACCATATTTCATCCTCATTTTTCCGTCCCATTCTTACCAAATATTTTCAGACGGAATAGCGAAAAATACAACATTTTTGGATTATTTCGGACGGAGGAATTTTTTTTTTTTCAAAGCAATACCTTTGTCTGACACTGATACTATCCTTCATAACCATAATTCATTCTCATTTTTCCGCCGAATTCTTACCAAATATTTTCAAATGGTACAGCGAATGATGCAACATTTTCGGATTATTTCGGACAGAGAGATTTTTTTTTCAAAGCAATACCTTTATCTAACATTGATACTAATAATTGAGCTATGCTCAGTGAAAAAGGGGTTAAATGAATCTGCAAAAAGTGTTGACGCAGGTCAGCCTGCAAAGTCAATTTTTCTGCATGTCAAAGTACCACTCTACCTCGTGATTCAGGCGGTTATCAAACAAAGTGGATCTCACGAATCTTGTTTCTTTTTTTTTTGTCTATCTTTTTTTCTCTTTCTTTCTTTCCTTCCTTCCTTCCTTCCTTCCTTCCTTCCTTCCTTCCTCCCTTCTTTCTTTCTTTCTTGTTTTCCTTCTTTCCTTCCTTCCTTTCTTTCTTTCTTTCTTTCTTTCTCTTTTCCATTTTCTTTTCTTTTCTTTCTTTCTTTCTTTCAAAAGTTTGCGATTAACATGAACATAGTCATATTTCTCTACACAGATTTTTGGCTCGCTGATACAGATATCGGACAAGACACAATGGAATCATATATCCTGTAATAAGCCCTTCTGTAATTATCATGAGTACCAAAATGTCGCAACCGAACGAAAACAAGGCAATAAAAATAAAAGAAAAACTAATTAAAACAAACACCTCCGACATAAAAAGCTTCACTCGATCCTTAAAATGCTGTATTTATGAACTGACAAGCTTTTAGCACCGATGCAAAAATAAACTTGTTTTCATTAGTAGATTTTTCAAACGAGCCAAAATATTATGTCTGGCAAGCGGCAACGTCTCTTTTTTAACCTTGAGCATTCTGACTTTAACTATATGTGAATCATACTCTGTGAAACGGGGGCTTAATGCATCTGCGAAAAGATATCGACCCAGGTCAGCCTGCGCACACGCGCAGGCTGACCTGGGCCGAAACTTTTCGCCCCTGGTCAATTTTCTGTATGTCCAAGGACCATTCTACCTCATGATTTAGCCGGTTGACGGCAAAATTGATTTTATGGATCCATAGTTATATGATTTCTTGCTTGGAATAATGCATTACAGAGATGCAACAAGCCCCTTTTTGCAAGAGCATGGCTCATGTGTATTGATGGACAGTGAAGGAAAGATAAGACTACAAAGAACGACTGTCTGATCTTTGACTTTGTGTGCAATATTCTTGTCGAAACTGGCTTGAAATTATCACGTCTGAATTATTTTCATTGAAAGAGTCATTGTCATTTCTAGACATAGCGCACACCACGGGTTAGCCTCAGAAAAAAATGCATTTTAATCCCATGATCTTTGGTTTGGTATTTTGGTTTGTTGGGAAGCTGTTTTTCTAAAGGATTTAAAGAGACATCTTTACAGCCAGAGAGTAAACAAACGCTGTTAGAACTTGGCGTGTTATATTCTAGTCAGCTGTGTAAACGTAGATAAAAAATCAATATAAGGTGTATGGGTGAAGAAACTGTAGGGATTTGTCTTCGATTTAAACCGGAAACTGTGGTTGTTATGTCTATGACTAGCCGCAATAGAATGAAATGCATTTTCTATCTGCCGTAATCTGTGCAACCTTGCAACCATCAGGGGCAATATTAGAATGAAGATACGAGAGTGGTTATAGTTTCATAAAATAAAGATAAGAAACGGTTAAAAAAACTGGATGAAAACGAGTGAAGATGTATGTTTAAGCTGTATCACAGCGGCCAGTGCAACTTTTTAGTCAGCCAGAATAGCTCAGGTTCTAGGGTATGAGATTTGTAAGCGACAGATCTCGACACACTTGAGGGTGTGGGTTCGATTCCCACAGCTAGCAAAATGGAAAATTACTTATTTTTGTTTGTGAGAGGTTAGACCTAGGTCTCGTATGACGGTACTATACACCGAGTGTGTGAAAGAACCAACAGGCTTATCTAAGAATGGGTTTCGTACTACCTTGCACTATCCACGTAACATTCAATCTAGCAACCTTCTGAGTGCGTCGCCCATATGGGCAAACGGCGGCGACAATTATAAACAAAAATCGGTCAATCAGTGCACCTCTCTATGCATTTTTGTAGTTTCATTACCAGCTTTGCGAAGCCACTAGATGCTTTCCAATAAAATCCAACAAACACAGAGTCGATAATTTGTGAAGCGATGAGAGAGGAATGTATTCTATTGATATCACTTCCATAAATCCATGGAATGAACTTTGGCTCAGCAAAGCTAAAATTCGAACTCGGAACCCTTCGTATTACTAGCCTTCCGCGTAACCAACAAACCACTCAACTACCCAGACATGATCTTTGCGCAGAGGATAACTTACGCGCAAAGAAATAAAAGAGGAGTCATAAGAGCCATTAGTTATGTATGGCAAGACAAGTAAACAACTACTCATGCTTTCATTATGGCGGGAATGACTTTCTTGAGTGCGCGCCAAAAATCATTCCACAACTAGGGTCAAGGCGAAACGATTTTCAGGATGCGCAAATGATCTTCTTGAGATATTTGTTAGGTTTTTATCCTTTCAGTGCCACAGGCGAAAACAGAGGCTATGCAGACGGCATAGATAAGATCAGACTGCACAGAACGTGGACTCTGATCTTGGATCTATACCGTCCGCTTGTAGAATCAAGCTTTAAAGACATAAACCTTTTCAAATTTCAGTAAAATGTATTTTCAGCGGTCGAAAGTGGTCGGAGTTTTGTCTTTGGCGCTGAGTTTTTTTTTTTTCTTTTAAACAAGATGTTTTGGCTTTAAGCCTATATGATCAGTCGAGCCCCGGTAACTCGTTGGTAACGGAAATGGCTAGAAATTTTGAATCTCAATTTGGCCAGAATTATGTCTATTGGTTGACTGAATTTATTGTGATACCAAGTAGGCTTAAGTATCAGATCAGATATACATTTGGGTTATTTGACTCTACGACAGGTCCTATACCGTTGTATAGCTCAGATGTGTGGGGATATTTAAAGACAGCTGACATAGAGAAAAGAAAGTATACTGAAAATTTCTATCGGACAATCTCCGGACTTAACCCTAACGCTTGTTGCCTTTTTTCGGACCGTGTAGATCAAGATCAGACTGCACAGAACGTGCAGTCTGATCTTGGATCTACACTGTCCGATAAGAAGATACTGTTCTCCAAAACATAACTTTGAAATAGCAATATTTGGGTTTTTACTATCAACTTGAATATTTCATTTTAGTTACATAGCAGGATAAGGGTTAACCCATAGGGCTATAACCGTGGCCATGCACAGAGAGTTTGGTCCTTTTCCTTCATATGTTATAATTACTCTGCAACACGCAAAAAGGGGCATTCGGAGACTTGCGTAAAGTTTTGTCCCGGATCAGCCTGGGCAGTCCGCGCAGACTAATCCGAAACGAAACTTTCCGTTCTTATGTAAATTTTCTGTTTTGTTCAAGTCTACTGTAGGACAAAATCTAATTTAGTCGTAAAGTGCCGTCTCGGATGAGCCTGCGCGGACTGCGCAGGCTAATCCGAGACGACACTTTACGCAAATGTCCAAATGCCCGTTTTCGCGTGTTGAAGTTCATATGGAAAGTCAGAATTATTCATTTTGGTTCAAATTTTATCCAGTTTCCAGACAGCTTGTTTTTTTAACTCTTTACCAAACGACAAAATTGTACAAACTTCATACTGAACGAATTTACCGACGTCACCTTAAAATGTGGCTCAGTTGATGACATTTGTTTTTGAAAGGGTAAAAATTATTGTTGGAAAAGGAGGAAATTATGGTAACCATCATTTTCTCCTTTCCCTATATTGTTTTTCAAAAGTCTAACCAATCAGGGTCATTAAAACTCGGGATTGTATGGTAAAGGGTTAACTTTTAGCCAAGTTTCAATATACTCCTTTGATATCAATATATAGATGGTAAATAATGTATGATACCGGTATCGTTGATTTGTTTTTCAATTTAGTGTTATAACGGTTCAGTTCACAAGCGTTATGCAATGTGTCAAACATGACATCTGTGTAAGATATAGAGGATATTTGTTTTTTACGGTGAAAGATCGAAATTTATTTTATCGAGTGAACATCATCAGTAATATTTTCACGAGTGACGCTCGTGGCTGCACCACTCGTGAAAATATAACCGATGATGTTCACTGGATGAAATAAATTTCGACCTTTCATCGAAAAAAACAAATATTCTATTCATTTCATGCTTTTAACCCTTTCTGAGGGGAACTTAATCAAAATCCAGTACAGTTCTTTTCGGTTATTCCCCGTGGCGTATCCCCTCCGCATAGCAATGCATTACAATATTACGTCAAGCGCGAGAAATGTAAAGTACATTACGTCATATTTCCATCTGGTGGTGAGACACGCGTATTTTACCTAGGTAACTAGTGCGCCGGAACAAATGTTTCCGCCTTCAATTGAAGAGTTAGAATATAAAAATCGGTATTTTCACTGGTCGTAACCATGAAATATCGAAAAATATTTCACCGATATTTCTCGATAACCAACCGGAAAGCATGAAATAAAACCTTTTACTTCTGACAGTAGTATATTATGGTATCTGGAAGTTACAAGTCGGTGAAAGTCTAATCGATGGGATCGTGTTTCATGTTCCTTTTCCAACGATTTTCACGTGCTGAATAGATCAAATGGACCATATCAATACAAAAGACTGCCATCCACTTTCCTCAATGCTGTTTCAGCACGAATATGTCGCAAATAGCGGACAGTGTAGATCATAGATCAGACTGCGCGTTCTGTGCAGTCTGATCTTGATCTACAATGTCTGCAAAAGCAGCCTGATCTTGATATGTGCCGTCAATGAACTTACGCGTTCATTAGGTCCAAGAATTAACCAGATTTGGTCCGAACAGAGACCAAATGAATTCAGATATATTTTTATGCAGCCAAGTTTGGTTAGCGAGAGAATTATGATGCTTTATTCCCCCGAGTACTTGCATAATTAATTTATAGAATCCTCTTCTGACTGAGAGGCACGCAAATATCAGGGACGGCGAAACAGTTATTCTTTTCTTATAGATTTGTTTAGACAATAGCACGTGACAGTCTGTTACCGAACGCTACATTTTACTGAATTTTTTACTTATTGTTATACCGTTTTCCATTTGTCTCAATTGTTTCAAACGTCCTGTACTGTATATTTATAACCGCATGAATCAGATGATCGGCAAAACGACGCACTCTTTTTGAGCTACACAAAATACTTAAAGCAAAACGGTCTACTCTACAACAACACTTAGATTCATCGTGCTCAATAACCCACCTTTGAGATCGTTTCAGGGGCCACGTTCCCTGTGATGAAGGGCTGATTGGGCGGTCGAGGGCCGGATGTATTTGTCTATCAATGGAGTCGGGGCTGTCTACGGCTGAAGTATCCGTTACGGTGATGGTCACGTGTTTTCCACCCGATACTTCCGGTGACGTGACGTCATCTGGACTGTAGGTAGATATAAAACAACAGTAAAAAACTGTGTGACAAAACAAGATGTCATTCGGCAGTTTTGCGTTTATCTTAATCTTATTAATACAAATCAGAATTAAAAAACGCACTGACAGTAAAAATCAAAGCCTTTTATGTTGCCTTTCCATTTACACGAGCTATGCTCTGTGAAAAGGGGTTTACTGCATCTACAAAAAATATCGACCCAGGTCAGCCTGCGCAGTACGCGCAGGCTGACCTGGGTCAAATTTTTTGCATCAGGTAAATTTTCTGCATATCCAAAGATAATTCTACCTCCTAATTTAGTTGGTTGTTAGATAAAATGGATTTTATGCATCTATAATTATATGATGACTTGCTTTGTTTAATGCATCACGGAGATACATTAAACCCCCTTTTGTCAAAGAATGACTCATACATAGTCAGAGCTTCGGTTGTATACATTTTACATAGAGAAAAAAACAAAGCTTTGGTTACCATGAGTTATTGAAATTTATTTCCACTGAAGCAATAGATTTTTAGCATTACCTCTATTTGAAACAACTGACTTACAAAAATATGTCCTTACGTACATTGCTGCAACAGAATTAGTATCGTATAGAAAAACAATGATGAAAGGAGGAACATGTCGCTTTTCTAACGCCTTTTCTTGGATCTCCACAATCCGTTTTTGTGGTAACTTACATAAATAAATGACGCCTGAAAAGACGATTGGACAGCCGACGGTGACGACAGACACGGTTTAAGACAGATATGGACAAGTTAATTAACCGGAAATACAGAATAAATTATCGTCAACATCTCCGCAACAAAAAGTAAATTTTTTATGCTATTCGTGAAATTGAATTATCATTAACATATATTGAAGAACTAATAAAAAAAAAACCTCTTGTGAAGGCAATTAATATATTAACTCCATGTAAATTTTCACTAAGTATAAGTATTTCGAAAATTTTTTTTTTATTATTATCTTAGACAAAATGGACTGCTCAAATAGGTCAAATAGCTCTTTTACAACACTGCTGATACCTACCAGAAACAATTTAAGATCGTGTACATCAAGAAAATAAATGAGCCATGTTCTGGCAAAAGGGGATTTAATGCATGTACGTAATTCCTTGTACAAAGTAAGACATAGAGGATAATCAACTGCTTGTGGGTGATATTAAAATCTGTCACTAGAATGGGGTGTGATGCGGTTTGAAAAAACGAGTCCGAAGATTTTTAATATCACACACAACCAGTTGATTATCCTATTCATTATATTCCTAATTTACCCTTTTTTAATCTTATAATTATCAAGAATGGTACAATATGAGCACTATAGGCAAAAAGTAGTTCCGGCAAATATTCGAAAACTATATCGTCACTAGTGATAATACCATATTTATCATCACTAGTGATGTTATTCACCGTGAAATCCCAGTAATTCACTGATAAGAATATAATAAATCACATTACTATGGGTCAGTGAAATCCAACTTGTCTCACAACTGACTGAAGCATGAGATAGACTGGTCCTTTGACAACAGAAAAGAGTTTCGACTCATGTTAGTCTGGGCGGCCTGCACAGACTGAAATGGGTCGATACATTTTGCAGGGGCATTTAGCCCCCTTTTTACAGAGGATGGCTGAAATGTACTGTACAGGCAAGATGTATAAAAACTCCTTCAGGTTACCATCAGGATAAACGTTTGATGAAGAGGCAATGCCGTTTTCGTTGGTGAAACAAGCTACCAATGTGGCTTTTTCCGCAATGTTTTCAAAAGCTGTGGACGACAGAAGTATAAAACGGTCGTTTTTGTTCAGTGATGGAATAAGTCATTGAATGCATGTGTCTAAAACAGGGACAGTCCAGAAATAGAATGAGCATAATGAAATTTTATAAATCGATCATTTCATGCAATAACCAAACGCTGTTAATCCTTCGGATGCAAAGAATAATATAAGGGACTTAAGCTGTCAATGAAGATCAAGATCAGGCTGCATAGAATAAACAGTCATATCATGGACCTACACTTTCAAGTGTATAAGTCATGCTCTGGCAAAAAGAGGTTTAATGCATCTCCGTGATACAATTTACCAAGCAAGTCATCATAAAATCATGGATGAAAAAACCAATTTCGTCTAGAAACTGACTGAATCATGAGGTAGACTGGCCCTAGACGTGCAGAAAATTGAGCGATAGCGAAAAGTTTCGTCCAAGGTCAGCCTGCGCGGACTGCGCAGGCTGACCTGGTTCGATACTTTTCGCAGATGCATTAAGACCCCTTTTCACAGAGCATGTCCAATATATTTAGGACTCCAAGGATTTAGACCTCTTCAGTCAAGGATATGAATAAATAAAGACCATCTGGTTGTCGACGCTCCCAAGCAGACACCGCATCGTGTAATATTTGTTGCTAATCTGTATTCTTTTTACGGGACAAACAAGTCAAACAAATCTAATATTACGGCCATTTTCACAAAATGGTCGCGTCAAATGCGTGGCTACAGAATTCCACCGGATAAATCTAGATCGTCTTGCAAGGGTAATAAATACGAACTAGAGACTGTGACATTGCATAATATATACAATGCTTTTTCTCACGGATTGCAGATTATACTTGACAGTCATTTTCAAAGTAAGACCCAAATCATTGGTTCTTTATTGTTCTTGCCCAGAATGTCTCACAAAAGCGGACTCTGTAGATCAAAGACACGATTGTACGTTTGTGCAGTCTGATTTTGATCTGCACTGGCCGCAGTAGTAAAAAAAGATTACATTGTGAAAAACGTGACAACGGTTAAAGATACATCCATACAGCGAGAGAGAGAAGAAAAAAAAACGCTGTAACAACTAAAAAAGTGTAGAATGGCTCAGCTGTGTAAACATAGATAAATTGCAAATATATATGGTGAAAGGGATAGAAAACACAATGGTTTTGTCCTCAATTAAAACCGGAAACAACAACAGCGATTGCTTTGAAGGCCTCCAGAGCATGAACTACATTTCTATCCGTCATTATCTGTGCAATCTTGCAGCCAAAAAGGGCAGCATTTGGCATAAAGATACAAGAATGATTATAATTTCATAAAATAAGGATGAAATTGGTAAAAAAAAAACCTGAAAACTGCCTGAAAACGAGTATAGATTTATCTTTAATCTCTATTCTTAATACGTCCAAATGCAATAACATTCTGTACCAGCTACATTAATTTCCATACTATGGGCTATGCATATAAAGGGAGGCAAGACTGTCAACAATTATTGTGGAACTACACACACATCACAACAGAAGTACTGATTAAGGTTTCCAAGGAGCAGTCATCGAGTATGATGAATAGAAGTTGTATGAACATGTATCACGATCGATCTAAGATAAAATGGTTTAAAAAATTAAACTAAGATTTAAACTTATCAAAAGGCCATGTTCAGTCGGTATATAAGACTAAATTACTCCAGATTTTTTAAACTCTTTATCACATGACAAAATTTTAGACTTGTCCAGTTTGAAAGCATTTGCAGAAAACAAATTCAATGTGGTTCAAATGATGAAATTATCTAGGAAAGAGCAGAAAACATTGTGGGAAAAGGAGAAAATGCTTACTAGCTTACCAGCATTTTCTCCTTTTCCCACAATGTTTTCAACAGGCATCTTTCTCAGGGCCGTTAAAACTCGTCATTGTGTGATAAAAGGTCAATTGTGCAAAATATCTCACATTACATGGGAAAGCGCAGATCTAAAATCTGATTATACACTCGGAACAGTCTGATCATTATCTATTTTGTCCGAAAATCACCTAGTATCTTCTTCAGCATCGTATGACTTAAAACAATTCTTGGTATGAGAAAAAGCAAAAAAGTTCCAAATGAAACAGCTAATCTAATTCCGCTTGGTGCAATCAAAAGCATATTAGGCTACGAGTGTATAATGATATCCGACCGTGCATTTTACTGCAGTTTCTGTAATTGAATCATCATGCCCGAGATGTTGAATTGTATTACCAAACAGTCAATTTAAATATATTACTTTACAGGTATTTTTAGACATAACTCATAGTTCAAGGAGACAGATTTGATAATCATGTTGTTGTTGTTCTGGCTTGTTTTTTGATGCCGTTGTTGGTCACAGTTTTATATTCGCATATGATGTAGAGGCAAGAACTTGCTGACTGATCTTGATATGTGCCGTCCTTAATGACTCCACCAGTCGTCCTTGTCGAGGAAAGTTGTAAGTCGCATCCAAGCTATGTTATCAGCCACGTATTACAGCGGCGTGAAATAACGTAGCTTGGCACTAGATCCCAAGACTTGCGTTCGGAATGTTGATATCGTGATGATAAAACAATGGAAGAATGGCCAAGAGCTTGACATAACTGCATGGCCATTTCAAGAGTGGCTTCGTTTGTTGGTTTTGATTTGTTTGGGTTGGATTCGATGCTGCATCTACCCTTTACCACACAATCTTGCGTTTTAACGACCCTAACAGCTGCAATAAATGCCGCTGGACCTAAGACAGCTTTTGAAAACATTGTTGGAAAAGCAGAAAATGCTGGTAACCAGCATTTCTGCTTTTCCAACAATGGTTTCTACCATTCAAAATAAATTTCACTTTTTGAGTCGCATTTATTTTGTCGTCTGCAAATGCTTTTCATTTGAATAAGTCTGAAATTTTGTTGTTTGGTAAGACTCATACATTTTGCAGCAATATTATGACGAAGGCTCCCTTGTTCTTGTTTCTCCGGGGCTTCACCATTAATAGGAATTTGTTAATCCTTGACTAAGCATTCTTCCAGGTGCCCAGCGTAGTAAGCGGTAAGTTTTTATCCTGACAGTAAAACCTCAATACTCCGAGGTCCAAATGAAATGATCGGATTATCGCGGTTCTCGAACTATCCCAACTGTCCATAAAAACAAAATCATATTTTTGACACGTCACGTAACTTTCCAATATCTAGGCGACTATGGTTCCGAACCAAGTGTAGACCAAGATGAGTACGCACATACATGATCTTGGCCTACACTCCTACCCCTCTAGTTCTCTATTCACTCATATAACCACCATTTGACGCTAAAGAAGATAATGAAATACAGTTTTTTTTTTTTATTATATTCCTATCAGTGAATTATTGGGATTTCTCAGGGTTTTTTTTTTTTTTTCAGTTCTTCACAGTAAATAACATCACTAGTGATGATATGGTATCATCACTAGTGATGATATGGTTTCAGAATGTTTGCCGGAACTACTTTTTTTTCCTACATTGCTCACAGTCTAATGTTTCTGTCTCTGCTTCAAACATCTGTAGTAACCAATAGCACAGTGAAAAGATTTTCGGTACAGTCTTTCAAAACAATCCTGAGTTAACGACCTTGTGGGAGAAATCTTTTATGAAAACATTTCGAGAAAAGAATATAGCTTTTGTGGGAGAGATCTCTTGGAAAATATTGTGGAAAAAGGAGAAAATACTCCCAACTGCTTGTTATATTCCATTTTCTCCTTTTTCCATAATGTTTTCTATCCTATCAGAAAACCTAAAGTGTTTTGTACCAATTAAGTATTTGTCATCTGGAGATGTTTTTAATTTGGGAAAGTCTTCAACTTGTCATGTGGGAAGAGGTTAACTGTTTCTTCTTCTAATTTCATATGGCTGGTTTTAAATTGTGAAGGTGCAAAACAAATGGAGAGATAGATGACGTAACTTACGCGCAAACCCTCGAGCGTTACGTCATCTGTTGCGTCAGCTGCTTCTGCCAAAAACGGATCATGTGTTTGTAAAGAAAAGTCCTATCTATACGTACCGCTCTTGATAATTATTGGCAAACAAAGGAGAATAATAACAAGAAATTTCGTTGAAATGATATCCCCCGCCGAAAAAGACCTTTTCAAAAACCGCGTAACTCAAAATCGCCACCAGTCGGCCATTTTGCATCGAATCAAAAAATAAAAAAAAGTATATCGGCGGAATAGGTTATTGTACAAAGTTTCACGAAATTCCGCCCAATGGTATTGGAGATATTGTCCCGGACGGACGGACAACGCTAAAACTACATCTCTCCGCCTTCGGCGGCGGAAAATAAACAGAATAATCAACTGGTGGTGTGTGATATTAAAAATCTGTCACTCGAATGGGATTTGATACGGTTAAAAAACTCGTCCTTCGGACTCGTTGTTTTAACCGCATAACACCCCATTCTAGTGACAGATTTTTAATGTCACACACCACCAGTTGATTATCCTCTATGCAACAGACAAAAATGTGAATTCAGTAAAATAAATGAATGGCACTCTTGGAGCAGAGGGTTTAATTCATCGTCGTCATGCATTATGCCAACCAAGTCGTCGTATAAAATGCACCTATTTTGTCAAAAAAAACCCAGCTAAATCATGAACTACAATAGTGCTTTGACACGCATAAAAGCTACTCATAGCAAAAGATTTCAATCCAAATAAGCCTGTGTTATCCATTAAACCTTTTTTCACAGATCATGACTTAAGTGTATAAGGGTGAGGTGAACTAATTTTCATTCATGGAAATGTAAAGCATATAGAAATGATTTATGATAAAAGAATCTTTATCAGTCGATACCATTATTTTATCATACCCTAGCGCTTTGTAAATGAGCCCCAAGCACGCAAACGCGTCCGAGTAATGTAGATTTCTCCATTTATAACAATCAAACATCACTTATGCGAGTTTATAGCATATCCGTTCTAAAATTCTCCTGGCAAACAGAAGAGTCGATAATGCGGTACATATAGGGAAACATTCCATTTCTGTCTATATTTTAAAAAAAAAGCTCCGATAGAGCCTGATCCGTGCTGTTTTTTACCGATTCCAGAGTCAAAATACATTAACCCTTATCCTGCTAAATAATTAAAATGAAATTTTCGATTAGATAGTAAAAATCCAAATATTGCTGTTTTAAAGCTATGTTTTGGGGATTAATATCTCTTCATCGGACAGTGTAGATCCAAGATCAGACTGCACGTTCTGTGCAGTCTGATGTTGATCTACACTGTCTGCAAAAGGTCTGTGAGTTGCACTAAGCAACCTAAGAGTTAAAAAAAAAAGCTCCTATAGAGTAAGAGCTACGATGTGTTTTTTTTACCTAATCCGGAAGCAAAATACATTAATACAAAAGCTACGGTAGAAGTCAAACGATTGAGATAAAAAAAAAAGCCGGTTTGGTTATATAATTTCGACAGCAGAAAAAATAGCATGTCCTCTCTTTTCTTTCGTTTCAGGTTTACCAAGTTAGGGTTGTTAAAACTCAGAATTGTGTGGTAAAGGGTTGACTTCTTCAATGCCAAAAGGAGACTTCCTTCAAAGGCTGAAAATATATGCTGATGGACCTCAGAAAGCTTGTTATCCTATATACTTGACAAAACAAGCAAACAGTATAGATCCAAGATCAGATGTCATCAAAAGTTCTTATTTTAGCCTATAGCTGAGACATTTTTTTACATGACTTTTTGTATTCTTGTCTTTTAAATACAAGGTAATAGACTACATGACACACGAATGTTTTCAAAATAATCTGTTGAAAATTTGTTTTCAACAGGGTGATTTTTTTTTCAACAAGCTCTCCGTGGGAGGCTGGATGACTTCAGACAGAAATCTATCACTAAAAACCACAGGCGAATATAACACGGGAATCTGTTACATTGATTAAAAAGATCAGTTTACCGACAAGTGCAAAATGTTAATTGGGTGTATAGATACCCGACGTTCTTATGTTTACTTTTATCTTTGGCTTGTCGGTTCTTGTCGGTTCTCTAATAGCATTATATCTATTATCTTCTTTCATCTGCAGACATTCGGAGTGCAGTTTACATGATTCAGTGGCAATTCAAGTTTGTTGTTGCTAGACATTTTCAAACAGTATTTGGCTACGGTACATTACAGGGATCATCTATGGCTATGTATTTAAGACGTTGCTTATGTAATAAGAAAAAACGCCTAGTTTATTTCCCTCTGGGAGTATTAGTCCAATGGAAATGTCCTTAGTCAAGGTAATACAAAACTCCAGCCTGTTGCCACGAAACCAATGAAACAAATTAATAAATGAGCTGTCGCCATAATATGACTAAAATACTGTTTAGAGCGACGTACGCTCAAACACGAAATTTACGACAACAGCACACCAAAACCATGGTTC
Organism: Hippopus hippopus; assembly: GCA_946811185.2. NCBI lineage: Eukaryota > Metazoa > Mollusca > Bivalvia > Cardiida > Cardiidae > Hippopus > Hippopus hippopus. Next base: position 62,908,499 of record OX328099.1, on the reverse strand, counting down.
ATCTGCTGGTCACCAGCATTTTTTCCTTATCATACAGTGTTTCAAATACCGTCCCTTTTAGATTCGTGAAAACATGGAATTGTTTGGTACTGAGATTGCTAACTGAAATTTTTTACTTCTATGCTCAACTGTTAAATGGTTTACTCGTATATCATTTAGCATATGAATGTGAACCTCCCTTTGCAAAATAGTGAAACGGCAGTTCTGACTCAAAATACGAGAAATCAGAACTAAGTCGATCATAACGTTTCAAATGCTTGTATTTTCAAGTTGGCAGAAAATTGTTACACCCGAAATGATGCGTTTTTAATTAATCGTTCGTCAAAATAAAAAAATGTCATCTTACCTAACAGTGTAGATCCAAGATTAGGCCGCACGTCCTGTGCAGTCTGAATATGATCTATTTTGTCCACAAAAGCACACACATTTGCGGTTAGCAGCCAAGGCGTTAATGTTTTCAATCAAACTTTTACCAAACAACAAGTTTTTAAACTCGTCCAAATTAAAAGCTTTTGCAGATTACAAATTAAATGTGGCTAAATTGATTTTTTCTTTCAAAGGTAAGAATACATTTTGAGAAAAGGAGAAAATGCCGGTTAACAGAGTTTTCTACTTTTCTCACAATGTTTTTTTAAAGCCTTCCTTATTTGGCTCTTTAAAAGACGAGATTGTTTGGTAAAGGGTTTTAACCGATTTAGCTGATTTTTTAACCGATTTAGCCGATTTTTTAACCGATTTAGCCGATTTTTCGCACAATCGAATTATAAAGGTTATAGTGCAGGAAGGTTTTATGTTTTGAAGTGCGTTGAACCTCTTTGGCATCCACACGCTGAAAAATATCAGTTATGTAAGGAGAAAATACCTTGTAACGTTATTCGTAAACATCGCTAGGTAGCTTTTGTAAATATCGTAATTCAATTTATTTTGGAGTGAGACCAGACAGATAATGCTTATAGCTGCTAAGCACGACTCGACTCATTGACCTTTTGCGAACAGTGTAGATCAAGATCAGACAGCACAGAACATGCAGTCTGGTCTTTGATCTTCACTGTCCGATAAGGACATATTACCACAAAAATCACCTTTAAAACGGCAAAATTAGGGTTTTTACTATCGGCTTAAAAGTTTCATTTCACTTATTTAGAAGGATAAGCGTAAAGAAAGAAAGATTCCTTTTTCCGTAGTGAGTTTGAAATTATGCCGTTCACTTTTTAAAGCACTTTTTTAAATGGCATTCCAATCAGTATGTACCGCGTATGACCTTGACATTGTTGAAATTCTTGGGCAAGTAGCGTGCCAAACTTATCTGCTAACAAACCTCGTAATCAAAACAAAAATATCACGCAGTACTTGATCCATTCAGCAAACTTTCACAAGAAAAAAAAATCAAAGCGCTGAGAGTACTGAAACTGAATTTTTATTTGTAATATGCTTTACTCCTAACTTTTTATTTTAATCCTTTACCAGACAAATCCGAGTTTTAACGACCTTGATGAAGAAGTTCTTTGAAAACGTTTTAGAAAAGGAAAACATGCAGGTTAACAGCATTTTCGCCTTTTCCAACAGTTTTTTTATTTTTTTTTAAACGTATTTCGTGATTTGTGCAAAATTTGACTTGTCGGGTGCAGGTGTTATAGATGTGAATTGGACCAAAATTGTTTTTCGATTGGTTAAGATTTAAGTCGTGTTCTTCCACCTCTTTAACAGGTCACTAGAATACACGTTACATTACCACATGGACAATTTTAGACTATATGTATAATTTAAAGAGGAAAAAATAATTAACTGGTTTACGCCGTCCTATCTTGCTCTACACCGTCAAAAAACTTACACAAGGTCGTACCAAACATCACAGGAATTAAACTGGTATCGTAAAAAAGATCAATTCACATACAAAACAAAAACGACTGTTTTTACCCATCAATCCAAATTAGCGAAAGGAAAACAAGACGAAATTCAATTACCCCCAATTTTCCATTCCACTTTCTCTCTCAAAGTTTTTTTTTACTTTTTTTTTTTATCAGGGTTAATGCTGATCACAAGAGTATTTCAATCAAATCACGGTGATTCTTCACTTACTCGTATTTGTGTCTTTCGTTTGTCTGAACAGTGCTGTGCTGAGATTCATTGGTATATTTGCCCCATGCCATTCCGTCAGGTGCGACTGTCGCCGCTAGCAGTAATCGAATCAGGATGAAGCCTCTTATCCACAGACCCATTTTGCCTTAGAGATGTCTGATCCTAATAGAACCGCTGTCAAAGAAATCAAGTGCGTATGAAAACTAAAATGGAAAATTTTGATTTTATGTGTGTTAGGATATCTCATAAGTTAACTTCTTTCATTAAGCGTCATTGCCTCTAAGGGCAACTTTTACTTATTTTTAAGAGTAGAGTGGATCAATCGAAGATTTATTTCATAGGAAAAATTCACGGTCCTACAGCAAACAAAATAAAAACACTTTAAATCTTTACCACACGACAAAAAAAAAAAAATGTCTTTGATAGGACAGAAAACTTTGTTGGAAAAGAAGAAAATGTTGGTAACCAGCATTTTCTCCTTTTCCCACAATGTTTTCCAAAGGCATCTATTTCAGGGTCGTTAAAACTCGGCATTGTGTGGTAAATGGTTAAAAGTCGCTTTGTCTTATTTACCGACTTCACATATCAAACGATTTTGGCGCTTTTTGTGAGGGGTTTTATAATCTGATGGAAAAAAAAAAATACCAACCTTTCCGGAAAAAAATAATTAGCATACTCACTGATATACGGTGGGCGTATAGTAATTACTTCAACGCATTTTACATAAGCAACTGATAAAACAAAGAATGAATCTGAAATAGTTTTCGACAGACCTAATGAACTGGGTGCTGTTTCCAAAAAAAAATTTTTTTCAGTCGAACTTGTGTGGGAGTAAGTTATTTTAACACGAAGACTCATATAAGATAGTGCATGGTGTTTTAGCATGAAAATGCAGATCGAGATTAGACAGTACAGAAAAGGCAGTCTGATCGTTGATCAACACTGTCTAATATTTTATCAAATTTTGTAGTTAAAAGAAGTCTTGAAATAGCTACAAGTGGGCTTCTACGAGTTTGCCGACGTTTGTGGACGTTATAGGTCAAAATCATACTACACACAAATGAACAGTCTGATCAGGTCTTTACCGTGTACTTGTAAGTCGAGCCTATATGATGAAAGTCTGTCAGACGAGCAAACATCTCGAGTTTAATTGTTCAGCGCGGACAGAGTTAAGCATACTTGAGCGACAGGTGCCATTGCTTATTAGTCCTTAGGCTGCTAAATGCGACTCACTGACCCTTTTGCAGACAGTGCAGATCAAGATCAGACTGCACAGAACGTGCAGTCTGATCTTGGATCTACACTGTCTGATAAGGAGATATTTTCTCTAAAAAAAATAAGTTTGAAGTAACGTTAGTATTATTCGGGGTTTTAAATGTCGGTTTTGAAAGTTTAGTTTAACATATTTAGCAGGATAAGAGTTAAATTGTCTTGTAATTTTACGTCTTGTATAACGTTACCTTTAGTTCTACTCAAACGTAATGATTCACTGTTAGATGCAAACATTGCTATATTTGGAATACATTCATGTTTTATTTCTTTGTTATAGCTCGAAAATCTCCCATCTATTGTTTAGCTGAAACGTTCGACTGCTGTTGCAATGTAGCTGATTATTTGGAATGAATAATTTTCTTCCATGAATGCTGCACTTTGTCGCGTATTAAACCTTCCTGTGCCCTAAACCAAAACAGGAGCTTTTGGGGACGGCATATACTTTCCACTTGTTCTGTCCAGCCTTTAAAACATCTGAATAACGCCAAAGAACCATTCAACAAGAATACATGAGAACCCGATCTTTGGTCATACAGGTCTTGAAAAGATCTAAACAGACAGATACAGTATCTTGTATGGCCACCTCTGCTGTCGATACAGGCAATTATTCGACGTCGCATAGACCTTACATAACGTAAAATCATTGCATCAGGAATGTTATTCCATTCCTGAACGAGAGCGGAGGCCAAGTCCATGAGATTGTTGATGTTTCGCCGTGATCGAACCTTTCTTCCTAAGTAATCCCAGACATGTTCTATTGGATTTATATCCGGCGATAAAGCTGGCCAAGGAAGAACGTCAACATTGTTTCTGTTCAGAAACTGCTGACTGATTCGTGCAGAGGTGGCCATACAAGATATTGATGGAAAAATTACAAGAACTTTAAGAAAAACCTAACTTTAATGTTACCTTAGTCTTTGAGTACTTTTGCAACTTTGATTTTAGTACCACCTTCATTTAAACTGCAAAAACCTAGCTTAAACTTTCTGTTAGTCAAAATCTGATTAGCCTGGCATTTTCTACAGACGCTGAACTAAAGTATGATACCAAATTTGTTGGTCTTCAGTAAAACATGCGACGAGAAATAAAAGAAAATTAAGTGCACACTTATTTATGGAACTGAGTATATAAACCTTAAGTTTGTTTATTAAACATGGGTTCACGCTTACCTAAATTCGTATTCTGACTTTAAATTTCTCTAATGCTTTAAAACGAGGAAGTTTGGAATTGAGACTCGGTCTAATTAAAAGAAAGATATATACTCAAAAAAAAGGTACTAACTGAGGTGTATCACATTCACATTCACAAACTTGCCATTGCAACCGGCCGACATGATGAAATTGATAGACATCTCAGAAAATGCATCGAATAAAAATTGAAGACGAGTATTAATTTTTACCAGAATGCCCAAAATACTGTACGTAAACAGTCATTTTATAGACCCTTATTATTGCAGAAGGCCGACTGCTTTTAGATTCATCAATATTATGTCATGAAAAAGTTCAAAGAAATAAAAAAGATGTCAAAGCAAATCCTCTTTGCATTTAAAGAAAGAATTTCGGGGTTACTTAATAATCTTTTAAAACTCTCCTCCGGATACATTGAAATCTCTGTCTATTTTTTTTTCATACTGCCTGTGTTTACACTCAAGACTGTTCATTGTTCATGATTGGCTATAACTTGTCACCAGTTTAATGCAAAATGAACCTTATGTTATGTTATATATTACATAGATAGTTCTATATATAGAACTTCGAATCGAGTTTCGCACGAACCAGAAAGTTATACAACCACTGGCCATTGTTTAAAGTTTTTCTTTTTATAATTATTCGATCATATGTGACCATGAGGTATAAAATTTTATAAAGGAAAGTGTAAACCAATTTTCTCGCGTGAAAGGCAGCCTCACAAATAGTATCTATTTATGGAAACTTTGTCGCGAATTTTCTATAAAAGCTTGTAGAACAAATTGATGCACAGGTCTGAAAATCAATTAGATGTTACTGCGTGTTCCAGAAAATTTCCTGAAAAAGATTTCTTTAGGGAAAACAGTTTTAATCCTTCCAAAGGCCGTCTTTTTCTTCTCCCCACCCATCCAGTGTCCCCTAATTCCTAGTAATATCCCCTAGATTTAACTCTTTACTAGGCGACAAAATATTAGACTTGTCTAAATTGTAGACATAAATGGAGATGGTAGCCTACTAAAGGTGGTTCAAATGCAAGGAACTGTCCTTGAAAGAGTAGAAAATATTTTGGGAAAACATGAAAATACCGGTAACCAACATTTTCTTCTTTTCCATGGATGCTTTCAAATGTCCTCTTCTAATTACGAGTTATTTTTCCTTTTGCCACAATTACTTGAGCCGCGCTCTGGCAAAAGGGGGTTGAATTCATCTCCGTGGTACATTTTACAAAGCAAGGCATCATTTAATTAGGTATCCATAACATCCACTTTGTTTACCTGTCGCCCGAGTCATGTGGTAGGCTTGTCCTTTGACATGCAGAAAACTGACCTATTCGTTTAATTTCGGTCCAGGACAGCCTCCGCGGACTGCACAGGCTTACCCAGGTAGATACTTTTTGCAGATGGATTAAACCCCCTTTTCACACAAGATGGCTCATTCGACTCTTATTCATGTTTCAAACGTTAATCAATGCTGACATTCCATAATTATATTACAGTCGAACGTTATTTCAAATCATCTTCTACGTTAAAAAAAAACCTTGTCATGAGACAAGCGACATTGTCTACAAGAGGAAACGATATGAGTCAAGCGACATTCTCTACAAGAGGAAAAGATATTGCCATCTTCTCGGGTTTTTATCTGTACCAGTATACCTAATTTTCGGGTCAGACAGAATTGCCTGTCTGTGTGTACAGATTTCCCAGAACTGCCCTGCATTTGAACTCTCTATATTTAAAACCCATGCATATTTCATTAATGAACACGCTTACCATTTGAAGTAGGATATTTTGCCAAGAAAGAGTAATACCGGTTATCCTTTGTCCCCTTTACAATACCATTCCGAGTTTTATACGACCATCTGGGAAACGGCATTTTAAAAACATTGTGGGAAAAGAAAAAAATGCTGGTAACCAGCATTTTTTTCATTTCCCACAATGTTTTCTGACCTTTCAAAGACGACTTCTGTCATTTAGTCCGCAAATGCCTTCAATATGGACACATCTAAAATTTCTAGAGCATTGCGATCTCGAAGACTTTCCGTAAGAAAAATCTCGCCATACCGGACAGTGTATATCATAAAACAGAAAGCACGTGCTGTGCAGTCTGATCTTGCATCTACACAGTTCGCAGTAGCGCATTTTACAGCACTTAGCAACGTAAGGGTTGATATTTGTTTCTTTTCTTAAAAAAGAATTAATTAGATAATGACCTAAATGGAGACCTTTTGAGAGTTTTACCGACAAATGAGATCTAATTTTACAGTTTTCCCTTATGGTAGTTTAATATCTCTAGCTGCGACAGAATTTAATAACATTTCCTTAAAAGTTTGGTGTCCGTAAAATTTTCCTATTGTTTATAGATGTTTTTTTGTCAGGGTGAACAATATTCCAGACATGTCATAGCAATATCGTTTTGTATTCATGTCTTTCTTCAATCGTACTAGCAATACGCTATGGCTCTACCTTGAATTAATCGTAGAAGCCCGCACATGACTATAGATTCCAGCGGGGGTTCGGACCAGGATTTCATGATAACAAATCCAACACCTTTACCACTGAGTGACCGTTGAAAGACCCAACCCACATTCTAGGGTTGTCCTACGAAGAATGACTGTAAATGGTACAGGGTACTATGGAAATGCTACAGAGTAACACATTTCAAACATTTTAGAAACCCAGTGGAATTCGTCATTAGAATGACAAAGAATTCTTATGGTGCCTTTTGTAGACAATATAGGCCAACGCAAGGCTGCAAAGACGTGCATTCTGATATTGGATCTACATTATTCGATATTTCGTGAGGTGTTCAGATATAGCAACCCTTCGAAAGAAAGCAACTGAGCTTTTCTGCAGCTTGACATTTTCCATTTCCATATTTATCCCTCCAAGAGTTTACACTCAGGCATTCGAGCTTTACAACGGTCGATGAAAATTACCTATTTCTTTGTTAAATATCAGGGCCCATACCGTCACCATCTACTCCAAGTTCAGATCTAAATTCCATGACGAGCAATCTGGTTGGCCGAGACAGAACTGGCCGAGACGTTTTATCAGGGCCAAGTAGATAGTAGCTTTGGAAATTTAGAGTTAAATACGGCCTCGCCGAGGAAGGCATGTAATTCATACCATTCTCCCGCAGATATAAACGACAATTCCAGCGGGTATGTATGGCTGTTTACACAGCTAAGTATTCATCATAAAAGTACAATTAGTAATGAGATGTGAGAAAAAGCATCAATGACGAAACAATGATTCATACATGGTATTGATGAACGCAGAGATGCACGAACGATTCTGTCTTCCCCTGCCATCTTGGGACTTTTCGGCCGACGCAACGGAAACTTGCTTTTGATTTTTCTTACTTCAACCTTTTGTACTCTTAAATTTTCTATATTAACACATACACTCATGTCCTTGGTGCGTCACCTCGCAAATCGTTATCAAGATAGATAAAATCTACTGCGAAATCACGAACACCGCTAACGGATTAACAAGTCGAGTAAATATGATTTAGCAGCACCGTCTTCACTAAACCGCCGTTTGTACTAAGTCAATGACTTGATAATGTGAAATGCTTGCTGCAGAAAGCAAAATATAAACTAAACATACATTCAATTATATTTCATCAACAATATCACGATGTTAAATGCTGACAATGGCCTGCAATAAAAACAAAAGGGCAACAGTTTCTTTAAATAAACCAGATTTTCAAAAGAGTCCATCCTTACGATTTCGACCTATAAAGTATACATGAGGTCTTTAAGCGTCGAGGACTTCATTTACTTCTTATCCCACTTATCCATCCGGTTTGTTGAACATTGGCAAGTTTGGTACGCAGAATTAATAATTAATGAACTGTACGTAATTTAATAAAAGACTTTGGCCCATTTCTTTCCTATACGTTGCCCGTGCCGTGCTTTACATACAAATTAATGTATAGTTCGAACGTAAACAAAGCTCTGAAAGTACTGAAATCCGAGTGTTTTTCATTCTTTAATTCTAATCAGTATTTCAAGTAGAACATAAGTTATGGCAGAAAACATTTAGTTTAAGGGTTTTAGGTTATAGCTCTCTCTAAAAATAGTCTTAAGACCCTGGCAAATTATGTATAGGTTATGTGGAATGCTTGGCAGAAATGAAGAAGTTGCATCCGGTTAGTCACCGGTAACCAAGGTATTGTTTGTATGTAGAACAATTTCTTCCATGTGCAGCCGAAACAGGCGGGTATTATTTATTTAAACAAACAAAACTATCTCTGATTACAGTACAGACTTACAACCTATGCGATTTCAAGAATTTACTTTTGCACGCGTAGGTACAACTCAATAAGAATAATGAGCTTTGTGCTTTCTGTCGATCCCCGAACAAATGGTCAAAGAGCCTCACTGAAAAGACCAATTGGGAACGAAATACAGCATTTTTCCAGGAATCTGAAATATAGAGCAATCATATTACTATTCCTGGACAGAGAGAATCAAGTAAAGGAGAAAAAGCTCATTAGAAAGGAAGGCAATTGCATCCAGATTTGATTGGAGGTAATAAAAGTCACGCGTTGACTGATGATATCAAATCCGGTGATGGTTCATCCAACAAAACGGATTCTACTGTAGACCTGCCCCGGAAAACAGAGACTCTGAGGTATACTTGTACACACTACATGAAATGCTCTTTAGCCAGAGAGTTGCATTCCATGAAGTTTTATTTGAAGAATTCAAAAGGCCATGCAAAGGTTTCGAAGTCATTTTGTATTTCATAAATTACAACCGGCAAAAAAACTAATTTTACACAAGACTGCATTTCAAAACATCACGGCAAAAGGTGCATTGATTATTGCTCCTAACAATTTTTTACCTGTATTTACGCATTAACCACACAAGAAAAGTTTAGACTTGTCCAAATTGAAGGCATTTGCAGACGGCAATTCAAGTGTGACTCAAATAGTGAAATCTGTCTTTCATAGGGTAGAAAACATTGTTGGAAAAGGAGAAAATGCTGCTTACTAGCATTTTCTCCTTTTCCCACAATGTTTTCAAAAGGCTTCTTCCTCAGGGTCGTTAAAAGTCGCGATTGTGTGGAAAAAGGGTTAAAATATAATTCAAATTGGTTACCCACAATTTTATAAACTTTCTTTTTTAAGCTCGTTGGCAATTAACATTATAACAAGAAGCAGGTCAAACGCGGTCAACAAAAAAGTTCATTTCATTGACGTTTATCCGAGTAAACTCTGTTTTATGGTTGGTTCAATCATGAATTATGTATGAACCAATTAACTCCTTACCCAGACAACAAAACATTCTGTACTTGTCCATACTTTGCATGCGACAATTTGAAAATGTGGCTTGAATGACAGAATTGATTTTTGAAAGGGTAAATTACATTGTGGGAAAAAGGAGAAAATAAATGTGGGCCAACATTTTCCCCTTTGTAACAGTGTTTGCAAGAGGTTATCTTTCTGAGGGTCGTTAAATCGCTGCATCTTTTGTTTTTAAAGTGTTAAATCCTTTGCTACCTAGTCAGATGATTCTCGGTTCTTTCCTGCCACATGACTTTAGGTAATCCATTTCTGTGAAAGCTATATTTAGACACTGAAATTTTAAAAGTGACACAAGTGGGATGTAAAGGTAAGGAATACATCTTCTTTAAATGACATGACAGACACTGTTGAAAAATAATCAAATTCTTGTTACCATCCATCTATCCTTATTCAGCAATATTTTCATAAGGTACGAGCGGGACGGTACAGTCGTGTTACGGGTTAAACGTTTCTCTTCCATGTATAGTCGGGTAAAAAAGGAGTCCTTTACAAGGACAGCCAAATCTCTATTAATCGACTCTATACAAAACAATCCTGTGTTTCAACCGATCTGAGAAATGAGGATCTTGAAACATTGCAAGACATTTTTTTTCTGTCCTTTCACATGAGCCATATTTCATTTTTTGACTGAAAACAATTTCAATATAGTTAAGTCTATTTTTTTTCGTCTGGTAGAGTGAAATTTTATCAGCTCAATGGTAATAATCTAAGTAACCAGACGTTCCTTAGAATTCATTATTTATTTTAATCTGGCTTTTTAAAAAGACTAGAAACAGCCTAGTCCATGGTCGTGAGGTAGGATGTAAGCCTCGCAACCATAAGGTCCCGCTCGATTCTCGGGAGCGGGTGTCAACCTTAGGACCGTTCATTGGCTCTCACATTCGGCGTCAGTACTGGCGCAGTTTCAAGGAAGCAGAATCGAAAGAGATTAGTGTAAGTTAAAAGAAATTGTTTCTAAATCGGTGTAAAAAAAAATGTGTTTAAACTAATTGTTAATGACTTTCATGTCTGAACACCCAGCCCAAAAATAATTGGCCAGTGTAGATCCATGGCCCACACAGTCTGATCTTTGATATACTCTCGCAAAAAAAAAAAACCTACCTAGGATTGTTCGCATCATCGTGAAAGTAAACTATAAACAAAGAGGGGAAGGGGAACATATTTTATAACCTATACTTCTCTCCCAAGAAACAGCGCGTGGAAACATCAGATAACCTTCAGGCTGCGGAGCGCGACTCACTGACCTTTTGCGGACAGCATAGATCAAGATCAGACTGCACAGAACGTGCAGTCTGATCTTTGATCTACACTGTCCGATAAGGAGATATCATTCCCCAAAACATAACTTTGAAATAGCAATATTTGGGTTTTTACTATTAAATTGAAATTTTCATTTTAGTTATTTAGCAGGATAAGGGCTTACCTTTATCCTACAAAATAAGTTAAATAAAACTTTCAAGCCGATAGTATAGACCCAAATAATGTTATTTCATAGTTATTTCTGGAGAACATGTCTCTTTATCGGACAGAGTAGATCAAAGATCAGACTGCACGTTCTGTGCAGTCTGATCTTGATCTACACTGTCCGCAAAATGTCAGTGAGTCGCGCTTAGCAGCCTGAGTTAATACTAGTAATCCATGTGTCTAAACTTTCTTTTCTTGTTTGCTAAATTCTGTTGGATTTTTACTGGATTGTCATGTGCTGACTTGATTGAAGAAACATCAATTTTAAAACCCTTTACCAAACAATCCGATCTTTTAATGACACTGGGACGCATGCTTATGAAATCATTGTGGTAACAGGAGAAAATATTGGTAGCAAGCATTTTCTACTTTTCACACAATGTTTTCTGCCCCTTCAAATTCAATTTCCATCGTTCGAGACACATAAATTTGTCGCCTGCAAATGCTTTCAATTCGGACAAATCTACAGTTTTGACTTCTGGTATGTAGGATTACTTAAAGACCCAGCAGCGGCCAAATACGGTTCCAAGTATGGTATAATGACGCCATGATGACGTAACTCACGCGCGCTATAGGTATGTATTCATTTGCAATTTGATTGGTCAAAATTTTATGTTGTAATATTCATCCGCCATTCATAAAAATGAATTAACTGGCTACTACACCATTATTTGTTTTATTTTGCTTTCCATGTTCGAATAAAATGTCAACAATAGCGATACTTTTTCGTTGAAAGGTGTAGGTATATAATAAAAGAAATATTATGCTGTAGTAACTTTCCCGGCGCTTGTATTTCCTTCCCGCCGTGCAAGAAAATTTTGACATCTCGCTCGACCTTCGGTCTCGCGCGATATCAAATTTTTTCACGCGGCTCGAATCAAATACATGCACCAGGAGAGTCACTACAGTATAATACACTATATTCCGTATGTCATCTTCACAACAATTTCCATATTTCCATATGGTATGATTTAAATTCAAATACATTTCAAAATCGGCATTGTTTACGTTTAGCCGCTACTCGGCCTTTAACTGTAAACATTTTATTTTGTTCTATTCTGCATAGAAACATTACAAATCATAATTGAAACAGACACTTATTACATTGCCTTGTGTTTCTAGCCCACCAATACGTCGTTACAACCTTAAATTTTCTCCAAGAACCAGCTTGTTAATGTCAGTCACGTAAAATTGTTCTTTTCTCTCTCTTTTACTGGATGGTGTGATTCATAGATCAGACAGTCCATTCTGGGCAGTCTGATCTTGGATCTACACTGTCTGAACAGACAAAGTTGTTCGCTGCATCCTAAATGTTGTAATTGAAGCAGCAAAATAATGATATCGAAGGAAGTTCATTACAAGGTACAGCGTGTTTGGCGATTCAAATACATCTTTACAACCTACAATTTTCTTCCAGAAACAGCCTATAAACATCAATCATGTGAAATTTGTTTCCTTGTTTGCCCTTCCTCTCTGAACGAGCTCAAATTATGTATTCGTATGAGAAAGGATAGAGCATTTTTTTGGTGACTAGGATTTTCTCGTTTTCCAACAATGTTAGCAAGAGCTTTCTTCTTCATTGTCGTAAAATTATGTGACTGAATGTTAAAGTGTAAAACTTGAATACTCTCGCCCTTACTGTCTTAAACAGAGATAAGTGGTCGTTTCAGAAAGGATCTTGCGTTTATGATTGTTGCATAAATAAGATATGCAAGTTAAAATATTCTTGCTGTTACTGATACCATTGGCTCAAGAATGGTTATCTATATTAATCCTTGGACTGCTAAGCACAACTCACTGACCTTTTGCGGAAAGTGCAGAACGTGCAGTTTGGTCTTGTATCTACACTATCCGATATGGAGATATTTCCCCGCCCCCCTTAAAATAACTTTGAAGTAGCAACATTAAGTTTTAACTAAAGTTTGGCTTGAAAGTTTCATTTCACTTATATAGCAGGATAAGGGTTAGTGATTTTGAATCTTCTCTGAAGTCTCTGAGATCAAAGGCACTTGATGATTTTATGAGGAGTATTTTTCAAAGGAGCCTGGGTTATTTAGATTTTATGTCGAAAATATATTTGTCTTCTCTGTGTGTAGCCCATGGCATTGAAAGGATTCAGAATGATACAAACGGTGCAAACTTCTAGCTTAAATCTAGTTGCTGACGGTGTAGATCAAAGAACCAACTGCGCGTTTTATGCAGCCTCATTGCAATTAAGAAGGTAAAAAAGTCAACAGGTTTTCAAGAGCTGAGGGCAAAACATGGCACACAGTACACGTATACTGCCATCTCGTATGGTCAAGAAAAGACACTAAATGCCAAAGGTGGAGTAATATGCAACTTCAAAGTCCACCGAGAGAGAGAGAGAGTACAGTCCATTTATCAGTCAAAATAAGACTGCGTACAGAGTATAGTCTGAACTGAACTACTAGTATTTTGTGAGCCGAAACAGCACTGAAATCGTCATAACTGTGTTTATACAGACAGACATATACATTGCACTTACACTACATGTTCAATACAAGTTGTGTGTGCAGATTCACCAACTATCTCTTAATACGAGTCATGCTCTGGCAAATGGGGATTTAATGCATCTCCGAGATGCATGATACCAAGCAAGTCATCACATAATTATAGATGCATTTTGTATAACAATAGACTGGACCATGAAATACATAGGCCCTTTGATATGCAGAAAATTGACCAACAGCCAAAAAAATAAAAAGTTTCGACTCAGGTCGTCATGCGCGGTCTGCGCAGGCTGACCTGCGTCGATACTTTTTACAGATGCAGTAAACCCCTCTTTTTCACAGAGCACAGCTGATATTAATTTTGATGCTAGTTTCAGGCATCTTATTAGCCAAGAGGTCGTGTTCAATCAGATGACTAGTCTTCGAATTAAGTACTAAAACAAAAATCTACAAATATTGATTAATATGGTCCCTCATCTTCACTTACCATTCTTCGTCCGGTTTATCCGTAGAATAATCCGTTAGGGATTCAAGTGAGGGCTCGTCATGTTCCTCACATTCACATTCATCAGAAATGTGCGTTACGTCCTCACTTATTTTCACCACTTTATCCCTCTCGGAATCCTCCGGCCATATATCTATATTCCCATACACTTCACGTCCGTAGGTCCTAGAATACACTATGCAACACCGTTTAAGTTTTTTACCTTTTTTAATGTTTTTGGAACAACTGTGAGGTTTCGAAACAGGGTAATAAATTCCTCGTGATTTTTTAAACTTCGTGTAGATAATTGGAGAGCCGGTGCACGTTTTAAACTGTTTGCAAGCTTTAGCGGGTTTGTTGTCTTGCATGATTCCTTTTGACAACATGATTTGCCGACGGACTTGTAAGGTTAGACTCTCTCTCCCTCTCCCAATATATATGTGATGTTTTTTTCTATCTTTCTCTCCTGTCTACAGTTTTCAACTAGACGTGTTCATTGATTTTTGTCTATACTGGTGTCACATTAGGAAGAGACTGTCTCTTGTAACAGGCAGAGGTTTTGTTTGTCTTTTTGTGATACAATATTGTTTTCGAGGCTTTAACCTTTTCAGTGCCAAATAAATATGAGCCATGCTCTGACAAAAGGGGGCTTAATGCATCTCCGTGATACATGATTTGTATCTCCGTATTGCATGATTCCATGCAAGTCATTACTGTATTATTGATCCATGAAACCTATTTTGTGTAACAGTCGACTGATTTATTAGGTACACTGGTCCTTTGAGCTGCAGAAAATTGACCAGTAGCAAAAAGTATCGAACCAGGCTGATCTAGGTCGATACTTTTTGCATATGCGTTAAGCCCCCTTTTCACAGAACATGCCTCAATTATAAGCTAGACCTCTTTGGACGGCAGAAAATAAAATCAACCGACTCAGAAAGATTCTAGTATTACAGGCTTGACTTAACAAGCGGACAGTATAGATCAAGATCAGACTGCACATTCTATGCAGTCTGATCTTGACCTATGCCGTCCGCAAAAAGTCATCGTTTTTGCCTATGGCGCTAAAAGGGGTAAGTCCCTACCACCCAGAACAAAATTAACCCTTAACCTGCTAAATACGCTAAACGAAACTTCTAAGCCAATAGTATAAACCTAAATGCTGCTATTTCAAGGTTATTTTTCGGTGAAAAAATCTTCTTATCGGATAGTGTAGATCAAAGCTCAGACTGCACGTTCTGTGCAGTCTGATCTTAATCTACACTGTCCGTAAAAGGTTATTGAGTCACGCTTAGCAGCCTAATGGTTGTATTGCATGACTTCGAAAACATTTGCAAAAAGTGTTGACCAAGCTTAGCCTGCGCAATTTTCCTTGTGTTACAGGACAAGTCTACCTCATGATTTATCCTGTTGAGAGACAAATTGTATTTCATGGATCTATAATTATCAGATGACTTTCTCGGTATCGGAGATGCATTAAACCCCCATTTGCCAGAGCGTGGCACAAATACAAAGAAAGGGAAAACTATACGAAGGAAAGGAAATAGACTGCATTATGGGAAAAGGAGCAGTAGCCTGTGACCAAAAATGTCTCAATTTCCCAACGTTTCCAAACGGTTTTTACTTCCGGAGTATTTAATATCACTAATTGCTCCTTTTCCTATAATATTTTACTTACAATAAGAATGGAGTCGTTTTCCCCTTTCTTCACAATTACACTAACATCATTGAATATTACTTGTTCTTAAAGTAAGTATGAAAATGGCCTGTATGTTAATGGGTTCATCCATAACGAAGAGGAAGAAAACCCAATATACAAAAAATAATTGATGTCGTAAAAACGAAATGAACTCCATTAGTCCTTAGGCTGCTAAGCGCGACTCACTGACCTTTTGCGGACAATGTAGATCAAGATCAGACTGCATAGAGCGTGCAGTCTGATCTTTGATCTACACTGTCCGATAAGGAGAATATTTTTCACCAAAATATAAGTTTAAATAATATCATTCGGGTTTTTACTATTAGCTTTAAAATTTTATTTCAGTTATTTAGCAGGATAAACGCTAAAAAAGAATCATCAAGATACCATTTATCCGCTCAACAAAGTAACAAACCAATGCCAGATGAGCTATTACAAGCTTGTATCTTCCTTTCAAATCCAAATTTGAAACACATTTTTTATCCAAACACTCCCGAATTCCAACAGAAAATGCAATCGAGATTTCAAATTTCAATCAGAAAATAACAAAAAAATAGTCCCGGATGATGAGATCGTTTATTCTTCGGCTCCCTTGTTGATTCCTAAATTATGACATGCGCGTAAATTATTCATGATGCGTTTTTCGTTATCTAGACAAATCTAATTAAGTTATGGATTATAAAGCGTATCAGTTACCCAATAAGACGGGTTTTTTTTATCATCTTTTTTCCTCAGGGTTCAGCTGTATAATATTTATGGATTCCTTGTATATTATCACGTAATATCTTTGTGTAACCTCGTTTGATCATTCTAATACCGTTTTTATGTTTCTGTTTTTATACTTGCCTACCTGTTTCTTTTTACCAACATTTTTGTAAATGTATACGAAGTCTGTTATTCTATTTGTCTGCCTGTGTGCCTGCCTGTGCGGTAGTCTTAATAATGAGACGCTGCAGTGCTTTTTTTTTTTTCATATTCGGACATTTATTGTGCACCATACCGTCTCAAGTCCATCGCAAATTTTCCAGTAGCACAGACTATACTGACTTTCTGTTTCGTCGATTTAATCTGTATTGCAGCGAAATGCAATTAACGTTTAGGAAGAAACATGACCAAAGACAAATTATTAAAACTTTCATTACCTAAAGAGCTTTAAGAAGTCGTATAATAAATATGTAAATCTCAGAAAAAAAAAACAGACGAAATTTATCGTGTGTGGCGGCCATTTTATGCGTTTTCGGGAACATAAACAACTCGAGTCACAGATGAAATGCACGATTTTCTCTTATGTGTTTTCTGTCTGTCTGTCTGTCTGTCTGTCTGTCTGTCTGTCTTCGACTATCTGGCTCTCTGGCTGAATGACTAACCGGTCGTCTGACTGAGTGGCTGCTTTTTCTTTCTATCTCACTATATTACCGTTCCACATACTGTCTAAAAAAGCTTGAGGTTATTTCTCTATATATTCGAAACGAAAATAAGACTAAGTTTTCTATCCAACTTCAATGTTCTATTATACAATGTCTTGGTTTGCAGCCGCAAACACTGCGGGAAATTCGTTTTCCGAATCGTCCGGAAAAAAAATTACCAACCCTGAAATATTTCTTTTTTGTGTCATTTAGACAAGAATAACGGTCGGGCTAAAACGAAATAAATTCAGGTTCATACAGATGTCAACTGCATAAATATATTTGTCAAGAGCAATGATCCGGTTCGGAATAAAAATGGAACCGACACTCTAACAAAGAAAATCTTGCTTTTGTTGTATTAACTCTTGGGCTGCTGACCGAGACTCACGAACCTATTGCGGATAGTGTAGATCAAGATCAGACTGCACAGAACGTGCAGTCTGATCTTGGATCCACACTGTCTAATGAGGAGATATTTTAGCTTCCAATAGAATAGCAACATTTGGGTTTTACTATCTGCTGAAAGTTTTATATAACCATTAACCTATATAGCAGGTTAAGGATTTATACGACGATTTACCAACTGCTAAAATTAACTCTAAATCTGATCCTGCTAACTGAATGAAGTATTATGTAATTTAAGTGATAGGACAAAACGACCTGCAACATTTTCAAGGCTGTATTTGACAGGATTATCTCTCAAAATAGCGGACACAGTAAATTAATAGAAAGACTGCAGGTTCTGTGCATTCTGATCTTGACCTACACCGTCCACAAAAGCACATCGGATCATGCTTAACATCATAGGCAATAAGATAATCCACACGTTCCGTAGTTGCCCGGGTCCAGCGTGGCGCAGTGGTAAAGCGTGGGACTCGTAATCTAGAGGCCCCAGGTTCAAGCCTCGCTGGACTCGCCGAGTCTTTCGTGGGAGTGACCTTGGGCAAGACACATCAGAGCCCTAGCCTAAAACACTGTGGGAAACGGACAAAAAGGCTGGTAACCAGCATTTTCTCCTTTTCAAATCACGCTTTCTCTGTCAAAGAAATTCACTTCATTTGTATCACTTTTGGGTATGACGCTTGCAGATACTCTCAATTTGGAAGAGCCTAAAATTATTGTTCGGGAAGGGGTTATGTCACTGAAGGAAACTACCTGGAACGACTGGCTGAAAATTTTCTTACAAATAATCTAGCAGTTTAAAGTCATAAAGAGAAATAAATCACAACAGCTGTAAAAATTAACAAAACATCATAAAAAAAAAAGCATCAATCCGCACCATTACAACTCATCCAGGTCAATGATGGTCTAGAAACACAAAGCACAAGAATTGTTATATCCAAAGATCACTAAACACAACAGCTAGAACTATTACTAACTCCTTTGTCAAACTACATAGATCTATTAGTATATTACAAAACGAATGGAGACTGTATTAGCGATATTCGACCATCTGCCATTAACACTTTACCTGCAAAAGACATAAATTCAGCTTCTTTTCTAAATCCTTTAAGTCCATTTACACTTCAGATCAATAGGCTTTTTGGGAGGTAAAAAATCAGTGTTAAATAGAGGACGGGGTAGAT
The DNA here is from genome assembly GCA_946811185.2 of Hippopus hippopus. Lineage (NCBI taxonomy): Eukaryota > Metazoa > Mollusca > Bivalvia > Cardiida > Cardiidae > Hippopus > Hippopus hippopus. The sequence goes on along the minus strand of OX328099.1, from coordinate 62,889,538 downwards.
CAAAGATCAGACTGCACGTTTTGTGCAGTCTGATCTTGATCTACGCCGTCCGTAAAAGCTTCCAGTTTTGCCAAAGTCAGTGCGAGGGGTTAAGCTTATATACACAGTTCGATAATACGAGGTGATGATAGCAATTTTCCCCATAAAATGTTATCCATATGTTTCAACAGTAGGCCTATTGCTTACCCTTCAGACTTTGTTTTACGATATTACAAATATGGTCTCCGCGGCCGGTAGCGCAGTCGGTGGCGTACGGCACTTGAAACCAGGGGGTAGCTGGTTCGAACCGCAGCTCGGACAACTTCTTTCCGAGGATTGATGATAATCATTGCAACAAGGTTCATTTCTTTAGTACTTATTATTATTTCGACGATGGTTATATGGGAAAGCAGCCAGTGGCTTGAAAAAAATATTGTTTAAAGTATTGGTAAATGGAATTCCAGGAAAGAATGCACTGGCTCCAGCGATATAACTGAGTTATCGGTGAAAATGGTGTAAAAACATACAAATTATTATTGACGTACTCGTGTTATACAGGCTTAGCAGAGTAATAAATCTCTTACAAAGACGTGAAGCTGCCCTTAACAAGCTAAACATGTATTTCCCGTAGAAGAAGTAAAAATTCTGATGCCGACCACTTTTCAAAGCTCTTTAGAAAAAGGAAAACATGCTAAATCTTGCTAATAATGAGTATTTTCTACTTTCATCACAATATTTTTCGTATATAATGATTCTATTGAACTTTAATTTTTTAGAGTTGCAATATTTTCAATTTCTCCTTTTGCCACAGTGTTTTCATATAAGTAATCCATGCATCAAATCTCAGCGCATATTGATAGAAGCAAATTTATAGGAAATCTTCGGAAGTAGAAGCGAGTAAATAGGTAAGCAAAATATTTTACGCCGTTTTCAAAATTACAATTTTAGTCATATTACAGCCATCAGTGCATCTATAAAAGAGCCATGTTCTGTGAAAAGGGGGTTTATTGCATCTGCGAAAATTATCAACTCGGGTCAGCCTGCGCAGTACGCGCAGGCTGACCTGGGTCAAAACTTTTCGCTACTGGTCACTTTTCAGTATGTCAAAGGACCAGTCTACAAGTTATTCAGCCGGTTGTCAGACAAAATAGATTTTATGGATCCATAATGACGTGATTGGTATCATGCCTCACGAAGATACATTAAGCGCCCTTTTGTCAGAGTATGGCTCATATACGTTGTATGGGATTCAACGGATTCTTTTCCGATCATAAGGAGTCAAAATTCATTAGTGAGCAAGACATAAATCCTGTCGCAATGACTTTCGTCTACCTGGAGGAAGAAACTTTGGCCGAACGGGGATTCGAATTTAAGATCCGTTACTATCATTTTGGAGCAATCGTGGCTTGGCAGCAGGGATAAAGGACGTCATGGGTGTAGCGATGGGTTAAGTGCGAATTGTTTCCTATCTCGTTTAATAGCTGTTTTCCCTCCTTGAGGCTTGGAATAATGGATTTTAGGGTCTCAGCTATTATCTGTAAGTGTTCTGAAATGAATTTTGATACATTAATTCGTTCTTTAACCGTTAGGCTGCTGAGTGCTACTCACTGACTTTTTGCGTACAGTATAGATCAAGATCAGACTGCACAGAACGTGCAGTCTGATCTTGGATCTACACTGTCCGATAAGGAGATATTTCTCCCAAGAAATACATGTATTTGAAATGGCAAAATTTGGGTTTTTACCATCGGCTGAAAAGTTCCATTTCACTTATTCAGCAGGATAAGGATGGGAAGCCTATATGGCTTATTTAATCAGCCAATTACGTTTATCGAAATTCAACGCAAAGCCAGTTAATAATCAGAGATCTGGCCATAATATTGTCAACACAGTGAATATTTGTGGGGTAGGGCAGAGGCGTAGTGATAAAACTTAGAAATACAAACCCGAACGTCCCAGGCTCGATTCTAAACAAGGGCAAGGAAGTTTCAGAGACATTTAGTCTTTCCAACCAAACTAAAGGTGAACTGGTGAGAATATTAGAGGTAGTTCTGTCTGCATTCCCGCTTCACATTCGGCTCCTAAAAATACCAAGGTGTTCATTCCATGAAGACCTGTGGTTTTGCAACCTGACTTTCATGCACGAAGATTCTCGCATTTTAGATTCTCTCTATCTAATGGCGTATCTCAAATTACGCTTATGGGATAGAGGGTCCTTGATTCTTGTACAATTCCACTATGACTGAGAATGATAAGCGGTGAGGTAGTGGTAAATACAAAGCCCCCAGGTTTGAAACCCGGGACGGCGGATTTTTATCAGTATAACCTGTTCAACCCAGGAAATCCAAAGACCTGTATCCGCCGTTTAACAGTGCCTAACTTGTATCTCTAAAAGAACCAATCTGTCATTTTGACGAAGAGCTAGGGTATCGTACACGGATTTCCCAGAGTCTGATTCCTGTTCGTTCGTGTTTAATACAAATACGCGAAGTGCTTAAATCTTTCACTACTGAATAAATAAATAGCATTTACTCAGTAGCTACATATGCAGTTCCGCTACAAGATCAAGACATCATTCGTTCATAATCTAGAATAAAGCAGTGGACAGTGTAGATAACAGGTCAGACTGCGCGTTCTGTGCAGTCTGATCTTGATCTACCCTGTCTACAAAAGCTTCGTCTATGGTATGGAAAGAGTTAAGTAGAGGTCTTAATCCGACATCATCAGCATCAGAGAGGGGATCCTGTAGTCATGTGTAGTTCTGTTTATTATTCTAAAGCTCCATGGTTTATACAGAATCTATAATTCGAACTAGGACTGGAATTGTCCTTTTGTCAAATCATTGAAAGCCCCTTAAAAATTCTAATACTATTAGTCTTACTAGATCTAGTAACCAAGGCAAAAAAAAAAAAAGGCAAGGCTTGAGAAATCAACCCATTCGCTTTGCAAGAGCACTAAATGCAGACAATTTAAGGTACCCTACACCAGAATAAAAATCTTTCAAAATTATATCTACGTCAAAGTACCTCTAGAAATGTGTACTAGTTGTATGTATGTCCCGGCTAGTAAAATCCAAACAATGCATAACGAAAAGTATACATGTAAGGACACGGACCGGTACTAGTTTGGGGTGTTTGTATGTTTCAAAAACAATGTAAAAAAGAAAAATTTATAATGAGTTTTCTCTCTTTTCTAAAGATTTTATTTTTATTCGAATTTTAGATAAAGCTTATCACCGAAATATCTTTCGAATTTTCAATGCTGGTTGGGTTGTTAGTTTATTCAGGAACAACGTAAGAAATAGGCTATTATTTTCTGCTCGGATTTTCTCCCGTTTCTATAGATACAAGATGGTTTGTATTTATATCACCAGTAAGAAGATCGACATCTTAATTAACTGATAAACAATCGCACAGTTAATTACTTTACATTGGGGTCATTCTAACATGGTTCTTCCAACGGTTTACTCATAATTATCCTGTTACCCCATGACCAGGATCAGTGCTTAAACTGAGCGGCACTGTGGCAAAAGGGAATTTAAAGCATCATCATAGAGCATGCAACAGACTAAGCCAGTCGTTGCCTATTTGAAATCTATTTTATCTAAAACCATGAATCATGAAATAGACGGGGTTTTTTTTACATACAGAAAATTTATCTATGGCAAAAAGTTTCGACCTGTGTCAGCCGACAGGGACTGTGCAGGCTGACATGAGTCGACATTTTTTTCTGCAGATGTCTTAAGCACCATTTTCACAGAGCATGACATAAATATTTTCGTTTTCAACTCGATTTGAATTATAAAAGTTATTCAAAACACCTCGTGGGATTTTTATCTCACTCTTTCGCAATATATTCGTCTTAATTTCAAGTTATCTTATCTTAAATTTTCAAGCATAAGTTAAATTTGAAGTTCAAGAACTGAAGCTGTACAGGCACGGGTCTGAGTCTACGACGCTGTCCAACAAATACTTTCTAATAAAAAGAAACACCAATGAAAATGTGGTGAACAACTAAAAACAATTTAAAAAAAGAAAGCAATGGCCCACGAATACCTGCTTTATAATCACTTACCCTGTCATAACTATGCATGCATTTTTTTACGGGAGGTGTAGACCAATAATACCTGCATGCTAGAATACGTTCGGTGTCAACTTATGTACACTTTCTACATCTCTGTCCGCTTTTTATTGAGCACTGCTACTTTTTCCAAGTTTTTTTCTAAAAGTGAATATGGCATAAGACAACAAAGTTCAGCTCTAAACGGGTATGAAATGATGATAAACCAAACTAAATAACAATAAATAGCACTATAATTTCCGTGCTACTATTCTTACACGGGTACTATGCAAGGCAGTGAATAACAAACACAGTACCGACGGTGCTTTGATTATCTACCAGTCACCTTTTAACTCCTCAACGAACGACAAAACGAGAAGAACGGTTGTGGGCTGCATTTTCTCCTTTTCAAACGATGTTTTGTACCGTTTTCAGAACAAATACCACAATTTTGAGCCATATTTAAATTGTTTTCTACAATGGAAAGGTAAAAAAAAAATCGTCGGCTTCTGAAGAAACAGCTTAATTGTATGCCTTGCACTCTAACTCTCGGATGCCTGACATCACAATTGGCTAACTCAAGAAAATACTTCAACTTTTGACAAAGGCTAGGTCCAATTGAAGACAACATAATTCATTTTTTCATCTTCAGTTCTTTTCATGGTATATCGACAGAATCGAGACGTATCTAAAAAAGTCAAAATGAACTTCAAATATTGACAATTCAGTGGTTTCATATGATGCTAGAGATGGCGTGAGTTCGAACCCTTGCTTGGTCAAAATGCCGTCCGAGGACGGGTCGAATCACTCCGCTCTCTTCGCTGAACATTCTCTCGATTTCATCATCCAGTTAAGCAGCCAGTGGCTTGGTAAGGATGCATTGCGCAGTGCCGGTAAGAGGAACTGTAAAGGCACGCTGGCTGCCATATTACAACTGAACTAACGTTGAAATATGTCAAATATCAAGGAAACAAGCTAACATGAACTAAAAGGTCAAGAGTGAAAATCATTAGTAAACAAGAAACACGAAAAAAGGTTTGTCTAACCTGTGTGGAATGAAGAGAACGTAAAAAGTCACCGATAAGTCATACAGATACATCAGTCTGGAATGTATTGTGCTTTCCTTCCAATCAAAACCTTTTAGCACATATTCTTGACTTTTTAAAGGCCGTCACAAGGATGGCTTTTGAAAACATAGTGGGAAAAGGAGAACATGCTGGTAACCAGCATGTTCTCCTTTTCCCGCAATGTTTTATACCCTCTCAAGGGCATATCTCACCATTTTATCCCCAGTTATTTTGTCATCTGCAAATGCTTTCAGTTTGGATGTTCTGTCGTCTGTAAAAGAGTAACATTTACAAAAAACATTACATGCCATTAAGTACTAATGAAACAGACTACTGGTCAAGCGCAAAATACTAGCACAGACTTTTTTTTTCTGATCTGAAACAATTCTTGTAATTCTCAGCCCAACTTGAATTGCTTTATGGACAGTATAGACCGAGATCAGACCTAAAAATTGTAGTCTGATATTTCATGAAAACATCTGATCAAAACAGTTTTGGATCTACTACAGTTGGGTCTCATAGCTTTTTCAGACGACAAATTAGAATGGACTGAAATGATGGGGTTTGGTTCTGACAGGGTAGAAGAAATTGTGGGAAAAAGGGGCAAACGTTGGTTACAACGATTTTTAGGTACCTTTTTTCTTGGGGTTGGTAAAACTCTGGCTTGCTTTTAAAGGGTTAATTGACTATTGACAATAGACGCATAGAGTCATTAATGTGGCATTCTGGGGTTTAAACCTTTATTCAACTATCCTGTGTTTTACTACCCTTAGAAAACAGGCTTTTGAAAAAAAAAAATGATTGCCATCAGCATTTTCTCATTTTTCCACATCTTATTCTATCTGTAGACAGTAACTACATGCGTTTTGTACTTCTATAGGATAATATCAGTCTTTACATGTCTCTAGTGACATATTCAATTTTCAAATCGATGATTTGTTAAGAAAATCATTTGAATTAAGAATAGTGCATTGATTTACCTATTCAAATAGTCATTTTTCAACTTGATCACTCATCCAAACAATAAAACTATCGTTACCATTTTTTTTTTTTTTTTGTGAAACTACTGTAGTTTTCCCGGTCATCTTGTCCTAAAATATTTTGAATCAATACGCAACTATTTCTATACACCAACTTTTTTCCCCGGCAATTGAAAAAAGGATAAAATATTCCACAAAAACCAATTTGTCAGACATTCAGTCACTGTATAAAAACTAATCTGCGTTTATTGTTCACTTTACTGGGAGAAATTAAATTAGTTTCTCGGCATGAGCACTTTTTTTCAGAGTTTACCCAAGACGTGGATCGAATTAACACTTGCGCTGCTAAGCACGGCTTACTGACCTTTTGCGGACAATGTAGATCCAAGATCAGACTGCACAGAACGTGCAGTCTGATCTTGGATCTACAATGTCCGTTGAAGATAGTTTTCTCCCCCCCCCCACCAAAAAAAAAAAAAAAAAGTCTGAAATAGTATTATTCGCGCTTATATATTAGTTTCATGTAAGTTATTTAGCAGGAAAAGGGTTTATACAAATAAAAGAAAATATCCAAGATTATTCGTTTTGGAGTGGCAAAAAGATTCTTTTTTAGATTCAGAGGCCGCTCTGTTCACTCGTAAGCATTCATTTATCTCCCTCTAAAATATTTTCACTATCTCAAAAAAAAAATCTTAATTTGATTGTCATTTTACTGACTTGCTATTCAGCTGTTGTTCAAAGCGACATTCATTCATTCATTCATTCATTCATTAAGTCAGTCAGTCAGTCAGTCAGTCAGACACTCACTCACTCACTCAGTCAATCATACAGTCAGTTAGTTAGTCAGTCAGTCAGTCAGTCAATCGATCGATAGATCGATAGATTAAACGGCAGTTAGATGGGGAGTTCAGTCGAAGTATTTCTAAACCAGATCAATATTCTGAATATCGAACCCAGATAATTCACCAGCACTACAATCCATATATCCATATTTATTTTATCACGAAAGTTCCATCGAAAATCCACCAACTCCATCGAAACGAAATTCCCATATGCCAACAAACAACCACTGAGCGAAGAATCAATTCTGGCAGTTTCTTATCGCTGACCGGTCTTGGCCACTTGCTCAGACTGTGAACCTGATTATTGAACTATTCAAACGATTTAATCGACTGAAGGTTCTTTTACGGACAGCGTAGATCAAGATCAGATTGCATGGAACGCTACCTTGTTATTCACTGCTGCGTAGACAACCTTAAAATACCAATATTTGGACTTTTTCCTCTAATTTAAGCCTTAACCTGCCAAATAAATGAAATGAAACTTTCAAGTCGATAGTAAAACCACATGTTATGCTATTTCAAAAGTATTTTGAGGAAAGAATATCTCCTCATCGGACAGTGTAGATCCAAGATCAGACTGCACGTTCTGTGCAGTCTGATCTTGATCTACATTGTCCGCAAAAGGCCCTTGACTCGCGCTTTGAGTCTAATTGTTAAAAGGTCCGATACATTAGAGGTTATACCTTTTTTACTGAACGATTGCAACGTTCAACACACCTACAGTTCACAGTTTCGGAAACATCGCTTATAAGGAAGATCCAAGATCTAGATGTTCGTTCTACCCTTGCTGTAAGACATTTGATTAAAAAGAGTGTGGTGCTTGGCACTGTTAGAAGATACACTAGGAATCAATCGATAGGTGTACTTTATTAGTTGTACGGTCAGGTGGCCGGGGACTTGGAAACTTATTCACAGCTGTGGCAAATCATGTCGCCCCGAGCAGAAGGCAAGGTGACGACATGATTCGCCACAGCCGTGAACAAGTTTCCAAGTCCCGGCCAACTGACCGTACAACGAATTTATTATACTGCAAAGTTTTACCATTCCAATTCGTATTCAGCGAAATTTCCCCGTTTATGTACTCACGAATTGGGTACGCTGATGACATAGAATTTCCCTTCTGAGTGCCCCAATTCAATGAAAACTGACGTCAATTGAGAACTGACGTCACTGAAACCTTGGTAAAACGTGCAGTTTGGTGGATGAACTTGATGATGTCACTGCGATAGAAATTCGTCATATTTTTATTTAAACATGGATTAAAACAACTTCAAGGTAAGTAACTATGCATTTTAATTATTTGATGTCAAAAAGTAAAGACTACTAATAACCACGAACGACAATATGGTTATCCTTCTAACGTTACAATGAATGAGTTTCGACACTTCTCAATTTGCTTACCTGACGAAGGGATGGCTCGTTTTAACTCCGTGTATTTGTTCGGAATGACAACAAACGGTAATATATGTAACTATATACATTTACTTTCGTAGTAATCCATTCTTTCCGCTTTGATGACAACCATCAAGGGAAACTAGAAATAATATGGTGTATGGTGCAGGCTACTCAGTTTGTTTGTCTTTAGGGCGGTTCGTATCGGTCGACACCGCCATTTTGGATGTTGTGTTGAAAGTGTAGTCATGTAATATCTATACGGGGCTCCCAAAAGAGAAACTGTTTTTACGTGGAATTTGCCAGTATACATGACTTGTATGTACCGGGCATATTATCCAATCAGATCGCGAGAAATTTCTTTGCAATAATAAGTTTTCGTAAAAATATCGAAGAGAATATCGGGTATTATTTCATGCTTTCCGATAGGTTATCGAGAAATATCGGTGAATTTCTTTTTTATATATTTCATGGTTACGGCCAGTGAAAATACCGATTTTTATATTCTAACTCTTCAATTGAAGGCGGAAACAGTTGTTCCCGCGCACTAGTTACCTAGGTAAAATGCGCGTGCCTCACAACCAGATGAAAATATGACGTAATTTGCTTCACATTTCTCGCGCTTGACGTAATATTGTAATGCGTTGCTATGCGGAGGGGGTACGCCACGGGGAATAACCGAAAAGAACTGTACTAGATTTTGATTAAGTTCCCCACAGAAAGGGCTAAAAGCATGAAATAAATAGAATATTTGTTTTTTACGGTGAAAGATCGAAATTTATTTCATCGAGTGAACATCATCGGTAATATTTTCACTCGTGGCGCAAAAGATCGAAATTTATTTCATCGAGTGAACATCATCGGCAATATTTTCACGAGTGGCTGCGCCACTCGTGAAAATATTACCGATGATGTTCACTCGATGAAATAAATTTCTATCTTTTACCGCAAAAAACAAATATCCTCTATGTATTTCAGACTGCACATTTTGTCCGTCCGCAAGGCAGATAGTTGATAAGATGTCGATAATGTGGTAAAAGACAAAACTGTGTAGCGCGACCTTGACCCACATTGTCCATAAAAACACTGAATATGTCCTTGGTGTCCTTACTGATCAATCAAAACTTCTTGAAAATGCTATCATATAAAACGTAACTAACCTCACCAACAACTCTGTCTGTCTGTCTGTCTGTCTGTCTGTCTGTCTCTCTCTCTCTCTCTCTCTCTCTCTCTCTCTTTCTTTCTCTCTCTCACTAACTCACTCACTCACTCATACCCTCGCATGAAAATACGTATAGCACAAGCTCAAGCAGATTATCAGAGTATTAACGTATAAACAAACCATGAGTAGGATTAATCCTCGACGTCAAAATTTATCTTGGCACCGGTTAAAGAGGAAATTTTTAACTCGACAAGACACAGGTGTACAGACGCTGTCTATTTAGATTGAAAGAAATGGTTCTGTTCCAGAAACAAGAAAATTCCAAACTCTTCTGTATAATCGAATTACATTTCTCGTTTGTCAAAACTGTATGGTGCCGTGTGGTTTGAGAAGAAACAAGAATATTGGTATAAAAACTAAGGTCCGCGTTTAATTTACCTGCACTTGAGTAAATTAACCAATTACTTGAACAGATTTTGAGAGATCATTCATCGAAAGCAAACAAACATATTCCGATATTTTTTTCATGAAGCGGTACCTTGAGCCCTACACTTCTTCTTCTTCTTCTATCACTTACTCTACTGCTACCACTACTGCTGCTGGTACTACAGTTGTTATAATCATCATAGTCATCAATTTTATTAAAAACTACGATGTAGTACTAACTCCAAATCGTCAGCTTGTAACTACCTTTTCTTTATTTTTCTCAAACAGCAGCTTATTCAACGCAAACTTCCCTTTTTTCTCTTGACTCTTATATTTTTCTTTTCGAATTTTGAAACCAACAGGGAGCCAGAAACTTTTTGCTCAAATCATAAAAAGACCTTCTCGATTCTCAACTTTTGGCATTTTCTGCGCTTCAAAGAACGTGTCTACTGCATGATTCAATCGCTTGTTCGACAAAACGGATTTTATGAATCCAGTATGATGTGATATCTTGCTCGGTATAATGCATCACGGAGAGGCATTAAACCCCCGTTTGTCTAAGCGCGCTCCATATAATAAATTGGCCTGCAACACGCGAAAAGGGGCATTCGGACATTTGCGTAAAGTGTCGTCTCAGATCAGCCTACGCAGTCCGCGCAGGCTAATCCGAGACGGCACTTTCCGTTTTTATGTAATTTTCTGTTTTGCACAAGTCTAATGAAGAACAAAATCTATTGTAGTCGTAAAGTGCCGTCTCGGATTAGCCTGCGCGGACTGCGCAGGCTGATCCGAGACGACATTTTACGCAAATGTTCGAGTGCCTCTTTTCGCGTGTTGCAAGCCAATCATTATAGTAAATTATGCCGGACAGTTTGCAGATATCATCACTGACAAAACACGGATGTTCATTCCGAGTAAAACTGTCAGAATCAATCCCGAATAACTACAGCGAATGGCCTGTACTATTCAAAAGGAAAATTCTTCATCAAAAGAAATTATACAAGAGAGATAAGGTATCGAGCAATGCTAGACACCACATAAAATTCAATTCTGTTGAAAACAGTCAGCAAAAAACAAAAAACTATCACGAGAATTTGTTTCTAATCTTGGCCTTGTTGGTGAAGGACTCTCAAGTCGCTTACGTCTTCGCATTCTTCATCGGCTATCCCCCCTTTCAATGATAATAGCCAAAACTGAGACAGACGTTGTACTCAACTGATATATTCCGAATCAAATGATGTACACATGATTTTTTGGCTACCCTTCAAGATTTACATTGTTTAAAAGAAATTCATGAAATCACTGTAATGTTGTTAAAAGGACATGAGGGGAGTGGCAGGAGAAGAAGGGATTTCAACCCTAAGTTGTGAATAAGTCGGTGTCCCTCAAGGATCTATACTGGGTCCAGTTTTATTATTAGTTTATATACACGTAAATGGTACCGTTAACTATATTCGGATCACTTTTCTTTTCACAGATGATAAGTTCTCACCGATGATTGTTAGTGATTCGGCTAGCTGGTGTAGGAACCATTTTACAATCAAACATTACTAAAATCATACATTTGGTAAAGAAATAAATTGGTCATATTGAAGCCAACCGAATCTTTAAACCCCTACTCCACTGGACGGCGATTCCAGTACGCTTTAAATTTTTGGTCGAAACGTCGTGAATCGTAGCAAGAACGGCAACAGCGCAGTAGAAACGCCTTGAGCGTAGTTGAAGCGTATCGGAAACTTCATGATCGCTACTTTAAAACCTCCATTCCACTGAGCGGCGAGTCGGTTTCGCTTCGATATTTTGGTAAAAGCGCCGTGAATCGTAACAGGAACGGCAAAAGCGCTGTAGAAACGCCTTGATCGTAGTAGAAGTGTATAGGAAGCGTCATGATCGCCACCTCACGGCGCTTGTTTTGACTTTGCTCAAAATTTACGTAGCGGGATCGCCGTGGGCTCGAAGCGCTACAAAAACGTAGTAAAAGCGTAGCTAGAGATTCTTGAACGCAGCAGTATCGTAGCGGCAGCGCGAGTAACGTAGCGAAAATGCAGTGCATCGAAAGAAAAGCAACACCCAACCCATTCAATATTGTTGTTCATAACTGCAAGCTGGAGCACAGCTACTGCAGCAATTCGATCCATTTTGGCTCACCTGAGCACGAAGTGCTCAAGGTGAGCTTTTGTGATCGGGCTGTGTCCGTCGTCCGTAGTCCGTTGTCAAGGCGTCAACATTTGCATTGTGTGCACTCTAGAGGCCACATTTTCAGTCAGTTACGCATGAAACTTGGTCAGAATATTTCTCTTGATAATGTCTTAGACATGTTTGAAATTGGGTCATGTTTGGTCAAAGAAGTCACTTGGCCAAATCTGAAAAAAAACCTTGTTTGCACTCTAGAGGTCACATTTTCAGCCTGATACTTATTGAACTTGGTTAGAAAGTTTATCTTTTTGAAATCTCAGACAAATTTGAAATTGGGTCACAACAGATCAAAAAGTAGGTCACTGTGGCAAATCTTAGAAAAACCTTGTGTGCAGTCTAGAGACACATTTTTCAGTCTGATACTCATGAAACATTATCAGACTGTATGTCTGGATGATATCTCTGACAGTTCGAAAGTAGGGTAGTTGGTCAAAAGTAGGTCACTTACACGCATGTGTTTTACATCATTAAAACCAGGATCTCTTCAGCTTTATCAACTATGGATGACTTTAGTCAGGTGAGCGCTTTAGGGCCAATGGCCCTCTTGCCTTCGAAAGCCGATGTTCAACTGCTGCTCTATAGAAACGTTCCAAAAGCGCAACAGAAGCGCAGCTCCTACGCATAGGTCGTAGCAATGTCGCAGCAGCAACATAGTAAGCCTGAAATCCCGTGCCGTAGTGGGAACGTAGTAGAAGCGTCTTGGAAGCGCCGTAGAAGCGCAACAACGGCGAGACAGGATCGTGACCAGCGCATCGAGATCGTAATTGAAGCATTCGATAAACGAACTGGAAATGCACGAGTCCCATGATGTTGCACGTGTCGGCGCTTCTTCGGCGATTCGGAAGATTTTGGAGAAGCGCCATGATCGCCATGAGCGCAGTTGGATTGCCGCCCAGTGGAATGGGGGCTTATTAGCCAACTTCACGTAAACGTAAATGTGTGTAAAAACAACAGAACAGAATCAATTTTAGATGCTACTTTTTTTTTTCGAAACAACTTGCCGATATGGTCCAGGTAAAGGGGAAATAATTTCTTTTTCTTTTATTTCATACAGTTTGAAATTATTGGTCTTCAATTACAGGTAAAACTTGCAATAAAACACCTTTCACCGCTATTTACAATAAATCTATACTGTTTTCCACTCTTTAAGCAGTCTAATTTTAAGAGAAAGATAAACAATATTATCAGTTAAAATGCCAAATAAATTAGCCATGTTCTGGCAAAAGGGGTGGGGTTTAATGCAACTCCGTGATGCAATATACCAAGCAAGTCATTACATACTGATTATGGATCCATAAAATCCACTTAGTCTCTGTCTTTAACAACAGACTGAATTATGAGATACATTGGTCCTTTGACATGCAAAAAATCTACCAAAAGCAAAAGGTTTCGATACTCGTCCGAGATATCATCAAGACAAACTTTCTGACCAAGTTTCACGAGTATCTGACTGAAAATGTGGCCTATAGAGCGTACACAAGGTAAAAGTTGACGACGGACGACGCAGACCGCACGACGGACGACAGACGCCGGACACAGCATGATCACAAAAGCTCACCTTGAGCACTTCGTGCTCAGGTGAGCTAGAATTACACATTTAAGACACGAAAGGTCGATGAATCAAAGTCACTTTTTACGATGACATTCCATCCCCTCGAAGCAAAGCTATTGTCCCCATGAACATTCGACCCCATCAGTCGAAATGCAAACCTCGGAATTTCTATGGAATGGAAACATAAAATGAACATTTCCTCCAATGAATCAAACGTCAAGCAGTATTACGCTTACAATGAATGACAGCCTATTTTTTATTCGCTTAATTAGTTCTTGAGCGGGGAAACTACCTTCCTTTGTTGCAGACGATTCTTGTTAATCTCAAAGTAGGCAGCTCTCGGCATTTCTTGACAAGTTAACCATTTGACGAAAAAAGTTTAGATTGTTTCAAAATTCACAGTAATAGTTTGTAAACGTTTGTACTTGTTTAGAAAGGGTAGAAAAGAATATGGGAAAAAGGAAAATAAATGCTAATTACCAGCATCGTCTCCTTTTCCCACTATGCTTTTAAATAATCTTCCTGCCTGGAGCAGGGTCATTAAAAGCTGAATTGTTCGGTAAAGAGTTAATATATTTTCATCCTGAAATAGATTAGCCGTAGGCGACTTAGGAAACGTACTTCAGAAACGGACATAACAAAAAATGCTGAAGGGTTTATTTCATGAAAATATTCGAAAACATTGTGGCAAACGCAAAAGTCAATAAAAGGGCGCACAGGTTTGTTTGTCCTAAAACCAGTTCTGCATCTTAGTACCATTTCAATATAAAAATAGTCCCTTTTCGTAAATAATAGAAACAACGAAGAGTATCTTAATTTGAAGTTTTCAGCCAGATTTCCAAAGTGTGCCCTTTTAAGCGAAAGGCACTTTTTTTTCTGATGACAAAGGCCGCCCTCTCCAACCTGATCATTCGGCAAACCTCCGGTGATCCGTTGATTGAATCCCTCCACCGCATTACAACGGGTAATATAAAAATTGGCCTACAACACGTGAAAAGGGGCATTCGGACATTTGCGTAAAGTGTCGTCTCGGATCAGCCTGCGCAGTCCGCGCAGGCTAATCCGAAACGACACTTTCCGTTTTTATGTAATTTTCTGTTTTGGGCAAATCTACTGTAGCACGAAATTTAATCCAGTCGTACAGTGCCGTCTTGGATTAGCCTGCGCGGACGGCGCAGGCTGCTCCGAGACGACGCTTTACGCAAATGTCCGAATGCCCCTTTTCGCGAGTTGCAAGCCATATATCTACAGAGTACATGTCTTTGCCGGAAAGCTTTACTTAAATTGTAAGGCTTCACTTTAAAAAAAAAAACACAAGTCACAATGTTTACAGAAATCTTTCTAAATACATTTCCGTTAGAAAACAGTTTGTACATTCAATTTTCAACGTGGTCTACCAATTCCTTTGCCAGATTTCACCGAGCGATTGATAGATGTGAATAACTTTACAGTGGTTTTTGATGTTGCTAGTCGATTTACAAGGGCACAGCCATGTTTTAGATCGAATGACTGATAGTATACTTCAAAATGGATCCTTGATACGGACGAGATCACATGTAGTTACGGAATCGGTTGAGTTGTGACGAGTGCAGCTTATTAAGATTAGATATTACGTGAAGAGAGCGAAGTTTTTGTCAAAACCCAAGAAAAAAAACAATAGCCTGTGTTCAAAGCTTGTAAAATGTAGTTTCCTTAACAAAACAACGGAACATTGCGTGTCGAAACAAAACAGTACTCATAGAAGTTGTTCAGGAAAGGAATGACGTAAATCAGCCGTCATCCACAAAGAAACTAAGTATGTTTTATGACCGGTTACGAAACCAGCTGTAATTTCAAGAACTTTGGTTTATGTCGACGTGATGTATTGCATATTCATACCTAACCCTGAAGTGTAGCATACTAGCATGGGCAATATATTTGTGGCGATGCTTTTGCGGACAAAGTAGATCAAGATCTGACTGCATGGAACGTGCGGTCTTCATGATCATCGATCTAATTCGCTCGATATTTTGGGGGTTATTAGGGTCGATACAAGTCACTTTTCTTTTCTACTAACTGAACATGTACGATTATTACAGCATTTATTGTTTATTAAGAACCAAATATTTTAAGGACGTTCTTTATGTTGTAGTTGCTATGATATTATAATATTGTTATGACATTTTTATAAAGACATTTCAGAAAGTATAACGTTTACAAAAGTTGCAGGTTGGACGACCATTAAAATAAGAGATCTTGAAAGAATATGTTATTTTTAAACTCGCAAAAAGAGCTTATGATTCAAGTTGGTATAGGACTGATATCGAATATGAGTCAATGACAGCTTGTCATTATCTCTGCACGCTCCATATCATGTTTCTGAGTATCTGTTGTGGAAAGTTATTCTATCCTTAAAAATGTATAGCACCATGCTCCTTGGTAAGACCTGGAAAATTAAAATTCGAAATGTCTCTCACTCCATAAATGCTGGACTGAGATTTAGGTCCTGTGAGACGAATGGTCAAAGCAAGACGTACATTCCCTCTCTGTGAAGATACCCTTGCAAATTTTTGGAAGTATTATTGTCTGTTAAAACAAACCCATTACCTACTGCACCAGCATATAATCTCATGTCGATACCGCTGGGCATACGTGTGTCCTGATCAAGGACAATAAAGTACGAGCGTCCAACCCAGCTGATTCCGCCCTAAATCATGACAAAACCGCCTCCGAAGCACTGATGTTCGGTAATGCTGGTTGCCGGTATTTCTCTTTCAGCCTTCGCCATGCCTTAGCACGACTGTCTGTAGTCTCGGCAGTACCTGGGTCAGACCAAAGCTTGGTCGCTGTCCCAAAACGGTTTGTGTGAGTCAGTAAAATATAAAAAACGATCTTCAACTGTAGTTTTTGCCCTAACCCTGCAACCACATTGCCGCCGGACAGGTCATACTGTTAAAACCCCGCCTCAGTTCTAGTAATAACAGTATGTTGTCTCGTTGCCAAACAGCCCTAGGAGAAAGCAGATTTTTTTATGTAGAAGTAAATTGAACAAATCGTTTAACAATCGAAAAGAAATCCGGTGCATGTATACTAAAACTGATTATGTCATTAGCAAGAATTTAGAACAGGCTACGAGGTTGTTATCAAACAGTATGGACGTCAAATGAAATATGTGAGTAATAAACCAACATAGTTTTTTAAAATCTGTATAATATTGTGTGGTGATATGCATGTCTAGTGAATTTTATTATATACTCAATATTGGCATGTAACTTTTATATAGACTGTTTACTCTGATAAATAGTTATAAGCGTTGGAAAGTATTACAGATATTATGGGACACTCTGTATTCGATGAAATTATCATAAATGTAACTCATTCAAACTTCAGAGGCAGTATGAAATACTAAGTGCTTAGCAAACTGTAACTAGTATAATGATACTTTATTTACTCAGCGGTTTAGAAATTTAGAAGCTATCATATAATTCACAAACGCATGTGACTGGGCCTCGGCAGCTTGGTTTGCTAACATAAAGGGTTTGTTACTAAGTGGTGTGAGTTTAAATTCTGGCTTGGCAAAACATCTTTTCAAAGTGTGGATTTGATAATAATCACAAAACAGACAAAAGCTGTGTCAATGTTCAACTTCGCAGATGATAGTGGATCTTGAAGCGACCAGTTGATGATATACAGTGTTTTGTAGATATTCATTAATTCAAGATTCTAACATGACACGTGAATTCGGCTCTATAAACACAGTGCAACGAAAGCGTGGTAAAATCTACATCATTCTATATATAGTGACGTCATTCTGTATAAAGTAATTAAGTTATTCAATGGAATATAATCTGCATCCGCGTTTTTACTCTAAACATGAACTTTCTTTCCGTTAATTAAGAGTTGGTCATGTTAGAATCGAAATGATCTTCTTTCTATCGTGGTTTATCGTTCAATAAACAACGTTGTGAATTATTAGGCGCAATGAATAAACCACCATTATTTATTGTACCTCATAACTCACAACTGTGGTTTATTGAACGATAAACAACGATAGAAAGAAGATTATTTCTTAAATAACTCCTCAGTGCTTCTTTAACTAGTTTTAAATTCAAAGTTTTACAGTGAGCCTAAACAGATAAACTTTCCAAACGTTTTTCATTACTCGTATATTAAAATCTGGATCATTCGTACTTGCTGTAAAACGAATTATAATGGTTAATTGAAAGAAATGATAGCAACAATTTTGATTGCCAATACGATTATAAAGAACTCCTGCTGCACCTTTTGTTGTTGTTGTTGTTGTTGTTATATTAGTCACAGCCTGGAAACGACAAAATCTCTCCGAAACGAAATGATTGAGCTCTACTTTTGGACATACACAGAGGTTTCCAAATACCCTTTTCCGGTTAATTGCATTCACAGTTAACTTCAACCGTATTTCTTTCTCCTTCTTGTATTAGAACTACCCAGCGCTTTCTATATCAAGATTTAAAACAAGATATTATACATCAAGAGATAGTAACCCTTTCAGGAAGAAAATACGGACTTTTGCCGACGGCATAGTTCAAGATCAGACAGCACAGAAAGCACATTCTGATCTTTGATCTATGCCGTCCGCGTGTTAAGTCAAATCCTTCTGAGGATCGATGGATTGTTTTCAAAAGTCGTCTAAACAGGTCTATAAAGTCGATATACTTTGCGCTGAAAAAGTTAACCAAGATATAAATCACAAAAAGAATATCCAAATTAACACTAACATCAAATCTAAATCCGTATCTGCACAATAAATCCACCGTGAGTAAAATAACCCGATCTCTCCATTCGAAACGAAAATTCACCACACCACCACCCTTACAACTAACAGAAATGATTCTAGCCAATTATCGTTTCACAGACACCGTCCTGAGTCACAACACATATTTCTAGATTACATTCAATTATTTGTAACCAAAGTGGTAGAAAGTGGTACCTTATATACGACCCTCACTCTGTGAAAAGAGGGTTTAATGAAGTTGCAAAAAGTATCGACCAAGGTCAGCCTGCGCAGTCCGCGCAGGCTGATCTTGGTCGATATTTTTTGCTCTTGGCCAATTTTCTGCATGTTAAAAGAACATTCTACCTCAAGGTCAAGTCGATTAGACAAAATGGTTTTCAGGGATCCATAATTATAAGATGACTTGCTTGGTAAAGTGACTCGCCGAAATGCCCAAAACCAGCTTTTCCAAGAACACGGCTCACATTTATTTGCGGGAGATCTGATATTTATTCATAAATGTTTGAATCTCTGTTGAATTTGTGGTACGCTACTAAAGGCATGTAAATATGCGCACAATGTGAATTCTTGCACTGTATGCACCGATAATTCTGAATTTGATTCTAATTCTAAATTCAAAAACAAGCAGTCTGACAGGCCGAGACAGGATCTCACAACCAATCAGACTGCTGTTCTTGGATTTTAGGATTTAATCTAAAATAGTCAGTAAACATAGTCCCCGATCTTGGATCTACATTGTCCGATACGATACGATTTTCTCCTTTTTTTTTCGGCGTAGCTGAATGCGCTGGCTTTTGACCTACTTTTTGGTATTACATTCGAATGAATAAATAGAAATTTGAGATTGATCAAGAGCAAGTACGTGTTTCTTCTGCGGGCCCTGCAGTCATACTGGCGAGAAAATTTACGCCGAGTATCATTTTTTAAGATATTTGCTTGTTCATATTTGAATGGTATTTTGCCCTGCTTTTAGCAGCACTGCAGTTATTCAACGACGACAGCTCAATATCGTGGTTTTTTAGCCCTAACAGTTCTCAGCTGTGGGGTCTGCATTGCCTTGCTAAAGAACAACCCCACGCAACCAGCTTCGTGCAACTTAATTTTGGATCAACACTCTTTGCTCTTTTGTGTATACATGCTTTCTGACCAAAACAGCCTTAAAATTGCAAAACTTAGGCCTCTTTTATAGAAACAAAAGGCTATAAGGATTAAACAGGTGGCTGTTACCTACATAAAAGTACAGTATGCGTCAATGCAATAAACAGAGGATGCCTTTTCGATGACAATGCTCAATATATCTTAGTCATGCTTTGTATATAAAAAAGTGGTTTATCAGCAACAAGTATCGGCCACGCGTTAGCCTGCGCAGTCCATGCTGGCCTGGTCAGAAACGTTTTGGGGTTTTTTTTTGTGTTGGTAGATGTTCTGGCATGCCAAAGGACCATTCTTCCTCATGACTCAGTCCGTATTTTGTCATAGTGGATTCATATTGTGTGACAACTTGCCAGGTATAACGCATCACGATGGTGCATCAACCCTTAGGCTGCTAAGCGCGACTAACAAACCTTTTGCGGACAGTGTAGAGGAAGATCAGACTGCACAGAACGTGCATTCTGATCTTTGATCTACACTGTCCGATAAGGATATATCCCCCCCCCCAAAAAAAAAAAAAATTAAAATGAAATAAAACCTTTAAAATAGCAAAATTTGAGCTTTTAATATCGACTTAAAATTTTCATTTCAGTTATTTAGCAGGATAAGGGTTGACCCTTTACCACAAGAAAAAAAATTAGACAGATCCAAATAGGAAGCATTTTCAAAGGACGCAGTAAATGTGGCACAAGTAATGGGACTTGTCTGTAAAAGAAAAGAAAACATTGTGGGAAAAGAAGAAAATGCTGGTTACCAGCATTTTCTCCTTTTCCCACAATATTTTCAAAAGCTTTCTTTCTCAGGGTCGTTAAAACTCTGGCTTGTGTGGTAAAGGTTAATCCACCGATTCCAAAAGCACCGCTTATATATTTGGCAGCGGTTGCGAGGAAACTTCGAAAATCACAGGTGTGGAGACACGTGTACACTCTGATTAGAAAACTGGTTCCCGTCCAAAAATAAGTGATTTCCAAGATTTCCTGTTTAATTAAATTATCCTAATTGTCTGTCAAAACTGCGAGCTCTCTCTTGAAGTCGAGAGCAATCTGGACTGTGTATCCAATAAAACCTTGAGCAGCAATGAAATGTTTGCTAAACTATTTACCAAACGATAGAGTTTTATACTTGTCAAAACTGAAAGCATTTGCAGATGACAAATTTAAATGTGACTCAATTATGGCTTGTCGTTTGAAGAATAGAAAAAATTAGTTGAGAAAAAAAGGAGAAAATGCTCAAGCTCTTTTGCCTGTCGCTTACGGCAGTTCAAACTCTTGCTGCCAGCAGCTTTCAAAAGTGTAGAAGGAAACAAGGACCAATTGCGTTTAAAGAACGATCACTCATTTCCAAACAATGTTCAGTCATATCATTAACTCTTTCGTCGAGATAGGTGACAACATTGGCTTTTGTGAACGGAATAGAAATGGGAGGGGGGAGGGGATTTAATGCATCTCTGTGTACCAAGCAGGTCATCACATATAATGGATCCATGACTGAATCATGAGGACTGGTGTCATTGGACACGTAGGAAACTGACCAAAATCAAAAAGTTTCAACCCCGGTCAGTCTGCGCGGAATGCGATACTTTTTGCAGATGCATTAAACCCTCTTTTCACAGAGCCCCGCCCATAAATTAGCATCTCAGTTCAATTTTTTGCAAGCCAAAACAAATGAGAAATCAGATAACCGTCGTATCTTTATAACAGGCGTCATTCCTCTCCCACCGATGAACATGGTTTTGACGATGTTTATATGGGAAAACAGTCAGGGCTAGGAAAAAATGTTGCAAGAAGTGCTTGTGAAGGAAACTTTAGGAAAGAAGGGATAGACACACTGTCTGTTGCTATATATAACTGAAATATTGTTGAAAACGGCATCAAATAAACACGCAAATAGACTTTTAAAGGGCAAGAAAACCACATAAATACAAGTAGTAACGAAGCCACAAGCAGGCTATCAATGTAACGAAATTCGCAAATATCTCCCTAGAAGCAATTTCTCCATTAGTTACGATGTTTCAAAATGAAAACTGCTGTCATAAAGGAAACCTCCAGCAAACCTAGATGCGCCCCATCGGGTTTTAGGAAACAGGTTTTTGTGACAATTTTTTCAACTTGACTGTATTCCTTCAGTATTCATCCATTCAGTTCAAAATGGATAAAAATGTATAATTTGAGCCTTAAAATTAATAAAAGCATCATGAAAGCTGGAAAAATGATTCTAACCTAGCCTACTTATACAAATAAGCGCAACCGTTACAGAGCGTTTGAAATTGTGGATGTATATTACTGCTGAAGTTGAAGTATTTATATTGGGATGTCAGATGCCACGGTATATTGTCTGCATTAATTGCTGTGTATGAGTGATGTGATACTTGTAATTGGCCGTTGCATATGATGTGCCTGTTGGCCGTAGACACACGGCCGACCGCTCTGTAGGCAAACGCTTCGTTGACGATAAGTTCACAATCTCACAACAGCGGAGATTAAGAAGAGGGATACAGATTAAGTGTGAATTGTCACTGAAGGTGCGACTAATTATCACGTAACAACTGTATAGATTAGTTAAAAGTTACTGAAAAAATTGCTTGCAAATAATTTAAGCATGCCGTCTCGTTGAATTATTCGGTATGAATCATCAAGCTTTGTTACGTGCTCAAGTAACCGGTCTCCTGTTTTATTGACCAACTGATCTCTGGCTTTGATTGATATTTCACCATGTCTGAAGGTCATTTATTTATCTGCTCTTGTTCATTTCCATTGATTGTCTGCAGGCCTTCTCATTCCAATACAACCCAACAAACTTTATTACCTGCACCAATGGCCGGCTTACTTTTTATGGACCCAATTGGTATGTGGCATCGATTGCTAATTTTTCTCCATCTGTGTAGTAATTTCGTTTTTTTTTTTTCCAGCCGTAAAAGCAGATAATCAATGGAAATAAAAAAAAAAGAATGCCTTCTTATTCTAATTCATGGCCACCTGTAGACGACTTTTTTTGTCTTGTTTTTAGACAAAAACGTCGTGGTAGAAAAGCTCAAAATTGAAAATTGAAAACTATCTCCAGTGGTTATTTTCACTGTTGCTTTCTTGCTTTTTCACCCCATTGATCCTCATTACAATAATGGAATAGGAGATTTACATGTATAATAGTCACAAAATACCTTAAGAGAAATACAGTTTGGGAAATTCAAGCAAAACAATTGTACAATGTTAGGTAGTGCTATCCTGTTAGAATAATAGTTTCCAATAAAGATTTCATGCCTCTGTGACATTTTTTCCAAAATTTTAGTATTCACATCCATAAAAAGTAATTTACAATCAGGGCCTGCATTCACCAAACATTCTAAATTGCATTTTTATTCTTATTCTCATGGGTTTTTATAAATTTCAAAGTAACTTATTTCTGATTGGCTTACCGAATGGTTTAGCTAAACAGAAAATATCTTTCTTACTAAACTTAGAATTACACTAAGAATGCATATTAATATGTCTGGTGAATACAGGTCCAGATTAGGTTACATCTCTTGGAACACTCGGTATAATATCTTTTTCTTCTTTATCGGAGATCATAAAATATATGAACTTGTTTAGAAGAAATAATAATAATCTCTCTATCAAAAGCTAATTCCAAAATATCAGATAAACTGTTTACAGATTTGTTTTATGAAGTTAATCGATTTCTGTGATCTCCATGTCCTAAAAGCATGGTTTATTATAACAACGTTTACTGTAATGGAATTATTTATATCAGTGCTCCAGAAATTGTACTTCTTTAATTAACTGAATTCCTCTATTTTATGATACTCAAAATTATATATATAAATAAGTTGAAGTGCCGGAAATGGCTCGTTCAAGTGTACTATTGGGTCGTTTTCCTTTACTCTGCTGAGACCTGTCAACGAAAGGATCATGGTCATCACATTTAAGTCATCTTATTCGTTTGACTAAATTTCTTTCATAGTTCTTGTATGTTACATACTTGCAGAAATTGTGGAACATGAGAAAATGTTTTATGTCAAGGTACAAGAATAAATTGAATCTTCGTCTCTCTCAACGTTGTAGGCCCGGGTGCGAAAGGTAGGCCAGACAATACAGGTTGGGAAACCATTTTGGTATTACGGACATAATTAAAACGACTAGATAAAGGGAATAGGTAGAGTAAGATGAAGAAAATGAACTTGTCATCAGTTCAACCATATGCTCACACTAAAACGTCAAGAGGAGCAGATGTTGGAAGCGAACATACTACTATCATAGCCATTATAAAATTCGTACTGGAGAGAGTACAATATGCAAAATGGAAACAACATTGCCTAAATTTAGACCAACTCAATGCAACGTTGACCAAACGCCAAAACAGGCAGTCTTGATTTACTGTAAAGACAGAATTAGGCTTAAAGTAAATGCAATGAAGTTTTCGAAAAAGAGTTTCGTCACAGATCTGATGTATTAGTACTAAATGACCAAAAAGAAATCTTCATCTGCATTTTCAATTAAAAGATCCTTGGAGCAGGAGAGAATGTTTTAGTTCCAGGGGAAATCCTTCTCTAGAGACCAACATACAGCCAGCAGAAAAAGAACATAAACACTGGTCCAGTCACAAGTTAAGAAAAGCTGAGTCACTCAGAAAGAATAGCTGTCATTAAAAAGTCATAAATGTACTAGGGCATCAGGCGTTCACAGAATACAAGCATTGCTATTAATAGTAGACGATCAAACCATAGCTGCTTTTCTTAACAGTACTTTCAACAGAATTGGGACACTATAGAGACAGCAACAGAGGATTATAAAATTGGTCTCATTGCAAAAGTACCAAAAGAAAAAACAACGGTAATGAACACTTCACTTCTTTACCAGACGACAAAATTTCGGACCGGTCAAATTTGAAAGTATTTGCAGACGGCATATCATTTATGGGTCAAATAATGAAACTTGTCTTTGAAAGGATAGACAAGATAGGACAGAAGGAGAAAAAATGCTGGTCACAAGCATTTTGTCCTTTTCCCAAAATATTATCAAGAGCCCCATTGCTATGTTGATTTTTGATAATTAAAGAAACCGTTACGAATGCAATACAGAGGACCACAGCGGATTTTTACACGGTCACTTAAGGACCCTTAACCTTACAAAGCTTTGCTTTCTGAGCGTTTTCAGGACATTCAACCCAAATCAGATTGTTTTGACATACTTGAAAGACAATTTGGGATCAGATTGATTGCAAAGAAGACAAGATCATGAAAATAACACGCATAGATATAAACCAGTTGCTACTGATGGATGTCGTATAGAGGAGTTCGAAGATTGTGTGTACTTTGGAAGCACTATCTTGAGAGACACAAAAGCCAAAAGAGCATTTGCAGGACTACAAATATTTCGATGTGCTCAACACTGTCAACAAAAACCAAGCTACGGATTTTCCAATTTGATACACTGCCAGCCTTGTTGAATCAGAACCATGGAATGTAACACAGTCCATCACCAACAGTTAAGTACCTTAGAAGTGTACCAGAGAAGATGTCTACGCCGAATTCTTCGAATCTTCTCGCCAAACTCCACCTCCGGTAAAAACTCGATCTCATTACCGGCACAACACATCTTTCTTTTGAGATCAGTCGAAGAAGGTAGTATTGGGAAGGACATTTTTTTGCGCACGGGAAAAAACACGATTCGCAATTCGCACGACACCAGCTGGGCGGAGGAGAAAAGGCATATAAAAGGAAACGTAAGAGAAGGTCGTTTGAAAAAAAAAAGCATGGAGATTACGAACTGAAGCTGTTGAAAAATGCGAACATGAGCAAGGGAGTGGCTACATTAGGTAAATGTCTTGAGAGCTCTATTGATGTTACTGGCCTTAGAACATGCTACAGGGTCCTTCCTCGTTCAGTGATAAGGATGTGGGTTTGTGACCAGGAAATCCTGGTGCAATACCTGCTGGCAACGCTGGTCACGTCGCTGGCGAAGTGTTTTTGGACAGAACACCGCAGATCCGCCCTTCATGTACTAGTAAATCCCTGGAATTACGCTAATGTTTCTTAAGTGAACTTAAACTTAGGAGTGTTTTTTGTTTGTTTGTATGTATGGAGTTACAACGCTGTTTTCGAAATAAAACATTTTGGTTTGTTTCCTTGACTGAGGAAGTCCATTACATTACCTTAGTGCGTTTAAGGTTTTGAGGGTCACATGACTGAAGTAGTGATGGAAGCTGAATACTGAGTATTGAATCGGTGTTACACAACATCAACTCTTTCACTACTGAATAAATAAATTGCATTTTCTCAAGGGCTAACAATACATTTCCTCTGCAAGATCAAGAGACAGTTCGGTCATAGCTAGAATACAGCAATGGACAGTGTAGATCAGAGATCAGACTGCACGTTCTGTGCAGTCTGATCTTAATCTACACTGTCCACAAAAGCTTCTGGTGTCGTCTATGGTATGGAAAGAGTTAATGCACACAGACCAAGCGTTTCCCATGTTTTCATCAATAATAACTCTGTTTGTCACGGTAAACTTGGCGTCTGGAGACAAAACGAGGAGGATTAACCTGTCAGACTGTCTTTGAGAAATTAATTTATGACATTACTTCTTGGTTGAGGATCTGTATAACAGTTTGAGCCAAACTATGAGAAAAAAAACGTTTTTTGATGCATGTGCAAAAAGTATCGAACCAGGTCCGCGCAGGCTGAAACCGTTTTATTACAGGCAAATTTTCTGCGAATCTGCATGATTCAGCCGGTTTTCAGACAAAATAGATCCATATTATTCGACGACCAAGGTCGAAACTTTTTGCAATTGATGAATTTTCTGCATGTCAAACGACCATTTTATCTCATGATTTAGTCGGTTACTAGCTTTTGAGCAACAGTTAATTTGTAGTCTGTACATGCTTCAGTTAGGACAAGTCTTTGAATTGCAGTGTCGTCCTGTGAAAGGTTAAGGTCTACGGTCCCTAACTCTCATATTAAGAGACGGAAGCTACCGAGATTGGCCGAATAGCCTTTACGAAAACGTCGATGTTACACAATATTTACCGATGAGTTAGTGAGTGTTCGGCCCCTTACTCTCATATTAAAGGACGGAAGTTGCCGAGATTTGCCCAATAGCCTTTAAGAAAACGTCGATGTTTACCGATGAGTTAGGAGCCATTGACCTTAAAGAGGCCCTTATACTCATTTTCAGCCAGTTTTAACTCATTTTGTCTTTATTTTATCAAAATATAGTCATTCTTATATCTTCATGCTAAATATTGTGCCTGACGGTTGCAAGGTTGCTTAGATTACGGTCGATAGAAAATGCATTTCGCTAAGTTGCGGCCTTCCATGTAAACAGACTCGTCGTGTCCAGTTTTTGAATCGAAGATTTTCGATATATCCGTTGTACACTCGGGTAGATTCGTATGATGATCATACATTCTGTCACGTGACTATATTTGACCTTCGCCCTACGTTTAATGAGGTAGACAAAGGAAAATGAAGGCTTCTCTGTTGCAGCCTCGATTTTCAGACGGAGGTCGCGGCCTATATGCAAATTACACCGTATCCATGTTTACACAAAGGACTGATTTCTGTACCATTCTAAATTGTTTGAAATTTAACAGCGTTTTTGCTCACCGGCTGGAGACGGGCATCTTT
This sequence comes from Hippopus hippopus, assembly GCA_946811185.2. Classification (NCBI taxonomy): domain Eukaryota; kingdom Metazoa; phylum Mollusca; class Bivalvia; order Cardiida; family Cardiidae; genus Hippopus; species Hippopus hippopus. The sequence goes on along the minus strand of OX328099.1, from coordinate 62,862,351 downwards.
AAGTTCTGTTCGAGTGGCAGATAAAGGGAGAAGTACGGACTTCAAAGTGTTAATATCACAACAGTTCTTCCTTAAAACCTATGTTGTGAGTACCTCTGACAAATGTCTTCAATGGATAACTCAAATGCATTACACAATAAAGGCTTTAATGAAGGGATACTTTTTTTGGGATTCGAATACTCCCGTTTGTCTGCGCCTTAGATTGATAGAAGTCTTTGTGATAGATTTATTCATTTGGATTATAAAGCTTTCAGTTTATTCCACTATATAATTAAAGATGCTTTAGTATCTTGTTTAATAAACAAAAAAAAAAAATATCACCCAGAGCATTAAAATAAAAGAGGGTTTCCTTCTTTTTTTCGACATATTTTTCTCAAACAGTATCCGGTATGAAGTTTCAGAACCACCCAATAACTTTATCTAAATCTCTCTAAAATACATTCTTGGCAAATCACATCTAAGGATCGTTAGTTCATCAAACAAAACAAAAAACCAGGAAATGATTCCGTTTTATGAATTCTCGAATTACTTCCACAGAAAAACCGGCAAGTACGATTTCAAAGTTAACCCTTAGACTGCTAAGCGTGACTCACTGACCTTTTGCGGACAGTGTAGATCCAAGATCAGACTGCACAGAACGTGCAGTCTGATCTTGGATCTACACTGTCCGCGAAGGAGATATTATTCGCAAAACATAATTTTGAAATTTCAATATTTGGTTTTTTATTATCGAATTGAAAATTTCATTTTAGTTATTTAGCAGTATAAGGTTTAACTTCCCGGGGTTTCAACGCCTTGATCTGGGTTACAACGCCCTCATCCTAATTAACCCTCATCCTGCAAAATAACTACAATGAAATTTTCACTTTTATAGTAAAAACCCAAATGTTGCTATTTCAAAGTTATGTTTCAGCGAATAATATCTCCTTATCGGACAGTGTAGATCCAAGATCAGACTGCACGTTCTGTGCAGTCTGATCTTGATCTACACTGTTCGCAAAAGGTCGGTGAGTCGCGCTTAGCAGCCTATGAGTTAACGTTTAGAGTACTGAATATTTGAAATGTTGGAGTTCCTGACCACTAACCTGCTATGTAAGTGAAATGAAGCTTTCAAGCGTATAGTAAAAACCCAATTAATGCTACTTAAAACTTATTTTTTTGGAGAAAAATATCTCCTTATCGGACAGTGTAGATCCAAGTTCAGACTGCACGTTCTGTGCAGTCTGATCTTGGATCTATACTGTCCGCAAAAAGTGAGTAAGTCGCGCTTAGCTGCCTAAAGGTTAATACGCGAAAAAGAGCTAGATATTGAAATCAAATGCCTGATGTAACCAACATGATAATTATTTTGTCATAAGATATTGGACGGTGTAGATCAAAGATCAGACTGCACGTTCTGTGATTTTGATCTAGACTGTTCTCAAAGCGCCTAAAACCATTTCTAATTTCTGAAATCTTTATTTCTCATTTTTTCCATAAACTTTCCAATCAGCCAGACGTTGGTGATATTTTACAACATGTTTCCGTACATTTTCATCTGAAAAGTTATGAGTCTGATCTTGATCTAAACTATCGGTAAAATACATAAGAGCAGCGTACTGGCAAAAGGGGGCTTAATGTATCTCGTGATATGTTCACTATACCAAGGAAGTCATAATATAAATATGGGTCAATAAAATCCATTTCGTCTAACAATCGACTGAATCATGAGGCAGAATGGTCCTCTGACAAACAGAAAATTATCCAATAGCAAAAAGTATTGATTCGGGTCAGCCTGTGCGGACTGCACAGGCTGACTCGGGTCGATACTTTTTGCGGATGTATTAAAACCCCTTTTCACATTGCATGGCTCATATAAATTCATACTCAGTATCATATAGGTTAAAAAAGGGTATCATAGTATCCTTCTTTTCGTAACTTTTCGGTAAAAACTATGTGTTTTTTCCCTACTTATTGAAGTAGTTTTTTGATTATCTGAACACTAATGGGGCATAAGAAATACAGAACAAGATAATTACGATTGCCATAACTTACAAAAACATTCACGTAACAAAACAGAAGCCAATGAGAAACCGCAATTTTTCAGATCAAACGAACTTTTACAGACACAAATAATATGGTTATTAGTCGTACGAAAAAAAAAATACATAACTATTACACGACTTTATTTAAATACAAAAGCTGTTTTTAAAGATTATAACCTTTGTGTACGCAACGATCATTAGTCTGTACTTAATGAGAAAACTTAACCTTTCGTGAATTAAATGGTCGGAAATTTAAAAAAAAAAAAGCAATTTCACTTCAATAAGTCTTAAAGTTTATATCATTTACAATCGCAAATCAGCAATTAGTTTAAGCATAAATACAAGCACCAAACTGACACTTGCCTGTCTTTCATTCAAGCGCCAGTCTAACACTTGCCTGTCTTTCATTCAAGCGCCAGTCTAACACTTGCCTGTCTTTCATTAAATGTATCGTTATTTTTTTACCTGTACACTGCTCCTTTCTGCAACAATCACACGTTGTGTCCTGCCGCAAACTTGCAAACAGGATATTGTGTGCCTTAACTCTTTCCATACCATAGACGACATCAGAAGCTTTTGTGGACAGTGTAGATCAAGATCAGACTGCACAGAACGTGCAGTCTGATCTCTGATCTACATTGTCCACTGTTTTATTCCAGATCATGAACGAACCATTTCTTAATCTTGTTGCGGAACGGTATTTGTAGCCAAAGAGAAAATGTAATTTATTTATTCAGTAGTGAAAAATTAAAAGAAGTTCCGTCTCATGTTGGGTTATTGCAAAAATGTGTGCAAAACAGGTATAAGTGTCTGAAAGGTAAAGGTTCATTTGTACATAATGATGGACATTAATTTCACCACCGACGCCATTCGAAGATGATATATGGGTACACAAGTATAAGAGTCAAACATAAAACACGTCTGCTTAAATACCCAGCCGTAATTCTTGAGCCATAATACTCGAACTAACGTTTTTAGCTTCTGTTCTTTTATTTTGGCTCTCTTGGTGTCTGAAAATACAATCCAATGGAACTCTGGAAAAGTTATGATTGACTTTACTTAATCGAGTGGATGGTATAGATGCTAGATCATACACGTTCTGTACCATCTGACCTAGATCTATGCCGTCCGCAAAAAAAAATGCCTGTTTTGGCCTATGGCACTGAAATGATGAAAATCTTTTGCAATGACTGGGTTCCGTTGAGTATCATAATTCAGTAAAATGACACGCAATACTTTAGGCAGTATTGATTAAGATAAGCCTGCACGGACTATAGTCTTGGATCTAAAGCATCAGAATTTTTGTCAGACACGTCTTGAGAACAACAACAACGAAAGCAACAAAAGAAATTTCTGGTCTTATTTTTCTGGAATTTACCAGTTTCAATCACAGGACGCCTTATGAGTTGAAGCTCAAGGTCTCAACATATTTGATAGACACACAAACAGGCTGATAAATTAGGCCTTCAACAAGTAATACCAATAATGAAAATTGTTGACCGGAAAAGTCCCAGACATATCGATCTAGGAATAAGCAACAATCTTGTCACAATCTTGTCGTGATGTACAACTGTTATGTAACGACATAGTACTTGATACACAACTTACTACTTCAGTTCGATCTAAGAATAAGCAACAGCCTTGTCGTGATGTACAACTTTAATGCCAGTTGAATCATGAATGTGATTTAACTGCTATTAGCAGAGCAAAGATAAACTTTTGTGGATTCTGGGAGGAAAGGGTCAGATTTTTACAGAGTTATTTCCCTTGCTTTTGTCCTGCAAAGAAAGCGCCAAATCTTTGCTGAGAAACGAATTTTTCATCATTTCTGCATCATTTCCTCGCTGTTCATGAAAGATAAGTATTCTTTTTGATTGTTTTGTATATTTATTGTGACATCTACTATTTCATTTTGTAATAGTAAATTCTATCGAGAATTAAAGGAATGTTAATTTGTGCCATCCTTTTTCGTCCCATTTATTATTCGCTACTTAGATGCGTGAAATGTAGTTGCTGATATCTTCGCTGGATTAAATGAATGGAAAAGGTTGTAATCAGTATTCTTTGGTTAAAGAATAATAATTTAATTGTCAAATCAAAACCCATGTACTTTGTTAATGAAAGATTTGCCCCTATTTAACAGAAAATGCCAAAATCCGAAAGGAAAACAAAAGGCCTGACTTTACATGATCAAGTGGAACAGAAGCGAAAGAAGCAAACTGATCGACAGGAAGAAGATTCTACATGCCTGGAAGAAATAGAGCATGTTGCTGGCCCAGTGGTCAGTGTAGAGTCCAGCTTACCCACAACTGATGCTGATGTAACACCGTCCACGTCCTCCTTTCCCCACTATGCCGGGTATGTATGGTGGTAGGTATGGTCTGGCTACTGACGGTACACCCGGAGTAGCAAGTTTGGATCCCCTGACCATTAACCCAATGCATGATTTAGATATTTTCATCCCACAGCAGTTGAAGGAAAAAATTTGGGATGGAAAATTCGCTGACTTGGTTTGTTTGTTAAAATCATATTTTTCCAATTCCTCTTCGGAAGAACAGAAGTCAAGAGTATGAATAATAGTTTGATGATCCAAAATAAAAAGAAGAAGAGTCAGATATCAGACATTAGTCAATGGACAGATGCATTTCTAAATTTCGTTCAAATATACATTCAAAAGCACCCTGCAAGAGCTGGAGAACTGCTCAAATACCTTGCCCTCATTAGAGAGATAGGTTTGTCAAATCCTATTCATAAATGGCTACGATATGATGAACAATTCAGATTACGTTTCAGTTTGTCCTGAAAGAAGCTGGGCTGCAATTGACGGGCATTTATGGCTTGTCTGCAACTTAAATGGGGAAAATAATCCATCTAAACAATATGGTAAGATGCCAGCGGGACATTGTTTCGAATTTAATCTCAAAGGCTTTTGCGCAAAGTCAAACTGTTGATATAAGCACTCATGCATGAATTGTTCTGGGTCCCATCCTAGATATTTATGTTTTTCAAATGCAACACCCCCTGTTTTCGGTTATCAAAATCCGCGTATGCCTCAGAGTTTCAACGAAGGAGGCAATATTCCGAAATCATCACCCAAATAGTAAAAATTTTTCGCAACAAATGAGGCCACGATTTAACAATTTTAACCCTCAGAGAAACAATTTTCGTTTCTAAAAGTGAAGTTTGGGCCCTAGGAAAGAGCCCAATTAAAGTTGATGTTCTTGATTCACTCATGCAAGAAAGTGGTTATCATGATGCTGAATTTCTTAAAAGTGGCTTTGCTCATGGTTTCAGAATCCCCTACTCAGGTCCCCATGTACATATGGAATGTAAAAACCTGCTCTCCTTACATGAAAATTATGAATATGCACGGAAAAAGATATTAAAAGAAATCAAACTGGGTCGAATTTCCGGTCCTTATCAAAGCAGGCCTATTTCTAATTTGCGATGCTCTCCAATAGGCTTGATTCCGAAACGCACATCTGGTTTTAGGCTTATAACGCACATGTCATATCCAGAAAAGTTTAGTATTAATGATTTTATTGATGAATCTTATACTACAGTAAAGTATTCACATTTTGATCAGGTTACGGAAAAGCTTTTGAAATTAGGAAAGAGCACTCAAATGGGAAAAATTGATGTCAAAAGTGCGTTTAGGTTACTGCCTTGTTACCCAGGTGATTTTGATCTACTAGGTTTTAAATTTGACAACTTTTACTACATTGGCAAGTGTATGCCTATGGAATGTTCAGTAAGCTGTGCAACATTTGAAAGGTTTTCATCTTTTTTGGAATTTGAAACAAAACGCAGATCAAAAAATGAAAACAGACCACTATCTTTATGACTTTGTTTTCCTAGGAGCTCCTTTAAAAGACGAGTGTTTGAAATTAATGCTCTCATTTCTGGATTTGGCGAGTGAGATCGGACTCCCCATAGCTCATGATAAAACAGAAGGTCCCTCTACCTGTATTACAAATTTAGGTTTGGGTTTAGATTCAGACAAGATGGAAATCAGCATACCTCTTAGCAAAATCAAAGAAATCCAAGCTGAAATAGATCAATGCCTGCCTTTAAAAAAGATTACTCTACGGAAATTGCAATCAATAACAGGTATGCTAGCATTTTGCACAAGGGCCCTTCCGGCAGGTAGAGCCTTCTTGCGTCGACTCTATAAAGGAATGTCTCAAGCAAGTAAACCCTTTCACAGAATTAGACTGAATAGTAGCATGAAAGCAGATCTTTTGGTGTGGAAAAAGTTTTTAAGTGAATATAATGGAACATCATTACTTTTAGACCAAGAATGGGTTTCAAGTGATTGCTTGAATCTCTATACAGATGGAGCAGGCGGCAAGAATTTAGGTTGTGGTGTATATTTTGAAGGCAGATGGGCCTTTTTGAAGTGGCCTGTTCAGTGGAATGAAACGGACATTTTAAGAGATATCACATATTTGGAAGAAGTTCCTGTGGCGCTCTCATGTTCATTGTGGAAAAAGGAATTTAAACGTAAACAAATCCAATTTTCAATCGACAATGAAGCTGTAGTAGCTATATTAAATAAAAAGTCTTCTCAATCATCCAGAGTAATGACACTTGTAAGGTATATTGTATTATTATCTATGCAATACCATTTTCATATTAGAGCAGTTCACATTCCAGGAAAAGAAAATGAAATTGTTGATGCCCTTTCTCGCGGGAAAATGAATAAATTCTTTTCTCTTGCTCCACAGGCTTACAAGGACCCAACATCGATCCCACAGGAGTTTTGGGACCTCTTGTTGATGAAATGAATGATCTATTGGCACTTTCTTTGTCTGCATAAACAGCTAAATTGTATTCTCTTGCTCTGAAAAGTTTTAACCAATTTGTTCTAGGGTCAGGATTTGTGAAGGCTTGGCCACCAACTTTAGACCAGATTGTCGCTTTTGTGTGCCACCTTTCAACAAAAGGTTATGCTCATTCCACAGTCAATGCCTATCTGTCTGGAATAGCCTTTCATATTAAAGTTAGACATCCATTCCATTTTGACCCCACTCAAACGTTTATTGTAAGAAAGTTGTTACAAGGTTTACAGCGCAGGAGACATCAAGTTGATAAAAGATTTCCAATGACATTGGATATTTTAAAGCAACTACCGTCAGCACTTGCATCTGTATGTTCCTCCTCTTATGAAACACTCTTGTTTTCTACCACATTCTGTGTAGCATTCTTTGGATTTTTAAGGATAGGCGAAATTACCATTGTATCTAAGGATAGTGATGTTTTTAAGGTAGTTCAATCCCACGATATAGAGATTTACCATCATGAGGTTCATTTTACAGTAAAATATTCAAAAACAGACCAGTTAGGAAAAAGTACAACATTGGTATTTACAGAGAAGAATGACAAAACCATATGCCCAGTCAGGCTTCTGAAAGAATACATAAAGGTTAGACCGAAAGTAGAAGGTCCCCTATTTATACACTATAACAGCAAACCCTTATCAAAATACCAATTTTCAGCTGTTCTAAATAAAGCTCTAAAATTTCTTAAATTAGATCATAATATCAAAAGTCATTCCTTTAGAATTGGAGCAGCCACGTTAGCAACAATTCAAAACGTTCCTGACAACCAAATCAAGGTAATGGGTAGATGGTCAGAAAATTCTAGTTCTTTTAAGCGGTATATTAGATTGGATAAAATATCAGCATAAATTACCCAAATTTTACTAAAAAGAAAAAGCAAGGCAATTAGGAATAGGTAGAAATGACTTGTTACATTGCAGGTAGGGTTAAAGCAGTTGTAGAAGTTTTTAAGATTTCTTTATTTTCATACTTTAACCTGCTTTTGGTTCTTTAATGTAAAGTGCTTGAAAGTCATTACAGTCAAGTCTATGCTTAAGAGACTACAAAAAGCTCAAAAAGCAGTCTCTTAACACATTGGTCCCTTAATACAACAGGAATCGTAAATGTTGAGTGTTACGTATTTAATTGTAAGTCATGTTTTGTATTTCATTATAGTTGCAGATGATGACAGTAAAAAATCTCAGGCAATGCAGATGGGGATTTGATCAGAAACAAAATCCTCAGAGTTTTGGCAAAGTATTTTTCAGATATTTTTGGATAGTTGGATCATCACTGATTAAAAGAGCTGAAAAGCATGTTGCAGCAAGGCCTATGGGAACCAACTTGGCTATTGAAAGATACGGCTTTAAATGTTATTGGTCTGGGAAGTCTGGTCTAAGAACAGAAGGAGTCTTGCAATTGTTATTGGAAAGTGCAAGAGTTTACCCAATGCCTAAGTATATTGTTTTACATTTTGGGGGAAATGATATTGGTATTGTGTCATTGGGCTTGTTACTCCATCAAATTAAAGACACTTTGAAGAGAATTCAAGTATGCTTTCCAGATGTAATTTTAATCTGGTCGGATATTCTACCTCGTACCTCATGGCGCGAATCCAAAAATGTGAAAGCAATGGACCAGGCAAGACACAGATTGAACCGAGATATGTGCTAATTTTTAACTGCTTTAGGGCATAAAGTGATTATAGGCATACAGATTTTCATTACAATGAATCTAGTTTGTAGCATGTGGATGGGGTTCACCTATCATTTATTGGAAATGATATTTTTCTTAATTCTATACAAGGTGCCTTTGAAACTTTTATCACTCAACCTGATGTGAGTGTTTATCCGGTTTAATGGGTGATGGCCAGACCGTGTATTGTAAGCTTTTGAAAAAATTTTCCGTTTGGCGGTGGATGACTTTTGAGTCATCCAATTGGCATAAAATTTTTCTTTAATTTGAACTCTGTGTACCAAATGATTCATGTATTCACTAGATGCAAGTTTGTGAAAGTTTATAGACTCTTAACATTTGTCGTTTGTGTCACAATCGGCCAAGATGTGTGGAGTTACTGAGAATTTTGATTAATTTCATGAATATAATTATATAGAAATATAAGGGCTGTTTTGGTTAACCCAGCAGCAGTTTTACTCTTATGGTACAAATGCTGGTTTGGTTCACTCATCAGTAAAATCAATTTGCTGGTTTGGTTAACCCATCAGAAAGTGATTGTGTCTTTTTGGCCTACTTATTTTTAGTAGGCTTACTATGTTTTAAATTTGAACTGTTGAATTATGTAATCATAAGATTTATCATAAACAAAGAGACTGTCTTGGCCATTAAACCCAAATCATTAAAGGTTGTAAACTTTATTAGTAAGTTTTGTGTTTTAATTTTGTCTCTGATAATGTAAGATATAAAATTTGCACAATTTATAAACCACTTAAGTTCTAATAATAAAAGGAAGAGCAAGTCTGGGAGTTTTTTATTTTTTTTCTTCTTTTTTTAAGTTTCTAGTAGAAGAAAAAAAATCATTTTTTTTTGTTTCAGTGCTGCTTTAGTAGGGCAGTCTGGCTCTAAAATTCGGCTATATAAATGAGTGTACTTAAGCTCACGTAAAAAAAAAAGCAACTATTTAGTTGGTTAGATATCACATTGATATAAATAAGTCAAATTTAAAACAACAGTATAGGCGGTAATATTTCAAAAATTGATTATAAATTGTTTCTTCCCTCAGAAAAAGTTTATAATTAAGTCATTATTCAAAGGGAAAGAGCCACTGGCAAGCACCGTTTGTAAAATATCTACACTCATTATATATTTTTATGTGCAAAATCCGAGGATTAAAACACAGCATTTACTTATTTTTTCCACAACACATTAAAAATTTCGGCGCTATGGCAAAAGAGGGCTTAATGCATCTGCGTAATGCATTATAGGAAGCAAACCATCACATAGTTATACATCCATAAAATCCGTTTTGTGTAACATATAACTGAATCATGAGGTAGAATGGTCCTTGGACATGTAGAAAACTTACCTATAGCAAAAGGTTTCGACCTAGGTCAGCCTGCGCGGACTGCGTAGGGTGACATGGTTCGATACTTTTTGCAGATACATTAAACCACCTTTTCACAGAGCGTGGCTCAAAATTTTGTAATAACAAACTGCCATAAAAATTTCATAATTTAACGCTCTAATCTTAGGGTTTTTACTTTAATCGCAGAAAGATTTGTTTAATGTATTGCATCTTGCACCTACGGTTACACCTAGCAACAATTGCAGGCTACAGCCTGGCTAAAGACTGGGGATATTTTTACAAAGGGAAGTCGAAAGGGTCGAAATGTGCAATACATAATTAGAGTCGTAGTTTTGACAAAGAAAAGAGGTTACTACATTATTTTTCTCAAAGCATTTTATGACTGTATATGTTAAAGAGGCGGAATAAAAGTGCTAAAATGCAGAATGGTGTCTCAAACAAAGTCTTAGTTTGATTATAAAGTATTCCCCTACTGTAAAAAAAAAGAAGAGAAAAACCTCATGGTCACGTATAGTATATTGTATAATGGTATTGTACATCCTCGGAACCCAGGTTTGAAGCATTACGTTACTCTCCATGCATCACCCCCGGGAAAATTTACTAGCAAATCGACGTTTCTTATGAATACTCATAATCATATGGTCGGGAAGTACCCTAATAGCCAATCGAAAGATCGATAACATAATGATACTCTCTTGTAGACAGGATAGTTTCATTTCTTCCGTTACTGAAAATAACCCTGGAAAAAACCCGAGGTTGTCCACAAATATGGCGGCCGTCGGCGTGCTTGTCTCCTGTGAGATATATAGGATCTGACATAAGTTGGTGTTTGAGATAAAATTTTATTAAACGAGTCTAGGGAAAATGTTATTAAGCGAGCCTTTGGCGAGCCTAATAACATTTTTTCTTGACGAGTTTAATAAAATTTTATCTCAAACGCCAATAAATGTCAGATTCTTTTTATCACATAATGATATTTCAAAAATTATAGATCAGAAGATGCAAAACCATCTATATCAATGAACACGCGGTAATATCCATAAAACCGTTTCACTTCTATGTAATACGTACAAATTGACGTCAAAAATGACGTCACACAATTGTGATATCAAACGTGTATAAGATAAGAAAATTCGTAATGGATATATTGCACCGAAAACAAGGGAGGTTATGTGATAAATGCCATTCTGCAATACAGGGACAATCTTTGTGTACGATTTTAACTGACAATCTTTCGGTGTTTCGCCGAAAATCTCTTTTAAACGCTTCTCGATTGTGGTGTTGATGGGCGCCGCCATATTTAAAGTATCGCTAAGCTTGATTTGCAACGAATGATGTGATTGGATATCGACAAGTAGAAATAAAAATGACGGCGGGTTTGTGATAAAAATAGTTTAAATTTTCTAAAAGAAAAACTGAGATCACCAATCAAAATGCTTCATGAATAATTCATGAGAACGAGGAAACGCCAGCCAAATAACCCAGGGGCGATTACAGAATGAATCGAAACTGGGTCACCGAGGATGGGTATTGTATAATGCTCGCATATCTTTTACTGTAAAGATTAGAGTTGAATAAAGTACTTTGATTGATTGATTCAACAAGTTCTTTTCAGTAGTCGCAGGCATTAAAGAATGCTATAATTTAGAATTTAATTCCCTAATCATTATACTGAAATTCAAAAGCAGATGATTCTAAAAAGCCTAGTCATCAATGTTCGAAAAGTACATCTTTCATAGATACAATCTCGCGTCACCATTCCGATAACGTCCGAATTCAACAGAAAAAAATCTATATAAGAAGTTTTTTCCTCAAAAGTTCTGATTGAAATCAGTAAAGATTCTCAAAATATGTACACCCCACGGGGAGATAATTTCGTATTGTTCTGTGAAACATGGTTTTAAGAAGTGTGAGAACCATTTTCTTTATCATTCTCATAAAGTAAGAGAAATGGATGAAAAGGAATAAGGAATGACACAGTTTTAGAAACAGAATGTATGTTAAGCTAACCTTTAGGCTGCTAAGCGCGACTCACTGACCTCTTGCGGACAGTGTAGATCAAGATCAGACTGCACAGAACGTGCACTCTGATCTTTGATCTACACTGTCCGATAACGACATATTTTCCCAAAAAAATTACCTTTTAAATAGGAAAATTTCAGTTTTTACGGCTTAAAAGTTTCATTTCACCTATTCAGCAGGACAAGGGTTAATGTTTTAAGTGTATCGATTCTGTCAGCATCCTATCTATGTGATATCTGGTACAGAAGAATTACATGAAAATCAACAAAACTGTTACGGCACTTACAGCCACTTTGGTTTGTATTGTTTTTTTTTTTTTCTTCGCGTTTTTTAGGTTTATAGCACAGATATTAAAACAAATTATAAACCATTTTATCTTGCTCTAGATAATATTATAATAAGGCCACTCGGCTAGGTTATTAAAATGGGTTTTTAGAACTCGAAATCGATCTATCTCTGAAGAATATTTCTATGTGCTTTTCAGGTCATTCTAGTCCTCATACAAATGTGATAACATAAATCAGGTCGGCAGGATTTCTGATTACTCGAGTGAGCAAATTTCTCTAGACAATGTCTTTCCTGTCAATACTTCGAACTAACCTGAAATTCGGACAATCGCATGCTCGAATTTTCGATATACCACCATAATCTATCCATACACTTTCATCCAAAATTAATTTTTTGTTCGCTTTTAACTGCCTGTGGTAATTGAATTCAAAGATTTCTCTTTTGTTTTTCAAAAACTTTACAGGTTTTTTTAAAGCGTCTGACATGTGCCTTACATATGTTCTGAAGTTATCAATCGTTGAAAACTCTCAATGATAATCGAAAACAACTCGTAAACGGAAACTTTTCTATGCATTTCTCTCCTTTCATCCTTTGCAAAGTAATCTTGTGTTTACACTCTTTGCCTGCTAAGCGCGACTCACTGACCTTTTGCGGACAGTGTAGATCAAGATCAGACTGCACAGAACGTGCAGTCTGATCTTGGATCTACACTGTCCGATAATGAAATATTATTCTCCAAAACATAACTTTGAAATAGCAATATTTGGGTTTTTACTATCGAATTGAAAATTTCATTTTAGTTATTCAGCAGGATAAGGGTTAACGAACCTAAACAAGAAACTCAGGTAGCCAGCATTTTTTTCTTTTCCTGCATTATTTTCTAACTCATCAGAGACAAATCTGATCATTTGAACCAATATAATTTCAAAGCGGACAAGTGTAAAATCTTGCCGTCTGGTATGGGTTAATATAACGTCTGAAAATGGTTTAAAAATGTGCCACTCTAAAAATGTTGCCTGATAAAGAGTTTGGCTATAACTCTAGAACTACAATCTTCAAAGCCCCTGCACATAATATCATTTGAAAATATCATTGGGAAAAGAGCAAATTGTTGGGTACTTCTCCGACTCTATTAACCAAACAATTCAGGCATGATTCCTTTTCCATTGCCATGAAACATTTGCCCTCAAACATTTGCCCATTATTGTGATGTCTTTCTGAGGTTCGTCAGTAATTGGTTTACCCTAGGAGCGCCAAATAAAACCAACAGAAACATTCATCCTAGAAATATGACCTAAATAATAGCAATTTCAAATTTGCTTTCGTCTACACTGTTTCAGCAAAACGGACAGTGTAGATCAAAGATCAGGCTGCACGTTTTGTGCAGTCTGATCTTGATCGACACTGGCCGCTAAGGCATTGATGGTCGTGAAAGGCGCTTTAAGAGAGTGCACCAGTTGTAACGTAACACGTTCTCTTGTGATATAACTTGTTTGAAGAAAAATCAGTTCCATTAAATAGGGCGCCAGACATTTCTTTGAACTGAAGTTCGTAGCTGATAACGATTAACTGTTTGAAATATTGAAGAGTAAACCGTCCGTTAAACCCTAGTCGCACTGGAGCAATTGCAAGTTCCGACAACGTCGATGTACGTACAACCGGTGGACCAACGGAGCATGAACCTAATTTGATCTTCTTTAACGCAGGTCAAACCTGGTAAAATAAGGTGAAATATTGCATTTTTCTCTCTCGAAAAAATAAAACTTGCAGAACAAATGAGAGTGTAGAGAGCGTGGACCCGAATCTAATAAGGTCACGAAAGGCGCAGTGAAAACGAAAACGCGCAGTACGTGCGTGAAGCGATCTGTCACGTCTTAGAAAAAAAAAAACTAGTAAAAAAGCAAAGGACGTGGTGCGTGCGTGACGGCGACAAAACTTAGCCTGGACGTGCCAGACGCAATGACATTCTGTCAGGGACGTGATAAAGATGTCATACTGATGAGAAAACAGAGCTTTTTTGTTGTTTAATTAAGCCCCGTTCTCCCTGCGTTTGTCATGCTCTTTTTTGAGAGAACTACGTCTTTGTGGTTTTAGTCCTAGTGTGCCTGGAGCCTTATTGAAGTGAAGATAACAGCCACGATTACATGGTACATGAAGATTGTAGTTTTCGTTTTATTGATAGTAAATCTACTGATTGCCTTAACCCATTACTAAAATAGTCCCATGCTTTAACGACCCTGGGTCGAAGAGATTTCGAAAACATTGTTGGAAAATGAGAAAATGCTAGGAACTAACTTTTTCTCCTTTTCCCACAATCATTTCCATTCTTTCAGGGACAAATCCCACCATTTGAGCCATTTTAATCAATTGATTGCAAATGCTTTATATCTGGGCAAGTCTGAAGTTCTTTCATCAAGTAAAGAACTTAAATTTTCTAACATATTACTGACCCTACCAAGTGACACAAACAAAACAATATCTGAAAGAAAGCACTATACCTCTTTCCGTAGTATTCGACGATCAGTTACAGAGAAAATCTTGGAGAATGTGCATGAATCCTGAGGAATATCATTGTCCTTTCTTAATAGTCTTTATTTTAGTTTCAAGCTAAAATCATTTAATTTGTATACATCTGTATTCTCGACAAAAATAATAATTTTACTACTCTACCATTGACTGGTAAGATATTTCTTTTTTAATTTCGGCCTGTCTCTGAAAGTTCACGTAACATTCTTGCAAACTAAAACTAATCTACTACAGATCTACTTTTCATTGCGGAAACTCATGTTGTTGACGGTAATGCACTCAGTACTTCCGGTTGAAAGCTGTAATTACATGTTTGATTTCTCCATCTCCGGTAAAAGAACAAAAACGTGTTAGATAAACACTCGGACAGAAGGTCGACAAAGCAAGACTATGAAACCAATACTTGTGGTTACCCTACCTTTTGATGTAGCCTTTGTTCTGCTCGTATGATCCTCTGACATCTTCTGTGACGTCAAATTCCTGCGGTATATCCTCTATGATCAATGTTTCTACCATAGAACCTTTGCTCCCAAATGAGACTCTGAAATTAAAGATTATTATTATTATTATCATTATTATTATTATTGAAACTCAAAGCAGGCACCCTATATGTTGAAAGAGGGTGGCGAACGGATGTAAACCTACATAAGATCAGCCATTTTCTTCAAGTTGACGATCTTTAGAAGCCGCACTAGACACAAACTACTATAAAAAAAAAAAACATTCTGTATAATACGCCCTTGGACTGTTATTTTTAAGGAACCATTTTATACTCTCATGTCTCTGATCTTGATCCACAGTCGTTTTGTATTCAAGTCCAAATAACAGCGTGTAGATCAACGAACAAGCAGTCCATGCATCTATCTTCTGTGCAGGCACTGCTTTGTTTTGTGCAAACGGGATAAACTGATACAGCTTGTTGGACTATTTGGAGGAGGATATATATCTGGGGTCTAAACCAGCCACTTTTGAGACGTCAAGTACCTCAATCTTTAGTCGTATGTCGGTTTCCGCACGCCACGTGATGTTGTCGTGTTTAAGTTCGTCGATTTGCTGCCACTTTTTTTTTAAAGACCATATTCATAGAAGTTAATCAACACCGACAACTTTTTTTTTGAAAGCTGAAACTAAGACCTTGCTTCATCTCACAGGAGAATTAGCTGTCAAAATATTGTCATGGTTGGTCATCGAGAATAGCCTTGTATGATGGAAGGGAGATAACTGTGCTAGTGGTATACGTAGCAATTTTGCTCTTGATCTTCCTCTGAACACATACCATTTATATAATATTAGTATTTTCCTGGAACAGACACGCTTCATAAATTAAGTAATTCAATTCAATATATACTCCAGTGTGTGACAAAGCATTCCACTATAAATTTGCTATAAACTTGTCGGTTAGTCAGTAAGTCATCCATTCATACATTTGAAATCTAATGTATTCGTTCGTTCGTTCGTTCGTTCGTTCAAATACCTTTCATAAACAGAAAGATAAAGTGCACGTGACCTAATAAGCGCCATTTCTTTCATAACTTCATTCTGCGATAAGAATAATTCTGCAATTATTTTAAGATCTTTTACTGCATCATGTAACAAAAAAGAATTTCATTTAAGCAACAGGATGAATCAAAAACAGATAATTGATTCGTTGTGGTAAATGGAGCAATCGTTCATGAAAATGGTTCATTCTTTCTCTCTATTGTCTATCGTTTAATCCAGTCTGACACTGGATCTACATGTTCACGATTCGATACCGTAAATTTCATACCGTTAAAGCGGCTTTGAAATAACAATGCATTGGCGCTGACTGGAAATATGCATACGAATGTTTTCGCAGCTAAAAAGTATGATCCTTTTTTCCTCAGGAGAGTAAAAACCGAAGAAAAAATGGAACCTTTGTGGTGACTGGCCATGGAGTAAAAAGTTCTCTCTGTTTTAAATAATGTGTGAAATGGAGTAGATCTTGTTTGTTCCAAACGGTAACTATTCCTTTGCCAAACAATACTTGAAAGCTGCCTTATGGAGAAGTACTATTTACCCTTTTACCATACAGTCCCGACTTTTAACGACCCTGAGGAAAAAGCCTTTTGAAAACCTCGTGGGAAAAGGAGAAAATGCTAGCAACTAGCATGTTTCATTTCATGACGTTGGATTAATTTGATTTTAGTTTTATTACACGTACTATTTATATCGATTGTTCTACAAATTTTACAATTAAACTACTTACCCCTTCAGCACAATGGGGGAAAACAGTGCCTTTGTGAAAAATATAGACCAAGATCAGTCTAAAAGAAAATGTACAGTCTGATCTTGAATATACAAGTATACCGTCCGCTGATGTAGTCAAAACCTATACGATAAAAATATCTGAATTTTGCTGGATTTTATTTTAAGCCGTCGAAAGCGATCTAGTTCATATTTTTGGCGCTGGAGTGAACAGCAATCTAGTTTTAAAACCGTCAATGATATAGAATCGGCAGAATACGGGTAAATTGGGGCAAAAAAACTCCGTAAAGTTTACATTAAAACTAGGTGGTGAAGTACGTTTCATTTGCTAAAAGCTTATCTTTTCAGAGGCTGGAAAAAGGTATCCGATGAAATGGAACTATTTTAATTGCTTGAAACGTTTCCAAAGTTTCCTCTTAACTTCCTTCCTACCATAAGTAACTACCAAAAACAAATTTTACGGAGAGTGAAGAGCAATATCAGCATGTTCATAAGTACAATCGAATCTTGCTCTACAGTCTCTTCTACCCCATTAAGTGCTGAAGTCCTTTTAAGCCCATTTTAATGCCAATGAACTGCGTGTAAGTTATATTGTTGAAGTCGACAGGATGTTGGGTTATTCCTAAAGTCAAAATGAACATCTTCCTTTTTCATATTTTAGCGCAAATGCGGTCTGAAATTGCAAATTTTCTGCATGACCAAGAACCATTCTATATTTCATTGTTCAGTTAGTTGTTAGTAGATAACATAAAATTTTTAGATCCATAATTATAATGGCATGCAACACGCGAAAAGGATTATTCGGACATTCGCGTAAAGTGTCGTCTCGGATCAGTCTGCGCAGTCCGCACAGGCTAATATGAGACGGCACTTTACGACTACATTAGATTTTGTGCTACAGTAGACTTGCGCAAAACAGAAAATTACATAAAAACAGAAAGTGTCGTTTCGGATTAGCATGCACGGACTGCGCAGGCTGATCCGAGACGACACTTTACGCAAATGTCCGAATGCCCCTTTTCGCGTGTTGCAAGCCAATTATGATGATTTCCTTAGTACTATGCATGACGGAAATGCATTAAACTTATGCAATAAATTATGCTAGTGCCCGCTAAATTTTGAAGATTCTCCACAATAGGGTGTATAAGTGCTTTGCATTTGGCACATAAAAAAGCCAAAGGATTCTATTCGAAAAATGAGCCTGGGTCTTACACCCGGACTTGATCGTATTCAATTCTGTTTCTCTACAAATTTTCCCTCACGGTCTATACAAAATATGCCCAGATCACGTGGAGGCCTAAATCCTACAAAATCATCGTCATTGAGTTACCCAACTCGTATATCACATACAGGGTCTACTTTCGTCGGGAACTGATATCCATCAAATATTTTCCCATCATTTGTTCCACTTTAGCAAATGAGGTTTATGATAAAACAAGCGAAAAGAGATAATGAGTGCTATTTTAGTAACGGTATCACAGCAAGTAAGACATTTTACATGGAATAATTATACACCTCATAATTACACTTTTTTTTTTGCACGTCCTCTCCTGCAGAAAACGTTTTTTGGGTCTTACAGAAAGGTCACTTTAGAAAACTTTGTGGGAAAAGAAAATATTGCTTGTGATGATGTCCTGCCTATGCCACGCTCTTTCTTTTGAAAGATGCTCTAATAACACAAATGTATCAGCCTCGCTCTCTTGACATCACATCAGAAACATTTCTTTACATCATCCCTTCATTACCTCAGAACTTTCTATCATGACTTTTTGTATTATTCATTATAATCTACAGTCTGAATACTTGAAAATGTCTATATCTATGACTATTTCTTTCAGAAATTTCTCTACTTCAATACCTACTTTCAGTTTTTCATCTACGTCAGCTCTAATTTTCACTTCATCCAGTACTTCAGTGACTATCTGCTGTTCCTGTTTTACTTCAGTACTTACAAAATTATTTTCCTTTGTACGTACTTCAGTCTATACTTCCAGTAAATTTAGTACTGAATTCGTTACTCGCTGTCTAATCGTCAGTGCGCTAGACGTCTTGGAGTACAAGCTCCACACAATCATGTGAGCCATGCTGTTTGAAAAGGGGGCTTAATGCATCTACAATAAGTATCAACCTATATCAACCTGTGCAATTCGTGCAGGCTGACATGGGTCGAAACTTTTTGCAAGTGGCAAAATTTCTCTTTGTCAAAGGACCAGTCTATCTCATGATTTAGATATGATAGATTTTATGGACGCATAACTATAATGATGACTTGCTTGGTAAAATGCATTACGGAGGTGCATTAAGCCCCCTTTCACCAGAGCATGACTAATATGTTATCGGACTATTCATACCAAAGTTAAACTTCTGGATTGCAGAAGCCAAAGTAAATATTTATCCTGCTCGTGTAAAGATATCTAAACAACTTTAAAAAGAACCACTCAACCTGCAGTTAACCTTTATCCGGCTAAATAAGTTAAATTAAACTTTCAAGCCGGTAGTAAATACCCGAATAATGCTACTTCAAACCTATTTTCTTAGAGAAAGATATCTCCTTATCGGACAGTGTAGGTTCAAGATCAGACTGCACGTTTTGTGCAGTCTGATCTTGATCTACACTGTCCGCAAAAGGTCAGTGAGTAGCTCTTAGCAGCCTAAAGGTTGAAAAAAAAATCCCGTTTTTCACGACCCTGAGAAGTTAGGCCTTTGAAAACACTATGGGAAAAATATTTTCTACTCTCACAGAAATAAACCCCTACATTTGAGACAATTTTGATTTGTTGTCCACAATCTCTAAGGACATATCTAAATTTTTATTGTGTGGTAAAGAGTTGAATCCTGCTTAAGTTTGAACCTATTGCACAATCACGTTCCTTAGCTGTTTTCCTGACCCTGTCTTCTTTCTGTCGTCTTTTGGAGACACTTAAACCATTATTACCTTTTATAAAGCTGTTGTTGTTATCAAAACTAGACCAAGGAAAAAAAAAAACGTAGAATGTTCACTGAATACAAGCTTTGAAGAGCTATATGTTTATTGTGCGCCAATAGGTTTTTTTTTCTTCAAGAAAAGACCCATCAAAAAATAAGTATTTTTTCTTTACCGAACAAACAAAAATCTCAGACTTGACTAAATTGAAAGCAGTTCCAAACAATAACTTTTATGCGCCTGAAATGTTGTAATTTGTTTTAGAATGCGTAGAAAACATTGTTGGGAAAGAACTTGTTACCAGCATTTTCTCCTTTTCCAGCAATGTTTTTTTCCAACAATTGTTTTCTACAGATATCTTCCTCAGGGTCGTAAAATCACGGGGATGTTTGGTAAGGCATTATCAAACCGCTTGGGTGTGACAGCTGATCGAAACTATCGTTTGCTATAGATAATGCTTAACGTTTTTTTTTCTTATATTACCTCTCTTATCACACTTCCCTTCAACTTCCATTGTAAGCTTGAGTCAGTCAGTAATAACTGTCTATCTCCACATATTTAGTCCATTAGGCATACACATCGGCTTTTGTGGACGGCATGGATCAAGATCAGACTGCACTCTGTGCAGTCTGATCTTTGATCTATGTCGTCCGATTGTTAAGTATTTCCAGTGCGGGAAAAATCTTTCTGAGTTTAAGTGGACTGTATTTTCACCTTCGAAAGAGGCTATGGGCAATGCTTATAAATAGCTTTTTCCATGCTGAACTCAGCGGGGCATGAAACTTCGAGGATATATAAATTCCATTTCATTCATTGCATAATTATAACAGTTAACTTTTAGCTTAATTTTTCTTGGGTATATTAATTTGACGTCTCATTCCAAATGTTTCTGGTCTTTTAAGACATAATGGAACTGAAAGTATCAACACGAACTCAGTTGAGCACGAGCTTAAGGTTTATAAGTACTTAAAGGAATTGATATATTTGGTGCTGAAAGACTTAAAAATCCTACATGATTGCTTTCACACACAATTTCAGATTACCGGTTCTTATTGACTCAATGGTTAAAGCCTTTGATTTGTAGTTATAAGAACTGATTCGATCACTACGGGCGGCCCTAGTAACTTCGGAGTCTTTTCTGGCAAAGTACAGGAGAACTCCCGCCAAGCACTTGAGTAACCCGGAAAAACATTAATAAATGAGCTTTCTTTGTGATATCACTGACAAGCTGTTGAAAGGGAAAAAATGATTTAAATACTTCAGGAAAAACGGTCAGAGCCAATAACTAGATTGCTTACGCGTTCTAGAAAAACGCCACTCTCTTGAAGTCTATTCGCGTGAATGATGGGATATTTGGCGTTTGATGACATATAGCTGCCAGCTTCCAATCAACAAGACCTACCTTGATATAAACGGGCGGAGTGATTTCAGTCGAATAGATGACTTTGAAACTCTAAAAATATGTTCGGCCGTCAATATCCAAAAGCTCTTATAGCATCGTTTTATAAATTACGAAAGACAGACATGACATGATTACCGGAAGTTTTTGTTAACACATTACCACCTGCAGAAGACACTTTCCATATTTCTGTGGATCATTTTTAGATCTTGTTGAAAAGCACAATTTTTCAAAACAGTGTCTGATGTTGTATAGTATAGCACTAAGCAGGCATTCGTGTTTGCTATCCATATAAAACAGAGGTATTTAAAAAGTCGTCTGCATCACATTTGTATGGGAAGCTAATGAAATAATGTAGTGACCAATCATACTCTAAAAAAATAGTTCGAGTAACATAAATACGTAAAAAAGTGTAACAAGAAAAATAAACCTCTATTGCAAGTTTAGAAACTTGCACAAAAAAATTGAGCTCGAGCTTTCGACGAGCAATTTTATTTTTCGGGGTGGGGGACGTTTCCATTTTCGGCCTGTTGTTACTGATTTTTAAAAACTTAGATGCCTCTTTTAGCAATTTTTCAGTTATATCAGGATGACAGCTAAGTTAACCATGGTTCTTCTAGCTTTCTGTACATGGCCCGAGTTTAAAAATGCCCGCCCAAGCTTTCAAAGACACAAGGCCGGAACACTACAGTGCCTTTTCCAAACCTCAAAATACCAAGTCCAAATCTCTGCTTTGGCCTACCCAGTCTTACAAAGGAACAAGACCGGGGCACTCTATCCGTTGCCAAAACTTCACAATACTATGGCAAAACCTTTGCTTTGCCCTACCCAGTCTTTCAAAGAAACAAGGCCGAGGCTCTACTCTCCACTGCGAAAGTTTTCCAATGAACAAAGCCGGAGCTACACAGTGCATTGCCAAAGCTTTGAATTGAAAAAGGCTGGAGACAAACTGTGCATTGCAAAAGCTTTCAAAGGAACAAGACCGGAGTTGCACTGTGCAAAGCGAATGCTTTCAAAAGGACAAGGCTGGAGCTGCACTGGGCATAGCGAAAGCTTTCGAAGGGACATTCCGGAGCTGCACTGTGCATAGCGAAAGCTTTCGAAGGGACATTCCGGAGCTGCACTGTTCATAGCGAAAGCCTTCGAAGGGACATTTCGGAGCTGCACTGTGCATAGTGAAAGCTTTCAAAGAAACAAGGCCGGAGCTGCACAATGCATTACAAAAGCTTTCAAAGTCTTACGAACAAAGTCCGTAACAAAGAAACATATGAACAAATGCATGGCAGAAATACAGGGACCGGGCAGGACTCGAACCAAGAACGCCCGAACGAAAGGCCAATACCATAACCACTGAGCTTAAGAGAATTCTCCCTAACGCAGTTGTTAGGTGTTGTATTTAAACAGGGATGAAGCCATGCATGAAGGAGTGGTCTCCCGTAACACACTCTCTCTTAAGGTCATCATTTATTGATGACTCAAAGCCTTATTAGGCAGAAAGTCCGTTTTTGGACAACAAATGGGATTAATGGCTCAATGGCCAATCCCGGACGAGCCCCCCATCTTACGAACAAAGCCCGTAACAAAGAAACAAATGAACAAATGCATGGCAGAAATACAGGGACAGGGCAGGATTCAAACCTAGAACGCCCGGACGAAAGGCCAATACCATAACCACTGAGCTAAAGAGAATTCTCCCTAACGCAGTCGTTAGGTGTTGTATTTAAACCGGGATGAAGCCATGCATGAAGGAGTGGTCTCCCGTAACAAAAGGAACAGGACCGGGGCTGCACTGTGCATAGCGAAAGCTTTCAAAAGGAAAAGGCCGGAGCTGAACTGTGTATAGCAAAAGCTTTCAAAGGAACGACTTCGGGCTTGACAATGAACCGCCGTGTATGTAAAGTAAACAAGGCCTTGTCTGTATGGTGCCTTGACCAAGCTTTGAAAGGAACAAAGCCTAGTCTCTACAGTTCCTTGTCCAAGTTTTCAAAGAATAAGGTCGGGACTTCATAGTGTCTTGTCCGAGCTTTCAAGGCTGGAGCTTCGCAATGCACCACCAAATCTTTCAATAGAACACAGTCGGGACACTCGAAATTGCAATAGCTTCTCCTTCATTTTTTCTCAGTTTCACTAGCAGTAAATGGCGATACCCATACGTCTTAACTCTTAGGCTGCTCAGCGCGACTCACTGGCCTTTTGCGGACAGCATAAATCAAAATCAGAATGCACAGAACGTGCAGTCTGATCTTTGATCTACACTGTCCGATAACGACATATTTCTCTCAAAAAAAAAATCCTTTGAAATAGCACACTTGGGTGTTTTACTACGGCTTAAAAGTTTCATTTCACTTATTTAGCAGATACGGGTTAAATGTTATGTATCGTAATGCATTGACTCCACTTCCTGAAACAAATTATATCCGATGATTTGTGAAAAGATCTTTTTATCGTGACTTTTATTATCTATATTAATTAAAGATGGTGAATGACATAAATCAGAGTTTAATACACCGATACAAGTTTTGATATGACGAAGTAGAAATCGCTTGTATTGTGCAATTTCTACTCTTGCCACTGCATTTTCTCTCTCTCTCTCTCTCTCTCTTTCTCTCTCTCTCTCTCTCTTTCTCTCTCTCTCTCTTATTGGTCTGCTACACGACACAAAAAGCCATCTACTGGTGGTAATAAGTATGCTGACAGAAAACTTCTTAAATCTATACCCTTGTTTTGCAATGAACAGACGGTACATGAAAAACTGAGCGGTGATCTGGCAACAGAGGGTTAAACTAAAGCAAATAACAAAATTTTAGAGTCGTCTAAATTCAAAACTATTGCAAGGGACAAATCTTTTGCGGCTTGCTGGAAAAGAAGGAAAAGCTGTTAACCAGCATTTTCTCTTTTTCCCACAATGTTTTCAAAAAGCGTTTTCCTTAGGGTAGTTTAACATGGGGTTGTTTGGAAAAGGATTAATGTTTTTCGTGATGCATTATACCAAGCAAGTCTTGTCATAAAATGAATAATGAATCCATATTGTGTAAAAGCCGGCTGGATCATGAGATAGAACGGTCTTTTGACAAGCAGGCCTGCACAGACTGATCTTGGTCTATACATTTTGCAGATGCAATTAACCACCTTTTCACAGAGCACAACAAAATCATTACTGTAATCAAAAGAAGTAAGAACGTGCGCCTTGAATGTGTTTATGCATTGCATGCCACAAGGTTTTTTGTATCAAAACAGGCGTAACAGTAGTAAAGGGAGAGAGACTGGGGTACTACCCGGGGCCTGGGTAGTACCCCAGTCTCTCTCCCCTGAGTGGGCTAGATCACCCTCCCTGACAAAAATTTGTCCCTATTCTGCCCTCCCGAAGGAATTTGCATTTTTTATATTCCCTATTTTTACCCAGGCTCTCTACCCTGAGTGGAATTTTTCTGCAGTTAAAGGCACAGGTGTCGGCCAAAAATGATACATCTTCGAGTGCTCTATAGTGATCTGCCAGGTCTGATCATTGAGTTGGACTTAGTTTTTTCTTCACCTATGTATGATTTTTTTCTTTCTAAATGTCTGAGCATTGAGTTGGACTTAGTTTTTTCACCCTATGAATGAATTTTCTTTCTAAATGTCTGGACATTGAGTTGGACTTAGTCTTTTTTTCTGCATCTATGAATGATTTTCTCCCTTTCTAAAAGCCTGATCATTGAGTTGGACTTAGTTTTTCTTCAACTATGTATGATTTTTTCTCTCTAAAAGGAATTTATCCCTATATCACTGAGTTGGACTTAGTTTTTTTCACCCTATGATTGATTTTCTCTCTCTCTTTCTAAAAGCCTGACCATTGAGTTGGACTTAGTTTTTTCTTCACCTATGTATGATTTTTCTTTCTAAATGTCTGAGCACTGAGTTGAACATAGACTTTTTTTTACCCTATGAATGATTTTCTTTCTAAAAGCCTGACCACTGAGTTGGACTTAGTCTTTTTTCTCCATCTATGAATGATTTTTCTTTCTAAATGTCTGGACATTGAGTTGGACTTAGACTTTTTCTGCAATTATGAATGAATTCTCTTTTCTAAATGTCTAACCATTGAGTTGAACATAGACTTTTTTTACCCTATGAATGAATTTTCTTTCTAAATGTCTGGACATTGAGTTGGACTTAGTCTTTTTCTGCAATTATGAATGATTTTTTCTCTCTAAAAGGAATTTGTCCCTATATCAGTGAGTTGAACATAGACTTTTTTTTACCCTATGAATGATTTTCTTTCTAAAAGCCTGACCATTGAGTTGGACTTAGTTTTTTTCTTCACCTATGAATGATTTTTCTCTAAAAGCCTGACCATTGAGTTGGACTCAGTTTTTTCACCCTATGAATGATTTTCTCTCTTTCTAAAAGCCTGACCATTGAGTTGAACTTAGACTTTTTTTTACCCTATGAATGAATTTTCTTTCTAAATGTCTGGATATTGAGTTGGACTTAGTCTTTTTCTGCAATTATGGATGATTTTTTCTCTCTAAAAGGAATTTGTCCCTATATCAGTGAGTTGAACATAGACTTTTTTTACCCTATGAATGATTTTCTTTCTAAAAGCCTGACCACTGAGTTGGACTTAGACTTTTTTCTTATCTATGAATGATTTTTTCTCTCTAAAAGGAATTTGTCCCTATATCAGTGAGTTGGACTTAGACTTTTTTCTTATCTATGGATGATTTCTTCTCTCTAAATGTTTGGCCATTGAGTTGAACTTAGCTTTTTTCATCCTATGAATGATTTTTCTCTCTAAAAGGAATTTGTCCCTATATCAGTGAGTTGGACTTAGTCTTTTTCTGCAATTATGGATGATTTCTCTTTCTAAATGCCTGGACATTGAGTTGAACATAGACTTTTTTTACCCTATGAATGATTTTCTTTCTAAAAGCCTGACCACTGAGTTGGACTTAGACTTTTTTCTTATCTATGAATGATTTTTTCTCTCTAAAAGGAATTTGTCCCTATATCGGTGAGTTGGACTTAGACTTTTTTCTTATCTATGGATGATTTCTTCTCTCTAAATGTTTAGCCATTGAGTTGAACTTAGCTTTTTTCATCCTATGAATGATTTTTCTCTCTAAAAGGAATTTGTCCCTATATCAGTGAGTTGTACTTAGTTTTTTCACCTATGAATGAATTCTCTTTTCTAATTGCCTAATCATTGAGTTGAACTTAGACTTTTTTACCCTATGAATAATTTCTCTTTCTAAAAGCCTGACCATTGAGTTGGACTTAGTTTTTTCACCCTATGGATGATTTTTCTCTCTAAAAGACTGACCATTGAGTTGGACTTAGACTTTTTTCTGCATCTATGAATGATTTCTCTAAAAGACTGAGCGCTGAGTTGGACTTAGTCTTTTTTCTGCATCTATGGATGATTTTTCTTTTCTAAAAGGAATTTGTCCCTATATCACTGAGTTGGACTTAGACTTTTTTCTACACCTATGAATGAATTCTCTTTTCTAAATGCCTAACCATTGAGTTGAACATAGACTTTTTTCTGCATCTATGAATGATTTTCTTTCTAAAAGCCTGACCACTGAGTTGGACTTAGTCTTTTTTCTGCATCTATGAATGATTTTTCTTTTCTAAAAGGAATTTGTCCCTAAATCACTGAGTTGGACTTAGACTTTTTTCTACATCTATGAATGAATTCTCTTTTCTAAATGCCTAACCATTGAGTTGAACATAGACTTTTTTTTACCCTATGAATGATTTTCTTTCTAAAAGCCTGACCACTGAGTTGGACTTAGTCTTTTTTCTGCATCTATGAATGATTTTTCTTTTCTAAAAGGAATTTGTCCCTAAATCACTGAGTTGGACTTAGACTTTTTTCTACATCTATGAATGAATTCTCTTTTTAAATGCCTAACCATTGAGTTGAACATAGACTTTTTTTTACCCTATGAATGAATTCTCTTTTCTAAAAGGAATTTGTCCCTATATCACTGAGTTGGACTTAGTCTTTCTGATTTTTTTCTGCATCTATGAATGAATTTTCTCTCTAAAAGCCTGAGCACTGAGTTGGACTTAGACTTTTTCTGAGTTTTTTTACTCTTCGGAGTGTAACTCTTCTAAAAGGAAGAAGTTTGACAATTTGAAGAAATGACAATTTGAAGATAGAACTTTCGTGGTAAATGGTTAGTCCTGAAAAGGACTGTTGGGTTAGCTCTGAAAAGAACTGTTGGGTTAGCCTGAAAAGGGCTGTTTTGTTTTGGAGGCTGTGTTTTTTCGTCTCACGTTGTTTTTCCACTTCTAATGACAGCATCCGAAATTCGCTTGGCAAATGGGGCATGCTTCAACTCTTTTTCTGATTACCATTGCTCCATTACCGAACTAATCTTCCGCCGAGATCTTTGTATGGCTGTGTTATACGTTGTAGTTGGTTTTGTTCCTCCTCTCCTACGAAATGAGTGTTTAGTTGTAATAACTGTTGACCTGCATTTAGATATTCTTGGAGAGCCTCACGTAGTTGATAATTTATCTCCTCCATATTGATACTGCTTCCGAATATTGATACTGCTTCCGAATATTGATACCGCTTTCGAAGTGATCGTTAGCTGAGAGTCAAAAAATGGTGAATGTATGAAAATAACGCCGAGCTTTGTACGTTTACTGAGGATTGAAAATTTTTTAAAGAGCTCGGATCTGACAGAAATCACATACATTTTTTTCCATGCTACGTTTCATGCTAATATAGCAAAAAAGTTATGACCCGTTGTATGGGAAAAAATGTAGACAGAACAAGTCTTTGGGGAAGACAGAATGAAGAGCTCTATTGTTTTTGAACTTTTATTTACTGAACAGAACTAAACAATGAAACATTTTTTTGCAAAGCATCATAAAAAAATTTCTTGACAATGAAAAAATTCACAATGAAACATTTTTTTGCAAAAGCATCATAAAAAATTTCTTGACAATGAAAAAAATCACAAGGAAACATTTTTTACAATACAGCATAAAAAACAATTTCTTGACAATGAAAAAAATCGCACTGAAATATTTTTTCACAATGAATTATTCACAATGAATTAATCACAATAAAAAAAATTACACTGAATTATTTTTTCGCAATGAATTATTTACAATGAATTATTCTCAAAACAGTATATAACAAATTTTTTACAATGCAAATTCGCAAACACCACGAGTTTCATATTTGTTTTCATATTCCTACCGTTTTGTTGTTTTTTCTTGGTTGTTTTCGCTCTGTCTTTGGGTTTTTTGGGATCTTGAAATCAACGTGATTATCAATGTTTTTCCCGTATTTACCCTGGCCTGTCAATATTGGTGTAGTTGGTTTTTGATCAACTCGCTGTTTCTTGTGGAGATGGTTAGCATCATCCTCAGATTTCCGCTTTGTTGTTTTTCTTGGTTGTTTCTCCTCTGGTTGTTTTTTCTTTGGTTGATTTTTCTTCACAACACTTACGATAGAATCCACTAACTTGTGAAGATTAGATTTATCAAAGTCGAACTCCACAGGAATCTTCACAGGAGTTGTTGAGATGCACTGATCCTGTTGGCGTAGTACCTCGATATTTCTACTGAGCTGATCAGTACTTGCGCTTAAAGTTTTAATTTCCTCCAAATGTCTGTTTAAGTCTCCAACTGATCTATGATCCGGGTCATCATGCTATCTTGCTTCAAATTTAGCTGCTTTACCTCTTCATAAATGTTGTCCAGCACCGTCGCTGGAATGATGGTTGTCGAATTTAATTCTGGTGGCGGATTGATGATTGTCGAATTTATAACTGATGAAAGAACGTCTCCATTGTTTTCCACTGGTGGAAAATCGTCCAAGTTGATTTCATCTAAGTTGTGCTTCATATTGAAACTGCTTCTGAATATTGATACTGCTTCCAAAGTGATCGTTAGCTGAGAACCAAAGAAATGGTGAATGTATGAAAATAACGCCGAGCTTTATACGTTTACAGAGGATTGAAATTTTTAAAGAGTGCGGACCTGGCGGAAAACACCGGGATTGTACTGTGTGACATTGAAATGGGAGTGGTGAAAAAAACACCGATATAACCGTCGATTTGAATGCACAATGTTAATGAAACGCCGACGCGGGAAAAACATAGGAGAAAAATGACGTCATGGGTCATCTAGTTCAATCCTCATGTAAAGCTATAAAGCCCAGTGATATTTTACATAAAATCATATTTGTTCCAGAATGGTTCGAATTCTTGTGTGCCCTCACTGTGCAAGCAGATGTCTGATAGAGTGTGGGAAATGTTTTACCATACTTTTTTACTCTTGTGTTTTGTTGATTTGCAAAAGAAACAGTTCTTTGTTACTCGTTTTTTCTTCTTTTCGTTGTTTTGCTTTTTTCTCCTCTTTTAGATCCAAAGTTTGTTGTTTTCTTAGATTATCGTTTGTAGATATTTTTTTCTCTGCCTGTTCTGTTATTTTGCAGATTTTTGAATCGGTGATATCCGTTGTGTCGGACTGCATGTCTACGGTCTGATTTTCAACCGGTGATATTGTAGTCTGTAGTGAACTTGTTTTCCATGTATTTTCGATGTAGAATGAATTTAGTGTCCCGACGAATTTCGTATGTTGGAGATCGACAACGTTGTAAAACGATGGTGAAATTTCGATGTCATGACTGTGTGGGTTTACGTAGACAAAAAACAAATGTTCCTGTCTGATTTTCTTTTTTTGGACAATTTCTGGACCAATGTCCTGCTTCGTTGCACGTAAAACAAATATTTGTTCTCTCACCATTCATCCGATATCGTTTGTCGAGCGTCGCTTGATCTAAAACTCTGTAGCTGATAGTACAGCGTATAGAGCTATTTATAAAAAAATACGCTTCACTACTAGACGCTGACGTAGTGTACCTCTACCCAATGGTCTATTTATAGCAACAGACGCTAACATATTGTGATTTAACCCCTTGTCACACTAAACGGCGTTTCCACTGTGTTGTCACGGTGTTGTTTAAGTTCCCAGACTGCCAAGAGATCGCAGGAAAAATGCGAAGCTCCCGTGGCCTATTATCGCGTTCCTGATGTTGATGAAAAAAAAGCAAGAAGGAAATCAAGTACATTGATATCTGTTCTCTGTACCCTTATGTTTGTAAACATAAATCCTATCCTGTAGGTCAGCCAGAAATTTTGTCTGCTGAGAATATTGACATGAACAATATTCGACAATATGAGGGCTTAATCAAATGCAAAGTTTTGCCTCCAACTGATTTTTGTTTCACCCCGTTCTCCCAGTTCACTGTAACAACAAAATGATGTTTCCACTCTGTATGAAATGTGCAGAAGAAAGTTCAAGTATTTGTAGCCATGGTGAAGAAAAGAGGGCTTTGGTCGGAACTTGGGTTACTTTTGAATTATTCAAGGCTCTTGACTGCGGTTATCGATTATTGCAAAGTAAAAAAGTTAAAAGTAGAAAAAGTCAAAAGTCTCTCTTATATAGGTCTAGATCTACATGCAGTGAGGAAATATTCCCGTAAAATGGTCTTTACAAGTGTGTGAACCAATAATTATTCCAAGTTATTTTTCTTGACATAAATTAACGAAAGTGTCAAGGAACTGTCTTTCTTTTGTTAAGGAAATCAGGGATATTCACCCTATTTCACATGTACAAATCTACGAAAGAAAAAATGCTTTCTACTTTTGACAACGCTCAAAATTCGAACTCACACCTTTTTTATATTAGTTAAGCGTATAGAGGTATTTATAAAAAAGCTTTACTAGACGCTGACGTAGTGTACCTCTGCCCAATGGTCTATTTATAGCAACAGACGCTAACATATTGTGATCTAAGCCCCTGTCACTCTAAACGGCGTTTCCACTGAGTTGACACGGTGTTGTTTAAGTTCACAGAGTACCAACAAAGGTTTTCGTTTTGATTTCTGAACAATAGATTGAAATGCTCGAATCAAAGTTTTTTACCCAGAAGAAAAAATCCATTATTCAAATTGGCAATCATGACCAACTATGTTTTGCAAGAGCCGTTGTTGTGGGAATTTGCTACAGTGAACGTGAAAACACCGGGGCATGGAATAGAAAATGGGATCGTATTTGTCGTTCAAACCGCCCTCTTCAAAAGACTGAAGCTGAGAAATTGTTGAATGAAGCTGGAGTTTCACCAACACAACCTGTAGGAATTGACGAATACAAAAAAATTCAAGCATTCTTGTATGAAAAAGGCTATGTCATTAAAGTTCATCAACAGCATTCAAAAGTGGGAAAAAATATTTGAACATCCAGAAGTGAAAACCAATAGTAAGATCATACATTTGTAGTTTCATCAAAACCATTATGACTACATCAAATCTATCAAAGTTTTTTTGTTGTGGATATTATTGTGAGTTCTGTGATGTGGGTTACTCTCACCGGGAAAGTCATGCTTGTTCAATTATCTGCAAAGGTTGTTACCGCAAAGGAAAATGTCCATCAGATTCAAAAGAATATGTTTGCAGTTATTGCAGTAGACGATTTTTTAGTGCTGAATGCTTTGAAAATCACAGAATTGTTCAAGGTAGAGAAAAGAAATCCATTTGTGAATTAGTGAAACTCTGTTCAAAACGTGGTGTGCAATATCTTGTCAGAAAGAAAAATCATGTTTGCAATGGAAAGAAAAGGTGTCATATCTGTAAGAAAATTGTTAACTTTTTTTATCGATGCTATATTCAGCCTTACCAAAGTAAGTTGAACCATGACAGCGATGACGAGACGAGTTCTTCTGTAGTCAAAAAACCACAGTTTATTTTCTTTGATTTTGAATGCAAACAAGACACAGGTGTACACATCCCGAATTATTGTATTGCACACAGAGCATGTGATGAATGTATCGATAAATCACTTGATTTTCATTGTTCTACACGCAGTGAATTTGAAGAGGGTAGGGAAGTTATTTTTCAAGGTGAAGAAACTTTGAGTCAATTTTGCAAGTGGCTCTTTTCAAAACATCATAAAGGAGTCACGGCTATTGCCCATAATTTCAAAGGTTATGATGGTCAGTTCATTCTTGGCTACATTGTCAAAGGTGGGTTAAAACTTCCAAAATTGATCATGAATGGAAACAATATTATGAAGTTAGAACTGAATGGTGTACGTCTGGTCGATTCTTTCAATTTCATGAGCTTTGGTTTGGCAAAATTTCCAGCCATATTTGGTCTTCAAGAAAATAAAAAAGGTTACTTTCCTCACTGGGCAAATACAGATGAATTTTGGAGTTACATTGGACCTTACTTGGATATGTCTTATTACAAACCCGTCCAAAGACTTGTTCTGTCTACATTTTTTCCCATACAACGGGTCATAACTTTTTTGCTATATTAGCATGAAACGTAGCATGGAAAAAAATGTATGTGATTTCTGTCAGATCCGAGCTCTTTAAAAAATTTTCAATCCTCAGTAAACGTATAAAGCTCGGCGTTATTTTCATACATTCACCATTTTTTGACTCTCAGCTAACGATCACTTCGAAAGCGGTATCAATATTCGGAAGCAGTATCAATATTCGGAAGCAGTATCAATATGGAGGAGATAAATTATCAACTACGTGAGGCCCTCCAAGAATATCTAAATGCAGGTCAACAGTTATTACAACTTAACACTCATTTCGTAGGAGAGGAGGAACAAAACCAACTACAACGTATAACACAGCCATACAAAGATCTCGGCGGAAGATTAGTTCGGTAATGGAGCAATGGTAATCAGAAAAAGAGTTGAAGCATGCCCCATTTGCCAAGCGAATTTCGGATGCTGTCATTAGAAGTGGAAAAAACAACGTGAGACGAAAAAACACAGCCTCCAAAACAAAACAGCCCTTTTCAGGGCTAACCCAACAGTTCTTTTCAGAGCTAACCCAACAGTCCTTTTCAGGACTAACCATTTACCACGAAAGTTCTATCTTCAAATTGTCATTTCTTCAAATTGTCAAACTTCTTTCTTTTAGAAGAGTTACACTCCGAAGAGTAAAAAAACTCAGAAAAAGTCTAAGTCCAACTCAGTGCTCAGGCTTTTAGAGAGAAAATTCATTCATAGATGCAGAAAAAAATCAGAAAGACTAAGTCCAACTCAGTGATATAGGGACAAATTCCTTTTAGAAAAGAGAATTCATTCATAGGGTAAAAAAAAGTCTATGTTCAACTCAATGGTTAGGCATTTAGAAAAGAGAATTCATTCATAGATGTAGAAAAAAGTCTAAGTCCAACTCAGTGATTTAGGGACAAATTCCTTTTAGAAAAGAAAAATCATTCATAGATGCAGAAAAAAGACTAAGTCCAACTCAGTGGTCAGGCTTTTAGAAAGAAAATCATTCATGGATGCAGAAAAAAGTCTATGTTCAACTCAATGGTTAGGCATTTAGAAAAGAGAATTCATTCATAGATGTAGAAAAAAGTCTAAGTCCAACTCAGTGATTTAGGGACAAATTCCTTTTAGAAAAGAAAAATCATTCATAGATGCAGAAAAAAGACTAAGTCCAACTCAGTGGTCAGGCTTTTAGAAAGAAAATCATTCATAGATGCAGAAAAAAGTCTATGTTCAACTCAATGGTTAGGCATTTAGAAAAGAGAATTCATTCATAGATGTAGAAAAAAGTCTAAGTCCAACTCAGTGATATAGGGACAAATTCCTTTTAGAAAAGAAAAATCATCCATAGATGCAGAAAAAAGACTAAGTCCAACTCAGCGCTCAGTCTTTTAGAGAAATCATTCATAGATGCAGAAAAAAGTCTAAGTCCAACTCAATGGTCAGTCTTTTAGAGAGAAAAATCATCCATAGGGTGAAAAAACTAAGTCCAACTCAATGGTCAGGCTTTTAGAAAGAGAAATTATTCATAGGGTAAAAAAGTCTAAGTTCAACTCAATGATTAGGCAATTAGAAAAGAGAATTCATTCATAGGTGAAAAAACTAAGTACAACTCACTGATATAGGGACAAATTCCTTTTAGAGAGAAAAATCATTCATAGGATGAAAAAAGCTAAGTTCAACTCAATGGCTAAACATTTAGAGAGAAGAAATCATCCATAGATAAGAAAAAAGTCTAAGTCCAACTCACCGATATAGGGACAAATTCCTTTTAGAGAGAAAAAATCATTCATAGATAAGAAAAAAGTCTAAGTCCAACTCAGTGGTCAGGCTTTTAGAAAGAAAATCATTCATAGGGTAAAAAAAGTCTATGTTCAACTCAATGTCCAGGCATTTAGAAAGAGAAATCATCCATAATTGCAGAAAAAGACTAAGTCCAACTCACTGATATAGGGACAAATTCCTTTTAGAGAGAAAAATCATTCATAGGATGAAAAAAGCTAAGTTCAACTCAATGGCCAAACATTTAGAGAGAAGAAATCATCCATAGATAAGAAAAAAGTCTAAGTCCAACTCACTGATATAGGGACAAATTCCTTTTAGAGAGAAAAAATCATTCATAGATAAGAAAAAAGTCTAAGTCCAACTCAGTGGTCAGGCTTTTAGAAAGAAAATCATTCATAGGGTAAAAAAAGTCTATGTTCAACTCACTGATATAGGGACAAATTCCTTTTAGAGAGAAAAAAATCATCCATAATTGCAGAAAAAGACTAAATCCAACTCAATATCCAGACATTTAGAAAGAAAATTCATTCATAGGGTAAAAAAAAGTCTAAGTTCAACTCAATGGTCAGGCTTTTAGAAAGAGAGAAAATCATTCATAGGGTGAAAAAACTAAGTCCAACTCAATGGTCAGGCTTTTAGAGAAAAATCATTCATAGGTGAAGAAAAAAACTAAGTCCAACTCAATGGTCAGGCTTTTAGAAAGAAAATCATTCATAGGGTAAAAAAAAGTCTATGTTCAACTCACTGATATAGGGACAAATTCCTTTTAGAGAGAAAAAATCATTCATAATTGCAGAAAAAGACTAAGTCCAACTCAATGTCCAGACATTTAGAAAGAAAATTCATTCATAGGGTAAAGAAAGTCTATGTTCAACTCAATGGTTAGACATTTAGAAAAGAGAATTCATTCATAATTGCAGAAAAAGTCTAAGTCCAACTCAATGTCCAGACATTTAGAAAGAAAAATCATTCATAGATGGAGAAAAAAGACTAAGTCCAACTCAGTGGTTAGGCTTTTAGAAAGAAAATCATTCATAGGGTAAAAAAAAGTCTATGTTCAACTCAGTGCTCAGACATTTAGAAAGAAAAATCATACATAGGTGAAGAAAAAACTAAGTCCAACTCAATGGTCAGGCTTTTAGAAAGAGAGAGAGAAAATCAATCATAGGGTGAAAAAAACTAAGTCCAACTCAGTGATATAGGGATAAATTCCTTTTAGAGAGAAAAAATCATACATAGTTGAAGAAAAACTAAGTCCAACTCAATGATCAGGCTTTTAGAAAGAGAGAAAATCATTCATAGATGCAGAAAAAAAGACTAAGTCCAACTCAATGTCCAGACATTTAGAAAGAAAATTCATTCATAGGGTGAAAAAACTAAGTCCAACTCAATGCTCAGACATTTAGAAAGAAAAAATCATACATAGGTGAAGAAAAAACTAAGTCCAACTCAATGATCAGACCTGGCAGATCACTATAGAGCACTCGAAGATGTATCATTTTTGGCCGACACCTGTGCCTTTAACTGCAGAAAAATTCCACTCAGGGTAGAGAGCCTGGGTAAAAATAGGTAATATAAAAAATGCAAATTCCTTCGGGAGGGCAGAATAGGGACAATTTTTTGTCAGGGAGGGTGATCTAGCCCACTCAGGGGAGAGAGACTGGGGTACTACCCAGGCCCCGGGTAGTACCCCAGTCTCTCTCCCTTTACTACTCGTAACTTCACACAAACAACACATGACCTTTTCTTTAATCCTTTCGCGCTATTGGCGAAAACAGGAGCTTTTGCGGACGGCATAGATCAAGATCAGACTGCACAGAACGTGCAGTCTGATCTTGGATCTATGCCGTCCGCTTGTTAAGTCACGCCTATAAATCAAAACATGTCTCAGTTTCAGTGGACTAGATTTCTCAACAGTCCAAAGAGGTCAAGTTTGTATTTGGCAGCGAAAAAATTACAAAATGCAGGTAAATCTGAACTCTCCTTAACCCTACAAACCTACATAATAACACTTTTCTTTAAACAGCCACGTGTCAAAACGCCATTATAGGTGCATCGGCTTTCCTTTGCAAGTCTTCAATACGTCAAGTTCATGTTTAACCCTTAGGTTGCAAAGCGCGACTCATTGACCTTTTGCGAACCGTGTAGATCAAGATCAGACTGCACAGAACGTGCAGTCTGATCTTGAATCTACACTGTTCGATAAGGAGACATTTTTCTCCAAAAAAATAAGTTTGAAATAAAATACTATTCCAAAAAAAATAAGTTTGAAATAAAACATTATTCGATTTTTTTTCGATCGGCTTGAAAGTTTTATTTAACTTATTTAGCACGATAGGTGCTAAAAAAGATCTCTATTTCTAAGGCATATGCTGTGGATACGGATCAAGTAAAATCTGTTTACCAGAAAGCGCAATTATATCAGTATAATAGCAATAAAATGAGAACAATGTCATCAATTAAAATTCCGGTGCTCATATAACAAAGATTTCATTTAAAAACTTATCGAGAATAACCTTTGGGGAAACAAAGAATAACCCGCTATATAAATAATCAGACTTCCTCTTTTTTGTAATCAATATTCAGGTTCATATCATGTTAATCTTTAAAATCAGTCAAAATAGCTAGAAGGGGTAGAAATAACAGAAAGAGAAGAAGTTTCAAAAATAAACAAAAGATGTTATCATTCTATCTTGACACTTATTACTTTATCAAGAACTCAGATTAGGAAAAAAACTCCCCAAAGTAAGTTACAGTGTGTTTTACCGTGGATGAATTCCTGTGAGGTATTTCAATCATTATCGTTTATACATTTTCTTGGGGAGTTGGTGAATTCTTGAAACTTGAAAATAAAATAATCACTTTAAGTTCTTGGCACTGTTAACCTTACACAGGAGTCATGCTCCGTGAAAAAGTGACTAAATGCATCTGGAAAAAATATCGACTCATGTCAGCCTGTGCAACTTTTTGCTATTGGTTATTTTTTTGTATATTAAAGGACCATTCCGCCTCATGATTCAGTCGGGAAGTGGACAGAATAGATCCATATTATATGATGACTTGCTTGGTACAATTTCTACGAAGACGCTCTGAACTCCATTTTTTCGCCGCTCGTGTATTACAATGCATAGTATATTTAGACACTCTAATTACATGTACATAAGACAAAAAAAAAAAAAGAAATATTCCTTCTTTAACCCGTTCCCAAACAATCCCTGCTTTTCACGACCCTGAGAAAGAAGCCTTCTGAAAACATTGTGGGAAAAGGAGAAAATGCTGGTTACCAGCATTTTCTCCTTTTTCCACAATGTTTTCTTCCCTTCCCAAAACAAATTTCAATTTTTGAGTCACATTAATTTTGTCGTCTGCAAATGCTTCCAATTTGGACTAGTCTAAAATTATGTTGTTTGGTAAAGAGTTAATAGGAAGGACGTTCGTTTTTTAAAATAGCAGTTGTAGCTTTCCAATTGCCTTCTTCTAAGGCTTACTAATACGGAGGTTTCTTATTTATACGATTTTGTATAGAAATAGACACACAGAAGTTAACTGTCGTTTAGAAAATACGAAAGGCGCAGTAGGAAAAGTTGCCTTTTGCCGCAACCTGTCTATTTTTGTGACGTAAACAGCCGTAAGTTTTGATGACTGATTAATAGTTTCGACAATCTGCACTTCCTCACGTTGTAAATATTTCACAAAAGTAAGATAGATATCAGTGGTAGCGTTCTCTCGCTAACCATTATCTACTTTTATTGCGTAATGATGCATAAAGCATCTAGTACTAATAAAAAAAAATACCATTATTCGTATAAGTTTATGCCAAACTTAGTTTAAAGCCGAATTTAGCCATCGCTTTATTTGGATGTATCACAAAGATATCTGATCAAATACCTATGAGGAAACATATTTCCGTAGATACCTTGTTAAAGCCTCGAGTCCCATACCACCCGACCTAATCTGTGCATGCGCACTCGCTATACTTGGTCATTTTCTGGTAATTTATGTATTACCGAGAAATATAATTAACTATTTCGAGAGAAAAAATATTACTGGAGAGTCTTATTGTAATGCCCTAGGTCACATACGGTCCTTGAGTCTTCTTAAATCTTTATTGTTTTTAGCGTCAAATATAGATGAGACTTCTTTCGACGGCTGGAATACAATCAACTGAAAATAATTATATATTAATATAGATCCAAGATCAGACTGCACATTCTGTGCAGTCTGATCTTGATCTATGTTGTCCACAATGCCCATGCTTTTGCCTTCGACACTGAAAGAGTTATCTAAAGCACCCGGAAATAATCGAATTCAGTCTGCGCATGCGTGCAAACTGAACTTGGTCATTACCTATGGATTTATGTATTACCGAGAAATCTGATCAATTATTCCATGAGAAAAATTATTGCAGAAGAGGTTTTTGCAATGCCCCGGGTCATAACACGATTCTAGAGTCCTTGGCACAGGTTCAATAATAAATCTGATGGATGTGGAGTTATAAATCAACTCGACAGAACCGCCATTAAATATTATATAGCCTTGTTTACGTATCTGTTTGTTCTTCCGGATTACATCGCTATAACTGGCATAGACTTGGCATCCTTTAGATAATTGTGACTGTGTTTGGTTCCGTGTTTTAACCCTAAGGCTGCTAAGCGCGACTCACTGATCTTTTGCGGACAGTGTAGATCAAGATCAGACTGCACAGAACGTGCAGTCTGATCTTGGATCTACACTGTCCGAGAAGGAGATATCATTCCCCAAAACATTATTTTGAAATAACAATACTTGGTTTTTTTACGTTCGAATTGAAAATTTCATTTTAGTTATTTAATAGGATAAGAGTTAAAATGAGACCCAGAGATGCAGTTTAAGCCTTTACAACGATAATCCATTACCATGCAGCCAACTAGTGCAAATAACAGAGGAATATTTGAGGAAAAGGCCTTTTTTTTTTTAATTCTTTATTTTAATGTCATCAAAATACGAAGGGAAAAGATTAGTTAAATAATTGCAACATCTACGGATGTGATATACATGTTTTACATGCGTTTATCCGTATAAACTTCATGCGTTTTAGGTAACTTTTAGATGATCTTAACATACGGAAAGTTCGCAGTAATTAATTGATCCCTGAAATATTCGATTAATTAATTCAAGTCTTTACTAAATTTTCTTTGTGGTTACATTTTTACCAACTGCACAACTGAAGAAGACAATTCAAGAACACAGAACACTTCGAGAAATCACAGAAAAAGCATAGAATAGTATTCCCCCTTACAGCAAGTTTTTAGCCTGCTTTTATCAAGTCGGAAGTACATGATGTATTATACGAGACGCAAGACGCAAGACACAAACCTTTTATTGCCGCAATGAAAAATAACTCTAAAACGTTGTAGGTGAAAATCTAGTCAGATCTTTTGTTCTAATCTTAAGTACTATTCAATTATCTTCAACGTTTACGATGCTCGTTGATAGACGATAATTAGAACATTGGCTGGTTTCGTTGATTAATCCAATACATTAAGTTAAGTCTTTCGATGCCATTTAAATAAGTAATACTTTTTTCGAGGTCTGAAACTAATTTCAATTACAATAACAGGTGGTTTTGGTCATATTTCAGCAACAAGTTGTGGACGGCGTAGATCAAGAAATTGATCTACACCGTCAGCAAAGATATATATGAGTCATGGTCTGGCAGAAAGTGGCTTGATGCATCTCCGTGATCCAGGATATTAAGCAAGTCGTCGCATTATTATCTATCCATAAAATTCCATTTTATCTGACAACGGACTGAATCATTCGATACACTGGTCCTTTGACATGCAGAAAATTTACCAAAAGCAAAAAGTTTCGGCCCAGGTCAGCCTGCGCGGACTGCGCAGGCTAACCTGGGTCGATACTTTTTGCAGATGCTTTAAGGCCCCTTTTCATGATGCATGGCTCATATATAGTTCGCAAATGGTACCAAAAAAGTTAAAGGTAACAGTTTGATATTCGTCACACCGGAGCATCGAAAATTGTTGGGATGACAACCAGACTCGTACCTGACGATTATTTGGGTCTGTAAACATTTGCAAAGTAAGCAATGGCTTAAATTGAATCGATCCCACGGATACTATATAAATACATCAGAGATCAGCCTGCACGTTCAACAGCCGTGATAGCCACTTAAATAGTAAATAATTACGTTACTCTCTCTCTCCCCCCTATATATTACTAACTCGAATTATGGTTGTTCAAATACATTTTGAGCTTCGTTGAAATCGTGTTTTATGTACATTTGCCTCTTGTTCTTTTTTGTAAAAGGAACAGAGTGAATAAAGGTATTGTATTTTATTGTACTGTATTGTATTGATGATCACCTAAAATTTGTGTCTGAAATTGCGTCAACCGCACAGGATAGTGGACCGTGCTGAGTAAGATCAGACTGTATGTTCTGTGCAGTATGACCTTAATCTACACTTCCCTCAGCAGATGACTGAAGTGCACATCCAATGCTGTCTGATTTTAATCTACATGAGATATTAGCCGTGATTTGATAAAGGGGCATTTAATGCTTCTCCATACTGCATAAATCTATTTTGTCGAGCAATCGACTGAATCAGTAGGTCCTGGGAGACTTACCAAGAGCAAAGAGTGTTGATTCATATCACCCTGCCCGGACTGCCCAGGCTGACATGGGTATTTTGCGGATGAGAAATAAAAACCTTTTCACAGAGCATGACTCATTTATTATTTGTTTGTATCAGGATTTAAAGCCGATTTAAAGGCATAGATCATATCACGGTGATCAGTGCACCTATACATATGTTAACTGGCTTTCTCACACCATTACTGACACAAACTCTCTTTCCAAGTCACTGACTACTTATCTCACATTCATCAGAGGTGAGAGACAAACCATCGCCGGAAAGAAA
Organism: Hippopus hippopus; assembly: GCA_946811185.2. Taxonomy (NCBI): domain Eukaryota; kingdom Metazoa; phylum Mollusca; class Bivalvia; order Cardiida; family Cardiidae; genus Hippopus; species Hippopus hippopus. The sequence goes on along the minus strand of OX328099.1, from coordinate 62,821,075 downwards.
GTTTGCCGCAACCTGGTATCGAATCTGCAACAACCAGGTCACGAGTCAGATACGCTAACCATTGAGCTATCCGGCTGGGCGACTCATTTATTATGTATCGAACACATCAAAACGAAATCTACAAGAATAGGCTACGCTGGAACATGTATTGATTTTTGACTCTTTACCACACGCTACCGAGTTTTAAAGATCCTCGCGAAGAGGGCTTTTGAAAACATTGTGGGAAGGGAGAAAATTCTGGTTACCAGCATTTTCTCCTTTTCCCGCAATGTTTTCTACCTTTCAAAGGCGAACTTCTACTTTTGAGTCACAATTATTTTGTCGTCTGCTAAAGGTATCAATTTAGGCAAGTCTAAAATTTTGTAATTTGGTGAAGGGTTAAATAGATATGTAACGAAATTTCATCGCATAACAATTTGATGAATCGCTCGCTACCAAATAATTGTACGCACCATGTCTCGATAGGTCAGTCGTATTTGCTGCCTTGTCACTATGTCGTATTTCTCTCCGAGATTTAAAAAAAACATTGCGACTGGCTCTCACCAATGAAAACTATGGAATCCCTAAAGTGACATGCTCGACTTTTTTTTCATATGCAAATTTCTGACTTTATTTCGTTTTTACGAAATACTATTTCGTTTTTACGAAATACTATTTCGTTTTTACGAAATACTATTTCGTATTTACGAAATACTATTTCGTTTTTACGAAATAATATTTCGTAAAAACGAAATAATCATTTCGTAATTACGAAATAATTATTTCGTAAATACGAAATAATTCTACCAGTTTGTATATTCAAAAAGGCCACGTAGCCTTCAATTCCATTATTGACTGGTGTTAACGCCGCTGTCATCATTATTCTATCTATATCTAGGCGAAAACATAATGAACCGTGATCTTCAAATTTTCTGCATGTAAAAGGCTATTCAAACTCATAATTCGGTCGCTCATAAGACAAAATGGATTTTATGTATCCATAACAAGGGCGGATCCAGGATTGTTTTCGAGAGGGGGTCCAGAATAGATCATTATATATGAGACATGCTCTGTGAAAAAGGGGCTTAATGCATTTGCGAAAAGTATCGACCCAGGCCAGCCTGCGCAATCCGCGCAGGCTGACCTGGGTCGAAACTTTTCGCTGTCAGTAAATTTTCTGTATGTCAAAGGGCTAGAACTACCATATGATTCAGTCGGCTGTTACAAAAAGTGGACAGATCTACTATGGATCCATCAGTATGTGATGGCTTGCTTGGTGTCATGGATCACGGAGATTCATTTAGCCTCCTTTTGTCAGAGCATGGCTCAATTTCAAATTTGCTACTGCGTACAACTTTAGACATTATTCTTTAACGCATTTCAGCTAGTTAGAAGAAGTTCTTTGTGCATAGATCTAGAATTTGTATGACACTTTCATACTTGGTTAAAATTTCAGGCAGACAGCGGTTACTTTGAAAATTCTAGAGGGGGTCCGGACCCCCCCCCCACCCCCCTCGCTGGTCCGCCGATGCATAATTAGGTGATGTCTTGCTTGGTACCATGGATCACGGAGATGCACTAAGCCCCCTTTTCATAGAGCATGGCTCAATTATGTTTGATTGCTTCGTGTTTAACGTCGCATCAATCTTTTATTTCAGTATTTTTACGACAATAGTTCACAAAACATTTTTTCCTGGGCTATCATCACCAGCTAGCACTTGAAAAGTCCCATAATTCTTACACTGGTGAGGCAGTCCTTGTGCTGTCCTGGAAACCCTGAGTACCAAAGAAGGAGTTCCATTACTACCATATTTGAATTTGTATGAGCACGAAAACACTAACTTTACCCCTCGCTGTTCTCAACCTCCGAGGCGGTCTCTAAAGAATCTGGTCTCCCTCTCTAAGCTTTGAAAAGAAAGTTCTGTCAGTACTGGTTTGAGAAAGCCAGGAAACACATGGTAGCATCACTAACCACCGTGATATTACTGTCTGTCTGTCTGTCTGTCTGTCTGTCTGTCTGTCTGTCTGTCTCTCTCTCTCTCTCTCTCTCTCTCTCTCTCTCTCTCTCTCTTAATCATCACTCTACAAATCTCTTACCCTGATACTTAAGCGACAGTCGTAATGTTATCCCGTCTTTCTAAGTGCAAAGAAGGAAAGGAATAAGGAACGCGCTACTATTACCATTTCATTAGTCTTAGAAATGGATTTGCAGGGGATCGATCCCGCTACCTCCCATTCTCAAGTAGAACAGCCTAACCACTCGGCTAAAGAAGCGGTTAAAGCTCTCGAGATAGCAATGCTTTGATCTGCACTATATAAAGATCTGTATTTTTATACAAAAGGAATGAAAGTCAACAGGCTGCATATCACGCTGATTTGTCCATCTTTTAAGACGCATTTGCGGATGCCTGAACATTAAGAGTCCTCTTATATACGGAAGTTAAGGCACCGTATTTATAACAAAGAGGTTCTGGGTTAGAATCCCACTGGCGGGGCTGTTTGAGTGTCAATTCTTTTGCAAGGCACATCAGAGCCGCATCCGGCTACTGGTGAAACCTAAGAATACATGAATAAGTGATACTCGTCATTATGATTGACAATTATTTAGCCCGTCATCAATCAATCAATTAACCAGTTCCGTACTCTACAAGTCCCCCATCATCATAATTATGAGCCTGTAGTGATTCCTGCACCCGAGTGATAAGAAAGAGAGCTATAAATTCTAATTCTTAAATCTGAAGAATGACTCAACTGGGAATTGGACCCTCAACCTCCAGTTTTCGACTTGACCGTATTTAAAACAAACTGCATATTGTAACTACCTTTTAATTATCAAAGACAATTGTGCGTACACAATTCATAAACAGAAGAAATAACAGACGGACGGATAGACGAGGGACTGGCTGACTGACGTTCTGACTGACTGAATGAATGAATGAATGAATAGATTTGAGTTTACCATACTCTCAATCACGAGTCTATCAGTCATATTACTTATGCTTGTCCCCTTTTGTCTAATGTACCGATATTAAGCTTATTTATTTGACATCGATTCTGGAAAAGCACAACTTAGATCAGTGACTCTAGATGATAGCTTCCTTGAAACAGAACCCAAAATCGATCATGGTGTAGGTAATTCAAGAATAAAACAGCTCAACTCGGAATTCAAATCTATAACCTATGATGTGAGAGGCTGTCAATCAACCCCACCTACAATGCAGCCCTATCGCAAGACAATCCAAGTGCCTCGACCCCGAGTCGAACCGAGGAGGCCTGTATTTCAAATTATCAGATTACTTCGTATTTACGAAATAATTATTTCGTAATTACGAAATAATTATTTCGTAAAAACGAAATAGTATTTCGTAAAAACGAAATAAAGTGAGAAATTTGCATATTAAAAAAAAGTCGAGCATGTCACTTTAGGGGTTCCGTAGAAAACGGAACAAGTTTAGTTTATTTGAGAAATCAGCTATATAAAGATTGCTGTGCAAAGTATTCTTGAGATAAAACCAGGGCTGCGTGTATAGGTAAGCTGAATGTCGTGGAATAACTGATGCACGGTGCAAACAACGTTCATTACGATAGAGTGAAAACAAATCAATAGATTATGTAAATATGGAAATATTGCCATGCCCCCGTTCTAAAAAAAAATAGTAAGATCGATCGATCGAGTAAAATATCGCAAATCGTGCGCCAAATTATTGTATTGTCATCGTATTAATTTGCATTTTCTTGCGGGAAAGCCCTGTGTTTAAGTCAGAAACTCTTTTTTAATCCCCCTTCGCGAAGCGGGGAGGGGATTATACGAATGGCCTTCGTCTGTCTGTCCGTCCGTCCGTCAGTCCGTCTATCCGTCTGTCCATCTGTCCGTCCGTAATACTTTCTTGTGCGTTCCATATCTCATGAACCCTTTGAAAGATTTTCCAAAAAATTTGGTCAATTGTTCATCTCGGTAAGACAGTGTGCAGAATCCACGATCCATAACTCTATCTTCATAATTTTTGGAGTTATTACCCTTTGTTATTTTACAAATTGGATTTTTGTCTGCAGCATAACTTCCCAAATACTAGTATAGAAGCTATCAACTGTAAACTTCATATGCAGATAGATCACATTAGGGAGAAGTGCAGTTAACAAGATGCATAAGTCTGTCAGCATTATTTTTAGAGTTATTGCCCTTTGTTATTTTACATTTTGGATTTTTGTCCGGAGCATAACTTTCAAAGTATAACAGCTATCAACACTAAACTTCATATACAGATAGATCACATTGAGGACAAGCACGGTGCAGAAGATCCATAACTCTGTCCCTGTTAATTTTTGGGTTATTGCCCTTAGTTATTTTAAAGAGTGGATATTTGTCCGGAGCATAACCCCCAAACTATGAAATCTTATGACTTCAAACTTCACGCACAAATAGGCCATGTTCAGGACAAGTGCAGTGCACAAGATCCATGACTCTGTCTCCATAGTTTTTGGAGTTGTGGCCCTCAGTTATTTTACAATTTTGATTTTTGCGCCATGTACAACTTTCCAGTATCAGAGCTTTTTGCTTCAAACTTCATATACAAATAGATCATGTTGAAGTCAAGTGCAGTGCACAAAATCCATACACCTGTTTTCATTATTTCTTGGAGCTATTGCTTTTTGTTATTTTAAAAATTGGATTTTTTGTTCGGAACATAACTTCCAGGATATAAAAGCTGTTGACTTTAAACTTCATATGCAGATAGATCACGTTGAGGACAAGTGCAGTGATCCATAACTCTGTCCCCACTTTTTTGGGGTTATTGCCCTTAGTTATTTTCAAACGTGGACTTTTGTCCAGAGCATAAATTCCACATGATATAAGCTATTGGCTTCAAACTTCATGAATATGCAAATAGATCATGTTGAGGATAAGTACAGTGCACAAGATCCATAACTCTCTCCTCGTTATTGTTGGAAAATTTGCCCTTTGTTATTTTCAAAATAGGATTCTTGTCCGGCGCATAACTTTCAAAGTATAGAAGCTACTGACTTCAAACTTCATAAGAAGATAGATCACACTGAGGACATGTGCAGTGCACAAGATCAAGACAGCTCGGTGTCTCCATTATGTTTGGATTTTTGGTCCTTAGTTATTAAACATTTTTTGTGTTTGTGGATTTCCTATTAGTAAATATATCATCAAGAAACTATATCAGTTTAGCCGCTTTTCTTTGAATTCATCAATGCAACAAAAGATATGGATGGATGGCTTGGTGTTTGTGTCCGTCAACAGTATTTCAGTCATGATACGACCATGGAAAGGTGATTATAAAAGGCTCAGTGCAATGAAGTGCTGTTTAGGTCCTGCAGGAATGATACCCGGGACCGGGGCGGCGGGGGATGTAGCTGTCTATCAGACTGCCTTCTTGTTGTAACACGAAAGCGTCCCTTCTTCAAAAGACAGTTTTCTAAACTATGTAAGAATTTTATGATAATTATTTTCCTGTACCTATCACATTTCAAACTTGATTCTTTGCATAAATCAAAATAGTTCAGTAAGTTAAGTATTTAGGCTACTGATGAAAAGATTACTTCCCTCTCGGAGAACAGGAACATAATTTGTTTGCCTTTTGGTGTTTAACCCTTAATCGCGCACTGTTAATAACCTTGCTGGAGATCGCTTTTGAAAATATGGTGGGAAAAGGAGAAAATGCTGATAAACAGCATTTTTTCCTTTTCCCTCCATGTTTTCTACCCTGTCATAGACAAATCCCCCTCATAGGAACCAACTTTATCTCGTCGTCTGCTAATGCTTTCAATATGGATGAGTCTAAAATTTTGTCGTCTGGTTAGGAACACCTGCAAACAAGTTCTTGCGTCTGGATGCAGATCATTCCCGAGTGTATCATTTCTTTTGCCACGAACTTTTCACGTATATTCATCCCAAAAAATCTTCACTCATTTGTTTGAAGAAACGATGTTATCAAAGCCGTCTGCTATAAACTTATTTCAGAAGATAAAACCGTTTTCAACTGTATTTCGGTTTACGGTGGCCAGTGTACCTGTCTTACTATTGCGGGAATTTCTTCAATACTACTAAGTCTATGTACTTTCTAGTACCAAATCGAGGCTGCTTTCACACATAAAAGAGATCGAAGCAATGGCCAACGATAAGTAAGGAATTATTGGAGAGGTCATCAGACCTCTCCAACAGTGGTGAGTTTAAAAGGCAGACTGCCACAGAATTCGCTGTCTAAATCCATTTTTCTTGCGAAATTGTTCTGATACACAGTCTGTTTCGTCATGGTTTTGTAAATAAAGCGAAATCAAAAAACCGAAACAGGAAGTAGACGTGGTTATTTTTATATGACGAATTTCAGAAAAGATTTGTTATATTAATTTGCCATGGCTGCAAATGACCTTTCAAATAATTGTAATTTTTCATTAAGCAACTAAATCTAAGCAGAAGAAAAAATGAGAAGAATTTCGTTAAAAAAGAGAAAGAAGACCGCTGGACAAGATCATGCGACTTGAAAAGGCGGCAAGAAAGTCAAATGACCGTCATGTAAAGCATATGAGGTTTCTACGCGGCGGCTTTTTCACTTGTTTGTTTAAATGTACCAAAATATATTGAAATTAAAAGCCAATAAACTATTTGAAAACATTGATGCTGACCTCTCCTGGCTTCTTTTGTAAAGAAGCCAACTTGTTTACATCGCGATGACTTTGATTAATGAACGGAAAAGTGGTTTCTTCAAAATGGCTAAATATAGAGCCCGCGTATCTGGCATAAATCAAAATATATAATCGTAATTAAACGTAGTATAAAACTGTCAATTACCACCCGCGTTAACCGTTAAAACGCCAAATGAACCTGACAGACATTCTCTGTCTTAAAAATCAGAAAAACATTAAAACCCAAATCCTTGCATTTTCATGGTTGCTTTTGTCTAGTTTGCGTCAGCAATGTAAACAGTGTAGATCAAAGATCAGACTGCGCGTTTTGTGCAGTCTTCAGATCTACAATGGCCACAATAGTTATTTTAGCAGTGAAATGTGCTTTTAGGATAAATTGCTAAAACAAATCTAGCTACGTGGGAATAATTTAACTCTTTACCCAACGACAGAATTTTAGACTGGTCCATATTGAAAGCACTTGCAGACGATAAAACAAACATAATTCAAAAAATGAAATTTGTTTCCAGCAGGGTAGAAAACATTGCGGGAAAAGGAGAAAATGCTGGTTACCAGCATTTTCTCCTTTTCATACAATGTTTTCAAAAGGCTTCTATCTCTGGGTCGTAAAAACCAGGGATTATTTGGTAAAGGGTTAACTCTTTATCAAACGAAAAAATTGTTAGCCAGTCCAAAACTGAAAGCATTTGCAGACGAAAACATAAATGTGTATCAAAACTTGAATTTAGTGATTGGAAGGGTAAAAAAGCATTGAGGAAAAAGTTTCTCCTTTCCCCACAATGTTTTCAAGAGGCCTTTTCCTCAGGGTCGTCCTCAGGATTGTGTGGTAAAGGGTTGATTTTCTAGCTTCTCTATTGAAAGCATTTGCAGACGACAAATTAAATGTGACTAAAAAAATAAGATGTGTTTGTGACAGAGAGCTGGAAACCAGCATTTTTTTTTTTCCTTTTCACACACTGTTTTCAACAGCCTTTTTTTTTTCTCAAGATAGTTAAACTAGGGGTTGATTGGTATAGGGCTAATCTTAAAGACCGTCCCTTTAACCCTCATCCTGTTAAATAACTAAAATGAAATCTTCAATTCGTTAGTAAAAACCTAAATATTGCTATTTCAACGTTATGTTTAGGGGAATACTATCTCCTTATCGGACATTGTAGATCCAAGATCAGACTGCACGTTCTGTGCAGTCTGATCTTGATCTATACTGTTCGCAAAAGGTCAGCCAGTCGCGCTTAACAGCCTAAGGGTTAAAACCATTCTAACGAGTACCTACAATAAAGGTTTAATAGAATATCTTTTGAAAACCTTTTATATTTCCCATATCTATTGCTCTGTCAAACAAACTAATTTGTTTGCTTGTTCGTCACTGTTTCACGCCGGTTTCAACATTTTTTCACTGATAAAACTAAGATCAGTGCACCAATCTTTCTTTTGGCAAGATTTCCTGTACCTGCATTGCATTCTCCCAACCAAATGCTTCTTTCACACTTGAAATATCTATCTAGTAGAATTGATGTTTGGCGCTTTAATCCTTTACCACACAATTCTGACGACAGGAGAGCCCGAGAAAAAAAGCTTTTGAAAACGTGGAAAATGGTGGAAATGCTGGTAACCAGGAAACCAGCATTTTCTCCTTTTCTCACAATGTTTTCTCTCTTACAAAAATCAAGCTTCAATTGTAAGACACGTTTATTCTGTCGTCTGCAATTGCTTTCAATTTGGACTATTCTGAAATTTTGTCGTTTGGTTAAGAGTTAAAGAGGACTGTCATTGGTCTCCAGGGAGAGTTCTGATCAAGTCTGGCTTCGAGCACACTACCTCTGGACTACCAATTTGCCTGTTACTATTTAAGCACCGGAGCGAGGCCCTTACCGACGGAACTTAAAAACATAACCATACATACCTCTTACGAGCATTCATGTTTTTCATGTTGCCCGCAATCGGATAGCCACATTATAGATAAATTATCCAATCGTACTTGGGTTGAAAACACACGATATCCACCCAGTGTAACACATATGCACTATTTCGCGTTACATATTACATAATCCGATATCTATATGCCAAAAGATCAAAGAAACACGTGGACAGTACACAATCAATAGATAAAATGTTTCTCAAGACGGTTCCACTATTTTCTGTACTCAGATCATGATACTGCGCATTTTCCATTCGCTGTTTTGTTTTTTAAGAGTTTAAATAGTCGGTTTATCACAATATTTGGGTCGGGATAAAGACGAACGAAAGTTTTACAGATATTGGGGAATATCTCGTGTATTTCCTTGGTTACCCCGCCACTTCTAGCGATTTTCTTGACAAGTTCCTTACTTTTACCCTTTTACTAGCGTACTCGACCATAAATGCGTTTTCTGAGAGTGCAGACCAAGATTAGCATGCACGTACGTGCTGTTTGATCTTTTTCTGCATTCTTTACTTCTAAATTTAGGGTTTCAGTGATGTAATTACCATAAAATATCAATTTCCATAAAGACATTGTGAAGGAATTTTTACCCATACAAATTTCTACATGATATGAGTTCAAGCACCTTCACAGTCGTAAAGTGTTATAAATAGCTTAAGCAGACGTCGTACATCAAGATCAGACAGCACAGAACATGCAGTCTGATCTTGAATTGATCTAATGTTAACGCCTTGAATGTAAACTACGAGTGAGTTTTCACTTTGATTAGTTGCAAGAGCGTTTTTTTTTTTTCGTCTTCGAACGAATGAGACTTTGTTTATTTAGAGATATGAGAGTTAACCCTTGTTTTGACCCTCTCGCACATACTGAATGTTTGTTTCGGCTTTGACGTCATGTTCCTGTTGAACCTATTATATTCGTGCCACAGTTCTCGAAAAATTCGTGTTTCTGAAAATATCTATTTCACATCTTCAAATCTTTTATTCTAAATTCCCTCATTTTGTGGTTTTCATACCATTTTCACATTTGGTGGCTTTCATCGCACTTTCACATTTTGAGGATTTCAAAAGTGCTTCACATTTTGTGACACCACCTTCACATTTTGTGGATTTCACATCACCTTCACACTTTGTGACTTTCACACCACACTTACATTTTGTAAATTTTGTACACTTTGTGGCTTTTATACCAACCTCACATTTTGTAGAATTACCAACACCTTTCCGTATACATTTTGTAAACTTCATACCACTTTCACATTTTTGTGGATTTCACACCACCTTCACATTTTGTGATTTTCAAACTACCCTCACATTTCGTGGTTTTTAACCCAACCTCATATTTTGCGGATGTTGCACCATCTTCACTTTTTGTGGAATTCACAACACCTTCAGATTTTGTGGATTTCATAACACCCTCACACCACCTTCATAATTTATGGATTTCTTCATTTTGTGGATTTCAAACCACCATCACAGTTTGTGGGATTAAAGAGCACTCATACATTTTGTTGATTCCCATAGCACCCTCACATTTTGTGGATTTCACACCACCTTCACATTTTGTGGATTTCACACCACGCTCTCATTTTGTGGCTTTCAAACTACCCTCACATTATATGGATTTCAACCCACCCTCACATTTAGTTGATTTCACACCACCCTCACATTTTGTGGATCTCAAGCCACTCTTTTTTTACTGCAGAAGATTTCCACCGCGGTTTTCTGATCTTTATGCAACCCCTGGGGTTGGGGTGATCATATAAAAGCTTTTTCTTCTATCACAATTTTTTCTGTCATTTAAATGACAAATCCGACTTTTTGAGCCCAATTTAATTTGTTGTCGGCAAGTGCTTTTAATATGGAACATTTTGAAATTGTGTTGTTTTGAAAGACGCCACAGAGCTCGAACCTTGTGCAGTAAGTCCAAGAGAGATATGAACAAAATTACCGCAGTTAAAAGTGATGAAAAAACGCTGCTAAACTTAATAGTTTCCTTGACAACAAATTATAGACTTGTTCGATTTGAAAGCATTTGCAGACGACATTTTAAATGTGCCCAGTACATGAAGTGATGAATTTTGTTTTTTCTACTTTTCCCACGACGTTTTCAAAAGCCTTCTTCGCTAAGGACGCTCGGACCCTTAAGTGAGGAGTTAAACCTTACAACCCTCTATCACACAGTTTCAAGTTTTAACAACCATGGGGAGAAATCTTGAGAAAACATTGTGGAAAAAAGAGAGATACATGTAACCAGTTTTTTCTTCTTCTCCCACTGTGTTTTCTATCCTTTGAATTTTAAATTCTATTTTTTGAGCTACAATAAATTTTTCGTCTGCAAATACCTACAATATGGACGAGTCTAAAATCATGTCGTGTAGTAAAGACTCAACCCTTTACCAAACAATCCCTGGTTTTCACGATCCTGGGGAAGAAGCCTTTTGAAAACATTGTGAGAAAAGGAGAAAATGCTGGTAACCAGCATTTTCTCATTTTCCCACAGTGTTTTCTACTCTTCCCAAAACAACCGCCAATTTTTGAGTCACATTAATTTTGTTGTCTGCAAATGCTTTTAATCTGGACATGTCTAAAATTTTGTCGTTTACCCCCCCCCCACCCCCCCCCCCCCACCCCCCATAGCCCCCTCCTCCCGGTCACAGACCCCGAATCGATCCCGAATCGATCCCGAATTTGAAATTTTCAAATTCACGATGAATTCGGCTATCTTCGGGAGATTCGTTGTGCTTCTTCAATCAAATCGGCGTCAATTCGGGCTCAAAAACACTGAAAAATTTCAACATGCGCAAATATTTTTTCCCCGAATTCAAAAGTCGAGCCGAATTGATCAGAAATCGGAGTGTTTTGGTGCACTTCATAGTACTTCGTACTACGTCGTAGTATTTCGGTGTACTTCGTAGTAGTCAATTCGGCATTGTTCGGGTAAGAAACTGATCCTATTCGGCGTACTGTCCTCTGCTTCAGCAGCTGATGGTACTGTCCGGTGCTCTGCCTTCTGTCTTTGGTAAAAAGCTAAATCCCAAGGTACGCTTCTTTATCAGTAACTCTGGAAAGTGGTTTGTTTCAGCACCTTGCTGCACGTTCTACTTTTCCAAACTGCAACTTAATGCTTATCTTGCTAAATAAAAGAAATGAAACGTTCAAGCCGAGAGTAAAAACCCAAGTTTTCCTATTTCAAAGGTATGTGTGGAGGAAAAATATCTCTTAATCGGACAGTGTAGATCCAAGATCAGACTGCACGTTTTGTGCAGTCTGATCTTGATCTACGCTGTCTGCAAAAAGTCAGTAAGTCGCGCTTAGCAGCCTACGGGTTAAATTTATTCAATAAAACAAGAATTTTGTCTTTGAAAGTCTTCTCTTTCAGGGACGATGTAACTGGAGACTGTTTCGTGAAATCTCAATCCATCAATAATTTTGCAAAGTAGTTTGTTAGAGCACAATGCTTCCATTTCTACATTTGCAAACGAAATGTTAAGTAATGAGCTTTGTCCTTTAAAGGCCCATTCAAGGCCAAAATATCAGAGCAGGTGTCATAGTACATTTAAATTTAAATCATACCATTTAAAAGTAGGAAAAATATTGTGGAGATGACAGTCTGTTACCGTGTGGTCGGGCCAAATGTTAGTCGCTAGCAGAAAAAAGAATTTTGAAATCAGGCAAAAAGTAACCAAATAATACAGCTACCTGGCAAGTTTTAACCTAGTTTTAAAATTAATTTCTCTATCAGCAACTAACACTTGGACCAACCGTACAATGACAGATTGCTATCTTAACAATAATTTTCATACTTTAAAACGGTATGATATAAATTCAAATGCATTTAAGCATTTGCTTTATTTACTTATGGACTTTATTGTTATTTTAAGGTCTTCTCACCCAGGGATATTTTAACTCGAAACTGTTTGGTAAAAGGAATAAAAACCGTTGAAATCCCAAAGTATCCGCTTTTATCAACAGGTCTGGAAAGTGGTTTGCTCAAACACCATGCTCCCACTTCTACATGAGTAAAACTGGCTGATGGTATCATATAACAGCGCGTGCCAAACTTATAATGCCCAGCTGGTAGTGATAAACTGTTTATTGGGGGATTATCTCAAAAATGCAATTACGGGGAAAAGATCTTGCTCCTCCTCTCCCTCACAAATTCCCGTCTGTCTTGATCTGACAGTGAAGAAGCAACTCTGAGCAACTAGAGCTGCATAAGCGCAGTTTTCGTGAAAGACATACAATTAATATATGAATGAAATTCCCATTAAACTGTTTGTTGGGAGATTATCTAGAAAAAATCAATTACCCTGTACCCTGTTTCCTTCTTACCACCTGTCTACTCAGTCAAAACAGAGTAGAACAGAATTTGGGACATACCAGGAAATGTCGACAGTTTACTTTTTTACCTCTAACAGACAACTTTTCCCGTCTTCCAGCTAACCAGGTTGATAAAAAATGCGACAGAAGATGTTTGTTCTTCATTCCGTCTGAGAAATTTTGCCTTTTTGTTTTTATGTTTGCACGTGTATACACTTTTTTGAATAACTTATGGCTGTATTGATATAAAACAAATGCATTTTATTATATTCCTATCAGTGAATCAATGGAATTTCACAGTGAATAATACCACTAGTGATGATAAATATAGTATCATCGCTAGTGACGATATAGTTTTAGAATGTTTGCCGGAACTACTTTCTTACTATTTTGCTCATATTATAACATTTTTGATGATTATTAGAAAAGAAAAAGGGTGAATTAGGAATATAATAAATAGGATAATCAACTGGTTGTGTGTGATATTCAAAATCTATCACTCGAATGGGGTTTGATGCGGTTAAAAAACTCGTCCTTCGGACTTTTTTTTTTAACCGCATCACACCCCATTCTAGTGACAGATTTTTAGTATCACACACAACCAGTTGAAAATCTGCTATATTTCTAATTTTAGTTTGGAAGCAGATCGAAGTGATTGGTTTTAATTGAATATTTGGTGCAAATGCCTTCATTTCTCGTATAATAAAATCTGGGCTAGAACACCATACCCAAATAATGTTAGGAGCCATGCTCTGGCAAAAGGGGGCTAAATGCATCTCCGTGATGTATCATGCCAAGCAAGTAATTACATAATTATTGATCCATAAAAATCCACTTTTTGTAGCGACCGATTAAATCATGAGGTAGCATGGTCCACGGACACGCAGAAAATTTACAAACGGCAAAAAGTTTCGACTCATGTCAGCCTGCGCGAACTGCGCAGGCTGACATGAGTCGATACATTTTGCAGATGCATGAAACCCCCTTTTAAAGTCTCATTAGTGAGTTTACGGTTCCTTCACACATATTTCATTTTGTTTGGTGCGAAATTATGTGCATAAATGCCAAATATTCATATATTCTGTAATAACGAGGAATTAAAATCAGGTCTGAATTTGTAGGCAGGCGTTGGCATTACATCAATCAGATTTTCTTTTTGTTGTTTATCTTTTAACCCTTTACCTAACAATCCTGTGTTTTATCGACCCCGAAGAAAAATGCTTATGAAACCATCGTAGCAGAAGGAGTTACAAGCATTTTCTCGTTTTCTCAAGATCTTTCTGCCCTTTTCAAAGACAAATCCCATCATATATGCTACATTAATTTGTCTGCAAATACTTTCATTGTGGACAAGAATACTTCTTGTTGTTGTTGTTGTTGTTGTTGTTGTTGTTGTTGTTGTTGTTGTTGTTGTTGTTGTTGTTGTTGTTGTTGTTTAAAAAGCTAATTTTGTGCACCAATTTTAATACACACACAATTGCAATGTTCATCAAGCCAAACTGAACCAACGGTTCTTTTGATTGTCATTGTATGCAGGCAAAACTGCTGTACAAAAAAGAATGTGGCTTTGTACCAAACATCTTTTTAACAATATCAGTCAAAGTACTGATTTTTTAAAACTTAGGCTGCTAAGCACGACTCTGTGGTCCTTTGCGGACAGTGTAGATCAAGATCAGACTGCACAGAACGTGCAGTCTGATCTTGGATCTATCTGTCCGACATGGTGAGATTTCTCCGACGAGAAAAATTTTTAAACCATAAGCAATGGCTTTTCACTATTGACTGGAGATTTTTAGTTTGATTTACATAGCAGCTTTATGTTTGAGAAAGCCAAACCAAGAGTAGGAAATAATTTAATTTAATTCTTCAAATAACGCCGAAGATTTACTGATATACATGGCAGCACAACTAAGAGAAATGTAAATTTTAAGTTAATTTTACAAATTCGACAGGACAGGATTTGCCCTCCACATTTTCTGCATGTAACGACGTCTTCTGCGAAGTAAGAACATAAAAGTGGGTCCTAATATCTGAGCAGTCTAATCTTGGGTCACTTTCTTAATATTTAAGCTAAATAAATTGAATTTGAAATCAGTGGATGCTGGGTGAACCAAAGGTTAATTGCGTTGTTGGTTTTATTACCTAAACAGGATATGGGATTATTGTGGAACAAAAATCCATATCAGGGGAGACAAATACAAAAAGTTTGGTAAGCGCTATAATTGTTATTTCCCTTTACCTAATATATCTTTACCAATACAGTGCTTAATTTCCAGTAGATAGTGAAATCGAATCATTGCGATTTAAGTTTTTTTCGTCGTGAAATTATCACTATTTCAGACAATTTAAGATCAGACAGCATGCTCTGTGTAGTCTGATCTTGATCTACACTGTCAGTAAATGTGATTTGAGTCGCGCGTGGCAGCCTACAGATTGACACAATGTCCTTTAAAGCCAAAATGATCAAAATAAGACAGGGCCTTTCTCCTAATCGTTTCCACTTACAAATGAGACATGCTCTGTGAAAAAGGGGCTTCATGCATCTGCGAAAAGTATCAACCCAGGTCAGCCTGCGCAGTCCGCGCAGGCTGACCTGAGCCGAAATTTTTCGCTATTGGTCACTTTTCTGCATGTCCAAGGACCAGTCTACCCCAATATTAAGTTGGTTGTTAAAAAAAGTGGCTATTATGGATCCATAATTATGTGATGGCTTGATTGGTATACCGGATCACGGGAGTGCATTAAGTCCCCTTTTGCCAGAGTATGGCTCAAATATATTTGAATCATGCTCTGGAAAAAGGGTACTGAATGCATCTCCGTGATGCATGATACCAAGCAAGTTATCACATGATCATGAATCCCTAAAACCGATTTAGTCAAACAACCGACTAAATCCGGAGGTAGAATTGTTCTTTGACATGTAGAAAATTGACCAATAGCAAAAGCTTTCGGCCCAGGTCACGGCGGACTGCTCAGACTGACCTGGATGGTATTTTTTGTAGATGCTTTAAGCCCCCTTTTCACAGAGCTTGGCTTATTTCTTATTTTTCTTTTTGTAGCAGATCCTTTTTGAAAACACTGTGACACGAGAATGAGCTATTTCCTCTAGCCTCTGTCACAATATTTTCATCTGTATTTATGCATCGAAACCTCAGTTCATCTGGTATTTTCGAAGCCAGTTGAAAATTCGAGCAAGATTTCGATATATTTTAAATGCATTAAGTCCCCCTTGCTCCCTCCTCCCGCTCTTCTCCTCCTTCCCTCCCCATAAGCCCGAAATAATCAAAATATGAAAATGCGACATATTTATCTAAGGGAGTTAACTGATCCTTTAGAATACTCACTTTTGTACTGGTTAATCCCCTTCACTTCGCGAAGACTACCCTGTCTAACTTTACCCTTCACGATTAGTACAATTTTAGCCGCTTTTGCTGATAGTCTAGATCAAGATGAGACTGTACAGACTATGCAGTCTAATCTGAGATCCATGCTGTACGCTATTCCGTGAAATAATTGGACCAAAAGCAACAATGAAATTGCAAAGTACGGATTCCAAATGACAAGCTGCAAAATATCTATTCATTAATTTATCACTCTAAAGTGTCGATCGAGATCAGAGAAGAAATAAAATACAATTAGATCTTGGGTCTACATCGAGATGTTTTACAAAAAAAGAAAAAAATGCAGTGGTCATGCATGTTTTATGTCATGTAGGAAAAGCAGTTTATAAATGACAACTGGAAGTTACTCTTAAAAAGATATAAAAAGCATACAAAAAGAAGGATATAATTATTTGAAATCTCTATCATTCTATGAAAAATGTCTTGCAGTATTTGAACATGCGATAAATCGAAAATGTCTTCGTTCTAAGGGTCTTCTGAAACGAGCCTACCGTTGGGACAAAAAGTTTAGTCAGATGTAGGAAATCATGTGCTTAACTTTGAAGGATTTTTTTTCCTTATCCTGCTAAATAAGTGAAATGAAACTTTCAAACCGATATTAAAATCTAAATTTTGCTAATTCATAGGTATTTGGGGGGAGATATAATATGTCTTTATCGGACAGTGCAGATCCAAGATCAGACTGCACGTTCTGTGCAGTCTGATCTTGATCTATACTGTCCGCAAAAGGTCCCTGAGTCCCGCTTAGCTGCGTAAGGTTTAAGTGAAATTACATGATCTAACACATTTTTTGTGAAAGCTTTATGATTAAATAATAATAAAGATATTATTATTATTATTATATCCATGTTTAAGACTTGTGTTTGGATGATATTTATCCAGATAAGCAGAAATAAAACTAAGTGAAAACATAGTTGTGATTCTTAGTCTGTTTTTTTTTTATGAATATCTCAACAAAACGGGCAGTGTAAATCAAAGATCAGGCTGCACGTTTCGTGCTTACTGATCAGATTCTACACTGACCGCAAAAAGTAACCAAGTTGTTAACGGGACTTTCAGGGTTAACAAAGTCAAAATATGGGTCGGCCATGCTCTGGCAAAAGGGGGCTAAATGCATCTCCGTAATGCATTATACCAAGCAAGTCATCATATAATTATGGATCAATAAAATCCATTCTGTCAAACAAATGGCTGAATGCAGAGGTAGAATAGTGCTTTGACTCGCAGAAAAGTACTAAATAAGAAAAAGTCTCGATCAACGTCAGCCTGGGCGGACTGCGCGGGCTATCATGGGTCGATACTTTTTGCAGATGCATTAAACCTCCTTTTCACATAGCATGACTCATATACTTTTCATTTATTTGGCACTCCAAGACTTGACCTCTAAAGTATTCTTGTTGAAGTGTTTATGTTATATCACTTTGTTTGAAGGGGAGTATAAAACAAGAGGGAGAGAATGTATAAATATTTGTTCAAGGGACTGAAATCTAAGATGTCGATCTAAGCCTTTTCTTACAAACAGTGAAATTCGGTTACTCGAATATGGAGTGATCCGAAAAACACCCAGTGAACTGGTTTGAAGGGACTTTTCTCTGTAAAAATAGATTAGCAGCAGTTCTGATGGTTTATACGATTATTGTCCAAGGCAAAGGGGCGTTAATACACTGTAAATAGAACCTGACATGCTCCGTGCAATTATTCTTCTAATCTTCAACTAAGACTTGGCAATATTTTTTCGAAATCTTTGATGCTCCGATAATATGTCCTCAACCATGTACAAAGGTTTAAATTAAAGGCCCAATAGCGGCCAAATAAACAATGCAGATTTATTGTGTGGTCGGTCCAAGAGTAAGCCGCTGGCAGAAAAATGAATTTTGAAATCAGGCAAACAGTAAACAAAAGATAGAGTGACCTGGCAACTTTCAGCTTAGTTTTGAAATTAATTACTCTGCCAGGGACTAACACTTGGACCGACAGTACAATAACAGGTTGTCATCTTCACAAAAAATGTCCATATTTTAAGACAATATGATTTTAATTTAAATGTGTTTAAACTCCCGCTTTGTGTAAGTTTGGCAGCTATTGTTACTTATAGACGATTATTACTTTAGAGGTTTGCCATTTTCGCAGTGATTTCATCAACGGTAATGCGGTCCTCACTTCCGGTTTTGCCATCTGACAGTACTGGGCTCAGCCCTGGTCATAGAAACATTAGTCCCCGATATGAATGACATGGTATGTGTCCACAGTCGTGTTGAGTTCTTGTATTTTAGACAGTTATAGCCCAGCAACAAAGACCGCTCGTGTCAAACAGTCAACATCACTTGTTTTTATTCCAATAACCTTAATGAAGATATTACCACCTTCGTATAACTTTTTTTCGTCTTGCATCAAATTACTGTTGAAAAGAGTGGGGCAAAAAGTCTTTTTTCCTCGCAATGTTATTGCAGTGCCCATACGAGCAATCAGGTGGGTTCATCCTCTGGCCTAGAAAATCTCGTAAAATATCAGAGAGTATAAATCTAAGAGCAGACACAGAAGTAGGATACGATCTTCCCAAATGACACAAAAATATCATACTAGGTGTAAGACAACTAAGGGTGAAGTACACAAGTGCAGTTTTCATTTTAATGCAGACTGAAATTAACTGCGATTTTTCAAACATCCCTCTATACTGATAATACTTGGCCGACTAATTTCTTGGCTTACCTGATAATTTCCAGTCAAACAAATTTCTTTGCCAACTTCTTATCCGAATAATCTATATTTTAGTGTACTTTTTCAGCAATGTTTAACCCTCAGAGACAGATGAATAAATTGAACTCGAGAGTCCCAGATAATACTAAAACTCCAAAAAGCACAACTCCAAACTCTTTCTTTCCAGTAAAATCATATTCTATCGGACAGTAAAGATCCAAGAATAGACTGCACGCCCTTGGCAATCTGATCTTGATCTACACAGTCTGAAAAAGCGAACTGAGTCTTGCTAAGCAGTCGAAGTATCAATGCATATCGTCCAACTGAAAGGGTCGACAGGCCGATATAAATTCTAACTTATTTCTTTCTATGTAGCTATGAAGCTGTCATAGTTACTCTCGGAAGATTAATTTATGATACCTGTAATGAAATAGTACAGCACTCACTTTCCCATGTATTGTAGATGTACAAAATGTATGTAGACAAGCGTCGTTTTCAACATTATTCCAGTTATGTCGCTGCGGCCAGAGGACCGATCTATGCTTTTCTAGAGATTCTTTTATCGGTACTTAGCACAATATTTTTCCCAGGCCACAGGCTGCTTTCCCACATAACCACCGTCGAAACAATGATCAGTGTTGAAAGAGAATGAATCCTATCTCAATGGCTATCATCAATCTTCGGAAAGGAATTTGCCGAGCTGTGCATTCAAACAAGTGACACCCTGTACAATATATACCGAGTGTGTTACCGGACTAGATTCTAGGTGTGTACAAAAGAGCGCAGTGTTACAACTTTGCCTCTGTACTGTACAAATATGACTACAACCTTAAGCTCCCGTCACACCAAACTAGTTCTTAGAACGTCTTACCCCGTCCTGACATAATCCGTAAACGGGTTGCAGTCGGGGTAGAAAGTGAAATTTTGGCATAATAATGCCTGAAACCCCTGTCTCGCCAAACCTGTTCTTAGAAAGTCTTACCCCGGTCAACAAAATCGAAAAACGGGCTGCGGTCGGGATAGAATGTGTAATTTCGGTCGGTAAAATGCAAACGCACTGTCAATTGATGCCCGACTGCTCTGCGTTTCTAATAGGATCGAAGTACGGCAGTTCCGTTTGTTGTACGTCCATCTGATTTTAAGTACTTTGTCACTCCGTCGAACTACAGGACGGGATGGACGGCAAAAGATTTTGAGCAGGCACAAAGTTCTGGAGCACCCTTCCCGTCCTAACCCGTCCATTAAGTTTGTAAACAGATCGTAAAAGGTTGCTAATACGTCCACTTCGTCCGAAAACAGTTTAAGTCCGTTTTGGCAAAAATTTTCGGAATCGAGTGAGAACGAGTTTGGTGTGACAGGGGTATAACGATGGACAGCTTTGGAAAATACTGTAGTGGAAAAAGAGCAACTTTTTGTAGATGTAATAGGAAACTGCTGTGCTTCACATGTTTTATATAGCTTTTAAAGATGCCCATCCACAGCCGGTGAGCAAAAACGCTGTTAAATTTCAAACAATTTAGAATGGTACAGAAATCAGTCCTTTGTGTAAACATGGATAAATTACTGACATATATGGTGTACTTGAAGAAAAGAAACACAGAGATTTGTATTAGAAACTGAACATTGGACAGAAGAAAACTGGCTGACGATCGGAGCTGTAAACAATGGCGGTGCGTCACGGAAATTTATCGTTGGTTTCCGCCTAGAGTCGGATACGGTGTAATTTGCATATATAGGTCGCGACCTCCGTCTGAAAATCGAGGCTGCAACAGAGAAGCCTCCATTTTCCTTCGTTTACCTCATTAGACACAGGGCGAAGGTCAAATATAGTCACGTGACAGAATGCATGATCATCATACGAATCTACCCGAGTGTATAACGGACATATCGAAATCTCCGATTCAAAAACCGGAAACGACGAGTCTGTTTACATGGAAGGCCGCAACTCAGCGAAATGCATTTTCTATCGACCGTAATCTAAGCAACCTTGCAACCGTGAGGCGCAATATTTGGCATGAAGATATGAGAATGACTATAGTTTGATAAAATAAAGACAAAATGAGTTTAAAAAGGCTGAAAATGAGTATCAGGGCCTCTTTAAAGTATAATTTCGTTTATTTCACTTCTTTTGGGTGTTTGCTCGTTTGATAGAATTGTATTTGCTATCGGTAAACCTATATATCTAAGTTTTGTATCAAGACGTGTTTAACTCTGTCCAATACAGCCAAATTTTAGGGTTTTAGTTGAAATTTGTGTTTGGTGCCGAAGCTAAAACTCATTTAAAATCATTGCCAAGGAGACCATAGAAATGGTTAGAGCTACTGATGTTTTTCATAGTATAATAATTATTGATAACAGTTATCTATTTTCAAGAAGATTTAAATGCCGCTACAAGCCTTTAGTCATTAAGGAAGAATTTTTTTAGAGAAATGGTGACTCTCATCCTAGTAAATTTGACCCATTGCCACACAGTCAGGTCTTTTAACGACCCTGAGGAAGAATTTTGAAAACATTGTGAGAAAAGGAGAAAATGCTGGTAACCAGTATTTTCTCCTTTTCCCACAACGTTTTGTAACTTTCCAAACAGAAATTTCTATATAATTATGAGTCACATTTATTTTGGTGTCTGCAGATATTTTCAATTTGGACAAGTCTAAATTTTCAGTGGTTTAATAAAGAGTTAAATAATTGGCGACAACTAGAATACGTTTTATTAAATTTTATTGGTATTAAACTGTGTTCATTTTACAGATACTACTGATATTGCAGCGGAGAGTGTGGATTAAGATTTTAGACTGCATGTATGTGCAGCCTGATCGTGCTCTACAATCTCCGCAAAATAACCCTAAATCTATGATCGCGAACCGCACTCCAAAGTTTAACTCTTTACCATACTATAATATGAAAGACAACGATGGTACTATCGTAAATGGTTTTCATAAAAATATTATATATATATATTAAATAATTTAGGACTATCATTCATGCATAGTAAATCGACTGTTACAAAATCAGATATACAAATGATAACTAGAAAAATAAAGGACACATTTATTCAAAATTGGTTTACGGATTTAGAAAACTCATCTAAACTGCAAATGCTATAGATCTTTTAAAATATGTTTTGAATATGAAAATTATCTTAACTGTGTTATTAATGATAAACAAAGAATTGAACTTACAAAATTAAGATGTTCATCACACCGTTTATTTATTGAGGAAGGTAGATTCAATAGCACACCAAGAGAGAATAGAATCTGTAAATTATGTAATCTGAATGAAATAGAAGACGAATTTCACTTTGAACTACTAATATGTTCCCTTTATCAAGAAATTAGAAGTCAATTAATACCCAAATTTTATTATACTCAACCATCTATGTACAAATTTATTTTATTGATGAAAAATGATAATAAAAAAACTACAAATAATTTAAGTAAATATATATGTATGGTCAATGATAAACGTCAGAGTAACAAATGAATAGGATAGAAATCTTTAAAATAATTAAATTGTTTAGGTTTGAACCCATATTGTACTTTTCTCGTACTGTTTTTGTCCAAAGGTGCACGTAAAAGCTACATACTGAAACTATTAGTACATATGATAAACTTTGTAACTGTATTGTACAATTATTTATTTTGTAATAGTATTATGTTATGCTAATAAAGTATTGATTAATTGATTGATTGATTGACTATAAAACTTTAGATCTGTCCAAATCGAAAGGTTTTGCAGACTGAAAATTAAAGGTGACTAAAATACTGCAATTTCTCCCTGAAAGAGTAGAAAACATTGTTAAACTAGAGGCGCTTGAGCGCCTGTATCGCTCCACAGGCCTGATATTTCTATAATGGCGAAAGGAAGTTTTTAACAATTATCATTCAATCCTGCATTTTAGCTCACTGAAGAAACAATTTGGTAGACAACCACCATAGGAACTTACCTGCAAAACAACAATGAAATCCAATGAATAGTTTTAGAGAAGAAATTTTTCAAAGATTTTACTTTATACCATAAAAGGAAATGAGTCTCCCATAAAAGCCATGTTTTTTGACAGATCATTTTTTTTTTAAGGAATTCTGTAAACCTGTATCTAAGGAACATTCCTGCAAAATAATAATGCTATCCGAATAGCGGTTTGGGAGGAGAAGATTTTTAAAGGTTTTTTACTTTGGTTGCCATGGCAACCAGAATTCTTCATGGAACACAATTATTTGAAGGAATTTGAAAGAGGACCACCAAAGGAACATTCCTGTGAAATTTGGTAAAAATCCAGTCAATAGTTTCTGAGGAGAAGTTTTTTAAAGAAAAAGTATACGGACGCACGCACGGACGAACGGACGAACGGACGAACGAACGGACGGACGGACGGACGCACGACGGACACAACGCCATGACAATAGCTCGCTGGCCTTCGGCCAGTGGAGCTGAAAAGGAAAAAATATTGGTTACCACCATTTTCTCCTTTTCCCATAGTGTTTTCAAAAATCTTCTCTCTCGGGATCGTTAAAAGTCATAATTGTGTGGTAAAGGGTTAAACTAGAGACGTACACAAAGTTGTACATTATTTCGACCATTGCATGTAAACATGTCCTTCCCTGGTTTACTTCCTGTTTGTAACAATCTTTCACATTGTGAAATAGCCTTTTATAAACATTGAATTTTAACTCTTTATCGAACGATAAAATTTTAAAAGGTTTGTCCAAACTGAAAGCATATGCAGACAACAAATCAGTCTAGCTTAAGTGAAGGGATTTGGTTTGGAAAATGTAGATAACGGGATATAAAAAAAAACATAATTTGAAACTAAGTCAATGATAGTTACCAGCGATTTCTCCGTTCACAACAACCTTTTATGACTTTGCCTTATAATCCCGATTTTAACAACCCTGAGGAAGAAAGCTTTTGAAAACATTGTGGGAAAAGGAGAAAATGCTGGTAACCAGCATTTTCTCCATTTCCCACAATGTTTTCTACCCTTTCTTGGACATATTTGTTGCTTGCAAATGCAAATTTGGACAGGTCCAAAATTTCGTGGTTGGTAAAGACAAATCCCGTTATTTGAGCTATAATTGATAATCTACAGTTGCTTTTCAAGAAGGACATGTCTAAAATTTTGTTGTCTAGTTTTATAGCTAACTCTTTACCAAGTAACAAAATTCTAGACGGTCACTGGTCGTCAGTCAATCGCTCGTTCGTTTGTTTGTTTGGTTGGTTGGTTGGTTGGTCGGCTGGTTTAAAGCAATTGGTATAGCCAATCAGAAATTGTGCTACTTTCAAAATCTAGAAAAAGAATAAAAATGCATCGTAGAATGGTTGGTAAATACAACCCGTTGATGTCACATCCATTAGTCAAACACTAGGACAATCGGGGCAAAGTTTGCGTTCTTTACAATCACTCAGTTGTTTCCTTATGGTATAGCGTCTACATATACATGTGTCATATATTATTTTTATTATAATTATTATTATTACTTGTATACACTTCACCAAAGATTTTTTTCTTTAAAAAATCTGGCCTGGATCCAAATATTAATTTAACTTCCTGAATAATTTATCGACGCTATTCATAGAACAGATGTAACACTGTATATCTATAAAGTCTACCACACACAAAACATACATACTACACATTACAAGTTTTCCAATATAGGACTTCTATCTAAACTTTTCAACATTTAATTATCGATAGAATTTTCTTTTCGAAAATGTGGTTTCCTCACATCTGTCGCAAAGAACAACAATCCACTGAAAATTCGTGAACTCTTGTACGTGCCCGGGATTGACTTAAAATTATCGGTTTATGCCACATATATATACATGTACATGTATATTTATATAAAAAGTACTCCAAATTTCTCTATGCGTTGAAAACATATTGTGGATTCAACAGAGAGATATAGTAGATCTACAAAATAAGATAACTTAATGTTTTCCATCCGAAAAAATAGACGCTCTAGTGATCGTCAACTGTCCATCTATTTTAATAACAGAATCAAAACATCAATGAACCTGGAAAATATCAAAATTAAATGTATTTAGAATTTCTCTATGTTGCCATAACAGATCATCACTTTTGAACCCACTGCATTCAACAGTTTTGTAATCTTTGTAGAAAAGGAAAAAGTTAAATACAACGTCTCCAATACGTTCAGAAAGTGATAATCGTTTCCCTGAAATAATTTGAGCAGCCCATAAAGGGGCTTAAATGCATATCATTGATGCGTTATAGCAAGCAATTCATCACATAATATTAGATCCGTAAAACCCATTTTGTCTGACAACCTACTGAATCAGGAGGTAGAATGATCCTTGGATATGCAGAAAATGTACAAATGGCAAAGAGTTTCGACTGCACGGACTGCGCAGGCTGACATGTATCGATACTTCTTGTATATGCATTAAACCCCCCTTTCTCTGACCAATAGTATGACTCATTTCTAAAAGCGTCTAGTAATCGGGTCAGTTGCATCAGCGGTATTTATAGGTTTTGAAAACCCACAATAATGGCTTCTTCCAGGAAATGATTTTAAAAAAAATAATACATAGCTGGATTTCTACTTCTTTGTAATGCAAAAATCTGGACATACGAGCAGTGTGCTTCTGGAAGTGAGCCTGTGAGTTCAACATCTCGATAGTTTTTGGGTCCTTCGTGAATGATCGATGATATTCATGTAGACATATATCTTCATGGGAACACAACGTCTTCGTAAAAACTTAGTATTAAGGACATGCTATTTACAAAACAGCTAATTTCCGCACAAGCTAAAATCCATGAACAAAGTGTTCACAGGGAAACTTGACTCTTTAAAAAGGGTCATTGGAAAACACTGTGGGAAAAGGAGAATATGCTGGTAACCAGCATCATCTCCTTTTCCCACAATGTATTTACCCTATTACAGACAAATTCCATCATTTGAGTCAGATTTAATTTCACGTCTGCCAATGCTTTCAATTTGGACAAAAAAATTGTGTCGTTTGGTGAAGATATAAAAGATGGGACAGGACAATTTACAAAAAGTGGGCAAAAATGCTTTTTCCAATATCTATTTGGAAGTATTTTTTGCTGCTGCAGGCACGTCAAAACACTTTCATCTACTGAATTCTGCGTATGGATCAGCCCGAATAGTTCAAGTGGTAGAGCGTAGGGCTCGTAAACGTCAAGTCTCGGGCTACTTGAGGGTGTGGGCTCGTGTCCCAGGGCTGGCCGTCTAAAAATACTAATAGTCTTTCTAATGAAACGTTAAACCGAGGTTCCATGTGATGGTGCTCTACATCGAGCACATTAAAGACTCAGGAGTAACTTAGAATGGGTCTCGTCCTGTATTTTGTACTATTCCTTTTAACATAACTAACAGCCGCCGGGGGAGGGGGCGTCGCCCATATGGGCAATCGGTGGCAACGAAATATAAACGGAAAATCAATCAGTAAATTCTGTGCATGCTTTTCTAGACCTATATCAAACATGAAATCCGGCGGATTTCCTTCAACATCTCGAATATTAATACATAAGCCCTTTTTCTAAATATCATTATGAATATAGATTTGATTGCGATGAGACTGTTGACTCACTGTCTGGAAGAATCTGTTGTTCAAAGCTAAAAATAATTCGGCGAGACTGACATTGATACCACGGATAGCTGTCCGAAGTGTACGTTGTTTTTCATGATGTTCACCAAATCTATAGCTTTATTCATGTCCTCATTTCTCCTACCAACCAGTCACGAGCATCTAACAGACTTTGATAAGTATGCACCCAGCGGATCGATGCTGAGATGTTCCTCTGAAAAATTCAAAAGAGGGACAATCCAGAGAAGTTCTGTCACATACAAGAGGCACTTATCG
Source organism: Hippopus hippopus (assembly GCA_946811185.2). NCBI lineage: Eukaryota > Metazoa > Mollusca > Bivalvia > Cardiida > Cardiidae > Hippopus > Hippopus hippopus. The sequence goes on along the minus strand of OX328099.1, from coordinate 62,794,238 downwards.
CGAAATAAGCCATGTGTCAAAAATTACAGACCATTTGGTAAAAATTACAAGGATACTTTTTCCAACAGCAACTTACAGACATCTTGCCAAACAGAAATAAACTCTCACTATCACAGGTCACAATCGTGTAGATATTACGCCAGCGATGAAGAAAAGGCTAATCTACCTTCGTTGTTAAATGATACATGGATTACTGGAACATCAGCCGTTGACAGAACTTCCTCAACACACAAAAACGGTAATGTGAGTATAGGCGAACGGAAGTCATCGGATCAAATCACCGAAGTTGCAAAAACGTCATCATACCGAGAGACTGAAGATGGAGCTCATTTCAAAGAAGAGCCGATCAACATGTACGGCTTTTATACTCGTCAAAACACTGATACAGACGACCTGTCCGAGTCAAATGTTGTCAACAGCGTCCTTGAAATGGAGGAAGCATCAATAGATAGCTATGAGACGCAGAAAGTGTTAGAGAACAAAACGGCTTCAGAGGATGACAGTCTTGTAAGCACACGGACATTGTTTGATATTGTAGACAGCGATTTGATTTCTGTGTTTGATGACGTCGAAAGTTTTGCTGATAGCAATCTGCAGAGCCTCAGTCAAAAAAGTACAGAAAAGATAGACGAAGAACAAGTTGAAAAAAACACGTCCAAAAAGAATGAAAGTGAGAAGAAAAAGGCTCTAACTGTCACCAAAAGCTGTCGAGCTACAGATCATATAGGGGAAAGCCACGAGGAGGAATTACCAAATAGTACCACAGATGAAGATTATAAATCTGGAATAAGAAAGGCTGTAGAGGAATCAGTTAGAGAGAAATCCATACACCCGATCGTAAAACAAGAATTGAAATTCAAGTTACAACTTGATAGAGTGACGAGAGGCGAGGAAGAAATGTTTCTCGAACCCGACGAACCCATACAGTATAAGGTACATAGTTTTATAACTTGAATCAACGAAATAACGCTTCGTTTATTTACTGTTGGACCGATCCTTTATTTTTGTATGCTATAAACAACTTCAGGTGCTTTTGGGTTATCAGAGAACGAAGAATATTCTTTATTTCATGCTTTCCGGTAGGTTATCGAGAAATATCGGTGAAATATTTTTCGATATTTCATGGTTACGACCAGTGAAAATACCGACTTTTATAGTCTTAACTCTTCAATTGAAGGCGGAAACAGTTGTTCCCGCGCACTAGTTACCTAGGTAAAATGCCCGTGCCTTGCAACCAGATGGAAATATGACGTAATTTACCTTACATTTCTCGCGCTTGACGTAATACTGTAATGCGTTGCTATGCGGAGGGGGTACGCCACGGGGAATAACCGAAAAGAACTGCTACGGGGAATAACCGAAAAGAACTGTGCTGGATTTTGATTAAGTTCCCCCCGCCCTCAGAAAGGGTTAAAAGCATGAAATTTTTTATTTCAGTGATAGATCGAAATTTATTTCATCTCGTGAACATCATCGGTAATATTTTCACTCGTGGCTGCGCAACTCGTGAAAATATTACCGATGATGTTCAATCGATGAAATAAATTTCGATCTGTCACCGTAAAAAACAAATATCCTCTATATCTTCAATATTTTACGAGATAATCATTCTGGTCAACAGGTCTCGACAATCCTGCTTTTCCTGCAGACTGAAAATTGTTTACGCCAAAATAAATCTAACCATTTAACAAAGGGTTAGGGGGAAAGAATAGTAACACTGACTTAGTAGACAGCAAATTTTTCAATATTTACGCGTTTAAATACTTACGTCCGGTGTTCAAAAAGTTAACTTTTCACTTAATTATGATAGCGTTTTTATTTTTCCTCTAGTCTTTTTTCCATGTGTTGTAGCTACGGGAAGACGAAATACAAAAGAAAAATGCTCGTCGTGAACAAAACCGTAGATCAGCTATAAAAGCGAGAGATCGGGAGAGGGAAAATGTTAAGATACTGACTGAAGTAAGTAACATAAGGGTAAGGCAAGTAGTTGTTAATATATTAAGAGTGCAAAAGTAAGCGAATCAAACATTTGTCAGTCAATTTGACAAAAAATAATATAATCCAGTTCCAAGTTGTTTTTTTTTGTTGTTGTTGTTGTTGTTGAATTTGTCAAGAAAAATGGCTTTATATCAAAAAATATATGACCGTGCAGCTCTAGAATCAGGATGTTCACAATCGCAAAGAAAGGGGTAATTATCAAGACTCAAAGAGACTTTATTCGAGGTTCAACGTTAAAGAAAATTTTATAATAACAATGTAATGTCTTACATCTAAAATACGCGCGTTCTACAGAAAAACCTTCTAGACGGGAGCCAACTGCTGAAGTTTCAATAATTTCCTTTGTCATATATATGGAACAATGATAAAAGAATACTAGATTTTATTTTTTTCTTTCTTAGTTTCTTTCTTACCTGTATCACTGGTTCCCATTGAGATGTTGCGTAAAGCATTGTTTTCCGCTTTTCTGACATACTATCTGATTTGGGCATTCTGGGTACAGAACAGGACTACTTCTCACGACCGCAATCGACACAGCAAATTTCAAAATAAACGTTTACTCAATCAAACGCAACCTGATACGATTCAACTAGTCATGGTTAGCCAGTAATGCACTTGTCATTTATAAACACAGTCCCTATAAGCTTGAGAAATAGCCCTGGTATAAGCCCAGCATGGTGGGGTCACTATTTTTCTTGTCAAGTCTGTTGCACAAATCCCGAATTTCCCCCATGTCTATATTAAGAAACCGCTTGCAAAGATTTGCAGGAAACAATGGTATTTTTCTTTTTTATTTTCCCGGTTAAAATAATCATATATTTAAAAAAATTTAGAACGAAAAGTATGCTTGATTTTTCATCAGAAGTGTAATTAATAGCCATTTTCCGCTTTTTTTAGCGACAGAGATTTTAAGTTTACGCACAGGGTATTAATATTTATCCTGTACAGGATAGTGACGCATCAAAGGAGTCGGGTCAATTTTCGAAGAATATGACATGCGCAGACAACGTGCGTGAAGTACATTATCACTAATAACAAGTATATGAGCCCAGCTCTGGTAAAAGGGGTCTTAACCTGTCCGAGAAATGTATTACACCAAGCAAGTCATTACAATGTAATGGATGCATAAAGTCCATTCTGTCTAACAGCAGTCTGAACCATGAAGTAGGATGACCCTTGGACTTGCAGAAAATTTTCGAAAAGCAAAATGTTTCAACTTACTTCAGTCTGCGCCGACTGCGAAGGCTGACATTCATAGGGTCGATACCATTTTCAGATGCATTTAACCCCCTTTCCACAGAGCATGACTCATATAATTGGACTGTAACACGCAAAAAGGGGCATTCGGACATTTACATAAAGTGTCATTTCGGATCATCCTGCGCAGTTCACGCAGGCTAATCCGAAATGACACTCCGTTTTTATGTATTTTTCTGTTTTGCGCAAGTCTACTGTAGCACAGAATCTAATGTAATAGTAAAGTGCCGTCTCGGATTAGCCTGCACGGACTACGCAGGCTGATCCGAGACGACACTATACGCAGATGTCCGAATGCCCCTTTTCGCGTGTTGCAGTCCACCACGGTTTTATTTGTTTTTTACACTTTTTCCCTAGTTTTTTTTTTTTATGCAAAAGAGGTTATATACATGTACTTAATTCCTCGACCGAATCTTATCAAATTGTAATTTCATGCCTTCTAATGTTTCCTTAAAAATTCAGACAATCGACACAAAGGTCTTGGAGAACACCAGACTGATGACAGAAAAGAGAACTTTAGCAGACGAGAAGGCTGACCTTGTGAAGCGGCTTAAAGAACATCTGACATACTGTGCAGACAAAAAGCTCAAGGAATTCACAGGAGAAGTCTTGCGGCCGCTAATCGGTACAACGTAACATGTGAATGTCTTTAAAAGATGCATTTTGCCGTTACAGTTGTTATGGCATAGATGATAATATTGATATAGTATGCAGGAAAGTTAAAACTGACAGAAAACATACTGGCACATTGGGCTGGAGAGGAGAATGCACTCTTGTATCCTATTGCGGAGTAATTTATACTGTTATTGTTGTCATAGCATTGACTCACAGTTTGGATTATCGCTTGTTCGAACTTTCAATAACTAAAGAAACAACATGTTTATGATATGCTAAATAAATTAATTGAATTAAAATTCTAATCGATAACGTTACTATAAGAATTATTATCATAACAGAGGTACTTCTAATGAAACCTGTGTATAACCGTATAAGTCACCCTTTTGGACAACTTGAAGTTTATTATTCCATTGTTTCTTTCACAGATAGAAAGGAACATTAGTCTAACCCGAGTTTTAAATAAAAACTTCACCAACTTCACTATGTACTAGTTAAGTCTCTACCCAACGACAATGTATTCGACCTGTCCAAAATTGAAAGCATTTTGTAGTCGATAAATGATATGTATTTGAAATGATGAAGTCTTTCTTAGAAAGGGTTGAAAACATTGTGGGAAAAACGAGAAAATGCTGGTTTGCAACATTTTTTCCTTTTCCCACAATTTTTTCAAAAGCATATTTCTTCAAACTCCAGCTGCTAAAACTCTAGATAGTTAGATATTTGGGTCTCTTTATTTACTGACCATATAGATACCACTTGTATGGTCTCTATTTACTGACCATATAGATACCACTTGTATTTCCCTGCAGTATACAACTGTTGGAACATTCACGGTCAGAAAGAAGGAACACTTGCTTGTCACAAACCGCGACAATGTTCTCTGTTTCTCAAGAATGATTATTATTTGTCCTTATTTTCAATTTTGTCATTCAAGTATCTTGGGTTAGCCTTGACAAGTCTAAACTCCACCTAAAGACAAAAATGTTGATTCATTCAAATTTAAAGCGTTTGCTTTAGCCGAATAAAATATGAATATAACGATTAAATTTTTCTTTGAAAACATTGTCTGAAAAGGAGAAAACGCTGGTTACCAGCATTTTCTCTTTTTCCCAAAGTGTTTTCAAAAGGCTTTTTCAACAGGGTCGTTTTAACACGGGACTGTTTGGCAAATGGTTAAAGAAGCAAACCGGTACACGATGAGGAATTACCATCCATGCTTTGATCCGATACTTATCACGAACTGGTGAATGGTGCGATTTGGCGGACATATTCTAAAATCTCAAAAGAGAAAAATATTTTTATGAATTTTCCTTCTCCACAGCCGCTTGCTGTAGGAGTATAAGATGTAGATGTTGTTTGGTAATTGGTGCCACATCATTGCTTATCCTGAGGCAGATGTATACCTATGACTAGTACAACAATTTTTTTTTTTTCCTAGGGTTTTGGTTTTACCTATTTGTATTGTTTAGTTGCTGCTGCCTTTTATGCTTATATCGTATCAAATGTAAAATCTTTACGCAGCCTGCAATATTCATTATGGCCATAACTAAGTAGCTCATCCGTTACTTTCCATCACATATTTTGAAATGGTTTCTCTCTTTCAAAATTATATTCATAAACAGTATTGTATTTATAAAGATATGGGACCGTACAACTACAACAAAAACGGATTAAAAAATGAGAAAAAGTGATGAAGAACTTAACTAACGTTGTTGTCTAGACCGGTTTTTGGACGTAAAATAGAAAAATGAAATTCTATCTGAATTTATATCAAAATTTGCTCTTATTTTTTTTAATTCTATGAAGTTATTAAAATCGACAACTACACTCTTTGTATATTCAGTATGTTTTGTAATTATTTTGCTCATGCATTTCATACTCATAATAAAATCTTAATAACCAGTCTTTTACTCGTTGTTTGATTTTTGGCCTTCCACGATTGGAAGATTTCGCTGCAAAAGGAGAAGAATTAAAACTCTCAGCGCCATATGCGAAAACTTAGGCTTTTGCGGACGACATAGATCTAAGATCAGACTGCACAGAACTAAGATCTATGACGTCGGCCTATTTAGTCAAGCCTAGAAGATATGAAAAGAAAAATATGAATATGAACGGATCGTATATTTAGCCGTCGAAGAAGATCGAGTTTCTATTTGGTGCTGAAAGAATATTGACTGTTTTACCCAAATTTACCTAATACAACATCTTTGCAACAGACAGTGAAACCACCCGAGTGAAACATCGATTTTTAACATGAGTTAAGTCATAACCCTTAACCTGCTCAATAAATGGAAAAAAAAAAATTTTTTTTTAAGTCGATAGAAAAAAAGAACAAATGTTGCTATTTCAAACGTATATTTTGGAGACTATGTGTCCATATAGAACAGTATAGATAAAAGATCAGACTGCAAGTTCTGTGCACTCAGATCTTAATCTACACTGTCCGCAAAAGGTCAATGAGTCGCGATCAGCAGCCTACGGGTTAATATATGGATGCCTTTTCAGAGCACAGTGACAAAAGAACAATTATACATTTGTGGTTGTAGTCCTCTTTTAGCCAAATGCTTTCAAAATGTATCGGATTTTCCTTTAAGTTCTGGTCAAAATAGCTTTGAAAATCCAGAAATCTTGTCTTTTTCTGTTACTGAAGGTCTTTACCGCACAATACCGATTTTTAACCACCCTGGGAATGAAGCCTTTTGAAAACATTGTGGGAAAAGGAGAAAATGCTGGTAACCAGCATTTTTTCCTTTTCCCACAATGTTTTCTACCCTTCCAAAGAAAAATTCCACCATTTGAGCCACATTGATATTGTCGTCTGCAAATGCTTTCAATTTGGACAAGACTAAAATTTTGTCGTCTGGTAGAGAGTTAAGTCGATTTTGGTTTTGCGGGTTCATTAAGGAAATGTCGCTCGCAGACGTGTCGCTCGAAGAATGACTGTAAATAAACAAATCGCTTTTTGGCAAGTTCATTCTGATAAACTGCTGACATACTAAGAAAATGTGTAATTCATCCGTAACCCCCAATTAAAATGTAATTATATCTGACACATTATGTTTATGCTTATCATATCTATTTATATCTGAACCAGCTGCGACGGTTTTATTTGGGAAATTATATATATAAACAAACATTGTATCCGCTAAACAAATTATAAACATTTATCGTAACATACTGAAAATGACGCGAAGCGTACGGTTGCCAAATAACGCAGTCTTCAGAGAAGGTACGTCGGCCAGAACGAATTAGATGATATGAGGTGACCGCAAAAAGAACTCTTATGTATACATACGTATCATTTTACTTACAATTTTGACCGAAAATTTTCACGTTTTTTAGCTTGAGCTACACTAGTCAGCGGTATTTGATTTAATTTTTAAAAAAGCCTGAGTATGACGATTTATTGATAATATGGGTTTTTGTAATTTTTCGTCCTCAAATGAATTACACACGAGGCAGTCCAATCCTATGTTCATTCCTGTGACTAACTGTAAAATTTGACAGAACAGATAAAGAAGAAAAGTTATAGGCAAAAATCTGTTTATTTGCTGTCTGTAGTGCTAAAATAATCATGGAAGTGAATCGTATTAGAATATGATAAGTTAGAGAAGCAGAATATTAATTTGATAAAATCTCAAGCAATAAATACAAACTACAAGGTACCTAAAGAAAGCCTTAACCAACACCATGTTTGGAAAAATGCAATGAAAATTTGCAATTAGAAAAAATAGCTTTTACCATGAATCAGAACAAAAAACCTGTCGATATATCCTTTATCCCTTTCATGTCAATTGCACTTTTGTGTGGAATTTCGATAATCCGGAAATACTGGTTTTTCAATAGAAATTATTGCGCCCCCTTGCAAATTCATGTCACGATGGCATGATGAAATGTTACAACAAGATATTTCACAAGACGGAGCTGCTGACATAATAAGAAAATGTCAAATGCTATTAACGATTATGAAGAAGTTGTGATATAGACATAAGTTATAAATCTGACCACTCAATCATTGTTCTTGAACTTCAACTTTCTAAACTTAATCATGGAAAAGGATTTTGGAAGTTCAATACCTCATTGCTGAATGATAAAGATTATGTTGATTGTATAAATAGAAAGATAGATAGTGTTATTATACAGTACTTTTTACCTGTGTACAACACCGATAACGTGCTCAAGATGGAACCATCAGACATACAGTTTATTATAAACGATCGGCTCTTTTTGGAAACATTACTTATGGAAATACGCGGAGAAACAATATCGTATTCAAGTCACAAAGCCAAAACAAAATGTCAAAGAGAAAAAACTACTGAAGATGAAACTGTTCATTTAGAAAATAATTTAAATGAAACAAACAAAGATAGGTTAAGTATATTACAAACTCAACTGGAAAATTTGAGGCAAGAAAAGCTAAGTGGTTCCTTCACCAGAGCTAGAGCAAATTGGATTGAAAATGAGGAAAGAGCAACAAAATATTTTTGTAACTTGGAAAAACAACATATAGCTTCAAAAAATATCCCTTTCCTAGTAAAAGACGATGGAAGTCATACTTTTGATCAAAATGAAATTTTAGTAGAAGCAAAAAATTATTTTGAAAATTTATTTACTGAAAAAAACTCTAATATAGACATATACTTGGAAGTTTACTTGAAACATTGTACAGCGAATAAATTAGATGAAAAAAAAAAATGCAATCGAAGGACTTTTACAATACTGTGAGGTAACAGAAACATTAAGAAGTATGAAAAATGACAAAAGCCCTGGTATAGATGGTTTTACTACAAACCTTTACAAGGTGTTTTGGAAAAGGATTGGCCACTTTGTAGTAAAAGCCTTAAATTATGCATTTATGACTAATTCTTTTTCGAAAAAATACTAAGTTAGAGATTAATACACTAATTCCAAAAGAAGATAAACCAAGACAATTTCTAAAAAACTGGAGGCCGATTACACTTTTAAATGTTTTATATAAACTTGCATCTGGTAGTATAGCTAAACGAATTAAAAATGTTTTAAATCAAGTCATATCAGGAGACCAAACTGGTTTTTTACAAGACAGATTTATAGGCGAAAATACAAGACTAGTCTATGATATTATGCAACACTGCGAAGAACATCATATTCCTGGATTGTTGATGTTAATTGACTTCGAAAAAGCTTTTGATTCTTAATCTATTAACTTCATTGAAAACGCGTTAACCTATTTTAATTTTGGGGAAACATTCAAGAAATGGATTAAATTATTTTTGTATAATACTGAAGTTTCTGTTCAGTTAAATGGATTTTTATCAGAGTACTTTACTATAAGGAGGGGCTGTCGTCAAGGGGACCCAATTTCTGCATACATTTTCATTCTTTGCACAGAGATACTAAATATTAAAATAAAAAATGATAAGAATATTACAGGAATAAAGATAAAAAACCAAGAATACATAAAATCGCAATTCGCAGATGACACAACCCTTTTTTTAGACGGGTCTGAAAAAACACTCAACAGTACTTTGGAGCTGCTTGAACACTTTTCACACATTTCTGGTCTTAGAGTCAATTTTGATAAAACCAAATTAATTTGGATTAGTTCCATAAAATATAGCATTTGAGCAAGTAAAACAAAATGGAAATTAGCATGGGGGGAAACGCAATTTAAATTATTTGGAATCTTATTCCATGTTGATTTGGAAAAAATGTTAAATTTGAATTATGAGCCCAAATTACAAAGTATAAGTAACAGCATTTCATATTGGAAAAAAAAAAGAAAATTAACTCCTATTGGTAAAATAACTGTGGTCAAAAGTATCTTAGTGCCAATTCTCACACATTTGTTTATGTCCTTACCATCACCGACCAATGAATATTTCAAACGAGTGCATGACACCCTTTATAAATTTGTATGGGATGGCCCAGCTAAAATAAAACAAACAGTCCTGACCAAAGATTATGTGGAGGGGGGGGTTAAGGATGATAGATATACAGAGTTTTAATACAATCATGAAATTAGAATTGATGAAGAAAATAGTTGCTAATGGTAAAAATGATTGTTACAAATTTATAACTAACATATTTGATCCAGAGAGAATTTTTAATTTTGGAACTTTATACTGCAAAAAAATTCTAGGCACAATAAAGAATGTATTCTGGATAGATGTTTTAAAATCATTCACGGCATTTAGCTCTAAATGCAACTTTACAAAAAGGTCGGAAATAATGACCATGCCTCTGTTTTATAATGAAAACTTTACGATAGATTCTAAATATATTTACAACGCCAATTTATACAAATATGGTATAAGATATATTAAAGAGCGACAACGGATATTTTAAAAATTTTAATGATATCAAAACCGTTACCAAGAACGGAATAAATTTCTTAAACTATTATAGTATTGTAAATTCAATTAAAGCTTTCTTTTTACAGCAGAATATTTCATTTCCAGTTACACATACAATTTTGAACGAGTGCCATAATCCTTCAATTAACAGTTATTTTTTACAAATAATAATTAAAAAAGCGGTATTTGATTTAATTTCGTCCTCAAATGAATTACACACGAGGCAGTCCAATCCTATGTTCATTCCTGTGACTAACTGTAAAATTTGACAGAACAGATAAAGAAGAAAAGTTATAGGCAAAAATCTGTTTATTTGCTGTCTGTAGTGCTAAAATAATCATGGAAGTGAATCGTATTAAAATATGGTAAGTTAGAGAAGCAGAATATTAATTTGATAAAATCTCAAGCAATAAATACAAACTACAAGGTACCTAAAGAAAGCCTTAACCAACACCATGTTTGGAAAAATGCAATGAAAATTTGCAATTAAAAAAAATAGCTTTTACCATGAATCAGAACAAAAAACCTGTCGATATATCCTTTATCCCTTTCATGTCAATTGCACTTTTGTGTGGAATTTCGATAATCCGGAAATACTGGTTTTTCAATAGAAATTATTGCGCCCCCTTGCAAATTCATGTCACGATGGCATGATGAAATGTTACAACAAGATATTTCACAAGACGGAGCTGCTGACATAATAAGAAAATGTCAAATGCTATTAACGATTATGAAGAAGTTGTGATATAGACATAAGTTATAAATCTGACCACTCAATCATTGTTCTTGAACTTCAACTTTCTAAACTTAATCATGGAAAAGGATTTTGGAAGTTCAATACCTCATTGCTGAATGATAAAGATTATGTTGATTGTATAAATAGAAAGATAGATAGTGTTATTATACAGTACTTTTTACCTGTGTACAACACCGATAACGTGCTCACGATGGCATGATGAAATGTTACAACAAGATATTTCACAAGACGGAGCTGCTGACATAATAAGAAAATGTCAAATGCTGTTAACGATTATGAAGAAGTAACAGTCAATATTTCGTTGACAATGATCATTTGAGGTAAGTTCTTAATTCTTAGTATAGCCCTTTTGCCAAGGTTGTACTAAATGTATTCGAAATAAAAAGAACTAAGTCATGTTCCGGATTTATCTAAGGTGACTCGACCACTAATCAATTAACTTTCATTTATGATGACATAAACCGAGCTTTGGACGAAGGACTTGAGGTCCGCGCCGTGTTCTGCGATATCTCCGAAGCGTTTGATCGAGTGTGGCACAGAGGTCTTCTCCACAAACTGTCCTCGCTTGGTATCTGTGGACCTCTCCTCCAATGGTTTTCTTTTTACTTAACATCACGGAAACAACGTGTTGTCTGCTCGAACGTCTCGTCAACTTGGTGTATTATCAATGCTGGTTTCCCCCAGGGCTCCATTCTAGGGCCTTTATTATTCCTAATTTACATAAACGATATAGTGTCTCAAATCAACACTAACATTCGTCTTTTTGCCGACGATACCAGTTTGTATGTAATTGTGGAAACACCTGAACAGGCAGCGACAGCTCTTAACACAGACCCTGAAGCTATTCATTGCTGGTCTAAAACCTGGCTAGTTTCTTTTAATCCTTCAAAAACGGAGTCTGTTATATTCTCAAGGAAACGAAAGAAACCAGAACACCCTTCCCTTTACATGAATAACGTGGCCATCAAAAATGTACTTTCTCTGAAGACCTTAACTGGTCATCCCATATATCTTTTATACTTAAAAAAGCTTGGCAGAGAATTGGAATGATGAAAACTGTCAAACATTTCTTAAATAGGTCTAGCCTCGAGCGAATGTACTTTTCTTTTATTCGACCTCTCTTAGAATACTCAGATGTCGTCTGGGATAACTGCACAGAAACCCTAAAAAATGACATTGAGGCAGTACAAAACGAAGCAGCTAGTATTGTTACTGGTGCTACTAAATATTGCAACATCCAGAAACTCCTATACGATCTTAAGTGGGAAACACTAGCAGCAAGAAGACGTAAACATAGACTCATTTTGCTCTACAAAATGTTAAACGGTCTATCACCCGCGTACCTGTCGAACCTTATCCCTGGTCGTGATCAAACCGATCCTGGAAGATATAACCTAAGGAGTATCAGGTGTGTAAACGCAAGGACCCAATCTTACAACTCTTCTTATTTACCACGTACAATTCGGGAATGGAATACCTTGCCATTAAGTACAAGAAATGTTCCATCTTTATCACAATTTAAATCAATATTAAACCGCAACTTACAAAAATCATCTCCTTTGCTTAATTTTGGGACACGCAAGGGACAGATCTTACATGCACGCTTACGGTTAGGATGTAGTTCTCTTAATTACGATCTACACAGACGATCTCTAATCGATCCACCATTATGTTCTTGTGGCCAAATCGAAACTGTTGATCACTACCTTCTTCATTGTCCCAAGTATCATCACCTACGCACTCAAATTTTACATGATATCCCTTGTCCGCTTATCACCTCCAACCTCTTAAATGGAAACGAACACCTTACGTTCGAACAAAACAAATGCATATTTGCTTGTGTCCAGCGCTTCATCAAAGCGTCAAAAAGATTTCCTTAGTAGGCTGGGTGTCCGGAGCCAGTCGTCGTCTCAATCTCCATTGCAATGATCAAATAACAGAAATCCACCTATATACTCATAACGTTTTTTGATCTCCCAAGTGACGGGAGAAGAAAACAGGAAGTGGTTGTTTTTTCTAAACTTTTTTTTTATATATTTTAGGCAGTAAATATACGTTCTTTAGTTTAAAGCTATGGCACCTCAACACGTGGTATTTCTGATAAGTATAAAAATCTTTAGGAGAGGAATTAACATAAGTTATTCATAGCTTGTTTTCCAATCCTATCTGTCAACCCTTGCAACTTGTTATACTATGTATCATTTTCTTTATTTTACATGTTTATTTGTATCAGCTTTAATAAAATAAAGTTTAAACTAAGTCATGTTCGGTGGTTTTAGGCATCTGCAAAAGGTATCGACTTAAGTCAGCCTGCGCAGTCCACGCAGGCTAACCTGAGTCGAAACTTTTTGCCACTGGTAAGTTTCTGTAGTTCAAAAGGCTAAATTCTACCTCATGATTCTGACGGTTTTTTGGTTTACAAACAAAAATGGAAATGGGTCCATAAAAAGTCGAGTATCATGCGTCGCCTTGCTTTATATAATGCAGAAAGAAGATTCATTAAACCCTCATTTTCCAGAGCACCCCTCATTAATGTTTTATTAGACACATACAAATACAAATAATGTGATATGATCAGTAAACAAAAATAATCCACATTCGGTAAAATTGGTTTTGAAAAATAGAGGTGGGGACTGCCAATCTCGCCGGCAGGGGGAGCCTAAAGAGACGCATCGAGATTTCTGCAAACTGATTTGTTAATAGATTTATCGCTGGTTTAAAAAAGGATGCTGGTTGTTTGTTAAGTTGGCGTTTTAGAGTAATTTCATCACTCAGGGTCGATATTTAGACCGTGGTTGCAACTCAGCAAGAATGGATTCGAACGCACAATCCTTCTGTAAGAAATACGATGTTTTCAGTGCCAAATCGTCCAACTATATAGCTAAGTGAGAACATTACAAAATATGCTGATTTCAAAGCTCGGCAACCTTTCTTTACTCCCTCGAAAATTTAATAGTTCACTGAGACCCGGCTCCATCATTCATGCGTTGTTTTATGGCAAAGATAAGGTCCCGAAGCCGGAAATAAGTGTTTCTTCAGCATATTTCATTGCCTATCTCCAGCCCGCCCGACGGTCGCTGACACGTGTTCTTTTCCCCTAGAAGAATGATGAAAATGATTTTGTAAACTATCCGGCTACATTAATTATAGTTTCACGATCGGTTTATGCTGTATTAGACAAAAAAGTGTGAAAAAATAGAGCACACGAGACAGGCCGTCAAAGACGGTTTTCATACTGTGCTCTTTGAATTTCAAACATGGCTGTGGTTTTTTTTTTTATTGTATTCACCTGCGTTTATCTAAACCTTGTTTGAATTCTGAGTAAGAGGGTATGATTTTTGTGAATACAAACCACAAGTAGTGTTACTGTATATGAAGAAAAAGAACGGACACTTATTATTACTTAGACTATTGACCACGACCATAAGTATTTCCACAGTTTCCGTAAAGGACTTTAAGGATCGAGGTACCGTCGATTTGAATTTAACCCTTTACCAAATTGTCCCATTTCTTTACGCACCTGAGAAAAAAGGGCTCTTTAAAAAACAGTGGAAAAAGGAGAAAACGCTGGTAACCAATGTTTCTACCCTCTCAGAAAAACTTGTCATTTGAGCAACATTTAATTTGTCGTCTGCAAAGACTTTCAATTGGGACTTACCTCAGATTTTGTCGTTTGGTAAGGGATCATTTGCCTGATCTCGATCCGTCAGACTTTCGTCGATTTCCAAATTGAAAAAGGCCATTTCCGGTACCCACTTTCGGTCAGATGATGACGTCATACATGACGTGGAGGACTGTCTGAATGGCCTAGAAAAGCCGGGCTCCTTCAGAAGTGGCATTGAGGCCGTTAAACACAGCCGGCATAAGTGTATAGATACTGAACGGGATCATGTTGAAAAAAAAGAAAATAATGCATTTTATTTCATGCTTTCCGGTAGGTTATCGAGAAATATAAGTCAAATATTTTTTCGATATTTCATGGTTACGACTAGCGAAAAATACCGATTTTTATATTCTAACTCTTTAATTGAAGGCGGAAACAGTTGTTCCCGCGCACTAGTTACATAGGTAAAATGCGCGTGCCTCTCAATCAGATGGAAATATAACGTAATTTACCCTACATTTCTCGAGCTTGACGTAACATTGTAATGCATTGCTATGCGGAGGGGGTACGCCACGGGGAATAACCGAAAAGAACTGTTCTGGATTTTGATGTAAGTTCCTCTCCAAAAGGGTTAAAAACATGAAATAAATAGAATATTTGGGGGTTTTTTTCGGTGAAAGATCGCAATTTATTTCATCGAGTGAACATCATCGGTAATATTTTCACGAGTGGCGCAGCCAGCTACTCTTGAAAATATTACCGATGATGTTCACTCGATGAAATGAATTTCGATCTTTCACCGAAAAAAAGTAAATATCCTCTATATGTCCGCAAAAAGTCAAACTCATACAAATGAGGCTCCCAACTTTTATCAAACAGCCCCCGTAAATAAAAAAAAAAAAACAATTCCTAGCACTCAGAAAGAAGCAAAGCTGAAATAAGGGTATCGTTTATAAATTCAAAATATTTGGTCAAATACAGGCAGGAAATACCACTCCTTATCCTGGACACTCCGGAAATAGTTTTACATCAGCTGTCAGATGCCAGCATAACTAGATCTATTGACACACCTTAATTTATTCAATGTATATTTACAGATTTTAAAAAAAATACCTCCACGCTGTATTTTGGACTGCTCTAAACATTGTTGATATTACTCTTAGTCTAATTTCAAGCATTTTCTAGATTTTTTTTAAAAAAAAAAAGGAGATTTCTGGTTGGCTAAAAGAAAAATGTTAGCAAATCAGAAATGGTGATACCTTCTCTCTCTTGAATACCAGTTTCATATCGCATCAGCTATCGCTGCTTCTTTTAACCGGACAAATTATGTGACCCGTTCCAGCCAGTTATTCATATTTCACGATATAATTATATGTGAATGGTCAAGATTTTAGTCCCGCCATTATACAGGTGAGCACTCGCCGTGTCAGGATGAAAATAATATGAAAAGCGACATTAACCGCTTTGAAAAATATTACAGGTCTGATCGCAGAGAGTTACGGACTGTCTCTATATTTTCTTATATTGCCAATGGAAAATGCCAAATTCTTACATTTCACCACTGTGAAGACATACTACTGATAAGCCACCGCTTTGTTTTTCCTCTGCGGGCATGACCATTACGGAAACCTGAGAGTTTGATGCACGAGCGCTCTATGTAAATAAACTTCGTTAATGTCCGGAGAGAAATGCGATTAGAGGCGAATCAGAGATAAGAATATTCATGTCTACTGAAGAATTCACTCTTTATGTCAAGTTACTGGAATCAGAATAGATTAATGTTTGATACACGAATTCATTTGAAAACATTGTTGCAAAGGGAGAAATTGAGCAATGTCTCCATTCCCAACAATATTTTTAAAAGTGGTATGTTGCAAGAAAAAGTCGGCTGAAGACGATGTAAGCTAGAATACATGATAAACTTACAATTCCAGAAAAAAATAATAAAGATCCAAATTTTGCTATTTTAGGGCGGTTTTGAACCGGAGCATCTCAACAAACCAAACCGTGTAGTTCCAAGATCAGGACTAATTGGTCTGCTTTTGATCGTCGGGGGCCAAAAGGCAACAAAATTTGTACAAGCAACTAGTATTGAAGGCAGCGTGCAGGACTTGAGACCGGGGGGGTCGCTGGTTCGAGTATCCAGCTCGGCAAATTTCTTTCCGAGGGTTGATGATATTACGATAGGATCTATTCTCTTTCGCTGATCATTGTTTCTACGATGGCTATGCGAGAAAACAGCCAGTGGCTTGGGAAGACTATTGTCCGAAGTACTGGTAAAAGAAACTCCATGAAAGTTTGGATAGTTACACTGGCTGCCGCGATATAACTGAAATAAAATTGAAAACACCATACAAACAAACCAACATGGAAGGCAATTATTCCCAAAGTATGATTATGGTTATCAGTACGACCATTTAGAAAATCTAGAAAATTAGAGACTTTTGTTACCCTCATATCGAAGTATCTATACAACAGAGAAACGGTTTGATACACAAGAACTGAAGAACAGTAATCTCTCGATTATTCCAATGAGGATAGCAAGAAACAGTTGGCTCGAGTTATCCGAGTGTGCAAATAATCAAAATATTTCCCTGAACATGAACAAAACTATATGAGTCATGCTCTGTGAAAAGGGAATTTAATGCATCTGCAAAAAGTATCGACAAATGTCAGCCTGCGCAGTATGCGCAGGCTGACATTTGTCGATACTTTTTGTTATTTGTAAATTTTCTGAATGTCCAAGGCATTAAACCCCTTTTGCCAAAGCGCCGCTCATAGACTGGTATTATGCATATATTCGAGTATCGAATACTCGAAAGATCGGGGTTTCGATGTAATCAAAGTCAAAGGGCGCCTGGGGTGAACCATAAGTAACCGAAACTTTTAATCTCTGAGTCTCAATTTCACCTCCCAGCGGACGCTTATCATTAACAAGCGTCTAACAACACTTATATCAACCTTCTATCTGTTTCAGATTTATTTCATGACAGCGCGAGATGATAAATTATGATAAATAGTGAAAATTACTCTTGCGTCCAAAGTATGAGTGCCATTTTGCCACTGTAAACAGCTTGGGTAGAAAAAGAGATTTCAAGATAATAATGGCAACGGTTGTGCGGAATCAGACCACCATCGAGAAATAGCTCTTTGATTGTTGTCAAATCTGTCTTTCACTGTTCAGACGAAAAGTCTTTACTTGTTAAGTTGATATCTTTGGACCAATACAACTATTCATGCTTTCCTGGGGTTTCTTTACCAGTGATTAGTACAAGACTCTTTCCAAGTCGAAGACTGCTTTCTCGCAAAAAGTATCCTAAGTGTGTGAAATAGGAATGAGTTCTGTGCAGTGAGTTTCATCAACACCGAGAGATAATTTTGGGCGAGCTGAGGTTCTGGTTCGCTTAGATGGCTTGTCAGAGACTATTACAATTAGACCAGCATTGTCAGCAAATTCCAAATCCAACATAGAGACACTTTACTTTTACAATACATTTTACGTCTTTACAGCATTTAGTTTTGATAGACATTGTGGGAGGAACAAAACTCTTGTATCCTCTTGGAGGACATTTAAGCGCCTCAGCCTTGTACTTGTGAAACACATGAATATCTTGGCTGTTTCTGTGGTGTAACGAAAATAGTGTTGGAAGAGAAATTGATTACCATTTCACCAATCAACCATTGCTGCATTTCCAAAGACTTTACCAGTATCCTTACAAGTCACCGTTAAAATAATTTGAGTATTTGTATGTTTGACATAATACTGGGTTAGTTTAGTTTAAACATATGAGCCATGCTCTATGAAAAGGGGGCTTAATGCATCTGCGAAAAGAATCCACCCAGGTTAGCCTGCGCAATCCGCACAGGTTTACCCGGGCAGAAACTTTTTCCTCTTGGTCAATTTTCTGTGTGTCCAAGGACTTTTCCAACTCATAATTCAGTCGGTTCGTAGACAAAATGGATCCATGCTCATGTGATGACTTGCTTGATATCACTGATCACGGAGATGCATGTATCTCCCTTTTTTTCAGAGCATGGCTCATATTTATTTTACATCGATAGATAAACCAGTTCTTGCAACCTATATTAATCTCACTCGATTCTGCTTCCTAGAAACTACACCAGTACTGACTACGTGTGCTAAAGTTGACACTTGCTCCCGGGAATCGAACTCCGGACCTTATGGTTACGAGGCCGACGCTTTACCTCACAACCATGGACTCCAAAAACATATTTGGTTAGACTTGAGAGAGAAGGATAATGCGCCATATATTACACTAAAATTATGATACTTTATCGTCCTTAATTGCGATCTATGTGTTTTTAATTAGATTGCATTTAATTAATCCCAATTGTGAACATTGCTTATCATACGTACAAGATAATCAGGTCGACTTTTCTCATTTTATATTCGTGAGCTTAGTGCAAAACTGTACTATGTCGTTAACAATTAGCGTTCTTTCTTTCTATGGTGCTTTATGTCAGTTTCAACAGTAAAACAGTTACATGTATTTCAAGAAGTAAGCACACTAGTTCGTGTGTTTCTTTTCACCAGAAGCTGACTGAGACTTTGTGTACAGTGTCTTCCTCTGTGCGACGCTAACTCTCGCTAGACCATGATACCAAGCATGTCATCACATCATTATGGATCCATAAAATCCATTTTGTCTAACAGCTCGATCTAGGAAAACTTTTCTGTGGTTAGCAAATACAAACTCGTTAATTTAGGCCACAGAGGATACAACAATCTGGCCACGACTGAAACAAACGATGCGAAAACCAGTTAAGTTTTTACCAAACGACAAAATTTTGAACTCAACCAAATTGAAGGCATTTGCAGACGACATAATAAATCTAACTCAAGTGATTAATTCTGTATTTGATACGGTAGAAAACACTGTGGGAAAAGGAGACAATGCTGGTTACCAGCATTTTCTCCTTTTCCCATAATGTTTTCAAAAGCCTTCATCTTCAGGGTCGTTAAAACTTGGATTTATGTGGTAAAGGGTTAAAACCTTATCACACTGTACTGCCCGTATCTAAGTCGAATATTGTGTGTATCGTTGCACTTCTTCATTTTAACTGTCAAAATAATCAGTTAATTAGACCCTCTGATAGAACATGGGTCGCTGGAGACAAGTAAATACTGCTAAAAGGTCCCAAAGGATATCTCAATATAGGGGATGCAATGCATTAATTCTTACCCTGCTGAAATAAGACAATCATTGAGACAAATATTGCTTAGGACGCATCTTTATTAAATCGTTAACCGGCAAGCTGCTAACCGCGACTCACTGACCTTTTGCGTACAGCGCAGATCAAGATCAGACTGCACAGAACGTGCAATTCTACATTAAGAAAAAAAAATTTTCTCCAAAAAATAAGTTTGAAATAAAATTATTAGGGTTTTTACAATCGACTTGAAAGTTTTATTTAACTTATTTAGCAGGATAAGGGTTGAGGAAAGGGTACCACAACTGAAGGGGATAGTGAGATGAAATAAACAAGATCTGAATGAGTAGACGTATAGGCTGATCCTGATCTGTTTTTTTTTTTGTCAAGGATAATGATTATAAGAGGTCGAGATAAGAACATAATTATGGGCTAACTTTTCACTTCATGAAAAAGACATTGATTTTGGTACCTTACCTTTGGTAATATTTGGTTACATCTGTCGTTTTTAGGCTGTGGTTGTTGTTGTTGTTGTTGTTATCATCCTCGTTATAATCACCATGACTTGACGGTGCATTTAACTGGAATTGATATTTGTTTAATTCTTATAATCTTTTTGTGATCCATTTACAAAAAAAAATACCCCAAAATGATCATCAGCAAATGCCATTTTAATGCCATGATAGTAGAGAAAAAAATGATGTGGCATACGGATAGAAATCTCTCCATTAATCACATTTTATCCAGATAATGCATGACGTTGGTAAATGTGCTTGTAAATTCATTACATCCCAAAGCAAATTTACAGCAGAAATCTTTGAAAAACAGAAAAAAAAAAACACATGAAATAAGGTTAAATAACATCAGTACAAGTAAAAACATTGTGACAAAAGGAGAAATTGCTCGTCACAATGTTTTTAAAAGCTGTCTGCTGCAAGACGACAACAAAAAAGTCATCTGCGGGAGTATTAACTCGTCTGCGGGAGTACTAATATGAAAAGGAAAGGCACGGTATCCGATATCAGACTAGCTAACGGGTGTGCTAATTAGAAATTTGTCGGATTCTTATCCCACCAACCCTTATGAGGTTGGCGCGACTCAAAGCGCATTTTCGAACAAAGTGGATCGAGATCAGACTGCACGGAACGTACAGCCTGATCTTGGATCTTTGCTGTCCAGTATAATAAGATTTTTTTTTCAAGCTTTATTAAAAGCAATGTTTTTGTTTTTAAGTATCGGGTCGAAATTTTCAATTCATTTATTTTGCAGTTAGAACACATTCGGCGCTATGGCGAAAAAAATGGGCTTTTGTTGACAGTAAAAATCAAGATCAGACTAAACCAAAGGTGCTGTCTGATCTTGGATCTATACCACCTGCTTTTATGGTCAAGCCCATAAGACATAATTCCCGAGTTTCAGTCGAATGGATATTCAACTATCGACCTGGATGGAATTATTATTGACCCATGGTCTGTGAAAAGGGGGCTTAATGCATCTGCGAAAAATATCGACCCAGGTCAGCCTGCGCAGTACGCGCAGACTGACCTGGGCCGAAACTTTTCGCTATAAATCAATGTTATGTATATCCAAGGACCAGTGTACCTCATAATTAAGTAGGTTGTTAAAAAAGTGGCTGTTATGGAATTAGTAGGTATGTGATGGGTTGCTTGGTATCATGCATCGCGAAGATGCATTAAGCCCCCATTTTGTCAGAGCATGGCTCATATATATTGTAAACATACGATTCTGTAACCCATAAGTTAACCAGCCTAGGCCCGATAGATCTCTGATAACGTGTAGAGTTTGTAATACATAGGTTTTGAGTTCAAACTTCGGCTCAGGCAAAAGTCTTTCAGGGTATTGATGAAACTGGTTGTAACAGGTTTCATTCTTTTCTAACCCATTATCATCGCAACTTTGCTTTTGTGAGAGAGCAGCCAGTTGGTTGTATGATTTAAAAGATGTCTGTCACAGTTATTTCAGTACTTTGATTGTCTCTACAAGACCCAGCCTTCAAGAATTATCTAAGCGTGCCCCTACCACGTGACATTTGCTATAAAGAAACTTTATATGATAATTCTTAATCTAATTTAGTGCTATATAATACCTAAGTGAGATTTTGTATGATGTCCCAAGATAGCGATTTTGAGATTAGCTGTAGACTCATTCCTTCAGAGAAACAAAATTCAGCACATGATTTCGAAAACGTCATAGTAAACCATCGGTAAACATGAATTAAAGTTTTAATACTTGACTACATGTGGATATACTGTCACTAAAAGTGAACTGTTTCGTTATGATCGATTTATACTTTTGCCTAAATGTCTTCTGAAAAGGTATAAAAAATTAAACGCAAAAAGGTTGATTTCGGGTGGTAATAGGTTCAAACCCCTATGCTTGTTTAAAAGGGTTTTTCTCTACGTTTTTAACTGTTTATGCCATGAAGGTGATAGCTCTCTTAATCATACCTTCCCTGGGTTGAACAACGATTAGGCTGAGCCTTGTCTACGGACATTACTGGGGGTAAGGGCCGCTAACTACACTTGAATCAGGGACGGTACTCACCAAGCGTCCTAAATTGCATTTTTTGAGCTAATTCTAGATTTAGAAAGTAACGCAATTTCTGATTGGCTGAACCATATGGTTCAGCCAATCAGACATTGCTTTACTTTGAAATTTACAATATTCTTTTGAATAAAATTTTATCCGAGAAGGTCACTGGTTACGGGCCAAGGACTTCCTAATTCAGATCCAACGTCCAAACCACTTATCTACGAAGGACCGTCGAAAGACCTGTACATGTAAGATAGAAAAATGCACACATGTATAGATAAATCGGATACGCAATAAATCGAATAAGTTCGATATTGATATGAAGTAGATGTATTGGCCTCAACGGACATGCGTCTGGAAATTTAAAGTCATCCAGCTGCTCTGAATTCTAAAGTAAGCAATTAGAAATGCCGCTTCACTTTTTTCTTATAAGCATGTAAAGGTTTATATATAAATTATGGTGTACAATAAATATGCTTCCGATAGATCTTACAATGTTTTTAGCGATTTTTTTTCACCGAAAAAAATCCATTGCTGTAACCCTACGTTTACACCATGTTCCCGGCAGCCACGGCAGCCCCGTTTCTGACAACCGTAGACATAACGGGATTGACGTAATACAAAGCAGAGGAACGAGATAAGCAAACTTGATTGCATCAGAACTTACTAGCACGTAACAAGCCGTAACAAGACTCAGAGACGATCCGTGTTTGGACGGGGAAGCCCTTTTTTCACCGGTATCGATCAGGCCGTAGTAGAACGCAACGATCAACCCGTTCCGCTACGGTCTGTTAGGTTTTCTCATCACGACCGGGACTCCCGTGGCAAATTTTTTGACAGTCAAAAAATCTGGCACGGCGACCCCGGTGATCACGGTTTGACAAGTTTGCTTACCCCGTTCCTCTGCGCTGTATTACGTCAATCCCGTTTTGTCCACGGTTGTCAGAAACGTGGCTTCAGTGGCTGCCGGGAATATGGTGTAAACGTAAGGTTCCCTCCTCGGCTTGTCACGGATACCATGAGGTACCGTAAAGAGACTTAACTTTACTCGGTAAATGGAGGAAAAACGAACAAAATCTCACGGCACACCACGTTTCGGACAAACGGGGCTGCCGTGGCTGCCGGGAACATGGTGTAAACGTAGGGTTATCCGAACAAGTTTCTCGGTCCATTTCGCATTCAAGTTGTTTAGGACTACCACAGGTATTCTTTTCTAATACATTCGTGAGTTTTTTTCGGGAGTGGAATAAATTAGACCCACTCCCCCTGCCCAAAGATAAAATAACAACAGAATAGTGAGAGCCGTGCTCTGTGAAAAGGGGGTTTAATGCATCTGCAAAAAGTATCGACCAAGGTAAGCCTGCAAAATCGGCGCAGGATGACATGGGTCGAAACTGTTTGCTATTGGTCAATTTTCTGCATGTTAAAGGACGATTCTACCTCATAATTCAGTCGGTTGTAAAGCAAACTGGATTTTTTTTTTCCAGCAAACTGGATTTTATGGACCCATAATCATTGTGATGACTTGCTCAGTATAATGCATTACGGAGATGCATTAAGTCTCCTTTTGCCAGGCGCTACTCATATAGATGTCATTCTTTTTTCCAGCCTTACATGAACGCATCCGCTGGCTTGTACTATGCATCAGAAGAGAGATACTATATCACACCGACGGAGAAATAAAATAAAGGAAATTCTATACTAACACTTGTTCTTGATAATGTTTTCAAGTCACATTGTTAATGATCTGATTTGCTTTGAAATATGAAGAGGTATTTTGGTTCTATCGTTGTTTGTGGCGAACTTAACGTTCATCGGATTTTGTGTAAGGTGATTCCATAGATAATGAAAATAATTCGGTGATAAGACAATAAGACTTTATTGTATCTCTTAATTATTGTACCCGTGTCAAAATAGATATGGTAATTGCAAATTATTTGTTGGACTACAGGTCGATTGCGAGCAAGACATTAGCCTGCTATTGTTACGGTGCTCAATCGCAAGTCAGGGGCCAATTACCATAAAATGTTTTTAAGGTAGAAACTTTTGAAAACAAAAAGGAAAAAGGTAACCAGCGTTTTCTTCTTTTCACACAACATTTCCACTCTTTTAAGGATAAATTCCATCATTTGAACACCACATAATTCGTTGTCTGTAAAAGCGACTTATAGACGGGTCTAAAACTTTATCGGCTGGTAAAGTGACAAAAAACAGGTAAAAACTTTTAACTAAGAGACAAATTTTAGACTGGTCCAAACTCAAGGCGCTTGCAGACGACGCATTAAATATTGCTAATATGGTAAGATTTGTATTGTATAGGATAGAAAATCTTGTGGAGAAAGAAGAAAATGCTGGCAATTTCTCATTTTCCTACAAGGTTAAAAAGCCTTTTTTCCAGGGTCTTTAAAACGACGATTGTTTGGTAAAGGTTAATTAAAACATGCAGAAAGTTTTTTTTTTCAAAACCGGAAAATTCGAAGACTCTTCTGGAACGGACATGTCTGTAGAGAACTGGCTATAAGAACTGCTGGTGCACTGTTTCTTAAAACAACTGACATTTTCATATGTATCTAGCTAAATGACACGAATGCACCGGTTCTTTAAATCCACACTGCATACCCTGGTAATAGGAATTGGTTTCATCATAGTTTATCTCATAATTTGAATCATCCAGATTTTACAGTAAATTGCACTCAAACACAGCGGCTGTAAATAGCAATAACGATATTTTAGACGCTACATTATCATTACGGTGTATCTGCTATTGTATGATATTGATTAACCAATGCAATGACAAATTGCAATCACATGGGACAAATCTCACAAAAAATTTGTCTGGCTAACGCAGTCACGTGAACCTAGTATCTATATAGTTGTCATAAATAGGAAATGTCTGGCGATTGTTAAAAACATGTACAGATTGCTCGCTCGGACAGTCACAAATCATTTGTCGCAGTATTTCTTTCTAAAACTACATCATTGAAAAACGTATTGCGGTAGATGTGTTTAGTTCGCACAGAGGTCGGCATTCAACCTCGGCGGTAAAGAGAAGTCTGCAAGGAGAGTAACTTACTGAACAAATGTCTGTTAAATTTTTTTCGATAACACGTACATCCTGATAATTGAAATCTGATTTCCTTGTTTTAATTATCTGGATTTTATTCTACCATCATTTTAAATTCAAAATTATCAGTTGTATTTTCAGGTGTTCTCGTCATTGTTGCTCTTCTTTAACTTTGAGAATTGATTAAATTTGCGTTCATTTATCGTCGCTACCGGTTGCCCATATGGGCGACGCCCCCTGAAGGTTGTAAGTATTGTAACGGGGGATAAAGCAGATACAGAACGGAACCCATCCTAAGTTACGCCTGGTTCTTTAACGTGCTTGGTGTATAGCACCGTCACACGGGACCTCGGTTTAACGTCTCATCCGAAAGGCTATTAAGTAATTTTAGATGGCCAGCCGTGCGAATCGCACCAACACCCTAAAGTCGCCCGAAACATTTCGTTCACGAGTCCTACGCTCTTCCAATTGAGCTATGCGGGCTGGTCTAACTTTGAGAAGGAAAAGTAAGATTCTAGTTGTCTTTTACTCTTTGCCGCATTCAGCGCCACCCTTTGTGGCTCGCAGCTTTTCTATAATGTAGTGTCAGACATTGTAAAATCATAGCTCCAGATAAGAGGAAGTGATGGTATTCTAAATCCATTATTTCTCTTTAAAACCCTATGTTGTGGGTACTCATTAGAATCGTCTCGATGAGACGATTCTAATGAGTACCCACAACATAGGGTTTAGTGGAGAATAATGAATATTTTCAATTTTGAAATCAAAATCACTTCCTCTATCTGGAGCTCTGAAAATGATGTATGTGCATTAGACACAGTTTTGGAAAAAAAGAATCCGTAGAGTCTGGTAAATAAGAACAGCGGTAAGCAAAATAAGACATCCGTGTAACCCCGCCCAATTACGAAGCAAAAAAAATAATACACATGATCCAAAAATTTGTGTTGCGCTGCTTGCATGTCCTTTAGTGAGCATTCCTGTATGAAAGACATTTCTACTTCTTTTTCGTGCGATACTTACTAATTCAAAAGTCAAAGAAGCAGACGATTTGAATACATCTTTTCATAGAACGCCATGAGTATGCATTTGCTGTAAGTAAACTCCGCCTCCTCTCTGACGTTCGCTCCGCCTGTATCACGCGCGATTTCCCGTACATATCGAATGTAAACAAAACCGAAGATAAGGATTGGGTGAAGAAAAGAAGCACCTGCCAAGATCTCGCTAATTGACATTGCAAGCTTGTAGAGAAAAAATGGACATTGAAATAATTATCAGACACATAAAGTGGACATAGTGTTGTATGAGAATTAATTACGTCGAAATAACTGTCTTCGTAAGTAGTAAGAATGGGTGCTATTTTGAGAAATTCCAGGAATAATAAAATTTATCTCGCGACAGATTCCGTTGTTGACGTTGATTTAATCTTTATTGCGGAAGGCATTCTTTCGGAAAATTCTGCAGAATGTATAGTTTAAGATCAGAACACATAAGACTTGCTGTCTGATCTTGAATCTATTCTGTCATGAGATAGATATTTAGTTTTTCTTTAAATCATTTTACACATAAAACCTTAATTCAGAAAAAATAAGCCATATGTCACAAGGATGTTTTCACAGTTATTTGACGTATATTTTCTTACAAAAATATTTTTTTCATTCACTAGGTGTATTTAAGTGCTCGAAAAAGGCATTAAATCAGAAACTCTCATTATCTTAGTAACTTAAAAGCAGTCTTAAAAACGGAAACAAAAAACTTTTTCATACTTTTGCTGAGAACAACAAAAACTGATCAGTATATTAAAGGGATGTAAGTACAGTTTTGCTGTCGTAGGTGGTCTGGCTGTGACAAATATATAAAGTGAAAAAAAGACGAACCTGTTTGTGTGGTAATTGTGACAGGGGAACTGATTAATTTATGTATAATCATTCATACAGTCGGCGAGAAATTGGAGCGTAGACGTTATGGAACGAATCTATTTCTCTGTGTTTTCATATAAATTTATTACGTTATGGGACGAATGTATTTCTCAGTGTTTTCATATTAATTTATTATCACATTGATTAAAGAAATTTTGCAGCAGAAGACTTTGAAAAAGATTCTTGGCAAATATGGAAAAATCAACATGAACTTGGTACGAAACATTAATGCAAATGAAAGCATTGTGGCTAATGGAGAAATTGCTCGTTACGATTCGCCACAATGTTTTCAAAAGTGGTCAGAAAAAACCCTCTGCAGGAGGTAATGAGTTATGCGTATTTTAAAGTGAAAACTAATTTAATTTTCTGATAATCATTTTGTATTTTCAAAACTGAATTTGAAATATGACAAACGTAAGCAAAATATTCAGGATTTTAATATTTACTATAAAATTAAAAATATAAGAAAATATAATAAATATTCGGTGATGTATCTTTTTTTATGAGTGATAGGAGTTCTCGTTTCAAGGCTTGGATTTGAATTGTGATTTTTTGGAGATTCTATGAATTTTTTATGCAGTCATTTTTACTTCATTTTCAGCACCTTCGTTTGACTCAATGAAGAAAATTTACATTCGAATGAGTTTATAGCTCATACACAGGAAATAATTAGCCAAGAAATTGGTCGTAATGCATGTCAATGCCAAGTCTCAATTTTGAAAGCAACAGGCCACAAGAACAGGCGAACGCCATTATCTTCGCATAATTTAAGATCTCGTAGACTCGAGATTTCAGAAAGTGATATATTTATAGGACAGCGCACACTTTTTAAACCATTTTAAATCACTTGAAACTTTATTTATTAAGGTATTGTATTTCCTGTGAAAAAAAAGAACCGGTATCGACGTCAAAGTTTAACTCATCTAATTACTTTCAGAAATAAATTTGCAGCAGATGACTTTAAAAAACTCTTTGTGAAATAAGGATAATTGTCATTTATTAAGATTTAATACTTGAGTATAGAAGTGATATTGTGGCGAATAGAGAAATTGAATGTTATGAGCAACTTTTCTTTGCAGAACGGTTTCAGAGGTCGCCTGCTGTCAGGCGAAAAAATTTTGTCTTCAAGGGATAACGGGTTAACTGGTTGAGTTTTCATTTCTAAAGAGAGAAGCAGGTGACTGTTTCCGGAATGAGCAGGCGACAGGTGTTACTATGGAATCTGTTGTGGTAGCATGACACTTAATGGTTTCATATTTTGATAGCTAGGAAATATATAATAAGAGATTGTAAACTGAAAACAAACCCCTTGGAATTCAAAGGAAACTCCATCTGTAAATCTATTTAAAAAAAAAGAGCAAACTACTTCTTTTCGAAGATAAATCTCAACAAAGTTTTGTTGCAGCGTTTGTAGTAACGAGAGTAGCAATCACAACATTTGGTATAAACCAGAAAACGCTGCAATTTAATTGTCTACATTCATCATTTTGCATCTTCTTTTAGCAGTGCCTATAGTAAAGAGCGAGTGACAATTATAACAATAAACATTACCTTTTTTGTACTATATAAATTATCTTCGATGATTTGGAATCATGTAGCAATGTGAACATTTGACGGCAAAAAACACAGACCAAAAGAAAAAGGTGATTACAGGGATATTTGTTTGAAAATAAGAAGAAAAATTAAATTCAAAGGATAGTATTGTCTTAAGAAGATTAATCAGTGATTAGGAAAATTGACTGAAAATGCCGAGACGGCGAAAAGATCAGAAAAGTTCGAGTGATGAGGAAAACGACTGTGCACTCGGAAAACTTTCAAAATCCCATCATCCGATGCAAAGACATGCAGCGAACGAACGTGAAAGGTGCCGTATGCGTGTTCTCAGTAAAGCTTTCTCAAAATTAAAGACGACTTTACCATGGGTACCGTCTGACACAAAACTTTCTAAACTTGACACTCTTAGACTGGCGTCCAGTTATATTGCCCATCTAAAACAAATACTCGATGGAGATGAGGATATTACTTGTAATCCGTCCACGGTTCATCCAATGAACTTGGTAAGTAATTTTCAAATAAGCCTTTCTGATTTCCCGTCTCCTTTTCCCTCAATATCATTTATTATAAAGGCAAAGAAGAATGGTTAACGTTATTTTCTAGTCAAAGACGAGTGGAAATGTTTAAACAATTCATTCAAAATCTATTTTCTAATATTTTATTGCAAAAAAATAGCCTTAAAAGAAATGAGCTCCTACATGTAATATCTCAACTTAGTCGATTCATTTTGGTTGCGTTTTTGTGAAATTAACTGTATAATTACAGTCCTTTCTCCAAAAATTCTTTGAGACAATAAAAGATTTTTTGAATATTAAAATGATCTGTTGGAGGACTAATTTTCCAATCTGATTTTTCTGCAACAGCACCAAATACATTAAATCGATCTCTTTTGACGGTCGAAAATACAACTAGTTAAAACTCAAAGGGGCTTTTATCTTTCATGCTTCACTAGTCAAGGAGGCGGTAAAGATCCAAGATCAGACTACTCGTACTGTGCATTCTGATCTTGATGTATGTCGTCGCCAAAATATCCCCGTTTTCGGCCATTGCGCCGAAAGAGTAACTTGACTGTATAATAATATACTTGTACTAGGTATGACATATACCAGTGAAAGATGTACTGTTTTGTTGATTAAATTACGTCTTGGCTAGTCTTGACATTAGAATAGAAACACTGGTTGTGTCATACAGACTCCGGACTGAACAGGTAATTAGTAATCATGTTTGTTATAATAAGAAATTTAGCAAAAATACATCACCGGTTGGAAGTGTTTGTTCAAACGGTCTGAGCAAAAAGTAAGAATGCCTACGAGCGAATGGAACAACCCTCGGACTGTTTTCTGAGAGAAAAATGTCTGATCTATATATCAATACACTAGTGTATGTTTGTTTGTCTTTTTACTTACCCAGAAGGTCAAAGATATCTAAATTGTTGTTGCAGAAAGTTTATTCAAACGGACAAATCTTTTGTAAAGAAAAAAATACATTTGAAGTCTAATTAACCGTTATTCACATCATCGTATCAAATAGACGCATTGAAGAAATTTTGGATGACGACTTAATCACACATAGCGGCTTTGCCAGAAAATACCTCATTATATCTAGAAATGAATTTCCATCAGATTAATTCGAAAATACCATTGAAAAATGTTTATAATTACCATTAAATATTATTGATAATTACTAGGAGTTGAGATTCAATAGATGTTGCAAAAAGCAGATTGCTTAATACCAGCAAACTGCAGTGTGTGAAAAGGTTGCCTGCAAATATTCATGTACAGAAGAAATCCTGGGTAGTTTTTTATCATTCATTCAAACGAAAGAGGTCAGGAGTAATTATACCATGTATCTTTTTTTTTTCCCCTATGGTGACTGCTATCGCACTGTATTAATAGTTCAAATGTATCTGCTATCATCTCCAGTATTCTATTGGACTTACCACGTACAAGAAAATTTTGCCACCAGTAAATATAACAACATAAGAGAGATAAACCTTTATCCTGCTAAATAAGTTAAATGAAACTTTCAAGCCGATAGTAAAACCCATATGTTGCTATTTGAAACTTATCTTTTGGAGAAAAACATCTCCTTCTGTTGATCTACACTGTCCGCAAAAGGTCATTGGGTCGCGCTTAGCAGCCTAGGGGTTAAGATCTATTCAATTACCTTTCAAGTTAAATTGAATATATACCAAACACGACTATTCACGTCTGTAGCATTGTCTGCTTTTTGAAAACATTTGGCACCAAAAAGTAATCGCTCCTGAAGAGATTTCTCCATTTCTCATACAGTTAACGATACTTTTGTTTAGTCACATTTTCCTAAAAACATTCCTTTGTGCAACAGTATTGGTAGGTCTGAAATAAAACAAACATCAATGAATATACTGACTATATTTTCACAATCCTTTCCAAACCAATGACTGTTTTCACACTCAAAATATCGAAATGATATTCAACGGTAAACGAAAATGACTTTATGAGTTCTTAAAATTTAAAAACAATTGAGTAAGCCTAGAGCCGAACTAGTAACCCGCTGATTACGGGTCCAGTGCCTTACATACTGGTGATCAGCATTTTTGTCAATCTCCGAGCAGAGTTGTCGTTCGTTACTCTCACCACACATCTCTGCAACGGGCTAAATGACAAGAATCTTGTCAAACCGAGGAAAACATGTTTTGTTACTGTTTAATTGTTTCATGTGTAACATGATAAAGTACACAAAGGAAATATGATCCCGGATACATTATAGGTGCATTCAAACTGATGAATTTACCTGTATACAATGGAACTATTTTTTCAAGCTTCTTTACTGATCAGAATCTTACGCCAATTGTAAAAAAGATGGCTGCGCCCATGAATGATGACAACAGTTTCGACACACCGATGGATCTAAGTTTGTAAGATTAAAAAACAAGTTATCGTCCTTTAAAAGACACTTAAGCTTTTCAGAAAACCCCTCTTTTTCACATTTCCTACCACTAAGTTTGATTGGCCGTATGCTGTTTGAACAGCACACAAAACAATCGATATTGGTCTTTCTTTCACCGGCGTTTGTGTCGCCATTTTGAGTTATGGTCATGTGACGAAAATATCACGTGATGACGGACTACTTTCTGAGCAAACTACAGAGGTGAATGGGAATGATCCATAGTGCAAGAGAGTGCATTTTTGTAGGTACTATAGTTTGACATTGGCTTAAAGAAAGTTCAACAAAAATCAAAACTGAATTCTATGATAAAATGGGCACATCTTCTATTAACCCTAATCCTGCTAAATAAGAGAAATGAAAGTTTTAATCAGATAGTAAAAATCCGAAATTTTGCTATTTCATAGATTTTTTATTTTTTTTTTTTTTGGGGGGGGGGGCGGGCAGGCGGGGGGGGGAAATATCCTTATCGGAGAGTACAAATCAAAGATCAAACTGCCAGTTCTGTGCAGTCTGCCTTCGTTATTTGATCTTCAGTTTTCGATCTTTTAAGTAATTCCAAACAATATTAGCCTAGATAACAATATATACGTTTTTTTTTTACACTGACTGAGAGTACCTGTTCTATTTAAATGGCACAATGCAGGTGAAATTTATTGTCCAGTTTTTCGTAAAGAGTAGCAAAAGACATGCGGCTTTTGAAAAGGACGTTAAAAGTAAAGACACCTTGGTATAGAATACTTCCGAATGGAAATTAAAAAAAGAAGTCCTGACTGAAAAAATCGATGTCAAGCATTTCTACTGCACTCTTTTAAGGGTCAAAATCGTGTTTTTTATTTGATATATAGGTACATCTAGAATAACTGTAATTTTGCTATTTTGGGTGCTACTCTTTTGTACCATATAAAGAAATATAGTCTTTTATTTGCAAAGGGTCTATTTCACCGTGCTTTTCATAAGTAGTCTAGTTATTTTTGAGACGGAATGGCAAGAACTTTGGGAGTCATTTTTTGTACCTTTTGAATGTCATTTGACATAAAAATTATGTTAAAAAAAACACACACACAAAGCTACTACAATGTTATGGAAAGAACAGAACAAAGTCAAAGACTTAAATTCTCTGTATTTTCCAAACAACAAGAAGTTACCGGTGCGACATTTTATCGTTATGTTCTAAAAGTTCTATTAAGTGAATGATGGAACTGTTCGAAATTTGTTGCCTTTTAATTTTTCCTATAACAATCGTTATATAAAATATGTTCAACTACTAAACTATTTCAAATACTGTACAGCAAGTTTTAAATCAATGTGGTTTACGCAGGTCTGGAGTTAACTCCAACATTGAAAAATGAATTGACAAAAACTGCTGGTATCTTCCCTCAAGAAATCGCAACAAGTATTCAAGACATAGTGATATTAATAATTCCGCCAACTGTAACTATTTCTTGTTTCTTGTCGATTCCCATGCAGTATTTTCTTTTACTTTCTTAAACTAACTAGCCAATACTTGTTATTCTTTCGCCAGTCTTTGGGAACAGAACTCACACCTTTTAGTACCAATCCTTCAAAATTTAAAAAATAAATAAATAAATACCAAGAACAATCTTATTAAACCTTTCACTCTACTTCGAAATTAACGTCAGCGCTGGCCCACTTTTGTCGTCAACAAACTATTCAAATAGAGGCAATACTAAATTACAGTGGTGAATAAGCGCCTGAGATTTTTCTTAGAAGAGTCTGAGATTTAGAAACATTCAATTTCTATTTCCAATAATTATTCAATATTCTAATTTTAATAGAATTTAGAAAAGCCCGCTGATTATGGTTCCTAACTGGATCAAGATTAAGGTAGTAGACCCCTAACGCTTCTAGTGCAACATGGAATAAAATTTCTTAATTGTTGATAAATAAGGATTTATTCTGATATAATGCTTTTGCACATTTTTAACCGACCAGAAATTTCTTTGATGTCTATCCTGAAATTATTTGTTGATACTTTTGTTAGTTTCCAGAAAAGGGAGGTAATTATTATCTCCCTCTGTAATGAGAATATAGTGGTTTTAGATTTATAAATGATAATTCTAAGAAGTAAAAAAAGGGAAAAGTGGTTCGGTTAAAGTTGAATAATAATACTCATTTTTAATCATAGCAAATTTTGTAAGATAATATTATAGTGGAAATAGCTGTTTTCCATTACGGGTCCACTACCTTAAGCCAGTATGGTCTTGATTTAGAATGTGCACATGGAGAAATTAGTAATAAAGACTTGGGGAAATTGCAACATTTTGTTTTGCAATCTTAGTTTGCATGGAAACTTCTTCGTATAGGTTATGGTCGATGTTAATCCAGGATCATACTAAAATTTGTTTGCTGATATTGTTTTGTATCATTCGCACACCATACAGCATACTGCATATTTAAATTCTAGGTGTTTTGCCTTTAATCTTTACGCTCACTGGCCTTTTGCGGACACTGTAGATCTAGATCAGATCCAAAAAAAAATTAGGTCTGAAATAGCATTATTCGGGTTTATACTATCGGCCTGAAAGTTTCATTTAAGTTGTTTAGCAGGATAAATAAAGTTTAATGTCGATATCAACATACTTTCAGATAGATAAATACATAGAGGATATTTGTTTTTTACGGTGAAAGATCGAAATTTATTTCATCGACTGAACACCATCGGTAACAATTTCACGAGTTGCGCAGCCACGAGTGAAAATATTACCGATGATGTTCACGAGATGACATAAATTTCGATCTTTCATCTCAAAAAAAAACAAACAAATATTCTATTTATTTCATGCTTTTAACCCTTTCTGCGGGGAACTCAATCAAAATCCAGTACAGTTCTTTTCGGTTATCCTCGTGGCGTACCCTTTTCGCATAGCAACGCATTACAATGTTACGTCAAGCGCGAGAAATGTAAGGTAAATTACGTCATATTTCCATCTGGTTGTGAGCCACGCACATTTTACCTAGATAACTAGTGCGCGGGAACAACTGTTTCCGCCTTCAATTGAAGAGTTAGAATATAAAAATCGGTATTTTCATTGGTCGTAACCATGAAATATCGAAAGATATTTCACCGATATTTCTCGATAACCTACCGGAAAGCATGAAATAAAACTAGATCACCTATCCATGAATTCCCAAATTTTCTTTAAAAGTAGAACGCTCATTACTATTGAAAAGTCATCTAGAGATTTAAGCATTTTGTAGCACTGTTTAGGATATCTTGATTCTTGCATTTGGATAAGTTTACACCAGTACTTTATACAGTTAGTTTGGTATGTCACAGCTAAAGGTAATCTCCCACATTCACCAAGGACCATACAGTTATTTATAGTTTTATTTACCCCTAGTATTCTCCTACAGAAGTTAATTTGCACAGATTCAATGATTTCACAGTATTTATAACCCCATATTTGTGACGCATAGCAAAGAATGGGTTTGATCATTGCATCAAAAAGTTTGAAGGATTCCTTGTGAAGGAGGTAACCATATGTATGTTCATAATTTTGTATATTAAGAATTACTTTTTGTACCTGAGATGCTAATTTAATTTTTGCGCATGTCCATGAAAGCTTTGGTGTAAATAGCAAACCCATATATTTAAACATAGAAGTCGTTTGTATTTTGTTACCACGGTAAGTTCATTTTTCATAATTTCTTAGATATCCCCCATTTCTAAATACAATAATTTCAGTTTTGTCTAGATTAAGCTCCATACCAGTGTTGGTGCAGAATTCAGAAACAGTATTGATTTGATTTTGTAACTTAATAGCGGTATCTGCACAACTTGCAACATCATCAGCATACATTAATGTAAGAATATCTGGTATATTACAGTTGATGAATATACCTGGTCCACATTTACTTCTTAATAGAGTACTAAGATCATTTATGAAGATAGAAAAAATTATAGGACTGCTAATATCACCTTGTTTTGTACCTATGTTACATTTGAATAAGCCTGAAAGTTGGTTTTCAATCTTTACACAAGAATTATGATTAGAATAGCTCAATTTTAGAAAACGATAGAACTTACCATTCACACCTTTCTGCTTGAGTGACCTGAATGACCTGAACAAAACATCATGTCTTATTTTATCAAATGCCTTTTGAAAATCAATGTAAATACAGTAAAAACGGCCACCTTTTTGGGAAATATATTTTTGTACCATTGCCTGTAAATTAAATATATTGTCAACTGTTGAATATCCCCTACGGAAACCTGCTTGACCTTCATCTATTTCATTATTTTCTTCTGCCCAAATATAAAGTCGATTACTTATGATATTTGACATAATTTTGTACATAGTGTTGAGCAAAGAAATTCCTCGGTAATTACTAGGATCATTGTGAGAACCAGATTTGTGTATAGGGCATATAACACTTTCACCCCATGACTTTGGAAACACTCCTGTATCAAAAATTATATTTCGATCTTTCATCTCAAAAAAAAAACAAACAAATATTCTATTTATTTCATGCTTTTAACCCTTTCTGCTGGGAACTCAATCAAAATCCAGTACAGTTCTTTTCGGTTATTCCTCGTGGCGTACCCTTTCCGCATAGCAACGCATTACAATGTTACGTCAAGCGCGAGAAATGTAAGGTAAATTACGTCATATTTCCATCTGGTTGTGAGCCACGCACATTTTACCTAGATAACTAGTGCGCGGGAACAACTGTTTCCGCCTTCAATTGAAGAGTTAGAATATAAAAATCGGTATTTTCATTGGTCGTAACCATGAAGTATCGAAAGATATTTCACCGATATTTCTCGATAACCTACCGGAAAGCATGAAATAAAACTAGATCACCTATCCATGAATTCCCAAATTTTCTTTAAAAGTAGAACGCGCAGCACTATTGAAAAGTCACTGACAAAAATTTCCAACGACTATTTTCAGCGCTGAGAGACGAATCATTCCTCTTTCTATGCTCGGAAAGAACTTTTGGCTGTGCCGGGGTTTGAATTCAATACGCCTTCTTTACTAGCCCTGAATTCCTAGCTTTACAACTCTGCCACCGGGCCTTGGCAGTAACTATTCCTACAAACACACAGAAAAAGAAAAAAGTGGGAGAGAAAAAAAACACGATAAAATAATTGTCTGATAAACCCTTGAAGTGATGATGATAAATAGGTAATGCTCGATCCGTGTAGTAATTCTTACAACATGTAAACATTTTGACACCACGACAAAACCAGAACACATTCTAGGCTTATCAGCCCTCAAATCAAATAAACAGCCGAGCAAAATATACTGTTCCCGAGATTAAATT
This sequence comes from Hippopus hippopus, assembly GCA_946811185.2. Classification (NCBI taxonomy): domain Eukaryota; kingdom Metazoa; phylum Mollusca; class Bivalvia; order Cardiida; family Cardiidae; genus Hippopus; species Hippopus hippopus. Next base: position 62,757,190 of record OX328099.1, on the reverse strand, counting down.
TGGCTTGCAATTTGTATGCGGGGCCTTGTGAAAGACGCCATCACAAAGAAAAACTGTTTCTACGGATGCAAAGTCAGTGGGAATAAGATTCTGTAGAAGAAACGCAAAATGAGAGTTGTTGTGGGAGAAGAGAATTAACCCTTATCCAGTTAAATAAGTTAAATGAAACTTTCAAGCGGGGAGGGTAAAAAACCCAAATATTGCCATTTTAAAGTTTTTCTTTTTTTTTTTGAGAAAAATTATCTCTTTATCGGACAATGTAGATCCAAGATCACACTGCACGTTCTGTGCAGTCTGATCTTGATCTACACTGTCCAGCTCCCAAAAAAATTACAAGGCCCCTGAGCAAAAAACCAAGAAGCCTATCTATATATGTGTATGCCCACAGTTTTATATTGTTTTTAAGAATAAAGCACCTAATGATACTTTACATGTACTTGTACATGGTCCACTCCGCAATTTTAATGTTTTACCGTATCTAAACCATTGTTTAGTTCTATCGTAAGTGCATTATCCTGCCGGAAACGAGTGGGGTGTTTACCTCCGTATCAAATAATGAAATGCCTCCTTTTTCACGGTGTAAAAATACAGTTCCACTGAAAATTAAAAAAAAGGGTTTTGGTCATGTTCTTTTCTATTGTATCTTGAACTAGGTCTTCCGAAAAATCTTTTCTTGTCTCCAGTGGTAGCGTAAGTCTGGAAAAAATGCACGCTCTCTTCTGAATTACAACCTTTTTCCTAACGGACGAGTACGAAAATGTCCCAGTTTAGAATGATAGAAATCTTGACTCCCAATTCAACTCTACCTTCTGATAAACTAAAGTGATGATAGCTTACTGTAAACATAGATGTTTTAAGTAGTTTTTAAGGATAATTAATCGAATATATCAGCTGACGAAATTTTCGGAATGCACGCATGCGTCGTCTTGTAAACAGTGTACAGCATATTCTAGTAAACGGCATATTCTAGTAAAATGGCATAAACGATTAATTACCAGAGAATCTGTTCGGGACACACCTATGCACGAAAAAAATTTAATTGAGCCATGCTCTGTCAAAAGGAGCTTAATGCATCTGCAAAAAGTATTGACCTAGGTCCGAAACTTTTTGCTATATCGGTCAATGTTCTGCATGTCAAAGGATCAGTGTACCTCATGATGCAGTCGGTTGTTGGACAAAATGAATTTTAAGGATCCATAATTATGTGATGTCTTGCTTGGTATAATGCATCACGGAGATGTATTAAACTCTCGCTTGTCAGAGCAAGGTTCAGTTATTTTTCTAAATCTGAATAATTCCAGAACTAGCCATCTATATAGGACTGTGCCAAAACAGACTGCTAGTCTTTGAACTTGGAACTAACGAAGAAATGAATTCTGAAACTTTTGTGAGTATAGTCCCTGGCGCTCTCTTCACCCTAAGGAAAAAAAAACAGTTACTCTTTCAAGACTAGCCAATGACTGACTGAAGATTTTTCTTTTTTTTAGCCAATCTAAAAGATAATGTTTTATCACATAACTCCCCTTGTTTTCAATGTAATACAGCCGTTACGAATTTTCTTGTCTCACACACGTGTGAGATAAGAAAATAGTGCTGAATTTGGTCAACACTCTGTAATTATACGCTTCATTTCTAAAACATTACTGACCTAGGTTCCTAAAGAAAATTAATGATCAAAATTCTTAATCATGATAAAGTTGTTAATCTAATCACGTTTAGATTCAAAACAAAATCAATATATATGCAAGTTCCTTCGGAACTAGTTTTCGTTCGTAATGTACCTGTCAAAGAAGCGCACAGGCTTCATGTAAATTTCACTACACATTATATATGTATGCCTCTGGTTTAACACATTATGGACTATAATTCTTGTTATGTGATAAAAAGAATCTGACACTCGTTGGCTTTTGAGGTAAAAATTTATTAAACTCGTCCACAAAAATGTTATTAAGCTCGCCAAAGGCTCGCTTAATAACATTTTTTGTAGACTCGTTTAATAAAATTTTATCTCAAAAACAAACTCATGTCAGATCCTATATAGCTTTTATAAGGATTGAAATAATGTGTAACTTGTTCTCAATATGATGACATATGCTTCATACCATCTATTTTTTTTTTATTTTAAATTTTGTTTAGTCTGTTCTAATTTAAAAAAGAATTGTAATATTTTTGTTGTATAGAAGATGAACTTTTTTTGTATATCATAATAATTATATTTTCTGAAACACTGATTGACTTTTAGGGGACTTGATTACGATTATTTAAAGAAAAAATGTCATGTCCATTACCCACATACCGGTGAATCTATTATGGGTATCCTCCTACCTTTAGATAATGTAATAGGTATTTATGATCTGCGACAGTGTCAAAATAAATGATTGACCATCGTAAATAATAACCAATTGTATCAACTAGTCACCTCAACAAAAACGTGGCTAGCTCGTATATGATCTTGATATTATTGATGTATTGTCTGCATATGAAACAGGACTTCTTATAATCAACAACAACGGATACTTTTAACAAGAGACAAAATTTCAGTCACAGTTTCTGTTTTATTTTTAATCCGTACTCTGATAATCGTTCTTTTTGAAGAGTGTAGTTATACATGAGCCATGCTCTGTGAAAAGGGGGTTTGATGCATCTGAAAAGAGAATCGATCCAGTCAGTGCATGCAGGCTGACCTTAGTCGATAGTTTTTGCTATAAGTCAATTTTCTGCGTGTCAAAGAAGAAGACCTAGTTTTCTTCATGACTCAGTCGGTTTTTAGACAAAATGGGTGTTATGAATCCTTAGTTATATGATGACTTGCTTAGCATAATGCCTCACAGAGATGCAGTGATACCCCCCCCCCCCTTTGTCAGAGCGCAAATTGAAATTGTCACTGTGTTTTATTGGCCATTTTCAATAACAACCAATGGCTCCGACTAGACTCAACAAAGACGAACAAATTATTATTAATTAGATATATGCACTTTAATAGTTACGAGATCAAACTGAGTGTATGCAAATTAGATTCACAAATTCATAATACATAAACAGTACACATTTCGAGGATATTATACCATATAGGCTATATCAATCTTAATGCATCGACATTTACCTTCAAAAGGATTAATAATCCTACTTTAACATGAATTGAACATTGAGGTCCATAATTATGGTATTTGCTTTGCCGTGTTTTTGCCTATTTAAATATATTTATATAGAGAGAGAATAAACCTGTCACAAAAAAAAGGGATCTAAAATCCCCGGCAAGCGCTTTAACAGAGAGAAAACAAGTGTTCAACCCTGATGTGGATTAAACACAAAACATGTCCGAACTCGTTGGGAGATTATTCTTCAACGCTGAAAATCAGACATACAAAAACTATTTATTATAAATATTCCTATCAGTGAATTACTGGAATTTCACAGTGAATAACACCACTAGTGATGATAATTATGGTATCATCACTAGTGACGATATAGTTTAAGAATGTTTGCCGGAACTACTTTTTTCCTATAGTGCTCTTATTGTACCATTCTTGATAATTATTAGAATAGAAAAAGGCTATCACTCGAATGGGGTGACATTCACTCGAATGAGTCCTTCGAACTCGTTTTTTGAACCGCATCACACCCCTATCTAGTGACCGATTTTTAATATCACACACAACCAGTTGATTATCCTCGATATCTTTCACATCTAAAATTTGTTGTTAATATATATTCGATACAATGCCAGTAAAACTTAAGAGAGATACATGTATCATGACCCAGATGCACATGTTCGCTGACGGATGGGTACAGAGACGAGATGGATGATTAAACTTTATCAGACACACCGTGAAATTTGTTATAGCTGGGTAAATTTTGCCATTCTCGTGTTCACGAGATAATCAAAATGAGGTGGGGGACCACTCAGATTTCTTTTCTCAGAAAGTCTAAATGGTATTTCTTTGATTTGATAAGAAGCTTCTTGAAGCATTTATAGTTTTTTGCCAGAATTTCGAAATGATTCGTTGAAATGTTACATGATATAAAATACGAGTCGATTATACGGGATCGTATTCAAATATGTATGTATGATGACGTCATATCTGATGTCATACAAAAAGATGGAGGTACGGATAACAAAAGGGCCATTTCGTTATTTCCATGCAAAAATGCAAATTTTTACAGAAGAGAACCGCCAAGTTTCTTTACGCTTGCAGAGAAGAAACATATTTGCGGCATTTATTAGCCTATTAAAAGATATTTTTGATTAACGACAGAAGAAATCTAAATAGATTCATTTAAGTCGTAGTGAAGAGATATATAATAGTTAGTCTTGGCCACGCGGTAATTTTTTTCTTTTTTGGCGAGTCCCGCCTCTGTCATAATGAACTGGGAAGGCGCTTATATTTTTTTTATGCTTAACTTACGAACACGAAATATTAAAATCATACAAAACCGATCTGATACACTTCATAGATAAACTTTTTAATTTTTCTAACCTCTCTTTGCTTCATCTTATTGAATAAGTCTTTGTTCCTCATTTTTGTACGTGCAGAAGCACAAATGATATTAAGAGTTTAAGTAAAAACTCAGTTTAGTATGATCTCAAGTTTTGTAAGAATGGCCATGTATCCCGTAACTCGTTCACAACTGAATAAATAAATTGCATTTTCTCAAAGGCTACAAAGACATTTCTGCAGCAAGATCAAGAGACAGTTCGGTCATAATCTTGAATATAGCACTGGACAGTGTAGATCAAAGATTAGACTGCACGTTCTGTGCAGTCTGATCTTGATCTACACTGTCCACAAAAGCTTCCGGTGTTGTCTATGGTATGGAAAGAGTTAAAAAGCACTAGCAAGGCTGGTTCTAGCTCATTTCCTCTTATATGTAAAGTCGCCTAATATCTTAGAAATAAAACATATGTCTAATATAAGGGCACCAACATTTGTTAATGTTTCAAACATGAAACATTGTTTAATGTCAATACTCTGTAAAAAAAAAACTACACTGTGCCTTCTTACCAGCCATTTCTCCTTTACGTATGCAAAGTTTTTAACAGCGGTTTAAGTTTAAACATATTTATTTTACATCGATTGAGAAACAAGTTCTCACAGCTTATACATGTACTAATCTCTCTCGATTTTGCTTCCTTGGAACTACACCAGTACTCGCGCCGAATGTGTGGGCCAATGAACAATCCCAAAGTTGACCCGCTCCCGGGTATCGAACTCGGGACCTTATGGTTACGAGCCCGACGCTCTACCTCACAATCACGGACAACACACAAGTGACCACAAAAGTGGTCTTCTGCTGCGATACGCATAAGTCGTCTTACAGATGTAGACAAATCTTATATACCAAACGTCTTTTCTTGACGAGATCAAACTATTATGTAAATGAGCCAACTTGTCTATATACGCCCCCTAACGCTGCGGTAGGACGAGAGTGCACGTTCACCAGACCGTGCTAAAACGTCAATAAAAGTCAGGTCGAGACGCCAGTCGCCGTATATCAACGTTGGCGATAATAAAGCGTTTACGACGTGCTGTTAACGACCACTTTAATCACTACAAAAAGCAGACCCCTTTATAAATCAAAGTAATCCCACGGTAAACTTTCTTCCAATCTCTTAATCCTTAGGCTGATGAACACGACTTACCGACGTTTTGCGGACAGTGTAGATCCAAGATCAGACTGCACAGAACGTGCAGTCTGATCTTGGATCTACACTGTCCGTTAAGGATATTATTTTCCTCAAAAATACCTTTGAAATAGCAAAATTGGGGTTTTTAACTACCGTCTCGAAAAGATCATTTCACTTACTCAGCAGGCTAATGGGTAAGCAACCATCTGTCAAAGAGAAACATAGGGACCATCGTAGCACAGTCAGGTAACCTTTTCAGTGCCACGTGCGAAAAGAATGGCTTTTGTGAACGATAAAGATAAAGATCAGACTGGACCGAACGTCCATGATGTTGTTGAAACTAAGGAATAAAACGATATGATTATACTTATTGAAGGGTTTTCTTGATTCCAGAGTCTTTATATAGATCTGTTGAAATTCATGAGTAAACGAGTTATCTACAAAATGTCACTTAAGAACTGTTGGAAGAGGTAAATATCCTTCATATAAAACAACAGGAAAATAAATTTCTACAAGTAAAGGCCGAGCAGGGGCAAGAAATCAATTCGTTATTAGTTTTAATTACATGTGTATCTTGATTATAAAAAAAGAACAAGAAAAAAGAAATCCTAGTTCTTTTAGTTTAAACATATTTATTTTACATCGATTGAAAAACAAGTTCTTACAACTTATACTAATCTCTCTCGATTCTGCTTTCTATGAACTATACCAGTACCCACACCGAATGTGTGGGCCTATGAAAAATCCCAAAGTTCCCCTCGTTCTTTTCAATCTGATATTGATCTCTTACTATCCTCAAAATGCCATAGTGTTTAATTCATCTGAAAAAGCATCGACCAATGCCAGCCTGCGTAGCCGCACAGGCTGACCTGGGTCGAACCGTTTTGCTATGTGACGGTTTTCTGCATGTCAAAGGACCAGTCTGCCTCATGATTCAGTCAACTATTAGACAAAATAAATGTATGTCTCCATAATTATGTGATAATTTGCTTGGTACAATGCATTATGGACATGCATTAAATTCCCTTTTGCCAGGCCATGGCTCAAATGAAATGGACAATCTCAGTCAGTGCTAAAGATGCAGATATTGTAATATCAAAGCTGTAGTGGGTTTAATACAAGAGTTTAAGCCGAATTTATCTATTTGAGTTGCGCTCTGGCAAAAAGTATCTTCATGTGCATTTAACCAAGCAAGTCATCACATAATTATGGATCTATAAAATCCATTTTGTCTAACAACCGAATGAATCTGGCGATACAGTGGTCTTTTGACATGCAGGTAATCGACCAAGAGCACAGGCGGACCGCGCAAGAAACTTTTTGCTTTTCGCAAATTTTCCACAGGTCAGAGGACATGATTCATTCGGTTGTTAGACAAAAAATGGATACATAATTATGTGACGACTTGCTTGGTATAAAACATCATGAAGATGCATTAAACACTTTTGCCAGAAAAGGCTCGAAGGCATGTAGCCAATAGGTTTATACTTGCGAACGTATTATTATGAATGTTGGTTTCCTGTGAAAATAGCGCTGTTCGCAGCGATTCTGATAATTCGTATAAGCAATAAGAACTATAAAACTGCACCTTTTTTCCCAGAAACGTCTGTTCCAGCCAAGTCTTCGAACTACACGGTTACAAAAAATATCATCAAAGGTTCGAATAATAATTTGTATTTTATTGTGTTTATTTTCAGACGTGGCCGTTCAGTTTTCAATCCAAAATGGAGGGCTCGTCAATGGAAACAGGCAAGAGTGACCAGGACAGCAATATGTCGGACGAACGAAATTTAGATGATCTGGTTGGAATTTAGACCCTTCCCTACTTTTTCAGTGCTTTTCTATCTGACTAAAGGACAAATCTGCCTGATGGTAAATCTGACGGAGGCACTTTCATTGTGTCTTCTTAACTGTCTCAGCGCAATCGTTATAAACTCGATCTCTTTCGACAGCTGAAAATACAATGCAGTCAATGACTAAACAACCGGACGGTAAAAAAGTCACAAGACCAGACTGCACGTTCTGTGCAGTCTGATCTTAATCTATACCTCTGCAAAAGCCGCTGTTTAAGCCTATGGCGTCGAGAGGGTTAGAGCAACCTGGATATTTCAATACCGCTAATCATGGCTCGGCCAATCAGAGAAGTCGTTTCAAAGACATAGTTCATCCTTCAGTATAGCAAACATATACATCTTGCGTTAAATCACAATGTTTTCTGTATGTCCCAATTGGATTTCAAAACTTTGAAAGTACACAGTTCATTGGCTGACAGGAAAGTGAGCTTTAATATGCCGTCTTCAGATGCAAGATGTGCAAGAGCTTTACTGATGCTCTAATGCATGAAGTAGATGAACATTTTTATTCTTAAAAAAAGCATTTCTTTGGAATTTTTAAGATAGTGAATGCTGAAGATCTACTGAAGATATAAGATCGCACCTTTGCTGCAAAGCAAATACATTGTGGTAGGCACGCAAAGAGTTAAACAGCCTTTGTAAATTTATTTTTCCAAATACTTTATTTCAAAGAAAAAAAAAGGGCGATTCCTTTGGTATTTATTATGACGCTTGCTCTATAGCATAAAGATCTGTTTAATTATTTTAACTTTAATGTCAAGGATGTATTTAATATGTTTTTGTCTATAAAAAGGTTTTCCGAGCAAATTTTGATTTTCAACCTGTCAGTATGATATAATCCTGGGGACTGCCCATCATTCACGGCGAATTTGAATAAGTGTAGCAAAGCTTAGCTCTTTAAATCTTAGGGATGGAAAACATAGTTAGAACAGAAGAAATGTTTCTCCTTTCCCCACAACGTTTTTACCCTTTTAAAGACAAATCTCATCATCTGAGACACATTTAATCTGTCGTCTGCAACTGTTTTCAATTTGGAAAACGCTTAAGTTTTATCGTGTGGTAAGCAGTTAAAGAATAATGTTTTGGAATCAAAGAATACCCAAGAAAAAGCAGTATTCATAAGCCTTTCTGCATTCAAAGACTGATCAACTGGTCGTCCAAGCCATATCGAATTACGATCGGCAGTTAGGTAACGTATCTTGCTCTAAAAATGATTCTAGCATATCATTGAGCGAGAAATGCCATGTGAGAACTCAAACTTTGTATTACGATAGCTACACCAGACCATTTTCTGTTTTCTTTACCTTTCCTAGTGATACTGCTTTATCTTGATCAAGATTATAGCAATTTCATTGGACAAAAGTTATCACGTGACGCTTCTATGTAATTTCAGTGCATGACATTCAGTATACGAAAATTAAATAATTAACCGAGACCTACCTTAGTAGATGGAAAGTCGAAGGTTCACATTGTACGAGTCCTTCTTAGCTAAAACAAAATTTATGGCGTAAGTAACCGCAGACCTTACTTGGAAATATATTGGATTAGTATGACCAAGAGGAGGTAAGACGGAGTCGCCGCCCCTTCCTCTCCCCTTTCGTCATATAGACACGCATATAAATTATGTTTTGCAGTGACCAACGCAATAATTGATATATTATGGTGACTGTAATTTCAACCTCAAAGGTGTTAGATAAATTAATCCAGAAAGGATATCCATTTCGTTCAAGGATGCAATGGTTCGCTTAATGTGGTTAGCAAGTAATTTATTTTTTGTGGTTTGTAAGTACAACGTCTCCATGGATTGGCTTTTGACACATCAACTTTCTCGATGCGGACAGCGTAGATTTAGATCACCCTGTTCATGACGTGCAGAGTGACCTACGGTCTACACTGTCTGTTGTAGAGTGGACAAATAAGCCAACAGGCTTGATAGTTGCAGCATTTGAACTTTCCCTTGGGACTGAAATTGTTCACACTAATTTATGTAGATTAAATATTAATTCACTTTTCCCTGAGAAAATTTTGCAGACGACATCTTTGAAAATATCAATGTAAATAAATGAGCCATGCCCTTTGAAAAGGGGGCTTAATAAATTTGCGAAAAGTATCGACCCAGGTCAGCCTGCGCAGTCCGCGCAGGCTGACCTGGGCCGACACTTTTCGCTATTGGTCAATTTTCTGTATGCCCAAGGACCAGTCTATCTCATGATTAAGTCGGTTGTTAAAAAAAGTGGATATTATGGATCCATAAGTATGTGATGAATTGCTTGGTACCATTGATCACGGAGATGCATTAAGCCCCCTTTTGTCAGAGCATGGCTCAAATGTATGAGACTGGTAACTTTAAGACGGCCAGGCATATAGCTAGGCGATAGCCTGGAAGCCTGTGCTTCAAATTGAATTTTGCATGAATGAAAAAATAAGTTGGACTTTACAATTTATACAATCCTTGGTACGTCCCTAGACCGGCCAGCTGATCGGCCTACTTTAGACAGCTCATGAAAAAGACGGAAATACCATTACATAATTTACCACGGAATTCACAGTTTGATCTGGAATCTTCTTTATCATTTTTTTGTGACAAACGATAAAGCCCTCGAATGATGTTTTTTGCTGACTTCAAATGTACATGCACGACGCTGAACTGAAAAAATCGTCTTTCATTAGTTTTCTCAACTGGCCTGCAACACGCAAAAAGGGACAGTCGGACATTTGCCTAAAATGTCGTCTCGGATCAGCCTGCACAGTCCGCGCAGGCTAATCCGAAAGGGCACTTTACGACTACATTAGATTTTGACCTACAGTAGACTCGCGCAAAACAGAAAATTACATAAAAACCAAAACTGTCGTTTCGGATTAGTCAGCGCGGAGTACGTAGGCTGATGCGGGACTACATTTTACGAAAATGTCCGAATGCCCCTTTTGGCGTGTTGCATGCCATTACTATACTTAACATTTATCAGTTCTTCATATCTATCTATGCCTTTAATCCTCAACTGTAAAGTTAAGAAATGTCAGCATCCCTTTTGAAATAAAAAAAAAAAGAGGAAATGTGTCGAAAATATCCTGTGCTGCTTCATAATGATACGTATTTCGGGTTGTTTAAAAGCATACACTTTTTTTGGCTGTTTCGAAGTTTGAAAAAAACAAAAGATTTTCTAGGAGGATTGAGTGAGGGAAATGAAATTTCATTACACGAGATGCGTCGGAGTGCATTTAAAAAGTCATAATAAAATGCTTTTATGACTATTTTTACTTGATGGTATAATTTTCAAGTCATTGACTTGTAAATATTTCAGCCATGCTCTGTGAAAAGAGGTCTAATGTATATGCAAAAAGTATCGACCCAGGCCAGCCTGCGCAGTCCGCGCAGGCTGGCCCGGGTCGATACTTTTTGCTTTTGGTAAATTTTCTGCATGTCAAAGGATCATTCTAACACAGAATTCAGATGGTTGTTAGACAAAATGGGTTTCATGGATCCACAATCATTTGATGACTGTCTTGATACAGTAGATCACGAAAATGAAAAAAAAAAACCTTTTTGCCAAAGTATGGCTTATTTATCTTTGGTCAGGATGACTCAGTATTTTTTAAGCAAGATCTACAAATATCAAAGACGTCTAGTTCTTACGAAAAAATGTGTTTTTATTAACAAAACGGGTCTTATTGCAGCTCCCTGTTTCGGTTTGGGTCTACACTTTATTTTTTGTTTCTTGAAAATTCAATGGTCAGAATCATGTATACGATTACCGCAAAATCTAGGATATTTGAGTGGTCTCTGATCCATATTATAATTTTTTTCGTTGTTGTAACTGAGCACAAAACTAGTGTGTATAATTATTTTCATTCAAGAACAGTTGTGCTTTGTGACTTTTGTGAATATTTCATATAATATTATACATCCAGTAAAACTTTTAAACTGCCACTTTCGTTTCTCCTGCAAATTTGACCAACTAATAGACAGGTACATGGAAACAAATTGCAACATATATCTTATATAACATATATCATATTTAAGGTTAGCCATGGTATTGTAATGAAAAGATTCTTGATTCTATCAACAGAAAGCATGTCTTTTTAAAAAGAGGGAAAACGCATCGGTTTCGCATGCGTGGTGTCTATCAGCCAAAACTGGTCAAAAAGGTAAAAAGGAAAACTTAAATTACTGAAACTTTGTCAGCAGAAAAAATCATTTTCTGCACAAACATATAATCCGAGAAAACGAGCATGAAGTTTTCAAGAATTTGATTTTCAATCATTTCAATGTTGAGTGAATGAATATCAAATTATCTTCTATATCGCAATCAAGTCAATGAATTCCTTTCAGACTTGGGCTAAGGTATTACTTTACACCGATCAATTATTCTGCAAAAAATCAAATCAAATGAAGTGTCTCTTTTCTGGGAATTACAGCCTAATAGTGGTAGTTTAGAAGTTTTGTTGTGTGTACTTATGTGCTATATAAATTTGATGTGTCTTTGTACATAAAAAAAAAAATCATAAATATATGTTTCATTTTTTCTGTCTCCTACTCTTTTTTTTAACTGACCAGTAACACGCCTTTTGCCATTTCAAAGACCAAATTTACCTCCATTTCTAAATTTGATTAAAATCTGAATTGCTTTACTAGTCGTCTGATTGGGTTGAATAATCTGACTCAGCCAATCAGTGAGCTAGTTTAAATGAATTTCAGAATTTCACGCTTTACCAAACAACCCCGTGTTTTAACGATCCTGAAGGGGAAGGCATTTAAATACATTGTGAGAAAAGGAGAAAATGCTGGTAACCAGCATTTTGTCCATTTCTCACGATGTTTTCTAACCTTTCAAGGCAGATTATACCGATTGAGTCAAATTTAAATTGTCATCTTCAAAAGCTTTGAATTTTGACCAATCTTTAATAATTTGTCGTTTTGTAAGAGTTAATTAAACAATAGAGCCATGCTCCGTGTAAAGGGGGTTTATTGCATCCGCAAAAAGTATCGACCTAGATCAGCTTGCGCAGTCTGCGTAGGCTGACCTGGGTCAATACTTTTTGCTTTTTTTTAATTTTCTGTATGTCAAAGGACCATTCTACCTCATGATTCTGCCAGTTGTTGGATAAAATGGATTTTAAGGATCAATAATTATGTGATGACATGCTTGGTGTAATACATCACGGAAATACATAAAACCCCCTTTTGCCACAGCGCTCTCAATAGTTAGAACTTAATTACGAAGTCCAATTTCATTCCGCAGAGGTCTTCCAAGACAAATTAGCACGTGATCTAGAAGTGGTAGTTGTATGCTTTTTAACTAGACTTACCACCAACTTTCACATCAAAAACGTACCTATGTCTTACTTGGTAATAAAGAGAAACCTGATTCGAAAGGCTTGTAGATGGACAGAATAATGTTATGTGTAGTCAGATCTTGATCTACATTGGCTGCAAGGGAACTTTATTTGAGAAAGGAGCTTTAAAGGTTAATAGTGGACTCAAACAGTTGAAATCGACATTTTCATTAAAAAAGAAAAGACTGTGCATCTTCCATGCTGTTTTGACGTAATATCAGAGGATGACTATCAAATATAAGACAGCAAGTTTTATCGTAAAGTGAAACTATGTTCACAAAACGAGTTTAACGCGCGGCTACCTTTGCCAGTTGAGGAGTCTACGTTACGCTGTTGCCGTCGATTTTCAGGGCACATACATCAAAACTTGTCACGTCCGACGTTTTGATGGTCTACCTACATCAGCGTTAAACGTCATGGTCACACACACTTACCTTATCCTTCTCCTGGTGAATACATTAAATGAAACTGTCAAGTCGATAGTAAAAAACCAAGATTTTCCTTTTTCAAAGGTATTTTTTGCAGAAATATATCTCCTAATCGGAGAGTGTAGATCATCAAAGATCAGGCTGCACGTTCTGTGTAGTCTGATCTTCACTGTCCGCAAAAGGTCAGTGAGTCGCACTTAGCAGCCTAGGGTATACACTTTGCTGAACGATCTCGCATTTGTATGACGCTAGGGAAATTGTTTTACTGGTAACAAGCATTTTTTCCTTTTCCCACATTGTCACAATATTTTCTGACCATCTCGAAAGACCAATCCATCATTTGACGAGATATTTCACCTCCAAAGGTCTTTGCTAAAAATGTCTCCAAGAATATCGCTGAGTGTAGATTCAAGATCAGACTGGGTAGCATGTATAAACTGATTTTAATCTACTCTCTCTGCAAAGATTAATGATATCCTTCAGCAGTAAAAGATATAACTCTTACCAGACGAAAAAAAATTTAGGCTGGTCCAAATTCAAAGCATTTGCAGACGCTATAATGAATGTAGCTCAAATGATAAAATTCTGTCTTTGATAAGGTAGAAAACATTGTGGGAAAAGGAGAAAATGCTGGTTACCAGCATTTTCTCCTTTTCCGGCAATGTTTTCAAGAGGCTTCTTCCTCAGAGTCGTTTTAACTCCGGATTGTGTTGTAAAGGGTTTAACTCTTACCCGTAAAATAAAGGATTTGAATCAAAATTAGAAAAAGTCCCTTGCCGCTGCAATCCAAGACAAATTGGTCATATTTACGAATAAAGTTGCGGGCAGAATAGATCCGAAGTAAGACGGTCATTTCTGTGCAGTCTGATCTTGATTTAAGCATGATCATACAAACAAAAAAACTATTTATTTTGTCTAGGACATCAAAGATGTAGTTCCATGAAGCAAAATGTAAAACAAGGCGAAGGTTGACTAATTATGCTGTAATTTACTGTCGCTAATTTTTTTATGGTAATTTTTGTGCAATAAATCATAGCCTTCCCATCTATTCTGAAGAAGACTTAAATAGTAAGATAAAACAATAAAGCATGTCCATAAAACTGTACAGAACATTCATCTGGTTATGTTTTTTTTCTCCTTACCAAGCGACAAAATTTAAGACTTGTTTGAATTCTAAGCATTTGCCGATGGTGTACTGAATGTGAGTCAAGTTGTGTTGGTTTTCTTCATAATGATAGAAAACATTGTGGGCAAAAGAAGAAATTGCTGATTACTAGCATTTTTTTCTTTTTCCTACATTTTTTTCAAAATCTTTGTTCTTCAGGATCATTACGAGGGGTTACTGGTAAAAGGGGGTATCTGCATTCTTCAAAACTTTCGGGAAATTGAAAAAACAACTTTGAATTGTTCCAAAAAATCAGGTTCTTCATCAATTAAAGTGATATTTGGAAATGTTGTAGAGCTTAATCATATCTTTCATTTGCAAGTCAACACAGTCTGACAAACTTAAATGTTTACCCATAAATGGGCAAAAATGTAGATAACCCCTTTTACCAGTAATGATTTGGGTAGCAAACTGAATGCAGTCTAATGGTAAAGGGAGGTACCTGCACACATAGCACCTTTAACCTCTGCTCGAGTGATAAATTGAGTAACATAGTTGAATGAAAAGGATGGTAACTAACACATCTCCTTTTAACCCATTTGTTTACAGACAATTTGAAGAGCGATATGAAGAGAAAAATTGGGCACTCGCTACTTTATTCATTTCAAAATTTGCCTATGTTGTTTAAAAAACTACAAAGAGCAGCCTAAAATTCATACCATATATTTCATTTATACATGTAACTCTGGCACTTTGTAACCTTAAAATAAGAATTATAGCTACATTTATCTTCTTTAGAACACACAATCAGAACAACCTTTAGTTTTCTTTTATGATCTCATAGAGCACATATGAAGTACATGTACATGTAATGCGATATATCATGACTGCCCAACAAATAAAAACGATGGATCTGTCCTTTTGTTTTCACTTCATATACTTTTTACAAACAGAAATTGTTTCAAAATGTAGATTCATGAAGGGTAGTGTTTCTAAAGTTTGTATAAAGAAGAGCATTCATACAGAGAAGAGGAATATCACAAGTCCCTGGGTAGACAGTGTTTAAAGGTTCCTGCATGTTGTCATGGGAAAGGAAGCATTTTAGTAATTTTGTAGACAGTGTAAACTACATTGTACAGAGCACACTGTCCTGATCCTTAATCTACACTGTCCAATATTTTGTTATGGACATAGATTCATCCCCAACACTGCCATGGGGAATTTGAAAACACTGCACATGAATGTAACCCAGCACACATACAACGAAACCATTGTAAACATTACTACGGCCACTGATTGTAGGCAGATTCTTATAAATCTTCACCAAATGACAAATTTTCAGACTGGCCCGAATTAAAAAGCATTTGCTACAAATTAAAGGTGGTCCAAATGACGAAATTTGTCTTTGTTAAGGTAAAAAACATGGTAAAAGCAAAAACTGCTGCTTATCATTTAGCATTTTCTCCTTTGTCCACACTGTTTTTCGAAAGTCTTCTTCCTGGGATCATTACAAGTTGGGATTGTGTGGTAATGGGTTAACAGAACGTATTTTCTTCTAGCTTTTCAATATCAGAATTGGCCTTTTATGAGAATTTCTCATGTTTAGTTATAAACAAGACTGGAATTATGTTCTTTTGCCACACTATGTTAATAAAAAGTGATATTTGATAATAATTATCACCCACAACAGCAGAAAAAGAAATAAACATTCTCACAGAACATGATACATCAGCCACTCACTCTCTGTACTGTGGTATTTGTTTATAATTACTGGTTACACTTTCAGATATCCCCTTTTTCCATTACATTTTTAGATTCCTGAAAAAAATTTCCAGCAGAAAAAGGCTGCACATGCACATATAACCCCTTTTACCATGCATTGTAAACTCATTTTGCAGATAACACCTTATACCTTTGGTCATATATCCAAAAGTATTCATTGTACAGCTAAAATATTTTTACACATGAAAGATATACAAACAATGTTTATTTTTGTGCAAAAAAGTGAATTTTGACAAAAAGTGCAGATACCCCCTTTTACCAGTAATCCCTCGATTAATACACGGTTTGTTTTTTTTTTGTAAAGGGTTTGAGCCTTAACTCTTCTTACCTTTCATTTTCAAATATTTTATGCACGTTAATCAAAAATCTTAAGATGATTTTATGTGACTAACTAGCAACTACGTTGATAAGAAATTAGAAAAAAAAGAGCAGGGTGCATATGGTAGTCCATTTAAAAAGGATGCTTATAACAAAAGCACATGCATTTACTTTAGTCGATTATTATGTCAAAATTGCGTGTGCATTGTTTTAACCACAAAGATGCTCATACATGTGACGAGACAGATTACATATCGACTTCACTTGTAAAATTTGTTATTACCATTAGTTAGTTTTGCGTTTCTCAATTTTTTTTTTTGGTATTTTTTCGATCATTTATTCAGTAAAAAATATACTTTCAAATAATTTATACAACATGTCTAAATGTAAGCCTTTTCTTGCTTACTGCACAAACTATAGTTCTGTTGTTATTGTGCGCGCGCATCCGTTGCTATGACTTGCACTTTTTTGTTCCACTTGAGTCTGAACGATACTACGAGAAGGTAATTACAGAAAAAATCAAAGTGCTGTCAGCACTGTAATCGGTCGACACTGAATAACTGCAATGGTTTGAAATCACAAATCAAGTGGCAGTTGTCTGAACTATGTATGAGACAGAAATCCTATACCTTGTAACAGAGCCACGTAGGAACCCCCCTTTTTAACTGTCCTTTACAAATTAGTAGTATAATGGAATGCTACAGATATATGTTTTCCGGTTAACAGCAATAGAACGTTAAATATATGTGACAATTCTGATCAGTAGTACCCATCATCAAGCTTTAGATATCAATCATCCTAAATATCAGTACCTTTTAAATAAGTTTAACAATATACAAATATTCTTTTCTGTAACTTTTGCAACTTTGACAACTGTACGGTAATACATTGTCAGATATTATCAGTAACATCCACACTTTAAAATGGTATGAATAAGTCGTATAAAATATGCCTGTATTATAACACGAATTGTTTACATTTTGCTGCAAGTAGGCCTTTAACTTTTTTCTATTTTTAAGAAGCAATCGTGTTTATCTGGACAAACTGTCCTACCTAATTTTTTTGACTGGCTAAATTGATCTGGGCAAGATCGTTTTGTCCAAAACACTGGCTGGCCAATTTCTTCCACATTTGTTTCAAAGAATGTAATATCTTCCCAACCCTCACCCCTTTTCCACATGATGTAATTTTAGACTTGTCCAAATCGAAAGCATTTGCACATATGAATCAAATGTAGACCAACTGTGGACCAATTGATGATCTGAATCGTCGAAAAAAAAAAAACTCGTGGAAAAAGGAGAAAACGATGGTTATCTGCATCTTTTTTATCTACAATGTTTTTAACAGCCGTCTTCCTCTTGGTCATCAAAAACGGGATAGTTTTGTTCAGAGTGAAAGCACCCAGTTATGGCCTTTTTCATTCAGAAAAAAAAACAATATCCAAACATTGCAATTTCATGGTCGTTTTTTTTTTAATATATCCTACATAGGCAGACAATTAAGATCTTAGATATAATTATAAGTACGTTTATTGATCTGCACTGCATTCAAAGGACAGCCTGATCTTGATCTTTCATTGTCTTCAAAAACGACTTTACTAGTCCTTAGACAACACAGGTCATTGTATTTGAGTCATTCTAATGAGCAAGAGCATCACTACAGTGAACCTTGGGCTCTTAATCTGAAATATGGAGGATGAGAATCAACTAATATGGAGTAGCTAATCAGACAAACATCTAACTGAGTTTTACACTGAACTAATGAAATAGATATGTCAAACGTGGAAAAGCAGCCTAACTATTACAGGACCACTGCTGTTTTGATTAGAATATCTCAGAAAACTGGCCTAACAAACCCAAGATCTGATTGCTTGTTCTACGCTGTCTGGTCTGAATCTGGGCTCTCCGAAAAAGTCTTTTTACCTGGTCAGTTGATTCAGACATGCCGATAGTCGAAATCTAGCAAACAGCATTTGTAAATTGTTATTTTTTGTGACAGTAAGATAAGGTCCCATTTCAAAGTTCGTTTTAAAAAGCCGATAATAATATAATTTGCTAGAGTCTTGTATTTTTGCGAACCATGTCTGAATATATTGGTCTCGAATTCTTTGTAATAACAAAGGTCTATAATTGATTTCTATATTGAAACTAAGTAACAGATTACCATGACCCAAACTTTCCACTAATCTAGCAACTTGATTGGCCCAGACTTTATTATCAGAGAAACCTAATTGTTCATCGTACCCATTGTATAATTATCATTAGAACCACATTCGCTGCAAATGCTTACAATTTGGATGTGTTAAACTCTTTGTTGTTTTGTAAAGAGTAAACACCGGAGTCATTACTCTTTACAACTTCATTTACTCTTTACAAAAGGTAGATTGTAGATTGAATGGTGTTTAACACCGCTTTCAACATCATTTCAGTTATGTCTAAGTGGCCAATGCACCTATCCATATTTTCATGGAGTGTTTTTACTAGCACTGCGGCCAGTGCACATATCCATATTTTCAGTTATCTCTAAGTGGCCAATGCACCTATCCATATTTTCATGGAGTGTTTTTACTAGCACTGCGGCCAGTGCACATATCCATATTTTTCTGGAGTTTCTGTTACCAGTTCTTCGCTCAATATTCTTTGTGAACAACTGGCTGCTTTCCCACATATTCATTGTCAAAACAATGATCATCGGTGAGAGAGGAATGAATTCTGTCGCAATGAGTAGCATCAGTCTTTGGAAAGAAATAGGCGGAGCCTGGGATCGTAGCAGTGACCTCCTGTTACTTTACAAAAAGATCCTGTGATTTCACATCCTTCAGGAAAAGTTGTTTTGACAACCTTTTAGGAAAAGGAGAAAATGGTGACCATAATTTTCTCCTTTTCCCACAATGTTTTCTTCCCTTTCTGATAAACGTCCCATCATCTGTGCCACATTCAATCATTGTGCTCTGCAAATGCTTTCAATTTGGACCGGTCTAAAAATTTTGTCAGTTAGTATAGAAATAACCTTTTTTTTAAAGGATCCTGTGTTTTAATATCCCTGTGTTATAAGACTGTAAGTAGAACCTGTCACGAGTTGCATTTAGATCAGTTTACCCTCAGCAGACGGGTTTTCGAAATTTGTGGTCTCTCTAATCGTCCGGCTCACGCCGACCGACTGAAAAGTGAATATTGGCTACTGCATTTTCTTGACAATGGCTTCAATGACGCTGAGGAAGTCGGCTTATGAAAACGTTTCGGGGTTTCTACCTTTTCAAAGCAATTACTATCAACTGATCGGCGTTTCATTTACCGCCTGCGAAGATGGAAAGCTGTAATAAAGTCGAGTGCTAAAGAGTCCAGTTTCAAAGGATTTTCGATTGTCCGTTTTCACTGATTCTTCAATCTGATCTCTTACTTGCATGTACTCGCGTTCGAGTAATTGCGACTTCACTATTTACGATATTAAAGACAGCAGAAAGCCATTGATTTGCAAGCTTACTGAACCAAAGTACATAGTTCTTTAACTCTTAGGCTGCTAAGCTGGACTCAAGGACCTTTTGTGGACAGTGTAGATCAAGATCAGACTGCACATAGGAGAATGTGGCTTTTGAAAGCATTGTCTGACAAGGGGGAAACGCTTGTGAGCGGCATCTTCTCCTTTTCCAACTATGTTTATCACTCTTTGAAAGGAAAACCCAGCCATTATGCCACATTTGATATGTAGTCTACAATTGTCGTCATATGAACGAGTTAAAAATTTTGTTGTTGGATAAACCGATAGAGGGTACTTTTGTTAACGCGATAAAAATCCACATTTTTAAAACTGAAGACATTCTAGCTATTAACCCCTTAGGCTGCTAATCGGGACTCACTGACCTTTTGCGGACAGCGTCGATGCATGATCAGACTGCACAGAACGTGCAGTCTGATCATGGATCTACTGTCCGGTAACGAGATACTGTTTTTCCTCAAAAAAAAAAAAAACTTTCAAACAGCAGTAATTGGGTTTTTATTAATGGTTTGAAAGTTTCATTTCTTTTATTTAGCGGCATAAGGGTTAACCTGGCATCAGAATCTATTTGGATTATAGTAGACTGATGTATTATAATGGTACTGGGCCCACTGCTTCTTTTGGCAACCCACTTTCAAGGCATTGAATTTGGCATGAAAGGAAGAATAAAAAGATAGTACACGTATTATCCCTATCTTGTGGTTTTTTTTCTGGTATATAAACATAGCAGTGTATCTAAGGTTTTGTTTTATAAACACGTTTGTTTACACAAATACTTGTTTTTTTTACACAGCCTCTGTTTGATCTTGTCCAACATACAGCTGCTTAGATGCAGCGTCTCGGATTACCCATAATTCTTCTCTGCCTCTTGGTGGCGTTTGATGTACAATAATGGATGGACTGGTACCATTTCTTATCCTCAAAGAAATACTTTACAGAATTGAAGCCAAGAACTAGGTAACCCTGTACCAAATGACTCCAAGATTTATAGACTCTGAGAAAGACGTTTGAAAAACACTGTACTGTTAACAAGCATTTTCTGCTTTTCCCACAGTGTTTAGTATAATTTTTAAGACAAATCCATTCAGTTAGGCTACATTTAATTTTTTGTCTGTAAATGCTATCTATATGGAGAAGTCTAAAATACAAGTCGTCTGGTAGAGCATGGTTTACGATAATGAAAATTTCAGAGTGGGTAAAGCTATGTGATATATCACGATAATTCCATCCTTATCACGCATTTCTTGCTGAAGAAGAATTTATTCGAGATTAGAGTAATCTGTCAAACGGTGCTTAATTTGTAGATTTCTGGGCGATAAACCGCCATCCGAACCCCTTTTATCCTCTTGCCCGCCGTCTGCATGTCTCGTTCGGGCGCAGCTGACAAGCCCCTTAGCCCTTTACCACACAATGCCGAATTTGAAAGACCCTGAGAAATAAGCCCTTTGAAAACATTGTAGGAAAAGGAGAAAGTGCTGGTAACCAGCATTTTCTCACAATGTTTTCTACTCTTTTATCAAAGAAAATTGTACCTTTTGAGGCACACTGAAATTGTCGTCTGCAAATGCTTTCAATTTGGACAAGATTAAAATTTTGTCGTCTTGTAAGGGTTAACCCTTAACCTGCTATAGAACTAAAATGAAACTCAGTTTATTTTTAAAAACCTAGATAATGCTATTTCAAAGTTATCTATTTTTAGGGAAAAGATATGTCCTTTTCGGACAGTGTAGATTAAAGATCAGACTGCAAAATGCTTTCAATTTTTGGTTTGTATTGGAGTTTAACGCCATTTTAACAGCTTAGGTCATATCATGGCGGTCACTGACGCACCCATGTGTTTCCTGGCTTTCTCACACCAGTACTGACACAACTTTCTTTCCAAAGCCACTGACTACTTTTCCCACATGCATCAGAGGTGAGAGGCGAAAAATCGCCGGAAAGAAGGTTCGCCGCAACCGGATATCGAGCCCGCAACCTCCAGGTCACGAGTCAGATATGCTAACCACTGAGCCACCCGGCCGGGCTCAATGCTTTCAAAAACCACATTCTCCCGCGTCTTTAAAACACGAAATTGTGTGATTGTGGGCTACACCGCTTAAAATTTCTTGGAAGATCCAGATATATTCCTTTGATGGTGTAATCAAAGAATATAATAATCTGTATAATTGTACTGACATAGCGCATTCATAGGATTAACATAATTCAAACAGTAACATGAAAGTCATCATACACTGACACTCTGCTGCAGGAGGACAACTGCCATCTGTAGATAGTACTGTATGAAAGCCTCAGCGCAGAGGAAGCACCAGTTATTAGCCATTCACCATATACTCGTAATTCCGAGTTTTAACAACGAAGGTATGAAATGACCTAAGTACGAATCGACCTAGGTACGAAATGACCGGTTACTGTCTCATCAGCTACTTGGTTAGACTTATTCATTATGAACAGATGGGCAGGGTTTGTCAAAAATAAGTACCTGTGGGGTTAACATCTTGTTACCCAATCACACAATCGCCAGTTTGAAAGACCAAAAGAAAAAGGACTTTTGAAAACTTTGTGGGACTAAGTGGAAATGCATTTTCTCCTTTTCCCTAAGTTTTTCTACCCTATCAAAGAAGAATTTCTTAATATGTGCAACATCTAATTTGTCGTCTGCAACTACTTTCAATTTGGACCAGTCAGAATTTTTTTTTGGTAGAGTTACACTGATTACCACCTGCACACATCTATTACCTCTATCAGTTTTGCAAAACATACTGGTAAATGGACAAATTTCTCGTACATAACAATTTCCTCTTTACCCACAAACAAAGATGCTTTTAGAAGTCGACTGCTGCAAATTTGTTTACGGGGACAGTGAGTTAATCCTTTACCCCACAATCACAAGTTTCTTAAAAACGATCTTGAAGAAAAAGCCTTCTGAAAACATTGTGGGAAAAGGATAAAATGGTAACCAGTATTTTCTCCATCACCACAATGTTTTCTACCCTTTCCGAAACAAATTTCAATTTTTGAGTCACGTTTATTTTGTCGTATGCAACTTCTTTGAACAAGTCTAAAATTTCGTCGTTAGGTGAAACGTTAAGTAGATTAACAGTACTGAAAGTATGGAACTTTATATCTCTCCGTATTTTCAATGAAGAGTGACGGGCGATTTCATCTCTCCGCTGTCTGTCTATTATTGTAAGAATTATTTCTCGGAGAAGAAAACTGCACACCTTAGGCCACAAAATGCCATTTAATCCAAATATTCATCAGGCACTCTTGTAGATAAATACTACTGCATGTACATACACCTGTTTATTTATTGTATTGCCGTTATACCTACTTTCTTGAAAAAGCGGGATACCTGCCGGCAATGATTACAAATGCCTTTTTCCTCACAGTTGTTACAACAGGGGACTGTTTGGTGGAATTAAACGTAGGATAACGGACCTCGAGTCCATTAGGGCCACAAGAAAGAACCTTGTCCAAAGGACAATTCAATTTTTTCCAGCTCAAGTTTGGACAGCAGTACAAAACCTTTTATCTATAACTCTTTCAATGCCACATGTGAAAAGAAGGGCTTTTACCGATAGCATAGATCAATATTTAACTGTACAAAATGTGCAGTCTGATCTTAGATCTATACCGTCAGCTGCCTGAGACAATCTTATCAGTTAAAATTCTTTCTGAGTTTCTGTAGTATTTTCGATTGTACTTTCAACCTTCAAATAACACTGAACTAATACAACTGAACGATGCTTTGTGAAAAGGTCACTTAATGCATCTGCAAAATGTTTCCACCCATATGAGCCTGCGCAGTCCTGGAAGGCTGAAAATGGTCAAAACTTATTGCTAAGGACCATTCTACCTCCAATTCTAGTCGATTTTTACATAAAATGGAATCTTTGGATCCATAATTATGTGATGACTTTCATGGTATAATGTATTATGGAGACGCCTTACAGCCCCTTTTGCTAGAGCATGGCTTACATCTAGGCTAGAAAGAGCCTAAGTAATTCTTGTATATGGCCTGCAACACGCGAAAAAGGGGCATTATGACATTTGCGTAAAGTGTTGACTCGGATCAGCCTGCACAGTCCGCGCAGGCTAATCCAAGACAACACTTTACGCAAATGTCCGAATGCCCCTTTTCCCCAAAAGATAATAAACCGAAAAAGTTCTTAAAAAATTGGAGACCGATAACCTTATTGAATGTTTTATATAAAATAGCGTCTGGAACAATAGCAAATCGACTAAAACCCGTATTAGACAAATTAATTTCAAGTGACCAAACAGGTTTCATTAAGGATCGCTTTATAGGAGAAAATATCCGTTTAATCTATGACATAATGAAATACTGTGAAGACAATAACATACCTGGCCTATTAATGCTACTAGATTTTGAAAAAGCCTTTGACTCGTTATCGTTTGACTTTATCTTAAAAACTTTTGACTTTTTTGGATTTGGTCCTATACTCAAAAAATGGATAAAATTATTTTTGTATAATACATAAGTAAGTGTGGAGTTAAATGGTTTTCTATCAGATGTCTTTACGGTAAAGAGGGGCTGCCGTCAGGGAGACCCTATTTCTTCATATATCTTCATCCTATGCTCTGAAATCTTAAGCATTAAAATTAGACAAAGCAAAAATATTAAAGGTATAAGGGTGAAAGAAACTGAATATCTCATAAGCCAATTCGCTGATGACACTACATTATTACTAGACGGCTCGGAAAAATCATTAAATAGCGTTTTAGAAGTACTTGACAAGTTCTATGCTATCTTTAGATTAAAGTGCAATTTTGATAAAGTTGATTTGGATAGGGTCACGTAAATATAGTGCATATTCGATAAAAACTAAATGGAAATTAAATTGGGGTGAAACTCAATTTGTGCTACTTGGATTAACTTTTGATATTAATCTTCATAAGATGATAGATTTAAATTATGAACCAAAACTTAAAAATTTTTCAAAATGTATAGCGTACTGGAAAAGAAGAAAACTTACACCTATTGGTAGAATAACTGTTGTAAAATCACTTCTCGTTCCACTTTTAACGCATTTATTTATAAGTCTCCCTTCTCCGAAAACAGATTTCATAAAACGTTTAAACGATTTACTATACAACTTTGTATGGGATGGAAGGGCAAAAATAAAAAAATCTGTTTTTATTGAAAACTATGAAGAAGGTGGTATGAAAATGATAGATATTAAAAGCTTTAACGCTAGCATGAAATTAAAATGGCTTAAAAACCTAATAAATTGTAAACCTAATAAATGCTATCAGCTAGTATATGACATGATGGACGTACGAAAAATATTATTCCGAACTCATCTCTAAAGTAATAAAAAACGATTTCTGGAGAGACGTACTTAAATCATACATAGAATATATGACAAAAATTAAAATTGACTCTTGGGACTTGATATTAAATATGCCTTTGTTCTACAACGAAAATTTTACAATAGACTCAAAAGTCATCTTTGTCAAAGATTTATACGATAGAGGATTTAGAAATGTCCGATATTTAATGGATAACAATGGGAAATTCATTGGCTTAAAGTCTATAGAGACGATTTTAGGTAAAAAAAATTAACTATTTGAGGTATTATGGTCTGATAAACACTATCCAAAATTTCTCAAGAAAGGCTGATACTAATAACGATGAAAATTTGATTTTAAACTATGCCAATCCCTGTATTAACAGCTATTTAAATGAAATTTTGATAAATAAAAAACCTAACAAAACAATTTATAAAGCACTTATTGATAACAATGAAATTCCTACTAGTCAAAAGAAATGGGAATCTTTGTTCCCTACTCAAAACTTTGATTGGAAAGACATTTATAATAATATTTTTAGAAATACAAACGATTCGTATACCCAATGGATGCAAATAAAAATAGTTCATAGATTTTTCCCCACTAACTCCCTATTAAACAAAATGAACATTGCCCCAAGTAACCTATGCTGTTTTTGCAATACTAGTGAAGAAAGTCTGCTCCATGTATTTTACGAATGTGAAAAGGTGAAAACCCTTTTTCAGTATTTAGAATCAAAAATAAGAGAAGTAGACCCATCAAAACACAGACTTATAAATAGTGTCAACGTTCTAATTGGTATATTCAATAATGATGACAAATTATACACACTCTTTCTGTATGTCAAAAGGTATGTCGCTTCTTGTAAATCTATATCTAAAATCCCGACAGTTTATGGCCTTCAAAATAGTTTATATTTGGCTTGGACCATTTGCAAAGAAACAAAATCCTCTGATTCTGATTTAGAAAGATGGTCAATTATAAGACATATTATTCAAAATCACTCTTGATATAAAATGCATTGATATATATTCCATTTTTGCTATTATTTAGTAAGCCATTCCTGTTTTCCTCCTTCTTTTATTTTTTCACCTTTTTTCCTCCATAGCTTTGTAAAACTTTATTAGTCTCTGCTAGTTATTCATTGATCCAGATTCGGTGAACTAAACAGGCCGTTGTTTGACACTTTCCTCTTCTACTCTATTTAACACAATGGAAAAAAAAAAGAGTATAATAATAATAAAAAAAGAAAAACATTGTGGAAAGGGGTGAAATTGCTCATAAAGATTAATTTCACACTTTCCCGCACTGGTTTTTTTATTTTGTTTGTTTTTTTGGTTTTTTTTCTCCCATAAAATCAACAATTTACAATCATATTTCAGCTAGTTTGGAATTGTCGTCTGCAGGTTCCTTCAGTTTCAGACTGTCTCAAAATAGTATGTCAAAGACAATTGTCAAATCACTCACAACCTAGGGCTGCACATAAGATTGAACCACATAACCTTATCTGGATCTCTGAATAGTTCATGAATTTGATTAACTCTTATCCTGCAACTTGTCATCATAGCGAACAGTGAAATCTAAAATTAGTCTACACATCAGTACACTCGAATCTTGATCTGCACTGTTCGCAAAGTCACAAATTTCGATATAGTACACTTTTATTTGCATTAGAAAAAAAACTTCAAATAGAGAAAATAGACTGTTTTAGACTTTTAGTCAGCAAGATAAGATGAAACAAGATGATTGATGAAAATAACGATTATTGTGAGGATAGAGGGAGGATGGCCACGACCTCCCCTATCCAATATATGTGGCTAATAAAGTTTAAAAAAAAAACACTTTACGCAAATGTCCGAATGCCCCTTTTCGCGTCTTGCAAACCATATAATGGATGATTTGCAGTATCGACTGGGTAGAAAAACCATTCGGTGTCAATTACGACTGCTCATGCTAGCAACTAAAACTGTTGCTGCGCTATTTTTCAGGTTTCTACAGATCTAGCGATAATCTTTATACTGGTACACTGGTAGATCCAACTCATTCCTATTTTTAACCCTTTGGCTGCTAAGCGTGACTCACTGACCTTTTGTAGACAGTGCAAATCAAGATCAGACTGCACAGAACGTGCAGTCTGATCTTGATCTACACTGTCTGATAAGCATATATTTTTCCCCATAAAATAAGTTTGAAATGGCACCATTTGAGTTTTTACGATCGACTTGAAATTTTCATGTTATTTAACTTGTTTTCGAATTGTTGAAATTCTACGGGTTGGGAGCATGAACAGGGAGACGACCCGTCGCCATGGAATAGCTGAAATGATAATGGGAACAAGGACTTTAAATTCACTATTTCATGTCATATTTAGATCGCTAGATTTATCTCCCTTCATTACAGAGAAAAATTCAAACAAAATGTAGTTTTAACTCTTTACTAAATGACAAAATTTCGGACTCGAAATGCTGATTTTTCTGTCTTTTTAGGATAGAACATGGTGGAAAAAGGAGAAAATTCTTGATTACTAGCATTTTCTCCTGTTTCCACAATGTTTTCAAAAGCCCTCCTTAAGTTCATAGAAACACTGAATTGTTTGGTAAAGGGATAATGATTGGTGTTTTACACCACTTTCAACATTATTTCTGTCATAACACGTTGATAGCTCGCACACTCATATATGCCCTGGTTTTCATCTGTACCAGGCAAGGGTTCCTGAGAGGCCTAGCCCAAGGACACTCCCACAAAAAAGCTCCAACCTGGGACCTCCAGGTCACGAATTCTACACAATACCACTGAGCCATGTAGGACCCGAGGTAAAGGATTAAAGAACTCCTTGTCTTGCGCAGGTCTATACTTATTTGCTTGCTACTTCAACCATTTGTCAAGGTTTACCAAGAATGATACACAAGACAAGAAGGATGAATAACTTTCAATAGAAAAGAAAAGGGCATTTACAAATTTTACAGGATGTCTTTTGTGCAACAGTATGGAAAGCGGTAATAAGGTAACACTTGTCATGGCTCCTTTTCCCACAATTATTTTAGTATTAGTAAATGGTGCAGTCTGATCCTAATCTATGCTGGCCTAAAAAGCAAGGGTTAAAAGTCAACTACTTTGTTTCAGGCAGCATGCTAATTATTTAAAGTGACAATAAAGGCCAAAAGTAAATAAACAAAGCGGGTGTTTAAATGCATTTAAATTTATATCATACCATTTAAAAATACGGAAATTACTGTGAAGATGACAATCTGTCATTATACGGTCGGTCCAAGTATTAATCGCTGACAGAGAAATTATTTTCAAAACTAGGTTAAAACCTGCCAGGTAAATGTGTCTTTTGTTTACTTTTTGCCTGATTTTAGAATTCTTTTTTCTGCCAGTGACTAACACATGGCCCGACCACACAATAACAGACTGTCATCTTCACAGTATTTTCCATACTTTTAAATGGTACGATTTAAATTTAAATGTATTATGGCACCTGTTTTGATATTTTGGCATCTACTGAGCTTTTAACAAGGTCAATGTCTGAATCTGGGAAAAACAGAATAAATAAAAACTGTGATCGTCATGTATATTTTTATTTTAACTTTTCAGCAGACACAAAATTTTAGACTGGTCCTTATTTAACTCTTTAACAAAGTCCCAAGGTTTAACGACCCTAAGGAAAAAGCCTTTTGAAAACATTGTGGTAAAAGGAGAAAATGCTGGTAACCAGCATTTTCTCCTTTTACCACAACTTTTTCTACCCTGTCAAAGACAGATTCCATCATTTAGAGCCACATATAGATAGTCATCTGCAAATGCTGTCAATTTGGGCAAGTTCCCTTTTTGTCGTGTGATAAAGAGTTAAAGTATTTGCAGAAAACATATCTAACAAGGCTCAATATGTCAGATATGTCTTTAAATGGGGAAAGGAGAAAAGCTAATTACCAGCATTTTCTCCTTTTCCAACTATTTTTCCAGGATCATAAAAGTATCGATTGTTTGGTAAAGGATTTATCATATATCAAGACTGCACAAGCTGCTCCTCTTCCATTTTGTAGAATATCTGTATTAGATGCCGTCGGCGAACTCCTTGACCACAGCCTGGACACAGTTTATCTGTCTCAAACACTTTTCTCCAACACTGCATACAGCAAATGTGATCACAGAGAGCTCTGAAGGGAATTTTAGCAACATTTTTGCACATGCAACATTTTACACCTGAAAGTAGAGTCAATACTTTGTCTACGATCACCCGCTTTTAACAGCTTTCTCTATTTCAATCCTTCAATATTTTCTATTCTATGTTTATACAATCACTACGAAGAGGGCAAACATTGTTAGAAGAGGAAAAAATGCAGGTTACCCAACAATATTAAGCCACATCCAATATACTAATGCTTTCAGTAGCAATGAGTCCAGAATTTTGTCTTCAGCTCCTGAGTACATAGTGATATTTGGAAACCTAAATATTCTCTACTCACTTGAGTAGTTTCAAATGTTACTGTACCCTCTTCCAATAACAAGAGGACCATGATGGTCCTATATCGCTCACCTGACTACTAAGCAGTAAAGGTCTACAATGAAGATAAATACCAAATATTGAGGTTCAAGGCCAAATGATAATGAAACAAGAGCGGTAAATTGTAGCAAGATATGCCCATCCCACCGCCAGTTGTCGAGGAGGTATAATAATTGCAAAGGGCAGGTAATGCAACAAACATGTTTACCAAGTCTCAAGTCAATTTGACATGAGACTTCAAAGTTCCATTCCGGACAAGCAAGAAATACTGTAACTAGAGGCGCTTGAGCGCCTGTATCGCTCCACAGGCCTGATATTTCTATAATGGCGAAAGGAAGTTTTTAACAATTATCATTCAATCCTGCATTTTAGCTCACTGAAGAAACAATTTGGTAGACAACCACCAT
Source organism: Hippopus hippopus (assembly GCA_946811185.2). Lineage (NCBI taxonomy): Eukaryota > Metazoa > Mollusca > Bivalvia > Cardiida > Cardiidae > Hippopus > Hippopus hippopus. The sequence goes on along the minus strand of OX328099.1, from coordinate 62,727,022 downwards.
AGGAACTTACCTGCAAAACAACAATGAAATCCAATGAATAGTTTTAGAGAAGAAATTTTTCAAAGATTTTACTTTATACCATAAAAGGAAAATGAGTCTCCCATAAAAGCCATGTTTTTTGACAGATCTCTTTTTTTTTAAGGAATTCTGTAAACCTGTATCTAAGGAACATTCCTGCAAAATAATAATGCTATCCAAATAGCGGTTTGGGAGGAGAAGATTTTTAAAGGTTTTTTACTTTGGTTGCCATGGCAACCAGAATTCTTCATGGAACACAATTATTTGAAGGAATTTGAAAGAGGACCACCAAAGGAACATTCCTGTGAAATTTGGTAAAAATCCAGTCAATAGTTTCTGAGGAGAAGTTTTTTAAAGAAAAAGTTTATGGACGCACGCACGGACGAACGGACGAACAAACGGACGGACGGACGAACAAACGGACACAACGCCATGACAATAGCTCGCTAGCTCACTGAAGAAACAATTTGGTAGACAACCACCATAGGAACTTACCTGCAAAACAACAATGAAATCCAATGAATAGTTTTAGAGAAGAAATTTTTCAAAGATTTTACTTTATACCATAAAAGGAAAATGAGTCTCCCATAAAAGCCATGTTTTTTGACAGATCTCTTTTTTTTTAAGGAATTCTGTAAACCTGTATCTAAGGAACATTCCTGCAAAATAATAATGCTATCCAAATAGCGGTTTGGGAGGAGAAGATTTTTAAAGGTTTTTTACTTTGGTTGCCATGGCAACCAGAATTCTTCATGGAACACAATTATTTGAAGGAATTTGAAAGAGGACCACCAAAGGAACATTCCTGTGAAATTTGGTAAAAATCCAGTCAATAGTTTCTGAGGAGAAGTTTTTTAAAGAAAAAGTTTATGGACGCACGCACGGACGAACGGACGAACAAACGGACGGACGGACGAACAAACAGACACAACGCCATGACAATAGCTCGCTAGCTCACTGAAGAAACAATTTGGTAGACAACCACCATAGGAACTTACCTGCAAAACAACAATGAAATCCAATGAATAGTTTTAGAGAAGAAATTTTTCAAAGATTTTACTTTATACCATAAAAGGAAAATGAGTCTCCCATAAAAGCCATGTTTTTTGACAGATCTTTTTTTTTTTTTAAGGAATTCTGTAAACCTGTATCTAAGGAACATTCCTGCAAAATAATAATGCTATCCAAATAGCGGTTTGGGAGGAGAAGATTTTTAAAGGTTTTTTTACTTTGGTTGCCATGGCAACCAGAATTCTTCATGGAACACAATTATTTGAAGGAATTTGAAAGAGGACCACCAAAGGAACATTCCTGTGAAATTTGGTAAAAATCCAGTCAATAGTTTCTGAGGAGAAATTTTTTAAAGAAAAAGTTTACGGACGCATGGACGCACGGACGGACGGACGGACGCACGACGGACACAACGCCATGACAATAGCTCTCTGGCCTTCGGCCAGTGGAGCTAAAAATGAAGATCAAAGTGGAATTACTCAAAATCCGCGCTAGGTAGAGTTATTGTTCTTGCGCACAGTACTCGGTAATATTGCAACTAACATGCATACTAAGTTTTAAGTCGTTCTGACTTAAGATGACCAAGTTATATTCCGGACAAGCACTAAATGCTGTAAAAATGACGATCAAAGGGAAATAACTCAAAGACAGCTCGAGGTAGAGTTACAATTCTTGTGCACTGCACTTCCAAATATTGCAACAAATAAGCATACCATATTTAAAGTCATTCCTACTTAAGATGACAAAGTTTTGCTCCGGACAAGCAAGAAATGCTATAAAAATGAAGGTCAAAGGGGGAATAACTCAAAATTCGTGCTAGGAAGAGTTATGGTTTTTGTGCACTGCACTCCGTAATTTTTCAACAATCATGCATACCAAATTTGAAGATGTTCAGGCTAGAGATGACAAAGTTATATTCCGGACAAGCAGAAAATGCTGTAAAAATGATGATCAAAGGGAAATAAATCATAGACATTACAAGGTAGAGTTATAGTTCTTTCACACTGCACTCCGTATTATTGCAACAAACACAAATACCAAGTTTCAAGTCAATCGGACTGGAGATGACAAAGTTATGCTCCAGACAAAGAACTATTCTATAGAACTTTCTAATTCAAGGGCAAATAACTCCAGTTGTTCTGGTCTGATTAGACCCATAATCAAACTCATCCAAGATCTTATGGTCATAAGTATTTTGACCAAGTTTGGTGCTGATTGGTGAAAAATTGTAGATGCTAGAGTGTAAACAAAGTCAAATATAGCAATTTTTCTAATTCAAGGGCAAATAACTCCAGTTGTTCTGGTCCGATTAGACCCATAATCGAACTCATCCGAGATCTTATGGTCATATATATTTTGACCAAGTTTGGTGCTGATTGGTTAATATTTGTAGATGCTAGAGTGTAAACAAAAGAAAGTGAACGGACGGACGGACGACGGACAGTGAGTGATCATAAAAGCTCATCCTGAGCACTTCGTGCTGAGGTGAGCTAAAAAGGTCATCTATGTAGGTGTGACCCTTAACTCTTTACCACACCAACAAAAATGTAGACTTGTCCAAATTCAGAATTTGAAAACTACAATTTAAAGGTGGCTCAAATAGTGGAATTTGATATGGTAAAAAATATTGTTGGAAAAAGAGAAAATGCTGGTTAACAGCATTTTCTCCTTTTCCCACTATGTTTTCCAAAGGCTTCTTCCTCAGGGTTGTAAATACTTGGGACTGTAAGGTTAATGGTTAACCCTTTTTTGAAATTAAATTGAATGTTCTGACAAACTTCTCCTTTTGCTATTTTTTCAAACTTGGTCTGCTACAAGAAATCTTTACAGATTGTAGCGAAGGAGGTGACAATTTACATTGAATGACTGAATGGTGTTTTATGCCACTTTCTACATTGTTTCAGTCATGTCACAGCCATAGCTCACGTAATTCATATATATCCTGTGTTTCACCACAACTAGGCTAGGGCACTGAATTGTCTTGCCCAAGGACACTCCTACGAAAAACCCAGTGGATCAAGCGAGGCTTGAATCCAGGGCCTCTTGGTCACAAGTCCTACACTTTACCACTGAGCTACGCAGGGTCCCTGACAATTTACACAAAAGTAAAGTACCTGAGGTATTTTGTTGTTGAAGACGTTTTTCACAGCCAACTATATTGTCCCTGTTGTCCACTGAAGTGGTAGATTTTAAGACAGTTTCAACATTTCTTGAGTTTTCATACTGTTGTAATACTTGGCCAGTTACAGAGTTGGACTTACTGGTCTCCTTTGAGTTTTTCTACAAGACATAGAACAAATTCATACACAATTTGTATATAAGCTTCAGCAATGTTGAATATATTGCCTGAACTCTTTACCAAACGACAAAAGTTCAGACTGGTCCAAATTGAAGGCACTTGCAGACGACAAACCAAAGGTAGCCCAAATGACAAAATTTGTCCTTAGAAGAGAAAACATTGTTGGCAAAAGGTGAAAATGCTGGTTTCTAGCATTTTCTCCTTTTCCCACAATGTTTTCAAAAGGCTTCTTCCTCAGGGTTGGTAGACGTCGGGATTGTGTGATAAAGGGTTAAAATCTTTTCAATTATACAAATCCTACAACTTTGTCATCTGCTCAAGAATGAAGTGAACCTAAGGTTGTTTTGGCCATTCTGTGTAGTTTGAATTTAATCCACACCGTTTGAAAAGGAAATAAGTCGGGGAGAAATATGCCTTTGAAACATTGTGAGAAAAAGATAAAATGCCGGTAATCAAACCAGTGTTTTCTTCCTTTTCAAAGGTAAACCTTATCATTTGAGACACAAGCATTTTGGTACCCAGCACTTTCTTCTATTCCTGCAATATTTTCAAAAGCCTTTTTTTCTCAGGGCTATTTAAACATGGGATTGTTTGAGAATGGGATAAAAAATTTTCTTCTAATGGGCTTACCACATCAGTCACTGATCCTGAATCTTCTGTCTTTTGTTTCTTTGCCATACCATTTGCTATGAGAAAATAAACAGAAATTTTAGACATATGTTAATTTTTTACAAAACGATAAAATTTTGGACTTGTCAAAATTGAAAGCATTTGCAGACAACAAATTATATGTAGCTTAAATGATGATTCCTGTCTGTGATAAGGTAGAAAACATTGTGGGAAAGGGAGAAAATGCTGGTTACCAGCATTTTCTCCTTTTCCCACAATGTTTTCAAAAGCCTACCTCTTCAGGGCCTTTAAAAATCATGATTGTGTGATGCAGGGTTAACCTGTGTAATTATGTTGTATATTATTGGAAAAAAAATTCAGGTGTATACAACGTAGGTACCCACACAAAATGCAGAGGACAGTATCAGATGTTTTTTTCAGTAGGTTTAGATGAAGATATGATAATCGAGATAGAGTGTATCTCTTGCAGGAGACAACTTTCAGCTGCAGTTGCTTTTCAATGAAATTTTTGTAAAAATGAGAGCTCCACCAAGAGCAGCAATTGACACCTGAAGAAAGTAACACAGCAATCTATACCTGAAGGAAGCTATCAATAGTATGTCACCTTTGACTCCTAGCCATTACCTTGAACTTGGAGCCTGACACCTCTGCTCTGCACTTCGTTTCATCAAGGTGCACACATTTGTAAGAAATACATGTATTTTCAAAATCACGCCAGGGGTTGAAGCGACATGCAGCCAACACAATTTAAAAGTATGTGACCTTTGACCACCTGCTGTGACCTTGACCTAAAAGACTGGTATGTGAAACATGTGCTCTAAATGTACACACAAGATAAACATGTGAGGAATATTTTCAAAATCACACAAGGGGTTTGGTTCAAGAAGTATATAACAGACACAAAACTGCTCACTGACTGATGGATAGATAACCAAGGGCAAAAACATTACACGTCCCTTTGGGTGTACAAAAAGGGCATAATCAGGTCAAAAATAATTCAAGGGTAACCTGCTCCTTTAATGTGGATTTTCCTTTTGATAATTACAACTGGTCCAAGTTTAAAGTAGATATCTTCTACTCATCATGAGAGATATCACCAAGTACATGCATGTAATGAACAGGGCAATGTCAATACCGTGACGAACATATCATTGTTATAAAAATCATATCTACAGGAATACAAAAAACACCTTTGGGAAAAGGAGAAAATGCTAGAAATCAGCACTGTCTCTTTTTCCAACAATGTTTTTGCCCTTTCAAAGACAAATCCCATCACTGAGTCAATCTTATTTGTTGTATGCCAATGTTTACCTGTGGAAAAGCCTTACATTTTTTTGTCAGGTAGAGAGTTTAACTATACAGTAACAGGTAAAAGACTTGACTACAGTTCACTGTATTTTCTGAATTTCTATAATTGCCAGAGGTTCAAAGCCTTAACCCTCTATCAGATAATCTCAGGTTTAAACGACTCTGAAGAATTAGGCTTTTGAAAACATTGTTGGAAAAGGAGAAATTACTGGTAACCAGCATTTTCTTCTATCCCCACAATGTTTTCTACCCTTTCATAGACAAATTCTATCATTTGAGCCACACTTTGATTGTTGTTTGCAAATGCTTTGAATTTGGTCCCAAAATTATGTCGTGTGGTAAAGGGTTAACTCTTTATCAAACAACGAAATTTTGGACCTGTCTGAGATGACAGCATTCGCAGACAACAAAACAATTTGGGGAAAAAACTGTGATCTGTTTTAGAAAGGGTAAAAACAATGCGGGGAAAAAAAAAGAAAAAAGACTTGCTACCAGCAACATTTTCAAAGTCCTTCTTCCTCTCTGCTGCAAAAACTTGTGCTTGCATGGTGGAGGGTTAAGATATTCAAAGAATGATGCAACAACTGAATCTTTGGTTGCCTTCTTTAATAAGTCCAACAGTATTAATATTTGCTGATAAAATTGCTGATAAGATTTTTTTAAGTGCACAAATACACATTTTTCTTTCAATTGACTACCGGGTATACAAATACAATTTTTCACAACTTTGTCAATGACTTTCTTTTCAAATAAAATATTATGGGAGACGTATCAAATTGTTAAGATAAAGCATGAAAAGATACAATTTTTCACAACTTTGTCAATGACTTTCTTTGCAAACTATTATTGGAAAAGTAGCAATTTGTCAAGATAAAGCATGAAGAAGCTCTTACACTGATTATCTGTTTCCTGTAATCGTTTTCTATTTACACTGTCTTCTGCTTTATAATCTGTTTGTAAACCAGTCAACTGTTCACACAGCTCATGGAACTGTTTTTTATGCTTTGGCCGGACAAATTTATAGAACTCTGGAAAAAATGTGAAATACAGTCTTAACCCTTACTGCAAAATGCCAACTTTTAACGACCCTGGGAAAGAAGCCTTTTGAAAACATTGTGGGAAATGGAGAAAATGCTGGTAACCAGCATTTTCTCCTTTTCCCACAACGTTTTCTACCCTATCAAAGAAAAATTGCACCATTTTAGCCACAATGAAATAGTCGTCTGCAAATGTTTTCAATTTGGACAAGTCTGAAATTTTGTTTTCTGGAAAAGATTTAAATCTACTTAGGTGTATTATTAAGAATACTGTGACAGCAGTAGACTAATAATATACAGAAATACTGTGTAGTCTCTTGAGCAATCTTTGAATTGGTAAAACCATTCTTTTGAACTGAAATAGAAACAAAGTAATGATAAGAAATGAGTCTAATAAATCAGCCAGTAATCATGAATAAACTGCCTTGTGATAATTAAACACTGTGAACGAGAGAAAAAACTAGATCAAGATGAGGCTGCACTAAGAAGCAGTCTGATTTTGATCCACAATGTCAAAAAAGACCACAACTATTATTGTCTTAAGTTAGGTAAGAATGAGATCCATTGCTATCTGAAGTCTCACAAAATATCAGACACTGTAAATTTCAGATCAGATTGCAATTTTTAGGCTGTCTTCTAATCTACACTGTCCCCAAAAGCTTCTAATTATGCCCAAGTGGCATTAACTCTTTACCAAATGATAAAATTTCAGATTTGTCCAAACTAAAAGCATTGGCACACAATACATTAAATGTTGTTTAAATGGACAAAGTTGTCTTTGAAAGAGTAGAAAATACTGTGGGATAAGGAGAAAATGCTGGTTACCACCATTTTCTCCTTCTCCAACAATGTTTTTAACAGCCTTATTTCTAAGAATTATTAAAATTTGATATTTGATGGGAAACGGTCGAAGAAAAATATTAATTTCCATCCAAAGTTACTTACTAGCAAATAAATGTTTCCTGCTCTCATTCTCTGTAAATAAATCTGCCAGAACTTCACACACTTTCTCAATCTCCTCCGTTTTCTTGTAGTCAAACAAAGCTTTAGAAAACCTTTTGTAGGAATCTGAAGGCAGTGTACTCTTAACCTGTACATTGAAAAAATAATACAAAGTACTGAAAATAAACAGCCAAGCTTTTCTTTAACATCAAGCAGACACAGAATTAAACTAAAACATTCTGCTCAAGTACTGGTGTTGTCTCCAAGAAGCAAGAAATCATGCAATATCTATCTCAAGATCTACTGAAGACTATTTTTTTAAGTCTTGAAGTACTTTTTTATTAAAATTCCATTGTATCATCTCTTGCAGACTTCTATTTTTTTTTTTGCAGCACTTTTTTTTTTATAAAACATTTAGGCCAAACAAAAAATTTCAAATCCCAAATGGCCAAAATGTTTTCAAATGTTCTTATGTACCAAACGATATTTTATATTGATTAACTACATTTTACTACTTTGTTTTAATGCTTTCTGATAATCATTTCTTTCTCAAACAGGGGGTATAAGGATAACAAAGCTTTTTTTTTTTTTTAACTTGATGACCCCAGGAATAATAATTGAAAACAAAATGGGATAACATCATGGAACTGAAGGTCTTCCTCGAAAAAATTTTGCAAAATGCAAATAGTCCTTTTCAAAAGCATTTGCAGGCAACAAATTAAATGTGGCTAAAGTGCTGACACTTGTTTTTGATAGAGAAAACATTGTTGGAGAAGCAGAAAATGCTGAACCCATGACCAACTTTTCAACCCAAAATTATCAATTTCAAAAATAATCAACACCCTCACAAAGTCTGATCAAGAATCAAACAAAAGTAAGCCTCTTCAGCCATCACAAGGTTATCCTAAGGTCTTGCCGAAAGACCTCACTTTTCATTGTTAGTGACCCATTTTACCCAGATATTATGAAGCCATTTTGACAATGTTTCATCAAAATTTCGGCACAAATCTTCTTACTTGTTATTGAACAAAGATTGAAAAGCAAGTATTCCTTTTCCAACATGTTTATCATACTGTTAAAGAACAGTAGTTTCCTTTTACTTCAAACGTCTACTGCATAATTTTTGAATACCTTTGACTGCCTTTGACAGGTTAAAAAAAAAAAGGTTTTCAAAAAATAATTCAACCACTTACTGGACACAAAAAGTTTAGGCTTGTCGTAAGGCATCATCTGCCAACAACAAATTGAATGTGACAAAATTGGTATTTGCATGTTGAAGGATAGAATACATTGTAAGATAGGTGGATAATACTTTTTTTCTCCTTTTGTCACAATGTTTTCAAAAGCCTTTCACCTCTGGATTATTAAAACTTCGAATAATTTGGTAAAGGATGAAGAAATATACCTCAGCAATGTAGTTTTCTGCAGTGTTTACATGGGACATCGATACTTTGTTAGAAACTTCTGTGCAACTATTCATTCCCTTTGAGGCTGTTTCACTGCTTTTCTTCTAAAAAAAAACAATACATTTTCTCTTCACATGTTCTTTCATGAGTTAACAAATTTCCCTGAAAATACTGTAAATCTGAATGCTGTTTTACACAGTTTTCATATTCCATGCAAATTGATCTTTACCCATAAAGCAGCTGTCACAACTATTTTTGCCTTTGCAGCCAGTGTAGATCAAGATTAGAATGCACAAAATATGCAGTCTGATTTTTTATCTTCACTGTTCACTTTGCTGAAACACTACAGTCAAGAGCAACCTTGGAACTGTAATTATCTTGGTCTTTTATCTAGACTGAAAATGTGTGTAGACTCTGTTCAGCACCCTAGGCTGTCTCCAAAGGAATCAAAAGTTTAAGGTCTACCAGTCCACAAGTAATGACTCTTAAGTTAACCCCTTTCGAGAGACAAAACTTTTGACTTGTCCATACAATACAGACTTTCAGATGGGCAAAATAAATGCAGCTCAAGCCATTGTTCTTGTTCTTAAAAGGGAAGAAAACATTGTACAAAAATTACAAAATGCTGGAAACCAGCATTTTCTAATTTTCATTTAATTTCTTAACACTTTACCAAACGACAATTTTCCCACAATGTTTTCAAAAACTTCCCTTCTGGGGTCGTTAAAACTCGGGATTGTGTGGTAAAGGATTAAAAGCCCTCTGCCTAAGAGTTGTTAAAACACAGGATTGCTTGGTACAGGGTTAAAAGAAATTAGACATAGACAGACCTTACCTTTATCACAATTTTCTTTTTATTTACTGGTTTTCTCATGACCAAACCACTTGTTTGCCCCGACTGGTAAGAGGGAATCTGAAAAGTAGTTGATACCTGCTACTGTCATTTTGATAGAAAAACTTTGATCTAAACATAAACCACAATTCACGTAAAATACATCTTTTTACTTCTTTGAAAATAGATCCCCCCCCCCCCCCTTAAACAGATATTGACAGATACTGAATGAAACTAATAATACCAATAATACAGAAAGGTACATGTATTTAACTCTTTACCTGACAATACCAAGTTTTAATGACCCTCCAAGAAGGCTTTTAAAAACATTGTTGGAAAGGATAAAATGCTGCTAGCCAGCATTTTCTCTTTTTCCCACAATGTTTTCTATTCTATCAAAGACATATGTCATCATTTGAGATACATTTGTCATCTGCAAATGCTTTGAATTTGGACAAGTCTATAATTTTGTTGTTTGATAAAAAGTTTACTCTGAAAAATTCTTTGCATACATTGCTTACTTATTCTATTTCAACTACCAAAATTGTCTGATACAGGCTAGGATAACTTACTTGTGTATCTGATAAGTCAAATTGTCTCTGGAAAAAAAAAACCAGGAACAGTACATTAGCCATGCCCTGTGAAGAGGGGGTTTAATGCATTCAAAAAGTATCAAACAAAGTCAGCCTGAGCAGTCTGCAAAGGCTGATATGGATCAAAACTTTTTGCTATTGGTCAATTTTCTGCATGTCAAGGGACCAGTCTACCTCAAAGTTCAGTTATTTGTGAGACAACATGGATTTTATGGATCTTAATTATGACTTGCATTGTATCATGCATCATGGAGATGTATTAAATCCCTTTCTACCACTGTGTGCTTCATATAAACAAAACAAAATTGAACCAAAACCCAATTACAACTGAAGACTAATACATGTGTCAGAAATGTCCTATACTGTACATGTAGTTGATGTTTACAATTTCAGTGATAAATCTTCTTTCTTTTTTACATCCTTTTACAAATTTGATAAAGTCTGAAGATGTTAAATGCATTTTGCTCCTTTTCTCTCAAGTTTTCAAATGCTGTCCAATACACGGAATCAAACAATCATGATAGTAATACTTTTCAATTTGTAACCTTCTGCAGAAAATTTATTTCATCTTGCATCAGACTACTTTTGAATCTCTCTCAAAGAACTGTATTTAAATTAAATCATATTTAATTTCAATATCTTACAGGGACTTTTTCAAAGTCATCCACAGCAAATTTGTTACAGTAGGTAATGGGCTATTCTCCAAAATAGTACAAATGAGCCTCTGAAAAGGGGGCTTAATGTATCTTCAAAGACGTACAGACTTATGCCAGGCTGACACTGATCTAACTTTTTTTGCATTTGGTAAATTTAATGCATGTCAAAGGACCAGTTTACCTCATGATTTAGCCATTTGTTAAACGAAACTGATTTTATGGATCCATGATTATAAGATGACTTACTAGGTGTAAGGCATCATGGAGATGCATTTATTACTTTTGCCAGAGCTTGGCTCAAATTCATACTGTCATACCTCTGTATGATCCAGGGCAGAAAACAGTCCCCCTGTAGACTCTGACACTCTTGTTGTGCCTCCACCTTTGTAGTCTTCTTTCAACTTGTTTAGGCTGACTGCTTCATCTTAAGTAAAGTCATTGATACAAGTTTAAAATGAACAACTGCAAAATGCATTTTTGAATTCCCAATAATTTAGGAAAAATGTCATGTATTATACGAATGAGTACCCACAAGCATGGGTTTTAGAGAATATCTACTATAATCTCACAACTTGTATCCTAGAACACTTCCATTTTCTTTATCGCTGTATTCAAGTCCTTTCTCAATCTCACAAAATTTTAACCCCTAAAGTGCCAAATAAACCTTAAGAGTACTTTCAGTCTAGCACATAACACCCCCAAAATAAATGCAATTTCAAGATTGGTCTTGTCCAGAATGTGCCAGTAAAGCAGACAGGCTATATCAAATATCAGACTGCATGTATTGTGCAGTCTGGTCTTTATCTACACGTTTCAAAAAGGTAACTATAGCATTGAAAGCGCTTTAAATACAGGGTTGGTCCTTTACCACATTTTAAATGACCCTGGGGAAAAAGCCTTTTTGAAAAACACTGTGGTACCCAGCATTTTCTCCTCTTCCCACAATATTTTCTACCCTTCCAAACACAAAAGTCACTTTGTAAGACATTTATTTTTTGTCTGCAAATGCCTTCAAATCAGACTAGCACAAATTTTTGTTATTTGGTAAAGAGTTAAGAAACATAAAACAAAAATACTCAAGTACTTTGATACTTTAGACTTGGCACATGATTGGCCACAAAATGTGATCGTTGTAGCTGATCTGTGCCTGTTTGCTGCCGTGACAGTGTTGGCATGAAGTAGGCCCCTGATGCTGTGCCAGATGAAGTGGCCTTTTTACTGGGTTTAGGTGCTGGCATCTGTAAGGAAAGAACAAGAGGGCCATGATGGTCCTGTATCGCTCCACTGGCTAATACGTAAAATCCCTACATGCCAAACATTACAATACTTGGCCAATTGGTTTCGAACATAAGACCCCTGAGGCAGGACTAAAATTGGTAGCCCTAGTTCATATGGTTAGTAACAAGAAGATTTCTAAAGATTTCACTACATAAGCCCATGTAAAACTTCTGACCACTTGGGATGAATCAAATTCCACCCTAGGGCTATAATTTACGCACTCTTGGTGAAGGCCCTCTAGATATAGCTACATGCAAAATTTGGTAGCCCTACGCTTTATGAATAAGTACTGGGAGATTTCTTAGGTTTTCTCTATATAAGTCCATGTAAAACTTGTGACCCCCGGGGCAGGGCCAATTTTGACCACAGGGCTATAATTTGGGCACTCTTGGTAGAGGCCCACTAGATAAAGCCACATGCAAAATTTGGTAGCCCTAGGTCTTATAGCTAGGTACAGGGAGAGTTCTAAAGTTTTCCCTAAATAAGCCCATGTAAAACTTGTGACCTCCAGGGTGGGGTCAAATTTGACCAAAGGGCTATAATTTGGGCACTCTTGGTAGAGGCCCACTAGATAAAGCCACATGCCAAATTTGGTAGCCCTAGGCCTTATGGCCAGGTACAAGGAGATTTCTAGTTTTCCCTATATAAGCCCATGTAAAACTGGTGACCCCCCGGGGCGGGGTCAAATTTGACCCCAGGGCTATAATTTGAAGACACTTGATAGAGGCCCACTAGACAAAGCTACATGCCAAATTTGGTAGCCCTAGGCCTTATGGTTTCAGACAAGAAGATTGTCAAAGATTTCCAATATTTTTAAGTTTTGTTGCCATGGCAACCAGAGTTTTTATAGGAATCAAATTCTTTCAAGAAATTCTGAAGAGGACAATGGCAGGATCATTTCTGTGAAGTTTCATCAAAATTAGATGGGTAGTTTCAGAGAAGAAGATGTTTAAAATAAAAGTTAACGAACGGATGCACGGACGGAAGGACGGATGGACAACGGGCCATGACATAAGCCCGCTGGCCTTCGGCCAGTGGAGCTAAAAACTAAAGGTTTCAGCTTTTTTGCACATTCATTATGATGATGAGGCAAAAAAAAAAAAAAAAAATCATCTAAAATGTAACATTCCTATGAATACAGCTCAGCTAATAAGGCTGAGTTTCAAATTTTTCTCAAAAGTGATGTTTCCTTCATCTCGAACTTAAAATGTTGTTTTGCACCATTTTCTCTTCATTTATTTCAGTGTTTAGCTTTGTACATCTGAAAATGGATTTTGTTTACATATGTATAACACACGCTTCATCAACCATTTTTTGGAAGCACACAAAATTAAATCACCTAAGTCTTTTAATACACAATGCTGATTGTGCATTTTCTCCTTTTCCCTCAATGTTTTCTACCCTATCAAAGAAAAAAATCATCATTTGAGATACATTCAATTTATCGTCAGAAAATGCTTTCAATTTGGTACAGTACAAAATCTTGACGTTTGGTGAGGAGTTCACACATATTCAATACATACGGTAATTTGCGATGATGGCTCCTCTCCAACTTTACTTTCAATAGCTGTTCTGGATCGACAGAAAAAAAGTATCTGTACGTTAATGAATACACAAACTTTTATGAGAGATTGTGGAACTATTACCAGTTTTTCTGCAGTTTTGAAGAATACCATTGAATCTTTCACTGCTTGTCCAAAATTCTCATATTTGTTCACATGTGGTCTTACCCATACAGGTAACTGTTTGATAGCATCTGGGGCAGAAAACCTGTCAAAAAGACAATAGATAAAAAACCTCAATAATTTTAATCTAGTAGAACAAAGAAATATATTTGAATGATCAATTTGTTCGAATTGGTAAAATGTCACAAGACGCTTGAATACCCTTTTGTGGAGAAAACACTATTGTGTACAGTGTTTTCTTTAGAGCACATCTTTTTTTGCTTTTTTGACTCATTTTTTACTCACGTGTGCCTCTGAAATACTAATGTTGTGTCTTTTCTGACAAGCTAAAATAAAAATCAATATTTGGAGCATCTAATCAAATACTATCAGTGACTAATCTGAACCATAAATTTAACTGGTTTCTGGAAAATTCTGCACTACACTCCAATGCAAATGTGGGAACAGGTTGTATTGGTATCCATTTTTAGATGCAAATGTTTAACAATGGGCAACAAACTGGGAACCACTTTAGTCTCATTTCAAACAACAAAGAAACTTTGACTATTCCTCTGTGTATTTAATGTTGTCACCAGCAAAGAAAAAATGACTTCTGACGGCTTTTTTAGCACCAGAAAGCAAACGAGATGATCTCAAAAGTAATTCTAATAAAACTCATGTGAGGTAAACATTCCCAAGTACTGAATCTTGATATTTTACATGGCATAAAATGTTCCGCACTGAAGCAATGATGACTTTTGACTGCATTATTTATGAAGACCGTCTTTTTCTACAGTAAGTAACAAAGTTCTTATGTATGACAAAACATGTCGATATCTGGTGCTGTAAATAAAACACAAACAACAAAATATTGAAAATTTGTTGACAATGTATTCATTAATTATATTTGAAAATTATGCAAAGAAATTTGACCCCCAGTTTTGACTTTTGACCTTCTAATATCTGGATGGGGTAAAAAATGACCCACAAAATTTTACATCTGGAGAACGTACTGCATGTATTAATCTGGTTAAATTATAAATATGAACTGAAGTTTTCCTTTCAAAATAGTGTCAGAAGCAGTTCAGATTACTCATGTGGGTGATCAGAACTGTCCATCACTTATTTCCACCTCAAAGTCCATCCAAGCCACATCTCTGAACTAGATCTAGAAGATTTATATAAATTATCACAGTCATGCTTGAGGAAGCTATTTCACAGAACATGTAGTCTGATCTGTACTCTTTACCACTCATTCCCCGGTTTTAACGACCCTGAGGAAGAAGGCTTTTGAAAACACTGAAAGAAAAGGAGAAAATGCTGGTAACCAGCTTTTTCTCCTTTTCCCATATTGTTTTCTACCCTTTGTAAGACATACTCAATCATTTGAGACATATTTAATGTCTTGTCTGCAAATGTTTATAATTTGGACCAGTCTAGAATTTGGTCATTTGGTGAAGAGTTAAATCTACACTGTTTTGAAACTCTGTCAGTATATGTACATCAGGGCCCAAAAATCACACACTAGTGTCAATATATTCTTATTAACTCTTTACCAATCAACAAAATCTTAGACTGTACCAAACTGAAAGCATTTGCAGATGATAAAACAAATGTGACTCAAAAATTGAAATTTATTTTGGGAAGGGCAGAAAACGTTGTGGAAAAAGGAGAAAATGCTGGTTACCAGCATTTTCTCCTTTTCTCACCATGTTTTCAAAAGCTTTCTTCCTCAGGGTCATTAAAATTTGGGATTGTGTGGTAATGAGTTAACTCTTTATCAAAGAACAAAATCTTAGACTTGTCCAAATTGGAAGCAGTTGAAGATGACACATTGAATTTGTCTCAAATCATGGGATTTGTCTTTGAAATGATAGAAAACGTTGTGGTTACCAGCATTTTCTCCTTTTCCTAGAATGTTTACAAAAACCTTTTGGCTCAAGAGTTGTAAACACTTGAGATTATGTTGATTGGTACAGGGTTTAGGACTAATTCTCAAGATTTTTCTATATTTCAAAGTAACAGAACATCTAAATTGCTAAGCCAAAAGGTTTAACCAATCAGAGGTTGTGTTACTTCTTTACCCTTTACCACACAATCCCCACTTTTGACCATCCTGAGGAAATAGGCTTTGGAAAACATTATGGGAATAGGAGAAAATGCTGGTAACCAGCACTTTCTCCTTTTCCCACAATATTTCTAACCTTTCAGATACAAATCCCATCATTTGACCTATATTCAATTTGGTATCTGATTTCAATTTGGACCAGTCTAAAATATTGTTGTGTAGTAAAGAGTTAAATATAGAATTTCACTTAAAATGCAAGCTGGGGTGGTTAGGGAATATGGACCTGAAATGCATAGATTAAAAAGTTTACCTTGTATCACAGAGTAGTATTGCACCAAAATCATCTTTATGACGTATGACACGACCAATAGCCTGATTCACTGCTCTTGCTGCTTGCTGTTTATACCATTCCTTTCCTGACAGACTCTTAAAATAGAAACATTTTATCCAATCAACTTTCCTTACATTAAGCGATCTATTCCATCCTTAGATTCAACCTAAGTTTTCTGCTTTAAAAATAGCAAAGTCATTAAACAACAAAATTTTAAACTCATCCAAACTGCAAGCATTTGCAGACCATAATTTCAGTGTTGCTCAAACTATGGAAATTATTTTTGATTGATTGATTGTTTGGTGTTTAACACCGTTTTCAACATTATTTCAGTTATATCGCGGCAGCCAGTGCACCTATCCATGCTTTCCTGGAGTCTCTTTTACCAGTACTCCGCACAATTTTCTTTCCAAGCCACTGGCTGCTTTCCCACATAATCATTGTCGTAACAATGGTCAGCGGTGGGAGAGGAATGAATCCTGTCGCAATGACTGTCATCAATCCTTTAAATTAGCCGAGGCAGGGATAAATTATTTTTGAAATGGAACGAAATATTGTTGGAAAAGGAGAAAACGCTGTTTACTAGCATTTTCTCCTTTTTCCACAATATTTCAAAGAGCTGTATTCCTATGGATTGTTCAAACTCAGGTTGGTATGGTATAGGCTTAACCTCATACAAGTCCTTAAAAACGTTTGTTTGTATGTATGGAGTTTAATTTTTAATTATAATAATCTACATGAGCTTTCGGCTGTACAACCGCCTTCTTGAAGTGTGATCCTGTGATACAATGCCTGCAGTTGTTTATTTAAGGTAATGTTGACGTCACGTAAACAATTAATACTAAGTCCCGGGATGAAGTCATTGCAACTTTCATCCCGCCACATGGGCCTGAACTTAGACCAAAAATGCATATGAGCCACACTCCAGCAAAAGGGGGCCCAATGCATCTCCACGATACTGAGTACCAAGCAAATCACCACATAACCACGGATCCATAAAATCCACCCTGCCCAACAACCAACTGAATTATGAGGTAGAATATTACTTGGAGATGCACAAAATTGGAAGATAACAAAAAGTTTCAGCCCATGCGCGAAATGCACAGGCTGACATGGGTTGATACCTTTTGCAAATGAATCAAGCCCCCCCCTCCCCCCTCCCACAGAGCATAGCTCATACACATCAATCGGCACAAGATCAAGCCGGGAATGGACCAGGCCTAGTTTGGACATTACCAATATAAATTTACCAAATATAAATGTAAAGATGTTGTACATATATGGCTTGCAACACGCAAAAAGGGGCATTCGGACATTTGCGTAAAGTGTCGTCTCGGATCAGCCCGATCTGAGACGGCACTTTACAACTACATTAGATTTTGTGCTACAGTAGACTTGGGCGAAACAGAAAATTTCATAAAAACAGAAAGTGTCGTCTCGGATTAGCCTACGTGGACTGCGAAGGTTGATCCAAGACAACACTTTACGCCAATGTCCAAATGCCCTTTTTCGCGTTTTGTAGGCCATATAATGTTCTGCAGTCTTACTTGAAACCCTTGTTTGCCTCTCATCTCATCCAGATACTGCATTTTCAGCACAACTTTAGGATCCATGTATGGAGGATAAGGTAGACCAGTGATGACCACAGCTCGTCCATTATTGTCGGAGAAGTCCAGCCCCTCACTGACCTTGAAGAGTGATAAATGTTATTGAATGAGTTGGCTTTTCATGATCCTTTGAAAGTTATTCAATGAGCTGGATTTTCAGGGTCCTTTGAAAGTAAGGGCCATGTTCATCCATAAAGCGCCTTCGACAACTTAAGTTGCCTTCGTAGCCTGTACAGATCAAAATCTGACTGTGCAAAACCTGCAGTCTGATCTCTGATCTACACTGTCTCTTCTGCTAAAACATTATAGACAAAAGAGTCCTTGAAATTGTTATTACTTGGGTTTTATTTCAAAACTGAAAATGTCTATTTGGTTTGTTTGACCCTCTAAGGGTAAACCCTTTACCACACAATGCCGACTTTTAACAACCCTGGGAGAGAAGCCTTTTGAAAACATTGTAGGAAAAGGAGAAAATGCTGGTCACCAGCATTTTCTCCTTTTCCCACACTGTTTTCTACCCTATCAGACAAAAAATGCACCATTTGAAACACACTGAAATTATCATCTGCAATTGCTTTCAATTTGGACAAGGCTAAAATTTTGTTGTCTGGTAAAGGATTAAGTACAGACAATGAGATCCTACAAAGAGCATAACATTTAGGTTTGGTAGGACCAATAACAGTACCGGCGTGCAGGCCAAAATGATTTGAATATGGGAAAAATGATATTGCTAGACCTTATCTATTACCTATGTCTGGGGCAGCTATACTATAAATGTAAGAAATAGACCACTGGATTCAGGAATCTGTAAATCACTATCAAGATCAAATCTTTATATCACCCTGGAACAGTTTAACCCTTTATCACATAATCCTGAGTTTTAACAACCCTGAAGTAGACAGCTTTTGAAAACACTGTGGAAAAATGGAGAAAATAGTAACATGCATTTTCTCCTTTTCCCAAGATGCTTTCTATCCTTGCAACCTATGAATGGTGCATAATCAGTAGTAGAAAAGGAGCAATTGTCTGTTACAAGCAATTACTTCTTACCCGTCACCTGCAGGAGCATAAAATATCATACTTGAAATTAAATGGGTGAAAAAAGATTATTCTGCCTCTGATCATTAAGTCACAATACCAGTAAAATAAGGTTCTTGTTTGGACAATGTATAGCAGGACGGGATTGCACAAAATTTGTGTAGTCTGACCTTAGATTTCCATTCTCTATTTTTGACTACCCATATATGTTTTAGCCAAGACCCTTTCTTTTGGAATATTTAGGTCCATTTTATTCATATGTGAGCCAAAAATGGATTCCATAAAAAGTAAAATTTAAAACCTACTGCCTCTCTGGTATACTTCCTTACCTTTCCTCTGCAAACAGCAACAAAAATGGCCCCATTCAATGCAGGATTATTTATCTTTTCATAAAAATCTGTCATCATCTGTAATACAAAAAAAAAAGATTTATCATCTGTAAAATAAAACAAAGAGGAGGGCCAGGATTGTCCCTGTATTGTTAACTAGGTATATTAGATCTACAGTAATTAGAAATTTTGGCCAATTTTTGAATGCAGGGTCTTATAGTTGTATAGGTTCATTGATGGCACACTCTCCTGACATACATAATTTCAAAAGTTTACTTTTTCCTAAAGAGACATAGATTACCACTAATATGTAAAAATACAAACATGCCCATCACCCACTCCAATGTGGTGCCATTTTTCCTGGAGGGGGGGGGGGGGGGTTTAGAGGAAAGGAGGAGGGAAGGGGGAAGGCTCTGTTTAACATAATTTTGTAAAAGGCCAAAAGGTGATGCTTTATGCAAGATGTCTCAAGCCATGATAGTTCCAGAAAAGAGGAAAGTGAGCTTTTGTTTAAGATATGACCACTCAGACAGGGAATTTTTTAACCAATGGGTAAAATCAGTAATCTGAATAACTTTGACTAAGACCACTAGATCATGCTTAGAGTTTTTCCTGACCCCTATGCTTCTGAATTAGACCCCACAAATTTCTATGTGTCCAAAAAATTTACATGTTAGCCTTTTTTGATAAATTAGAGAAAATCAATGACCCTGGTATGAGAAAAGCCCACAGAAAACCCAATGTTAAATACATACAATCAACAATTTTGGCGTTGTGGTTTCAGAAAAAAAAAAATGAAACATTTTCCAACATATTCCCAAAGGGACCACATTAGTAAAACTTTGCTGATGGAATATTATAATGACGTTAAATACATGTTTAATCCCAATACGATAAGGCTTGGGGCAGGGCCATCTTTGACCCAAGTAATTTGTAATTTGTAAAACTTTGCTGGAGGAAAATATCATAATGTTGAATACAAACCCTTACTATCAGGCCTGGAGCAGGGCCATATTTGACCAAAGGAATATACATATATGTATAATATGTAACACTTTCCAGAAGGAATACTATGATGATGTTAAATATTACCCCCATACTATAGCTTAAGGACAGGACCATCATGCTAAATATAGCCTTTCTCACACTGAAAGACTTGGGAGGGGGTGGGGGCAGGATAATCTTTGACCTAAGGGATATATAATTAATAAAACTTTGCTGAAGGAGTATTATGATGACGCTAAATATACCTGATTTAACTCTTTACCAAACGGCAAAATTTCTGACTCAACCATATTGAAACAGTTTGCAGACGACAAATTAAATGTAGCTGAAATGATAATACCTATCTGTGATAGGGTAGAAAACATTGTGGGAAAAGGAGAAAATGCTGGTTACCAGCATTTTCTCCTTTTCCCACAATGTTTTCAGAAGCCTTCACTGTAAGGGTCGTTAAAACTCAGTATTGTGTGGTAAAGAGTTAAGAAATAAGACACCACTTATGATTTTTTTTTCATTTCAACCTTGATACAGGACTTGTTCATTCTTTACTTATGTTTAACACATGAGAACTTATATGTTTAAAGGAAAAAAGACACACACTGGTGATAATCAAAATGCAACAATTGGTACAAATCCATGTATCCTTATATTTCTTGAGATGAGTCAAAAACTTCTGTTAACTGAATGACTTTACAAAGTTTACATATTTCATATGAATTCATCTGAAATTTTTACGAAACAACAACATTTTAGATGTGTCCAAATTGAAAGCACAAATCCAGACGACAACTCAAGTGTTACTCAAAACATGAAATTTGTCTATAACCTGGTAGAAAATATTGTTGGAATAGGAGAAAATGCTGGTAACCAGCATTTTCTCTTTTTCCCACAATGTTTTTAAAAGCATTTCTTCTCAGGGTTTGTTGTGTTTGGATTGTGTGGTAAAGGGTTTAATACTGAATCCCAGTGGTTCGAAGAAGAAATACAGGTTTATAATTAATGGATTTGCTCATCGCAGATATGTTAGAAATATGATGTGCCTGTTGGCCATATCAACTCATTTGCTTTTAATGATTTTCATGCAATGCAATCTACATTTACCTTTTAGATAATAAGTGCACCTATGGGATCTGCTTTTCACCCTTTACATAACAATCTCAAGTTTTAATGATCCACAAGAGGAAGGCTTTAGAAAACATTGTGCGCAAAAGAGAAAATGCTGGGAACCACACAAGTCCCTTCATTCAAACCTTTACCACACAATCTAGAGTTTTAAACATCCTGGGGAAGATGCCTTTTTAAAACATTGTGGGAAAGGGAGAAAATGCTGGTAACCATCATTTTCTCCTTTTCCCACAACATTTTCTGCCCTTCTAGAGTCAGGTTTCAGAATTTGAGCTACATTTAAAGTTGTTGTCTACAAAAGATTTCAATTTGGAAGCGAGTAAAATTTTGTCGCTTAGTAAAGACATGAGCCACATTTGATTTGTTGTCTGCAATTGCTTTCAATATGGAAGAGTTCAAACTTGTCGTCTGAAAAAGAAATAATCTTTGCAAACATACTGTATTACCTCTACATTATGATGCAAAATTCTATACTGGTATTTTAATATGTCTCAGTTGAATTGACTTTGAGAATATCAATGCAAACTAAAGATTATCAACAGGCATTATCTTTTTACCACATTAAATACAGCTGAAATGATTCCATATCATTGATGAAATTTCCATATGCATTACCAGCTCTTACCCTTGAAGTAAAATTCTTTTCTCTTAAGAGTTCAAACAGCAAACCCTCATGTTGCATTTCATGACTGCATGTACATGAAAGTACAATGCATTATAGACTTGGCAGAACATGCCCCCCCCCCCCCCAACTAAGTTCAACAAGATTGGAAGAATGATTAAAAGGGACATACAAAACTTTTGACAACAAATTTCTAGCTTTCAATAGTTTTCCGTTTTGGTGTCAACAATACAAATTGATTCCTGCATAGGTACTTTAGTAAACACCTGTCCAACTGATGTGTATGTGTTCTCATACCCAGCATCTATTTATAGCTCGGTTACATCATGTAGCTTTATCACAGTCTTTTTTACGACTTGTGTACATGAACATATCAGCCAGAAATTGTGAAGAGTTTTTGTAGGGTTTTGTTTACGTATGTCTTTGAAACGTCATGCAAGTATGCTTAAAATACATGTGAGCCGTGCTCTGGCAAAATGGGACTTCATGCATTTCTGTGATGCATAATACCTAGTAAATCATCACATTTTCATGGATTCGTAAAGTCCATTTTTTCTAATAACCAACTGAATCATGACGTAAAATGGGCCTTTGCCACACAGAAAATTTACCAGTAGCAAAAAGTTTCATCCCAGGTCAGCCTGCTACTTTTCACAAATCTGGTTAATGGTCCCTTCAAAGTATAATCTCAATGAAATTTCAGAATTTTTAATTAATTTCAAAGAATAGCTCACTGCAAGACTCCTATTCCTTAGCTGATACCGTAGTTGGATTTTCTTCAAGTTAAAAATGTATTCAAACCTTTGATGAAGTAAATAATCCATGCAAGTTTTAAAGAAATCAGATAAATTAATGTAGACTGTATTGCATACAAAGAAATGTAAAACGTCAACTTCCTTGTCAAATTTCCTAATTTTTCAATAGAGCTGGTGCTATTTTTGATACTAATAAACTTTGTAAGTTTCACAAAAATCATACCACAGCTAAGGGTTTTATGGTTTAACTCTTTACTGAACCACACAATTTTAGACTCATCAACATTGAAAGCAGTTGCAGATGACAAATCTAATGCGGTCCAAATTATAGAATATGTCTTTGAAAGGGTAGGAAAAATGTAAGAAAAGGAGAAAATGTTGGATAGCAGCATTTTCTTCTGTCCTATAAAAAGGCTTCTTCCTCCAGGTTGATAAAACTCAGATTGTTTAGTAAAAGGTTAAAGAAGGAAAAGTTAAATACACCAGCCAATCAAGCTAAAACGTCTACAGTTGGTCCAGTCTTACATGTCAAACAAACATTTATGAAAAAGTGCTTTTGACATAAAATGATGCCAAAGTACACAGCATGGACAGAAACGAGGGTCTATGTTTTTCATCTCTTCGTATTCATACACCTCTTAGTGCGTCTATCTCGAATGTCACAATAAAAATGAAAAACCACTATAAGATGTTAAAGATAGCTCTCAATTCTCAATGCTCGTAAGATATGATCAACACCTTTCATAATCCTTTTATCTGAATGCTTTATCACACAATCCTGAGTTTAATGACCTTGAGGCAGAAGACTTTTGAAACCATTGTTGGAAAAGGAGAAATTGCTGGTAACCAGCATTTTCTCCCTTTCCCACGATGCTTTCTACCTTATCAAAGACAAATTCATTCATTTCAGCTACACTTAAACTGTCGTCTGAAAATGTTTTCAGTTTGGACAAGTCTAGAATTGTGTTGTTTGGCAGAGTTAAGTGGATGCCTTTATTCTCATCTGCAGTAGACAACTTTTGAAAACCTTGTTCAAATCGAAAAAAAAAATGCTCAAAGTAGAAGTTTTTTCAATTACTACAAGGTTCTCTTGAATGTTGTAACATAGTGAAATAATTTCTCCAAAATTCCTTTGAAATTTGTAATTTATTTTGATGAATCCAGAATTTCAAATGATGTAAATGGTTAATGTTTAGAACTGTAATCCATTTCATATATAAGCCAGACACCAGACATGAGCATAGTTTAAAGGTGAGGGACATCTTGTGCTATACAGCTTCAGTTTTATGACTTCCACTGAAGGTAAGGCAATATAGCTCTACTGTAATGATTATTTAAATCCATGATTGTATAACAAATTCCAAATTTGCTGCATTAGAAAACTACTGAAAACAATTGATAAAGAAGGACAATTTAGTTTTTCTAATGCTGACTTTAACTTCTTTTTTAACAATATTTTCCTAATATTAAAACAAAAATCCTTTTGAAGGTTACTGCATTTAGTCTAAAAAAGTATGGCAATGGTTTTAAAAGCTTACTTCAATTGCCTGGTTTTATTTTTTTAATCTTTTTCCCTCAAAGATCATAGATGCATGTTTGTTTCTGCTCACTATTTCAACATAATATTACAACAGATTTTTAGACATCCTTTCTTCTCTCTTGGCCATCTTTTTACTAGAACTTTACCATTCATTATAACTTGACACTAGTGGAGCAGTTACAATGCTATCCTATTCTCTCTGAGCATTATTCATTCCTATTACCCTGGCACTAGTGGAGCAGTTACAATGCTATCCTCTTCTCTCTGAGCATTTATCGTTTCTATGATCTTGACACTAGTGGAGCAGTTATAATGCTATCCTCTTCTTTCCAAGCATTTATCGTTCCTATATCTTGACACTAGTGGAGCAGTTACAATGCTACCATCTTCTCTCTGAGCATTAATCGTTCCTATTACCTTGACACTAGTGGAGCAGTTACAATGCTCTCCTATTCTCTCTCAGCATTTATACCTCGACACTAGTGGAGCAGTTACAATGCTATCCTCTTCTCTCTGAGCATTTATTGTTGCTATTATCTTGGCATTAGTGGAGTAGTTACAATGCTACCCTCTTCTCTCTGAGCATTTATCATTCCTATTATCTTGACTCTAGTGGAGCAGTTATAATGCTATTCTCTGAGCATTTATCATTCCTATTATCTTGGCACTAGTGGAGCAGTTAGGATGCTATTGACTTCTTTCTGAGTATTGTTTAATGAAGCAAATTTAATGAAACCAATGATATCACTGTTGAGTGGTCATAACCTGGTTGGTGTTTACTAAGGTGAACCATATAATAAACACATGGTGAATTTGCATGCCATTTGTTCTCATAACTTCAAATGGATTTCAGACTTAATCCAGATTTTTAACCTTAGAATGCAACTCCCAACTACATGTGCTCTTATGAATGACATAGATCAAGATCACACTGAAACAAAATATAAAGTATAATCTTCTGCAAGATCAAAACATGTCTTAGTTTTTATGCTGCCTGAAAATGTCATTTCTTGTTCTGGTCAAGCATAGGACATATAGGAAAAAAACATTTCATGGGCTTTCAGGAAAAAGGTGACATCTACATTTGTATATTCATGCAGATGTCATCTTTTTCTTCTAACCCCTCCTTAGCAAACAACTCCCAGAGATTACAACATGAAATACATGATTTTGTATTATTCTATTCCAGGTCTGGCAGACCTTGTAGAGGATTAATATCCCCTCACTTCAACTATGCCCATGACATACTTTCAGGCTGTATGTTTCCTAATATCACTTATAGGCTGCACTCATCAAGCCACAGATGTAGATATACTGAGACCTAAGGCTGACATACTTGCACAACTGGATCACATTGAAGATGAGATGATAAGAAATATAACTGCCATACAGTTGTGGATCTGCCCAGAGTCACCATTATGTAGCACAAATATTGAGTTACAGGTGGACGACAATCATGCAGAAGCTGCAAGGAACTGCTGCTCCCAATGTGGGTGCACTCCAACTTGTCTAGATACAAAAAGATGCTGTGTGGACTACAGACATGAGCTTCAATTGGATCTTCCTGATGAGAGCAGGGAAGATCAAACTTACCAGTGTATTTTTCCAATTTACAATGCAGAGTATTTTGCTAATATAAATTATAAAGTTAGGGCCATATCAGCTTGCCCCAATGAGAACACACTGGATGTTTTGGCAAATAAATGGTTTTGCGAATCTGACTACAGACAACTTTGGTTACAAGGCTACTATAGAAGCGCCATTCTTGTAACTGACAAAGTTCATATGATCACCTACAAAAACATGTTCTGTGCACGATGCCATGGACTCCAAGAAGACGATGTTATTGTTTGGACAATCTCAATACAAAGTTTTGTACCTTATATTTATCCAACATATAATACAATGGGTAATCTAGACTACATCATTAGTTTACTTGAAACATACAAGGGGGATTTAGACATCATGTTTTTACCGCCAGCAATTGTTCCACCTGATACCTACGTTTGCGTCGTAGAAATGTGTAACCAAACTTCAGATTGGACAAACTATGACCCATTAATTGAATTTGGTTGTCTGCATTACAGAAATGTTTATCGTTACAGATATCGCAATGTTTTCTGTGCCATCTGCAATGGCATCACTGTAGACTTGGATTCTTGTGTTCCAGACAACATTGGCATGTTTGATTTTCCTTTTTCATACATTGGAATCCTGGATTTCAATCTTTTAGACCCACCAGGAAGGAGAGACAATACTGAAACCATTGGACTCACATGTCCTTATGGCTTCATATGGGACCAAGTTACGGTAAATAATTTCCTTTTGAATTATAACAATAATATTTTTGACTCCTCCAGATTTAAAAGCTTGTTTGGTGTTTGAAGCCATTTTTAGAAGTACTTCAATCCTTTTTTTATTTGTTGCAGTATTAGTATAATGTACAAATTCTTTTCAAGCCAAAGACTGAACAAGCAAAGTTTTGCCTTAAGAGAGGAATGAAACCTGTTGCTATGATGTGCACAAAGAATAGGAATACTATATGAGTTTTCATCTCCAGCTTTATTTTTATTAACTACTTTCTACCAGATGACAAACCAAAACTGACCTAAATTTAAACTATTTGCAGACAATGAATTAAAGTTGGATTAAACGGGGAGTTTTGTTTTTGAAAAAGTAGAAAACATTGTTGGGAAAGGAGATAAATAGAGGATATTTGTTTTTTACGGTGAAAGATCGAAATTTATTTCATCCAGTGAACATCATCGGTAATATTTTCACGAGTGGCGCAGCCATGAGTGAAAATATTACCAATGATGTTCACAAGATGAAATAAATTTCGATCTTTCGCTGAAAAAAACAAATATTCTATTTATTTCATGCTTTTAACCCTTCCTGGGGGGAACTTAATCAAAATCCAGTACAGTTCTTGTCGGTTATTCACCGTGGCGTACCCCCTCCGCATAGCAATGCATTACAATATTACGTCAAGTGCAAGAAATGCAAGCTAAATTACGTCATATTTCCATCTGGTTGTGAGGCACGCGCATTTTACCTAGGTAACTAGTGCGCGGGAACAACTGTTTCCGCCTTCAACTGAAGAGTAAGAATATAAAAATCGGTATTTTCACTGGTCGTAACCATGAAATATCGAAAAATATTTCACCGATATTTCTCGATAACCTACCAGAAAGCATGAAATAATGCTTGTTACTAGCATTTTTCCCACCAGTGTTTTCAAAAGCCTTCTTCCTCAGGCTTGTTTGTTAGTATGGTATTTAACATCATTTTTTAACATTATTTCATTTATATCATGGCGGCTAATGCAACTATACATGCTTATTATTTATTTTTTTTTTTAACCTGTACTTTGCACAATATTTCCGCATAACTGTTGTCGAAATAATGATCAGTGGTGAGAAGACAATCTTATCCCAATGACTATCATCAATTCTCGGCAAGAAACTGGCTGTGGATTCTAACCAGTGACTTCCTGGTTTGAATTCCTGAACCCTACCAACCTGGGCCCGATATCTCAAAGCACTTTAAGTGCTACAATCATCGTAAACCGACCTTAAGTCCCCAATAAGCATTTTGCTGGCTCTCTCAAAACATCGCAACTTAAGGGCCGATCGTAAACCTGATCTTAAACTACGACCACTCCGAAGCTACAGTACCTTAACGTAATCGTAGGCTGTTTTAAGCAATGCATAAATCGTGGTGTAGTGGTTTATTTTTCAAAATGACACTATGTTTACACGTGAACAGACCTCACAGAAGAAACAATATAGCTCAGCGAGTTTTAGGGACAGAATGAATCCCTTGGATGACGTGGAATAAATTAGAAAATACCACCTCAACAGAAGATCAATTGTTACCCTCTGCTATGTTCTTGTGGAGCACTTCAAAGAACAAGAAGGCTATTGGCCTTAAAACGCTCACCTGTATAAAGTCATCTAGGGTCGATAAAACTAAAGAGATCCTAGTTGTGATGATGTAAAACACACCATTGTAAGTGATCTACTTTTTAACTAACTTGTCCAACTTGATGGAGATATCATCAAGACAAACATTTTGGTTGGTTGGTTTTATGACTTTTAACGTCGTTTTCAACATTATTTCAGTTATATTGCGGTGGCCAGCGCACCTATCCACACTTTCCTAGTCTTTCTTTCACCAGTACTCCGAACGATATTTTTTCCAAGCCACTGGCTGCTTTCCCATATAACCATCGTCGAAACAATGGTCAGCGGTGAAAAAAGAATGAATCATGTCGCGATTACTATCATCAGTCCTCATAAAGAAATTGGCCGAGCCGGGCATTGAACCAGCGACAAACATTTTAACAATGATTCATGAATAGCAGACTGAAAATGAGGCCTCAACACTGTACACAAGGTTTTCTAAGATATGGCCCAGTGACCAACTTCTTCATCTGTTGTGACCAAATTTCAAATTTGTCTGAGATATCATCAAGGTAAACATTTTGACAATGTTTCATGAATGTCAGACTGAAAATGTGGCCTCTAGACTGGGATTTAGCCCAGTGACCAACTTTTGAATCTGTTTCGACCAAATTTCTAACTTGTCCGAGATAGCATCAGAACAACCATTTTGACAATGCTTCATGTCTATCAGACTGAAATGCAGCCTCTACAGTGCACCCAAGGTTTTCTAAGGTTTGCACCAGTGATCTACTATGTTAAATGACTTGACCCAATTTCAATCTTGTCAGAGATATCATCAAGACAAATATTCTGACCAAGTTTCAAGAGTATCAAACAAAAAATGTGGCCTATAGAGTGCACACAATGTTTTTTTTCTAGGATTTGGCCCGGAGACCTAATTTTTTACCCAACATGAGCCAATTTCAGTCTTAACTGAGATATTATCAAGGCAGAAAGTCTGACTTAGTTTCATGAGTATCTAGCTGAAAATGTGGCCTATAGAGTGCACACAAGGTTTTTCTAAGATTCAGTCAGCGACCTTCTTTAAGAAAATCGTAATGTTCTCGTAAAATGATCTTAAAGTTAACTGTAACTTACGAAACCTTAAAATTTCGAGATATTGGCCCCTGAACATCATGACTACGCTACAAGGCTAAGCTCTCCTGGTTATTAAACCTTAAAGCGCCATGCACAACTAAAGTTGCTTTTGCGGCCAAAGTAGATCATATTTTGTCTGAGTCTGAATCATATTTCATGTCTTTTTTACCCATTACTAAATAATTCCTACTTTTAACCATCCTGTAGAAAGAGGCTTTTGTACACAAAATAGAAAAAGAAGAAAATGCTGGTAATCTGCATTTTCCCCTTTTCCCATAATGTTTTCTACTCTTTAAATGACAAATTTGAAGGAAAAGGCTTTTGAAAACATTGTGGGAAAAGAAGAAAATGCTGGTAACCAGCATTTCTCCTTTTCCCAAAATGTTTTATACTTTTTCAAAGATAAATCCAATCACTTTAGATAAAGTTAACTTTGTCTTCTGCAAATCCTTTTAAAGTTGACTCATCTAAAATTTTGTTATGTTATAGAGTCACACAATTTTTTCAAGTCACATCATGGCAACAACCCATTAACCCTTTACCACATGTCAAAATTATAGACAAATTTTCCGAATTGAAGTAATTTTCAGACGATCATTCAAGTGATAGTATTTATCCTTGAATAGGCGTAGAATAGGTGTAGAAACCATTGTGGGAAAAGGAGAAAATGCTGGTTACCAGCATTTTCTCCTTTTCCTACAATGTTTAACAAAGCCTTTTTTCTCTGGTTTGTGAAAACTTGGAATTGTATGTTATGTATAGTTTCCTGTGTTTCATCACTATAGGGCTCTGATACAGCTCTCAGGAAGCTTATGCTATTTTCCTGTATCTTTTCAGATGTGGTGTCGAGAACTATCCTGTTCTGAGCTGTCACAACTTGTAAATAACAGATGTCAGTTGATCTATACCCAGGTCAAAGGTTATAGCTTCCTCATCTCCCTAGCTTTTCTGAATACAATTCCTATCCCTTATTCAGTTAATAATGTAAGGAGCTTATATGAAAATTTCACTACATTTTTGCATGAAATAGTTGATAAAACATTGGCCAATCTAGCCGAATATGGGTTCGAAACTCAAATAGATTTTTCAGTCATAGTTCAATCACAATTTCAAAATACTAGCAGGGATACATACCAACATATCAGTACAGATATATTTGGACTTGAGTATGTGATTGAATTTCATTTGCCGAAACAAAAACTTGTTGATATAAGAAGAGTACTGGAAGAAGGCCAGAAGCTGTATGACATAGACAGTTTTGGACCCTACACCGCTGTTGCGTCTCTTTACTTTATGGAACACTCATTTCATTTGCCAAAAGATTCAGATTTTGAGACCCACTTCATCTCACATTTCACTGAACTACAGCAACAACTTGATCTAAGTACAACTAATTTCAGTAATACAAGCTTATCAGACACAATTTCTGGTTTTGATCCTAACCTTACCAGCCTGCCAAACCCAATTTTTAGTTTTGAAAACATATCTGAACTGTTTCCCCCTGAAAATGATACTCAGCATAATACTTCTCTATTATACGAGTATGATGAAAATGTGGCTAATTTCCCACAATATTACAAAGTATTCTATCCACTTTTTTATTCTCCAAATTCAGAGCTTCAAAATGAGGTTAATATCATCAACATACCAACTGGTTCCTTGTGCACATATGTCAAATTTGATAAGAATGAATTTCTGATGACTGACACACAGTTCATAATACTGACAATCAATCTAACTTTGTCTCAAAACCAGGCTGATTTCTGTCCACTTTTTGACAATCTATGTATCTGTTTGGATGTCTTTGAGGATGCTGTCAGAAAATACCTTAACACTAATTCAAGCCAAGACATTACCAGATCTTTTCTATACGTCTACACGGCTGAAGCAATTACATCCTTGACAATTACATCTGTGTCAATACTATCCAGTATGTTGACCTTAGTTATATATGTCACTATGAAGCACTTAAGGTCAGCACCAGGGCTAATTACAATGGCCTTGACCTTTCACCTTACAGTTTTTCAGGTACTATACGTGGTTTCCAATAGTGTTGACATTACTGAATTTCACAATGTTTGTGTTGTAACTGGAATAGTTTTTCATTTCTCTTTCCTCTCTTATATTTTCTGGATGAATATCAGTACATTTCACATGTATCAGACGTTTACGAAGACTGGCATCAAATTTTTCAACCGTTCAAGATTTCATCCCAAGAAGCTTCTATTAAAGTACAGCATTTATGTATACATAATGGCTATTGCTTTCATTGGACTAAACATCCTTGTTTCAATGGCTAGATCTGATTGGTCCAATGTTGGCTACGGGCACTCATCATGTTATGTAAATTCACCTTTAACGATTGGCCTGTCGACTGGATTACCTTTGGGCTGTGTCTTACTGTCTAATATCTACATGTTTATTCGAACTATGTGTTACATTGTCTCAGGTTTAGATTTCTCCATGACTAGATCAGGGGGTATCACTGAAAAGGATTACTTGACAGCATTTCTAAAATTGTCTATACTTACTGGAGTGACATGGATTCTGGGACTTGTACACCAGTGGACCAGTGTCAAGGTCATAGGGTATTTATATATAGTCCTGAACGCAGGACAAGGAGCCCTCTTACTGTTTGCTTTTGTCCCTTGGTCCCATGTTAAGAATAGGCTTAAAGCAAAGTCATAAGGACAGAAGGTCTCAATACAAGCCTAGCAAAATCAACAAGACATAAGGTCCCATTATAAGCCTAGCATTATCATGAGAACAGATATACCAATCACAAACCTAGAAAATTTATCACAACATCTAATCGTATTGCAAAGCCTGACAAAATCATAAGATCAGAAAGTCTCATCATATGCCTGGCAAAATCATGAGTAAACTGGTCTGATGAAATGTCCAACTCAATCATAAGACCAGAAAGTCTAATCATAACACTACCAAACTCATAAGAACAGAAAGTCCCATCATATGCCTACCAAATCCCATCCTAAGCCTATCAAACTCAAAAGAACAGAAAGACTAATCATAAGCCTACTAAACTCGTAAGAGCAAAAAGTCCTATCATAAGCCTACCAAACTCATAAGAACATTAAGTCACATCATAAGCCTACTAAACTCGTAAGAGCAAAAAGTCCTATCATAAGCTTACCAAACTCCTATGAAAATAAAATCAACTCATAAGTCTACTAAAATCATAAGAGCAAAATGTCCAATTATAAGCCTACCAAACTCATATTAACGTTAAATCAAATCATAAGGCTACTAAACTCATAAGAGCAAAAAGTCCTATCATAAGCCTGCCAAACTCATAAAAACAGAAAGTCTAATCATAATCCATATTGAACCATAAAGATAGGAGGTCCAATCATAGGCCTAGCAAAACTATGGATTCCATCACAGACAAGTAATTCCTTTTGCAACTTACTGATGAAACATCTTTGATGCCATCAGCTCTTAGTTTATAAAAAACCTTATCTCTTTACCAAAAATACAAAATTTTTGCCAGTCCAGATTGAAGACAATGTTTTCAAAAGGCTTTTTCATCCGGAGGTTTGTTAAAATTGTGTGGTAATGGGTTAAACAAGAAGGCAAATGGTGCAACAGAACCCCTAACTCTTTACAAGACAACAAAATTTTAGACTAGTCCAAATTCAAGGCATTTGCAGATGACAACTCAGTGTTGCACAAATTATGAAATTATGAAAGGGTTATAAATCATTGTTGGAAAAGGAGAAAATACTGGCTACCATTTTCTCCTTTTCCCACAATTTGTTCACAAGTCCTCCATGGCCTTGTAAAAACTTTTGATTGTGTGGTAAAGGGTTGAGAGCCATATAAATGAAATTGGCATATATAGTCCGTAAATAAATAGAGGATATTTCTTTTCTTTTGGTGAAAGATCAAAATTTGTTTCATTGAGTGAATATCATCTGTAATTTTTTCACAAGTGGCTGTGCCACATCTGATAATGTTACCGATGATGTTCACGAGATGAAATAAATTTCGATCTTTCACCAACAAAAAACAAATATTTTATTTAATTCATGCTTCTAACCCTTTTTTGGGGGGACTTACATCTAAATCCAGTACTTCTTTTGGTAATTCCCCGTCGTGTACCCCATCTACTTAACAACACATTACAATATTAAGTAAAGCGCAAGAAATGTATGATAATTTATTTCATATTTCCATCTGGTTGAGTGGCAGGCCCAATTTACCTAGGTAACTAGTTAGCAGGAACTACTGTTTCCACCTTCAGTTGAAGAGTTAGAAAATAAAAATTGTTATTTTTCATTGGTCGTAACTGTCAAATATCAAAATTATTCCACTGTTATTTCTCAATAAACTACAGGAAAGCATGAAATAAAACATGACATTGCACTGTTTTTTATCTGACATTTTACAAATCAGATCTAAGATCAGTCTGCACATTCTTCATTGGCATGTACGCCATCTGAAGGGAAAATGAATAATAAAATAACTACATGTATAGCAAAAATGTTTCACTTACATCATTTAGCACTCCCTTCATCTTGGATTCTACAAATATCTGTTTATATTGCTCAATTCTGTTCCAAATATTATTGTCCTGCAAAACAAAATTTTATATTGATTCTTTACTGGACAACAAAATTTTAGACTAGTCAAAATTGAAAGCATTTGCAGACGACAATTTAAATGTGGCTCAAGTGATATTTGTCTTCAAAAAGTTAGAACTTATTATGCAAAAAGGAGAAAATACTGCTTATCAGCATTTTCTCCTTTTTCAAAAGCCCTCTTTCTCAAGGTCATTAAAATACAGGGTTGTATGGGAAAGGATAAACAATTAACCTTTGTAAATACATTGCGTAACTTCTTGTAGACAACATGTTTCGTCTCCTGCAGACTACTTTTGAAAACATTTGCAAACAAGAGCGGCAAATTGTTGCAAGATACGCCCGTCCCACCGCCAGTTGTCGAGGGGGGGTAATAATCGTAAAGGGCAGGTGGAGGAAAATAGTAGTGCAGCAGAAATCATGTAAGTGATTGAAATAGGGATGAATGTCTCTTCTAATGTTAAGGAAACATGCTAATAAAGTTTCAGGTCATTCCTACATGAAAAGACAAAGTTATATTGTAGAGAAGCATGAAAAGCTGTAAAAAAAAAAAATAATGAATAGGGAATAATTCCAAAAGGACATTAGGTAAGGTTACGGCTCCAGTGCATTGCACTTTTCGTAACAGCAACAAACGTGTTTACCAAGTCTCAAGTCAATTTGACTTGAGGTGGCAAAGTTCCGTTCCGGACAACCAAGAAGTACTTTAAAAATGAAGACCAAAGTAGAATTATTCAAAATCCGCGTTAGGTAGAGTTATTGTTCTTGCCCACTGTACTCCATAATATTGCAACAAACATGCATACCAAGTTTGAAGTCGTTCTGACTTGAGATGACAAAGTTATATTCCGGACAAGCACTAAAGGCTGTAAAAATGACGATCAAAGGGAAATAACTCAAAGACAGCACGAGGTAGAGTTACAATTCTTACGCACTGCACTTCCAAATATTGCAACAAATAAGCATACTATATTTCAAGTCATTCCTACTTCAGATGACAAAGTTATGCTCGGGACAAGCAAGAAATGCTATAAAAATGAAGATCTAAGGGGGAATAACTCAAAATTCGTGCTAGGAAGAGTTATGGTTCTTGTGCACGGCACTCTGTAATTTTTCAACAATAATGCATACTAAAATTGAAGATTTTCAGACAAAAAATGACAAAGTTGTATTCCGGACAAGCAGAAAATGCTGTAAAAATGACGATCACAGGGAAATAACTCAAAGACAGCACGAGGTAGAGTTATGGTTCTTTCGCAGTGCACTCCGTATTATTGCAACAAACACAAATGCAAAGTTTCAAGTCAATCGGACTGGAGATAACAAAGTAAAGCTCCGGACAAAGAACTGGACTGTAAAAATGAAGATCAAAGTGGAATTACTAAAAAACTCCACTAGGTACAGTTAATGTTCTTGCCCACTGTACTCCGTAATATTGCAACAGACATGCATACCAAGTTTGCAGTCGTTCTGACTTGAGATGACAAAGTTATATTCCGGACAAGCACTAAATGCTGTAAAAATGACAGAGGGAAATAACTCAAAGACAGCACGAGGTAGAGTTACAATTCTTGCACAATGCACTTCCAAATATTGCAACAAATAAGCATACCATATTTCAAGTCATTCCTACTTAAGATGACAAAGTAATGCTCCCGACAAGCAAGAAATGCTATAAAAATGAAGATCTAAGGGGGAATAACTCAAAATTCGTGCTAGGAAGAGTTATGGTTCTTGTGCACTGCATTCCGTAAATTTTTCAACAATCAAGCATACCAAATTTGAAGATGTTCAGACTAGAGATGACAAAGTTGTATTCCGGACATGCAGAAAATGCTGTAAAAATGACGATCAAAAGGAAATAACTCGAAGACAGCACAAGGTAGATTTATGGTTCTTTCGCACTGCACTCCGTATTATTGCAACAAACACAAATGCCAAGTTTCAAGTCAATCGGACTGGAGATGACAAAGTTATGCTCCGGACAAAGAACTGGACGCTGCCCGCTCACCCACCCGCTTGTATGCCATGGGTGATCCCATAATACGTCCCGTCTTCGACGGGCATATAAAAAGAGACATTGCTCATATTGAGCAATTCCTCCTACATATGTAACATTTTAACATGTACTTATGTATTTAACTTATATTTATGTTGGTAATCTCTATATTAACACCTTAAGAGTGCAAAATAAACCCTACAGACATTTTTAGTCTAGAAATAAAACTGAAATTATCACAATTTTAAATTTGCTTTTGTCTAAAGTGTTTCAGCAAAGCAGATAGTGTATATCGAAGATCAGGCTGCACATTCTGTGCAGCCTGATCTTGATCTACACTGGCTGCAAAGGCAACTATAATTGTGAAAGTGGCTCTAAGGGTTAAAGGATATTTTTTCAAATTTTAGGCTGCAAATTTGTTTCAGGGGCAGGGCTTTCTCACACCAGTACTGACACAACTTTCTTTCCAAGTCAGTGACAACTTTCTCACATGCATCAGAGGTGAGAGGCAAAAAAATAGATAGAAAGAAAGTTTGCCTACACCTGGTAGTGAAGTCACAACCACCAGGTCATGAGTATGATACACTGACCACTGAGCTACCCAGGCAGGCATTTTGAACAAAGGCACTTGGTGTTTGACAAGCTTCACCCACTATAACCTTATATATAAGACAAGTGTTGTAAATATTAGGTCATAAAATGTGAGTGTCTTTGATTATGAATGTCAAAATTTCAATTCTATGGAAATAAATATGTTGTGATTATGAACTTTGCTTTTGTATTTTCATCCTCATTTTACATAAAAAAAAACAAGAGGACCATGATGGTCCTATATCGCTCACCTGAGTACTAAGCAGTAAAGGTCTACAATGATAAATACCAAATATCGACGTTCAAGGCCAAATGATAATGAAACAAGAGCGGCAAATTGTCGCAAGATATGCCAGTCCCACCGCCAGTTGTCAAGGAGGTATAATAATCGCAAAGGGCAGGTAATGCAACAAACATGTTTACCAAGTCTCAAGTCAATTTGACTTGAGACTTCAAAGTTCCGTTCCGGACAAGCAAGAAATACCGTAAAAATGAAGATCAAAGTGGAATTACTCAAAAACCGCGCTAGGTAGAGTTATTGTTCTTGCGCACTGTACTCGGTAATATTCCAACAAACATGCATACCAAGTTTGAAGTCGTTCTGACTTGAGATGACAAAGTTATATTCCGGACAAGCACTTAATGCTGTAAAAATGACGATCAAAGTGCACTGCACTTCCAAATATTGCAACAAATAAGCACACCATATTTCAAGTCATTCCTACTTAAGATGACAAAGTTTGCTCCGGACAAGCAAGAAATGCTATAAAAATGGAGGTCAAAGGGGGAATAACTCAAAATTCGTGCTAGGAAGAGTTATGGTTCTTGTGCACTGCCCTCCGTAATTTTTCAACAATCATGCATACCAAATTTGAAGATGTTCAGGCTAGAGATGACAAAGTTATATTCCGGACAAGCAGAAAATGCTGTAAAAATGACGATCAAAGGGAAATAACTCATACACAGTATGAGGTAGAGTTATGGTTCTTTCACACTGCACTCCATATTATTGCAACAAACACAAATGCCAAGTTTCAAGTCAATCGGACTGGAGATGACAAAGTTATGCTCCGGACAAAGAACTATTCTAAAGAACTTTCTAATTCAAGGGCCAATAACTCCAGTCATTCTAGTCCCATTAGACCCATAATCGAACTCATCCGAGATCTTATGGTCATAAGTAATTTGACCAAGTTTGATGTTGATTGGTTAAAAATTGTAGATGCTACAGTGTAAACAAAGTCAAATATAGCAATTTTTCTAATTCAAGGGCCAATAACTCCAGTTGTTCTGGTCCGATTAGACCCATAATAAAACTCATCCGAGATCTTATGGTCATAAGTATTTTGACCAAGTTTGGTGTTGATTGGTTAAAAATTGTAGATGCTAGAGTGTAAACAAAGTCTAATATAGCAATTTTTCTAATTCAAGGGCCAATAACTCCAGTTGTTTTGGTCCGATTAGACCCATAATCGAACTCATCCAAGATCTTATGGTCATATATATTTTGACCAAGTTTGGTTCTGATTGGTTAATATTTGTAGATGCTAGTGTAAACAAAGAAATGTGAACGGACGGACGGATGACGGATGCCGACGGACGGTGAGTAATCACAATAGCTCATCCTGAGCACTTCGTGCTCAGGTGAGCTAAAAACTGGACCAAGAAATTACACAGAGGATATTTGCTTTAATGGTGAAAGATCGGAATTTATTTCATAAAGTGAACATCATTTGTAATATTTTCACAAGTGGCCATTTTTACTGATGATGTTCACGAGATGAAATAGATTTCCATTTTTCAACAAAAAAACCCCCCCAAATATTCTATTTATGTCATGTTTCTAACCCCCCCCCCTTTTTTTTGGGGGGGGGGGGGTACTTCATAATCCAGTACAGTTCTTTTAGGTAATTCCCGTGGTGTACCCCATCCGCAAGACACATTACAATTATGTAAAGCGCAAGAAATGTAGGGTAAAATACATCATATTTCCATCTGGTTGAGTGGCAGGCGCAATTTACCTAGGTAACTAGTGCGCGGGAATTACTGATTCCGCCTCCAACTGAAGAGTTAGAAAATAAAATTGGTATTTTTCACTGGTCGTAACCATGAAATATCGAAAAATATTCCACCGTTATTTCTCGATAAACTACCGGAAAGCATGAAATAAAGTCCAGTACTAAGCAAGCACTGGCGAGATACTTAACCCCTTCCCAAACGGCAAACTTTGGACCAGACCAAATTGAAAGCATTTTGCAGATGACAAATTAACAGTTGCTAAAAAGATGATTTTTCTATATGATAGGGTAGGAACTCGATGTATGCTTTTTTAACCCTTTACCAATCAATCCCGGGTTTTCTTGACCCTATAGGAGAAGGCTTTTGAAAACACTCATTTGTCCACTGCAGATGCTTATAATGTGGAAGAGTCTAGAATTTGTTGTTTGGTAAAGAGTTAATACAGGTTGTTTGCTTATTAGAGGTGGCCACAAAGGCAGGTTTTACTGTACTTTGATAAAAGTATATAGTTAACCATAAATATTATTTGAAACTTCTGTATGTTCAACAATGGATACATATGTGTATTAGCCATACTCTGTGAAAAGGGGGTTTAATGCATCTAGAAAAAAGTATCGACCCAGGTCAACTTTTTGCTTCTGGTCAATTTTCTGCATGTCTAAGGACCACTTTATCTCATGATTCAGTTGGTTGTTCAACAAAATGGATTTCATGAGTCCATAGTTACAAGATGACTGCTTGGTATAACCCAACATAGAGATGCATGAAGCCCCCTTTTGCCAGAGTATGGCTCATATCTGATTCTTTCTCCAAAATAGATTTTATCATTGAAACAGTGCAGCATCAAATCTGATTACTTTCACGACAGCTTTAGAAAATGTAGGAAAAGGAGCAATTCCTTGTTTCCTACAATATTTTCCAAGTCACTATGAAAATTTTTTTTCTTTGAAATACTTCTGTGTATCACTTGAGCCATGCTCTGTGAAAAGGGTATTTAATGTATTTGAGCCACGCTCTGGCAAAAGGGGGCTTAATGCATCGCCGTAATGCATTATACCAAGGAAGCCATCACATAGTTATGAATCCATGATAGCCACTTTCTTCAACAACCGACTTAATCATAAGGTAGAATGGTCCTTGGATATACAGAAAATTGACCAGTAGCGAAAAGTTTCGGCCCAGGTCAGCCTGCGCGGATTGCGCAGGCTTACCTGGGTCGAGACCTTTCGCAGATGCATTAAGCCCCCTTTTCACAGAGCATGGCTTATTTATAACAAGAGGGCCATGATGGCCCTGAAGTCACTCACCTGAGCCTTTTGATCAAACATGACCCATTTCCAATCTCTTCAGAGATACAGTGGAAGCCCATTAAAACGAACTTCGCTAAACCGCTGACCCTATTATAACGCGGGTGTCCTTATGGCTCCCAAAATTTTGGGGGGGTTAAACATTTTCGAGTCTGATCCGAATCCACCGTTCCGCTGATACGAGTCTCCATTGTAAAAACCTTACTACCTATAGACCAAATACTGGTGTAAACTCGCTACCGTGCACATAATGTGACAATTTTTCACACCTTTACCTTGTCGATCACTATTATCACCTACGGCTGCGCCCAATTGCTTTGTTTGACAAATACACGCACAGTTAATTACAAAAGGACTTCAGCCCATAATTAGCTTAACATAAAATACACAATCTTACATTTGACAGACTTAACATCAATAAATTTCTGTATGTTGACCGTTAATAGCAATATCGAATGAACCGTAATTCGCCAATGTATTCGGACAGCCTTAATATTCGGACACGTTAAATTACTGTCCAAAAATATTTTATGTCTAGTCCTTACTCCAGAGAGTCAAAATATTCAAGAATACTAAATACTGAAAATATATTTTCCAAAACATCTGACTTTAAATTTTTGGAAAATATTTCTGATAGGATGATCGGTTGCATAATGAAAGCACAGTTGTACATCGTGCGAAAAACCGTAACGAGGATGAATCCTTCGAGAGCCGAGTCAACCAATAGTAATTCTCAGTCATGAAATTACACGCAAATCATAGTGGTTATTGTCTTCTGTCTTCGACAAATACCACAAAAATGAAACTTTGTTTTTTTTTTTTTGTAACAAATGCCTCTTCACAGCGGACTGCGAAGTTTACGATCAGAGATCAGACAAGACATATAGTCTGCAGTCTGATCTTGATCTACAGTGGCCGCAACAGCAACTTTAGCCCTTAAAGATGCGTAAGGGTTAATTCTTTCATTGCTTTTGGATGTTCTGTCAGCAGTTTCGCCACTTTTCACAACGTTTTCGAAAGGCATCTTCAGCAGAAGCATGAAAAGTCAGTCCATAGAGGGAAATGGTTGAAAATAAAGCATTGTTGAATACAAAACCTTGTTTCTCTCATTCATCGGTAATTAATCCATTTAACTTGTGCTTCAAGTTAGCGTATGCTTTTTTTTTTTTTATTTCGGCCACAACAAAATTTTCAGAAAATGGCCGAATGACTTTTTTTTTGTCAACTACACAATAAACATGTGACACGACTGGGGTGTTCCAGCAATAATCATTACGATACGCAAAAAGGCTGTATCAGATCATATTTAGCAAGCGAGATATTAGCTTGTATCGTTTGTTTTGATTGGAGGTCAGCCCATAACCTGGTGTAAATTCTTCGGGCGAAACAGTTGTAAGTGTGTACGACAAATGCTTACAGTACAACTCTCTCGCTTTGAATTATTGGCGCGTTACGTCATACCCCTAATGCAAACTTTACTGCAAACATTAATTTTGTGGATACACAACTGGTGTGAAATCGTTACGGATGGAAAGTTAAAATGTTTTTGGTCGTATTTAATCGTTCACTGCCCATGGCAGGATGACGATTTTTAACTCTTTACCAAACTACAAAATTTTAGACATGTCCAAATTCAGAGCATTTGCAGACGACTAAAATAAAACAGTGAGCCAAATTTGAAATCCGTTCATGGTTGGGTAGAAACAATGTGGTGAAAGGAAAACATGCTGGTTTCCAGAATTTTCTTCTCTTTTCCACATGATTTTCAAAAGCTGTCTTTCTCAGGGTCTTGAAAGTGTGGTAAAGGGTTAAAGTCTTTGCGGCCGGTGTAGATAAACATCAGACTTCAAAGAATGTGCAGTCTGATCTTGGATCTATACCATCCGCAGCTGAACTATGACCCAAAGCATTTTCGCTGAAAGCTACTTCTCCTATGCCTAAAAAAGGTAAGAACATATTTAAGATCCGTTTATTTCAAGATTGACAACCCGTCCACACAAGATCTATATTACAAACAGTTTAGTCCCTCCACCGTAGTCTAATTTACAGTCCCCGAATCGTTTACAAAAAAAATTTAAATTGTACAATGCCCAATAAATGAATGTTTCAACGTAAACATGCATGTCTGTCTCTAACTATTTGAACTAGATCTAGCTCCACCGCTACTATGTATAAATTTGCAAGACTTTGCCCTTATCATTTTAGACACACTCCCCAAATTAAAACTTATTATTTTGGCTACCCTGAGTCGTTCTAAATGTTGATTTCCATAACAACCAGGAAATCACTATTTTATTTTAGTTCGAATAAATTGGCGAATAACAGCAATTAATTGATGCCATAGTTCTTGCAATGGTCAGCGGATGGATCATGGTTAGTGTGTGTTGGGGGGGGGGGGGGTTTACAGCGTTATATACTACACCCCAGATATAACGCTGTTGCAGATCGTGGCTCCCGGTGACAGCGTTATATCGGGGTTCCACTGTATTAAGACAAACACTCTGACAAACACTCATTAGTATTGGGCTTACAAATAAGGCCTCTAGAATGCACACAAGCTTTTTCTAGAATTTGTCTCAGCGGCCTACTTGACATGTAGAAATTACCAAGACATACATTCCAACACACTTTCATGAGTATTTGAGAGAAAATGTGGCCTGTAGGCTGTACAAAAGGTTTTTCCGAGATTTGACCTAGTGACCTAGTTTTTCATCCAACATGACCCATATTCATACTAGTCTAAGATATTATCAAGACAAACGTTCAAAGCAAATTTCAAGATTATTGGACTGAAAATGTGGCCTCTATAGCGTACGCACGGTTTTTCAAGGATGAAACTTGGTGACCTAGTTTTTATTCCATGTGACCCATTTTCAAACTTACGCAAGATATCATCAAGACAAACATTCCAACAAAAGTTTAAAGAATATTGGACTGTAATTATAGTACAAAAGGTTTTTCCGACATTTGACCTTGTGACCTAGTTTTTTATCCAACATGACCCATTTTCATACTAGTCTAAGAAATTATCAAGACAAACATTCTGACCGAATTTCCAGATTATTGGACTGAAAATGTGGCCTCTATAGCTTACACAAGGTTTTTCTAAGATTTGACCTGGTGACCTAGTTGTTGACCTGACATGACCCATTTTCAATCTCATCCAAGCTATCATCATGACAAACATTCTGACCAACTTTAAAGAGCATTGGACTGAAAATGTGGCTTCTGGAGCGTACACAAGGTTTTTCAAAGATTTGACCTAGTGACCTAGTTTTTGACCCCACATGGCCCACTTTCGAACTTGTCTGCAATATTACCAAGACAAACATTCTGACCAAATTTCAAGAGTATTGGACAGAAAATGTGGCTTCTGGAGCATATACAAATTTTTTTAACATTTGACCTAGTGACCTAGTTTTTGACCCAACATGGCCTGTTTTCAAATTTATCAGAGATATCATCAAGACAAACATTCTGACCAGCTTTCAAGAGTATTGGACTGAAAATGTGGCCACCAGAGCGTACACAAGGTTTTTCTAAGCTTTTGACCCTACATGGCCCACTTTCAAACTTGTTCGAGATATCAAGGCAAACATTCTGACCAACTTTCAAGAGTTTTGGACTGAAAATGTGGCCTCTAGAGCGTACACAAGGTTTTTCTAAGATTTGACCTGGTGACCTAGTTTTTGACCAGACATGGCCCATTTTCAAACTCGTCTTAGATATCATCAAGACAAACATTCTGACCAACTTTCAGGAATATTGGACAGAAAATGTGGCCTCTAGAGCGTACACAAGGTTTTTCTAAGATTTGACCTAGTGACCTAGTTTTTGACCTGACATAACCCATTTTCAAACTCATCCGAGATATCATCAAGGCAAACATTCTGACCAAGTTTCATGAGTATCGGACTGAAAATGTGGCCTCTAGAGTGTACACAAGGTTTTTCTAAGATTTGACCTAGTGACCTAGTTTTTGACCCGACATGACCCATTTTCAAACTCGTCCGAGATATCATCAAGGCAAACATTCTGACCAAGTTTCATGAGTATCGGACTGAAAATGTGGCCTCTAGAGCGTACACGAGGTAAAAAGTTGACGACGGACGACGAACGACGCGCAACGGACACAGCACGATCACAATAGCTCACCATGAGCACTTCGTGCTCAGGTGAGCTAAAAAGTATCAACCCAGGTCATCCTTCACAGATTACAAAGACTGACCTGGATCGAAACTTTTTGCTATGGGTCAATTTTCTGCATGTCCAAAGATCATTCTACCTCAAAATGGTTTTAACAGATCCCTAATTATGTGACGACTTGCTTGTTATAATGTATCACAGAGATGCATTAAAACTTGTTTTACCAGATCCTCACTCATTTGTTTCAGTGGGATGTCAAAATGTAGCTTGTTACATGTTAGGTTTACCTACCTTCCAATATTCAAGGCACTTTTCCATGACTGGGTAGGAAGGAAAGAATATCAACAGGCCATTTGGTACAACTCTTGCAAAGTTAACTAAAAGGAAAAAAAGGCACTTCAAGTGATAAAATATCCTTGGAGGTTGGAGGGTTTACCCTGTACCTTCTGAGACTAACTTGTAGTGAAATAAACAATTTGGAAAACATCCATGTAAGCTATGGAATAATCGGCAAAAATTATGGTTAAACTCTTTACTAAACAACAGAGCTTCATACTCCCCAAAATTAACCTTTTACCGCACAATCCCGAGTTTTGACAACCCTGAAAAAGAAGGCTTTTGAAAACACTGAGGAAACAAGGAAATACTGGCAACCAGCATTTTCTCCAAATACTATTCTAAAAAAAAGAAATCATTCTGTTGTCTGTGAATTCTTTTAATTTGGAGAGGTATATTTTGCCCCGTAGAAAATGGTAAAAACCATTTTGCAGGCAATAAATAAAATGTGAAAGCTTTTGAAATCATCATGGGGAAAGGAGAAAATACAGGTAACCAACATTTTCTCAATTTTCCACTATCCTTACAGAGTTGATTGACTGAATGGTGTTTTTAACATTATTTCAGT
The DNA here is from genome assembly GCA_946811185.2 of Hippopus hippopus. Lineage (NCBI taxonomy): Eukaryota > Metazoa > Mollusca > Bivalvia > Cardiida > Cardiidae > Hippopus > Hippopus hippopus. Next base: position 62,682,319 of record OX328099.1, on the reverse strand, counting down.
CATATCACGGCAACAACTCACATGTTCATGTATTTCCTGGATTTCATCAATACTGGGCTGGGGCTCTACAGTGTCTTGCCCAAGTACATTCCCACAAAAAACCAAGTGGATCCAATGAGGCTCAAACCTGGGGCCTCCAGGTCACGAGTCCTACACTTTACCACTGGGGCATGCAGGACCCCCTTACAGAGTTAAATTATAAGTTTAACAGTAAAAGTAATAAATTTGAAAGATCTTAAAAGCACTACATACCTATGCAATTTCCTAAAGATGCCTGATACGCAGGAGTGAATCTGAAGAACAAAAGAAAACACATGTGTGCTCTGGCACAGGGGGGTTTAATGCATCTTTGTGGTTCATGACACCAAGCAAGACATCACATAATTATGGATCCATAAAATTCATTTTAATAACAACTGACTTAACCATAGGGTAGGCTGGTCCTTTCACATGCAGAAAATTGATCAATAGCAAAAAAGTTTCAATCCAGGTCAGCCTGCTTGGCTTGCACAGGCTCACCTGGGTCACTGTTTTTTTCAGATGCATTAAACTGAGCTCCCTTTTCACAGAGCATGGTTCACATAAAAATTTACAGTTCTAAATCTAGAGTAGAGAGACAAGATCTGTAGACCAGCTGTAACAGGATTCATTTCTTTCTCACGTCTGATTACTGTTTCTACCATGTTCATTTTGAAAAGCAGCCAGTGGTATAAATATACAGGCACTGACTGCTATGATATGATTGAATTATTGGTGCAAAAGATTTTTAATTTTTTATCACAAGAAATAAAGTAGACAAATTGAAAGCATTTGCAGATCACAATTTACATGTTGCTCAAATGATGGAATGTCTCTTTAACCCATCACAATTTTCCAACCATGCTTACATATGTTTGAGATAAGCATTGTGTGAGTGTTACATCATAAGTGGCGTCATTTATACCTTTTCATAGTGTTTTTGTCTCAGATGCCAGCTATTGTAAGACCCTGTATACGCTATTTTTCTTTATCTTTTGGACGTAACTCCTGCTATTGTTAAATGTGTAATTAATATACTGTATCATGGGCCAGTGGCCTTTCTTTACAAATAATAAAGTATTGTATTGTATTGTATTGGTAGAAAACATTGCAGGAAAAGGAGAAAATGTTGGTTACCAGAATTTTCTCCTACTCCCAAATATTTTCAAAAGACTTCCTTTTCAGGGTCGTTAAAACTCAGAACTGTGCAGCAAAGGGTTAAACATCAACTAAACATAGAAGTAAACAGACTTCCGAATTAATGGAAAATAAACTTTTTCATTTTATGGAGCAGACCTAATCACTGCAAATTTTAAGACCAGTCTGCTCACAGTAACACTCTGGACAGTGAATAAACAGGATCAAAGATATGACTGATGTTTTAACCTCTTTACAAAACAACAAAATGTTAGACTGGTCCAAATTTAAAGCATTTGCAAACGACAAAAGTGTCTCGATTTATGAAATTTGTCTCTGAAAGGGTAGAAAACCTTGTGGGGAAAGGAGAAAATGCTGATTACCAGCATTTTCTCCATTTCCCACAAGGTTTTCAAAAGCTTTCCTTCCCTGGGTCGTGTAAACCAGGGCTTTTTTGGTAAAGAGTTAAGCAATCTGATCTTCATTTAACAGTGTCCTAAAAGTCTAGATGGTAATCTGCAATTTCAGGTTTGAATCAGAGTTTTGTGAGGAACTAATGACCTTATGATGGAAATACCCTATTCATGTGGACCAGATTCAAACTATTATACATACAAGCACCTATGAAATAGATTTTTATGAAAAACTAATGACTTTTTGATGGGAATATCGTATTTATCTAAACCTATGTTGTAGGACAACAAAATTATTGAATTGACCAAATTGAAAGCATTTGTAGACAATAAATCAAAAGTAGCTTAAATTTTGATTTTTGTCTTTGACAGGGTCAAAAACATTGTGGGGAAAGGAGAAAATGCTGGTGACCAGCATTTTCTCCTTTACCAATGATGTTTTCAAATTGACTTTTTCTCAAGGTCATTAAAACTCAGGGTTGTTTTGATAAAGGTTAAGTCCCAATTGCACACATCATTCTATCCAAGCTCCTGGCTTCTTTTTCCTAAATAAAAAGGGCAAAAATAAGAAGCTATTCATTACAAAAGAAGAAATGTCAGTTGAATAACAGTCAATTTCCTAAATGGAAGTTTTATGACAGCTGTAATTGATATAAAACAAAATACAGAAAATTACTAGTGTTATTCTATATACCGTTGCGTCAGCATTGCTTCCCTAAAGAGTTACAAAAGTGGTGGATTTAATATTTTTATCGTGGATTTAATGCTTTTATCATCAAATTAATCTAATCACCTTCTTGAAGTGCAGAAAAGCTACTAGTATCCATATTTAAAAAAAAAAAATTACCCCAACAGTTTGGAATTTTTACAGTAAAAAATAAAACAAAATGATCATGCATATGACAGACATATAGTTGAACATGGAAATCTATATTTCAGTATACTTGAGCCATGCTCTATGAAAAGGAAGCTTAATGCATCTGCAAAAAGTATTGACCCTAGTCAGCTTGCATAATTCACCCAGGCTGACTTGGACGGAAACTTTCAGCTACTAGTTAATTTTCTTCATGTCAAAGGACCTTTCTACCTCACGATTTTGTTGATCATTCGACAAAATGAATTTCATGGACACATAATTATGCATCATGGAAATGCATTAAGCCCCATTTTGCAAGAGCATGGCTGATATTTTAGTTATTCCAAAGATTAGTTGTAAGGGCCATACTGTTGAAAAACAAGAGGGCCATGATGGCCCTGTATCGCTCCACTGTCTAATACGTAAAATCCCTACATGCCAAACATTACAATACTTGGTCAATTGGTTTTGAACATAAGACCCCTGAGACAGGACTAAAATTGGTAGCCCAAGTTCTTATGGTAAGTAACAAGAAGATTTCTAAAGATTTCACTACATAAGCCAATGTAAAACTTCTGACCCCTGGGGTGGGGTCAAATTCGACCCTAGGGCTATAATTTGGGTACTCTTGGTAGAGGCCCATTAGATAAAGCCACGTGCAAAATTTGGTTACCCTAGGCCTTATGACTTAGTACAGGGAGATTTCTAAAGTTTTGTCTATATAAGCCCATATAAAAATTGTGACCCCTGGGGCGGGGCCAATTTTGACCCCAGGGCTATAAGTTGGGCACTCTTGGTAGAGGCCCACTAGATAAAGCCACATGCAAAATTTGGTAGCACTAGGCCTTATGGCTAGGTGCAGGGAGATTTCTAAAGTTTTCTCTATATAAGCCTATGTAAAACGTGTGACCCCCTGGGGTGGGGTCGAATTTGACCCCGGGGCTATAAGTTGGGCACTCTTGGTAGAGGCCCACTCGATAAAGCCACATGCAAAATTAGGTAACCCTAGGCCTTATGGCTACGTACAGGAAGATTTCTAAAGTTTTCTCTATATAAGCCTATGTAAAACTTGTGACCCCCGGGGCGGGGTCAAATTTGACCCCAGGGCTATAATTTGAAGAAACTTGATAGAGGTCTACTAGATAAAGCTACATTCCATATTTGGCAGCCCTAGACCTTATGGTTTCAGACAAGAAGATTTTCAAAGATTTCCAATATTTTTAAGTTTTGTTGCCATGGCAACCAGAGTTTTTGCAGGAATTAAATTCTTTCAAAAAATTCTGAAGAGGACCATGGCAGGATCATTTCTGTGAAGTTTCATCAAAATTGGATGGGTAGTTTCAGAGAAGATGTTTGAAATAAAAGTTAACGCACGGACGGACGGACACACCGACGCACGACGGACAACGGGCCATGACATAAGCCCGCTGGCCTTTGGCCAGTGGAGCTAAAAATGGCAGTATTTCTCATTGCTTATCCCAAAATGACAGCTGTTGACGCAAATTTTCTACATGGAAAACCATTCATTTATTTTACATGACACAAAGGACATTCAGAGCAAATTTAAGTCGCATATGAATTTTTAACACTTTACCACACAACAAAATTTAAGACTTGTCCAAATTGAAAGCATTTGCAGACAACAAACCAAGTGTAGCTTAACCCTTTACCGCACAATGTCAACTTTTAACGACCCTGGGAAAGAAGCCTTTTTGAAAACATTGTGGGAAAAGGAGAAAATGCTGGTAACCAGCATTTTCTCCTTTTCCCACGTTTCCAACCCTATCAAAGAAAAGGTGCATCATTTGAGCCACATTGAAATTGTTGTCTGCAAATGCTTTCAATTTGGACAAGGCTAAAATTATATTGTCTGGTAAAGGATTAAAGGATGAAATTGCCTGTGAAAAGGTAGAAAACACTGTGGGAAAAGAAGGAAATGCTTATTATCAGCATTTTCTTCTTTTCGCACAATGTTTTCAAGAGGCATTTCCCAAAGCGTCGTTAAAACTATGGATTGTGTGGTTAAGAGTCAACCGGTCAATCAAACTTTTTATAAATTTCAGTTTTAAACCTTTTACCACACAATATGGAATTTTTATGACCCTGAAGAGGAAGGCTTTTAACAATTTGTTGGTGAAGGAGAAAATGCCGGTAACAAGCATTCTCCCTTTCCCACAATGTTTTTGACCCTATAAAAGACAGATGTTATCTTTTGAACTACATTTAATTTGTTGCCTGCAAATGCTTTCGTTTTGGTAATGTCAAAAATTTTGTTGTTTGGTAAAGAGTTAACCCTTTACCACACAATCATGAGTTTTAACAACACTCAGAAAGAAAGCTTTTGAAAACATTGTGGAAAAAGGAGAAAATGCTGGTAACCAGCATTTTCTCCTTTTCCCACAATGTTTTCTATCAATCAAAGGCAAGTTTCATCATTTGAGCCACCTTTGACTTGTTGTCTGCAGATGCTTTGAATTTGGATAACTCAAAAATTTTGTCGTATGGTAAAGAGTACTATCATGCCAGTATACATATATAGCTTCCACACATAGCAGGTGTTTCTAAACAACTACTGAAGGGGATGAACCAACTATTTACCAGACAACCTTACGTTTTTACAACCCTGAAGGAGGTTTTCGAAAACATTTTAGAGAAAGGAGAAAATGCTGGTAAACATCATTAAAAATTTCATCAATGAGCCATTGTCTATTTTATCATATATTTTTTTAAAGACCCTCATGAAAATACTGCCAATAACTTAAAATTCTGTTGTCTAGACTAAAATATCACATTTGTTTCTTTTTTCTACGATAAAGAAATACCTTGTTTCATAGTTAGAATTCAGCGTAGCTCCATCTGGCCCCTTTTTCAGAGTACCAACACAAACTTGGTGTTTCTGTATCACATGAGGATTTTCTAACTGTACAGGGAAAGGTCTAGAATAAAAAAATTAATAAATAAGGTTGAATGTACTTAAAAGATCTGAAAATAGCCTGATAATTGGTGAACACTGCAGAGTACTCCAATCAGTATACACAAATGTTTCATTTGTAACTGACAGCGACTGTTGTTTGAAGAGGAATCATTGATGATTACATGCAGCTGATGCTTTCCATCAATCTTCTCCAGATAACTGACAAAAAGTCACTAAAATTTCTTTCAATTCTGAAATGTTTATCCTTACATGTTAACCTCAGATGTTTAACCTTGAATGCTTAACTCTTACCCAAACAATCCTGACAAAGTTTAAGACTTGCCCAAATTGAAAGCATCTGCAGAAGACAAAATAAATTTGAGTCAAAAATGGAAATTTGTTTTAGAAAGGGTAGAAAATGGGGAGGGGGAAAAAAGGAACTAGAGGCGCTTGAGCGCCTGTATTGCTCCACAGGCCTGATATTTCTATAATGGCGAAAGGAAGTTTTTAACAATTATCATTCAATCCTGCATTTTAGCTCACTGAAGAAACAATTTGGTAGACAACCACCATAGGAACTTACCTGCAAAACAACAATGAAATCCAATGAATAGTTTTAGAGAAGAAATTTTTCAAAGATTTTACTTTATACCATAAAAGGAAAATGAGTCTCCCATAAAAGCCATGTTTTTTGACAGATCTTTTTTTTTTTAAGGAATTCTGTAAACCTGTATCTAAGGAACATTCCTGCAAAATAATAATGCTATCCAAATAGCGGTTTGGGAGGAGAAGATTTTTAAAGGTTTTTTACTTTGGTTGCCATGGCAACCAGAATTCTTCATGGAATACAATTATTTGAAGGAATTTGAAAGAGGACCACCAAAGGAACATTCCTGTGAAATTTGGTAAAAATCCAGTCAATAGTTTCTGAGGAGAAGTTTTTTAAAGAAAAAGTTTACGGACGCACGCACGCACGAACGAACAGATGGACGGACGCACGACGGACACAACGCCATGACAATAGCTCGCTGGCCTTCGGCCAGTGGAGCTAAAAAATGAGAAAATGTTGATTTCTTCCCTTTCTTAAAAAGATTTCCATTTTTGAGTCACATTTATTTTGTCATCTGCAAACGCAACTTGTCAGAGTTTGAAGTAAATGTCTTCAGTAATAACAGAGATATTACAAAATGTCAACATTTTAGCACAACAACAGCGCAGATGTTAGGACTACGGCAGTATCTCAATGTTTTCTTTTAAAACAGCCAAGCTAATAAGTATTTTACTCTAGTAGATCCAAGTTCAGACCACACATTTTCAGCTGTCTGGTCATGATCTACTGTGTCCATAAAAATACCTGACCTGCAGTCTCAAATGTTTAGGCTTAAAATGACAGGAAATCGCAGGCACCCTTTTTTGCTTCTCATATTCAAAACATTTATCAAAGTTTCACTGATTGTATGCTATCAATTTTTCCCTCAGCTAATCCTCCTGTATATGACAACCACTGTATATTTAATTTTATTTCACACACAATTACCTCCCTTTCATAACAAAATTTTGAACTTTGCTAAAGTGAAAACATCTGCAAGGAATGTAGCCAAAAAGAAGATTTCTGCTCTTGAAATGGCACTGAGCATTGCAGGAAAAGAAGAAAATGCTGACTATCAATATTTCCTCCTTTTCCTGCAATCTTTTCAAAAGACTCCTTCATTATGGTCATTGCATTGACCATTGTGTGGTAAAGGTATAATGTAATGATTACAGAAAAACTTCCAATAAAGCCCTCTTACATCTGCATCTCAGCTGTAAAGGATGAGAGTGGAGAAAGAGTACCACTGGTAAGTATGATACACTTGATACCATGTGCCAGCAGGTCCTGCATGCTGTGTCCTGGACTGAAACACCAGTAACTCAATGTTTTACCTGTAAAGATCAAGGTAAATGCAATTCATTCACTACGGGTAATTACTTTAACTCTTTTGGCACCATAGGCAAAAACATTGACTTTTGTGGACGGCATAGATCAAGATCAGACTGTACAGAACATGCAGTCTGATCTTCGATCTATGCCGTCTGCTTGTGCAGTCAAGCCTATACAATCAAAATCTTTGTAAGTTTCAATGGATTCTACTTAGAGCCGTCGAAACAGGTCGAGTTTATTTACTTGGTGCTGAAAGAGTTAATCACTCATACATCTGCATCTCTGCTATGAAGGATGACAGTGGATTGAGGGTACTACTGGTAAGTAAGATACATTTAACCCTTTACTTCTTTATCCTGACTTTTGACAACCCTGAGGAAGGGGCCTTTTGAAAAGATTGTGGGAAAAGGAGAAAATGCTGGTAACCAGCATTTTCTCCTTTTCCCCCAATCTTTTCTACCCTTCCCAAAATAATTTCAATTTTTCAGTCACTTTTATTTTTCCGTCTGCAAATGCTTTCAGTTTGAACAAGTCCAAAATTTTGTCATTTGGTAGAATTCACTCCTCCGCTACCAAATAAACAAACTACAATTTTTCAACAGTCACATGCACAGGATGAAGAGACAGTTTGGTAACAATCTAGAATAAAAGTAGTAGATAGTGCAGATCATAGATTAGGCTGCACATTTTGTACAGTCTGATCTTGATCTACACTGTCCATAAAAGCTTCTTTTTGTTGTGTAAGGTAAGGAAAGAGTTAATGCCATGTGCAAGCAGGTCCTGCACACTGTGTCCAGACTCAAACACAAGTAACATAATGTTTTAAACTGTGGCAATACAGGTGAAGCAATTCATATAATGAGTTTCTACCCCTTTCAACAGTTTATGTAAAAGATACGGATGTTGCAATTTCAAGGCCTTTTTTGGTCAGTATTATCTTTAAGGTGGGGTAGATTTAAGATCAGGCTGCATATTAGGTGCACTAATCTACACTGCAACAGCAACTCAAGTTGAGCTCAGCTCTTTCAGGGTAACCCCATACCATACTAATAGTGCCTTACACCTTGCACAAGTAATTGTCATACAACTGATGTCATGTATGTAAGACTTAAACTCTTCACCACACAAGAAAAATATATACTTGTCCAAAATTGAACTATTTGCAGATGACACTTTAAATTCGGCTCAAATGATGGAACTTGCATCTTCAAGGCTAGAAAACATTTTGGGAAAAGGAGGAAATGCTGGTTACCAGCATTACCTCCTTTTCCAATAATGTTTTCAAAAGCCTACTCTTTCAGGGTTGTTAAAACTCGGGATTATGTGGTATAGAGTTAATTCAAACATGTTTATTTTTTTCCCCACAATGTTTTAAAAAGCCTGATTTCTTTTCTCTGGGTCACTAAACCTTGAAATGGTGTGGTAAAGGTTTGATATAAAGTAGCGACAAAATACCTGTTTTTTCTGCTTTAGCTGAGTTTGTCCAAAGGTCCATTGTCTTTTTCTTCTTGTTAGTGTCATCTTTCTGTATGTGTACCTGTTAAAATACTAGTCTCATTAGAATTTGTCATGATCACAACATATGCAAAATCTCTCCGAAATACATATAACAAAATGAATTCAATCTTTGCCAGAAATTCCTGAGTTTTACTAACTTTGAGGAAATGACCTTTTGAAAACATTGCTGGTTACCTGCATTTTCTCCTTTTTTCCACAATGTTTTCAAAAGCCTTCTTCTTCAGGGTCAGTTAAACATGTGATTGTGTGGTAAAGGATCAACCCTTTACCACACAAAAACACTGCAGAAAAATGAGAAATGCTAATAGCCAGCATTTTTTCCTTTCCCACAAAGTTTCCTGCCATTTCAAAGTTAGAAATGATGCTTTGAGAGATAATGGATTTGTCATCTGGTTTAACCCTTCCAGCACCTTTCATGACAATAGTTGCCTTTGTGGCCAGTGCAGATCAAGATCAGACTGCACAAAACTTGCTGCCTGATCTTTGATCTATGCTGTCTTAGACTGTCTACACTTTGTTTAAACGAAGATGAAAATATCAGTGGGTTAATTTGGTGCTGTAACCCTTCACCACACAATCCCGAGTTTTAACTATCCTCGGAAGTAGGCCTTTTGAAAACATTGTGGGAAAAGGAGAAAATGCTGGTAACCAGCATTTCCTCCTTTTCCCACAATTTTTACTAGACTATCTGATACAAATCTCATCACTTGTGCCACATAAATGTTGCTATCTGCAAGTGCTTTCAAGTTGAACCTGTTGAAGATATTGTCATTTGGGACAGAGTTGACCCTTTACCAAACAATCCCTGGTTTTTACGACCGTGGAAAAGATGACTTTTGAAAACATTTTGGGAAAAGGAGAAAATGCTGGTAACCAGCATTTTCTCCTTTTCCCACAATGTTTTCTACCCTATCAGAGGGCTATAGCTCATTTGTACAATTGTTGAATTTGTCTTCTGCACATTTTTTTAATTTGAAAGAGTCTTAAACTTGTCATTTGGGAAAGGGTCAAGGGTTTAATTTGGATAGGTCTAAAAACTTTTTATGTTGATATAGAGGTAAGGCATTGAGAGCAAAATGAAATCAATTGCAGTAAAACTTATCCTTCTGCAGAAAGAGTGCTACAAATTAACCCTTTACCAAACAATTCCAAGTTTTCACTACCCTGGGAAATAAGGTTTTTGAAAACACTGTTGGTAAAGGAGAGAAATTCTAGTAACCAGCTTTTTCTCCTTTTCCCGTAACGTTATAATATTTTCCACTTTTCAAAGACAAAACTCATAAATTGCACCAATATCAATTTAACCTCTGCAGATGCTTGTAATATGGACAAAGCTAAAATGTTGCCCTCTGTTACAGAGTTACACCCAAAGTTCCAATAATCATAAATAATAGACAGACAGAAAGTCATTCTTTAGCTTTTAGACCTTTATCACACAATCTGGAGTTTCAAAAACCTTTAGAAAAAAGGGCTTTGAAAACATCATGGGAAAAGGTGAAAATGCTGGTATACAGCATTTTCTCCTTTTCCCATAATGTTTTCTATCGTTCCATGGGCAAATCTCATCGTGTAAACAAAATCAAATTTGTCGTCTACAAATGCTTTCAATTTGGACAAGTCTACAATTTCCTTGTTTAGTAAAGAGTTAACTCTTTACCTCACAACAAAATTTTAGACTGGTCCAAATACTGAAACCATTTGCAGATGACAAATTAAATGTGGCTCAAGTGATGGAATTTGTGTCTGAAAGAGTAGAAAACATTGTGAGCAAAGGAGAAAATGCTGGTTACCAGCATTTTCTCCTTTTCCCACAATTTTTTCAAAAGCCTGTTTTGTTAGGGTCAATAAAACATCGGGATTGTGGGGTAAATAGTTAACATGGGGATACCATTACAACTACAGAGACAAAAGTGACAAGTCCATGTCAAAAGGCTTTTTGATACTTCTGATCTACGGATTCAAAAGAATTAACTGAAGGCAGGTTAAGTGCACTGAATGACCCAGAGAATTAATCGGTGACTCATGTTTGTCATCATCAAGGCAATAGACAGTACAGTTTATTCATATTCAGCTACTCAAGTGGAAATTCATGCAGGGATTAAATATGATCATGCAAACTAATGAACTGATCAATTTTCTGGTTTAACTCTGCGTCAAATAATACTGTTTTAACGATCCAGAAAAAGACAGCCTTTGACAACATTGAGGTCTGATCTAGCCTTTGACTCTTTCTCAAACGACAAAATTTTAGACTTGTCCAAATTAAAAGCATTTGCAGACATCAAATTAAATGCATCTCATTAGGCTGAACCTGTCTATGGTAGGTTAGAAAACATTGTGGGAAAAGGAGAAGATGCTGGTATCCAGCATCGTCTCCTTTTCTCACAAGGTTTTCAAATGCCTTCTTCCTTAACCCTTACAGTGCCAAAGGCATAAACACAGACTTTTAGTGTAAACATATTTATTTTACATCGATTGAGAAACAAGTTTTTTCAACTTATACTAATCTCTCTCAATTCTGCTTCCCGGGAACTACACCAGTACTTGCCCCAGATGTGTGGGCCAATGAAAAATCCCATAGTTGACCGGCTCCCAGGTATTGAACTCAGGACCCTATAGTTATGAGGCTGACGCTTTATCTCACAACCAGACTTTTGCTGACAGCATAAATCAAGATTAGACTGCACAGAATGTTTAGTCAAGCCTATAAGATAGAAATCTTTCTTAATGTTAGTGCATTGTATATTCACTTGTCAAGAGGTGGATTTTGTATATTTGGCACTCAACTCTTTACCACACAATCACTAGTTTTAACGACCCTGAAGGAAAAGCCTTCTGAAAACACTGTGGAAAAAGCAGAAAATGCTTCACCCACAATGTTTTCTACTGTATCAGTCAAATTCCATAAATTGTCGTCTGCAATTGCTTTCAGTTTGGACAAGTGTAAATTTTTGCCGTATGGTAAAGAGTTAAAGAGTTAAGGTCATTAAAACCTGGGAATATGTGGCCAAGGGTTAAACACTTGTTATTTTGTGCAGACAATTTTTTTTTTGTCTACCAGCTGACCACATGAGCTATCAAAGCTGAGACTATGCTATTTTCCAAACTAGAACTGTAGCAGGCTGATGAATACCCCCCCCCACCACCCCATCTGTTACCTTGTCACTTGATAGTAAAACAATTCAAAGGGTCATAACTCAGTCTCCTGTAAGAAGCAACTAACCATAATAAAAATCAAGAGGACCATGATGGTCCTATATCGCTCACCTGAGTATATTTGTGAGCAAGAAATATTCTTAAATTGCAACCAAAGTTTTGAATTTATATGAAATAAGAAGCTATTGGGTGACATTACCCATCAGATTTCAGTCCTATTGAAGCCAATTTTTCATAATCAAAAAAATTATTTTCAATTCCAATTCATGCCATTCTTTCATTTTTGTGCACCTCTAGTCAAACAAGTTTAAAATTTGTGAATTGAAGAAAAAAAACTTTTTTTTTCAAAATCTGCTGAAGACTACCTTTAATGCTACATTGCAAATGATAAAGCTTTAGGCCTCATGGTTTGTCACAACAAGATCTTCACATATTTCCCTGTTTGTTTATTCTTCTCTCTTTCTTTTTTTTCCTTTTTGTAAAATGGTTTCAGCCTGTTTGACTTATGATTTATGACGAGAAGATTTTTAAGGAAATTGTGAACAGTCAGCTTTGGTATGGGCTCAAGACAATGATGCTATATACCACATACAAATAATAGTATATCAAAGCCAGAAGCCATTCTTTTTTGATAAGGCATACCCGGGGGAGGGGAGGAAAGCCATAATGTGACCCCAATAAGAATTACTCTAACAACTTTTGGCAGAGGGTCACCAGAACTTTGCTACAAACAAAACATGAAAGTTTTAGTCTCTCACTTGTCACATGTAATTTTCTTCCTTTTCAATGTTAAACAGGGTTCGCCCGGGCAGAGCCCAAACTCCACCCAAGGGGTCAATTTTTAAAGTTTTGGTAGAAAGTCTCAAGATGATATTACATACAAATTAAGAATGCTCTAGCCCTTATGATTTGTCAGAACGAGAGTTTTAAAAGATTTCCTTCTTTGTTTCTATGTAAAATTGGGTGCACCCGAGCAGAGCCCAAATATGACCCCGAAGAGATAATTTTAACAATTTTTATAAAGAGTCACCAGATGATGCTACATGCAAAATATGAATGCTTTAGCCCTTATGGTTTGTCACAAGAAGATTTTAAAAGATTTTCTTCTTTGTTTCCATGTAAAATAGGGTGCACCCTGGCAGAGCCCAAATATGACCACAGAAATATAATTTTCACAATTTTGGTAGAGGATCATCAGATAATGCTACAAACCAAATATGAATGCTCTAGCCATTATGGTTTGTCAGAAGAAGATTTTTTAAAGATTTCCTCCTTTGTTATTATGTAAAATAGGGTGCGCCCGGGCAAAGCCCAAATATGACCCTAGGGGAATAATTTTAACAATTTTGGTAAAGGGTCACCCAATGATGCTTCATACAAAATATGAATGCTCTCGGCCTTATGGTTTGTCACAAGAAGATTTTTAAAGATTTTTGCCATTTTCAGCCATTTTGTTGCCATGGCAACCAGAGTTTTTGATGGAGTTAAGTTCTTTTGTAGAGCTTCATCCAAGGAACATTCCTGCCAAGTATTATCAAGATTGGCCATCTGGTTTTGGAGGAGAAGATTTTTAAAGAAATTGTTAACGGACGGACGGACAGATGGACGGACGGACGGACGACGGACGATGACCGATCACAATAGCTCACCCAGAGCACTTCGTGCTCAGGTGAGCTAAAAAAAAAGGTACATAAGCTCAAATTGTAAGAGGCATTCCATTAACTCTACATCACACATTCCTAATTTTCAATGACCCTGAGAAAAGAGGCTTTTAAAAACATTGTGGAAAAAGAAGAAAATGCTGGTAACCAGCATTTTCTCCTTTTCCCACAATGTTTTCTACCCTTTCAGAAACAAATCTTATCATCAGAGGCATGTTTAGTTTTCCCTCTACAAATGCTTTGAATATGGATGAGTCTAAAACTTTGTTGCGTGGTATAGGGTTAACACTTCAGTAAAATTGGTTGCCAACTGTAGAAGGAGAGGAGGACAGTATTAGTTGTGCGGTCAGGTGGCAGGGGACTTGGAAACTTGTTCACGGCTGTGGTGAATCATGTCGCCCCGAGCCAAGTCCCCTGCCACCTGACCGTACAACGAATTTATTATACTGCAAAGTTTTACCATTCCAATGTTTGATAAGTGGATTTCACCTGTTTTTTGGTTTAAAAAATTGAGTACGCTGACGAAGTAGAATTTCCCTTCTGAGTGCCCCAATTCAATGAAAACTGACGTCACTGGGAACTGACGTCACTGAAACTTTGGTAATACGTGCTAAAATGTGCAGCTTAGCGCATAATCTTGATGTTAATCTTGATCGACGCCGCCATTTTGGATGTTGTGTTGAAAGTGTAGTCATGTCTACGGGGCTCCCGAAAGGGAAACAGCTTTTACGTTGGTTTTGCCAGTGTACATGATATATATGTTCGGGGCATATTATCCAATCAGATCACGAGAAATTTCTTTGCAGTATAATAAAAAATTATGTCAATGGACAAACAAACAGACAGACAGATAACCTGATTCCAGGATATATCTCCAAACTTTGTTGTTATGCGTATAAAAACCTGTCAGCATTCCCAGCAAATTAAATTATACTACATCAAGTTGAAATTACATCAAATTGAAAGCAGTGCCTAAAATTTATTGATTTTACTGTAAACAAAAAGTCATAAGCATAATTCACCTTGTATGACCTTGCCAATTTTTCCTGGTGTTCTGTTAGAGACTTGCCTGGAGCTGCATCCTGGCTAAAAACAATCTGCAATTCAATGTGTGTAAATCAATTTAAAAACAGACTTCAATCGGTTCAACCCAAGATGTACGGTACCTGCCTCAATATAATTTGTTTCTGTGGACAGTGTAGATTAAGAGCAGACTGCACAGAATGCAATCTGATCTTGGATCTGAACCGTCCTTGACTTCAAAGATACTCTGACCTAAATTGTTTGGACAGTGCAAAATTTTGACCTTTTTTAACTGACAGCAGACAAAGAGTGTTTTGGTAATTTGTCACACACTCTAGGATTTAACATGTTGTCATTACAGAACTCAGACACATAGTGCCACAATTTCAATTCACAGTTCATATTCATTTTAAGCAGATTTATATAGCAAATCAGTTTATGTAATTGAACTGGCTGGAACCAGATACATCATACGTAACAATGCAGGTGCGCTCACTTTCAGTTTTGAATAGCTGGTCTGTATGGCTGTACGTTTGACTGGTAACATGTACAGTAAATAGTTAATTCTTTAAACAGACAACAAAAAAAAATTAATACATGTCCAAACTGGAAGCATTGGCAGACAAAAAAGTGGCTTTAATGATGAACTTTGTCTGAGAAAGGATAAGAAACACTGTGGGAAATGTAGAAAATGCTGGTTACCAACATTTTCAAAAGCCCTCTTTCTCAGCATCAATAACCCTTT
The DNA here is from genome assembly GCA_946811185.2 of Hippopus hippopus. Taxonomy (NCBI): domain Eukaryota; kingdom Metazoa; phylum Mollusca; class Bivalvia; order Cardiida; family Cardiidae; genus Hippopus; species Hippopus hippopus. Next base: position 62,666,957 of record OX328099.1, on the reverse strand, counting down.
CAGTACCACAGGCGAAAAATAGGGACTTATGCAGATGGCATAGATCAAGATCAGACTGCACAGAATGTGCAGTCTGATCTTTTATCTATGTCGTCCGTTGTTTTGTCAAGGCTATGAGGTAAAAATCTTTCTCAGTTTCAATGGATGGTATTTTAAGCCATCGGAAGAGGTAAAGTTTATATATTTGGCGCTGAAAGAATTAATAAGTCTGGATTGAATGGTAAAAGGTTAATCAATACAGGAGGAAATTTATACATCTACCTTTAACATTTCCGCAACTTTAGTGAGTCCAGCTCCCCTTGTCACACCTACAGGTGATCCTAAAAGGGGGATAAAAGGTTTTTTCACTCCTTAGAATGCTTGATGAATGAACTAGACTAATTCAAAAATTAACTCTAACCCTTTCTTAAACGACACATTTTAGACTCTTCCAAAGTGAGAGCATCTGCAGAAGACAAATTCAGAATTGGTACAAATTGGATTTAGGTCTCTGATAGGGTAGAAAACATTGTGGGAAAAGGAGAAAATGCTGGTTACCAGCATTTTCCCACAAAGTTTTCAAAAGCCTTCTTTCCCAGGGTCGTAAAAACCAGGGATTGTTTTGTAAAGGGTTTAACTTGATCAACTGTGACATAAGTACCTCCTCTAAGTACTTTGATAGCAGATACAGATGTACAATACTAACATGCATAATGCGACAAAAATGTTACAGTTCATTGGGAAATATTTCTTCAAAGCTAATACTTTTCATTTAAAAAAAAAGGAGCAAAAACTGAGGAAGAGTTTTGGGAAAGATGATAGTTACTTTTGTTATTTGCACCACATATACATGTTAGTTTTAACCCTTTACCATACAATACTGACTTTTAACGACTCTGGGAAAGAAGCCTTTTGAAAACATTGTAGGACAAGGAGAAAATGCTGGTAACCAGCATTTTCTCCTTTTCCCACAATGTTTTCTACTCTATTAAAGAACCATTGCATCATCTGAGCCACACTGATGAATCTAAAAATGAATGATTGTATGGTGTTTCATGATGCATTGACATCTAGGGTCATTTAGTGGACAAAAAAGGAATGAAAGAAAGGAATAGCATGTAAGAATGTGAGTCATGAGAATATGATGAAAGATGTGATATGAAATGACATTGTAATGGAAATAAGATAAAATAGATACACAGCGATAAGAACAAAATAGTCTGAGTATGAATAAAAGGTTTAAAAACAATATCACAATTTTGTGTGGTAAAGGGTTAAGAAGACTAAACTGGCCTTACCATCTTGATTAACATATCCAATGATTTTATCTAGTGTATCAATTATCACAGTCTTGTTGCCGAATGCTATGTTAGCCTTTGACAGTAATTCAAACATAAACCTGAAAATAGAAAAAAAATTATGTGTAATTTTGTGATAATTTTTCAGGTAAAGGATAAAAAATATTTTGTTACTTTTCTTTACAAAATTCAAAAGCTGTTTAACAGCATTTTCTCCTTTTCCAACAATGTTTTCAACAGCTCTCTTCATGAAGGCAACTGAAACATAGGCTACTTTGTGAATCAACCCTTTACAAAAAAAAAATAATAATAATTAAGTCCAAATTGAGAGACTTTACAGAGGCAAATTAAATATGATTCAAACAATGGATTTTGTTATAAAAGTGAAAAAAACATAGTGGAAAACTATTTTCTCATAATGTTTTCAAAGGAGGTTTTTATCAGGGTTGTTAAAACTCTTGTTTAAACTCACCAGCATTTTCTCCTTTTCTCATAATGTTTTCAAAAGCCTTTTTTATCAGGGGTTTTTATTGATTGATTGATTGAATGGTGTTTTACGCCCCTTTTAACAATTTTTCAGTAGTATCACGGTGACAGCTCACATATTCATGTATTTCGTGGGTTCCACCAGTACTAGATTAGGCTTTGAAGTGTCTTGCCCAAGGACACTCCAATGAAAGGCACAGTGGATTTATTGCGGCTCAAACCCGGGGCCTCCAGGTCTTGAGTCCTACACTTTACCGCTGAGCCACACAGGACCCCCTCAGGGTTTTTTAAACTCAGGATTGTGCGGTAAAGGGTTAAACAAGTTGACTTACATTCCAGGTTTGGTTGCACCTTTTCCATTATTAGGGACCTCTGTGAGATCTATTTGCTCTTCAAGGTCTTTTAGGGTGGCTTTCATTCTCAGTATATCATCCAGGGTAAACTCAGGCACTGGCATATTGTCTGAATAGTCATCTTCTGCTACAGTATCTCCTTTTATCATTTCTACAAATTTCTCTGCGACCTTGGTCAGTTCTTCCATTGCAGTAGCAAGGTCACCTGGTTTCAGGTCAAAGGACGCACTGTCTTCACAGATCTTTTCCTGAAAGCAATTTTGTCTGTAAACCCTTTACCAGACTACAAAATTTTAGCCTTGTCCAATTTGAAAGCATTTGCAGACGACAATTTCAGCGTGGCTAAACTGGTGCAAGTTTTCTTTGATAGGGTAGAAACATTGTGGGAAAAGGAGAAAATGCTGCTTATCAGCATTTTCTCCTTTTCCCACAATGTTTTCAAAAGGATTCTTTCCCAGGTCGTTAAAAGTTGTGATTGTGCAGTAAAGGGTTAACCCTTTACCAAACAATCCTGTTTTAGGTACTCTGAGGAAGACCACTTTTGAAAATCTTGTGGGAAAAGGAGATAATGCCGGTAACCAGCATTTTCTCTTTTTCCCACAAGATTTTCTGCCTTTTCAAAGACAATTTTCATCAAGTGAACCACATTCAATTTGTCTTCTACAAAAGCTTTCAATTTAGACATATCTAAAATGTTGTCTTTTGGTAAAGAGTTAACCTACAGAGCCATGCTTTGGTAAAAGGGGATCAAATGCTTCTCCATGACGCATTATATCAAGCATCACATGATCATGAATCATGAAGTAGACTGGTCCTTCAACGTGCAGAATATTTACCAATAGCAAAAAAATTGACTTAGATCAGCCTGCATAGACTGTGCTGGGTAACCTGAGTGAATTCTTTTAGAAGATGCATTAGGGCTCCCCTTTCACTGAGCATGGCTCAATCAAAAGGATATGTTTCAGTAAGGGAAAAACACCAAATTATTTGCATTTCAAGGCTTACAAAGCATCTTTTGATCTATTTTCATTCTTTGTTATCAGCATTTTCTCCTTTTCCCATAAGGTTTTTAATTGCTGATTCCTTTGGATTGTGTGGTACAGTGCTAAAGAAAATATTGCTTAAATAAAGACTAGCCATACATAAGAATTAGAAATATTAAAGATACATCCTTACAACTAGAGATAAAAAACACTGTTAAATTTGGAAGTGTGTAGAATGCCACAGCTGTGTAAACAAAGATAAGATACCACTATATATGGTGGATGGGAAAGAAAAACTCAAGGGATTTGTCTTCATTTAAAACAGGAAACCACAACAGTGATTGCTTTGTAGGCTTCCAAAACATGAAATGCATTTTCTATCTGTCGTAATCTGTGCAATCTTGCAGCTGTCAGGGGCAACATATGGGATGAAGATACAAGACTGATTATACTTTCATAAAATAAGGATGAAAAAGGTTAAAAAATGGCTAAAACTGGCTGAAAAAGAGTAAAGATATATCTTTAAGGGAAAGGTTAAATGTAAAGATAGTATGAGAAGGTACACTTACCAGATTATGAGCTTCATCAAAAATAACAATGTTCCCTTGCAGTTCAACCCCATGTGCTTTTCTAGTCTGTCAAATGAAAGAAAACATATATAAACTCATCTCTTGGTATGTTGCAAGAATTCAAAATCAAAAGGTAACATTGTATTTTAAGAAAAAAAAACTTAAACTCTTTGCCACACAATCCCGAGTTTAAACTACCATGAGAAAGCAGGCTTTTGAAAACATTGTGGGAAAGGGAGAAAATACATGTACTGGTAACCAGCATTTTCTCCTTTTCCCCCACAATGTTTTTTTACATATTAAAGGAGAAATACTATCATCTGAAAAACAATTGAACTGTTGTCTGTAAATTTCTTGAAAATGGACAAGTCTAAAATTTTTAATCTGGCATAGGATTAAAGTATTTTGAGAATTCAGCAGCATTCTTAATTTAGAAGGAGACATAAGGAAAATATCTGGACATTATGGGGTTGGTACAAAAACTGCTTCTTTTGTGCTGTCTGATCAAGTCTGCATTGTCTATAAAATAAACTTCAGGTGAGTATGGTTTCCTTTAACCCTTTACGACAAAATCCTGAATTTTGATGACCCTGAGAAAGAAAGCTTTGAAAACACAGTAGGAAAAGGCGAAAATGCTAGTAACTAGCATTTTCTCATTATCCCACAATCTCTTCAACCCTGCAAAGACAAAAACATGAATTTTAGCCACATTAAGTTTGTCTTCTGCAAATCCTTTAAGTTCGGATAAGTTCAAGGTTTTGTCATTTGGTAAAGAGTCAACTCTTTACCAAACGACAAAATTTCGGACTCATTCAAATTGAAAGTATTTACAGACAACAAACTAGAATTTGTTTTTCTACAAAAAAACAGATGTCTCCCCCCTTTTTGGTGTCAGAAGGATTGATGTGACCAAGGCAATTTCTAATTGAAATAATGGTCATTTTTCTCTAATGGTTTTCGAGTTATAGAGCGGACACGAAATTATATGTAAAATGAGTAAGGAAAATAATCAAAGGGAAATAACTCCAAAAATATACAAGCCAAACTTATGGTTCTTGTGCATAACAGTTCATCTCATGGTGCTTTACAAATGTGTCAAGTTTTATCAAAATATCTTACAAGGTTTTCGAATTATGGAGCTGACACGATTTGTGACAGATAGACAGACAGACGCACAGGGGAAAACTAGAGCTGTCACTGAATGTGACTTTATACCCCCGCCAGCGCTTTGACAGTATTTTATACACAGACGGACACACAGACGGACGGACACACAGACAGGCTGATTCCAGTATACCCCCGAAAACATTCGTTTTGCAGGGGTATAACAATATGTCTCCCAACCCTGACAGGGGGAGACATAATTAAATGTAGCTCAAAAGGATGATTTTCTTTTTGAAAGGGAAAAAAACATTGTGGGAAAAAGGAGAAAATGCTGGTTACCAGCATTTTCTCCTTTTTCTACAATGTTTTCAGAAGGCTTCTTTCTCTGGTTTGTTAAAACATGGGACTGGTTGGTAAAGAGCAAAGAAATAATCAATAAAGGACCTACCTTAGCATCTAACAAATAATTATAGGGCATGAATATGATGTCTGCATCTGATCTCAACTCTCTGGCCATATAGTATGGACAACATCTGTAAATAGAAGTTTTAATGCTTTACCATACAACCATGAGTTTTACCGACCTCGAGGAACAAAGCTTTTGAAAACATTGTGAGAAAAGGTAAACAAGAGGGCCAAGGTGGCCCTGGATCGCTCACCTGAATTTTTGAGAGGACCATAGCCAATTTTTTTTGAGGTATTGAAACTTTGGAAACAAAATCATTATTTTGCCAAGCAATTTTGAAAAGGTCACCTGTAAAAGTCATTTCAAAATCTGTCACCACCCCTACAATCATCACCACAGCAATGAATTTGATGAATCAGAATTCTGCAAATAAATTTTTGGACAGATCACCCAAGGACAATTTCTTGAAGAAGAGCACATGCTCAATAGTGACTAAAAACATAAGTCGAAACAAGAGCACCACATGCAGGTGCCAACAATTGGCTGTTGTTTTTCGACGTATAAAAATTTCCATAAAAATTTTTGAAAAGGGTCACCCTAGGAACATTTCTGTGAAATTATTTCAAAATCTGACCAGCCATTCCAGAGAAGAAGAATTAAGAAATTCCTCTTCATGTCCCTGTAGTGCAAAAAGCCCCCACCATCAGAGCCATGTTTCTTGACAGATCACAATTTTGTGAACGGTTTTTGAAAAGAGTCACCCAAGGAACATTGCTGTGAAATTATTTCAAAATCTGACCAGCCGTTTCAGAGAAGAAGAATTTTTAAGAATTTCTTCATGTCCGTATAGTGTAAATAGCCCACAGCCATCAGAGCCATGTTTCTTGATGGATCAAAATTTCGCAAACACTTTTTGAAAAGAGTCACCCAAGGAACATCTCTGTGAAATTATTTCAAAATCTGACCAGCCGTTTCAGAGAAGAAGAATTTTTAAGAATTTCTTCATTTCTGTATAGTGCAAGTAGCCCCCAGTCACCAGAGCCATGTTTCTTGATGGATCTAAATTTTGCGAACATTCCAGCCAAGTTTGGTCCAAATTGGCCCAGCGGTTTAGGAGGAGTTGATGTTTAAAGAATTGTTCACAACGCACGACAGACGACGCATGACGCACGACGGACGATGGACACCGGGTGATCCTTAAAGCTCCCTTTGAGCACGTTGTGCTCAGGTGAGCTAAAAAGGGTCACCCAAGAAACATTTCTGTGAAATTATTTCAAAATCTGACCAGCCGTTTCAGAGAAGAAGAATTTTTAAGAATTTCTTCATGTCCATATAGTGCAAGAGGGGCCCCCCCCCTCCCCCATCAGAGCCATGTTTCTTGACGAATCAGCATTATGCAAACACTTTTAGAAAAGGGTCACCAAAGGAACATTTCTGTCAAATTATTTCAAAATCTGACCAGCCGTTTCAGAGAAGAAGAATTTTTAAGAATTTCTTCATTTCTGTATAGTGCAAGTAGCCCCCAGTCACCAGAGCCATGTTTCTTGACAGATCAAAATTTCGCAAACACTTTTTGAAAAGGGTCACCAAAGGAACATTTCTGTCAAATTATTTCAAAATCTGACCAGCCGTTTCAGAGAAGAAGAATTTTTAAGAATTTCTTCATTTCTGTATAGTGCAAGTAGCCCCCAGTCACCAGAGCCATGTTTCTTGACGGATCAAAATTTCGCAAACACTTTTTGAAAAGGGTCACCCAAGGAACATCTCTGTGAAATTATTTCAAAATCTGACCAGCCGTTTCAGAGAAGAAGAATTTTTAAGAATTTCTTCATTTCTGTATAGTGCAAGTAGCCCCCATTCACCAGAGCCATGTTTCTTGACGGATCTAAATTTTGTGAACAAATTTTTGAAAAGGGTCACCCAAGGAACATCTCTGTGAAATTATTTCAAAATCTGACCAGCGGTTTCAGAGGAGAAGATTTTTAAAGAATTTCTTAGAAAATTCCATTTGGTTGCCATGGCAACCAGAGTTTTTGATGGAATCAAATTCTGTGAACCCTTTTTAAAGAGGACCTCCCAAGGAACATTCCAGCCAAGTTTGGTCCAAATTGGCCCAACGGTTTAGGAGGAGTTGATGTTTAAAGAATTGTTGACGACGGACGACGCACGACGGACACCGGGTGATCCTAAAAGTTCCCCTTGAGCACATTGTGCTCAGGTGAGCTAAAAATGATGGCAACAAAAAAAAAAAAAAGTTTCTATAGAATGACATAGCCACTGTCACTTTTTCCAGAAATGATCAAACTTACCCCTAAAACAAAACACCTTTTAAACCTGTCATTTCATATTTTCTGATAAAACAGAGTAATAAATGTGCTTGGTATCAATTTTTCAAATGGACTTACTTTTGGCGTCTGTCAGAATTTTTTTGAAGAAAGGGGGGCCTATAATAAATATGAGCAGGTTAATTTTATGTTGAATTCAACTGCTTTCTTAGCTCAATGTAACAGATGCTTTCTGCCCTTTCACAGATACAAATTCACCAATTAAATTTATTGTCCGCAAATGATTTTATGAGAACAGTTGTTAACCAATATTTTTTCTCTTTTTCCTACAGTGTTTTCTACTATTTAAGACAAATCTCAAGATCTGAGCCATATCTAATTTGTTATATGCAAATGGTTTCAAATGACAGGTCTAAAATGTTGCCGTCTGGTAACACACGAAACCACCAACCATGGGTATCAAAAATAATTTGAAAGCGACAAAAAATACCGGATTTGAATTATGTGGGAAAACATGGTTACAGAAAAGTAGCAGCAGTTGCTTTGCAGACAGTATGTGTCAAAATAAGGCAGCACACAGTGTGCAGTCTGATTATTGAATCTGCAATGCCTGGTACACACCCAAAATATTTTGAGTAGACAAATGTTGATTGTGCAATATTAGAATGCATCTAATGCCTAAACTCAGTTTCTTCACGAACCCCCCCCCCCCTTTGAACAACAGGGTTTTGAAAACAATGTGAGAAAAGGAGAAAATGCTTATAACCAGCATTTTCACCTTTTTCCACAATGTTTTTTACCTTTTCATAGACAAATTCTATCCTTTGAGCCACAATTAAATTGTCAAAAGCTTTCAATTTGGGCCAGTCTACTTTTTTTGTCTGTTGGTAAGAGTTAAAATGACCATTTTATTCAGCACTCGAAGAGTTATTTTCACTCTTTACCAGACAACAAAATTTTAGCCTGTTCCAAATTAAAAGCATTTGCAGACGATAATTTCAATGTGGCTTAAATGGTGCAAATTTTCTTAGATAGGGTAGAAGATACTGTGGGAAAAGGAGAAACAGCATTTTCTCCTTTTCCCACAATGTTTTCATAAGGCTTCTTTCCCAGGGTCATTGAAAGTCCTCATTGTGGTGTAAAGGGTTAAATGGCATCAGACATTTCTGGTCAATAAAATGATGTTATTTGTACAGGGAAAACATACATCTCCCTGGAAAAACCGCAAAGTCTGCAGTTTTTGTACATCGATTCAATGCATCTTTGGAAAAGTCAATACAAGCCTGTTTACCCTGACAAAGTACATTTCTGTACATGCATGGTATATCATGTCATCAAAAAAACGATTGATTGATTGAATTGAATTTAACACCCATTTTTTAACAGATAAGGTCATATCATGGCAGTCGGTGAACCTTAGCATGTGTTTCCTGGCTTTCTCACACCAGTACTGATACAACTTTCTTTCAAAGTCACTGACTACTTTCTCACATGCATCAAAGATAAGAGGTGAAAAATCATGGGAAAGAAAGTTTGCCTCAACCCAGTATCAACCACCAGGTTACGAGTTCGATACGCTAACCACTGAGCTACCTAGGTGGGCTGAAAAAACAATACTGAAGTAATTCACCAGCATGTGCACTGTGGAGTATTAAACCATGCAACTGTGCCCAGCCAGGTAGCTCAGTGGTTAGCATATTCAACACGTGACCTGGTGATTGCGGTTGGATACACGGTTGGGGCATACTCTCTTTCCAGCGATTTTTTTGCTTGTTACCTCTGATGCATATGAAAATGAAGTCAGTGGCTTGGAAAGAAATTTGTCTCAGCACTGGTTGGAGAAAACCAGGAAACACATAGGTAAGTGCACTGGCCCCTGTGACATGACCTAAGTGGTCAAACATTATTAAACTCTGATACACACAAAAACCATTCACCATTAAAAACAGTCAAAATACATTTTCTTCCACTCTGCAGCTGAAGGCTTTGGTAAGTGTTGTGGGAAAAGAATAAAATGCTTTTTTTACAACAAAAGTGGTATTTTTCTTTCCTTCATGAACCCTTATTTGTTGTGAAATTTGGTAGGTCTAAAAGACAACCAGCACAGTTATTTGGTAAACCAGTAATCTGTGAAAGATTTTGACACTTTATCCATTTTACCACACAGTCTCCAGTTTTAATGACCCTCAGGAAAAAGCCTTTTGAAAACATTGTGGAAAAAGAAGAACATGCTGGCATATTCTCTTTTTCCCACAATGTTTTCTACCCTTCCTGAAACAAATTTCAATTTTTTATTTGAGTCATGTTTATTTTGTTGTCTGCAAATGCTTTGAATATAGACTACGCTAAAATTTTGTCTTCTGGTAAAGAGTTAACTCTTTACCAAACGACAAAATCTTAGACTGGTCCTAATTGAAAGCATTTGCAGATGACAAAATAAATGTGACTCAAAAATTGAAACTTGACTTTGGAAGAGTAGAAAACATTGTGGGAAAAGGAGAAAATGCTGCTTACCAGCATTTTCTCCTTTTTCCACAGTGTTTTCAGAAGGCTTCTTCCTCGGGGTCATTAAAACCAGGGTTTGTTTGGTAAAGGGTTAACAAACAATCCAAGGTTTTAACTCTTTACCACATGATAAAATTTTAGACTTGTCCAAATTGAAAGCATTTACAGACGACAAAATAAATGTGACTCAAAAATTGATATTCATTTCTCCTTTTCCCATGTTTTCAAAAGGCTTCTTCCTCAGGGTCGTTTAAAGTCAGGATTGTGTGGTAAAGGGTTAACTGTTTACCGCACATTGCAGACTTTTAAAGACCCTGAGGAAGAAGCTTTTTAAAACATTGTAGGAAAAAGGAGAAAATGCTGGTAACAAGCATTTCACCCTACGAAAGACAAATTTTACGTCTTGAGTAATATTTGTCGTCTGCAAATGCTTTCAATTTGGACAAGGATAAAATTTTGTCATCTGGTAAAGGGTTAATAACCCGGAGGAAGAATCTTTTTGAAAAAATTGTGGGAAAATGAGAAAATGCTGGTAACCAGCAAATCCCATCATTTGTCCCATATTCCATTTGTCCTATGCATAAGCTTTCCATATAGCAAAGTCTAAAATTTTGTTTTTTTTTGTAAAAAATTAACCCTTAACACAACTGTACAATTCCCACTGGAAGAAAACTGACAATGTAGACATCATTTCTGAATCAACAATGAAATCAGTTGAACACTTTAATTTCTAAAATTTTCTTACAATGTTTTCAGAAAGTTGTCTTAAAGGTTGTTAATACACAGGGTTGTTTTATAAAGGGTGTAATAGTAAAATTTTCCATATATGGCCATAAATAATAATTATTTTCTAAAACCCATCATTGATTCCCCTGGAAGATAAAAGACTATATAGACATGATGTCTGACTCAACTGCGTGTTCAATTGATCACTCCCCTTGCTTGAATTCTCTTGTAGAATACATGATCATTACAACTCATTACCTTCTACACAGACAATGTTTGCTTCTTGAAGCATATCTTTTGAAAGCATTGTGGCTAGAGAAGAAACAGCTGTGACCTTCACCTAGAATCCTGGTCTCTGATTGATTGATTGATTTATGGTGTTTAACGCTGTTTTCAACATTATTTCAGTTATATCGCGGCAGCCAGTGCACCTATACATGCTTTCCTGGAGTCTCTTTACCAGTACTCCGCACAATTTTCTTTCCAAGCCACTGGCTGCTTTTCCACGTAACCGTCATCGAAACAATGGTCAGCGGTGGCAGAGGAATGAATCCTGTCGCAATGACTATCATCAATCCTCGGAAAGAAATTGGCCGAGCCAGGGATCGAACCCACAACCCCCTTTTCTCAAGTCCTGCATGTTACCAACTGGGCTACCGGCTCTGGCATCTGAAACCTTTGCTCTTAACATGGTAGACACAATCATGTGTGAAATATTTGTGAAATTGGACCAGGGAAATTTAATCAGGAGATATGGATATGACAAAGTTAACCCTTTACCAGACGACAAAATTTTAGCATTGTCCAAACTGAAAGCGTTTGCAGACGACAATTTCATTGTGGCTCAAATGGTGCCATTTTTCTTTGATAGGGTAGAAAACATTGTGGGAAAAGGAGAAAATGCTGGTTAACAGCATTTTCTCCTTTTCCCACAATGTTTTCAAACGGCTTCTCCCCAGGGTTGTTAAAAGTTGGCATTGTGCGGTATAGGGTTAAAGAGCATTTGAGCCTTGAACCCTACTGTGACCTTCAACTTGAGGCCTGGTGCCTGAAATCAACCCTCTGTACACCAGCTCACTGAGGTGTATGTATGTATTAAGTGTTTTTCAAATTGGCAGTTTACCAAACAATCCCATTTTGACGACCCTGAAGCAGAGGGCTTTTGAAAACAGTGTGGGAAAAGAAGAAAATAATGGTTACCAGCATTGTCTCCTTTTGTCACCTTTTCTAGCCTATCAAAGAACTTAAGTTCATTCAAATAATTTCAAATTTGTTGTCTGAAGCTGCTGTCAATTTGGACGAGTCTAAAATTTGTCGTTTGGAAATTAGATGAAAAGACATTCGGGAGGATGGAAGAAGGACAAGGCCAAAACAATAAGGCCTGCAACACGCGAAAAGGGGCATCCGGACATTTGTGTAAAGTGTTGTCTCGGATCAGCCTGTGCAGTCCGCACAGGCTAATCCGAAATGATACTTTCGGTTTGAAAGTAATTTTCTGTTTGGCGTAAGTCTATTGAAGAACAAAATCTAAGGTAGACGTAAAGTGCCGTCTCAGATTAGCCTGCATGGACTGCGCAGGCTGATCTGAGACAATACTTTACTCAAATGTCTGAATGCCCCTATTTGCGTGTTGCAAGCCTTATACATCTGCCTTTCAACATGGGATAAAAAGGGAATATTATGTTGTAGTAAATTTCCTGTTCCTTGTATTTGATGCAAGCAGCATGAGAAAATTTCATATTGGCAAAAAGCATATAATAGATTAGGTGGACGAATACTGTAGTGTAACATTTCGACAAATCAAATCACAAATCAATGCATACATATTTCGTGTACAAAATACGTCATCATACCATATATGGAACTGTATTTGACACTGCACTGATTCTGATTTTTTCACTTGTGTGTGTTATTTTATACACCCACAACGCATGCATTTGAGTTGGAAAAATTAAAGGTATATAATAATAAGTGATATGTTTAAACTTTTTATCATACAACCCTGATTTTTATTACTTTAACAAATTGACCTGAAATTGACCTTTACGCAAAGAATAATTAGAGAATGAATATTCTTATCATCGCGTATACTCCGACAGTAGGGAAATTCTGTTTACAGTAAATGTCGGGTTTTACCCTTTCTATACTACAGTAAAAACATGAAATTTTCGCATATGACATAGATCAAGATAAGACTGCAGAGAAAGTGTATCTTAGATTAGTGTCATCTGCCTCATATTAACAATTCAAAACCAACAACATCATGTTTATTTTGGGTATTTTAAGCATTCTTTAAGACACGATAAATCTATTAGTCGCATACAGAGTTGAAAATCGTTTACATAGTTCCACATGCAGACGACATTAGCTGAAGCAAAGTTGGACAATAATTCAAGCGTGTAATATATCGTAATAGAGGTCATCTATTTCATGTCAATTTATTCGAGTAATAACAGCCCTGAAAAGGAAGCCAATGGTAACTAGCATATTATCCTTTCTGCATAATGTTTTCTGTCCTTTCAAAAACAATTTACATCATTTTACCACACCTGTCAATGTCTGCAGAATGGATAAACCAAGAACTAAAACGGGTCGTTTCATGTTAGCAAAATGAAGTAAAAAGTATTTGAATCAAGCCAAATAATTATATGCGAGGCAAGAATCCAAAATTACGCTTTCAAAAGATCGGACTGAAAGTCAAAGTGAATCACCTAACTACGTCACCTAACAACGGAAATATGGACACATGCTACTAGCACTCTATCTGGCAGACGTATCGTCAAGCTAAAACATATTTTCAGATGCAGATGCTTTCAGTTTGGTCTAGTCCAAAATTATGTCACTTGGTAAAACCTTGCAGAAAACGAGGGGCTGTACATATTTCTTTATCCCTTAGCTTGATGAGTCTGCAGCAGACAACATTGATGAAAAACACTGATGTCAAAAGGAGAAATTACCCCTAATGATTGATTTCTCCTTTTCCCACAATGATTTCCGACCCATCAAAGAACTGCGATACGTGAATACCAGGTTTTGGTTTATCATCTGCAAATGCGTCAAATTTAGAAGAGTCTAAAATTAGTCATTTGGAAATGGGTTAAATGCTAACATCAGTATTACATTTATATGCTATGAATTGGTTTATTATGACCAACAAACTTGATTCTTATAAATATTGTTGTATTATTGAAAAAATTGAGATAATTTATTTCATATAATGTCTGTCTTTGACAAACATTACATTTACTCATTAGTTAGTGCCCCACCCACAAACTTAAAATGTATTTTCTGAAAAAATAAAGCTGGTGACTTATTTGTTTTAAGCCTGATTCTTTTAGTTTAGTACCTGAATATTATTTATAGAGAAAATAAGAAAAATCTGAACGTTAGAACATTTTAAAAAATAACTTTAAAAGATACTCTTTGGTTTTTTTGGGTTTTTTTTTTTTTCCAAAATAAAGGTGTTTTAGCCATAAGTTAAGGTGTTTTTTTTTTAAAGATTGATACTCAGTATACTCTAAATTATTTTTTTCATTAAATTTGATGTTTCACCAATACAATGACATAAACTTTGCTTATAATTGTTGTCATTTAAAAAAAATATACATAGACTTAGTTTTCATAGGTGGAATTTCATCCTGAACTGCCGCAATGCAGGGTGTACTAAAAGAAATATTCATAGAATTTTCCCAAAGCTGGTGACCCCCTCTTTTTATCCCCTATTTTTGTAGGTCAGATAATAAACTATCACCAAACAAAGTTTCATGAAATTCTGAATGTTTTCAAAAAATGGTGAAACTGTAGCGATCGTCTTTCAATTTAGACCAGTCTAAAATTTGGTCATCTGCTAGAGAGTTGATAATATCAGTGATACCTAATTATCAGCACTGATCATTGTTTCTGTGACATTAATTTTATATAGGGAAGATCATTCAGTATTTTGGCAAAAGTACTGTGCAAAGTAACTGTAAAAGAATGGATAGCTGTACTGATCACCATGATATGACTAAAAAATATTAAAAAGAGCATTTAACACACACAACCCCCCAAAAAATCAGATTTTTGAATTCCAAATGATTTTCAGCCCTTACCAAACTATCCCAAGTATTAACAAACCTCAAGCAGACAGCTTTTGAAAACATTGTGGAAAAAGCAGAAAATGCTAGTAACAAGCATTTTCTCCTTTTTCCATACTGTTTTCTACTCTTTTCAGTCAAAGACAAATCTTTTTGACTGAGCAAAGTTCAACATGTTGTCTGCTATTGCTCTCAGTTTGGAGAAGCCTAAAATTCTACCATCTAATATTGAGTTTAACTCTTTACCACATAGTCCCAATTTTTAACAACCCTAATGAAGAAGGCTTTTTGAAAACATGGTAGGAAAAGAAGAAAATGCTGGGAACCAGCATTTTCTCCTTTTCCCACATTTTCTACCCTATCCAAGACAGAAATCATTATTTAAGCTACTTAAGTGCCTTCAATTTGGTCTAGACCAAAATTTTGTCATTTGGTAAAGAGATAGAACAGACTTTCTACAGGAAAACAGAGTTCAGGCAATCTGATAGCACCAAGTACAATACATTTGCCCAACAACAATAAAAAGAATAGAGATTATGCAATATTGATTCATCCCACTGCTGTACAAATACAACCTTTCACTCCTGTCCTGTGAAAATATTGCAAAGAATGTTGTGGAAAAAGGAGGAATCACTTGTAAGAAGCAATTGTTCCCTTTTCCACAGTATTTTCTATGCATTCCTTTCCATCATACTTTTCTCCCTTGTGTGAATTTAAATACTTTTTCTTAGTGATGAAATATAGCCTGTACAAAAAAGGGCCAACTCTTTACCAGACGAAAAAGTGTAAGGCTTAACCAAAATGAAGGCATTTGCATACGACAAATTAATTATGGTTCAAATGAGGAAAGTTGTCTGATTAAGGGTAAGAAAACATTGTGGGAAATGGAGAAAATGTTGGTTACCAGCATTTTCTCCTATTCCTGCCATGTTTTCAAAAGCCTTCTCCTTTAACCCTCAAAGTGCCTTTCATTACTAAAGATGCTTTTGTGGCCAGTGTAGATCAAGATCAGACTGCACAAAATGTGCAGTATGATCTTTGATCTACACTGTCCGCTTTGTTGAAATACTGAAGACATAAAGTAATGATGAGATTGCAACTATTTGGGTCTTATTCTAGACTGAAAACATCCATTGGGTTTATTTGGCGCTGTCAGGGTTAAGATCACTAAAACTAAGGATTGGGCAGTAAAGGGTTACGTGGTACAAAATCAATGTCTGAGAGCTGGGATAATGTCAAATGCATCTGTTCTTTCTTGAAATATGTAAATGGATCTGCTGGAGGCCGGGGTTTCCATTTTCTACTAACTTCTATTATTGCATAAAATGTGCCTTTTCGGGCCGTTATAAGCATGTATCAACGTGTAAAAACCAGGCGTTAACAGGAGAAAACGTGTATTAATCAGTAAATTCAGGTGCCGTTAACGCCCGGCTTTGTACTATCAATATCCTCGATTCGGGCCTACCTTGTAAACAACGTTTGTTCTTGTCAGATTTTCCCTAGACTCCGACCATCGAACTGTAGGAACTTGTACCATATTAGATCCTTTTCATGGCTTATCTTTGATGATATTAGTACACCACAAACAAAATTCTGCACAGGATCTCAGTTTAATCGAGATCTGAACAAAAAATCACTTGTGAAATGTACTCTAAACCAGCTACATCCCACCCACTTTTTAACGTGATCGGTAATTCCCTCGCTTGGTGTAGATCGATCCCTCTGACATCTTTCAGTTACAGAAATTCATATCCACTCATTCATCCCAGTTGTAATCGCCCAAACGTGTGCAAGTTTATGCCACGTAAGTCCACTTTGTATTAAAAATCATTAGAAGTAAATTTACACCAAGAGAATCAAAACTGGAAACAGGACTAATGGCCCTTCACTGCTCGTAACAAAAACTTCTTCGCCGACTTCCGGTTTTGACCCATTTAGGTACAGTACATTTTAAGTTCGCTTACTTGTATTTCTATGGAAATATTTTTGCTGTCTTTGCAAATTATTGCTAAAATACCTTTACTTTATGCAATAATAGCA
Source organism: Hippopus hippopus (assembly GCA_946811185.2). Lineage (NCBI taxonomy): Eukaryota > Metazoa > Mollusca > Bivalvia > Cardiida > Cardiidae > Hippopus > Hippopus hippopus. The sequence continues at coordinate 62,650,147 of OX328099.1, read as the reverse complement.
TTAATTCGCGTTTTTTTCGGTTGTTAACATTCGCAGAGGCCCTCAAAATACAGGGTGTTTCATAATATCTGCCCCAGTTTCAAATCAACATAACTTAGTCATTTTGAAACGTATTTTAAGTTATCATATATCAAAATAATGAAGAATTGTGGGAGTTTTTAGGTAATATAAAACTATGGGAAAACTTTGACGTCAAGACGTTATGATGACGTCATTTCCTCAGAGCTATTTTCAAATGGCACCGTCAAAAGAGCAAGCTTCAGAAATTGTTAAACTGTACTATCAAGCAAATTCAACAACAGTTGTTGTCAGAAAAATGAGGAAACAGTATCCTGAGTTGAGGAAGATGGATAGGAAGCAAATACAAAGAATTATACGAAGATTTGAAGATTCAGGATCTATTGAGGACAGAAGACACAGGAACTCTGGTCAACCAAAATCCGTAAGAAGCGAGGAAAATATTGAACAGGTGAAAGCAGTGATCGAAGAAACACCTCAGAGGTCAGTTCGGAAAGTATTGGGCGATATCAGCAACTCTGTAAGTTCTACAAGTGTGTACAGAATGCTAAAGTATGATCTTAAACTAAAGCCCTATACTATTTCCATTATGCAACATTTAAAAGCTACAGATATTGAGGGTAGAATATCATTTGCTAATTGGATGATAGCCAATATGAATATCATTGATAACATTTGGTTCTCGGACGAGGCACATTTCTACTTAAATGCACAAGTAAACAAGAAAAATTGTAGATACTGGGGATCTGAGAAACCTAATTTCTATATTGAAAAGCCATTACATTGTGAAAAAGTCACAGCTTGGGCGGCGATTAGTGTAAATGGGATAATTGGTCCTTTCTTCTTCGAAGATGATGAGGGAACAGTTGAAACGGTAAACAAGGACCGATACTTAAGTCTCCTGAGAAAGAAATTTGTGCCAGCACTGAGAAGACAGGGTGTTAATTTAGACAGCATTTGGTTTCAGCAAGATGGGGCAACTCCTCATACAGCCGGGGAAGTAATCACATGGTTACAGCAGACGTTCGGTCGAAGGATTATTTCTTTAAAGACTGATTTTGAATGGCCACCTCACACACCTGATTTGAGCCCCTTATATTTTTCCCTGTGGGGATATCTAAAAGACAGAGTGTATAACCGTAGTCCAAAAACAACAGATGAATTGAAAACTGCCATTAAGAGGGAAATCCGTGTCATTAACAGAAACGTGCACTGCAGTGATTAACAATTTCAAAAATAGACTCAACGTCGTAATTGCACAGAAAGGACGTCATTTGGAGCATGTGCTGTAAAATTGAGAATTCGGAAAATGTGTTCTGAAATGAAAGGTACTCCACTAATATACCGGTTATATACACCAAACAAAACTCCCATACGTCTATTATTGAATTATGTAACTCAAATTAATCAAGGATAAGTCTTACTGAATTTATATGTGAGTAAAATTGGGACAGATATTATGAAACACCCTGTACTTTAACACCCTCGTGATTCGCACTCGGGCGTTAAAGCATTTTTCAGGCCTCTGCAAATGTTAACGACCTCAAAAACATGAATTAACCCTATAGTAATGCAAACTTCTAGAGTAAAATGATATATACAATCAAATGTGTGTTAGAGGTCGCTTCTATTTACCAACCAGCCTATATTGAGAGGCCAATGTTCTTGTTCCCAAATGTGAAAAAGAGCTGGTTCTTTTCCAACATTGTTTTCAACATTCTCTTCCATATTAAAAGACAGGATTATTTCATAAAGGGATAGGCAAGCACCGGAAAAGTTAGTACATTTATTTGTCACCTCTGCTGCGTGCAAATGCTTAACACAAAGTTCAAGTGTAGATTGTATAAATGTGAGATTAGACACTGTCAACAGTATCTCAATCACTTTGCTAAAAGCTCCTTTATCCAGGTCTTTCCTGAGTTTAACCACCACTCACCTGGGGCTAGATAATACCTTGCCCAAGAAAACTCCCATGTGATCATTGCTGCCTGCATCCATCAAACCAAGATAATCAATGTCTCCATTGAAGGGCTACAGTAGACCATGTAGAGAAGATGGAACAGCAAGATTTAAATTATTTGACTGTATTGTGGATCTTGAATCTATATCATGCACAAGTGGCATTCAAGCTGATCTGAATTATAAAATTTATGAGAAAATCTTTACATAGAGAGGTAATTTTTACTTGTATGCAAAGATGGTCTTAAAAATAAAATACAGACAGAAATACACACAAGGTATAACTATTCTTGTACAATTTCTTTTCCCTTTTGATATGGAGTAATTGTATGACAAGCAAAAAATTCATTTTGGACACACAGAATATCAGTTGCATGGATAACTCACTCAATAGAGTCATTAGATTATGGGTTTGAGGACCATATTCACTAACCATTCTTAGTTTTATTCTTTGTCTTATTCTAGATTTAGAAAGTAACATAACTTCTGATTGGATTAGCTAAACCAAATGGTTTAGCCAATGAGAAGTTGTGTTACTTTCAAATCAAGAAAGTTCTTAGAAATAAAACTAAGAAGGTTCTTAAGAATGGTTGGTGAATATGGTCCCTGGTTTCACATCTAAAGCAGATTCCTGCAGTATTTTTTTGTAGTTTTTCCCCCCCAATGTAGGGGGACAATTACTTACCTATTCTTCTGTCCATAATTGACAAGATCCTCTATGTCAACAACATTTCCCATCAAGACCCTGGGCTCTGAGTTATTCTTCAAGTCTGCATATGAAAAGCAAAACACAATTACATTTTGCCTTCCTGAATCAGATGCCTTTTAAACTTTTGTCACACAATCCAGTGTTTAACTCTTTACCAATAACAAAATTATAGACTGGTCCAAATTGAAAGCATTTGGAGACAACAAAATAAATGTGATTGAAAAACTGAAATTTGGTTTGGAAAGGGTAGGAAACATTGTGGGAAAAGGAGAAAATGCTGGTTAACAGCATTTTCTCCTTTTCCAACAATGTTTTCAGAAGGCTTCTTCCTCAGAGTTGTTAAGTTGGGATTGTGTGGTAAAGAGTTAAAGTATCCTATGGAAGAGGGTTTTTAAAAAACATACTGGATAAAGAAGAAAATGCTGGTAACCAGCATTTTTTCATTTTCTCACAACGTTTCCAACCTTTCAATGAGAAAATCTGATAATTTAAGAGAGAAGACTTCAAAAGACATGCCTTGGTATGTTATAATCATTATTTGTATCATAGCAATAACAGTATGACCTATGTGAATGACATTACTGGGCTCCAGATAGAGGGACTGATTTTGATTTCAAAACTGAAAATATTAATTATTCTCCTCTAAACCCTATGTTATGAGTACCCAATGTTATGGGTACTCATTAGAATCGTCTCATCAAGTGGTTAATATTTTCTCCAGTGTTTCAGCAAAGCCGACAGTGCAGATCAAAGATCAGGCTGCACGTTTTGTGCACCATAATCTTGATCTACACTGGCTGCAAAGGCAACTCTAGCCTTAACTGGTGTTTAAAGGGAACCCATAATCACCTGATCATAAGATGAGCACTCTAAGCCATCATGATCTATACTTACTGTCAAGATGATTGTAATAGTAACATGTCCTGCTGTTAACCTTTGCCCTGCACATATGTACCTGGAAAGACAGGATTCTATAAATGAGGTTCTGAAATACATTTGGCTCTACAAATATAGATATTGAAGACAAGCTTGTGAAAAATGAGGTTCTATGTCCAAAGTTTTACGGTCAGCCTGCCCAAACTGACCTGGGTTGAAACTTTTTGCTTTTGGTAAATTTTTGTCTGCCAACTTTGATTTAGCCAATTAGAAACTTTTAGTTCCAAAACCTAGAGAAAAAGACCAAGAATGTTATTCTGAATGGTTGGTGAATACTGGGCCTGAAAGCAAGCTTCAACTAATATTAAATCTGTACCAAACGACAAAATTTTAGACTTGACCAACTTGAAAGCATTTGTAGACAACAAAATACATGGTTAAAATTTGCTGTGGGAAGGGTAGAAAATATTATGGGAAAAGGGAGAAAATGCTGGTTGCCAGCATTTTCTCCTTTTCCCACAATGTTTTCAAAAGCTGTATTTTTCATGGTTGTTAAAAATCTGGATTGTGAGGTAAAAGGTTAAAGTTGAATTTCCCCATGAGAAGTCTGACATTACTCCAGAAGCAAGAACAAGATATTACATGAACTGACAAGGTCTATGAATATTCAATGAAATCTCTATTTCAAGAAGAAAATTGAGACCTTATCACAGCAAATATCAACAAATATAGCAGAAACCATTGGATCACTCCAACTTTTACGACCCTTACTTTTCACAAATAACTACATTATGTAAATATTTTTTTTTATGCAATAGACAGTTTTTGAAACATATATGAAACACAAGAAGTTAGCCACTGCACCTTTTCTCATCATGTTTTCCATGCCCTATGTTTTAACAGCTCCAAGGAAAATTGTTTTTGAAAATACTATGGGAAGGGAGAAATCCTGCCATCCAGCATTTTAACCATTCCCCACAGCATTTTCTAGCCCTTCAATGACAAATCCAATCATGTGAGCAAAATTGAATTTGTACTTTAAAAATGCTATCAATATGGTAAAGTCTAAGTCTAGCAAAGGGTTGGTAGTTTCTGGTAGTTCTTAATAAGCCTATTCAATATGGAGTCTAATGAATTCTTCAGTTGTCATGACTATTCTTTGGTTATCATTACTAATTTTGGTAGTTCACTTGATCAGTGTGTTACACACATTGTTGCCTAAAGGTGCTTTTCATTTTACACCCATTATGAAAAAAAGTCCATACAACTTATATATTAATCAATCTCGATGATTGCTTCCTGGAAACTTTAACCTGTACTCATGTCTTGATGTGGGTCGCTCCAAAGGTTGAATCACAAGATTCGAACCTAGAACCTTCGGTGTGAGAGGCCGATGCTCTATCCCAACACACTGATGATTGAAAAGACCGAGATTAAGCTATTGTTCCTAAATTAGATTTGAAACTTGAGTTGTACGAATAAATGTGTTTGGAATAGTATAAGCTCATGGATAACCTTTTCCCAGATTGAGACAGCAAAATTTTAGACTTGTCCAAATTGAATACACATGCAGACAACAAATTAAATGTGGCTAAATTCTATCTTAGGGTCGTGAAAAAGGGAGATTGTTTGGTAAATGGTGAACATTATTCCATCTGCACATGACTTCTTTCTCTCTTTTAATGGACAGTTTCTCCTTATCCCGCAGTGTTTTAACATGTATTCATGTTCTATGTAAACATAATTAATGTGGTTTATTCAGTACAATATCTTAATTTCCCACGATGCTTCCAAATTCATCTATGTATTGACCTTCACTATTTTTTATCTGGATCAGGATCAGATGGAATCAATATATATGAGCGCGGATCTGGGAAAAGGTGCCTTAAGGCGTCGAGTTATGACGTAGAGATATTGCGATTCAAAGTTACGTCATCAATTTTGTGATCGTCACATGTTTCTCTAAAAATAGTAGAAAAGAGTGTGCGCGAAAAATCTTGAATTTTGATATAAACAGACATCTGTTTCCACTGAAAATTTATTTATTGTATGAAAGTATCATTTGTTTGAATGACCAATGTTATTAAAGACTTTTTTTGATACGAGTTGATTGCATGTGAAGCCATAAATCTGGAGAGGAAATTTCCGTGAACCCCACCTTCAGAAAAAGACATCGTAATGGAGGTAAGTTTACGCTTATCGATATAAATCCTATGTTGCATTTATGATTTCAAAGACGTTTACAAAACACAATGTTGCAGACCTAGCTTTGTTTCCATATCAGTTTACTTTTATTCTTTACCCTAAATGCAGCCTCGTATGACCGCATTCAGTCTACAAGTGATCACTACGAAATGCGAAGAAAAAAATGGGTTAGTTTTTAGACAAAGAAAAAAATCCCGCAAAGGTTGATGTTAGGTAGTTTAACCATAATTTATTTAAGATGTACCTGGTATTTATTTTTTTTATCTTGGGGGTCTGGTATAACGAGGGCGATCTGAAGAACTGAATTATCAAAGAAATAAATTAGGTTAAAGTAGACTGTGCATTGCATAAGCGTGAGTAGCGCAGTCGGTTACGCTGCCTACCCAATAACGCTCAAATGCGTAATGAGATAGCTCTGTAAGATCGAGACGCACCGAGAACCTAGTATGTTTTCCTTCTTCTGGTCTCCTTTTTTTTTTTATCATGTAAAAATGTTGCTTACTTTTTTCCCTCAAAAATATTTTCTGTACTATTTTGATCTATGAATCCAAACCATTATTTCAACCCTGCTTTTTGTTTCTTCCTTCAGGACATAGAGAGTTACTTTGGATGGACACCAATCAACACACCGTTTGGTTCCCAAGATGGCTCATTATCGTGTGCTATTGACATTTCCGATGAGGAAGATGACGATGAAGATCCTGACATCAACATCAATGGACGGGTTCTACAGTTTATCCAAGACCTAGGTCAATGTGATGGTACTGATGCTGATATAGAGGACTTGAGTGACCAGGAAGACGGGAGAAATGGAGATTCAAAGAATAGTGATCCGACTGCCAGTAACAACAGTCAAGAGATGTTAGATCTGGATCACGATGAAGACTTAATGAAGGTGAGGAGTTTGAAGAGAGATGGGTGTAAATGTAAGTTGAACTGTCCATCAAAATTCACAGAGACGGACATGATCAACCACATACAAAATGTGCGCGAAATGGAGAAAAATGATAAAGACATGTATATAATGGGAACTCTGATGGATTTTGATAAAGAAAAAACAACAAAAGGAAAGAAAGGAAGAGGAATAGGAAGAAGTTTATGTTTTTGGGACAATGCGTGTGCAGGACATTTTTTATGGTTGTGTTTGCCATTGGACGAAGGCAACTCAAAAATTTAATGCAGCACATGGACAAAAATGGACCAGTTGTGCGAACACATGGAAACATTGGAAAAAAGAGTCCACATCGCCTAGTGTTTGAAGACATTAGAGCAGCTGTTCAGTTCATTGTGAACTATGCGCACGTGCATGGCCTTCCTCAGCCAGCTGCACCTCGCGGTACGGATAATACTCCACCCATATATCTTCACTGTGAGAAAACAAAAAAGTCAATACATAAGGAGTATGTAGATGCCCTCTCTGAAAATGCCCGCTGTATTCAGTACTCCACATTTACAAAGATATGGAGGAGCTGCGTGCCACACATTCGTATAGCAACACCAAAAGATGACGTTTGTGCTACATGTGAGAAGCTCCGTAAGAAAATACTGGATGCAAGAGATGAAGAAGACAAGTTGTCGTCGACATCTGAGATGAGGGACCATGTGCTTGCCGCACAAAATGAAAGAGAACTCTACAATCTTTGCATAGAGCGAGCACGGGAAGGCAATGTGGACGGTTCAAATTATTTTCATATCACATTTGATTATTGTCAGAATGTTACTTTACCGCATCATGGACGACAGATGGGCCCAATTTACTTCACCACTCCAAGGAAAGTACAGATATTTGGGATTCGTATAGACGGGATACCAAGGCAGCTGAACTTTTTGATTGACGAACACGAAACAATTGGCATGGATGGAACATTAACACATGGACCGAACGCTGTCATTAGTATGATTGACTGGGCTCTTGCAGAATACGGAAATGGAGAACCATCTTGTACGTTGCATGCTGATAACTGTCCAGGTAAAGTTCATAATAAATATTTAGGCCATGGGATTTGTTGAGTGGTGTTTTATGCCGCTTTCAACATTATTTCAATCATATCACGGCGACAACTCACATATTCATGTTTTCCTGAGTTTTTCGAGTACTAGGCCAGGGCTCTGGAGTGTCTTGCCCAAGGACGCTTCCGCGAAAAACCCAGTGGATCCAGCACGGCTCGAACCCAGGGCCTTCAAGTAACGGGTCTCTCTTTTTACCACCGAGCCACGCCGAATGACAGTAATACTGTAAACAGTCCTAATCTTTGTCACAATTCATTTTATAATAAAAAAGTACGTAACAAGACATAAGCCATCTACTGATTAAGTACAAAACCATTCTATCCAAGGGGTAAAGGAATAGATACTGGATTTTTATTTTGAATACCATCCCTTGATTTAGTGAAATTATAGTAAAAATTTAATATAATCACATCAATTTTAGGTCAGAATAAGAACCAGTATGTGATTGGGTACTTCATGTGGCGAGTGATGACAGGGCGAAACCAGACTATTGAAAACATGATGCAGGTACCCGGTCATGCACGCTGTCATATAGATGGAGGGTTTGGTCTCTTGAAACAGTTGTACAGACGATCAGATTGTGATTCAATCAACCAGCTGGAAGATGTAGTCAACAAGTCGTCTGAAGTTAATCAAGCAATCCGATATCCGTCTTGGCAGTGGCGTGATTGGAAAAGTCTTCTTCAACGAACCTTTCGACCTATTAAAGGCATCAGGTATTATTCCTCTTTCACTTTTTTTTCTGTAAAGTGTTGAAGTGACTTTTTCAGCCTTTGTTCATGTTTTACAGACGAATGTTGTGACGAAATCTACCAAAGTTTTCATTGTTTGTGAGATGCCATGATGGTTTACAAATTAATAAACCTTATCCTGCCTTGTGCGACCTTCTGTACAGTTAACAGACAGTGTAGATCAAAATCAAGCTGCAAATTTGTTCGGTGGTAACTTAGTCTACACTTTCCGAACAATGTCCATGTGATCCAAACTGATCAAAATCATGCTTGTGATGCAATTGGAGTTTAGCAAGATAAGGTTTTGGATTGTATGCGTTTTTGATTAAGTCTGCTAACATAGGCCTATGGCGAAATAACTTATTCCTTCTCATTTCAGGAAATACCAGTACTTTAAATTTTCGTCAGAAACACCGGGTATGGTCTCAATGCGTAAAGAACGGGGCGGAGAACTAACTAATTATGATATCAGGAGAGCAGACGTGGAAACTGTGGAAGATGTGATGCCGGACATTTTAATACCACCTGGCCTTAGCCCAGACAGACAAGCTTACTTGTACCGTGTTGTTAGGCCTTTCGTCCGTCCAGAATATCAGAATTTGACATGTCCTCCTGGTGCAAATCAATAGACACTCTAACACATTTTTTCCCGTTCTGTGTAACTGATACGTCCAGTTCCGTTTACCTTGTGTACTCCAGAAACAAAGGGACGCATTAGACTAGTTTGAATAATTAATATGGCCCACATAGTTAACAAAATATTTAACCTAACCATCGTTTGCTGAGTTTTCGTATGCAAAGTTTTGATGACCCTGGGGAAGACGGTTTAAAAAAAAAGTAGGCAAAGGAGAAAATACTTATGACCAGTATTTTCTCCTTTTCCAACAACCTTGTATGTCCTTTCAATGACAAATCTCATCATTCGGCACATGTTCAGTGTGTCGTCTGAAAACGGTTTCAATTTGGAACAGTCTAAAATTTTGTCACCTGATATATATTTCATTGATAAATATTTAGCAAGCTCTTCGGCCTGAATCTTTTCTAAAGACTTTAAAGTTCGTGATATCTGTGTTTACTTTGATAGTTTAAATAATTATGATATCAGAAGAGCAGACGTGGAAACTGTGGAAGATGTGATGCCGGGCATTTTAATACCACCTGGCCTTAGCCCAGACAGACAAGCTTACTTGTACCATGTTGATCTTTAGATGTACATGTTATCGAGCAGATGCTAGCTTCAAACGACCAAAAGATAGGACATCAATATTTTAGAGATGCTGATATGATTTCTCTTTTGTGTATTTAATACATCCAGAGTTTAATACACATGTATCATTCTTTTTCAACGAAAACATGCAATACAGCGTAGTGGCTGCTGATCTTTGTACATTTTTACCTAGAACACAATAGAAGGATTTGTCACAGAGACGTTTTACTTAACATTCTTTGATGCGCTTGAACAAAAGATGGATTTACGCTTTAGTTCCCATTTGTCTGTTCGGAGAGAATAGGCCAAGATCAGAGTGCAATTATTTGCACGCTATTTTCTCTACATTCTCCGTAATATAATTCCATGCTAATGTGCGGCAGGAAAGAAATGACACTGTTTCACTATCTCTTTGCGTTTCATTTCAAAACTGAGCACGGCATTCCGATCAATTTTTTACCGAAAGACAAAATTTCAGACTGGTCCAAATTGAAATCATTTGCAGAGGATAAATAAATAAAAACTGTCTTTGAAAGGGTAGAAAATATTGTGAGAAAAGGAGAACACGCCGGTTACCAGCATTTTCTCATTTTTCCACACTGTTTTATAAGTCCGTTTTTTTGGGGGTCGTTAAAACTCGGGATTGTGTGGTAGAGTTTTAACAGCATTATAAATAGATCGGTAAGTTTATACATGTATTTTACGTGACCCAGCCTTCTAAGGTAGTAGTTTTTGCTGACAGTGTAAATCAAGATCAGACTTCAAAGAATGTGTAGATATACAGCGCAATACTTTGCAAACTGTTTTAGGAAGAAAGGAATAGTTTGATCCCGTTTTCTAGTATATCTGGCTCTTCATGTTACACTAAGAGTTTAAGATTATAGGAGCCTTGACACATTACACATTTTTGTCGAAAACGATCTGTAGAATTTGAAATATGCACCATGCTCTGGCACAAGGGGGTCTAATGCATCTACGCGATGCATTATACCAAGCGTATCAACACAAAATTAGGGATCTATCCATTTCGTCAAAGAAGCGGCTCAACAATCCTGAGGTAGAATGGTCATTGAACATGCAGAAAATTTACCAAAAATCAAAAGTTCCGACGCAGATCAGCCTGTACAGTCCGCGCAGACTGGTCTTCGTCGATAATCTTTGCAGATGCATTAAACAACCTTTTACCAGAGCGCGACTTATGTTTTTAAGTAGATCTACGTTCATTATATACCAGTAAATTTTCCTGGATCGAATACAAGCGTTAAATCGGATGAAATAACACACACGACAGAAAAAAAAAATCCGTATCTACACGCAGTGAAATACGGTCCCAAATATGGTATGATGACGTATCTCACGCAAGGACTAAGCATGCATTGAGTTGCGATTTGATGGGTTAAAATGTTACGCTGTAATATTAATCCGCCATTCATGAAATCAGAGTTACTACCATCCGCACTGTTTAATTTTCTCATTTTATCTGCCGTTTTCGAATGAAATGTCAATAACTGCAAAATGTTGTCGTTGAAAGTTGTAGGTATATAATAAAAGGAATATTATGTTGTAGTAACTTTCCTGGTGCTTGTACTCGTATTTACTTCTCGTCGCGTAAGAAAATTTTGACATCGCGCTAGACCTTCAGTCTCGCGCGACATCAAATTTTCTCACGCTGCTCGAATCAAATACAAGCACAAGGAAAGTTACTACAACATAATATTCCGTATGTACTCTTTTATATCATATAAATAGTAGTTGCTGGTTGTTATTTTTGTTTATTAAATACAATGTAAATACATGTAATTCCGAATGATGCATATGTCACATGAATATGCTCGTTTTTTTTTCTTAACGAAATGAAGCACATTCAATAACAACGAACATGTTGTTTGTGTGTTACTTTCCTGTCCCGTTTTTTTTCCCTAATGTTCGGGCAAACTGCGTAAGTAATCAGGCGTCTCTTAGCCGTTAAATCCTTCGAACAAGTCAAGGAACAAACTCAAGATACACATGTAGAGATGTGTTTTTACGTTGACGTTTCACACCCACTGATAAAAATGTACGCATTTCACTGTTTTAGAATTGACGTCGCAGACGTGACGTTCGTAAACAAAACGTCCGGTTGAGGGTGCATGTGTTTAAACGTGCATATCTCCGAAACTACACATCATATCAATAAAAAATGATAAACACATCAGACAGAAATGGTTACCCCTTAATAAAATGCAAAAAAAGAAAAATCGAAAATTTTGGCCATAAGGCACCTTTTTCCAGATCCGCGCTCATATATATGTAAAGATACATGTAACTCTGTAGGCAATCCGTAACTGTGGTCTACACAGATAAGAGGCCTAATAAAACCTTTTAACAGGAAAGCCCTGCAAAGTTAAGGGGGGGGGGGGGGGGGAGTGCCTTGAAACAGTAACAGGGTCCAAGCCTGGGACAGAAGACCCAACACCAACTCCTATGCCAGGATTAGTGCAATAGTTCTTCTTCCTGGACTTTCCATTGAAATTGTCCATGACCTTGACCTTTTGGCCACAGGCTGGGGTATAGCTGAATGAAACTGTGGACCTATATCCATATCATACAAGAGATGAAACAAATCAATCATTTTGTCTAGAAAATAGGAGCCTAAGAAAGACTTTCACATGAAATTTTAAAATCTGTGATTTTGGCCATTAAGAACAAGGGCAAGGGCATGGCTGCGGTATTGCTAAATGAAACTTTGGACCTGTATCTGTCATCGAGCCAAATATGAACCAAATCCATTGTTTGTTTAAAAGAAATGAGCTCTTAACCTTTGACATAAAATATCAAAGCCTATGACTTTGACTTTAAGATCATAGGCAAGGGTAGGAGTATAGCTGGACCTCTATCACCATACCTAAAATGAAGAAAATCCATCATATGCTTTGGAAAACATAACTGTGGATACCATCTCCAACGTTGACACCAACAGTCGTGCAATTGTTCTTCCTGGACTCTGTCCAGGCAAACTAAAACCGGCAAACTTATATCGAGACAAAAAATTCTATACTTACAGTTTATACAGTATATGACAAAAAAGAAATATAGCCTGGCGTCTTACAAGTCATTGCTCCTTTTCTTACAATGTTTCTAAATGCTTTTTAGCTTAAAAATACCACTTAACTCATTACCAAACAACAAAATTTTAGACCTTGATTTGAAATTTGAAAATATTTGCAGACAGCAAATCAAGTGTCTCTTTGGAAGTAAAGAAAACATTGTGGGAAAAGGAGAAAATGCTGGTTACCAGCATTTTTCCCTTTTCCCATGTTTTCAAAAGCCTTCTTCCTGTAAGTCTTTAAAACTCAGGATTCTGTGGTAAAGGGTTAAATGTGTACTGCAATATGATTACACATCTAACTGTATCAATTAGATGATTAAAACTTTTTTTATAATTTTAAAATATACAGGGCAATAATCAATTATTGATTTTACCATGTAGCAAGCAGATATTGATGAAATAACTCCAAGATCAAAAAGAAATGCATGGCACATAATGACACACACTGGGTGAGTCAGCATTTTCCTATGATAGGCATCAGGTTTAACACAAGCAATATTTTCAGTCTGTAGGACTTATTGATTGATTGTATGATGTTTAACACTGTATTTAACATTATATCCTTGTGGCCAGTGCACCTGTCCAAGATTTCCTTAAGTTTCTTTTATCAGTACTTTGCACAATATTCTTTCAAAGCCACTGGCTGCTTTCCTACAAAACCATTGTCGAAACAATGATCAGTGATCAGAGGAAAGAATCCTGTCACAATGACTATCATCAATCATCAGAAAAAAAATTGGCCCTGCAAAGGACTTTCTGAGCCAGTGACCCTCTGTTTTCAAGTCCTATATATGCTACTGACTGCACTACCAGGGCTTGGTATCCAATCTACAGGAAAGAAGAAATATATGAAATTACTGCTTTTTTTGTTGGACTACCAAAAAATATTACACACTGCAGATCCAAGATCAGATTTCATGTTTGGTGCATTCTAATCTTAGAGTGAACTCGATGACAACTTTGTGCAAAATTTGTCCATAACCTCATGGTATTGGTATCATAAGATATTGTCTGAAAGTTTTTGAAAATTTTTAATACGCTTAACTTCTGCAGCCAAAGACTTTAAATTTAAAGCTTACATCAGGGTTTTACAAATATAAAGCTGTGGTCTTAAATTGCTCACCCAAGGCCAGAGGATGCTATCATTTCATTCTTCATCACTTTCCAGTACAATTACGTCTTTTAACAACCCTGGGGAAGCAGGGCTTTGGCTTTGGAAACGTTGTTGAAAGAAGAGAAAATGCTGGTATCCAGCATTTTCTCTTTTTCCAACAATATTTTCTACTCAGACAAATTTCATGTCCTGAGATACATTCAATTTTATTATACTGCAAAGAAATTTCTCATGATCTGATTGGATAATATGCAGCGAGCATATTTATCATGTACACTGGCAAAACCAACGTAAAAGCAGTTTCCCTTTCGGGAGCCCCGTTTACATGACTACACTTTCAACACAACATCCAAAATGGCTGCATCGATCAAGATTAACATCAAGATTATGCACCAAATTGCACGTTTTACCAAGGTTTCAGTGACGTCATTTCCCATTGATGTCAGTTTTCATTGAATTGGGGCACTCAGAAGGGAAATTCTACTTCGTCAGCGTACACAATTTTTGAAACCAAGAAACAGGTAAAATTTGCTTAAAACATGTTGGAATGGTAAAACTTTGAAGTATATTGAATTCGTTGTACGGTCAGGTGGCAGGGGACTTGGAAACTTGTTCATGGCTGTGGCGAATAATGTCGCCACCTCGCCTTTGGCTCAGGGCGACATAATTCACCACAACCTTGAACAAGTTTCCAAGTCCGCTGCCACCTGACCGCACAACTAATAATGTTCTCTGTGAATGCTGTAAACATGGATGAGACTAAAATATTGTTGTCTGGTAATGTGGTGAGACAGGAAGAACATGCAATTTAAATCAATAAATGTGAAACACCCTGATTCCATGGTATCAAGAATTTTTGCTTCCTTTCAGAGCCATGGAAACAATAAAATTCCTGTGATCTAACATTTGGAAACTATTAATAAGCAACCTCAGACCATAATGGTCAACCCTTCCTTTTGCTAACTTGTTTTCATATGCATTCCTATATCAACTGATTAATTCATTTCAAATATCCATGTCTTTCATTGATGCATAAATAGTTGTCTAATGCACATCTAGATTCCACAGTTTTAATGCTGGTGACCACCATTTTGTCTTTTCCCAACATTGTTTTCAACACTTTGAAAGACATATTTCATGTTTTGAGTTACATTTAATCCTCTGCAAATGCTTTCAATTTTGACACTTCTAAATTTCTGTTGTCTGGTAAACAGTTAATTCTTCACCAAATGATGTAATTTTAGACTAGTCCAAATTGGAAGCATTTGCAGACGACAAAATTAATGTGACTCAAAAACTAAAATTTGTTTTGGGAAGGGTAGAAAACACTGTGGGAAAAGGAGAAAATGCTGGTTACCAGCATTTTCTCCTTTTCCCACAATGTTTTCAGAAGGCTTCTTTCTCAGGGTTGTGAAAACCCGGGATTGTTTGGTAAATGGTTAAGCAGTCTAATTATTCATAATATGAACTGATAAATCGACAAATAGTTAAATCTTGTTTACAAAATCAGTATCTTGGTTTTTTGAAATCTTAAGGTGACAACAAGCAATGTTTAAATGAATATTTTTTAGCTCAAATCAAATTTACATGAATATTTATTTGTTCAGTTGAGAAGAAATGGGTTTTCACACGAATGCAGTGGGTTGCTAGGATAAGGAAAGTCCTTAGAGATCAACTCTAAACATCCATAAAACTAAGAAACACTTCCATCTTTCTTCCATAAACTTTTCATCTATGGCAAATGACTTTCTAGACAGGCAGTAGACTACATGTTGAGTAATAAAATGCTCATTTATTGTGTAGACAGTTAGTCTGTTTCTGAAAAACGATTGTAAAACTAACATTTTTTTACCTTTTCTTTTTCTGCAGTAAAAGAGAAATAATCATTGTAGAGTGTTTCTAAAAATTATGGGAAAAATGAGCATTTTGTTGTTTCTTTTCTAATATGCTTTCTCCTGCAGTGAAAGGGTATATGTAGACTGTTTCTGAAAATTGTGTGCAAAATGAGCATTTTGAACATTCTTTTAAAAAAATTCTTTCTCCTGAAATAAAAGAACCAGAGGCAGTTTTTGAAAGCTTCATACTAAATGTGCATTTCATTACTTCCTTTTTCAAACATACTTTCTTCTCAAGTAAAGAGTAACTGTAGACTTTTTCTGAAAACTTTGTGCAAACTGAGCATATTGTACTTTTTTTCTCAAACATGCTTCCTCCTTCTGTAACAGAGAAACTCTGGACTCTTTCTGAAAACTTTGTACAAAACAAGCATTTTTCAAACATGCTTTCTTCTGCCATTTTGTAAATGTATGTAATGGTTGATACTTTTTTCCAAAGACAAACAGATTACTTATTCGCTTCAAGAGAAGTTGTATGAGCTGTAATAGACAACATGAACTAGACATGTCAGGAGCAGATGATGGGGCATAGAATCTGGAACTCTTTATGGGACAAAAGTATTTAAACTCTTACACATTGAAACTTTTGCAGGGGCCAAATTTAACCTTAATACAAGCCACATAGAAATCCTAAACTAAGGTCAGAGCTCCAGATTGAGGAAGTGATTTTGATTTCAAAATTGAAAATATTAATTATTCTCCACTAAACCCTATGTTGTGGGTACTCATTAGAATCGTCTCATAGCATTTCAAAGAGAAATAATGGATTTAGAATATTATCACGCCCTCTTATCTGGAGCTCTGTAAGGTCCATACAAAATCTGACATATAGCCGAATGCACTATCATATATCACATTGCTGTGCTGGTCCCAATTCTAACAAGGCAAATAGGGTGGACAAAGATGGATTTTCCACAATACAAACAAAGTTTTGAGTTGGGCACAAAAACCATCATCATTGTACAATGACAAAGTTCCATCACACTGACCTCTGAGCTGGTATGAAGATTATTGAACACGGCCTGGTTTCAAGTTGTTTTCATTTATATGAAATAGGACAATCATCAAAGCCAAGTACCAACGCAATGGTATTTAATCAAAACACCATCTTTACACTGTATGAAACAATCCCATGTTTTAATGACAAACACTGTAGAAAAAGGAGAGTATGCTCTTGCACCAGCACTTTTTCCTTTTCCCCTTAATTATTTTTCTTCTATTTCAAAGACAACATGAGCTGCAAATTGTCGCAAGATACGCCCGTCCCACCGCCAGTTGTCGAGGGGGGATAATAATCGTAAAGGGCAAGTAGAGGAAAATAGTAGTGCAGCAGAAATCATGTAAGTGATTGAAATAGGCATGAATGTCTCCTGTAATGTTAAGGAAACATGCATATAAAGTTTCAGGTCATTCCAACATGAAAAGACAAAGTTATACTGTAGAGAAGCATGAAAAGCTGTAAAAAAAAAATAACGAATAGGGAATAATTCCAAAAGGGCATTAGGTAAGGTTACGGCTCCAGTGCATTGCACTTTTCATAACTGCAACAAACATGTTTACCAAGTCTCAAGTCAATTTGACTTGAGGTGACAAAGTTCCGTTATGGACAAGCAAGAAATACTGTAAAAATGAAGATCAAAGTGGAATTACTCAAAATCCGTGCTAGGTATTGTTCTTCTTCACTGTACTCCGTAATATTGCAACAAACATGCATACAAAGTTTGAAGTCGTTCTGACTTGAGATGACAAAGTTATATTCCGGACAAGCACTAAATGCTGTAAAAATGACTATCAAAGGGAAATAACTCAAAGACAGCACGAGGTAGAATTACAATTCTTGCACACTGCACTTCCAAATATTGC
Organism: Hippopus hippopus; assembly: GCA_946811185.2. Lineage (NCBI taxonomy): Eukaryota > Metazoa > Mollusca > Bivalvia > Cardiida > Cardiidae > Hippopus > Hippopus hippopus. The sequence continues at coordinate 62,632,472 of OX328099.1, read as the reverse complement.
AACAAATAAGCATACTATATTTCAAGTCATTCCTACTTAAGATGACAAAGTTATGCTCCGGACAAGCAAGAAATGCTATAAAAATGAAGATGAAAGGGAATAACTCAAAATTTGTGCTAGGAAGAGTTATGGTTCTTGTGCACTGCACTCCATAATTTTTCAACAATCATGCATACCAAATTTGAAGATGTTCAGACTAGAGATGACAAAGTTATATTCCGGACAAGCAGAAAATGCTGTAGAAATGATGATCGAACGGAAATAACTCAAAGAAAGCACGAGGTAGAGTTATGGTTCTTTCGCATTGCACGCCGTATTATTGCAACAAACACAAAGGCCAAGTTTCAAGTCAATCAGACTGGAGATGACAAAGTTATGCTCCCGACAAAGAACTGGACGCCGCCCAGACACCATGGGTGATCCCATAATAAGTCCTGTCTTCGACGGGTGTATAAAGAAGGGGGCTAAATGCATCTGCAGACAGTGTCAACCCAGGTCAGCCTGTGAAGTCTGCTCAGGCTGACCTGGTTCAAAAACTTTTGCTTTTCGTCGATTTTCTGTATGTCAAAGGACCAGTGTACCTAAGGACTCAGTCGATTGCTATAAAAGATAGGTTTTATGGATCAGTAACCATGTGATGAAATGCTTGGTATCAAGTGGCAAGGAGATGCATTAAGCCCCCTTTTGCCAGAAGATGGCTCAAGATTTTTTCATTTGGTTAACAGTTTATAGGAGTCTGGTACAAAAATGTCAGCATTTACTCAAAGCATAAACCATTTCCAGAAACGACTAAACAAGAGGGCCATGATGGCCCTGAAGTCGCTCACCTGAGCCTTTTGAGCAAACATCTCCATTTTAAATCTCTTTTAAATATTATGACAAACATTTTACTACGCTTCCATTATTATTGGACTGAAAATTTGGCCTCTAGCTTTTTCTAGACTCATCCAAGATGTCATAAAGACAAACATTTTGACCAAGTTTCATGTGTATTGAACATTATTTGTGGCCTTTAGAATGTACAGAAGGTTTCCTAAGATTTGACCTAGTGACCTAGTTTTTCACCTGACCTGAACCAATTTCAAACACGTCCGAGATATCATCAAGACAAACAATCTGACCACGTTTCATGAGTATTGGACAGAAAATATGGCCTCTAGAGCGTACACAAGGTTTTTCTAAGATTTTACCTAGTGACCTAGTTTTTCACTAAACAAGACCCACTTTCAAATTCGTATGAGATATCATCAAGAAAAATATTCTGAACAACTTTCAAGAGTATTGGACTGAAAATGTGGCCTCTAGAGCATACACAAGGTAAAACTTGACAAGGGACGCCAGATGCCAGACACAGCACGATCACAAAAGCTCACCTTGAGCACTTTGTGCTCAGGTGAGCTAGAAAGTTTTCAGATCAATGATCATCATTCTCCACCATGGCCGGTATGTATTGCCCAATTGTAAATATGAATTATACATTTACCTTGAAAGTTATGTATTAATGAAACTAATGCTCTGAGTGGACAAGGAATACTGAATACACCAAGTTCAAGCTTATTTTGCACATGAAATATAGGCTGGTCAATACAAAATTATCTTTTATCCTTAAAAAGCCAAATAAAAGAAACAGGCATTTGCAGTTCCTTCAAGTAAAAAGTCCATAGGGAATTCTGTGACACATAGGACATGCTGACTCTCTTGCAGGAAAATCAATAGGATCTACCTATGACTAATTTCTTCCTATTATAGCCACAATTACACTGCATGTCTGGTAATCAGCATGTGCCATCTTTGTTTTACATAACCCTTTACCACACAACAAAAATTGAGTCTTGTTCAAATTCAAAGCATTTGCAGACTGCAAATCATGTGTAGCTAAAATAATGGTATTTGTTGTCTGTAATTTCTTTTGTATTTGTCTAGTAACAAGCATTTTCTCCTTTTTCCATAATGTTTGTAAAAGCTTTCTTCGTCAGGGTTGCCAGAACAACGGATTTTTTGCTTAACCCTTTCCAAAACGACAAGTTTTAGACTGTTCCAAACAGAAAGAGTTTGCAGACGACATTGTTAAATTTGATAAAAATGGCAGAAAGTTTTCCAATAGGGTGGAAAACATTGTGTGAAAAGGAAAAATTGCTCGTAACAAGCAATTGCTCCTTTTCCCCCCAGTGTTTTCAAAAGACTTGTACTGCAAGCACATAAGAACACCAATTTGTTTGGGATAGGGTTAGGGGTTAAACCTATTCTTGACAATCCCCAGCTTTAACAATCTTGAGAAAAAAAGCTTTTGAAAATGTTGCGGGGAAAGAGAAAATGCCTGTAAGTGGCATAGTCTTCTTTTTCCACATTTTCTGCCCTTTCAAGGCAAATTTCATCATTTAAGCAAGAGTTAATCTTATACCAAAACAGGTTTCTACAACTGTGACAAAGAAACCATCTGAAAAAATTGTGGAAAAAGGAGAAAATTATGGTAACCTGCATTGTCTCCTTTTTCCACAATGTTTTTTGTCCTGCCAATGGCAAATTTCATTATTTCAGTGACATTCATTATGTCAACAGTTACTGCAAACACTTACAATATGGCTTGCAACAAGCGAAAAGGGACATTCGAACATTTGCGTAAATTGTTGTCTCGGATCAGCCTGCGCAGTCCGCGCAGGCTAATTCGAGATGGCACTTTATGACTACATTAGATTTTGTGCTACAGTAGACTTGCACAAACCAGAAATTACATAAAACGTAAAGTGTTGTTTTGGATTAGCCTACGCGGACTGCGCAGGCTGATCCGAGACGGAAAGTAAAAATTTTGTTGTCTGGTACAGACATTATACCTGCTCAGTATAATGTCATGAATCATGGAGGTGCATTTAACCCTCTTTTGCCGGAGCGCTATTCACTCAGTATCAATAGAGTATCAGTAGAGATGTTACAAAGATCAAAATGACCTTTCATAATGTTCCGAAAAAATCAAGTACCTCTTTGGGTGATAAAAATTAATATTTTAACTTTGTAAAAGAGGTCAAAATGTTACAATATCTAGGCTGCTTTGGATACTAGAGAGTCTCATGTAATGTTGTTAAGATACAATATCAGAAAGCAAGTTCTACACTATCTGATCTTGCTTTACAGACAGCAGAAGTATCCGACAGTTGCAGCCTAGTGTTCAAACTGACTTATAAAAAGATCTTCATGTAACAAAAGGGCCATGATGGCCCTGAAGTCGCTCACCTGAGCCTTTTGATCAAACCCATTTCCAATCTCTTCAGAGATATTAAGACAAACACTCTGACAAACACTCACTAGTATTGGGCTTACAAATATGGCCTCTAGAGTGCACACAAGCTTTTTCTAGAATTTGTCTCAGCGGCCTACTTGACATGTAGAAATTATCAGACATACATTCCGACAAACTTTCATGAGTATTTGAGAGAAAATGTGGCCTGTAGGGTGTAAAAAAGGTTTTTACGAGATTTGACCTAGTGACCTAGTTTTTTATTCAACATGACCCATATTCATACTAGTCTAAGATATTATCAAGACAAACATTCAAAGCAAATTTCAAGATTATTGGACTGAAAATGTGGCGTCTAGAGCGTACACACGGTTTTTCAAGGATGAAACTTGGTGACCTAGTTTTTATTCCATGTGACCCATTTTCAAACTCATGCAAGGTATCATCAAGACAAACATTCTAACAAAAGTTTAAAGAATATTGGACTGTAATTATAGTACAAAAGGTTTTTCCGACATTTGACCTTGTGACCTAGTTTTTTATCCAACATGACCCATTTTCATACTAGTCTAAGAAATTATCAAGACAAACATTCTGACCGAATTTCAAGATTATTGGACTGAAAATGTGGCCTCTACAGCTTACATAAGGTTTTTCTAATATTTGACCTGGTGACCTAGTTTTTGACCTGACATGACCCATTTTCAAACTCATCCAAGCTATCATTATGACAAACATTCTGACCAAATTTCAAGAGTATTGGACAGAAAATGTGACTTCTGGAGCATACACAAGGTTTTCTTAAGATTTGACCTAGTGACCTAGTTTTTGACCCAACATGACTCGTTCTCAAATCTGTCAGAGATATCATCAAGACAAACATTCTGACCGAATTTCAAGAGTTTTGGACTGAAAATGTGGCCTCTAGAGCGTACACAAGGTTTTTCTAAGATTTGACCTGGTGACCTAGTTTTTGACCCGACATGGCCCATTTTTGAACTCATCCAAGATATCATCAAGACAAACATTCTGACCAACTTTCAAGAGTATTGGACTGAAAATGTGGCCTCTACAGCGTACACAATGTTTTTCTAAGATTTGACCTAGTGACCTAGTTTTTGACCCGACATGGCCCATTTTCAAACTCATCCGAGATATCATCAAGAAAAACATTCTGACCAACTTTCAGGGAGTATTGGACTGAAAATATGGCCTCTAGAGCGTACACAAGGTTTTTCTAAGATTTGACCTAGTGACCTAGTTTTTGAACCGACATGGCCCATTTTCGAACTCATCTGAGATATGATCAAGACAAACATTCTGACCAACTTTCAGGAGTATTGGACAGAAAATGTGGCCTCTAGAATGTACACAAGATTTTTCTAAGATTTGACCTAGTGACCTAGTTTTTGACCCGACATGACCCATTTTCGAACTCGTCCAAGATATCATCAAGGCAAACATTCTGACCAAGTTTCATGAGTATCGGACTGAAAATGTGGTCTCTAGAACGTACACAAGGTTTTTCTAAGATTTGACCTAGTGACCTAGTTTTTGACCCGACATGACCCATTTTCTAACTGGTCCGAGATATTATCAAGACAAATATTCTGACCAAGTTTCACAAGAATCGGACTGAAAATGTGGCCTCTAGAGTGTACACAAGGTAAAAGTTGACGCCAGACGCCGGACACAGCACGATCACAATAGCTCACCATGAGCACTTCGTGCTCAGGTGAGCTAAAAAGTCTAACAAAAATAGACTGAAAGTAAACTAAAATTCCTGTCCAGGTCTGACAACCTAGTTGTAGAACAGCTCTAACAAATGACTCATCAGTTCCCAATCAATTAATAGCCAACGAGGTCAGGTGATTGTGACAATTAATTCTAATAATGGTTTTTGTCACGTTAGTTCTAGATTATCAGTCTACTGAAAAGAGTAAAGCTCAACAGCCTGTATTTCCCTACTCCATGGAACAATAAATCAAAAAGGCTCTCTCTATAGATATATTTGGTACTTTCTATATTTGAGCCCTTCTCTGGCAAAAGGGGGCTTAATGCATTTCCATGATGCATTATACCAAGCAAGTCATCACATGGTCATGGATCCATAAAATCCATTTTGTCTAACAACCGACTGAATCATGAGGTAAACCTGGGTCGATGCTTTTCGCAGATGCATTAAGCCCCCTCTTGCCAGAGCATGGCTCATTTGCAATTGTATCCAGGACTGGCTCTGAACAGAGACCCAGATAAGTACGGTATTTGGGTAACAAACCTTTTTTTCTTCTTTAAATTCTATGTTGTGGGTGCTAATTAAATCAGTACATTTCTGATGTGTATCAACAACATAAGATTAATGGAGAACAAGGGTGATACTTCTCACTGACCCTTAAAATAAAATATGACACTTAAAAGCTTGGCATTTCTTTTAGAAAAAACTTCAAGGTCTTGTCAAAGCCCTGTAATCATCCTCTGCATCGTTTTTGTCACACAAAAACTTAGACAATTTGTAACATCTCTGTCATTACTGATTTTATTACTTTAAACTTGGACTAGTTGTTAACTATCAATAGGGAAACATTTATAATGGGGGAAAATAACCATCAAACTATTTTTTGACACAGTTATGCCCCTTTCTCGACTTAGAATTTTCACAACAAAGCAACTGCAGCCAAGCGTTGGCACTCGCATGCAGTGCTCTTGTTTTTAGCTCTGCACTGGGTTGAAGTTTTTTATTACCAGCCAGACTATTTGGTGCCATATAATGCAGAATTTGTTGCTCATTACAAACAAAAGCAGTGCATGCGATTACCAAGGTCTAGCTGCAGTTGCTTTCACAGAAAAAAATTTAAGTTGAAAGCGGGGCATAACTGTGTCAAAAATATAATGTTACCTACCTATTTGTAAAGGTTCCCCTTTTGAAAATCACCAGTTTGACATGTTCAAGTATATCTAATAAATAATCTTCAGAAAGGACATAGATGTGAGAATGTCAAAATTTTAAATAGTGACAAGTTAGACTCACAACACTGACAAATACAGGGTAATGACAATACTTACCATAACAGTTTACCAAACAATACTGTGTCTTTACAACCCTGAGGCAGAGGCAAATTGTTGCAAGATACGCCCGTCCCACCGCCAGTTGTCGAGGGGGTATAATAATCATAAAGGGTAGGTAATGCAACAAACATGTTTACCAAGTCTCAAGTCAATTTGACTTGAGGTGACAAAGTTCCGTTCCAGACAACCAAGAAATACTGTAAAAATGAAGATCAAAGGGAAATAACTCAAAGACAGCACACGGTACAGTTATGGTTCTTTCGCACTGCACACCGTATTATTGCAACAAACACACATGCCAAGTTTCAAGTCAATCGGACTGGAGATGACAAAGTTATGCTCCAGACAAGCAGAAAATGCTGTAAAAATGACAAAGGGAAATACCTCAAAGACAGCACAAGGTAGAGTTATGGTTCTTTCGCACTGCACTCTGTATTATTGCAACAAATACAAATACCAAGTTTCAAGTCAATCGGACTGGAGATGACAAAGTTATATTCCGGACAAGCAAAAAATGCTGTAAAAATGACGATCAAAGGGAAAATAACTCAAAGACAGCACCAGGTAGAGTTATGGTTCTTTCGCACTGAAGTCCATATTATTGCAACAAATACACATGCCAAGTTTCAAGTCAACTGGACTGGAGATGACAAAGTTATGCTCCAGACAAGCAGAAAATGCTGTAAAAATGACGATCAAAGGGAAATAACTCAACGACAGCAAGAGGTAGAGTTATGGTTCTTTCGCACTGCACTCCGTATTATTGCAACAAACACACATGCCAAGTTTCAAGTCAATCGGACTGGAGATGACAAAGTTATGCTTCAGACAAAGAACTGGATGCTGCCCGCCCTGTCTCCATGGGTGATCCCATAGTACATCCCGTCTTCGACGGGCGTATTAAAGTCTCAGTAGCATCCAACTGAATAAACAACCTGTTTATAAAATAAAATCAAATTTCATTTTTACCATGTAAAAATATGGCGATTATTATGACTTTCACGATATGTAAAGGTGCCGTTCGCAAAAGTTCCAGTTAGTGGCAGAAAAAAGAATTTTGCTTATTCATTTATCATCAATACAGGAAGAGTTTACTACATCTAAATAACAAAACAGGTTCAGAATGAGCAATCTTATTCTCCGATGACATAATGTTGGAATTGTAAACAATAGTCCTGTCTACTACGTCATAGCACTAATAAGATGCAATGTTATCACGTGACGTTCTCGAAGACCTAGTTCGAATATAGACGAACGATAACGAAGGTTGTTTGATCAATGGCGTCCGTGAAATCGACTGGCTTCTCCATGCATTTTCGCTCACGTATATTATGGCAACCAATGCAGTAACTGACACATTCAAGTTTTTTCCGATCTTATAATGTGTGTTGTGATGGATTATCCAATATATTTTCGAGTTATAAACGGTGAAAATTACCTATTTTTGGCTTTACAGGGGCTTTAAAAAGTAGAAAATGCTGGTAATCAAAATTTTCTTCATTTCCCACAATGTTTTCTCCCCTGTCAAAACACGTAAAGTCATTTGTATCTCTTTCAAATTTGTTATTTTCAGATGCTTTGAATTTGGAAGGGTCCATTATTTGTCATTTGAAAAAGAGTTTATGTTCTCTCTTCCAAAAACAGAATGGCTAAATATGGTAATGGAGGAAAGAGAAACCTGTTTTCTAGATCTTAAATGTATGTTCCACAAAAAAAATCAATAGTTATGATTCAGATTGATTGTTTGATTGATGTTTTATGGCATATCAATCATGGCAAAAGTTGGCACATACAAAATATATCCGACATAGATTACTCATAAAAGGAAAATGCTACGAAGGGTGAGTATACATGTTAATAAGAATATTGAGAAACCTCATTCAGAAATTTTAGTCCTAGCACAGCTATCTATAGATATGGCTGTACATCATGATGACATTCCATTATACCTTTACCAAAATGGCAAAATTTTAGACTGCTCTGTGATCAAAGCATTTGCAGGTGACAAAACAACTGTGCCTCAAGTGATGGAATTTGTCTAGGAAAGGGTGAAAAATTTTGGGAAAAGGAGAAAATGCTGGTAACCAGCATTTTCTCCTTTTCCCACAATGATTTCAAAAGCCTTTTTATTAAGGGTCATTAAAACATGGGATTATCTGCTTAAGAGTTAAAATTTTACAGAGGAAAGACATGACGAATGACCACAGATGTTACTTTTGAAGTATTATTTGATTATCAAAAATTTTCTCTGCTTTGAATTGAAAAAAATATATCCGATTTGGATCCTTTCACAAGGAAATCTGATTAACCCTCAAATAGATTTTGGCCAGTCTGGGGTTTGGTCTTACAACCTCTGGACTAAATTCCCTGAACATTATCAGTCCAGTAGCAGGCAACTGGTCTTGAATACCTATAGGAAGTTGACTAAAATCGTATGACCCAAGTCTTGGTGAGCGTCATATACATTTGAGTCAATGAGTCTGATAAAAAAAGGGCCATGGTGGCCCTGTATCACTCCACTGGCTCGTAAGTAAAAACCCTACAAGCCAAACATTATAATTCTAATTGGTTTCGAACTAGAAGACATACAAAATTTTCTCCATAAAATCCCATGGGAAAGTTATGATCCAAGGGCAAAGTCATTTTTTGATGGCAGAGCTATAATTACTTGAATCCTGGTAGAGGTCCACAAGATAAAGCACCATACCAAATAATACAGGTGTAGAATGTATGGTTCTTAACAAGAAGATTTTCACAATTTCCTCCATAAAAGGCCCTGTAAAACAAGAGATCCCTGAGACAGGGCTAATTTTGGCTAAGGGTTAAATTTTAAACAAATTCAGAAGTGAACCACAACATGGAGCTATGTGCTAAATTTGAAAGCCCTAGGATTTATAGTTTGGAGCAAGAAGATTTTTAGAATTTTCACTCTATAAGCACTGACCCATGGGGTGGGGCCAATTTTGGAAGAGGCCTTCTAAATGATAACACTCATAAAATATTACATCTATAGCTAATGATCAGAAACAAGAAGATCTCTAAAGTTTTCACAATGTAATGTAAAACTTGTCACTTGTTAGGCAAGGCCACTTAAGATCCAAAGGCTGTCATTTGAATAATCCAGGAAGAGGTCCATAGATAATTCTACATGAAAAATTTGGTAGCCCTAGGTCTAATTGTTAGTAATGAGATGATTTCTAATGTTTTCACCATGTAAAATGTAAAGCCCATGTAAAACTTGTGACCCCAGGAGCTGGGCCAAACTTGACCCTATGGCTATAATTTGAGCCCTCTTGGTAGAGGCCCAACAGATAAAGCTGCATGCAATATTTGGTATCCTTAGGCCTTATGGCTATGTACAAGCAAATTTTTAAAGATTTCCCTATGTAAACCTATGTAAAACTTGTGACCCCCGGTGCAGGGCCAAATTTGACCCCAGGGCTATAATATGTGCACTCTTGGTGAAAGCCCACTAGATTAGAGCACACGCAAATTTGGTAACCCTAGGCCTTTTGGCTAGGTACAGGAAGATTTCTTAAGTTTTCACTATATAAGCCCATGTAAAACTTGTGACCCCCGTGGTGGGGCCAGTTGTGAACCCAGGGCTATTACTTGGAGAAATTTGGTAGAAGTCTGTTAGATAAAGCTACATGCCAAATTTTGTAGCCCTGGGCCTTATGGTTTCAGACAAGAAGATTTTCAAAGATTTTCAATATTTTTCAGATGTGTTGCCAATAAAATACCATTTCTAGGTCAGCTAACATCATGTGGAATAATTCAACATGCATTCAGTCTTTTTTCTCATGAATATTTTGTGTTATAGCTTTCATTTTTTTATCTGACAAAATTTTTTTCTTTAAAGAGCTAATTCTTTCAGTGCCAATTATCGACATATATGACAAATTTTTCTAATGGACAGATTTTTTTAAAACTTTGCACATACAGGGGGTTTCATATTATTGGTCCTTATTCTTAGAGTCAATATTTTCCACTAATTTCAATTTAAACTGAATTGAAAGCTGCCAACTTTTTGCAGACATAATAAAATTTTATTTGATATGTAGTACATAGGCATCACTCTTATAATAGTTATTACACTACACTTTTTCTGACAAGTCCATTTTACAACAATAACGTCTACTCTGGGCAATTGTGATGTCGAGTTTATTGTTACAGTCTTTCATTACATGTCTGCAACCCCCCCCCCCACTTCAATAAACTTTTGTCTTGATTACAGCTTTTAAGTCCTAAGTATATCCTGACATTTTGCTGTGCACCTCTTATATTGCACATTACAAGAAAAAGTCTGGAGGATCAGATTGTGTAGCTATGCCTGAAAGAAATTAACGTTTGGCAGGATGCTTTTGAAAGTCATTCATTTACACTTCCGGTCATGTGTTGTGTGGCTCCTCCTTGCTGAAATCAAATGCATGTACTAGTACACGTGTCTTCAAGGTTAATAGCCTTTTCTTTCGACATCGGAATGAAATTCTTTCTCAGAATGTTCAGATAGCCCTCCTTATTTACTGTGTCGGCATTGTCCTGGCCATATGCACAAAAACATGCGAACCACTATACCATCTACGCTGAAAACAGCCCATGAGGTAATTGTCACATAGTGTAGCAGTTTTTCAACATGAAAACCCAATTCCTCTGTTGCTCTAAACCCATTTTGCTGCTGTAAGCCTGTACGCCCCTTTAAACAAAAAGTCGACGTTATTTAAAGTCCCAGAATTGACGTTATGAGGACACTTGTTGTGAAATGGACTCGTCAGAAAAAGTGTAGCGTATCAAAGAAAGTTTAGGTAATGTCTGTGTATTATATATTGAATGAAGTTTTATTATTTCTGCAAAAAGGTGGTAGCTTTCCATTCATCTTAAACTCACATGTGTAGACAATATTCTTGTTTAGAATAAGGACAGATGTTATGAAACACCCTGTACAAAGCTCATAATGTCTCTAGGAGATTACAGTAAAAAAAGATGTGGGTCACCGTGCTCTTTCTGAGAAATTTGCCTTTGAAAGAGGTACCGGTATATACACTTCCAAAATTCAGCTTATATTGGATTTGAAGTGCCTTTCTTTAATAGTCATTTAAACAGGAAAATTACATGAAAAATATACATATTTACGTCATTTTAATGAAAATTCACATATTTTTGCACAAAAAATATATAAAAGCCTGCTTTTGAGCATGGTAAATGTACAAATATGCATGTTATATACAGACCATTGAGGTAAAAAGGGAGATAATTTGATCGAAGGGTTAATCTTAAAGAAATACATACTTACTAATGGACAGATTTTTCTTAAACTTTCCACAGTTATAGTATTTATAATTCTAAATAATAAGAAAAAATAAAAATGGCACCCATCCATGCTTATTTCATCTGAAAACAAGGTTGAAGGTCACTGTGGAAGTTATTTTTTCAAGGAAAAAATAGGATAAAAGCTCAGCAGACATGGTGAGAAAAGGAGAAAATGCTCAATAGGAGCGATTTCTCCTTTTCCAACAATAATTTTCAAAGTGGAAACAGCAATACTTCCACAGCTTTAAATTTCCTGCCTTTGTTTCCTTGTTTGGTGTGTAAATACCATGTCAGCAGCATTTTAATTATTTCACAGTGACAGTTCAAAGATCCATTTTTTTCTCTTCACCAATACTACCCGAAGAAAGTGCTTCTTGGTTCAGTGCACCAATAATATTACAGTTATGTGCAAAAAATACATAGGTGAATTTTTGATTCAATATCCAAGACAAAAAATACATGTGCAGTAGGATGCGCGCAAACACATGTCATACCGGTATATGTCATTCAATGAATTTAAATTTTTTTGATGCCTAACAGTAGTTTTACACTGCACTTGATGATTTTAGTCAAAGATTTGTATGCAGTCAATGCAGACTAAAGAGCAGACTGCACATTCTGTGAAGTCCTATCTTGATCTATGCATCAGCAAAAATTGTTTAAATCATCATCAGTAGAAAGATTTAACACTTTCCCAAACAACAAAATATATGACCACTCTAAACTGGAAGCATCTGCAGATAACAAATGTGGTGCAAATGAAAGCATTTGTGTCAGATAGGGTGGAAAAAATTGTGGAAAAAGGAGAAAATGCTAGTTACCAGCATTTTCTTATTTTTCTTACAATGTTTTAAAAAGTCTTTTCTTAGGGGTCATTAAAACAGTGGATTATTTGTTAAATGGTTAATACAAGTCGGTGAAACAGGATGATATTATTTCAAATTTTTGTGTCCAGTTTTTGCAGTCATATTACCACACAGTACACTCATTGATTCTTCCTTGGTCAAATCTATCAGAATCTTTTACAGTTTGTCCAAATTTCCACATTAACTTTTAATCAAACAACAAAACTTGGGACCTGTTCTAATTCAATGCTTTTGCAGATTACAAAATACAGGTGGCTGAACCCTTAGCACACAAACCTGACTAATAAATAGAGAATATTTGTTTTTTACGGTGAAAGATCGAATTTTATTTCATCCAGTGAACATCATCAGTAATATTTTCACAAGTGGTACAGCCACTCATGAAAATATTACCAATGATGTTCACGAGATGAAATAAATTTCGATCTTTCACCGAAAAAAACAAATATTCTGTTTATTTCATGCTTTTAACCCTTTCTGGGGGGGAACTTAATCAAAATCCAGTACAGTTCTTTTCGGATATACCCCTCTGCATAGCAAAACAGTACAATATTACGTCAAGCATGAGAAATGTAAGGTAAATTACGTCATACTTCCATCTGGTTGTGAGGCACGCGCATTTTACCTAGGTAACTAGTATGCGGGAACAACTGTTTCCGCCTTCAATTGAAGAGTTAGAATATAAAAATCGGTATTTTCACTGGCCATAACCATGAAATATCAAAAAATATTTCACCAATATTTCTCGATAAGCTACCAGAAGGCATGAAATAACAACTCTTATGTCTCTTGTGTTACTGTCATGTTGCCACACCTGCACACTCATCATCACCTCCTTGGTCTCATTGATCCAGAAATTTCTAAGGATTGTTCAGATTCCTACAGTAACTCTCTACCACACAATCACAAGTTTTAACGACCCCGAAATCTGAGCCTTTTGAAAACCTTGTAGGAAAAGAAGAATATACTGGTAACCAGCATTTTCTCCCTTTCCCACAAGGTTTTCTACCCCTGAGCTACATCTATAATGTCGTCTGCAAATGCTTTCAATTTGGAAAAGTCTAAAATTTTCCTGTTTGGTAGAGATTTAAAATGCAGTAAGGAAATGGTGAGTATCAATAAAACACCATATTCTTGGTCAGCATATTACCTAGGAAGGATCTCAGCATGCAAACAACATCTTAATTTGTCGTGCATTTTGTGTTCCATGATCACATTATATTTCATCCGAGTCTACAAAAGTTCTGTCAAGGGTTTTAACCCTTAACTCTTTACCAAACGACAAAATTTTAGACTGGTCCAAATTGAAAGCACTTGCAGACGATAAAATAAACATAACTCAAAAATTGAAATTTGTTTTCACCAGGGTAGAAAACATTGTGGGAAAAGGAGAAAATGCTGGTTACCAGCATTTTCTCCTTTTCCCACAATGTTTTCAAAAGGCTTCTATATCAGGGTCGTAAAAACCAGGGATTGTTTGGTAAGGGGTTAAACTACTTACCATACGATAAAAAGTTATGCATGTCCAAATTGAAAGCACTTGCAAACAACAATCAAACTTTAGCTCAAAGGACCGAATTGATCTTTGATAGGGTACAAAACATTATAGAAAAAGGAGAAAATGCTGGCTAAAATAATGTTTTCAAAAAGCTTTCGCCTCAAGGTTGTTAAAACTTGGGATTGTGTGGTAAAAGGTTAAACACTATATAAAATTTACCTTTTTCCATTGCTAAAAATACAATCCACTGAAACTTGGATAGAGTAGTATTTTAACCCTTTATCAGACGACAAAATTTTAGCCTTGTCCAAACTGAAAGCGTTTGCAGACGACAATTACAATGTGGCTCAAAATGTGCAATCTTTCTTTGATAGGGTAGAAAACATTGTGGAAAGAGGAGGAAATGCTGGTTACCAGCATTTTCTCCTTTTCCCACAATGTTTTCAAAAGGCTTCCTTCCCAGGGTCGTTGAAAGTCGGCATATTGTGCGGTAAAGGGTTAAGGCTGAACTAAACAAGCCCTCCGAAGGATCCAAATTAGACAGCATATTGTGTACTGTCTACTTTTAATCTGAGCATTCCAAAAAAGCCTCTTGTTGTTTGTTGCACAGAAAATACAGAATATTATACTGTAGTGACTTTCCTGGTGCATGTATCTGATTCGAGCCTTGTGAGAAAATTTGATATCGCGCGAGACCAAAGGTCAAGCGAGATGTCATAATTATCTTGCGCGGCAAGAAGTAAATACAAGCACCAGGAAAGTTACTACAGCATAGTATTCCTTTCATTATATATCTACACCTTTCAACAAAACAATTTTGCAATTGTTGACATTTTATTCGAAAACGGAGAGCAAAATAAAACAAATAATGGTGAAGTAGCCAGTAACATTGTTTTTATGAATGGCAGATGAATATTACAACGCAAAATTTTGACCAATCAAACTGCAAATGAATACATACCAATACCACTTGTGAGTTATGTCATCATGACGTCATCATACCATATTTGGAATTGTATTTCACAGTTTGTAGATATGGATTTTTTTTTTTTGTCCTGTGTGATATTTTATCTGCGTGTGATGCATGTATTTTCTCCAGAAAACTTTCAGGTATATAAAAAAGGTTATTATCCAACCTGTAGAGTACCTTTAACTCTTTACCAAACAACAAAATTTTAGACTGGTCCAAATTGAAAGCACTTGCAGATGAAAAAATAAACATAACTCAAAAATTGAAACTTGTTTCCAGCAGGGTAGAAAACATTGTGGAAAAAGGAGAAAATGCTGGTTACCAGCATTTTCTCCTTTTCCCACTATGTTTTCAAAAGGCTTCTATCTCAGGGTCGTAAAAACCAGGGATTGTTTGGTAAAGGGTTAAAATGCCAATTCGAACATTTGAGCCACATTAAGTCTTTACCTCACAGCAAAATTTCATATTATTCCAAACTGAAAGCAAATGCAGATGATAAATTTTCATCAAATGAAAGTTTTTGTTTGAGATAGGATAGAAAACATTGTGGCAGCCAGCATTTTCTCCTTTTCCCTAAATGTTTTCAAAATCCCTTTCCATCAGGGTAGTTAGTTTGTGGGATTGTGTTGTAAATAGATAAACTCATCATCTTCCAAATAATGCTTCCAATTTGGACAAGTTAAAAATTTTCTTCTGTGGTATAGAAATAAACATTGCCAAAAGTATACCATGAAAAAGCTAAATACACAACATCAACATTGTCAATTACTGTCCAGAGGAAAAGCACACCAAGATACTGTAATTTCAAGGCCATTCACAAAGGGCACAATGCCTTTACATATAGAGAAAAGTGCAGATCAAAGATCAGACAGCATATTATATGCCGTATGATTTTAATCTACGCTGTCAGTACTTACAGTGCTGAGGGTAGATTAAACCAGAACTTTTGGATTTTTTTGTGAAAAAATCACAAGCATGTGACTGTTACCTTTAGTTGAGGAAAACAAAGAAAATGCTGCATGAAAAAATGCCTTCTGCAGGACTCAAACCGATAACCTTAACAATTATAGTCTGCCACTCTACCAACTGCACAACTGCACTATGGGACCAATGATATTTTTCTGTGTTAAAAAGCATTATTTTTTTTTGTATGGAATAACAACTATAAAATTACCAAGCACAAGAAGAAATCTGATTGTAAAAATAAAAAAAAAACCTCAGTAATTCTTATGTTTTCTTTGTGGATTTCTATCTATGCTTTAATTTTACAGCCATCTTTGTATGTGAATGAAAATACGAGGGCTGTTCGATATGTAATGTGTATTGTACCACAGTGCGATAACGCTTTCAACAATTTCGTGGATGATGATACGCTTGAATAGCTCTATTCAATACCTTTCCAACGGTATAAACATGAGCCTTTAGCTCCACATAGTTTTAAACTTATAGTCATTTCATTAGAGCTAGTCGTTGACCACTGTTGTAAAAATGGTTGGGCAACGGATTAAGAATATTGAAGAAATTAGAGCTTATATAAAAGTTCGCACAAAACTCGGTCATTCGGTAATGCAGATTTTTACTGAATTGGGGGAAGTTTATGGGTCTGATAAGGTATCTTATGAGACAGTTCGTAGGTGGAGAAAGAAATTTCTGACTGGCACAGAGTCCGTCAAAGATGCAGCAAAATCTGGCCGACCTGTGACTGTAATAGGCAAGGCAAATGTCTCAAAAGTGAGGGAAATAATTGAAAGTGATGGCAGATACACGATTCGTGATATTGCCAATGCTGTTGGCATATTGCTATCGCGGGTGCATTTCATTTTGAAGCGTATTTTGAAAGTACGAAAGATTTCTGCCAGATGGATACCGCATATATTGACAGATGACCAAAAACGGGTACGAGTACAAACCGCTAAGCAATTGCTCAAAATGTTTCCCAAATTCAATCAAAGACAATTTGCAAACATTGTTACTGGTGACGAAACATGGGTTCACTATTTCGAACTAGTAAGAAAAATTGGAAACAAAATATGGCTAACTAAACATGGTAGAAGGCCTGTATTTGCCAAAAGAAGCATAAGCACAAAGAATGTTCTTTATTGCATATTCTTCTCATGTGATGGTATAGCCATACAAATTCCGGTGCTGAAGGGCAAAATTGTTACAGGTCGGTATTACCGAGATGTTATACTAAAAAAGCTCAAGAAATATTATCTTAAACGACGCCCTGTGTTAGGATTTAGGCATGTTCGTCTACTTCATGATAATGCTCCATCACATACATCTGAGCTTGTGAAGCAATTTTTGAAGTCGGAGAAGGTTACTGTCTTGCCACACCCACCATACTCTCCAGATCTAGCCCCATGCGACTTTTTCCTTTTTCCAAAACTTAAAAAGTTCTTATCTGGTCGTCGTTACAAGTCCCGGCAAGCCTTTGGCTCAGCCATCAGTCAGTGCCTCAGAGGTCTACCTAAATCAGCGTACCGTGACGCATTTCAGAAATGGATTCAGAGATGGAAATCATGTATTTCAAACCGCGGAGAATATTTTGAAGGAATGTAATGTTCATTTCACTATTTGAGTTGAATGCTTTTGAGATATCATACAATACACATTACATATTGAACAACCCTCGTATGTAATCAGTCTTTGCTATGAATTAAAAAAAAAAAATGCTGAACAAAATCTGGTTCGATGCCTTTTTAATTCCTAGGCTGCTAAGCACAACTCATTGACCTTTTGCTGACAGTGTAGATCAAGATCAGACTGCACAGAACATGCAGTCTGATCTTTGATCTACATTGTCTGATAAGGATGCCCCCCCCCCACCAAAAAAAAAAAAAAAGCTTTTCAATTTGAAATAGCAAAATTTGGGTTTTTAATATCCGTTCAAAATTTTCATTTCATTTTTTTTTTGCAGGATAAGGGTTAAAATACAATGTCTAATAAACTGATTATGAAAATAATAATTCTAATTACTGAACTCTAGAAGCACAATGTCTTTATATGAGTCTGGTTTAGATATTGGACAACTCCATTTCAGTTATTCTAAGTTACTCTTTCTTTCCCAAACAACAAATTTTAGACTCTTCTAAACCAAAACAATATGCAGACAACAATTTTATATTTGATAAAAATAACTGAAATTTCTTGAATAGGGTAGAAAACACTGTGGGAAAAGGAGAAATTGACAAAAAAAAACCCAGCCCTGAAATTGCATTTAATGCATGTTTAACACTAAATGAATCTACTTTAATTTTATTACAACTGCAAGAGCACGGGTTAAAAACTCCTGTATCATTTACCCGTATCATTTACCAGGAAAAATCAATGGGTTAACTAAGGTGAGCTTGTTATGTTTTATGGAGTGTTTAGTCACTCAGTGACTCACTTCTCCACTTCCTCTGTGAGACCAATTCCGAGTCAATGATTGTCGTCTGCAACAACTGGATTCCCCTGAACTGACGAATAAATTAACTGAGAATCCTGTGCAAGGCCAAAAAAGGGTATGTACTTAATTAACTTCTTTTCCAGGATTTCTTTTATGTCGTTCGCTACTTGAAGCTTTATCACGAATTTTGCTGGTATTTTTTTAACCTGTTACCTTACAGACTACTTTTAGTTTTTTGATTGCTTTGGACAAGATAATTATAGATCTGGTAGATTAGAGATTTTATTTTGTGGACAGCATGAATCAGAATCAGACTAAACAAAGTATGCTATCTGATCTTGTATCTATACTGTCAATTATTAGGCAAAATATTCTATTAACCCTTTACCACACAATCCCAAGTTTTAACGCCCCTGAGAAGTAGGCCTTTTGAAAACATTGTGGGAAAAGGAGAAAATGCTAGTAACCAGCATTTTCTCATTTTCCCACAATGTTTTCTAACCTATCAAAGAAAAATTGCATCATTTCAGCCATACTGAAATTGTAGTCCTCAAATGCTTTCAAGTCGGACAGGTCTAACATTTTGTTGTGAGGTAAAAGGTTAAACAAAAATCCTGAATTAATGAATTTCAGTCTTTTCTACAGTCTAAGCATGTTCTGCAGATAAAATTTGTGAACGGATGGACAGAAAATTTGTGGGAAACAGAGAGAATGCTGGTTGCAAGCATTTTCTCTTTTTACAAAAATGTTTTCAAAAGCCTTCTCCCTCAGGGTTTTTTAAATTCGTGATTGTGTGGTTAATACAACCCTTTCTCAGAACACAAATTTTAGACTCATTCAAATTAAAAATAATTATCAGATGACAAACAAGTGGTGTTCTTTGAGGCTAGAAAACATTGTATGATAGGGAGCTGGTTATCAGCACTTTTTTTTGTTTCCCACAATGTTTTCAATAGGGCTTTTTGTAAAATTGATAAAATACTGGTAACCAGCATTTTCTCCTTTTCCCATGTTTTCAAAATTAAAAAACCTTCTCTTCCAGGGTCGTTTAACTCTGTACCACACAATCCTGAGTTTTAACAACCCTGAAGGAGATACATTTTAGAAACATTATGAGAAAAGAAGAAAATACTGGTAAACAGCTTTTTCTCCTTTTCCTGCATTGTTTTCTACCTGGTTAAAAGCAAATATCATAATCTGAGTTACATTAATTTTGTTGTCCGTATATGCTTTTAATATGGTTCAATCCAAAATTTTGTCGTTTGGTAGAGTAAAAATCGCGATTGAGTGGTAAAGGATTAACCCTTTACCAGACAACAAAATTTTAAGGTAATCCAACTTGAAAGCATTTGCAGACAACAAAATAATTGTGACTCAAAAATGGAAATTAGTTCCGAGAAGGGTAGAAAAAATTGTGGAAAAGGAGAAAATGCTGGTTACCAGCATTTTCTCCTTTTCCTGCAATGTTTTCAAAAGGCTTCTTCCTCGGGGTCGTTAAAAGTCGTCATTGTGTGGTAAAGGGTTAAAAAGCTATCAACTTCAGGGATTTCAAAAATTGGTACTTTTGCAGTAATTGTAGTGGATTTAGGTTACAGGACAGAAGTGGGCATGCTTCTCCCTATGGCCATAGGCATGTCTGATTCTAGGATATAAGGGCTTTTCCAACACCATTTTCAGCTTATGATCAGTGTCTTTTTTTTTTTTCAAAAATTAACCTTTTATAAATACTACTTTTTAGTAAGTCCATACAGCACAGTGAAATATATGAAGAGAAGAAATTCTTTATTTTTTTTAATCATATTGAAAACACCGTGGGGACAGAAGCAATTGCCTGTTACAACAACTGCTTCTTTTTAGAAGCTAGGATAGAAAACATCTCCTTTTCCCACAATGTTTTCAAAAGCCTTCTTCCTCAAGGTTGTTAAAAACGCTTTTTTTTTTCAAATTTGTCAAAACGGAAAGAACTTGCAGCTGAAAATTTAACTGTGACTCAAATGATATGATTTGTCTTGGACAGGTTAGAAAGCGTTGTGGAAATAGCCAATTTCCCAGCATTTTCTCCTTTCCCCCCCCACAAGGTTTTCAAAATTTATCTTCTTTAGGGTCATAAGAAACAAGAAATATCTTTTAAAAAAGACAGACGGCGTAAGAGGCACTGGGATATGAATATTTAAATTCATTTGTAGTATAATATGAAGAGAAATGATGAAAACAGTTCTCAAAGTAGCCTGTTTTAAATTGTTTTGCATATGGTTGAAAGCAGAATTTTCAATAAGATTTAAGAATGAGGAAGCTCTCGTAATGAGTGTTATTGAGCAATACATTAATTCTCATGTTTAACGTAAAATGAGAGTCGACATTCTGCCATGTTTCGGAATATATCGTTTGTTCTGTTTTTTATTAATGAATCATGTTTAAATAAAGGTCTGTTTAGACCATACGATGAAATCTTTCGAAAGAAAACAAAGTAGATTTGCATGTTTTTGTACAAAATGAAGCACCTTTCAAACATCAAC
The DNA here is from genome assembly GCA_946811185.2 of Hippopus hippopus. Lineage (NCBI taxonomy): Eukaryota > Metazoa > Mollusca > Bivalvia > Cardiida > Cardiidae > Hippopus > Hippopus hippopus. Next base: position 62,611,623 of record OX328099.1, on the reverse strand, counting down.
TATTTGTCGTTATCAGAAGGCGGGGTTTTATCACCCCTCTCAATGCTTGACCACACCCACCTACTTTTATTAAGAGTAATTTAGTAGAAACCCAGTTTCTTCGCTAACAACGCAATAAAATCAATTGTTTCCCCAGGCAGGCATAGTTATTCACATTTCGTATTAAATCACCAAATTCAAGACATAATATCTTTTTTCATTGTGACAAGAAACGAAATCAGTTGTTTCACAACCCGTTTTCGTGTAAGACAATAGAGCGGTAGCCTGCCGTCGCAATTCGTATTCGGTTTTACGCGAGGAAAAACGGGTACCAAATCTCTTACACTAAACAAAATAGAAAACTCGCCAGTACTCATTGTTATTAGTTTATCCATATGATCTAGATTATGGATGTTTAGCTAGATTTTAACATCTGCATGGCCAAAAAGTACATCTCTACACAGGTAAATGTGATCATTACGTGATTTTCCAGTCATGAACACTTTTATCCAATGTCGGTAAATTTCTACTGTGACCTTTATTTTTTTGCGTAGTTTACCTATATTTGGCCAATCACAAAATGTGTAACCATTCATTTCCTCCTAGTACTGAAAGTAGGTCAAAAGTGATCATACAGCTATGCCGAAAAACAAAAATTTTAGGTATTTTTCTGCTTACGAAGAGTGCTACGCTATTGGGACAAAATAAAAGGACAACATCTTTTTATTGTATTATCACAAAGTATAAGAACAGTATTGTTTTCTGATGCAATAAGAGTTAAATCTTTTCACCAAAGTAACAAAATAATGAAAACTAGATATAAACCATGCTCTGACAAAAGGAGGTTTAATGCATCTCTGTGATACATTGTACCAAGCAAGTCATCACATAATTACTGATCCATAAAATTCATTTTATCTAACAACCAACTGAATTTTAAGGTAAACTGGTCCCGAGACATTTGTTTTCCAAAAGCAAAAAGTTTCCACAAAGGTCAACCTGCTGAGGCTGACCTTGGTCGATACTTTTTGCAGATGCATTAAACCCCCTTTTCATAGAGCATGGCTTATATAACTTCACATTATAGTGATGAAATGTTTGAACTATACAAGCTTTCATCAATATTTCTTTTCTGTTACATGAAGATATGGTGTGATGAGTTTTATATAAAACAAAATGACAGTATAAATACTTTTTATGATGATTAGAAATCCAAAGCTAAAACAACAATACTTAACTTACTACCTTCTGAAAACAAAAAATGCCAAACTGGCTTATGCAAAGTAGGAATGATAATTAAACTAAGTTTTAAAGCCAAATACATGTATAAAATATGATGGCAAAAGGAGAAATTATTCCTCAACTCATTACCACACAATCCACACAATTTTAACGACTCTGAGAAAGAAACCTTTAGAAAACATTGTGGGAAAAGGAGAAATGGCTGGTAACCAGCATTTTTTCCTTTTCCCACAATGTTTTCTACCCTTTTCAAAACAAGTTTCAATTTTTCAGTCACTTTTGTCATCTGCAAATACTTCAATTTGGACAGGTCTAAAATTCTGTTGTGTAGTAAAGAGTTAAAGGTTAGATCAATTTCTGTTTTTGTCATAATGTTTATGGAACTGGTATGCCAAAGATGGAAGTCTCCCACAGTGGAAACTTTTTATTCTTTGCCAGAAGATAAAATGTCGTATTTGTCTAACTGAAAATGTTTGCAGAATGGTAATTATGGCTTAACTCTTTATCACACACTCCGAAGTTTTAACGAACCAGAAGAAGAAAGCTTTTGAAAACAATGTGGAAAAAGGAGAAAATGCTGGAAACCAGCGTTTTCTCCTTTTCCCACAATGTTTTCTACCCTATTCAACGACAGAAATCATCATTTGGGTTACATTTATCCTGTTGTCTGCATTTGTTTTCAATTTGGCTAAGTTCAAAACTTTGTCATCTGGTAAGGAATTAAATGATGGAATTAGATTCTAAAGGCACAGAAGCAGCCAAATGTAAACAACGTTGTTGTTTAAATGTATTAATTAAATGAAGAGTTCTTTTTCTGCTAGCAACTAACGATTGGACTGACCACGCTATTACAGAATGATAATCATCTTTACAACAATTTCCATACTTTCAAAAAGCACGATTTAAAGCTACATGCATTTTTAATAACTGCATCCTTTTTTTGCCACTATTGGGCCTTTAAATAGATATAAAACATTGTGGGAAACATGGTACCCAACAATATTTTTGATCCTTTACCAAACAATCCCGTGTTGTAATGATCCTAAGAAAGAAGCCTTCTGAAAACTTTGTGGGAAAAGGAGAAAATACTCGAAACCAGCATTTTCTCCTTTTCCATAATGTTTTTTTATCCTTTCAGAGAACTTAAGCTCATCTGTATCAATTTTGAAGTTTTCGTTTGCTGATGCTTTGAAATCTGGAAAATCTAAACTTTGTTGTGTGGTAAAGAATTAAAAGCTGTTTTCCTCAAGGTCATTACAACATGGGAGTGTTTGGTAAAGGGTCAATCAATAAAATTAATCAGTCACTTACATTACAATACACAGCTTTACATGCATGTTCCATGAGAAAGCAAATTCATTCAAGCAGAATCCATAGGCAGGCAAACCAATTCCTTCACTATAGAAGCTAATCTAAGACCTACCAAAACATTATACAAATTACGCAATAAACATACATTTTATGGTAATGGAAATTTTTTGAGAAAAAGAGCAACTGCTACCCATTTTTCCAAAAATATTTTCCAAATGGTGTCAACTTCAGGTTTTGTACAAAGAATGGATTGTGCACTTTCTTTCTTTTCGTGTATGCCTTTCAAATGAAGATCAAAATACATACAGTGTGAAGTCTGTGTCAGTATTCACCTACCTTCTTGAAGAATATTCTCAGTCTTACTCTTCAAAATTAACTAAATTTGAAAGTAACACTGATTTTGATTGGCTAAACCAAATGGTTTAGCCAATCACAAGTTGTGTTACTTTTAAATTTTGATAATTCTGGTGAATAAGACATAGAACATTCCTAAGAATGGTTGGTTAATACAGACCTTGATCTTCAGTCTACTCATTCTGACCATTACATCTTTCCAATTTTCAGTATTTTCAAAAAGACTTTTCATCAAGATTGTTAAATCTTGGGATTGTTGGGTAAAGCATTAAATCACTAGACACAGCTTTACATGCGTATTCCATAAACAAGCAGTTCCACAAAACCTCTAGCCTGATACACAGACAATGAATTCATATCAGAAAGTCTTGCTCAAGATCAGACAGCACATTCTAAAGTTGGATTCCAGCATGCCTTCCATGTTTCTCTTTTAATTGTTTCAGTCATATGTTAAATAAACTTTAAAGTAACAACAGCTGCCAAAAATAAACAAAGCAGGTGTTAAAATGCATTTAAATCACATTGTTTAAAAGTATGGAAATTATTGTGAAGATGACAATCTGTTATTGAATGCTCGGTCCAAGTGTTAGTCACTGGCAGAGAAATTAATTTAAAAACTAGGTTAAAACTTGCCAGGTCACTATGTCTTTTGTTTACCTTTTGCCTGATTTTAAATTTGATTTTTCTGCCAGCCACCAACACTTGGACTGACTACAAAATATCATCATCACAATAATTTACATACTTTTGAATGGTCTGATGGAAATTTAAATGAATTTTTACACCTGCAATGTCTTTTTGGCCACAATTAGGCCTTTCATGTGGTATATTGAACATCACTATTCAGCAATCACAGACATTAAGTATGTGTTGAAAACAGTTTTAGTAGGATTTATGCATATCAAAGTAATCAGATACAGCAGCTTTAATGGGCAGAGTTGTTCCGAGAATATTTGGAAAGGTGTTTTATGTCCTGTACAATAATGAGTTTACTCTTCACCAGCTTACCAATTTGGTTTAGACATATTAAAAAGCATTTGCAAATGAATATAAGAAACGACTCAAATATTATAATGTGTCTTCAACATGGCAGAAAACACTTGACTGAAAAGACAAAATGCTGTTACCAACATTTTCCCCTTTTCCAACAATGCTTACAAAAACAATCCTCCTCAGGATTACACTATTATAGGATCATTTTGTTTGCAGTGTTCTTCCAAGGATTATTCAGAGAGGGAATAGTTCAAATTATCCCATTATTTTGCAGTATCCCTTTAAGAAGCCTTCTGAAAGTATTGTGGGGAAAAAAAGAAAATGCTGGTAACCAGCATTTTCTCCTTTTCCCACAATGCTTTCTACCCTTCGCAAAACAATTTTCAATTTTTCACAGTTATTTGTCATCTGTAAATGGTTTCAATTTGGACCAATATAAAATTTTGTCATTTGGTAAAGAGGTAATTGGGAATACCGTATTTCCAAAAAAAGCCAGACGAACACACTCAAGACTAATTCTACGGTAAATCCAAAAGTAACAAAGTCCCAGTTGCATTCATCATGGTTGGATGTTTTGTCCTAATTCAATGGGACATTGTCCCGGAACCTCTGCTTTGGAAGAACATTGTGCAAGGAATAAAGCACAAAACAAAGCAAAAACCAAACATACCTTATTTGTGTTGTTCTGTTCCTTTTTGACCTGCTCATGGATACACAGCTGATCTCTGGACCCTATTACACTCACTTTAACTCTGCAGTTTGAAATTGTAAAGGGAAAAGATTATTAACTCTTTACCAAACAACGAAATTTTAGACTTGTACAAATTAAAGACATTCACAGAAGATAGCATGAATTTGACTCAAGCAACTGAATTTATTTTGGGAAGGGTAGAAAACACTGGGAGAAAAGGAGAAAATGCTGGTAATCAGCATTTTCTCCTTTTTCCAAAATGTTTTCAAGTCTTCTGTTATGGGTTTGATAACTGCTTGAAAGTTGAAGTCAGCATCAACCCCATACCAAAAAATTTAATTTTTCTACAAGTCTAGGAGAAGAAGGCTTTTTGGGGCAAAAAATGTGGGAAAAGAGAAAATGCAGGTAGATCAACATGTTCTCCTTTTCCCACAATGTTTTATAATTTTTGGAAGACCAATCTCATCATTTAAGACATGTTTAGTTTGTTGTCTGCAACTTCTTTAAAGTTGGAGAAATATCAATTTTTGTCATTTAGTAAGGGGTAAAGAGTCTTTTGCAAACTTGATCTTGTGTAGATCAAGTTAAAACTGCATAAAACATGCAGCCTGATCTTCCATCAGCTCTGTCTAAGCTCTAACTAAAACCACCCACTTCACATACCAGTAACTTCAGTTGTGGCTTACTCTTTACCAGTTAACAAAATTTTAGACTTGGTTTTTGAAAAGGGCGGAAAACATTGTGAGAAAAGCAGAAAATGGTGCTTGCCAACATTTTCTCCATCTCCCATAATGTTTTTTAAAAGTAATTAAAATTCAGAATCATATGGTAAAGGGTTAGTTGAGAGAGACTTACTGACATATGTGACTAATATGTCTGGTTTTCTTGTACATTTAATCTTTTGAGCGTTAGATGATTCAAAAATAATTTTCCCAAACTCTGTGCAGTCTGATCTTGATCAATTCTGTTTGCAAAGATTCTCTGATCTTTATCTACACACTATCTGCAAAAACATCCCTTTCCCACACAATTAAGCCTTTTCAGTACCCTGAGGAAGATGGCTATTTAAAACATTGTGGGAAAAGGCGAAGATGCTTGAAAATGCTGGAAACCAGCATTAGTTACTTTTCCTACGATGCTTTCTACCCTATGATAGACAGGTTTCCTGATTTGAGTTACCTATAATTTGAAAGTCTGCAAATGCTTTCAATTTGAACAAGTCAAAATTTTTCCTGTCTAAAATTTCTGTTGGCCTGGTAAAGGGTTGAATTGTACTTAGGGCTGGTTTTACAGTTTATGCAATAAAGGCAGCCGTTGTATGAATAAGTCGTGATTCTCCCCTAAAATTTGGATATTTGCTCTGTCCCTACTTTGGCAAATTTCTCTTTTGTCTGAGTAAAATTTATCTCTTCACTAGACAAAAGCTTTCAGACCTGCCCAAACTGAATGCAATTACAGGCATGATATTAAATGTGGCTCAATTGAGGAAAGAATATGTACTGTGCAGAGTACTGGTAAATGAAACTCCAGGAAAGCATTGATAGGTGCACTAGGCGCCACCATATAACTGAAATAATGTTGAAAATGGCGTTAAACACCATACAATCAATCAACTGATGGCTTTTCTCTTTGATAGGGTTGAAAACATTGTGGTAATAAGCATTTTCTCCTTTTCAAAGTTTCTTTTCCAAAGCCTTCTTTTTCAGGATTGACAAAACAAGGTGTTACTTGGCAAATGGATGACTCTTTACCAACAACAAAATTTTGAACAACTCCAAACTGAAGGCATTTTAAGACAACAATTTAATTGTGGTTCAAATGATAGGATTTGTCTGCAAATATAGGGGGAAAAGGAGAAAATGCTGGTTGCCAGCATTTTCTCGTTTTCGATCAATGTTTTCCAAAGCCTTCTTTCCCAGGGGCCATTAAAACTTGGGACTGTTTGGTAAAGGGTTATAGCATACAGGGGACAAGTGCCTTTCAATCTAATTACATAATACAAAACATGTTTTCTTTCTGAGGCAACCCACTGTAGTTTCTCAATTTTATAGACAGATGCTTGCTACACTTGTGATGGATTCCAAGCTATGCACCAAATCAATACCTGCAACGATATCTTTCAAGCATTTTTAACCCTCACAGAGCCTTTCAGGACCAGAGTTGCATTTGCAGCCAGTGCAGATCAAGATCAGACTGCACAGAATGTGCAGACTGATCCTTGATCTGCACTGTCCACATTTCTGAGACATTATTGACAAGAGCAATCATGATTTTGCAATTATCGTATTTCTAGACTGATAACGTTTGTTAGATTTATTTGGCGCTTTATGAGTTAAGGTTCATGAGCTTTTTCTAGTCTGCATTGTTACACTGATACAGAAATTCTAGCTGCTGGTCCCAAATGTATTAATTTTGAAGAGTAAGGATTTTACTACAGAGGAGCAGATAAACGGAGTATTTTGGGAGCTCAGAGAAAAAGATCTCTTTTGTGTTTCACTAAAATGTATATTTTGGGTACTCATGAGAATTTTCCAATTTAGAACAAATATGAGAACCTACAACATGGGTTTTTGAATAGAACCAGTGTTTTCCTAATTTGATGTCACCATCCCTAAACAAACATATCTGGACCTGTGGAAGTAATACTTTAACCGTTTACCACACAATCTCAGGTTTTAACAACCCTGACAGAGAAGACTTTTAAAAACATTACGGGAAAATGAGAAAATGCTGGTAACCAGCATTTTCTCCTTTTCCCACCATGTTTTCTAGTCTGTTAAGAACTTCAGCTCATTTGCACCACTTTCCAATGTGTCATGTGCAGATACTTTCAATTTGGAAGTGTATAGAATTTGCTTTTTAAGTAAGAAATTAACCTTTCAAAAAACGGCAAAATTTCAGATTTCAGATTTCCCACGATGGTTTTTAGTCTATCAAGAACTTCAGTTCATTTGCACCACTTTCCAATGTCTCATGTGCAGATACTTTCAATTTGGAAGAGTATAAAATTTGCTTTTTCGTAAAGAATTAACCTTTTAGAAAACAGCAAAATTTCAGGTTTGTCCATAATGAAAGTATGTGCAGCTGACAGGCTACAATAGAAATGAATTACAAGATTTGTCATTAAAATGGGAGAAAACATTATGGCCTTGCAAAAGCCACACAGGAGATCTTTTGATAAATGGTTAATCCTTTACCACACAATCCCAAGTTTTACCAACCCGAAGGTAGAAGGCTTTTGAAAACATTGCGGAAAAATGAGAAAATGCTGGTAACCAGCATTTTCTCCATTTCCTACAATGTTTTCTATCCTTTATAGACAGATTTCAAAATTTGAACCACATTATACATGGCCTGCAACACGCGAAAAGGGGCATTCGGACATTTGCGTAAAGTGTCGTCTTGGATCAGCCTGAGCAGTCAGCACAGGCTAATCAGACACAACACTTTCCGTTTTTATGTAATTCTCTGTTTTGCGCAAGTCTACTGAAGAACAAAATCTAATGTAGTCATAAAGTGCCATCTTGAATTAGCCTGCGCGGACTGGGCAGGCTGATCTGAGACAACACTTTACACCAATGTCCAAATGCCCCTTTTCGCTAATGCAAGCCATATATGTTGTAAGCAAATGCTTTCAAATTGGTCAATTCTATATACTTCATGCTTAGTAAAGGGTTAAAGAAGTTACGGTGATAAACTTACGTATTGTAGGCAGTCCTCTTCAGTTCTTGGATGACCTGAGAGAGTTGAGAATGGGTCCTGGAGGCATAAATTATTTTGGGTACAGCTGAAAGTAAACATTCATGCATGTGGTTGTCAATACTTTTAAGAAATTCACTCATTACCACAGGAGAAATGATTCTACAAGCTCATATTGCAAACAACTGTAAACAGAAAATGAATTATGACTTGAATGATGTTTTTGTCTTTGAAAGGGTAGAAAACTTGTGTTAGGAGGATAAAATGCTTCCATTTAAACTTTTTTTTACCAGAATATATCTCAAACTACATGTATAGGACCCAACAGATCAATAATCAAATTTTGTGCTTCACAAAGGCTGGTCTTGATCTAGTCCACAATCACAATTATATTGTCTGTGTGTAAATACCAACAGTTTTAAGCTTCCCTGTATTGTACATACCAAAGCTAAATGTGTGGAGTTAAACACCATTTCAACAGCTAAGTGATGTAACGGCTGCCAGTTCACCTAAGTATGTGTTTCCTGGCTTTCTCACACCAGCACTAACATAACTTTCTTTCTAACTCACTGACTACTTTTCTCACATGCATCAGAGGTGAGAGGCAAGTAATCGCCGAAAACAAAGTTTGCCTCAACCGGGTATCAAACTCTCAACCACCAGGACATCAGTCAGATATGCTAACCACTGAGCTACCGAGCCAGGCCCTAAAACAAAATTGTGACCCTTCTCAGGAAATACAAATCTGATCTTAACCTAGTAGTCAACAAACAGACTTATGCTGCCCAAGGCATACTAACAGTTTAGTTTTAACCCTTTACCAGACAATCATCAGTTTTAACAACCCTGAAGAAGAGGCCTTTTGAAAAACATTGTGAGAAAAGGAGAAAATGCTGGTAACCAGCATTTTCTCTTTTTCCCACAATGCTTTCTTCCCTATCAAAGACATATATGCCATAATTTGAGCTACATTTCAATTGTTGTCTGCAACTGTTTACAATTTGGACAAGCCTATAATTTGCTTGTGTGGTAAAGAGTTAATAAACACACACTGTGTGAGGCATGCATACCAAATTGTGATCCTCCCCAAGAAGTTCCAGTAGAATTCTCCAAACTCTTTGCCAGGCTGTTGAGACTCTGTTCTGACAGGGTACTACTGGCCTCAGCCCCTAACAGTGATGACACACTGACCTGTTTGTTGAATTCTGTTTGGGCCTTCTGACTTTCTTGCCAAGCAAGGGAGGAGCATAGCAAACACAGTGTTTTGCCAGTACCTGTTGGACTTTCGAGCACACCATTTACGTTCTGTAAAAATAATTTTCTTTTTTGGTTTTTTGTTTCATTTATGTTATCCTTTTCAACATTATTTCAGTCATTTCACAATAGCCAATGCACCTATCCATGCATTCCCAGAGTTTCTTTCACAAGTACTTTGCACACCTCTTTTCCAATAGTGTCTTTGAACTTTCCAACATAACCCATTGTCAAACAATCTCTAGTGGTGAGACAGGAATGAAGAATCCTGTCTCAATGATTATCATTAATTTTGGGAATCAAACTTATGACCTCTTAATTACTAGCTCTGAAATGTCACCAGATGAGTTTAACTGGGCTCAGCAATAAGAATAACAATAATAGTAATAATATCAATCCGAGGTTCAGATATGATTACTAACTTAAATTAGGCTCAACAATGATAATTATTTGATAATAAATATAATACATGTTTTATTATTCCAAGAACCAGATTGTAAGTAAGGGAATTCACACTACACATGTTTTATTGTTCCAAGAACCAGATTGTAAGTAAGGGAATTCAAACTACACAGCATTGTATCATCATAAAGACCTATGATTTGGTACTGGTCTATGGAACTGCTTTAACAAAAATACCCACAACAAGGTTTAAGTGAAGAACCAAGATAATACTAAACCTCTGCAGTTTTCCGCTCATCTCTAATCTTGACAAAAACAAATGATCATTGCTCTGTGAAAAGAGGGCTTAATGTATCTGCAAAAAGTATTGACCCAGGTCAACCTGCGCAGTCCACGCAGGTTGACCTGGGCCAAAACTTTTTGCTTATCGGTCAATTTTCTGCATGTTCAAGGACCAGTCTAACTCATGATTCAGTCATTTTTTAGACAAAGTGGATGTTATGGATCCCTTATTAGGTGATGTCTTACTTGGAACAATGCATTACTAAGACACATTTGGCCCACTTTTGCCTGAGAAGGGTTCAAATAAAATAATTTGTGAAATACATGTATACAAATTTCAAGCATACTGTGATGCATCTTCTGTTCTTACATTAATAAAAAATACACTTATTTAAGCTTTTACCACATGGCAAAATTTTAGACTTGTCCAAATTGAAAGCATTTGCAAAAGAAAATTTCATAGTGTCTCAAATGACAGAATTCTTGATACGGTAGAAAACTTTGTAGAAAAAGGAGAAAATGCTGGTTACCAGCATTTTCTCCTTTTCCCACAATGTTTTCAAAAGGCCTCTTCCTCAGGGTTGTTAAAATTTGTGATTTTATGGTAAACGGTTAAATGAAGTAGACAATACTTTACCTGTTTCAAACATTCAAGAACTTTATTCATGTAATCCAGTTGGCAGGGATAGGCTTCAAAAGGAAAGTTTACTCTCACACCATTTATATCTAATAGCGGCATTTTGTTGCTTTTTCTTTACCTTTCAATGTCCTGCCAATTTCTGAAACATGTAATGAAGTTATTATTGATTAAACAATTTCTTAATTACAAAATACATAAATACACTTGGCTTATAAATATTTAGACACGCCATACTATATAAATAGATGCAACAAAATTTTGGACTGGTTCGAGTTGAAAGGATTAGCATACAACATACAACTAATGGGATTTGTCTGTGAATGGAGAATTAAAAAAAATAGGGGTAGCTTGGATTGATTATTGTATATCTACTACAGTTAAAAAGAATATTTCATTGTTTCTCTGTCATATATCACTTGATACTATTGCCTCTGAAAATGATTAGATTTAAAGTAGTCTTGTGCTTTTGTGAAAGATTTCCTCATCCACAGTATCTCTAAAAACGACAGCTCCAGTAACCTTCCTTTCTAGCAGTACATGTACATGTATATGTTTTCTCATCAAAGCATGACCAGAAGCTGCATAAATATTCTCACAGTGAAAAATGCATCTTGATAAGTCAATAGGCATTTGGAATTTGATCAAATACTTATTCCCATGGACTAAAGCTTGTCTGGGAGGGCCAGTTCCCCTAGGTCTAGTTTGTTAATTGAGAAGGCTAATTTTGTCTCTGATCTTTACAAGAAGTTAACATAGGTAATTTCTAATCTTTGTGACTTTGCGTGTAAATAAACTCTCAAACTCAAAAGGTGTCTGCTATTCCTTTACATTTGTGATGGGATTGCATGCAAGGTCTGATATATTTTACTGAAATTATTAATTGAACTAAATTGTGGATTTTTCAAGTATAGACTATGTCTTGTGTCAAAAGACAAAGAATTTATTTTAAAACCCAAATATTCCAACTACATATTTTCATAATGCTTGATTGTGAAGAGAAATAATATGTTTTCCCTTTCTGTAGAATTTATCTGCAAATGATCTAAAAATAGCATGTCTTGGTGATAATCTGCCTTTCCAGAAGTGTCATTTATTACCCATGGTTTTTCCTTGATTACGAAAAAAGGAGGTCATTGTGACCTCCTAGTCATGAAAAATGGGGGTCATACTAGAATTTTTGGGGGTCATGACAAAATATAATTAGGTTATATAATAATAACTGCTATTTATGAAACAAAGTGTGTTTCTGTGTTTATATTCACCCCTAAACTTTTCATAACATGTCATACCTTTACATAATTTTAACATTTCAAGGGCATCAACATGACCTCTAGTGTTTTGATAACATGTACAAGAGTTGAAAAAGTGTCAAGGTTTGTGACCTCGTTTTCAACAAAATTAATAACCAGACATATTTTTTTCAAAAATTTTAGTTAACACTTGAGGCCTTGATTTTTCTCTTCTTCCACATCCTGGTTTCATCATCCGATCGTTGTTCAAGGCCCTTTTTCCTTATAGACAGCAAATACAACATCAATTTTCAATATTAAGCTAACCTGTTTTCACTAGCAATCAACTTGTTTAGTTCAGACCAGTTTAAGAAAAGTCTAGTGTTTTCATCCCATTTTCTTTTTCAAACTCCAGCTTTTTAACAGACTTGTTGATGTACGAGGGTTGTTCAAAAATTATCCCGATTTTGCCTTATAAAAAATTATTTGCGAAGCAATCATGCTAAATTTTGCATCATTCTCTATCGGAATTCAATCAACGCATGTCTATGCGTATTTTATATACTTCTTTCATAAAACGCGCTTGCAGTTGCCATCGAAAATGCCATGGTAACGTGTTCCCGGCGCAGCGCAAAATATTATATCTATACTCGCCCTTCTCTTGTACATATCGTTTCTCTCGCAACTGATTACATTATGAAATTTAAGCAGAATACAAGATTTGGAGCTATTTACATCGTGAGTAAATTTGACGTCATTTGACGGTTAAATGCTTCAGAAAATCGCGTTTAAATACAGTTGGGGTAAAAGTTTTGAACATTAAAGATGGCAACAACTGACCGTCTGGAAATCGGTCCATAATAAAATTTTGCCAGCAGGTAGGAGAAACTCCAACAAACACATACAAAAAAATTATCATGGCGAAAGGGAATAATTCGGTCACACGGACACTGGTGTATGATTGACATAGACGCTTCAAAGAAGGGGAAGAAAGCATTAACGACCGAGAAGGAAGAGGTAGAAAGAAGGAAATACCAGCGACGTTGGTAACGTCCATTGGCGAGGCCCTGAGGCGAGATCGGCGTTTGACAGTGCGGACCTTATCAGAGACCTTCGACAATGCCTCGTCCCATACTGCAGGGGCCACAGATCTGGAGCTGGTTTTACTTGGACTTGAGACCGTGTCCCATCTGCCTTACTCTCCAGATTTGGCACCATTTGACTTTGCCATTTTCCCAACCATAAAGGCACAACTAAAGGGTGAGAAGTATCAGTCCCTTCAAGAACTGCGAGTTGCAACATGTTTAATTACGAAGCAGTACAAGTCCAAGTGGTACAGGGATGTGTACAGCCGGTGGGTACGCAGTCACCGACGATGCACTGAGCATGGGGGCAAGTACTTCGAGAAAGAATAGGTAACGTTGCCTGATGACTTTCCAACGACGTTAATGACGTCGTATATTGTAGCGTTTCGTGCGCCGGTTTCTAGTACCTGTGCATGTTTGATTGCATGTAAAATCAACATGTATTGTTCGATTGTTGAAATATTTTGCACTTTTGTACATAATGAATGTCGTTTTACGATGCGTGGACTTTTGTCGCATTACAATAACTCAGTAAAAATTTGTAGACTTAATCCGGATAATATTCGAACGACCCTCGTAACATTGTCTATAGTAAAGAGGATCGTAAGTAAGCCTGATCTTATTTGTGCTTCCACAATGGTAGCAAAGATAATTGTAGTTCAGCCTGATCTTAATAATTTTGTGCTTCCACAATGACACTTTCATGAAAAAAATATGCAGGGTTTTCCCTCAGCTATAAAAATTGGGAGTCATTTTGACCCCTTGCCTCATTAGTTGAGGGTCATTTCTAAAATTTAGGGGTCAAAATAAATGGGTCCCTTCGTCGTCAAGCACTGATTACAGTGAATTTCACCTTTAAACTCCAAGAAAGTAAAAGTCTGTATGTTATTTCTGATGGAATGCTCGATTTCAATTTTTGACAGAAGAAAAATCTTGTCCGAATTGCTGCTTGACGTGGTTTGATTGGCAGCTGTAGGAAGCAGATGATATAAAAGAATGCTACAGTTTACTTTGTCGTCTCATTATTTTCCGCAAAAAGAGCAGACTGGTAATGTGTACTTTTATCCACCGGAAGTCACGTGAAATAATCTTTGAAATACAGAGAACCCAACCAAGACTTTGACAGGGCCCATACTTAAGACACGTGTCTGATGTACTTTACAGCAATAATGTGTAAACCAGTCTCATTCTATAAATAAACTAGAGCCGTCACTGAATGTGACTTAATACCCCCGCCAGAGCTTTGACAGAAACAGGCAATTTAACAAAAATTTTCTAAGTTCAAGGGGAGATTACCCTTGAATCATTGGGAGTAGATGATTGAAAACTGCGTCTTGCACAACTTGAGCATACGATCAACAAACTTTCAGTACAATAGCAGCAAAACTGTATGAGGAGTTCACAACACAAAATTACTAGTATTTTGTACACAGACGGACACACGGACGGACGCATGGACACACAGACTGACACACGGATTGACAGACAGGCTGATTCCAGTATACCCCCGAAAACATTCGTTTTGCGGGGGTATAATTACCGAAAAAACACTGTTATCTAAAATAAACCCTGTAGTTAAAAAAAGAACAGTCACTGTGTTCGTCTGATACTGAAGCAAGAACAGACCTGGATTTATGACACTTTATTCAATTTCCTAGGTGTTTTAGATTTTGGAAAGTTGTGTCACTGATGACGCACTGTTATTTATTTTTGGAGTCATTTGGGTTTGAATCGCGTCAATGATGAAGGATTTGTGTGTCATGGAAAACCCTGAATATGTGTCCTTTTACTTAAAATTCTCAAAACACATACAATTGTGCATCATGGAAACCCTGGCAGGCTTCATTCTAGAGTGCCCTCTTGTGCCATGGCGCATATTTTTTCATTTTTGGCACATCAGAATTATTACCTCATGGCCGAACCGGTGCACATTTTTCTTAAGGTGTTACATTGATAATGAGAATTTGTTCTCACTATATATTGGCTGCTAAGTGCGGCCGCTTAGTGCAGCCATATTTGTTGGGCTCTCGTTTGTTTTTTCTGTGGGTGTGTCACCCATAACATCCAATCTGAAATGGCATACCTGAAAACCTGATAAAACACCATGTTACTTCCATCATACCTGTAGCAAATGTCTCATCCGATATTTTTTGGCTCAAATAACGTAAGAAATAATGTCAAGGAAACACTGGCAACCAAATTTTCTCGATGATTGATAAACAAGACATTGCTGGGTTCAAAAGCTGTGACAGGAAGAAATTTATCTGTTATTCAGCCAATACACTACAGAGATTATTTTGTTGTTGTCATTAAACGGCTCTAACTACACACAAAATATACACTGTTTTGTGCTCTGAGCCCGAAAGCAATATGCTGGCTGAAGCTTACAAAGTTTCTCATATGAACATGCATGAGGCATTCAGAGGGAAAAGGTAATTAGGGCAGTAATGAAACAAAAATTTACTTTTGATTGCAAGGATAAATTAAAATTAATTTATTAGGGTAGTTTTCCCTTGGCCCCATAAATTTCTCTGATGGCCCCTACTTTTTGTGATAAGGGGGCCAATCAGGCCCCATAGATTTGATTTCTAGAACAAACTTTGCCCTGGTTACATCCCTTCATATTTTTCATTGTAATTATAATTAAGTCCATAAACATTTCCTGTGTTTTCCTTCGATTTGGTGTTACTTCCCCCCCCCCCTTCCATTCTTTTTTCATTTCCTTCAAAAAATGTGGTTACTTTGTTATGCATTGTGAAGGAATCTTGGGGTGATCAAGACAGTGTTGGCATGAATCGCCCAATCTTGTCTGTCTTGAATTAAGAGTGTAAATCTGTAAATCTCTTTATAGCATAATTTTTTTTAAAACTCTGAACATGTGAAACATTACTGATACTTTATATCTGTTAACATTAGTCAATTTAATTATCTTGTCAGGGCTTTTTTTCCAAAAATTGGGAAGGGGTCTTAGCCTTTCATTTTGGGAAATTCAAGTGCAATTTTGGCCAAATTGAGAAAAATCAGACTGCCTTTCAAGGTACATCAAGAAAACAAATTAATGGCAATGTACATACATATAGTAAATAGAAAGTTGCAGCAATCTCATTATCTAATAAGTGAAACAAATTCAACAGTCACACTTTAACTGCTTAAACATGGCTAAATATCTCACAGCATTTGCACATATAGGCTTAGAGCCCTTTTTAACACTACTATGGTACACCCATGGGTGCCGGAGTAAATACTATAGAAGAACTCTTTTCCGGCCATCACATGATACAAGGGAATCATTATCTGTGGAAGTTACAGGGCTAGGCTTGGATATTATGTCTGGAGATGTAGACTTTGCATCATGTGCAGTGACAAGAATTGTCTAGTCTTCAGACAACCGGAGATCGGCGATGCCCGACAGAACCGGCACTTCAGATTGAGACTCAGTATGCGGAGATTTGATTACCTGTAGATCGATCTGCAAAGAATTCGAACGTTTCATGCCAAAAGTAAAAAATGCTGCACTGGCCTTTATCATCTGCATCCTTTTTAACAAACTTTTTGTAATGTTTCCCAGTTTTTGACATGTTTTACTTGGATACAGCGTGTTTGTCTTTTTTTTTTTTTTTAAAATACGTTGACTGCAACCGAGTAAGAATGTGTTCCACAGTATTAAATTAAGAAAACTTCTTTTGTCAGCTGTAAGTTTTTACAAAAGACAAAGAATTATATAACATGTCAAAGGATTTAATATTGAATGATAGGGAAATGACAACGGCGTTCAGCGTTCAGTCAACGTGCAGTGTTATAATGCGCAAAAAATAGCTCAGTTCGGTCAAGAATGCCTCCATTAAACAAACCAAATGGCGTCAAGAAAACGCAACATTTCGGCCTTACTGCAGCACAGTCAGCTAAGTCATTTCAGTACAAATCAATAAAAAGCCTGCTTTCGTTTTCAATAACTGCTAAATAACGAAAGTTTTGTGTCTGGTCATTTGAAATAGCTTTTGAGAAATTGGTATTTTAACTTATTGGGAATTTCAGCATCGTATTATGAGAAATTCTTTCAGCGAAATTGGGAAATTCTTTGGCCATAATTCAGGGATGTAAAATTCCACTCGTCCGCTCGTATTGACGAGTAACATTTGGCTTCGGGCAAGTAGAAAAAATGCTAAGCTCGTCCTGTCTGACGAGAACATTTTAAAACTATTGAATTCTTAATTTGTCCAGTAAAATTCAAATTACAGGTTATTTCACGGCGAACACAAAATGAAAGTAAAACAGAAATTCCAGAGCGTCTCTTCGATCACGATACAGGATGTTTATGTTTATTACGCATGCGCATCTGTAAAGCGCTTGACGGGTTTTCTGTTCACGGCGTAGGTTAGAGTAGTATACCTGTACGATCTATGCTACAATTCCTTTATTATTAGATTGGGACAGGTTTACCAGACAAGCCACCGGAAAAAATACTACTTTGTTTATATCGACACCGTAGTATCGTTGATTCTCATTACTTCGTGAATACTCGTATCCTCGTGAATCTATGTTTGCTATCAATATTTTTTGCTCACTGCTTTTTTTGGCTGCTATGAAACTTTTTAAACATTCCCGAGAAGCTCTCTAAGCCGAAGAAATGGGTCAAAAACATAATTAAAATAAAAAAGGTCACATTTTATCGAAAACCACCATTTCCCCCCCCCCCCCCAAAAAAAATTCATCAGTTGTTTGTACATCACAACATTTATTTACACTTTGTGCCCATAGTTTCAAAGTATGATACAGAATATGCATCTGTGATAAGTTTAGAGGCTGTGACCTTTAGGAATACCCCTTGAATGACGTCATTTGACTACATTTAGAATGACTCTGTGTTTTTCCAAAATGATTCACAAATTTATGGGAAATTGCGGTCCGGGAAATCGTCTGGTAAATTTCTAGCAGTGATCAAATATATTTTTAGGGTGATTTCGTCATGACAAATGAGTTAATTGTACTTTCCCTTGCCCAGAAATAATTTCTGACACTTTCTCTGTCTATTATTATGCCAGAATTAAATCATTGCCTTGTTTGTCTCTTTGAAAGAATGAAAATACCAGTAAGGTTCACGAATCTTTGAGAAAAGGGCATATATGCAGTAAAAATGGCCATTCAAGTCCGCAAGTTGGGACGAGTGATAGTGTCATAAGGACGAGTAACTTTTTCTACCCACTCGTCCTACAGGACAAGTAGACAAAGCAAAAAT
This sequence comes from Hippopus hippopus, assembly GCA_946811185.2. Taxonomy (NCBI): domain Eukaryota; kingdom Metazoa; phylum Mollusca; class Bivalvia; order Cardiida; family Cardiidae; genus Hippopus; species Hippopus hippopus. Next base: position 62,593,226 of record OX328099.1, on the reverse strand, counting down.
TTTACATCCCTGTAATTGGGAAAAAAAGATGCTTTTTGCAATTAGGAAGTCACCGAATATTGGCCTCAATTATAGAAGGAAAAAAAGCCCTGCTTGTTTCAATGGCTAAGTTATCATACTACATTATGTCAATATTAACTCTCTTCCTTTGTCCTATACAGTCCTCCTCACTGGAACGGTATCATCGATGATACTGCAGTAAAGTACCTAATTTGCATACGTAGTGCAACCTATCCACTGTTTACTCCATCAAAGTTGAAAGCAGTGTTTTTGCATCACATCGGTTGAAAGTATCAGATCTGTCTTCATTACTGATAAGTTACTTTCAATATTCTTAAATTGCACTAATAAAGTACAATTTTCCCCCATGTTTTGAAAATAATTACCCCCTATTCTTCATAAAACTGATAATTCATGTTTGACAAGTGAAGATCGTCTGCTATAACGTCATAGCCCTCGCCGGAAACAAAAACTATGGTACATTTTCTAAATTACACAACGTGAACTTTACTAGCAACATTTATTGTAAATTTACAAGCAACAGTTTATCACAGTATTGGAAAATACTACATGTGAGTTCTTACACTTGTAGTAAATTTTTGGCGAAATTAAGTATTAATTAAGCGAGGACCATCCTACTCCTTGCGAAGACCATCCTACTAGCTACTCCTTCCAGAAAAAAAAAAAAAAAAAATCCAACCACCTTTTCTAATGGCTGTAAATGTTCAACCAACTTAATTGGTTTGTTTACAACACACACAAATACACTGCAAAAATTGTTGAGGTAACATCAGAAATTCCAAGCCCGACCCCCTCAAAAGAATAAATAAACGTGAAAATGTCATGGGCCGAATAACTAGACTTAGTAAAATCGGGACGAAAAGGTTAAAATCGCATGACTAAAATGTGTGGCATTCGAATTAATGTATATACAGCAATCACACAAACTACATAAAACAAAATTCGCGTGCAGCAACTAGAAATTAAAGTCTGATAACTAAAAAAAAATTGGGATACATTAATTTAGAAACTTAACACTAACGGATTTCCCAATTTACCGCCATATTTACCGGTCTTGTAAAACTTACACAACCGTAAATTATAGGTTACATTATCACCGGTTTTATATCAGGAAAGCCAATCGTGAAACGATTTAGTGTATGACGTCATATTCTACCAACAAACAGCGCGCTTCGTTAACGACTTCGAACATAAAGAAGACAATTCTTTTGAAAGGTAAAGGTCTTACATGAAAAAAAACGACCATGACAACTGACCGTTTTTCATGCGATTAACTGTTGAAATTCCTGCTTCGAAAATACTTTTAATAACCAGTTATTTGCACGTCCAGACAGTGGTATCGTCGTGCTCGGTTTGGATGGAAGAAGATTCGGCCCAAAGAAGATTCGGCCTAATGCAAAAAGTTGAGACGAATTGACCCCAAGAACATTCAGACCGTTAAGGAGAACATTCGGTCGGAAAAAGAAGAATTTTTGTCTGCAATTTTACATCCTGTTCATTGCATTATTTTCACTTGTTATCTAATAACTGTCGACTACCTCACAAGATCTTTGAAATAAAGGATTGAATCTGCAATATTCATACCATCAATTTGAAGGGTTCGTCAGATGTTATTTTTATGTTTGTTTCTATACTCTCCTTCACAGTAGATATTCTTTAAATGCTTCGGGAAATTTCATTACTTACTGGTCATCTTTTTAGTTGGCTGAATGCATCTTTAATCTGACTTTCAGCTATGAAACTAGACATGAATTGATTGATGTAGTCACAACATGTAGGTTCACGGTACATTTAGCATGGGGCAATCAGTATTTTTTGTCAACCTCCAGCAGCTTACCTTCCCTCTATTTCAACTGTAAATACCTTGACTCAGACATTTCTTTCCCTAAGCCAACTTCATTTTCCAAAATAGCAGAAAGGAAGAAAAATATACAGGAAGTGAAACATGTAAACAGCGCTTACATGGTAAACACAGGGGTAAAAGTTTTCCGTATTGTGACGGAATTCCGTATTTTCAGGGGCCGACCAGGTCATTTTTCCAAATCGTTTAAATCCGAGGAGAATTTTTTTTTCGGGGGGGGGGGGGGGGGGGGGTACCCCTTTATCTCGTATCTATTGCAAGTCAATAGATTTCCAGATGCCGTATCAATAAAATTTATTGCCCCACTGCATTTGCTTTGTCCGGGGCTGATCTCGGTCATTAATGTCTCCCGTCAAACGCACTCACCCTAAAAACAATGAAATTAAAAGAATTTTGTAATTTCGGGGATAATTTGCACCGAAATGTTTACAGTCACTCACTCTTGCTTAGGGTTTCCCGATTCTAAATATAGATGCTGAACCGGAACGTTCTAAGGTTATTGTATGATGTTATATTGATTGTGTCCAAAATGTTGCGGCTGTGTTTTGATTGTTTTGATCGGTTTGCCGACTTTAACATTTTTGCCGCTAGGATTGTAAAACAAAATAAAGCATTAATAAAGCCCTTCGTTTTAGGGGACAAATATTGGCTGCAATTTGATTATTTGCTAGCGAAAGATGGCTCAGTTTAAATTATCTTTGATCTTTTCAATAACAAATGGATGTCAGAGCTGGGGATCGGCAACTATCTTCCGAAGTTGACAGTACGTGCTACTCAAATGGCGAAGCGACCGAAAAAGGGGGAAAAGTTTTATTCATACACTGTAGTCCGATTTGTAGTGGTGGGCCAATGATTGACTATAGTCGAAAGTCAGTTGGTTTTGGCTTCCGATTGCGATTAGCTGTTGAGAAATCCCGGAATCGATTGCAGTTGGTACCGAAGCTCGCTCGGTCGTCAAACGTGAATACTGGTTTGTAGCGCTTGGTTTTGTGACTGATATTAATCACACTCTAGGATTCAATATAGTGATAACAAACACGAAAATTGGCCGGAAAAATGAGAAAGAAATTTTTGTCCATGGATGTCTTGTCAAAACTCGTCAACTCGGCAAGTTTCTTATTTGATCCCTGAGACCGGGTTTTGACGCTTGGAAATTTGAAATGACATGTGTTTGACGTTGAAAAATGTTTGCTTAATTGTCAATCTGACGCATGAAATTATCGTCAAGAGCTTCATATAACCTAGCTTGTGCGCATCCGGCAGAAATATGGGCTAAACACGATCAGTATAAAATGTGAAGGACACGCGCGTGATCTAATGAAGCTGGCGAGTCATTTACGAGAACGTAATAACGGTGTTAATCCTCTGATCTAGCGTAAAGTGACAGATTTTAAAGTTACCTGCAATTCAAAATGACTAACTGATGTCAAATCATGTGGTAATACTTCTCCAGAAATTAATTGACACGAAAAATTGATCGCCAAAAAAAACATGAAAACCCATGACACTACCATGATCAGCGTGGCATCTTCTCATCTAAAATAATGAATTTAAACAGCGAATTTACACAAATCTCTGAATAAAACAATAAGTGGAATCTAAAATTCTGTCATGAGTGAAAAAATTGTTGTTTTATGAAATGAAAATATAGATCTAAAGCGGGGGGGGGGGGTCGTCTGCAAATGCTTGAAATATGTCTGAATTTTTTTTAACTGGTTAGGAAATTAAAATTTAAAGATCAAAATAAATGATATTAAATAAAGTAAAAAAAAATTAAAGCACAAAACACCACATCTTTATAAACTTAATATCATGTAGACAAATTGTCCAAGTATTTAAAGCAAAAAGGCATTCTCAGTTCAATGGAGAAACCGATTGTACAACCAATAGCTAGTTGGTTTGCTCTTCCGGTTACAAAGTGATAATAAAATTTTGCATTTAAACTGATTGCCCCACACTGCCGATTTGATAGATTTTTTACAGGAATTGGACCAGTTCCATGGTATATCACTTACCTGCTTGTTTTAGCAAACATTAGAATTGATTTTGCCAAAAATGTTTGCACATTTTAGGAAAGGTTCTTAAAGTGTTTGAAGAGCTTTTAACTGTGAACATGTAGATCTATCTATAAAATCTTGTTTGTGCATGTCACATAAAAACAGTGTATCTTTTAATAGGCTGTCATTAAAACTTGATATTTTAATGAAATTATGTAGTTTAGATCTGAACCCCCATCCTTGTTTGTGTACCCCAAACTCCAGTTACCAAAGGGTACAAAAAGCTCAAGCTAGAAAATGCACAGCACACTCTGTCACATTCTCCCTGATAAATTAGCCATTCTTAAAGAGAGTGTTGTTTTCCTATTTGACAGATTTAATTTTATTCTTTTGACAGAAATTTAGCACATGTGATTGCATTTTAATGAATCAAATATTAAATACTAAATATGTCCTTTTCTCATACTTGTTGTACTTTCAAATACAAAACTGATGTAGGACTAATCTGATTAGGTCCTGTGTACAAAATGGAGATAAAAGAGGACAAAAATAGCATGGGTGCTAAAAACTTTGAGATTTTCTTAGGTTTTAGCATATCATATCTTTCATTTGCTTCAAGATTTTTTCAACTTTAAAATGCTAAAACTGGATCTCATTAGAGGAATTTGATGCTTATAAAATAGCTAAATCTCAGGAGCTTCCTTTTAAATGTGGCGCCAAAAAATGCCGATTGGCGAAAATGACTGGCGCCGATATTTTTCATATCGGGGTGCCGAACATTTTAAAACTGGCCCCCTTCACTGCAATGCATGGATGCGTGACCGCCAATCCATCGATAAAAGTGAAATAAATCAGCTGGAATAAACAACGGCATCGAAGCAATCAAAATTACTTCACAGATCGATGTCATTTACACCTGTCTATCCGAATATACATACACTTTCAATAACATAAACATCCGGCTAGAAAAAAAATTGTAAATTTATTTTGGAAAACTATCCGAAAGTGAAAGTATCGAAGACCAGTGGCCTATATCAGTCGTGAATGTTACTAAATGTCCAAATGAATCATGATCGCAGGTAAAATACAGCGAGTTTCCAAAATAGCGACGGTGTCGCCGTCGGCGTTGACTAAAACCCGGTCCGTAATGTTATCGTCGTCCTCGGCATTTTCTATGTTGTTCTTCCTCTATTAATTGCCCACCTTTTCGGAAAACTTGTTTGGTTTTTTTTTAATATTTTGACTTTTTTTATACTGTTACAGATAAAAAAAAGTCCCTACAGAAGCAATTTCTTTCTAAGGGAGAAATTTCTTTTCTTTTTTTTTTTTACTTTTTTTTTTTTTTTATATATTGACTTTGTTGTTTGGTTTGTACAATTTAAACTTCTCTATGTTTCAAAAAGTCTTTCTTTAAAACTTCGTTACAAAAGTAGAAATTGCTCTCAATGACCTATTTCTGCTTTTGTCACAGTGGTTTTACAAACATTAAAGATAAATCTACTTAAACTTAATGGATGTTGTTTTTTCCATTGTTCACAAAAATATTTTTTTTTTACTAATATATTCATGTAAAAGACATAGATATGAGTTACGAAATCTGATGAAAACAAATGTTTTCTTTTTTGTTTTTTTTTATTGACACAACCATGCGATAAAAATTTATAGACCAATTCTTGATTATGCCTGACCCCCGGTACTTTCATTTTAGAACTGGCACCAACTGGCTCTAATTATTTCAATTTGGCGCAAACTTTTCTCATTTGGCGAAAGTGATGGCGCAAGAAAAAAAGAAGCCAGAGGGAACCCTGATATGACTACAGTTTGGGGCCAACTATATCAAACTGCAAGTATTTTTTGATGAATACCATTGAAGGCACGTGATCCGATTCAAAATGGTAGCGGGACAGTGATGAGGGTCAAGGTGGATTTTCTTTCAAGTGTTTGGATGGAAACTGCATATTTTCTGTGATGCTATCTAAAAAATGAAATTAAAAATTATTTGGTAATTGATTCTATACTCTGTCAAAAATTTCGGCTTTTTCTTGAAAGGACCATAACTACCATGAACCAATGATCCATATGGCTAAATGGTTTTACTTCACATTGACACCAAGTTCAGTACAACATTTTAGTACATGGATCCGTGATGATAAACCAATTTCCTTGGTTACTGTTGCTAAGGGCTCCCAAACAACCGCAGTAAATACATATGCAGTATAGCAGATAGGCTACTTAAATCGTGCTGTTATGACTGTTTCTCTTGATAAAATATCGGAAAAATACTTCCATCATGTGTTTCGTCTATGATGAATTCTCAGTAAAGAAATTTAAAGATACCTGAACGAATTTACACAAGGATATATACAAAAAGTGCGAATTTCGGGGGGTTTGGACAAAGTAATAGATCCACTTAATTTAGCAAAGTTTTGAACTTTAATGAGAAAAAACACCACAACAAATCTCTTTTTTGCCGCATAATAATAGAAGTAAAGATGCTTATTATTTTCATATGGCTAGTTGAGTTGTCTCAACATCACACTCCATAATAAATAACACTGAATTACAAGTCTTTCGAAATATTTATAGTTTGTCTAATTCTACAGAGAGGTGTAAGCTTAGGAAAAATTCCAATTTCAGGCCCCGCCCGGGTGGCTCAGTGGTGAGCGTGTCGGACTCATGACCTGGTGGTTGTGAGTTCGATACCCGGTTGAGGCGAACTTTCTTTCCGGCGCATTTTCGCCTCTCACCTCTGCTGAAGCATGTGAGAAAAGTAGTCGGTGGCTTTGGAAAGAAAGTTGTGTTAGTACTGGTGTGAGAAAGCCAGGAAACACATGTGCGTCACCGACCGCCATGATATGACCTTAGCTGTTAAAGTGGCGTTAAACCCCAATACAACCAACAACATCCAATTTCAGGTTAAGGGAAAAAGGGTTGTACTATGATTTTAAAATGTGCTGTCAATTATAAAATTGTTAATACATGTATCATTAAAGGTAGTATGGTTTATCTTATGATATACTGAAGACAACTGTCGGTCAAGTTGATTACAGCTGCATATTGGTTTGCAATCATACACAATTACTATCAATTAACAGTTTACTGACATGCCCTTTGAAATGGCAGATGTACAAATCCAGTGTAATACTACTAAGTCAAAAGTTTATTCAATTAAAGTTGCCTTTATTTCACCAGTACAGAACAGAAGTCAAACTTTTTATACGCTACCGAAGGTGACGTATATTGGTGTCATCTTCTCCGTCTGTACGTCCGTCCCTTCATCTGTCCGTACATACGTCCATTTCTTGTGAATGCAACTCCTCCCACATTTCTGGACGGATTTACAACATAAGTAGCCTTTATTTCGCCAGTACAGAACAGAAAGTCAGACTTTTTATACGCCGCTGAAGGCGATGTATATTGGCGTCATCTTCTCCGTCTGTCCGTCTGTCCGTCTCTTCGTCCGTCCATACGTACGTCCATTTCTTGTGAATGCAACTCCTCCAACATTTCTTGATGGATTTGGATAAAATTTTCACAGAATGTTTCTCATCATGTGACCTAGGGCGTATTGTCAAGGTTTTGCGATTTATAGCTGCATCATGGAAAAAGGGGGCTTCATGTTATTTTCATTTTTCACCAATATCTCTTTAATTACTGGACATATCTCAATGGATTTGGATGAAATTTTCACAGATCATGTGACCTAGCACATATTGTCAGGGTTTTGGACTTTAGTCTCTATAGCTAGCTGCTTGAAATAGCAGCCATGTGGCGGCGTATATTGTGACGACGGCACTCTTGTTCATAATTGAAATCCACTTTTAGTGAGGAATACAGCGAGGATTTCACGTCAATATGCTTACTGTAAATAGCAGAAAGTTTAAATCCAAAATTAAACTGCACGTTATTTGCTGTCTGATCTATATCTACACATTCAGCATTTTCTTCACGCACCAAGGGTTAAGATTAATGTCAAATTGAAACATTGATGACAAGTGTCACTTTTTGCATGGGTTATTAAACAAGGTTAGTGAATGTATGTTTTTCTTTTTTATCAGTACTTCATATACAGTGCTAGCTCTGGCCCAAGTAAAATAATGGCCAACAACTTTTTCTTCAAAAAAATAATAGACAAAATTAGCGTGCTAAGTTGGTTTGAAAAAAAAAAAACATGCACATGTAGCATTGAACAAACTTTACTTTTTACTCATAATTTCAAACTTTCATTAAAATAATTATTTCTATTACAATAATAATAATAATAAAAAATCATCATATATTTAATCTTACATTGTAGAAATATTAGGGGAAAAGGAGCTTTTGCTCTATACCATTTCCTGGGAAAGTGCTCATTTTCCCACAATATTTGCATAAAAGCATAAAGACTGTTAGGTCCTAGTTTCTTTTGATGAATGGTTACTCCTTTACCAAATAACATAATTTTATTTTAATCTTACATTGGAGAAAACATTGTGGGAAAGGAAAATTTGTTCAAGACTATTTCCTGGTATAGTGCTCCTTTTCCTACAATATTGCATAAAAGCATAAGGACTTTTAAGTCCTGATGAATGATTACTTCTTTACCAAACAACATTTTTTTTTTAATTATCATAATAAAATTTTAATGATGTGCACAAGTAAATGGTGAAATTTTTCTATTACATGATTACCTCCCTTTATGATCTGTTAACCTAAATTATTTTCAAATAAGGTCAATCAGGCAGGCGAGTCACACTATGTGTTGTAAATAAAGTCATTCACCCGATCGTACCGAAACAATGAGGTACACGGATATAAGTGAAGAATGATAAGATTTTGGGGGTACAAGAATCCGATTTATTACAGAAATTTCAATGTGTCCTTTAAAATTCAATTATGAATTATTGCTTCCTGTTTTGTTCACTGACATTTAAATAACTCTAGTTTACGCGAGATATGTACACGAATTAATGATATCAAATTGGTTTCCTTTACTCGCCATCTGCCTTTTTGGCGGTATTAAAATCCAAGGCATTCCATCACCGTGTCGATTAAAATGGTCAATCAAAATTTAAAATGAAATAAAACAATAATCGCCATTTGTTCTCCAATTAGCGGCTTAGAGTAATATGACATGCGTTGTGGAATATACCAGCCTATTGTGACATGTTGATTACCTAAGGTTGCGTCCGCCGAGTTGTGAAACAAGCGATTACCACACATTTCCGGTGCAAATCGACGCATGGTCCAGGCATGTAAAGGAAATTTTACCCGACCTTTTTGGGAATAAATTAATCGACAATTTTTATCGACAATTGGAAGAATTAATCAACAGTTGAATTAATTAATCGACAATTGTCGATAATTTCGATTGGCAGCGCGAGCACTGCATATAGATCTATTTTTACGTTTGTTTTCTGCTTCAAAACACTATGTGATTCTTTGAGAATCTTTCAGAGGGGAAAAAACTTGGCATTAATTAACCCATTATGTAATATTCTGTCTGTTTGTCTGTCTGTTAGTCTTCTTCTTGTTAACCCAATAAAGTTCACACTCATGGTTGGATTTTCATGAAACTTGCACCATTTGTTTTGTTCAGCAATAGCTTGAACCCTATTGATTTTGAAAAAAAAAAATCAGACAATCAGTAAGGGAATAATAGCCATTTTAATTTGAAAATTGTCATTTCATGTTTACACGATAAAGTCTGTATTTGTGGTTTGATTTTCATGAAACTTGCACAGTTTGTTTATTATATCAATAGCTTGAACCCTGTAGATTTTGAAAAAAAAAATCTGACAGTCAGTAAGTGGTAAGTAGCTATTCAAAGTTGAAATTGACATTTCTTGTTTACGTGACAAAGTCCGCATTTGTCGTCTTAGTTTCATGAAACATGCACATTTTGCCTCTTATATCAATAGCTTCAACCCTGTTGATTTTGAAAAATTAATCTGACAATCAGTAAGGGGAAAGAAGCCATTTAAAGTTGAAACTGACATTTCTTATTTACGGGATAAAGTCCACATTTGTCTTTTTATTTTCATGAAACTTGCACAGGTAAGACTAGAGCCCCTGTCACACCAAACTAGTTCTTAGAATGTCTTACCCCATCCTGATATAATAGGAAGACGGGTTGTGGTCGGGGTAGAACGTGTAATTTTGGCCTAATAATGCCTGAAACCCGTGTCTCACCAAACCTGTACCTAGGAAGTCTTACCCCGGTCAACAAAATCGAAAAACAGGCTGCGGTCGGGATATGACGTGTAATTAAGGTCAGTAAAATGCAAACACTGCCAATTAATGTCCAACTGCACCGCATCTTCAATAGGACTGAAGTATGACAGTTCCTTTTGTAGTTCATTCATCTCGTTCTAAGTACGCTATCACTCCGTCTAACTACAGGACGGGATGACGGCAAAAAATTTTGAGCAGGCTCAAAGTTCTGGAACATCCTTCCTGTCCGAACCTGTCCATTAAGTTCATAAACAGATCGTAAAAGTTTGCTAACAGGTCCACTCCGTCAGAACACAGTTTAAGTCCGTTTGGCAAAAAATTTTTCGGAACGGAGCGAGAATGAGTTTGGTGTGACAGGGTTATTACAGACATAAATACTTGAAGATACCTCCAGAAGTTTTGAGGTACTTCTGGATAATCCAATAGGCCTATAATTCAACTTGGTTTATCTTGTATTCATAGTATGTGTAATAACTTTCCTGAGCTTACGTTTTTTGTTAACAATACTGGAAATCCCAGCAGGATGAAATGCCTCTACACATTTTAAAGTTCTACTGCTATGCAACAAGATACCAGTGATTCATTCCCAGAGTATTGGAGAAAACATCTCCAGTTAGCTTAAAATGGAAAAACATTGTTAACTTGTTACAAGACTCTTTCTTCTTTCTTGAATTCGTGACCTTTAATTACATCTTATTAAAGTGGACAAAAAAAAATTCAAGACTTGTCCATATTGAAAGCATTTGTAGACAAAGTTTGACCCTTAGACTGCTAAGCCAGACTCAATGACTTTTTTTAGAAGTAACAGTCTGATCTTGGATCTACACTGTCGGGTAAGGAGATTTTTTTCCCCAGAAATACCATTGAAATAGTAAAATTTGGGTTTTTATTATCAGCTGGAAATTTTCATTTTACTCATGTATCAGGTAAAGGGTTAATATGGTTTCGATAATAAGAATGAAAGGGTGATAATAAGAATGAAAGGGTGCATAACCGTTTTCCTCTTTTCTCAGAGTTATTCAAATGCATCCTTTCTGGTGTTTGTAGTTCTAACAATAAAATCACCTGATAGAATGATCTATAGGTGAGAAGAGATGGAATGGACACATAAGTTTTGAATACAATGTATAATCATCATTTGTAATTTTCAAAGCATACCTTGTAGAGCAATCTTAAAAAATGTGTGTGAAAAAGAAAAATTGATTTTGCCTTCCACAATTTTTTTCCTGTGTTAAGCCATACAGAGAATGTTGCATAAACTGTTGCATGCAAACCATTATGATCTATCAATACAAAAAATACCAATACTTGCTCATAGACACTATGACTCATCCTAGGCTGACTGCTCCCAGCTTCTCTAGGAGCTCTAGTATTGGCACTTTATTCTGAAGACCAGGAACAGTGAATGCAGTGGATACTGGTATTGGACAGATAGTTTAACTGACGGACCTAGCTTTTCTACAGTTTGCACTTGTTCACTTCTTTTTTTTCCATGGTGAGAGTTCTGCCAAAACAGAAATAGTGGAATTATTATGTATGTTGAAAGTATTGTCTTGAAGGATATTTTCTATTAGAATTATTGAAAGTGAAGTGTAATTAATAGCAATGCAAGAACTTAAGACAAACAAGCAGGATTTTGGTAAAATTAAAAAAAAAACAATGTAAATGACCATAAAATGTCTTTTTTTTGTCTGTTTTGTCTTTTAATATCAATTGATGTTGAGACAAAAATTTTGCATATGATATCCATGAGGGAAAAATTTTGTATATGATATCCATGAGGGATAAATGTAAATTTTGTTTATGGTTTTTCAAGGAAATAAGGGAGGGAAACTATCATGTAACCCTTTACCACACAAGCCCAATTTTTAATTATCCTAACAAATAAAGCCTTTGAAAACGGTATTGGAAAAGGAGAAAATGCTGATAACCAGCATTTCTCCTTTTCCCATAATGTTTTCTAAATGTTCAAAGAAAAATACTATCACTTTAGTCACATTTCATGTCATCTGCAAATGCTTTGAGTTTGGACAAGTCTAAAAAAATTTTCATGTGGTAAAGAGTTAATGGTAAACAAAGTGTCTCAAAATGTATAAAATTTACTCCCCTATTCTGTTTCCAAAGAAATTCATTTGTTAAAGTAGGTCTTTATTTGCTGCTATTTTGTTAAGGTGTTTTCCATTACTAACTTTTCAGTAGTGGAGAGATTTAATTAGCATAATTACATGTAATTGTATGATAATCATGTTTAGAATAGCAGAATCCATTAAAGTTATTAATTTGGTCCGAAAGTTAATCAATTTTTACAATATAGAAGGCAAAAAAAAATTATTTTCTTATGACACTATTTTCATACTAGTAAATTTTACCATCTGCTAGTCACAATTTTTCATTACATTCATTCAATTTCCTAATTGTTTTGCTACAAATGAGTTTCAAATAGACATTTACAACTATCAAAAAGACTGAAATAGTATTATTACTAAACAGTATTATTACTGCTCAACTCTTTACCAAACAATGAAAGATCGAAAATTTCTTTTTTTTTAACTTTTCCATCTCGAAAGCATTTGCAGATGACAATTTAAATGTGGCATAGATAGGGGGGAGTTTTCTTCTAAAGTTAATAACATTGTAGTAAAAGAAGAAAATGCTTGTTACCAGCATTTTCTCCTTTTCCCACAATGTTTTCAAAAGCTCTCTTCTTCAGTGTCATTAACTCAAGATTCAGTGTGTGGTAAAGGGTAAACTCATTACCAAAAAACAAAAGCATTTTAGAATTATTCTTTTTTAACCCTTTACCACACAATCCTGAGTTTTAACGACCCTGTGAAAGAAGCCTTTTGAAAACATTGTTTTCTTCCCTTCCTTAAACAAATTTCATTTTTTTTAGTCACATTTTTTTAGTCGTCTGCAAATGCTCTCAATATGGACCAGTCTAAAATTTTGTCATTTTGGTAGAGTTAAAGCATTATGATTTGCAAATCTGACCATTTGTATGTGGATTAAATGAGGAGTATTGTCTATCAACACTTTATTGCACAATCCTGAATTTTAACGACCTTGATGAAGAAACCTTTTGAAAACATTGTGGGAAAAGGAGAAAATGCTGGTAACCAGTATTTCCTCCTTTCCCACAATGTTTTCCTACACTTTTACAGAAAATTTCTACCATTTGAGCTATATTTGATTTGTTGTCTGCAAATGCTTTGGCTTGGGACAAGTCCAAAATTTTGTTGCATGGTAAGAGTTATAAAACATTGTGGGTAAAAGTAGAAAATGCTGATTTCCAGCATTTTCTCCTTGTACCACAATGTTTTCAGAAGCCTCCATCAGGGGGTGTATACATCGGAATGTTTGGTTAAGGTTTAAGAGCGGATGTACCTATTTATTCTTTTGAACGTTTATAGTTTCAGGAGGAGAGGTCTGACTTGATTGTGTCTATAGTTTTGACTTTAGAGCAAGCACAGGAATTGGAATAGACCCTTCATCATGACTTCACAAGGTAACCTGCTCTTTTATCATCGTTACCTGACTTCCAATTATTTTGTTAATCCATAAAGCACCTTTCACAACAATAGTTGCCTTTGCAGCCGATGTAGATCAAGATCAGACTGCAACAAATGTGCAGTCTGATCTTTGTTCTACACTGTCTGGTTTCTGAAATGCTATAGGCAAAAGCAACCCTGATATTGCAGTTATTTGGATCTTATTTTTGGACTTAAAATGCCTGTTGGGTTTATTTAGTGCTCTAAGGAATAATTGAACAAATTGTGTGGAAATGGCATGACAAAAGAAATTTCTCATAAATGAATGAGCAATTTTCCTATCTTTAAAGATACATCTTTACTCACTTTTATCCAGTTATTTTAACCGACTTCATCTTTCTTTATGAAACTACAATCATTCTTGTATCTTCGTGCCAAACGTTGCCCCTGACCATTGCAAGGTTGCACAGATTACCACAGATATAAAATGCATTTCACTCCCTGGAGGCTATCCCTAGTCATTACAACCACAGTTTCCTGTTTAAAGCTTCAGAAGACCAATCTCTTGAGTTTCTGTATCCCATACACCTTATGTCGATTTTTTTATCTATGTTTACACAGCTAACTAGATTCTACACACTGTAAAGTTTTAGCAGCATTTCTTTACTCTCTGGCTATAAAGCTGTATCTTTAAAGATTACTGAAAGTATTACCTAACCACAAATGCTGACAAAAATCACCTTAATGATTAATAACATTAGGCCTAAAAAAAAAATATCTGCGTTTAGGGTTTCCCTACCCTACCTAGAAAATGCTGCCGACCCTAAACCTTTTTTGCTAGGATTGAAAAAAAAAATCTGTCAGGTGTGATTTCATTACATGTTCCATGTAAAAAGTTTTTGGGAAAAAAAAATAAATCCTTGCCTACCCTACCTACAGTATCTCGGACTGAAACCCTAAACACAGATATTTTTTTGTTAGGCCTTATGGGGATTCTTGTTAGTCTTTGTGATAGAGTAATTTCAACTATTTTGTCTATATTCTTTGTGTTCTATGTATGGCCTTGTTTCATGTTTGTTGGGAATTTTTAAGGACAAAAGATTCAATATGAATACATGCTTTACAATCATCAAGGATGGAGTAGATTCAAGATCAGACTGAAGATTTTGTTCAGTCTGATCAGATTGTACATTGTGCAAAAGCATCTGAAATTGCCTCAACCCTATACTGTACAGTCCAGACTTTAATGACTCTAAAAAAGATAGCTTTTGAAAACATTATGGGAAAAGGAGAAAATGCTGGTAACCAGCATTTTCTCCTTTTCCCATATTTTCTACCCTATCAAAAACAGAAATTTTCATTTTGGCAACATTTAACTTGTCATCTGGTAAAGTGTTAACTGTTAAGACTATTAAGTAAGCTTAAAAGACATTTTAAGAAAAAATATGTTTCGATGGGATGGTTGCTTGTAGTATATCTCATTGAAGTTCAGACAGCATTTGTGGTGTCTTATACTGTTTGATGTAGATCCAAGCCTTTCTGAAAAGCACCATTTTGCTTTAAATGCCTGATTTTTCATCAGGATAGACAGTAATGACAAAAAAATAGCAGTCGATTTTTCTATTAAACTTAACAGACATTTTTATTTGAGAACTACAACCCAGATAACTGCAATTTCATGGATGTTTTTGTGCAGCCTGATCTTGATCTAAACTGACCACAAAGGCACCTATAGTTGTGAAAGGTGCTTTAAGGGTTGAATAGATGTTTCACAAGGATGTTTTAAAAGACATTTACTGCACTTTTTTTTTTTTTTTCTTGAAAAAATGATTTAATTGATATTTCAATCATATGAAGAAGGGTATCTGAAAACTTGAGATTTGAATAAATTACTCACATGGGTGTATGTTCAGGTGCTGTGAATTGCAAATCAATATCAGCCCACTGCAGAATGTTATGACAAATGTGAAACTTCTGAATAACCCATGTTCCAGCACAGCACTTACAAGTATGTAGTCTGAGAATGCAGGAAACCTAAAGGCAGCTGACCTTGTACCTACTTGTACAATCACTCGTACTATTTTAATCTTTTATTAAAATTTGTCTTGTTTTTATTCTGAAAGCAGTGTAATCCTGACTTGATCTTGAAAAAAATATACATGTAGGCCTGGGGGTATTTGAAATATTGGTCAGTTTGTTGAGTTTACAGACATGTCTTAGCAAAATAGTGTTGTAGCAGTTCTTGATGCTCTTGGTAGCAATCAGAGCTGCTGCTGCATTTTTTTTCTATCAGGACACTGACACAGGTTTGAAGAATATACCATTTATGCCTTTATCATTTTGACACATATTAAACTTTCATAGCTCTGCTGCTTTGGAAGAAAACATTATGGTTATTGTTATAGCACTGTCATTGTTTATGATATGCAAACACTTTGATATTCTCTGATATCTCAGTCATTACTGAATATGTTAAATTCAAACTTGGGCTAGTTGTTAATTGTGAAAATGGGAGCCCATACAAGAGGGGCAGGTAACCCTCAAAATAAATTTATACTGTTATTTCCTTTATTAACTTGAATTATTTTCACTTAGCCCTTTAATCACATGACAAGGTGTTAGACTTGTCTGTAATGAAAGCACCTGCAGACAACAATTAAATACCATTTAAATCATAGGATTTGTCTGGAAAGGATAGAAACATAGTGGGGAAAGGAAAAAATGCTGGTTTACCTTTTCCCACAATGATCTTTTAAAAGCCATCTAACTATAAGAATCATTAGAACTTATGGTGATGGTGTGGTAATGTGCATCTCATGATCTGTAGTAGAGCTTTCTCATCAATATGTGATGGTCATATTTTTTTTTATATAAAATAAAGTTTATTAGTTTTAATAGCATTCTGGGAACTACTTGTCTTAAATTTAAATGCTATTTTACTGCCACTGGCTTAAGGTGCACCTGCCCCCCTCATTTTGAAAGTATCACCATATTTCTCCAATTATATGGGACAAATTTCCCCTCACTGAATAAACCATTGCAGAACACTGCAATCTTCACTTTATTTATTTGTTAACCCTTTACCACATCTGGAGTTTTTAACAACTCTGAGACAGAAAGCTTTTGAAAACATTGTGGGAAAAGGAGGAAATGCTGGGAAGCAGCATTTTCTCCTTTTCCCACTATGTTTTCTACCCTTCCAAAACCATTTCAATCTTTGAGCCACATTCATACTGTTGTGTGCAAGTGCTTTGAATCTGGAAGAGTTTAAATGTTTTTGTGTGGTGAAGAGTTAATTTGATACAAGACTAAACGTAAGTCTTTTGTCCTTTGGATTGTCCAAGAGCAAGGAAATACTGATGATGGTAAGTATTTAGGAATTATAAGTGACACTGAATGCTGTATCGGATTGATTCAATGTTGTGCTAAAAAATCCTACTCGGTGAAATCTTGATTTTCTAACATGTGATTGAAGAAGATGATTCAAGGTGAGGCCTACGCTCTGAGTTCGCTACACTTTGGAGGGCTAAGCATCAATCGAAAGCCAAAATGCCAACTTCTGTGAATGTAGTGATGTATCTTTAAGCCTAATCTGTAACTCTGTGATTGAAATGTGAAGGTTGGCCCACAGAATCTTGACATCTTGTACATGTTTGTTTGGATAATGCAATCATGCATTGCATCTGTATCAAATCATCAAGTACATGCTATGAACTAACAAATTTGATATTTTTACTTTCTGTATTGATTATACCATTCATTGGTTAATGTTTAGTAGAATTTCTGCTAAGGGGGCAATTTTCTTCTTACATTCTTTACAAAACAAAAAAGTGTTTAACTGGTGACAGGTCCAAAATAAAGTATTTGCAGACAACATATTAAAGGTGGCTCAAATTATGGAATTTGTCTTTGAAAGGTAGAGAACATTGGTAAAAAGGATATATTGCTGGTTACCAGCATTTTCCTATTTTCTTACAATGTTCCCAAATGCCACTTTCTTCAGGGTTGTTTAAACTTGGGCTTGTGTATTGATGGGTAAAGTGTTGAACACCTCTCTTAACTTTTCATGATGATAGATCTAAACAATTTTGAACAGATAGGAAGTATTTACTGTTTCAGTGGCGACAGTTCAAATGGTGTGCATGGATCCAATTCAAAGCTGCTGAAAGATTAGACAATTCATACATAAAACACTACAGTAAATGATAAATTCCTATCCTAGCAGAATTTGTAGAATTCAAATACAGTTCTGTTGTTTTTTACCAGAAATTATTGTCAATGATCAGAAATTTTATGGAAACAGTGCATTTAAACTTGTACAGTCTGTGATATTAAATGTACATGTATTGTTTCAAAGAGGATAGGGAATTGTTTGAAATCGACCAAATGGGAGATAGGTCTGTTTCCATTGGGGCAGAAAAGAATGTTGTTGATGTCAATACATTAAAATATGAAAATACCATTCCGTGGAAGAATTGGCAAGTATAACAAGGATTCTTTAAATTCTGTCGAGTACTTTTCAGGTCTAATAGGAGTAATATTTGCTTTACTAAGGTCTATTCACACTTGGTCCGCCATATGCTCACAGATGAGCAGAAACAAACTAGAGTTGAACTGATATCATAGATCAAGTCATTCCAAAGAAATAATTACAAGTGATAAAACCTGGATTACTCACTGAGGTAGAGTCAAAGCCTATACATGTATAAATACATTCTGAACTGTTTTGAATGCCAAAAGAAGAAAAGACCTCAAAGTGCCTGTAACGCTTGTATTTTTCATTTCATTCAGAAGGCTGTTCTTCTAATTCCAGTTTCCAAATGAAGTTCTGTGACTAGAAAGTTTTACTGGGAAAATTTTTTCAAATAACTTACAAAAAAGGCACTTGTTTAAATGTTGGCAAAAATTTCTGTCAAAAGTTCATAACGTGAATACTGCTTATTCAGTACAAGAAAATAGCCACTTGAACAGTGATACCCTTTGAAAAACTTGGTAAGAGTTCTGATTGCTTGGCATGCTTGCTGCTTTATTTTCTGGTGAAACTATTTTTGTTATGTACCACAACTAAGGACCATAATTTATTAATATACATAAGTCATGCTGTTTGAAAATGGATTTAATGCAATTGCAAAAAGTATCTACCTATGTCAGCCTGTGTAATCCTCACAGGCTGACATGTGTCGAAACTTTTGCTGTTTGTAAATTTCTGCATGTCAAGGGATCATTATACCTCAAGATCCAGTCAATTGTTAGAATAAATTGATTTTCTGGATCCATAATTATGTGATTACTTATGTGGTGTCATGCATCATTGAGATGCATTAAGCTCCCTTTTCACATGTGTTTGCATTTTTCAGTCAAGTTTCATGTGATTTTAATAATATTAAGGCAATATTATAATATTAACTCAGGCTGGATTCATTATCCTTCACATGTTGTAATTATCAAGGTTTTTTCTGGGTATCTTGTACTGCCTTGACTATAATAAGAGATAACCGAGTGTTAAACTCAAATCAGAAGATACTAATTGAATTGAAAATGCTAAACTACACATACTGTAGATCCCCGTCAGGGCTAATTTTCACCTACCATTCTTAAGAACCTTCTTAGTCTTATTCTCAAGAATTTTCAAAGTTTGAAAGTAACATGACATCTGATTGACTAAACTAAATGGTTAAGCCAGTCAGAAGTTGTGCTTCTTTCAAAGTCTAGAATAAGACTTGGATTGAAATTAAGAATGGTTGGTGAATATGGGCCCAGGTGCTGTGTTTTGTGGCATTTGATGTGGGTGTACAGTTTTTGTCTTTGTCCATTTTCATAGATGTCAGATATATTATTATATGGCCTGCAACACGTGAAAAGGGGCATTCGGACATTTGCGTAAAGTGTCGTCTCAAAACAGCCTGTGCAGTCTAATCCGAAACGAAACTTTCCATTTCTATGTAATTTTCTGTTTTGCGCAAGTCTGCTGTAGCACAAAATCTAATGTAGTCGTAAAGTGTCTTCTTGGATCACCCTGCGCAGGCCGTGCAGGCTGATCCAAGACGGCACTTAACGCAAATGTCCGAATGTCCCTTTACGTGTGTTGCAAGCCATATGTCAAAAGTGTGCATAACTTATTATTTGAGATATCACCAGTCCTTGTATAAAGGATTTTTCTTCATCAGACAAAGAAGCTACGTCATAAATATGGTGCATACAGTATGTTCAAGTATCTTCTATTCAAGAACAAGAATGAACAACAGTGATGTTTTCTAGTTTGAAAAGATCAATTATGCCCTTCAAAGTGTGTGTTTTACTAAAGAAAAAGAGTAAAAAAAAAAAGAACATGAAAATTATACAATAAGTATGAATTGAAGGAGTGCTTTTCTCAGAAGTAGCAGGAATGGAAATCATTTTTTATAATTTGGATCTTTATGACACAGTAATCCTATACTTTTTTCTTGTATGCAAACATGTTTTATGTAAGAGAAATATGCTTGATGAAAAAATCTGCTTGGAAGGACTTGATTGCAAGTTTGATGAAAATGCATTACTGTTACATTTATGTTTTATTCTTCTCTTGCGTACCTCTTTGGAGCAGTGTGTAATTGGCTGAGTATTTTCTCATGTATGCGTGGAACTCCCAAAATACAACATCAGATTCACCCGGGGCGGCCCGGCCACTTCGACGCTGTAATAGTATGGAAAGGGAAAGGTGATTGAATTGGTGTGAATGTGAAATTCCTTTGGTTTTGTGATTGGTCTATATATGTCTTTGTACATGTAATTGTACTGTTATTTATTTTTATATTTGCCTTATAAAGTGTTGGTGATTTCCAGACTTTGAATTTTTTCTGAGTTATCTTTTTCACCAAACACAGTTTTCATGCCATTACACTGCAAACTTATACATGTATCATTGTCGTGTGAAGTTTAATTTTACCTCTTTTTGTTTGAAGGTATTTAAGAGAAAATGTGTTTTCTGAAATTTCAGCAAAATTGAAAGGAGAAGGAGCTATTTCTTTCTGCTTTGGATGGCTCCTCTCTTCCACTTCTTTTGTCCAAAAGCTGTTGTCTCTATAGAGATAGAAGAAACTGAATATATATTTTTTATTTGCTGCATTGGTTTTCTGCAAAGTGTATAGCACTAGCAGTAGTACCACAACAACATACTCCAGGTGGGATGAAATGCTTTAAGCATGACTTAGTTTTGTGGAATAAAATTGTTTCATAGCCAGCAATTAAAAATATTGAGACACAACATTGTGAAAATGACTGTATTCCATTTGCTTTGTATTTTGATTGGAGTGAAGTCTGGGAAAATTCAAATTGCATTCTAGAGAACTTTTTTTGTGGGGTATATGCATATTCATGTTGTTATTTACTTCAATACACAATCTGGTGTAAACTGATTTTTGTAATGATTTATAGAATGTACTTTTATTTTCCTGTCTCATATTGTAGATAAAATATGAGAGCCATGCTCTGGAAAGTGGGAGGGGGGGGGGCTTTAGTGCATCTTTATGATGCATTATACCAAGCAAGTTGGTCACCTAGTGATGGATCTAGAAAATCCATTTTGTCTAACCAGCTGAACCCAGAGGAAGAATGGTCCTTTGACATGCAGAAAATTTTCAAAATAGCAAAAAAGTTTTGATCCTTGTCAGCCTGCGCAGTTTGTGCAGGCTGACATGGGTTGATACTTTTTGCAGATGCATTAAACCCCCTTGTAACAGAACATGGCCCAGTAATTTTCAGTGACAATATACTTGCATGCTTGAAGATTCCAACTATGTTATCTACAGCACAAGTCACTATTGAATTCAGATGCCTGGTTCACTTTTTATAAGGTTTGTTATTTTTGAAGAAAAGTGATAAATGAAAACAAAGTAATCTTTTCTTAAAAATTTGTCACTCATTTGTTTCACAGTTCTTTATATACATTCCTGATTTAACCAATGAAAGTTGAGTAAAAATGAGCAATTTCTCATTCTCCACTGATTTTACTCTTTGACCATTCAAAAAATTTCACATTTAAAGGATTTGCAGACAACATTTGAATGTTGCTGAAATGATGGATTTCATCTTTAAAAGGATGGAAAATATTTTGGGAGCAGGAGACAATACTGTTAATCACCATTGTCCCTTTATCCCATAAGGTTTTCAAAATTCTTGTTCCTCAGAGTTGATAAAACAGGATTAAGGAAACAGTTACCAGGTCACAAACTACACAAAAATTTCCTCCATGTTTTGATGTTATTTTACAGCTGTAGGTTGACATGGTTTTAATTTGTATAGCAACAAATAAGCTAAATGGACATTTTCAGTCTAGAAATAAGATAAAAATTATTATAATAACTGTTAGCTATTTCAAGTCTCTAGCAACATTGTGTAGTATAGAAATGTAGTAGTTTGAAGGTTTTTGTCCAGAATGACTCAGCAAAGCTGACAGTGTTGATCAAAATCGGATGACATGTTTTGTGCAGTTTGATTTTGATCAGCAAAGACAAAGGCAGCCTGTGATAATATTATTCACTCTGAGAGTTTATTATGACAGTTATAGCATTACTCAAGTGGAAAGTTGAGGTCAAGCTTAGGTTGAACAAAATATGCTCCTGATCTTGGATTCCAAATTTTGTTAACATTTCTAATACTGAATATGTTCATTTAGTATATATGTAGACTATTTATAAAAGAAAGTGAGTAAAAGGAGAGAGAGTGAGTACAGTAGCTAGAACAAGTCACCTTTTCCCTTTTTGCTCAGCTTGTCATTTTGCTTCATACCAATATAATGTACCTATTTTCCACCAAGTGTTTGTGAAACTTGCTCAGAAAATTTGTCCAGAAAATATCTTGAAAAAGTTGGAACATTAGCCATCTGGTAAAAGAAAATGGTATATCACTTTGACAAACAGTGGTAAAATCTTACGAAAACCTTTTGTACGCTGTACAAGCAACATTTTCATTCCATTGAACGCAAAACGTACAATGACTAAGACAATATTGAATCTGGATCACTAAGGTAATACAAGCAGATATCACCAGGGCACACTAGAGGCCACCTTGCCTGCCTAATTTATATGAAACTTTTTCGGAATTTTAGAACTGTGTCTAATTGATCAAAAAACTTGCCATGTTTGGTCAAAAAGTTGGTCATCTGTTCAAATCTGAGAAAAACATAGTGTTCACCATGGAGGTCTTATTTTATTTTCACCTGTATTTTTATCAAAAATTGCTCAGAGTGTTAGGCTTATAATTATTTCATGTTTTTCAATGAGTTTAATTATTCTCTTAAAGACCCAATAGCAGTCAAAGGTAACCAATATGGATGATATAATGCATTCTAAATGTGAACCATTCCATTCAAAAGAACAGAAACTATTGTGAAGATGACATTCTGTCATTCTACAGTCTGTCCATGTGTGTGTTAGTCTATGGCAGAGAAATTAATTTTAGAGCCAGGAAAAAAGGTAAAAAAAAAACACAGCGAGCTGGCAATTTTTGACCAAGTTTTAAAGTTAATTTTTCTGCCAGCAACAAACACTTGGACTGACCATACAATAACGGATTGACATCTTTGCAGTGATTGCCATACTTTTTAATTGTATGATGTAAATTAAATGCATTTTTGTCACCCGCATTGTATAATTTTGGGCGCTACTGAGCCTTTATGAGACTTAGGTTAGAGATCCTGGACCATAATTAAGCACAGGCATTACTACTCGCTGGATTTTCAACATTGTTACTTTTTATGTTAATTGCTGGTGAAGAATTTCACAGGAAAATAAAAACTTCTTACTCCACACTATGCTTCCTCCAACAGTGTAAGGACTTTCTCCAAGAAGTATGTAGACTTTGCCAATGACATGACTATTTACAAACAGTTTAATACCAGAATTAAAAGTTTAAAGTGACTATGCAACATAACGTCTGACCTTATAATGCTGTGCACTGGGTGGCAGTATGTGGTGTTCTTAAATCCTGTGAAACTTTTTACTGTATCATTATACTTTGATGAAATTTGCAGTATGTATCAATGATACATCCAGTAATGTCATCAAATTTTGGTACTGAACTGCGAAAAATACTTACATGAGATAAAGAATCTACATGAAAATTGTTACATTTTTTATTATAGCAAGTTTGACCATTATAAAGTTCACAAGTCCAGTGAAACATCCATTAGATATATGCCACTGGGTGAAGAGGAACTGAGGATTACCAAATGTATCAATTGATTCGGCTGACCTTTCCAGTAAAGATAATAAACAGTTTCTAGACAGCCTATCATTTCAGAATTACCTAATTGTGTTTGTCCCTTTACAACAGAGATGAGGTTTTAGACTTTCATAAAACTGTTACATATGATCACACTATAGAAAGTACATTTAGCATTCAAGCTCTTGCTGCTCTTGCAGTTTTCTGTTTTTTTTAACTTTGTAGGTAAAGAAGCAATAACTTATAACAAGCAACCTCCTTTTCTCATCTTGTTTTCCTTAGTAGTGCATTGGGCATTTCAACTACCATGAAAGTATGGGGTGGGGGTTGGCTGGATAATACTTCTAAGCAATTGCTTGTAAATGTATGAACAATGATTGCTTTTTCTAATGAAAAAACCCATGAAATCTGAAAAGTTGTATGGAATCCTAATGGCCTGGTAACTGCTGTAAGCTCTAACTCCTGTAATGTTTGTAAGAAAAATTTTTACAGGACCTATAGGATAGGTATGGTTCACTACCCTCTTGGAATTATACAATATATAACAAATGCTCTGTGTAGAGGGGTTTAGTGTATATGAGAGAGGTATGTTTGCTATTTGTAAAATTTCTGCATGTCCAAGGACCATTCTATCTCAGTGGGCTTTTAGACAAAACAGAGATGAATTAAAACCTGTTTTCCAAGAGTGATGCTCATATTTGATGGAAGAGAGCAGTGTTATACAAGTTTAACCTTAAAAGGAAAAGTAATGAGATTGCTCTGCATCACAACTCCATTTTCTTTTTTTACTTGCAAAAGAAATGTTTTCTAATGCTGAACTACGATCAGGAGCAGAATTAACTCGTAACCAAACAAGATGTTAGACTTGTCCAAAGCCAAAGCATTTGCAGTAGACAAAGTTAGATTTATGATCTGAAACCTTTGTGGGAAACTGAGCAAAGGGTTATACATAGATTGCTGGATAAGTAGGAGGGATATTCAATTTCATTCGACAAAAATGACACAATAATCCTTTACCACACAATTTGGAACTTTAGACCCTGAACAAGAAGGCTTTTCAAAAACATTGTTGAAAAGGAGAAAATGCTGGTAACCAGCGTTTTTTTCTTTTCCTACAAAGTTTTTTACCCTATAAAAGACAGATGGAAGCTTCATAGCTACATCTAATTACAAATCCACAAATACTTTTGATTTGGTTGAGTCCAAAATTTTGCTGTTGTGTAAAGAGATAGTTACTTTTCCAAGGCTAATTCACTATAAAATACTGGACAAAGTAGACTTGAGATCGAATCCGATCCAAATGTAAAATGTCTGCAAAGCTTTTTGTTGCCACTTATATCTTGAGCCTGGTGAAGTCAAGTTATTTCAAGAATTGTTTTTTAAATCAAAGAGCAAAACACTTTCTTGATCAGTACATTGAATTAACTGTAATTAACTGTGATGGGAGTTTCCAATGTATTATTGTGCTTATCTATGTGGCTTTGCTTTAAGAGATATGTATCGTTAGTGTGTTTTTTTATGCTTTGCAATTTTTATATCAACACATAATGCATGACAGAGTTTTCTACTGTTATACTTTTTATCCCAGGCCTAGATTTATAGGTTACTTATTGCTGTAATACATTTTTATTTTGAAAAAATAATCTTAACATCCTGTACCAAACAAAAAAATTTAGACACAAGAAAAAATTTAAATTTGTATAAAAGAGAGTAATGATAACATTTGCCACAAAATAAAGATATTTAATTGCTATTGCTATTGGTTGCAAAATGAAGAAATAAGTGCTATTGGTTTCTTGGCAATCTTCCTATATCACAATCTGTATTACAAGTTTTCATTGTTTCATTGTATTGATGTCTGGAATTTAGCCATAGTAATCTGTCAGTTTTCTGAACTTCTGCTACACTGGTTCAACCATAACATTATTGATTTCCAGTTTGTCCAGAAAAATAACTTTGTCTAGACTGACACAAGTTGTCTGATCGATCGACCGTATCTGTATTCCCAAGTAAACCTATGCTTGTAATGGTTAATTATTTGCTGACTTTGCACATTGATTTTGGACAAGAAGCCGTTTATAGATGTCAACAGTCACATAATAATTTTCATCTTATTTTTTTTTTTTCTTATATACCCAGAAACATTTCAGGTCTTTGTTTGGTGATATACCTAAAAGTTTCATTTACTCTCTTTTTATACGCCCGTCGAAGACGGGACGTATTATGGGATCACCCATGGCGTACAGGCGGGTGGGCGTCCGTCCGGGCGGGTAGGCGGCGTCCAGTTCTTTATCCAAAGCATAACTTTGTCATCTCCAGTCCAATTGACTTGAAACTTGGCATGTGTGTTTGTTGCAATAATGCGAAAGAACCATAACTCTATCTGGTGCTGTCTTTGAGTTATTTCCCTTTGATCGTCATTTTTACAGCATTTTCTGCTTGTCTGCAGCATAACTTTGTCATCTCCAGTCCAATTGACTTGAAACTTGGCATGTGTGTTTGTTGCAATAATACGGAGTGCAGTGCAAAAGAACCATAACTGTACCTGGTGGTGTCTTTGAGTTATTTCCCTTTGATCATCATTTTTACAGCATTTTCTGCTTGTCCGGAATATAACTTTGTCATCTCCAGTCCGATTGACTTGAAACTTGGCATGTGTGTTTGTTGGAATTATACGGAGTGCAGTGCGAAAGAACCATAACTCTACCCGGTGCTGTCTTTGAGTTATTTCCCTTTGATCATCATTTTACAGCATTTTCTGCTTGTCCGGAGCATAACTCTGTCATCTCCAGTCTGATTGACTTGAAACTTGGCATTTGTGTTTGTTGCAATAATACGGAGTGCAGTGCAAAAGAATCATAACTCTACCTCGTGCTGTCTTTGAGTTATTTCCCTTTGATCGTCATTTTTATAGCATTTTCTGCTTGTCTGGAGCATAACTTGTCATCTCCTGTCCGATTAACTTGAAACTTGGTATTTGTGTTTGTTGCAATAATACGGAGTGCAGTGCAAAAGAACCATAACTCTACCTGGTGCTGTCTGAGTTATTTCCCTTTGATCGTCATTTTTACAGCATTTTCTGCTTGTCCGGAATATAACTTTGTCATATCTAGTCTGAACATCTTCAAATTTGGTATGCATGATTGTTGAAAATTTACGGAGTGCAGTGCACAAGAACCATAACTCTTCCTAGCACGAATTTTGAGTTATTTCCCTTTGATCATCATTTTTACAGCATTTAGTGCTTGTCCGGAATATAACTTTGTCATGTCAAGTCAGAGTGACTTCAAACTTGGTATGCATGTTTGTTGCAATATTACGGAGTACAGTGCGCAAGAACAATAACTCTACCTAGTGCGGATTTTGAGTAATTCCACTTTGATCTTCATTTTTAAAGTATTTCTTGCTTGTCCGGAACGGAACTTTGTCACCTCAAGTCAAATTGACTTGAGACTTTGGTAAACATGTTTGTTACATTACCTGCCCTTTACGACTATTATACCCCCTCGACAACTGGTGGTGGGACGGGCGTATCTTGCGACAATTTGCCGCTCTTGTTTCTTATTTGGAAATGATATCTTTTTAAATTGAACTGAAAGAACTTTTTCTCCCATTGCCTATAGAAACAAGGCTTGTTTTTGAGGTGGGATGGATTTGATAAAGCATTCCTAGATACCCAAAAATCCTGTAAGGAGATGATTTTTTTTTAAGAATTGCTATATTTGATACA
Organism: Hippopus hippopus; assembly: GCA_946811185.2. Lineage (NCBI taxonomy): Eukaryota > Metazoa > Mollusca > Bivalvia > Cardiida > Cardiidae > Hippopus > Hippopus hippopus. Next base: position 62,565,716 of record OX328099.1, on the reverse strand, counting down.
AAGGTTTCATAAAGACAAACTCTTCAAAATAAGTTGACCTGAAATCTCCTTAGAGCTACAAAAGTAACAGTCATGCGTATTAGACATTCTTTTATCTTTTTACAAGATCTGATGTCAATTCTTAGGGGATGTTAAGTCTTAAAGGGGTTACCAACTTGCCAGTAGATAATTTACAAGTTATTTACCTAAATACCTTTTTTGGCAGAAATGCAAAAAACCAACACTGGTGGATTAGCCTATGAGGTGATCCTCAAACCAGCTGCAGGTGATGTGCCCCGACCCCCTTCACCACCAAAGGGAGACAAGAGTATAACACATGAGGACATTGCTAAGAAACTTCAGGAGGCAGAAGAGAGGAGACAGGTGGGAAACAGTTACAGTCATGTCTTACACCCTTGTTGGGCTGAACACTGATATAATTGCTTATGTGGACAGTATAAATAAAGATCAGACTGCACAGAATATGCAGTCTGATCTTGGCTCTTCTTTGCTTCTTTTCCATCATGTTCTGACAAGCATCTGTATTTCCAACTAAGAATGTTTTTTTTACCTTTTTAGCACTATATGGGTTTAAGTAACATGATATCTCCAGAAACAAACTTGGAGCTCACAGTGTGGAAAACATTATTTAGAGATTCTTATCCCAAATTTGAGTTGAAATATGGGTCTCTTAGAATATTTGAAACAGGATTTTGCTAGTTTTATCCTTCAAAATTCCGGAAAAGTTGAATAATCAGGCTAAGAAAGTTAATTTGGCAAATTATTAAGGCATAACCCATCTTGAGTTTTGATTTGAGACCTATTTTGAATTACGAAGGGTCTGGCTTCCTTCAGGGGTAAAAGTTTTCCGTATTGTGACGGAATTCCGTATTTTCAGGGGCCGACCAGGTCATTTTTCCAAATCGTTTAAATCTGAGGAGAAATTTTTTTTTGGGGGGGGGGGTACCCCTTTATCTCGTATCTATTGCAAGTCAATAGATTTCCAGATGCCGTATCAATAAAATTTATTGCCCCACTGCATTTGCTTTGTCCGGGGCTGATCTCGGTCATTAATGTCTCCCGTCAAACGCACTCGCCCGAAAAACAATGAAATTCAAAGAATTTTGTAATTTCGGGGATAATTTGCACCGAAATGTTTACAGTCACTCACTCTTGCTTAGGGTTTCCCAATTCTAAATATAGATGCTGAACCGGAACGTATGATGTTATATTGTTCGTGTCCAAAATGTTGCGGCTGTGTTTTGATCGGTTTGCCGACTTTAACATTTTTGCCGCTAGGAGTGTAAAACAAAGCATTAACAAAGCCCTTCGTTTTAGGGGACAAATATTGGCTGCAATTTGATTATTTGCTAGCGAAAGATGGCTCGGTTTGAATTATCTTTGTTCTTTTCAATAACAAATGGATGTCAGAGCTGGGGATCGGCAACTATCTTCCGAAGTTGACAGTACGTGCTACTCAAATGCCGAAGCGACCGAAAAACGGGGAAAACTTTCATTCATACACTGTAGTCCGATTTGTAGTGGTGGGCCAATGATTGACTATAGTCGAAAGTCAGTTGGTTTTGGCTTCCGATTGCGATTAGCTGTTGAGAAATCCCGGAATCGATTGCAGTCGGTACCGAAGCTCGCTCGGTCGTCAAAGGTGAATACTGGTTTGTAGCGCTTGGTTTTGTGACTGATATTAATAACACTCTAGGATTCAATATAGTGATAACAAACACGAAAATTGACCGGAAAAATGAGAAAGAAATTTTTGTCCATGGATATCTTGTCAAAACTCGACAACTCGGCAAGTTTCTTATTTGATCCCTGAGACCGTGTTTTGACGCTTGGAAATTTGAAATGACATGTCTTTGACGCTGAAAAATATTTGCTTAATTGTCAATCTGACGCATGAAATTATCGTCAAGAGCTTCATATAACCTAACTTTTGCGCATCCGGCAGAAATATGGGCTAATCATGATCAGTATAAAATGTGAAGGACACGCGCGTGATCTAATGAAGCTGGCGAGTCATTTACGAGAACGTAATAACGGTGTTAATCCTCTGATCTAGTGTAAAGTGACAGATTTTAAAGTTACCTGCTATTCAAAATGACTAACTGATGTCAAATCATGTGGTAATACTTCTCCAGAAATTAATTGACACGAAGAATTGATCGGCAAAAAAAAAACGTGAAAACCCATGACACTACCATGATCAGCGTGGCATCGTCCGATCAGAAGGACTTCAAACTATCTTCTCATCTTTAATAATGAATTTAAACAGTGAATTTACACAAATCTCTGAATAAAACAATAAGTGGAATCTAAAATTCTGTCATGAGTGAAAAAAATGTTGTTTTATGAAATGAAAATATAGATCTAAAGCGGGGGTGGGGGGGTCCTCTGCAAATGCTTGAAATATGTCTGAATTCTTTTTAGCTGGTTTGGAAATTAAAATTTAAAGATCAAAATAAATGATATTAAATAAAGTAAAAAAAAAAATTAAAGTACAAAACACCACATCTTTATAAACTTAATATCATGTAGACAAATTGTCCAAGTATTTAAAGCAAAAAGGCATTCTCAGTTCAATGGAGAAACCGATTGTACAACCAATAGCTAGTTGGTTTGCTCTTCCGGTTACAAAGTGATAATCATTTTTGCATTTAAACTGATTGCCCCACACTGCCGATTTGATAGATTTTTTACAGGAATTGGACCAGTTCCATGGTATATCACTTACCTGCTTGTTTTAGCAAACATTAGAATTGATTTTGCCAAAAATGTTTGCACATTTTAGGAAAGGTTCTTAAAGTGTTTGAAGAGGTTTTAATAGTGAACATGTAGATCTATCTATAAAGTCTTGTTTGCGCATGTCGCATGAAAACAGTCTATCTTTTGATAGGCTGTCATTAAAACTTGATATTTTAATGAAATTAATATGTAGTTTAGATCTGAACCCCTATCCTTGTTTGTGTACCCCAAACTCCAGTTACCAAAGGGTACAAAAAGCTCAAGCTAGAAAATGCACAGCACACTCTGTCACATTCTCCCTGATAAATTACCTATTCTTAAAGAGAGTGTTGTTTTCCTATTTGACAGATTTAATTTTATTCTTTTGACAGAAATTTAGCACCTGTGATTGCATTTTAATGAATCAAATATTAAATACTAGATATGTCCTTTTCTCATACTTCTTGTATTTTCAAATACAAAACTGATGTAGGACTAATCTGATTAGGTCCTGTGTACAAAATGGATGTAAAAGAGGACAAAAATAACATGGGTGCTAAAAACTTTGAGATTTTCTTAGGTTTTAGCATATCATATCTTTCATTCGTTTCAAGATTTTTTCAACTTTAAAATGCTAAAACTGGATCTCATTAGAGGAATTTAATGCTTATAAAATAGCTAAATCTCAGGAGCTTCCGGGGGCCTCTGGACCCCTGGCCAGGGCGTTGCCCTGGACCCACTGGGGGCCCTAGCGGCCCCCAGCTCAATTTTCAGTATTTTCAGATTTTTTAACTTTTACCCCTGTTCCTTGGTTGAGTGTAATATTAAATAAGCATTCTGGATACAAATATTTCTGTTAATTTCAGAATCTTTTATTTAAGAATATGACACCTATGGTATATTATGGATAATTTTTCAATATTATATATGAGTAAAAAAGAAAACCTGGTCTGATCTCAGAACATTAATTTGTTCCCAAAGGCTGAAAATAGTATCATGTAAATTTCCAAATTTAATAGATTTCACATCCAATTCTACCAATTTCAAGGACCCCAGGCCTCTACTGAAAAAGAAAATCTCTTCATGGAAAATCTGTACTAGTGTAAAATATGGATAATCTATGATCATACTGAAACTTGTCAACTTTTGAATAAAATTAGCTGTCTTAAATTGTCAGTAGTTTATCTAAATTGCTGAAATAGAGAAAAACCAAAGCTGAAATTCTCAATCCGTAGGATGTTAGATATCTTTACAAAATACTGAAAGAGAATCCTGAAGGACTATCTACAACACTTTCTGGGAGGCACACACTGATTTCTAATATCACCTAAGTCTAAAACTGCGAACAGAATTAAATAAGTTTATGCAAATCAACAGTAGCAAATATTTTTTAACACTTACAAACACAGTCACACTGTCTTTCTTTACAGTCTATTGAAGCTGAAAAATTGGCATCCATTGCAAAAAGCCAAGAGAGAGCCCAAGAAGTTCTAGCCAAAGCTCAACAGGAAAATGAAAGCTTCTCTCGAGCTACCCAGGAGAAACTGCGTCGATCTATGGAGGTGAATAAGGAAAACAGAGAAGCTCAGATCCAGGCAATACAAGGAAGGCTTCGAGATCATGTAAGTAAAAACATTTCTCTCTGTCTATTCAACCCATTACTGTACCGGCCATTTTCTGAGCTACCAAAAACTGATGTCTGATTATACTGATTTCTCAACTCTTAACCATAAAATTTTAGATTCATGCAAATTGAAAGCATCACAGACAACAATTTATATATGGCTTGAATGATTAGATTTCATGTGAAAGGGTGGAAAACATTGTGGGAAAAGGAGAAAATGCTGGTTACCAGCATTTTCTTCTTTTCCCACAATTTTTTTCAAAGGCTTTCTTTGTCAGGGTTGTTGAATGTCAGGATTGTGTGGTAAAGGGTTAAATGGACAAACATTTAAAGGTAAGGAAAATAACATTCTGGGAAACATGGCAAATGTTTGTCACAAGTGATTGCTGCATTTCCTTTTCAGTTTTCCATGTCATTGAAATATCTGTTTCCTCATACTTTTTCTTTTTGTATTACTTGTACTTGTTAGCAGGATGTGTCTTTCAGTAATGGGTTACGTTTAATTTCTGTTGTGCTTTTGTTACACATAGCTGCTCTTTTGACAACAAATTACCGAAAAATGAAAATCAAGTGATCGAATTATGTGACTATACCTGTTGTCCTTTTAATTGTGTTGTAATTATTTGCTGTCTATTTTTTGGTGCTTTAATTTTAGGTGTGTGATTTCTTTTTGTTTGCTTGTGTCACATTACGGTTTAGCCATGCTCTCTGAAAAGGGGGTTTAATGTATCTCCATGATGCATTATACCAAGCAAGTCATCACATAATTATGGATCCATAAAATTTATTTTGTCTTACAAACAATTGCATCATGAGGTAAAATGATCCTTGGATATGCAGAAAAGTTACTAATAGCAAAAAGTTTCCACCATGTAAGCCTGCGCTGACTGCACACGCTGACATAGGTAGATACTTTTTGCAGATGCATTAAGCCCCCTTTTCACAGAACATCATTACATGGCTTGATTCTATTTTCTTGACCAGTTGATTGGTAAATTAGGATGTTTTGTGTCAATCCTTACCCCATTATTTCAACTTGAACTTTTCATGTTTATGAAAAATTAAAAATTTGGCAGATTGGATTTTTCTACAAAAACTGACGTATAACCTGATTTTATTGCTTTTGTGTCAAGTTTCTTTTAAAGTTATGAGATATCTTACAAAATATTTACAGTATTTATACTGTCAAAAGTGCTGTCCGTGGTTGTGAGGTAGAGTGTCGGCCTCGTAACCATAAGGTCCTGAGTTCGATACCCGGGAGCGGGTGTCAGCTGTGGGATTTTTCATTGGCCCACACATTCGGTGCGAGTACTGGTGTAGTTCCCAAGGAGCAGAATCGAGAGAGATTAGTATAAGTTGTAAGAACTTGTTTCTCAATCGATGTAAAATAAATATGTTTAAACTAAAAGTGCTACATGACCCGAGCTCTTGATGGTTGTGAAATACAATGTGTGTTCATTCATTAGCTTTGTTCATACAAGGTTTGTTCATGCATTATTATGTGAAAGAATTACGAAGATAATTGTAGAATTCCTTCTAGTTTAGTATGGTACCAGTGGTACTTAATCTTGCTTTATTAGATATTTTGGAAATTAATCTAGCTGAAATTGTTGCAAGTGGGCTTTTTCTATCACCTGTAAATGTCAGTTTCTTTCAACTATTTAGTCTTATCATGATCTACACTGTCTGTTTAAAACAGCTAAAAGTTGTGATTGGAATTCAGAGTTAACTGTCTAAACAACAAAGATATTATCTATAAGAATATATTTTCTCTGGATTTCTGATACTAAAAAGTAATCCACTGGTTAAAAGCATGGCCAAAAGTCTATCTGAAGAGTACCAATAAGTAATTGGGACTAAATAAATTCCTCACATACCAACCAATAGTTTAGACTTTGTTAATGTGGGAAAATAGCCAGTGGCTTGGGAAAAAGAGTTGTTGGTAGAAATGATAAAAAGAGTTTAGGAATACCTTTGTGAATAGTTGGCCTGTTTAGGTTATAAGTGAAATGCTGTTGAAAGCAGTGTAAACACCACACATTATGACATAATGAGAGTAATACAGAATATTTAACTCTTTCTTTACTGTAGACGAGACCAGAAGCTTATGTGGACAGTGTAGATCAAGATAAGACTACAAAACGTGCAGTCTGATCTCTGATCTACACTGTCCACTATTGTAATTTAGATTATGACCAAACTATCTCATCTTGCAGTGGAACTACATTTGTAGCCATTGAAAAATTGAAATTTATTTACTTGTTAGTGAAAGAGTTAACCTTGTAGCTCTATATAAACCTAACAGACATTTTTTAACCAAACATTTGCAGTCTCAAGGTTGTTCCTGTCCAGAATGTCTCAACAAAACAGACAGTATAGATCAAAGATTAGACTGCATGTTTTGAGTAGTTTGATCTTGATCTACAATGGTCGCAAAGACAATGACAGTTGTGAAAGGCCCTCTAAGGGCTAACATAGGACAGAAGGGATTGAATTTCATCAGTGGGTGTTTCGTGATTTCAAAAATTTATTCTTGTTACAGTAGTGTATTGATTATCTCTGCACCTTGGTCTAATTGTGCAAGACTGGAGTACAGCATACTGCATTTGTTTGACATTAGATGTTAAAAAACAATTACTTTACTTTGCAGTTTAGTTACTTCAGTTAATGTTGGTCTTATTTTCAATTTCCAGGGATTGGGTTTTTGACCTTCCTCTTGGCCATAATGCTCTCATAAATGATGAGCCTCTTTGCAAAAATGCATCCTTTCTCATCAGTGAACTTTGTACATTGTGACTTTAGGGAAAAGTAGGCAATAGCTTGATGAGGGTTTGGGCATAACAATTATCCAAAAACTGCCAGAGTGTATGTATAAGTGCACTTGTAGATATTTCTGAAATGATGTTCAAAAAGTTTTTGCTCAAAATGTTTTCCATATTGATGAGGGGAATTTTCCTTACACTTGAAATATTTTTCCTTTGTGTTGCTTATGCTAGTAAGCGGTATTTCTACAAAATATCCCAGTAATAGCCCCTGTGGTAATGGATTAAGGTACAAAGAAAAAAAGAGGGTGTTAATGAGAAAAAGGATAAACTTTTACTATAAATAGGATTGGTGATAGAAGTGAATTACAGGGTTTGTTACAAGACAGTTAACCAACCTGCACATTTAATTATCAGTGTTCAATCCTTCCTGTAATTTGTGGTTCTTTAGATAATACTGTTTACTCATCAGTTCTTGCAGAGAACTTTTCATCTTAACACGGACAATTTTTGAAAACATTGTGATTGCTGAAGTTCATTATTCAGCCAAGTTCATGCTCTGCTTAGAGTTTCCTTAATTTGGACAAGTCAGTATTCAAAGCACTTGCAAAAATTTAATGTGGATCAAATGGTGTTAGTTTCTTTTTTTTTTTTTTTTTTTGAAAGGATAGAAACATTATAGGAAAAGGAGAAAATGCTGGTTAACAGCATTTTCTCCTTTTCTCACAATGTTTTTAAAAGGTTCTTTCCTTTGGATTGTTAAAAGTCAGGATTGTGTGGTAAAGGGTTAAGCCTTCACCACACTATCCTGTGTTTGAACAATGATAAGAAAGACACATTTTGAAAATATTGTAATATTTGATTCCTTATATTCAGCCTAGTTTTATAATGAATAAGTTTCATAGGCATTTGCCCAGATGTTGCCTTGGGGTCCATTGTTGCTCAGTGATGAAATTGTATAATTTGAATCTAGGTGGTCCCATGTTCAGTTCTCCATTGGGGTGCTGGGTTTTTCTGAGAATGTCAGAGCAAGACATTTCAGAGCTTAGTTTTGTCGTTGTTGAACACAGGTATACATAAATAGGTGAACTCTTGCAATTGTATGACAAGATGAATCTTGAAAATGACATAAAAAACCATTTACTATAAAAAAAGATGTTGTATAGCTACTAGCTAGTTGTTGTCCAAGTCTGTCATACCATGCTAATTCTTGAAACCTTGAGACTGAAAATTAGGGTTTACAGGATTTTTTTTTTCTTCAGCTCCCAATCATCAAAATACAGAGCATTGCATAGTGCATTATGGTGCAGTTAATTGTGCTAAATGTTTTGTGTATACTGTAACGAAATACCTTTTGTACATCTAAATAGCAAAATGCTGTACATATTAGCAAGGCTTATTCTCCTTTTGTTGTCATAGTTGGATCATCTGTGTTGTATAGTGTTGTTTTCTTTCATCAGAATTTTATACTTGATTCACATTGTCACAGCCATGTCATGATGTCAGTCACTCATAAACTGATACACATAATTACGAGGGTGGAGAATGCTATATAACTACCTTTCTCTTCCATGTGCGGCACACAGCTATTGAAGGTAGAGGAGATCTGCAGGAAGAGTGATGAAATGACAAAAGAGCTAGAAGAGAGGATAAGGAAAAACTTGGAGGAGAAAGAGGAAAACAGAAATGCTAAAATAGATGGGATTGTACAGAAACTGAAAGAGCATGTGAGTTGAAGCCCAGCTTCTTTTCCATTGAGATCTTAAAGGGCATAGCAATGTGCAATTAGTGAAGATTATACGAAGTTGTTTAGGTTAAAAGAAGTGTTTACAAAGTTTAGTGATGTTGGATTATAGAAAAGTTTTCCTGATGATGGATTATAGAAAGAGATAAATGCATAAAGTTAGAGATTGAAATAGGATTCAGAGAACACACACATGAGGAATAAAGAAGATTATCACCTTAGGAAGTACATGTGGTGTATTCATCATGATGCATCATGATGCAAGAAATAAGAAATATATATATGTTTGCTGTTGTTCATTCTAGTATATTTTATTTTGTAACTCATTACCGTCTGGGTTATAGTTGCAGCAAGTAAATCTGATACACAGTTGCACACTATGAATTATGGTATGATACATGGATATGTGTGAAAATAATGTTGCAATAGTAGAAGGGTTTTTTTTTTTTTTTTTTTTGCACAAGAAAGAATTTCTCCTGTTGCTGCAATGATTTCAAAAATGGTTTCCTGCAAGCCAAAATTAGGGGACCCTGGAGGTATTGTGTTACTGAAGCATGTCTCTGTGTGTTTTTAGTGCTTGATATTTAGGTTCTGCTTTTTCTGCTTGTCTTCAGGAAAAACACATTGAGGATGTAATCAAAGCCCATGAAACCTTGTCAAAGAACAAGTTCTCGGAGGAGAAAGTTCTAGAGAAAATCCAGAAAGCCATTGACAATCGGGAGAAATATCTACAGGAGCAGAGGAAAAAGTTCCGAGAGCATGTAAGATTTAGGTGTATGCCCACACCATCGAGTCCCCGGGGACGTGGCTACAAGTAGAAACAAAATGGCTGTTCTGGAGTGCTGGAATTTACCCTAAAATTATTGACATGTAATTGTCGAAATGTTTGTGTTGTGGGGAGAGCTATTTTTGATTGTTTACCTTCTACATATAAGGATTTCTTATCAATATTCTGTTACCCATATATCCTTGAAGGAAAATTCGTATACATTTCTTTTTCATTCACCACAGACCATTGTTTGACTCTTTCCCAAACGGCAAAATTTTAGACTCGTCCAAATTGAAAGCATTTGCAGACGACAAAATAAGTTTGACTCAAAAATTGATACTTGACTTTGGAAGAATAGAAAACATGGTGGGAAAAGAAGAAAATGCTGGTTACCAGCATTTTCTCCTTTTCCCACAGTGTTTTCAGAAGGCTTCTTCCTTGGGGTTGTTAAAACCAGGGACTGTTTGGTAAAGGGTTAATTTGTAAGGTGGATTGATGAATGCATTCATATTTACCTTAAAGTGGGCTGCTGCAAGCAGGGAGAGCGAAAATCATCTGCAGATTATTATTAGTCAGCTGTGAAGTAATCTTGATATTTTCCATGCACAAAGAAATTCCATTCTGTCTCCTTTGTGACATACAGAAGGATCACTCATGTTGAACTATGAAAATTTTCTCCATTAATCATACAGATTTTTTTCCAAGCAGGTATATCATTGTTCATTTATCAAAGGGATATGATTCATCAATCTTTTAAAAATGACTAATCAAACCTTGATCGTTCAATTGCAAGATTGCAATGAAAACACATGCCATTCACTTTTACAACAGACTTCTTTCTTTTACTATCTATTGAATATATTTTTGCACAAGGATCACAACTGATTTTCTCCTTTTGTCACAATGTTTTCACATGTATTTGAGCCATGCTGTGTGAAAAGGGGGCTTAATGCTTCTGCAAAAAAATATTGATCCAAGTCAGCCTGTGCTGGACTGCACAGGCTGACTAACCTGGGCTAATTTTTTATATATCCAAGGACTAGTTTACATCATAATTCAGTTGGTTGTCAGACAAAATGGAGTTTATGGATCCATAATTATGTGAAGACTTTCTTGGTACCATGCATCATGGAGATACATTAAGCCCCCTTTTGCCAGAGCATGGATCATTTAAAGCTGAATTCAGTTCCATTGATCTTAAGTTACAAGTACATGCTCTTAACTGAGCCAAAATCAGTACCAAATCTCTCACAAGTCATGTGACCGTGTTTAGGCAGCTTACTTAGTTTACTCTTCACCAAATGAGCAAGTTTTAGATGTGTCCTGGGATTTGTCTTTGAAATTGTAGAAAATGTGGGAAAAGGAGAAAACGCTGGTTTCTAGCATTTTCTTCTTTTCCCACCATGGTTTCAGAATCCTTCAGGGTTGTTGAAACACGAGATTGTTTGCCTAAGGGTTAACCCTTTACAATACAACAAAATTTTACACTTGTCTAAATTGAAAGCATTTCCAGAGAACAAAGTAGATATGGGTCATATGTTAAGAATTGTCAGTAAAAGGGGAAGAAAACATTGTAGGAAAAGGAGAAAATGCTGATTAACAGCATTTTCTCCTTTTCCCACAATGTTTTCAATAGGCTTCTTTCTCGGAGTCGTTAAAACCTGGGATTGTGTGGTAAAGAGTTTATAAATGATGATGATAGTGCTGATGTACTCTAATATTTTTATCATTTCAGGAGAAGAAGATAGAGGAAGTTAGAAAGAATAAGATGGCTCTTAAAGAAACAGATGATGGACCAAGCACATGCCAGTAAACTTTAACTACACAGCTGATACAACCACTGTTTATTTGTTCTCTTTGACTTAATGTTGTTTTGGATACCAAGTACATTATGAATGGAAGCTTGTATATATATTAAGAAAAAAAGCTGAAAATACTTTTTAAGACAAAAACATATAATTTCAGAATCTCATTCAGTCTCATTTTTGCTATGTAATTTTTTTTCCCGGAATAATATTTGTGTCCATATTTTTCTGGTACCTGTTCACTCCTAGATAGCTCTGGCAAAAGGGGGTTTAATGCATCTCTGTGATGCATTATCCCAAGTCATCACATGATTATGGATTCATAAATCCATTTTGTATAGTAATCAACTGAGTTCATGCGATACACTGGTCCTTTGACATGCAGAAAATTGTCCAAAAGCAAAATGTTTCGACCCATGTCAGCCTGCAGGTGCATTAAGCCCTGTTTTCAGAGAGTATGGCTCATATATTTAAGTCGGAAGACAAAACCCATGTGTAGCAAATTCAAGGCTTCTTTTGACCAGAGTATCTCTTGTAAATATTAGACAGTGCATTTCCACGATCATACTGCACAGATCAGACTGCATGTTTTGTGCAGTCTGATCATGATCTACCTTGTCTGCAAGTGTGTTTGGTGTCCTATGAATTACTTTAGTCAATATTATGACATTTTCTTTTGTACACTGGGATCTCAAATCACCTTGTGTATCCTGATCTAAATTAATTAACTCTCTACCACTCGATCCCAAGTTGTAACAACCCTCATGAAAAGAGCTGTTAAAAACATTGTGAAAAAAATGAATAAATTTGGTTAGCAGCATTGTCTCCTTTTCCCACAATGTTTTCTACCCTTTTGATGATAAATCCCATCTTTGAGTCATTTGTAATTTGTTGTCTGCAATGCTTTCAGTTTGGTAAAGAGTTAAGATTATTTCAGTTCTAAAGGACAAAGAATACCAATCAAAAAAAGAAGAAAAAATGGAGATGTTTTTGGTGCTGTAAGTTTTTTTGGTGGAGAAAAATGAGACATGATAAAGAAAAGATGTCACACTAATTAAGCCTTTACCACACAATTCTGACTTTTGAAAACATTATGGGAAAAAGAGAAATTGCTGTTTCAGCATTTTCTCCTTTTCCCACAATGTTTTCTACCCTTTCAAAAAAAAATTTCAATTTCTGAGTCCAATTTATTTAGTTGTCTGCAAATTCTGTTAATTTGGACACGTCTAAAATTTTTCTAGGTAAAGAGCTGTAAAAAGCAAATGACAAGATCATTGTAATGTCAAAAGATTCTGCACTGCAGAGACTCAAAATGTTCTGCACTAAAATTGGTTTGAGCATACATGATTATTTCAATATCTTTTTAAAAATCGAAAATCTTATTTGTGCCAGAAGTTAAGCAGTGAAACAACTTAGTGGCAATGCATTTATATGTATGAAATGAACTTTAGTGTAAAACAGATTTCATTTAGAAACAAATTAGACCAGCTGTTGTTTTGATACAGAGACAGACAGATCGTTCAATATATTTCCTTAAAAAAAAAAATATGAGATAGTGCTATTTAGAAAATCTCAAGAAGCAAAGTGCTATTGTTACTTCCCTAGCCAGGCACTAGCCTGGTTATTGTTACCCTAATCAACTTGAAGAGCAAGGTGTGGTACTTCCATTGAAATCTTTTGCCAACATGATCAAATCTCCATCGTTCTTCAAATCCATTTGAAAATTGTTAGTATTGTAACTATTGTTCAATTTCAATGACAAGCCTTTTGATCAACTGGCAAAGAGTCCAAGCCAATCGAAAGGCAAGTCTTAGAATTTGGAATTTTAAAGTAAAATGGTTAGTGAATTTGGCCTCTGATACATTTTTTTTTTGGCTGCATGTTAAAATCAAAGCCCGGCTTTTTGTAAGTCCAGAACTTTTATTATGTCTTTGGATACTAGTGGGTGTGTCCCTGTTAGCTGTATATTGCCTTACTAAATATATGCATTAATGGTAGTGTTTTATATTTTGTTACGGGTTAGAATTTAGTTCTGTACATATCGAAGTAGTTTTCCTACTCTATTTCTGCTTGATTTTATTGAAAAATATTGCCCTAAATACATGTACACATTTTATTGTACTAAGTATAAACCCTTTGAGTATAAATTTTCTGTTTAAAAAAAAAAAAAAAAAATACAGTGTTTTCTCTTTCGGCTAAAATATCAGATGGTGTAGTTTCAGGATGAGTCTGTGTGTTCTGTGCATTCTAATCTTGGTCCACACTGTCCAGAGATATTTATGGATATAAAAAAATTATAGTAAAAAAATGAAGTATTTCATGCAGTATGGTGAAACTATCTCTAATATTGCTAACACAATTGTTACAGAAATGTCATTGTTAATAAATGTCCATGGATTCTGTTTTTCGAAACCCCTCTCTCTTTCTTTGCCTCATAAAACTATAAAACAGTATTTGCTTAATGCTAATTCCATTAGAGTGCCACACAAGTAGGAAATGGACATTTTCAGGCAGTAGAAAAAACCCAGTTGATGTAGCTTCAAAGCCTGTTTAGTCTAAATATCTGCAACATACTTAAAAGTGTAGATCCAAAATAAGTTCACATGTTCTGTATTGTCTAATTGAGGGTCTTTATTCATTAACCATTCTATATTGCACTCTTAGTCTAATTCTAGATTCAGAAAGCAACGCAATATCTGATTCTGATTGGCTAAACCAAAAAGCCAATCAGAAATAACGTTACTTTCAAGTTTAGAGAACTCTTGAGAATTAGACAAAGAGTATTGTTAAGAATGGCTGATGAATACTGGTCCAGGTCTATCCTGTTTGTAAAAGCAACTGAAACTGCAAGTGGCATTTTAGGGTTCAATTAAGTATTTACACATCTGTTTCCCATTTTCAGTATTGTAAGACCTAGTCAATATGAGCTGTGCTTTGACAAAAGGGGGTTTAAAGCATCTTGACACATTATACCAAGCAAGTCATACCATAAAGATCCATCAATTTTATTTTGCCAAACAACTGAATTTGGTGGTAAAATGGTCCTTGGACTTGCAGAAAATTCATAAATAGCAAAAAGTTTTGACTCATGTCAGCCTCCACATTCTACTCAGGCTGACATGGGTCAATAATTTTTGCAGATGTATTAAACTCCCTTTGAAGTTTAAAGTCAAAAGCTTAACAGTGCATGACTTACATGTATTTCTAATTTTCATCATTTATCAAAGATATCAACAACTGATATTAATCACCATTTTTTTGACATTTTTGACTCATTGTTTTATTTCATTATCACTGTCAGCATTTTGTTGTCATACTTTGGCATTACTTACCAATCAATTATTTGCTAGGAAAGATATTGGAAATGGGAATATTGATAGGATTAATCATTTGAATAACTCAAGTCCTCTACCAGTAAACAAGACTAGATATGTAAAATGTTTTATTTTTTGGGTAAGATAGTGTAGATCTTGGCAGATCTATGGCATTCTATTTCTGTCACTGAATTACTTATTTCAGTTCTGTGGCAGCAATTCTTTTTTTTTTTTTTTTTTTCACATTTCAAATGCTGTTGAAATAAAATTAGTCTGACAAATAGCTAAACTATGCTGGTTGTCAGAACTAAAACTACATATAAAATTGTAGCAGGTACATGTATGTGGTACATCATGAGGTCAATGACAGTGTTGACCCTTGCTACATAAATGTAAAACAAGGAATATTTGCTAAAGATTAGGCTTTGTTTTCTTGATCTATGTAGTCTTTGAGACCTACTAACTTTAGTAGTACCATAAGTGTTTCAAATGGAAAAGCAAAAATGTATGTGAAGTTTACATCTGGATATCAACCAAATACATGTCACTGAATTCTAAGGTAATATTTGCTGGATCTAAATATTTTTTCTTGATCTACATAAACCCTCTTTTTCGACAGTTTGATAAGAAATTTCTTTTCGACAACCATGTGTGAAGCCAGTGACAAGAAACGTTTGTGGTAGCTAGTAAGGGTAAATCAGACAAATTTATTGTAATGAGATAACTCAGAACAGTCTTGTATAAGTCTATAGGATCCTTAGTGACCAAGTGGATTCTGTCTGGGATTAGTAAACTGTGACCCGAGTTCAGCCCCTGCTTGAGCCAGTCAGAAGTATTTCAAGACATAGCATCTCGCCCAGACCTAACTGTACATTGACCCAGCATGTATGATGGATAAAGATAGTTGATTTATGTCTGAGATAGAGGTGAAATACCTTTGAAAATGGGATAAATACCATCATATAAAATGGTCTGAGTTCATCCAATATTTCCTTGAATATCACACTACAGAAAAGCAGTATTTTATTCTAATACATTGTACCATCCATTCCCTTGACTATCGCTAATTAGTAAACAGATGTTGCCATGCTGAGCTTTTGTAAGTTTGTATTTGGTCTTCATTATTACTCTCTAAGTATGCCAAGAATAAACAAAGTTCAAGAACAGCACTTTTCCTAGTGTTCAAGATTTATTAACCCTTTTTCAAACTATCCTGTGTTTTAACTAACTTGAAGAAGGCTTTTAAAAATTTTGTGGGAATAAGAGAAAATGCCGGTATCAAGCATTTTCTCCTATTCCCTCAATGTTTGGTTTTGTCCTTTTAAGAAAAATACCATTACTTGATCCATTTCCAATTTGTTGCCAACATACGTATTCAGTTTGAACATGACTTAAATTTTTTCAATCGTCAATCTTTTTCCTTTAACTCTTTACCAGATGACAAAATTTTGGACTGGTCCAAATTGAAAGAAGTTGCAGACGACAAATTAAGTATTCTTCAAATTATGGAAGTTGGGTTTGAAAGGGCAGAAAACATTGTAGGAAAAGGGGAAAATGCTGGTAACCAGCATTTTCCCCTTTTCCTACTTTTGTTTTCAAAAGGCTTCTTCCCTACGGTCGCCAAAACTCATCGTTGTGTGGTAAAGGGTTAATCCAAGCCATAGCTTACAAATTCCAAGAGCTGTCCATAGTACATATTCATGTGATAATGGTTTAGCATGGAACCTCATCTGCTACTTTTTGGCTTGTTACTCCTTTGAAAGGGATACAAACTCAGCTACAGCTGATAGTAAGGTACATTAACTGTGAAACAAAAGTGACATCCAATCCTTAATGCCAAGGATTCAGAGTACAGCATTAGAGATGGTTTGGCCAAATGTCAGTTGATCCAGTGCTTTAACCCTTTACCAAACAAGCCTGACTTTTAACCAGCCTGAGAATGAAAGCTTATGAAAACATTGTGGGAAAAGGAGAAAATGCTGGTAACCAGCATTTTCTCCTTTTCCAACAATGTTTTCTACCCTTCTAAAAACAAATTTCAGTTTTTGAGTCACATTTGTTTTGTCATCTGCAAGTGCTTTCAATTAAGGCAAGTCTAAAGTTTTGACGTTTGGTAAAGAGATAAGACTCCGGACATAACAACCAGGCAAGTACTGGCTGAAGATGATCAAGGAAAAATGGAAATGTTGCCTGTAATACCTAAAATTACAGCATCATAGTGCAAAACACCAAGTAGACATTAAAAAAAAAGGATTAAGGAAAATGATTTTGTGAAAGAAGAATCACATAAAGTAATTCTTCAAACACGACTTGTATATTTTCAATACATTTTATAAGGACACATGTAGTATTGTGGCAGATCAATGACAAGATCAAGGAATGGAAAAGTCAATCATCAGGAAACTGTCTTTACTTTGATTAAAATTACAACAGAATAGTAGAATAACAGTAAAAAAAACGTAAAATACTCTGAAACATTTTTCCACCGCCAATATCAGTTACAATGCTGATGTACGACAAAAGCTGCAGGATTGTATTTGTTTCACACTGCAACACATCTTAAGTCAACTTTACCAGGTGACAAAATTTGAGACTTTCATACTGAAAGAATTGCAGACAAGGGATGTGATTAAAATGATCCAAGTTGTCTTTGAAAGGGTTGAAAACATTGTGGGAAAAAGAGAAAATGCTTTTTACAAACATTTTTTTCCCTTTCCACAATGTTTTCAAAAGGCTTCTTCCTCGGGGTTGTAAAATTGCATAAGTGTTTGGTGACCGCTTTAATAGATTTCACAATATGTGAAAAAACTTAAGTCAGTTTAATACAGTATACAGCAATGCAGTATCAAGAAAGTTTTTCTCAGAACAACCAAATACAGTCGACTCATCTCGAATCCCTGGGGACAACAAAAATAATTTGACATAACAGGACTTCGATATAAGAATTCGAAGACAGACTTACCGAAAACCGGAAGTACAAGTAAACATAAAAAAGAATGGGGATAAATTGTTGTCATGACTTTCTGGAACAAACTAAATGGTTTTTTTTTTTTTTTTTTTTTTGACTGTATGACTTCACATCAAGCTTACGCATCATGCCTCTGTTTTAAATGACCAAACCAGTTATCCCTGGGAAATTAACGGTCCCTTGCTGGTTTGCTCGGCCATAACAAAAGCACAATCAAGTTGCATTTCTGATGACATCGTGAGCATTCAAGAAATGTATTAGCCGTATTCATGCAGACTGACTTAATACCCTACAGTGTTGACAATGTGTTCACTCCAAAAAGATGAGCAATTAGCAAGAGAGACAAACTAACAAGCCTTATCATTAATTGTATTTTTCACGATGTGTGTCTTACATGAACCACTGTTTACTATGCTATAAAACCATACCCCTAATTTATTCACACCTTTTATGATCCGACACCTAATGAATCAATTAAGATAATATCATAACGTGTGAATTAGCACCCTATTATCTACAAACAATAGCGGCTATATGGATGAAAATATGATCCGAAATACGAAATTGCTCTCAAAATTACTTCGACATAACATTTTTTTGGATGCAGTGGTTTCGAGATAAAAACAAAAATCAACATAAAATAAAGAGGCACAAAGTTCGGACATAGCTTTGACTTTGACAAAACAGGAGTTTTGAGATAAGCGATTTCGACATAATGAGAGTTGACTGTAACTAACTGTAGACAAAAGATCAGACTGCATTTCCTGTGCCAGAGTTTCCCTTCTGCATGTTAAGATTTTGGAACAGATAATGTACGGGAATAATGATCTTAAAAGCAAGATGCTTGTTTTTCTTTAACTCTTTACCAAACAACAAAAATTTAGACTGGTTGAAATTGAGAGCATTTGCAGACGACAAAATAAATGTGACTAAAAAATTGAATTTGTTTTGGGAAGGAAAGAAAACATTGTGGTAAAAGAAGAAAATGCTGGTAACCAGCATTTTCTCCATTTTCCACAATGTTTTCAAAAGACTTCTTTTACGGGGTCATTGAAAGTTGGGATTGTGTGGTAAAGGTTTAATTCATTCCCTCCTAACACAAATTTGCAGCAGACAACTTTAACCCTTTTCAACAAAATCCTGAGTTCTAACAACCCTGTCAGAGAAGGCTTTCGAAAACAGCATTTTCTTCTTTTCCTACAATGTTTTCTACTATTTCACACACAAATCCAATAATTTGAGACACATTTAACTTCTGATCTGCAACTGCTCTCAATTTAGAGGAGTCTAAAATTTGTCGTTTTGTAACAAGTTAAAATCAACCATGTAAATATCATCTAAAATATACTACAGGAGAGAAAGTAAAAAAATTGTAATGGCAACCATCACTCATTATGTGAAATTTCTTTTTTAGCCACAATGTGTCAAAAGGTGTTCTGCAGCAAGAGGTGTAGTGGTCTGTAAGAGACTATGAGTTAAAATTTGCAGGGAAGTTGACAACATCCTTTGTTAACTATGTTAACTCTCTACTAAAGGGCAAATTTCTAGACTGGTCAAATTTGATACCATTTGCAAATCTCAAATTAAATATGGCTAAAACTGTCAGGTATGTGTCAGAAAGGGTAGAAAACGTGGGAAAAGAAGAAAATGCTGATACATGATAATTGTAGCAAATGGAGATATTTCTTGTAACAAGCAATTTTTCCTTGACTCTTTATCAGGCCCAAACTGAAAGCATATGCAGACAATAAATTAAACGTTATTCAAATGAAAATTTTTGTTTGTATATAGAGTGAAAAAACATTGGGGGAAAATGCTGGCTACCAGCATTTTCTCCTTTTCCCACAAGGTTTTGAAAACCCCTTTCAATCAGGATCATTAAAACTGGATTGTGTGGTAAAAAGTTGACCAACAATCTTTCCATAAGGCAGCTGCTGCCATCAAACCAAACCAGTCCTCTACAGATGGTAATGTGTACATGGAGGGTTTCACAGTATCAAGCTTCAACTCTAAAACTACAACACTGTTCAAGTCACCAGCTGTGAAACAAGTCTGTATACTCTCCATACCACAGCCACAAACATAACCACTATAGCTGCTCCGAAAAACCACAATCCTGACTCCGTTAATACCACTTGACTCTGAAAACAAAAGAAAAAGTAAGAAAATGCATAAATTAATTCTTTACCAAACAATAAAGTTTTAGGCTCATCCAAATTGAATGCAAATTTTGTGGCTAGCAGTCCCATACAAAATATGAGAGCATAGATTAACTGTCTACTTGAGGACAAAATTTTACGCTAGTCTGAATAGAAACAAGTAGCAGATGACAAACTTGGCTCAAATGATATGATCTGTCTTTGACTGGTTACCTCTCTCCTTTTCCCTGAATGTTTTCAAAGGCCTTTTTCCTCAGGGTCATTACAACTCGGAATTATGTGGTAAAGGGTTAACACTACCACCCAAAAAAAGTTCTAGAATTTTCCAAATCCAAAGCATTTGCAGAAGACAAATTAAATATGGTTTCCATTTGGATTCACCTTTTGAAAGAGAAAACATTGTGCAACAAGAGCGGCAAATTGTCGCAAGATACGCCCGTCCCACCGCCAGTTGTCAAGGGGGTATAATAATCGTAAAGGGCAGGTAATGCAACAAACATGTTTACCAAGTCTCAAGTCAATTTGACTTGAGGTGACAAAGTTCCGTTCCAGACAAGCAAGAAATACTGTAAAAATGAAGATCAAAGTGGAATTACTCGAAATCCGCACTAGGTAGAGTTATTGTTCTTGCGCACTGTACTCCGTAATATTGCAACAAACATGTATACCAAGTTTCAAGTCACTCTGACTTGAGATGACAAAGTTATATTCTGGACAAGCAGAAAATGCTATAAAAATGACGATCAAAGGGAAATAACTCAGCATGAGATAGAGTTATGGTTCTTTCGCACTGCACTCCGTATTATTGCAACAAACACACATGTCAAGTTTCAAGTCAATATGACTGGAGATTACAAAGTTATATTCCGGACAAGCAGAAAATGCTGTAAAAATGATGATCCAAGGGAAATAACTCAAGACAGCACGAGATAGAGTTATGGTTCTTTCGCACTGCACTCCATATTATTGCAACAAACACAAATACCAAGTTTCAAGTCAATCGGACTGGAGATGACAAAGTTATATTCCAGACAAGCAGAAAATGCTGAAAAAATGACAATCAAAGGGAAATAACTCAAAGACAGCACGAGGTAGTGTTATGGTTGTTTCAAAATGCACTCCATATTATTGCAACAAACACACATGCCAAGTTTCAAGTCGATCAAACTGGAGATGACAAAGTTATGCTCCGGACATGCAGAAAATGCTGTAAAAATGACAAAGAGAAATACCTCAAAGACAGCACCAGGTAGATTTATGGTTCTTTCGCACTGCACTCTGTATTATTGCAACAAACACGTATACCAAGTTTCAAGTCAATCGGACTTGAGATGACAAAGTTATATTCCGGACAAGCAGAAAATGCTGTAAAAATGACAATCAAAGGGAAATAACTCTAAGACAGCACGAGGTAGAGTTATCGTTCTTTCGCAAAGCACTCCGTATTATTGCAACAAACACACATGCCAAGTTTCAAGTCAATCGGACTGAAGATGACAAAGTTATGCTCCAGACAAGCAGAAAATGCTGTAAAAATGATCAAAGGGAAATAACTCAAAGACAGCACGAGGTAGAGTTATGGTTCTTTTGCACTGCACTCCGTATTACTGCAACAAACACACATGCCAAGTTTCAAGTCAATCGGACTGGAGATGACAAAGTTATGCTCCGGACAAAAACTGGACGCCGCCTGCCAACCCGCCCGCCCACCATGGGTGATCCCATAATACGTCCCGTCTTCAACGGGCGTATAATAACTCAAAAATTAAGCAAGCAAGAGTTATGATTCATTTGCACTGCACTCCCCCTTAATGAGATCTATCCACCCATGAAGTTTCATAACCGTAGCTAGCATGGTTTTGGAGATATCCTTTGGACAAAATTCAAGTATGAATATAAACAAAGGGAAATAACTCAAAAATTAAGTAAGCAAGAGTTACGATTCCTGTGCACTGCACTCCCCCTTGATAAGATCTATCCACCCATGAAGTTTCATAACCTTAGCTAGTATAGTCTTGGAGATATGCTCCGGACAAAATTCAAGTATGAAAAACAACAAAGGGCAATAACTCAAAAATTAAGGAAGCAAGAGTTATGATTCCTATGCACTGCACTCCCCCTTGATGAGATCTATCCACCCATGAAGTTTCATAACCATAGCTAGTATAGTTTTGGAGATATGCTCCGGACAAAATTCAAGTATGAAAAACAACAAAGGGCAATAACTCCAAAATTAAGGATGCAAGAGTTATGATATCTGTGCACTGCACTCCCCCTTGATAAGATCTATCCACCCATGAAGTTTCATAACCGTAGCTAGTATAGTTTTGGAGATATGCTCCAGACAAAATTCAAGTATGAAAAACAACAAAGGGCAATAACTCAAAAATTAAGGACGCGAGAGTTTTGATTCCTGTGCACTGCACTCCACCTTGATGAGATCTATCCACCCATGAAATTTCATAACCGTAGCTAGCATAGTTTTGGAGATATGCTCCGGACAAAGAATGGGGACGCCGCCCGCCCGTCCGTCCGCCCTCCCACCCGCCACAGGTGATTCCATAATACGTCCCGTCTTCGATGGGCGTATAACTAGAGGTGCTTGAGCGCCTGTATCGCTCCACAGGCCTGATATTTCTATAATGGCGAAAGGAAGTTTTTAACAATTATCATTCAATCCTGCATTTTAGCTCACTGAAGAAAAAGGGTATGGAAAAAACTTGTGAGAAAAGAAGAAAAAAATGGTAACCAGCCACGCATGGATGAACGGACGGACGAACAAACGGACGGACGGACGCAACAACCAGAATTCTTCATGGAACACAATTATTTGAAGGAATTTGAAAGAGGACCACCAAAGGAACATTCCTAAGAAATTTGGTAAAAATCCAGTCAATAGTTTCTGAGGAGAAGTTTTTTAAAGAAAAAAATTACAGACGCACGCACGGACGAAGGGACGGACGAACGGATGGATGGACGGACGACGGACACAATGCCATGACAATAGCTCGCTTGTTAAAGTGGCGTTAAACTCCCAATACATCCAACCAACCAATAATCATTCAGTGACGACCGATTACAGTGCTTACAGCACTTTGATTTGAAAAGGAATTTGGTAGACAACCACCATAGAAACAATTTGGTAGAAAACCACCATAGGAACTTACCTGCAAAACAACAATGAAATCCAATGAATAGTTTTAGAGAAGAAATTTTTCAAAGATTTTACTTTATACCATAAAAGGAAAATGAGTCTCCCATAAAAGCCATGTTTTTTGACAGATCATTTTTTTTTTTAAGGAATTCTGTAAACCTGTATCTAAGGAACATTCCTGCAAAATAATAATGCTATCCAAATAGCGGTTTGGGAGGAGAAGATTTTTAAAGGTTTTTTACTTTGGTTGCCATGGCAACCAGAATTCTTCATGGAACACAATTATTTGAAGGAATTTGAAAGAGGACTACCAAAGGAACATTCCTGTGAAATTTGGTAAAAATCCAGTCAATAGTTTCTGAGGAGAAGTTTTTTAAAGAAAAAGTTTACGGACGCACGAACGGACGAACGAACGGACAGACGGACGGACGGACGGATGGACGCACGACGGACACAACGCCATGACAATAGCTCGCTGGCCTTCGGCCAGTGGAGCTAAAAAGGAGAAAATGCCGGTTACCAGCATTTTCTCCTTTTTTATACGCCTGAAGGGTCGTATTATGTTATGGTCCCGGTCGTCCATCCATCTGTCTGTCAGTCCATCCATCCATTAGCAATTTCTTGTGTGCTCAACTCCTCCTACAGTTTCCATTGGAATAAGTTCAAACTTACCATAATGAATCTCTATGATGTGTATTTGTGCATGTGACTCTTAAAATTTGGATCTCTTTAGACATTCTTGATTTTAACCCATTTCACTGACAAGCCCCTTTGGGCGTATATGCGCTGCTCTGTGAATCTCGTTTTACATTATTTTCAAAAGCTTTCTTCCCCAAGGTCGTTAAAATTTGTAATTGTGTGGTAAAGAGTTAAACACCAAATAATATTACCAGCACAAAACATGCTCTTTATTGGCATTCTGTATATTGTTTGCAAAACCCAAGTACATTATCATCAAATCATTACCTGATAAAGACCAGATACTTTTCCTTTCTCCAGGGGTGGTGGTACAGATTCTGGTCTTACTGGTTTCTTGTCAGTTACCAGGCGACATTTCATAAAATGCTTCCCTGTCTCTACAATTTCAACTTCCACCATTTTTCCCATAAGGTTTTCATCTTTTGGAACAAGCACCTGACAAAAACAATTATAGCAAGTGAAATTGCCTAGTTTTTAGCAAAAATTTGGCATTTTCAAGTTCTGAAGTTGTTCTGCTTTTCCCCAAGTTCTGGACACCGTGAAAAAGCGTAGAAAAAGTTGAGCAGCAAATGTTTTATTACATGACAAATTGCTGACCATGAAGTGAATTCATTCTACTGTTCATTGTTTCTTTTCATGTTTTTACACCTTCTCCCTCGTTTTATAGGCTGCAATGGAGACTCAATGATTTTTGAGTCTGTACCAGACAACTGCATTTTAGACTTGTTTCAATTAAAAGTACATGTATATGCAGATGACAAACATGGCTCTGAGATTTGCCTTGAATATGGTAGACAACATTGTGGGAAAAGAAGAGCATTTTTTCCTTTTCTCACGATGTTTTTAAAAGCCCTCTTCACGATTGTTACACTTGGTTGTGTGCAAAGGTGTAGCGCCCATTGTGCATAATACGCATGTGCATGTGCATATTAAACAAGAGGGTCAAGATGGTCCTGGATCGCTCACCTGAATTTTTGAGAGGACCATAGCCAATTTTGTTTTGAAGTATTGAAATTTTGGAAACAAAATCATTATTTTGCCAAGCAATTTTGAAAAGGTCACCTGTAAAAATCATTCCAAAATCTGTCACCACCCCTACATTCATCACCATAGCCATGTTTTTGACAAATCAGAATTCTGCAAATAAATTTTGGGAAAGGTCACCCAAGGACCATTTCTTGAACAAGAGCAGATGCCCGATAGTGGCTAAAAATATTAAGTCGAACAAGAGCACCGCATGCGGGTGCCAACGATTGGCTGTTGGGTGCTGGATAGTAAGTTAAAATTTTAAGTTGAAAAAGGGGCATAATTTGGACAAAATTATTTTAGAGTTATCTGCCCTTGTTGTATGGGTTGCTCTTTTACTAGTGAACAATTATTCCAAGTTTCAAGTACAAGTGTTGAGTGGAAACCGAGATATAACAAAATGTCAAAGTTTTTGCACAACGACGACGACAACAACGCAGACGACAACAACAGGGCTATGATAATACCTCAATATTTTCTGCGAAAACAGCCGAGCTAAAAAAAGGGGCATAATATAAGGATCATTTCTGTGAAATTATTTCAAATCTAACTAGTGGTTTCAGAGAAGAATAATATTTAAGAATTTCTACATTTCCGTATAGTGCAAATAGCCCCCCACCACCACAGCCATGTTTCTTGATGGATCAAAATTTCGCGAACAGTGTTTCAAAAGGGGCACCCTAGGAATATTTCTATGAAATAATTTCAAAATCTGACGAGTGGTTTAAGAGAAAAAGAATTTCTTTAAGTCCACACAGTGCAATTTTTGAAAGGGGTCACCCAAGGAACATTTCTGTGAAATTATTTCAAAATCTGACCAGTGGTTTCAGAGAAGATTTTTTTAAAGAATTTCTTAGAAAATTCCATTTGGTTGCCATGGCAACCAGAGTTTTTGATGGAACCAAATTCTTTGAACAATTCTTAAAGAGGACCTCCCAAGGAACATTCCAGCCAAGTTTGGTCCAAACTGGCCCAGCGGTTTAGGAGGAGAAGATGTTTAAAGAATTGTTGACAGCGCACGACACAAAGAGCCCCCCCCACGACCACCACAGCCATGTTTTTCGACTGATCAAAATTTCGCGAACATTTTTTGAAAAAGGTCACCAAAGGAATATTTCTGTGAAATTATTTCAAAATCTGACTAGCGGTTTCAGAGGAGAAGATTTTTAAAGAATTTCTTAGAAAATTCCATTTGGTTGCCATGGCAACCAGAGTTTTTGATGGAATCAAATTCTGTGAACAATTTTTAAAGAGGACCTCCCAAGGAACATTCCAGCCAAATTTGGTCCAAATTTTGGTGGAGAAGATGTTTAAAGAATTGTTGACGCAGCACGACGGACACAACATGATCCTAAAAGCTCCCCTTGAGCACATTGTGCTCAGGTCATAGGGGTCCGTAGTTTGATTCCTGGCACCCATAGACTATATATTATATGGGTGACAGGAGTCAAACTACAGACCCCTATGGCTCAGGTGAGCTAAAAAAATTGTGACCAAGTTGTAAATCACAATATCATACACATATATTGATTTTTCTCTTGATCTGCATACCTTTTCAAACTAAATAGATGGGTTGAATTGATGCACTGTTGACTAGGGACTTCCTCTATGCTTTACAATAAATGCCACCCTTTGAGCTTGAGCTCAGTTTGGAAACTTCATTACAAGATGACAAATTACCTGATGAATAAAATGTTGATCTTTCCACTACTATTTATTCCAGTTACAATAATGATGATATAAAGCATATGCTATGTTTGTGGAAGAAATGAGAGTAATTATTTTTGAGATACATGTATATCGGACAGCTACTCATGTAAGCAATTATCATAGATCAGCTACTTGTACATCTTCCAGCAATTACCATAAATCAATTACAACTTTCACAAATAAAATACATGCACTTACCTGATCGTATGATTTGTTGTGGCCCACATAGTACTGTTTATCATGAGAGATTTCTGTAACGAGTACATTCTGAATTTCCCCAAGCTGTAAAATGACAAAGAAGATCCAACAAGAGCGGCAAATTGTCGCAAGATACGCCCGTCCCACCGCCAGTTGTCCAGGGGGGATAATAATCTTAAAGGGCAGGTAGAGGAAAATAGTAGTGCAGCAGAAATCATGTAAATGATTGAAATAGGCATGAATGTCTCCTCTAATGTTAAGGAAACATGCATATAAAGTTTCAGGTCATTCCAACACGAAAAGACAAAGTTATATTGTAGAGAAGCATGAAAAGCTTTAAAAAAAAAAAAAATGAATAGGGAATAATTCCAAAAGGGCATTAGGTAAGGTTACGGCTCCAGTGCATTGCACTTTTCGAAACTGCAACAAACATGTTTACCAAGTCTCAAGTCAATCTGACTTGAGGTGACAAAGTTCCGTTCTGGACAAGCAAGAAATACTGTAAAAATGAAGATCAATGTGGAATTACTCAAAATCTGCACTAGGTAGAGTTATTGTTCTTGCACACTGTACTCCGTAATATTGCAACAAACATGCATACCAAGTTTGAAGACGTTCTGACTTGAGATGACAAAGTTATATTCCGGACAAGCACTAAATGCTGTAAAAATGACGATCAAAGGGAAGTAACTGAAAGACAGGTAGAGTTACAATTCTTGCGCAATGCACTTCCAAATATTGCAACAAATAAGCATACCATATTTCAAGTCATTCCTGCTTAAGATGACAAAGTTATGCTCCGGACAAGCAAGAAATGCTATAAAAATGAAGATCTAAGGGGGAATAACTCAAAATTCATCCGAGGAAGAGTATTGGTTCTTGTGCACTGCACTCCGTAATTTTTCAACAATCATGCATACCAAATTTGAAGATGTTCAGACCAAAAATGACAAAGTTATATTACGGACAAGCAGAAAATGCTGTAAAAATGACAATTTAAGGGAAATAACTCTAAGACAGCATGAGGTAGAGTTATTGTTCTTTCACACTGCACTCTGTATTATTGCAACAAACACAAATGCCAAGTTTCAAGTCAGTCGGACTGGAGATGACAAAGTTATGCTCCGGACAAGCAGAAAATGCTGAAAAAATAATAATCTAAGGGAAATAACTCAAAGACAGCACGAGGTAGAGTTATGGTTCTTTTGCAATGCACTCCATATTATTGCAACAAACACAAATGCCAAGTTTCAAGCCAATCGGATTGGAGATGACAAAGTTATGCTCCAAACAAAGAACTGGATGCCCCCCCCCCGCCTCGATGCCCATATGCCATGGGTGATCCCATAATACGTCCCGTCTTCGACGGGCATATAAAAAAGGTTCTTTCCTTTGTAATGGCATAGGTTACATTAAGTAGTTCTTGGGGATGAAACAGTTCAAATAGATAAATTCAGACTACACATAACATGCAGGCTGATCTTCGATTCAAATCTTCTGCTGCTTTCACTTCAAAATGGAGGCTACACCTAATGTTCTTGAAATAAGTCCATATAGTCTGAGACTCTCTTTTTCTACAGTGAAAAGAGGGATTATATCTTAACTCTTTACCAATCGACAAAATTTCGGGCTTGTCTGAACTGAAAGTATTTTCTTACAAAATAATAAATGTGACTCAAAGCCTGGATTTTGGAAGGGTAGAAAACATTGTGGGAAGATGAGAAAATGGTGGTTTCCAGCACTTTCTCCTTTCCCACCAATGTTTTCAAAAGGCTTTTTCCCCAGAGTTGTTACAGTTCCAGACTGTGTGGTAACAGGTTAAACCATAAAAAAAGAACTGATGAATTTGGTGTCCGAATATTTCACTACCAAGCTGTATAACATGTACCTCATTACAGGCTATATGGTACCCACAACACAAGCAGAACCATAGTCTTTTTAGAACAGCATAGAAAACATTGGAAACACAATGGTCTTCTTCACTCCTTCCAAATATACCATGGCCATATCAGGGAGACGGCTAGCTTTTTCATGTCTTTCCTGCTTATAACAAGTACATACTGAAGCTACCCCTTACCTTACTCAAGGGTACTCCTACTTGACCAGGGCTGCCAGCAGGAAATAGAACAATAGTGTGTGACAGCAATTCTTTTCCCTCCTTCCGACAATGTATTCAACAGATTAATCAGATGCTGGGATGTAAACAGAAGTATTTGTGCAGCAACAAATACAACTTCTGTCAAAAACATTCTTCACAATACAAAACTTGACTTAAATACAAAAGCCTGACTGAGAATATATAGATTTCGGAAAAAAGAAAAAAAAAACCTTCAAAACAGTTACCTTGTGAGTATATGGGTGATATGAATGGAAAAGTTCAGATACCCTCTTTGTTCTCTTCTTTACCTGTTGAAATAGTCAATAAAAGTCTATAGAAATCATTATCTAGTGACATTATTAATATAGGTAATAACAAAAACTCATTCCTCATCCTTGTAGTTTTCAAAGGTACATTTTTTTTAGTTCTAAATACAGTAGGGGCAACATCAACATCTCCTATCAGACTGTGTTGACCAAGATAAGCCTGCATAACATGAAGTCTGATCTTGAATTGACATTTCTAGTTTTCAAAGGTTCACTTTTTATTTGGATCATGCTCTCTGAAAAGGATTTTAATGCATTAGCAAAAAGTATTGAACCATGTCAGCCTGCACAGTTGGTGCAGGCAGACGTGGGTCGAAACTTTTTGCTGTTTGTAAATTTTCTGTATGTCTAAGGACAATTCTACCTCATTCAGTTGAAAGAAAAAGTGGATTTTTGTATTCATCATTATGTGATGACTTGCTTGATATTATGTATCATGGAGATGCATTAAAACCCATTTTCCCAGAGCATTGCTCAATTCTAAGTACACTACAGACATCATCAGCCTCTTTTATCATACTATGTTGACCAAGATCAGCCTGCAGAGATCACAGCATGTAGTCTAATCTTTAATGTATGCAGTCTGATATTTATGTGGTATTCCAGAAGAAACTGTTTCTTTTTTGATATTGCATCTTTCTTTTTTCAATTATTCCTTTACATAGCAGTAACGAGTTAGTGAAAGACTGATAAACCATACAAAAATCTATGGTATTTACTCTGAAACTCTTTTCTTCAGATAAATTTTTCTGTCTTGCTGCAGACAACTTTTGAAATCACTGAGAAAAATGGAGAAAGTACTCTTTATGAGCCAATTTTCCTTGACCACAATACTTTCACATGCATTTATGTATTGATATCTTAACCCTTTACTTCACAATCCTCAATTTTAACGTTGCTGAGGAAGAAACCTTTTGAGAACAATAAGGAAACAGAAGAAAATGCTGGTAATCAGCATTTTTCCTTTTTCCACAATGTTTTCAACTTTATCAAAGACAAATTCTATCATATGAGCCACCTTCTATTTGTTGTCTGCAAATCCTTTCAATCTGAACAAGTCTAAAATTTTGTTCATTGGTAAAGGGTTAAGCCATATTGATTATCATATCCAACAAAAAAACTTTTAAAGTCTTCTGCTGCCAATTTATTCCCTGATCAAATTATCAAAGCCCAAAGAAATAAAAGATTTACCATACTTACATCCTGAGCTGGGATTTTCTGCATTTTTGCAGCAGGTGTTCCCGGTCGGGGAAAGAACTGGTTAATAAATAGACTAGGAAATTTATAATCTTTAATGAGTTGCATGGTCTCTTCAAAATCTTCTTCTGTTTCTGTTGGGAAACCACATATCAAGTCTGTTGCTATAGTTACATCTGGAACACTGAAATGGGAAGATGAGGGAGCAAGGAATTTGTTTGAAGTGTCAGTAAAGATGGAAGTCATTGACACTTTAAATATGTGTTTAGATATTAAAAAATGCAAGAAACTTTATTCATATTAGAGGCAAACACTTTCAAAAGCATTAAAGCAGAACAAAAAAACCTCGTAACATGCATTTTTTAGCCACATTTCCTTAATGTATCAAACCTTAATTCAAGTTGATTATCAATATTTTACTAAAGTTGTCAGCTGAAAATTTGTATCATGAGGCAAAGAGTTTAAATGATGCTAGACTATTTAAAAAAATATCTTTTCATGGAAATACTTCTATTAATGGATATATGAGAGGCGCTCTTGTGAAAAGGGGCTTATTGCATCTCTGCAATGCATTTTAACAAGCAAGTCATCACATACTTATGGAAACATTACTTCCATTTAGCCTGAACACCTACTGAATTATGAGGTAGAATAGTCCTTGGACATGCAAAAAACTGATGAAGAGCCAAAAGTTTCGACCATTGTCAGCCTGCACAGAGCATGGCTCATATATTTCAACTCAAATTACTTCATGTTAGATCAGTCTTAAATGTATAAAAAAAAAACAACCTGTATATCAATGATATACACAGGAGGTATTTCTGGATTGAATAACAAACACCAAATACATATTTTCAACAACAATATTCAAAGAGCTGTATTTCTCCTCTTTTTCTTCAAATATACACAGAGACTTTCTACAAGGATTTTGTAAGTCTACATAAATGGATAAAGTGATGACTCTACTGAATGATAGAAAACTGTCCTACTCACTGTTGTTTCAAATAGTCAACAACATGTCTGAAGTCTGCCTGGCAATATTCCCTCTTCATATCCATCAATACACTGTCAGAGCCTGACTGTACAGGAACGTGGAGGAAGGAATACACACGGGGATGATTTATTATCTTTGCTATCTCCTGTAATAGATTCAAGGTTAATTCTTTACCAGACAACAAAATTTTTGACTCTTTTATATTGAATGCATTTCCAGATGACAAATGTGGTTAAAATGATGAGGATTGTCTTTGTTGTGCTAAAAAACACTGTGGGCAAACAGCTTCACACAATGTTTTCTAAGGCATCATTCCTTGGGTCCTTATAACATTGGAATACTTGGTAAGGGTTAGTTATGTAGTTCATGATCTTATTGCACAGAATGTGCAGCCTGGTCTTGAATCTACACTGTTTTATTCTTTTTAACATATTCTGTCAAAAAATTCTTAAAAATTGCACTATATTTGTTATTCTTTCATGTAGAAAATGTCAAATTAATTAACTCAGCCCTCTAAAAATGTAACACAACAAAACCAGCCATTTTCATGATTGCCACAACCCAGTACAAGTGATAAAAGGAGAAACTAAATTTGAAGGAATATGATAGGACTTTTCAATAAACATTGAAAAAGTGCAATTAAAATTATTTAAGCCCATGAAACACAGAGCTTTTGAAGGCATGACTTGGTAAAAGGAGTAATCATTTTTTATTAGCTATTGGTTACTATCCTGTCATTTTTTTTCACAAAATGGTTCAGCCAACCAGAAAATGTGTTACTTTCTAAATCTGCATTTAAACTACAATCCAACTGACAGTGGTTGGTATATCCAGCCCCTAATTAGGTCTGAAAATAGCCAGTATGCTAACAGGTTACATGAAAATATGTTGAAAGAGTGTTTTAGCCTCAACAGGTTACAAAGGATATATGGTGCAGCAGCTGTAATACAGTACTGGTAATTACTGTAGCAAAAATTCTAAAATAATAGAAAGACCTATCACTACTCACTGGAAGATGTTCCAGGATATATGGGGGATTCGTCATCCCAAGTCTCATTCGAGCTCCCTCTGGAATGACCTCCACCAGTTTCCATAGTAACTCTGGCAAGGTCACACCAATGTCATGTCCATAGGCACCAAGGTCCTCTGATGTTAACCATATTTCAACAACACCCTCTGTCAGATATAAATGAGCCATACTGTGTAAAAAGGTGGTTTAATGCATCTGCAGAAAGTATCTACCTAGGTCGGCCTGCGCAGTCTATGCAAACTGACCTGGGTTGAAACTTTTGATTTTGGTCAATTATCTGCATGTCCAAGGACCATTCTACCTCAAGATTCATACAATTGTTAGACGAAATGGATTTCGTGGATCCATAATCATGTGATGACTTGCTTGGTACACTGCATCACGGAGATGCATGAAACACCCTTTTACCAAAGCAAGGCCAGCTATATTTCTGGCATTCTTATTAAAATACAGGCCTTAGAGAACCAGTTTTAAACCAGTTTTAAAATATTTGAGTGGCTTGGCACTGACCTGAAGAGCCCTGAACACAAGTTTAGTTGTTTTTCCAGACTATGTAGATCAAGATCAGACTGCCTTTTGCAGACATTGAAGATCACAATCAGACCTACAGAAAACATGCTGCCCGATCTTTGGTCTACAATGTAGGCTACTTTGTTAAATATTCTGGCAAAAACACCATTAACTCATTACCACACAATCCCGACTTTTAGTGACCCCCCCCCCCAAAAAAAAGGCTTTAGAAAACATTGTGGGAATAGGAGAAAATGCTGGTAACCAGCATTTTCTCCTTTTCCCTCACTGTTTTCTACCCTATCAAAGACAGAAATCATAATTATAGCAACATTTGTCTCCTGAAAATGCTTTCAGTTTGGTCCAGTCCAAAAGAATTAAGACTGCAACCTTTGGAAATGTTTTCCAGACTGAGAAAACATTACAACTTGAAGACTTTTTCCTTGGTCTTACAGCACATTATTTTTTAAAAACATTGTGGCAACAGGAGAAACTGCTTATGCTCAGCAGCTCCTCCTACTGCCACATCATTTCACATGTACATGTACTTATGTATTAAACCTAAATAGAAGTAAATTGTCCCTATTTCATAAGCATGTTTTCAAAGTTGTCCAAAGGAGTTTTGATACCACTTTACTAAAAAAAACCTGTGTTTTAACCACCCTTTGGAGGACAATTTTTGAAAACATCATGGGAAAAGGAGAAATTGCTTGAATCTTTCTCCCACAATGTTTACTACCCCATCAGAGAACTTCAGCTCATTTGTACCAGTTTCAAATTTGTTGTTTGCAGATACTTTCAATTTTGGAGTGTCCAAAATTTGTCTTCTGGAAAAGAGTTACAGGAGGTTATGAAGTAAACTGACGGGTGAACTTTTTAAGCTGACATTACTTGACCTCTTGCCCTACAAGCTATTTTCATACATTCAAGTAACTCCTATATGCTACACAAAGGCGAAATCTTGGGGCGCAAATGTCATGTCATACATTTAGGAGCAAAGAAATTTACAATTATTTTATACCTTCAAATGACTGTTTCGCCCTAGCAACTATCTCCTCTGGTGGGTAACTGCCAAGCTCTCCTCGTGCATGTTTTGTTTTACAGTATGTACACTGGTTCAAACATCTGATTTTATGAATGGAGGATGAAACATTCACTTTAATGGATGAAACAAAACTACTTTTCTAACTTATTCAGATTTAAAAAGTAGCTCAACCCATAACTGTATAAGCGATTGAATAGACCTACTAAACTAATTCTAAATTACACAAAGGACAAAGGAAAGGAAAGTATGCTCCTTTATAGTAAGAAACAGATGCATCCTTTTCACAATGTTTTCCAAAGCTAAAATGAATATTTGCTCCTTTTCTCATTATGTTTTCAAAACCTGAAAAGAGTAGTATCAGTATCTTTATCATCACTTTCCATATTTCATTTTCTTTAATTACTGTATGACAGAACTCTCTAAATGTTTGGATATCAATAGTATTTTACGCTGATTTCATCATAATTATGTTTGAAAGCAACCAAATGTATGGGGTAATAAATCTATAAAAACATATAAGATCAGTGATAATTGATGTGAATTTTGTTGATCTTTTTGATAATTCTACCCTAAATTAATCAAACCACAGAAACGATTGTTATTGCACGATTAGCCAAGTGATACCTTTCATCTCTTTGTAAATGTTTTCATACCCCTTTACCACAGGATTTTGTCTTCAAAGGGTTGAAAACATAGTTGAAAAGGAAAAAATGCTGGTAATCAGTATTTTCTTCTTTTCCCACAATACTTTCAAAAGCCTTCTTTCACAGGGTTGGTAAACTCAGGATTGTATGGTAAAGGGATTCTTTGTAAGAAGAGTATTTGTCAAACATGCTGCATTATTATGTAATGATAAAAGTATAGATAATTCACATACCCAGTATTGATTGCAATGATCTCTATCAATGGATTCTTCCTAATTTTAGGTAAATGTAATGCTGCACCACCAACTTTCTTACCACCTTCTTTCTTCTGACCTAGCAGTCTTACACTGTGTCCCTTTAGAGTTTCTTCTACAACCTCAACAACTCGGTCAATCTGCTGCACACCAACAATACTGAGACCCTGCAGATAGCAAAAGCCA
The DNA here is from genome assembly GCA_946811185.2 of Hippopus hippopus. Lineage (NCBI taxonomy): Eukaryota > Metazoa > Mollusca > Bivalvia > Cardiida > Cardiidae > Hippopus > Hippopus hippopus. The sequence continues at coordinate 62,530,782 of OX328099.1, read as the reverse complement.
CTTACTCTCTAATGGTAAAGAGACAAAACTTTAGACTTGTCAAAGTTGAAAACATCTGCAGACAACAAATTTAATGTGACTCAAAACATGAAATTTATCTTTCACAAGGTAGAAAAGATTGTTGGAAAAGGAGAAAATCCTGGTTACCAGTATTTATTCCACAATCCAATTCCTACAATTTTCCTTTCTTTCCAACAATGTTTTCAGAAATTTTTCTTCTCGGGGTCTTTATAAGTCACAGTTGTCTGGTAAAGGGTTAACTCTTTACCAGACAAAAATCTTTCAGACTTGTCCAAATCCAAAGCATTTGCAGACAAAAAATTTAATGCCACTAAAATGATGAAATTATGCTTTTAAAAATGGAGAAAACATAGTAGGATAACGAGAATATGCTGGTCACCAGTACTCATTCTTTTTCCCACAAAAATTTCAGAAAGTCTCTTTCTTAGGTTTCTTAAAACTTGGGAATGTATGGTAAGGAGTTAACCTTTGACCTGTTTTACCAGTCCTCAGGAGGGAGGCTCTTTGAAAACATTGTGATGACATAATGATTGCATTATGAAATTACATCATTTAGTGTGAAAAATAGATTGCCAGTTGATGTTACCATATTCAGGCAAAATTGAAAATATGCTTACTTCTAATGAGAATCAAACCTGACTAACTCTTGGACCCAAGACTGCGCAAGCTGACCAGAGTAAATACTTTTTGCAGATGCATTAAACACACTTCTTGCACAGCATGGCTCATATAATAGAGTACACAATGTAGCTGGTCAAATGCTACTTATGTGCACCTAATTAAAGATTCAGAAGAAATAATGGTAAACATGGTAAAGTCCTAAATGTTCTTCAGATCAAATATTGTTTCTTTTTTGGTCAGATGCGGCATATGGCAAACTAGAGGTGCTTGAGCGCCTGTATCGCTCCACAGGCCTGATATTTCTATAATGGCGAAAGGAAGTTTTTAACAATTTTCATTCAATCCTGCATTTTAGCTCACTGAAGAAACAATTTGGTAGACAACCACCATAGGAACTTACCTGCAAAACAACAATGAAATCCAATGAATAGTTTTAGAGAAGAAATTTTTCAAAGATTTTACTTTATACCATAAAAGGAAAATGAGTCTCCCATAAAAGCCATGTTTTTTGACGATCATTTTTTTTTTTAAGGAATTCTGTAAACCTGTATCTAAGGAACATTCCTGCAAAATAATAATGCTATCCAAATAGCGGTTTGGGAGGAGAAGATTTTTAATGGTTTTTTACTTTGGTTGCCATGGCAACCAGAATTCTTCATGGAACACAATTATTTGAAGGAATTTGAAAGAGGACCACCAAAGGAACATTCCTGTGAAATTTGGTAAAAATCCAGTCAATAGTTTCTGAGGAGAAGTTTTTTAAAGAAAAAGTTTACGGATGCACGCACGGACGAACGGACGAACGGACGGACGCACGCACGACGGACACAACGCCATGACAATAGCTTGCTGGCCTTCGGCCAGTGGAGCTAAAAACCACATTGGCAAGATGTTGCATTCAACCAAATGTCACATCAAAAAAATAGTTTTCATCCAATCAGGGCCAATCTATAAACAATACCCCTCATTCAAAAAGAATGCTGTGCAAGTCAATCACAAAATGGGTGATGAATAAAATTTAACCTATCACCCAACAATTCTTTGTTTGTATAACTCCGAGGACGAATGCTTTTTAAAACATGGTGGAAAAGGAGAAAATGCTGGTAAACAGCATTTTCAACCAATATTTTCTAAAATCCCAACATTCGAGTTACATTTAACTAAGCCATGCTCCATGAAAAGGGGGTATAAGTTTTGCATTTGTGGATTGTGCACACTGACCTGCGTCAAAAATTTTTGCTATTGGTCAATTTTCGGTATATAAAATCACCAGTCTACCTCATGATTCAGTCGCTTGTTAAACAAAGTGAATTTTATGGATCCATAATTATGTGATGACTTGCTGGGTAAAATGCATTTCACAGAGATGCAATAAACCCACCCCCTTTGCCAGAACGCTGCTCAATTTGTAGGCAGCATATGCTTCCAATATGGCTAAGTTCACAAGTTTGTTGTCAGGTTAAGCACTTAAAATGATCTTTAACACCTTGGCTAAATGTCTAACCATATTATCTACACACCTCAATATAATCAGCCTTAGGCTGGCCTTGTGGCACACATCCTGCCACAACAATGGACTTTCCCAAGAGTCTTGCCTCCTTGATGTCATTGCGGAAATGATCTTCAGCTGGGTTTTTCACTGTACAGCTGTTCAGCAACCATAAATCTGCCAAGGACTTATCATCTGTTATAAAGATAATAACTAGAATAATACTAGTGATCATGATAATGACAATAATAATACATGGAAATTTTTCAGAAAATCTGTAACCTGCTGGTAACTAGCATTTTTTCCTTTTCATTTTCTGTCCTTCCAAAGGCAAAATTTCATTTTTGAGTCACAATTATTTTGTCATCCAGCTTTCAATCTGGGCAAGTCTAAAATTTTGTTGTTTCCAACTGGGTTAAACCTTTACCTGATATACCAATTTTAGACTCTTCCAGTTCAACAGCAAATAAAGATATGATATCAAAAATGTGGACAAATGGAGATACAGATATCTGATAGAGTAGAAAACATTGTGGGAAAAGGAGAAACTGCTCGTTACGAGCAGTTTCTCCTTTTCCCACAATGTTTTCAAAAGCTGTCTGTTCTTGATGCGTCAAAATGAGTATCTGTGGAGTAAAGGGTTAAGTTTGAATATACCAGCTACTTTGTATATGTTGGATTATTCATGCATCTGTTGATCATATCAGCTACTTTGAAGTATAGGTTGGACTAGTCATACATTTGTAAAAATCAGGTAGAAGCAATTGCAAATACTCATACAAACAAGAGGGCCATGATGGCCCAGGGCCATGATGGTCCTGTATTGCTCCACTGGCTTTCTAACCCTTTACCACACAAATCGAAGTGTTAATGACCTTTAAAGAGAAGGCTTTTGAAAACATTGTGGGAAAAAGACAGCATGTTGTCAGCCAGCATTTTCTCCTTCTTCATCAATGTTTCCTACCCTATCAAACGCAAAAAAAATCATTTAAGCTTCATTCAATTTGTCTTCTGCAATGGCTTTTAACTTGGTCCAGTCAAAAAATTTGTCCTTTCTTAAAGAGTAAAATTAAGGTATCATGCACTTAATTGGCATTGACAGAGACGTACAGCATAAAAAGTCTGTATGGTATATAAACTTACTTGGAAAACATAACTTCCCCTCTGCCCAACAAAAAAAAGTCATATCTTTTTAAGTGCAAAGATTATGTCAGTGAATACAAGCAGGTTTATTCATTGGCATGAAAGGTAACGTTCTGGAGACAAAACTGAATGCCAGAAACCTTACTTTAAGTTAAATATTCCACTCATGTGAGCATAACTACTAGCATCAAAATAAATCACTCTCCCTGAAAACAGAGCATGTCCTAACCCAAAAACTTAAATATATCAACATCAATCATGTATTATTGCAGTCTGATAATCAAGGGAGGTAAATAGTAATAAACTTTATCTCTTATAAACAGGAGTTATTTCCCTTGATTACTATTTCAATTAAAGTAACTATATATAAGCCCATGCTAAACTTGTGATCCCTGGCAAGGTAGAAGTTTCACCCACGGGGCTATAATATGAAGAAATTTTTTAGAGGTCCATTAGATAAAGCTACATGCCAAATTTGGTAGCTCTGGGCCTTATGGTTTCAGGCAAGAAGATTTTCAAAGATTTTCAATATTTTTCGCTTTTGTTGCCATGGCAACCAGAGTTTTTGGAGGAATCAAATTCTTTCAAGAAATTCTGAAGAGGACCATGGCAGGATAATTTTTGTGAAGTTTCATCAAATTTGGATGGGTAGTTTCAGAGAAGAAGATGTTTGAAATAAAAGTTAACGCACGCACACACACACGCACGCAAGGACGGACGCACACACGCACGACGGACACCGGGCCATGACATAAGCCCGCTGGCCTTCGGCCAGTGGAGCTAAAAATCAGAAAGGCCTCTGTAATGCTAACCAAGGAAAAGTACAGTAAAACTCATCTTAGAGGCCACAAGGCAAGGAACCTCTGTTAACCCATTACCAAACAATCTCATGTTTTAACATACCTGTGGATGAAGGCTTTTGAAAACATTGTGGGAAAACGAGAAAATGCTGGTATCCAGCATTTTCTCCTTATACCACAATGTTTTCTACCTTTCAGAGACAAATTTCATACTTGAGCCACTCTTAATTTGTCATATGCATCAGCTTTGAATTTGGAAGAGTCTAAAAATAAAATTTCTTTTTTGGCAAAGAGTTCAGCCACTGCCAGTATATATCAAGAGATGCCAAATATGCTGAAATTGACCTGGACTATAAAATATGCCAAACACATTTTGAGGAATGATGAAAAAGGTTAAATGTTACACTGCTTAATGAATTATTAATGATAAATAAAAGTAAACACAAAAACATGTAATACCAATGATCTTGTATCCATATGATGCTAACTGGCCAGCCATATACTCTGAATCAGAGTTGTTGTGAGAACAGCCCCATGTCTTTACAAAGATTTTCTGTGTGCCTATGAAAATAAATGAATGAGCATGTGAGCAACTTCTGTCTGGACAGAAACAAGAGGGCCATGATGGCCCTGTATCGCTCCACTGGCTATTAAGTAAAAACACTACAAGCCAAACATTACAATATTCAGCAAATTGATTTCAAACACGAGGACATGCAAACATTTTTCTATCTAATCCTACGAGAAAGTTGTGATCCATGGGCAAAGCCAATTTTGATTGCAAAGCTATAATTATTTGAATCCTGTTGGAGGTCCACAATATAAAGCTCCATACCAAATAATTCAGTTCTTGAATGTTATAAACAAGAAGATTTTCAAATTTTTCTCAATGAAAAGCCCTGTAAAACATGAAACCCATGAGACAGGGCTAAATCTAATAGCCTTAGTCTTTATAATGGTTAGTAACATGATGACTTAAGATAGTTTTCATTACAAAAGCCCATGTAAAACTGGTGACTTTGTGTTCCGTGGTGTGGGGACAAACTTGGATCAAGGACTATAATTTGGGCCCTCCTTGTAGAGGCCCACTAGATAAAGCTACATGCAAAATTTGTAGACCCCATGGCTATTATTTGAAGGAACTTGGTAGAGGCCCACTAGATACAGCTACATGCCAAATTTGGTAGCCCTAGGCCTTACAGTTTCAGAGAAGAAGATTTTTGAAAATTTTCTATATTTTTCAGTTTTGTTGCCATGGCAACCAGAGTTTTTGAAGGAATAAAATTCTGTCATGGGATTCTGAAGAAGACCATGGCAGGATCATTTCTTTGAAGTTTCATCAAAATTGGATAAGAAGTTTCAGAGATGTTTGAAATAAAAGTTAATGCACGCACAGACAGATGGACGGACGGACCTTCAGTGCCAGTAAAAAACAAGTATATACATCAATCTCAGTTTGAAATATATCTTTTTAACCTATTACCAGACAATCCCTACTTTTGATGACCCTGAGAAAGAAGGCTTTAGAAAAGCATTTTCTCCTTTTCTTACAATGTTTTCTACTGTTCACAAAACAAATTTCAAATTTTCAATCACTTTTATTTTGTTGTCTGCAAGTGCTTTCGATTTAGACAAGCCTAAAATATTATCGTTTGGTAATGAGTTACGTGTGTGCTAACAATTGTCATAATAAATCACTAAGATTTTTTTTCAAACTTATTTTATTAATACTTTTTCTAAGCTAGTCATCATCAAACAGTAGACATGGTGTATTAATATGAACACTTCATAGTTTGTAAACACAGTCAGATATGTGGAGGATAATTTTTTGTTTTGGTGTATGATTGAAAATTCTTTTATTGAGTTGAAACAAATGCTAAAAGCTCCCCTTGAGCACGTTGTGCTCAAGTGAGCTAAAAAGTTAACATACGGATGGACGCACAACGGACAACGGGCCATAACATAAGCCTGCTGGCCTTCGGCCAGTGGAGCTAAAAAACTTGTCTAGCACCAATCATGTATCACTGCAGCTTGATAATCAAGGGAGGTAAATAGTAACGAACTTTATCTTTCATAAAAAGAGTTATTTCCCTTGATTAATGTTTAAATTGAAGTGACAATATTTTGAAGCCCATGTTAAACTTGCGATCCCTGGAATGAAGGCAATTTTGACCCCAGACCTACAATATGAAACTAGAATGTGTAGTTATAAACAAAAAGATTTTTTAATCTTGCCCAATAAAAAGTCATGTAAAACAAGTTTGCTGAATAAAAGGCCCTGTAAAATATGTGATCCATGGCACAGGTTTATCAAGTTTTCACTATAAAAGCCAATGTAAAACTTGTGACCCCTGGTGTGGAGTCAAAGTTAAAATTTGGGCCCTCTTGGTAGAGGCCCATTATATAAAGTTACATGCAAAATTTGGTAGCCCTAGGCCTAAATATGGCTATGTACAAGTAGATTATTAAAGTTTCCTTATATAAGACCATGTAGAACTTGTGACCCCCTGGGGTGGGGCTACATTTGACCCCCTGGGCTATAATTTGGGCACCCTTGATAGAGACCCCCTAGATAAAGCTAAATGCAAAATTTGATAGCCCTAGCCCTTATAGCTAGATGCGAAAGATTTTCCTATATAAGCCCGCCCATGTAAAACATGTTACCCCCCAGAGCGAAGTCAAATTTGACTCTCGGCTATAATTTGGACACCCTTGGTACAGGTCCACTAGATAAGCTACATGCCAAATTTGGTCGCCCTAGGCCCCATGGCTAGGTCAAAGAAGAATTTTAAAGTTCTCCCTATATAAGCCCATGTAAAACTTGTTATATAAGCCCATGTAAAACTTGTTACCCCCGGGCAGGACCTAATTTGACCCCAGGGCTATAATTTGAACAATCTTGGCAGAGGTCCACTAGATAAAGCTACATGCCAAATTTGGTAGCTCTAGGCCCTATGGCTAGGTAGAAGAGGAATTTTAAAGTTCTCCCTAAATAAGCCCATGTATAACTTGTAACCCCCGGGGCGGGGCCAATTTTGACCCCAGGGCTATAAATTGAAGAAACTTGGTAGAGGTCCACTAGATAAAGCTACATGCCAAATTTGGTAGCCCTTGGCCTTACGGTTTCAGACAAGAAGATTTTCAAAGATTTTCAAAATTTTTCAGTTTTGTTGCCATGGCAACCAGAGTTTTTGAAGGAATTAAATTCTTTCAAGAAATTCTGAAGAGGACCATGGCAGGATCATTTCTGTGAAGTTTCATCAAAATTGGATGGGTAGTTTCAGAGAAGAAGACGTTTTAAAAAAAAAGTTAACGGACGGACGGACGCACGCACACACGCACGCACGACGGACAACAGGCCATGACATAAGCCCGCTGGCCTTCGGCCAGTGGAGCTAACAAAATGACAACTAACAACAAATGACAATTAACGATACTACCACACTTGTGACAAGCAATCCCCTGTTTGCCAAATGTTACCCACACCACATTATAAGTAATACATATAGGATCTGACATGAGTTGGTATTTGAGATAGAATTTTATCAAATGAGTCTAGGGAAAATGTTATTAGCAAGCCTTTGAAAACCTTTTTTTCCTGACGAGTTTAATAAAATTTTAACTCAAACGCCAATGAATGTCTGATTCTTTTTATCACATAATGATATTTCATAAATTATAGATTAGAAGATGCAAAACCATCTATAAATGCACCTGCGGGGATATCCAAACAACCAATTCACTTCTACAAAATACGTCCAAAATGATGTCAAAAATGATGTCACACAATTGTGAGATCAAACATGTACATGTATACAATAAGAAAATTTGTAATGGGTATATTACACTGAAACCAAAGGAAATTATGTGATAACTATATTTTCCTTTCCATCAAACGTTTGTCCTTTGTATGTACCGGTACATCAAATTAGTTTTTGTTGACTTTTTGAAAACGACCTGTTATGGTCAGTTAACCAGTCACCAAACAATCCCTTGTTCCAATAACTCTGAGGAGAGAGGCTTTTAAAAACATTTTGTAGAAAAAAGATAACATTCTTGGAATGAGCATTTTATCTGTTTTGAAAAATGTTTTACCCTTTTCAGTAGACCATCTAAATCTTTCTCAGACAAAAAAAAATTCAATGTGTCCAAACCGACAGCATTTGCAGACAATAAATAAAATGTGGCTCAAATTATTGGATTTTTCAATGAAAGGTTAGAAAACATTGTGGGCAAAGACGAAAGTGCTGGTTACCAGCATTTTCTCCTTTTCCCTCAATGTTTTCAAAAGCCTTCTTTTTCAGGGTTGTTACAACTTGAGCTTGTATGTTAAAGGGTTTATTTGTCCCCAGCAAATACTTTCAATATTGACAAGTCTAATGAAATTTTATTACAAAGAGTTACATTCATACCTGGTATGATACTATCAGCAGAGACACTTGTAGCATTTTTTCCAGAAAACTTTTTAGCTTTTGGCACAACCTGCCTCTTGTTTCCACTTCTTAAGTCAGTATCATGACCAACCCCAACAATGTCCTCTATATCATCTATAATATTTTCATCACAGACTGGCATTTTGTTCACACTGCAAAAAAAATGAAATCTACTGCAAATCTATAAAATAATAAACATTGTCAAGAGTTATTTCCCTATTCAACTTTATACTAGATGACAAAATTTCAGACTTGTCCCAATTGAAGGTACATGTATAATCAAATTCAAGAAAGCCATAAAACAATTAACAAGCCATCAAGACAATCAAGCTAGATAACAGTACAATACAGCATAAAAACAAATAGCTTTTCAGAACAGTTTACTATGAACAAAGGGACAGGACTTTACTCAGGGAAAAAAAAAAAAAGTATGAGGAAATGATGAAATAGTTTTTCAAATGTCCATTTTGCAAATTACACAGAGACAAAATATGTATCACAAGGTAAAGGTGTCTATCAAAAATTATAGCCTAGCTTTCTTGGGCTCATATCTTCTCCCTACCTAGCACTGGGGGGAAAGTCTACAGGGACCAGCTATTTCAAGAACATTCTGCCTCAAGCCAACAAACGACTTTCTAGAAGATGAAGATGAGAAAATTGACCCAAACTGTCATGTTGTAAGTTGGATATTTTCATGAATAGAATTGGCTTTTTTAAACATAATGGTAACCTTTATCTTAAATTGTATATTTGTAGAATATAATGACTAACTGCATATTTTTGTTTGCTTTTATCCATCAGTGTAAAGTTGTGCTTAGGTTATCTAGTTTTTGAGCAGATTTGATCCCAAGATTAAGAAGATGTGACCCCAATATTTTTGTAGTATACATTTGATGTTTTTGTTTGGATTTTTTTTCTTTTAATACATAATGTTATGTTTCCCAAATATGATTACTACATAAGATTTCCGGTTAAAATGCAAGTTCCACAAAAAGGACTGATGAAGTAATTGTATTAAAGTTTTCCTAAAAAATAGTCATAAATATTAATTGTAACTGTATATCCATGTGTTTTCTATAACAACTCATCAATCACTTACTACAATAAAGTTTCATGCAACAGCATGCAATCTGGTAGGATTCTGGAGAAAAAATCATTTTTCTACCTCAAAAAATGGCTATAAACCCACCAAAGACAACAGACAAAAAAGCGATGTATGAAAAAGGTCACCCGCTCAAAAATTCAGCCAATGAAACAATGTAGATGACAATGACAATCCTGTGATGGTATTATCAGTATAGCTTGACAATTGTAATGAATTTGACCAAATTATTTTTTTGTACCAAGAAGATTTAACCCAATCCATTTATCCTATTCATAAATATAATTAAATGGATGGTGTAAGTAAATCTGAAGTATTTTCATCCTGACCACCAAAGATTAAGGCCCAGTTTCGTATTTTTGTCAGAACTGATAGTTTTCTTCCAATTTTCTTTAACACATCTTTATGCAATATTTTCCCCTTCTCAATTTGAAATCAGATTTTTGAAATGACAGATCACCCCACACACCACAGTCAGTGTGTAGAAAAGGGGAGGCAATCAAATGACAGCACATATTACAGTACACAGTGATTTGTATACTTCGGGTTTTTATTTTATTTTCCTGAAATATCCTCGGATGCCCAAACTGCGCCCCTCTAAGCTTTATCTGGGAAAAGAACTACAAATAGATGATATACAAAAGGAAAAATAAATGCACAAGTCAAATGTGTTATATTTCCATCAAAATTCATGTGTACAATAATTTTAAACTTCCAAAACTTGATAAAAATTAACTGCATGTCAAACAAACAATCGCCATTTTTTGTGTGCCTAATTCTGCCCCCTGGAGTAACGTAACAAATTCTCCCAAGTCTCGAAATATAAGGCCAAATTATTAATGTTATTTTTTTTTTAACAAATGTAACTTCAACATTGAGCTGTTTCAAAATAAATAACTACAGGAGTTTGTCATTGTTTTTATGTGATCCACTAGTTCTAGTAGCATCAATAAAGGTGGTTAACCAATGGTTATTGTTTTAGGATGCACCTTTCCTGGTAACCTGTACCCGAGAGTGGTGCGAGGTACATTAAATATTTAGCAGCCCTGTTAATTGGCATGTTCTTCTCTAAAATTTCTTGTTAAGATTTCTGAGGTGCAACATGGGAATATTGCTTATTTGTTCTTCTGATCTTTCATGAGTTGGGCTTGAATTAAAATGGAGAAAGCAAATATCAGTAACGGTAGTACCATTCTAATGAAAAACAGCCACTTCCACAATAATGTTATCCTAAAAATTTTGCTATGATTAAAAATGAGTATTATTGTAATACTTTGAACGAGCCACTTTTTCCATTTTTTCCTTCTTAGAATTATCATTTATAAATCTAAAGCCACTCTATTCTCATTACAAAGGGAGATAATAATTACCTCCCTTTTCAGAAAACTAACAAAAATATCATCAAATAATTTCAAGATAGAAAACAAATGAATTTCTGGTCGGTTAGAAATGAGCAAAAATATTATATCAGTATAAATCCTTATTTATCAACTGATAAGAAATTTTATTCCATGTTGCACTAGAAGCCTTAGGATGGTAATACCTTAAGGACTGTGGGACCAAAACCTATCTATAAAGATTTGCTTGGCCTTAGAGAAATTTGTTTTGTCACGTGATTTTCATTCATAAAATGTAAACCTTTGCAGACGAAGCGTTTCAGATGTGTTTACAGTTAAATTTCATGACTTTAGAGGTGATTTTTGACGAAAAAAAATTGCATTACGAAAATACACAGAAAAACAGTAAGTGGACATAAAAATCGAGACAAATATCTGTTTATATCTCAATTTGGGATGAAAACCATTGGAATGTATTTACTATGATGTAGTAAAAACTTTTCTGACTCTCAGTCTCGCGCACGCTGAAACATCGCAAGATTTTGACGAAAATAAGAAAGGTGGCGGAGTTAGGGCAGGGGCGCAGTTAGGGCACCCAACGATATTTCCAAGAGAATTTTTCAACTTTTAGAGTTTTGAAATCCCTAAGGTAGTCATTAACTGTCAACCTAAGGAACAAATACTGTTATTGGGTCCGAATCTTTTCTTTATGTGGATCGAATCTTTTCATATGATATGTGGGCCAAATCTTCTTGGAGTCGGATCTTGTGCACTTTTTGCTTTGGGCCGAATCGACTTCTTCAGGCCGAATCGTCACGGTATGACTAGATACCAAAAATAGCCTATTTTCGCGAAAATAACTTTCCTTCTACGAAAATAGTTTTTCATATAAAATTATGGCATATTATGTTTTTTCTTGAATATGTATGTGGTATATTTATTTGATTAGGATATAACTTATCAAAAAATGCCATTGTGTTCACAATTGAAAAGCAGACATGAAGTTCGGCAGGCTTTTTTTTCTAGTTTATCTACAGTGTACAGAACATTTATTTTCAGGACTTGTCCACAAAACTACCTCGACTGGACAAAAATAGCTTCTTCTAGCGAAAATAGCTTCCTTTAGCCAAAGAAGTCCCTACTTCCTTCTTCCACAGATTTTGTCATCTATAATTATTTTGTGTATAATTATATTCAGTCCAATTCAAATGGTAACTCACTTGACAGAGTGTGAACCTTATATTCACTACTGATATCATTGATGGTACCCCCTCCCAATGAAAATAGCTTTAGGGAAATAGCTTTATGTCGTCACGAAAATATCAATATATATCATCCTCCTACGAAAAAAAGGCCTCATAGGACGTGCTCCTTTTCCTTTTCAACCAACATAATTTTTGGATGTGTACAAAGCATTAGAAAATATAGTAAAAGTATCTGCTTTCTCGCTGTGAAAATTTCACCCTTTGTGCGAAAATAGCTTGTGTCTGCATAAGATTTCCACGAAAATAGTGTTCTTATGTGACACTACGAAAACAGCTTGTGTGTATTTATTTACCATACATGTTTGTTTCTAAATTATATTTCATTTACGGACCACAGTGTTTCTTTCTTTTTTTTTTTTTATTATTATTATACATATTGATTTCATCATAATTGACTACGCCTTTTGTAGAATCAGTTAATAAGAGAGTTTTAGTAGCTTTCTCGTGAAAATATCACCCTTCCTAAGAAAATAGCTTGTGCTTTAAACTACATGTTCTCATCTGACATTACAAAAATAGCCTTTAAATATAAATTCCATATAAATACACTTCAGGTTCTGGTTAGTTATTTATTTACTGACTCCATATAATTATTCATCTTCATTTTATCCACAATAGATTGCTTTCTTTGGTAGGCTGCAATCCCGTGATCTGTTAATCACCTGTAATCAAATCTTGTATGCAATTGACACATTTCCAAACAACAATTATCGGGTCTAATTGGATTATAACACCTCCAGTAATGTTTCATAATTAATTTAGCACATTCATTTAATATGCACCAGTCCTTTTCGGTATTTTCCTTGGTTCTGTAGCATTTTACCTTAATTGGTTTTTAAATCTGCTCTTTACCATACGACAACATTTTGGACAAGACCAAATTGAAGACATTTGCAGACATCAAAATAAGCTTAGACGATGATATCTGACATTGATAGGATGAACAGCATTGTGGGGAAAAAAGAGAAAGTGGTTGTTAACATAATTTTCTCCTTTACCCACAATGTTTTCCAATGCTATCTTCTTCAGTGTCGTTAGGACTCGGGATTGTGTTGTAAAGAGATGATTTTTTTCATCTTCCAAGGCGGAAAAATGGGCTAATGAAGTCAGCATTGATCAAGATTAGACCTCACATAACGTTCAGTCGGATCTTAAATTTCTATCCCGTCCTTTTGTTAACCCTTTACCGTACAATGCAGACTTTTAATGACCCTCGGAAAGACTCCTTTTGAAAACATTGTGGGAAAAGGAGAAAATGCTGGTAACTAGCATTTTCTCCTGTTCCCATAATATTTTCTACTCTATCAAGGAAAAGTTGCACCATTTGAGCCACACTGAAATTGTCGTCTGCAATTGCTTTCAATTTGGACAAGGCAAAAATTTTGTTGTCTGGTAAAGGGTTAAGTCAAGCCCAATTGAAAAAAAAACTTCTAAATGCGTTCATTTCATTTCATATTTGGGTCTGAAAAACTTTTTCTTCTGCTACAAAAATAACTTGTCCCATTTGATACAAAAATAGCAGCTCTGTACGAAAATTGCTTTTGTTAAGAGTAAATCATCACGAAAATAGATCTGTTAAATGAATACACAAAAATAGCTAGTTAATGTGTTAATGTTTTATTGATTTTGATTGTGCATGCTTACATTGTTTCATTCACATTCAACAGACGTTGATTGATTGAATTTGCATTTATTTATCGTCGCCACCAGTTTCCCATATGGGCAACGCCCCCTGAAGGCTGTTAGTATTGTTACGGGGGATAGGGTGGATACAGGACGAAACCCATCCTAAGTTTCGTCTGGTTCTTTAACGTGCTCGGTGTATAGCACCGTCACAGGGGACTTCGGTTTAACGTCTCATCCGAAAGACTATTAGTAATTTTAGATGGCCAGCCGTGGGAATCGAACCCACACCCTCATGATCACGAGTCTTACGCTCTACCAACTGAGCTATGCGGGCTGGTCCCAACAGACGTTTTATCTATATCGTACTTATATATAATTCTTTGGGGGAGGGGGGGGTAAAAAATCAAATAACATCGTTATTTTGATTAACCCAAAGCCTTTCTTTTAAAAGCAACACACATCTAATCGGATCATAACACCTCTGTTAATGATATATTATCAATGCGTAATCAATGTAATACGCTTTTTTTGTAAGATTAATGTACTCTTTTCGTCATGCATTTGTCAGGCTTGGTAATTAACATTTCCTTGATTATTTTACACTTTGTTGTTACATGATAAATTCATGTTTACAAAATGTGAAAAAAGACAATGTACTAAGATTGGAAATCTATTTTCATACAGGGAAACCATGGCATTAATCAGTTATTTTCACCATAACTACATAATGTTTGATGTAAATCTTTATACACACGTATCTATATTCAAGGCGTATAAAAATTCTATCACGGTTGAATAACACAATTCTCCTTTTTTCAACACATTGTCTATATATAATTGTAGAATCGTTAGATATCGTAAAAGTTCGGGTTCCGGAAATTGCCCGAGTCTTGACGAAGAGTTGTTGACAATAACATGCCAAGCAACAACCAATGAGGATTCAGCGGCCCATCCTGTGCATGCGCAGGCATTTTATTGGGCTTGAACCAAACCAGATTCGGCGCACTTGACGATACCTTACTAAACTGAACAAACCTATAGAAGCAGAGCTCTCCACGAGGAAACTTGCTGACATCGCGTTTACAGACTGGCCGGCCAGAAGTTCTGAATACTACATCCAGATAACCATAAGTTGCCGGCTAAGCTGTATTTATTAATTCTTATAGAGACCAGTTTCTCTATAATTGGCACTGCGAGGAACTGAACCTCGTGAACACATCAGCATATAAAATTGTACTTGCAATAAGCGGTAAAAATCTCGTGCTGAACGCTTAGCCGCGTGTTGGATTCATTGTATATTGGAGGCATTAGGGATAGCAATAGGTAACTCCGTGGGAGACTGAAAAATATCCCAAACGGCTATTTTCAAAATAAATACTTTTTTGAGGCAACCAACTGGGATTTCAGAGTGCGGATTTTATTCGCAATTTCCCTGCAGCGTCCAAATTGAAAAAATCCATAATCAGGCATAGTTCAAGAGATAACCTCTGCTAGCGAGACTTTTTTCGCTGAAAACGTGTTCTGTTCAATCAGTGCCGCGTGAGGAAAGAGATATATGGGGGACTTATTGTACAGTTGGCCTTAAGTTACCCATTTTCCTCATGCTTTTGCTACTCCCACGGCAGTGTTTTGCAATTGCTGGCTGATTTCACTTCCGTTTCCGGTTATCAGCAGCTACATTGTAAAATTTTTACTAAAAGTTCATTTTTATCTTTCATTGGTGTTATTTCTCCTCTGTTTTGTCTGACAATATTTTTTCCCCAACCTTTCATAAGTCATTTGGAAAAAATTGAGGGGGAAAAGTCAGACTACTAAAGTTAAATTTATCGTCCCTGTCCCGAATCACTTTTGGGAGAACATTGGTCGGTTGCCCATACGGTTTTCGGATTGGATGTTTTGATTTCTGTTTATCCATCTGAAACCAGGAATTTGGGGGACTAGACCAGATTTCCACTTTTGGGAGAACATTGGTCAGTTGCCCATACGGTTTTCGGAGTGGATGTTTTGAACAGAATTGATTTATTTCTGTTTATCCATCTGAAACCAGGAATTTGGGGGACTAGACCAGGTTTCAAAAGGGATTGGGAAACATCTCTTTTTTTTCTCACAGGGATGTTAATTACAGGCTGTCACCCTATTTCTATTTTTTACACTAAAAGTTGGTAACATTTATAAATAGTCCCATGTTACCTATTAGTACTTAATTGAAAACAATTTTAGAGATTTCACAAAAGACCACTAGTACTGAATTGAACTGAAGAGCCTTATTCTATTTTATGCTACTTGTAGTTCCTATATTTATCCTATCTTGTTAGAAATGTCCTCTTATTTAACTTATAAATACTGATGGTATTGATTAGTAATATTTGACATGAAAGTAATGTTGGTATTTAAAAATAACTTCTTTATTTCCAGTATAACTTTGTGATAAATACTGATGGTATTGATTAGTAATATTTGACATGAAAGTAATGTTGGTATTTAAAAATAACTTCTTTATTTCCAGTATAACTTTGTGATTGACCTTGTACTTAACAAAGATTAATACTGATATTGAGAACATATATTTTTTTCCTTATCCATGATATTTCTGTAACCATGACAGTTCAATGATAGAGTACAACTAGTGATAAGTTAAACTTTCAATGTATTTTCCAACATTTTTCTATCCTTTAATTTGTTTATTTCCCAGTGACTAAGATTTAATTTCTATTTCACACCTGGTAATGACACATGCAAAATATAGATCTATATATACATTAATTAACTGCCTGTAGATAGGTTTATCTCTAGATTGCTTACAGTTAAGTTTTTTTTTGTTGTTAATACATAAGCAGTTCTCCTTTATCTTTTTAGAGTAATGGAAACTAAGAAACTGTTTGGGGAAAGATTACCAATTTTTGCTTCTTACCCCTACTTTACTGTAGAACTTGACAGCCTGTAGGAAAACTGAGGAGAAAGAAGACAAATTAATTTTTGATACTCTATCTGCAGAAGGGCAAAACAAAAGCAGGAAAGCCTTCACTCTTTGTCTTTTTAGTCATAAAAGGGGGAGGCTAGAATAAGAAAGGTGGAAGAAAGAGACAAGTCTTTTCTCCAATAGCTTTTGGACAACATTACAGAATAATGGCTGAATTGACTAGGCCAGTTTGGAACAACTATTGTTAAAGTAAAGCGCAAAGATTCTTGGTGAAGCCAAGAATGGATGGGTGTATTATGGGTTTTAGCAGGGAAAGCTGTGGGGTACTTCTCTGCAATAAGAGATTTATAGGTACCCACTACCTACAGGTTAAGTCTGATAAGTTGATGGGCTACCTTTGAGATCTGAATGGAACGATATTCCTGAAGCCTAGGACTTAAACCCAACAGCCCAATGAAAGTTTTGGGGAATGAGGATATAGGAACTGGTGACCTGCAGGGCACATTTCACTAAACTGCGTACACACAAAATTTGCGTACGCAATTTTTGTAAGTAAGCATTAAGTCTGAAAACAAGTTTCACTGAACTACGTAACTTTACCATTTTATTAAGAATTTGGATAACATTACGCCACTTCATATGTTTGAGTAAAGTAGGGATCCTATGTGTGTTTATTCAATCCCCCAAAAATTGGCGTAAATCTACGCAGTTTGTAGAAATGGACCCCTGGGTGCTATACTCTACCCAGATATTCCTATGTGGAAAGAAATGGCCTTGTCATTCACACTATTCTGCCCGGGTTGCGCCCATAGGGAAGCAGGGTATAGGGTTATCTCAGAGAACCAACGACCTAATTCCCGGGAAAATGGGGTTTCAGCAACAAAATGGCAGTAACTGACACTATTCTGCCGGGGTTGCGCCCATAGGGAAGCAGGGTATAGAGTTATCTCAGAGAACCAACGACCTAATTCCCGGGAAAATGGGGTTTCGGCAACAAAATGACAGTAATTGATTTACAAAGCTTTGAGTCAGAAAAAGGGTAAATTGGGCAATACACACAGACATGTTTACATAAACATTCTGTCCTGATTGTTACCATTTTGCCAACAAAAGATCAAGCCACCGAGCCCTTCATGAGACTTGGATAGAATCAAATAGTTTAACAAAAAGGTTGAACTGTTAAAAATCTAGACTTAAGATTCAAAATTAATACTGTCAAAATTAAAAGAAAAACTGACATGTATGATCTCACTGATTTTGTGTCAAAACCTTTTGAAAAAAAATAAAGTTATTTCAGTAATAATAAATGTGACGTGAACCCCTCACGGCCAAACTTGTGGCTAGAGGTCAGGTTCTTATAATTTAACAGATATAATGCAAAATAAAGTTTAACATCCCCCAATTGAAATTGAAAATTTATAATTATTTGCAAAGTGGGAAGTGTAACTATGGCAATTTGTCAAAAAGTGGCAATTTGTCAAAAAGTGCCCGTTACATGAAAGATTACTATCCAAGTCTGTACTTTTTTTTTTAATGCAGAAGAGTAAAACACTAACTTTTTAAACGGGTCAGGGTCGGACAAGAAGGCCTTCCAATCCTGAAAGAATTACATTGAGGCCTTAACGACGTTCGCGACAGTTTCCATTATCACGCTTCGTGTAACTATCACCCTCACCTTTTTACTCGAAACGGTGAGCACCTTACACAGTTGATCCTGCCACATTTGTCAATGTCTTCAGAATGGATAAACCAAGAACTGAAACTGGTTGTTTCATGTCAGTAAAACGGAGAAAAAAGTATATACACATACACCCTGTTATATACACATGCTACTAGCACTCTATTTTGCAGACGTATCGTCGAGCTAAAACATCCTTTTAGATGCAGATGCTTTCAGTTTGGTCTAGTCCAAAATTATGTCACTTGGTAAAGACTTGCAGAAAAAAAGGAGCTGTAACTCTTTCTCCTCTACCAGGTTATCCCTTATCTTGATGAGTCTGCAGCCGACAACATTAGAAAACATTGATGTCAAAAGGAGAAATTGCTCCTACTGACTGATGTCTCCTTTTCCCACAATTATTTTTGACGCATCAAAGGACTGTGATACATGAATACCAGGTTATGGTTTAGCGTCTGCAAATGCGTCAAATTTAGAAAAGTCCAGAATTAGTCGTTTAGTAATGGGTTAAATGCTAACATCAGTATTACATTTATATGCTATGGATTGGTTTATTATGACAAACAAACTTGATTCTTACAAACATTGTTGAATTGTTGAAAAAATTGAGATAATTTACTTCATATAATGTCTCTGTCTTTGGCCAACCCTACATTTACTCATTAGTTATTGCCCCACCCACAAACTTAAAATGTATTTTCTTAAAAAATAAGGCTGGTGACCTATTTGTTTTAAGCCTGATTCTTTTAGTTTTGTGCCTGAATATTATATACAGAAAAATTAAGAAAAATCTAAATGTTAGAACATTTAAAAAAATAACTTTAAAGGATACTCTTTATTTTTTGGGTTTTTTTTTTTCCAAAATAAAGGTGTTTTAGCCATAAGTCAAGGGTATTTTTTTGAAAGATTGATACTCAGTGTACTCTAAACTTTTTTTTAATTAAATTGGATGTTTCACCAATACAATGACATAAAATTTGCTTGTAATTGCTGTCATTTAAAAAAATATAAATAGACTTAGATTTCATAGGTAAAATTTCATCCTGAACTGCCGCAATTCAGGGTGTACTAAAAGAAATATTCATAGAATTTTCCCAAAGCTGGTGACCGGACAGACCCCCTTTTTTTATCTCCTATTTTTGAAGATCAGATAATATACTATCACCACACAAAGTTTCATGAAATTCTGAATGTTTTGAAAAAATGGTGAAACTGTAGCAATCGTCTTTAATTTTGAATATTCAGGCAGTCATGTTAGAGAAAGGGCTGTAAAGATCTTAAATTATCTTCTAGTGATACTTTTCTATTTGGTTACTTCAAAGTAGGATCAGCAAAACCTAAACGCCAGACAAGTCTTTGGGGGATGTATCTGTACAGTAAAGACAGTGATTCCTCCGAATTCTGTGTAGTTGGTGAGTTGTTGTTATAAGTCAAACTCAGACCAATTTCACTAGCACCCTACCGATATTAAAAATCTTATAGAAAGTAAAATTATCATGGCAACCGTTGATATACGCACGCAATCTGAAAATTGCCAAACTTTGAAAAAAACAAAAGCAAGTTTGGGATAGGATCTGCCCATGAATTCTCTCTAGCCCATCCAATGGGTAATTCAGACGAAAGCAGTAATTGCCCAAATAAGGGGAAATATGGGTAGGAAATAACTGCCTGATCATTCAAAGTCCTTAAAATACCGTATATGCTCGACTATAAGACGCCTCCGCTTATAAGACGCACCCCTAACTTTGGATCCCTAAATCGGGATTTTCACTGATGACCCCATATAAGACGCAGGTAATTTTTATGATGTGTCCGTAACGTTGGCTTCGTGAAATTGATAGAAAATTGTTGGGCGATTGTCCTTTTTGAAATGGCGAATTTCTATTCGATTTCAAACAACATTCACAGAATTCATTCTTGACTTTACCTGTTATTGTAGGCCGAACTAATAAAAACATGCTTCAATGCCGGACTTTCTCTAATACTTTCCATTACATTAAAAATAATATGTCCAGCTCAGTTATCTGACAGGGGACGTATTCACATCGTATAAACTTATCAAAATCTATCTCACGAAGTGAAGAGTATTCATGATAAATTACACCCGGGGCGAATTGAAACATCCGGGACAAACCGGCATATCACTAACTGCTGTTGTTAGACGAGGGGTTTCGAGAAGAGTCGATGTGTCACTTTCACACCTTGTCCTTTGACAACAATAACCTTTTGTTTCACTAGACTTTTAGGCGTAACTTTGACATCTATCCGACATACTTGTAAAGTATGTACCTGTGCTTTTAACCCTTTTCTACACAATCCCGAATTTTAAACAACACTAAAGGCAGAAGACTTTGAAAACAATGTAAGAAAATTCAAAGGCTATTTTAAACAGCATTTTCTCCTTATAAATCACTAGCAGTGCTAGCTCTGGCCCAAGTAAAATAATGGCCAACAATTTTTCCTTCGAAAAAATAATAGACAAATCTAGCGCGCAATGTTGGTAAAAAAAAAAAACATGCACATGTAACTTGATTTTTTTACACAAAGTTTAAAACTTTCATTCACATAATTATGTCCATTACAATACTAAAAAAAATGATGATATATATTACTTTTCTTACTTTGCAGAAAATATTGTGGGAAAAGGAGAATTGGCAGTATACCATTTCTTGGGATAGTGCTCCTTTTCCAACAGTATTTGCATAAAAGCATAGAGACTTTTAAGTCCTAGTTTCTTTTGATGAATGGTTATTCCTTTACCAAACAACAAAATTCTATTTTAATCTTACATTGTAGAAAATCTTTTGGGAAAAAGGAAATTTGTTCTACACTATTTCCTGGGATAGTGCTCCTTTTCCCACAATATTTGCATAAAAGCATAAAAACTGTTAAGTCCTGGTTTCTTCTTTACCAAACAATAATTATTTTTATTATTGTAATAAATAATGTGCACAGATAAATGGGGAAAATTTTCTATCACATAATGAATTACCTCCCTTTATGATCTGTTGACCTTAATTATTTTCAAATTGGGTCAATGAGGTCGGTAAGTCACACAATGTATTGTAAACTACTTAAAAAGTGATTCATTCGATATAATCTAAACAGTGAAGGAGACTGCGATTATCTACATTAGCCTTTAAGCAAACACCTTTTTTTCGCCGATTTTTTAAAGAGAACGGCAGTTTAAGTGAGTAATGTACACTAATTATTTATGATATCTAATTGGTTACATTAACTCGCCATTGCCGTTTTTAGTGGTATTGAAATCCAAGGCAGTGTTCCAACTAGCTTTTTATTTCAAGGGTACACTTACCCCCTGGGCTGAAAATCTGGGGGTAAGATTTCATATTAGAGGGTATGACATTGGTGGTTCCCAACTAGAGGTAAAGCAATCCATATTGATGATTTGCAGCAAAGAAGTCTGCTTTATTCGGGTATCTATGTAGTATACTGCTTAAAGTCATTAAAAAGCTGAAAAAGCAGTCTGAAGTGACTCTGATCGGACAATGTCAAGGAGTCATTTTGTTGTGTCATGGGTTTCCGTGTTTTTTGCATCGATCACTTTTTCATGTCTGTTAATTTCTGGATAGGTATTTCCGCATGATTTGACATAAATTTGTCAATAAGGACTACAAGTAACTTCAAAACCTGTCATTTTACTCAAGATAAGCGGATAATAGTCTTTTTTGTCCATGTATTCTCTTACGCGAGGTCTCGCATGTGACCAACATTTGTTACGTGAATTTCATTTTTGTAACGTGATTTACGCAATAATTTGTGCGAGTGGGAACACTGCAAAGCATTCTATCACTGCGTCGATTAAAATGGTCAATCAAAATTTGAAGTGAAATAAACAGTTATAATCGCTCTTTGTTCTCCAATTAGCAGCTTAGAATAACAACCGGTAACGTGACACGCGTTATGAAATACACCAGGTCATAATTTTCATTTTCCCCATGGTGACCTGCCGATTACCTAAGGTTACGTCCGCCAAGGAGTGAAACAAGCTATTACCACACATTTCCGGTGCAAGTTGAAGTGTGATCCAAGCAAGTACAGGAAATTTTACCCGACTTTTTTGGGAATAAAGTAATCGACAATTTTTATCGACAACTAGGAGAATTAATCGACAACTGGATTAATTAATCGACAACTGTCGATAATGTCGATTGGCAGCGCGAGCACTGACTAGTCTATTGAGGACTGAAATCATTGATAAAGATAGATTTTTTTCGTCTGCACACGTTATCAATTTGGTCAAGTCCAAACTTTGGTCTGGTTGTAAAGAGATAATGACCTTTTTTTTCCTTTCAACAATTCGATTAATATTGCATTTGATATCAAATACCGCGTCTACTACCATACGTCATACGATGAGAGAGTCCGTGCTTTACACACTTGTGTTAATGGGACAGCAACAACAACAACAACAAAAATGCCTCCTGAAGTCCGATTTATTTAGAAATACACAAGTAAAACAAAGAGAAAACACCTAAAATGACGATTTTTGCCATAGTTTCAGATCGGTAGGTATTTATTTATCCTTTTGATGTATATCAACAGATATTAGCGATTTAAACGGCGCTTTATATTGAAATAGGAAGTTCCCCACCCTTCATGATGGCCTGCTGATCGGCCCTCTCTCCTGGAAGAATCGACATCTCAAACTGATTATGCGCTTATAAGAAGCAACCCCCAACATCAAGCAAAATATTTTAGGGAAAAAAATGCGTCTTATAGTCGAGTAGATACGGTAACTAGACACTGGAGCAATCAATACATTTCTTTTAATCAATTATCAGGTAGACTACAATTTGGGTAACTTCAATTTTGTTAGAGCACCAAACCTTGTTACTTGTGTCGCACGACCCATAAAATGAGAAATGAGAGTGTCTATGAGGAGAGCTTGTTCTGAATAGATGCATAATGCAGGGGAGGTAACTCCTTAATTTCAGAATAAACTTCTCTGGCGATTTTGATATGGGAAGGGAAAGTGTGCGATGGTATATGGATTTCAGTACCCTTAAGATTGCAATAAAAAGGGATTTCTAACTTGTGCCCTTATAAAGAGTGCTTGGATACCCTTCTGGTGATGGGTCGTTTTGGGAGTGGTTGCCAATCCCTCCAAGTGGTAGATAACCATTGCGGTAGGTGACCAGGCACGAAGCGACCCACAATAAGTAATACAGTTCGTTCCAGAATGTAGGATGATATGGCTTTTGGTATTACACCAAATCCACTTGCAGGAACATTAAACCTGTGTATAGAAGGCATATCTGGATATTTACAAGTTTCCGCTTTTCTGGAAGACATTGGGGGTAATGGGCACAATCTGTGCCCAAAAATGTCATTTTTCCAATGGAAAGTGGAACTTTAAGTAAGATGGGTCTGGGGAAAAGGGTTAGAAATAAGTGATGAAGTGGTTAAGTATGTGGAAAAGTGGCCGGTGCCCCAAAGTTCCATAGATATGGAACGTTCCTTGGGGTGGGCCAAATACCACCGATAAAAGAAATTATAAGGGACTTTTGGAATCCAGCTTCTCCATCGTATGCACTAATCAGAAAGAATGGCTGAAGTGGGAGTGAATGACAATGTCATTAAAGAGGTAGATTTAACATCAGCTCCAGTGTAAAGTTAACCTGATGGGACTGGTTTGTTTATTTGTTCTTGATACTGATGTATCCAAAAAAGCAATTAGTAGAGCCCAGCTATCACAGGTGCAGGGAGGACAGGAGAGTGTAATAATTGCTTATTTGAGTCTAATCTTTGATGCCTGAAAGGAGGAGGTATTGCACCGCTCGTAAGGAGCTTCTTACAGCGGGGCACGGTACTCGTCATCTCAGGCAGTATTTCTCGGGGCCAATTCTGAATCCGTTGAAACCACAGCAGTTTAAAAATCCGATAAGGTCAACTGGCAAGTTGGTTGGAGGAATTGCCTCAATATGACTATCAAGCACTGGGTTTTGAGCAAGTATCAGAATGCTGATAATTGCTCTATCTCTATCTCTCTTGAATCCCTCAGTGATAAGCAGAAAGTTATATATTGGGCCATGAATATAAGTTACCCTTTGGGAATGCACATATGATCAAGTATTGATCAAGTTTGTGGAAGCACCACATATTATTTAATATTTTATACCAGACCAGTCCTTAAACTATAATACTGTGATAAAGGTAATTGTGATAGTACATTCCATTTTAAAAACAGGGTGTATGTGTATATACTTTTTTCTATATATCATCAGCCTGTTGGGTTTTACAATCATTTACTTTTAAGTGCTACTTTTAAACTTTTGGAAATAGATACCAATTTTGAGGTACTATTCTATGAATTTTAGTTAACCCTGATGGCATTAGTTTCACAACATGGACACAACCAAACATGTCCAATTGTAACGCCCATACCATTAAATTGGTGGAGGAACACTGGGCCAAACTGCAATTATGCCTAACAGGGACTTATTATTTTAATTTTCGGGTTTTATAGGGTTTTTAGATATAAAATGAAAAGGGTCAGGGGTTCTTTTAAATAAAACGGGGAGGAGTGTAGAATCGTTAGATATCGTAAAAGTTCGGGTTCCGGAAATTGCCCGAGTCTTGACGAAGAGTTGTTGACAATAACATGCCAAGCAACAACCAATGAGGATTCAGCGGCCCATCCTGTGCATGCGCAGGCGTTTTATTGTGCTTGAACCAAACCAGATTCGGCGCACTTGACGATACCTTACTAAACTGAACAGACTATAGAAGCACAGCTCTCCACGAGGAAACTTGCTGACATCGCGTTTACAGACTGGCCGGCCAGAAGTTCCGAATACCACATCCAGATAACCGTAAGTTGCCGGCTAAGCTGTATTTATTCATTCTTATAGAGACCAGTTTCTCTATATAATTCAAGTTAGTCAATAAAAGTGACAAATGAATGCAGTTTATTCAAAAGTATCTTTATTTATTTTTACATAAAAGCTATTTCGTAGAGGGAAAGCTATTTTCGCGAAAATAGCCTATTTTCGGTATCTAGTCATACCCGAATCATCATCCATTCGCAATCAACATGTGAACAACCAGGACTTACAGGATCTCGCAAAGATTTAACCGTTATAGCACAAGCAATAATAAAAATATCTATTACATTTCCATACCAAGATATCAGTCTACTGGATCACTTTGATTTCCTCACAAATTCGACGTTTGTAATCATGCGGCATTATTTACTGTATCGTCGTTTTTTTCGCTGGTACTCGTTTTTAGGGGGTCATACTATTTTACGGACACTACTTGCAGACAATATACACAAAGAAGGATTTTGCGGACAATATAGAACATAGAGGGATTTTGCGAACGCTTTTTATTTAGAGTATTATCGCATTTAAGGAGACAGACATGTTATACGCACCTTTGCAAGGGTTTGATACCCTTATCTATATACATTTATATGAACTTATATCGATAATTACATTTAGTGTTGAATAAATATATATATATATATATCATGTTTTACCATTTGAAATCACTTGTAGTCACTAGTTGTAAACTTCGTAACCTTAGTATGATTATATTTCTCAAAGTCCTTCTTTTTAAAAAACAAGTGATTTTAACATTTTTGTGTTTGTTTCTCATCGCTTTAGTTAATGTATTGAGGGACACAATACACATAGAGAAATAGCGGACAGCATAAAATATGGAAGGAATTTGCGGACGCATTGAATATAGAATAGTTTTTAAAAGATATAACAACTTTGGCCTAGTTTTCACGTATTTATGTCTAGAACATTTCGAAATATTTTACAAGTCTTCTTTAAAACTATTGTATTATGGACACATTAAGAAGATAATTACGGTAGTAAGGGAAACGCATGTAAATTAAATAGTATGGTAGGAAACGTGCAGATGATACGTGCAGACACTCTACATAAAGAAGGAATTTGCGGACAATATAGATTAAAGAGGGAATTTGCGGACGCATTGATTATAAAGTAGTTTTTTAGATGAAAAATATATATATTTTTCAGTTTTTCAGCGTAGTTCTCACGTATTTCGAAATATTTTATGTCTGCTTTGAAAGTATTGTATCGTGGACACATTAAGAAGATAGTTACGGTAGTAAGGGAAACGCATGTAAATTATATGGTATGGTAGGAAACCTGTTGGTGCTACATGCACACACTATACATAAAGAAGGAATTTGCGGACAATATAGAATATAGAAAGAATTTGCGGACGGATTGATTATAGAGTAGTTTTTAAATGGAATCATATATTTGTCGGATTTTTCTTGCGGACACTGTAATCAAACAGGGAATTTGAGGACAATATAGAACATTGAAGGAAATTGCGGGCGGATTGAACATAGAGTACTTTTAACATGAAAACATATATTTGTCGGATGCTACTTGCGGACACTGTAAACAAACAGGGAATTTGCGGACAATAGGGAATATTGATGGAAATTGCGGGTGGATTGAATATAGACTAGTTTTTACATGACTTTCAAGTATATGTTTGTCGGATGCTACTTGCGGACACTATAAGAATAGAAGGATATTGCGGACAATATAGAATATAGAGGTAAATTGCGGACGGACTGAATATAGAGTAGTTTTTACATGAAAATGTATATTTGTCGGATGCTACTTGCGGACACTACAAACAAAGAAGGAAATTGCGGACAATATAGAGGGAAATTGCGGACGGATTGAATATAGAGTTGCTTTTACATGAAAGCATATATTTTTTGGATGCTTCTTGCGGTCACTATATACACAATAGGAAATTGCGGACAATATAGAATATATAGAGAGAAATTGCGGACGGATTGAATCTTCAGTAGAATAGTTTTCACATTAAATTATCAATTTATAAACTTTACCATTTATAATAATGTAGATCAGTTGAAGCAATAAATGTTCTATTTTATACTGTTTAATACCCTTCGGTGAATAGTCTTTTATGCTTTCTATGTGGAATGTTCAAACACTGACTTTTTTTGTAAAGTAACTTAAGGCGTATGCTCAAATGTTGAATTTCGAGTTAGTTATAACAATGGATTGACTAATTAATTACATAATTATTAGACTTCAAACCAAATGTTTTCTCCGACAAAATAATATAAAATTTCAATAATTGGATATTAATGATGACGGGTTCTAGAAGCCGACTTTCATTTTCTATTTAATCACTGTTTACTCTTTAATCAACTAACAACTTAATCGTGGTGTTTTTAATAATTATAAAACTGTTGAAATCGTGAAAAAAAAAAAACTACTTTATAAATACTCAATGCGTCCGCAAATTCCCTCTTTACTCTATATTGTCCGCAAATTCCTTCTTTGTGTATATAGTGTCTGCACGTAGCATCCGCACGTTTCCTTCAATACCATATAATTTGCCTCTATATTCTATATTGTCCGTAATTTCCTCCTATGTTTATAGTGTCTGCAAGTAGCATCCGACAAATATATGTTTTCATATAAAGACTACTCTATATTCAATCCGTACGCAATTTCCTTCTTTACTCCATATTGTCCGCAATTTCCTTCTTTATGTATATGTGTCTGCACGTAGCATCCGCACGTTTCCTACCATACCATATAATTTACTTCTATATTCTATATTGTCCGCAATTGCCTTCTATGTTTATAGTGTCTGCAAGTAACATCCGACAAATATGTTTTCATGTTAAAAGTACTCTATGTTCAATCCGTCCGCAATTTCCTTCAATATTCTATATTGTCCGCAAATTCCCTGTTTGTTTACAGTGTCCGCAAGAAGAATCAGACAAATATATGATTCCATTTAGAACTACTCTATAATCAATCCGTCCGCAAATTCCCTCTATATTTTATATTGTCCGCAAATTCCTTCTTTATGTATAGTGTACGCACGTAGCATCCGCAGGTTTCCTACCATACTATATAATTCATACGCGTTTCCATTACTACCGTAACTGTCTTCTTAATGTGTCCATAATACAATACTTTCAAAGCAGACTTATAGATTATTTCGAAATACATGAAAAATACACCGAAAAATATATATTTTTTTCATCTAAAAAACTACTTTATAAATACTCAATGCATCCTGAAATGCCCTCTTTAATCTATACTGTCCGCAAATTCCTTCTTTATGTATACTGTCTGCACATAGCATCCGCACGTTTCCTACCATACTCTATAATTTACATGTGTCCGTAATTTTCCTCAATACTACAATTAATTTGTAAATAAGCCCATTAAATAAGCTTCAAAGAAGATTTGTAATATACTTCGAATTGTAATTTAAACATTATATAGATACATGAAAACTACGACGTTAATTATGATTTCTGGTAAAACTACTTTATATTCAATGCGACCGCGAATTCCTTTTTTTTCCCTATTGTCCGCAATTTCCGTCTATGAAACTACAATAAATCATTCATATCATCAGGGATCGTATATATAGGATCCCTGATATCATGAATGACACCAAATGTATATATACATGCATACTTGTTTTGCGTGGTTAGAACCCTCGTTTTAAAAACATCCAAGGCTGAATCTATATTCCATCTTAAGTTAATTATGTTTATCAAATACAAAGAGGTTGAAATTATTCATTTTTTAGAAAGCACAATTTCAAAATATAATAAAAGTAAACATGTTACGAAGGGTAAGATTTATGACTTGTAATTACAAATGACAAAAAAAAAAAATAATAATAATAATAATATACACAATTTTTATAAATTACATTCAACTCTCTAAAAGCAATTTTCGTTATATAAGTTCATATAAAAAGTATAAACAATCAGTATAAAAACCACTTTTAAAGGTGAAAATAACATGTCTGTCGCCTTAATTGCAATAATTACTCTATATTCAATGCGTCCACGAAATCCCTCTATGTTCTATATTGTCCGCAAAATCCTTTTTGTGTATATTGTCCGCAAGTAGCGTCCGCAAAATAGTATGACCCGTTTTTAGGGGTGGGCCTAAAGTACGCAATGGAAATATTATGGAGCAATGGGCGCAATGGAAAAGAAAGTAGGCAATGGAAATATACTATTAGGTATATTATGAAATAAATTAACCATGTATGATTTCAAACATGTTTATTTGTACCCATTAATCTTTAAAAAGGTAAATCTACAGCTAAAAACCAGAAAATATGTTTTTGTAGCGTTGAAAAATGTATTTGTAGTGATGATTTTACCTTATGTGGGTATTCCAGATGGCGAGATGAAAATTTACCAAATTCAAACTAATATAATATATTTTACCCAAGAGGTGTCTTATAGTGTAAAATGTGTATGTATGTGTTTTAAAATAGATAGTTATTTGAAGCGTAAATTTTGAAACCTTTTTATACCTATGCATGCAGATGTTGAAACTTCCTTGTAAATTTCCATTGTGCGGGACTGGCGCAATGGAAAAGAAAATACGCAATGAAAATATATTATATCCATGTTATTAAATAAAGTAACTATGTATGATTTAGAAATAATTTTTATTGTACTCATTGATTTTTTGTAAGGTTTATGTACATATACAGGTATGAATCAAAAATAATGTCTCTGTGCCGCTGAAAAAATAATTTTGTATTTATATTCAATCCATTATGCAGGTATTCTCAGTTGGCGAAATGGAAAATTTACCAAATTCAAACTACCATCTATTGTAACCTAAACTTTCTTTTAGTGTAAAATGCTTTTTTTTTTTTAATGGATACTTAATTGAAGCTTTTTTTTAAAGTACATATACAGATGTTTAAACATCCATAGCACGGGAATGGCGAAATGAAAATAGAAAAGAAAGTACGCAATGGAACTACATTATGTAAATGTTATGAAATAAAAACAAATATGTATCATTCAAGTTCAAATGTGTTTATTTTTACTCAACGATCTTTTATCATGTTCATCTATAGTATAAACCAAAAACCACACAATCAGCTACTCTTTCCATAACGTTTTCCACCATGAACTACACTTGACGGGAATATTTATCTTCTCTTACGGGCAAACAAACAAATGGCTACTCTTGCCATAATGTTTTTCACAATGAGCTACGTATGACGTGAATATTTGTTCTCTCTTCCGAGAAAACACAGAATTGGTTACTATTTCCACACTGTTCTCCGCAACAAACTACGTATGAAGGGAACATTATCCTTCCTTTACGAGCAAAGACACATTTGACTACTCTTGCCACAATATTTTCCACAATGAACTTATGACGTGAATATTCTTTCATAAGTAAACACACAAATAGCTTCTCTTTCCACAATGTTTTTCACAATGAACTACGTATGATCAGGGATCGTATATAACATGTTATATACGATCCTTGGTATGATCAGGGATCGTAAATTATACGATCCCTGGTATGACGGGAATATTATCCTCTCTTTAAAGCAAACACAAAATCGGCTGCTCTTTCTACATTGTTCTCCACAATGAACTACCTATGATGGGGATAGTTATGCCCTCTAACAAGCAAACACACAATTGGAGCTACTCTTTCCATAATATATTTCGTAATGTTCTACTTGTGACTTGCACACTTATCCCTTCTTATAGCAAATACATATTTAGCTACTCTTGCCACAATGTTTTCCACAATTAACTACGTTTTGCAGGGATATTTATTCTCTCTTTCAAGCAGACACACAGTTTATTACACTTACCCCTACACTTACAGATTGGTAATGAATGTATAAACAAAGATGGTTAATATTTTTTTTATAATTAGCTTTTTAGTGTTTTTTTGTCATCTGTCATAATGCTTTCCAAACCAAGTGTTGCAGATTTGTAAAAGTACAAATAACCTGTCCTTTTTGTGACCGTTTTCTAAAGTTTTTAACCACAACATGCTGAGTCAGAATCCCAGAGTAATTGGGTTAATAACTAGTTTTATTAATTTGTAAATACATGTACGTCTCTGTGTTGATTTGTTGTTTTATTGAATCTGAATGTAATGTTTTTTGTCACAACATTGTCAAGAAATTTTAACTTACAGGCATATGAAAATTTTAAAACTTATAGCAATAAAGAGTGTGAATAATATTGATATATGCACAGCAAGCTTTAGGTACAATGTAGTCTGCTGATACAATGTTTTCAAAAGTTATCAAATCCTAAAAGACATTTAATGTAGTACTGACGCAGAAATGGAGTCGTAACTAGAATATTGATTAACGTTAGTTGTTACATTCCGTTTTTGATCTTTACGTGTATTGTAACAGCCATTATCTTAATGTTTTCAAAAGTATAAATTTCAAGAATAGAAAGGTTTATTAGTACAGTTAGGTGTTATGAAAAATGTATTACGATGGTCTGTTACATTTCTTTCTTACTTTTTGTAAAATGATACAATTTGTCACAATGTTTTCAGAAGCACCAAAGTTGCTAAAACAAAAAGGTCGTACCTTTGCAGTAATGAGTTAATAAAACGCCTACATATTATTGTCTGATAAGCTATTTTGCTTCTGTATTAACTGGCTGTACATAGTATTAACTTGTGTCACAATGTTTCCGAAAGTATGAATTGCTAGAAAAGAAAGATGTATTTGTAAAGTTATGTGTATGTAAATATGTATTATGGTTGTTACTACATTTCTTTGCTTACCTTTAATAAATTGATGCAATTAGCCACAATGTTTTCAAAAGCCTTAAACTTGCAAAAAACAAAAAGTAGTATCTTTATAGGAACGGGTATATTAATCTGTATTGTTAAATAAATCAGAAATGCAGTGTATTAGTTTTTGTCAAAGCACTACCAAGGAACATGCGTATTAGTTAATATACAATTATGTTAGTCTTTTATACAGCGTTCAATCTTGTCAACACTTTTCGAAAGCTCTCAACTAAATTTAATTCGTGTAAGGACACAAAACATTGCAGGAAAAAGATTAATAGTTTTTAAAACACTCTCACATTTTAAGATACAAAAAAAAAAAAAAAATGTCCACTAATCACTAAAATAATTCATTTTCTTCAATATTTGTACATTGAAATATGTCATATATATTGCATGCTTTGTAATTAGTTGTTATGACCATTGAGCTTGTATGCTTACGTGTCAAAATAAAATTTCTGTTTTGTTCTGTACTTTCAGTACATTAATTAAAGTAACAATCAATCGATTTAAGCCATTTACTTGAGTAGGAATTTTCATATTAATTAGTAATTACAATCTGTAGTTTGTCAGACACATTTAATTGTGTGTTTCCCTTTGTATTTCGTCAGTCCTGCGCTATGGAAATTTAACGTACATTTGAAACAATCAACTATATGGCTAGCAAAGGTATCAAGACAGTTTCCCGACATGACAGTTCCCCGACACAAGTTTTCGAGACAGTTCCCCGACAGATTTGAAAACAGTTC
Source organism: Hippopus hippopus (assembly GCA_946811185.2). NCBI lineage: Eukaryota > Metazoa > Mollusca > Bivalvia > Cardiida > Cardiidae > Hippopus > Hippopus hippopus. The sequence goes on along the minus strand of OX328099.1, from coordinate 62,497,979 downwards.
CCCGACACTTTTGGAGACGGTTCCCCGACACTTTTGTTTCGTTTCAAATAACCTTTTATTGACAATTATGATTGATAATCAGGAGACATTAGAAATATTCTTAGATAATTGATATTGTGATCGGATTATTCGTACCTTGTGAAGAGGAATTCTATATACATTGACGTGTAGACCTAAATTCTCTCATGGGTAAATTCACGATTGTCATGCAAATAAGAGAAATTTAAAGAGGCTTTTAGCAAGCATGAAAGTTGATCAAAGATATGTTTGGAGTTAAATCTTTAAACTGTTTTGATAATTTGTATTTTAGTTGTGTGTATTTCTTTACGTTTTATAGAAATACTTTAGAGAGAGTGAGAAGGAGAGGGGGATTTACCTGAGTGAAATACTTTTTCTGTTTACCTTGTACAGTCGGTCCATAATCCTAATATTTCACATACATGTAAATTGTATACATGTACCATTTTTGGGAAAATGTTTCATATTGTTTGGTATTTTGCGAGCAAAGGCCGTCAAACTGTTCCGTCAAACAAATCTGAGTTACAGAAAATTATAGACATTTCAAGAGGCTATTATAAATTTAAATACAATCTCACGGTGACCAAATGTACTGGTCAATTACAGGTGCAAACACTTCAATCAGTCACAAGAGATCCTTTATCCATAAAATCCTTCATCAGCAATTTTTATCCATGATAATTGTCATTTGACATTGACAAAAATTGTCGGCGAACTGTCTTCAAATCCGTCGGGGAACTGTCTCGAAAATGTGTGTCGGGGAACTGTCTTGTCGGGGAACTGTCTTGTTCCCCTAACAAACACATCGTCATGTATAAAGTTCTATTCCACCCCACCGCCCCCCCCCTTTTTTTTTTTTTTTTTTTGAGATGTATACTTTTTAGTGCTTCGGTAACTACATCGAAACACATTTTCAAAAATTGAATTTTTTGCCTATATTTCCATTGCGTACTTTCCAATTTTTCATTTCGCCATCTGAGAATAACTGCATAATGGAAAAAATATCGCTACCAATACATTTTTCAGCCATAAGTACAAAAATATTATATTTGGTTTATAAATGGAGATCTACCTTATAACAGGTCAATGAGTACAAATAAACATGTTTGAAATCATACGTGGTTACCAAATACTTTATTTTAAAACTTATATGTAGAATATTTCCATTGTGTAGGTTCTTTTCCATTGCGTCAGTCCCGCGCGATGGAAATTTAGGAGGAAGTTTTATCATCTGGATACTCAATAGCTATGGGGGGGGAAAAAAAAAATCAAATTATCATCCATTTTAAAACTCAGTCTGGACTTTAAGACCTGTTCTGGGTACATTATATTGTACTTGTTTGAACTTGGTGAATTTTCCATTTCCCCTTCTGAGATTACCTGCATAACGGAGGAAATATCGGTACAAATACTTTTTTTAAACGGTATAAAAACGTTATTTTTCTATATTCCTTTAGATATATATCCTATAAAAGATAAATGAGTACAAATACACACGTTTGAAATCATACATAGTTACTTTATTTAATAACAAATATATAATATATTTCCATTGCATACTTTCTTTTCCATTGCGCCAGTCCCTCGCAATGGAAATTTAAAAGGTTTTAACATTTGTACTTATAAGCATCAAGAAATTCCAATCATATCCTTCAATTCACTACCCATAAGAAATTACACTATAGACCCGAAACATTTTGGGTACAATATATTGTATAAGTTTGAATTTGGTAAATTTTCCATTTCGCCATCTGAGAATACCTGCATAATGGAAAAATATCACTACAAGTACATTTTTTAGCGGTACAAAAACATTATTTTTGGTTTTTACTTGTATATGTACCTTTAATGGGTACAAATAAACACGTTTCAAATCATTTATTGTTACTTTATTTAATAACATTTACATAATATATTTCCATTGCGTATTTTCTTTTCCATTGCGCCCATTGCTCCATAATATTTCCATTGCGTACTTTAGGCCTACCGCGTTTTTAGCCCCAACGCAGGAAACCAGGCTAGATGGTCAATTCAATATACGTTGACCTGTGCTCATTTGCGGAAATATGCTACGAAATTTAAAATAAAATCTTTCTAAGGAATAATAAGCACACACAAAAACATTAACATTCTGCTGCACAAACAATATAAGCTGAAAAAGTTATCAGTCTTTATATCTTAGGGCCGGTCGGTCTGTCTGTCTGTCTCTCTTTCTCTCATCTATCTATCTATCTATCTATCAATCTATCCATCTTTTATGCTATCGATTTAATTGTCTCTTTCCTGTTTTCGCCTCTCTCTCTCTCTCTCTCTCTCTCTCTCTCTCTCTCTTCATCTCTCTCTCTCTTATCCTTTGTCAGAAGAGATCACAAAGACATCAAGACATGATCACAGGAGTAGAGGTCTATGATTAGATCTATGCGGATCTACGGAAATTTCATGGAAAAAATTGATCTAAAAAGTTTTTGTAATGCATGTCATAATGCTTAAAATCCGGGAGATCTTTCGGGCTTGATATAACCAAATCCCCCAATCTGTACTCAAATGGCTCAATCTTAGGTAATTAATCGGGGGGGGGGGTCACATTATTGTTGGAATAAACCATGCACGTGCGGTATGCCGTACAATAAACGTTGTCGCGGGAGATAATCACGTGGTGAGATGCTGAGGGAATTTAAAGAAAGTTTTATAAATGATGACAGAGTTTTCAAAACAAGGATGGTATCGAAAATTCACATCGTATTTCCAGGGGATACGCATTTGTAACTAAATGCTAAAATGTCGCTTCTTCGTCCAGGATCTAAGTCATTAGTTTTCGTGACGCACGTCGATTTCTTTCGCGCGAAATGCCATATTTTTTGCCAAGTTGGGGACGTTGGGAGTCAAGCTGATACTGTAGCTGAGAGAGTAGCAGAGAGTGTTGAAACGGGAACAGCCGGGCCGGTGTCATCATGTAATAGAGGAGATTTGTGTTTGGCACTCTTTCACTCTGACAATAGTTGGTACAGAGCCAAAGTCCTGAAAACTGCAAGTACATCAGTAACTGTATTCTTTATTGATTATGGAAACACTGAAACTGTAGATATAAGCAATGTCCGACAAGCAAATGACTTTGTTCTGTCAATTCCAGCATTGTGTACAAACTGTATTGTTGCGGATTGTACGCCCCTTGGAGAAAGCTGGTCAGAGGAAGAGAAGAAGAAAACGGAAACAATGCTGTTAAATGGTGAATATAATATTGAAGTTTTGTCAGTGGAAGCAGCAGACACTGAAAACCCTTTCTATACTGTTAAACTCTACAATCTAGAAGATGGAAGTTCACCCATATTTGTTAGACCTGCCTCAAGTTCCAGTTTAGCAATACCAGTACAAAGATTGAATGTTGGGCAAAGTTATGAGGTATTTCTATCTTATGTAGAGTCAGCAGACAAGTTCTGGGTGCAGCTGAAGGATCAAGAAAATGATCTGAATTCCTTGATGGCTGATGTAGCAGCCTGTTTTGCAGAAGACTTGCCGTCTACAGGTGATTTGATCAACCCAGTGAAGGGACAGTTATGTGCTTCATGTTTTTCTGAAGATGGAGCTTTCTATAGATCTATTGTTCAGGATTTGAGAGGAGAAAACTGTACGGTTCTATTTGTTGACTATGGTAACTACGAAGAAAAGTCAGTTTCAGAATTATTTACCTTGCCACAGGTGTTGTGCAAATTACCAATGCAAGGCATTAAGTGCAGTTACAAAGCGGATGGGAATAAAGCCGTAATCTCAAGTACACTAGAAAAGTATGCGGCAACTGATTCTTCCTATATCATGACTGTTGTTGCTTCAGTAGGCCATAATCAGTATGCTGTCCAGATGGCTTCAGTTGAAGATCTCTTTGTTCCAAAAGCACCAAGCCCAAAAGGATCATTCCAACAAAAACAAGGAGCAGCTAAAGTACAAAACAGCATGTGGCAAAGTTACCAGGCTGTTTTTATGCAAGTTGGCAGTATTTATGATGTGTGCATTTCTCATGCTGATTATCCTGGAAGTTTTTTCATTCAACTTGTTGCAAATGCTCCAGCGTTAGATGATCTGATGGATTCAATCGATAAAGTTGTACACAACTTTGAAAAAGTTTCAAATTTATATACAGGATGTATATGTTTGGCCCAGTTTGGAGATAATGCATGGTATAGGGGACAGATACTCTCTGTAAAGCCTACCACTGCCAGAGTTGGCGCTGTGGACTTTGGACAAGTAGAAGAATTGCCTCATGGTAAACTCAAGGTGATTCCATCAAACTACACACAGCTACCTGCACAGGCTATATCTTGTAGCTTAGATTTTAGTAAAGGAGGAAGAGAAATGTGGACAGATGGCGAGTGTGACCTTTTCAAGCAGTTCATAGAGAAAAAGTCTTTGGCTGCAAAAGTCACTTCCAAAAAAGGATTTACTTACCAACTTGACCTGTATGAAATGGGAGACAACAAAGAAAGACATGTAAATTCAGAACTCAATTCTCTTCCAAAGCCGACAAGGTCTTTCCAGCCAGCTCAGTCTCAACCAATGCAGCCTAGTCCACCTCTCCCCAAAAGTAAACAGAGCTTACCTCAACCTGAAGCTGCTGTAGGTTCCAAAATAGTACTAATGTTCACTGCTGTTAAAATGCCATTTCTTTATGGTCAGCTTACCCATACCCCAGTCAAAAAAGTTGCCCAGTTACAGACAGACCTGAATAATTACTTTGAGAAGAACAAGGGTGAAATACAACAAAGTACTGACATAGGCACATTTTGCTGTACGCAATATGTAGATGGGGGATGGTATAGAGGTATTGTTGTGTCCATTACTGGTTCCAAGATAGAAGTGGCTTTTGCAGACTTTGGTGATAGTGTGTTGAAAACCCCACAGGACCTGAAAGCTCTACCAGCTCATCTCTTAGAATTACCACAACAGTGTATTCTTTTCAAAGCTGAAAATGTACCTGCTCTAACTCGAGAGAAAGCAGAAAAGATGCTTATCAATACTAAAGTTGAGGTGACACTTAAAAGAAAAGAAGGTGAGAGGACTATATTTATATTTTGTCTCTGTGTAACAAATACAACCTGCAGAGGACTTTAATTTCAAATTTCAACTTGACACCCTTGTAAAATCTGTTTAACCCTTTACCATACAACGCTATTTTTGACTGGTTCATATTGGCAGCTTTTTTGGACAACAAGTAAAATATGACCAAAAGTGTGTGGGGTTTTTTTTTTTGTAGAAAACATTGTTGGAAAAGGAGAAAATGCTGGTTACCAGCATTTTCTTCTTTTCCAAGAATGGTTTGAAAAGGCTTCTGCCTCAAGGTTTTTAAAACTCGGAATTGTGTGGTAGAGCGTAGATTCATTATCCATATTTAACAAGGATGCTTTCAAAAAGTGTTTAGCAAAGTTATGTTGGAGGTAAACTTTTAATCATTGTAATACTGAATCCAGATTAAATTGCCTATGGAGTATAGATCCAAAATCAGACTGCAGAGAACATGCAGTCTGACCTTAGAGCTTTACTGTCCGTTTCTTTACCAGATAATTCTGACAAAAAAAAAAAAACAGCTATGAAATTATCATGCCTTCATTGTAAGCATGGACTGAACATAATAGGGTTTAATAATGTGATGTCTTTCCTTTTTTTTCTCTAGAGAATGCTTTTCCAACATTTTCTGGACAAATTAATAGCAGACAGGTATTAGAAAAGCTACAGGATCGTGCAGCTCCTAGCCAAGGTGTTTTTAAAGGTGCCAGTAGTAGAACATTTGGAAGTTCCAGACAGCCTAAAGATGTTAGGTAATACATTGAAAAATTACCCATCTGTACTTACTGTGGTGTCAGTGTTTCCACTGCCTTTTTATTTCATGAGTACACTTCCCCCTGAGCTGTAAATCTGGGGGTAAGATTTCATATTAGAGGGCATGACAAAAATGGTTCTCAAATAGAGGTAAAACAATCCATATTGATGATTTTTAGCATTAAAAAGCTGAAAAGACGGTCTAAAGTGACTGATCAGACAATGTCAAATGGAATATTTTGTTGCGTCCTGGGTTTCCGCATTTTTTGCACCAATCAATTTTTCATGTCTGTTAATTTATGGATAGGTATTTCCGCATGCTTGACAAAAATTTGTCAATAAGGGTAAGAAGTAACTTCAACACCTGTCATTTTACACAAGATAAGCTGATATTGGCTTTTTAGCTCATCTGAGCACAAAGTGCTCAGGATGAGCTATTGTGGTCACTCACCGTCCGTCGGCATCCGTCATCCGTCCGTCCGTTCACATTTCTTTGTTTACACTCTAGCAACTACAAATATTAACCAATCAGCACCAAACTTGGTCAAAATATATATGACCATAAGATCTCAGATGAGTTCGATTATGGGTGTAATCGGACCAGAACAACTGGAGTTATTTGCCCTTGAATTAGAAAAATTGCTATATTTGTTTACACTCTAGCATCTACAATTATTAAACAATCAGCACGAAACTTGGTCAGGGCCCGCGCTGCCGTTCGCCATTTTCGCCAAATGCGAAAATTCTGAACAAGTGGCGAATTTTTTCTTTGACTGGCGAAAATAAGTGGCGAAAGTTTTTTTTTTATAGGCAGTTCTTCAGTTTTTGTCTCAACTCACTAGACACGTGGAGAAAGGGTGAAGCAGGGAACAAGCTACTGGGCGACGTGGGCGAAAAAGTCACCTTCAGTGGCTCAACTTTGCCTCGTCAAGCTTGCAGGGCGAAAAAACTTCGCCTTAAAAAATTCCCGACCTGGCTATATTCTTGAAATATTGGCTATCTAAGACAAAGGGTGACGCCAGTTATCCTTTATCAACTTTGTAAATTTAGACAAGACAGCAGAGTGTTATGATCCATAATTGTTACTAACTCGCTAAATCCACCCCTTTATCCCACGAAAACCTGTCTTTTTTTCCACAGGTAGAGCGTCTGCTTATTGGTTTAAATGACGTCAGACGATTAGTACTGATTCTCAATACATGAATAGTCGTAAAATAAAGCAGAATTAACTCTTCTTACTGCTGGAGATATTCTTTACAAATATTTTTCAATAAATTACAATGATGGATGATAAACCAAAGGATTAAAAAATCTTGAAAACAATCATTTGCCTTCCTCACATCGGCAGCTCAAGCAAAATCTGCAGTGCAGTGTTCTATTTATAGCATTCTATTTTTAGAACACACTACACCTTTTCCTTCCTATCAGCTGTTTTATTGACTATATAGATTACATCTCTGTAAACCTTGTTAAGTTTAATTCTTTTAAATTTTACCAAGTCCTAGTTATGTTTTTGAATCAAGATTGTGGTTGGTCCTCATTACAGCCGTGAAGAAGTTTTTTCTTTTCTCATCACTCTGGACATTATTTGTAATCTGATGAGAAATGTCAGGGTTTGAAGTAATGTGTGACTCTGCATCAATGGGGTCATAAATTACAAGGCAATCAAAACCCAATGGTCAGATTATGTTCTTTTGAGTCAACAAGTAGATAAAAATCCTTCTCATTTTTTTCTTTGATAAGCAAATCATATCCAAAAGTGATAGTAAGATTCAACTGTTTTTCACTCAACACAGGCATACAGAAATTCTTTCATCACATACTATAATTTCTCCTGTAAAGTTCATGGAAGAAATACTATCTACTTGCAGCACAAGTCTGCTTCTAGATTCAAACAGAATTTAACTACACTGCGTTTTTACCATGTTTTTTTTTTTTGTTTTATCAGCCCACAGAATGCCAACTTTTTAACAACCTCAATAAAGGAGACTTATGAAAACATTGTCAGAAAAGAAAAAAAATGCTGGTAACCAGCATTTTCTCCTTTTCAAATAATGTTTTCTATCCTATCACAGACAATCTTCCACTATTTCGGCAATGTTTAAAATTGATGTCTGTATATGCTTTGGGTTTGGATGTGTCTAAAATTGTGTCATGTGCTAAAGGATTAAATTCCATGTTTGTACAAATGAATTAAAATTGAAAAAAAAAAAACCTTGTTCTCTGTGTCTGATACCTGAACGGAATAAAGGGGGATAAATGGTGGTAAAAAGGAAAGCAGCGAAAAAGTAGAAAGAAATGGCTCATAAATTAAGAAAAGTGGCGAAAGAAATGGTAATAAATTAGGAAAAGTGGCGAAAAAAATGGCTCATAAATGAAAAAAAGTGGCGAAAAGTTTTTTAAATTGGCGAAAATAGTGGCGAAAGAAAAAAAAAAAGCCAGAGCAGGCCCTGCTTGGTCAAAATATATATGACCATAAGATCTCGGATGAGTTTAATTATGGGTGTAATCGGACCAGAACAACTGGAGTTATTTGCCCTTGAATTAGAAAAATTGCTATATTTGACTTTGTTTACACTCAAGCATCTACAATTATTAACCAATCAGCGCGAAACTTGGTCAAAATATATATGACCCTAAGATCTCGGATGAGTTCGATTATGGGTGTAATCGGACCAGAACAACTGGAGTTATTTGCCCTTGAATAAGAAAAATTGCTATATTTGACTTTGTTTACACTCTAGCATCTACAATTATTAACCAATCAGCATCAAACTTGGTCAAAATACTTATGACCATAAGATCTCGGATGAGTTCAATCATGGATCTAATCGGACCTGAACGACTGGAGTTATTTGCCCTAGAATTAGAAAGTTCTGTAGAATAGTTCTTTGTCTGGAGCATAACTTAGTCATCTCCAGTCCGATTGACTTGAAACTTGGCATTTGTAGTTGTTACAATAATACGGAGTGCAGTGTGAAAGAACCATAACTCTACCTCGTACTGTCTATGAGTTATTTCCCTTTGGTCGTCATTTTTACAGCATTTTCTGCTTGTCCGGAATATAACTTTGTCATCTCAAGCCTGAACATCTTCAAATTTGGTATGCATGGTTGTTGAAAAATTATGGAGTGCAGTGCACAAGAACCATAACTCTTCCTAGCATGAATTTTGAGTTATTCCCCTTTGACCTTCATTTTTATAGCATTTCTTCCTTGTCCGGGGCAAAACTTTGTCATCTTAGGTAGGAATGACATGAAATATGGTATGCTTATTTGTTGCAACATGTGGAAGTGCAGTGCACAAGAATTGTAACTCTACCTCGTGCTGTCTTTGAGTTATTTCCCTTTGATCGTCATTTTTACAGCATTTAGTGCTTGTCCAGAATATAACTTTGTCATCTCAAGTCAGAATGACTTCAAACTTGGTATGCATGTTTGTTGCAATATTGCTGAGTACAGTGCGCAAGAACAATAACTCTACCTAGTGCGGATTTTGAGTAATTCCACTTTGATCTTCATTTTTACAGTATTTCTTGCTTGTCCGGAACGGAACTTTGAAGTCTCAAGTCAAATTGACTTGAGACTTGGTAAACATGTTTGTTGCATTACCTGCCCTTTGCGATTATTATACCTCCTTGACAACTGGCGGTGGGACGGGCTTATCTTGCGATAATTTGCCGCTCTTGTTTCATTATCATTTGGCCTTGAACCTAGATTTTCGGTATTTATCTTCATTGTAGACCTTTACTGCTTAGTACTCAGGTGAGCGATATAGGTCTATCATGGTCCTCTTGTTTGTGTGGTTTTTTTTTATCTTTTTTCATTTTGCATCATGAATTTAATAATGTATGCTAGCAAAAAAGCAAAATCACTGCCAGTAGAGTGATATCAGGCCCTCAAGGGCCTCTAGTTTATCTCATCAATAGCTTCAATCCTATTGATTTTGAAAAAAATCCAACAAACATGGGAAAAGTAGCCATTTCAAGAAAAAAATTTCCATTTCTTGTTTACATGATAAAGTCTGCATTTGCAATCAGATTTTTGTGAAACTTGCACAGTTTGTTTATCTCATCAATAACTCCAACAAACAGAATGGGAAAAGTAACCATGTCAAGTTGAAAAATTTTCATTTCTTGTTTACGCGATGAAGTCAGCATTTGTGGTCGGATTTTTATGAAACTTTCACAGTTGCTTTGTCTCATCAACAGCTTGAACCCTATTGATTTTCAAAAAAATCTGACAATCAGTATGGGAAAAGTAGTCATTTAAAGTTGAAAATTTCCATTTCTTGTTAAAGCGATGAAGTCAGCATTTGTGGTCAGATTTTCATGAAACTTACACAGTTGCTTTGTATCATAAACAGCTTGAACCCTACTGATTTTGAAAAAAACTGACAATCTGTATGGGAAAAGAAGCCATTCAAAGTTGAAAATTTCCACTTTTTGTTTAGGCAATGAAGTTCACAGTGTTGATCCAATTCTTTTTAAACTTGCAAAGATTGTTTGGTTCATCAAGGGATTGAACTCTATTAAAAGTGAAGAAAATCTAGTAAACCGTCTAGGAAAAGCAGCCATTTGATGACTTAGTATCGTATACTCAACAAACTCCACATTTGAAATTTGCTAGGATTGTTTAATACAAGGCATACTGAAACCCTATCAAATTTGGCTTGATTCCAAACATTAAGTTTTGAGAAATTGCACTTCATTTTTTTTCACTGTTTGTTCGATTCACCATGCCTACTTAGGCTGTCTTAGTGGGTTCAAGCCCAGTTGCAAGAACACATTTTTGTGTTTTTTTGTGTTTTTTTCTTTTTGCATCATGAATTCATAATGTATGCTAACATATAAGCAAAATCACTGCCAGTAGAGTGATTTCAGGCCCTGAAGGGGCTCTAGTTTTTTTTGATATACAGGAGCCCCAGAGGACCTCCATGTTTATTTGAAGTAGTGAGAGCTACTAGTTATAAACAGGTCAAAGGGGGAAATTTCAACATTATTTCTTCACTTAAACCAATGTTGTTGGTACAGTACTTATTAGTTTTTATTAGACAATTTAAGTACCAACAATACAGTATGCAGTAAAGAATCAGATTCATGATGCTATTTTTATACCTCCAAATAGTCCTGTCATACTGTAAAGCACAAAATAAACCTGACACAAACATTTTCAGTCAAGAAGTAAGACCAAAATAATTGCAACTTCTAGGTTTTTGTTCGCAAAGTCTCAGCAAAGCAGACAGGGTAGATCAAAGACCAGACTGCACGTTGTTGCATAAAAGCAAAAATAACTGAAATGGTGCTTTACGGGTTAATTTGTGTTTGTCTGATCAACTTACAAAATGTTATGTATGTTTTGTTGCAGACCAAGTACACCCTCTGACTCTGGATTTTCACAACAACAGGTAACTGTAGGTTCAAGTCAAGAAGTTATGGTCACATATGTGAAAGATCCAAGCAACTTTATGGTAAGATATTTTGTTTTCCTTTTTGATACCCATTACTTCATATGTTCAGGTTTTTTCCTGCCCTGCAGTTTTCAGAGAGGGACCAATATGCCCTTAAATATGCAGAAATATGAGATATTTCCAAAATAAGGGGATGCATTATTTTGAAACTATGTTTTTAACCCTTTACCACATAATCCCAACTTTTAACGAACCTGTGGAAGAAGCCTTTTGAAAACATTGTGGGAAAAGGAGAAAATGCTGGTATCCAGCATTTTCTCCTTTTTATACGCTTATCGAAGACAGGACGTATCAGGGGTGTAAAATTCCACTCGTCCGCTCGTAATGACGAGTAACATTTGGCTTTGGGCAAGTAGAAAAAATGCCAAGCTCGTCCTGTCGGACGAGTACTTTTTAAAACTATAAATCTAAATTTGTCAAGTAAAGTTCAAATTTACAGGTTATTTCACGGCGAACACAAAATGAAAGTAAAACTGAAATTCCAGAGCGCATCTGTAAAGTGCTTGACGGGTTTTATGCATTCGGCATACCTCGGGATGATGTAGTTAGATGTTGGTACAGAATCGGCTGAGTTGTGATGAGTGGGGTTTTCTGTTCACGGCGTCGGTTAGACTAGTATACCTGTACGATCTATGCTACAATTCCTATATTGTTAGATCGGGACAGGTTTACCAGTCAAGCCACCGGAAAAAAATAAGTATTAAATACCGTCTACTTTGTTTATATCGACACTGTAGTAACCCTATATGCAGTGTTCAATCTAGAGCGCACCATTGCGCCATGGGCCCCCTAAAAACCCAGATGGCGCAATTCTAAACCAGCCCCGGGCCCGTCGGGCGCACCCGATCATAAAAGTGCTATTCCACGTTCTTTCGTCTGTTTCTATTTTTTTCCGCTCAATAAACATAATGCTGAGCTTTCTAGTGAGAACTTATCGATAACCCGATGGATAGACTGTTACCGATCTTCGTGTCGGTCACTGTCGGCAGAATAATAGGTACCAGAGGTTACGATTCTGAGCATCTGATCATTCAATATAGCAATGAAGCAATTTTCTGAGTATTTTGGAAGCCTTAATGGGGTGAAAAAAGGCAAAAACTGTTTAAGATATTACTTCAGAAAGCACATTCGGGCCAGTACCCAGTTTTCCACTTGCACAAAACTTTGCGTAACTCACGGTATAGAATTGAAATTCACGTAGCAAACATTGGTTACACGCGAGACCTCACGTAAGAAAATACATGGACAAAAAAGCCATTATCCGCTTATCTTGTGTAATATGATAGGTTTTGAAGTTACTTGTTATCCTTATTGACAAAATTATGTCAAATCATGCGGAAATACCTATCCAGAAATTAACAGACATGAAAAATCGATCGACGCAAAAAACGCGGAAACCCATGACACAACAAAATGTCATTTATACATTGTCCGATCAGAGTCACTTCAGACTGCCTTTTAGGCTTTTTAATGACTTTGAGCAGCAAATTTACATAGATATCTTAATATAACAGACTTTTGCTTTTCCTCTGGTTGCGGGCCATCACTGTCACACCCTCTAATATGAATTCTTACCCCCAGATTTTCAGGAAAGTTTAGTCCCCTGTGACAGAATATCAGAATTTTCAAAAGTTTATCATTGACATATATTTCATCATTTTTCTTTTCTTTAGGATTAAATTGACGGTAGAGATAGGGTTGCGTCAGTACCAATGACAGTTTCTGCATAGTTGCATTTTTATTAGCTTATTAGCATGGCATTCATAGATAAATGAATGAGAGTGTACTTGTTAAATAAAAAGGCAACACTTGTTAAATAAAAACGTTAACATTATGGTAACAAAGTATGATTTTTTATGTGCGGCCCCCAGTTTTCCAAAACGGCCCCCTGTTTCAAAGTATGTGGGCCCGATTGGCCCCCTTTCAAGCAAAGCTAGATTGAACACCGTATATGCAGTAGAAATGGTCATTCAAGTCCACAAGTTGGGACAAATGATAGTGTCATAAGGACGAGTAACTTTTTCTACCCACTCGTCCTACGGGACAAGTAGACAAAGAAAAAATTTTACACCCCTGCGTATTATGGGATCACCCATGGCGTACGGGTGGGCGCGTGGGTGGCGTCCAGTTCTTTGTTTGGAGCATAACTTTGTCATCTCCAGTCCGATTGACTTGGCATTTGTGTTTGTTGCAATAATACGGAGTGCAGTGCGAAAGAACCATAACTCTACCTCGTGCTGTCTTTATTTCCCTTTGATCGTCATTTTTACAGCATTTTCTGCTTGTCCGGAGCATAACTTTGTCATCTCCAGTCCGATTGACTTGAAACTTGGCATTTGTGTTTGTTGCAATAATATGGAGTGCAGTGCGAAATAACCATAACTGTACCTCATGCTTTCTTTGAGTTATTTCCCTTTGATCGTCATTTTTACAGCATTTTCTGCTTGTCCAGAATATAACTTTGTCATCTATAGTCTGAACATCTTCAAATTTGGTATGCAATATTGTTGAAAAATTACGGAGTGCAGTGCACAAGAACCATAACTCTTCCTGGCACGAATTTTGAGTTATTCCCCCTTAGATTTTCATTTTTATAGCATTTCTTGCTTGTCCGGAGCAAAACTTTGTCATCTTAAGTAGGAATGACTTGAAATATGGTATGCTTACTTGTTGCAATATTTGGAAGTGCAGTGCGCAAGAATTGTAACTCTACCTCGTGCTGTTGAGTTATTTCCCTTTGATCGTCATTTTTACAGCATTTAGTGCTTGTCCGGAATATAACTTTGTCATCTCAAGTCAGAGTGACTTCAAACTTGGTATGCATGTTTGTTGCAATAATATGGAGTATAGTGCGCAAGAACAATAACTCTACCTAGTGCGGATTTTGAGTAATTCCACTTTGATCTTCATTTTTACAGTATTTCTTGCTTGTCTGGAACGGAACTTTGTCACCTCAAGTCAAATTGACTTGAGACTTGGTAAACATGTTTGTTGCATTACCTGCCCTTTAGGATTATTATAGCCCCTCGACAAATGGCGGTGGGACGGGCGTATCTTGCGACAATTTGCCGCTCTTGTTCCACAATATTTTCTACACTTCCCAAAACAAATTTTGGGGTTTTTTTTTTTTTTTTTTGTCTGCCAGTGCTTTCAATTTGGACCGGTATGAAATTTTGTTGTTTGGTAAAGAGTTAAAGGGATACAGTGCTACTTGTTTGCATTGTGATGGGATATTTTGACTTACTATATACCAGTAAATTTTGCCAGCTCAAACACATACGCATGTCATTCGGATAAAATAGCACACACGACAGAAAAAAATACATATCTTCACACTGTGAAATACGGTTCCAAATATGGTGGGATGACTCTCTTTGAGCACAGACTAAACATGCTTTGACTTGCGGTTTGATTAGTCAAAATGTCACGCTGTAATATTAATCCACCATTCTTACAAGTAGAGTTACCACTTTCCATACTATTAATTGTCTCTTTTTGTTTACTGTTTTCGAATAAAATGTCAATAATTGCAAAATATTGTCGTTGAAAGTTGTAGGTATATAATAAAAGGAATATTATGTTGTAGTAACTTTCCAGGTGCTTTTATTTACTTCTCACTGCAAAAGAAAATTTTTGCATCAAATTTTCTCATGCTACTTGAATTAAATACAAGCTACAGAAAAGTTCCTGAAAGCTTTGCAGTAAAGGAGCAAATGATAGTTGCAAGTGATTGCTTTATTTCCCCAAATATTATTTTCAACATTATTGTATCATGTCAGAATAACATCTTCTCTTCCTGGACCCTTCACCAAACTATACAGGATTTTAATGACCTAGATGAAGAAGCCTTTTGAAAACATTGCGGGAAACGGAGAGAATACTGGATATCAGGAGCAACAGAAGAACAATATCTTTTTTTGTTAACACATGATCATGCCATATATTTGTTATTTTGTTGAAGGTAAACATTTGTAGATACCATTTTGTAGGTATCTTTAATTGTGACCAGACCTAATGTTTTTGCAGGTTGTGTTGGATAAAATGAACTCCAGTTTGGATGTAGTTATGGAACAGATGCATGAGTTTTATGATGTACTCCCACCAGATGGAGAGAGACTTGAAAATCCCTGTCTAGGGCAACCATGTGTGGCACAGTTTAGCGAGGACAAGGCCTGGTACAGAGCTGTAGTCACAGGTAAGAACTCTTGTACAGATCTACAGGTATAGAGGCCTATTTTTGAGTTCATAGTTCACCTTGGTTCTTCACCAAAGTCTATTTTGTTCTGCACTGAAAACCTGCGTTGTTGGTACTGATTAGAATTGTCTCGAGATATTTCTGTTTATGAGTACACACAATATACTTATTAGGTTTTAGTGAAGAAACTTGAGTTTTGAGATTTGAACTCCCTAAAATACCTGGGTCTTTGTTGATTGTTTTCCTGACATGAAGAGATTTGCCTGCGGCCATTATTTGTTTGATTTTGCTGAAGCCATTCTGATTTTCTGAAGCAAATTTTGACTACATGTACTTTTGAGTGTCTGTACTGAGCATACCTGTTAGAAGAATTTCATGAAAATTTGTATGTTTTGAATCCAGACTCTTTACAATATGAAAAAAATTTAGAATCATATGTATTGAAAACATTTGCAGCTGATGAATTACATGTAGCTCATAGGTTGAAATTTGTCTGTAAAGATAGAGAAAACAGTTGGTATGGGTGAAAATGCTGATTACTAGCATTTTCTTCATTTATGATATTTTCAAAAGATTGATTTCTCGGGGTCATTTAAACTGGCACACTTTACCACTCTTTACCACATAGCAAATTTTAGACTTGTCCAAATTGAAAGCATTTTTTGTCCAAATTGAAAGCATTTTCAGAAGATAAATGTGACTCAGAAATCAAAATTTCTCCTCCAATGGGTAGAAAACATTGTGGGAAAAGGAGAAAATGCTGGTTACCAGCATTTTTTTCCTTTTCCCACAATGTTTTCAGAAGCCTTCTTACTTCGGGTCGTTAAAACTCAAGATTGTACTTGGGGTCGTTAAAACTTGAGATTGTGTGGTAAAGGGTTACAGCTAGATGTTTTTTGTTGAATGAAATAAGTAATTTTTACTATAATGGAAACTAAAATGTAACAGTAGTTATAATTGCTCATTTGGTTGCAGGAAAATCATTCATGTGTGGGTGTTGATAAATGTGCCACTATTGTAAGATTAATTTGGCAGTGGCAGTTCCCCTCTCTTTCGCCTTAACCCTATACCACACAATGCCAACTTTTAACAACCTTGAGAAAGAAGACTTTTGAAAACATTAAGAGAAAAGGAGAAAATGCTGGTAACCAGCATTTTCTCCTTTTTATACGCCCGTCGAAGATAGGACGTATTATGGGATCACCTGTGGCAGGCGGACGGGCGGGCGGCGTCCCCATTCTTTGTCCGGAGCATATCTTCAAAACTATGCTAGCTACGGTTATGAAATTTCATGGGTGGATAGATCTCATCAAGGCGGAGTGCAGTGCACAGGAATCATAACTCTCGCTTGCTTAATTTTTGAGTTATTGCCCTTCGTTGTTTTTCATACTTGAATTTTGTCCGGAGCATATCTCCAAAACTATACTAGCTACGGTTATGAAACTTCATGGGTGGATAGATCTCATCAAGGGGGAGTGCAGTGCACAGGAATCATAACTCTGGCTTCCTTAATTTTTGAGTTATTGCCCTTTGTTGTTTTTATACTTGAATTTTGTCCGGAGCATATCTCCAAGACTATACTAGGTACGGTTATGAAACTTCATAGGTGGATAGATCTTATCAAGGGGGAGTGCAGTGCACAGGAATCATAACTCTTGCTTACTTAATTTTTGAGTTATTTGCCTTTGTTTATATTCATACTTGAATTTTGTCCGGAGCATATCTCCAAAACTATACTAGCTACGGTTATGAAACTTCATGGGTGGATAGATCTCATCAAGGGGGAGTGCAGTGCACAGGAATCATAACTCTGGCTTCCTTAATTTTTGAGTTATTGCCCTTTGTTGTTTTTATACTTGAATTTTGTCCGGAGCATATCTCCAAGACTATACTAGGTACGGTTATGAAACTTCATGGGTGGATAGATCTCATTAAGGGGGAGTGCAGTGCAAATGAATCATAACTCTTGCTTGCTTAATTTTTGAGTTATTATACGCCCGTTGAAGACGGGACGTATTATGGGATCACCCATGGCGGGCGGGCTGGCAGGTGGGTTGGCAGGCGGCGTTCAGTTTTTGTCCGGAGCATAACTTTGTCATCTCCAGTCCAATTGACTTGAAACTTGGCATGTGTGTTTATTGCAATAATACGTAGTGCAGTGCGAAAGAACCATAACTCTACCTCGTGCTGTCTTTGAGTTATTTCCCTTTGATAGTCATTTTTTACAGTATTTTCTGCTTGTCCGGAGCATAACTTTGTCATCTCCAGTCCGATTGACTTGAAACTTGGTATATGTGTTTGTTGCAATAATACAGAGTGCAGTGCGAAAGAACCATAACACTACCTCGTGCTGTCTTTGAAGTATTTCCCTTTGTCATTTTTACAGCATTTTCTGCTTGTCCGGCGCATAAGTTTGTCATCTCCAGTCTGATCGACTTGAAACTTGGCATGTGTGTGTGTGTTGCAATAATACGGAGTGCATTGCGAAAGAACCATAACTCTACCTTGTGCTGTCTTTGAGTTATTTCCCTTTGATTGTCATTTTTTCAGCATTTTCTGCTTGTCTGGAATATAACTTTGTCATCTCCAGTCCGATTGACTTGAAACTTGGTATTTGTGTTTGTTGCAATAATATGGAGGGCAGTGTGAAAGAACCATAACTCTATCTTGTGCTGTCTTGAGTTATTTCCCTTTGATAGTCATTTTTTACAGCATTTTCTGCTTGTCCGGAACATAACTTTGTAATCTCCAGTCCGATTGACTTGAAACTTGACGTGTGTTTGTTGCAATAATACGGAGTGCCGTGCGAAAGAGCCATAACTCTATCTCATGCTGTCTGAGTTATTCCCCCATAGATTTTCATTTTTATAGCATTTTCTGCTTGTCCAGAATATAACTTTGTCATCTCAAGTCAGAGTGACTTCAAACTTGGTATGCATGTTTGTTGCAATATTACGGAGTACAGTGCGTAAGAGCAATAACTCTACCTAGTTCGGATTTTGAGTAATTCCACTTTGATCTTCATTTTTACAGTATTTCTTGCTTGTCCGGAATGGAACTTTGTCACCTCAAGTCAAATTGATTTGAGACTTGGTAAACATGTTTGTTGCATTACCTGCCCTTTACGATTATTATACCCCCTTGACAACTGGCGGTGGGACGGGCGTATCTTGTGACAATTTGCCGCTCTTGTTCCACAATGTTTTCTACCCTATCAAAGACAACTTCACAATTTAAGCCACATTTAATTCAGCGTTTGCATGTACTTTGGGTTTGGACAGGTCAAAATTTTGTTGTGTGGTCAAGGGTTAAAAGGGTAACATTGCTTTGACTGTTTTTGTGGGAAAACTTCCAGTATCTTGAAAAGAGTTATGAAAATCAGTTGCTATAAAAAAAAAAAACACACTTGAAACAATTAAGCAGGTGACCTGGTTTTTGTGAGTTAAATAAAAGACTGTTGAAAATGACTTTGAAAAGTAAACACAGGCCTTGAAAATTCCACTCGTCCACTCATCATGACGAGTGAGCTCGGCTTTCGGACGAGCAGAAATTTGCAAATGGTCGTCCTACCGGACGAGTAAGAAAATTGAACAACTTTGCAAATGACACAAACAATCTTGGATGCAGACAAGTCTGAGTCTATTGTGACAGAAAGAGTGACGTTTTTGTCCCGTAATAAACTTAAAAATGCAATACGAATCCTTCATTATGAATTTGATCAGTTGGGCATCGATAAACGCTTAATTCAAGGCAGTCAAACACCCAGAAGACACTGATTGATGTAGTATAAATCACCGTTGCTGTCCTAAATCGTATCGTGTATTCAGAGCCATATGCAAGGTTGGCGTTACTGATCGCCAAAATCACCATTGGCGATTAAATTTTACTGCTGGCGACTGTAAACAAAAAAATTGCTGATATTGGGGATTGTAAAAAACGTGATCAGGTAAGATGGTCGACCGTGAAATTCTTATCAGTTTTGTATATTGAACACTTCTTAAACTGTGAAATCAGCCTATGCCAACTTGATTATCATATATACCGGGTATCCTAAGCTGATAACCCTTGTATCTCCCTTAACTACCCGATAGACGAAGATCTGATTACAGTCGCCCTCAGCCATATACTGCATACTCTTGTTCTATAAATAGAAAATACATGAACAATCGCAACTTTTTGGACGCGGTGGTGCTGAACGAGTTACATGTAAGCGAGTTTTTACTTTCTTTTATCAAGTAAATTTGACAGCATCAATCGCAATCTTTTCCTGAAATACTTGACCTTTGCATGGCCTTATTAGATTCTTTTCTAGTGAAATTATTACACCCCCGCAAAACGAATGTTTTCGGGGGTATACTGGAATCAGCCTGTCTGTCCGTGTGTCCGTCTGTGTACAAATAATTGCCTGTTTCTGTCAAAGCGCTGGCGGCGGTATTAAGTCACATTCAGTGACAGCTCTAGTTCTTTTTGTAATAAGCTAATGAATGCTAGATCCATATTTTGCCAAATGAGAAATAGATCTATTGTTGCCTGACAATTTTTGGAGATCGGCAGCTTCAAGAAATACTATGTGTTAAAGGATATTTCTTAAATCATTTGAAAGGCAAAAAGATATTTTGCGATGAATTTAATCAAAATTGAATCATACACATCTCTTGCAGTGCATGAAATTGATGATTGGTTTGAAGAAATTAAAATTGCTGTTTAGCAGACAGCACAATTTCAGACTTAATCAGATTGAAAGAATTTGCAGACAACAATTTAATTGTAGCTCATGGGAGGTGTGTAGCCTTTTCATAGATAGAAAACATTGTTGGAAAAAGAGAAAATGCTGGTTACCATCATTTTCACCTTTTCCTAGCATTTGCAATAGCCAATATTCAAACTGGGGATTGTGTGGTGAAGGGTTAAGCCTGATTAAAATACACATATTGTTTTGTTTTTATGAAACTTAAAATCATTTATCAGCCTACAAGCACAGAAATTTGTTGATGACTTCCAATACTTGTCTCTCTATTGTATGTAATCTGACCATCAAAAATATTTAAATGAACTGAAAGACAAAGTATATCAGTGATGCAAATCTGTAGATCTAGCTTTATATTGATCATACATGACTCAATGTCATGAAATACTTAGAAAATGACACAATCAAAGACGAAGTCACAGTGATTAGGCTCATTGACTGAACTTGGGTTTTGACCGACAAAACTTTTGGCTACTAAAAATAATTACGATTGAAATCAACCAGAGCCAAATTGAATGATGCGAATTAGGTAAATTCTACTGACAAAGCGATTAGAAATGCATTATTCTTAACCGGTTATTAAATGTTATCATTCTTTCTGTTTTCCGGTACATTCCATCGGCATTTTATCATGTCGGTTTGTTGCTATAAATAGAAACTGTTGACTCGGTTTTGGGCGTCTGCGAAAGTTAGTTAAAAAATGACGGACATCAGAAGCTTCTTTGGAAAGAAAGACGATGAGAAGCTGCAGTTTTGTATTTGAAGTAAATAAAAAGTTACATGTTTGGATTATTGATTTTTATATCTTTCCTGTAGGACGAGTAAAAAGCAATTAAGGACGAGTGAATTTTCCCCCCTTGTCCTGCATGACAAGTAGATTTTGAAAAAATTTTCAAGCCCTGAAACAGCTTATTTATTATCCCCCGCCGAAGGGGAGGGATATAGTTTTAGCGTTGTCCGTCCTTCTGTGCGTCCGTCCGTCTGTGTGTTTGCCGGGAGAATATCTCCAATACCATTGAACGGAATTTCGTGAAACTTTATACATGTGTACAATAACCCATTCCGCCGATACACTTTTTTTAGCTCACCTGAGCACGAAGTGCTCATGGTGAGCTATTGTGAAAGTGCTGTGTCCGGCGTGCATCATCAGTCGTCAACTTTTTACCTTGTGTACGCTCTAGAGGCCATATTTTTAGTCTGATACTCATGAAACTTAGGCAGAATGTTTGCCTTGATGATTTCTCGGACGAGTTGGAAAATGAGTCATGTTGGGTCAAAAACTAGGTCACTTGGTCAAATCTTCGAAAAACCTTGTGTACGCTCTAGAAGCCACATTTTCTGTCCAATACACCTAAAAGTTGGTCAGAATGTTTGTCTTGATAATATCTCAGCAAGTTTGAAAATGGGTCATGTTGGGTCAAAAACTAGAGCACCAGGTCAAATCTTAGAAAAACCTTGTGTACGCTCTAGAGGCCACATTTTCAGTCCAATACTCTTGAAAATTGGTCAGAATGTTTGTCTTGATGATATCTCGGACGAGTTAGAAAATGGGCCATGTCGGGTTAAAAACTAGGTCACCAGGTCAAATCTTAGAAAAAACCTTGTGTATGCTTTAGAGGCCCCATTTTCAGTCCAAAACTCTTGAAATTTGGTCAGAATGTTTGTCTTGATGATATCTCAAACAAGTTCAAAAGTGGGCCATGTCGGGTCAAAAACTAGGTCACTAGGTCAAATCTTAAAAAAAACCTTGTGTATGCTCCAGAAGGCACATTTTCTGTCCAATACTCTTGAAATTTCGTCAGAATGTTTGTCTTGATGATATCGCAGACGAGTTCGAAGGTGGGCCATGTCGGGTCAAAAACTAGGTCGCTAGGTCAAATCTTTGAAAAACCTTGTGTACACTCCAGAAACCACATTTTCAGTCCAATGCTCTGTAAAGTTGGTCAAAATGTTTGTCATGATGATAGCTTGGATGAGTTTGAAAATGGGTCATGTCAGGTCAAAAACTAGGTCACCAGGTCAAATCTTAGAAAAACCTTATGTAAACTCTAGAGGCCACATTTTCAGTCCAATAATCTTGAAATTTGGTCAGAATGTTTGTCTTGATAATTTCTTAGGCTAGTATGAAAATGGGTCATGTTGGATAAAAAACTAGGTCACAAAGTCAAATCTCGGAAAAACCTTTTGTACTATAATTACAGTCCAATATTCTTTAAACTTTTGTTAGAATGTTTGTCTTGATGATGTCTTGCACGAGTTTGAAAATGGTTCAAGTGGAATAAAAACTAGGTCACCAAGTTTCATCCTTGAAAAACCATGTGTACACTCTAGAGGCCACATTTTCAGTCCAATAATCTTGAAATTTGGTCAGAATGTTTGTCTTGATAATATCTTAGACTAGTATGAATATGGGTCATGTTGATAAAAAACTAGGTCACTCGGTCAAATCTCAGAAAAAGCTTTTGTACACCCTACAGGCCACATTTTCTCAAATACTCATGAAAGTTTGTCTGAATGTATATCTGGATAATTTCTACATGTCAAGTAGGCCGTTGAGACAAATTCTAGAAAAAGCTTGTGTGCACTCTAGAGGCCATATTTGTAAGCCCAATACTAATGAGTGTTTGTCAAAGTGTTTGTCTTAATATCTCTGAAGAGATTGGAAATGGGTCATGTTTGATCAAAAGGCTCAGGTGAGCGACTTCAGGGCCATCATGGTCCTCTTGTTTATTTTTTGATTCGATGAAAAATGGCCGACTGGGAGTGATTTTAAGTTATGCGGTCAAATAAATTTTTCGGTGGGGGATATCATTTCAACGAAATTGCTTGTTTTAGGTTTGAAATCAAGCGGCCCAGCTGAAGTGATGTATGTGGACTATGGTAACAATGAGTACACAGACAGAGAGGCATTGAAGAACATAAAACCACAGTACATGAATCTCCCCGCTCAGGCCATTTTGTGCTGCTTATCAGGTCAGTATGGAGCTTGGTGTAACAACCATAGATCATTAACACCTGATCTCAACCCTTTACCACTTAATCCTGACTTTTAACAACCCTGAAGAAGACGACTTGGACACTTTGTAGGAAATGGAGAAAATGCTGGTAACCAGCATTTTCTCCTTTTTCCACGGTGTTTTCTACCACATCAAAGAGAAAATTTGTCATTTGGGTCACCTTTAATTTGTCGTCTGGAAATACTTCAATTTGGATTAGTCTGAAATTTTGTTGTCTGGTGAAGTGTTAAATTTATTTGTGAGGTTTATCTCCTCCTACACCGAGCCCTGGTAGCTCAGTCGGTAGTGTGCAGGACTTGAGAGCAGGGGGTCATGGGTTCGTTCCCTGGCTCAACAAATTTCTTTCCTTGATTGATGATAGTCATTGCAACATGACAATGGTTATGAGGGAAAGCAGCCAGTGGCTTGGAAAGAAAATTGTGCGGAGCACTGGTAAAAGAGACTCCAGGAAAGCATGGGTAGGTGGACTTGCAGCCACGATATAACTGAAATAATGTTAAAAATGGCATTAAACACCATACAATCAATGAATCATTACCTTCTTCTACGCTCTTTTACTAGAACCCCTTGATGCTATTTACAAATTAATTTTGTTACATGTAGGTGTACCTGGTGTATATTGTACTCTGGTCAGATGAAGCATTCTAGATTTAGGTGCCCTTGACACTTAACTCTTTACCAGACAACAAAGATGTTGACTTACCAGACGGAAAGTATTTGCAGACAACAATTTAAGAGTGATTCAAATGATGGAACTAGTCTCAAATAGGGTAGAAAACATTGTGGGAAAAGGAGAAAATGCTGGTTACCAGCATTTTCTCCTTTACCACAATGTTTTCAAAAGGTTTCTCTGGCAAGGTCATTTAAATTCAGGATTGTGTGGTAAAGGGTTAAAATTCTGATTATAATTTGGCTGATAGATGAAAGGCACTGAAATGGAAAGCCTACTGGTTTATATGCTATATTTAAAAAGCTCTAGTTCCCATTGCCACAATGTTGTCAAAGATGATCTGCTTCAAGGCCAGTATATAGATGTTTGTAGGAGGTACTTTGTCAATGTTTTTGCAGGAGTGGCATCAGCACAAGGATTTTGGTCTCCAGAACATATCGTCCAGTTTGAAGAAATGGTGGTAGAGCAGTCCTTTATGGCCAACTTTTGCTCCAGTTTTCATGAGCAAGGTCAGCTGGTGCACAAAGTGGAGCTTTTGGACAAAAAAGGAAAAAGCATCAACCAAAAGTTTGGAACCATGACCAACACACTGTCTATGGAGAAGGATGATACATCTCAATCGTCAAAGGGGTTCGGTGCATCAAACATGGGACCGGACATGAGAATAACAGTGAGTGGTGTAACTCTAGACATGGTTAGAGCAACATTTGTTGTTTCTGCAGACATTGTAGTTCAAGATAAGATCAGGGTCTGTTTCCACCAACCTTTTTCATGAATAATCACAGTCTAATTCTGAATTTAGAAAGTTACACAACTCCTGATTTGGTTTAGCCAATCAGAAGTTGTATTACTTCCAAATTTAGAAAACTTGGAGAATAAGACTAAGGCAATTTTTAAGAATGGTTGGTGAATAATATGAACTCGGACAATATAAAACTAATGTTTTATCAATTCTGTTGGATATAACATAACTTTCGTGACATCTTGTTGATTTCTTTTAGAACATAGATACAGACCACAACATGTACAAATCTAAGCAGGCATGAAGAAACTGGAAAGTTACAATCAGTGAAAAGTGCAATTTTGGCATTTAACCCTTTATCTCACAATGCAGCGTTATAATGACCCTGAGGAAAAAGGCCTTTTGAAAACATTGTTGGAAAAGGAGAAAATGCTGGTAACCAGGATTTTCTCCTTTTTCAACGTTTTCTACTCCATCAAAGACAAATTGTGTCAGTTGAACAACAGCTCTTTACGTCGTGCGGTATCAACAATTCTTTAAACATCTTCTCCTCCTAAACCGCTGGGCCAATTTGGACCAAACTTGGCTGGAATATTCCTTGGGAGGTCCTCTTTGAAAATTGTTCACAGAATTTGAAAAACTCTGGTTGCCATGGCAACCAAATGGAATTTTCTAAGAAATTTTTAAAAATCTCCTCCTCTCAAACTGCAGGTCAGATTTTGAAATAATTTCACAGACATGTTCCATGGGTGACCCTTTTCAAAAATTGTTCGCGAAATTTTGATCCGTCGAAAAACGTGGTGGGGGGGGCTCTTTGCGTCGTGCGGTGTCAACAATTCTTTAAACATCTCCTCCTAAACCGCTGGGCCAATTTGGACCAAACTTGGCTGGAATGTTCTTTGGGAGGTCCTCTTTAAAAACTGCTCACAGAATATGATTCCATCAAAAACTCTGGTTGCCATGGCAACCAAATGGAATTTTCTAAGAAATTCCTTAAAAATCTTCTCCTCTGAAACAGCAGGACAGATTTTATGGACTTATAGAAATTTTTTTGAAATTCTTCTTCTCTGAAACCACATGTCAGATTTTGAAATAATTTCACAGAAATGTTTCTTGGGTGCCCCTTTTGAAAAATTGTTTGCGAAATTTTGATCCGTCAAGAAACATGGCTGTGGTGGTTGGGGGGGGGGGGGGGGGGGGGCTATTTGCACTATACGGACATGAAGAAATTCTTAAAAATTCTTCTTCTCTGAAACCACTGGTCAGATTTTGAAATAATTTCACAGAAATGATCCTTTGGTGACCTTTTAATTTTCATCAAAAGACTGTATAGGTATTTTGATGAAAAGGGCTATTGCAGACGTCAACCTATACCAGGTAAGTGAGTGCACTGGTGAGAAATGCTGATATGCACACTTTCTACTTGATGTATTTGATAGCTATGTATTGCAAGAGGTAATATAAAACTTATCTTTGGAATACATGCATAATATTTCACCAGTTATCAAAAGGGCCTCTGTCTGGGTGTTAACCGCCTTGTTGATCACCATTTCTGTACTTTAAGATGGATTGTCTTCTGAATTCTATACAAACTTTATATGCAGAAATCTGATTCGACAAAAACATGGCTATGGTGATAATTGTAGGGGTGGTGACAGATTTTGAAATGATTTTTACAGGTGACCTTTCCAAAATTGCTTGGCAAAATAATGATTTTGTTTCCAAAATTTCAATACATCAAAAAAAATTGGCTATGGTCCTCTCAAAAATTCAGGTGAGCGATCCAGGGCCATCTTGGCCCTCTTGTTAGCTCACCTGAGCACGAAGTGCTCAAGGTGAGCTTTTGTGATCGCCCAATGTCCGTCGTGCGTCGTCCACAATTTCTTTAACCCTTTACCACACGGCAAAATTTAAGACCTATCCAAATTGAAAGCATTTGCAGAAGACTATTTCATAGTAGCTCAAATGACACAACTTTTCTTGGATAGGGTAGAAAACTGGGGGAAAAGGAGAAAATGCTGGTGACCAGCATTTTCTCCTTTTCCCACTATGTTTTCAAAAGGCCTCTTCTTCAGGGGTGTTAAAAGGCGTCATTGTGTGGTAAAGAGTTAAACATCTTCTACTCCTAAACCACTGGGCCAATCTTGATGAAACTTGCCAGGGATGTTCCTTGGGTGAAGCTCTACCAAAGTTGTTCAAGAGATTGAATTCCACCCATAACTCTGGTTGCCATGGCAACCAAAAGGAAAAAAATAGCAAAATCTTTGAAAATCTTCTCTGAAACTAGAAGGCGTAGAGCTTTGATATTTGGTATGTAGCATCTCCTAGTGGACCTCTACCAAGTTTGTTCATATGATGCCCCTGGGGTCAAAACTGGCCTAAAGGTATTTCTTTAAATTTGACCTAGTGACCTAGATTATGACCCTCAGGTGACCCAATTTTGAACTAATCCTAGATTTCATCAAGAGAAACATTTTACCCAGTTCTAAAATCAATTGAACAATAAATGTGGCCTCTAGAGTGCCCACAAGGTATTTCTTTGACCTAGTGACCTCATTTATGACCCCAGTTGACTCAAATTCAGGCTCATGTGAGATTTTATCAAGATAAACATTCTGACCAATTTTCAAGCCAATTGAGTGAGAAATGTGGCCTCTGCAATGCCCTAAAGGTATATCTTTAATTTGACCTAGTGACCTAGATTATGACCCCAGGTGACCCAATTTTGAACTAATCCTAGATTTCATCAAGAGAAACATTTTACCCAATTCTAAAATCAATTGAACAATAAATGTGGCCTCTAGAAAGCCCTAGTTACATTTCTTTAATTTGACCTAGTGACCTCGTTTATGACTCCAGTTGACCCAAATTCAGGCTCATGTGAGATTTTATCACGACAAACATTCTGACCAATTTTCAAGTCAGTTGATCAAGAAATGAGGCCTCTATAGTGCCCTAAAGGTATTTCTTTGACATAGTAGCCTAGTTTTTACCCCAGGTGACCCAATTTTGAACTATTCCTAGATTTCTCCAAGAGGAACATTTTACCCAATTCTCAAATCAATTGAACAATAAATGTGGCCTCTAGAAAGCCCTAGAGTTATATTTCTTTAATTTGACCTAGTGACCTAGTTTATGACCCCAGTTGACCCACATTCAGACCCATGTGATATTTTATCAAGACAAACATTCTGACCAATTTTCAAGCCAGTTGAGCAAAAATTGTGGCCTCTAGAGTGCCCACAACATATTTCTTTAATATAACATAGTGACCTAGTTTATGACCCCAGGTGACCGAATTTTGAACTCACTGAACATGTTGTGCTCCGATGGGCTAACAAACTTAGAACAGGTTCACTACATACCAAATATCAAAGCTCTCCGCCTTTCAGATTCAGCAAAGAAGAATTTTAATTTTAAAGTTTTCCTTCTTTGTTCCTACTTTTGAACTTGTGACCCCCAGGGCGGGCTAGTTTTGACCCCCAGGGCATGAACAAACTTGGTAGAGGTTCACTAGGAGATGCTACATACCAAAAATCAAAGTTCTACGCCTTCCAGTTTCAGAGAAGATTTTTTAAAGTTTTCATTCTTTGTTCCTATGTTTCGAACTTCTGACCCCCCCAGGGTGGGGCCAGTTTTAAACCCAGGGGCATCATATGAACAAACTTGGTAGAGGTCCACTAAGAGATGCTACATACTAAAAATCAAAGCTCTATACCTTCTAGTTTCAGAGAAGAAGAATTTTAAAGTTTTCCTTTTTTTGTTCCCATGTTCAAAATTGTGACCCCCGGGCCAGGGCCAGTTTTGACCCCAGGGGCATCATATGAACAAACTTGGTAGAGGTCCACTAGGAAATGCTACATACCAAATATCAAAGCTCTACACCTTACAGTTTCAGAAAAGAATATTTTTAAAGTTTTTATTGTTTGTTCCTATGTTTCGAACTTGTGACCCCCGGGGCAGGGCCAGTTTTGAACCCAGGGGCATCATATGAACAAACTTGGTAAAGGTCTACTAGGAGATGCTACTTAGCAAATATCAAAGCTCTACACCTTACAGTTTGAGAGAAGAAGAACTTTAAAGTTTCCCTTCTTTGTTCCTATGTTCAAACTTGTGACCCCCGGGACGGGGCCAGTTTTGACCCCAGGGGCATTATATGAACAAACTTGGTAAAGGTCCACTAGGAGATGCTACATACCAAATATCAAAGCTCTACACCTTACAGTTTCAGAGAAGAAGATTTTTAAAGTTTTCCTTCTTTGTTCCCATGTTTCAAACTTGTGACCCCTGGGGTGGGGCCAGTTTTGACCCCAGGGGCATCATATGAACAAACTTGGTAGAGGTCCACTAGGAGATGCTACATATGAAATATCAAAGCTCTACGCCTTCCAGTTTCAGAGGCCACATTTCTCACTCAATTGGCTTGAAAATTGGTCAGAATGTTTATCTTGATGAAATATCGGATGAGTATGAAATTGGGTCACCTGGGGTCATAATCTAGGTCACTAGGTCAAATTAAAGAAATACCTTGTGGGCACTCTAGAGGCCAGATTTATTGCTCAATTAACTTGAAAACTGTTCAGAATGTTTGTCTTGATCAATTTGTGATGAGTTCTATATTGGATCACCTATGGTGATAAAGTAGGTCACTATGCCAACTTATGGAAATTCCATGGTGGACTCTCTAGAGGGCACATTTTAAGCTCAATTGACCTATCTATTGGTCAGAAATTGAATTATGCACATGGAGTGAAATTTCGCCTATTGACTCAGGTGAGCGATCCAGGGCCATCATGGCCCTCTTGTATTTTTTTTTTGTTGTTGTTGTTGTGTGGTAAAGATAACAAACTGGTCATTATGTAATCAGTAACCTATTTATTTTATGAGATCAGAAATGATGTCACCATGTTGATTTGAACACACATAACTGGTTGGCAATCAAAACTGAGCATCACAAAATCATATATCCTGGTCATAGATTGAAGACTTCTGGCATCACAAGACAGAAGTAGGGTTTACAAATCTGCAGACTTGTGATGCATGACTTGGATACCCTAGGATATAACATGTGGGAGATCTTCTATAGTTCTGCAGTCTTGCTGGGTGCTTAGCTGTGTCAGTTAAAAAGCTGTACCACATAGGCTGCCTGTCATAAGTTTGATTTCAAACACACTTTTAATATGTCTTTAACTATTTACCCTACAAACCTAAGTTTTAATGACCCTGACGATAAAGGCTTTTGAAAATTTTGTGAGAGAAGAAGAAAATACTGGTAACTAGCATTGTCTCCTCATACAATGTTTTGTACCTTTTAAAAGACAACTCCCACTACTTGAGCAATATCTGATCTAGTCTGCGTATGGTTTCCATTTGAACATGTCTAAAAGTTTTTTATCATTTGGTAAAGAGTTAACTGAAATTTGTATCTTGTGAAAAGGTGAATATAGGAGATGGAGACAGTGGCTGGGATGAAAGTGAAGATACACGGCAAGTTGGTTTTGGAAATAAAGGGTCATTTGGAGGGAGACAGGAACGGGGAGCTGGAGATGCTGCTTTTGGTGGACGACCAGAAAGGGGTGGTTTTGGTGGTGGATCTAGGGGAGGTGGCTATGGTAGGTCCGAGGGAGGAAGACCCGAGAGGAGTTTTGGCGGAAGATCAGACAGGGGTGGCTTTGGTAACAGATCAGAAAACCAGGGGTTTCGATCAAGTGGTGGTTTTGGTGGAGGAGGAGAGTTAGGTTTTGGAAAGAAGTCAGACAACGATAGCTTTGGTAGGCAGGGTGGTAGTGGAGGGTTTAGCTCAAGGTCTGATAGCAGTGGATTTGGAGAGAGGAGTGGTTAGTTCTTTATTTTTTACACTCATTTTTTCAATAAATGTAGGCTGAATGCATAAATGATTTTGTAAATTATTAATTCTAATTTACAAAATCTGTAAGAGGCCAAGCAACACTTGGTTGTTGAAGATGTTATCCCTCTACCACACAATCCCGACTTGAAACGACCCCAAGGAAGAAGTCTTTTGGAAACATTGTGGGTTAAGAAGAAAAAGCTGATAACCAGCATCTTCTCCTTTTCTCACGTTTTCTAACCTTTTAAAAGTGAATTTCAATGTTTGAGTTTCATTTATTATACGCCCGTCGAAGACGGGACGTATTATGGGATCACCCATGGCGTGCGGACGGGCGGGCGTCCGTCCGTCTGGGCGGGCGGGCGGTGTCCAGTTTTTTGTCTGGAGCATAACTTTGTCATCTCCAGTCCGATTGACTTGAAACTTGGCATGTGTGTTTGTTGCAATAATACGGAGTGCAGTGTGAAAGAACCATAACTCTACCTGGTGCTGTCTTTGAGTTATTTCCCTTTGATCGTCATTTTTACAGCATTTTCTGCTTGTCCGGAGCATAATTTTGTCATCTCCAGTCCTACTGACTTGAAACTTGGCATTTGTGTTTGTTGCAATAATACGGAGTGCAGTGCGAAAGAACCATAACTCTATCTCGTGCTGTATTTGAGTTATTTCCCTTTGATAGTCATTTTTTACAGCATTTTCTGCTTGTCCGGAGCATAACTTTGTCATCTCCAGTCCGATTGACTTGAAACTTGGCATGTGTGTTTGTTGCAATAATATTGAGTGCAGTGCGAAAGAACCATAACTCTGCCTCGTGCTGTCTGAGTTATTTCCCTTTGATTGTCTTTTTTACAGCATTTTCTGCTTGTCCGGAATATAACTTTGTCATCTCCAGTCCGATTGACTTGAAACTTGGTATTTGTGTTTGTTGCAATAATACAGAGTGCAGTGCGAAAGAACCATAACTCTACCTCGTGTTATCTTTGAGGTATTTCCCTTTGATCGTCATTTTTACAGCATTTTCTGCTTGTCCGGAGCATAATTTTGTCATCTCCAGTCCTACTGACTTGAAACTTGGCATTTGTGTTTGTTGCAATAATACGGAGTGCAGTGCGAAAGAACCATAACTCTACCTCGTGCTGTATTTGAGTTATTTCCCTTTGATCGTCATTTTTACAGCATTTTCTGCTTGTCCGGAATATAACTTTGTCATCTCCAGTCCGATTGACTTGAAACTTGGTATTTGTGTTTGTTGCAATAATACGGAGTGCAGTGCGAAAGAACCATAACTCTATCTTGTGCTGTCTTTGAGATATTTCCCTTTGTCATTTTTACAGCATTTTCTGCTTGTCCGGAGCATAACTTTGTCATCTCCAGTCCGATTGACTTGAAACTTGGCATTTGTGTTTGTTGCAATAATACGGAGTGCAGTGCGAAAGAACCATAACTGTACCTGGTGCTGTCTTCGAGTTATTTCCCTTTGATCTTCATTTTTACAGCATTTTCTGCTTGTCCGGAATATAACTTTGTCATCTCAAGTCCAGTTGACTTCAAACTTGGAATGCTTGTTTGTTGCAATATTACGGAGTACAGTGCGTAAGAACAATAACTCTACCTAGTGCGGATTTTGAGTAATTCCACTTTGATCTTCATTTTTATGGTATTTCTTGCTTGTCTGGAACGGAACTTTGTCACCTCAAGTCAAATTGACTTGAGACTTGGTAAACATGTTTGTTGCATTACCTGCCCTTTACGATTATGATACTCCCTCAGCAACTGGCGGTGGGACGGGCGTATCTTGCGACAATTTGCCGCTCTTGTTTTGCCATCTGCAAAGGTTTCCATTTTTCCAAGTCTAAAATTTTGTGGTTTGGTAAAGAGTTAAACGTCACTTGCACCCTAAATACTCTTTTTGTGAATGTTCCCCATGATGTCCATCTGATTTGCATAAAGCACTCTAAAAATCACTTTCTACATTAATTTTTCAGGAGGTGGGGGATCCACAGACTGTTTTAAATATCGAGAATCAGGGCATATTTCCAGAGATTGTCCAAATGCACTAACTAGAGGTAGGATTAAAGAATTGAGTTTAAAATGAATTGTCAAAACACCTGTGTGTAGTAGAAGTTTAAGTCATTAGCAGTCCTGAAACTGTTTTGTTACTATCAGGAAATCTTTTTAATTGCATAGTCAAGAATGAAGAAAGACAAAGTGTTGACATTGGTGTGACTCTCTCTATGATCCCGAAGGTTTTAGAAGAATGTAAAATTCAAAAGATTTTATTTGGAAGAGTTGAATAAATTACTAATGGAAGCAATAACTTAGTCTCAAACAATTAGAACTGATTCTGTTTTACAATAAGACTGCAAAGACCATTACTGCACATGTATGACCTTCTTCATCAGCTTTTGATAGCATCTTGGAAAGAGGAGCAATCAGCAGTACTAAACAGTGCTAATGAGACATTTTTCTTTCTTTCAAATCTTTCTCCTTTGGCTCACTTATACCATTTAACGGTATTGCTGTCTAATCACCAGTTCAACTTGTGCTTTTTAGTGTCAAAAGATTGATTGATGAAAGTTTTACTTAACTATGTACCAAACCTCAAAAGTTTGTATGCCACCAAGCTAACAGGATTTGCAGATGACAAAATATGTAGCTCAAAAGATGACTACTGTATTTAAAATGGTAGTAAACATTGTGGGACAAGGAGAAAATACTGGTTTCCAGTATATTCTCCAATTTCCATAATGTTTCAAAAGCTGTCTCCTTGAGGAATGTTAAAACACAGCATTGTTTGGTAATTAGTTAACTCCTTGACTTTAAAATCTAAGTAAAAGAAACTTATTAAATAAGTATACAGAAACAGATATTACAAACCTACTGTTATATTGGCAACAGTGCACCATAAAATATCCACCAGTGT
This sequence comes from Hippopus hippopus, assembly GCA_946811185.2. NCBI lineage: Eukaryota > Metazoa > Mollusca > Bivalvia > Cardiida > Cardiidae > Hippopus > Hippopus hippopus. Next base: position 62,464,542 of record OX328099.1, on the reverse strand, counting down.
AGATCCAATATAGCCTGCAGATTTTTTACAGTGTGATTTTATATTTCACTGTCTACTGAAGTAGTTGAGCCAGGCTTTGTGAAAAGGGGGCTTAATGCACATGTTAAAAGTATCAACCCAAGTCAGCCTTTGCAGGCTGACCTGGGCCAAAAGGTTTTGCTTTTGGTCAATTTTCTGCATGTCAACAGAACAGTTTACCTCATTATTCAGTCTTTTTATACAAAATGCATTTTATGATGCATAATTATATGATGACATTCCTGGTATCACACATCAGGAAGATGCATTAAGATCCGTTTTGCCTGAGCATGGCTCATTTATAGGTACTTGCAGCTTGGACTAGAGTTCAATTCAAGATTTTATGTTTGATACATATTTTACACGCTTACTAACCTCTAACAAAGGAAGGAGTGTGCAATGTTACAAATGTGGACAAACTGGACATTTTGCCAGGGATTGTCTTAACTCAGCCCGCAGAGGTATTACTGCTTGTGAATATTGCTGTTGTGTTTCATACAGATCTGTAATGTAGTTCTTGGTTGAAGTGCTTGTGAGAACAATCTTTTCCAAAGGTTTCTGAAATGAAAACAAAAAACTTCTTCTATTCATTACCTTTAACAGACAAAACTTTTATAGTCTGGTATTTTTCATGAAAACAATGTGGCAAAAGGAGAAATCACCTTTAACCCTTTACTTTACAATCCCTTCTTTTAGCAATGCTAAGGAAGAAGGCTTTTGAAAACAATGTGAGAAAAGGAGAAAAAGCAGGTAAGTTTTTATCTAGTTTAACAATGCACTATTTCTTTATACACTTAAACAGACAAGGTAGAAATTTATTGTCTACCTTGTTACGTGGCACATGCAAAAACATATTTGATCTCCATGCCTCTATGGGTGTTTTACGCTAACATACATCAATTTTTCAGGTGGAGGTGGTGGCAGGGAATGTTTCAAATGTGGAGAGGCTGGGCACATGGCACGTGATTGTCCAAACCCAGGAAAAGGTTTGTCTATTATAGATCTGGGCCAATATTCACCTACCATTGTTATTAACATTCTTGGTCTAATTCTCAAAGTTTTCTGAATTTCAATGTAACATAATTTCTGTTGATTATATCATTTTTATCTCCCGCCGAAAAGGCGGCGGGGGATATGGTAATAGTAGCCATCCGTCCTTCCGTCTGTCCGTCTTTCCGTCCCACTTTTTGTCCGGAGCATAACTCAAGAACTATAAGAGGTGTAAACATGAAACTTCACAGGTGGATAGATCTCATCAAGGAGAAGTGCAGTGCAGAAGAACCATAACTCTGGATTGCATTATTTAGGAGTTATTGCCCTTTGTTATTTTTCTTACTTAAATTTTGTCCAGAACATAACTTTAAAACTACATGAGATATAAATACGAAACTTCACAAGCTAATAGATCTTATCAAGGAGAAGTGCAGTGCACAAGAATTATAACTCTGGATTGCTTAATTTAGGAGTTATTGCCCATTGTTATTTTTCATACTTAAATTTTGTCCAGAGCATATCTTGAAAACTACATAAGATATACACATGAAACTTCACAAGTTGATAGATGACATTGAGGAGAAATGCAGTGTACAAGAACCATGACTTTCACTGCCATGCTTTAGGAGTTATTGCCCTTTGTTGTTTTTCATACCTAAGTTTTTTCCGGAGCATAACTCAAAAATTATTCGAGGTGTAAACATGATACTTCACAGGTGCATAGATCACATTGTGAAAAAGTGCAGTGCACAAGAACCATTACTCTTGGTTGCATAGTTTAGGATTTATTGCCCTTTGTTTTTTTTGGGTTTTTATCCCCTGCCGAAGGCGGAGGGATATAGTTTTAGCGTTGTCCATCCATCCGTCCGTCCATCCTTCTGTCCGTCCATCCGTCCCTGTGTCTGTCAGGATGAATATCTCCAATACCATTGGATGGAATTTCGTGAAACTTTATACGTGTGTACAGTAACCCATTCCGCCGAGACACTTTTTATGTTTTTTTGATTGGATGCAAAATGGCCGACTGGGAGCGATTTTAAGTTACGCGGTTGAGTGAATTTTTGGTCTTCATTTTTACAGCATTTTCTGCTTGTCCAGTGCATAACTTTGTCATCTCCAGTCCGATTGACTTGAAACTTGGCATTTGTGTTTGTTGCAATAATACGGAGTGCAGTGCGAAAGAAACATAACTGTACCTGGTGCTGTCTTCGAGTTATTTCCCTTTGATCTTCATTTTTACAGCATTTTCTGCTTGTCCGGAGCATAATTTTGTCATCTCCAGTCCGATTGAGTTGAAACTTGGCATTTGTGTTTGTTGCAATAATACGGAGTGCAGTGCGAAAGAACCATAACTGTACCTGGTGCTGTCTTTGAGTTATTTCCCTTTGATTGTCATTTTTACAGCATTTTCTGCTTGTCCGGAGCATAACTTTGTCATCTCCAATCCGATTGACTTAAAACTTGGCATTTGTGTTTGTTGCAATGATACGGAGTGCATTGCGAAAGAAACATAACTCTACCTGGTGCTGTCTTTGAATTATTTCCCTTTGATCTTCATTTTTACAGCATTGTCTGCTTGCCCGGAGCATAACTTTGTCATCTCCAGTCCGATTGACTTGAAACTTGGCATTTGTGTTTGTTGCAATGATATGGAGTGCAGTGCGAAAGAACCATAACTGTACCTCGTGCTGTCCTTGAGTTATTTCCCTTGGATCATCATTTTTACAGCATTTTCTGCTTGTCCGGAATACAACTTTGTCATTTTTAGTCTGAACATCTTCAAATTTGGTATGCATGATTGTTGAAAAATTACAGAGTGCCGTGCACAAGGACCATAACTCTTCCTAGCACAAATTTTGAGTTATTCCCCCTTAGATCTTCATTTTTATAGCATTTCGTGCTTGTCCGGAGCATAACTTTGTCATCTTAAGTAGGAATGATTTGAAATATGGTATGCTTATTTGTTGCAATATTTGGAAGTGCAGTGTGCAAGAATTGTAACTCTACCTTGTGCTGTCTTTGAGTTATTTCCCTCTGATCATCATTTTTACAGCATTTAGTGCTTGTCCGGAATATAACTTTGTCATCTCAAGTCAGAACGACTTCAAACTTGGTATGCATGTTTGTTGCAATATTACGGAGTACAGTGCGCAAGAACAATAACTCTACCTAGCGCGGATTTTGAGTAATTCCACTTTTATCTTCATTTTTAGCTCCACTGGCTGAAGGCCAGCGGGCTTATGTCATGGCCTGTTGTCCGTCGTGCGTGCATCCGTCCGTCTGTCCGTGCGTTAACTTTTTTTTAAAACGTCTTCTTCTCTGAAACTACCCATCCAATTTTGATGAAACTTCACAGAAATGATCCTGCCATGGTCCTCTTCAGAATTTCTTGAAAGAATTTAATTCCTTCAAAAACTCTGGTTGCCATGGCAACAAAACTGAAAAATTTTGAAAATCTTTGAAAATCTTCTTGTCTGAAACCGCAAGGCCAAGGGCTACCAAATTTGGCATGTAGCTTTATCTAGTGGACCTCTACCAAGTTTCTTCAATTTATAGCCCTGGGGTCAAAATTGGCCCCGCCCCGGGGGTTACAAGTTATACATGGGCTTATTTAGGGAGAACTTTAAAATTCCTCTTCTACCTAGCCATAGGGCCTAGAGCTACCAAATCTGGCATGTAGCTTTATCTAGTGGACCTCTGCCAAGATTGTTCAAATTATAGCCCTGGGGTCAAATTAGGCCCTGCCCGGGGGTAACAAGTTTTACATGGGCTTATATAACAAGTTTTACATGGGCTTATATAGGGAGAACTTTAAAATTCTTCTTTGACCTAGCCATGGGGCCTAGGGCGACCAAATTTGGCATGTAGCTTTATCTAGTGGACCTGTACCAAGGGTTTCCAAATTATAGCCGAGGGTCAAATTTGACTTTGCTCCGGGGGGTAACATGTTTTACATGGGCGGGCTTATATAGGAAAATCTTTCGCATCTAGCTATAAGGGCTAGGGCTATCAAATTTTGCATTTAGCTTTATCTAGGGGGTCTCTATCAAGGGTGCCCAAATTGAGAAAAATTTGAAAATCTTCTTGTTTATAACATTCAAGAACTGAATTATTTGGTATGGAGCTTTATATTGTGGACCTCCACCAGGATTCAAATAATTATAGCTTTGCGATCAAAATTGGCTTTGCCCATGGATCACAACTTTCTTTTAGGATTAGATAGAAAAATGTTTGCATGTCCTCGTGTTTGAAATCAATTTGCTGAATATTGTAATGTTTGGCTTGTAGTGTTTTTACTTAATAGCCAGTGGAGCGATACAGGGCCATCATGGCCCTCTTGTTTACAGTATTTCTTGCTTGTCCAGAACGGAACTTCGTCACCTCAAGTCAAATTGACTTGAGACTTGGTAAACATGTTTGTTGCAGTTATGAAAAGTGCAATACACTGGAGCCGTAACCTTACCTAATGCCCTTTTTGAATTATTCCCTATTCATTATTTTTTTTTTACAGCTTTTCATGCTTCTGTACAATATAACTTTGTCTTTTCATGTTGGAATGACCTGAAACATATGCATGTTTCCTTAACATTAGAGGAGACATTCATGCCTGTTTCAATCACCTACATGATTTCTGCTGCACTACTATTTTCCTGTACCTGCCCTTAAGGTTATTATCCCCCCTCGACAACTGGCGGTGGGATGGGCGTATCTTGCAACAATTTGCCCCTCTTGATCATTAAATGTCATGTCATGGAAAAAGGGGGCTTGACAAATATTTTCATTATGGACCAATATCTCTTTCACTACAGGACAAAATGCAATTAAACTTCATCTTTATTTAGCCACAGACAATAGTTATTTGATTTTATTTCATGAAATGCCATGTCACGAAAAAAGGAGGCTAAATGTATAATTTCATTATGGACCAATAACAGTTAGTTCGCCCATTTGTCCACCTGGACAGATATCTTCTAAAGTCCCTGACGAACATTTATGAAACTTCATGCATGTCTTTCTTAGGATAGTCCGTTGATACAATTTTCTTCTATATATAATGACGTGTCATGAAAAAAAGGGGGCTTGATGTATATTTTCATCATTTGTTTTCATTTAATGAATTGCCATGTGATGGTAAAAGGGGACTTAATGTATTATCTCATTATGGACTGCTTATATATTTTTCATTTAATGAAATGCTGTGCCATGGAAAAAGGGGGCTTAATGTGTAATTTATCATGGACCATTAACATAAAGGCCACATGTTCATGCAACACACAATACCTCTAATATGTTTGTATCAAAAAAGGTCTTTTTCGGCGGGGGATATCATTTCAACGAAATTGCTTGTTTTACTTTAATTTTGTCCAGACCATAACTTGAAAACTATGAGATAGAAACATGAAACTTCACAGGTTGATAGATGACATTGAGGACAAGTGCAGTGTTCAAGAACCATAACTCTTGATTGCATAATTTTGGAGTTATTGCCCTTTGTTATTTTTCATACTTTCATAATTTTGTCCGGAGTATAACTGGAAAACCATAAAAGGTATTAATGTGAGACTAAGAAAAGTGTACCTTGTTGATGTTTTTATTAGCTCACCTGAGCACAAAGTGCTCAGGATGAGCTATTGTGATCACTCGCCGTCCTTCATCGTCCGTCCGTCAGTTCACATTTTTTTTTTGTTAACACTCTAGCATCTACAAATATAAACCAATCAGCACTAAACTTGGTCAAAATGTATATGACAATAAGATCTCGGATGAGTTCGATTATGGGTCAGATCGGACCAGAACGACTGGAGTTATATGCACTTGAATTAGACAAATTGCTATATTGGACTTTGTTTACACTCTAGCATCTACAAATATTAACCAATCAGCACTAAACTTGGTCAAAATATATATTACCAAAAGATTTCGGATGAGTTCGATTATGGGTCTAATTGGACTAGAACGACTGGAGTTACCTGCCCTTGTATTAGAAAAATTGCTATATTTGACTTTGTTTATGCTCTGGAGGCCACATTTTCTGTCCGGTACTTGTGAAACCTGGTCAAAATGTTTGTCTTGATAATGTCTCAGACGAGTTTGAAAATGGGTAAGGTCAGGTCAAAAACTAGGTCACTAGGTCAAATCTTCGAAAAACTTTGGGTACGCTTTAGAGGCCACATTTTCAGTCCAATACTCGTGAGAGTTGGTCAGAATGTTTGTCCTGATGATATCTCATAGGAGTTCGAAAGTGGGCCATGTCAGGTCAAAAACTAGGTCACCAGGTCAAATCTTAGAAAAACCTTGTGTACACTGTAAAGGCCACATCTTCAGTCTAATACTCTTGAAAGTTGGCCAGAATGTTTGTCTTGATGATATCTCAGATGAGATTGAAAATGGGCCATGTCAGGTCAAATTCTAGGTCACTAGGTCAAATCTTAGAAAAACTTTGTGTACGCTCCAGAAGCCACATTTTCTGTCCAGTACTCTTGAAATTTGGTCAGAATGTTTCTCTTGATGATATCTCAGACGACTTCGAAAATGGGCCGTGTTAGGTCAAAAACTAGGTCACCAGGTCAAATCTTAGAAAAACCTTGTGTACACTCCAGAGGCCACATTTTCAGTCCAATGCTCTTGAATGTGAGTCAGAATGCTTGTCATGATGATAACTTGGACGAGATTGAAAATGGCTCATGTCCGGTCAAAAACTAGGTCACTGGGTGAAATCTTAGAAAAACCTTATGTAAGCTCTAGAGGCCACATTTTCAGTCAAATACTCTTGAAATTTGGTCAGAATGTTTGTTTTGATAATATCTTAGACTAGTATGAAAATGGGTCATGTTGGATAAAAAAAACTAGGTCACTAGGTCAAATCTCTGAAAACCTTTCATACACACTAGAGGTTACATTTTCAGTCCAATATTCTTTAAACTTGGTCAGAATGTTTGTCTTGATGATATCTTGCATGAGTTTGAAAATGGGTCACGTGGAATCAAAAACTAGGTCACCATGTTTAATCCTGGAAAAACCTTGTGTATGCTGTGGAGGCCACATTTTCAGTCCAATAATCTTGAAATTTATGTAGAATGTTTGTCTTGATAATATCTTAGACTAGTATGAATATGGGTCATGATGGATAAAAAACTAGGTCACTAGGTCAAATCTCGGAAAAACCTTTTATACACCCTACAGGCCACATTTTCTTTCAAATACTCATGAAAGTTTGCCGGAATGTTTGTCTGGATCAGTGATTGGGAAAGAATTATTTTCAATGGGACAATGTCCCTTCCTCCAGGAAAATCAATGTGACATTTTGAAAACCAATGTGACAATTTAAGAAAAAAACACAAAATCTTTTAATTGCTTTCATTTATTTTTAGCTCACCTCAGCACAAAGTGCTCAGGATGAGCTATTGTGATCACTCACCGTCCGTCGTCGTCCGTCCATCCGTCGTCCGTCCGTCCATCCGTCGTCCGTCCGTCTGTTCACATTTCTTTGTTTACACTCTAGCATCTACAAATATTAACCAATCAGCACCAAACTTGGTCAAAATATATATGACCATAAGATCTCGGATGAGTTCGATTATGGGTCTAATCGGACCAGAATGACTGGAGTTATTTGCCCTTGAATTAGAAAAATTGCTATATTTGACTTCGTTTACACTCTAGCATCTACAAATATCAACCAATGAGCACCAAACTTGGTCAAAATATATATGACCATCAGATTGCGAATGAGTTCGATTATGGGTCTAATCGGACCAGAACAACTGGAGTTATTTGCCCTTGAATTAGAAAAAATTGCTATATTTGACTTTGTTTACACTCTAGCATCTACAAATATCAAGCAATCAGCACCAAACTTGGTCAAAATATATATGACCATAAGATCTCGGATGAGTTCAATTATGGGTCTAATCGGACCAGAACAACTGGGGTTATTTGCTCTTGAATTAGAAAAATTGCTATATTTGACTTTGTTTACACTCTAGCATGTACAATTATTAACCAATCAGCACCAAACTTGGTCAAAATATATATGACCATAGGATCGCGGACGAGTTCGATTATGGGTCTAATCTGACCAGAACAACTGGAGTTATTTGCCCTTGAATTAGAAAAATTGCTATATTTGACTTTGTTTACACTCTAGCATCTACAATTTTTAACCAATCAGCATCAGACTTGGTCAAAATACTTATGACCATAAGATCTCGGATGAGTTCGATTATGGGTCTAATCAGACCAGAACAACTGGAGTTATTTGCCCTTGAATTAGAAAGTTCTTTAGAATAGTTCTTTGTCTGGAGCATAACTTTGTCATCTCCAGTCCGATTGACTTGAAACTTGGCATTTGTGTTTGTTACAATTATACGGAGTGCAGTGTGAAAGAACCATAACTTTACCTCGTACTGTCTATGAGTTATTTCCCTTTGATCATCATTTTTACAACATTTTCTGCTTGTCTGGAATATAACTTTGTCATCTCTAGCCTGAACATCTTCAAATTTGGTATGCATGATTGTTAAAAAGTTATGGAGTGCAGTGCACAAGAACCATAACTCTTCCTAGCACGAATTTTGAAGTATTCCCCCTTTGACCTTCATTTTTATAGCATTTCTTGCTTGTCCGGAGCTAAACTTTGTCATCTTAAATAGGAATGACTTGAAATTTGGTATGCTTATTTGTTGCAATATTTGGAAGTGCAGTACACAAAAATTGTAACTCTACCTTGAGCTGTCTTTGAGTTATTTCCCTTTGATCGTCATTTTTACAGCATTTAGTGCTTGTCCGGAATATAACTTTGTCATTTCAAGTCAGATCGACTTCAAACTTGGTATGCATGTTTGTTGCAATATTACAGAGTACAGTGCGCAAGAACAATAACTCTACCTAGCTTGGAGTTATTCCACTTTTATCTTCATTTTTACAGTATTTCTTGCTTGTCTGAAACGGAACTTTGAAGTCTCATGTCAAATTGACTTGAGACTTGATAAACATGTTTGTTGTATTACCTGCCCTTTGAGATTATTATATCTGCTTGACAACTGGCGGTGGGACGGGCATATCTTGCGACAATTTGCCGCTCTTGTTTCATTATCATTTGGCCTTGAACCTCGATATTTGGTATTTATCTTCATTGTAGACCTTTACTGCTTAGTACTCAGGTGAGCGATATAGGACCATCATGGTCCTCTTGTTTTAAAATAGTACTGTCCCAGTGCAAGTCAAAATGTAGCTAAATGCTTATGCTGGTTCTATATTTAATGCTTGGAATCAAACATAGTCATCTGGGTTCTCATTAGGTCCTGAATCCCAAGAGTCATTGAATCTTGGGCTGAAATTTTCAAGGGTCAAAATGAAATTTCCAAGTGTCGAAGAGAAATAATCAAGAGTCAAAATTACTTGGTTATTATGGAAATATAAGGATGACACCAAAAGACAAAGACCTAACCTTCACCCCCCTTTCATTGTTCCATAAGACGAAGGTCTGACCTTCACCCCCTTTCATTGTTATTTTCATTTCATTAAAGAAAAAAAAACAAGAACTTTTTTTCTCATTATCATTCTATGCATATAATTATGTAAATTCACTGTTTAAATTCATTATAAATGATGAAGAAACAATTTGAGACAACTCTGATCGGACGGTGTCAAATTGACCGTTGTTGTGTCATGGGTTGACGCGTTTTTTTTTTTTTTTTTTTTTCAGCGATCTACTTTCATATCTTTTTATTTCTTTTAGCAGTATTATAGCATGATGATGGAAATGAACTTATCAATTGGGGTAGCAGGGAACATAAATACTATTAGACCATAAGCTGATTGAGAATGTTACCTATCTAATTCATGATGAAAAAAAAATGGCCTTCTCAATCAGCATGATATACACTGAGAAACGTTTGCTGCATGTCCATGGATATGCTTGGGATAGGCTCGGAGAGAGATGTGATCTGAGAGTTGCTCTGATTCTCGCTAGGATCGTCTGTATGAGTCTGTTAATAAACGATCATTGTGGGAAAGAAATTACTGATGGAATCCTGACGTTCATGCAATTTTAAATTTTCGGTGGTATATACTAATGCTTAGGTAGTTGTTGAATTTGAATTTTATGGCAAAATCAGGGCAGTTTCATCAAGACAACAAAATAGGTTCAATATTCAATAAGCGTTTTATGATTGAAAACATGACGCAACACGCACATAGCTACTCATTTTATAGAGCGTCTAATCGGCGCCAATCAAAGGAGATTTGTCTGACTAAATTTCGTACTTTACGACGTAGAAAACTAAATGGGACAAGGGCGCACTCATTGGCAAAAACGATGTGACATTTTGGATTTTAATATGACTATGGCACATGGCGCAAGCCTTTCCCAGTCATTGCTGGATAATTTCTACATGTCAAGTAGTCCGCTTAGACAAATTCTAGAAAAAGCTTGTGTGCTCTCTAGAGGCCATATAATTTAAGTCCAATACTAATGAGTGTTTGTCAGAATGTTTGTCTTAATATCTCTGAAGAGATTGGAAATGGGTCATGTTTGATCAAAAGGCTCAGGTGAGCGAATTCAGGGCCATCATGGCCCTCTTGTTATACTTTGTATTTAGCAATGCTAGAAAATAATTCTGAAATCTAGCTGTTTTAGCCTTTAAACCAACCTACAAGACACTCATCTTCTATTGAGCAAGCATTCAGCGGGGGATGGCCATGTCAACATGGCTCTTGTTTAATTGGCTTAGCATTTGGTTGAGCCAATCAGAAATTGTGTTACTCTCTACATTTAGAATAAGACTAAGAATGCAGTTTAGAGTGGTCGGTTAATGTGGGCCCAGTATTATTTTCTTTTTTTCAATATTTTTTTCAGAAGATAAATGGGCTTCCAATATAATTTCTTGGTTGCGAAATATGATGATTTTTAGTTTGACTGTTTTTCAAGAAATCAACGAGCTATTGTCATAGCCTTGGTGTCAAAGTTGGGTCCTCATGTGAAAACTTTTACATTTTGTAATATCTCTATTGTTACAGAAGATATTTACTTCGAACTTGGACAAGTTGTTAACTGTTAAAAAAGGAACTCTTACAACAGGGGCAGCTAACCATCAAAACATTTTTGACATGGTTATGCCTCTTTTTTGAATTAGAATTTTCAAAAAACTTTGACATTCTGTTATTACTGAAAATATTTGCTTCAAACTTGGACTAGTTGTTAACTATCAAAAGGAGAACTTACACAACTGGAGCAGGTAACCATCAAATTATTTCAACATAGTTGTGCCCCTTTTTGACATAGAATTATAACTGAACATCAAGCACTTGCAGCAAAGCATTGGCACCCACATGCAGTGCTCTTGTTATAGATAGCTCGGGATGTACCTGTTCTAAAATCAATAATACTATTCAAAAGCACATGGTCTGGTCCAGTTATGAATTATTCTTCTCCCAATATATCAACGAATATACGTAAATGGATGTATAACACAGGGTCATGCAGGTGTATCAAAATTCATGACTAACCATTAGCTACTTGGCAGTTAAGTATGACTAAATGAGATTTTGTGGAAAAAGTATATCCAGATCTTGGCCCCACGCTCTCTGATACAATAAGATTTTTCCAGAAAACAAATTTCAGACTGCAACATGCAGGTATTTACTTTCGGCTGTAATGCTTTATTTAGCAGTTGAAGAGTTAATGCCTGTTTTCTGCAAAATTCAACAAACATAATGTGGTCCAAGGTCAAAAGGTGGAAACAAATCTCAATCTACAGTAATCATTCAAGGAATAGAGTTACATGTCTGCAGAATTTACTGGATGTATTGGCATTAGAAGACTGATTGAATGGTGTTTTATAACGTTTTCAACGTTAGACATTAGAAGAAAGCTTAGAATCTCATAATAAGAGAAAGACATGTCATATTTAATCCCTATACCATACAATGCAATGTTTAAAAGACCCAAGGAAGAGGGTTTTTGAAAACATAGTGGGAAAAGTAGAAAATGCTAGTAACTAGTATTTTCTCTATTTCCATGATGTTTTCTACCCTTTCCAAGACAAACCTCTTAAAGTGAGCCACGTTTGCATCATAGTCTGCAAATGTTTTCAATTTTTGACAAGTTCCAAATTTTGTTGTCTGGTTGTCAAAGAAATAAATATTCATTATTTACGCTGAAAGAGTAACATAATATTTCTGGTTTAACTCTTTACCCGAGTTTTAACGACCCTGAAGAAAAAGCCTTTTGAAAACATTGTGGGAAAAGGAGAAAATGCTGGTTACCAGCATTTTCTCCTTTTCCCACAATGTTTTCTACCCTTCCCAAAACAAATTTCATTTTTTGAGCCACGTTTATTTTGTCATCTGCAAATGCTTTGAATTTGGATCGGTCTTAAATTTTGTGGTTTGGTAAAGAGTTAACTCTTTACCGAACAGTCCCTTGTTGTGACAGTCCTCGGGAAGAATCCTTTTAGCAACGTAGCATTTGTTTTCTGCTTATGTTTTTAATTCAGACAAGTCCAAAGTTTTGTCATGGTAAAGGGTTCAGATCCACATGCATGCAAAACACTTATAACTAAAGGGAAAATGTTCTGAGCAAAGGCTTGACATTAAGGTTAGTGCAGGTGTCAAGAAGCTATATTTCATCAAAATTTAGGACACCTCTTTCTGAAATGTTGAATTTCAGGTGTCCCATCTAAAGCATTTAATGTCCTCCTCCCAAGACCTTGTGTGTGTTGATGCCTCCCAGCAGTGTGCACAAGCCATCATATGCAATGTGTAACTATTTCATGTCCATGTAGTCTTATGGTCAGAAAGATATATGGAAGGTCCTACATGGCTCAGTTGTAAAGCCTAGTACTTGAAACCTGGAGGCTTTAAGCCTTGCTGGAAGCACCTAGTATTTCGTGGGAGTGTCCTTGAGCAAGACACTTCAGAACCCTAGTCTTGTACTGGTGACACCCAGGACATACATGAATATGTGAGCTGTTGCTGTGATATGATGCTGAAATCGACAATCAATTAGAAAGATGTCCTTGGGATTATTGTGGCTGTGGTAGCATCATTTTCAGGAAACTCTTTAACCCTTTGCCGCACAGTGCCGACTTTTGGGGAAAGACACCTTTTAAAACATTGTGGGGAAAAGAGAAAATGCTGGTGACCAGCATTTTTTCCTTTTCCCACAATGTTTTCTACCATATCAAAGAAAAATTGCACTATTTTGGCAACATTGAAATTGTCGTCTGCAAATGCTTTCAGTTTGGACAAGGCTAAAATTTTGTTGTGTAGGAAAGGATTAAAGCCACTGCTTAGTCCTGGTGAGATATTGGATGGATATAAACAAGGAAGTTGTCCCACTGATATAACGAAAACATTTCAGGGGCAAAAATTATTCATTATACAGAGATTATTTACGTTCCAGGTGGTGGTGGTGGTGGTGGTGGGAGAGGAGGTAGGGAGTGCTTTAAGTGCGGGGAGGGTGGACATATGGCTAGAGATTGTTCCAACCCTGGTAAAGGTAAGCATCACACTAGAGATTTATCTATGTTTGATAGTTAACATGTAAAGACAAACTGAAGCGAAGTTGTTTCACCCTTTACCAAACAACTGCATGGTTTAAGGATCCTTATGAAGAAGGCTTTTGAAAACATTGTGAGAAAATGCTTGCAAAAGCATTTTCTCATTTTTCAACAATGTGTTCTACCCTTTCAGAGCCAAATCTCACCACTTGAGCCATGTTTCATTTGGCATCAGCAATAGCTTTAAATTAAGACAGGTCTAAAATTTAGATTTTGGGGTAAAGAGCTAAACTAAAAAAACAGCAGAGTACAAACATTTAGAAAGGGTGTCCTCGGATAGTAAGTTGCTGTGTTGATAAGGCTTTTGGTTTGTTATCGAGAAACCCTGTTGCAATCTCTGCTGGCAGCACTGGTTATATGGTGGTGGTGTTTAGCAAGGCACTGCAAAGCTCCACCATTTCTCTGGTGAAACATAGAAATGACTGGAATGCCAGATGAGCTTTTGTCATGGTAATGGTTTCTGTTGTCTGTTTTATATCCCCCTTTTTTTATGCACAGTCCACATTTGTGGTCAGATTTTCATGAAACTTTCACATTTTCTTTTGTACTGTCAAGAATTTAAAACCCTTTTGAAATTAAATGAAAATTGACATTTAATTACAGGAAAGTAGCCTATTTTAGGTAAAAAGTAACATTTTTTGTTTACACATTGAAGTCGGCAATTTTATCTGAATCTTTTCAAATTTGCACTGATCATTTGTATCATTAAGAGATTGAAATTAATCAAAAATGAAGAAAGTCCTGTCATCAGTGTAGGAAAAGGAAAAGTGTGGCTTGATTCACAAAAATAGGTTTTGAATAATTACACAAGGTTATTGTCATATTTGTTCACCTCAACAGTTAAACCTTCCTCAAATTTCTCAAATCTCAGAATTTTTTTTTCTTTCACCTTGTTTTCTGTTTTTTTTTTGTAGCTCATCTGAGCACAAAGTGCTCAGGATGAGCTACTGTGATCACTCACTGTCCGTCTGCGTCCGTCCGTCCGTCTGTTCACATTCCTTTGTTTACACTCTAGCATCTACAAATATTAACCAATCAGCACCAAACTTGGTCAAAATATACATGACCATAAGATCTCGGATGAGTTCGATTAGGGGTGTAATCGGACCAGGACAACTGGAGTTATTTGCCCTTGAATTAGAAAAATTGCTATATTTGACTTTGTTTACACTCTAGCATCTACAATTTTTCAACAATCAGCACCAAACTTGGTCAAAATTATATATGACCATAAGATCTCGGATGAGTTTGATCATGGGTCTAATCAGACCAGAACAACTGGAGTTATTTGCCCTTGAATTAGAAAAATTGCTATATTTGACTTTGTTTACACTCTAGCATCTACAAATATCAACCAGTTAGCTCCAAACTGGGTCAAAATATATATGACCATAAGATCTCAGATGAGTTTGATTATGGGTCTTATTGGACTAGAACAACTGGAGTTATTTGCCCTTGAATTAGAAAAATTGCTATATTTGACTTTGTTTACTCTCTAGCATCTACAATTTTTAACAAATCAGCATCAAACTTGGTCAAAATACTTATGACCATAAGATCTCAGATGAGTTCAATTATGGATCTAATCGGACCTGAACGACTAGAGTTATTTGCCCTTGAATTAGAAAGTTCTTTAGAATAGTTCTTTGTCCGGAGCATAACTTTGTCATCTCCAGTCCGATTGACATGAAACTTGGCATTTGTGTTTGTTTCAATAATACGGAGTGCTGTGTGAAAGAACCATAACTCTACCTAGTACTGTCTATGAGTTATTCCCCCTTTGACCTTCATTTTTATAGCATTTCTTGCTTGTTCGGAGCAAAACTTTGTCATCTTAAGTAGGAATGACTTGAAATATGATATGCTTATTTGTTGAAATATTTGGAAGTGCAGTGCACAAGAATTGTAACCTCATGCTGTCTTTGAGTTATTTCCCTTTGATTGTCATTTTTACAGCATTTAGTGCTTGTCCAGAATATAACTTTGTCATCTCAAGTCAGAACAACTTCAAACTTGGTATGCATGTTTGTTGCAATATTACGGAGTACAGTGCACAAGAACGATAACTCTACCTAGCGCGGATTTTGAGTAATTCCACTTTGATCTTCATTTTTTTACAGTATTTCTTGTTTGTCCCAAATTGACTTGAGACTTGGTAAACATGTTTGTTGCATTACCTGCCCTTTGAGATTATTATACCTCCTTGACAACTGGCGGTGGGACGGGCATATCTTGCGACAATTTGCCGCTCTTGTTTCATTATCATTTGGCCTTGAACCTCGATATTTGGTATTTATCTTTGTTGTAGACCTTTACTGCTTAGTACTCAGGTGAGCGATATAGGACCATCATGGTCCTCTTTTTTTTTTTTTTTTTTTTTTTTTTTTTTTCTTATCCTTAATTTATGATAGTTTTTTGAAAATAATCCAAATGTCCTAAAATTGGTTGAAATATTTTAAGTTCAAGTCTTTAGATATTTTTTCCCCCTAAGTTTGTGCAGATGGGGGAGTGGTATGTTCCATGTATAATAAAATTTTATCTTCACAAAAACTTTAAGGCCCTATAGCCTCTTGTACGGTCTGTCCATGTGTTAGTCGCTAGCAGAGAAATGAAATCTATGACTAAGTTAAAAGTTTTCAGGTTGCTCTCTCTTGTTTACTTTATACCTGATTTGAAAATTAATTTTTCTGACACCAACCCTTACTTGGACCAACTATATAGTAACAGATTGTCATCTTTCACAATAGTTTCTGTATTTTTAAATGGGATGATTTAAATGCATTTTACCACGCTGTTGCTCACTTATGGCAGATATAGTGCCTTTAGAATGTGACATGAAATTCACCTGTATTCACTTCGGGGAAGAATTTCAATTGTGGCTCATACATCATGGGAAAATTTTTGTTTAATTTTAATCATTAGTGCTAAGTGTGACTCAAGGATCTCTTGCAGATGGTATCAATCAAGATCAGACAGCACAGAACATGCAGTCTGATCTTGGATCTATTCTGTCCAATTATGAGTTATTTTGCCCAAAACATCTCTTTGAAATATCACCATTTTAGTTCTTACTATTGGCTTGAAAGTTTCATTTTATTTAGCAGTTTAAGGGTTAATATTTCCTTGTGGTGAAGATATACTGGTAAGTGATTGCCAATAGAGCTATTTAGTCCCTCAGTGGCCTCTTGTGTATGATATATTATCTTTCCAGGTGGAGATAGACGGGGAGGTGGGTTCAACTCTGACTCAAGAGAAGACAGAAGAGGAGGGGGATTTGGTGCAGGTGGTAGTTCAGGTGACAGACAAACTGGAGGTTTTGGTGGCAGAAGTGGAGGATTTGGAAATAAGCCTGACTTTGGAGGAAATGATAGAGGTTTTGCATCAAACAGTACAGATGAGGATTGGGGTAATTCTGACGGTGGTGCTGGGCAGAAAGGGTTTGGTAGAAGTGATAGTGGTGCAGGACAGAAAGGGTTTGGTAACAGAAGTGGAGGCTTTGGACAAGGAACTGGAAAATCAGAAGGTTTTGGGAATAGGTCGGGTGGTTTTGGTAAGGGAGGAGGGGCAGGTTTTGGTGGGAAGGCAGGTGCAGGTGGTTTTGGCAGTGCTACTGAAGAGGAAGATGACTGGGGAGCTGATGATACAGTTACTCAACCACAGCAACTTGGTACAGCAGGAAGCATTGGTGCTACGAGACAGACTACAGAAGTTAATAATGAAACAGTTATGGAAGGTTGTTTGCAAGTATATGAACTAGAGGTACATGATGCTGTTGATGTATATGTGGTGTACACAAACAGTCCTGACCAGTTCTGGTGTCAGGTCATTAAAAGCTCAAAACAGCTAGAGAATATGATGGAAGAAATGAATGCTGTGTATGAGTCTCTCGAAGGGACAGACTTGAACCTAGTAAACCCAGATGTTGGGATGCCATGTGCAGCCAAGTTCTCTGAAGATAACATGTGGTACAGAGCAGAAATTATCACACCCAATGAGGAAGAGATAGAGGTTTTGTTCCTGGATTATGGAAACACAGAGATTATACCTGCCTCTAATATGAAAGTGCTCAAACCAGAGTTCATGAAGTTGAAGGCTCAGGGATTGAGGTGTAGTCTTGATGGAGTGTTACCAACAAACAAATTGTGGACTGACAAGGCATCACAATGTTTTGAAGAGTTGACAATAGATAAACATCTACTGGCCAAAGTCATGAACACAACCTCAAGTGGTACCTACCTTGTGGACCTAGAAAATGTTGATGATAAAATTAATGTGGCAGAAATACTAGCTGAAAAGGGTTTTTGTTCTTTCTCATTGACAAAACCAGCCGCACCTGTAAAGAAAGAGTTCGTGATAAGCCCATACCCGTCACTAGATATTAAAGCTGGAGAGGAGGTAGATGTATATCTATCATGGATAGAAAATCCAGAACAATTCTGGGTGCAGGTAGCAAGCAGGGAAAACACTTTACTGGAACTTGTTGATAAAGTACAAGAGGAATATACAGCAGGTAGTGGAGCCAGTATGAAAGTAAGCTCACTTAAAGTTGGTGATGCTGTCATGTCACCATATTCAGAAGATGGAGCTTGGTACAGAGGATTTGTGGAGGATATTGATGGAGATGATTGTTCAATTAGGTTCACAGATTACGGAAATTCTGACAAAGTTTCAAAAGATTCCTTAAGGCTGCCAACAGATGAGCTACTTGCAGCTCCATCAGAAGCTGCTTATTGTAAATTGACTGGTATTCGTCCATTACAGAGTGGGAGTTGGACTGCAGATGCCAAAGACATCATGGACAGTCTGGTTAAAGATCTACTGGTAAAATGTAAAGTTGCTGAGATGAGTAACAAGCAGTTCTCTGTCACTCTATTTGCTAATGATGTAGATATATCAAAAGAATTGATCAATGCTGCTGTTGCTAGAGAAGAAAAAGAGCAAAGTGTACAAGCCATGGATATACAAGAGCCATCCAAAGTTGGAATGGTGCTTACATTCAGAGAAAATGGATCCCTACAAACTGGTGCTAGTGAAAAAGTGTATGTGGCTCATACAGACTCTGTTGCAAGTTTTTGGTGTCAGCCTGTCAAGACAGTACAACAGCTAGAAGAACTCATGACAAAACTAGAATCTCACTGTCAGTCTGCCCCTGCAGCACAGAAACCAAGAGTGGGTGCAGCATGTGCAGCTAAGTTTAGTGAAGATGCTCAGTGGTACAGAGCAAAAGTGATAGCTGCTTATCCAGATAGTGTAGAGGTCTTATTTGTAGACTATGGCAACTGTGAAAAGGTTTCCAATACAGATTTGTGTCAGCTCTCTGAGGAACTTGTTGAGCTTGAGCCCCAGGCCATACAGTGTGAGTTAGAAAATGTGAGCAACGCAAGTAACCAGCTTACAGCAAAGTTCACTGAATTGGTAGGGGATCAAGAAGTCGCTGCAAAAGTCATAGATGTCCAAGAAGGAATGGCTACTGTTACCATGACTCTCCCAGATGGCCGAAGTGTTGATGCAGAACTTGGTCTTTCAAAGGTGGCTGAGGTGCTTGATGTCCCTACAAAACAGGAGGAAAAAATTGGCATTCCCACTTCATATCCCAAGCAAGTAGTTCCAAAGATAGCTGATGTGTTTATTAGTCATGTTAACACTCTAGCTGATTTCTATGTACACAGAGCTGATCAGGAAGAACAGTTAAATGAACTAATGGAGAAAATTGCAGAATCTTATGAAACTGCTGATATGCTGCAAGTAGAAAGCATTTCCAAGGGTGAAATATGCTGTTGCCTATTTACAGAGGATGGGGCCTGGTACAGGGCTCAGGTTAAAGATGTGGATGAAAACAAAGTCAAGGTCAGATATGTAGATTATGGCAATGAGGAAGAAGTAACTATTGACAGTATTAAAAACCTCTCATCAAAATTTATCTCTTTAGCTCCATTTGCTTTACAGTGTAGCCTATCAGAAGTAAAACCTGTTCAGAGTCAGTGGTCAGAGGATGCAGTTGAAAAATTTAAAAGCCTTACAGCTGATCAAGTGCTTGGTTGTGAATTTATATCAGAAGCAAAGGTGAAGCTAACACTAGATGGCATAGACATTGCAGAAAAGCTTACAGAATCTGATCATTGTGTAATGGAGGGAAAGCAATCAGAAGCCACTGATGATATTCTTCTATTCTCACCGCAGTCTGTACCCACTGAATCGGTGCCCTGCTACGTATCTCATATAAGTACTACCGGTGAAGTATATATACAACTAGTCAGTGAAGAAGAGTCACTCAGTAATATTACAGAAAAAATTCAAAATGTGGAAAAAGATGAACCACTTGACCTCATGTCTGTTAGGATAAAGCAGTGTCTATGTGCAAGATTCTGTGAAGATCAGAGCTGGTATAGAAGTATGGTGACAGCTGTAAAAGAGGGAGCTGTAGAAGTGCTATTTGTAGACTATGGAAATAAACAGTCAGTTACAGAATCCTCTGACTTGAGACCTTTAAACAAAGAAGATGTTGTAAACCCCCCATTAGCCTATGCTTGCAGATTGTCTGGTGTAAAACAACTCAATGAAGATCAAATTGAAATCTTAAGAGCATCTACAGCAGATAAAGAATTAACAGTAACTTTCCTTTCAACAGAGTCAGTGTTTGAAGTCAACCTAACTGATGAAAATGGTGATAGGATAGAGAAAGTATTAGAAGGCCATCATGATGGAGGCAGCGTGAAATACGATGAAGTAGAGGAAATAACTGAAGCTATTTCGACAGTGACTGTTGCCCAATATCCTGCCAGTTCTGGCCAAAAAGATGAGCTACAGGACAATACTTCTATAACAAATGTCATTTCGGCTCAAGGTAAATTAGGCAAATGTATTTCACAGTAGTAGAGGATAAAGCTTTAAACCAACTGTCAACCCTTTACTTCACAATCCCAAGTTTTGACGACCTTGAGGAAGTAGTAATTGAAAACATTGTAGGAAAAGGAGAAAATGCTCGTAACCAGCATTTTCTCTTGTTTCCCACAATATTTTCTACCATTTCAAGATCAGAAATATCTTTTTAGCCACATTTAATCTGCTGTCTGCTCTGTGCTTTGAATTAGGACAAGTCTAAAATTTTGTTTGGTAATATTGTTAATAACATTGTGATAGTAATCTTGCAGTAGAAATTTTCTTCAGTTGCTGAAGAATTTTCTGATATAAAAATACTTACACCGTCGCTTTCCTTTGAAAACCTCGTATGTGAATTTTGGCACAAAAATTTTTATTTGAGCATTTGAAAGCCTATTTCATGTTTTACCATCTGCGAAAATACTGGAGACGAAGACCAATAGGATTTTTTGGTAGGAGCACGTAAAAAAAATCCCAAAAATTTCGTTAGAGAAATTATTTACCTTCGCAAACCTCATATATGATAAATAGTGCCAGTCAAGTATTTTACATGCCACAAAATGCAGTAACAAATTGTTATTTTTTAGTGATGCAGAGTGACAAACTTTTATTTAGTCTTTACAGTAATTGTCTGATATCTGCCATTGAACATACACTTATTAGCTCACCTGAGCACGAAGTGCTCATGGTGAGCTATTGTGATCGTGCTGTGTCCGGCGTCTGTCATCAACTTTTTACCTTGTGTACGCTCTAGAGGCCACATGTTCAGTCCGATACTCATGAAAGTTGGTCAGAATGTTTGCCTCGATGATATCTCGGACGAGTTCGAAAATGGGTCATGTCGGGTCAAAAACTAGGTCACGAGGTAAAATCTTAGAAAAATCTTGTGTACGCTCTAGAGGCCACATTTTCAGTCAGATACTGATGAAACTTGGTCAGAATGTTTGTCTTGATGATATCTCCGACGAGTTTGAAAATGGGTCATGTAGGGTCCAAAACCAGGTCACCAGTTCAAATCTTAGAAAAACCTTGTGTACGCTCTAGAGGCCACAATTTCAGTCCAGTACTCTTGAAAGTTGGTCAGAATGTTTGTTTTGATAATATCTCTGACAGATTTGAAAACGGGCCATGTTGGGTCAAAAACTAGGTCACTAGGTCAAATCTTAAAAAAACCTTGTGTATGCTCCAGAAGCCACATTTTCTGTCCAATACTCTTGAAATTTGGTCAGAATGTTTGTCTTGATATTATTGCAGACAAGTTCGAAAGTGGGCCATGTGGGGTCAAAAACTAGGTAACTAGGTCAAATCTTTGAAAAACCTTGTGTACGCTCCAGAAGCCACATTTTCAGTCCAATGCTGTTTAAAGTTGGTCAGAATGTTTGTCATGATGATAGCTTGGATGAGTTTGAAAATGGGTCATGTCAGGTCAAAAACTAGGTCACCAGGTCAGATCTTAGAAAAACCTTATGTAAGCTCTAGAGGCCACATTTTCAGTCTAATAATCTTGAAATTCAGTCAGAATATTTGTCTTGATAATTTCTTAGGCTAGTATGAAAATGGGTCATGTTGGATAAAAAACTAGGTCACAAGGTCAAATCTTGGAAAAACCTTTTGTACTATAATTACAGTCCAATATTCTTTAACTCTTTACCACACAATCCCGACTTTAAACGACTCTGAGAAAGAAGCCTTTTGAAAACATTGTGGGAAAAGGAGAAAATGCTGGTAACCAGCATTTTCTCCTTTTCCCACAATGTTTTCTACCCTTCCTAAACCAAATTTTAATTTTTTAGTCACCTTTATTTTGTTGTCTACAAATGCTTTTAATTTGGACAAGTCTAAAATTTTCTGGTGTGGCAAAGAGTTAAACTTTTGTTAGAATGTTTGTCTTGATGATATCTTACATGAGTTTGAAAATGGGTCAAGTGGAATAAAAACTAGGTCATCAAGTTTCATCCTTGAAAAACCGTGTGTATGCTCTTGAGGCCACATTTTCAGTCCAATAATCTTGAAATTTGCTTTGAATGTTTGTCTTGATAATATCTTAGACTAGTATGAATATGGGTCATGTTGATAAAAAACTAGGTCACTCGGTCAAATCTCAGAAAAAGCTTTTGTACACCCTACAGGCCACATTTTCTTTCAAATACTCATGAAAGTTTGTCTGAATGTATATCTTGATAATTTCTACATGTCAAGTAGGCCGTTGAGACAAATTCTAGAAAAAGCTTGTGTGCACTCTAGAGGCCATATTTGTAAGCCCAGTACTAATGAGTGTTTGTCAGAGTGTTTGTCTTAATATCTCTGAAGAGATTGGAAATGGGTCATGTTTGATCAAAAGGTTTAGGTGAGCGACTTCAGGGTCATCATGGCCCTCTTGTTATAATTCTCAAGAATTTGATAAATTTGAAAGTAACACAGCTTCTGATACGCTAAACCGTTCGGTTTATCAAATCATAAGTTGAGTTACTTTCTTTATCTAGAATTAATTTTAGAATGAAGGATGGTTGGTAGATAAAGATCTAGGAGTCGTTTTCATAGTTTGTTTTTTAATTTTACACTTTTACTGCTACATAAATTAGCTTACTTGGTAATTCACAGGCTAGAATAAACAGTCAATTGCAAAAATATTGCAATCTTAAATTTCTTTTTGTGGGTAAAAATCTGTGAACTTTCTGTGCAGACTGATCTAAATCTACACTGCCCGAAAAAGTGCAATCGGTTGCACGTATTAGCCCGGGGGTTAACAAACATTGGATATCAGTAACAAACTGATTTAAATATGAACTTCTCTCTAATTTCACCACTAGTAAATTCATTATTGCGGAAGATATCGAAATGTAAACGACACGGAGCTTTGCAAAAGCTATATAAAAAGAACTAAAACTAGCAATCAGACCGTCAACTTTGCTTTTGATTGTTTAAACTTTGCCGCGAAAACCTTGTAAGAGTTTTTTTAATCAAAATTACACATTAAATTTTCTTGCATATCTCGTATGTTAACTTTTCTATTATAAAATAAGATCAAAATCCATGTATGTGCATTTTCAGCTCTGTCATTAAAAATCTATTGCCTGTCGCATTTTCTGATAAAAACCACACTTTTATAGAGTATAATGATGTATGACTTAGGCAGGACGGATTTTCCAGTTGCAAGATATTCAGTTTTTACTCTCTCCTGAAAAGTTGTCAAAATGCAGATACAAGGTTTTTGAAGAAAAGCGACGTTATACATAATGTTGTTTGAGATTTCATTTCCAAAATGATGAAAATTTGTGAAGTAATCTGGTAAAATAGGCCAAAAATGGTAGCTGAAGGAACAGACAGTTTTTGCATTACTGCAGTGTACCACATGTAGAATCTTTCTCAGTGATATATAAATTGTGTTTATGTATTCTTTGAAGTATATATTTCTTTACTAAACATTTTCAGTGTCAGAAAGGATAAAATTTACTGGTTACTTGCAGGTCAAGTGTTGACCCTAAACCAGACAACAGAACTTGAAACTTGTATGTACCGAAAACACTTGCAGACAACAAATTAAATATGGTTCAAATCATGGGACTGGTGTGTGAAAGGTTAAAAAACATTGTGAGAAAAGGAAGAAATGCTGGATACCAGCATTTTCTCTTTTTCCCGCAATGTTTTCAAAAGCCTTCTGAATTGGAATTGTGTGGTAAAGGGTCAATCAATTGCAATAAATATTACTTCTAGACAGAATTTTAGCTAGTGTCAGTATTATAATGGAAAAAAATTTAAATGAAACAAAACAAATGTTGAAATTGTTTTGTATAATTGGGCTTTGTTCTGGTAAAAGGGGGTTTAATGAATCTTTGTGATGCATCTTAAATGAAGCAATTTGTCACATAGTTGTTAATTCATAAAATGTATCCAGTCTAACCTGTATGACTGAATCATGACGAATGGAGAATAGTCATTGAACATGCAGAAAATCAACCAAGAGCAACAAGTTTTAATCCAGGATGTGTAAAAAAACCCTTATCCTCAGTGTCGTAAAATTTGAAAATTCTTTGGTAGAGGGTCAAATTTATAGAGTTTTATATCAAAAATTGTTTCAGAAGATACTGGAGTGCCCGACGTTGATGATGGAGATGCCAGTAAAAATGTGGTAGATGAGGAACCAGATAAAGATGTAATTGACAAGGAACCAGATCAAAAGGAAAGTCTAGAACACACAGTCACTGATACAGGAGTTGAAACAATCACTGATGCTATTTCCAAAGTAACAGTGGAAAATGTTGAGGGGAGCCCAAAAGAAATGTTGAACAAAAGCGCAGAAGAAATTACTCCTGTAGATGAGGAATCAGAACAAGGTAATATTGAATTCCTTCTCAGTACAAGTTTCTGTAGCACCTGTTTTCATCCTACTCTCTTCAGACTCAACACAGTGGTCCTGTGTGGCTCAGTGGTAAAGTGATGACGCATGACCTGGAGGCCCCGAGTTTGAGCCCCCTGAAACCACTTGGTTTTTCATAGGAGTGTGCATAGGCAAGACGCTTCAGAGCCCTAGCCTAGTACTGATAACACCAAGGAAAAACATGAATATGTGAGCTGTTGCCGTGGTATGACTGAAATAATGTTGAAAGCAGCGAAAAACACCAAGCAATCAATCAGTTGAACTGAACATAACTCTTTGCCTTGATAAAAACATTAAACATATTGTAAATGATGAATCCCTATTATTACTCTGTAAATAGGGGACCTTAAAGATTTATAATTTTCCAAACGTATCTCATGCTCCATGACCAGTAGAGTAGATTAGTTTTCTTTTTTAACCTATTGTTGTTGAGGGCAATTTAGATTTGCAGAAAAAATGACACATTTTGCAAACGACAAACATTAAACTCTTTACCAAACAACAAAATTTTAGCCTTGTCCAAATTCAAAGCATGTGTAGACGACGAACAAAGTGTGACTAAAATACTGAAGTTTATCTTTGAATGGGTAGAAAACATTGTGGGAAAAGCAGAAAATGATTTTTACCAGCATTTTCTCCCGTTCCCACAATCTTTTCAAAATGCATCTTGCTCAGGGTCATTAAAACATGGGATTGTGTGGTAAAGGGTTAAATGATTGATTGATTGTATTGTGTTTAATGCCGTTTTCAACATTATTTCCATTATATTGCGGCGACCAGTGCACTTATCCATGCTTTCCTGGAGTCTCTTTTACCTATACTCCGCACAATTTTCTTTCTAAGCCAGTGGCTGCTTTCCGACATAACCATCGTCGAGACAGTAGTCTGGTGGGAACCCCCTGTTCTCAAGTTCTGCACGCTACCGACTGAGCTACCGCGGCTCGCCAGGTAAAGGGTTAAAAAAAGGGGGGGGCACAAAACTTTATCAGCATAGAAAACATTACGGGAAAGGAGCAATTACTAAATGCAAGCCATTGGTCCTTGCTGCACTATGTTGTCCAACACTTCCAAGTTCAGAACTTGAGTTAGCAAAGAAATATGTATGTTTCAGTAATGAGATCAATCTATATAGATATAAAATCTTTGATGATGTTTTCGAAGGCATAGAGGAAGATAGCAGTGCACATCATATCAACCTGGAAAATATGATAACAAGTGAAGACCAACTTGAGAAACAGACACTGTCATCTGACAAAAGAGTTAAGGTTGTAGTGAGCCATTCAGACTCCCCATCAAGGTTGTGGGTTCAAGACATTCAGTTCCAGCCAGAACTAGATGACCTGTTGAACAAAATGTTTGAATTTTATTCCTCCTGCACTGATGACAGATTAATGCTTGATGAGATTAGAGAAGGTCAAATTGTTGCAGCATTGTATTCAGAGGATGAGTCCTGGTATAGAGCGAAAGTTATGTCAGTGAAAGATGAAGATTGCATGGTGATGTTCTTAGATCATGGGAATACTGAGACAGTCATGCGGGAAAACATTCGAAAGCTGCCGCTGGAGTTTGCCTCTCTTCCTGTGCAGGTATGAATTACCATTGTAATACCCTGTGAAAAATTCTTGAAGTTTGATTGGCTAACTTGGAGAAAATTTCTTGAATTCTTACAAGGTATTTGGCCATTTGAATATTGATGTACCGTAAATACTCGACTATAAGACGCATTTTTTCCCCTAGAAATTTGAGCTTGAAGTAGGGGGAGCGTCTTATAAGCGCATAATCAAAGGACTTTGTGAAATTCCATCTGGAGAACTTGCGTACCTGCCAATCAACACGAAGAGATAAAACCACCTCCCATACGAGTCACGCTGATGTAAGTCTATAAGTGACTCAGTGATCGTTGTTATCACCCTTTGTGTGAAGAAATAAAAGTTTAGAACGAACGGTTTTCGTGTTTTACTAGTTAGTTTAGCTTAGAATTCATTCCAGACTGAGTGGTTATTCCTCTTACTGTTGTTTCAGTCAGTTTATATACGGCCCACGGGTTGACTGTAGTACATATAAAAATATGGTCTACTGATTGACCCTTTCAACAATTCTAAAATTCAAAGATAAATCAATACTTCTTACAAAATGAAATGCTTTCTTATTAATAATTTTTGGCATTGTGACAACTTAGAATGATGTAATGAGACAAGTAACCTAACTAAGGTAAATACTTCCACAGTGCAATTCAGATCTAAATAGAAATTTTGTAGCGTTTATCAGTTGATTATCGAGGTAAGGAGGTAAAGGGTTCTGATTGCAGTCCCTGTTTTACAACACAGTAAATACCTGTTTTTTAGAAGAATTACAGCTAGATGTCAAATTTTTACAGCTTGAATGCCGATCGATAAATTAGTGTACATTACACCAGGCTTTAGTTAACTCTTTACCAAACAACAAAATTTTAGACTGGTCCAAATTGAGGGTAGAAATCATTTTAGGAAAATGGGGAAATCTTTTCCCACAATGTTTTCAAAAGGCTTCTTTCTCACAGTCATGAAAACTTGGGATTGTTTGGTAAAGAGTTAGATAATAACGGCTTTAAGTTACGAAGAGGATTGCTGATTATATAATGTAGATTTTTAAAAATTAGCAAGCATTAATTCTTTATTGTGATAACTCATTATTTATGGCCAAAAAGTATCCTAGCCATATAGATATTCAACCCTTTACCAAATAATTCGTGGTATTAACAACCTGAAAGAAAAAGACTTTGAAAAACATTGTGAAAAATGGCGAAAATACTGCTGAAACAATTTTCAATTTTTGAGTCTGGTACTTTTTAGCTCACCTGAGCACAAAGTGCTCAGGATGAGCTATTGTGATCACTCACCGTCCGTCGGCGTCCGTCCGTCCATCCGTTCACATTTCTTTGTTTACACTCTAGCATCTACAAATATTAACCAATCAGCACCAAACTTGGTCAAAATACATATGACCATAAGATCTCGGATGAGTTCGATTATGGGTGTAATCGGACCAGAACAACTGGAGTTATTTGCCCTTGAATTAGAAAAATTGCTATATTTGACTTTGTTTACACTCTAGCATCTACAATTATTAACCAATCAGCACCAAACTTGGTCAAAATATATATGACCATAAGATCTCGCATGAGTTCGATTATGGGTGTAATCGGACTAGAACAACTGGAGTTATTTGACTTTGAATTAGAAAAATTGCTATATTTGACTTTGTTTACACTCTAGCATCTACAATTTTTAACCAATCAGCATCAAACTTGGTCAAAATACTTACGACTATAAGATCTCGGATGAGTTAAATTATGGATCTAATCGGACCAGAATGACTGGAGTTATTTGCCCTTGAATTAGAAAGTTCTGTAGAATAGTTCTTTGTCTGGAGCATAACTTTGTCATCTCCAGTCCGATTGACTTGAAACTTGGCATTTGTAGTTGTTGCAATAATACGGAGTGCAATGTGAAAGAACCATAACTACCTCATACTGCCTATGAGTTATTTCCCTTTGAACGTCGTTTTTACAGCATTTTCTGCTTGTCCGGAATATAACTTTGTCATCTCAAGCCTGAACATCTTCAAATTTGGTATGCATGATTGCTGTAAAATTACGGAGTGCAGTGCACAAGAACCATAACTCTTCCTAGCACAAATTTTGAGTTATTCCCCTTTGACCTTCATTTTTATAGCATTTTTTCCTTGTCCAGTGCAAAACTTTATCATCTTAAGTAGGAATGACATGAAATATGGTATGCTTATTTGTTGCAATATGTGGAAGTGCAGTGCACAAGAATTGTAACTCTACCTTGTGCTGTCTTTGAGTTATTTCCCTTTGATCGTCATTTTTACAGCATTTAGTGCTTGTCCAGAGTATAACTTTGTCATCTCAAGTCAGAACGACTTCAAACTTGGCGTGCATGTTTGTTGCAATATTACTGAGTACAGTGCGCAAGAACAATAACTCTACCTGGCTCAGATATTGAGTAATTCCACTCCGATCTTCATTTTTACAGTATTTCTTGCTTGTCTGGAACGGAACTTTGAAGTCTCAAGTCAAATTGACTTGAGACTTGGTAAACATGTTTGTTGCATTACCTGCCCTTTGCGATTATTATACCTCCTTGACAACTTGTGGTGGGACGGGCTTATCTTGCGACAATTTGCGCTCTTGTTTCATTATCATTTGGCCTTGAACCTCGATATTTGGTATTTATCTTCATTGTAGACCTTTTCTGCTTAGTACTCAGGTGTGCGATATAGGACCATCATGGTCCTCTTGTTTTAATTTTCAAATCCTTTCAATTTGGACAAATCCATTTTTTAGCTCACCTGAGCATGAAGTGCTCAGGATGAGCTATTGTGATCACTCACCGTCCATCTGCGTCCGTCGTCCTTCCGTCCGTCGTCCGTCCGTCCGTTCACATTTCTTTGTTTACACTCTAGCATCTACAAATATTAACCAATCAGCACCAAACTTGGTCAAGATATATATGACCATAAGATCTCGGATGAGTTCGATTATGGGTGTAATCGGACCAGAACAACTGGAGTTATTTGCCCTTGAATTAGAAAAATTGCTATATTTGACTTTGTTTACACTCTAGCATCTACAATTTTTAACCAATCAGCACCAAACTTGGTCAAAATATATATGACTATAATATCTCAGATGAGTTCGATTATGGGTCTAATCGGACCAGAACAACTGGAGTTATTTGCCCTTGAATTAGAAAAATTGCTATATTTGACTTTGTTTACACTCTAGCATCTACAATTTTTAACCAATCAGCATCAAACTTGGTCAAAATACTTAAGACCATAAGATCTCGGATGAGTTCGATTATGGATCTAATTGGACCAGAATGACTGGAGTTATTTGCCCTTGAATTAGAAAGTTCTTTAGAATAGTTCCTTGTCGGGAGCATAACTTTGTCATCTCCAGTCCGATTGACTTGAAACTTGGCATTTGTGTTTGTTGCAATAATACGGATTGCAGTGTGAAAGAACCATAACTCTACCTCGCACTGTCTATGAGTTATTTCCCTTTAATCGAAATTTTATAGCATTTTCTGCTTGTCAGGAATAAACTTTGTCATCTCTAGCCTGAACATTTTCAAATTTGGTATGCATGATTGTTGAAAAATTACGGAGTGCAGTGCATAAGAACCATAACTCTTCCTAGCACAAATTTTGAGTTATTCCCCTTTGACCTTCATTTTTATAGCATTTTTTCCTTGTCCAGTGCAAAACTTTATCATCTTAAGTAGGAATGACATGAAATATGGTATGCTTATTTGTTGCAATATGTGGAAGTGCAGTGCACAAGAATTGTAACTCTACCTTGTGCTGTCTTTGAGTTATTTCCCTTTGATCGTCATTTTTACAGCATTTAGTGCTTGTCCAGAGTATAACTTTGTCATCTCAAGTCAGAACGACTTCAAACTTGGCGTGCATGTTTGTTGCAATATTACTGAGTACAGTGCGCAAGAACAATAACTCTACCTGGCTCAGATATTGAGTAATTCCACTCCGATCTTCATTTTTACAGTATTTCTTGCTTGTCTGGAACGGAACTTTGAAGTCTCAAGTCAAATTGACTTGAGACTTGGTAAACATGTTTGTTGCATTACCTGCCCTTTGCGATTATTATACCTCCTTGACAACTTGTGGTGGGACGGGCTTATCTTGCGACAATTTGCGCTCTTGTTTCATTATCATTTGGCCTTGAACCTCGATATTTGGTATTTATCTTCATTGTAGACCTTTTCTGCTTAGTACTCAGGTGTGCGATATAGGACCATCATGGTCCTCTTGTTTTAATTTTCAAATCCTTTCAATTTGGACAAGTCCATTTTTTAGCTCACCTGAGCATGAAGTGCTCAGGATGAGCTATTGTGATCACTCACCGTCCATCTGCGTCCGTCGTCCTTCCGTCCGTCGTCCGTCCGTCCGTTCACATTTCTTTGTTTACACTCTAGCATCTACAAATATTAACCAATCAGCACCAAACTTGGTCAAGATATATATGACCATAAGATCTCGGATGAGTTCGATTATGGGTGTAATCGGACCAGAACAACTGGAGTTATTTGCCCTTGAATTAGAAAAATTGCTATATTTGACTTTGTTTACACTCTAGTATCTACAAATATTAACCAATCAGCATCAAACTTGGTCAAAATATATATGACCATAAGATCTCGGATGAGTTCGATTATGGGTCTAATTGGACTAGAACAACTGGAGTTATTTGCCCTTGAATTAGAAAAATTGCTATATTTGACTTTGTTTACACTCTAGCATCTACAATTTTTAACCAATCAGCACCAAACTTGGTCAAAATATATATGACTATAATATCTCAGATGAGTTCGATTATGGGTCTAATCGGACCAGAACAACTGGAGTTATTTGCCCTTGAATTAGAAAAATTGCTATATTTGACTTTGTTTACACTCTAGCATCTACAATTTTTAACCAATCAGCATCAAACTTGGTCAAAATACTTAAGACCATAAGATTTCGGATGAGTTCGATTATGGATCTAATTGGACCAGAATGACTGGAGTTATTTGCCCTTGAATTAGAAAGTTCTTTAGAATAGTTCCTTGTCGGGAGCATAACTTTGTCATCTCCAGTCCGATTGACTTGAAACTTGGCATTTGTGTTTGTTGCAATAATACGGATTGCAGTGTGAAAGAACCATAACTCTACCTCGCACTGTCTATGAGTTATTTCCCTTTAATCGAAATTTTATAGCATTTTCTGCTTGTCAGGAATAAACTTTGTCATCTCTAGCCTGAACATTTTCAAATTTGGTATGCATGATTGTTGAAAAATTACGGAGTGCAGTGCATAAGAACCATAACTCTTCCTATCACGAATTTTGAGTTATTCCCCCTTTGGCCTTCATTTTTATAGCATTTCTTGCTTGTCCAGAGCAAAACTTTGTCATCCTAAGTAGGATTGACTTGAAATAAGGTATGCTTATTTGTTGAAATATTTGGAAGTGCAGTGCACAAGAATTGTAACTCTACCTCGTGCTGTCTTTGAGTTATTTCCCTTTGATCGTCATTTTTACAGCATTTAGTGCTTGTCCGGAATATAACTTTGTCATCTCAAGTCAGAACGACTTCAAACTTGGTATGCATGTTTGTTGCAATATTACCGAGTACAGTGTGCAAGAACAATAACTCTACCTAGTGCGGATTTTGAGTAATTCCACTTTGATCTTCATTTTTTTTTGCAGTATTTCTTGCTTGTCCGAAACGGAACTTTGAAGTCTTAAGTCAAATTGACTTGTTTGTTGCATTACCTCCCCTTTGCAATTATTGTACCTCCTTGACAACTGGCGGTGGGACAGGCATATCTTGCGACAATTTGCCGCTCTTGTTTCATTATCGATTGGCCTTGAACCTCGATATTTGGTATTTATCTTCATTGTAGACCTTTACTGCTTAGTACTCAGGTGAGCGATATAGGACCATCATGGTCCTCTTGTTTCCCCCTCCCCATTTCGTAAAGAGTTAAATTACATTGTAAGATACTTGAGTACTTTAGTCCTTTGATTTGACTGTTCCTGTCGGCAAGGTAAAGTTTGTAAACCCATTGATAACTAACAGTATGAGCAAACCGTCGAAGGCCTAATATCCCTGATAGGATTATTTTAACAAAAAATGTGTGTGGTTTGGTCTATGCTTTACACTTTTTCAAGTTGCTTTTTCCATTTTAAAAAGAAATCAGACTTGAATCAAGGTATGATCAGCTAAGATACAAGAGATTCATTTTTGGAATGATGCAACTTTGATAACGGGCGATAGATTGTAATATCTGTGTGGCATATTTCCTGCTGAATAATCACAATTTTAGCATTCTTATGGTCAGTGTGAAGTGTACATGCGTCTTATAGGAGGTCATCAATAAAATCCCTGATTTGGAATCACAAAGTTGGGGGGGCATCTTATAAGCGAAGGCGTCTTATAGTCGAGCATATACGGTAAATCCGTTTAGTTTCTAACATCATAGCAGCAAGTTAGGAGTGATATCTCTATCTGCCATGATATCTGCAGCTGAATAAAGTCATCTGCAAATGGCTTGTTAACCTTTACTGTTCTATTCACGGTTTTGACAACCCTGAGGAAGAAGCCTTTTGAAAACATTGTGGGAAAAGGAGAAAATGCTGGTAACCAGGATTTTCTCCATTTCTCGCAATTTTTCCTATCCAATTAAAGGCAAATTTCATCATTTGAGCCACACTTGAATTGTCGTCTGCAAATGCTGTCAGTTTGTGCAAGTGTACATTTTTAATGTTTGGTAAAGCATTTGATGAGTGAAATCAATTTTTAAAAATCCCAAGTTTAATTGTATTTATTTCTTCATCTACTTGTAATTGAATTTTGAGTTGTATTGATGGCAGCTCAGGGTAAAATTTATAAACACCTAGTGATCTTGAAAAGAATAAGAAAGACTTCTTTGCTTCATGCATAGATACCTACTTAACCGTGAAGGGCTCTACTCAACGTTTGGTTGCTTTTGCAGACAGTGTAGATCAAGATCCCACTGCATCGTGTGTACATTCTGATATTGTATCTACACTGTCTGCTACTGTGCCAGACAAAAATAGCCCTGAAATGGCAATATCTATCATTTGCACTGAGAATATGAATTTAATTTATTTAAAGCTGTTTAAGTTAACCCTCTACCACACTATCCCGAGTTTTAACGACCCTGAGAAAGAAAGCTTTTGAACACAATGTGGGAAAAGAAGAAAATGCAGATAACCAGCATTTTCTTCTTTTCCCACAATGTTTTCTTTTCTTTTTCAGACAAATCCCATTACTTGTGCCACATTTACTATGTCCTTTGGAAATGCTTCCAATTTTGATCTGTCTATAATTTTGTAGTGTGGTAAAGGGTTAAGGAATCTTCCTCTTGATTGATCAAGTTAACTTATTTACAGAAATTGCTGTCTCTGGTATATTTTAGGGTATACTATGTACCTTAGGTGCCATACAGCCTAGTGGAGGGGAGTGGTCAGAAGAGGCAATAGCAGAGTTTCACACACTTACACAGGACAAGTATGTTCAAGCTGTACCTCTTGAATCAAAGCCATTTGCAAGACTTTGAAAACATCCCTACGAAAAATCATCATTGTAAAATATTGACAATCAATCGATGGTTAACACATGTATGCTAGTGAAAACATTGTGGCCAAAGAAAAACTTGCTCCTTTTGTGTTTAAGCTGCAGTGGATATCAGTTAGTAAAATTTGTTAGGTTAGCTGTTTCACATGCAGAGCTGTTTTGCTGGAGAAAACTTACTGTGGTTTTTTGGACTGCGTTAATTGAGACCAATCTGTTCAGAATAATCTTGGGATATAATCGTTCCATTATGTGATGAAATCGGTTGGTACTCATCCTTGGTGTAGGCCTGTTTTTAAGCCCGACATAGCCCAGTACAAATTATTGCACTATCCTAAGTGTTGTCATTGGTGTTGGAGTTCGCATCTACACTTACTATCCCCGCCAAAGGTGGAGGGATATAGTTTTAGCATTGTCTGTCCGTCCTTCCTTCCGTCTGTCCGTGTGTCCATCCGGAACAGTATCTCCAATACCATTGGACGGAATTTTGTGAAAATTAATACATGTGTACAATAACCTATTCTGCCGATATAGTATTTTTCTTTTTTTGATTCAATGCAAAATGGCCGACTGGGAGTGATTTTGAGTTACGCAGTTGCGTAAATTTTTGAAAAGGTCTTTTTTGGCGGAGGATATCATTTCAACGAAATGGCTTGTGTTAAAGTCTTTTTAAGGGCTCATATTTTTTCAAACAATGTGATGGAGTTGGTTATTTCGTATGATAACAGATATAGGCTCAGAGTTTCTTCTAGCAATACCTACGCCCATGACATTAAGTCAAGGATGTAGACTTAGATTTTTTTTATATTAAAGTTTTTGTTTCGTCAGACCGTCAAAAATCAGTGGATGAAATCACTGATGCTGTAGGAATTGGCCACATAATTGTGGATAAATTACTAAAGCAAGATTTTGGAAAGAGTAATGACGGTCTGACAAATCAAGGCACTCCACCCTCTTGACTTGGTCTCCCGCTCTTAGCATTATCCTTTATATCTGAATGCCCTTCTTTAGAACATCTATGCCACTCAAACACAGAACTTCTGGATACTTTCTGTGCAACCTCTTTATGATTCATGAATTTTCATGTGTCCGTCAGCGTCATTCCGGCTCCGACGCATAACTTGATGACTGCACGCTGCTCCTTGTGATCATTTGATGTTGACGTTTGACCATCCAGAAATTCTTCCATTGCTATCAAAAACGCTCTTCAAATTTAAGATTATAAACCGATCTCGTTGATTCTTCAGAATTACTTTGAAATAACGTTGGTGTGACTCCATGCCAAAACTTACGATGTTATGGCGGCATTAATGAAACTTACAATATTTGTTTATGATCAAGAATTTCCTACATGCTAAAATTTTGAAATTGCTCCATAACTAAGTACCCACCTGTCGTTTAGCATCTTCTACGGACAAATTAACAAATGAATTGTTTTCAAACATACGCAAACAAAAAAGGCGAGACGACGTATATATGTGTAGCAAATTTTAGCATGATCGGGACGCTAGTATGTTTATAAATTGACCAGTCCGGGAACTTTCTGACTGCACCTCGTATATGTCCTCCCAAGTTATTTTTAACAATACCTCACCCTTGCCAGTGATCTTAAGGCCAGGGTCGTAGATGTTTTACATCATAGTTTTACGTAAAAGTTTTCTAAGAGCTCACGTTTTTGAAATCTTAGGACAGATTTGGTTCATATTTGGCTTTACAACAGATACAGGCCCATACTTTCATTAGGCAATACCCTAGCCATGCCCATGTCCATGGTATTAAGGTCAAGGTCAAAGATTTTGAAATTGTTAAAGTTTTTCTAGAGCTCCTTTTTTCCAGACAAAATGATTGGTTTGGTTCATATTTAGTATGATGATGGGTTAAGGTCAAGTTTCATTCTGCTATACCTGTATCCATGCCAGCTGACAAAAGGCCAAGGTCCAGCTGTTGCACTAACCTTAGCATCACAGTTGGTTTTGGGTCTTCTGGCCTGACCTGGGACCCTGTTACTGTTTCAAGTCACTGCCACTGCCCCACACCCTCAAATAATTTCTACAGGCAAGCTGTGCTGTCTAATGACAGTTCTTGTTTGAAACTGTCTTTGAAAAGTGAAAGGGATGAAAACGATGTGGGAAAAGGAGAAAATGGTGGTAGCCAGCATTTTCTCCTTTTCCCACATTGTTTTCAATGGCCTTCTTCCTTTGGATCATTGGAACATTAACCAGCATTTTCTCCTTTTCCCACATTGCTTTCAAAGACCTTCTTCCTTTGGATCATAGGACCACTGGATTGTTTAGTAACAGATTTTATTACAAAATGTATTTATTGCAGAGAACTTTTGATGGATGTAAGTTCACAGGAAGATGGTGTTTACAAAGTTAGCCTGCTAGATATGGGCATGTCTCTAAACACACTTCTCATAGAGAAAGGTGTCGGAGCAGAAGAGGCCACCCCTGTAGCAATCAACACCAAAGTGAAACAAGTTTTCTCTCCAGACAATCAAGAGGTGATAGCTCAACTGTACGTAGCCAAGGCAAGCGAGAGTCACAGCAAATATGGGTAAGATAATTAGCTGTTAATTTTTAGCTCACCTGAGCACATAGTGCTCAGCGTGAGCTATTGTGATCGGTCAATGTCCGTCGTCCGTCTGTCTGTCCGTCCGTAAACAGTTACTAAAAAATCTTCTCCTCTGAAACCGCCAATCAGATTTCAGTAAAACTTAACAGAAATGATCCTTAGGTGATGCACTTTCAGAAAACTTCAAAGATTTTAATTCCATGAAGAACTCTGGTTGCCATGGCAACCGAAAGAAAAAACTTTAAAAATCTTCTTGTCCCAAACTGTAAGGGCTAGAGCTTTCATATATGGCATGTAGCATCATCTAGTGACCCTCTACCAAAATACTTCAAATTATGGCCCTGGTGTTAAAAATTGGCCCTATTTTGTGGGCTCTCGGATTTCACATAGAGATAAAGAAGGAAATCTGTAAAAATCTTCTTGTCCCAAACCGTAAGGGCTAGAGCTTTCATATTTGGCATGTAGCATCATCTAGTGGCCCTCTACCAAACTACTTCAAATTATGGCCCTAGTGTTGAAAATGGCCCTATGTTGTGGGTTCTCGGATTTCACAAGACGATTGTAATAAGTACTAACAACATAGGATTTAGCTCAGCATAAAGGCTTTAATCCATGGGGCATTCAATTCCAGCTAGTCTTATATATTTCAACAGAGACATTGGATTTCGTATCGCTTAATAAAAGTGTTGGCTTAATAAACGTAGTTGCTTAGCTAAGCAAGATCAACTGTATTGCCCTTTGACAAATTGGAATTCATGAACAACTCTGGTTTCCATGTCAACTGCTGAAAAAAAAAAATCAACCCAAACACAAAGCCTACAACTTAATTGGCAACAGTAGCACTCTACCAAAGTACATCAAATTGTGACCTTAGGAAAAAAAAATAAGTGCTTTGTTGTTGGATCCCAGTTTCCACATCCAAATAAAAGATCTTTTAAAATCTTCTTTCATCCAAACATTAACCCTAGAGCTTTCGTATTCAGCATGGACTGGTGGATAGTTATGTAAAGAGTGTATTCTTGGAATCCTCCTGTTCCATATTGTATGGCCCACAACATACATTTGGCATGTGATTCTGTCTGAAAACCCATTATCAGCTCACCTGAGCATAACATACTCATGGTTAGCTTTTATGTATCCTTGAATATGCGTCGCCAAAATTCCACTGTTCATTATATAGCTATCGGAATTCCAGCATAATCTTGATCCGTCGCCCAGAATGTTTGTAAGGTTGTGAACATGAACACACTCAGCAACCACAATTCTGGCTCAGTCATACTCAAAATTTCCCTGGATGTTCATAATGACCTAAGGACAAATCTGATCAAAATGGGGACAAGCTAAAAGCATCAAAATAGGGGATCTTGATGACAATTCCATTGTTTACACTCTAGGGCCTATGATTTCGGCTCTATCATTTTCTTACCTGCTCTGATTGTTGGTATTGTCATATGGATGAATCATTTTCAAAACTAAAACATTCCAGCAAAGAGGCAAGTGGCCATAACAATGACAGCTGAGTTGCATTTCAGGTGAGCGATTTAGGACCATCATGGTCCTCTTGTTTTAAAATATTCTGACAATTCTAAAAATAAGAAACGATAAAAGATGCAGAGAAAGCAATTCAAAATTATAGCAGGCCACAGAAATAATATTTTACTTTATAACTTCTGCAGACAACTCTTTTGTTGCAGAGAGACATTTTCAAACCAAAACTTCTGGTCAGAATGTTTGTCTTGATGATATCTCGCACACTTTTGAAAAAGCGTCACATTTGTCAAAAACTAGGTCACCAAGTTACATCTTTGAAAAAGCTTGTGAACATTTTAGAGGCTACATTTTCTGTCCAGTACTCAGTATATTTGTCTTGATGATGTTAAGAATGTCTGAAAATGAGACAAATTCTAGAAAAGCTTGTGTTCACTTTAGATGCCACTTTTTCAGTTCAATACTCAGGAAAATTTGTTAAAATGTCTGTCTTGATATCTTAAAAGAGATTGGAAATGGGAAATGTTGGGTCAAAAAAGCTCAGGTGAGTGACTGTAGGGCCATCATGGCCCTCTTTGTTTGGAGAAAGTGATTTGTCCCTCTGTTTGTTTATATGCTGACACCTTTGAGCCATGCTCTCTGAAAAGCAGGTTTAAGGCATCTGCAGAAAGTGTCAACCCAGGTCAGCCTGCCTAGTTTGCTCAGGCTGACTTCAGTCGAAACTTTTTGCTATTGATCAAATTTTGCATTTCAAAGCACCAGTCTACATCATGATTCAGTTGGTTAACTCCTTACCAGACAATTCTGACTTTACAATGACCCTGAAAGAGGAGGCTCTTGGAAAAAAAAAAAATTTTTTTTTTCCGAAAATAGTAACCAGCATTTTCTCCTTTTGCCACAATTTTTTTATTTTTTTTTTTACCTTATTCAGTAAATAAATCCGCATTTAAGCTACATTTAATGTGTTGTCTACAGAGGTTTCAATTTGGTTTAGTTCAAAATTTTGTCATTTGGTAGAGTTAACAGACAAATCAGATTTTATGGATCCATAATTATAAGATGACTTGCTTGGTATAATGTATGACTCATTTTGAAGTAAGGGAGAAAATAGTTCTGATTTCAGAGTAAGTTTCTGATCACAATGTTTAATTCATTTCAAATGCAAGTTTTACAACCCTGACATGGCACTTTAAAATGTTTTTGGGCAAAGAAGCAATTGGTTGAAAGCAGAGGAAAAAACATATTTACATTCAAATTCTAGGAATGATTTGTTTCGAAAGGTGTCTGATTTAAATCAGACTTAAGATTTCAAAATTTCAATTACAGATATGTGGTAAGGGATCTGAGTGAGTTCCTGACCAGCAATCAAACTGTTGTTGTGACAGACGTCAATTCTCCCCATGACTTTACATGTAGATTAGAAGATGACACCTATGAATATTACCAAGATAAACTGGTTGAAGCCTATGCAGTGAAAAAAGAAGAACTCCAGGATCCCAAGCAAGGTATAAATTTTGAATTACTAAGGCCTAGTCTGTTAGTGACAACACACATTAGCATTCAGTTTGAATTTCAGCTGGGTCAAAACTCTTCAATGGATAAAGGACAGTCAGTTTAACATTTCCATTTCTCTCTCACTGCTTTAGATTGTTATTTATGACTTTATGTGTGAAAGTAGTCATTGTCTTTGACATGTTGCTGCGCATAGTTTTGATAAGAAACTTCAAAAAGGCACGGCTTAGTGCAACAAACTTCTAGCGTATTACATAACTTGAATACTGTTGTAAATTACGATAAGCATCAAAGAAAGGAGAATATCAATTAGTAGCATGAGTTGGATTTTACACGCTTTAAACAATTATTTTTTATTATACGCCTGTCGAGGACGGGACGTATAATGGGATCACCCATGGCGGGCGTCCGTCCGGGCGAGCGGGAGGTGTCCAGTTCTTTGTCCGGAGCATAACTTTGTCATCTCCAGTCGGATTGACTTGAAACTTGGCATATGTGCTTGTTGCGATAATACGGAGTGCAGTACGAAAGAACTGTAACTCTGCCTCGTGCTGTCTTTGAGTTATTTCCCTTTGATCGTCATTTTTAGCTCACCTGAGCATGAAGTGCTCATGGTGAGCTTTTGTGATTGTGCTGTGTCAGGCGTGCGTCGTCCGTCATCCGTCGTCAACTTTTACCTTGTGTATGCTCTAGAGGCCACATTTTCAGTCCAATACTCATGAAAGTTGGTCAGAATGTTTGTCTCGATGATATCTCGAACGAGTTCGAAAATGGATCATGTCGGGTCAAAAACTAGGTAACTTGGTCAAATCTTAGAAAAACCTTGTGTACGCTCTAGAGGCCACATTTTCAGTCCGATAGTCATGAAAGTTGGTCAGAATGTTTGCCTTGATGATATCTCGGAGGAGTTCGAAAATTGATCATGCTGGGCCAAAACTAGGTCACTAGGTCAAATCTTAGAAAAACCTTGTGCACACTCTAGAGGCCACATTTTCAGTCCAATGCTCTTGAAAGTTGGTCAGAATGTTTGTCTTTATGATATCTTGGACGAGTTCTAAAATGGGTCATGTATGGTCAAAAAGTAGGTCACAAGGTCATATCTTAGAAAAACCTTGTGTACACTCTAGAGGCCACATTTTTGGTCCAAAACTCTTGAAATTTGGTCAGAATGTTTGTCTTGATGATATCTTGGACAAGTTTGAAAATGGGTCATGTCAGGCAAAAAACTAGGTCACTGGGTCAAATCTTAAAAAAAAACTTGTGTACACTCTAGAGGTCACAGTTTCAGTCCAAATTTCTTGAAAGTTGGTCAGAATGTTTTACTTGATGACATCTCACATGACTTTGAAAATTGGTCATGTTTGGTCAGAAACTAGTTCAGTAGTTAAAATCTTAGAAAAAACCTGTGTATGCTCTATAGGCCACATTTTCTGTCCAAAATGTATGAAAGGTGGTCAGGATCTTTGTTTTGATAATATCTACAATGGGAAAATTGGCTATGGTTGGATAAAAAGTAGGTCACTGAGAGAAATTCTAGAAAAAGCTTGTGTATATGCTAGAGGCCAAATTTTCAGTCCAATAATTATGAAAGCTTAGTAAATTGTCTGTCATGATACCTCAAAAGAGATTGAAAATGGGTCATGTTTGGTCAAAAGACTCAGGTGAGCGACTTTAGGGCCATCATGGCCCTCTTGTTACAGCATTTTCTGCTTGTCCGGAGCATAACTTTGTCATCTACAGTGCGATTGACTTGAAACTTGACGTGTGTTTGTTGCAATTATACGGGGTGCAGTGCAAAAGAACCATAACTGTACCTGGTGCTGTCTTTGAGTTATTTCCCTTTGATCGTCATTTTTACAGCATTTTCTGCTTGTCCGGAGTATAACTTTGTCATCTCCAGTCCGATTGACTTGAAACTTGGCATTTGTGTTTGTTGCAATAATACGGAGTGCAGTGTGAAAGAACCATAACTGTACCTGGTGCTGTCTTTGAGTTATTTCCCTTTGATCGTCATTTTTACAGCATTTTCTGCTTGTCTGGAGATAACTTCGTCATCTCCAGTCCAATTGACTTGAAACTTGGTATTTGTGTTTGTTGCAATAAAATGGAGTGCATTGCGAAAGAACCATAACTGTACCTGGTGCTGTCTTTGAGTTATTTCCCCTTGATCGTCATTTTTACAGCATTTTCTGCTTGTCCAGAATATAACTTTGTCATCTCTTGTCTGAACATCTTCAAATTTGGTATGCATGATTGTTGAAATTTTACGGAGTGCAGTGCACAAGAACCATAACTCTTCCTAGCACGAATTTTGAGTTATTTCCCTTTGATCGTCATTTTTACAGCATTTAGTGCTTGTCCGGAATATAACTTTGTCATCTCAAGTCAGAGTGACTTCAAACTTGGTATGCATGTTTGTTGCAATATTACGGAGTACAGTGCGCAAGAACAATAACTCTACCTAGTGCGGGATTCGAGTAATTCCACTTTGATCTTCATTTTTACAGTATTTCTTGCTTGTCCGGAACGGAACTTTGAAGTCTCAAGTCAAATTGACTTGAGACTAGGTAAACATGTTTGTTGCATTACCTGCCCTTTACAATTATTATACCCCCTCGACAACTGGTGGTGGGACGGGCGTATCTTGCGACAATTTGCCGCTCTTGTTCAGTATGAGAATTGAGTATTACAATACTTTAACAGGCTGCTTTGTAATTTTATGTCTGTATGTAGTTGACTCTTCACCACACAACAATTTTTTTAACTTGTGCAAACCTAATGGTGTTGCAGAGGACAAATGTGGCTGAAATTGTGGAAGTTGTCTTTGATACAGTCAGAAAACTGAGAAAAGGAGAAAAAGCTGGTTTACCAGTTTTGTCTCCTTTTTATATGCCCGTCGAAGACGGGACGTATTATGGGATCACCCGTGGCGTGCGGACAGGCGGGCAGCGTCCCCATTCTTTGTCCGGAGTATATCTCCAAAACTATGCTAGCTACGGTTATGAAATTTCATGGGTGGATAGATCTCATCAAGGCGGAGTGCAGTGCACAGAAATCATAACTCTCGCTTGCTTAATTTTTGAGTTATTGCCCTTTGTTGTTTTTCATACTTGAATTTTGTCCGGAGCATATCTCCAAAACTATACTAGCTACGGTTATGAAACTTCATGGGTGGATAGATCTCATCAAGGGGAAGTGCAGTGCACAGGAATCATAACTCTTGCTTCCTTAATTTTTGAATTAATGCTCTTTGTTGTTTTTCATACTTGAATTTTGTCCGGAGCATATCTCCAAGACTATACTAGCTAAGGTTATGAAACTTCATGGGTGGATAGATCTTATCAAGGGGGAGTGCAGTACACAAGAATCATAACTCTTGCTTACTTAATTTTTGAGTTATTTCCCTTTGTTTATTTAAATACTTGAATTTTGTCCAAAGCATATCTCCAAAACTATGCTAGCTACTGTTATGAAACTTCATGGGTGGATAGATCTCATTAAGGGGGAGTGCAGTGCGAAAGAACCATAACTCTACCTCGTGCTGTCTTTGAGTTATTTCCCTTTGATCGTCATTTTTACAGCATTTTCTGCTTGTCCGGAACATATCTTTGTCATCTCCAGTCCGATTGACTTGAAACTTCACATGTGTGTTAGTTGCAATAATACGGAGTGCAGTGCAAAAGAACCATAACTCTACCTCGTGCTGTCTTTGAGTTACTTCCCTTTGATCGTCATTTTTACAGCATTTTCTGCTTGTCTGGAGCATAATTTTGTCATCTCCAGTCCGATTGACTTGAAACTTGATATGCATGTTTGTTGCAATATTACGGAGTACAGTGCGCAAGAACAATAACTCTACCTAGTGCGGATTTCGAGTAATTCCACTTTGATCTTCATTTTTACAGTATTTCTTGCTTGTCTGGAACGGAACATTGTCACCTCAAGTCAAATTGACTTGAGACTTGGTAAACATGTTTGTTGCATTACTTGCCCTTTACGATTATTATACCCCCTTGACAACAGGCGGTGGGACGAGCGTATCTTGCGACAATTTGCCGCTCTTGTATTACAATGTTTTCAAAAGTCCTATTCCTCAACTTTGTTAAATGTCTGGAGTTTTAGCTCACCTGAGCATGAAGTGCTCAAAGTGAGCTTTTGTGATTGCCTAACATCCGGCGTCCTTAATTTCTTTAAACATCTTCTACTCCTAAACCACTGGGCCAATCTTGATGAAACTTGGCAGGGATGTTCCTTGGGTGAAGCTCTACCAAAGTTGTTCAAGAGATTGAATTCCACCCATAACTCCAGTTGCTATGGCAACCAAAGGGAAAAAAATAGCAAAATCTTTTAAAATCTTCTTGTCTGAAACTAGACGGCGTAGAGCCTTGATATTTGGTATGAAGCATCTCCTAGTGGACCTCCACCAAGTTTGTTCAAATGATGCCTCTGGGGTCAAAACTGGCCCTGCCCTGGGGGTCACAAGTTTGAACATTGGAACAAAAAAGGAAAACTTTAAAATAATTCTTCTCTAAAACTAGAAGACGTAGAGCTTT
Source organism: Hippopus hippopus (assembly GCA_946811185.2). Taxonomy (NCBI): domain Eukaryota; kingdom Metazoa; phylum Mollusca; class Bivalvia; order Cardiida; family Cardiidae; genus Hippopus; species Hippopus hippopus. Next base: position 62,420,420 of record OX328099.1, on the reverse strand, counting down.
GATATTTGGTACGTAGCATCTCCTAGAGGACCTCTACCAAGTTTGTTCATATGATGCCCCTGGGGTTAAAATTGGCCCAGCCCTGGGGGTCACAAGTTCGAACACAGGAACAAAGAATGAAAACTTCTTTTCTGAAACTGGAAGGCGTAGAGCTTTGATATTTGATATGTAGCATCTCCTAGAGGACCTCTACCAAGTTTGTTCATACGATGCCCCTGGGGTCAAAACTGGCCCCACCCCGGGGGTCACAAGTTCGAACATAGGAACAAAGAAGGAAAACTTTAAAATTCTTCTTTTCTGAAACTGGAAGGCGTAGAGCTTTGATATTTGGTATATAGTATCTCCTAGTGGACCTCTACCAAGTTTGTTCATATGATGCCCCTGGGGTGAAAACTGGCCCTGCCCCGGGGGTCACAAGTGTTAACATGGGAACAAAAAAGGAAAACTTTAAAATTCTTCTTTTCTGAAACTGGAAGGTGTAAAGCTTTGATATTTGGTATGTAGCATCTCCTAGTGGACTTCTACAAAGTTTGGTCATATGATGCCCCTGGGGTCAAAACTGGCCCTGCCCCGGGGGTCACAAGTTTGAACATGGGAGCAAAGAAAGAAAACTTTAAAATTCTTCTTCTCTAAAACTGGGAGGCATAGAGCTTTGATATATGGTATGTAGCATCTCTTAGTGGACCTCTACCAAGTTTGTTCATATGATGCCCCAGGGGTCAAAACTGGCCCAGCCCTGGGGTTCACAAGTTCTAACATAGAAACAAAGAAGGAAAACTTTAAAATTCTTCTTCTCTAAACTGGGAGGTGTAGAGCTTTGATATTTGATATGTAGCATCTCCTAGTGGACCTCTACCAAGTTTGTTTAAATGATGCCGCTGGGGTCAAAACTGGCCCTGCCCCGGGGGTCACAAGTTCAAACATAGGAACAACGAAGGAAAACTTTAAAATTCTTCTTTTCTGAAACTGGAAGGCATAGAGCTTTGTTATTTGGTATGTAGTGAACCTGTTCTAAGTTTGTTAGCCCACCTGAGCACAACATATTCAGTGAGTTCAAAATTGGGTCACCTGGGATCATAAACTAGGTCACTAGGTTAAATTAAAGAAATACTTTGTGGGCACTCTAGAGGCCACATTCTTTGCTCAATTGACTTGAGAACTGGTCAGAATGTTTGTCTTGATAAAATCTCACATGAGTCTGAATTTGGGTCAACTGGGGTCATAAACTAGGTCACTAGGTCAAAAAAATACCTTTAGGGAACTCAAGAGGCCACATTTATTGTTCGGTTGGTTTGAAAATTAGTTAAAATGTTTCCCTTGATGAAATCTAAGATGAGTTCAAAATTGGGTCACCTGGGGTCATAATCTAGGTCACTAGGTCAAATTAAAGAAATACCTTGTGGGCACTCTAGAGGCCACATTTCTTGCTCAATTGACTTGAAAATTGATCAGAATGTTTGTCTTGTGGAAATATCTGATGAGTTTGAAATTTGGTCACCTGGGGTCATAAACTAGGTCACTAGGTCAAATTAAAGAAAAACCTTGTGGGCACTCCAGAGGCCATATTTATTGCTCAATTAACTTGAAAATTGTTCAGAATGTTTGTCTCCATAAATTTTTGACGAGGTCTAAATTGAGTCACCTATTGAGATAAAGTAGGTCACTAGGTCAACTTATGGAAATTCCTTGTGGACGCTCTAGAGGCCACATTTTAAGCTCGGTTAACCTGACAATTGGTCAGAAATTGAATTATTGCATGTGGAGTGAAAATTCGCCTATTGACTCAGGTGAGCGATCCAGGGCCATCATGGCCCTCTTGTTTGGTAAAGGGCTAATATTTTTGATTTGGTAAAGTATTTTATATCTGCATTGTATAAATGACCAGATTGTTATATATCTGACAAAGGACAAAAGTTCAGCTGTACAAAGTGTCACAAGGAATCAAGTTACCAGTTACCTCAGTGATATCAATCCTTTACTGAACAGTCCAAACTTTGAATAACCCTGTGGTAGAAGTCCCATGAAAACATTGTGAAAAAGGAGAAAATGCTGGTAACCAGCTACTTCTCCTTCTCCCACAATGTTTTTTATCACTCCATGGATAAATTCCTTCATTTGAGCCGTGTATAAATTGTTGTCTGCAAAATGCTTTCACTTTGGAGAAGTGTAAAATGTTGTCTTGTGGTAAGGAGATAAAATGCTGTTAACCCTTTAAGTGCCTTTCAGGACTGTAGTTGCCTTTTGCAGCCAGTGTAGATTAGGATCAGGCTGCACAAAATGTGCAGCCTGATCTTTGGTCTACAGTCTGCTTTGGGGAAACACTGTAGATGAAGACAGCCATGGAATTGCAATTATTTGGATCATATTTCTAGGATGAAAATGACTTACAGGTTTGTTTGGTGCTCTAAGGGTTTAAAGCAGTGTAGAATATTATTATTTCAATAAAGGATAGTTAATATTGCACTTCCTTTTATTCAAATGTTGCTTGAAAGAAATTTCACAAAGATTATTTGGCTGATCAATGAACCAAGCTCAGTGAAAAGGGGTTTAATGCATCTGCAAAAACTATTGACCCAGGTCAGCCTGCACAAGCGCAGGCTGACTTTGGTCAAAACTGTCAGCTTTTTGTCCATTTCTGTATGTCAAAGGACCATGGACCATTCTACCTCATGTTTCATTCAGTTTGTGAACAATGTAGATTTTATGGATCTATAATTATGAAGACTTGCTTGGTATAATGCATCACAGAGATCTTTAAACTGCCTTTAGCTAGAGCATGGCACTTGTGTCTTTCAGGGGATAAATGTGTTGTAAAACTGGAGAAGAATGATAAATTCTATCACCGAGCCTCTATCATATCAGTGAACCAAGACAAGATCAATGTAATGTTAGTTGATAAAGGAATTGAGGCAAGTGTTACCACTGTGAATTTATATGCTTTGGAGACAGACTTTGAGAAAGATCCAGCCCTTGCTTTCCAGTGTTCACTAAGTGCTGTTGTTCCAGTCAAAGACGCATGGTCAGAACAATCTACTCTTGTATTTCGAGAAGCTCTTTTAGAATTCAGTTCTAAAGAATCATTACCTGTTTTTGCTAAAGCTCAGATAGTTTCAGTTGAAGCTGAAGCTGTGAATGTTGAACTTTATTTAGGTAAAACTAGTATGGATGATGTGCTCATTAAGAAAGAGGTGGCAGTTTTAAATGATACAGACAAAACCATTGATGAAAATGACACCTCAGACTTAGTCATAGACAGATTTGGTGTATTCCAAAATGTGATACTAGACTGTGATAAGGATCACTATGTTAATCTGGATAATTGTGATAATTTAGATGAAATTGTAGTCCATACATCACAAGGTCTGAATATCGTAAAGGAAATCACAGAGACAATTGAAGAGTTTACTAAATCAAAATCTGAGGGGGTAGGATTATCGGATGATTATTCTAGTGGCCCCTGTCTTGCACGATCCAGTGGAGCGTGGTGCAGAGCTAATCTTCTGACTGTAACATCAAAGAAGGAGGAGAAATACTATCAGGTATTCCGATTACAATCTTTACACACAAACTATGCAGCGTGCCTCGTGTGGCTCTAGTCAACTCTCTTCAAAACAACAAAATTTGAGACTGGTCCAAATTGAAAGCCTTTTATAGATGACAAATTAGATGTTACACGATTGAAATTTGTCCTTGAAAGGATTGAAAACAGTGTGGAAAAAGGAGAAAATATTGGCTACCAGCATTTTCTCCTTTTCCCACAATGTTTTCAAAAGTCCTTTTTTTTGGGGGGGGGGGGGGGTCGTTAAAACTGCAGATCAATGGAAAAGGGATAACCCTTTCTCAAACACCAAATTTTTGACTTCAAAACATAAAGTATTTACAGATGACACTTTCGTGATTGGTATACTGGTGTAATCAAATTTCGCCAATGCAAGGGAAACTGCTCTTGCGGATTGCACAAAACAATAGTAATTTTCTTTATGGTTAAATATCTATGCACTTGTATTCAAATACTTTTTTAAAAATAAGTTTTACCACTTAAACATCTAAATTTATCTGTGAAAACATCGTTAGAAGTGAGACGGTACAAAGTCACCATCTATAAAAAGAGTAAGCCAATTTCGACAACTCTGGTTTTCCAAAAATTAGAGGCCCCAGAGAGGGTAAAATGAAATAAAAAATTTACAGCATCATTTCAGCAATACTCATTGCATCCCTTGGATATTAACTCTACATTTACTTTCTACGAGAAAACCTGAAGGACATAAAACGCAGCTCTCAGAAAACAAAATTGACAGTTATGTGATTTTTCGTGAAATTATTTCTGCTGTGGCACTGAAATATTACAATCCAACTTAGTATGACAGTGTTGGGGATAAAGAGGCTGTGAATCTAAAACAGATAACCTTTTATAGCTCACAGAAAAGGCTATTTTCTTGTCTTTGTAGTGATTTTTATACCTGATTCAGTCTATTTTCTTAGGAAAAAATGAATAAGGACCCCTCTGTCTTTCATATGGATATATTTCCCTTTAGGTGCCCCGTACGAAACTTCGGCTATAAAAGTTCAAAAGATAACCTTTCAAATCAAAAATAGACGAAACAAAAAAAGTTTTAAGCTAAAAGTATCTTTTAAAATCTGCATATGGGCCCCTGCCACTCGGGGCCTTAGAAATTGGTGGCTGCCTTAGCCTCTGTGGCATATGGGTGGTAAAAGTCCCCAGAAACAGAGGAGACCGATAATAATACAACTAAAATTAATAAAACAGGTCGAAAATAATTCAATTCAAAGTAAATACTAGAAAAAATATGACAATAACAAAATCAACCTAAATATGAAAATAAAAATACTAAAGTCAATACGATTAAATATTTTCAGAAAAAATTAACAAACCCAAAATTAAAACATAAAAGTGGCTGAAGAACAATACAAATTAAAATCAAATGATTTCCAAAACAAATTTTTCATTCCAAAAGTGATTTTTATTTTTTTATTTTTTTGAAAACATATCTTTCCTATACACTTTCCTGTCTCATATACCAACATGCTCATTTGTGTGTGTATCATCTGTGCCAGTGGGTAGCACACTGGACGAAGAGTATAACGACATCTGTGTATAACATCTATGTTTTGTTCTTGTATTCGTCAACACCTTTTCCAATCTCTAGCACTATATGTTTGAAGAATTTGAAACATTTGGCATACTTGTATTTAGAACCTTACCTACAAGTAGAGATCTACAATGGGAACTACAAGTAGACATCTGGAGTTATGAGCTCTAATCATTAAAGTTATCATGCTAACACTCTATATCTAAAGCTTTCTTGATTGAAAATATTTCATTGAGCAAACTTTCTTCTGATAAAAGATTTCTGTCTTTGATTCAGAAGCCACTTGTTTGCCGTGGGTGGCATCTCGTATGCCGGAAAAGGGGATCCTGGTAGTTGAGAGTGCCCAGGGATCTCCAGCACTCAACACACTACTTTGGCCCTGGCCTCGGATAGACGAGAGGGATGGGTTAGGCCCGACCCGTCTCAATCGGCTCGGTCGTGCCTAGCTTTTAGGATTACATACTTTTATCTATATTTCTTTCTTTGTATCTTATGATACCAACCGGGTTAGATTTTTTCTTTTTTCTTATCTTTTACATTGTTTTCCTTTATAAAGCGGCGGCTGATGGGCTAATTAATAGACCTATAGTTTCTCTTCACTTAAGGTTTGTTAAGTATAATAGCTATGTAGCTCTGGCGTCGGAAATAGGAAATCCATTTCCATTAGACGTCCCCTTGTAGGGCTCCGAGGAGGGTGGAGCGCATAGCTATTGAAATTACACTATCAAAATCATGGCTTCCCAAAACAAAAGACCCCGACCGAATAACGAAAATGAAACGTCTTACTTAAACAACACAAAGTTCTTGGTTATTAAAAGTGAGGAGGCAAAGCCCATCACATCTCTGTCTCCCTTCATAATAGAAAAACAGATAGAAAGTTTGATAGGCACTCCAAAATCAGTTAAAAAATTAAAAAACGAACTACTACTCGTTGAAACATCAAGAGCAAGTCAAGTTGAATCTCTGTTAAAAGTGAAAAAGTTTTACAACTTGAAAGTCTCAGTCTCAGAGCACAACTCACTTAACAAATCCAGAGGAATTGTGAAAGACAGGGTACTGAAAGGAGAAACAGAGGAAAAAATTGTTGAATATCTTGCACCGCAAGGAGTTGTTGCGTGCAAAAGATTCAAAATAAAAAAAGATAATGTTCAACTTGAAACCAATACACTACTCCTCACTTTTAACACCACCACTTTGCCTCAGAGTATTAGAATCTTTTATGGTACAGTACCAGTGGAACAGTTCATCCCAAATCCTTTGCGCTGTTTTAATTGTCAAAAATTTGGACACCACGAAGACAACTGCAAGCTCACAGATGCAGTAATCTGTGATAGATGTGGTGAATCCAAACACACATCTAGCATCTGCCAAAGACCTTTCAAATGTGTAAATTGTGGTAAAGATCACAGTGCAAGATCAACCAACTGTGAAGTCTGGAAAAGAGAAAAAGAAATTATGAGAATTAAAACAATAAGAAAGATTTCGTACTTTGAGGCAAAAAAAACAATATGAGACAGCTTTTGAACCTAGGTACTCTAAGATAGTTCAATCAGCAACAGCAAAACCTCAGACGAGAACTTGTGGGACACAGTATGATCCCGTGGATTTTGAGCAAGGCGCTAAACCTTCCTCGAAATCTACGTCTCCATCTGTCAAACCACCTCGAACATCTGAAACAGGTTCAAAATCTAACCAAACAAAAGACTCTAGTAGATCAAGATCAGCTTCTAGAGCTAATTCATGCCCTACATCACCAAATAAAAGCCAGAAAAATAAACCAGATAAAAAAGAAAAAGATAAACAACAATCAAATAGACAGAAGAAAGGGTCACAGGATCCTATTAAGCTGGCAAATAAATTTGAAAGTTTAGAAGATATGGAATTGGAAATTGACTCCTCAGTCAAATAACTTTTAAGTAAATTCAAACTCCCAATATACAAGTATAATGAGTCAAAACTCAATTTTACAATGGAATTGTAGAGGTCTAAAAGCCAACTTTAATGAACTACTAATTCTTTTATCTTTATTAAATCCACAAATTTGTTGTCTTCAAGAAACTTTTATAACCCCCAATGATAACTTGGAAGTTCCCAATTATTCTTCCTATCACTACATACATAATGATTGCCAAAGAGCATCTGGTGGTTCTTCTATCATAATACATTCTACGGTACCTCATCGTAAGATAGACTTAAACACAAATCTACAAGCAATAGCAATAAAAGCATCTTTAAATAAAACTATAACAATATGCTCTATCTATATCCCACCAAATAAAAGAATAGATCAAAATGATTTAGAAAATCTTTTACTACAACTACCTCAACCTTACATCATATGTGGTGATTTTAATGGACATAGCGAATTATGGGGTTGTTCAGATACCAATGATAGAGGTAAAATAATTGAAGATTTCATTGCAGAGAATAATTTATGTCTATTTAATTCCAATCAACATACATACCTGCATCCTGGATCAGGTTCTTTCACAGCAATAGATCTTTCACTCTGCCATCCTTCCTTGTACCTTGATTATGAATGGAAAGTATGTGAAGATTCTCATGGAAGTGATCATTTTCCTATCATTATACAAGAAACTGAGAAAACAGAAGATGAGAAAGTTCCAAAATGGAATTTTAAAAAAGCTAACTGGGAAAAATTCAATATTCTTTGCCATGAAAAATTACTGATTGACAATTTTGAAAATTCAGAAGATCCAATGCTTTCTTTTACTGAAACTTTAATTGACATATCAAATCAGTGCATCCCGAAGATTTCAACAAATACTTTTAAGAAGAAAAAGCCATGGTTTAATGATGATTGTAAAGAAGCTATTAAAAAAGGTAAAGACAGTTTAAAACGTTTCAAACAATATCCAACAAAAACAAACTTAAATGTTGGTAAAATTATGAGAGCTAAGGCTCGACGTACTATTAAACAAGCAAAACGATCATCTTGGAAAGATTTCATTTCTAAACTTAATGCTAGAACTCCCATGACAACCATTTGGAATATGTTAAGGAAAATAAATGGAAAGAATCAAACCATGAAACACTCGCATATCAAGGTATATGACAAAAACTATGAAAGTAAAGAAGAAATCGCTAATATTCTGGGTAAAACTTTCAAAACAAACTCCTCGTCTGCAAATTATAAACCACAATTTAGAAAACATAAGCAAGAAGCAGAAATGGAAGAACTTAATTTTGAAACGGATACAAATGAAAACTACAACTTACCTTTCACACTATCAGAACTTGAAGGTTCTCTAAAAAATGCTCACGATTCTGCTGCAGGTGCAGACGAAGTACACTATCAACTTTTAAAACATTTACCTCGTATTTCATTACAAACTCTGTTAAACATTTTTAACATTATATGGGAACAAGGTATCTTCCCGAAAAGTTGGTCCAAAGCTACATTCATTCCAATTCCTAAGCCAAATAAAGATCATACAAATCCAACAAATTATAGACCCATAGCTTTAACTAGTTGTATATGTAAGACCATGGAGAGAATGATAAACAACAGACTTAATTTTTACCTCGAATCCAATAATATTATATCGGAACATCAATCAGGGTTCCGAAAAAACAGAAGCACGACAGATCAATTAGTACGATTAGAATCTTTTATCAGAAATGCTTTTGTAAAGAAACAACATGTAGTTGCCATATTTTTTGATCTAGAAAAAGCTTATGACACCACGTGGAAACATGGCATTTTAAAAGACATTCATAAAATTGGATTAAGGGGAAATCTACCCAAGTTTATTTCAAACTTTTTATCAAATAGATCTTTCAAAGTTAAAGTAGGCACATCTTTTTCTGATGACTATGAACAAGAACAGGGAGTTCCTCAAGGAAGTATCCTCTCACCTACTCTGTTCAATATCAAGATTAACAATATTGTAAAATGTTTAGATGACGATGTGAACTGTTCCTTATATGTGGATGATTTTTTAATATGTTACAGGTCCAAAGATATGAAAACAATTGAAACTAAGCTTCAAAATAATTTAGACAAAATTGAGAAATGGACTATAGAAAATGGTTTTAAATTTTCCAAGACAAAGACAAACTGTGTACACTTCTGCCAAGAGCACAGGTTGCACTTGGATCCATCACTGAAAATATATAATAGTCCAATTCCAATAATAGATCAAGCAAAATTTTTAGGAGTTATCTTTGACAAAAAACTTTCTTTCATACCACATATTAATGCTTTGAAACTGAAATGTCAAAAAGCTTTAAATGTTTTAAAAATACTTTCCCACTCTGACTGGGGAGGAGATAAGAAAACTCTTTTAAATCTATACAGATCTTTAATACGCTCAAAACTGGATTATGGATGTATTATATATGGCTCTGCACAAAAAAGCTACCTAAAAAAGTTGGACACTATTCATCATCAGGGTCTTCGGTTAGCTTTGGGAGCTTTCCGTACGTCACCTGTTCAAAGTTTGTATTCAGAGGCCCAGGAGCCATCCTTATATGATAGAAGGAAAAAACTGTCCTTACAATACGTAACTAAACTGGCTTCAAATACAAAAAATCCGGTTTACAATGACATTTTTAATCCACCCAACAAAATACTCTTTCAAAATAAACCTAATTTTATCAAACCACTTGGTCTACGAGTTGAACCTCTTCTTAATGAGTCAAACATAAATGTAAAGAATATTAAACCCTTTAAACTTCCTGTAAAAGAGCCGTGGACCATAGATCCACCAAATATTATTTTTGATCTCAACGTAAATAAGAAATCAGTTACAAATCCATTATTTTATCAAAATAAATTTTTAGAAATCAAATCACAGTATAAAGATTACATTTCAATTTATACTGATGGTTCGAAACAAGACAATAAAGTTGGTTGCGCTTCAGTACACAAGCAAGAAACTGCCAAAATAAGACTACCAGATCATAGCTCTATTTTTTCAGCAGAAGCTGTAGCTTTAAACATTGCTCTCTGTTCAATACAAAACAATAATAACAAGAAATTCATAGTTTTTTCTGATTCAATGTCAGTTTTACAATCTTTAAAACATCCTGATAACCCAAATCCACTGATTCAACAATTTTTCAGAAAATATGTTTATTTATGTAGATCAAAGACAATAATATTCTGCTGGATACCCAGCCACATTAATATAAAAGGTAATGAAATAGCTGATCAAGAAGCAAAGGATGCTGTAAATATGAACATAGCCAACATAAAAATTCCTTATACTGACAAAAAACAACAAATAAATGAATTTATCAAGTCTGAATGTCAAATTAAATGGCAACAATGTTTTAACAACAAGCTTTTAGCAATCAAGCCAAATTTTAATGATAAATATGAATTTTATTGTAACCGAAAAAGTCAAGTAATTTTAACAAGATGTCGTGTTGGACACTCAAGGTTTTCACATGTGCATCTTTTAAATAATGAGAGAGCACCACATTGTATAAACTGTAATGAGCCTTTAACTATAAAACATATTTTATTAAACTGTACAAATTTCGACCGTATACGGTCAAAACATTTTAGTGTTGATAACATAGAAAATTTATTTTTACATGTACAACAGAATAACATTTTAGAATACCTAAAAGAGATAGATTTTTATAATAAAATATAGACTCTAATATAGATTTTAAGTATCAAATTAACATTTTATTATTCCATTTCTAAATATTACCTTCATGCGCGCTAAATGACCACAGCTGTCGATGCGCCTTAAAACACCAAATAATAAATAAATAAATAAATCTGCATATACAGGAGACACCTGAAAAGTGATAATAAAATGGCGGGGAAAAGCATATGAGAGGTCGCTTATGAACTTTTTTCCTATTGATAGGTATTTTTCTGTCATTAGATTCAAATGACAGTTCAAGACACCTTTGCTGCTAAGATATCAATCATTTCCGTGAATGGATGATGTCACAGATACGAAAATATTGCCCGAGAACATAGTTGGCGAAATTCGATTACTAGCGAAATTCGCTTACGCTCCTAAACAAATGGATGAAGTTCTCTGAAAGAGTAAAAAACATTTAGGGAAAAGTAGAAACTGCTGGTAAGTTGGTAACCAGCATTTTCTCCATGTACCACAATGCTTTCAGACGGCTTTTTTCTCAAGGTTGTTCAAACACAGGATCAGGATCATGGGGTTCAGAGTTGGGGTTTGTGATCCAGAGTTTCTTAGTTCAGTGCTGTCTCTATGACATAACTTAAGGTGTAAAGCAGTGTAAAAAAAAATTGAGATAGGAATTTGGGTCAATTCTGATAAATACACAGAAATATACGAACCATGCTCTTTGAAAAGGGGGCTTAATGCATCTGCAAAAAATATTGACCCATGTCAGCCAGCGCAGTCCGCGCCGGCTGACCTGGTCCAAGACTTTCTGCTTTTAGTCAGTTTTCTTCATGTCAGTGGAACAGTCTACCTCATGATCTTGTTGGTTGTAAGACAAATGGTCTTTATGGATCCATATATATGTGACAACTTGCTAAGTATCGTGCATTGCAGAGATACATTAAGCCCCCTTTTGCCAGATCATGGCCCATATATTTTAGAAATGTACTATTTTTTTTTTACTATTAGACTTTCACCTAGGTTTCTGTTACCTCTAGGGTGATTGGAATTCATTTTGATTTAAAGTCAGATGAATTGGAAATGGATGATGAATTTTGTTCTTGATATAGGTGTCTACAGAAATTAGTGCCACATGCATTGTATCTGTCTCTGTAAAATTGCAGCTTTTTATGCCCCTAATTCTGATATTGTGGAGGAAGGAGCAATGGACTCTTACAAGCAATTGCTTTTTTCCCCTGTGGTTTCAATGCTAATGAAAAACAATATTTACTGCTAGTGAATATTTTTGCTTGCATTTTTAAATGGGTTTAAGATTTGCTTCTAGAGTAAAGGTTAATGGTAAAATTACAGTGTACTTAAGAGGTAATTTGATATTCACGCAACTGTGTTTTCTAATAAACTGAAGTGGCAAAAATCGCTAAATGTACAAAGCTTGTGTATATCCTATATCAAACTTTGTGTTCTATGCAATATCAATTTGATCTACACTGGCTGCAACAATTGATTTTGTTCTATCAAGCTGAATATAAATATTGTTCTCCATAAAATATTATAGATCTTACTCTATTTCCTGAATCCAGTACCAGATTACACTTCAACTCATCCACATTGAAAGCGTGTTGCAAACAACTACTTAACATGTGTCTAATGACAGGATTGTCTTAACCCTAAGGCTGCTAAGTGGGACTTATCGACCTTTTGCGGATAGTGTAGATCAAGATCAGACTGCACAGAATGTACAGTCTGATCTTGGATCTACTCTGTCCGATAAGGAGACATTTATCCTTCCAAAAAACCTTTGAAATAGCAAAATTTGTGTTTTTACTGTTGCTTTAAAATTTCATTTCTTTTATTTAGCAGGTTAAGGTTTGACTGTAGTTTGACTGTACAGACTTCAGACATTTTTCCTTTTCCCAAAGTGTTTTTAAATTCCATCTTTCTATGGGTGGTAAAAACACACCATCATTAAGTAAAGGGTAAAGAAGATATTTTTTCCCCCACTAGGTATTTCTGGTTGATTACGGGACAGAGTATGCTGTTAAGAGAGAAGATATTATGGCCCTTCCAGAAGACCTGTTAAAAATACCTGGACAAGCTGTTATATGTCACCTGGATGAAATAGAACCTTTCGAAGCAGAATGGGGTGAAGATTCCCTAGAGCTGTTCAAAACACACTGTAAGTCTCTGTTGTATATCTTAACCACTGTCAGGTTGCAGCCTTCTTATGCCTTGATTTCTCTCAGTTTTATGTGTCACTTTTGCAAGGTTTAACCAAAGAGCGTTGTATCTAATCCTTAATATTTGTGACAAATCTTGTTGTTCTTTTGGTTATCTGTTGATGAAATTTGTTAGTGTAATGCTAAGATTTGTCCGACAGTGTTGTGCTACTAAATGAAATTTAATGTTTTCGGGATGTCTTATATGCACTAGTGGCATGCTTTCACTGAATTATTTGAAGTTGTGTCCCAAATACAAGTAAAACAAAAATTTATTGCAAATTATTTTCATCTATCACTTTGATAATTCAGTTGAGTGTCCACACAATCGAAATGGGAAAAAACTCTCCAAATCTGGACCTTATTTATTTATTTTCAGATCTCTCAGATGAAGCAGACATTGTGATATATGTGTGTAGCTATAATAATGGATATCACAGTGTAGTACTAACTAAAGCTAGTGAAACTGAGTCAGCCAATAAAATGTTGGTAGAACTGGGCTTTGCTTCACCGGTTGCAGGCTCAAGTTTGGAGATGTCTGTAATGATTGATAATGCTGGTAAGGCCATAACTTTTTCTCAGTGTGAAATATTAATCCTTTTACCACACAATCCAGAGTTTTAACGACACCGAGAAAGACAGCTTTTGAAAAACATTGTGGGAAAAGGAGAAAATTATGGTAACCACCATTTTCCCCTTTTTCCCTCACTGTTTTCAGCTAGATAGTTTAAAACTAAATTTAACGAATTACAAAGAGGAGGAACATTTAAAGGAAATAACTTTTTTTATGTATTATATTCAAAAACATTGTGGGAAAAAGAGCAAATTTTTAGGTCGGCTGTTTCTGAAGAAAACATGGAGAAGTTGTCATGGCCTTGGGGGCTGCATCATCTTCGACTTTTTATAATATCTCTGTCTTTACTGAAGATATTTACTTCAAACTCATGCAAATTATTAGCTATCAAAAGGGGAACCCATACAGCAGGGTCAGGTGACCGCCAAATATTTTTGACAGAGTTATGCCCTTTTTCTGACTTGGAATTTTCAAAAACTTTGACATTTTATAGCTCTGTCATTACTGAAGACTGAAGATATTTACTTCAAACATGGACTTGTTATTAGTAAATATCAAAAGGGGAACCCGTGCAACAGGGGCAGGTAACTTTCAAAATATATTTAACACTGTTACGCCCCGTATTTGACTTAGAAATTCACAAAAAGTAACTGCGGCAGAGTGATGCGCTGCTCTTGTTAAGTACCAAATTAATTGCTCCTTTTTCTTTCTTGTCCAGAAACATCATTTCAAGAGGTGTCGCTGATGAGGGAGGACTCATATGGAGAAAGTGATGGACTTGGTATGTCTGAGTCATGCTATGTGAAAAGTGGACTTTATTAGTTGTATGGCCAGGTGACAGGGGACTTGGAAACTTGTTCATGGCTGTGGTGAATCATGTCGCCCGGAGCCGAAGAGGCTCGGGGCAACATGATTCACCACAGCCGTGAACAAGTTTCCAAGTCCCCTGCCACCTGGCCGTACAACAAATTTATTATACTGCAAAGTTTTACCATTCCAACTTGTGTTAAGTGAATTTTACCTGCTTTTTGGTTTCAAAAATAGAGTATGCTGACGAAGTAGAATTTCCCTTCTGAGTGCCCCAAATCAATGAGAAATGACATCACTGAAACCTTGGTAAAATGTGCAGTTTGGTGCATAATCTTGATGTTAATCTTGATCGACGCCGCCATTTTGGATGTTGTGTTGAAAGAGTAGTCATGTATACGGGGCTCCTGAAAGGAAAACTGCTTTTACGCTGGTTTTGCCAGTGTACATGATATATATGTTCGGGGCATATTATCCAATCAGATCACGAGAAATTTCTTTGCAGTATAATAAAATGCATCTGCAAAAATTATCAACCCATTTCAGCCTGCGCAGGCTGACCTGGGTTGAAACTTTTTGTTTTGGTCAATTTTCTGCTTGTCAAAGGACCAGTTTACCTCATGATTCATTTGATTGTTTGTCAAAATGGATTTTAGGCATCTATTATGCATGATATCATGCACCAAGGAGATTAAGTCCACTTTTGCCAGAGCATGTCTCATCAGTATTCACTAGTAATTCTTCATTCAGCTTTACTTTAAATTCAAAGAACAGCAATTTTATTGGTTGAGACAATATTTCTCTCAATTGGAATGGTTAACCCATACCCAAACAATCCCAAGTTTAATGACCCAGACCAGCATTTTCTCCTTTTTCTATAATGTTTTCTACCCTATTAAAGACAGAAATCATCATCTTAGGTACTTTCAATTTCTCATCTGCAAATGTTTTCAATTTCGAAAAAGCCTGCCAGGGTAGCTCAGTGTTTCCAGTGATTTTTCGCCTCTCACCTCTGATGCATGTGAGAAAGTAGTCACTGACTTAGAATGTTTTGTCAGTACTGGTTTAAGAAAGCCAGGAAACACATAATGTAGGTGCACTGACCGCCGTGATATGACCTAAGCTTTTAAAACGGCGTTAAACACAAATTCAATTCAATTTGGAAAAGTAAAAAAGTTGGTTGTTTGGTAAAGTGTTAATCTGTGAACTATGGATAAGAATTCAATTGAGTATGGTCAGTGAATACAGGCTCAGATTGCATAGAAATTGTAGCATAATCTTGTATCAGCATGTGTGGGTATTTTGTGAATAGGTTTATTCTGATAGTTTGAATGAGACAATTATGAAGTCAAGAAAAAAATTTTCTGCAGAAAACTGAAAGCGTCTTTGTAATATACAGATATTCAACATGATTCACAGGGTAATGATTTCAGAACTATTACATCACAAGGCCAGGCCATGTAGCTCAGTGGTTCGCATATCTGAATCGTGACCTGGTGCTTGTAGGGTTTTTTAACCCAGTTGAGGCAATCTTTCTTTCCAATGAGTTTTTGCCTCTCACCTGATGCATGTGAGAAAAGCAGTCAGAGACTTGGTAAGAAAGTTGTCTCAATACTGGTGTGAGAAAGCCATGAAACACATGCATAGGTGCACTGACTGCCTGGTATGACTAAGCTGTTCAAACTGCGTTGAACTCCAATACTTAAATCAGAAAATAGACAAAAGCAAAAAGTTTAGTTAAGAATTTTATAACACCAAAATGATGGTCATTTCAAAGATGCTTTTTGCTACAATGTTTAAGCATAGGAGATCCAAGATCTTGGCCCATATTCACCAACCATTGATAGCTTCATTCTTAGTCTTATTCTAGATTCAGAAGTTAACACAATTTTTGAATGGCTAAACCAAATGGTTTAGTGTATCTTTTGTGTATCTTTTTTTAACTCAAATACAGTGACAGAGTGATCATTTTGTGTTATCTCCATTCATTTCTGTACTTCCTAATAATCAAGGAAGAATGGAAGGGTGTCAAAAATATTAAGTTCTTGAATTTGTGATGGCTAGAGAAATCTCTCTGGTATGAAAATGCAAACAAAAAATATAATGAATAATATTGTCTTATTAACAAAGTCCATACCTATGCTTCAGACTTGGTAGCGTGTAAGGTTTTACTTGACATTGTAAAATTCAAGTTCTTTTTAGCTCCACTGGCCAAAGCCCAGCGGGCTTATGTCATGGCCCGGTGTCCGTGTGTGCGTTCAGTCGTCCGTCCGTGCATGCGTTAACTTTTATTTCAAGCATCTTCTTCTCTGAAACTATCCATCCAATTTTGATGGAACTTCACAGAAATTATCCTGGCTTAGTCCTCTTCAGAATTTCTTGAAAGAATTTGATTCCTTTAAAAAAAAAACTCTGGTTGCCATGGCAACAAAACTAAAAAATATTGAACATCTTTGAAAATCTTCTTGTCTGAAACCAAAATGTCCAGGGCTACCAAATTTGGCATGTAGCTTTATCTAATAGACCTCTACCAAGTTTCTTCACTTTATAGCCCTGGGGTCAAAATTGGCCCCACAGTGGAGGTCACAAGTTTAACATGGGCTTATATTGTACCTTAAATTTACATAGCGATCAAGGGAAACAACTCCTGCTATGAGATATTTAGTTTGTCATTATTTACCTCCCTTGATTATCAAAACTCCACTATTTCATGATTGATGTTGGGTATTCAGGATATTTGGATAGAAAATGTTCAGTTTTTAGTGACAGTGATTTATTTTGATGCTTATGGTTTTTCTCCGATTTGTGGAATATTTAACAAAAAGTAAGGTTTCTATCATTCAGTTTTTTGTTCCAGAACTTTACCATTCATACCATTGAAAAAAGCCTGCATGTATACATTGAGATTATCTTTACATTTGAAAAAGATATGACTTTTTAGCTCACCTGAGCACAAAGTGCTCAGGATGAGCTATTGTGATCACTCCATTGTCCGTCGTCCGTCCGTTCACATTTTTAGCTCACCTGAGCACGAAGTGCTCAAGGTGAGCTATTGTGATCGGTCAATGTCCGTCGTCCGTCTGTCCATCCGTCCGTCCATCCGTTCACAATTACAAAAAAATCTTCTCCTCCTAAACCGCCAATCAGATTTCAATGAAACTACACAGAAATGATCCTTAGGTGATTCACTTTCAGAATACTTCAAAGATTTGAATTCCATGAAGAACTCTGGTTGCCATGGCAACCGAAAGAAAAAACTTTAAAAATCTTCTTGTCCCAAACTGAAAGGGCTAGAGCTTTCATATTTGGCATGTAGCATCATCTAGTGACCCTTTACCAAAATACTTCAAATTATGGCCCTAGTGTGGAAATTGGCCCTATGCTGTGGTTTCTCGGATTTCACATAGAGATAAAGAAGGAAGTCTTTAAAAATCTCCTTGTCCCAAACTGTAAGGGCTAGAGCTTTCATATTTGGCATGTAGCATCATCTAGCGGCCTTTACCAAAATACTTCAAATTATGGCCATAGTGTCGAATTTGGCCCTATGTTGTGGGTTCTCGGATTTCACATAGAGATAAAGAAGGAAATCTTTAAAAATCTCCTTGTCCCAAACCGTAAGGACTAGAGCTTTCATATTTGGCATGTAGAATCATCTAGTGGCCCTTTACCAAAATACTTCAAATTTTGGCCATTGTATGGAAATTGGCCCTATGTTGTGGGTTCTTGGATTTCACATAGAGATCTTTAAAAATCTTCTTGTATTGTTTACACTCTAGCATCTACAAATATCAACCAATCAGCACCAAACTTGGTCAAAATATATATGACCATAAGATCTCGGTTGAGTTCGATTATGGGTCTAATCAGACCAGAACAACTGGAGTTATTTGTCTTTGAATTAGAAAAATTGCTGTATTTGCATTTGTTTACACTGTAGCATCTACAATTTTTAACCAGTCAGCACTAAACTTTGTCAAAATATAAATGACCATAGGATCTTGGATGAGTTTGATTATGGGTGTAATCTGATCAGAACGATTGGAGTTATTTGCCCTTGAATTAGAAAAATTGCTATATTTGACTTTGTTTACACTCTAGCATCTACAAATATCAACCAATCAGCACCAAACTTGGTCAAAATATATATGACTGTAAGATCTGGGATGAGTTCCATTATGGGTCTAATCGGACCGGAACGACTGGAGTTATTTGCCCTTGAATTAGAAAGTTCTTTAGAATAGTTGTTTGTCCGGAGCATAACTTTGTCATCTCCAGTCCGATTGACTTGAAACTTGGCATTTGTGTTTGTTGCAATAATACGGAGTGCAGTGTGAAAGAACCATAACTCCACCTCGTACTGTCTATGAGCTATTTCCCTTTGATCGAAATTTTTACAGCATTTTCTGCTCGTCTGGAATATAAATTTGTCATCTCCAGCCTGAACATCTTCAAATTTGGTATGCATGATTGTTGAAAATTACGGAGTGCAGTGCACAAGAACCATAACTCTTCCTAGCATGAATTTTGAGTTATTCCCCCTTTGACCTTCATTTTTATTGCATTTCTTGCTTGTCCGGAGCAAAACTTTTGTCATCTTAAGTAGGAATGACTTGAAATTTGGTATGCTTATTTGTTGCAATATTTGGAAGTGCAGTGCACAAGAATTGTAACTCTACCTCGTGCTGTCTTTGACTTATTTCCTTTTGAATGTCATTTTTACAGCATTTAGTGCTTGTCCGGAGTATAACTTTGTCATCTCAAGTCAGAACGACTTCAAACTTGGTATGCATGTTTGTTGCAATATTACCGAGGCCTAAAAAAAAATATCTGTGTTTCGGGTTTCAGTCCTAGATGTAGTAGGTAGGGTCGGTCAGGAAAATATTTTTTTTTTTCCAGTCTTTTTTTTTTTTTTTTTTTTTTTTTTTTTTATACATGGACCATGTCAAGATTTCAAAAATAGAGATTTTAGCTTCCACTTATTGTTTTATACAGAAATTTGTGTAAATTCACTGTTTAAATTAATTATTAAAGATGTAAAGAGAGTTTTAAGTGTCTCTGATCGGACGATGCCAAAATGGCCTTTGTTGTGTCATTGGTTTTCGCGTTTTTTTTCCAGCGCTCTTTTATTAATGCCAATTAATTTTTGAGGAGTATTACCTCATAATTTGTCTTGAATTTGTCAATTATGGTAGCAGGTAACATTCAAACCTATCACTTTACACCAGATAAGTGGACCAACATCTATATCACGTTTTCATAATGACTCGCCAGGTTCACGAGCTGTGATAAACAGAGCAGCGTGCGTTTTTCACATTTGTTACTGAATGTGTTTATTAAAGCCCATTATTCTGCCGTATGCACGTGAGCTAGACTATTTCATATGGAGCTTTAGCTGATACTCACATGCACCAGATTGACTCTAAGAAAGATAATTTTTGAGCGTCAAAAACGTTCATTTCAACTTTCCAAACGTCAAAACCCGGAGTCACTGGTCATATGAAAATGCTGCACTTTCGCTACTCTCTTGTAGTTGTTGGCAGCAGGAGGCAAGTTTTAGTCCCAGGGAAGGGACGCTTGAAATCATACAATCTTATCGGCTTTTATACCCCTTAATTTGCCTAAATGTTGCGATATCAGATAAAGACCCGTGCCTAGATTTTTTTTTAATTCCTAATTTTTCAATTTTTGTAAATTGGTTAGCTCACCGGGTGGCTATCGCATATCATATTGGTTATACAACGAGAACTATGTCAGTTTTTTTCTTTAATGCAAAACTGGCAGCCTGTTCGGCCGTCGCTAAATACATATGGATTTGTAGACCGACCAGTTTTGGAGCAGTACCTGTTTTTGAACCCGAAATGATATCCCATTTTCCTTGCGAACTATAAAGTGAATGACGTCACCATTTTGTGTCAACTGCTTGTTTGAATGTAAATAACGGAGTAACCACTGTTAATTTACGAAATGCAACAAAAGCAGACAGTATGCATGTTTCTAAAGGAAAGATCAGTTTTAGTGACAAATTTCTTATTACCATTTTAAACTCGATACGTGCCCAATTTAAATTCTCCGTTTAAAGTTCAAGTTTAATCCTGAAAAGTTCCCAACATGTGACATAGTGTAGATGCCAAAAAGTCATATAACCATACTGGAATAATGTGACAAGATTCTGATCTATATTTAGATCAGAGAATTTCATGACCTATTTCGTTTTGTCACTTATGACTGAACAATTTTTCCAGAACACACCGCTGCTACTGAGAGTACAACCCTTTTATAAAGACACTCAATATTTTCAGATACTTTATGAGATAAGTTTTTGAAAAATTCCTAATCTGTCCTCAAAGGTGCATGTAAACTGATAGAAGGCACCAAAAGGTCTTAATTTTAGCTACTCAGGTATTGTAGAGCTACTGTAAAGAAAGGGCCAATGGCCGCCTTGACTTATATCTGTCCCCTTCATTGTGCTTCAGAAACTGAAGACAGTTGACTTAGAACTGGTCATTTATGCTGTTCAGAACAGTTTATTCTCGTGACAGTTAACATTTTAGTTGAGTTTGGTGCACACGATGTTTTTCAGTTCCTTAATACATGTTCATGAACTGTTCCATAGATAGTGAAGGCCACGAAATGAGAGCACTAAATTTCGTGCGTGATTCCCGAGTTTGCAGATGGGGCGTGGCAAAGTTGACATTTGATTGATTGGCATTTTATGGCGTGTACGCATGTTTGGTATGTAACTAGACAAAACCTAGTTTGTTACCGATCTTCGTATCAACTCTTTTGGACGGCTACGGGACATACAACAGGTGTTAGTATATTTCGATGCAGACGAGTGACAGGGAACGAAATTGCAACAGCCAAAAAGTACCGAGATGTACCAAGATCGCACCTAACAATTTTTTTTTTTTCAATCGTAGTGGAAAAAAAAGTTTAGGGTCGGCAGCATTTTTCTAGGTAGGGTCGGAAAACCCGAAACACAGGTATTTTTTTTTAGGCCCGAGTACAGTGCACATGAACAATAACTCTACCTAGCATGGATTTTGAGTAATTCCACTCTGATCTTCATTTTTACGGTATTTCTTACTTGTCTGGAACGGAACTTTGAAGTCTCAAGTCAAATTGACTTGAGACTTGGTAAACATGTTTGTTGCATTACCTGCCCTTTGCAATTATTATACCTCCTTGACAACTGGCGGTGAGACGGGCATATATTGCGACAATTTGCTGCTCTTGTTTCATTATCATTTGGCCTTGAACCTCGATACTTGGTATTTATCTTTATTTTAGACCTTTACTGCTTAGTACTCAGGTGAGCAATATAGGACCATCATGGTCCTCTTGTTTTGTTTACACTCTATCATCTACAAATATTAACCAATCAGCACCAAACTTGGTCAAAATATATATGACCATAAGATCTCAGATGAGTTCGATTATGGGTTTAATCGGATCAGAAGAACTGGAGTTATTTGCCCTTGAATTAGAAAAATTGCTATATTTGACTTTGTTTATACTGTAGCATCTACAATTATTAACCAATCAGTACCAAACTTGGTCAACATATATATAACCATAAGATCTTGGATGAGTTCGATAATGGATCTAATCCGACCAGAAAAACTGGAGTTATTTGCCCTTGAATTAGAAAAATTGCTATATTTGACTTTGTTTACACTGTAGCATCTACAATTTTTTATCAATCAGCATCAAACTTGGTCAAAATACTTGTGACCATAAGATCTCGGATGAGTTTGATTATGGGTCTAATCGGACCAGAACAACTGGAGTTGTTTGCCTTTGAATTAGAAAGTTCTTTAGAATAGTTGTTTGTCCGGAGCATAACTTTGTCATCTCCAGTCCGATTGACTTGAAACTTGGCATTGTGTTTGTTGCACATTGTGTGAAAGAATCATAACTCTACCTCGTACTGTCTATGAGTTACTTCCCTTTGATTGTCATTTTTAGCTCCACTGGCCGAAGGCCAGCGAGCTATTGTCATGGCGTTGTGTCCGTCGTGCGTCCGTCCGTTCGTTCTTCCGTTCGTCCGTGCGTGCGTCCGTAAACTTTTTCTTTAAAAAACTTCTCCTCAGAAACTATTGACTGGATTTTTACCAAATTTCACAGGAATGTTCCTTTGGTGGTCCTCTTTCAAATTCCTTCAAATAATTGTGTTCCATGAAGAATTCTGGTTGCCATGGCAACCAAAGTAAAAAACCTTTAAAAATCTTCTCCTCCCAAACCGCTATTTGGATAGCATTATTATTTTGCAGGAATGTTCCTTAGATACAGGTTTACAGAATTCCTTAAAAAAAAAAGATCTGTCAAAAAACATGGCTTTTATGGGAGACTCATTTTCCTTTTATGGTATAAAGTAAAATCTTTGAAAAATTTCTTCTCTAAAACTATTCATTGGATTTCATTGTTGTTTTGCAGGTAAGTTCCTATGGTGGTTGTCTACCAAATTGTTTCTTCATTGAGCTAAAATGCAGGATTGAATGATAATTGTTAAAAACTTCCTTTCGCCATTATAGAAATATCAGGCCTGTGGAGCGATACAGGCGCTCAAGCGCCTCTAGTTATAGCATTTCTTGCTTGTCCGGAGCAAAATTTTGTCATCTTAAGTAGGAATGACTTGAAGTATGGTATGCTTATTTTTTGCAATATCTGGAAGTGCAATGCGCAAGAATTGTAACTCTACCTCATGCTGTCTTTGAGTTATTTCCCTTCAATCATCATTTTTACAGCATTTAGTGCTTGTCCGGAGTATAACTTTGTCATCTCAAGTTGGAACGACTTCAAACTTGGTATGCATGTTTGTTGCAATATTATGGAGTACAGTAGACAAGAACAATAACTCTACCTAGCATGGATTTTGAGTAATTTCACTTTGATCTTCATTTTTACAGTATTTCTTGCTTGTCCGGAACGGAACTTTGAAGTCTCATGTCAAATTGACTTGAGACTTGGTAAACATTTTTGTTGCATTACCTGCCCTTTGCGATTATTATACCTCCTTGACAACTGGCGGTGGGACGGGCATATCTTGCGACAATTTGCTGCTCTTGTTTCATTATCATTTGGCCTTGAACCTCGATTTTTAGCTCCACTGGCCGAAGGCCAGCGGGCTTATGTCATGGCCTGTTGTCCGTCGTGCGTCCGTCCGTCCGTCCGTCCGTGCGTTAACTTTTTTTTAAAACGTCTTCTTCTCTGAAACTACATATCCAATTTTGATGAAACTTCACAGAAATGATCCTGCCATGGTCCTCTTCAGAATTTCTTGAAAGAATTTAATTCCTTCAAAAACTCTGGTTGCCATGGCAACAAAACTGAAAAATTTTGAAAATCTTTGAAAATCTTCTTGTCTGAAACCGTAAGGCCAAGGGCTACCAAATTTGGCATGTAGCTTTATCTAGTGGACCTCTACCAAGTTTCTTCAATTTATAGCCCTGGGGTCAAAATTGGCCCCGCCCCGGGGGTTACAAGTTATACATGGGCTTATTTAGGGAGAACTTTAAAATTCCTCTTCTACCTAGCCATAGGGCCTAGAGCTACCAAATTTGGCATGTAGCTTTATCTAGTGGACCTCTGCCAAGATTGTTCAAATTATAGCCCTGGGGTCAAATAAGGCCCTGCCCGGGGGTAACAAGTTTTACATGGGCTTATATAACAAGTTTTACATGGGCTTATATAGGGAGAACTTTAAAATTCTTCTTTGACCTAGCCATGGGGCCTAGGGCGACCAAATTTGGCATGTAGCTTTATCTAGTGGACCTGTACCAAGGGTGTCCAAATTATAGCCGAGGGTTAAATTTGACTTCGCTCCGGGGGGTAACATGTTTTACATGGGCGGGCTTATATAGGAAAATCTTTCGCATCTAGCTATAAGGGCTAGGGCTATCAAATTTTGCATTTAGCTTTATCTAGGGGGTCTCTATCAAGGGTGCCCAAATTATAGCCCAGGGGGTCAAATGTAGCCCCACCCCAGGGGGTCACAAGTTCTACATGGTCTTATATAAGGAAACTTTAATAATCTACTTGTACATAGCCATATTTAGGCCTAGGGCTACCAAATTTTGCATGTAACTTTATATAATGGGCCTCTACCAAGAGGGCCCAAATTTTAACTTTGGGGGTCAAGTTTGACTCCACACCAGGGGTCACAAGTTTTACATTGGCTTTTATAGTGAAAACTTGATAAACCTGTGTCATGGATCACATATTTTACAGGGCCTTTTATTCAGCAAACTTGTTTTACATGACTTTTTATTGGGCAAGATTAAAAAATCTTTTTGTTTATAACCACACATTCTAGTTCCATATTGTAGGTCTGGGGTCAAAATTGCCTTCATTCCAGGGATCGCAAGTTTAACATGGGCTTCAAAATATTGTCACTTCAATTTAAACATTAATCAAGGGAAATAACTCTTTTTATGAAAGATGAAGTTCGTTACTATTTACCTCCCTTGATTATCAAGCTGCAGTGATACATGATTGGTGCTAGACAAGTTTTTTAGCTCCACTGGCCGAAGGCCAGCAGTCTTATGTTATGGCCCGTTGTCCGTTGTGCGTCCATCCGTATGTTAACTTTTTAGCTCATTTGAGCACAACGTGCTCAAAGGGAGCTTTTAGCATTTGTTTCAACTCAATAAAAGAATTTTCAATCATACACCAAAACAAAAAATTATCCTCCACATATCTGACTGTGTTTACAAACTATGAAGTGTTCATATTAATACACCATGTCTACTGTTTGATGATGACTAGCTTAGAAAAAGTATTAATAAAATAAGTTTGAAAAAAAATCTTAGTGATTTATTATGACAATTGTTAGCACACATGTAACTCATTACCAAACGATAATATTTTAGGCTTGTCTAAATCGAAAGCACTTGCAGATGACAAAATAAAAGTGATTGAAAATTTTAAATTTGTTTTGTGAACAGTAGAAAACATTGTAAGAAAAGGAGAAAATGATTTTCTAAAGCCTTCTTTCTCAGGGTCATCAAAAGTAGGGATTGTCTGGTAATAGGTTAAAAAGATATATTTCAAACTGAGATTGATGTATATACTTTTTACTGGCACTGAAGGTCCGTCCGTCCATCTGTCCGTGCGTGCATTAACTTTTATTTCAAACATCTCTGAAACTACTTATCCAATTTTGATGAAACTTCAAAGAAATGATCCTGCCATGGTCTTCTTCAGAATCCCATGACAGAATTTTATTCCTTCAAAAACTCTGGTTGCCATGGCAACAAAACTGAAAAATATAGAAAATTTTCAAAAATCTTCTTCTCTGAAACTGTAAGGCCTAGGGCTACCAAATTTGGCATGTAGCTGTATCTAGTGGGCCTCTACCAAGTTCCTTCAAATAATAGCCATGGGGTCTACCAAATTTTGCATGTAGCTTTATCTAGTGGGCCTGTACAAGGAGGGCCCAAATTATAGTCCTTGACCCAAGTTTGTCCCCACACCACGGAACTCAAGGTCACCAGTTTTACATGGGCTTTTGTAATGAAAACTATCTTAAGTCATCATGTTACTAACCATTATAAAGACTAAGGCTATTAGATTTAGCCCTGTCTCATGGGTTTCATGTTTTACAGGGCTTTTCATTGAGAAAAATTTGAAAATCTTCTTGTTTATAGCATTCAAGAACTGAATTATTTGGTATGGATATTTATATTGTGGACCTCCACCAGGATTCAAATAATTATAGCTTTGCGATCAAAATTGGCTTTGCCCATGGATCACAACTTTCTCGTAGGATAAGATAGAAAAATGTTTGCATGTCCTCTTGTTTGAAATCAATTTGCTGAATATTGTAATGTTTGGCTTGTAGTGTTTTTACTTAATAGCCAGTGGAGCGATACAGGGCCATCATGGCCCTCTTGTTGGTATTTATCTTCGTTGTGAACCTTTACTGCTTAGTACTCAGGTGAGCGATATAGGACCATCATGGTCCTCTTTTTTTTTTTTTTTTTTTTTTTTTTTTTTTTTTTTTTTGGGGGGGGGGGGTAATTTTTTTTTTTTTTATGTAAGTTTAGATTCACAGACCTTTATGCTGTATGTCTCATGATACATTTATTTTACTCTATATGAAACAACAAACCTTTTGACGTGACCAAATTAAAAGCCATTGCAGACAACAGATTGACTTTAGCTTAAATGATTATTTCTGTCTTTAATATGGTAGGAAACATTTTGGGAAAAGGAGTAAATACTGGTTGACAACATTTTTTCCTTTTCCCACAGTTCTTTCAAAATTCTTCTCTTTCAGGGTCATTAAAACTCAGAATTGTGTGATAAAGGGTTGAAAGCCAATGGAGCGATACAGGGCCATCATGGCCCTCTAGTTTGTGATGTAGTACAGTCGTTTGAAAATGTTGGAAGTTTTAAAATACTAGCACCAATAGTGCAATCAGCCATTCAAGTAAGGACACTGGAGATAACTGTTTTTGTATATCATTAAGGTGATGCATCTGCCCTGATGGAAACATCAACAGATACAGCAGTGTCGGACGCAGAAAGATCCACAGATACAGTGGAAGAAAAGGGTATGTAAAGCAACAAGGCTCTATATAGGCTTGATTGTGTGATATTTGTAGTGTGTGGTGTATTGATATTGTTGCATTTTGCACATAAGCTTTTTTCTGTTTATGCTGTTTTCAGATCAATGAAAGCTATGTCCAAAATAAGGCTTGAGGGTGTTATCTTGATCTACACAGTATAAAAAAGAAATTCAAGCGATTTGAGTTGTGGCTAAAAATACATACTCATGGAGATAAATCCTTCACTAAACAGTCCTGGACTTTAACAACTGTGAAGAAATAGACTTAAAACCATTGTGGGAAAAGGGGAAAATGCTGGTAACTGGCATTTTCTCTTATTCCTTGGATGTTTCTACCCTGTGGAAGACTAGTCCAATTATTTGAGTTGGATTTAGTTTGTCCTCTGCAAAATTAATGCTTTCAAGTTTGGAATGTCCAAAGTTTTGTTGTTTGATGAGGTTTTAAATATTTATTTTTTTAAGAAAAATATTTCCTTTCGGAGAGTGTAGATCCAAGATCAGACTGCATCTTCTGTGCAGTCTGATCTTGATCTACACTGTCCGCAAAAGGTCAGTGAGTCGCACTCAGCAGCCTAGGGTTCCTCTTGTACCTAGTACAACTTCTCTTGCTTCTCTCAGGACAGTGCAGGTCAAAATCAGAATACATAGAACATGCACATTATTTCCTGAGCTGTACTATATGATTTACTATGAGGAAGTCTAACCATTCTTAACTTTTTTAAGCTCACCTGAGCACAAAGTGGTCAAGGTGAGCTTGGTGATCGTGCTGCGTCCGGCATCCATCTTGCATCGTTCATCGTCTGTCGTCTAGTATCAACTTTTACCTTGTGTACACTCTAGAGGCCACATTTTCAGTCCAGTACTCATGAAATTTGGTCAGGATGTTTGTCTTGACGATATCTCGGACCAGTTTTGAAATAAGTCATGTCGGGTCAAAAACTAGGTCAGTAGGTCAGATCTTGGAAAAACCTTTTGTACACACTAAAGGTTACATTTTCAGTCCGATACTCATAAAACTTGGTCAGGATGTTTGTCTTGATTCTCGGATGAGTTCGAAAATGGGTCATGTCAAGTCAAAAACTAGGTCACTAAGTCAAATCTTAGAAAAACCTTGTGTACACTCTAGAGGCCACATTTTCAGTCCGATACTCATGAAACTTGGTCAGGATGTTTGTCTTGATGATATCTCGAACGAGATGGAAAATGGGTCATGTCAGATCAAAAACTAGGTCACTAGGTCAAATCTTAGAAAAACCTTATGTACACTCTGGAGGCCACATTTTCAGTCCAATACCCTTGAAAGTTTGTCAGGATGTTTGTCGTGATGATATCTCAAACAAGTATGTTGGGTCAAATACTTGGTCACTAGATCAAATCTAGGAAAAACCTTGTGTACACTCTAGAGGCCACATTTTCAGTCCAATTCTCTTGAAACATGGTCAGGATGTTTGTATTGATAATATCTTGGATGAGTTTGAAAATGGGTAACGTTGGGTCAAAAACTAGTTCACTAGGTGAAATCTTTGAAAAACTTTGTGAATGCTCTAGAGGCCTCATATTCAGTCAGATACTAATGAAACTTGGTCAAGATTTTTGTGTTAGTTATGTCTTGGACGAGATTGAAAATAGGTCATGTCTGGTCAAAAACTAGGTCACTAGGTCAAATCATTATAAAACCTTGTGTACACTATAGAGGCCACATTTTCAGTCTGATACTAATGAAACTTAGTCAGAATGTTTGTCTTGATAATATCTTGGACAGGTTGGAAAATGGGTCACATCAGGTCAAGAGCAAGGTCACTAGGTCAAATCTTACAAAAACCTTGTGTACACTCTGGAGGCCACATTTTCAGTCCAATACTCTTTGAAAGTTGGTCAGATTATTTGTCTTGATGATAGCTTTGATGAATTTGAAAGTGGGTCACATCAGGTCAAAAACCAAGTCACTAGGTCAAATCTTAGAAAAATCTTCACTCAATAGGCCACATTTTCAGTCTGATAATCTTGAAACTTGGTCAGAATGTTTGTCTTGATGATATCTTGGATGAGTTTGAAAATGGATCACATCACGTCAAAACCTAGGCCACCAGGTAAAATCTTGGATAAACCTTACGTACACTGTAGAGGCCATATTTTAAGTCCAATTCTTATGAAAGTTTGTCAGAATGTTTGTCATTGTATCCTGGAAGAGATTAGAAAATGGTCATGTATGGTCAAAAGGCTCATGTGAGCAACTTCAGGGCCATCATGGCCCTCTTGTTTAACCAAGTAAAAGAAGCCTCTTTTGCCAGAGGCTAGAGGAGAGTATGTCATCTCATGGCTTCAGGCATCTGTCAGTGAGACTTTGTCATATTTCAGCAATGAAGTCCTTATTTATGGTCGTATCTGATTCTTGAGCAACTTGCCCAGTATATTTATATGGTCAGGAGCAAGCAACATCACAAAATAAGGAAATTTCATGTTATCTATTGTCATGGTAAATAAACAAGGCTGTACTTAAGACACCTATATTGCAATTCCAGAGCTGTTTTCATTACAATATCTAGCAAAGATATCCTCTTGATGAATAAATATTTTTCATAATTGAGTCCATATTTTGAGTCCAACATCTTTGAAACTTGCAGAGATTGTTTGTTACGGCAAAAGGTAGCTTTTGAGAAAATACTGATTTGTTTTCCCAATTTTGTTTTATTCTGCACTCATGTACACATATTCATACTGTCACAAATTTAACATAAAAAAGGTATGTTTTTTGGTGTGTAATTTTTTTTTCTTGTAATAACATTTTCATCACATTTTCATATTGATAGGAATATCAGTATCTTCTCAAGTCCCTTTCTAAACAGTTTTCTTTTTGCAAAACACCGGTTGGGATACCTAACATTGATTTCAATATTTGTTGTTGCCATCCTTTTTTAATATTTCTGTTATATATCTGCTTACATAAAATCCTAAATGTGCCTCTCAAGTTGGAGAGGATTGTCATTTGATGATAGAGCTGGTTGTAAATCAAAAAACAAATCATTAATGATACTGAATCAAATTTAATTTTGTTCTAGCCCAGTAGGAACAAGTAATGTAATGTAGTGTAATGCCCTTGATAGAAATAGCCAGTAGAGCTACTCAGGCCCTCCTAGACCTCTTATGTTAGAGGTTATCCATAATACATTTTGCTTTATATGTCAGGACATGAGAACAGGGGGTCGCTAGTTTAATCCTTGGCTCAGCCAGTGTCTTTCAAAGGATTGATGATCGTCATTGTGACAGGGTTAATTCCTCTCTCACCACTGACCATTACTTCGATGATGGTTATGCAGGAAGGAAACCAGTGGCTTGGAAAGAATATTGTGCAGAGTAATGGTAAAAGATACTCCAGGAAAGCATGGATAGGTGCACTGGCCACCACAATATAACTTAAATAATGTTGAAAACAACGTTAAAAACCATACAATAAATCAATCATTTCATTATTTCATAGCAGTTGGTTTTCTTTAAAGTATTCTGTTCATGTATACATAGATAAAGAATAAAACATAAAAGTATCCTCCTTTCAGATGTAGTATCAGCTACTGTTACGTAGAGATGTGTAAGATATATATTTACTGTATACATGTGAATGTATGTTTTACTTGTGTCTCTGAATTTCACATTTTCAAATTAGATTCAGCAACTCGAGACACCCAGCATTCAGAAGATGAAACACTTGATGAGACATCCATTGAGAAGAAAGAGAAAGTTTCAAAGAATACATGTGATATAAATGGCAATATTTCCCAAGACACTTTTATGGATAACTGTGCTTCTGAAAACATTCTTGATGAACATGCATGTGACATGAAAGGATTTACTGAATTTCATGAAAATGAACCTGTAGTAGCTGAACCTTTAAATGCATCTTGTGGTATGAGCTCAGAGCTAGACTCCTTGGTTTATTCAGAGAATTCTACAACTTACAGAGAAAGTCATGTGGCTGGCAGCAGAAATGAAATTACTGACTTAGAAAATAGCACCACTGATTGTAAAAACACCAGTGGTGACATAGAAAACTACGGGAATGAAACCACTGATTTGGAAAAGAATACCACTGAGCTTGAAAACACAACTGCCAGCCTAGAAAATGATTCTACTGCCAATGGAAATATAACCACTGACTTAGAAAATGGTATCACTGAGTTTGGAAACACAAGTGCTGAATTTGAAAATCATGCATGCAACTATCAAAGTGAAACAACTGATTTAGAAAGCAGTTACACTGATTTTGAAAAAACAGCTGATGACTTTGAAAGCAGTACCACTGAATTTGAAAGCAGTACCACTGAGTTTGAAAACACAACTACTGAATTTGAAAACAGCACTACTGACCATGTAAATGAAAGCACCGACTTAGAAAACAGTGACATGATGTTTGAGGATGATGCTAGCAACCTTGGAAATGCTACTGCAGACTATGAAAATGTGACAAATGACCTTGGGAATGCAACAGCTGACTTTGTGGATAGCAAAATTGACTGTGATAACTCAGCAGCTGACTTTGATACCTCAACAACTGATGTTAATCCTAGAAGTACCGAAGAAAGTGACTTGGATGAGAGTTACTTAAGATTAGGACCCTGCAGTCCAACTGGATATACAACTAGTGACTTAGATACAACAGACTTAAGAGATATAGACAGCACAGATATTGATGCAACAGATGTGCTTGCAGATACATCATTGTTTACTGAAGATGATCCATCGTATGACTCTGAAAATACTGCTGCAAATATGACAGATGATGTTGAAAAGTTAAATGGTATTTTATATGACAAGGAGAGGAAAGATATGACAAAAAGTGTCCTTATTGATACAGATGAAAATGCATATCAAGAGATGATGTTCGATATTGACATAGACACAGAAAATATTGAAGGAACCGAGTTGGTTGCTGTCTCAGAAGAATTTGAAAAAAAATCTATATCTGATGAAGATCAGGTAGTTGAACGCAGGAATGAGATTAAAGTGAATGACCAAATTGAGATGGAGAAAGACAGATATTATCCCAGTATTTCTGATACAACTTACCCAAGTACTATTTCTAGTACTGGTGATGCAACATTTACTAGTATAGGGGAGAGCACTGAAACAGAAACAGACAGTTTGCTTATCTGTATGGATTGTAACACAGAAGTTTCATCTTGTTTAGAAACAACTGGTTGTGAATCTGAGTTCTCCTTTCATGTTTGTCCTGTGTGTAAAACATGGGATAATGAATATACAGAGCTTGAATTTGAAGCCAAAGACAATTTTATTACTAATGTTGATCATGAGGAGATAGTGCCTTCATCTGTTCCAGATGTACTGGGTGGGGAATATGCTAAAGATGATAGTAGTCAGTGTAATGGCTTTAATGATCCAGATGATATGCTTGAAGTGTACCTTAACTCAGACAGGACATCCACCGACATGGAAAGGAAAAATGTAATAGTGTGTGAAGTGAGTAACTATCCACTGACAGGTGTTTTGAAAAATAGTGAAGATCATCAAGGAGTAGGCACTGATGAGGTAATGGGCAAAAGAGATGATATTGAGGCATTGGTTGCAAGTGAAAATGATGAAGTAATAGACAAAGACCATATTTATTCATTGAAAGAGATAGAGGGATTCAATGAGAAGGCCGAGACTAAACTACATGGAACTGATTCAGCTATTACTAAGAGTGATTTTGTGGATGCTTGGGAGGAGCCCAATGTGGGCTGTCTGATCACAAAACCAAAGCTGACATGTAAGTACTCACCTAGTGGAACAGATGTTGATTCAGCTTATTTTAATATGACTGGAAATACTTTACATAAATCTAGAACTATAGAAGACAGCCATTATAGTACTGAAGAACCTATTAAAAACAAAGATGAGAGTACTAAAAACGAAGGCAAAGACAATGAAATTGAAACTAAAAAATCTTTGGTAACCAAATTTTTCTCATTCATTTTACCAAAAAAGGATGTACAGAAAGAGGTGTTTAATACCAATAACAGTTGTTCTTCACTTAAAATGGATGAAGAGTATGTTGATATTCCTGAAGATCAGAGTACACTCATTGATCCTGTGAAAGGAGTTAACCCTGAGGACTCTCCTAATGCAGAGAGTGAAGATTCACTGAAAGACATGATAGAAAGTAATGAAGATAATAGTCAAAAATCAGAAAATTACTTTACTTGTGAGTTAGAGCAAACAGAAGATGAAGAAAATGACATGGATGATTATGAAATTGTTGAAACTGTATTGTTTTCGATTGTGGATGATGTTTCAAGAAAATCTGGTGAAACAGAAAGGTATTTTGAAGGGAAAAATGTAGATTTTAAGGATGATCATAATCCCACCATCATTAGCTGTACCAATAAGTCCGAAGAAAATGAAGGTGTTAAGGATACACTCATTGGTTTTGCAGATTTTAAAAGTAAAGATAGAATCATTGGTGGCTGTATCAATGAAGCTGAAGAAATTGTGGATGGCAAAGATTTGCCGATAGATGATGTATCTGCAAAGAGCAATAGTATTCCTGTAAAGTATTTTGAGTCTGTTCAAACCATTTGTGATAGTGAGGCTTTCACAGAAAGTACAGGTATCAGTACTTCAGTATCACATTCTGACTTAAAGACAAATGAGAGTGAATGCAAAACGGAGTCAGTAGTGGTGACAAATGTACAGAATACAGAAAATGTAGAAAGACACATGTTTGCTGAAAATGTAAACAAACAGGAAAGTGGCCTGACAAATTCTGCAACAAACCAGAGTGAAATCATTAATATCACCAATTCAATTGAAGAAGATTTGCCTTGTGATGGTAATGAATCAAAAATCAAATCAGACATACATGCATATTTTGAACCTGATGAGTTGAATAATATTGAAAAAATATCACTAAAAGATAATGATAACTTTGAAAGTGCTGAATCTACACCTTTGCATGAAATCTTTAAGCCACAATATCAAGAGCAAGCAGAAGAAAACATCAAAGACAATACGAAGGAACGAAATGAATGTGGTTTTGATGTTGTCAATTTAGATAAATCATCTGCAAAGTGTCTGCCAGCATTAGGTGAAAATAAGGCAGCTGAAGAATATTTAAATCCTTATTCTGAAGTGTTAGGTGAGCTTGCCTGTTTCGTGGTTCATGCATGCTGTTTTTGCTACAATTTAAGATGCATGGCTTTGCTTGTTTAACTGTTCATTTTGGTACTGACATTTGCTATTGCTATTGAGTTGTGATTTCAATATTCTGTTACCATGCTTGCTTTGTGTGTTTTCCTTGTGTTTTCTCTAAACTTTATTACTCAAATGTGTTATTTGACTCTGCTTAAATACAGAGCACCAACAGCCAACAGATAATTGCTGTATATGTGGGACAACTCGAGTAAATGTGTCATTACTGGCCCTCAATTACTTGTAGTAATTGGGGAAAATGGTATGAGCAATATTGGGGGTCACAGTTACAGTCAGCTTCATGAACTGGAGCCATCATGACAGACAACATTACTTCCGTTATCACACATCAACTTTCAGATTCACAGCAGACCGTCTTTGAAAAACATTGTTGCAGAAGGAGAAATTGCTCTTAAAGGTCCCATTCATGAGTGAATTTTCCCGGTGCCCCTGTTTCCTCATGTAATGATTTTAAAATCATTCATTAAACCCTTAAATATGTTGGTTTTTCTTGTTATATTAAGATGATGTTTTCAATGTCAGCTGCTGAGAAACAGTGGTGTCGGCATTGACCTCTCATCAGAGGTATGGGGTTGAATTGCACAATGAGCAAGGTCAACATGTGACAAGCACTGGTTCAAGATTCCAGGAAGCAGTCAGTCATCAAGACTAATTTATATAAGTTTCAAAACTAGTTTCATAATTAATGTAAAAAGTTTAAACAAAAGTTGCTGTAAATTCTTTTCAAGCAGTAGTGACTCTTTAACCCTTTACCACACAATCCCGAGTTTTAACGACCCAAAGGAAAAGGACTTTTGAAAACATTATGGGAAAAGAAGAAAATGCTGGTTACCAGCATTTTCTCCTTTTCCCGCAAAGTTTTCTTCCCTTGCTAAGACTAACATTATGATTCATGCA
The DNA here is from genome assembly GCA_946811185.2 of Hippopus hippopus. Classification (NCBI taxonomy): domain Eukaryota; kingdom Metazoa; phylum Mollusca; class Bivalvia; order Cardiida; family Cardiidae; genus Hippopus; species Hippopus hippopus. The sequence continues at coordinate 62,385,453 of OX328099.1, read as the reverse complement.
ATATTTAATTTGTCGCCAGCAAATGCTTTTAATTTGGATCAGTCTAAAATTCTGTATTTGGTGAAGGGTTAACATAGATGTTAACAAGTTTGTTGCCTCATAAATCATGGATTTTAAATTCTTCCTCTACCACTCAATCCTGAGTTTTCACAAACCTAGGCAAAGAAGCTCTTTGAAACACTAAGGCAAAAGGAGAAAAAGCTGGTAACCAGCACTTTCTCCTTTTCCCACAATGTTTTCTACACTTTCAAATATAAATCCTATTATCTTAGCCACAGATATATTGTCTGCAACTGCCCTCTGTTCAGAGTTTTGTTATCTTGTAAAGAGTAAGAGTTTGTAAACTGAGCCCTGGTAGTGAAGTTGGTAGCATACAGGACATACACCAAGGGGGTGGCTGATTTGAATCCCAATTTCTTTCTGAGAATTGATGTTAGTCGTTGTGACAGAATTTATTCCTCTCTCACCTCTGATCATTGTTTCGATGATGGTTTTGTGAGAAAGCAGCCATTGGCTTGGGAAACACATTGTGCTTAATGATGTTAAAAGAAACTCTAGGAAATAATGGATAGGTGCACTGGCCACCACAATAAAATTGAAATAATGTTGAAAACAACATTAAACACCATACAATCAATCAAGAGTTTGTAAATATAGTTATTTTGGGTCAGTAATGTTAAATTCATTATGTCGTTTTGTGGCTGTGTGCTGTTGCTGATAAACTGTATTGTATTTAAGAGTAAAATAATTAATGTTTAATAAAAATGTTAGGAATTTTACTGTACTGTTGTGTTCATGTTTGGTCTAATATAGTTATACTTTTTGTTACACCTATTTAACCCATTGTCATAGGGATATTTTGAATGAACAAAAAACCACTCGGTGACACTGGTGAAAGGGCTGAAGGAGAAATATATAACCTTTCTGAACTCTACCAAACAACCATATTTTAGACTAGTCCAAATTGGAAGCATTTGCAGACCACAAATTATATGTGGCTGATAAAATTAGATTTGTCTTAAAAAAGGTAGAAACATTGTTGGAAAAGGGGAAAATGCTGGTAACCAGCATTTTCTCCTTTCCCCACAATGTTTTCAAAAGTGTTCTTCCTGAAGGTTGTGAAATCTCAAGATTGTGTGGTAAAGGGTTAACATCATGAAAATGGAAACAAAATTCGCATAGGAGTGATTGTTTGTAAAGAGTAATTGATCTTTTTTCTCAATATTTTGTAAAGCTGTCAACTGCAGGAATGTAATAAATTCTGTTTATGTTTCCATGAGAGTATCAGATTTTGCTTTGATTTCAGTACAGGTGAGAGCGTCTTGTAAGGCTTGACAACACATTCCTGAGTTTTAGTGACACTGAGGAAGAAGCCTTTCAGAAACATTATTGGAAAAGGAGAAAATGCTGATAACCAGCATTTTCTCCTTTTCCCACATTGTTTTCTACTCCTTTACAAATTCCATCATTTTAGCAACTTTAATTTGTTATCTGCAAAATGCTTTGAAATAAGACAGGACAGTCTAAAATTTTGTACTGTTTTGTAAAGGTTTAAGATGTTCAGGGATATTGGTGTTTTAATTGTGGTTGTGTCTTTTGGCAAGGCCCTTCAGAGCCTCAGCCCAGTGCTAGTGAAACATAGGAAACCTGATATGAAATAGTGACATGTTGCAGTGATTTTAGTTAAAACATTGTATCAAACCATTTAATCTATCAACCAATCTATTCACTACACATGGAGGTCACTTGCCTGCTTTGAAACATTTTGTTTTGCTTAAATATCTTGAAAACTCATTACCAGTATTTTTAACCTGAAGTAACATTAGATTAATGAATACATGTTAAAACTTTCTGGCAGAGGATAATTTTTTCATCTGTGATCTCTTTATAGATAGTCTGCTACAAGACCAAACAATTATTTGAAAGATCAACATACTTCATATTGTTAACACCACTTGTGAAAGTTCATTTACTTATTCTAAGAATTCTTCATTTAACTCTTTTTGTGACCCAGACAAAGAAACCATTGTAGGAAAGGGATAAAATGCTAGTAACCAGCATTTTCTCCATTTCCCACAATGTTTTTTACCCTTGCAAAGACAAACCCACTATTGAAGCCTCATTTACTCTTTCATCTGTAAATACTATCTATCTTGGCATGTCAACAATTTTGTCTTTGTTTTATTTTATCTAATAGAGGTCCAAATGAATGGATCTAGTTAAGTTTTACAGAAATTTGACATTGAGCCTGCTGAAGGGCTGATGTTGAGTTTCCAAGTATTATAAAAGACTAAAATACAGTATGCTGTGGACTTTTTGAGTTACTGCAGTCTGCTATAGGAAATGTTATTACTGGGAGAAGTTTGTACATGTTTTTGTTTTTAATAGTGAATGTAGTTTTTTTATGTGAATAAATGATAGATCTGCAAGACTGAGTGTAGTTTGTAATATGAAATATTGTTGTCAGTTGATACAGAAAAGTCAACTTATGTTCCATGTTATGTGATATGAGCAGCACTTTTTGAAAAGAGGATTAAATGCATCTCTGTGATGCATTGTACCAAGCAAGTCATCACATAATTATGAATCCCTAAAATCCATTTTGTCCAACAACAGACTACACATCAGGTAGAATGGTCATTGCACATACAGAAAATTTACAAATACCAAAAGGTCTCATATCATCCTTTGTGGACTGTGCAGGCTGACCTGGGTTGACACATTTTTGCATTAACCCTTTACTATACAATCCCATGTTTTGATGACCCTAAATGAAAAAGCTTTTGAAAACATTGTGGAAAAAGAAGAAAATGCTGGTAAGCAGCATTTTCTCCTTTTCCCACCATGTTTTCTAGCCCTATCAAAGACAGAAATCATCATGTGAGCTACATTAACTTTGTCATCTGCAAATGCTTTCAATTTGGTCCAATCCAAATTTTGTCGTTTGGTAGAGTAAAACTCCATTTTTGCAGGACATGACTCATATATTTTAGCAATCAGAAGCTAAGATTAAATTGTTTCCTGCCTAATTTTTTTCAGAGGACCAGGGTGATGATAGCCCAAGTACAGATGGAATGATTGAAACTAAAGACACTACAGAGCAGGTACACACAACTTCAATCCTAATCTTGCCTGAGGCTTCCACTTGTAGATCAAGATCAGTCTGCAGAACGATATAGTTAGATCTAGGCATACTCTCTTTGCCTGGTTTCATTTATATGATGCCCATATTACGCTTATTGATTTGACAAATTTTACATTTGTGATAGTCATTGATACAGAATTGTTGTGGATGTGAGTTGATCTTTATGGGTTAATCTTTTGAGCACCTACTTAGCAACTTGCTTTTTTTGAACAGTATGGATGAAGTTCAGACTGCACAGAATGTTCAGTCCAATGTTGGATCTGAGCTGCCTTCTATGTACTGATACTTTAGTCTTGCTGTTCATTCTTTTTGTAAGGAAAAAATAACACAAATGTTGACCCTTAAAGTGCTTCTGTAGATCAAGATCAGACTTCACAATATTGACATGTTTTGCAACATGAATTGCATAATAACTGCGAGGGTTGTCCCAAAATTCTGTGACAATTTCAATAGCAAAAGAAAATGAAACGCTACAAATGCAATTTTTCGATATGTTTTCAGTACATATAAACCAAACACGTATATAAAAAATCACACAAAAATCTTTACAAATAAGAAAATTACAGCATAAATACCACAACAAGTATCCACACTGCGGCGCACGTCAAGCGTTAATAACGACGTCAATGTTAAGTTTAAGAGCCGTTGTCAAAGTATTCTCCATGAAATTCAACGCATTGGCCATGTCATTTAATCCACAACTGTTCAAAAACTCTTTAAAAACCACATTTCTGTCGGACTTCTGTTAAAAGCAAATATAGCAGACATCAGCTCATTGCTGGAATCGACCTTGCGACTTCGTAAATCCTCCTTAAGCTGTGGAAAACAGGCGAAGTTGTAAATCCGAGTAGAAATTTGCCTTCTTGAATGGAGGGGTCCAAGGTGTCTTCCATATACTGGGCTGTCGCTTTCCTTCGGGTTTCAAGTAGTTTAACCACCTCTCATCTGCTATAAAAAGAGGATCAAACAGAGCGTCGTCTGTTTCAACTCGAGCAAGAAACTCTAGGGACGTGTGAACCTTCTTCTTTTTGTTTTCATCAGACGTAGCAGACGTGGAGCCCAGCTCTGCAGACTTATGACATGTTCACTTTGTCCTTCAGTATTCTGCGGACAGAAGACCATGAAATGGCGGTTGATGACGGTATCTCTCTGACTGTTAGTCTCCGATCTGCGAAAATGCATCTCTTCACCAAATCACACGACTCTTTATCTAAAGAAATTGGCCCACCGTTTCGTGCTTTCTCCTCCTCCTAGCGTTCACCTGCCCTTAAGTCTGTTTTACTGCCATGGCACTTGTAAGCCAGTGCTCGAGAAATGTTTTTAAACTTTTCAGTACGGCAAATTTGTTTTTTAGTCTAGTCGAGTGTAATTCCAAGATCGGCACAAAGTTTTATAACTGTTCGCTGTGCCGCGCGATCTTCTGACATCGTCATCTTGAATTTCCAATTTTCTACTGATCTTTTTCGTTTGTTTGTATACTGTCTATTGTTTACTCGATCATATTCAAATTTTCTGTGATTACATCAAAGTTTCAGAAGAAAATGTCCATGTAATATGAAGCAGAAGTAATATCAAACATCGAAAATATTAATACATGAATGGAGTTCATAGAAAAACGTACTTGGAGAAAATGGCGTGCACCGGCATGTGACACCTCCTTATCAATTTTAAAATTTGTCACAGAGTTTTGGGACAACCCTCATATTTCTATCTAAATCATTTGTAAAGGATGTACTTTATTTCACACATACAAAAGGTATCTATTTATATACATAATTATGAGCTGTTCTCTGAAACGGGGTTAAATGCATCTTTGTTGTGCATTTAACCAAGCAGGTCATCGTGTAATTGTGGAGCCATTAATTCCATTTTATCAAACAACAGACCCAATCATGAGAAAGGATGGTCCTTGGATATGCAAAAACAATGAGCCATACTTTGACAAAAGGGGGCTTAATGCATCTCCGTGATCCATCGTTCCAAGCAAGCCATCACATACTAATGGATCCATAATATCCACTTTTTTTAACAACCAACTTAATCATAAGATAGACTTATCCTTGGACATACAGAAAATTGACTAATAGTGAAAAGTTTCAGCCCAGGTCAGCCTTCGCAGGCTGATCAGGGTTGATACTTTTCGCGATGCATTAAACCCCCTTTTCACAGAACATAGCTCAATTATAAATAGCAAAGTTTTGACCCATGTCAGCCTGCGCAGGCTGACCTGGGTCAAGACTTGTTGCAGATGCATTATACCCACTTTTCACAGAGCATGGCTTATATATATTTGAAAGGTCAAGGTCACAGGCCAGGCTGTAGAGAATGGCATCAAGGATCCTGAAGGAGATGATGACAGCGATAAAGATGATTTCGAAGATGCTGATGACAAGATAAAGGCATCAAGGGAAGGGTCACTAGAAAAGGGGACAAAAGAAGAGGAAGGGGAAGATTTTTATGATGTTCAGGAGGATGTAAAGGAGTAGTTTCTGACAGTAATAAACCCTCTATCACACAATCCTGAGTGTTAGTGGCCGTTTGGTAGAAGGCTTTTGAAAATATTGTGGGGGGAAAAAAAGAAAATGCTGGTAACCAGCATTTTCTTCTTTGCCCACAATGTTTTCTACCTTTTCAATGTCAAATCCTATCAACTGAGCAGAACTGAATTTGCTCTCTGCTTTTGCTTGTAATTTAGACATGTCTAAAACTTTGTCAGCTGATAAAGGATTAACTTTCGGTTGGATGTGTACAGATTTATTGTTTCGTTTTCTTTTTCTGTAGTGTTCACTGTTGTGAATTTATTTTACATTATGCTTTAGTGTAGTTGGAAGTTCCTTGTTACAAATTGTAGCTTAAGCAGTTTTTTAGTGTGTATTAATGAAGCTTTCACAGGCCTCTCCCAAACTGTATGAATGAGAAATTTGAAAAGATTGTGAGAAAAGAAGCAATTTTACAACTTGTCAATGGAGAGCCTTTGGAAAAGATTATGAGAAAAGAAGCAAGTTTACTTTTCAGTTTTCCCATGATGTTTTCTGTATTACTGTACCCTTCTCGGTTTCCATCTCAGTTTTCATCAGATAGGCATATTTTGGCATCAAGAAAAATATTCAGTCACAGATTATTCATATAATTATTTTATACAGACTTTTTTAGCTCAACTGTTTCCATGCAAAAACTTCAACATTTTATAATGTCTCTGTCATTACTGAAGACAAGCTCAGATTAGATTTTAGTTATCAAAAGGGAAACCCAAACAACAGGGGCAGGTAACTGTCAAAATATTTTTGACAAAGTTATGCCTCGTATTTGGCTTACAATTTTCATCGAAAATCGAGCAACTGCAGCCAAGTATTGGCATCGGCATGCAGCCCCTTATTTGGCTTATACCGGTAATTTTCTCTTAATATCAAGCAACTGCAGCCAAGTGTTTACTGTAGTACTCTTCTTTGGAAGGGGGGGGGGTGGTGTTAATGAAAATATTCTGTTTATATGTCTTCTCTCTCTTTTCCTTCACAAATCGTGTCCGCTCCGTAACTCGAAAACCTTTTAAGATGTTTTGATAAAACTTCACACATTTGTAAAGCACCATGAGACAAAGTGTCATGCTCAGGAACCATAACTATGGCTTGTATATTTTTCGAGTTATTTCCCTTTAATTATTTTCCTTCACAAATCGTGTCTGTTCCATAACTAGAAAACCTTTAAAGATATTTTGATAAAACTTCACACATTTGTAACGCACCATGAGACGAAGTTTATGCACAAGAACCATAACTGTGGCTTGGATATTTTTCGAGTTATTTCCCTTCAATTATTTTCCTTACTTATTTTACTTACAATTTCATGTCTGCTCTATAACTCAAAAACCATTAGAGAAAAATGACCATTATTTCAGTTAAAAATTGCCTTGGTGACATATCATTCCTTCTGACACCAAAAAGGGGGAGACATCTGGTTTTTTTTTTTTTTTTTTTTTTTTTTTTTTGTAGAAAAACAAGTTCTAGTTAAATTCTTTTATCGACAAACCCCTTGTTTTTTGCATTGGTTTCCAATGGAATAAGTTCAAGATTTTGAAATTCGATGTGTTCTTGTGACTTTCCTGTTGGAAGAGGTAAATAAGCTGTTTGACCCTGTAACCTTACAGGTTAAATTTAGATCTGAAAACCTTCATAAATTACAGACAGACGCTAACAGTCGCAGGAAGGAAAAATGCTGCCCTCTAATGACATTCAAACATTGTGGAAAAAGAAGCAGTTATTTTAAAGGAGCTTTTGCTCCTTTTCCCACAATCTTTTCAATAGCGTCAGTGGCACAGATGTAAAATATTGTATTTGTTTGGTTTGACTTTCAGATGATTTTCAGATAGAGATATATTTTGCTTTGGTATTCTCCCAAGTCTTTTCTTTCCACCCAGTCCTCACATTTGCTAAGTATTGTTTTGTTAGTGTGACAATGTTCTCTCATGTACATGGAATGCTACATGAAAGTATATTTGCAGATGGAGAGATAATTATTGAAACTAATTAAAGTTTAGGCTGTCTATGTTGTGTATCTGAATGGTCATCTACCATCTTGTCATTAACTCTGACAGTGCTTAACTCTTTTACCATATCAGGCCTTGAAAATTCCACTCGTCCGCTCGTCATGACGAGTGAGCTCGGCTTTCGGACGAGCAGAAATTTACAAATGGTCGTCCTGCAGGACGAATGAGAGAACTGAACAACTTTGCAAAAGACGTAAACAGTCAGGATTAAAGACAAGTCCGAGTCTGTTGTGACATAAAAGAGCGACGTTTTTGTCCCGTAATCAACTTTTAAACGCGATTCGAATCAGGGCTTCATTATGAATTCGATCAGCTGGGCATCGATAAACGTTTAATTCAAGGCAGTCAAACACCCAGAAGATATTGATCGATGTGGTATAAATCGCCGTCGCCGTCCTAAAACATCTTGTTTATTCAGAACCATATGCATGTTAAAAAAATACGATTAAAATGAACCAAAGCCAAACTGTGAATGATGCGAATCAAGTTATGTAAATTCTACTGACAAAATGATTAGAAATGCGTTATTTTAAACCGGTTATTAAATGTTATCATTCTTTCCGTTTTCCGGTACATTCCATCGGCATTTTAGTCATGTCTGTTTGTTGCTATAAATAGAAAACTGATGACTCGGTTTCGGGCGTCTGCAAATGTTTGTTAAAAAAATTACGGACATAAAAATCTTACTTGCAAACAGGGATCGTATATGATATGCATGTTATATACGATCCCTGTTGCAAAGAAAGATGATGAGAAGCTGCAGTCTTGTAAAAATTTGAAGTAAATAAAAAGTTACATAGATCTAGATCTATTTGGATTATTGATTTTTATATCTTTCCTGCAGGAGGAGTAAAAGGCTATGAAGGACGAGTGAATTTTTTATTTTACTCGTCCAGCAGGATGAGTGGATCTTGAAAAAATTTTCAAGCCCTGCATATGGCAAAATCTTTGACTCGTCCAAATTTACAAGCATTTGTAGACGACAAATCAAACCGGACTTATTTGATAGGATTTGTCTATAATAGGCTAGAAAACATTGTGGGAAAAGGAGAAAATGCTGGTTACCAGGGTCATTAAATATCAAAACTGTTTAGTAAGGGGTAAAACTTTTACCATACAATCACATGATGCTTTTACAACTTGGAGGAGGAAAGCTTTCATAAACATCATCTCAGCAGATGATAATGCATTAACTCAGCATTTTCTTGTGTTCCAAGAAAGTTTCTATCCTTTCAGAGACATAGTGCTTCAGTTTAGACACATTTGATAAGTTGTCCCGAAATTTTTTTGTGCCTAAAGTGATACATTCTGACTTGAAGTTAAATTTAAATAAGATACATGTTATTGTCATTTTCAATAATCAAAAAGCATCAGATAGAATCGGAATTGGTTAGTAGTTGTCCCAGATCAGACTGCATGTTCTATGCAACCAGATCTGTTTCTGAGCTGCCCACTATAGCACTTTGATCCAAATATGTAGGAGTGAAAAGCCTAGTAATGTTAGAAAAAAACAAAAAGATTGAGTTGTAGCACAAAAGTGGAACTTGCGTTGTGATTATGTGAGTCATGCTCAGGGAAAAGATGGTTTAACCCTTTACCAAACAATCCCTGGTTTTTACGACCCAGAGGAAGAAGCCTTCTGAAAACTTTGTGGGAAAAGGAGAAAATGCTGGTAACCAGCATTTTCTCCTTTTCCCACCATGTTTTCTACTCTTCTAAAGTCAAGTTTCAAATTTTGAGTCACATTTATTTTGTCATCTGCAAATGCTTTCGATTTGGATCAGTCTAAAATTTTGTCGTTTGGTAAAGGGTTAATGCAAAAAGCATCAACCATAATTCTAAACATTGTAATTATTCTTAATTCCAGGTATAGCCCCCGTCTGATTGGTAGACATATTCTGTCTCTGTGGCTGAGATGGCTATTCTCAGTATTTGTCACTAGAATTGAATTCGAATGGGAAATACAGTAGCTGATATGTTGCTTTAACTGTTTAGTGAACAATCTTGTTCAACAACCCTGAGGAAGGCTTCTGAAAACATTTTGGGAAGAAAGAAAATACTGGTAACCAGCTTTTTCTCGTTTTCAAACAATGCTTTCTTTTCACTCAACAAAAGTTTCCACCTTTTGAGCCACATGTAATTTGTCATCTGTAAATGGTTCCAATTTGGACATGTCTATTTTTTTTTCATGTCGTAAACAGTTAAAGGAAATATATTTTTTCATGTGAAGGTTATTTTCATTTAAACATATGACAGTAACAAAGTGTCATGTAAATGTTTGAGTTTACACATGTGTCATATACAGCAACAAATTGTTCTTTTCATGTTTTGCAGCTACATAGTTGTCCTGTAGATGTGTGGCAATTAAATATTTTCATGTAAAGATTAAGTTCTGTCTACACTTGAAAGAAATCAAGGCTTATGTACTATGGTTGTGTCTTTGAATTGGGATTTTTAGTTTTGCGTTTTGTTTTTATTTTAGTAAATAAAAGAATTGTTGACATTGTTCAGTATCAAGGGACGTTTTTTCAACTCTAATATATTTCATGCAAGGGAAAATAATGCGAAAATTAGTTTCGAAGAAAATTTTTGATTTTTGGATAGCGATTTATTTTGATTTACTCCCTACTTTAGAGTATTTACTGGAAAGAAAATCTGTAGCAACAATTCTGATTTTAAAAAACTTATTAATTGATGTCATTTTTTTTTTTTTTTTGCACTATATGAGGATAGATCTGTACATTTTCAGTTAGATGAAGGAAACTCTGACCAGTTGGGGAAAAAAATACAAGTTACATTAGTTACTTGTGAAAGCTGAACTTAAGTTTTCACTGTAGCAATCTAGGTTTGTTTTTAAAGTAATTCTCTGTTAAAAAATATTTTTATCTTTCTTCAATTAAACATAAAAAGATCATTATAGACATGTAAGTATTCGTACTCATTTTCTACTTTACAAACAGGAGTGTTTAAGCCTCAGCAGTCATCAGTTTTGGGAAACATGGGTAATTGCTTTTTAGTACACATTATTTCTTCTCACAATATATTCCACACTGTTCAAAAACAGATTCATCTTTCCCTTGAAGTATTATCTATTATCTTTTGTATGATCTGAAATGATTGTATGGTTTTGGTCAATTAGTATCACTATTTCAAAGAACAAGACTTTAGTTCTTGTCCTGCAGAGCCAAGGTTCATATTTACCAACATTCTTAGTTGCATTTTCAGTCTTATTTCTAGATTTAGAAAGTTGCTCAATTTTTGATTGGCTAAACCAGTTGATTTGAATAAACCAAATAGTTAAGCCATTCAGAAATTGGGTTACGTTCAAATAGAGAAAATTTACTAGAATTAAAATAAGAATGTTTCGTAGACTGATTGGTTGAATATGTCCCTCCGCCCCAGACTTGCTTCTCCCATCCTTGGCTAAACTTTCTGTTACCTTTGTACCAGAGAATTGTACCAGAGAACACAATTTTTGGACTGATCCATATTGAAAAACATGCAGACAACAAATGAAATCAACTTATTTATTAGGACTTCTCTTTTACAGGATGAAAACATTGGAGAAAAGGGCAAAAATGCTGTACACCGGGACTTTCTCCTTTTTATACGCCCGTCGAAGACGGGACGTATTTTGGGATCACCGATGGCGGGCGGGCGGGCGGAATGGCTGGATGCGTCCCCATTCTTTGTCCGGAGCATATCTCCAAAACTGTGCTAGCTACGGTTATGAAATTTCATGGATGGATAGATCTCATCAAGGCGGAGTGCAGTGCAGAGGAATCATAACTCTGGCTTGCTTAATTTTTGAGTTATTGCTCTTTGTTGTTTTTCATACTTGAATTTTGTCCAGAGCATATCTCCAAGACTATACTAGCTAAGGTTATGAAACTTCATGGGTGGATAGATCTTATCAAGGGGGAGTGCAGTGCACAGGAATCATAACTCTTGCTTCCTTAATTTTTGAGTTATTTCCCTTTGTTTATATTCATACTTCAATTTTGTCCAAAGCATATCTCCAAAACTATGCTAGCTACGGTTATGAAACTTCATGGGTGGATAGATCTCATTAAGGGGGAGTGCATTGCGAAAGAACCGTAACTCTACCTCGTGCTGTCTTTGAGGTATTTCCCTTTGTCATTTTTACAGCATTTTCTGCTTGTCCGGAGCATAACTTTGTCATCTCCAGTCTGATCGACTTGAAACTTGGCATGTGTGTTTGTTGCAATAATACAGAGTGCATTGCGAAAGAACCATAACTCTACCTCGTGCTGTCTTTGAGTTATTTCCCTTTGATCGTCATTTTTACAGCATTTTCTGCTTGTCCGGAGCATAACTTTGTCATCTCCAGTCCGATTGACTTGAAACTTGGCATGTGTGTATGTTGCAATAATACGGAGTGCAGTGCAAAAGAACCATAACTCTACCTCGTGCTGTCTTTGAGTTATTTCCCTTTGATCGTCATTTTTACAGCATTTTCTGCTTGTCCGGAGCATAACTTTGTCATCTCCAGTCCGATTGACTTGAAACTTGGCATGTGTGTTAGTTGCAATAATACGGATTGCAGTGCAAAAGAACCATAACTCTACCTCGTGCTGTCTTTGAGTTATTTCCCTTTGATCGTCATTTTTACAGCATTTTCTGCTTGTCTGGAGCATAATTTTTTCATCTCCAGTCTGATTGACTTGAAACTTGGTATGCATGTTTGTTGCAATATTACGGAGTACAGTGCGCAAGAACAATAACTCTACCTAGTGCGGATTTCGAGTAATTTCACTTTGATCTTCATTTTTACAGTATTTCTTGCTTGTCTGGAACGGAACTTTGTCACCTCAAGTCAAATTGACTTGAGACTTGGTAAACATGTTTGTTGCATTACCTGCCCTTTACGATTATTATACCCCCTTGACAACTGGCGGTGGGACGGGCATATCTTGCGACAATTTGCCGCTCTTGTTCCCACAATATTTTCAAAACCTTTTTTCATTGTCTTCACATGTTGGGATTATTCAGTAAAGAATTGCAGTAATAAATGTGTGTTTCAAACTCCTGCTTTTGCTTGGCGATAATTGTTTTAAAATAGTGATTTCAATGTTAAAAATGTTCATGCTGGAACTTTTGTGGGTTTTTCAATGTTTTGAGTGCCATTATCTAGACCTTTTCGTGAGACCATTGATTAAAAAAAACATTGTTTTGTTTACACCATAGCAGATATGTGCTAAATACTGATTTCAATTTAGAAGCGACATATTGTGTCTGATTTTACTTTGTAGAACTTCGATGCTTATTTTTGGACCTTTCACATAATAATATGTTTCAAAGCCCTTGTAAGTCTTTAACAGATGACAAAATTTTGGACTTGTCTAAATTCAAGGCATAAAAAAGTCCGACCTAAAATTGAAAAACTTTACTTGACTTGGTAAAATATTACTGTTGTTTGAAACTTGGTGAAAGACTAGATTTAGATTAAACCCCCACCAATCAAACGTGTATTTTAATGACCCTGACGGAAAGGAATTTGAAAAACATCGTGAGAAAATGCGGGTTATCAGCATTTTCTCCCATTTCCAAAATGTTTTCTTACCTTATAAAGACAAGTGTCATCATTTGAACCATATTTGTCATCTGCAATTGCTATCAATGTGGACACGTCTAAACTTTTATCGTCTGGTAAATGGCTATTTCTTTACTACACAATCCAAAGTTTTTCCTGCCCTGACAGGAAAAGGTCTTGGAAAGTATTATGAGGAACGGGAGAAACTGCTGAAAACAAGCATTTCTTTCTTTCCCCCCAGTGTTTCTACCCTTCCGAAAAACAAATTTCAATTTTTGGCTCACATTTTGTTATCTGCGCATGCTATTAATTTGGACAAATCTGAAATTTTGACGTCTGGAATGGAGTTTAAACACAAAATTCTAAACTTGTCCAAATTGAGGGCAATTGCTGACGAGAAAATGAAATGATTCAAAACAAGAAATTGCTTTTCATAGGTTAGAAAATATTGTGGGAAAAGGAGAAAATGGAGAAAACATTGTGGGAAAAGGAGAAAATGCTGGTTACCAGCATTTTCTTCTTTTCCCACAATGTTTTCAAAAGCCCTCTTCTTCAGGGTTGTTAAAACTCGGGATTGTTTGGTAAAGATATTTAAAACAACTTTGCAATATTGGTTATTGTTAAGGATCTTTAGCCGTCAGACCGTAATGTAAAAACCTTTGCTTTTTTGAACACCATGCTGAAGTTAATTACAGTGTTAAAACTTTATTAGAATCTGTCATTTCTTTGTTGATCACTTGACCCATTGACACACAAATACAGATTTGCATGGTCCACTAGATATTGAAGTAAGATGAGCATTTGGTGTATTATAAGCCATTTTTTCATTGCCCACAATATTTTCAATATCTCTTAAATCACTGTTTCCGGTTTCTTGTCTATGCAGATTTTTGTAATGTGCAGATGAAATGGTATAATGGTAAGTGTCATGGAGGGGGGATCACTTACATGCTCCAGTCCCAGTTCAGTATTGATAAAACACAGGACGGACTACGTGATCTGTCGCCGTTATATGACTGAAATAATTTTGAAAGTGAAAGCGGCGTAAAAGACAGTCAATCAACAAATTGGAATACATGTTTGGATGAGGACATGAACCTAAAGTTAAAGCATGTCCTTTTAAATGTGGGATGCCTCAATCTGAGGTCTGTTTACAGTGCTAGCTAGTCGCTGCCAGCAAACGTGGCGGGATGCTTTCTTGATTTATCATCGTATTTGGTACGGCCGTTGGTCGTACGAGCCGCCTAGGTCTCATGAGATTGAAGTTCTGCTCGCCCGAGTACTTTCGTGAATGGATTAATGTTATCGACATTCCTCTCCCATCGCTGAACATTGTTTTAACGGCGATCACAAATGAAAGCAGGCAGTGGCTTTAAATAAAAAGTGGACACTATTGGTAAAAGAAATTTTAGGAATGCATAGACAGATGAACTGACAAGTGATATGACTGAAATAATGTTGAAAACGCTATACAATAGTCGTAAAATCCTTTATGTCACTTGATCTACCGGCTGTTTGTGTAAAAGTCATCCCGAGGGTAATCGATTTAGGAGCTCTTCCTCTTTCTCTGTCCCTCCCTGCCCCCCCCTCTTCTCTCTCTCTCTCTCTTCCTTCCTCTCTCTTTTTCTCCCTCTCTCTCTAAACATCTCGTAAGAATGAAATCGGTCCATTTTTTCTTGCTAAATAAGCTAATGATATGCGTACCCTGTGTAAACTTATATTTCAAACAATTATGGACGGATTTCGAAGTTCAATCAATTAACATACAATCTATGTATGTAATTACTTTGCCCCTTACCAAACGAACTAAACCATGTCGTCTGGTACAGAGAAAATGCTGAAACGTAAAATCTGCATGTGTTTGTTGATATGTTAGGTCTCTATTGGAGCTGGGCCTACTTTATTCCTGGGAGATCTCGATTTTGCAGACAAACATCTCTGAAATAAAAAGAAAGTGTATGATGTTAAAACGTGACGGAAAGCTGTTAAAAATATTTGGGAAAAGGAGAAAATGCGGACGACCAGCATTTTCTTTTTTCCACTGTTTTCTATCCTTCTTAAAACAAATTTCAGTTTTGAGTCACGTTTATTTTGTCGTCTGCAATGCTTTCAGATCAGAATAGTCTAAATTTTTTTCGTTTAGTTGAGTTAAACTGCTACACATACCCAATGAAAATTTCAAGCCAACATCAAAACCTCAAACATGCGATTTCAAAGTTCTGAGCGCTAGAAAAAAGTTAGCTGAACACTATAAATACCAAATCAGACTGCATATAATGTGCAGTCTGATCTTGATCCGCAGTCTGAAAAAGCACAATGCGTCGGGCTTATCAGCCTTGGAAACTGTTTACGCTTTGATTTCATTCAAAAGCACCAGCATTACTGACCAAATGCATTCGTAACAACTCGGCCGGTTCCGTAACTACATCGACCGAGGTTTGCCGAACGTGACCAGATACTGATTTCAAATTCAAAGGGCTGAAGTGTAGAGCCTGTCCGAATTCTCGTGATGCTCTTTATGTTTGAATCTTAAAGGGTACAGATATTACTTCAAACATTAGGGTACACCGTTGGTAAGGCGCCCGAATATTAACCTAGGTTTGATCTCGCTCGCTGTACAGGTGATGGAGGGTTGT
This sequence comes from Hippopus hippopus, assembly GCA_946811185.2. Taxonomy (NCBI): domain Eukaryota; kingdom Metazoa; phylum Mollusca; class Bivalvia; order Cardiida; family Cardiidae; genus Hippopus; species Hippopus hippopus. The sequence goes on along the minus strand of OX328099.1, from coordinate 62,369,575 downwards.
CTTCGGGCAAGGCACCTTCAGTGCCACAGCCTTGTTCAAGTGTAGTTTTGGTAAAGAGATTATTCAGGGATATGCAATGTAACTGAAATACTGTGGAAAACCAGTGATATATGATGTTCTAAAATCTTGACGCCAACCCACATGAAGAGCTGGGTCAACTTCTAGAACCAGGATTTTCCGATAAACAAATTCAACGTCCTTAATTACTTGAAGATCCTTGCATATCTGTACCCTTATCCTGCTAAATCAATAAAACTTTGGAGCCAACAGTAAAAAACCCAAATTATTGCAACTTCAAAGTTATTTTTTGGATAAAATATCTCCTTATCGGACAGTGTAGATCCAAGATCAGACTGCATGTTCTGTGCAGTCTGATATTGATCTGCACTGGCCGCAAAAGCGCCTTAAGTAGCGCAGCACAAAGGTTAAAGCTAAAATGCTCAACCGAATACATGTAAGAGCTATGATTATTTATTGTTTGGCGTTCTATGATTAGTGGGCAATGAGTACATGTATATGTGTCGGGTAAGGTTCATTACCATCAAGTTGACGCTCATATAGTATGGTCTAGTGACGCCATCGTTCATTATGGAATCTTCGCAGAAACATAAAAATAGTGTATCCATCGTCATCTAAAAAGAGAGACAATTCATATCAATGCAAACAATATATAGTCTTTTCATGTATGTATGTTTGTTTGGTTTTTGGTTTGTATGCCGTTTTCATAATTATGTCAGTTTAATCGCGGCGACCAATGCACCTATCCATGCTTTTCTTTTACCACTACCTTGCACGATATTCTTCCCAAGCCTCTTGCTGCTTTCTCACATGACCGTCGTCGAAACAATGATCGGCGATGACAGGAATTGATTCTGTCGCAATGACTATCATCCATCTTCGGAAAGAAATTGATCAAGCGGGGGATTCGAACAGAGGCCCTCTGGCCTCAAGCCCTGTATGCTACCGACTGCGCTCCCGGGGCTCTGCAGACATTTCATATGAATGCTCGACAGACAGTTCACATGAATTAATGGAGGACGAAAGTCTGTGTCATGATAATGAGTACTTATTTATACAAATACCTTACGAAATTTTTCATCCGAAAACCTTTATCTCTCAATCGGGTCGATTTATCAGAGGGGTCCTGCGTGGCTCAGTGGTAAAGTGTAGGACTTGCAACCAGAGGCCGTGAGCTCAAGCCTCTCTGGAAGCAATAAGTTTTTCATTGGAGTGTCCTTGGACAAGACACTCCAGAGCCCCATCCTAATACCAGTGAAACCCAGGACATGCATGAGTATATGAGCTGTCGCTGAGATATGACTGAAATAATGTTAAAAGCGGCGTAAAACGCTATTCAGTCAACCATTCAGTTGATGTGTCCGAATATACCATGGTTAAATACATTAATGACCCATGCTTTGGCAAAAGGGGGCTTAATGCATCTCCATGATCCACCATACCGATTAAGTCATCATATAAATAGAGATCCATAAAATCCACTTTGTCTTACGAATGAATGAATTTGGAGGAAGAGTGGTCTTTTGACGCGCAGAAGATGACCAATAGCAAAAAGTATCGACCCATGTCAGCCTGCGCGGACTGCGCAGGCTAACATGAATCGATACTTTTTGCTGATGCATTAAGCCCCCATTTCACAGAGCATGGCTTATTTTATATCATCCCTGCACGTAAAATCTGGTTGGACAACTAACTAGGTATGATAATCGGAATTTGGATCGTCCCTGTACAAACTAAACTTACCTCATACACGCTCATAAAACAGCTAGAGATGAAATAGGCAAATATGGCAGCAATCACTGTTGGTAGCCACACATAGTTGATATCTGTGTGAGTCTGTAGAGAAAGAAGAAACAATTACAAGCGACATTAGGTTCGCGCTGGATGAAGATGTATTGGAAGCCAATATAGACAATGGAATTATTGAAAGTGTTGTCCAGTTGGCAGTAATAGTCCATGCGATTATTATATGAGCCATGCTCTTGCAAACACGGGTTTGATGTATTTCCGTGAACCATTATACCAAGCAAGTCCAAATATGATTATGGATCAAAATATCAGTTTTGCATAACAACCGGATGAATCCTGAAGTAGAAAGGTCTTTGGACACGCAGAAAGTTTACCAAATTCAAAAAGTTTCGACCCAAGTCAACATTTTGCAGATGCATAAAAAACCGTTTCATATGACACATATGTTTGTAGATTCGATATATAGGTATTAATCGACTGACCCTGAACCTGTTAAATAAGTGAAATGAAGATTTCAAGTCGATAGTAAAACCCATAGTTCTGCTATTTCAGAGTTAATTGGAAAAATTTATAACCTCGGTATCGGACATTGTAGATCCAAGATCAGACTGCACATCATGTGCAGTATGATCTTGATCTACACTGTCCGCCAAAGTTCAGTGAGTCGCACTCAGCAGCCTAGGGGTTAAGAAACAATTCCTCATACATGAACAAAAAACACCATTTCTATCCAGTTCTTAGAGTCACTCTATAGATTTTGCATAAAGTAGTATTCTTCTTGCAATAATGGCACGGGGGGGGGGGAGGGGGGGGAAGGTATCATTAAACCAACAATGTTCATATTATTTGTCTTTTCTGCCGACTTTCTAGCCATATTCCGAACATGATTGGCAGTAATGGCGATTATCCTCGGAATATGCCAACAAAATTAAGACGTTACGATCAATTACGAAACACGCCAAGAGCAGTTGGGGAAGAAGATCAATCACCTATTCAGTGTTACCCTAGATATAGCCTGGGTTCCAGCCCGATCATTTTTTCTTTTTGTATAATCGGACGTTACTTTGTCAAAAAAGGGGTGATAATCACGGAAGCGATAAACAGTTTTGCCATAGAACTGTATAGACCGTGAAAGGAGACAGCGATAATGAGTGATTAAAATATTACCGCCTGGATCAAGGCTACCCTAGACACAGCTAAGCGACTGACATGTCAGATTAAATGTAGGCCATAAAATGATATCCACCTTCTTGATCCATGTGCAGAAGTTACTGTATACTTTGAAGTACACTTTGCCTGTACATACTTAATTAATTTGCAATACTCACAGAAATAAGTTCTATGCCTGCTATTGTTACAATAGCGACGGTTGCACATTTTCCCATGAACAGAACAAACTCTCCAACGTAATTGATGACCGTTATCTTGATGACGTTTTGCAAGACCACTTTGAATGCTTGTTGTGCGGCTTTACAGAAGTTGTAGCCATGAATACCTGCAAGGATAACTGTGATCAGCGTCTGAACTCTTTACCAAGTGACAACATTTTAGACTGGTACAAACTGAAAGAATTTGCAGACGACAAAAGAAATGTAGCTCAAACGACGATTTCTTTCTTTGATAGTGTAGAAAACATTTCGCACTATGTTTTCAAAAGTATTTTTCTCAAGGTCGTAAAAATTCAACATTGTGTGGTATGGGATACATCCAGTAGACTAACAAACACTTTACTTCGTATGCTTCGTGCAGTAAGCAAGTTCTATAAACTTAAAGATATATCCGTACAGCTAGAGAGAAAAAAAAAAAAAACCCTATTAATATTGAAAGTGTGTATAATAGCTAAGCTGTGTTGACATAGATAAATTACCAATATATATGTTGTAAGGGATAGAAAAACACAAGGAGTTTGTCCTCATTAAAAACCGGAAACGACAACAGCGATCGCTTGGGAGGCCTCAAAAAGATGAAATGCATTTTCTATCCGTCGTAATCTATGCTGTCTTGCAGCCATCAGGGGCAACATTTGGCATGCAGATACAAGAATGATTATAATTTCATAAAATAAGGATGAAATGATTTAAAAAAAACTGGCAGAAAACTGCCTGAAAACGAGTAGAGATGTATCTTTAAAGCCTAAATGAGAAACTTATTCTTACTTTTTTGATTTTCAACCGGATATCGGTAAAAGCATTTTAGATCTAGATAAAGCAGCGGATATATGTACAAGTTAAATGTATAATATACATTTAGGTACTTACTGATTTCGATGTAAGCATTGCTATTCAAAAACTTCAATAATTTCTCGAAGCACCACAGACAGCATTTGAGACATTTTAGTAGGAACATGGCCACCGGATGGGTCTTCCCTCGAATTCTGATTTTGAAAATAAACAAAGTTTATTATAGAAAATGATAACAATACTAATCCGTTCAACAGTTTATTGACCTTTCGGCTGCTAAGCGCAACCCAAGGACCTTTTTCGGACTGTGTAGATCAAGATCAGACTGCAAAGAACTTGCAGTCTGATCTTGTATCTACACTGTCCGATAAGGAGATAACCCCCCCCCCGCAAAAAAAAAAAAAAAAACTTTGAAATAGCAATATATGGGTTTTTACTATCGCCTTGAAAGCTTCGTGGGTCCTGCGTGGCTCAGTAGTAAAGTGTAGGACTCGTGAACTGGAGGCCCCGGGTTCGAGCCGCACTGAATCTATTGGGCTTTTGGTGGGGGTGTTCTTGCGCAAGACACTTCAGAGCCCCAGTATAGTACTGATGAAATCCAGGAAATACATGAATATGTGAGCTGTCGGCGTGATATGACTGAAATAATGTTAAAAGCGGCGTAAGACAGCATTCAATCAACCAACTAATCAATTGAAAGCTTCAAACAAATTATTTAGCAGGTTAAGGTAGTAGAACCCTAATAGAAAACAGCTATTTCTACTATAATATTATCCTACAAAACTTGCTATGATTAAAAATGAGTATTATTGTACTACTTTATCCGAGCCACTTTTTCCTTTTTTTTCCTTCTTAGATTTATCATTTATAAATCTAAAACCACTATATTCTCATTACAAAGGGAGATAATAATGACCTCCCTTTTCAGAAAACTAGCAAAAGTGTCAACAAATAATTTCAAGATAGACATCAATAAAATTTCTGGTCGGTTAAAAATGTGTAAAAGTATTATAGCAGTATAAATCCTTATTTATCAGATAACAAGAAATTTTATTCCATATTGCACTAGAAGCGTTAGGGGTCTACTACCTTAAGGGTAAAAAGGGAGGCGAACAAAACCGATGACGGACACAGTGTATCAATTGGCTCAAGTTAATTATGGTATTGCTTGTTTCAGCTTTCACTGTCACCGGCAGGTCGTGGTCCTGTAGCGAAGGCTTTCAGAAAGCCGGATTCGAAACCCGGCCTGGTAAATTTCGTCCAAAAGGTTCAATGAAAGTCACTTCGACAAGAATAATTCCTCTATCACACTATACATAGATCTATTCGAATTCCTTCGTGGTGGAACGCAGCCAGTGGCTTGGACACAAAGTTGTTCGAAACACTAGCGAAAGAAACTAGAGGAATGGATAGATAGCTGATTGGCAGCCGTGATATAACTGAAATACTGTCGAAAACTGAATTACACTGAACAAAGAAAGAAATTAACTCTTTGCTACAGTTTAAACGACTCTTCGGAAGATGGCTTTTGAAAACTTTGTGGGAAAATGAGAAAATGCTAGTGACCTTATCAAAGAACCACAGCTTGCTTATTTGTACCAATTTCAAATTAGTCATTTGGACCTTTTTTTCTCAACTTGGAAAAACAACAATTGATTGCTAGGGTTAAGGACTGGCCGGTAAACACAGTGTAGTGACGAATATGTACTTCCGTAGAAAATGTACTCAACTGTCAATATTCTACGTATGATACGGGTCGGGAAGTACATGTCCCACGTAGAATATGGACCTGGGAGTACATGTCCCACATAGATTATGGACCTGGGAGTACATTTCCCACGTAGGCTACAATATGGACCTGGGAGTACATGTCCCACGTAGAATATGAACCTGGGAGTACATTTCCCACGTAGAATATGGACCTGGGAGTACTTTTCCCACGTAGGCTACAATATAGACCTGGGAGTACATGTCCCACGTAGGCTACAATATAGACCTGGAAGTACATGTCCCACGTAGAATATGAACCTGGGAATACATTTCCCACGTAGAATATGGACCTGGGAGTACATTTCCCACGTAGAATATGGACCTTGGAGTGCATGTCCCACGTAGGCTACAATATGGACCTGGGAGTGCATGTCCCACGGAGGCTACAATATGGACCTGGGAGTGCATGTCCCACGTAGGCTACAATATGGACCTGGGAGTGCATGTCCCACGTAGGCTACATTATGGACCTGGAAGTATATTTCCCACGTAGAATATGGACCTGGGAGTACAAGTCCCACGTAGGCTACAATATGGACCGGGAGTACATGTCCCACGTAGAATATGAACCTGGAAATACATTTCCCACGTTGAATATGGACCTGGGAGTACATTTCGCATGTAGAATATGGAACTGGGAGTACATGTCCCACGTAGGCTACAATATGGACCTGGGACTACATTTCCCACGTGGAATATGGACCTGGGAGTACATGTTTCACGTAGAATATGAACCTGGGAGTACATGTTCCAGGTAGGCTACAATATGGACCTGGAAGTACATGTCCCACGTAGAATATGAACCTGGGAATACATTTCCCACGTAGAATATGGACCTGGGAGTACATTTCCCACGTAGAATATGGACCTGGGAGTACATGTTCCAGGTAGGCTACAATATGGACCTGGGAGTACATGTCCCACCTAGGCTACAATATGGACCTGGGAGTACATTTTCCACGTAGAATATGAACCTTGGAATACATTTCCGTCGTAGAATATGGACCTAAGAGTACATTTCCCACGTAGAATATGGACCTGGGAGTACATGTCCCACGTAGGCTACAATATGGACCTTGGAGTGCATGTCCCACGTAGGCTACAATATGGACCTGGGAGTGCATGTCCCACGTAGGCTACAATACGGACCTGCGAGTGCATGTCCCACGTAGGCTATAATATTGACCTGGGAGTACATGTCCCACGTAGGCCACAATATGGACCTGGGAATACATGTCCCACATAGGCTACAATATGGACCTGGGAGTACATTTCCCACATAGAATATGGACCTGGGAGTACATGTTTTACGTAGATTATGAACCTGGGAGTACATGTCCCAGGTACGCTACAATATGGACCTGGGAGTACATTTCCCACGTAGAATATGAACCTGGGAGTACATGTTTCACGTAGAATATGAACCTGGGAATACATTTCCAACGTAGAATATGGACCTAGGAGTACATGTCCCATGTAGAATATGGGCTGAGTAGTACACATCCCACCTAGGCTACAATATGAACCCGTAAGTACATGACCCACGTAGCCTACAGTATGGACCTGGGAGTGCATGTCCCACGTAGGCTACAATATGGACCTGGGGGTACATGTCCCACGTAGAATATGAACCTGGGAGTACATTTCCCAGGTAGAATTTGGGCCGGGTAGTACATGTCCCACATAGAATATGAACCTGTAAGTACGTGACCCACATAGGCTACAATATGGACCTGGGAGTACATGTCCCACCTGGGCTACAATATGGATCTGGGAGTGCATTGCCCACGTAGAATATGAACCTGGGAGTACATGTCCCAGGTAGAATATGGGCCGGGTAGTACATGTCCTACGTAGAATATGAACCTGGGAATACATTTCCCACGTAGAATATGAACCTGGGAATACATTTCCCACGTAGAATATGGACCTGGGAGTACATGTCCCACGTAGGCTTCAATATGGACCTGGGAGTACATTTCCCACGTAGAATATGAACCTGGGAATACATTTCCCACGTAGCATATGAACCTGGGAGTATATGTCCCAGGTAGAACATGAACCTGGTAGTACATTTCCCACGAAGAATATAAACTTGGGAATACATTTCCCACGTAGAATATGGACCTGGGAGTACATTTCCCACGTAGAATATGGACCTGGGAGTACATTCCCCCCCCCCCCGGAATACTGGCCGGGTTATACATGTTCCACGTAGAATAAAGACTTGAAAGGATATTTTCTAGGTATAATATGGAGTGTGGAGTACATTTTCTACGTAGAACGAGGACCTGGGACTACATTTTCTATGCAAAATATGGACCGGGGTACATTTCTTTACGCAGAAGATGGACTGGGGAGTAGATATTCTACGTATAATATGCACCAGGGAGTATAAATTCTATGAGAGTAGATATTCATTTGATGGAGGTAGCACTTGACACACAACAGACTCACCTATTTTCAATGAAAGACAACACGATTCTGATTAGTACAACGACCGTTATAACTAGAGATCCAAGCGCCACAGAACCTAAATGATACCTGAAATAAATTTGAGACATGCTCTATGAAAAGGGGGTTTAATAGATTTGCAGAAAGTATCGATTTAGGTCAGCCTGTGCGGATTACCTGGTTTGAAACTTTTTGCTATTGGACAATTTTCTGCATGTCAAAGGACCAGTCTACCTCATGATTCAGTTGGCTGTTAGACCAAATGGATTTTATAAGTCCATAATTATATGATGACTTGCTTGTTACAGCGCATCACGGAGATGCTATTAAACCCCCTTTTGCCCTTTTTCAGCATATCTAGCTGTATTGTGATGCTACATATGATTGTATGGCAAGCCAACATATGCAGAAAACGAATAGATCTTCATGCCAAAATGTCGTACCAAATGGAGGAATAGCTCGTAGGTCAAAATGAAGAAAAACTGATGTTTTCAGGAGCTACTGTGTCGAGGGATGAAACAAATCTAGATGTAAACAAATATCCGGAGCAATAGTGACGTCAATAAAAATGTAACGACTACGTCATGACGTCGTTACTATGATATCGTTTAAATATGGCGTTGGTGTAGAGCCAATAGAAGGAAAGTTGGAAATGGAAACAAGAGAACAAGATGAGATGTATGTGGTTACTTAGCCTTCCTTGTTTTATTTTCGATTGTCGATATAGTTCTTGTTTATGAGAACCATCATCTTTTTTTTTTCACGCAAGACTAACAATTAGATCTAAATGGAGAAAGAAAGAGAAACTTTACGGTCTTCGTTAAGAATCAAGTCGCTGACGGTATGAATCCAAGATCAGACATGACGTTTTGTGCAGTCAGACCCGAATGTAAGCTATCTGCAAAAGCTTCCTTTGTCGCCCTTGTGGAAAAGTTTACTTTTATTCCAATCTTGACTGAAGTACAAAAATCTGATAACTGCTAGATCTACTTTCAAAGCGTCTTGTGAAAATCCTATTTTTTTTTTTCATATCGCTCAGCCTATAGGGGAAGTCGTTTCAAAAGTCACCCTCCAACTAACAGCATCTGGTTAAATTTAAGATTTCGTATGTAAGGCTTGCCAAAGAGAATGCACATATTTTCTTACTTTATATTGCAGGGAGGTTGCCACAGACTGGGATTCAGTTGTTAATTCAGTTCAATACAAAGCAATGAAAAAACTTATGGCGCTCGTCGATACGAAGTCTTTCGACTCAATCGAGGAGTTTACGAAACTTGCTGAGTACTTTCCCGCAATGTACAATTCGATACCGGAATATCATGCCATTACTCAGGCGTTTGTTTCCGCCTTCAGGGATGCTGAGGATTCTAATTTGATGAAAGCAGACCATCATCTGCTACTGCATATGAACAAACAATACATGGTTAGATCAATCATAGCGAGTATGAAAAGAACATCGAAGCAAGAAAGGAAATTTGTAAAACTCCGCGCTGCAAAAGTAGTTCCCATTCAAGTCGATGTTGTTAAGCAGAAACAGTTATCAACGCCAAATGAAGAAATGGTTGCAACTGCATTCTGTGTTGAGTCATGCAAGGCTGCCAGAGTAAGGAGACTCAGAAAACAATTTAATGGCGTAAAACTTACAAAACTGCACTCTGCAAAGGTGGTACCATGCTTGTTCATGTCCCAAACGAGAAATAAACCAATCAGAACAAAGGATAATCTAGGCGAAGTGGCGGCCATGTTTTGCGTAGAAAACAAGGAAAATGCTTCTATTAAAATGATCAATGAAAAAGAGGAAAACCAAATATTTCTTTGGTCTGGTACTGAATACGACGCCAACGGAATTCCAAGTAAATGTAGCTCTCGCATTTTTGAAAATCTCTATCTTCATTCAGACGATATAGGTTTCGCTGGCTCTAACAATGAGAGTGGGGACGATAATACATATTTGTTGAAAGCAGAAATCAAGGCAGATGCTGCCATTGATGATGGCGTTATCAGAAATGTCATTGACAACATTGATGAAAAAAGAAAACTTGAACACAAAGGAAAGTTTTTGCGATGTTTGAGTGCAATCAGAAAGTTGTTACAGAAAAAGGAATAAAATATCTAAAAACCAACTACTAAAGTTTTGTTCGACATATTCTCATATATACCTACTGGTACACATGAAGTACTTTTTCTATAGCGGCTGGAATCTTATGTTGTAGTCGGACACTTTACACCCGTATTCTGCCATACGCATCCACGGTTGTAATTTGCAGAGAGTGTAGGCCAAGATCAGACTGCACATAAGTGCAGTCTGATCTTGACCCACACTCCCCGCTTCTCTATCAGTGGTATTAGTCATATTAAAATGCTAATGAACTAAACGAAATATATCTCTTGAGCAGGCCTTCAATTAAAATAGGGCAGGATAAGGGTTAGGTTTATAAAAGAACGGCTTACCTTATCACTCTGCCAACAGAACGTAAGACAGGGTATGATAACTTCGATTTGTCTCTGTGGGATAGAAAGTATAAATGATTAACTGATTAATAAATAGATATGACTTATTAAGTCTCTTGAAGTGTCCAACTATTGAAAATATCTAGGAGAAAGGAACAATAGGTCGTTGCAAGCAATTACTTCTTTTTCTAAAAACTATTCAATTCTGCATTGTTTTTGTAAGAGAGTTAGGAGTTCTATAGTTATGGTGCTCAACGGGAAATAAAGAGCACAGCACCACCAACAAAGTGTAATGCTGCCATTATAAATGGATCGTGTACACAGAGAGTGGAATTTAATAATTTCCAACTCGAGTTTGTAAGAAGATAGAAACGTTATCTGAAATCCACTGTTTTCACTGCATTGTCCGGTTTTGCTGCATAGGTACAGCCAAGCCCAGATCTTTGTATTTCAGGGACATCTATTCCTTCATGGCCTTTATCTCAACCACGAACTAAAGTGCATGAAGACCTCTCTCTTTCGGCATTTAATTTACAATACAAAGAAAATGAACTAAAACTTCTGGACTCAGGACTTTTCTAACGATGTTTCTCTTTCTCGATTTTCTCTTCCACATGAAATACTAACCTTGTAAAGAACCACGTGACCACTGTACCAGCTATCGCCATTTGATGACAGGCAAAGATAAACTGTATAATCCAGATCACAGCAAATATATGGTACCACTTGTAATACTGGGCCAATAAAAAGTGAAATTTCGATTGCTCGAAACTGTGATAATTCAAATGTATCAGTAGCTTTGAAGAATTGAACAGAACAGACCTAACCCTTTAAAATAATGTTGCATAAATTCTGATTACCCATCTTTAATAGAGAAATACCAATGACTTACTAACCAGTGCATAACTTTATATACAAGCTGAAGTCATGGAATGATTGATGAAACCAAATATCGTGAAAGACGAAATTGTTACGATAATTATACAATACATGACTGAAGATACAGGGAATGAGAATCACCCGTCATTAGCCTGCTTTGCAGGTTAATTATATATTAGCTATGCTCTGGTAAAAGGGCGCTTAATGCATATCCGTAATGCATTGTACCAAGAAAGACATCTCCTAATCAGGGATCCATAAAAATCAGTTTTGTGTAACAAATGACTGAATCATGAGTTAGACTGATCATTTGACATGCAGAAAATTGACAGATAGCAAAAAGTTTCGGCCCAGATCAGCCTGCACAGACTGCAAAGGCTGGCCTGGGTCGGTACTTTACGCAAATGCATTAAGTCCCCTTTTCACAGAGCATGGTGCCAATATTTACGATCCACTGTAAATTGCGTTCTCATTTCTGGTATTATCAAGAATTGTAATGAATGTCAAAATAACACATTTTTTTTTTTTGACCAAACCGAATAATTTAACAAAGCAGAAATTGAATTATTTTCTATAGTTAAATTTACAATGATTGGTGAATACTAGTCAGGCTTTCGACAGACGGGTATACAGATAGAAAGAAAGATAGACAGACAGAAAGACAAATAGAACAGACAGACAAGTCGACAAACAAACAGACGCACAGAAAAACAGCAGAGAGACAAAGAAAAGATGCCGAAAGCTGTGATAGGCTACACATACACCATTCTGAAGAACGAACCTTCATGGTATCCTCAAGCTGATATTCGACAAAGCCTGTTGACGAATCAACGTTATTTTTGCCTGCAACACAAACAACGGGTTCTTCTTCAAGTTCCAGTTGTCTCCCTTGTCAAATTTTGGTCAAGTGTTTAACACCGTTTTCAGGGGCATCATGTTATCTTGCGTTGACCTATCTATTTGTTCCCAAAGTAGCCAGTACTTCAAAACCTCTTTTTAAGCTACTAGATATTTATTGATATTAATGATATCAACATATCATTATTAAACATCAAGTCATGTTCATATTTTATCATGGTCGGTTTCAAATGCTGCAAATGTTTCAGAAGAAAATGTGTCAATACACGTGACTGTTTAAAACAAGTGAGTGTCAATACGAGTAAGGTTTTACTTACCAGCAGTTTCGATATACAAAAATACCAACACCATGGCACCGAAGGCTCCACATAATATCACAATAGTCTGGAAAAAAAATAATGTTTTTTTTCCACCAATAAACAGTGCATAGGTCAAGAAAGGTGGAGGTTACAATTTAGTGAAGATCTAAAAAAATATTACTCCCAGAATTTAAAGTGATATTTTTATCTGTAGCTTGGATGCAGTATGTTGAGTATCCAAATGCTTATGTTCACTTTGTTTAATTAGTAACAGTCAAAAAAAAAGGAAGTTCGAATATCTGTAGGAGATCGATAATTTGTTCGAACCGTCAGTGTAAAACGTCATAAGTCATTAGCAAGTGTAGAATTTGTAAAAAGAAATACAGTTTATATATATATTATCAAATAATAGTTCTTTTTTCTTTTAAGCAAAGCGACGACTCTGGTTGCTGATTTAGACCAATCTTGGATCTACAGTCTAGTACTATTTTTAAGACATGTTCGGGACTAAACAGGAATTAAGATACATATTGTTCCTTTTCCTACAGACTGAATGTATCTGTGAAATTGAGAGTAAGATTGGTCATGCTATGTGAAAAGGAGGTTTAATGTATCTGCAAAAATATCGACTCAGGTATTTACCACACAAATCCGAGTTTTAACGGCCCTGAAGAAGAATGCTGGTAACCAACATTTTCTCCTTTTCCCACAATATTTTCTACTCCATTATAGACAACTTCTATTTTTAGAGCCACAATTATTTTTTCGTCTACAACTCCTCCCAATATAGACGAGTCTAAAATTTTACTACATTATTCTGTGTGTTCATAGTTACCACAAAAGGATGAACTAATAGCGAGGGCATGTCTCTAATGCACCCACCAGCCTCCCTGAATAATTGAACAACCTAGAAAATGAAAACGGCCTATTAACGTGATAAAATAACCTCAACCCTGTACCAAACAATCCGGTTTTTTTACGACCCGGAGCAAGAAGGCTTTTGAAAACATTATGTAAAAATGAGAAAATGCTGGTAACCTTCATATTCTCAATTTTCCATTTGACAAGTATTTTCTCCATTTTACACAATGGTTTCTGCTCTATCACACACTTAACCTTCCATCTGAGCAACAGTTAACGTGTCGTCTGCTAATGCTTTCAATTTTGGACTAGTCTAAAATTTTTCCGTCTGGTTAGAGAGAGTTACGACAAATGTCAGTATAGCAACCTATACGACGCCAAAGAAATTTCACTCGATTTTGCTGGCTGCCAGTGTAGTTTAAGATCAGACTGCACAGAGCATGTAGATTGATTGTGCTTCTACATCGTTTGATGTCGTGTCCACAGAGCTTTGGATTTGGAATATCCTGCTCTTTTGTCTTTTCAATATCTGATTTACCGCTTAGACATTTTTTTACATGGAACTCAGCATATGGATTTTTTTTTTCAAAGGCAGGTAATCAAAATGAATTCCCACAAATAACATCAAATTGTGAGTAAAGAGTTAGACGTTTTCGTGGAAACTATTCAAAAGATTTTATACCGGAGTTAAAAAAAAAGGAAATCGCTTACGCTACAGAGATCTACATTTCAGCGCCGTAATACAGTTTGTTGGCGGTGATGCGCCTTTATATCCGGTTGAAAAAATCCTACAATAGTTGGGTAGTGCCTTGGAAGGTTTTTTTTTTTTGTTTGGGAGACGGTGAAAATAAAAGACTGGCTCCTAGATCTTTTTCAGAAGAGAGAAAGGAGGAAGGGTAAAAGAAAGACTGGTAAACAAACGGACGAAGAGACAGACAGATAGACAGATAAGGGAAGGAGAGACAAATATATAGTTCTCATTTTATTTTTTACTCCTAGAGCTGCCAAGCGCGATTCGGAGCACTTTTGCAGACAGTGTAGGTAAAACTCAGACTGCACAGAACGTGGTGTCTGATCTTTGATCTACACTGTCCGATGACATATTTACTTACCGATGAAATCAATTTTGAAACCGCAATATTTGGGTTTTTACTATTGAGTGGAACTCTAGACTAAACGACAAAGTTTTAGACTCGTCAAAATTGAAAACTTTTGCAGACGATAAATTATATGTGGCTTAAAAAGTAGGATTCGTCACTAAATGGGGAGAAAACATTGTGGGAAAAGGAGAAAATGCTGGTTACCAGCATTTTCTCCTTTTCCTACAATGTTTTCAAAAGGCTTCTTCCTTAAGGCCGTTAAAACTCAGAACTGTATGGTAAAGAATTAAGATAAACACAATGGTACCCACCAGACCAACATGCTTCCTTACTGCCAATAATATCAAGATAACTACAACCTAAAACAAAACAAGAAATATCTTAAAAGAAAAAATAGACGGCGTAAATTTGCCCACAAAAAGGCAGGGCCCTTAAAATAATCATGTCTACATTTTTTACCAATCACATATGTCTATTTATTAATTTTTTATCAGTACCAAAAAGTAGGTCAAAAGGAAGCACATTCAGCTACGCCGAATAAAAATGTAGGAGCTGAAAGTACTCAAAGACAAATCTTTGTTTTTGTGTAAAAATTAAGAACGTCAACAATGGCTGAGATTACTATATGTAGATATCCTTACTTGCCTTATATTATGAACTGTAACTTTTTATATGCCATGGTGTGATTTTCAAGCTTTTTAATTCATTTTGGTAAACTTGTCTAGAAAAAAACAAAATGTTACTAAATGTTAAGCTTGCAAAGCCATCGCTTATAGATACGTCTCGCTCAAAAATATTTTGCCAGACCGCTTTCAAAATACAACACGCCTAAAAAAGATATTTTTAGGCCGGTTTAAGTGAAAAAGAATCTTACACGTATTTCATAAATCAACTTGTTAGATGTTGTATGTATAACTTACTGTTATGACTGTTACACAGATAGATCCAATCAGCCAGTCACGAACAGAACGGTTATGTTTTTCTGTTCTCTCATTCTCCCCTGTGTCGTTATATTCTGTTTTAACTTTGTGGTACTGGTACCTTCAAAATATATGGTAAAACCTCGATAATTCGAGCATGATAAAGACTGAGAAATCACAACATATTATTGAAAATTGAGATTAAAAAAAATAAAACGATGTGGACAGAGATTATATTAAAGGATAAAGCGGCACATATTTGTGAGGTCATTAACTCACGATTTGCTTCAAATCACATTTCCGGTTATATTCTTTTCATAAAATTTTAATTACCGGCGACACATAAAAGAAACTTCAATTCATGCACTAAAGCCAGATTGCTTTCCGAAAGACATTTTTCGAGATCTAACTTACAAAAGAAAATCATGAAAACTCTTTGACCCTGAAAGAGAAGGCTTTTGAAAACATTGTGGAAAAAGGAGAAAATGCTTGTAACTAGCATTTTCTCCTTTTTCTACAACGTTTTCTACCCTATCAAAGACAGAAATCATCATTTTAGCAACATTCACTATGTCGTCTGCAAATGCTTTGAATTTGGTCCAGTCCAAGAATTTGTCGTCTGCTAAAGAATTAAAAGCCATACCAACAGACGACTGTTGCCGTTATCGTACCAACCACCATAGCAGCTACTATCACCCGTACAATAATGGCGGCAAGAACTTGAAGGAAGAGTGTCAATAAAATACCAACCGCTAAAAAGAAAGGAACATTAAATCAAGCACTTGTACCCACCTGTAAGAAGAGTGTCAGCAACAAACCAACCTCTATTAAGAAAAGAAGCACCTAATGTCATTTGCATGCATTTGAAAGAAAGAAAAAAAAAAATGTCTTGAATTTCCCCTCTTTAAACAGCAAAGAAATAACCTTTTATAAAAGTTTATTTCCACCCAGGTTGACGACCTTGGTAGCAGCCTTATTTTTTCTGTTATGAGGATATTTACATTCTGTAACAACGTTTCATAGTTATTAACTATAGCGAAACACATACAAGAAAAAAGTGAAATAGCAAACCAGACCCCTTCCGTTCGTGTTTAAAATGAAAATGTTCAACAAAGAGTCAACCTATGACGAAAGGTTGGATATTCTTTTACTAGAACTGAGCGTCTTGTTCCAAAGTTTAGGCCATGAAAGTCCTTGTTAAGCAACCGATTTGTAACGTGTCGAAGCATTGGCCAAAAGTTCCGGAAAAAATTATTATGGAACGAATGAAATGCGTCATTTATTATTCAAACAAAAGTTTGGCAACCAAATATCCGACAGTGCATAGATAAAGCGTAAGGTAATCGAACATCGCGGGTAACTTGATGGTAGTTTAAAGCATGTTACAAGACTTCCTTACCAAGTGCAAGTCCACAAAGCAGGAGTACTTCAAACCAGGAATTGTTCAAATCACTTGTAGCTTTCTGAAATAGTGAAATAGCATACTGTGGGTCTGATGGCAAAAATGTTTGATAATTTCTTGGCTTTTTAGATAAATTTGACTTGAACGAACGGCCTGCACGTCGGTCAAGTCATTGATAGACATTTAAGGATCCTTAAACAGCAAGTGACATGAGATTTGTAGTAAATGCAATCTGAGCAAGTTGGTTTCGTAATAACGAGCGAAGCTCGTTTTGCGGTAACACCGTTCTAGATTTTCAAAAATGAAATTCCGACTTCGTTCTGGGTTTTAGTCTAAATCTAAATGGGGATGACTAAAAATTAAGTGTCTTCCGGTTAGTCGTACAGCGTCACACGTATCACAATCTTTCGCACAATTACCTGATTGGTCAAAAATGACAAAAAATATCTACCGGTCGGATGATTACTTAAAAATGATTATCAGTTTAATGAGTACAGATTAACTAATTTCTTACTTACTTTCAGCGTATTAAGCGTCTAGATCTATTTGTGTATAAATATACGCAATGATCTATGCTAGCAAATAATGACGTCAGTAATGATGCTATTCTTACGTCATGAACGAGCCGTTTTTCGGGGAAAGAATTGTGTCGAAGAAATCATGACTAAACTAGTTTTTTGGCTGTTTCAAAATACCATTTACATAGAAAGCCGGATTTATGATCTGTAAAAATGGGGCTTAATGCATTTGCAAAGACTATCGACCCAGGTCGGCCTGTGCAGTCCGGGCAAGCTAACCTTGGTCAAAACTCTTTGCTAGATCTATTTTTCAACGTTCTACATGTCAAAGGACCAGTTTGCATGCCTTTTGATTCAGTCATTTATCATACAATATGGATGTATATTTATGTGATGACTTGCTTGGTATCATACATCACGGAGATGCATTAAACCCTTTTTTACCGCAACATGGCTCAAATAGATTCATTTAATGTTACGAAAGCTTGTTAATAGATCGAAAAGTTTGGCGTTTTTTTGCCATAAGTTGGATATCTATCCGAAAACAAATTCATAGAGACCAATATTTTTAATTCCTTACACAACAATTCCTGGTTTTAACGACCCCGAAAAAGAGGGCTTTTGAAAACGTTGTGTGTAAAGGGAAAAATGTTGCTGGTAGCTAGAGTGTTCCCTTCATACCTTCTACCTTTAAGGTTTCCCTCAGGTATGGTGCATATTTCTACCACGAGATACGAGATAGCTATCATGATAATTTTAGAAAACTATCGCGATAGATTAAAGTTTCCTGGAAATTTTATCGAGATAGTGAAAAGTTTCATGGAAAAAAATATCACGATAAACTTATTATTTTAAGGCAAAATTTCTCAATCGTACACGAAGCTGACATTCGAGATAAAATTATCGTGATAGCTCTATCTGTTTTTCGTTATCTATAAATAGAAAATTTATCATTTGGATCATAGCCAACTTTCGCGGACATGTAAAAATCGATATCTACCGATTTTACCTGTATTTTTTATATAGAATTATGAAGGGCCTTGTTAGATAAACGCTTATAACTTCATCAATTATTAGAATTGAAAATTATCTCAAGTGAGGTAAGAAAATTCAAATTCAATTTATTCTCTTTCAATTGAACTAAGTTTCATAAATTTCGTAAAAGAAACTTTTGGTCCTTTTTTAACTTTAAAATTGTAGGTATGGTTTATATTGAATAAAGAGGAAAAATACATTTTCCGAAGTTAAAAACTGACATATTTGTTGAATTATCTTTCTTTATGTTAAAAAGTCAAAATTATCTCAAGTGAAGTCATAAAGCTTATTCATTGCTCTTTCAATAGGTATAAGTTTGAGTCGTTTAAAAAAACAAACTTTTGGTCCTTTTTACAGTTTTTTAATGCCCCTATCCTATTTTTTTCTTTTTCCGTGATCGCTCGGATTGTGTCGGAATTTGCCGATGATGGCCGAGTCTAACTGTTAGATAAGCCACCCGGGTATCTTTACTGTGTTACGTAATGTTACATTGACAAACGGACCCCCTGCTATGTTTATAATATACATGTATCCGCATGGTTGTGAACTTTAATTTATACCCGGGTTGTTTGATCTTGACAGTATCCCAAAGATATTGTATTATGTATCTTATAGATCTTATATAAGACCAGAATTTGATATTTATGAGATTATTTCCATGGATTTACAATCACTAAAATTAAAATTTTCAAGAAATTAGAAAATGTTCGTTTGCTATTTTTTCCACTCTTCAACTTTTAGATATTAATGCCGTATCGAAAGTATTTTCTGGCGACAGCTCACAAATGCATGTTTCCTTGCCATTTTCAAACCGGTTCTTGACCTGTCACATCATATAGAAGGCTTCTGAAAACATTGAAGAAAAAGTTTTAAATCGGAACTCGGTAGTTTTTGAATTCGCAAGATAGTAGTAAGTAAAATTTCGTATCATTAACAATTGTAGCTTAATTGGTATTTTTTCACAAGACTCGAAATGAACAGAAGCATGTAAAATCACAAAGGCGACTCGAAATGCCTCCTACAAACAACTTTAAAACCATTCAGGGAAAAGGAGATTTCATAAGGTTGTAGACGAAAATATTCCGAAACCGTGTCTAATTATAGATACCGTGAATGTCAGTTATGGGCACGAGAGCAAAAAAAACCCATGATAACAGTTAGAATTATTGCGATATTTTTATCATGAACTTTTTATTATCTAGATGATATTTCCAGGAAACTTTGTTTTATCACGATAGTTCTCTTAAATTATCGCAATAGCTATCTCGTATCTCGCGGCAGAAATATGCCACCGTACTCAGGCGATCATCAAAAGTGGTTAAAAAAAAAACTGTAAGAACTTGTTTTACAATCAATGTAAAATAAATAGGTTTAAACTAAGCATAAGTTGGAATGCCGGGTATCCGAGTAAAAGGTCTGACTCGTCTCATATTTCCTTACCTCGAGGAAGTTTTCGTCCACCACGTCAAAAAGGCTGTCTATGATATCAGCTAGGTGGCTGACCCTTTTACTGACAGAGGCTGGGATACAGCGAAACAAAAACTCCTCACTGCAGTAGAGATCGCGAGAAACCTGCATTTTCTCATTTTCCAACAATATTCTATCAAAGATAAATACCATCATTTGAGATGGATTTAATTTGCCTGAATTTAGACAAGCCTAAAATGTTGAGTCTTTAAAGAGTTCATATATTATACTTGAAATGCAACTGCACTTGATTAGCGGACAAAGACTTTAAAGATCATTCAGATAAGTCGGAAGAAGGTGCGGTTTTGATCTACTTCCCCGGTTTCATAGGAAACTCTTGCCAAAATGGATCTGAGATATGTTCGACTTGTACTGCCAAAAGAAGTTTTTTTTTGACAATTCGAAGGTAAAAGATAGGCCTATCGTACTGGGCTATTACTTTTTTTCATCTCCCAGGTGCTGATAAATTTGAGTTATTTTCCCTTGTCTTAGAAACTAAAATCAGTTATTTTAAAACAATTATCCCCACCGCCAAATAAATTGAAAAGTTATCAAACATTACGTGTGGTCGACCCTAACAGACAGGTTGGGAGTAAATAACTTACTGTGCTTCAATAGGAAGTGACGGACAATTTGATAAGCCATCAGAATTTCCACTGAAATAATCGATCACGTTAACGTCGTAAACGCACAAACTTGGTCCGCTTGCTGTTGCTAAATCCTTCATTTGGTCTACGGTAAAAACGCCGGAAGACGGACATGACGTCACACAAATTTTGATAGATTCCGTCTTTCCGCTTACGTCATCAATAATGTTGTCTATGATCTCGGTGTTGAAATAAAACAAGTACCTGGAAATCAAAATAAAGAATATCGCTGCCAAAATAAACTGTATAACTGCAAATGAAATTGAAGAATATCGATACTGAAAATAAATAGTCTACAAATTAAGTTGTATATTATGCATTCTTTCTACATGTTGATGTTTTTTGTTTCGCTCATTTCTCCTACAACAATTTTAGAAAACATGTTTGTAAATTAGTAATCATCAACATGAATTGTAGTTTGAAATAATACATGAATATTCATGACTGCATGAGCTTTTATTTATAAGATTTTAGTTCGTAAATAGCATAAGATCTATCTATAATTTTGAGAAAAAATGTATATAAAGCAGTTTTAATTGGTTGCTAGTGTTGAGCTAAGTAGCCTACAGATATATCTATTCTAGATCTATTTACCTTTTCGATGTTAAATCGAGCCCAGTTCTATTTTCGCTGACTCCAGGAATTACGTCATTATCTTGGTTACATAGATTTCCCCAGCTATCAACACCATAGATAATTCGCAACGGATTTCCAAGTGAAATAGATTTCCACGTGATGTACCCCTACAATTATGAGAAATATGTGATATAAACCAGCGATTTATACCCTTACGATTTATATCTTACGTTTGGGGGGACTTCTAATTAACTCTTTTATCGACTGACAATATTTTAGACAGTCCACATTGAAAGCATTTGCATATGATAAGTTAAATGTGTCTCAAATGATGGGGTTTGTATCAGAAAAAGAAGAAAACATTGTGAGAAAAAGTTTAAAATGGTGTTTACAAAAATTTTCTCATTTTCGCACATCGTTTTCAAGAGTTTTCTTTCGCAGGGTCGTTAAAACTCGAGAATATTAAGAGCTCGTTGACAGGAGAAATAAGCTTCAAACAGACATTCTTAAATCAGTTTTGAAAAATCGATGAATATTTTTCTACAGCTATAGATCTTCCAATTTACAAGTAGTTAGTATGACCTACCAAACGAGCTTCAAATTGCCTGTCAAAATTCACAACTTGGCGCTTATTTAGATATCGGAGTTGAGGTGATCGCTGTCTAAACTACGATGAAAAATAATCGAAAAATAGAAGTCAATAAAGAAATATTCCACTGGATCATTTTCTCATTTAGATAATGTTTCAAACATCGGAGGTTTTTTTTTTTTTTTTAAAGAAAAACCAATTGAAAGCCAGATTTAGATCAAAATCGATGCTTTCCAAGTAGTCTCATGTAATAATAAAATGATTTCTCGTTCAATAACGCCAAAATCACGTCCCTTTAGTCTGTCAAAGAAAAGGTTATCCGAAATGTTACTATGTCGTTGACAGCTTTAAATGAAAGCAGAATCTCTTGCTCACCTGAATACCTCGGCACATTTTTTTTTTCAAAAGAATTAGACATGAATCTGAATATTAACAAAGAACTTTATGAAATTTGTGTTTCTATTTTGTTAGTGCAAAGAGGAACAAACGTTGCCAAATTTTGTTCTAATTTTAAAATACATTTGAGCCATGCTTTGTGAAAAGGATGCTTAATGCACCTGCAAAAAGTATCGAACCAGGTCTGCCTGCGCGGACAGTGCAGGCTGACCTGGACCGAAACATTTTGCTATTTGTGAATTTTCTGCTTGTAGAAGGAACATTCTACTTCATGATTCAGTCGGTTTGTTATACAAAGTAGATTTTATGGATCCATAATTATGAGATGACTAGCTTGGTATGATAGATTACGAAGATGCATTAAGTCCCCTTTAGCCAGAGCGTGGCTCATTTTATTTATGCCAGCAACTTGAACTTTGACAGATTCCAATGTAACATGTAATCCCATACTTTTAAATGGTGTGGGTTAAAGTAATCTGCAATTTGACCTCAGAATTGTTTGCATTTAGCAAGCTAGTGGGCCTTTAAAGGGGAGGAAATGCCTACGAACCAGCCCTCCGAGGAACAGCATGAATATAACGAGGAATATGACGTCTCGACATTCTCGATTTTCTATTGGTTCCCTGAGTTCTTCCTCGGTGTGTGGGACTTGTCGATCCATATTATGACTTCGTTCAGCCTTCTGATTTGGTTACAAAAAAAAAACAGTATCAAGCGTTTGATATAAATAAATGAGGCTCACTATTGTTAGTAATAAACAAATTGAATTATGCTATTTCCTGCTTATTCAATCTCTTTTTTTATATATCTCATACAGGGTATTTCATAATATCTGTCCCTTATTCTTAGAGGTAATATTTTCTACTAATTTCAATTTAAAATGAATTGAAAGCTGCCAACTTTTTGCAGACATAATAAAATTTTATTTGATATGTGGTTCATAGACATTATTCTTATAATGGTTAATACACTACACTTTTTCGGACAAGTCCATTTTACAAAATGACGTCTAGTCTGAGAAATTTTGACGTCAAGTCTATTGTGAGAGTTTTTCATTACATGTCTGAATGCCACCCCCCCTTGTTATTTTCATATAAATTTCTTTCTTGATTACAGCTTTAAAGTCCTTAATATCTCCTGACATTGGGCTGTGCACCTTTTAAAATATACCTTTCAAGAAAAAGTCTGGAGGGTCAGAGTGTGTAGCCATTCCTGAAAGAAATTAACTTTTGCCAGAATGCTTTTGAAAATCATTCAATTATGCTTCCCGTCATGAGGTGTGTGGCTCCTCATTGCTAAGACAAAATGCATGTACAAGTACACTTGTCTTCAATGTTATTACCTTTTTCTTTTGGCATCAGAATGGAATTCTTCCTAAAAATGTTCAGATAGCCCTCCTTATTTACAGTGTCGGCATTGTTGTTGCCATCAGCGAAAAACATGGGAACAACAATACTGTCTGCGCTTAAAACAGCCTTTGAGGAAATTGTTTCATTGTTTTGCAGTTTTTCAATATAAAAGCCTGATTTCTCTGTTGCTCTAAACCCACTTGGCAGCTTGTAAACCTGTATGCTCCTAAGATAATCTTTAACCAAAGAGTTGACTTTATCTAAATGCCAAGGATTGACGTTATGAAGGACACTTGTGAAATGGACTTGTCAGAAAAAATGTAGTGCATCAAAGAATGTTTAGGTAATGTCTGCGTATTATATATCAAATAAAATTTTATTGTGTCTGCAAAAAGGTGGTAGCTTTCCATATATTTCAAACTCACATGTGTAGACAGTATTCATGTTTAGAATAAGGACAGATATTATGAAACACCCTGTATGAGTTAGCATCCCTCCATCTGTGGATCCGTGGGCAGCCAACCGAGGTTCACCTACTAAATTGACCTTTCTGTTAGCCAATCGAAACCCTACTTACAAATATGTTTACCACAAGTAGACCATGCTTTGTGAAAAGGGAGTTTAATGCATCTGCAAAAAGTATCAACTCGGGTCAGCCTGCGTAGGCTGACCTTTGTCGAAACTTTTTGCTATTGCACAATTAAGAAATGTTTACTCTCTTTCAATATTTCGGCTTTTGCCTTTATCAAGAAATTTGATGTGAAATTGATGCCTTCTACATTTCGTGACTATTATCATACCACCATTTTTAAATGTTTTTGTTATTGGTCAATTTTCTGCTTGTCCATGGACAGTTGTACCTCAGAATTCATCCGGTTTTTAGACAATGTGGATTTTATGGATCCATAATTATGTGATGACTTGCTTGGTATAATGCATCACAGAGATGGCTCATTTATGTTTACCATAACCGTAAAATATACTTAAAAAATGGCTGTGCAACAAATATGGAGTGTTTTTAACCTAGACAAGTATGTCTTATCGAAATAAAAAAGGAATTAGACAGCCAGAGGAATACAGAGACAAAGAAAGATATAGACAAAAGCAGGCAGATAGAGTACAATGACTGAGAAAAAAAACTTACTGTAACAGGATGAACTTCATTCTTTTCAAATCCCATCGGTTCTAACGCAACACCGTGTGATCACAATCAGTGGAAAAAAAAACTGTGCTCTGAATTTGTAGGCGTTGATATTAGTTGATATTTAACCCTAAACCTGCTAAATAAGCCAAATGAAACTTTCAAGCCTATAGTAAAAACCAGAATGTTCCAAGTTCAAATTAATGTTTTGGAGAAAAACATCCTCTTATCGGACAATGCAGATCCAAGATCAGAATGCACGTTCTGTGCAGTCTGGTCTTGATCTACACTGTCCGCAAAAGGCCATTGAGTCGCGCTTAGCAGCCCATGGGCTAACCCTTTCAACGTCATAGGCGATGACAGTTTTGCCGATACTAAAGATCAAGATCCAATCTGCACAGAACATGTAGTCTGGTCTTAGCTCTGTACCGTCCGCCTGTTTAGTCAAGACTTTGAGGTAAAGAATCTTTCTGAGATAAAGTTGATCATATTTTCAGTCGTAGAATAAGGTCGAATTAATTTTTTTTTTTGACACTGAGAGTTAAAACCTTGTCCGTCCTGTCTCCGGTTATCGGCTTCCATATATCAGGTGTATATTTATCCGGTACTTCTGTCACGATGTGCATAGCTGGGTAGCTAAGTGGTCAGCGTGTCTGATTCGTGACCTAGTGGTTGTGAATTCGGATACGCGGTGAGGCAAACTTTCTTTCCGGCGATTTTTCGCCTCTCACCTCTGATGCATGTGAGAAGAGTAGTCAGTGGCTTGGAAAGAAAGTTGTTTCAGTACTGGTGTGAGAAAGCCAGGAAACACATGCGTAAGTGCACTGCCCACCGTGATGTGCCCTAAGCTGTTAAAACGGCGTTAAACTCCAGTACGTACAATCAATCTTTCACGATGTATGATCTCATTAAATTCAACTCAAATATTTATTTATGCAGAAGGCCATTCACTAGTAACCTTGATTTTACAATGACAACTGTCTGGCTACCTGCTTATTACCTGTCGATAGAATCCCCAAATACATTGTGAATCGATACAAAAGTAGTTCTATTTATCAGCATACTAAGGCCGGCATTCCATTTACTCTGACGATAGATCTCTGCAATATTGCCGATAAATCAAACGGATTTAACCCTTTCAGTGACCTGGGCGAAAATCAGCGCTTTTTGCGAACGGCATAGATCAAGATCAGACTGCACAGAACGTGCAGTCTGATCTTGGATCTATCGCGTCCGCTTGTTTAGTCACGCCTACAGGATAAAAAAAATCTTTCTGGGTTTAAATGGATTGTACCCTCAGCCTTCGTAAAAGGTCGAGTTCTATATTTGGTGCTAAAGAGTTAATATCTATCCTCAAACAGCCCCGGTTAAGATCGATATCATTCTACATGCTCCATGAGTCGGTGACCAAGGTATTGTACTTGTACTAAAACATATTGGTTAGAACCGCTGTTGGCTGTCACCCCCAGACTACTGAGCCTCCTTGAAGGCCCTATAGCTGCCAAAAGTATACAAAAGGGTGTTGAAGTGCATTTAAAATAATCATACCATTTAAAAGTATGGAAATTATTGTGAAGATGACAATCTGTTATTATACGGTCGGTCCAAGTGTTAGTTGCTGACAGAAAAATGAATTATCAAATCAGGTTAAAAGTAGACAAAAGATAGAACAACCTGGCAACTTTTAACCTAGTTTTAGATTTCATTTTTCTGCCAGCGACTGAAAACTTTCGACCTGGTCAATCACACAATGACAAGAAAAAAAATAATATTTACTTGTACATTTATTCATTTTCTTCAAAGTACGGTGTATAACTCGAATCTGTTATTTTGACCATTATCGGGTTCATAACATTATTATTAACAGTTGCAGTAGTATGTGTAACTGGGATGATTTAATCATTTACCAAACAATTCCACAGTTTAACATCCTTGATCACTTGAGATTTTGAAAATACTGTCAGAAAAGGACAAAATACTGGTAAACAGCGTTTTCTCTTGTTCTCACAAAGTTTTCAATCCTTTCAAAGATAATTTCCAAAAAAAAAAATTGTTGTTTGACTGGAATTAAAGTCACTAAAACTTGATTTCAGTATCACAAATAAAATATTGCTCATTAATCCAACTCAAAGGTCAAAACATTGTCCACAAAACGTAGTGAAGTTATATCAAATCTATCCAATTCTAGATCTGTAACTCAACATATGGCTTTTTTGAAGTAATCAACAAAATCAAAACAAATATACAATATGGTTGTGTAGTAAAGAGTTAACCTTTTCAGCACTAGATAAATGTAGTTAACTTTCCATTTCAGGAAAATAGACAAAAACATTGTAATTTTAAGACTATTTTGCCAGAATATTCCACAAAACAGCGGACAGTGTAGACAAATAATCTGTTCTGTGCAGTCTGATTTTGATCTATCCTGTCTGAAAAGAAGAAGCCTCATCTATATCTACATTTAAACACAAAAACTTAAAATTGTGCTCAGTGCACTAACAGTTAAAGAATGTTTTTTTTTCAAGCTCTTGAGATGCTCAAGATATTAGTACAAACTTTCATCCATATCTTATTTCAGACAGACTGACCTTCTGGCAGGTTGCCAGCATTTCTTCATTTTCTCACAATGTTTTCTATCCTTTCAGTGACTTTTTCTATCACTGGAAATGCATTTAAATTCAATTTTCACCTTGGTCATGCCAATTTTTTTTTTCTTCTTGTCAAGAGATAAATAAATCAGATATTACTCTGTTTCCATCTCAGACATTTTTATCATAAGCACAATGTTCTCAAGGGAAAAACATAAACAAGCACTGAAAAGAAACAATAGCACTACATGCTGGTAGCAACTCTAGGCTGTAGTTGCTTTTTCAGTGAAAATTGTAAGTCAGAAAAGGGGCATAACTGTGACCAAAATATTCCAGGGTTATCTGCTCTTCCTGTACAGGTTTCCAGTTTGCCTTAACAACTAGCCTAAGTTTGAAGTAAATATCTTCTGTACTGACAGAGACATGATAAAATACTATGGTTTTCTCTTGTCGACGATGACATTGACCACAACAAGGCTATGACAATACCACAGATTTGCTTCAAAAGCAGCCCCATTAATTTGCAGTGGAACTCAATAAAAACAGACGACATGTGGCAACCGAAAACTTCTAGTCTACTCAGGTCAAGGAAATATTCTTTTAACTCTTTGCCAAACGTCAAAAACACACCTATGGTCACCAGCATTCTCTCCTTTTCCTGCAATGTTTTCTAAAGATTTCTGTCTCAGTGTCATTAAAAGTCCGGTTTATGTCGTAAAGACGTTTAAGGGTCCTGTGACATTATATTATTTAACCCAGTCACAAACAACAAGTTTTGGACACTTTAAAATTCAAAGCATTTGCAGACGACAAGTTTAAAAATTGGTACAAATAAGCTGAAGTTCTCTTATAGGGTAAAAAATATTGTTGGAAAAGGAGAAATTGCTCATAAAAGCAATTTCTACTTGCCCACAATGTTTTCAAAAGCTTTTCCTCCCCAGCTTCATCAAAACACAGGATTAATTGGTAAAGAGTTTGTAGGACAGTTTTATGACACTTTACAATACAACATCTGTTGGTTTCATGTTTTCTGATATTACTACTTGGTTATTCTGTTTAAAGCTCCTTAGATTTTTTTGCTGTGAATTAAGATCTCTTCTCAAAATACAGAAACTAGACATTTATGTTCTGACAGAAAAAAGGGGCAAATTTTGAATTCAAAAACAGGCACTTTGCACTTTGTTACTCTGTCTATTTTTATGAGATCAAAATATGACGTCATTGTACTTATTTGAATGCAATCCCACACAATCTATGAGTTTATTGATTACCTGAAATTCCCACAAACCTTTGAAATTCTGGCAGGAAATAAAAAAAAAAACACCTTTATTATTACTTTTTTCCCTCTTTTACTGATGATTTGCCAGCTTTCACCTAATTCAATTCAATAAACCATTTTTGAAGTTTGGCGAGATAAAAACCTAAATAGCCCCCTTTAAGCAATTGCTGTACATACTACTTTTCATCCTACTGTGGTTTTTAGAAAACACTGTGTGGAAAGAATCCTAAAGCTTGTTTCAAAACAAGAAATCCCTTTTGAATAATCCTTTTCATACCATGTAACACAAACACTGTCCTTTTCTTTACAATATGTTTCCTTTTTTGTTGAAATGGTTCTATTTAACAAATATTACATGTAATAACAGTCAAGAAACATTGTGAAATAATAAAGTAATTGATCATTTTGAGTTATTCCTTCATTTGCTACTATATTTTCAAAAGCCTTTGATGACTAGGGCATTAAGAAGTATTTGGGAAAAACAGTTCAAAATCTGTTGATTTTTTTCCCATTATTTCATCTGTAACAACAACAATATATACATTAGTTAAATTATTTACA
Organism: Hippopus hippopus; assembly: GCA_946811185.2. NCBI lineage: Eukaryota > Metazoa > Mollusca > Bivalvia > Cardiida > Cardiidae > Hippopus > Hippopus hippopus. Next base: position 62,340,488 of record OX328099.1, on the reverse strand, counting down.
ATTTCAATATATTTACAATCCCATTTTAATAACAGAAAATACACTAACATCAATCTTTAACTTGTGTAAATAACATATGATTGCACTATGAAAGCATAAAGCATGTCAGTAACGCATACACACAGACAATGCACCATGTTTCTATAGGAAATAAATAAGAAATATCCCATCTACAGTCCTATGTGTCAGCCCTTTTGGAAACTCATGATTTGAGGACAGAGATAATTTTTGGCCTTACAACCAAAGTTGCTTTTGCAGCTAGTGCAGGTCAAGATCAGACTACACAAAACATGCAGTCTGATCTTTGATCTGCTCTGTCAACTTTGCTAAGACATTCTAGACAAAAGCAACAAGCAACATTAAAATTGCTATCACTTAGGCCTTATGTCTGCTACGTCTTTACAGTGCTCTAGGGTTTAAAACTGTTATATCACTAGAATGACAATGATGGATGTCATGGTGGTAGCGCCCCAAATTCGGTCGGTAGTCCATGGCTTGAACTAAATAGTCTCTATTTACATGCAGGCGAGCTTGATAGTTCAAGTATAACTGTTCCACTATTTTTTTGGATAGTCACAGAATGAGGACTTCAATATAGGACTGTACAAGACAATTACCATTGCGTTTTGTGATGCAACAAGCATGCTGATTTTCATGTTCCATACTCACTATTTAAATCTTTCACAAATGCACATTTTAATTAATATAAGACAAGCTTTGTATTAATGTTTTTGAAAAAGTAAAGAAAGAGGGCCTTAACAATATATGTTACTTTATGATTTCAGGAAAAGAAATCATGAAACACTGATATTTCTCCAAAGAAAAAAATAAGGCATGCTCTGAGAAAAGGGGGCTAAAAGCATCTGCAAAAAGTATCAAACCATGTCAGCCTGCACAGTCGGGACAAGCTGATATGGGTTGAGACTTTGTGCTCTTCCATGGTTTTCTGCATGTCAAGGGACCAGTCTACCTCATGATTCAGCTGTTTGTTTTCTACCTCATGATTCAGCTATTTGTTTAAGTCAATGGACCTTATGGATCCATTATTGCATAATGAAATATTTAGCATAATGCATCAAGGCGATGCATTAAACCCCCTTTTTGCCAAAGCATGGCTCATTAATGATTTTATGAAGAAGCCACCATAGCTATAGAGAAGTGGAGGTCAGATTCTGTAAACATATGTTAAATTAACTCTTTATCAAATGACAACATTTTGGACCTTTCTAAATTCAAAGCATTTGCAGATGACAAATTAATTGTGGCTCAAATGGTGAAAGTTGTTTTTTAAAGGGTGGAAAACATTGCAAGAGAAGGAGAAAATGCTGGTTACCAGCATTTTCTTCTTTTCCAATAATGTTTTCAAAAGCCCTCTTTGTCAAGCTCCTTTAAACTCGTGACTGTATGGTAGAGGAATAACAAAATGTTGTGTGTACATGCACTAACAACAAGAGGGACATGATGGCCCTGTATCGCTCTACTGGCTAGTAAGTAAAAACCCTACATGCCAAACATTACAATACTTGGTCAAATGATTTTAAACATGACACCCCTGAGACAGGACTAAAATTGGTAGCCCTAGTTCTTATGGTTAGTAAAAAGAAGAGTTCTAAAGTTTTCACCATAATTATAAGCCCATGGAAAACTTCTGACCCCTGGGATGGGATCAAATTCAACCCTAGGGCTATAATTTGGGCAGCCTTGGTAGAGGCCCACTAGATAAAGGTACAAGAAAAATTTGGTAGCCCTAGGCTTTATGACTAAGTACGGGGAGATTTCTAAAGTTTTTTCTATATAAGCCCATGTAAAACTTGTGAACCCCTGGGCGGCGCCAATATTTACCCCAGGGCTAAAATTTGGGCACTCTTGGTAGCAGGCCACTAGATAAAGCCATATACAATATTTGGTAGCCCTAGGCCTTATGGCTAGGTTACAGGGAGATTTCTAAAGTTTTTATCAATATAAGCCCATGTAAAACTTGTGAACCCCTGGGCGGCGCCAATATTTACCCCAGGGCTAAAATTTGGGCACTCTTGGTAGCAGGCCACTAGATAAAGCCAGATGCAAAATTTGGTAGCCCTAGGCATAATAGATAGGTACAGGAAGATTTCTCTTATATAAGCCCATGTAAAACTGGTGACCCCTTGCGCGGGGCCAATTTTGACCCCAGGGCTATAATTTGACAGAGGTCTACTAGATAAAGCTACATGCCAAATTTGGTAGCCCTAGGCCTTACAGTTTTAGACAAGAAGATTTTCAAAGATTTCCAATATTTTTAAGTTTTGTTACCATGGCAACCAGAGTTTTTGAAGGAATCCAATTCTTTCAAGAAATTCTAAAGAGGACCATGGCAGGATCATTTCTGTGAAGTTTCATCAAAATTGGATGGGTAGTTTCAGAGAAGATGTTTAAAATAAAAGTTGACGCACACATGGACGCATGATGGACACCGGGCCATGACATAAGCCCACTGGCCTTTGGCCAGTGGAGCTAAAAATTTTTACATTGGGGCACCAGCAATAAACATCTACACCAAAGGTCTTTCACCAAAGTAAAACAGAAAAGCGGAGATTATGAATTTCATCCCAGACGAGAAATTAGTGATCACTTTTTAAAATAGTTTGAAAGTACAGAAACACAAAAAGCCTTCTTTATAAATAAGTCTTTCACACATGTAACTTTCTAAACAAACTCAAGATTGTACAACCTTGTTTAGTCTTAACAGGGTAATTGTAATTTAGTTTTATACCTATGTACAATATCTAATATATTAAGTGCATCTTTCCTTTACAGGGTGAAATATGGCAATAAAGTACATCTTGTAAAATTGGTCAGTCTCACTCTCGATGATTTGATTAGATAGTGTTTAACCCTTTAAAAGCTGGAACCCACTTAAGTTGCTTTTGCAGACAGTGTAGATCAAGATCAGAATGCACAGAATTTGCAGTTTGATCTTGGATCTACACTGTCCGCTACTTACGTTACATATTCTGGTCAAAACAACCTTGGTATCACAATATTTTGGATATTTTTCCTGATCGAAACAGTCCATTTCATTAATTCAGCGCTCTAAGGCTTAAACTTTTACCAAAATATCCCTTGTTTCAACCACCCTAAGGAAGAGGGCTTTTGAAGACATTGTGGAAAAAGGGGAAAATGCTGGTAACCATTATCTCCTTTTCCCTGGATGTTTTCTTCTCTTTTACGAATCACCTCGTTTCAGCCTCACTTATTCTGTCAGCTGTAAACGGTTTTCTCCACTTAGTAACTCTTTACCACTAACAAATCAAAAACATCTTAGAGATTTACGATGACATGAAAAGTGACTCAAACGATAGAATTTGTCTTTCAAAGGATACAAAACATGTTAGGAAAAAAGAAAAATGCAGGCTACTACAATTTTCTTCCTTTTCAGCAATGTTTTTAGATGGCTTCTTCCTCAGGGTTATTAAAACACCTTGTTTGGTAAACGTTTAACAACTATTACACAAAAAGTTTGTAAAATCTTTGCAAGTAATCTACGAATTCTGTGCTTCAGTATTAGGATCTTCTGATTAAAACTACATAGAACATAGCTAAGAGCCATGCTCTGGCAAAAGGGGCTTAATGCATCTCCATGATCTGTTATACCAAGCAAGTCATTACATAAGTATGGATTCATTACATCCATTTTCTCTGACAATCAACTGAATCCTGAGGTAGAGTGGTCCTTAGACATGCAAAAAAATGGACCAAAAGCAAAGAGTTTCGGCCCAGGTCAGCCTGCGCAGGCTGATCTGGGTCGTCACTTTTTGAATATACATTAAGCCCTCTTTTCACAGAGTAAGGCTCATAATTAATAGATAACAAATAATAGAGGGATGCAGTTAACCTCAATAATAATGTATTGAGGTCAAATTACATAGCATCGTCCATACAAAAGCAACTTTTAATTCTTTCGCAGCCAGAAATATAAAAACTTCTTTTTAGGTCTTGAAGTTCTAAAAGTTGACCTAGTCTTCAACTGAAGACGATTTTAGTCATTTTTTTAAAATCAGGGAACCTTAAGTGTAGATTCAAGATCAGGCTGCATGGTTAATGCAATCTTGGTCCGTGTTCACTAACCATTCTTAAGAACATTATCCGTCTTATTCTTCAATTTTTTCCAAACTTGAAAGTAACACAACTTCTGATTGGCTAAACCGAATGGTTTAGCCAATCAGAAATTGTGTTACTTTCAAAGTAAGAAAATTATGGAGAATAAGATTAAGCATGTTCTTGAGAATGGTTGGTGAATATAGGCCCTGATCTTGGATTTATGTCATCCACAAAAGCTGTTTAAGTTGCCCCTGCCGGTGAAAGAGTTAAAGATCACTAGAAAAAGCTTCTATGATATACTATTTCAGGGTTGGTCTTCCATAAAGAAAAGTAAGAAAAAACATGGAATGCAGTGAAGAAAAACAGAGAGCAAGGAGAAAAATAATAAACACACTTTGGTGGAGAAGTTCAAAACTTTTTGTCTCTTCATGTAGCTACGTAAATTGGTTTTCTTGAATGTTTTATTATTGGGATGCCAGCCATATGATTAATGCGATCACCAGAATGATGATCAACAAAATTATCAAGAGAATGCATCTTTTCTTCCTTGATTTTTTCTGCAAGTAGACAAAAGATATTCAAAATGAGTTATCACTGCATAGCATACATACCCTGTATCAAAGGCATTACATTTTTAAAAGACAAAAAAGATTTAGACTGGTCCAAAGAAAAGCTTTAGTTGACTGAAAAATTTATTGCAGTTCAAAAGACAAACTTTGTCTATTGAGGGACAAACAAAGTTATGGAAAAAGCAGAAAATGCTGGTTACCAGCATTTTCTGCTTTTGCCAAAATGTTTTCAAAGAATTTCTTGTTCAGAGTCAGAAACACAGGACTGTGTGGTAAACAGTTTAACTCTTTACCAAACGACAAAATTTTAGACTTGTCCAAATTGAAAGCATTTGCAGACGACAAAATAAACGTGACTCAAAAACTGAAACTTGACTTTAGAAGAGTAGAAAACATTGTTGGAAAAGGAGAAAATGCTGATTACCAGCATTTTCTCCTTTTCCCACAATGTTTTCAGAAGGCTTCTTCCTCTGGGTCGTAAAAACCAGAGACTGTTTGGTAAAGGGTTAAGTGATGAAAAGAACAAATAGCCATTAAATTCTACAAGCTGCCTTCTAACAATTTGTCATCATTTAAATATATCCTTCATTTGTTTGAATGGTGTTTAACACCTCTTTTCAACATTGTTGCAGTCCTATACAGTTTATAGGTCACTTTTCATGTCCTTCCAGGATTTCACCTGCAAAAGGCTTGGGCTCAGATGTGCCTAGCTCAGGGACGCTCTCAAGTATCTGGTGCCACTGGCAGGGATCTTAGGGTTTCCTGATAAAAGATCCAAGACATACACCAATGATGATTTCCTTATCAAATATCTAATTCAAATCAATTATACTGTACAAAAAGCAACAGTTTGCTTAACCCATTACCAACTTTTTTTAAAATTATAAACCTAAATGTTAACTCTTAGCCTGATCCAGCTCAAAATACTTCAGTCTCATCCATACAGAGAGCATTTCTACACAACAGATTAAATATGATTAAGCAGCTGGAAAAGGTTGTCTTTCAAAGGGTAGGAAAAAGTGTGGGTAAAGAAGAAAACGCTGTCTCACAACATTTTCTCCTTTTCCTAGATTGTTTTTAAAGGTTTACTCCATTAGAATCATTAGAATATTGGATCATTTGGTGAACAGTTGAAAGACAAAAAGACAGAATAGGGATGATTAAGAAAAGAATGTAGTAAAAGGAAAAGTTTTCTATTTGTCATACTGTTTGTCAATAAAAGAAACAGCAGTAAGAGCAAAGTGCCCATGTGAGCCACAGAGAAAAAAGCTTTTAAACCCTTTACCAACCAATGTAGAATTTGATCATCAAGAGTATAACAGCTTTTGAACAAGAGTGGCAAATTGTCGCAAAATACGCCCGTCCCACCGCCAGTTGTCAAGGGGTTATAATAATCGTAAAGGGCAGGTAATGCAACAAACATGTTTACTAAGTCTCAAGTGAATTTGACTTGAGGTGACAAAGTTCCGTTCCAGACAAGCAAGAAATACTGTAAAAATGAAGATCAAAGTGGAATTACTCGAAATCCGCACTAGGTAGAGTTATTGTTCTTGCGCACTGTACTCCGTAATATTGCAACAAACATGCATACCAAGTTTCAAGTCAATCGGACTGGAGATGACAAAATTATGCTCCAGACAAGCAGAAAACGCTATAAAAATGACGATCAAAGGGAAATAACTCAAAGACAGCATGAGGTAGAGTTATGGTTCTTTTGCACTGCAATCCGTATTATTGCAACAAACACACATGCCAAGTTTCAAGTCAATCGAACTGGAGATGACAAAGTTATGCTCCGGACAAGCAGAAAATGCTGTAAAAATGACGATCAAAGGGAAATAACTCAAAGACAGCATGAGGTAGAGTTATGGTTCTTTCGCACTGCACTCCGTATTATTGCAACAAACACACATGCCAAGTTTCAAGTCAATCGGACTGGAGATGACAAAGTTATGTTCCGGACAAGCAGAAAATACTGTAAAAATGACGATCAAAGGGAAATAACTCAAAGACAGCACGAGGTAGAGTTATGGTTCTTTTGCACTGCACTCCCCCTTAATGAGATCTATTCACCCATGAAGTTTCATAACTGTAACTAGCATAGTTTTGGAGATATGCTTTGGACAAAATTCAAGTATGAAAAACAACAAAGGGCAATAACTCAAAAATTAAGGAAGCAAGAGTTATGATTCCTGTGCACTGCACTCCCCCTTGATGAGATCTATCCACCCACGATCAAAGGGAAATAACTCAAAGACAGCACGAGGTAGAGTTATGGTTTTTTTGCACTGCACTCCCCCTTAATGAGATCTATCCACCCATGAAGTTTCATAACTGTAACTAGCATAGTTTTGGAGATATGCTTTGGACAAAATTCAAGTATGAATATAAACAAAGGGAAATAACTCAAAAATTAAGTAAGCAAGAGTTATGATTCCTGTGCACTGCACTCCCCCTTGATAAGATCTATCCACCCATGAAGTTTCATAACCTTAGCTAGTATAGTCTTGGAGATATGCTCCGGACAAAATTCAAGTATGAAAAACAACAAAGGGCAATAACTCAAAAATTAAGGAAGCAAGAGTTATGATTTCTGTGCACTGCACTCCCCCTTGATGAGATCTATCCACCCATGAAGTTTCATAACCTTAGCTAGTATAGTCTTGGAGATATGCTCCGGACAAAATCCAAGTATGAAAAACAACAAAGGGCAATAACTCAAAAATTAAGGAAGCAAGAGTTATGATTCCTGTGCACTGCACTCCCCCTTGATGAGATCTATCCACCCATGAAGTTTCATAACCGTAGCTAGTATAGTTTTGGAGATATGCTCCGGACAAAATTCAAGTATGAAAAACAACAAAGGGCAATAACTCAAAAATTAAGCAAGCGAGAGTTATGATTTCTGTGCACTGCACTCCGCCTTGATGAGATCTATCCACCCATGAAATTTCATAGCATAGCATAGTTTTGGAGATATGCTCCGGACAAAGAATGGGGACGCCGCCCGCCTGTCTGCCCGCCACGGGTGATCCCATAATACTTCCCGTCTTCGACGGGCGTATAAAAAGGGAGAAAATGCTGGTTACTAGCATTTTCTCCTCTTCCCACAATTTTCTTTACATTATGAAAGGCAGATCATTCGAACCACATCTAATTTGTAGTCTGCAAATACTTTTAATATGGACAGCTACCTAATTCTTTTGTATAATAAAGAGTTAACCCTTTACCAAATAATCCTGTGTTTCAACGACCATGGAGAAGAGGCCTTTTGAAAACATTGTGGGAAATGAAGAAAATGCTGGTAACCAGCATTTTCTTCCTTTCCCACAATGTTTTCTACCTTTCCAAACACAGCTTTCAATTTTTGAGTCACATTTATTCTGTTGTTTGCAAATGCTCGCAATTCAGACAGTTCCATAATTCTGTAATCAAGTAAATAGTTCAGACAGAACAGAGACAAAGAGAACATCTGAATACCTGAATTACCTTTACCTTTTTCACTTTTTATTGGATGAAACAACAATGGCAATGATGATTCCAACTATAGCCAGGACAACTAACAACACAATGATTAAACAACATTTTTTCCGTCTAGCTTTGGACTGAAAATAAAAACGTTGACAGAAAAACACAAATAAAACACAAATAAAATGAACTGAAAATGTGATAAACACAAAAATAAATGTGCTACAATACTTGAACTAAAATTTGCATAACTACCACTTAACCCGTTATCAGACAATGAAATTTTGAATTAACCCAAATCCGAAACATTTGCAGATGCCACGTTCACTGTGGCTCAAATTATAGGATTTATTTTGGACAGAGTAGAAAACATTGTGGGAAGAGGAGAAAATGCTGATTATTGGCATTTTTTCCTTTTCCCACAGTATTTTCAAATGCTGTGTTCATCTGGGTGGTAAAAACACTGGACTGCAGCAGGTATCTTTAAAGATTATCCTTGCAAGATATGGTTTCTTTCTACCATTTAACCCTTTACCAAACAATCCACCCATAGGAAAATGATTGATTGATTGATTGTATGGTGTTTAAAGCTGTTTTCAACATTATTTCAGTTATATCACGGCAGCCAGTGCACCTATCCATGCTTTCCTAGAGTCTCTTTTACCAGTACTCTGCACAATTTTCTTTCCAAGCCACTGGCTGCTTTCCCACATAACCATCATCAAGATAATGGTCAGCAATTGGAGAGGAATGAATCCTGTCCAAATGACTATCATAAATCCTGCCGAGCTAGGGATCGAACCCACAACCCCCTGTTCTCAAGTCCTGCACACTACCGACTGAGCTATCAGGGCTCAGCCCCAGAGGAAAAAAAGTTTTTGAAAACATTGTGGAAAAAGGAGAAAATGCTGGCAAAAACAGTTTTTTAAGGTCTACGGCCCCTAACTCTCATATTAAAAGACGGAAGCTGCCGAGTTTGGCCGAATAGCCTTTACGAAAACTCTGATGTTACACAATATTTACCAGTGAGTTAGGGGTAGTAATCCTAAACTAGAGGCCCTTGAGGGCCTGAAATCGCTCTACTGGCAGTGATTTTGCTTTTTTGCTAGCATACATTATGAATTCATGTTGCAAACAGAAAAAACACAAAAATGTGTTCTTGCAACTGGGCTTGAACCCACTAAGACAGCATAAGTAGGCATGGTGAATCGAACAAACAGTGAAAAAAAATGAAGTGCAATTTCTCAAAACTAATTGTTTGGAATCCAGCCAAATTTGATAGGCTTTCAGAACGCCTTGTAACGCCTTGTATTAAACAATCCTAGCAAATTTCAAAGAAATGTGACTAATAATGTGGACTTTGTAGAGTAAACGATACTAAATCATCAAATGGCTGCTTTTCCTGAATGGTTTACTAGATTTTCTTCACTTTTAATGGAGTTCAATCCCATAATGAATCAAATAATCTTTGCAAGTTTCACAAGATTTGAATCAACACTGCAGACTTCATTGCCTAAACAAGAAATAGAAATTTTCAACTTTGAATGGCTACTTTTCCCATACTGATTGTCAGACTTTTTTTCAAAATCAATAGGGTACAAGCTATTTATGATACAAAGCAACTGTGCAAGTTTCATGAAAATCCAACCACAAATGCTGACTTCATCACGTAAACAAGAAATGGAAATCTTCAACTTGAAATGGCTACTTTTCCCATACTGTTTGTTGGATTTTTTTCAAAACCAATAGGGTTGAAGCTATTGATGAGATAAACAAACTGTGCAAGTTTCACGGAAATCTGACAACAAATGCAGACTTTATCGCGTAAACAAGAAATGGAAATTTTCAACTTGAAATGGCTACTTTTCCCATACTGTTTGTTGGATTTTTTTCAAAATCAATAGGGTTAAAGCTATTGATAAGATAAACAAACTTTGCAAGTTTCACAGAAATCTGACCACAAATGCTGACTTTATCGCATAAACAAGAAATGGGAACTTTCAACTTGAAATGGCTACTTTTCCCATACTGTTCGTTGGATTATTTTTCAAAATCAATAGGGTTGAAGCTATTGATGAGATAAACAAACTGTGCAAGTTTCACGAAAATCTGACCACAAATGCAGACTTTATCGCGTAAACAAGAAATGGAAATTTTCAACTTGAAATGGCTACTTTTCCCATACTGTTCGTTGGATTTTTTTCAAAATCAATAGGGTTGAAGCTATTGATGAGATAAACAAACTGTGCAAGTTTCATGAAAATCTGACCACAAATACAGACTTTATCACGTAAACAAGAAATGGAAATTTTCAACTTGAAATGGCTACTTTTCCCATACTGTTTGTTGGATTTTTTTTCAAAATCAATAGGGTTGAAGCTATTGATGAGATAAACAAACTGTGCAAGTTTCACAAAAATCTGATCACAAATGAAGACTTTATCGCGTAAACAAGAAAAAGACTAACGGATGGACGGACAGATGGACGGACAGACAGACGGACGGACGATGGATACCACACCATGACATAAGCTCTGCTGGCTTTCAGCCAGTAGAGCTAAAAACTGTGGTAAAAGGCAAAAATGACCAGCATTTTCTACATCCTAAACATCCAAATTGTTGAGCCGTTTTATGTTACCAATCCTTGTATTTGAGTTTATGATTATACAGATTTTAACATGTTTAGGGAGTGATGAAACAACACACAGTCACACAAAACAATAGGATTACATGCAAATTAACCATTTACCAAACAACAAAAGTCCAGACTGGTCCAAACAATTAACATTTACAGAGGAGGAGAATAATTAATGTGGCAATTATAAGGATTTGTCTGTGAAAGGTAACAGGAAACAATGTGGGTAGGGAAAAAATGTTAAAAAACTAAATACCAGCATTTTCTCCCTGTCCCACAATGTTTTCAAAAGCTTTCTTTTCAGGCTGGTTAAAAGCCAGGAATGTGTGGTTAACCCTTTACTATACAATCCAGACTTTTAATGGCACTGAGATACAAGGCTTTTGAAAACACTGTGGGAAAAAGAGAAAGTGCTGGTAACCAGCATTTTCTCCTCTTCCCACAATATTTTTTCCTATCGAAGGACAAAATTCCATCATTAGAGTAAATCTGATTTATCATCTGCAATTGCTTTCCATATAGACCAGTCTAAAATCTTGTTGTGTGGTAGAGGGTTAAGGGCTCCAGTCCCTCTCCACTTTTGTTACTCTCCTTTACACATAGGGAGGAAGGATCTTATGACAACAGTTTGAAAAAAAAAGATCATTTTCATCAGGTTTAGATGTTTTTTGAAAAAAAAAAAAATGTTCATAATCATTAACTCCTACTTTACTACAATGTTGGAAAATGCCGGTTTGAACATTGAGAAAGAGAAAATAATATATCATAGCTTGAAAAAAAGCAGTGGATGCACACAGAAAATATATTCATATTACAAAAACATACATTTTTTTTTCTAGACAACTGGTAAGGGATTTACCATCATACCTGATATTGTCTGGCTTGATCCAGCTGTTTGGTGCCTTCCTCCACGTGTATCTGTGTACTCTCAACATTCGCCTCTATGCTATCTATTGAGACACAAGGTAATTAAGCCTTTACCAAACAACAAAATTTTAGACACTTCCAACAAAGGCTCTTTTGTTTTGAAAGTAGTTACAAATGATGAATTAAATCTGGTTCAAATGATGGAAGAAAACATTGTTGGAAAAGAATTACCAGCATTTTTTCTTTTCCCACAATGCTTTTGAAAGCTTTCCGGGTCCTGAGTGGCTCAGTGGTGGAGTGTAGGATGCATAACCTGGAAGTCTTGGGTTCTAGCCTCACTGGAAGCACTGCATTATTTGTGGATTTTTTCTTTTCCCACAATGTGTTTGAGAGCTTTCCGGTCCTGTGCTGCTCAGTGGTAGAGTGCAGGACTCATAACCTAGAGGCCCTGGGTTCTAGCCTCACTGGAAACACTGCATTGTTTGTGGATTTTTTCTTTTTCCCACAATGTTTTTGAGAGCTTTCCGGGTCCCGTGTGGCTCAGTGGTGGAGTGTAGGACTCATAACCTGCAGGCCCTGTGTTCTAGCCTCGCTGGAAACACTACATTGTTTGTAGGAGTGTCTTTGGGCAAGACACCCCAGAGCCCCAGCCTAGAACTGGTGAAACCCAGGCTATTAAAAAAGTATGTGAGCTAATAACACTGAAATAATGTTAAAAGAGGGATAACTTGCTGAGAACATAGGTTCTTTTTTGTTCACACATTTCTGACCTACTTTGCCATAGAAAATTTGAAATCTTATGATATACTTGTCAAATAAGTATTTAGGACAAATTCAGCAATAGATGCCCACATCTCTAATACTGGACAATGGTATTATGAATTTTTACCTAGAACTTCCCCCTGTTCATGTACCAGCATGCCAAGGTCCTTAAATATTTGATTCACATCCATTATGTCACTCTGAAATAAATCACATTGAAAATCTTCTAACCCTTTATCACGCACTAAAATTTCAGATTTGTCCATAATAAATACATTTGCAGACTAAAAAGAAAGTCTGGATGAAATTAACGGGTTTGTCTTTGAAAGGATAGACAAAATTGAAAGAAAGGAGAAAATGTTGAATATCTGTTAACTCTTACCATACAACAAAATTTTAGACAAAGTGTGGCTAAAATGGATGAATTTGTCTTTGGAAGATTGGAAAACACTGTGGGAATAGAAGATACAGGTTACCAGCATTATCTTTTTTTCCCACAATGCTTTCAAAAGCCTTCTTCCTCAGGGTCGTCAAAACATCGGATTATTTGGTAAAGGGTCAAGACACTGAACAGTAATATAACAAGGAAGACAGATGCAAGATCATATTTTACCAATGGTTCTAAATCATTTTCTTCAATCCATTACCACAAAATGCTGAGTTTTAACAACCTGTAGTTATAAGGCTTTTGAAAACATTGTTGAAAAAGGAGAAAATGCTGGTAACCAGCATTTTCTCCTTTTTCCTCAATGTTTTCTAACCTTTGAAAAACAAATCTCAACATATTGGTTAAATAAAATTTGTCGTCTACAAATGCTTTCAATTTAGACAAATCTAAAATTTTGTCATCTGGTAAAGGGTTTATTCTGAATTTCAAGAACAGACACTAATTTGCTGATACTGTCTAAGCCAGTTTGATTGTTTTTCTTGAAATCAAGAACTAAAACTTGAACAGAAATGGCAACGCCAACCAAGAAAAAAAAGCAACCAGTCAGAAAGCTTGCATTAGAACCTAGTTTTAACTTTTTTCCAAATGACAACATTTCAGACTTGTACAAATTGGAAATGATGTGAATTGTCTGTGATGGGGTTAAAACGGGGTTGGTTACCAGCATTTTTCCCCTTTTCCATAATGTTTTCAAATGCCTTCTACCTTTGGAACCTTAAAACTGAGGACTGTGTGCTCAAGGTTAACAGATAAAGAATTGACACTGTTACCTCTAACTGTTTAATGGCAGATTCCCTTTCTCTGATCATTTCAAGATCCACATCATTTTCCATCTGTAGTACTTGGGCTGTTTGGGAAAACCTGAAAGAAACGAATATGTACTCAACAAATACTGAATACTATGTTGTAGTAACTTTCCTGGTACTTTTACTTGCCTCAAGCTGGTGGGTAAGTTCAGTAAGATTAATAGTCAATAGCGAAGACCTAGCCTAAGCTACATTTGTAGTCAGGGAAGATCAAGATCAGACCGTACATAACGTACAGTCTCATCTTTAATCTACAATGCCCACTATTTTGCTAGATATTCTGACAAAAACAGGCATGATTTTGCAAAATGTATATATACGTTTTTAGTACTGACTGAAGAGTGTCCATTAAAACATATTTAGCATCGTAAGGTTTACATTATTACCTACTGTGACATGCAATAATTCTATGTTATTGGTTAAGTCATTACCTACTGATACAAACTTGCAGCAGGAACTTTTTTTTTTTAAATGTAATCCCTTGCAAGAAGTAAAGTCACCTGTACACGTACAATTTAGTATCTTAACCCTTTCCCACACAAGCAAAATATAGATTTATCTGAATTGAAAGTGTTTGCAGAAAATAAATCAAATGTACTTCAAATTATCTAATTTGTATTTGATAGTGTAGAAAACATTGTGGGAAAAGGAGAAAATGCTGGTTACCAGTATTTTCTCCTTTTCCCACAATGTTTTCAAAGGCTTCCTCCTCAGGGTCATTCAAGCCTGGAATTGTGTGGTAAATGGTAAACAGAAAGTAATGGTGGGAACCAAGATGTTTGGAAAAACCATCAAGGTTACAGCAGTTATGATTGATCATACTTGTAAGCAAAGAGATAGCTGCTTCGCAATTTTCTGAAAATAATGTCTTTCACATTTGATAAATGCATGTAATTATCCTTTACTGAACAACAACATTTCTTAAACATTATTTACTGAACAATCCTGTGATTTTAATTCTTTACCAACACAATCCCGACTTTTAACGACCCTGAGAAAGAACCCTATAGAAAACATTGTGGGAAAAGGAGAAAATGCTGGTAACCAGCATTTTCTCCTTTTCCCACAATATTTTCTACCCTATCACAGTCAGAAATCATCATATTAACAAGATTTAATGTGTTGTCTGCAGATGCTTTGAATTTGGTACAGTCCAAAAATTTGTCGTTTGGTAAAGAGTTAACCAATTAGCAAACAATAAAATTTTGGACTTGTCTAAATCAATAGCATTTTTTGGATGACAGATTGTGACTCAAATAGTGGATTTGTCTTTGACAGGCTAGAAACATTGTGAGAAAAGGAGGAAATGATGGTTTCCTTCCCTCACAATATTTTCAAAAGGCTCATTCTTCAGGGTTGTTAAAATTCCTGACTGTTTGGTAAAGGTTTAAGTATGACTTAGGAACATTTGAAAACATTTCATTACACTCTAACATGATGAATAACCTATGGGAAAAATTATTAGATTATAATTTGCAGAGATTTTTCTATATTCCACCGTACAGTAAGTAGGTTACTGTTATTTTCATAGCAATTTTTGTAACAATTATGTCTAGAAGCTGAATACAAACCCTGGTTCAGAGAACTGTTCAACTGGTGGCTTTTCATCTGTAAACTGGTTCTAAAATGGAAGTACAAAAAACAATCAGTAAATGGATACATATTGTGATCCATGACCCTGGCAGCTTTACATGAGAGTGTCTATTAATATCCATTCTGTCATAGACAACTTTAAAGCTATTATTCTTCGATACAATAGTTTTGACCTTTCTAATCAGCATTTTTTTTCTGTCATATGTTAGCACTATCACCTTTTTATTTTTTATTTCTATTTGCCACATGTTTCTACATGTATTCAAATACAGTTCCCCGTGTAAGAAAACTCCTGCTTCTCTTGATCTTTGTACGAAATATTTACTGATGGACTTCAAGTTATGATAATATCATGAGATGAATCAATGTCCCTCTAAACTCTACATTTAATGAAAAGTAGATGAAGTAGATCATCATGACTAATTGAATACTGGTTCAAAACTAGAACTGCCACAAAGCGGACAAATACCCCCCCCCCCCCCCCCCCAACCAGAACCTTGTCACTGAAGCAGCACAATCAGAAAATGGAAATGATTTTCAGAACAATGTTCACCTGTGACCTTGATCTTTGACCCATGTGCCCTAAAGAGGATAGGGCACCTCCTTGGATCATGAGCAACACTTGCATAAAGTTTCAGGGTCCCAGGTCAAACTTTTTTGAGTAAAAGCACAGACACAATTGTCTATTAACAAAGTTCACCTGTGACCCTAACTTTTTACCCATGTGACCCAAAAACGATAGGGCACATCCTTTGGTCATGAGCAACACTTGTATAAAGTTTCAGGGCTCAAGGTCAAAGGCTTTGAGTCGGAACATAGAAATGAAAACATGGACAGATTGACAGACAGGTGGATGCATGAAAGGACAGACAGATATGATGAAACCAGTATACCCCCTCTATTTTGTAAGTGGGGTGTATATTATCTAGGAAAACATATGTATTTGAAATGTAACCTTAAAGTACAGATAAATTGTTCCATGGTGAAAATCTTATAAATATATAACAATAATATAATATATAATAAAGAATTATTGACTTTCAAAAGCCTCTGTATTGAAGGAAAGAAGATGCAAGGGAACAGATGTTTTTGGTACATCATATTTGTTCTAGATTTGAGAGTAAATCATGTTTGTTTCACTTAACTCTACCAAAAAACAAATATGTAGACTTTTCCGAATTGAAAGATTTGCAAATGACAATTTAAATGCAGCTCAAATGATGGAATTTAATATCTTTGATAGGGCAGAAAATACTGTAGAAAAAGGAGAAAATGCTGGTTACCAGCACTTTCCCCTTTTCCCATGATGTTTACAAAAGGCTTCTTTCTCAAGGTCATTAAATCTGGAGAATGTGTGGTAAAGGGTTAAACCTACCATGGATGTGGTGGATACTCATTAGAATTTGTCTGATTGAGATCATTCTGATGCATATCAAGAACAGGTTTCTTAAAGAGATGATGTTTTTTGCATTCCAATATAACCATTTAAACTGATCCCTGAAGAAGTTTACTCTTTACTAAACATGAAAATACTAGACTTGTCCAAATTGAAGGGATTTATAGGTAACACATTACATGAGGTTTAAATTACAAGATTTGTCTTAAAAGACATTAGAAAAAATTGTGGGCAGGGGAGAAAATGTTGGTTACCAGCATTTTCTTAATTTCCCACCCTATTTTCAAAACTCTCTTCAGGGTTGATAAAACCCTGGATTGTATGTAAAAGAGTTAAACAGGAGAAGATCCACAGACTATTTTCAGAAAGATCTGAACCAACAGATCAACCTCATGCTTATTAACTCTTCATCCAATGGCAGAATTTTAGACCTGGCCAATGAGAATACATTATAGTCGTAGATGACACAATAAATGTGTCACAAATAATGACAGTTGTTCTTATAAGCAAAGAAATAATTGTAGAAAAAGGAGAAAATGCTGGCTCTCAACATTTTTGCCTTTTCCCACAATGTTTTCAATGGCTTTCTTCTTCAGGCCTTTTAAAACACAGATTGTTTGGAAAGGGTTAACTAATAAAAACAGTTACGATTTTAATTTCCGAAGTATTTGCAATCACTGTATCAAGCAAAATCTGGTTCTCGTATAGAAATATGATTAGTAATCTAAGAAAGATAAGTTAAACACAGGTAATAGAAAAAAGGTTGAGAGAATAAAACAGAAATTAATCTGTTCTATAATGGGGTCTAGGAATACCATACCAAATGCTCTTTTAAATGAATGGTTAACTCATCAATATTTTAAAAGGTTAAAAAAAGGGAATGTCATGACTAAAGCATTCATGCAGTCTGTGGTTTTCTATTCCTTGATTGAGAAAAGATCAATGTGAACAGAAAATATAGTATAAAAAAAGCTCATTCCATACTCATAGGTAGAGTTTGATCCCCTTCTTGATAGGAAAATAGAAGTAATTAACTTACCCCAAAATCTATTAAAGGGCCCCTACCATGTCTATTCTGAGTATAAGAAAATCACCAAATGCGATTAATTCCTGGTTACCAGCATTTTCTTCTTTTCCCACAATGTTTCTAAATGCCTGCCTTTTCAGGGTCATAAAAAGACTACTTGTGTGGTAAAGGTTTAATAGCTGATATTTACTCTTACAATTCTAAATTTCAAGGTGACTTGATCATCTTGATTTGATTTTCAAAGTGCATTGCCTATCACAAACTTTACTTGTAAAATTTGGGTCCGTATGCACCAATCATTCTTTAATAAGAATATTCTTTGTTTAATTCTCAAGAATTTTCTAGATTTGAAAGTAAGACAAATTCTGACTGACATAACCAAATGGTTTAGTCAAATAAAAGTTGTATGTTACTTTCAAATCTAGAAAATTCTGGAGAATAAGACTAAGAGCGTTCTTAAAGAATGGTTGGTAAATACCGACCCTGTGGTCAGCCTGGTAAGCAGCATTTTCTCCTTTTCTCACTATGTTTTCTATCCTTTTACAGACAAATCCTATCATTGTCTTCAAATGCTTTTAAATTGCACCAGTCTAAAATTTTGTCCTTGATAAAACTTTTAATGATGAATGCATCAACTGAAAAAAGCAGTTGGGTTCTATATTTTTTTCTAGTATGATAACAACTTCATATTTCTTTCATACCAAGGAAAATGAAAATAAATTCAACACTAATACAGTTCCACTTCAAATTTAGAAAGTTTCGGTTATTATGCAGAATTACAAAGAGGACAGTTTAGATCCAAGAAAAGACAGTACACTCTGCCAAGTCTGATCTTGATCAAGTCCACAAACCTGTTTATTCAACCCATAATGGCGTGAGGTTTGATTTGAGTTCAGTTATACTGCATTTCTACAATTCATGTCATGAATTGTGAAAAAAGAATTGGGCTTATGCTGCATTTCTAGAACTGATTTTATAAATTGTTAAAAAGATATTTTGTAATTAAATTAATTTAACAATGAGTAGAAACTGTAAATGTGTCATATGCTACAACAAAAATTAATGATCTCATATCTAACCTTACAAAAATGTTAAACAGACAGAAAACAGATACAAAACTAGAAATCGTTTTTTCTACAAAAAAACAGATGTCTCCCCCCTTTTTGGTGTCAGAAAGATTGATATGTCACCAAGGCAATTTCTAACTGAAATAATGGTCATTTTTCTCTAACAGTTTTTGAGTTATAGAGTGGACACGAAATTGTACGTAAAATGAGTAAGGAAAATAATCAAAGGGAAATAACTCTAAAAATATACAAGCCAGAGTTGTGGTTCTTGTGCATGACACTTCCTCTCATGGTGCTTTACAAATGTGTGAAGTTTTATCAAAATATCTTAAAAGATTTTCGAGTTATAGAGCGGACACGAAATTGTACGTAAAATGAGTAAGGAAAATAATCAAAGGGAAATAACTCGAAAAATATACAAGCCAGAGTTATGGTTCTTGTGCATGACACTTCCTCTCATGGTGCTTTACAAATGTGTGAAGTTTTATCAAAATATCTTAAAAGGTTTTTGAGTTATAGAGCAGACAGGATTTGTGACGGACAGATAGACTGACAGACGCACTGGAAAAACAATATGTCTCCCAACCCTGACGGGGGGAGGCATAATTAGTACTACGCGGTCAAAGTGCAGTACAAAATTAGTATGTACTAAGAGGTCAAAGTGCCTACTAAATCATCAAAATATAACCATGAAAGCGTTACATCTTTAAAATTATATGCACATAACAAGAGCTGTAAAAAAATTACTATAGCAAGTCACATAACTAAGGAGAGACTACTCACATAACTAGAACTGGATGCTGCTCTTGCCCGTGACAGACTGGTTCTCTCTTTCTCTGCAGCTGTTCTCTGAATGGTTTGAAAACTTTTCAGAACATTGCTGAACTGTTCTGTGAGTCGCTCCCTCTGGGTTTTAAACATGCGCTAAAAATATACAACAAGACTTCGTCATTTAACCCTTTTTCTCATACATAATCATGAAAAAGAAAGCTTTTGATAAATATTGCAGGAAAAGGAGAAAATGTTGGTAACCAGCATTTTCTCCTTTTCCCACAATGTTTTTTACCCTTTCAAAGACAAAACCCACATTTGAGACATGTTATATTTGTTGTCTTCAATATGCTTTAAATGAGTCAATTATTTTGCCATTTAGTAAAAGGTAAAACACAAATAGGACTCAAGACTTTTTATTTGAATCATCAGGGTTTCTGAATCATGGGCAACCAAAAACAATACAAACCTCCTCATCTAGGAAGCCAGTACAACTGGTCTCTTATCAAAAACAAGTCTTCTTCCAACTGTCAACTTAAGTCGTTGTGAAAATGTGCTATTGCTTGAAGAACTTGAGACTACACCAATTCCTTTGCTGTTTACCATACATTCCAAATTTTAATGACCCTTAGAAGGAAAGCTTTTAACAAATTAATCATCTTTTAATTGTCATCTGCAAAAGCTTTCAATTTGGACAAGTTCAAATTTTTTTCCTCTGGTGAAGAGGTAGCAGGCTCTCTCAAGGGTTACCATAATTACAAATGTTTTATTAAAAAGTATACAATGGACAAACCTGTAAATGAAGGGTAAAAAAGGTTCTATCATCAGTTCTGGTAACATTAAGAGAAAAGGGGCATTAACTGGTTGCTACAAACAATAGTTCTTTTTCCAGCAAACAGCAAGTCTTTTTTGCATATGTGTATGATAACAGAAGACAGAGGGAAAAAAAGAAAAGAAAAAAAACCTGTTGTGAGGGATCTGAAGGTGGAGGTAGCTTGGCCAATGTTTGCATGTCTTTATTGGCATCTTTAGCAAGCTGGTTTGTATCATGTGTAAGCCAGTGACTGAAAACAAAAATAGAATACAGTTAGGTCTTACATAAAATAAACCTCAAATATTAAAGGGCAATAATCAACAACCATTCAAAATATTGTGCTACATTGTGCTTTTTTTCCAAATTCCTTGACTAGGCATTTGATTGGTCCAGACAGAACGAGTAAGCCAATCACTTGGATGCATTCACACAAGTGCTGCAACACTGCTTGAATTAGTTTGAATTGACTCTTCACCAAATGGCAGCATATTAGAACTGTCCTTATTGAAAGCATTTGAAATTGAAAGGTGAAGGGTTAACCGAAATAACATATTTAGGTATTTCTTGTTTTTCTGCTCTTTTATGCCACTATAAAAGGACAGCTCTATCACTAATAGCAGATTCATTCATATGCGTTTCTTTGTTTCCACTAATAAATGGCTGGGGCTTTGCATTGTCTTACCAAAGTGCACTACCACTTCACCAGTACTGCCAGCAGAGATGAAACACAAGACCCTGTGACACAAACCTGAGAGACAAAAAGAGCAAATACCACTTCTCCAAAAGAAGAAAATGATTCTGTGGGTAATTTTGACAATCCTGTGGCAAAAAGAGCAAACTGTTCTTAAATAAATTGGTTCTTTTTTTTTCACAAAATCCTGAAAAACGGAACTCGATGGGGCATCAAAAGTCAAAAATCTAAAAAACAAATCTAAACTTACACTCTTTCCCTGACAGATTCATCGTCCTGTGGAGTTCCTATCTGCTTCACCAATCTTTCAAGCTGATTCACTGTGACAAAAAAGTAAGATGAGTTTCATATACATGTATTTGTCCCTTTACCACACAATCCCCACTTTTAATGACCCTGATGAAAAAGGCTTCCTAAAACATTATGGGAAAAGGAGTAAATGCTGGTAATCAGTATTTTCTCCTTTTCCAATAATGTTTTCTACCCTTTGATTGATAAATTTCATGTTTTGAGTTACATTTCATTTGTTGTTTGAAAATGATTTCAATTAGACCAGGCTAAAATTCTGTTGTTTGGTAAATAATCAACATTATGCTCAACATGTCACATTCTTAGTTTGTTCTAAATTAAGTCTTAACAATACGATAAAATTTCTGACTTGTTCATATTAGAAGCATTTGCAGATACAAAATACAGTGTGGCTAAAATGATGTAATTTGTTTTAGAAAGGGCAGAAAATGTCGTTTCCACAATGTTTTCAAAAGCCTCCTTCAACCTTTACCACACACACAAACAAATATCTGACTGATCCATATTGTAAGCATTTGTAGATGACAAATTCAACACTGGTTTGATAATGAAATTTGTCTTTGAAACAGTCAAAACCATAGTGCAAAAATAAGAAAATATGTATTTAAAGGCTGATGCTAAAACACGGGATTGTTATGTAAAGGATTATTACACTGGGTTTGTGGTATAGGTTTGAATTTCTACGTATGTTTTTTTTTTTGTTAATTCCTAGGCCAACAATGTAATTGACCTTGGCAATCCATTGGGACCTGGTAAGGAACATTCCCATAACTTAGGTTGAAATTGAACAAGTGCAGGGTTGCATCTAGAAATTTTAAAATAAAGGGGCTGTCCCCCATCATCTTCAGAAAAAGGGGGGCATGCTCACCCTTCAAGTGTAGAGAGGGGGGACAAATTTCATGGCAGTTTCCATAATGTGGTAAAGGGTTAATGTATTATTTGTTTTTGTCTTTGGGAAAATAATAAAGATCATATCCATTAAAGGGTTATTTAATTCTAGTCTTCTTTGTATGAATGTCCTGTACTTTCTTCTTTAACACTTATTACAGTACTATCACTGTAAGACAAGAAGACTAACCCCCATCCTACCCTATCTATCCTACGTTGTTCAAAATTTTCATTTCATAATGCACCGAAATTTTTACCTCAGTATCAGACAGAGATTTTAGCTTGCATCTATTGTTTCATACAGATATTTATGTAAATTTACTGCTTAAGTTCACTACCAAAGCTGAAAGAGAGAGTCTGAAGTGCCTCTGATCAGACAATGTCAAATTGACATTTTGTTGTGTCATGGGTTTTCGCGGTTTTTTGCATCGATCTTTTTTTCATGTCAATTAATTTTTTTATAAGTATTTCCTACAAGTCACTTCAAAACATGCCATTTTACCCTAAATAAGCGGATTGACATCATTATCACCTTTTTCATCACACGCCCGCTTGTTGTGATAAACGGTGACGTGTGGTCCGTCATACTTAATACTCGCTGTTTTTGACAGAGTTATTATCTTTCAAGAACTTTGTAGCCTTAAGACATCACATGTTGCCTGCAGATTCGCCAGTGCGTCATTTTTAGACACATTTTTCCTAAATTGTCGCATTCGGTGCCACTGTTGATCGATATCCTGCGGGCCCTGCAGTGAGGCTTTTCGTTTGCATTTATATTTATAAATGACAAGCGTCTATTGATGATCAAAATAAGCCGACTGTCTACGATTTAACCCTTTACCAAACAATCTCTGGTTTTTACGATCCAGAGGAAGAAGCCTTCTGAAAACATTGTGGGAAAAGGAGAAAAAGCCGGTAACCAGCATTTTCTCCTTTTCCCACAATGTTTTCTACTCTTATACTATCAATTTTCAATTTTTGAGTAACGTTTATTTTGTCGTCTGCAATTGCTTTCAATTCAGACAAGTCTAAAATTTTGTCGTTTGGTAAAGAGTTGAGTTTCGAATGATTATTGGCGTGACCTATGCAAATTTTGTTACATTTTATTCCCCCGAAGTCGTTTCTTCTCTCTTTTCCCCAATTATGGTGCACAAACAAGTTTCGTTTTCGCGGGATTTTTGATTTTGATGCGGGATTTCGGCAATCCTGCACTCTAGATGAAACCCTGCAAGTGGTTTACAAGGTGATCAAACTGACCTGTAAAACAAACACCTTTACCCTTTATCAAAATTTAGACTTGCCCAAATTAAAAGCGCATGCAGACACCAACTAAGTTGCTAAAAAGATTATTTCTATCGTTAAAAGAAAGAAAACAGTGTTGGAAAAGGATAAAATGGTAGTTACCAATGTTTTCTCCTTTTCTCACTTTGTTTTCAAAAAACTTCTGAAAAAATCTTCCTTTGGGTCTTCAAAATACAGGGTCATGTGATAAAATGTCAAGACAACTATTGGGTGATAAAAAAAGCTCACCATGAGACTCAGCAACTGCACTCTGGTAAACTTTAACATTTAAGTTAATTAACATTTTGTGATTCACCTTTTCAGTGCCACATTTAATTGAGCCATACTCTGTGAAAAGGGGGTTTAGTGCATCTGCAAAAAGTATCCACCCATGTCAGCCTGCACAGTCCGCTCAGACTGACATGGGTCTAAACTTTTTTGCACTGGTTGATTTTCTGCCCATTCAAGGACCACTGTACTAGTTTACCTCATGATTCAGCCCAGTGTTACAAAAAATGGATTTTATGGGTCCTAAATTATGTGATGACTTGCAAGGTACAATGTGTCATGGAAATGCATTAAACTCCCTTTTTCACAGAGCATGGCTCAATTATAAACTCAACCTCTTTTTGTATCTAAAAAGGTAATCCTCTGATACTCCCAGAGATTTTTATCCTGTAAGTTTGACTACTAAGTGGGCAGTGTAGATTTGAGATCAGACAGCAACTGTTTACAAAAGCCCCTGCTTTTGTACATGGTTCTGAAAGTTGGGAGTATTAAAAGATAATTACCATTTTGTGAGATTTTCTGCAAGTTGTTCCCTATGCTCTGTGTTAGCTTTCCTGCATCACTACTGCCTGCAAAAAATATGGAAAGAAATCTTTACAATCACTAAATCAGTGTATTGGTATAATACATTTTAAAAGCAACAACTTTGATCAAATAGAGAATTAACTGTTTAACAGACAACAAAATTTATACTTTTTCCAAAATTGATATAAAGCATATGCAGAGAACATAATAAAAGCAGCTCAAATGATGGGATTTATCTTTGGGAATAATAATCAATGGCAAAAGGGGAAAATTCTGGTAACCACTAACCTTCTCCCTTTTCCACAATGTTCTAAAAAGCTTTTTTGAAAATTAAAAAGCTAAAGGAACGAAAACATTGAGGGAGACTCTCAGAGGGAGAATTTGCTTGTTCCAGGCAATTCTTCTTCTTTCAATGGCTCTTTTCCCATTTAACCCTTTACCAAACAATCTCCAATTTTAACAAGCCTGAAGAAGAAGATTTTTGAAAACATTAAGGGAAAAAGAGAAAATGCTGGTTATCAGTTATGTTGTCTACCTCATCAAAAATAGAAGCCATCATTTTAGCTACATTAAATTTGTCATCTGCAAATGCTTCCAATTTCTTAGAGTCCAAAATTTTTTTGTTTGGTAAAGAGCTAAAGGTTGACCATTTTGAAATACAAGAAATTTTGATACTCATCTCTGAAAATTTCATGACAAAGGTGTATACAAAGAGTACAAATTCTTATGACACTGTTAAAGTATCATCAAATCAGGACATGGGTTTGCTTCAATATAATATTACCTACTTCATTTAACCTGACCCAGGTCAATATCATTTACATAAATTAAAATTCTATTTTACCCTCAGCACTGCAATGGGCTGCCTTTGGCATATGTCCTGAATGATCAAGGAAATATTTTGTATGGTATGCGCGAATGATATTGCTTACCTGTACCTACCCATCTATATATAACTTCCTGAATAATAGTCCGAGTTCTATTTATATGTCTACTTATATGTTCAGCATAAAGGTCAGGGTCAGGTTAAATGATGTAGACAATAAATAAATTGATCAATAAGACTTAGTGTAAAAAATCAGAAAAAGCCACTTACATAAGCATATAATTGTCAAAATTCTGCCATTTTTTTTGTAAAGCGTATCAAAACAAAAAGCATGTGATTGTCCTCAGTGAATAAGGCAATATCATATTTCTATTTGTGTCCCTAAATAATATCCGTATCTATACATCTGGGGTATCTTTCACTAAACTATGTATGCATGAAACTTGCGCACACAGTTTTTGTAAGCAAGCATTAAGTCTGAAAATAGTTTCACTGAACTGCATAACTTTACGATTTAAGTTAATATTTGCAAACCTTAATGCCAGCTCATATCTTTGGGTAAAGTAGGGATTGTATCTGTGTATATTCAATCCAAAAAAATGTGTAAATCTACACAGTTTAGTGAAAGATACCTCTGGTGACAGTATAACATAACTAAAGGCATGCAGCATACAGGTACTAAGGCTTGGCTGCAGATTTTTTTTGCAGCAAAACTTCTCAGACAAAAAAAGAGGCACAACTCTGTCAAAAATATGTTGATAGTTACATGGCCTACTGGTATAGATTCCCCTTTTAAAAGTAAACATCCATCCCAAGTTTGAAGTAAAGCTCGGTACTAACAAAGATGTGTGGACATGTCAAAGCTTTTGCACTGACGATGGCACAAGATGCAGAAGACAACAATGCCCTGACAACACTTTCACATTTCTTTAACTCTTTACCAAACAGGAAAATTTTGAACTGGACCAAATTGAAAGTATTTGCAAAATACAAATCAAAAGTAGCTTAGGTGGTGATTTTTGTATTTGATAGGGTAGAAAACATTCCGGGAAAAGGAGGAAATGGTGGTAACGGGTGGAAAACATTGCAGGAAAAGGAGAAAATACTGGTTATGGGTATAAAACATTGCAGGAAAAGCAGAAAATATTTGTTACGAGCATTTTCTCCTTTTCCCACAATTTTTCTAAAGGCTTCTTCCACAGGGTCGTTAAAACTCGGGATTGTGTGGTAAAGGGTTAAAACCAGCTGAGCTAACTGAAATACCTGATGCCCTGGAGTCCTGGTAGGATGCAAATCCATCAAATGTTCCTCTTCCATAACTCATTCTTGTTTCTTTATCCCAAACTGTTTTTCACCTTGTGTTGTTTATGAAGCTAGGAATACAAATAAAGGAGGTTTTTGGTAAATAACCCTTTTCCACACAATCCTGACTTTTAACTACCCTGAGAAAGAAATCTTTTGAAAACATTGCAGGAAAAGGAGTAAATGCTGGTAACCAGCATTTTTTTTCCCCCACAGTATTTTCTACCCTTCCCAAAACAGATTTCAATTTTTGATTCACATTTATTTTGTCGTCTGCAAATGCTTTCAATTTGGACAAGTCTAAATTTTGTTGTTTGATAAAGAGTAACGTAAAATCTTTTCCAGTTACACAATATTTTATAATTCATACAGGCAATCATCTCAAATGAGATCAGTGATGCAACATATACAGTCTATGTACCAGTGTATCCTTTATCTGCATCAGTATCTAAGCCATTCTCTGTGAAAAGGGGGCTTACTGCAAAATCTATGATCCAATTACCAAGCAAGTCATCACATAAATAAAGATGAACTTTTAATCAAATGATAAAATCTTAGACAAGTCCAAGTTGAAAACAAAAAAAAAAAGGGACTCAAAAATTGAAGTTTGATCAGGGTAGGTTAGAAAAGATTGTGGGAAAAGGAGAAAATATTAGTTACCAGCATATTCTCCTTTTCCAACAATGTTTTCTAAAGCTTTCTTTCTCAGGGTCGTTAAAAGTCTGAATTGTGAGGTAAAGGGTTAAAAGAATTAATTTAGTCTAACAATTGACTGTATCTGGAAGTAGAATGGTCCTTGGACATGCACAAAATTTACAAATAGCAAAAGGTTTCCACCCATGTCAGCTTGTGCTGCCAGAGGAATTTAAAATCACCAAATGTTATATGAAAAATATAGCTATAGGGATAAAAAACACAGGTCTTTAGGTAATAAGACCTCTACCACTTTATACATTTGCTCAGTACAATTAAGTCCAACTATTATTGGAGAAAATTTATTAAAAACTCATATGGACTTTCCAGTTTTTAGGCAAATGTCTGCATAACTGAAAAATAAAAACAGCCATGATCATGTTTGCAACTCAACATGATAGCTCTTTGATTGAATACTGAATAATGATGGCCATCATCCAGCAAAACAGCTGCTGAACATAGATTTTTAATAACCACAATTTTCGGAGGGAAACTCCAATACTTTTTTAGTGATCAGGCTACTCCCTCACAGCAGCCCTTCTTTTCATGTTTCACAAATGAGATCAGACCAGTTTGGACTTCAAACGGCTACACTGGCATTAACATTTTTGTTGTCTGCTAAACTGCACAAATATTGTACAATATGGTAGACATCCGTGAGTGAAGATATCCACACATCAATGCTTAACTTTAAAAGGATACACCAATATTGAATTTATTGCCCCTATCTATCACTTTCAGCAAGGTTAGTGCCAGGTGTCAACCTATAGTTATCATAGGTAACAATCGTCAGTGATCACCTTTCCACATTTCGGCAACTAAATGCAGCAGTTGAATTGATACACAGACTGGGTGAAGGATTTTTGTTCTCACAGAAGAGGTCCACTTTCAGTTTCACCTTAACCAAGTCTGCTGCGATTCCTGTTTACCTTTCTAATACATGAAAAAAAAAAATGTCGGGGCCACAACTTGAGCCACATTTTATGTTTCTTGAGCCACTTGAATTCCTTCTAGCAAATGGCTCTAGTGGCAAAGGTCAGCGCGGGCACTGAATTAGCCTCGAGTGTCCGTATTCCGTGATGATAAGGAAACAAAATAATGAGATGAAGAATTTAGACAGGAAAATGAGCTAGAAATTACTTACCTTCATAAAAAAAAAATTTCTGATGACTTTCATGAAAAAAAATAACTTAGCAATTTCCATGTTCAATGTGCATAAAAAAAACAAACATGCCATCAGCCTTCTTGAGCAAACATGGCGTGCCCTAATTCCGGTAACTCAGTAGTATTTATAGCATAAAGTCATAGATCTTTGCATTTTTTGTGAAGGAACACTATTTAGATGTAAGAAAAATGATGTCAGTTTCTTTTACATCAGATAATTGATTGATTTTTACAAGTGTTTGTCTGGTATTTGGCTGAAATTCAAGGGCAATAAAATGTTCGATTATTGGTAAGGGTTACGAGCAGAAATACCGTGTGACGTCATCAAACTATGTGCTTTACGAGTGGAGACAAAAAATCACCGGTTCAAGGACACTCACGGAATAAGGGCACTTGACGATATGTGAAATGTCAGACGGCTAAATGTCGAGGGGTGATGCTAAGGGCAGCGGAGAAACAATTACAAAAACAATATCGGAGCTATTGTCTGGAAGGTACGGTAAAATGTCAGATGATAAATGTTTAAAATGGTAAATACGCATGTATACGTCCAAAATTTGGACTACACTTATTAATTACTGCGATCGTTTCGGTGGACAGCAGATGCGATTTCAGACCTCTCATATTCCAACAGTATCCAGTCGTTTCGACACCCTGTCATTTCGACACCCGGTCATTTCGACACTTTTTGGTCGTTTCGACCCCTATTTTGGTCATTTCGACACCCCAAAAAAAATTTTTGCAAAAAATGGTCGTTTCGACACCCGTTCATTTTCGCCCTTCCCGAATATTGAGAAAAAACATGTATTTTTTGTGCACAGTATGTTGTAAAATATTTAAATACATATATTTTTTTTGTAGTATAGTGAAAATAACCCCTTTGCCGATGTTTATGTTTACTTTTTTTGTTCTACTGTTGCAGCTAGACAATCATCTTGCTTGATACAACAGTGGAATTGTATTTGCGGAGATCGGTAATTGAAGAAGATAGAAATGTGTTATTTGTTAGTAATAATAGAATCTCTTT
The DNA here is from genome assembly GCA_946811185.2 of Hippopus hippopus. NCBI lineage: Eukaryota > Metazoa > Mollusca > Bivalvia > Cardiida > Cardiidae > Hippopus > Hippopus hippopus. Next base: position 62,311,194 of record OX328099.1, on the reverse strand, counting down.
ATGTACTTTTATGTTTTTTCATGTTGATTGAATAAATGCTAATAATGAAACAAACTGTTGGTTAATTGGAATTAATTGTTTGTTTCGATTTGTTTTAATTTGCTAATTGTTTTTCGCAAATTATACCCACTGATTGATTGTTTCCTTAAATTTGTATAATGTAGTCAGTAGTTCTTTTAAAAAAATGTCTTTAATGTAATTTCTTTAACAAAAAAAGATAAAAAGTATCGGTAATTAATTTGAGTATTTAAAGAGTTATTTAGATAGGGGTATCCCAAAAAGTATTTAAAGGAGATGAAATTGCAATTAAGCTCGTTCTGCTCGCCACATGGCTTTATGCCGAATGCCGAGGGTAAAGAAGATCAACGATGATGAATTAAGCTCGTGAACGTGATGTTTCGAGTCACTTGAGGGTGTGGGTTCGATCCCCACGGCTGGCCATCTAAAATTACTAATAGTCTTTCGGATGAGACGTTAAACCGAGGTCCCGTGTGACGGTGCTATACACCGAGCACGTAAAAGAACCAGGCATAACTTAAGATGGGTTTCGTCCTGTATCTGCACTCTCCCCCGTAACAATACTAACAGCCTTCAGGGGGCGTCGCCCATATGGGCAACCAGTGGCGACGATAAATAAACGCAAATTCAATCAATCAATTAAGCTACATCTACTATATGTGCAGTTGGAAAGAACTAGTTTACTTAAATTTGAAGTGACAAGAATTTGTTAATAGTTGTTTTTTTTTGTGTGTATGTCGTTGGAGTTTTATAAATAAACGAGAGTTTTTAAAGGAAGTGTTTCATTGTTTTATTGTTCTGCAATGGCGGATAATTGTGTTAAATGTGGGAGTGTGATCGGGAGGAGACAACAGGCGGTTTCGTGCGATACATGTAACAGATAGCAGCATCGAACATGTGACACAGGTTAGTAAAATACTTTGTAGAACTTTTACTTTTTTCCCTCTACTGAAATAAAAGTACAGAAATCAATATCTGACCACAAGAACCATACTGTCCGATCTTTCATCTACTGCACACTTTATCTCCCTAACCCTTTACTATACAATCCCAAGTTGTAATGACCTTCAGGTACACCTTTTGGAAACATTGTACAAATAACCAGCGTTTTATCCTTTTCACACAATGTTTTCAACCATATCAAAGAAAAACTCCATCACATTGAGCAGTGACTGGGAAAGGCTTGCGCCATGCGCCATAGTCACATTAAAATCCAAAATGTCACATCGTTTTTGCCAATGAGTGCGCCCTTGTCCCATTCAATTTCCGACATCGTAAAAGTACGAAATTTAGTCAGACGAATCTCCTTTGATCGGCGCTGATTAGACGCTCTATAAAATGAGTAGCTATGTGCGTGTGACGTCATGTTTTCAATCATAAAACGCTTATTGAATATTGAACCTACTTGTGGTCTTGACGAAACTGCCCTGATTTTGCCATAAAATTCAAATTCAACAACTACTTAAGCATTAGAATATACCACCGAAAATTTAAAACTGCATGAAGGTCAGGGCTCCATCAGTAATTTCTTTCCCACAATGATCGTTTATTAACAGACTCATACAGACGATCCTAGCGAGAATCAGAGCAACCCTCAGATCACATCTCTCTCCGAGCCTATCCCAAGCATATCCATGGACATGCAGCAAACGTTTATCAGTGTATATCATGCTGATTGAGAAGGCCACTTTTTTTCATCATGAATTAGATAGGTAACATTCTCAATCAGCTTATGGTCTAATAGTATTTATGTTCCCTGCTACCCCAATTGATAAGTTCATTTCAATCATCATGCTATAATACTGCTAAAAGAAATAAAAAGATATGAAAGTAGATCGCTGGGAAAAAAAAAAGCGAAAACCCATGACACAACAACGGTCAATTTGACACCGTCCGATCAGAGTTGTCTCAAATTGTTTCTTCATCATTTATAATGAATTTAAAGTGAATTTACATAATTATATGTATAAAATGATAATGAGAAAAAAAGTTCTTGTTTTTTTTTCTTTAATGAAATGAAAATAACATTGAAAGGGGGTGAAGGTCAGACCTTCGTCTTATGGAACAATGAAAGGGGGGTGAAGGTTAGGCCTTTGTCTTTTGGTGTCATCCTTATATTTCCATAATAACCAAGTAATTTTGACCCTTGATCATTTCTCTTTGATGCTTGGAAATTTCATTTTGACTCTTGAAAATTTCAGCCCAAGATTCAATGACTCTTGGGATTCAGGACCTAATGAGAACCCAGATGACCATGTTTGATTCCAAGCATTAAATATAGAACCAGCATAAGTATTTAGCTACATTTTGACTTGCATTGGGATAGTACTATTTTAAAAAAATAAATGAAAGCAATTCAAAGATTTTGTGTTTTTTTCTTAAATTGTCACATTGGTTTTCAAAATGTCACACGGATTTTCCTGGAGGAAGGGACATTGTCCCATTGAAAACAATTCTTTCCCAATCACTGATTGAGTCACATTGAATTTGTTGTCTGCAAATGCTTTTAAGTAGCACACGCACAAGTCGTTGTTGTGATCGAGTCAAGATTTTTGTCTTTTGTTGAAGTGTTCACTTAGACAATCAACCGTTATCATGGTTTCAATGGAAAAGCTGGGCTTACCATTATTTAAATCGAGTTTACCCCTTATCCTGCTAAATAATTGATGAGTAAATTTTAAACCAAAAGTAAAATCCCAAAGTTTGATATTTCAAAGGTATTTTTTGGGGAAAGATATTTCCTTATCGGTCAGTGTAGATTCAGTATCAGACCGCATGTTTTGTGCAGTCTGACCTTCATTTACACTGCTCGCAAAAGGTCAGTAACTCGCGCTGAGCAGCGTAAGGGTATGTTGACCCCACATGACAGCATGAGTTAAAGTCTGTAGATATATTTTTACAATTTGCACCAAACTTCGCGAACAGAGATTAGTTCACATGACCAAAAAACATGTGTTGTATGTTCGAATCAGTACTTTACATTTAGACTGTCGTAAATATTTAAAATATCTCAATTTAAAAATTAGAAATAGTGTTATTGTGAAACTGGAAGATACAATGGTATACAGCGGGAACATAGGTTATGTAAATTATGTAATTTATGAAACTGTACATATTAATTTCATATTTCATTGATATGTCCGTCCGACAGACAGAAGAAAAACTAAATCAAGGACTTGAAAGACAGTGGTTAGCTGGATAGAACACCGGGTCGACCTATTTCTTACGCATGAATGTTGATAGGGCCTAAAAAAAAATAGTTTGTTTAGGGTAACGTCTCCAAAAACCTTAGGTAGGGTAGGGACGTTTTTTTTTTTTTTTTTAATCCCCCCCCCCAAAAAAAAAACATTTTGAAATGGGGGTATTTGCTTTTGAAAATGGAAAAAAGAGAAAATGGTGGCTACCAGCTCTGAGTCCCTTTTCTCATTATGTGTTCAAAAGACCTCTAGTCTGTCACTAACTTTCTGATTGTGCGGTAAATGGTCAAATTCTATCTAAACTATACTTCTATATTTGCATCTTTTTTCCCCACTGAATGCTGTCTGCTTTTGTTTAACTCTTTTCTGAATTGAAATTTTTTAGACTTGTCCAAATTAAAAGTATTTGCTGACAACAAAACAAATGTAATTCACAAATTGAAATTTGTTTTGGGAAGGGTAGAAAACATGGGAAACAAAGAAAATATGGGTTTATAGCATTTTCTCCTTTTCCCTCAATTTTCCCACAATGTTTCCAAAAGTTTTTTTTTAAGGTTTTTTTTTTAAGGATTGTTAAAACTGTGGATTGTGTGGTAAAGAGCTAAAACAGCTGAAGAAGTGAAAAACATTTATTTGCAAGTTTCTAAATAAACTGAATAAATACTAGAATGTTTCGTTTGTTTTTATGTTTAATACCCTCCCCCTCCAGAACACTTTAGAGGACTATATATATTATACTGATTTAAAGTAAACATTTTATCTGTAGAAAAGTTGGGTTAACAAAGGTTATGCATATTGTTTTTTATCTAGAACACACATTCTTGACACAACTTTGAAATTACAAGTATCCACTTTTGTAGTCCTTCAGAGTTATAATGTGAAACAAGAGTGTCGTCATCACAATATACGCCGCCACATGGCTGCTATTTCAAGCAGCTAGCTTTAGAGACTAAAGTGTTGGAATTTCTAGCACCTACCTGGGTAGCTCAATGGATATATTGTGTTACTTGTGATCTAAAAGTTTTACGCATGGACTGATGGATGGGCAGACGGACGCACAACAGACTCATTGGTCATTGGCTTTGATTAAGCAATAAAAATATGAAGTTTCATGAAATTATGTCCATTAGTTGGAGATACATTGATGAAAAACTTTTTTTTTTCCCATGACACAGCAATAAATTCCAAAACCCTGACAATATGCGCTAGGTCACATGATCTGTGAAAATTTCATCCAAATCCGTTGAGATATGTCTAGTAATTAAAGAGATATTGGTGAAAAATGAAATATAACATGAAGCCCCCTTTTTCCATGATGCAACTATAAATCGCAAAACCTTGACAATCTGCACTAGGTCACATGATGAGAAACATTCTATGAACATTTTATCCAAATCCGTCAAGAAATGTGGGAGGAGTTGCGTTCACAAGAAACAGACTTTTGTAAGGATGGACGCAGTTTAAATTTGACATGAAGCCCCCTTTTTCCATGACACAGTAATAAATTCCAAAACCCTGACAATATGCGCTAGGTCACATGATCTGTGAAAATTTCATCCAAATCCATTGAGATATGTCCAGTATTAATTAAAGAGATATTGGTGAAAAATGAAATACAACATGAAGCCCCCTTTTTCCATGACGCAGCTATGAATTGCAAAACCTTGACAATATGCGCTAGGTCACATGATGAGAAACATCCTGTGAAAATTTTACCCAAATCCGTCAAGAAATGTGGGAGAAGTGCTGCTGCTCCTCAATTTTATATAGATCAGACACATTTTACCTGGAAACTAAAGTGGCATCACTTGCCGGAAGTGTAGGAGAGATTAGAAAGCCTTGGAAAATTTTTGCATAGCGGCTCCTAGCCTAGGCAGTTTCAGGTTTTTCTTTAAGACCAGGTAGGGTAAATCAAGCTGAGTGAAGGGGGGGGGGCAGAGCGAGAACAAGGCAAGTTTGGGTAGATTTATATTTTCCGAAAGAAATTATTGTTGCCTCATTGTAACAGAGATAGAAAAAAAATATGAAAATACCTGTCTAATATGAAGACCTATCGACGCTTGATACAAATCTAAACTTCTATCGTTGCCGTCGTCTAGTTTAGTCCACAGTCCGTCCTGTCAGATAAGTTGCAAGAGAAACGTCCATTAAAATTTTTCGAATGTTATATCTGCATTGAACACCTTAATTGTTCGTAGTTCTGGAGCATGCTAGCACTTTTGCCAAATGAACAGAACTTGTTCAATCTGAAATTTAGCAAACCGAAAGTAGCGACAATGCACTACAGAACCGGAAATGCGGTGATGACAACAGAGATGACGGGATCCTGTCTATATTTTACGCGAAGAAAAGCGAAAATCACAAGTAAAAGTTCGTTACACAGTCTGTATAGTACCGCAGTATTTCGGGCGTGATTTGTTGTAGAAGATAAAACTGGTACCCGTTTGTCTTTTGTAACCGTGCGATAGAATACGAACGTTCGATAAACAGAAGTTCCTGTGTGGAGTTAGCGAAAAAGCCCGATCTCTCCGCCTGCTTGTATGTATTTTTAGAAATGGAAAACCCACGTTATTGCGTTTGACAATTTGTGTTTAAGGTCGGTTCATTATACTCCGATACAGATAGCTTTTGTACAGGCGTAGGAGTTTTCATGCATAATTATGTATGTAGTAGTACATGATTGTACACCTATAATATAATGCGCAGTATTTGCCGAAACAGGCGTCCTGTGACACAGTATGACAAAAGGCTGATTTTTTTTTTTATCGGAAGACAAAAAAAAAAATAGGGTCGGGGCAAAATCTCTAGGTAGGGTCGGGTTACCCGAAACAAACTATTTTTTTTTTTACGCCTAGTCATTGCAACGGGAATGATTCCTCTGTCACGGCTGACTTTTATTTCGATGGTGATTACGTGGAAACTCAGCTTGTGGCCTAGAATGTATGTGCGACGAAAAGGCTTAATCCTTTACTACACAATACCGACTTTTAACAACTCCAGAAAAGAAATCTTTTGAAATCATTATGGGAAAGAGAGAAAATGCTGGTAACCGGCATCTCACAATGTTTTCTACCTTTTCAGAGAACAAGGTACATTTGAGACACATTGAAATTGTCGTCTGCAAGTGCTTTAAATTTTACAAGGTTAAAATTTTGTCGTCTGGTAAAGGGTTAAGGAAAGCGCATATTTGTGTAAGGTTCGCCACGAAAAAACTGAAATTATGATGAAAAAGAAGTTAAAGTCAGGTGCGGCTGTATCAGATATTTGCGGGACACTGACCATTGCAATTTTTGAAATAAAAAATTGGGCGGAGCACTGGTAAAAGAATCACTAGAAAGGCATGGATAGGTGCACTGGTCGCAGCATAAAATGGATACAAAAAGCAGAACATTGATAAACACAGCAGTTAAATTGTCTAGGAAAACATGGATTGTTGCACTGGTCGCCACAAACTAACTGAAATGCTGAAATGGTGGAAAAAGGTAATCAATCAATCAATCAATACCAAAAACACAACATTGAAAAACAAATAAGTTATAATGTCTATGTAATGGGATATAACAGCTAAACATTGGTCATTTCGATCCCCGCTTTCAAATTCGGCACTGCTGATTACTTTTGCCAATTATTTGAATCAACATGTAAAACAATACAAAAACACATATTCTAATCACGCACTTAAAAAAGAATTACTGAAATACGACAAAGTAAACATTAAGAGAAGTTCTATTTTATGATCTCATATATAAATAACACTCGGAAAAAACAGGGTGTCGAAACGACCAAATTTTGCAAAAAATTTTTCACCGGGGGTCGAAACGACCAAAAAGTGTCGAAATGACCGGGTGTCGAAATGACCGGGTGTCGAAATGACTGTCATTCTATTCCAACACATATTTGTTAAATAAAAAAGACAAAGAAAACATCAGGATATATCAGACACACTACAATATCATGATTCGTACCTGTTTAAAGACCACCGTAGAATTAATGTTGTCGAACTGCGAAAATAGATGATGAACTTCGATTTTCAGTTCCTCCTCCAGCAAAAAGTAGCCATGTTATGACGTCATCGGAGGGAAGTAACTCTTGCAGTTACTCGTACGATAAATAGTTACGCTGTTGAACGTGAAAATTAGTCATCGATTTCTTTTTTACAACTGATTCAATATTAAGTTACCTGACTCTTTTGAAATACTCATCTTTTCTTAATACTAACGATTGGAGGACACGCGAAAAACTGCAATAAACAACGGTAAAGTAATTAGATTATCGATAAAAATCCTAAGAATTAAGGGAGATAATATGCCAGCTTCAAACGGTGTTGCTTTTTATTGATTACCCCCCTTGTATCGATTAAAAGTGCCTTATTAACGGTTATCATTTTAGCCATACTCTGTGAAAAGGGGGATTAAAACATCTGCGAAAAGTACCGACTTAGGTAAGCCTGCAGAGTCCGCGCAGGCTGACCTGGGCCGAAAGTTTTCGCTATTGGTAAGTTTTCTGGCTCGGTATGTCCAACGACCAGTCTACCTGATGATTAAGTCGCTCGTAAAAAATGTGGCTGTTATGGATCCATAAGAATGTGATGGCTTGCTAGCTTATACAATGAAACACGGAGATGCAATAAGCCCCCTTTTGCCGGAGCATGGCTCATTTATTTATTTTTTTTTTTGTCCCAAGAAATATGAGCTTGATATAATAACTTGTCACCAGACAGTTAAAGCTTGATATAACATACATGTATCGACATCAGACAGCACAGGACATTTAGCCTGGATCAACAGAATATATATTTAGTGTTTTCAAATAAAACAATCCAGTGAGGTATGATGAAAATCTGTTAGATCGATCTAATGCGGTCGGTCAAAGTGTTAGTCGCTGGCAGAAAAAAAAAAAAGTATGTAAATAGTTGCTAGGTCGCTTTATCTTTTGATTTGATTACTCTAAACCCCCCCCCCCTCGAAATGAAATATGTAAGGTGGGGAAGGGAGGGAGATTTGAGGGCAAGTACGGTAACCATGTTTCAGAAATAATAGAAAGCACTACATATCCGATCTAGTGATACTAAACATCAATTTTCAGGCCCTGTAGTTTCAAGCAGGAAGAGGTTTGAGACTTAACTGAGTACGTCTTTGCAAAACATGGGTTTTGCAGACAGCAAAGATCAAGATCACACTGCACATAACCTTCAGTCTGATGTTGAATCTATACCCGCTGGCTTAATAAACCAAACCTATCAAGTTAAAATCACGGTAACTCTGCCTAAGACACGTGATTCTGAGTTTTTCTCTGACGAATTCTCTATAAAAAGGGGGCTTAATGCATTTGTAAAAAGTATCTGCGCAGGCTGACCTGGGCCGAATCTTTTTGTTATTGATCAATTTTCTGCATGTCAAAGGATCAGTTTACCTCATTCAGTTTCAGTCGGTCACTAGACAAAATGAATTTTATGGATTCATAGCTATGTGATGACCTGCTTGATATATAGTGCATCATGAAGATGCACGAAGCCCCCTTTTGTCAGAGCATGGCTTATTTCGAACGGGGAAGGATATCGGATGGTTGGATTACTTAGCCGAGAGAGACCCGAAGATATTGTTTTAATGGTCGTGAAGATTTTTCCTTAAAATAGTAGGAGAATAGTAGGCCCACGTATTTCTGTTTGATGTTTAGTACACACACCCATATTGGTCTCATGGCTAAACAAAACATCAGAACTTTTATCCCAGTTTAACTCTGTACAATTTGAACAATCATGCCTTTATACGACACTGAGGAGGACTGTATCTGAAAACACTGTGGGAAAAGAAGAAAATGCGGTAGACCAGCATTTTCTTCTTATTCCCATTATGTTTCATACCCGTTCAATTAAAAAAAAAATTCCATGATTACACTGAATTTGTTATCAGCAAATGTCTCTAATATGGGCTAGCCTAAGTTTTTCGTTTGGTAAATAGTTTAACCCGTTACCACACGGTCCTGAGTTTTAACGACCCCGACAAAGACGGCTTTTGAAAACATTGTAGGAAAAGGAGAAAATGCTGGTAACCAGCATTTTCTCCTTTTCCTACAATGTTTTTTACCTTTTCAAAGAAAGAAATCATCACTTAAGCTACAATGAATTTTTCATAGATTGGAAATGCTTTGAAATTGGTCGAGTCGAAATATTTGCCGTTTGGTAAGAGGTTAAGAGAATGAGCATGAACTTTGAGTCAGATTGGTCAAAGAGCTTCCTAGAAAAAGATGTCGTATATACGGCACACCTTTTTTGTGTTAATCGCCGCTTTCAATATCAACATTATTTCATTTATATCGCGGCGACCAGTACATCTATCCTTCTTTTTCTGGAGTTTCTCTCACCAGTACTTAGCACAATATCCTTCCCAACTACTAACTGCTTTCCCACACACATTCGTCGAAGCAATGATCAGCAGTGAGAGAGATATGGACCCTGTCGCAATGACTATCATAAATCCTCGGAGAGAAAGTGGTCCAGCTGGGGATTCGAACTAGCGACCATCTCGTTTCAAACCTTGCATATTAGCGACTAAGCTACCGGGCACGGCCCCGTTGAACGTCTCTGAGCGATCATAACAGCTAGTTTTAAGTTCCAAGTTTTATTCAATTTTTCCTAAAATGTCAAAGACACACTTGACATGAATTAGACAAAAAAAGCAACAGTAGTCATCTTTCAACATAATATTATGCAACGTATAATAAGTATTTGAATGAAATTCAAAAAACATTGCAAATTTCAGGTTTTATTTGCCAAGATGACAGCAGAGTCGACATTCTAAGAAGAGTTGAAATAATAAGAGAAACAAAACACTTTCTTTGTACATGAAACATAGGATCCGTGCTTTGTGAAAAGGGGACATCTGTAAAAAGTATCGATGTATCACGCAGATGCATTAATCCCTCCTTTTGCCAGAGTATGGCCCCATCATTTATAATGCAAAAGTATGTTTATGGTAAAACAAATAAGAAGAAGAGATTATGATGGGGCTGGGACAGTAATTGATCACTCAGGTGAGCTAAAAACTGGACACGTAATAGATAATTGTATGGATTGTATGGTGTTTAATGCCGTTTTCAACATTATTTCAGTTATATCGCGGCGGCCAGAGCACCTATCCATGTTTTCCTGGAGAATCTGTTTTACCAGTACTCCGCACAATATTCTTTCCAAGCCACTGGCTGCTTCCCCACACAACCATCGCCGAAACAACGGTCAGCGGTGAGAGAGGAATGAATCCTGTCGCAATGACTATCATCAATCCTCGGAAAGAAAATGTCCAAGTCGGGGATCGAACCCACGACCCCCTGTTTTTAAGTCCTATACGCTACCGACTGAGCTATTGGGGCTCGGCAATGGATAATTAAACCTTTACCATAAATTTCCGAATTGTAACATCTCCGAGGGAGAGGCTTTGAAAACATTGAGGGGAAAAGGGGATTATACTGGTAACTAGCGTCTTCTCCTTTTCGAACAATAGTCTTTACTTTCCTTACCATTCCCTTCATTTCCATTCAATTTTATTTCTACGTCAGTTTTATAGTCAACAGACTGTCAAGCATACAGCAAACTGATTGTTTTTTTCTCGAATCCTAGTTCAGCTTCAGCACAAGGTTACGACCTCGACCATAAAGGCAACCCGCGTAGATCGATCATTAGGTCTAATATCCTGCAATAAACTTCTGTTTTCGTCGCACAAATCCATCTATATTTCTGTTCCAATGGCTCATCGTTAAATACAGGAATTTGATTTGATTGTGTGACAAAAAGAAAGATAAGGACAAGCAAATTGTTACACAAAAGTATTTGCTTATAAAATTTTGGAAATCTTTTGGATTAGTTTTTGCGCAATAAGTTATTACAGGATATTTGGCTGAAGCGTATCAAAACAAAAATCAAGTGATTCCCCACACTATATGTATAATATTAGATGCTGCTATTCTATTGTTGTAGAATCGCCTGTTTGAGATTTTCCGAAAAACAAGATGTTTTCTTCTTCATCTTCCGTATATTCAATGCAGGACTCATGTTTTAACCATTCAATCATTTCCAAAGGCATCAACTTGTCCGGCGGTATGTTTTCGAGCATCACTACAACCAAGACACTCTTTCCGTCACGTGAATATATACTTTCCATTCGAGCCATGTGAAATGCATATAGACGCCATTTACTTTTCAGAAAAGCTCTACTAAAGATTATCACTGTTTTCTTGCTGCTCCGTATCGCATTTATGATGTTGTCAGTGATAGCATTGCCAGCAATAAAGTCTCGTTGATGAATGCAAAGATTGAAATTATGTTCTCTTTGTCTTTGGAGTTTCGGTATGATGCCGTCCAAAACGAACCGAATATTCTCTTCTGCATAGGATATAAAGACGTCGTATCTATAGTTCTCGATGGGTTCATACCCAGGGACTGCACGGTAGCCAAAAAAACGGCGTTTGTAAAGGAGGAAAAGAAGCTTCCATCTGTTTTTGTATATCAGCCCACATATAATCAAAGAAATGAAAAGAGTAATTACTGCAGTACACAAGATGATTAGTACAGTAAAAGACCGACAAGTTTTGGTGAAGTTGCTCACTCTGTGCATACATTCATCAGCCAGTAATTGGTTTCCGGAATCATCTGTAAAAGCACATGTCCTAAATCCAACAAAAGACGTCCGACGCTTGATCATCCAGGTCAGAAACTTTTCATATTTGCAGGTGCATAGAAACGGGTTGTTGGTCATGTCTACAGAAAATACTTTACGCTCATGATTCAGAAATTCGTCGAAATGTGACATCAGGGATTGCGGCAACTCTGACAAAACATTTGACTGCAGATTGAGGTGTTGTAAATCTGGAAGTGTTTTAACGTCAGCAGTCCATTCACTTAGTGCATTGAAAGATACATTTAATACCTGCAAAATATCGCTATAAATATACAAACACTTTTGAAGGGAGTTGTCGTATTTGATTTGATGATAAATCCAAAATTTTAGATTTTCCAAATATTTAAAAAATCGAACCATTTACCTCGTTTGCCAACGGAATTCCTAGATAATTCTGTTGCACGTCGAGATGATCCAATGATGAAAAGTACAGAAACGCCTCTGGGCGCATGTCAAAACAGTAATTCCTGGATAGATTTAAAAATTTGATAGACGGGAGTAGTAAAGGAAGAGAGAATAGGGCCCTACCCAGGGCCCGGGTAGGGCCCTATTCTCTCTTCCCTGAGTGCCCTACATCACCATCCCTGACAAAAATGGGGCCCTATTTGCTGTCCCCGAAAGATTTTGTCCCTAGGCTCTCTTCCCTGAGAGGGATTTAGCATTCAAAATGGCGGCCGTGCGGAGGATACTCTGGGGATGTGTCCCTATTTGCTGTCCCCGAAAGATTTTTTTTTTATTTTGTCCCTAGGCTCTCTTCCCTGAGAGGGATTTAGCATTCAAAGTGCAGGCCTTATGACTGACAGACTGGGTAAAAATGGCCAGATCACTGAGTTGGACTTAGTTTTTTCACCCTATGGATGATTTTTTCTCTTTCTAATTGTCTGACCATTGAGTTGGACTTAGACTTTTTCTGCATCTCTATGAATGATTTTTTCTTTCTAAAAACCTGACCATTGAGTTGGTCTTAGCTTTTTTCCCCTATGAATGATTTTTCTCTCTTTCTAAAAGATCGACCATTGAGTTGGTCTTAGCTTTTTACATCTCTATGAATGATTTTTTCTTTCTAAAAGGTCGACCATTGAGTTGGACTTAGTCTTTTTACATCTCTATGAATGATTTTTTCTTTCTAAAAGACTGAGCACTGGGTTGGATTTAGTCTTTTTCTGCATCTATGAATGATTTTTACTCTTTGCAGTATAACTCTCTGGAGTATAACTCTTTTGAACGCGTCTCTTCTAAAAGAAAGATAGAACTTTCGTGGTAGATGGTTAGTCCTGAAAAGGACTGTTGGGTTAGCTCTGAAAAGAGCTGTGACAATTTTGAAGAAATGACAACTTGAAGATAGAACTTTCGTCTGACAGCTTGAAGATAGAACTTTCGTCTGACATCTTGAAGATAGAACTTTCGTGGTAGATGGTTAGTCCTGAAAAGGACTGTTGGGTTAGCTCTGAAAAGAGCTGTGACAATTTGGAGAAATGACAACTTGAAGATAGAACTTTCGTCTGAGAGCTTGAAGGTAGAACTTTCGTCTGACAATTTGAAGATAGAACTTTCGTGGTAGATGGTTAGTCCTGAAAAGGACTGTTGGGTTAGCTCTGAAAAGAGCTGTGACAATTTGAAGAAATGACAACTTGAAGATAGAACTTTCGTCTAACAGCTTGAAGGTAGAACTTTCGTCTGACAATTTGAAGAAATGACAATTTGAAGAAAAGATAGAACTTACGTCTGACAATTTGAAGAAAGGTAGATCTTCCGTGGTAGATGGTTAGCCCTGAAAAGGGCTGTTGGGGTGTCCCTAAAAGGGACCTGGTTTTGGAGGTTGTGTTTTTAAGCACAACCTCCAACCTTCCTGCAGGCTGGGCAGCTACTCGCTGCCCGCCTCTTTAACCTTTTCAGCTCCTGAGCGTCTAGGTTGAAGTTCAGCGAGAACGGTGCCTCGTTGTCATCATCCCAACTTTCTGTTTTTGGTACAACGACCTTCTTCTTCTCCGACAGTTGGGCAAGCTCCCAAAAATCCATGTCCCTAAGTGCAGTCTCCATCTTATCTGCAACTCGAAGAAATGAACAATGTGCGGGAAATGTCGCTGGGTTTTATAGCTTTACAGGAGGATTGAACTAGTTGACCCATGACGTCATTTTCTTCTATGTTTTTCCCGCGTCGGCGTTTCATGCTGTTTTGGCTCCAAATTAATGTTATCCAATCAGAATCAGCGTTTTATTTCTAATACTAAATGTTTTATTGTTGACCAATCCGTGGGTTTGTTACATTTTCTTGTTCGGGGATTTTATTGTTGACCAATCCATGGGTTTGTTACATTTTCTTGTTCGGGTTAGAAAAAACTAGAGTTTAACTAATCTATGACTTTTTTTGATTGTGAATCTTTTGAGTTTTTTGACAATTTTGAGTTTTTTTGACAATTTGAAGAAAGATAGAACTTTCGTGGTAGATGGGTAGTCGTGAAATGGACTGTTTTGTTTTTGGAGGCTATGTTTTTCCCACTTCTAATGACAACATCCGAAATTCACTTGGTAAATGACTAAGATGATGCCAGACGTTATCTTTAAAAATAGTTGAAGTAATCTTTCCACTGAGATTTTTGTATGGTTGTGTTATACGTTGCAGTTGTTTTTATTTCTCCACTCCTACGAGACGAGTGGTTAGTTGCAATAACTGCTGGCCGGCATTTAGATACTCTTGGAGAGCCTCACGTAGTTGATGATTTACCTCTTCCATATTGATATTGCTTCCGAATATTGACACTGCTTTCGAAGTGATCGTTAACTGAGAGTCAAAGAAATGGTGAATGTGTGAAAAATAACGCAGGGGTTTATACGTTTAAGGAGCATTGAAATTTTTTAAAGAGCTCGGACCTGGCAGAAAAACACATACATTTTTTTCCATGCTACGTTTCATGCTAATATAGCAAAAAAGTTATGAGACGCTGTATGGGAAAAAATGTAGACAGAACAAGTCTTTTTTGGGAAAAAACAGAATGAAGAACTCTATTGTTTTTGAACTTTTATTTATTGAACTTTTATTTACTGAACAGAACTAAACAATGAAACATTTTTTTTGCAATGCATCATAAAAATTTCTTGACAATGAAAAAAATTTCTTGACAATGAAAAAAAATCACAAGCAAACATTTTTTTTTGCAATGCATCATAAAAAAATTTCTTGACAATGAAAAAAACATTTTCTTAACAATGAAAAAAATCGCAGTAAAATATTTTTTCACAATGAATTATTCACAACGATTTGATCACGATGAAAAAAAACACACTGAATTATTTTTTCGCAATGAATTATTTTACAATGAATTATTCGCAAAAACAGTATATAACAAATTTTACGCAATGTAAATTCGCAAACACCACGAGTTTCATATTTGTTTTCATATTCCTACCGTTTTGTTGTTTTTTCTTGGTTGTTTTCGTTCTGTCTTTGGTTTTTTCGGGATCTTGAAATCAACGTGATTGTCAATGTTTTTCCCGTATTTGCCCTGCCCTGTCAATATTGGTATAGTTGTTTTTTGATCAACTCGCTGCTTCTTGTGGAGATGGTTACCATCTTCCTCAGATTTCCGCTTTGTTGTTTTTCTTGGTTGTTTTTCCTTTGGTTGATTTTTCTTTGGTTGATTTTTCTTCACAACACTTACGATAGAGTCCACTAAGTTGTGAAGATTGGATTTATCAAACTCGAACTCCACAGGAATCTTCACAGGAGTTGTTGAAATGCACTGATCCTGTTGACGTAGTACCTCGATATTTCTACTGAGCTGATCAGTACTTGCGGTTAAAGTTTTAATTTCCTCCAAATGTCTGTTTAAAGTCTCCAGCTGATCTATGATTCGGATCATCATGCTATCTTGTTTCAAATTTAGCTGCTTTACCTCTTCATAAATGTTGTCAAACACTGTCGCTGGAATGATGGTTGTCGAATTTAACTCCGGTGGTGGATTGATAATTGTCGAATTCATAACTGATGAAAGAACGTCTCCATTGTTTTCCACTGATGGAAAATCGCCCAAGCTGATTTCATCTAAGTTGTGCTTCATATTGTAACTGACTCTGAATATTGATACTGCTTCCGAAGTGATCGTTAGCTGAGAATCAAAGAAATGGTGAATGTATGAAAATAACACCGAGCTTTATACGTTTACAGAGGATTGAAATTTTTAAAAGAGGGCGGACCTGGCGGAAAACACCGGTATTGTACTGTGTGACACCGAATTAGGAGTGGTAAAAAAAACACCAATATAACCATCGATTTGATTGCACAATGTTAATGAAACGCCGACGCGGGAAAACATAGGAGAAAAATGACGTCATGAGTCATCTAGTTCAATCCTCCTGTAAAGCTATAAAGCCCGGCGATATTTTACATAAAATCATATTTGTTCCAGAATGGATCGAATTCTTGTATGCCCTCACTGTGCAAACAGATGTCTGATAGAGTGTGGGAAATGTTTTTCCATACTCGAGTATCTTGGCCAGAAGCATAACTGTCCAGATACAGATGAAGGATTTTATGATGACGATGAAGGTTCGACGATTTGCTGCGAACATTGTGGATGTGAAATCATCCCAGTGGATCGGACGGAAGAATCGTAGAGCTGGATGTCAATGTGAGATCCTTCAAAAAAAGCCCTTTTCAGGGCTAACCATTTAGCACGAAAGATCTTTCTTCTCAAATTGTCAAAAGTAAAAAAGACTTACAGTCATAACTAGAAAAAAGTCAAAAGTAAGAAGTAATTATTTTTATATTTTTTATTTCAAAAAGAACTTATGTACAATGAAAAAATCAAATCATGAACTGTAAAGACAAAAAATAAATGAACTGTAAAAGACAAAAATGAATGAAAAAAATCAAGTCAGTCTTTTTTGTTTATATTCATTATTGTATTGAAATCTTTTTTCACTCAGTATGTTTTTTCTTTTTCTTTGAGATGTCAGATTCACATTTGGTTTTATGTTTTCTTTTCCTATCGTTGTTTTTTAATTCCACATCTGGACAGATTTTGTCCTCATGTTTTGTTGATTTGTAAAAGAAATAGTTCTTTGTTACTCGTTTTTTCTTCTTTTCGATGTTTTGCTGTTTTTCCTTTCCGTACGAACAACCCGGTTCTGCAGAAAATTCGTTGTTTTTTAGATCCAAAGTTTGTTGATTTCTTAGATTTTTTCGTAATGTCTCTAAATCATCTGCTATTTTGCAGATTTCTGAATCGCTGTTAGCCGCTGTGTCGCTCTGCATGTCTACGGTCTGAGTTTCAACCGATGAGGATGTAGCTTGTGGTGAACTTTTTTTCCATGTATTTTCACTGCAGAATGAATTTAGTGTCCCGACGAATTTCATATCTTTGAAACCACCAACGTTGTAAAATGATGGTGAAATCTCAATGTCGTGACTGTGTGGATTCACGTAGACAAAAACAATTGTTCCTAGCTGATTTTCTTTTTCTGGACATTCTTTGGCCCAATGTCCTGCTTCGTTGCATGTGAAACAAATATTTGTTCTCACACCATTCGCACCATATCGTTTGTCAATCATCGCTTGATCCAAAACTCTGTAGCTGGTAGTACGGTAAACATCTTTTTCTTCTAAATGTTGCTGGGATAAAAATGATCCCACATAGTTTCCGATATGTTTAACATTATACTTTGATGGTATATTGCTGATCTCATAATCGTGGGTGTATGGATTAACATACAGATACACCCTCTTTCTAAGTGGTGATGTATTTTGCAGCTTTAACTCACTCATATTTTTTTATCAGCTGTACTGACTGAGATCGAGTAGAAGAATGAATAGATTTTCACAACTAACGGCTTATTTATACACTGTTACAACGGAGAGGCTATATAAATTGCTAGTTTTTTCTCACTTCTGCATTATTGTCTTTTCACTCAGAGCTAAAACGATGGGTAAAAGAAAAAGAATAATAACCTATTCAGACAGCGAAAGTGACGATGAGGTGTTTCCACCAACAAAAAAGAAAAAAACTAGACCTTTGAAAGAAGAAAGTGACGATGAGGTGTTTCCACCAATAAAAAAGAAAAAAACTAGACCTTTGAAAGAAGAAAGTGACGATGAGGTGTTTCCACCAATAAAAAAGAAAAAAACTAAACCGTTGAAAGAAGAAAGTGACGATGAGGTGATTCCACCAACAAAAAAGAAAAAAACTAAACCGTTGAAAGAAGAAAATGATAGCGACGATGAAAGTACCAACTCTAACTTAGACATGAAAAGTCTATATGATTTAACAGAAAAGGGTAATAAGAAGTCAAGAAAATTTAAAACAGAATCACATGTGCTGATGCTGAGTTTTAAGAAATTTGAAGAATTATCACCTCAGAGACTCCTTGGATTATTTGACG
Source organism: Hippopus hippopus (assembly GCA_946811185.2). Taxonomy (NCBI): domain Eukaryota; kingdom Metazoa; phylum Mollusca; class Bivalvia; order Cardiida; family Cardiidae; genus Hippopus; species Hippopus hippopus. The sequence continues at coordinate 62,292,929 of OX328099.1, read as the reverse complement.
ATGTTAGCTGTGAAATCATTCGAAAGTTAAATGCTAACCCTACGGACATGATTAGGATTACCATCAATCATCCTTCGTTGGAAATGGGAATCCATATTCCTTTTTTAGCTGCAGACCAGTTACAAGGTGAAACTATGCTGAATGAAATTGAACGAGTTTTACAATCGAATACAGATTTCGTCTTGAACGATGGATTCATGACATTTGACATTACACATACAATACCACCAAGTGGTAGCGGAAAACCAAAATATAGATCGTCAGAATTAGATTCAAAGTTTTTTGCCCAGAAGAAGAAATCTATTATTCAAATTGACAATCATGACCAACTATGTTTTGCAAGAGCCGTTGTTGTGGGAATTTGCTACAGTGAACGTGAAAACACCGAAGTATGGAATAGAAAATGGGATCGTATTCGTCGTTCAAAATACTCCCTTCAAAAGACTGAAGCTGAGAAATTGTTACATGAAGCTGGAGTTTCACCAACACAGTCTGTAGGAATTGATGAATACAAAAAAATTCAAACAATCTTGTATGAAAAAGGCTATGTCATTAAAGTTCACCAACAGCATTCAAAAGTGGAAAAAATATTTAAACATCCAAAAGTGAAAGCCAATAGTAAGATCATACATTTGTACTTTCATCAAAACCATTATGACTACATTAAATCTATCAAAGGTTTTCTTAGTTGTGGATATTATTGTGAGTTCTGTGATGTGGGTTACCCTCAGCGGGAAAGTCATGCTTGTTCAAATATCTGCAAAGGTTGTTATCGCGAAGGAAAATGTCCATCAGAATCAAAAGAATATGTTTGCAGTGTTTGTAGTAGACGATTTTTTAGTGCTGAATGCTTTGAAAATCACAGAAATGTTCAAGGTAAAGAAAAGAAATCCATTTGTGAATTAGTGAAACTCTGTTCGAAATGCGGTGCACAATATCATATCAGAAAGAAAAATCATGTTTGCAATGGAAAGAAAAGATGTCATATCTGTAAGAGAATTGTTAACTTTTCTCATCAATGCTATATTCAGCCTTACCAAAGTAAGTTGAACCATGACAGCGATGACGAGACGAGTTCTTCTGTAGTCAAAAAACCACAGTTTATTTTCTTTGATTTTGAATGCAAACAAGACACAGGTGTACACATCCCAAATTATTGTATCGCACACAGAGCGTGTGATGAATGTATCGATAAATCAGTTGATTTTCATTGTTCTACATGCAGTGAATTTGAAGAGGGCAGGGAAGTTATTTTTCAAGGTGAAAAAACTTTGAGTCAATTTTGCAACTGGCTCTTTTCAAAACATCATAAAGGGGTTACGGCTATTGCCCATAATTTCAAAGGCTATGACGGGCAGTTCATTCTTGACTATATTGTCAAAGTTGGGTTAAAACTTCCAAAATTGATCATGAATGGAAACAATATTATGAAGTTAGAACTGAACGGTGTACGTCTGATCGATTCTTTCAATTTCATGAGTTTTGGTTTGGCAAAATTTCCATCCACCTTTGACCTTCAAGAAATGAAAAAAGGTTACTTTCCTCACTGGGCGAATACAGATGAATTTTGGAGTTACATCGGACCCTACTTGGATATGTCTTATTACAAACCCGACTCAATGTCTGAAGAGGCTAGGTCAAAATTTATAGTTTGGTATAATGACAAAGTTCAAAATGGTGAGGAATTCAATTTTCAGAAGGAGATGGAAATGTACTGTAGGTCAGACGTTGATATCCTCAGACGAGGGTGTGCTGAATTCAGAAAGCTGTTTATCGAACAGGGTGGTATTTGTCCATTTTTAGAGGCGATTACCATCGCAGATGCCTGTAACAAGGTGTGGCGAAGCAAATATTTACCAGAAAATCAAATAGCTATCATTTCAAGTAAAGACTCATCCAGACGTCGCTTTTCTATGAAAGCGATACGATGGGTTCAAAGCATTGCTCAGGAAAAAGGTATTAATATCCAGCATGCAAAAAATGGTGGTGAAGCTCAAATCGGGAAATATAGTGTAGATGGTTTTCACCATCAATCAAACACTGTTTATGAATTTCTTGGGGATTTGTATCATGGTTGTCCTGTATGCTATACAGATCGAAATCAGATCAATCCTATTAATGGAAAACCCATGTCTGAATTGTACGAACGTACTTTTGAACGTATAGCAGATATCGAAGACATGGGATATAATGTAGTGTACATTTGGGAACACGAATTTGATGCTAAGATGAAGGATAAAGAGTACAAAAAACACATTGAAAAGTTATATCCACATTGGGACCCTATCGATCCGAGGGATGGTTTGTCCGGGGGAAGATGTAATGCAATAAAAATTGGATATGATGTTGATGAAAAAACCAAAAAGGAAATCAAGTACATCGATATCTGTTCTCTATACCCTTATGTTTGTAAACACAAACCCTACCCTGTAGGTCAGCCAGAAATTTTGTCTGCTGAGAATATTGATATGAACAATATTCGCCAATATGAGGGATTAATCAAATGCAAAGTTTTGCCTCCAACTGATTTGTTTCACCCCGTTCTTCCAGTTCACTGTAACAACAAAATGATGTTTCCCCTCTGTATGAAATGTGCAGAAGAAAGCTCAAACATTTGTAGACATGGTAAAGAAGAGAGGGCTTTGGTCGGAACTTGGGTTACTTTTGAATTATTCAAGGCTCTTGACTGTGGTTATCGATTATTGCAAGTGTATGAAATTTGGCATTTCAATTCTGTGTCAGATCAGTTCTTTAAACATTATGTGGACAATTTCTTGAAAATTAAGCAAGAAGCCAGTGGTTATCCAGATTGCTGTCAATCAGACTCAGAAAAAGATCAGTTCGTTTGTGAATATGAGAAGGCAGAAGGTGTTCGTCTTGATCCAAGTTGTATTCAAAGAAATCCTGGGAGAAGATCATTTGCTAAGATTATGTTGAACTGTCTTTGGGGAAAATTAGCTCAGCGTGAAAAAATGATGCAGACGGAATACATCAGTGATCCGTCTAAATATTTTGAATTAGTCACCAACCCCAATTTCAATGTAAAGCATGTAGAAATCTTTGATGAGAACTGTTCATTCATCTTGGTTAACTATGAATCAAAGCTGGAACATATTGACACCCATGCTACAGCCAATGTGATAGTAGGTTCTTACGTAACAGCTTATGCAAGGTTGGAATTGTACAGTGTTCTTGAAAAGTTAAAAGATAGAGTTCTGTATTTCGATACAGATAGTTGTATGTACATTCACGACCCCGAATTATGGAATCCCCCTATTATTAACAGCCGGCTAGGAAAATGGACTGATGAAGAGCCTGCTTGTAAAATTACTCAATTCAGAGGACTTGGACCTAAGAATTATGCTTACAAAATGAAAACAAAAGATGGAAAAGAGATAAGCAAATGTAAAGTAAAGGGGATTACTCTGGATTACAATACAAAACAGGTGGTAAATTTCGATACATATTCGAAATGTGCTTTGGATCGTACAGTAGAAATCAAAATTCAGTATGATTGTAAAATTAAAAGACACAGAGATAGAACGGTTACCAGTGAACCACAAACAAAAACGTTTCGTTCTGTATACACCAAGAGAGTCATTGTAAATGGTACTGATACTGTACCCTATGGTTATAAAAGCTTGAGAAAATAATTTCATATCACATTGTTGTGTACCAATCACTCAAAGTAAGTCGGGGAAAAAATATTAGCAACTGTTCAAAAAAATAACAATCATGTTGCCGCTACCAATAGAACTACGTGAAAAAATTTATGGAGAATTTGTTCGACAGCATACGCTTGATGAACAAACACAGCTTAACATTAAATTTTTCTGTGTGAAAATTTGGATCAAAAAAATGTTTAAATGGGTTGCAAAAGGAGAAAAGTCCTACAAAGTGTATGCTATATTCAACTTTATTGCGATGATGGTGGACGATTCGGGGCTGGATCTCGTTCTCAAGACTTATTTAGCAGATAGCTGTATGAAAGACAATGTTATTAGTAAACTGTTTCGATCCACAAGCCGATGGACATTTTTTATCATAGGAACAACAGAAGAAAGTTTTCTTAACGTTGTGAAAATGAAATCAGTTCTATTTGACTTTTACTTACGCTACAAAAAAGGATCTGTTCATGATTCCTACGGAGAAACAGTGGAAACCATGTCAGGGTATATTCTATTTGATAGAGATGTTACAGAAGAAGTAGTGAATTCAACTCTTTCAACAAAAGACGCTTATAGACATGTTGCTCCATTCATAGGACTACGAGATTTCGACGATATGGACAGTGAGTATACAATGTTTTTTGGGTATGAGCAATTGCATAAAGACATTACGGAATATGAAAACAAACGTGAAACTCGTGGTATTTGCGATTTTGCATTATAAAAATTTGTTATATACTGTTTTTGCGATTAATTCATTGTAAAATAATTCATTGCGAAAAAATAATTCAGTGTGTTTTTTTCATCGTGATCAAATCGTTGTGAATAATTCATTGTGAAAAAATATTTCACTGCGATTTTTTTTCATTGTTAAGAAAATGTTTTTTTCATTGTCAAGAAATTTTTTTATGATGCATTGCAAAAAAAAATGTTTGCTTGTGATTTTTTTTCATTGTCAAGAAATTTTTTTCATTGTCAAGAAATTTTTATGATGCATTGCAAAAAAAATGTTTCATTGTTTAGTTCTGTTCAGTAAATAAAAGTTCAATAAATAAAAGTTAAAAAACAATAGAGTTCTTCATTCTGTTTTTTCCCAAAAAAGACTTGTTCTGGTTACATTTTTTTCCCATACAACGTCTCATAACTGTTAGTTAAACTCTAGTTTTTCTAACCCGAACAAGAAAATGTAACAAACCCACGGATTGGGTAACAATAAAATCACCGAACAAGAAAAATGTAACAAACCCACGGATTGGTCAACAATAAAATCCCCAGAACAAGAAAATGTAACAAATCCACGGGTTGATCAACAATAAAACATTTAGTATTAGAAATAAAACGGTGAATCTGATTGGATAACATTAATTTGGAGCTAAAACAGCATGAAACGTAGCATGGAAAAAAAATGTATGTGCTTTCTGCCAGGTCCGAGCTCTTTAAAAAATTTCAATCCTCCTTAAACGTATAAAGCCCGTGTTATTTTTCACACATTCACCATTTCTTTGACTCTCAGTTAACGATCACTTCGAAAGCAGTGTCAATATTCGGAAGCAATATCAATATGGAAGAGGTAAATCATCAACTACGTGAGGCTCTCCAAGAGTATCTAAATGCCGGCCAACAGTTATTGCAACTAACCACTCGTCTCGTAGGAGAGGAGGAACAAAACCAACTGCGACGTGTAACACAACCATACAAAGATCTTGGCGAAAGATTAGTTCAGCTATTATTAAAGACAACACCGGATATCATCTTGGTTGATATCGAATTTGGGAGGAAGATTACAGCATGCCCCATTTGCCAAGCGAATTTCGGGTGTTGCCATTAGAACTGGAAAAACACAGCCTCCAAAAAAACAAAACAGCCCTTTTCAGGGCTACCCATCTACCACGAAAGTTCTAACTTTCTTCAAATTGTCAAAAAAACTCAAAATTGTCAAAAAACTCAAAAGATTCACAATCAAAAAAAGTCATAGGTTAGTTAAACTCTAGTTTTTTCTAACCCGAACAAGAAAATGTAACAAACCCACGGATTGACCAACAATAAAATCCCCGAACAAGAAAATGTAACAAACCCATGGATTGGTCAACAATAAAATCCGTGAACAAGAAAATGTAACAAACCCACGGGTTGGCCAACAATAAAACAATTAGTATTAAAAACAACGGTGAATCTGATTGGATAACATTAATTTGGAGCCAAAACAGCATGAAACGCTGACGCGGGAAAAACATAGGAGATAATGACGTCATGGGTCAATTAGTTCAATCCGTCTGAAAAGCTTTAAATCTCGGCGATTTATTTTCCATGCATTTCATTTTTTCACAATGGCTTCAAGACAATCACCAGTCGTCACTTGGATGGATACTGAGCGAAAGTTAATAAGAGCAAGGAGACAAATCGTCTTACTTAAACAACGCCTAGCTGGAGTGAGAAGACGATACGAGAGGGCTGAGCTTGCTAATAACAGGCTGTTCTGTTATAACCTTCGGATGAAGGAACTCATTATTGAGGGCATGCTTGAGATGTATTTTCAGTATGTTATTTTAAAAACTGAGCAGGTGACCCGTCTTTTCCGTGCGCAAATCGCCACTGAAAGGAGTGAGTCAGACAGCGAATCGACTGATGCTGATACTGAATAAACATTTTCATAAAATCAGCTCTTCTCAAAACAGCCCTTTTCAGGGCTAACCATCTACCACGAAAGTTCTATCTTTCTTCAAATTGTCATTTTCTTCAAATTGTCAAACTTCTTTCTTTTAGAAGAGTTACACTCCAAAGACTCACACTCCAGAGAGTTACACTCCAAAGAGTAAAAAATCATTCGTAGATGCAGAAAAAAGACTAAGCCCAATTCAATGTCCAGACATTTAGAAAAGAAAATTCATTCATAGAATAAAAAAGCTAAGTCCAACCCAGTGCTCAGTCTTTTAGAAAGAGAGAAAATCATTCATAGGGGAAGAAAAAAACTAAGTCCAACTCAATGGTCAGGCAAATAGAAAGAGAAAAAATCATCCATAGGGGAAAAAAGACTAAGTCCAACTCAATGGTCAGACATTTAGAAAGAAAAAATCATACATAGGGTAAAAAAAGTCTAAGTTCAACTCAGTGCTCAGACATTTAGAAATCATTTATAGTGCAAAAAAATCTAAGTTTAATTCAGCGATATAGGGACAAATTCCATTTAGAGAGAAAAAAATCATTCATAGGATGAAAAAACTAAAAAAGTGATCCATTACACATATAAAACACTAAACTCTTGATTATTTTTTCTCATTCACCATTAACTTTTTTGTAAAACCTGAGCCAGTATCGTACAATGTTTGGATTAACATTTTTTCTCTTATTGCTCTTCTGGTTAGAAGAAAGAGAACGTTTCAGATATATCAGACATAAAATTGAACATCTGATGCAAATGCTAGATAAAATGGAATCAATCAAAAGAAAGAGAGGGGTATAAAAAAAGTGCATTCTGTACAAAAAAGCAACTCTTTTCAGGGCTAGCTATCTTAAATAATCATCTTTCTTTTCATTTTGTCAGAAGACTCATAATCAAAAAAAGTCATAGGTTAGTTAAACTCTAGTTTTTCTAACCCGAACAAGAAAATGTAACAAACCCACGGATTGGTCAACAATAAAACATTTAGTATTAGAAATAAAACGCTGATTCTGATTGGATAACATTAATTTGGAGTCAAAACAGCATGAAACGCCGACGCGGGAAAAACATAGAAGAAAATGACGTCATGGGTCAACTAGTTCAATCCTCCTGTAAAGCTATAAAACCCAGCGACATTTCCCGCACATTGTTCATTTCTTCGAGTTGCAGATAAGATGGAGACTGCACTTAGGGACATGGATTTTTGGGAGCTTGCCCAACTGTCGGAGAAGAAGAAGGTCGTTGTACCAAAAACAGAAAGTTGGGATGATGACAACGAGGCACCGTTCTCGCTGAACTTCAACCTAGACGCTCAGGAGCTGAAAAGGTTAAAGAGGCGGGCAGCGAGTAGCTGCCCAGCCTGCAGGAAGGTTGGAGGTTGTGCTTAAAAACACAACCTCCAAAACCAGGTCCCTTTTAGGGACACCCCAACAGCCCTTTTCAGGGCTAACCATCTACCACGGAAGATCTACCTTTCTTCAAATTGTCAGACGTAAGTTCTATCTTTTCTTCAAATTGTCATTTCTTCAAATTGTCAGACGAAAGTTCTACCTTCAAGCTGTTAGACGAAAGTTCTATCTTCAAGTTGTCATTTCTTCAAATTGTCACAGCTCTTTTCAGAGCTAACCCAACAGTCCTTTTCAGGACTAACCATCTACCACGAAAGTTCTATCTTCAAATTGTCAGACGAAAGTTCTACCTTCAAGCTGTCAGACGAAAGTTCTATCTTCAAGTTGTCATTTCTCCAAATTGTCACAGCTCTTTTCAGAGCTAACCCAATAGTCCTTTTCAGGACTAACCATCTACCACGAAAGTTCTATCTTCAAGATGTCAGACGAAAGTTCTATCTTCAAGCTGTCAGACGAAAGTTCTATCTTCAAGTTGTCATTTCTTCAAAATTGTCACAGCTCTTTTCAGAGCTAACCCAACAGTCCTTTTCAGGACTAACCATCTACCACGAAAGTTCTATCTTTCTTTTAGAAGAGACGCGTTCAAAAGAGTTATACTCCAGAGAGTTATACTGCAAAGAGTAAAAATCATTCATAGATGCAGAAAAAGACTAAATCCAACCCAGTGCTCAGTCTTTTAGAAAGAAAAAATCATTCATAGAGATGTAAAAAGACTAAGTCCAACTCAATGGTCGACCTTTTAGAAAGAAAAAATCATTCATAGAGATGTAAAAAGCTAAGACCAACTCAATGGTCGACCTTTTAGAAAGAGAGAAAAATCATTCATAGGGGAAAAAAGCTAAGACCAACTCAATGGTCAGGTTTTTAGAAAGAAAAAATCATTCATAGAGATGCAGAAAAAGTCTAAGTCCAACTCAATGGTCAGACAATTAGAAAGAGAAAAAATCATCCATAGGGTGAAAAAACTAAGTCCAACTCAGTGATCTGGCCATTTTTACCCAGTCTGTCAGTCATAAGGCCTGCACTTTGAATGCTAAATCCCTCTCAGGGAAGAGAGCCTAGGGACAAAATAAAAAAAAAATCTTTCGGGGACAGCAAATAGGGACACATCCCCAGAGTATCCTCCGCACGGCCGCCATTTTGAATGCTAAATCCCTCTCAGGGAAGAGAGCCTAGGGACAAAATCTTTCGGGGACAGCAAATAGGGCCCCATTTTTGTCAGGGATGGTGATGTAGGGCACTCAGGGAAGAGAGAATAGGGCCCTACCCGGGCCCTGGGTAGGGCCCTATTCTCTCTTCCTTTACTACTACTGACGGGAACGGTCCAATAGGACCTGTCCATGCATTCAGGATATTACAAGACAGATCTATGAACTCAATGCTGTTGTCGAAAGGTCATACAGGGTAGTGTTGTATTCTAAACCGGAAATCGCTGTCATGAAACGACACCATTTTCATGGCTGTCGGAAACCCAGCGCGGTACAGGTCAGACTTGGATATCTTTTCACTTTTAAAATAATTGCAGCCTGGCATTACCAGACTTCTTTTAAACAAGTAATCAGAGTTATCACAGACACAATCTTCGCTGATGTGAGACATGTATTTGGTTTCCTTTACTGGATCTTTCAAGTACTTTAACGGTGAATGCACGGTGTGTTGATATCCCATGTACGCTGTAGTTACGTTTGGTATACAAGCAAGCTGTAACAGATAAAGGTCAAATGTAAACTCGTTGTCTCTCATGTGAACAACTTGGAGGGTGTCCGGTAGCAGTAACACCAGGCTCGCCTCAAGCAGCTGTATCCTGTTACTGTCAAGAATAATTTCTCTAAGTGTTGTATTTCTAAGTAAACAACAATCTTGGCGCATCAATTCAGTACCAATTCCGAATGTGTTGTGTATTTAGATACATTCAAAAGATCGATACTAGTAAACTGGAGACTATATGATATATTACGGAAAGTTCTAAAACCCATTCGTTGATTAAAGGACAAATCTAACCGATTTAGGTTGCGTAGCTCTGAAAAGGTTCCCGCACACACAGTCGTAATGTTACAGTCAGACATGGACAAGTTCCTCACGTGAGGAACATTCACAAATGTATTATTCGTTAACTGTGTAATATTGCAATAATCATCGTAACCCGATAGCTGCAAATCTTTCAAATTTGGCAGATTCCTGTAATGCTGGTCGAATGCAGCTTCTGGCAAACCGTCGAGAAGCAGGGCTTCTAGCCGAACGAGATCGCCAAGCCACGGACAAGACAGAAAAGTCAGATAGCCAGTGCCCTCCAGTTCAAAATTACCATTTAGTCTGAGCTCTTTTAAGTAAGTTAATTCATACAAGTATGGTATCTCGTTACCAGTATATATGTCTAACCTGTTCAAATTTAGGTCAAGCAGAGTCAACTGTCTTATGTTCTGAAATGCATCATCATCAATCTGGTTCAGTGATGTATTTCGTAGAAAAAGCTCCCGAACATTTTCACAGCCAGCTAAATCCTCATTTGTCAAAAATGACAAGTTGTTGGAGTTGAAAGCCAGTGTTGTAATATTGGAATGAACCAATGTGTAATTACACACGTCTGCCAAGCTAACGTCAGTCTCTGTTCAATATATTTCCACAAAGCCAAGAGATTTAAGTTTCATACAGACACACAGATTTAAAGGACCACACTGGCTCTTCTTGTCCAAACCGTGCACACATACAATGGCGATTAACACGAAATAAAAAGCGCTCCCAAGACGAATTTGTAACATGTTTCTTCCGCTTGAAATTTACCTCGGAGTTTCTTTCTGGTCAAGTTCTCTCGAAGAAACTGAATGGCAGATCTTGTCCTCGAATTGAAGTCTTCTTCCCTTCCTTGTTTTCTTGGCACACTGACAATGTATGTACCTTTGTTTCAACCCTGCACCAAATGATTACGAGCTTAAACGACCACGAGGAAGAAGTCTTTAGAAAACATTGTGGGAGAATAGCGTTTTCTCTACTCCACACAAAGTTTTCTACCCTTTCGAGGACAAATTCTATCATTTGAGCCAAATTAAGTTTGTAATCTGTACGTGCTTTCAAAATGGAGAAGTTTGAAATGTGGTTGTCTGGTGAAGAGTTTAACCAATTTATAAATCTACCATTAACACAGTACTTCTGATATTCACGGAAACCACGTCTAATCAAAGCGATGAAAGCACTGATGGCTAGGGGCAAGTGGAAAGTGCATATATGCATAAAGCAATTTGTATTCAATCATGAAATATCCAGTTAAAAAGTAAATGAAAAAAAAAAAAAATATGGATGCCTATGCTCGGCTGCAGTTGCTTTTAAGTGAAAATTGTAAGTCGAAAAGCCGGGCATTACTGTGTCAAAAATATTTAGATGTTTAACTGCCCCTGATTTATGGGTTCCTTTATGGCAGTTAACCACTAGCCCAAGTTTGAAGTAAATATGATGGTTAGCAACTACTTCAAGCTTGAAGTAAATGTCTTCAGTAATGACAGTAATGACAAAGATTTTGTAAAATATTAAAATATTTGAACATTCCAAGTCAAGAATGGGCATTTATAACTGTTTCAAAAATACTTTGATGGATACTTGTCCCTTTTGTATGGGTTTCCCTTTTGATAGCTAACACCAGTCCCAGTTTGAAATAAATATCTTCAGTAATGACAGAGATATTATAGCCTTATCTCTTGCAAGTTCCTATTTTCCCTTACACGAGTGTGTTCAGGTTTTCCCCCATTCCATTGTCAAATAAGTAAAGTGTTGCTACAAGAGTTTACATCGTATCTTGAAGTCCATTCCGGTCCAATCCAGTCCGTTCCGGTCCATTCCTGTATTTCCGTGTACCAGGAAAACACCGACTCGTCAGCTGCCCAATTTGTACATGTAATATGAAAAAGGCAAAGACTCAATACGAGCGACGTGAATGATTTGTGGAACATATATATATATGTATTAATTCGAATGACGAGCTAGATTCTAGATCTTGAAATCAAAGGGTGTGACTTCGAATTCCGGCTTTGCCAAAACTAATTTTGAGCGTTGTCAAAAGTAGAAAGCATTTTTTCTTTCGTAGATTTGTACATGTGAAATAGGGTGAATGTCCCTGATTTCCTTAACAAAAGAAAGACAGTTCCTTGACACTTTCCTTAATTTATGTCCAGAAAAATAACTTATATAACTAATGATTATTGGTTCACACACTTGTAAAGACCATTTTACGGGAATATTTCCTCACTGCATGTAGATCTAGACCTATATAAGAGAGACTTTGACTTTTACGAGGAATCGGTCAGTAGGTTGAGAAGAATATTGAGCAGAGTACTGGTAAAAGGAACTTCAGTCCTGAACGCATGGTAGGTGCACTTGCCGCCGCAATGAATATACACACAAAAGGAAAATACAAACAAACAAAAATCTTGAGCCATGTTGCGGTAAAAGATTGTTTAATGCATGTCCATGATGCATGATACCAAGAAAGTCATCACATAATTAAACATCCATATTGCATGATAACTGACTGAATCGAAAGGCATACATACTGGTCCTTTGACATTCAAAACGTTGAAAAATAGATCTAGCAAAGAGTTTTGACACAGGTTAGCTTGCACAGACTACACAGGCAGACCTGGGTCGAAAGTTTTGCAAATGCACTAAGACCCCTTTTCACAGATCATAAATCCGGCTTTCTCTCTAAATGGTATTTTGAAACAGTCAGTAAACTAGTTTAGTCATGATTTCTACGACACAATATTTTCCGCGAAAAAACGGCTCGTACATGACGTAAGAATAGTATGGTTTATGACGTCATTATTTGCTAGCATAGATCATTACGTATGTTCATACCCAAATAGACGTTTAATACGCTGAAAGTAAGTAAGAAATTAGATAATCTTTATGGTGGCATATTTCTGCCACGAGATACGAGATAGCTATCATGATAATTTTGGTAAATTATCGCGATAAATTAAAAGTTTCCTGGAAATCTTATCAAGATCGTGAAAAGTTTCATGATAAAAATATCACGATAAACTTAATATTTTATCGCAAAATTTCTCCACTGTGCTCGAAGCTGACATGCGAGATAAAATTATTGTGATAGTTTTATCCGTTTCTCGATATCTATAAATAGAAAATTCATCATTTGGATGAACTCGGTAGTTTTGACTTAAAGGGCAACTACAGCCAAAATCTCTTTTTTGGATATATGAATCCTTAAATGAAAACCATCTTAAAATAGAAAAACCGCATTTCAATGTCTATTGTAGAAAGAGAGTTTTAAGCGAAGATGTGGTTTGCACACCTGTGCGAGTTTGTGAAATGTTCGATAAACCGGATGTGATGCCACTCTTATTTCGGCTTCTGTGTACTGTTAATTTGCGCTGATGCTGACTTTTTTTCTCTCAGCCTTATCCTCCCTCATGTCAGGAGACGACTTTTTTCGTCACAAAAATCCCTATCGTATGCCGGGTGCCGAGTTTAAGCACCATTTCGAGCCAGGAGATGACTATTTATTTGTCAGTCTGCTGTATGTCTGTCTGTCTGAACTAAATGACATGGCTTAATATCAGATCTACCATTAATCCTCGAAAGGTTAAATAAACCTTCATGCCGATTGCAAAATTTTGAATAGTGCTAGTTTTTGGAGAAACAAAAATGGATGTTTCCGCATTGGACACTGTAAATAAGATCGGATTGCATGTTCTGTGCAGTTTGATCTTAATATACACTGTTCGCAAAAGGTCATTGAGTCGCGCTCAGCAGCTTTGGGGCCCCACAGAAATTTAAATGAGGCAAGCAATAAATGGTAAATTCACTGTTGGTTATCCATCTCTTTCATGAGAGAGAGAGAGAGAGAGAGAGAGAGAGAGAGAGAGAATGAGAGAGAGAGAGAGAGAGAGATAGAGAGCAGTTAAAAAAGAAATTCGACAAGCAGATTATACGTTGTTTTTTTTTTTTAATTTAAGATCGTATGAATGAGGAAAATACAAAAGTTATGACGTTCGACTTACCCATTTAACCTGTGTAAAATTCCAAATTCCATTTACATTATTTACGAAAAAGGGTTCAATATGGTCGTGAAAACAGAAGAGTAACTTTGTACATGACATGTTTATGACAAGTGCTTGTTAACCTCAAGCTGCAAGCCGGGTAAAAAAAATATGTCAGACCACAACGGTGCGATATCATCACAAAAGAGGCACCGAATTAACCCGTTGTCCTTGTACATGGATGGAACACACAATTCTTTTCTCAAAATAAAAGGTTGGCGCACTAAAATTTTGTGTAAAGTTTATACGCAGTTATAAATTTTTAATTTACGCTGCATTTTCATGGTCAGCATCTCTTATCTCGTATATGATTACAGGGAGAAACACGGGAGAAGACAGTTAAACAATTTTTGACCACGTTGGTATTTCCTTTTACTGAATGAATGTTGCTTTATGGCGCATCGACAGCTTTGGTCATTTAGCGCGCATATCTGTATTAAAAGATAGTAAAAGTGGGATTTTAAACTGAAAAAGGTTTGAATACATTTATAATAGTAAAAGAGTTGATGTTTATGTTTTATGTTGTTTTATGGCGCATCGACAGCTTTGGTAATTTAGCGCGCATATCTGTGTTAAAAGATGAATAAAGTGGAATTTTTAAACTGAAAAAGGTTTGAATACATTGATAATAGTAAAAGGGTTGAATTAAGAAGAATTATGTATAATATGCATAAGGGACATTATTGACATTATCTACTCAAAAGTTTTAATGTTCATAAAATATGATATTGAGTGGCTGGACATCCCTGCCTACTCCTAAATTTTAGATTAAAAAGGTAATACTGTGAATATTATTTTTCCTTGGAAATGAGTGTTATAACTGGTTAAGTGTGGAGCCTCCAATGGGATCAGTATACTAAAAGTTTTAGATTAAAAAAGGTAAGACTATGATTCAGCTGACAAGATGTCTAATATAAAGGCGTATAAAGAATGTAAAAAGATGGGTAAGAAACTCAAGAGTAAATATCACAGTTTATTGTAAATGCCAATCTCTTTTATGAAAGCGATAATAGATTCAACGCTGACAGAATCAAAAAGATTCTTTAAACTATCGACGTTGAAATATTTTGAACGAACTGGCTGATAGTCAATGCAATCTAGTAGGATATGTTTTATAGAAAAGGATGCATTGCATGGAATACATTCAGGGACATCGTCTCTGGTCAAGAGCCAGGAATGTGTGATGCGTGAATGGCCAATTCGAAGTCGTGCAATTATCACTTCTTCTCGACGAACAGACCTGTAAACGGGGTACCATTCGCCAAGGGACGGTTTAACTGAATGCAGTTTATTGAAAACATCAGCATCCCACTGGGATTGCCAAGAAGATTGGATATGTGTTAAAACGGAGGATTTAAAATCAGTGTGAGGAACTTTAAAATCTGAAATGGGAAGGTTAAGTGCAGATTTGGCAGACCTATCGGCATTTTCATTGCCTTTGATGCCTACATGACTTGGAAGCCAGCAGAACACCAATCTATTCATAGAAGAAATTTGTGAGATCCTTTCGAGTAAACTACAGATTAAGGGATTCTCAAGGCATTGATTTGAAAGGGCTTGTAATGTTGACAAAGAGTCCGAGAAGATAATGAAACGGTTGCAATTAGAACGTTCAGCTAGATTAAGGGCAAGATCAATTGCTTTAATTTCAGCAGAGAAGATAGAGGAGTTGTTTGGAAGGCGACACTTTAGGCTCCTTTGTCCATAAACAGCGGCAGCTGATACAGAATTTCCCTCTTTAGATCCATCTGTATAGATGGATTTGAAGGAAAAATAATGCTCCTTTATCTCGTTGTATCTAGCATGAAACACAGTTCTATCCGTGACTGACTTTTTGTCAGATGCAAGGTCAAATCTGAATTCTGCACTGTTTAGTGTCCATGGAGGGATTTCAGAGATTTTATAGTCGGCAATAGACTCAGTGTCTATGCCAAGGTTATCTACAATGGGCTCCATGCGGATACCAAATGGAGGAATAACATTTGGTTTCCTTTCAAAAAGACATTTATACTGAGGTTTAAAAACAACATTATGAGTTGGATTAAAACGATTGGACTTCAGTTTTAAAAGATATTGAAGCGAGAGTTTTTCCCTCCTGTAAGAAAGAGAAGGTTCATTAGCCTCAACATAGAGACTATTGACGGGAGAAGTTCTGAAAGCTCCAAGTACAAGACGCAGACCTTCGTGGTGTATAGAATCGAGAATTTTCAGGTAAGATTTACGGGCAGATCCGTATACAATAGATCCATAGTCTAATTTGGAGCGAACTAAAGACCGATAAAGCCGCAAGAGGACTTTACGGTCTGCTCCCCATTCAGAATGGGCCACAACCTTAAGAAGATTAAGAGCCTTCTTGCACTTCTTTTTAAGTGCAGTGATGTGAGGAAGGAAGGAAAGCTTTCTGTCAAAGATGACTCCAAGAAATTTAAACTCAGAAACGATTTCAATTTTAGTTTTGTCCAAATACAGTTCAGGGTCTGGATGAACACCTCGTAGATTACAGAGGTGCATGCACTTAGTTTTGGACTTTGAGAATTTGAAGCCATTTTCATCAGACCACGTTTGGAGCTTGTTGAGACACTGTTGAAGTTGTCTCTCAATAATATTCATATTTCGAGATCTGAAGCATATAACGAAGTCATCAACATAAAGGGAACAGTCTACACCAGGACAGATAGCTTTAACTATACTGTTTATTTTCACACTGAAAAGTGTAACAGAGAGAATACATCCTTGGGGTACACCCATCTCCTGTTCACGGGCTCCCGAGACAGTATTACCAACTCGGACGCGGAAAAGACGTTCATCCAAGAAGGCTGAAATAAAAAGAGGAAGACGGCCTCGAAGACCAAAGTCATGCAAGTCTTTAAGAATTCCGTATTTCCAAGTCGTATCGTAAGCACTTTCAAGGTCGAAAAAGACAGATACTACATGCTGTCTATTAATAAAGGCTTCTCTGACAAAGGTTTCAAAGCGGACAAGATGATCTATGGTGCCACGTTGGCGTCGAAATCCACTCTGTACATCAACGATGAGGTTGTTTTTCTCTAAAAACCAAACAAGCCTGTCGTTGACCATACGTTCTAAGGTCTTGCAGAGACAACTTGTAAGAGCTATTGGTCGATAGTTAGCTGGGTCACTAGTATCCTTGCCAGGTTTTAGGACAGGAATGACTAGTGCTTCCCGCCAGGATGAAGGAAAAACACCTGACTGCCAGATATCATTGAAAATATCAAGTAAAACTGAGAGAGAAGTAAAAGGTAAGTGTTTTAAAAACTGGTAATGAACTTTATCTGGGCCAGGAGAAGAATCGTGAGCTTTATTCAGAGCAGATTTTAATTCTTTAAAGGTGAAGAGTTTATTATAATGCTCTGAATTAGAAGAATTGAAATTAAGTTTTTTCTTTTCTTCTCTGGCTTTATTCCTCTGAAACTTTTCAGAATAGTTTGCAGAGGAAGACTTTTTGCAAAAGGTGTCGGCGAGAGCATCAGCTATATTTTGGGGTGATTCCAACGAAGTATTGTTAACTTCAAGGTGACTAAGAGGGGGCTGGCCTTTGCCATTGATCTTTCTGATTAAGTCCCAGGTTTTTTTAGTAGTAGTTCTCCTATTTAATTTAAAGACATATTGTCTCCAAGCCTTGCGCTTACTTTCTCTAATGGTTCGTCGAGCCTTTGCTCTGGAAATACGGAATAAGTTATGACTTTCTTTGGTAGGCCTGAGGTTAAACTTTCTAAGGGCTTGTTTTCTGTCTCTGACAGCCTGTTTACAATCATCATTGCACCAAGGCTTGTCAGGACGTTTTGGATTTGTCGAGGTCTGAGGGACGGACTGTTTAGCTGCATCAATTAATAGGGAAGTAAAAAGTTTTGCAGGATCATCGCAATCTCCAAATTTGTCATGTGTAATGGTCTGTTCACAGAGGGTTTCAAATTTATTCCAATTGGCTTTGGAAAGCTTCCATTTCTGCGGTCGTTCATTGCTGGATGGTTGTGTAGATGAAAAGATAATGGGGAAGTGATCACTTCCACACAAATCCTCAGTCACTTTCCAGGTGAAATTGGGAAGTAAGACTGGGCTGCATAAGGTTAAATCAATGGAAGAATAAGATCCAGTTGCTGGATGCAAGTAGGTTTTTGACTTGTTATCATTTATGAAAGACAAAGAGTTGTTCGAAATGAAGCTCTCCAACTGTAAACCTCTCTGGTTAGTGTCATCGCAACCCCACATAACATTGTGACCATTAAAGTCACCAGCAAGAATATAGGGGGATGGCAATTGGGAAATGAGATCATTCAGATTTGTCTCATTGGTAGGTGTGCTCGGGGGGAGATATAAAGAACACAGTGTAACAGCACTGTGTAAAGATAACCTGATGGCAACAGCTTGCAAGTTTGTATTAAGAGAGATAACTTTATGAGGAATGTTGTTGTTAACAATAATAGAAACACCACCTCTGGCTTTTTCGCCTTCGGTAAAAATCTTATTGTAAATGGAATGATATTTGATAGTGATATCATCCTCCCGTTTAAGGAAGGTTTCTTGTAGACAAACAGCAACTGGTTTGTGATCATTGATTAAAAGGGAAAGTTCGTCAACGTTTGATTTCAGACCCCGACAATTCCACTGGATTATGGTATCCATAGTGCATGAGGAAAGTATAAAAGCTAAAGTAAAAAAATAGGCCATAAACCAATGCATTTTAAAATAGGTTGGTTAAGATTTCATTACAGTTGTCTCGGGTTTGGACGAGTGCCAAGTGTCAGCGTCCTTGTTCCAAGGATCTTTGGAAATGGACCAAATAGAGGCTTCTGAATCTGAAGCCTCACCTTCCAGATTTTCAGCATCTGCATCCATGTCCTCTAGCTCCGAAAATCTGTTGGAGGTAGGGACAGGATCATTTACTTTGACAGTGATTTCACAAGATCCTTGGGTATCTCTGGGTTGTGGTCTAGATTTGGAAGAAGACCTTTTAGGAGATCGGGGTACATTATTAGATTTGTTATCTTTAGATGAAATGTTAGATTTAGTTGTAGACTGTGAAGATGGAGGTTGGGGTTTCTTTGGAGGATGTTGTGAAGGGGGAGATGGTTTTGAAGTTTTTTTCAAAGAGATATTTTGCGAAGAGGTAGATGGCTTTGAGGTTTTTTGTAAAGGGATACTTTGAGAGTTTGTGGGTTTTGAGGGTGCAGAAGAGGTTGTGTTTGTTTTAGACGCAGGTGGAGAGTCAGGAATTAGTTTGGATATGGTGGATGGAGGGAGAAGTTCTTTCAGCTCAGAAGCTACATCAGGAAATTTTTGAAGGAGAACTTTCGCAAGAATTTTACAAGTGCTGCAGTCATCCTTTTCAGTTGACGAGCCAACAACACCTGCATAGCTAACACTAGAAGAGGTTTTCTTGCGTTGTTCAAATATTTTCCTTGCTTCTGGAAAGCTAACATTATTGTTGTATTTAATGGAAAGGATTTCTTTTTCTTCCCTCCATACAGGACACTCTCTTGAAAAAGTAGAGTGTAGAGACTTACAATTAATGCAAAGAGGAGGATTTGAACAGGTAGTACTGTCATGGTCAGGTCCTTCATGAGCACATTTAGAGCATGTTTCTTGGTTGGGACATTTACTGATGTGATGGCCGTACCGCTGGCATTTAAAACATCGCAAGGGGTTTGGCACATACACATCTACTTTTACAATTTGAAAGCCTATTTTGATAGATGTTGGAAGAACAGGTGAAGAAAATGTTAAAATGTATGTGTTTGTAAGTCTCTGTTCTCCATCTCTGCGTACGGAAATCCTTTGAACATCAGATACACCTTGCTGTTTCAGATTGTCTTTGATTTCTTGTAAGGAGTTGCAGTAGGTAAGTTCTTTACATCTGATTACTCCTTTACAAGAATTTAGAGAAGGATGAGGGAAAATTTTAACATCAGTGTCAAAGAATTTTGTGTGTTTTAAAAGATTCAGAGCTTGCTGATTTGTCAGACATTCAACTAGAAGGGTCTGGTCTTTAAGTTTTTCACAGATTTTGGAGTTCCAAGGATACTCGAGATTTGTTTTTCTATAATGAAAGGAGAGAGTTTTGTTATAGGTTTTGAAGGATCTTGAGATTTGATAACAATGAAACGTGGAGAGTGAAAGGAAGAATGAAGTGAAGTTTCCGTTTCAGATTCACTGTCTGAAAGAGGGCGCTTGCTTTCATTGAGCTTGGCCTTTTTTTGGGATGCCATGTTTGTGTGTAAAGTTTCACCACCGATGCTCCCCACCCGCCACGGAGCCCAACAAGGGGACATGGTCTGGGGAAAGCCCATTCGCAGACCATGACAGGGATACATCAGTGGTATACTCGGTATGAAAGGGCTAGACTGGACAGATGCATTCTCGCGGAAAGTCCTACCAAGCTTAGACAATCATTGAGAGGTTACAAATGTCAGCCAAATACCAAAGAACTTTCACCCGAATGACCCATGAGCCACCGCCTTCTAGGGCAGAATAAGAAATATGAAATCTGAAAGAGTGTGGAATAGATATGGAGAAGACAGTAATTTTAATTGAGAGAATGGTCCAAGAGAAAGAACATATTAGATGCCCTAGGGCAAGGCATGACCAGCCGATTGATCAGGACGGGCCTTCCTGACCTCTCGTTTAGTTCAGTTCAGGGCCAAAGTGGTGTGTTGCGAAAACAGAGCTATCAAAGGGCCGAGCTCTGAATCCACTCAACCACCAGGATCCCGTCATCGAACGACACGAGTTGCAGCCCACGGCAAACAGGCAGGCACAGTGGGGGGGTCTTACCCCTGCTGTAGTGCGACAGCTGAGCTATTTATATTCCCCCGCCCAGCTGGGGGTAATTTCCTTTTAAATTGTACGCCTTACATGCCTCAGTATTTAGGAAATGGACTGACCCTGTATTTTGCAGACGATCAAAAATGTTTACTGTATGATATGGAGGACAGGAAGGCAGGAGGCAATTCAGACAATCTTTTAACGTTGTTGTTGATGAAAGAAACAAATTTGAGATTATGAAAAAAAAGCACGTACGAAAATAAATGAAGATCGAGTGAAAAAAAAAAATAACTTTAACAGCAAATTCAGGATGTGTGCTGGATTTAATGGTGTTCGTGAATGTTAAAGAGAGGATAAGATTTCTAAGGCAGATCAAGGCTTTTAATTCTTTCCAAGCAGAAGGAGACATGTAAAATGCTGACACTGATGGTGTAGATCAAGATCAGACTGCGCAGGACTTGAAGACCGTTAAATGATCGACGGTGTTCTATATTTGGTAGAAACAGCCTTAGAAATTAACTCGAATGATTTCCTTTTCACATTGTAACGTTCCTTCTTCCTTCTACGACCTAGTAGAAGAGAATTTTGACATGATTCAATTATCTTGATTTATTATTTCTTTTTTTATATTTATCTATTACAACTCGTTGATTAGGTAGTGGTACAATTGAAATAACATCAAGAAATAAATTTCAAAATATTCATGTTCGTTACCAGAAGAATAACTATTCCTTTTTTATAAGTACTTTCTCCACTAAGCTAATTCATTCAAAATTTCTTTCCTATGATTGTAGATGTAAGAGCGATATACCCCCGTCACGCCAAACTCGTTCTCACTCTGTTCCGAATTTTTTTGCTGATCGGACTGAAACTGTCTTCAGACGAAGTGAGCGTATTAGTATCCTTTTACGAAGGGTGCTCCAGAACTTTGAGCCTGCTCAAAATTTTTTGCCATCCATCCCGTCCTGTGATTAGACGGAGTAACAACGTACTTAAAGCGAGATGGACGTACTACGAACGGAACTGCTGTACTTCGATCCTATTAGAGACGCAGTGCGGTCGGGCAATAACCTGCAGTGCGTTTGCATTTTACCGACCGAAATTACATGTCCTATCCCAGCCAGTTTTTCGATTTTGTTGACCGGGTTAAGACTTTCTGGGAATAGGTTTGGTGAGATAGGGGCTTCAGCCATTATCAGGCCAAAATTATACGTTCATCCCCGACCGTAACCCGTTTTCCGATTATGTCAGGACGGGTTAAGACGTTGTAAGACCTAGTTTGGTGTGACGGGGGCTATAGAGATTGAAACTCTGCAGTACACAAGTGATTGAAACGTGAAATAGCGATTTATATCTTTATAAATATCATGCAGTTTTCTCAATTTTCTGTGTTGGTTCATATATAGCGACTATAATTATCTTCTCACACTTGTGAGATCACGGCAAACTACCGGAAGTCACGGTTTTTTCTATTAGAGACTTTCACACAGGTGAAAATCCGAAAGTTTAAACCTCTATATCTCGTGGAGTAAGCATCACAGAACGCTAACAAGATTTTTGTTAACATACTCTAGTGTCGTTTTATCCGATTTTGAAATGAAAATTTTGGTGTGGAGTTACCCTTTAATAAGATTGCGGTCAGTAAAATTTCGAATCATTAATTAACAATTGTAGCTTAATTGGTAAATTTTGACAATGCCCAAATGACAGAGGTCTGTAAAATCACAAAGACGACTCGAAATGCTTCCTACGAACAACTTTGAAACCGTACAGGGGAAAGGAGAATTCATAAGGTTGTATACGAAGGTATTCCGAAACCGTATCTAATTATAGGTATCATGAATGTCAGTTGTGGGCACGAAAGCAAAAAAAATCATGATAAGAGTTAGCATTATTGCGATATTTTTATCGTGAATTTTTTTGTTTTATCACGATAATTCTCTTAAATTATCATGATAGCTATCTCGTATCTCGCGGCAGAAATATGCCACCATAAATCTTTACTCATTAAACTGATAATGATTTTTAAGTAATCATTTGATCGGTAGATATTTATTGTCATTTTTGACCAATCAGGTACTTGTGCGAAAGATTGTCATACGTGTGACGCTGTGCGACTAACCGGAAGACACTCAGTTTTTTAGTCATCCCTATTTAGATTTAGACTAAAACCCAGAACGAAGTCGGAACTTCGTTTTTAAAAATCTAGAACGGTGTTACCGCAAAACGAGCTTCGCTCGTTATTACGGCTGACAAGGTAAAGGGTTATGTCTGTTTACATACCATTAGTGGATACACACCATAAAAGACTTATCAATCAAATGTCGATTTCGCCACGTTCCATCTGGATCCAAAGGTGTGCACACAATGACGACCCAAGGTAAACACGGGTGTTGCTTGTGTCATGCTCTGCATGAGTATTTGGTGAAATTAACGGGAGAATTTCTTTCTGTTTTAAGCGTTCTCATTTAAAATTCATCACGCCAACAAACACCATTAAAAATTTTTGCTTTGAATATACTTTCTTTGGCATTTTCTCTGTAAATGTAGACACCGATCCCCTCTTTCAATTTCTATTTTACGTCACGGATGAATAACTCGTAAGGTGTAGGGCGGTTTTGAGGGGCGTGTCGTTTCACGCTAATTAGAAACGACAGTCGCAGTTCCAGCAAATCAGAGACAGTGAATAGCGCGCATTTATACATGATGTTGAGAGTGGTTGCAGCTTTCATGCAAAAGTCTGAAACGTGGTTACTAAGGCTAGGCGCCGTTGGCCCCTAGCCAATAACAAGCGATGCAGCTGTAGATAATAATTTTAAAACGAGATACAAACCTTGTGCATAAATTTACTGTTAGAATAGAACTAACTGAACTTGTGAGTATTTCGTAAATGGCACATAATGTCATTCACGGACTTTACATGTTCATAGTATTTTCTAACATTGTACTATAAGTTTAAAAGTTACGTAACTAAAGATGTGAAAAACTGAACAATAAATTAAAAAAAAAAAAAGTAAATTGTTGGTCAAACAATTTTTTTTATCATAGAAAATTTCATGAATTTTACACTGCAATTGCTCCTTGATTTGTGTTTTTATGAGAAAAGAACCAAAATTTCTCGAGAGATGGATAGACGTATCATAAACTTATTCTTATTACACTTTTCTTTCTAAAATCTTCGAAACAAGGACACAGTAAAAGAAAATGGTATGGTATCTTGGTTAGGATGAAAAAGGCAATACTCTGTTTTTTTTATCGAAGTACGCCATATGGACTTAGTTTTGAATACTCAAGATATTTTCTTAAGATAGAGCCAAACATTT
The DNA here is from genome assembly GCA_946811185.2 of Hippopus hippopus. Lineage (NCBI taxonomy): Eukaryota > Metazoa > Mollusca > Bivalvia > Cardiida > Cardiidae > Hippopus > Hippopus hippopus. The sequence continues at coordinate 62,269,037 of OX328099.1, read as the reverse complement.
CCTGACATTAAAATTACAAAGGAAATGTCAAGTAATGATAGGAAAACATGGTAAAGAACAGTTGACATCTCAAAGAATTCGACCCTTTACCACACAAGCCAGAGTTTTAACATTCTTAAGCAAGAAGGCGTTTGAAATACTGTAAGAAAAAGAGAAAATGGTGGTGTCCAGCATTTTCTTTTTCCCCCATAATTTTTTTTTACCATTTCAAAGACAAATCCAACGTTTGAGACACATATCGCCTGCAACACGCGAAAAGGGGTTTTCGGACATTTACGTAAAGTGTCGTCTCGGATCAGCCTGCGCAGTCCGCGCAGGCTGATCCGAGACGGCACTTTACGACTACATTAGATTTTGTGCTACAGTAGACTTGCGCAAAACAGAAAATTGCATAAAACGGAAAGTATCGTTTCGGATTAGCCTGCGCGGACTGTGCAGGCTGATCCGAGACGACATTTTACGCAGATGTCCGAATGCCCCTTTTCGCGTGTTGCAAGCCAATTATAGCATGCCGTCTGTAAATGCTTTTTCAAATTGGATGGATAAGTCTAATATTATATTGCTTGATAACAAGTTAACCCTTAGGCTACTGAGCGCGACTCACTGACCTTTTGCGGGCAGTCTAGATCAAGGTCAGACTGCACAGAACGTACAGTCTGATCTTGGATCTACACTGTCCGTTAAGAAGAAATCTTTCTCCCCAAAATACCTTTGAAATAGCAAAATTTGGCCTTTTACAATCGGCTTGAAAGTTTCGATTCACTTATTTAGCAGAATAATGGTTAACTTTTACTTACTTCATTGGTGATATAAAGTAGCTACATAATTATATAGGTAGCCCAACGGACGTATATTTATTCCAGTGGTCAGACCCTAAGAAGGGTAATTTCAATATAGCCCTAGTTCAGAATGTCTCCGAAAATGAAAGATCAGACTACACTGTTTGTGCAGTTTGATCTTAATCTAGAAACTATAGAAGTGAAAGGCCTTTTAAGGCTGAATTCAATCCCTCTTGCCGACAACTTTTTGCATCTAGATGGAAATAACGTTTAACCTGTAGGCTGCTAAGCACGACTCACTGACCTTTTGCAGACACTGTTGATCAAGATCAGACTGCACAGAACGTGCAGCCTGATCTTGGATCTACACTGTCCAAAACATAATTTAGAAATTGCAAAATTTGGGTTTTTACTATCAAATTGAAAATTTCATTTTAGTTATTTAGCAGGATAAGTGTTAAAAACATGGTGGTAAACGAGAAGTTTGTCGTAACGAGCAAGTTGTCGCTTTTCCGTCAATGTTTTCACTTGAATCCACGTGTTAAACTTTAATTACTATTGTCTATACGTATTATCAAAGGCATTTTTTTAGTCATCTGCTGCAATGAAAGTTCAGATGATTTGGAACGGTCTATTTGATACTATTATACATGTAATTATTTTTTGTCTTCTGTAAATTTCGGCTGGAAATCAAACCAGAGCTTTTGTGATTCTTTTATTCATATAGCCTGGATAGATATATATATGCAAAATATTCAAAGGCGCAGGAAAAAAAGGTAGGGGAAAGTTCTCACCTCCTCCCACCAAAACTGAGCTTTTTTAGGGAGCGGGTGAAATTTATTCCCTACATCCCACCCACTCACTAGAAGGGGAGGCAATAACGGTTATTTTCCCCTCCTTTTCACCCTTAGGCTGCTAAGCGCGACTCACTGATCTTTTGTGGACGGTGTGCATCAAGATCAGAATGCACAAAACGTGCAGTCTGATCGTTGATCTTCTCTGTCCGATATGGTATTTTCTTTCCTGTGACCTCAACTTTGATAATGTAATGTCTGGATTTTTATCACTGATTAGAAATTTTCGTATCATTTATATAGCAGCATAAGGGTTAACTGTATTTACATTTCCAGCTAAAATAAAATAAGTTTTTTAAACAAAAGGTGGCCCTCCCCGATAGTACCATTTTCCTACGTCTTTGTTGAGGGGCTTATTACGCAGGGTACTGCGACTCAATCAGAGTTTTCCGGCTTGTATTTGCTCTAGTCATGTAAGAGTAGGTGGGTGTGGTCAAGCATTGACAGGGGTTATGAAACCCCGCCTTCTGATAACGACAAATTGTCGATGTTTGAAAAGTGCTTCATTTTTGTACAAAAAAAAAAAATGCAAATTTGCTTTGTTTTCTTTTTAAAGATTTTATCTTATGGTCTAAACAGACCTTTATTTAAACATGATTTATTAATAAAAATCAGAACAAACGATATTCCGAAACATTGCAGAATAGGGACGCTCATTTTACGTTAAACACGAGAATTGATATTGCTCGTTATGAGAGCCCCCTCATTCTTTAATCTTACTGAAATTCTGATTCCAACCATATGCAGAACAATTTAAATGAGACTACTTTCAGACCTGTTTTCATCATTTCTCTTCATATTATACTACAAACGAATTTAAATATTCATATCCCAGTGCCTCTTACGCCGTCTATCTTTTTTTAAAGATATTTCTTGTTCGTCTGCTCTTACTTTGTAAGAGTCTCAGTCTTGTCGTTTGGGAAAGATTTCATTTATTTGTTTAGCAGCCAAGTTTTCATGGAATCAATCCCTATCATAATGATAGGTGCGCTGGCCAACGCCTTTTCACAACCGCTTAGCGCTGGTAAATGACCTTGTAATTAGTTTTGTTGCTGTATAGATGAAGTTTTTAGAACAGTATCGTGAAAATGAATGGTAAAATAGAAGATAATCAACTGGTTGTGTGTGATATTAAAAATCTGTCACTACAATGGGGTGTGATGCGATTGAAAAAACGAGTCCGAAGGACGAGTTTTGTTTTATTGCATCAAACCCCATTCGAGTGACAGATTTTTAATATCACACACCACCAGTTGATTATCCTATTTATTATATTCCTAATTCACCCTTTTCTATTCCAATAATTATCAAGAATGATGCAATATGAGCTATACAGGAAAAAAGTAGTTCTGGCAAACATTCTAAAACTATATCGTCGCTAGTGGTGATACCATATTTATCATCACTAGTGGTGTTATTCACTGTGAAATCCCAGTAATTCTGATAAGAATATGAAAATAAGGATTTATCTACTAGTGCTTTAGGATATTTTCGGAAGTTATACCTTACTTTGTGACATGTTTTATTGAACAACTCCCTGTAATGTATTCGATGAACAGCTCAATTGAATACGCCCATATGTAAAAACGGGCGTTTCCTTTTACCACACAATTCCAAGTTTAAACAATCCAGGGAAAGAGAACCTTGAAAACATTGTGGGGAACAGGAGAAAATGCTGGTAACCAGCATTTTCTCCTTTTCTCCACAATGTTTTCTATTTTATTAAAGACAAAACCCATTATCTGGGTCACATTTAACTTGTTGTCTGCAAACACGTCCAATTTGGACTAGTCTTAAATTTTGCCGTGCAATGGTAAAGAGTTACTCAAATGAAGCTCTTCAAGTTTCAATGAAATGGAATATTCCAGAACCATATTATGCTAAAATTCAAAAGTTTTTTTTTTTTATGCGGTTATCGTACAAACTATTACACAAAGTAGATCAGATATCAGAATGCACGTTTTGCGCTGCCTGATCTTGATCTACGCGCTTTGAAAAGCATCTCAAGTCGCACTGTGTATTTTAATCATTAAATTGGGACGGAGTAAACAGTGTAATATTTTGGCACCGCCAGTTTCTCGGTTCACTGAGTTTTCAAATAGAATCTGTTTGCCTAATGGTCACCCAGTTTTCCTTTAGATAAATAAACCTTGTAAGAAAAGTGTGCTTTTGAACAGTCAAATATTTAGGTAGGGGATCACAGAACAAACGAGTGCGAACCCCTTTAAAAGAAAATGAAATCTCTCAAAGGGCGTATACCGGTTTTGTAACATATGAAAAATGAAATTCAAGTAGTTTGGCGTCCTAGTTTCTATTCCTACACAAGGTTTGGTATGGCGCTTAATGCCGTCTTTAAAATTATTTCAGGTACATCGCGGCGGCCAGTGGACTTACCATGCTTTTCCTGAGTTTCTTTTACCAGTATTTCGCACAATATTCTTTCCAAGCCACTGACTGCTTCTCACATAACACTCGTCTAAACAATGATCAGCCTTGAGAGACGAATGAGTCCTGTCGCAATGACTATCATCGATCCTTGGAAAGAAATTAGCCGAGCTGGGAATTCGAACCAGCAAACCCCCCCCCCCCCCCCCCCCCCCCCCCCGTGCGCTACCGACTGCGCTATCGGGCTTGGGCGCCTACTCAAGGCAAAATTGAAACATTTTTTTTTCCACGAGCATGACACTCTTACAAAATTTCATTGATTCTCTTATTTATTGTCGAACAGGGAGCAGACTTTTCGTAGACGAACAAAAGATTGTATTTCAGTTTATGCATTTTTGTCCTGAAGGGTATGCTATAGCTCAGAATATAAAACACTCACCAATCAAATTAATTGAACAGTGTTGCATTGAAATTAGTGAAAATTAATGAATTTATATCAAAGCACTCAATAGTAATGTTTTTTTTTTCTATGTGACAGCATTAATCTTCTTATTAATGCAATCAAATGAGATTATATTATTGTTGTCACTTGACTTTCATGTGATGGTTCGTCAGTGAAACTGCAAATGAATTTAATATTTGGGCCATGCTCTGGCAAAAAGGGCTTAATGCACCTTTGTAATGGATGATGTCCAGTTAGTCATCACATTATCATGGATCCATTTTGTCTAAAAACCGATTGAATCATAAGGTAAACTGGTCCTTAGACCATGCAGAAAATTGGCTATCAGCAAAAGGTTTCGGCCTAGGTCAGCCTGAGCAAACTGCGCAGGCTGACTTGGGTCGATACCTTTTGCAGATGCATTAAGCCCCTCTTTACAGAGCATGGCTCATTTAATTTCAAAATCAGAGTACCACCAAGACAGAGCTATAAAGTAGTAATTGTACATTAAAAAAAAACAGAGATATTTCTAGGGCAAAGCGCTTCCCTGCCAAAACTTTGAATTCAAGCGCAGTTTTCATGGTATGACCATAATAACATAATTCTTCACTCGTGATTTCTTCCTTGCTTCTCTGGATTTCGGGGTTTCGTAAAATCTTTGATTTTGCCAAATTCCGATTTGTGTACATTCGTTTCTTAAGACTGTTTTCTCTATTATATTTTCTGCGTGTTAAAAAACCATACTACCACATCTAACCTTATGGTTCAACCGGTTTTTAGGTAAAATTGGTCTATCTTGTGCGGCAACTTGCTTGGTAGAATGCATTAAAAAGATGCATTTAACCCTTTCACAGAGCATGGCCTTAATTGATACTTTTTAAGCTCCTATTTCAGACAGCTCTTGAAATTGTTCCATGAAAAAGAAGTCATTGCTCGATACAAGCAGTTGTTATCACGTTTTCTTTTAATGTTTCTATATCACTAGGTTACACTCTTTCTTGTCTGCACCAGTATTTCTTACTTGTGGTATCTCCCTAAGTCTATTGCATATTTGGAAAAAAAACATTTTTTTTTCGACCTAGAGAAAGAGAGATTTTGAAATCATTGTGGGAAAAGGAGAAAATGCTGGTAACCAGCATTTTCTCCTGTTCCCACAATGTTTTCTATTCTTCCAAAAACAAATATCAATTTTTATGTCACGTTTATTTTGTATTTTGCATTGAATTCGGACAAGTCTGAAATTTTGTCATTTGGTGAAAAGTTAAGATGTATCTTTCCCGACAGCAAAATTTAGACTAGTCATCTTGAATGTAGTTTCAGACGACAAATGAGCTCTGGCAAGTGATGATAACTGTCTTTGAAAGAATAGAAAACTTTTTGGGGAAAGGAAACAAAAGAAACAACGTTTACCTGCATATTTTCCCTTTCTTTCATTGTTTATAAAAGGTATCATCGTCAGGTTCGTTTAAACACGATATTGTCTCGTAGAGGTTCAATAAATAACTACAAGTAAAAACACTGAGTTTAGGAGAAATTGCTCGTCAATAGGCCTAGTCATTCCTCATTTCACCAAAATGTTACAGAATTTATCTGCTACAAAGAAAACAAGAGTAACGCATGCGGGTGCCAACGCTCAGCTGCAGTTGCTTGATTTATAGTTAAAATTCTAAGCCTAAAAAGGGATATAACTGTGTCAAAAATACTTAAATGACCACCTGCCTTTGTCGTATGGGTTCCCCTTTTGATTGTTAACAACTAGTCAGAGTTTGAAGTAAATAATACCGGTATTATCTTCAGTGATAGCAGAGATATTACAAAATGTCAATAGTTTTACCATACGACGACGACGGCGCAGACAGCATCGACGTCAGGGCTACGACAATACCTCGACGTTTTCTTCGAAAATAGCCGATTAAAAAAAAAATGTCTTCTGGATTTTACAATTTAACCTTTAAAGGCCCAATAGCAGCCGAATACAAATAATTGTAAACAAATCTGTGTATGAAATGTTAGCCAATTTCACTCACAAACTGTATGGGGATATTTTTTCAAGTCTGACAGGCTGTCCAAGTAAAGTAAGTCAAGGTTCCAATAGCTGGCAGAGCAATGAATAGCTAAACTAGACTTGTATTGGGTTTCTAAGACGGTGAGCGTGAGTCCATACGCTATGGCAGATCGTGCAGATTAAGTTCAGATTGCACAGATCGTCTACAAGCAAGTCCCATCACTTTCAAATAGTAGATGCTCATTTTCACACTGTTTTTTATACCTTTACCAAACGATTCCGAGTTTTAACAAGCCTGGGGAGCCTTTTGAAAGCATAGTGGGGAAAGGAGAAAATGCTGGTAACCAGCATTTTCTCCTTTTCCCACAATGTTTTCTGTCCTTCCAAACACAAAATTCAATTTTTGAGTCTTTTTTTTTAAGTTTTTTTTAAATGGGATAATTTGTAATCCAGCAACTGGTCGGTTATTATCTGGGACGAATGGACTTGGACTGCCTCTTTGTATGTGCCTATAGCTTAATTTTGGTCTCTTACAATCATCAAAAAAAAAAAATCCCTTAAACAAACTTTTAAACTTTCCCCCGTCATTTAAAATTCATTCTTCCTTTTTTCTTTTCGCAATTAAAAGTGATACAGTTCAAACTTGCACAAGTAAAGTAAAGCAATTATTCGAGCCCGCAACGATAAAAACAAAAGAGTACTCTCAGAATCATGGCTTAGAAAAACTGATTTTTATTGCAGAAAGGTTCTTTCAGCCAGAACTAAATTTAGACCATCGTTTTTCCGGTTTAAAGAATTGCAAAATCATTGCAAAACAGAGTTGAATTGATATAGAGTTGTATTGCTCTTAAAAACAGTAGAATTTGAGTCAATACTGAAGTGCTGCTCTAGTTGTCACGAAATTCTATGATCTACGGTCGTATTCCCCCTTCACCAAACTTTTTTTTGTTATACATAAATACACTATTCTTGAATAATCCACAGAAAATCACACTTCATTTTCTACTGTATGTCAAATTGAGTAAAGTTACCATTAGCAATAATATAATAGATCAAGTGTCGCTCTGTGAAAGGGGGTTAACTGGATCTTCGTAGATTTGCATTATACCAAGTAAGTCGTCACATAAAACAAATCCACGTTGTTTAAAATCCGACCGAATTATGAGATAGAATGATCCTTCGAAATGAAGAAAATTTGCCAATAGCAGAAAGTTTAGACCTCGGACAGCCTGAGCGGACTGCGCAGTCTGACATGGATTAATACTTTTTGCAGATGCATTAAACCATTTCACAGAGCATTGCCAATATTTCTTTGTTTCTTTTTTACCATACCAAAAGGAAAAAAAATAAGATATCTTATTTTAAAACTCTTCAGGTAAGTTCACCGACGGGGCAACTTCAGCATGAAATAGTCAGAGAAAAATGAAATGGACATTTTTTTAGGTAGTATAAAATCTTAACTGTTGCAAGTCATATTCAATTTTGGCAAAAATATTTCACAATATACCTGACATTGTAGACTCTAGATTCCACGTATCGTGTAGCCGAACTTGAATTTTACACAGACCTAAACAAAATGAAAAGAGGCGTGAAGATACTTTTTAAGAAACTCCATGAACGTATGGATAGGTGTACTGGCTACTGCAATATAGCTGAAAACGGCGTTAAACTGCAAAAATACAAAAGCCATGCTGTGTGGAAAGGGGGTTAAATGCGCCAGCAAAAAGTATCACGCAGGGTGACCTGGATTAAAACGTTTTGATTTTGGTTAATTTCCTGCATGTCAAAGGACCTGTCGACCTCTTGATTCGGTCGGTTGTTAGACAAAATGGATTTTGTGGATCCATAATTATGTGTTGACTTTTATAAATGAGCCATGCTCTGACAAATGGAGGCTTAATACTTCTCCATGATCCATAGTACTAAGCAAGCCATCACATACTTATGGATCCGTAATATCCACATTTTGTAACAAATGACTTAATCATGAGGTAGACTGGTCCTTGGACATAGAGAAAATTGACCAATAGCGAAAAGTTTCGGCTCAGGTCAGCCTGCGCGAACTGGCTGACCTGGGTCGATACTTTTCGCAGATGCATTAAGCCCCCTTATTACAGAGCATGGCTCATTAATATAATGGTTCACGGAGATGCCTTAAAACCCATTTTAAAGAGTATGATTAAAATATTTTCTGACAAGAAAGCAACACAATTTTTCTCACGGTAAAGACGTATTAGTATATTGACAGCATAGAGATATACAGGAACATTTTTTTACCCTTTTCATCGCCATCGGCGAAAACAAGGTTTTAGAAGATAGTATAGATCAAGATCAGACTGCACACAACATGTGGTCTGATCTTGAATCATACCGTCCGCTCGTTCAGTAAGGTTTTTAACCCTTAACCTGCTAAATAAGTGAAATGAAACTTTCAGGCCGATAGTAAAAACCCAAATATTGTTGTTTGAAAGGTATTTTTTTGGGGGGGAAAATATCTTCTTATCGGACAGTGTAGATCCAAAATTACATTGCATGTTCTGTGCAGTCTAATCTTGCACTACACTGTCCGTAGAAACATTTTGAATCTGATTTCAGGTCTGCAAGGATCAAATAGTTGAGAAGGCGCCATTGAATTATTCACAATACAATGCAAATTGGGGGTCTGGTGTAAATCACACAAGGCTAGAAAACTTGTCACAAAACTTTTCTGATCTTTTTATTCGTTTGTTGCATTGGCTACGGAGATCCTATTTAACCTTTTGGCTGCTAAGCGCGACTCACTGACCTTTTTGCGGACAGTGCAGATCAAGATCAGACTGCACAGAACGCGCAGTCTGATCTTGGATCTACTCTGCCCGATAAGGAGACATATTTTCTTCAAAAAATAAATTTGAAACAGCATCATATGGGTTTTTACTATCGGCTTGAAAGTTTCATTTAATTCATTTAGCAGGTTAAGAGGTAATACGGAATACTGAAATTTTTTGTCCAAAATAGTCCTCAGGGAGATGCATTTAGACCCCTTTTGCCGGAGCATGGCTCAATTATACATGTGCAGGCTGATCTTGCAAAATATGCTAACGATCAGGCTTTACGTTATCTTCTGAAAAAACAATGCATTCTATGAGCCTTCTATGAGCAACATGAACTCCTTTTTACAGTTTTCTAAAGAAATAATCGCAAGAAATGTTTGCAACAGCCGGAATAAGTGCTGTTGTTAAAAAGAAACCATACAAAATTATCTCGTATTTTGACTGTGGAGAAGAGTGTGCTGTCAGTTTCAGTAGGGGTAATAAATGTAAATTTTAAATTGGATTTTCAGAACCTCCACTCAGTGTTGTTCCGTTATGTCAATATTGATTTCTTTTTTGAAATCCTTCGGTCACGTCTTTCCACATTATACATGGTTGCCGAACGTCCAACAAATAAATCCTTGTTCAAATTTAAAGAGGTTATTTCACAATTTTCCACCCATTCCATAGAAAAAAGGGCACGTGTCCTACATTTAATATTTAATTCAACAACGTTCATCGTATTCTTGCCAAAAGGAGAAATGAGCCATGATCTGACAAAAGGGGGCTTAATGTACCTCCGTGATCCATGATACCAAGCAAGCCATTACATACTATAATATCTACTTTTTTATCAACCAACTTAAAATTGAGATAGACTGGTCCTTGTACATTCAGAAAATTGACAAATAGCGAAAAGTTTCGACCCAAGTCAGCCTGCGCTGACTGCGCAGGCTGACATGGGTCGATACTTTTCGCAGATGCATTAAGCCCCTTTTCATGGCTCATTAATATTTTTGATTTTTAAAAAAAATAAGAAAAAATGTTAATCAGATCATAGGCCTCTGAAATTCCATTGGTCTATCACGGGATAAAGAATTTTTCATTGGTCTATCACGGGATAAAGAATTTTTCATTATCGGACACCGTTACTATAAATAGCACATTGACGATTCCTTCTTTATACTATATAGGATAAAGAGGGAATCAACACTTTGCTATTTATAGTAACGGTGTTGAAAATTTCACTATTCCGTAATACATACAGGCGATGCACCAAAATGCTTTTATAAGTGTTCAATGATCAACCAAGGAAAATTTTAGTATTCTCTGATGGATCAATGGAACTTCAAAGGCCTGTTATCAGATAAACGAATGAATGTTGTGATATGGCGTATCGACAGATCATCTATAGTAATATTCCATCGAAACAAAATCTTGGTACTATTCCATACCAGTTCTAAGAAATGATCCATGCTCTGAGAAAAGGGGGCACTAATATATCTGCAAAAAGTATCGAACCATGTCATCCTGCACAGTACGAGCAGGCTAACATGGGTCAAAATGTTTTGCTAATGGTAAATTTTCTGCGGGGCCTAGCACCTTTCTACATCATGATGCAGTCGGATGTTAGACTAAATGGATTTTATGTATCCATTTTCTGTGATTACCTGCTTGGTATAATGCATCAAGGAGATGCATTAAACCCCCTTATGCAAGAGAATGGCAAATGCTTTTTTGCTTGCAACAAATTACAGACAATAAAATGCAAATAAAATGCTCTTAAAGAGCAGTAAATACAGTAACAGAGTTTTCGAAACTGCAATATGCTGGAAATAAGTACCTGTCTTACACTTACTAACAGTTTGAAAGGAAATGTAAAGATACATTTTTTTTTTTCAAGATAGAAAAGGACTCAAACACACACATTAACAAGCCAGTGAGGCAACCTTTCACAGCTGTTGCTGCAGTGTTTTTTTTTTTTTTTTTCACATTTTAGTTTTTTTTTTTTTTCCTTGTTGAATATGCACCTTGTGCATTATTTATTATTGTATACAAAGATTTTACACTTGTTATGCACTCTTTATTTTATTTTCATGCCTCGATCGAGCACATCCAGGTCAGTTCGTCCATCCCAGCTTATCCCGCCCCATACCATGATAGAGCCGCTCCCATACTGATCGTGCTCAGCAATGTTTGCTGCATGAAACCTCTCCCCTGGCCTTCTCCACGCTAGAACACGCATATCCGTGTAGTTCAAGCAGTATTGGGACTCATCTGTAAAGAGGACAGGTCGCCAGTCTATTCTCCTCCAACAGACATGGTACCAACACCCTAGCAAACCGATCCTGACAGTGGTTTGGAGATAGGGGGATACGAATACATAGTCTTCTCGATCGGGGGCCACTTTCGTGCAACCGTGCGCGTACGGTTTGAGTCGAACTCTGACCCCAGAAGCATTTTGAAGGCCAGAACGCAGTTGAGTTACAGTTGCAAATCGGTTTCTCCGAGCCTGGATGACTAAATATCGATCATCAGTTGCAGATGTAGCCTTCTCCTGCCAGTGCCATGTCGCCTGATAGTAGTACCATACTGCTGGTACCTCGACTAGGCTCTGGTGATAACAGTATGGTGCAAACCAAGTGCCTTACCAATCTCGCGATGTTCCAACATTCCAACCACCCGCCACATGTCTGCATCTGATAAATGCCTTCTGACATTCGCATTTGCCATATCAAAAACGTTCAGCGATTCAGAAGGATGTGAAGAATAAAGAGTGTGTATAAGTTTGGCACATGTATGCAGTGTCTCAAAAAACTCTGAAAATTGAGGGTATCTGCATTTGCAAGACTTGCACGAGGAATTTGCATGGCAATAAAAGGCAATGGGTGAACTGAAGACCTTCTCGATACACCACTGGATGACTTCCGATATTAACATCACAAAAATATAAAATACAGAATACAGACTCTGCTACGGTGCAAGGAAATCTTGGTGCTTAGCAAACTTTGAGTAGTATATATTTTCAAACTCGATACAATGTAATATTGAAAAATGAAAACTATTCTGACTATGTATGTATGTGTAAAAGAAGCCAGTATCTATAGAATAGGTTTTGCATCAGAAAATGGTTAAAGAAGAAAAACATCAGGTGCATGGGCATCCGTAAAAAAAAATGGATGAGGAAAAAAAAAAACCTCCAAACATAAGTATAAATACATGTAGATATAATTTCATATGATACAATTATTTATTATATACTCTTTGTGATTGAAACACAAAATGTAAAAGATAAGAGTTTAAAAGTAATTACAAAAATACATGAGTAGCGAACTAAAAAGATAATTACAAATAATGATATAAAAATGAAACGCGAATAGCGGCAATAACGAGTGCAACAGTGCTGCTACTGCTGCTGCTGCTGCTGCTGATGACGCAACAAAAGACCAACCGTCTACCACAAATATTATTCTGTATCCACCTTCATTCTATATTTGACAATATCTATAAAAGTATTTTAACCCTTACGGTGCTAAGCGCGACTCAAGGACCTTTTTGCGGACTGTGTAGACCAAGATCAGACTGCACAGAACGTGCAGTCTGATCTTGGATCTACACCTTCCCCTGGGGAGATATCATTTCGCAAAAAATACCTTTGAAATAGCGAAATATGGGGTTTTTACTATTGGTTTTGAAAGTTTCATTTCACATATTTAGCAAGATCAGGGGTAAAATTTTAGCATATTCCCTCTCCCTCTAATTCTCCTTCTTCTTTTTCTTCTTCTTCTTCTTCTTTTTTTTTTTCTTCTTCTCCTAAAAACTGTTGACAAGTTATTAAGGACAGTGTCCGATTAGAAAGGTTCTCTGTTGGCTCAGTTGGGCTATATAACACTCTCTCCTCACTGTACAGGTGTGGAGGTGATCCTAAAGGGATCTTTCTAGTCTCTTATACGAAATACCTATAGACTGAAATTTCCAGCAACCGATTTTGAAAACATTCTTGTACTCTCTGGATATCTAACCCGACTTAAGCTTTAAAAAATGAGTATAATATGTGAAAATTAAATATGAGCTTTCTATAGGGAGGTCAAAGGACGGTATTCACAAAGTTTTGAACCTGCATTCTGTAAGGTACAACCGAGTTGCCGGTAGTAAAACACCTTAAACCTTAACCTACGATACTTGAGCATTGGTGATTTTAGCGGAGAATGTAGACTAAGATCAGGCTACACGTATGTGCAGCCTGATCATGATCTACGCTCCCCGCTCTGTATCAATGCTTTCAGTCATATAAACTCAATTGAATCGCAATAAACTTTACCAGATCTATTTATTTTTATCATAGTTAATAATTTCGGTACTTTAAGCAATTCAATGAAAGGTCACTCGTACGATGTCCCTGTTTTTACCCTTCTTAAGAATAATTATAAGTCTTCAAGTTTTTCGTGATTCAAATATTTGTCTTTGGGCTTTTTTTCTAATTCCATCTTTATATAAAAGTAGTCACATGAGGGGTGTTGCCCCTCGAGACTGGTATAAAAGAGCCCTGCGCAGCGCCCGGGCAGTCACAGTCTTCCCCACATTCTTACCGAAAACTTACACAGGTACGTGCTACTGCTTAAATATTTATTTCAATTTCTATCAATAAACTGCAATGATTTAATACCTTTTTGCAACATTCTCTTGATATCTAGGAAGAAACTGAAAATTCAATTCAAACAATGAATAATTTAAACGAGCGTAATCCAAAATCTTTTTATCTATTCTTTAATGAACCGTTTACAAAAAAAAAGCAATTCTTTTTCCGTTTTGTTCTGTTTTCTTAAGTACTTTTGCCCGATAGAAATGACTAATCTCAATCAAACGTTAAATTTCTGTTAGTTTTAATTGAAAGTACGTAATCTATTGTGCTTCTAAATAAAGGTTATACTATATAAATAAAATGTAAAAAGTTCATGTTTATATTTGTATGAAATAAAAAGTTTAAAAAATCTTTTTCTACCTTGTTGTCGTAATTCTCCATTTTCTTTTGAAAAAAAAAATGAGTTGAATATTAAATGGCTTAAACGAACTAAAGGACTAGACTCTTACAAACACCTGAAATGTATTTACAAAAAACGGCTTTTGAAAAATTCTTGTTAAACTCTACCACACGATTCCGAGATCTAAGGACTCTAGGAGAGAAAGCTTTTGAAAACATTGTGGGAAAAGGAGAAAACGCTGGTTACCAGCATTTTCTCCTTTTCCCAATTTGATTTTTACTCTTTAACGACAAAAGGTTAGATTTTTTTTCCCAAATTTAAAAAATTCGCAAACGATAATTGAATGTGACACTGGTGATAATACTTGTCTTCAAAATATTAGAAAGCATGGTGGGAAAAGGAGAAAATGCTGGTAATCAGCATTTTCCCCTTTACTTACAATATTTTCAAACGTTTTCTACTTTAGTGTCCTTATAACTCGGGATTGTGTGGTAAAGGGTTAATACACGCAAAAACATTGTGACAACAGAAAAAAAATGCTTGTTGCGACTACCTTGTATAGCTTCGAAAGAAATATGCTGCGAGACATACGGAAAAAAATCTACAACAAGTGGATTTTTCTCTTTTTTTAAAACTTTTCATTTGAAAGAAATGCTGAGTATTGGTGTAACTTTGAAAGCCACAGCTTTATTAACTAGGCATATTCCCGCGAGATTTTATTACTGTCATTATCTTAGCACCATGGATAATATTAGGAGTACATGCAGACAGTATATTTCCAAATAAGACGGCTCGGAACCTCTGTACTAGAACGTGCGCTTGGTATTATAAACGTGAAAGGACGCTTCCAAGTACTGCGCGCACATTTTTCTTATCCGTCGATATGGAAATTGATTTATATAAATTCTAACCATTCGAGCTTAAGGAACATATTCTGATCCAAAATAAAGTTGATTACATGCTGTCTGTCTGTCTGTCTGTCTGGCTGTCAATCTGTCAATCTGTCTATCTGTCTGTCTTCCCTTAATGTTTTCAACCCATTAGCTGAGCAACATTTAATTTGACTACTGTAAATGCTTTGAATTTGGACTAGTTCAAAGTTTTGTCATTCGGTAAGAGTTATCATCACTTCATAGATTGTGCTAGATTTCCAAAAGGATGATGCAGCATTTTACACACTGCTTTAAAAAGCCTTCCTCCAAGGAAAATCAAACCGGGATAGTGTAGTAAAGGATTTTAACCAATGTTACGAGTAGGCCACCAAGGCACGCATTCTGGTGATCAAGTGCTCTCGATTATAAAAATTCATTCGTACATGGTTGACCGGTTCATATTTTCTATATATTTCTACTGACCAACACTTTCAATCAATTTTCTAAGGTAAGACACACAATTCTATTGCAATTAGCATATATGTGCCAAGTTTTTTGGGGGATCAAAGTGTTGTCTGTATTCTTACACTGAGCTTTCGGCCCATTGCCACATAGGCTACATTTATACAGTCCAGCCAAGTACCCCCAGTCAGGGCTTGAGATTAGGGGGTCGCTGGCTTGAATCCCCAGGTCTCCCAACGTCTGTCCGAGAATTGATGATCGTCATTGCGGCAGGATCTCTCTCTCCCTCTCTCTCTCTCTCTCTCTCTCTCTCGCCGCCAATCATTTTAGAAGATGCTTGCGTGGGTAGGAAGTCAGTGGCTTGGAAAAATATCGTGCGAATTAGTTACACTGGTAAAAATAGATTGATCCCTATGATATTGTGATTCGAATTTAGGACCTGTGATGTGCGAGACCTACCCTAATAATTCCGTCTCCCACAAACTATTGTTAAATGTCGTGACTAGAAAAACTTTGCTGTTTTAATGACTGTCTATATCTGTTTTACTTAAACGGTGTTGTAATTCTTTAACAAACAATAAAACTTTGGACTCGTCCAAATCCAAAACATTAACAGATGATAAGCCTTATGTGGCACAAATGATAGGATTATCTTTGAAAGGGTAAATCTAGAAAACATTGTGGGAAAAGGAGAAAATGCTGGTTACCAGTATTTTCTTCTTTTCCCACATTGTTTTCATAAGCGTTTTTCCTCAAGGTATTTTAACTCGGGATTGCGAGGTAAACGGTTAAGTCATAGAGAAAGGTACCATAGACGAAGATTGGTTAATGTCTTTACAGAAATCATGTACAGTCAGATCGCAGTCTGTTTGGTGCTCGTCGCCGGGGCCTTCGCCCACATGTCAGGTATGAACGGCTGGGGCATGAACTCGAACGGAATGCACGGTATGGGCTGGGGAAATGGTATGATGGGCCAACAAATGGGCCAACAAATGGGCCAGATGAACTTAGTAAGTTATACAGCTAACTTTCCCTATATAGAGATCATGCAGGCTCAACGCCATTATCTTCCGCTAGATGGCATTCTTCAAATACACATATATCTGATTTGGGTAATCTGGATACAGAACCGGACTACTTTTTAAAACGACAACCGTTACTTTGAATTTCAAAATAAACTGTCACGGAGAGAGGTTAGATATAGAAGCACTTCAAACCTGCCTTGCTGTTGAGCTAGCCTTTACAGCGATGCGGTTTGGTGCATTTCTATCCGGTGAAGCTAAGCAACGTACGCTAGGCTAGTTCCTGGATGGGTGACCAGGTCGTTGCACGTTACAAAAAGTTTACTCACTAAAACGCCACCTGGTGCGATTCGTTCAGCTACAATCAGCTAGCATGTCACCTATGCACCGACCTTTTATTAAAACAGCCCCTACAGGTTTGGGTACTAGCATCAATTTAAGCCCCACCTTACCCCTGAATATATGAGACGGGTGATGCGTCATAGCAGACAAGTTGAATCTTCAAAGAATATGACATGCGCCGACAACGGGCTGAGTGCGGTAGTTCAGTCGATATTATATACGCGGTTATTTTTAGTAATCCAGCAGTTGGGGCCATTTTTCGGCGTAGCTGAATGTGCTGGCTTTTGACCTACTTTTTGGTACTGATAACAAATGAATGAAAAGAAATATGTGATTGGTCAAAAATGTAGATATGTTTATTCTAATGGCCCCTGTGGTAAAAAATGTAGACATGTTAATTTTAAGGGTCCCTGCCTATTTGGTGGCAAATTTACGCCGTCTATCTTGTTTAAAAATATTTCTTGTTGATAAAATCCAGTTGTTTGAGATAGTTTTAGTTATCCAGTAGTCGTAAGTTGAAATCCTAGCTTTGCCAAATGATTTCTTGGATTGATGTAAGTCATTGTTACTTAACTAACTGTAGCACTACTGATCATTCTTTCGACGATGCTTTTGTCAGTGGCTCAGAAAGGGGGTTGTGCGAGTTGCCGGTAAAAGAAATTTTGAGAGAACGCATGGCTAGATGCAGTGGCTTCGTTGATCCTGAAAATGGGATAAATTACCAACAAACCAAGCTACCAGCCAACGAACCACCCAACCAACCAAACATGCTGACCAAACAAACGAAGAAACAAACAATCAAAAGAACAAACGAAAAGATCACAAGGATCATAAGCAAACATTTATCCGTCTGAATACAAGCAACGTACTGAATCGAGCATTAATCAGGATCCATTCATATAGGATTATGTGCTTTGTGAAAATAACCTTACAGAAAAGGACTCGAAAGTAGCTTCTTTGTTTGGTGACTGATTCAGTCTAGTTCTAAGTCTACACCTCTTTTAGCCTTGGTGGACAAAAACAGGGCTTTTGAGGACGGCATAGATCAAGATCAGACTGCAAAAAACGTGCAGTCTGATCTTGGATCTATACCGTCCACTTGTTTAATCAAGCCAATTAACTTAAACCTCCTTTTGATTTTAAACGATTTGTATTTTCAGCCATCGAAAGAGATCGAGTATATGTATGGTTTGCAACACGCGAAAAGGGGCGTTCGGACATTTGCGTAAAGTGTCGTCTCGGATCAGCCTGCGCACTCCGCGCAGGCTAATCCGAGACGGCACTTTACGACTACATTAGATTTTGTGCTACAGTAGACTTGCGTAAAACAAAAAATTGCATAAAAACGGACAGTGTCGTTTTGGATTAGCCTGCGCGGAATGCGCAGGCTGATCCGAGACGGCACTTTATGCAAATGTCCGAATGTCCCTTTTCGCGTGTTGCAGACCAATTATATGGCACTGAAAGAGTTTTGTACAATTGCAACCACACACATTTCTCCTTTCTGTTGTTACGTTGTTTTCTCTTTATTTAGCTTCAGCAGCTTCTCGGAATGGGCATGAACAATGGCATGGGCATGAACAATGGCATGGGCATGAACAATGGCATGGGCATGAACGGTGGTAGAGGTGGAATGATGAACACCGTTATGGGAATGCTTCTCCAGGCGCTGATGTAAGTACAGCAAACATGATTTTTTCTCTTTACCAATCAATCTCGTTTTTTTCCGACCATGAGGAAATGTGCTAGTGAAACCATTGTGGGAAAAAAAGAAAATGCTTGTAACCACATTGTTTTCTGTCAAGGAAATATTTCATTGTACTACCCGCATTTAAAGATACATCTTTACTCGTTTCCATCCATTTTTTTTTTTTTCACCAAATTTCAGCTTTACTTTAACATTTTGTATCTTCATGTCACATGTTGCCCCTAATTGTTACAAGGTTGCGCAGATTACGACGGAGAGAAAATGCATTTCATTCTCTGGAGGCTATCGAATACATCACTGTGGTCGTTTCCGGTTTTAAATCAAGACTAATCCCTTGAGTCTCGTTATCTGGTACACCTCATATATTGATTATTTACACAACTGACTAGATTCTACATACGATAAAGTTTAACAGTTTTTTTTTTTTTTTTTGTCTCGGGCAGTAAAGATGTATCTTTAAAATCTCTTGTCTGCAACTGTTTTCAGTTTTGACAAGTCTGAAAGTCTGAAAGCTTGTTGTCTGTTTAAGAGATAAGAGGATGTTTTTTTTTTTTTAAGTTAGAAAAACGCAGTTATAAAAACGCATTTAAAGGCCCACTATCCAAATGTAAACAGTTCGTGCAACAACTTGCAGACAAATTTTATTCATACCGTTTAAAAGTACAGATATCATTATAGTCCGATAATGTGTTACAGTATTGTCTGTCAAAGTTCAAGCTAATGGCAGAAAATGTACTGTAAAACGAGAACAAGAACAAGTTGGCTTCTTTACAAAAGAAGCCAGGAGAGGTCAGCATCTATGTTTTCAAACAGTTTATTGGCTTTTAATTTCAATATATGTTGGTACATGTAAACAAACAAATAAAAAAGCCGCCACGTAGAAACCTTATATGCTTTACATGACGGTTATTTGACCTTCTTGCCGCCCTTTCAAGTTGCATGATCTTGTCCAGCGGTCTTCTTTCCCTTTTTTAACGAAATTCTTCTTCTTTTTTTTCTTCTGCTTAGATTTATTTGCTTAATGAAAAATTACAATTATTTGAGAGGTTATTTGCAGCCATGGCAAATTAATATAACAAATCTTTTCTGAAATTCGTCATATAAACATAAACCACGTCTATTTCCCGTTTCGGTTTTTTTATTTCGCTTTATTTACAAAACCATGACGAAACAGACTGCGTATCAGAACAATTTCGCAAGAAAAATGGATTTAGACAGCAAATTCTGTGGCAGTCTGCCTTTTAAACTCACCACTGTTGGAGAGGTCTGATGACCTCTCCAATTAGCAACTAGTGGACCTTTACTGTCTAACCCGTATCAAGCGGGATAGAAAACTTTACAAAAAGACAATAGAAAAACTAGGTAATTTCTCGAGTTTTGCTACATGTATTTCTGTCTATACTGTAGTTTAAAAGCCATCTTTAAACCTGAATGGAATTTACAGGTCTCTGTTAAGGTTTTCTCAAAAAACAAAATCTGGTTTGATGTCAATATAACGCTTTATCAAACGACATAAAAAAGAGACTTGTCCACATTGAAAGCTTTTGCAGACGACAATTTAAGTGTGAATTAAATAATGGAACTTGTCGTTAATAGGGTAGAAAACATTGTGGGGAAAGGAGAAAATGCTGGTTACCTACAATGTCATCTAATCTCACCATGTTTCTATCCCCGCGAGCACAAATCTCATCATTTGAGTAACGTTTTTATTTGTCGTCTGCAAATGCATTGAATTTGGACTAGCTCAGAAAATTGCCGTTTGGTAACGAGTAAAAGATAAAAAAAGAACAGACAGTAACTCTTTCAATACCGACTCCAGAAATTCCCTTTTTTCCGGAGTTCAGAATTAAATAGAGTTTCACTGAGCTATTGAAAACAACTTTTGTCACGGCTGAAAAACAGAGTAGCGGATGGTGGAGATCCAAGATCAGACTGCACGTTCTGTGCAGTCTGATCTTGATCTACACCGTCCACAACAGCAACTCAAGTCGTCATTGATAGTAAAAGAGTTAGCTTTTTACGTGTCTTGTTATAGGCAAAACATGGGAGGTAACCGTGGCGGGAATGACGATCACGATGACATGAGCGCAGAAGACATGAAGAAACTCGAAGGATACATGAAGATGGAATTTGCCATGGAAGTGGCCCACATTGCCGTCGTCTACAAGGAATACAAGGTCATTACCACCATCATCCTCATTATCATCATGAGGAAGGAGAAAAGGGGGGAGAGAAAGAGAGATAGAGAGAGAGAGAGATCTTAAGTTCACCAATACAATTAATTCCTTGTGGGTTTTGCATCAGTGCCAAATATTTCCCCTGAATCAGACTCCTGACGTACATACATACATACATACATACATACATACATACATTAAATTGCAAACTCAAAACCAAATTAGGTTTATATATAATAGTGCGTTCAGTGCCTTCTGATCTTAATCAACACTGAGAAAAATGAGCGTTTACTTAAATACTTGTGATGTTTCCTAAGTTTTGAAAACATTTTGGGCGTAGTAAGTGCGCTGGGAACCATCGCATTCCTGAAATTCTTTATAAAACAAAATACGAAACGCACAAAAAAAAATTTCCTAAATGCTTACGCTGTGCAAATTAGCATAGTTTAACTGGGTACCAAACGACCAAATTCTAGACTTGTTTAAATTAAAAGGATTTGCATTCAACAAACTAAGTTAGGCTCAACTGATATGATTTGTCTTTTGAAGGGAAAACATATGGGGAAAAGAAGAAAAATGCTTGTCACTAGCATCTTCCCCTTTTCCAACAAAGATTTTGAAGGCTTTCTCCCTCAGATTCGTTAAACCGGGGGATTGTTTCGTAAAGACTTCATTTATGTGCCGCAATTAATTTCAGGATGCCATGGAGGCCTTCAAGGAGATGGTTGACAACCTTTGCTTGGGAGTCGAGGCTGCTTATGAGCACGGACGACGATACAACGAGACAGAGAACGTGAGTAGCTTAAAATCTTCGTACAAAAAAAAATGTTTCTGTCTCTTGTAAAAAAAGCCCAGTAATTTTTATTCTATTCAGGCCATTAATAAACTTATGGCCCAGGGGAGTAGCTAAGAAGTTTGGATTGGTACAGCCCAAGGAGAGGGGTTTTAGGCCCCCAGCTGGTCCAGGGCAGCGCCCTGGTGGGGAACCAAGGGGCGGGAGGGCAAAGCCCTCCCTCCCCGCCCCCCACTCACCCCGAGCTCCTGCATTCTAGAGATTTTCCATAGTCTTGAAAGCTTTTAAACACAATTATAAGAGTACAAATCGAGGAATACAGCAGAGATGCAGAGAGGAAGATATTGGAATTTTTCAGCACCTTTGATAGCAAGTTTTATTTACTTTGGGTCAGTGATAGTTTGTTAATTAGCAAATTATTGGTGCGGCCAAAGCCGCACAGGCCGCATCGGTAACTACGCCCCTGTAGCTTGAATATTGATAAAAGCAGTGAGGGTGATCCCATACCGGAAGTGCTGAGAAGGTTTTCTAGACAAGGAGTATGCTGTCTCTATAAGGTCATACGTGCACTTGTAGGTACTCGACAAGTGAGACAGAGTTATCCAGCTGTTACATGTTCTCACATTAATCTCTTTTACCATAAAAAAACAGACGACACGAATGTAGAAATTGACGGTTTCTTAGGCCGGTGGCCATGTATTGTTAATAAATCATTATCCTTGTTGTTTTAAAAAGAAAACAAAACAAAACAAAAAAACAAAAAAAAAAAAAACGTTTAGAATGTGCAGCACCCAAAATTGACCTGCCGAACTACCAAATAGCACATGGACAGGTTAGAGCACCGTATGCAGGACAAGAAATTGGGTTATCCAACGTTTCAAAAGTTATGTTGAAACCGTTCTTTAACAAACGACAAAGTTTAAGATTTGATAAAGTTGAAAGACTTTGTTCACAACGATTTCAAACGACCAGTTGAATCATAAGGTACAGTGATCATTTGACATGCAAAAAATTGGCCAATAGCAAAAAGGTCTTGACCCATGTCAGCATGCGCGGACTGCGCAGGCTGACATGGGTCGAAACTTTTTGCAGATTATTAAACCCCCTTTTCACAGAGCATGACGCCCGTGTTTTATTTCTAGGCCACATTGAGCGATGCTGCCGACAGAGCAGGTGAAAGAATCGACGAACTTGACTCCAGAGAGGAGAAAATCAATGCTCTTGTTGAACTCATTGAAAACAACGAAGATGTGTTTGGCCTTGGATTCTTCAAGTGAGTAGTTTAAATTCTTACACGCACCAAGTGAGCATTTTATATTCTTCAGTTCTTCAAGTGAGCAGTAAAAATTCTTCAATTCTTCAATTGAGTAGCTTAAATTCTTAAATTCTTCTAGTGGGCAGTTTAAATTCTTCAGTTCTTCAAGTGAGTAGCTTAAATTCTTAAATTCTTCAAGTGTGCAGTTTAAATTCTTCAATTCTTCAAGTGAGCAGCTTAAATTCTTAAATTCTTCAAGTGAGCATTTTTTTTAATTCTTCAATTCTACAAGTGAGTAGTGTAAATTTTCTTCCATGAATCTTTTATGTCGTTCATTTTTCATCTTTCTTCAAATACTTTCCTTCTTAGTCAATTATCATTATGAATAGCATGCCTTAACCTATTGCTGCTGCACACGACTGTTGCGTCTTGCAGCAGACCTCCTTTGCAAACATTGTGGTAAAAGCAGAAACTGCTCGAAACAAACATTTTCTTCTTTTGTTACTATGTTTCCGTATGTATTTATCTTAAAACAATGTTGTCAGAATGTACTAGTAGGTTGGTTTGCCTCGGAAAATTTGTTTTGGGAAGAACCGAGTAAAACTCTTTACTAAACGGCAAAATTTTAGACTTGTCCAGTGTAAAAGCATTTCCAGACGACAAATTAAATTAAACTTATGTGGCTCAAATGATGGTATTTTTGTTTCAAAGAGTAGAAAACAGTGTGGGAAAAGGAGAAAATGCTGGTTACCAGCATTTTCTCCTTTTCCCACAATGTTTTCAAAAGTTTTATTTTTTCAGGGTTCTTAAAGAGTTTAAATACATGTACTGCTAAACTGTACGATAACGGTTGATCTCTTTCTTGCAGGATCGCTACCTTGGTATGCACAACAGGGGAAACATACATGAAGGCTTATGAGAAGATGGAAGCTTTGGAAAAGGGAGGTGACTGCCAAGCTTGTGACAGGCACTAAAATCAAACCTTTTTTTTTTTCATAAACTGTCCTTCGTTACTCACAGATACAACTACAACTTCAACATTTCTTTGTACAGCTCGTGACGTCATTTCTGGTCACCGGAAATAATTTTTTTTCTTTTTTTATGGGGGTACGATGACATAATTTGAATACGAAATGATATACCGTGGATTATTAAATTTAAGCTGTAAAGAAATAGATTTGAGTTTTCCATCTGTATATTTATCCCTTGTGTTTGTATAAAAACTATTCATCTTCAGAAAAAAAAGTTTTTGATAGTTTTTTGATGGTCGCTGGGTATACAGAAAATTGACCAATAGCGAAAAGTTTCGGCCCAGGTCAGCCTGCGCGGACTGCGCAGGTTGACCTGGGTCGATACTTTTCGCAGATGCATTAAGCCCCCTTTTCTCAGAGCATGGCTCATTTTATGGAGCCATAATTAACTATAAAGACTTGTTTGGTAAAATGCATCACAGAGATGTATTAAACCCCTTTTGCCAGAGCGTGGCTCATTGATAGTTTAAAGGAAAAAAAAAGAAAAAAAATGAGCCACGCTCTGGCAAAAGGGGGCTTAATGCATCTCCGTGATTAATGATGCCAGGCAAGGCATTCCATGATTATGAATCCATAATAGCCACCTTTTTAAACAACCGAATTAATCCTGAGGTAGACTTGTCCTTTGACCGTAATGACGTACAGAAAATTGACCGATAACGAAACGTTTCGGCCCAAGTCAGCCTGCGCGGATTGCTCAGTTTGACCTGGGTCGATACTTTTCGCAGATGCGTTAAGCCCCCTTTTCACAGAGCATGGCTCAAATGATTTTAATCACCTGGGTTAACCTTTTTACAATTTTGCAGTAACCAGTTTTGAAAACTATTGCGACCGAAGGAGTAATTGCTTATTGCTATTGTTACAGCGTTTTCACAGCCGTGCAACCACAGTCCGTGTTGATTAACCGTGTTAAATGGGAAAGCAGCCAATGGCTTGGAAAGGATATTGTGCCTAGTACTGGTAAAAGAAAATCCAAGAAGGCATGGATAGGTGCACTGGCCGGCGCGATATAACTGAAATAATGTTGAACGGCGTTAAACACCATAAAATCAATCAATGATTACCCCTATAAACCATTTACCACACAATCCTGTGTTTTAACGAATCCTAGCGAAAAGTTTTTTTTTTTGAAACATTGTAGGAAAAGGAGAAAGTGGTGTTTACCAGCATCTACTCCTTTTACAGCAAAGTGTTCTTCATATTGGAGTTTAGCGTCGTTTTAACAGCTTAGGTCATATCAAGGCGGTCAGTGCACCTACGTATGTGTTTCCTGGCTTTCTCGCACCAGTACTGACACAAATTTCTTTCCAAGCCACTGAGTACTTTCTCACATGCGTCAGAGGCGGGAGGCAAAAAATTGCCGGAAAGAAAGTTTGCCGAGACCGGGTATCGAACCCGGAGCCATGAGGTCACGAATCAGATATTCTAATCATTCAGCTACCTAGCCGGGCTTGCAATGTTTTCTACCCTACCAAAGACGGATTCACTTATTGGATTAACAATTGATTTGTCGTCTGCAAATGCTTTCAATTTGAAGAAGTCTAAATTTTCGTCTTTTGGTAAAGAATTAAATCATATGTCATTACAAAATGACATTTTCTTTGCCAAGCCCCGGCAGCTTCGCGCTAATTTGTAATCCTAGGTTTATATTCACCCACTATATTCTTGCGTTTGTAGTCTAAATCTCAATAATTTTGCAATTTCAAAGTACACCATTTCTGGTTGGTTAAACTAAATGGCAAAACCAATCAGAAACTTTGTTATTTTGTAAATTTAGAATAAAACTAAGACGATTGGTGATTGCAAACTCGGGGTTCGTGTGTTCAAATAAAGGCTCGACTAAAAATTTTTTCTAAAACTGATTTACACACACACACACACACACACACACACACACACTCTCTCTCTCTCTCTCTCTCTCTCTCTCTGCCTGCTAGGTATAGATTCGACTTTGTCTACGTGGGAAAGGAGTCATTGACTTGGAGATAGATATGTGTGTATTATTGGTTAGATAAACCCTATGAAAACATGGACCGAGTCCTCATTCGCCAACCATTCTTAAGAGCATTCTTAGTCTTATTCTTTAACATTTTCTACATTTGAAAGTTACAACTTATGATTGGCTAAACTAAATCTTTTAACCAATCAGAAGTTTTTTTTTTTTTACTTTCAACTGTAGAAATTCTCTAGAATAAGACTCAGAATGACTGGTAAATACGGACGCAGGTGCACTCGCCAATTGGCCGCCGCCTAATATAACTAAAATGTTATTGAAAATGAGGTAAAATACAAAACAAAAAATTTAGAAGACTGTTTTTCCTTTCAGATGTTTTCATTTATTTCCTTTCTTGTGTATTTTACATAAGGCTTGTCACACACACACACACACACACACCACACACACACACATATATGTGTGTGTGTGTGTGTGTGTGTGTGTGTGTGTGTGTGTGTGTGTGTGTGTGTGTGTGTGTGATATATATATATATATATATATATATATATATATATATATATATATATGTGTGTGTGTGTGTGTGTGTGTGTGTGTGTGTGTGTGTGTGTGTGTGTGTGTGTGTGTGTGTGTGTGTGTGTGTGTGTGTGTGTGTGTGTGTGTGTGTGAGAGAAACTTACAGTAAAACCTGTGTATGTGTATATAACAGGACATTTAGCGTACATGCAGTTTCGAATTTCGTATTGATAACTGGAGTACTTTCGTTCGACATCACAAAACAAGAGGACCGTAATGGCCCTATATAACTCACCAAGGTAAACATGAGCTCGAACCATTCGGCATACCTCGGGTGATGGGAGCTATCAAATCCCTCGGCTGTATCTGGTGGATTGATATGCACCAGATCGGTACATACCCGGAAATACGCCAGTTTACCGTTCTGAAAATTGTAAGGCTCCGCTTAAAAAAGAAAACTTCAGTTTCAATTTTCTATCGAAATCTTTCTTACTATATTTCAATTAAGTTGGCAAATAGTTCGTAGATTCCTTATTTAACGTGGGTTATCAATTCCGATTGAAGTTTTCACCGACAGATAAACAGATGTGAATAACTTCATCAAGGTTGTTTATGTTGTTGCTAAACGACTGACAGTGGCGCGCCAACTCGTCACAACTCGGCCGATTCCGTACCTACATCTAATTTGATGGCTCCCATCACCCGAGGTATGCCGAATGTGGTGCGCCATGTATAAAGATCACGTGATTCGCAGTTCAAATGGAAACGACCGTTATACGGACGAGGTTAGATGTAGGTACGGAATCGGCCGAGTTGTTACGAGTGGAGCTCGAACATGACAACAGATAAGTCCCCTATCTGCACAGGCTTCAATCTTAGTTTGTATGTTAACCCTTTACCACACGATTCCTAGTTTTAATGAGTCCGACAAGAAAGCCTTTGAATAATAACTCTTTCAAAGACATTATTGAGACCAGAAGATTTCGTGAATTCGTATGTAAATTCTGACCAAAACACCTGACACGCCACCGCCGGGAGGAGCCATCCTCGGCCACAGGAGCGCAATAATTGTGAATAAACCAAGTAACCGGCCTGGTCATAAAGGCCTAAGTTTCCATTCCTTCAGTCTCAACATTCAAAGAAAACTCAATTCTTTACCACATAATCCCGTGTTTTTAACCCGAAGGAAGAAGGTTATGAAAACATTGTTGGAAAAGCAGAAAATGCTGGTAACCAGCATTTTCTCATTTTCCCACAGTGCCGGTCTTTTTTTCTTTCTTTTTTTTTTAAACCCTTTTAAAGGCAGATCGTAACATTTGAGCCACTTGTTGTCTGCTAATTAATTCATTTTGGAAAAGTCTAAAGTTTTGTTGTATGGTAAAGGGTTAACTCTTTACCAGATACCAGAAATTTTGACGGATCCAATTTGAAAATATTTCCAGACAACAAAGTTTACATCGGTAGAATGATGGGACTTACTCCTGAAATGGTAGAAAACATTGCAGGAAAAGAACAATATGTTTGGCTAATAGCATGGTCTCCTTTTCCAACATTTTTTTTCAAAAGGCTTCTTTCCCAGGGTCGTTAGAATACGGGACTGTTTGGTAAAAGGTTACGGTTACTTTTTCAGAAATTTTTACAGCACTTGCAAATAATTTTGGGACTTTGCTTCTCGTTAAAGTTGCTTTAAAACCTTTATTTTCCCTCTATATCTTATTAAGACCATGGTATAAGTGAATGCCCACTCTCCCTCCCCTCACAACTGTATGATAACATGTGTTCCCCCCCCCCCCCCATACCATAAAAGAGATCACTCGCCGTTGGCATCGAAAGAGTCATTGCAGGTGCTTCTTCAACGCCTTTCTGAATACCAGAGCGCTTACAACACTGAATATTTTGATCATGAACTTGTTACTTTTAAAGAATGTTGTTGTTCTTGCCCCTTCTTTTGACTTGAGACTGTTTCCAATTATTTTCTCTATGTCTCTCTGTCTCTCTCTCTGTCTCTCTCAGCTAGTTATAGATTCGACTTTGTTGATGTGGAAAAGCAGTCAGTGACTAGGGCAAGACAGAAGAGTTTTTCATGGGTACCACATTTTTTTTTTTTTCTCTACAAGTAGGAAGAATGAAAGAGATTTTGTGGTTTCATTATATTCATATGAACAGTGCTCTGACAAAAAGGGAGCTTAATGCATCTCCGTGATAGATGATGCTAAGCAAGTGATCACATAATTATGGATCCATAAAATCCAGTACATATAACAACCAACTGAATGATGAAGTAAACTGGTCCTTTGACACGCAGAAAATTGACGTATAGCTAAAAAAATTCGATTCAGGTCAGCCTGCTCGGACTGCGCAGGCTGACCTTGGTCGATACATTTTTCAAATGCATTAAGTCCTCTTTTCACAGAGCATGCTTTTTATAGAATGATTGACAAGAAAACTAGAAACCGTTCGCTATTTACGTCAAGATTAAAGTATAACTCTCATTCATAATACTACGATGTTCCCCTTTGTAGAGAAAACATTTTTTCCTGGCTTGTATTTGCGCGGGAATTTAAAGAAAAACGTCCATTTTACGACTTTGTAAGAAATACGCGGCTAACGTTTTCTGCAGCCCTGTAAGGCATCTATTATATATACAACAAGACAAATTTATGATGCATGGCATCATAGAAGCCGCAATCTTTTGGTGGACAATTTCAGAAATATTGACTTTCTAGAAAAACTTCGATGAAATTTTTGTATCTGTTTCCCCCCCCCCCCCCCCCCCCCCCACGGAAGATCATGACAAATGATACTAAAATGCAGGATAAAAAAGGCAGAAGTTAAGAGAGGAATCTTAAATTATCTTGTACCATTATTATCATCATAATCATCATTATCATTTAAAGTGGTGATGCGTATGTGAGAAAACATGTAAAAGCATTGGAATTTTCAAATTTCTACTAAGTTTGAAAATGGAGAAATTGCGCATGAATTCAAGTACAGAATTTTTCATTATTAAATGATTTTAAAAAGCAAACTTCTGTAGGGGCATCAAAGGCGACACTGCATAATTATGTAAGTTAGTACTGAATTATTCAAAGTGATATTTAGATCGTTATTCACGTAAATCTACATGTATTTACAATTTTTTAGTGATATTTTCTTTGTGTTTCATTTTTTTTACAAAAATAAAAAGAAAAAAATATTCAACAACTTTCTTCTAAAACATTATCATTTTGCTTGTCAAAAAGAATGTTAGCCTGCTTGTAACAAAGTGAATCTTTACATTTCTACTCCAGAATTAGAGACTTTTGCATAGTATTTCCAAAATTCTTCTGATCATAGCCTTCACAGTTGGCACGAACCACTAAAAAGAAACAAAATTATTTTTTTAAGTCTTTAAGGATCTGGATATATTCAACAACAACATAGTAACTATTACTATATATATCGTTTAATAAAAATTAGTTTGGACCATTTTCTGCAAATGCCTTATAAAAATCTATAAAACTTCTGATGTAAACTTCGAGAACCATTCAAACCCTTGACCAGCAGCGACGTAAAAAGTTGTATATATGCACAGTGATAGGTTTGGTAATAACTTTATCCTTTCAACTACACCGAATGAAATTAATATAGCGAGTAAGGAAAATGAAACAAGAAATATTTACATTTACAATATCTTATAAGATATTTAAAAAATATTACACAGGCTTATGTACTGTCTGATCTTGATCTATTTCTGTCATTTTCGAACAGTTTCAATCCTTAGAGCACTATGCACCACTTTGGTATTTTTTGTGGACAACGTACATCACGATCCATACATTTTTCACGGGTATTGTAGATCAGGACCTTACTGTACAGAACTTACAGTTTGATCATAACAGCTTCGACACACAATACATTAAATGCTAAATTTTACAGAGCTCATAAGGTAGATCGTCCATGTTACAAAATTCCATGAGGTTAAAGTGTCGACGAAGGGAAGAAAAAGGGTTATCTCTTCACAAGTAGGCCTATTCTATAAATAGCTGATGTCAGCTCTTACTGTGTAGGGAGGTAACCAATCTATACTTTGATCAAAGGTTAACCGCCCTATTATATTTACAGATTAAAACTGGACGAAACACTTGTACATAAAACTGCTTCTGATTATCATATTCTAAGATGCTCTCCATCTCATAATTATCATTAGTTTGTTTTGCAAAAAAGTAGACAAACGTGAAAACCGTTTAGAGGTGGGAGAGCCTATGATAAACGGAAAGCATTATAATTTCGTTTGGGAACAAGGAAGGAATCCTTTAAGTTGGAAAAGTTCGAGGGACTAGCAATAAAAGGAAGTTTATTTTTCTGTATTTTCATTGTTATTTGAGAATGAACTTATATTGCAAGAAAACCAGACTTGATGTTCGTGTAGGTCTGATTGAATATTTGAGAAAGAGTCGTGTGGAGTAATTCCGTAACACTAACACGACATTATTAGGAAATTTCCAAAAATTATAACCAGTCGAATAATTACCGATCATCTACATGGTAAATAGTTTAGGTACATTCCTACTGGAAGCCGCTTTCGAGCGGCTTCCAATGATGATAGTACCTTATTTTATTACATTCTGTTACTAATAATAGTAACATTTTCTATTGAAAATGGTATAATATCAGTGTCACGCGAGGGCAGATATGGCGGGGCAACGGGCTGATATCTGATATCCTGCCCGTTGACAAGATATTTGTTCTAAATCTATAGCAACAGAACACTCGCTCGTAAACTAACGTTCTAAAAACATCCACTTTGAAAAAAGAAAATGGCTGAATCAGTCCATCAATCACTAGCGGACAAATCTTCAGAACTACAGTCAATGATTGAATCGTTAAACCAACAAAGACATGAGAAATAGAGAATAGATTGTTGTTGTCTTGGATTGGGAAAGTTGATCGGGCAAGGTGAAGTGTCTATAGGCTAGTAGTTCTACGAATTTTATCCGTTGAGTCGGGTGAACCGAGCCTGACCAAGTTTCATAATTCGAAGCACCAACCATCTATTCTATTTATCCTGTTTCTCAGTTGTGATCCGCATGGCATTAAATTAAATATTTGGATCGGAGAAATACTCATGTCAACACCTTTTTAATTATGAATAAAAATGAAGAACTTTTTATTTAAAACGTCCTATATTGCACATATATGCAGCTCTACGATAGTGATGATGAATGGTGCATGATTACTTCATGAACGTGACGTTTACCCGCGGAAAAAAGTTGTGTCGAATGAAGACAAGAAATTCTCTATTTTAAGTGTTTAAACATGTTAGAAAACAAAAAAGATCGAGCAATTGATCCATGAATGTAATAAACAGGTTATTACACGGCTGATATCAAGATGGCGGGCCGATATCACTCTCCGGCCCTCATAAGCCGTGTAATAACCTCTATGTATTCCTTCTCTACAAGAAACACAAGTGATCAGCAGAAAAACTTGAAATGTGCTCATCCATAATTATTAGTAATATTGGTGAGAGAATTAATTCGCGTTTGATGGTTTCTTTAAAATGGTTTGATTAGAGCAGTTGAATGGAATGCAAAGATGCGAGCGTAATATCAACACCAAGAACAGAAATCTATACTCCCGTGAAGAAGAAGAAGAAGAAGATGATGATGATGATGATTATTATTATTATCATCATTACTATTATTATTATTATTATCATATACCATTGCTGTTGAAATGATAATATTAGGCGGTGAGTAGCACTTATAATTACAGTATTAATAATGATATTGATACCGGAAAAAACCCTTTGGAAAGATTATTAGAAACGAAAAAAATGCTGCTTATAACCGTTTTCTCATTTTCCTACCACGTTTACTCCTTTCCATCGACAAATTTCATCATTTGATCCACATTCAGTTTGTCCTATACATACAAAAACTTTGACTCTTAATCTGCTAAGCACGGCTCACTGACCTTTCGCGGACAGCCGTAGATTAAGATCAGACTGCACAGAACGTGCAGTCTGATCTTGGATCTACACTGTCCGATTAGGAAATATCTTTCATCCAACAATACCTTTCAAACAACAATAACTGGGTTTTTTCTATCGGTTTGAAGGTTTCATTACTTTTATTTAGCAGGAGAACGGTTTATATGAATAAGCCTGAAATATTTTTGTCCGGTAGAGATCTAATCAGTGCTTGTAGTGGCCTCTTGATACTGATTATCCTGGCGAAATTCTAACGCCGGCTGAGTTCTGGGTCTGCAGAGGATTTATCAAAAATATTGCTATTTTAGCACTAGTGGTCATATTGGTGTATGACATATATGATTAGAACAGCCTTTGTTCCTTTGATTTATGGAGTTTTGTTTAAAGATCTTATTTCAATGTTTTGTGCACAAATGGACGGGCATAGGAACCGACGGCAAGCGATTTCAATACCTCACCTTGAGCACTAAAGAAGAAAAGAGAGAGAAAAATAAAATGATATAGGGGGGGAAAAAAAAATCGACGAGGATGGGATTCGAACCCACGCGGGCAGAGCCCAATGGATTAGCAGTCCATCGCCTTAACCACTCGGCCACCTCGTCGTGTTACTGTGGCGGGAAACTTTTTCAATATATAAACCTTTTAAAGAGTATACATTGCGGTGACGGCAAGTCAACGTAGGGTTTACTCTCGTTTATTCGACATCTCTCAATATGTAAACTGCCACACTGTATATTGATAGGTTACATTCATTCATGTACCAGGTTTAAACTCGGTTAAGCCGTTCTGGTACTACCCAAACCCTTCAAAATAAAGCAAAAGGAATTAGATCTGAATCCAAGTTTTATTGCCATGTTAATTCGTGCAATTGAATGAAAAATCTCTAATAGATCTAGATCTAGATCTAGATATCTACAAACTACTTCAACACTTCTCAAGTCACTCTTGTGTAAAAAAGTCTTTTGTAGAAAAAGAACAGTGCAATCTCTGTGTGAAGATTTATTTTTAATCGAAACTGTGATATATAAGGGAGTGAAATGGCCCAAAATTGTAAGAGGTACTTTAATGGCTTATTCCCCCTTCTGAGATATTTCATCCTGTCTTTTTTTGAGTTACTGACACGCTTTCCAGCATTTTCCCCCTTTCCCAATAATGTTTTAAAAAGTACTTTTTTTTAAACGAGAGATTATTTCGTAAATGGTTAATAATTCATGTAGCGGTCAAGATTTAAGTCTCAACCAGGGACAAAAGACAAATTTAAATTACTGAATTGCATTTATTTTGCAGTTTGCAAATGCTTTCAATTTGGATGGGGCAAAAATTTTGTCGCAGGTGAAATACCACTGAACTTTTTTTTTCAACATTTTTCTTTCTTCTTTGATAATGGTTTACTACCTATTGACATATATAATTCAGTGATGAATCATTTTTGAAATTGGTGAAACTATTAATATCTCAATAGCCCCCCCCACCCCTCCCCCCTTTAAAGTCATATCAGGGATCGTATATAAGATCCCTGGTCATATAGACTTCTAATCTGATTATGATCATCTGATTGGCTAATATTTGGAGTAAAGTGTACAAATATTTGTCAGCATGTACAGTTTCTTAGCCATTGTATGTCAACAATCTCTTTAACACTTAACCAAACAATCCAAAGTTTCAACAGGGATCTTATATTGTGTATATACGATCCCTGGTTTTAATGACCTTGATGAAGAAAGCTTTTGAATACATTGTGGGAAAAGGAGAAAATACTGGTTACCTTTTTCCACAATGTGTTTTACTCTATCAAAGACAAGTCCCACCTTTGAGCAGTATTCAGTTTGTAATCTGCAATCTCTTTGAAAATGGACATGTCCGAAATATTGTTCTTGTTGTGAAGGGTTAAGTAGTAAACGAATCTTAAACATTTCGAATGTTGTCATAATTATTTTGTTAAGTTATTGTAGCACCATGTCATACATGGATTTCATTTGGCAATGTTTTGAAAGTCTTTAAAAGTCCTGATAATCAATAATTTCATTCAAATTTAGTGTTTTACAGAGACTTTAAAACCAGTTGATCTTTCCAATCATGTGTGATTTTCTGTTTCAGCCAAGTACACTGTGGGACAAAATGTAGTGTTGATATAAAGTGCTGTTTCGGATCAGCATGCGTGGATTGCGCAGGCTGATCCGAGACGACACTTTACGCTAATGTCCGAATGCCCCTTTTCACGTGTTGCAGGCCATTCAAGTAAAGATCAAGCATAGATCATTATGTAAAGAACATTCTTTCTATACGAATTTTTGTATGTTTGCACAGAAGTACAAAATGTGGAAAGAATTGATCTGTTGAAAGGTTGAACAGGAGGTCAAAGGTAAGAATATGAAATACCAAAGATCTACAGTTTGTATGTCCCTAATGCTTTCTAAACAACCTGTGTTTTAACCAATCTGAGGAAGAGGGTTTTTGAAGAACATTTTGAGAAACAGAGAAAATCTGTTGCACAAACCTGTACAGTCTTTGATCTACATGTTGCACTTTGCATAGACATTCTAGGCAAAAGCAAGCTTGAAGTTATAATTATGATAGAAATCTTCCTAACATCGATTATTTGGGTCTGGACTGAAAATACCTGTTGGATGCATTTGGCATTATAAGGATTAATTCGTTGTCTGGAAATGCTTTCAGTTTTGCCTGGAGTAAATGAGCCATGCTCTGTAAAAAGGGTGTTTAATGCATCTGCGAAAAGTATTGACCCAAGTCAGCCAGTTCACACAGGCTGAGCTTGGCCGAAACTTTTGACTATTGCTAATTTTTCTGTATGTCCAAGGACCATTCTACCTCACGATTAAGTGGGCTTAAAAAAAAAAAAAAAAAAATGGCTATTATGATTATGGATCCATAATTATGTGATGACTTGCATGGTATCCTGCATCACAAAGATGCAGTAAGCCTCCTTTACCAGAGCATTGATCAAATTTTGGTTGGCTGGTAAATAGTTTAATGAATTATTTATTATGTTAGAAAGAGAGATATTCTGACCATTATAAACCATGAGGTGAAAAGGTTTTGAAAACATTGTAAGAAAAGGAGATAAATGCCTGTAACAAGCATGCAATTTTTTACCCACCATGTTTTCTACCCACATCCCATTATTTGAGCTACCGGTACATTAAATTTGCTTTCAAATTTGACAAGTCCAAAACTTTATCATCTGATAGGGAGTTCAAGATAAGGGCTACCGGTAATTTGATTGTCCTGTGTTCTCACATTACAAGCACCATACGATATTTTCCTCTTACAGCAGACTGCTTTTGAAAACATTGTGGCAAAAGGAAAGATTAGTTATATTTCTCTTTTTACCGCAATGTTTTGCATATATTAAAAAATAAAATCTGAATTTGTATTGAACGTTTTTTTACTTTTTCAAAAGGGTGTTTTCAGAACTGTTTCCTGCAAATTTCTTAACTCTTTACAGAATAATCCAGTGTTGTAAAGATCAGAAGAATTAGACTTTTGAAAACATCGTGGGATAAAGGAGAAAATGCTGGTAACGACGTTGTTTTGTTCCCTTTCAAATGGAAATACTGTCATTCGAGACATATTTAATTTGTTGTCTTCAAATGCTTTTAATATGGATGAGTCTAAAATTTTGTCATTTGGTAAAGACAAAAAGTGGTTGTGAGTTACATGAATTAAACATAATCATATGAGCCATGCTCCGGCAAAAGGGGTCTTAATGCATCTCTGTGATCCATGGTACCAAGGAAGCCATCATATATTTATGGATCCATAACTGCCACTTTTTTTAACAACTGATGTAATCATGAGGTAGGCTGGTCCTTGTATATACAGAAATTTGACCAGTAGCGAAAAGTTTCGACCCAGGTCAAGCTGCGCTGATTGCGCAGGCTGACCTGGTCGATACTTTCCACAGATGCATGAAGCCCCATTTTCACAGAGCATGACTCAGATATAGGTATGTATGTATTAATTTTTAGTGTGAGAGCCATGACAAAAACGTCTAATGATAATTGATATGGTTTTATTATGGTGATTACTAGAGATTTTGTCTGGATGATATTGAAATAGTTGAATGATTGAATTATGTGTAAATTTTTGTCCTATAGCACTCCACTTATCGGCTGTTTTATAATAGATAGAATGAAGTCTTTACACCTGGGTTTGATTTGGGTAAATGTCGTCTCTATCAAACTTAACCTTAACTTGGAAACTTGAGTTATAATGTTACAGGTTTCGAGTGGGTTGCGAGTGTTTAAACTTTAGTGTTTAACCCCAGTATTGAAGTTGATTACAGAAAATCCAATTAGTATTTATTGAGGACTGCTATAATCGCAAGTTAATTGAAACTATTCAGGTTTATTTTGTTTTGAGATTAAACACTTTATGATAATCTAGGCTTTTTCATTCATTGTTTAGAGTGTTGGACTATAATATTATATGTATTGAAAAAAAAAATCTTTTGGAATTAAGAATACAGGCAATAAAATGGTATTTTAGGACATCATTTTTCAGATATTTTTTGGCATGGTACTAAACTAGTGCATGTGACAAAAAGGTGAAAGATTTGAATGAAAGGGATTTTTTTTCTTTTATATAAAAAGACTGGAAAATATTGTGGGAAAAATGAAAGGTTGCTTTTTACAAGTGATTGCTCTACTGTTAGACATAGTTTTTGAAAGATGTTCGATTTTAAGATATAAAATGTTGCATTTGTATGTACATGAGTGAAGGATTATAAATGGGCAGCTTCATTTAACTTAACCCTTTATTGCACAACAAAATTTTAGCCTTGTCCAAATTGAAAGCATTTGCAGACTACAATTTCAGTGTGGCTTAAATGGTGGAATTTTTCTTTGGTAAGATAGAAAACATTGTGGAAAAAGGAGAAAATGCTGGTCACCAGGTCAATAGGTTTCTTTCCCAGTGTTATTAAAACTTCACTTGGCATTGTGCAGTAAAGGGTTAAAAAAACATTCTATGAGAGTATTTGACAGCATTCTTTTCTACCTAGCAACATTAGTTTACCCTTAATACCAAAGAATCTGTAGTTTTAACGACCTTGGGGTAGAAGGCATATGAAAACAATTTGGGAAAAGGAGAAAATGCTGGAGAGCAGAATTTTCTCCTTTTTCACCTTGTTTTCTATCCTTTCAGAGAACTCCATCCAGTTAATTTTTTGTCTCATAAAGAGTTAATTTAATGCATCTATTTGAAGTAATCATACATACCATGCAGCTTTCCATTGCACAAGATTTTTTTCATGATTTGGCATGACTTGTGCTGCTTTAGCAGATAGTGTAGATTAAGATCAGATCTTGGATCTACAAAGTCTAACATTCAGAAGTCCTGCATGACAGAGCAGTAAAGTATAGGACTCACACCCTGGAGGCCCCAGGTTCAAGCCTCAAGGAAAGCTCTGGGTTTTTCATGGGGTCCTTGGGCAAGACACTTCGAAACCCTAGGTTAGTACTGATGAAACCCAGAACATACATGACAGTTTGAGCTGTTATGATTGAAAAAATGTTGAAAGCAGCATTAAACACCATTCAGTCAATCAATTACATGTAGTCGAATATTTTGTGTTCTTTGGCAAGACACATCAGAGCCCTAGGCTAGTACTGATGAAAGCCAAGACATACACTGTGACAGTGTGAGCTATTGCACTTTTATCACTGAAAAAGATGTTAAAAGTAGTGTAAAACACCAATGAATCAATCAGTTAGTCTATTTTTTTGCGTCAAAGACTCAGATCAAACAAGCGGTAAAAGGATAATTGCTGGATTTTTTCCACTGAAAAAAAAATTACTTTCCTTTGCTTGGTACTTTGATTTTTTACCAGAAGACAAAAATTTAGACTTTTCCTAATTGAAAGCATTGCAGAAAAAAACTAGCGTCTGCCACAACTAATAGATTTTACTTCTGAAATATTACAAAAGAATGTGGGAAAAGGAGAAAATGCTTATTACCAGCATATTCACTTATTCCCTAAAATGCTTACAAAAGCTTTCCCTCTCTGGATTGTTAAAACATAGAATTGTTTTCTAAGGGGTTAGGATAAAGAAAATGTACATTTTTAATTCTTGTTGCTATGGCTCTTTTGATGTTACCAAGGGAGACACATAAATTTATAATCAGACACAAGTCAGAAAATAATGACATAGAAAAAAATAACTCATCAGCACATTTCCATTTGCAGATAACCTTTTTTTGTCATTCAGCTGATTGATCTTTGAAACGTGGTTGTAGAAGGCCCTATGGCTTATTAATAGAAGTTTCTCCTTTTTCTTTAATGTTTTCACGTGCATTTGAGTATTCAACCTTTATTAATAATAATGTTTTTCACGGATGTCTGCTGCAAATTTATCTCCAAATGTTGTGACATATAAGATTTATCTCTTTACCAATTGACAATATTTTAGACTTGTCTTTAACTGAAAGCAGTGGCAGACAACAAGTTAAATGTGGCACAACTGACACAATTTGTAGCAGAAATGATAAAAAACACGGTAAGAAAGGGAGAAAATGCTAGATTCCAGCATTTTCTCCTTTTCACACAATGTTTCCAAAAGCTTCCTTTGACAGGATCATTAAGAAATGGGATTGATTGGTATAGGGTGAAGCAAATTAAATTCATTTAAAAGTCATTTCATTATTCTGTGTGCTTTTGATTTTTTCACCAGCAATTTTCATTGAATTTCAGTGGTAGAACTGAAATTTCCTTTCTGTTAGGTATTTATAATGAAACATTTTGAGATACATGTATCTGAACTGTTTGGCATAACTGAAACAAAATTTTAATTTGCCCAAACATATGAAATTTTTCATAAGAACTTATTAAGGTAAAAATTTTTCAATTTTCTTTAGACTTGGCCATTCATATAAAACTAATTGTCAATGACAGATTACTTTTGACTTTGAAAAATGGATTTGTCTTTGAAAGGGTAGAAATATTTTAGAAACTGGAGCTTGATGCTTTTCCAAAAGTGTTCCAAAAGTCTTCTTCCTCAGGGGTTTAAAAACAAGGAATTGTTTAAAAGTTCTCTTTTTCATATCATTATAATATTGCTCTACCAAACGACAAAATTTGAGACCATGTCCAAACTGAAGGCATTTGCAGACAACCAATTAAATGTGACCCAGATATTGAAATTTGTTTGTGGAAAGGAAGAAAACATTGCGGGGAAAGGAGAAAATGCTGGTTACCAGCATTTTCTCCTTTTCCCATAATGTTTTCAAACTTTTCTCTCTCAGGGTTGTTAAAACTGAGAATGGTAAAGAGCTAATTCCCCAAGATTTCTAGAGTTCATAACCCGGATAACTAAATCTTGGGACTTATGGTAGTGGTACAGTAATGATCTAGTGGCATGAAACTTCTGTAGTGTGAAAAAAGAGAAAATAACTAAATGTGAGGTGGATTGTGAGACCAAAAAAAAAGGATGAAAACAGTTGTTGTGAACATAGGTGAGTATTTGATTTCTTATTAATCTATTATTATTAATCTATTTGCCTTAGATTTAAAATTTGATTTTATCTTATTGGGTTTAAAGCCATTTCAATAGCATATTCAGCTATAATGATGGCCACAATACATTTACGAGGCTTCTCTGATCATCTTCTAGTACTTGGGACGGCGACAAAGGTGCGTCAAAAAAGGGCACCTCTACCATGGTATCATGCTTTAGCAAGGATCACATTTGGGGGCAACTGGGCTGTAAATCCCATGCCTTAGTGACTAGCCACACAAAGGACAACGTTTGAAATTAGAGACAGACAGATAGAATGGTCTGCAAACCATGTTTTATGTCATGTCTACTATTTCTTTATGTTAGTATCATGTAGAAAACAACCAAAATAAAAGGACTTTAGTTGCATTTACAGCTTAAAATGTAACAAGCCCTCAAGTGGTGCTAATGTACTGAAGCTCTTTAACAGTGAAGAAGAATTGTGGGAAAAGGAGAAAA
The DNA here is from genome assembly GCA_946811185.2 of Hippopus hippopus. NCBI lineage: Eukaryota > Metazoa > Mollusca > Bivalvia > Cardiida > Cardiidae > Hippopus > Hippopus hippopus. The sequence continues at coordinate 62,228,719 of OX328099.1, read as the reverse complement.
CGCGAGTAACCAGCATTTTCTCCTTTTCCAACAACGTTTTCTAACCATTCAAGAAACAAATTTTTAACATTTAATATTTTGTCCAACAATTGCTTTCAATTTAGACAGGTCTAAAAGTTTGTCACTGGTAAAGGGTTAAAGGGAGAAAAGGAAATATGAATAGATTGAGCAACTTTGATAAATTTTCACCTACAGATTACTTTAACCCTTAGGCTGCTAAGCGTGACTCACTGACCTTTTGCGGACAGCATAGATCAAGATCAGACTGCACAGAACGTGCAGTCTGATCTTGGTTCTATGCTGTCCGATAAGGAGGTATTATTCCCCAAAACATAACTTGAAAATAACTATACACCAAACAAAACTTCTAAACGGCCACTTTCAAGCAGGAATTCCCCGTGGGCCTTTTTTGGCATCCGCTGTCCAGAAAAGAGGCTGTTCATTTAGTTTGATGTTTTTTAGAATAATTGACCAGCGTAAAAGCATACCCCATCCTATGTTTGAAAAGAATTTTTCTATTGAAATGAAGTTATTAAACATTCATTAACATTGACAATTGAAAAATCATTTTTTTGAAAACTTCACACTCCTTCTCTCGGGTTATATTTTTGTGCAGAAAATAATTTTCATGTTTTTTGTTATTGCTGACAAAATTTCAGCAATGTACGCTTCTCATTTTAACCTGGTTGTCTGATATGAACAACACATGCACAAACCATGTGTTTTCCCTTTTTTGAAAAAGAGATGCCTTTTACCGGCAAAATCGAGAATCTCTTCATTACAATACCATGTCAAACGTCCAGACATATGTTATAAGTTGTTTTTATTTATCTGTCTATTACTTGGTCAAATTTACAGGAGAAACAAAAGTGACAGGTTAGAGGTTTTGCTGAGTGTGTTTGGGTTTTTACTGTCGAAATTGAAAATTTCATTTTAGTTATTTAGCAGGATAACAGACAATATACATGTACTTTGAAAATATCCTTCTAAAATATTGGTAATCAATATGAATTGGGATTTTATGTATGAAAATATGTAAATGCTTTTTTGCGAATTTTTGCATGTTGAGGGATTTTTCACGTCTTGTCATGTGTGTCACAATGTTTAAGAAAAGGCCATTCTGCAGTACAAAATATTTCTGTGCAAAATAATGGTAACTTGATAATAACTGAGTAATTATTTTCCTTTTCATGAAAGCAGTGCTCTGTGAAAAGGGGGTTTAATGCATCTGCAAAAAGTATCAACTCAGGTCAAGCTGCACAGCCCACACAGGCTGATATAGTTTGAAACTTTTGGCTATTATCAAATTTTCTGCTTGTCCATTTTATTTGCAGATTCAGTCTGTTGTTAAACAAAAAAAATTTTGTGGATCCATAATTATATGATGACTTGCTTGGTATTATGCATCACATAAATACATTAATAAACCCCTTTTTGCCAGAGCACTGTTCATTTACTTGGCAATAAAAGGTTTAAAATAGTTTTACGTTGGCAATATCTATCACAGGAATAACTGGATTTGTAAAGGTTTGAATTTCAATTAATGAGTTAAACTTGTTTGAATTGGATTTTTCTTTCATCTGAAGGTGTAAACATAGTAATAGGGCATTTACTTTGTGGACTGAAGATAAATCAGATTGATAAATGAATACCAATAAACTTCAGTGCAGGTTTTCAATAGCCCTGTATATTGAAACCTATACATCAGCACTTTTGTAAAGTCTCTTTTGTATGTCTGACTCTTTGCCAAGATTAATTCATTCCCTCATAAAACAAATTAGCAACAGTCGACTTTGAAACCATCTTAATATGGATTTAGGATCTGACATGAATTGATATTTGAGATAAGCATTTATTAAACAAGTCTCTTGCAAGCTTGATAACATTTTTGTGGAAAAGTTTAGGAAATTTTATCTCAGAGGCCAACAAGTGTCAGATTCTTTCTATCACATAATGGTACGTATCTTGCAAGTCATAGGCCTGAATATGCAAAACCTTATATGTGCATGTGGTACCTGAGGAGAAGCCTTAGAAAACATTTTGGGAAAAGGAGAATATGCTGGTAACATATTCCCACAATGTTTTCTGCCTTATAATAGGATTCAAGCTTGTAAATGCCCCGAAATAGGGACCCATTTTCCACACTGACCGAGAGAATGGCTGTTGCTATTTCGGAGGAAGTCTACAATCACGCAGACGCTGAATTCAAGTGTCTGAAAATTGGCTAGGCCTAAACCACGTATTGGAAACTTTCGAAGAAATGGACGAAACGGAAATCGTTTGTCATTATGGAAATCATCAATATGGTCTGAAATTGACGGCTGAGCAAAAAAAACTTCCAATGCATTTTAGGCCTACTGGCTGAAAGACATCAGCTGCATTCACACTATGTACCAAAATGGAACAAAACAGCTCGGCCGGATGAAACACGTTGAGCGAAAATGGCAAAAATAGAAAAAGAAAAGTTACTGGTCGGGGGCTATTGGGTAGAGTCAGTCAGGTCACCTGAAACACAGATTTTTTTTTTTTCTGGCCTAATTGTCTTCAAATGCATTCAATGTGGACAAGTCTACATTTTTGTCGTGTGGTGAAGAGTAAAACATCATACAGACACACAAGTTATAGGACTGTAATGGGTTTGTTGAGTCAACATGAATTAAACCAGCTATAATAGAATTAGATATGAATATGATTGGAGATTTGTCAATCCTGATTCATTCATTAACCCTTTACATTACATCGATGACTTTTAACGACCTTGAGGAAGAAGGCTTTTGAAAACTTTGAAGGAAAAGGAGAAAATGCTGGTAACCAGCATTTTTTCCTTTTTCCCACAATGTTTTCTACTCTATGATAGACAAATTTCATGTTTTAAGTTACATTTAATTTGTCGTCTGTCAAAATCTCTTTCAATTTAAACAAGCCTAATATTTTGTCAAATGGTAAAGAGTTAACTCTTTACAAAATGAAAAAATTTAGGCATATTGAACTTAAGAGCATTTACAGATGACAAATAAGATATGGCTCATATCTTGGGGATTGTCTCTGAAAGGGTAGAAAACATTGTGGGAAAAGGAGAAAATGCTAGTTACCAGCATTTTCTCCTTTTCCCACAATGTTTTCAAAAGACACCTTTTAGGGTTGATAAAAGTCTGAATTGCGTGGTGAAGGATTAATGTGTAGTTCTATTGATATGTGAGGATGATAAACCTTGAGTTTTTTTTTTTTGTCAGGCTAACCCATTACCAAATGAAAATTTTTTAGACTTTTCCAAATCAAAGGCATTTGCAGATGACAAAGAATGTGTGACTCAAAAACTGAATTTTTTTTTTGGAAGGGTAGAAAACATTGTTGTTGCCTAGATGTAAAAAGGATATAATGTAGCAGCATTGACTCTTTAACCATTTACCACACAATCCCAAGTTTTAAAGACAGTCTGATCGTGATCTACGCTGTTTGTCTACGCAATTAAGATCGGGGTTCAATGCTACAAAGATTAAATCAGAGTGGCAGAGTCAACACTGTACACTTTATTTTACCATATGTATTATTCAATGATGCCTGGCTGTTAAAAAAGTCTGTATTCCATCTTAACTCTGCCAAAGGACAACATTTTAGATGGGTCCAATTAGAAAGCATTAATTGTTTTTTGCAGACAACAATATTTATATGGCACAAATGATGGGATTTGTATCAGATCCGGTTACTAGGATTTTCTCCTTTTCCCACAATGTTTTCAAAAGACCTACTTCTCATGGTCGTTAAAACATGGAATTTTATGGTAAAGTGTTAAGGTGTGTAACCAGGACTTTTAAGGCATTATGCGCCTTAATCCAAACTGATATTTAATGATTCTTAAGTGCCAAAAAGGATGTATGACAGCTTCCATCTTTTTTTTCATTATGCACTTGAACATTGTATGTTACACCTTTGAACTTTGCCAAATGAAACAAGAAATATCTTTTAAAGGGATAGCTGGCTTAAGAGATAGATCTACTGGAGTATGAATATTGAGACTCTTTTGTGGCTCAATATGAAGTAAGATAATGAAAAGTAACTTCACCAGCATTTTTTCATTTAGCTGAAAAGTAGTATTGGGTAATGCTTACAAAAATATTAAATTTTCAAATAGAACAAGAAAAAGATCATTCTCTATTACATTAATTTACTATGATAAGAATGAAGGCCCAAGGTATTGACTGGCAGTAGCAACACTTGTAAATAGTGGATCCATAAAAGTGCATGAAAATATGGCATTAGGAACCCGCAGAACAAACATGTTCATATTTTTGACCAATCACAAATAACCATCTATTCATTCTTTATCAGTACCAAGAAGTACACCTGTCAAAAGCTAGCACAATCAGTTACGCTAAAAAAAAATCCCTGACTCTTAGAATTTTTTACCACATAAGAGGCATTTTCATGTACTTGTATTACCTATGTGTCACTAGTTTGATCCTCGCTGGAGTTGAAATGCCTTTGAGCAAGGCATTTGTGCCATCTATAGAACTACTAAATGACATAAGAAGCTTCTTAGTAGTGTTTGTGTGAATATTGACTGAAGTGTTGTTGGCTTTTTAGTGTCAAACAATCAAATCTGTGATATGGAACCTAGGTTGGCTCAAGTTAGATATAGTCATGTTGGGCATTTAGCGAATTCATTATCATTGGTAAATATTTGTACGTTATCAGTACTGGATTGTTTTAACTCAATAGCTTACTGGTTTGATTTTATCGTAAACCTTTATACCAAACAATACAGTGTGTCAATTACCTTGGAGAAGAGGGCTTTCAAAAACATTATAAGAAAAAGAGAGAATGTAGGTGACCAGCCTTTTCTCCTTTTCCCACAGTGTTTCCTCTCACTTTAAAGACAAATCCTGACATTTACCCTATAAGACTTCCGGTTTGTAATTTCCAAATAGACATACTTTCAGGTTTTGACAAGTGTAAAATGGTCATCTGATAAGATATTAACCCCTTTCCGCACAATTACGCATTTAAAAACCCTGAGGAGGAGGAGGGCTTTGAAAACACTGTTGGAAAATGAAAATGCTGGAAAGTAGCATTTTCTCCTTTGGCCATAGTTTCATGTAGAAGGTCAAGACAAATCCCAGTATTTTAGCTGTATTCTAATTTGTCATCTGCAAATGCTTTTTGGAGGAGTATAAACTGTTGTCATTTGGTTAGGGTGAAACATTAGTCAATAATTATGTCTGCTACAAATTTGTTTCAGCACATAATTCATCCTTTCTCACAGCTGGTCATTGACTCGATAATAATTTTATGGGAAAGCAGCCACTGGCTTTGGAAGAATATTGTGCAAAGCACTGGTTACAGAAACATAGGGAAAACATGGATAGGTGCTCTAGCTGCCATGATTTAACTGATACAGTGTTGAAAACTGTGTTAAACGCCATACAATCAATCAATTATAATCAATCATAACAAATATAATTAATGTTGGGTACAAACTGGCCTCAGGAGATAAATAATCCTCATATAAAAAGACATAATATTTGACAAAAAGCTAAAATACATGTATACTCAAAAGTCACAATTTTGGTATTGACTTTGTAGATGATGTGATTAAAGAAAGGCACATGTGAAAAGTAAGTCTTTATTGTATCATATTATTTAATTTATGCATGTTATGGAAGGACAAAGAACAAAAAAGATAAAAAAAAATTTTCTACCCCTCTTTTGATTGAAACTGTGTGGTGCAGAGAGCTGTGGGTGGGAATGGGATTGAGATTGAATTGCATTTGTTGTCACCAAATGTCTGATTCAGGTAAACAGTATTGCTCATACTGTTGAAAACAATGCACCTGTAAAAACATTTTGAGTTTTATAGTGTTTTATATGCATTGATTTATGACACTTTATATCATTTTCTCAATGGTAAATATTGAGCCATATTCATTTCATACAGATTTTCACCTTACCTGAAAATGAAGTGCTCAAAGCTGAGATACCATTCTGATATGCTAGTTCCGGTTATGTGTTGACTGTTATCAAACAACAAACAAAATTTTGGACTTGTCCAAACTCAAAGTATTTGCAGGTGATAAAGTGAGTGTGGCTTCGATGGTTGAAATTGTCTTGTAAAGGATAGAAAACATTGTGAAAACAAGAGAAAATGCTGGTTAGCTTTTCCCACTATGCCTTTGACCCTTTCAAAGACAAATCCCACCATATAAGCCACATACTAACTGTTGTCTGTAAATGCTTTCAGTTTGGATATGTGTATTATATTTTTTTCTGGTAAAGAGTAACAATCTTTACCACAATTTATGCCTTTCATGGCTTACTACATGTAGCTATGTTAGCCAGTGGAGCAATAATACACAACAACCATGGATGTCTTGTTAAAAATTTGTCCTTGTTTCTGTGTGTCTCACAGTACCTTTTGAATTCACAGTATAATCTGTTTTAGTGTCCACCTCTATTGAGCGAGCAACTTATATTAAAAGGGCAAATATGTTGGAAATATAGGATCTGACATGAGTTGGTGTTTGAGATTCTTTTTATCACATAACGATATTTCGCAAATTATAGATCAAAAGATGCAAAACCATCGGTAGATGCACCTGCAGAAATATCCATAAAACCCATTCACTTCCATAAAAAACGTACAAAATGACGTAAAAAATGATGTCACGCAATTGTGATATCAAACATGTATTTAAAATAAGAAAATTTGTAATGGGTATGTTACACTGAAAACAAGGGAGGTAAATTGTGATAAAAAGCAGTAACATTTCAAGTTTTCCTAAGGTGGTTGCTTGTTATGCATTTTGTTAAAACCTTTTTTCACATATTTTGTACAATCATAACTTTTAGCCCAATGAACATACTCTGGTCGCTTTATCAGTTTGAAATTGATTTTCTTGTTCACAGTTCCTTTCAGTTGGCTTAACTTGTGCGCCTATATTGAAACATGATGCGGTGTTTTGACTGATTTGCAATCTGTATTTCCGAAAGACTTTAATCCTTTTATCAGTTGTGTCTTAAACAGGATTAGGTGACACAGATCAAAAGTATGTCTCAATATGTACTGTTTGAGTTTAGCCCTTTACCAAACAATCCCCTATTTTCATGAGACTTTGAGGAAGAAGGCTTTTGAAAACATTGTGCAAAAAGGAGAAAATGCTGGTAACCAGCATTTTCTCTCCTTTTTCCAAAATGTTTTTCTACCTGTTGGAGGCTGATCCCATAATTTGAGCCATATTAGATTGTTTTTTGTTATGTAAATGCCTTCAATATGGGCGATTCTGAAATTTTGCTGTCTGGTAAGAGTAAAAATATGCAATCCTCCTGACCAAAACAGTCCACTAATGTACAAGGCAATTTAGTCCTAAATATTAAAGACAAAGGTATTTTTTGAAACTTTTGTACATGTACTAAGATGTATAGCATCTAAATAACCTGTGGAGTGCTAATTAACCCTTTACCACAAGATCCCAACTTTTAATGAACCTGAGAAAGAGGCCTTTTGAAAAATTGTGGGAAAAGGAGAAAATGCTGGTAACCAGCATTCTCTCTTTTACCTACAAAGTTTTCTGCCCTTCCTGAAACAAATTTCAATTTTTCAGTCATATTTGTTTTGTCATCTGCAAATGTTTTCTAATTTGAGTACTCTAAAATTTTACCGTTTGGTAAAGAGTTAAATCTTTACCAAACGACAAAATTTTAGGCTAGTCCAAACTGAAAAGCATTCGCAGACGACAAAATCAACCTGACTCAAAAATTGAAATTTGTTTTGGGAAGGATAGAAAACATTGTGGGAAAAGGAGAAAATGCTGGTTACCAGCATTTTCTCCATTTCCCAAAATGTTTTCAAAAGGCTTCTTTCTCAGAGTCGTGAAAACCCGGGATTGTTTGTTAAAGAGTTAAACCAAATCGCTAATGGATTTTTTTATTCTAGAAAAAAGACCTACCGATAAATAACTACAATATCAAGGTTGCTCTGGTCCAGAATGTCTCAGCAAAGCAGACAGTGTAGATCAAAGATTAGACTGCATGTTTTGTGCAGTCTGATCTTGATCTATGCTGGCTGCAATGGCAACTTTAGTCGTGAATGGCGCTTAAACGTTTATTCATAGGCAAAGTAGCTATTTAGAACTGAATCACCAAACAAATTAACAACCATATCAAAGAGCGGAAAACATGGGCTTGAAGGCTTTGACAAAATTTAATGATCTTTTTATTCAAACTATTTTTTTTTTATTCAAACTATTTAAAGCCACTTAAGAGTCAGTTGACAAATTCAAAAGGCAATTTTATTATCATGGATGGTCTTTTATTATGATTTTACTCATAATCACCTGAAACAAATTTGCAGCAAGAAAACTTTGAAAATAGCCTTATAAAATGGTATTAGTTTGAATTACAGTGATGAAATAATAGAAGTACATACATAAACATTGTGACCAAAAGAGATTTAATTGTAATTTCTTCTTTTGTCAAGATGTTTTCACATGAAGTCTGCTAGAAGCCAAAAAAACTCTCAGCAGGAGGCAATGAGTTAACTCTTTACCAAGCAATCCAGAGTTTAGGCGACTTAAGAAAAAGGCTTTTGAAAACACTGTGGGAAAAGGAGAAAATGCTGGTAACCAGCATTTTCCCCTTTTCCCACAATGATTTTTACTCTTGAAAAAACTAATTTCATCCTTAAAGCTGTATTGTACTTGTTATCAGCAAACACTTATAAGTTGGACAAGTAAAGGGTTTTACCATACAATCCAAAGTTTTAAATACCATGACAAAGAAGGCTTTTGAAAATATTGTGGAAAAGGAAGAAAATGCTGGTAACCAGCAATTTTCCTTTTCCCGACAATATTTCCTACCCTTCCAAAAACATTTTTTTTACCCACATTTAATTTGTTGTCTGCAAATGCTGTCGATTTCGGCCAGTCTAAAGTTTTGTCATTCGGTAAAGAGTTGAATCATATCAGATATGATAATCAATACTTTCATAAAAAGGTGTCAAGATAAGACAGTTTAGAAAAAAAAAAGAAAATGACTTCATTTAAAAAATTATGATGGATGGGAAAACAAGCACAAAAGTAAATGAACAGTTAAGAAACCGCCATTTCCTGCTTCTAAGATTTTACATGTATGCATATATTTTGTCATTATGTTTTTTTTTGTTGTCAGCTACTGTGATTCTACATATATGCACATTTATTTTACAATAATGCTTTTAACTCATTCCCAAACAACATTTTAGACTGTTCCAATTTGAAAGCACTTGCAGACAACAAAATTTATGTGGCAGAAATGGTGGTATTTGAATCAGATAATCTAGAAAACTTTGTGGGAAAAGGAGAAAATGCTGGTTACCAGCATTTTCTCCTTTTCCCACAATGTTTTCAAAAGGCCTACTTCTTAGGGTCCTTAAAACTCAGAATTGTGTAGTAAAGGATTAAAAGTGTCTGCTGTAAGTTTTTTACAGGAAGTAAGGAGTTAAAAGGGGGGAATTTTCGTTAATCTAAATATGCTGATAAAAGTTTAATTGCTTTGACAAGCTCAGAATGTTTCAAATGTTAGATTTTACAGTAGTTTGGAATTAGTTTGAGATATATCAGTGAAAATCTTTGGATACTTATGGAGAATACTTGCAAAATGGCAAGAAGGCTATTATCAGGTGTTGAAATATTGATTATGTTTTAATTTCAGTTTTTTATCCTTCAGTTGTTAGCTTAGCCCTTTCCCATTTGACAGGTTTTAGACTCTTCAAAATTCAAAACATCATTCAAAACAATTTCAAAATTGGTGCAGATTAGCTGAAGTTCTTTGATAATGTAAAAAAAAAAAACATTGTGAAAAAGGAGAAAATGCTGTTTACCAGCATTTTCTCCTTTTTCCACAATGTTTTCAAAAGCCTTCCTGCTTGGGATTGTGTGGTAAAGGGTTAACCCATTAAATCTTTACCAAGCAACAAAATTTTAGGCTTGTTTAAATCCAAAACATTTACAGACAACACATTAAATGTGATTCATATGATAGAATTTGAATTTAATTGAGTAGAAAACATTCTGGGAAGAGTAGAAAATTCTGGTCACCAGCATTTAACCCTTTTCCCACAATGTTTCCAAGAGCTTTCTTCTCAGGGTCATTTAAACTCTTGCTTGTGTGGTAAAAAGTCTAATCTTGATCTACAATGCAGCCATTGTAGATCAAGATTATACTGCACAATTTGTGCAGTCTGATCTTTAATCTCACTGCCCTGAAGCCTGTCTGGACAGCTCAGTGATTAGCGTATCAGACTTGTGACCTGGTGGTTCTGAGTTAGATACCTGGTTGAGGCAAACTTTCTTTCCATTGATGTTTTGCCTCTCACCTCTGATGCATTTAAAGAAGTACCATATTTTCCGGACAATAGGCCGCTGCACTGTATAGGCCGCACCCTTCCATTTTAACCATTTTAGTAAAAAAAAATATATTGTATAGGCCGCACCGGAACATAAGCCGCGGCCGATACGCTTGGTTAATGTACATTGTCATCCTTCTTTAGATACATGTACATGTATTTGTACCTGTATATGTATTATACATGTTTGAGACACGGAACAAATTTATCCGTTGTTCTTGCATTTGTTTATTCCATTGGAGTAATTTCCCCTTCAGCAGGTCGAATCACTCAGAACACTAGAGACCGCTATCTTTCGTTCATCCATTGTCAAATAATTTAAGGAATTTCGAAGTTGTCAAATTGTTAATTCGATTGATGGTACATGCCAAACAACACCTTTAATTACATTCACAGTTAACCTTTAATTAGTACCAATAGATATTTCCAAACAAAGGTGTGAAAATCTAGGTTGGTCACACACATTCACAAGTTTGCAAGCTACCAACAAAACAAAGGTATAAGTGTTCGAAAAATACTTTGTGTGCGTGAACCAAAGTGGCACCCCCATGGGGAATCGTAAACTGGTTTTCCTCTATTTCCATTTTTACAGGCCGCACTAACAAGTCATTCAGAAAAGTAAAATTAACATATAAGCCGCGTCGTCTTATAGGCCGGACCCTTGAAAATTTCAACTTTTTTTTACGGATAGGCCATGGCCTATTGTCCGGAAAATACGGTAGTCAGTGACCTGGAAAGAAAGTTGTGTCAGCACTGGTGTGAGAAAGCCAGTAAACACATGCGTAGGTGCACTTACCGCCGTGATATGACCTAAGCTGTTAAACCTGCATTAAACTCTAATTCAATCAACCTTTTTCCTGAAACACTTTAGATTCATTCTCAGACAACCTGGACAAATGGCAATGAAAAAAGTCAATTTTTTCATATTGCCAAATTATTTCATTATTATTTTCTTTGTATCGGTATATATGTTAACTCTTTATTTTAGGAGTTTCACCAGCTAGGAGCCAACAACTTTATTTTTATGTATTGTTATATGGTAAAGGGTGCTGGCATTTTCAATTTTTTAAAAATAATGACCAGTTGTGTTGGTTTTACCATGGAGTAATCAAAAATTGCCAGCAACTTTCTCTAACACTAACGATTTAGTAAGGTGATAAAAGCTTGAGGAAAATGACAATATTGGTGACATTTTGCATGATTTTCTGGTGCTATATAGTGATAAAGGAGAAAGAAAAAAAATGTACATGTTATCTTTTTTCACAACCGTTGTCTTAAAACTATCATCATTCCACTATAGAAGTTGAATCATTACTTTATCTTAACTTAAAAGACAACCGTTACGATACAGAAATATATCCCAACAGTGCCTCGGTGGTAGGTTTGACCAAAATATCGTCACATTCCGAAAACGCAGTGTCCCGTAAGTGACACTAATTTGTCCAATATGTGACTCGTTTATGATACTGGTGGGAAAGACAGCATTTATGCAATCGTTTGATAAATTGTGTGCACTGAAAGCAGAAAACCAGAAAATCAAACTATCTTTGATCATAATATTCATTAATTGTATGACTTCCCAAATGACTGCTCTTAATAACCAGCTGACTCTAGATTTCAATAAGCCATTTTTTCCAAACTGTTTTATCGAGCATTCTGACAAACAAAACCCATTCAACAACAATTATTGAAACTGTATCATAACAATCTTCGGCATATATTATAAAATACTTGGGTAAAGTATGTACCAAAGAAACGATACAGAGAGGAAGACTTGTTTTAAAAATGTCCCGTAAGTGACAGGTGCGCACAGGTTCCTGATAGAGCTTTAGAATCAAAGAAATCTCAGCTTAGTATTCGTAAATATCGACTGAAATCGTCTATCAAAGTTAAGGAAACATGTTTAAAAGGTACTGTTTAAGAAAATATTACTAATCCACATACCATGGAAAAAGAAGAAAATGAAGCTTGTGGCGGGGAAAAATGACACTCCGCTATGTTATGCTTTCCCACATGCAGCCTTTATACATAACCATCATTAAAGTGAGAAATCCAATTGAGTGAATACCTAGCTGTGTTTCACTTACAACTTAATAGGCACACACTAAGCTGAGAAGTCCTCAGCCAAGAGCAATTCATTCTTGTAACTTACAAGAAATTCGCAGATCAAGTCTTCCTCTGGTATGTTCATATTAAAACTGTTCCCAGAATTCAATATTTGGACTCTCCTAATCTACATGTATAAACGTTAAAAGAAGGAAAGGAAAATACATGTAATGATAATAATATAAGAAATAAATGAATAAAATTTGAGCATGCCTTGAAAAGGAAAGAATGCCCGTCCTGAGAACTACACTGTTTCTGCAATGATTTCAAAAGTTCTGGATCATACGGATGTTACAATTTAAGATTCGTCTGTATATGTTAGAGAATGACAGGGCAAAATTTACATGTGACTTCCTGACGACTTTATAGAACAAAATCATCGTGCATATTGACTTTTTTATTTACTTATTTTTTCAACTCTGACTTCTGAGACGTGTCATTCAGTTATTCTTGCACAAGCTACCGGACATGTTCTGGGAAAGACAACATATAAGTACATGTACCTGAAAGAGAAAGCTTGAAATCCCATAACACATCTTTAGTTTAATTCAACTCATACCCCTACAAATTTCGTTAACTTTTGCATGTTCCCGTTTTGTATGTGATGATTACTTACACTGCACATAGTAAACTTTTAAAATGGTATTAAATCACAATAAATAGTTCAATATGATTTTTAAATTCCTTATCATTCAAACATATGATGTATGACCGACTATGATACAGATTGAGTGAACTAAAGTTCAACATCGTTATTCATCTTCATTTAAAACTTATTCATAATTTAGACAAAATGATGTCAAAACTTGCTTTCAACGCCAAAAGTATCTGCGGTTGAAGTTGGAGACATCTTAGAGGTCATAAAACATGGATTGCAGCATGAACAATATGAAATTAAACATGAAACTTCAGGAGTAGCATATGAGACATCAATATGTCACATACGAGGCAGGAGGTTTTCTTTGTTTCATAAGTCGTGCTACGGGTACATGGTAACATTACAACTTGAATCTATATTTCAGACTTATTTGCGGTCTACAGCATAAACGTCTACTATCATATCTATTGAAAAGAAAATGAGAACAATAAATTTTGAGACCTTTAGGACCAACAACTGACGAATTCTGACAGTAATCTTTCATTCGTAAAAAAATGGCGCAAAACAAAATACTTACACCTCTGGGCATCAACGGACAGTTGAAGGAACCCAACCAGACCGAGAAAGTGACAGAAACTTTGTAGTTGTCAGTCTTTTGGAAAAGGGTTAGGGTTAGTTATTCCAGTATGTTATGGACTCGTATGTTATTGTCAACAGAAGGTGCCAAATTGATTCTTCTTTCTTAACAGTGATTTACATTATTAAGAAATTTCATTTCATAACAGAAAGAACGAACTTGTAACGCATCATTTAATGACTGCACTGTTGATGTAGGCATACAAATTTAAACATGATATCCTTGTTAGTTATTGTCCCAAATGTTATAATTAAAAATTACGCTCATTAGTCAATAGTTGATGTTGGTCTTAAGGAAATTTCACTTGTTTCCATGAAAAACTGCTAATGTTCGTTTGATTACCATGACAGGTAGTCACAAACTCTGTATATATAAAAACTGTCATTAGCTTTATGCAGTCGATTACAACACAAACAAATGTTGTCCTGTAAGTTACTGGATTTCTGAGACAGGGAAATAGACATCAAAAAATGACAGAAATATGGTAGCCATGTAGATCAAACTCTCCTACTGCGTAGTACTGACGTCTTGGTTTAAAAAAAGGCAAAAAGTTGTAGGAAGGAAACACTTTTGTAGTTCAGTATACACTTTTACACTTTTTAAGTAACAGTCACTGTTCTGGCGACATGGTGTTTTCAAGCATCTGGGCAACTTCAATTATGTACCATATTGTAAAATGAAGTCAAGAAAAGGTAAACTTAAGCTCAGAATATTGTAATATGTGTGGTCTCAACTTACTTTTAGTTGCATTACCTCTATTGATTAATATTTTCAGTAAAGAGCGCTATAAAATGTGGAGACATGAATTGTCCAGGTTGTCTGAGAATGAGTCTATATGCAAAAGCACCTATGAAATTACAATAAATCTGGTTTTATTTTTAGACAGTAAATGTCTGTTAGGTTTATTTGGCGCTCCACAGGGTAATGGAATGGATAAAAAACCTCGCTATAAATTCTAAAATTCTTTGGAAGCATTGAGGATTCAAGGCGGTTTTTGATTTTTGATACTAACGTCAAAATGTATTATTCTGCGTTGATGAAAGCCACTGCAATTGTTCTGCTTACTTCTATCTAGATAAAAAATAAGATACAGTTTGGATTAAGATTAGTCTACATGTTTCAGGAAGTCTTATCTTGATCTACAGTTTTTCCAAAAAACAATATTCTTAGCTTTCTCTCATCTGACTAGTTTAATCCTACTGAATATACTCTTTACCAAGCGACAAAATTTTTGACTGGTCCAAATTGAAAGCATTAAAGATTTGGCAAACGAACGTTTAAATGCAAGTAATATGATTGGATTTGTCTTAAAAAGAGTGGAAAACATTTTGGAAAAAGGAGAAAATGCTAGTCACCAGCATCTTCTCCTTTTCCCACAATACATTTGAAAGGCTTTTTTCCCGCGATTGTGAAAACCTGAGATTGTTTGGTAGAAGGTTAAGACATTACCACCAGCAGACAACTTTTTACATGTTCTTGTGGATTTTTATTAAAACATGGCAAAAGATTAAATTACTTGAAACAAGTCCTCTCTTACATTCTTTAATTTTTTCCATGTACTCGTATTAATTTTGTATATTACTAAACATTAATAAACATTGTTTTGTATCCACTTAGATTCTGCTGATTTTTTTTAATTTACCTGTCTTCATTTGAAATTATTATTTGATTTCTTTAGCAGGGTAGGATATTAATGAAAAGTTTCTTTTACCAATGAACATTCATTCTTTATCATTGCAGATCCTCCAGAAGTTGACTTGGAAGATGTGGTATGTATTACATGTATCTTATTTTATTGGTTCTAAACTAGGTGACTTCTTAATGATCAAAATAGACTCCTAAAGTTTGATCCCAAAGAGTCCAAGTTACATGTATCGTAGGTATACTGTTCTGTGACCAACTTATTTCAAGAACCCCTTTTCCAAGTAAGATGCAGCTTAAATGATAGGATTTGTTTCTGAAAGAGAAGAAAACATTGCTGGAAAAGGAGAAAATGCTGGTTACTATGTTTTCAAAAGCCTCTTCTTGTTAAAACTTGGGATTAATTGCATGTGATGGATTAAGTCTTTTCCAAACGATCTCCTGTTTCTGACCATGAAGGAGAATGCTTTGGAAAAAATTGTTGGAAAAAGAGAAAGTGTTGGTTACCACCATTTACTCCTTTTTCCAGAATATTTCCTAGTCTTTCATAGGCATCTTTTAGAGGTAAAACCTGTTATTAATTTTGAGTGAGCCTCTAATCCCTCTATCACCATATTGTAACATGCAGACTATTATTTAATGATGCTGTAAAATTCAAAATGCACCTGTCCAAAATTGCCTCACCAAGTACTAGTCAATAAGCTTTGTCTCTGCTATTTTTGATGTGACAATGGTCTGACCAAAACCAAAAAAAGATTTTTCAAAACGAAATAACAGAGGTTTACAAAGTGCAAAGTTAATGCACAGACCATGCCGAAAGTGGACACGTTTGATAAATTTGCTACATTGTGTAGATTTGTAAAGTGATGTGCTAGAGGCACTTTATTTAAGAAATTGTCAGTGACAAAAAAACACAAGAGCATGGCGCATGCTGGTGCCAAAACTAAGCTGCAGTTACTTGACTTTCAGTGAAAATTCTCAGCCAAAAAAGATGCATAACTGTGTCAAAAAATGTTGATGGTTACTTTCCCTTTTTGTATGCGTTCCTTGTTTGATAGTTAAGAACTTGTCTGAGTCTGAAGTAAATATCTTCAGGAATAACACTTACAGAGATACTATATTTAAATCACGTCAAAGTTTTAACATGATCCTGATGATGATAGGGCCATAACAATGTCTCGACGTTTTCTTCCAAAACAGCCGAGCTAATTAGTTGTAATGTTTGCTGAGAGACCTTGTACATAGCATGTGACACGGTAATGGTAAATAAAGATTTGGTTGTTTGGGGTTATGTGACTTTTTTAACAATATTTTAGTCATATGCAGGTCACTGTTCACATATACCAGTGTCTTCTTTTTGTTTTACCATATTCAAACTAGGGTTTTGCAGAGCCAGTGACCAGTGCAGCCTGCAGGGATTGAACCAACATATCCTTATTACTAATCCAACAATTTAACTACTGCACAAGTGAGGATCATTGAAAACAGACTTCAAAGATACAGTATTTAAGAGAGTAGTTTTTCATTTTCTTTAACTTTTTACACACAATTCTGATCTTTGTCTACCTGATGAAGAGATCTTTTTTTTTTAAATCATAATGGGAAAAGGACAAAACGCTAGTTACAACCACTTTCTCCTATTTCCACAATGTTTTCTACCTTTTCACATGACAAATCTATCATTCAAGCGACATTCAATTTGTTGCCTGCAACTGCTTTGAATTTGGTTGGGTCTTAAATTAGGTCATCATGTAAAAAGTAAATGTTATCCAAAATTGGTTTGCTATGGTTTGTCAAGAAAAATATAGGTGTAAAGTATGCTTAGAGACCTGCTATGGCATCTTACAGAGAAAGTGTTGAGTAAATAAAGACTGGAGAGATTATGTTTGCTTGGTTGTCAAAAACCCATCAAAAGTGAAAAGGGGAATATTCTCCTTTGATGTGTGCATACATGAGATGAGTGCGGTTTGATCAACTTTTTTTAAAGACAGATTTCAGTATTTTATAACTGCTGCAATTAATTCAATCCCATATGACATGATTTTGGACTTGTCCAAACTTAAAGCACTTGCAGTCAACAATCTTATAATATTCTTCTGCAGAGGGTAGAAAACATTGTGGGAAAAAGGAGAAAATGCTGGTTACCAGCATTTTCTCCTATTCCCACAATGTTTTCAAAAGTATTCTTCTTCAGGGTCTTGAAAAGACACAAGTTTTCTGAAAAGAGTTTAAGTTATCACTTTAAATACATTGTTTGTTCCAGTAGCTTGAAATCAGTAACATACAGGGCTGTACAAGGCTTGTATCGAAGAGGTTGTACATTTGGCAAACCTCGGGTGATCCGTTGATCAAGTAGATGTAGTTACGGAATTGCATTGGCCGAGGTGTGACAAGTTAGAGGTTACAGATTAGATTTTTCAGCTCAGCAATATATTCCTTCAAGTGTCTGTCCTTTATGTCCCTTGTAAATGTTAAATGATAGGTATAGAATAGTACAAAACATGGTTAACCCTTTACCAGACAATCTCATATTTTAACCATGGGAATCAACAGAATGTATAATGTTTAAGTTATATTGGGTCTGCCATTGCCCCGTTCCATGCTTTCATGGAGTTTCTGTTTAACAAGACTTTGCACAATATTCTTTCGAAGCCACTGGCTGCTTTTCAACAAAACTATCCTCAAAAGTCAGTGGTGAGAAAGGGATGAATCTTTTCGCAATGACTATCAGCAATCCTTGGACAGACATTTGCCAAACTTGGGATGCCATTTTCTCAGTTTCGTTAAAACTGGGAATTGTTTGGTAAAGGTTTGAAATGTTAAAAAAAAAAAATTGACAGTTGATGTGTTTAGAAGAAAAAGTACATGGAATTAAGCAGAAATCCTTGGATTTATTGAAGTACAGGCAATACTTTGTACAGCTCTAATGTGGATGTTAGCTTGGGGTATTTACCCAGATCTCCTATGGATGACCAACATAAATTAAGGTTCAACCCATGAAAACATACTGGTGAAAAATTATGAGCAGTTTCTCCCTTTACTTAAACCCTTTAACTCTTTACCAAATGACAAAATTTTAGACATGTCAAAATCCAAAGCATTTGTGGACGACATATTAAATTTGATCGAGTGATTGTATATATCTTTGATATGTTAGAAAACATTGTGGGAAAAAGGAGAAAATGCTGGTTACCAGCATTTTCTACTTTTTGCCACAATGTTTTCAAAAGTTTTCTTCCTCAGGGTCGTTAAAACTTGGTATTGTATGGTAAAGGGTTAACAAACAATGATGAGTTTGAATGACCCTGAAGGAGATGGCTTTTGAAAACATTGTGTGAAAATGAGAAAATGCTGGTAACCAGGATTTTCTTCTTTCCCTACAATTTTTTCTACTCTTTCAAAGAAAAGTTAATTTATTTTCTCCATGTTTAATTTATCGCTTGCACAGGCTTCAGTTTAGACAAGTCCAAAATTTTATTGTTGGGTAAAGAGTTAGAGATTATGTCTGCTGCAAGATTAACCATTTACCACATAATCCAAAGTTTTAATGACCCTGAGGAAGAAGCCAGTTAACCAGCATTTTCTCTTTCTTCTGCAATGTTTTATACCTATTCAAAGACAAATTCCATCATTTTAGCCACATGTAAATTGTTGTCTGTAAATGTTTTCAATTAAGACAGGTCTAAAATTATGTCATTTGGTGAGACAATAGAGATAGTCTGCTGCAAGATCAAAAAGGCTACGTGATTAATTTGCTTTTCTGTACACTAGATTAAGATCAGACTGCACATCTGTGCAACATGGTATTCAGCTGATCACTAACAGATATTAAGTAAGATAGTCAGGCCAAAAGAGAAAGTTGAACTTGATATTTGGGAAAATAAACTCACTGATACTCTAACTCATGGTGTCTTTTGATGTACTAGTCTCAGTTGTATGGTTTTACTATTTTTCAATTTTGTCAGAAGTTAAATAAATTTGATGAGATATTTATGTTAATGATACATTATATTAATTTTGTTGAGGCTTCTTTTGATATTCTTTGTATGTCTGTTATTATCACACTCACTTATTCATTTTTGAATGGAAATTGTATGAAATTAAAAAAAAATGATGGTAAATGCATGGAATGTATTAACAATAAATATAGAATAGTAAAAAGTTAAAGTATATTCTTTCTTCGCAAGGACCTTTATGTACTTTTCTCAAAATTGCTCCTAGCTTACATTATAAGAAAAGCACTTTGCTCTTTGATCCAAATAAAGTCCTTTCTTTAAAATAAGAGTACAGAACAAAGTGACATGAAAATGATAAAAAATTCTGCAATTTGATTCTTTAACAGATGACAAAATTTTAGACTGGTCCATATTGAAGGCAACTGAAGATGACAAGTAAACATCAATATTGCTCAATTTATAAAATGATTCATCTTATAATAGGTAGAAAAAATAATGGGAAAAGAAGAAGATGCTTGTTACCAGAATTTTCTCCTTTTCCCATAATGTTTTCAAAAAGGTTTATTTCTTACGACAGACCGAGCCCCAGTAGCTCAGTGGGTAGAGTACATTAAAACTTGAGAAAAGAGGTTTACTGGTTTGATCCCCGCTCTAGCCAATTTCTTTCTAAGGATTGATGATAGTCATTGCGACAGGATTCATTCATCTCTCACCACTCCGTTGACCATTGTTTCGACAAGGTCATGTGGGAAAGCAGACAGTGGCTTCGAAAGAATATTATTCAGAGTACTGGTAAATGAAACTGCAGGAAAGCATGGATAGGTGTAGTGGCCACCACGATATAACTGAAATAATGTTGAAAACGGTGTTTAACACCATGCAATCAATCAATCAATCCTTGGGATGGTTAAAACTCAGAAAAATATGGTAAAGTATTCAGACAGTTATGACACAAAAAAAAAATTACAAAGAAAATTCTAGAGCAAAGGGAAATAACTTCGAGAATAGAAAATTTCCAAATCAAAAGTATTTTGGGTCAACGAATATGGCACATATGACGATATTGTGTTTGGATGGGTAGAAAACATTCTTAGAAAAGAGGAAAATGACAGTTGTCAAAACCTTGTACTCGTCAGGATCATATTGAACCCAAAATTGTTGGGTAAAAGGTAAAGTAATGTCATTCAAAAGTTCAGAAACCTATCATTGCAAAAGAAAAGGGTTTAACCCTTAGAGTGCCAAATAAACCCAATGGACATTTTAAATCTAGAAATAAGACCCAAATAAATGCAAGGTCAATGTTGATTTTTGTCAAGTATGTCCTAGCAAAGCGGACAGGGTAGATCAAAGATCAGACTGCACGTTTTGTGCAGTCTGATCTTGATCTACACTGACTGCAACAGCAACTATTGCTGTGAAAGGCGCTTTAAGGGTTAAAAAGGCAATCAAACAAGTTGTGTTGAATCATACAAGTTGGTTGAGATCTTTCAAGTGTCCCATTTAGGATTATTTATTTCATGTGGAAAGCACTTCACTTCTAATCTTTCGTTGATTTGTGGGGCCCTACTGTGCATATTGACTGGTTACTGGAAACTGTTGACACAGAAAAACTTCCCTGTAATAACATGTTGGCTGTGAAACTTGTTTTTGAGGATGTCTTTCACCCATAGTGTGCTGAATCGAAGAAAAGGGCCTTTTCAATGAGGAAACACATCAAAACTATTGTTATTTTGAGGTTGTTCTGGCCAGAATATTTAACAAAGTAGTGGATAGAGTAGATCCAAGATCAGACTGGATGCTCTGTGCTGTCTGATCTTGGTCTACACTGCAAGGAAAACAACCTAAATTAGTTTTTCAGTGCTTTATGGCTAAGGTATTTTTTGTCATTACCCTTTCCCAAATGAAAAATCTTAGGATTCTCCAAGTCTAAAGCATATGTAGAATGATAGTTTTGATATGGATACAAATGAGCTGAAGTTTTCTAACATGGTAGAAAACATTATGGTTACCAGCATTTTCTCCTTTTCCCATAATGTTTTCAAAAGCTATCTTCCTCAGGGTTGTTAAAACTCTGGATTACATGGAAAAGGGATAAACATTTAAGAGATCAATTCTCTCTTTATTGTGTCGCTAACAGACTTTACCTGGTGACAAATTTCACATAAAAAGCATATCTCAAAATCAATATCTCTAAAAGTGTTGGATGGATTAGATCCAAGATCTGACTGCAGAGTCTTTGCAACTGGTCTGAGCTTCACCAACACTAGATCTATCCTCAGAAGTAACCTGCTGATATTAAAGTTGTATTTGGTATTCTTTGGTTTAACTTTTTACCAAACAACGGTGGTTTTACAGCAGGTAAGGCAGATGGTTTTGAAAACATTGTGGTAAAATGAGAAAGTGCTTTTCGTATGTACTTTCTCCTTTTTCCACAGTGTGTTCTAACCTTTGATAGACACATTCCAACCTTAAACACTATAGGCACCTGTCACAGCAATACTTTCCTTTGTGGCCTGTGTAGATCAAGACTGTGCAAAACATGCATTCTGATATTGATTACTTGGTTTAGACATTCTTGGCAAAAGCATTCCTGAAATATAAGTAGCTGTTATTTTGCTTTTATTTCTACACTTAAAATGACTGTATATACTTGGCACTCTAAGTGTTATGTCACCTTTGAAAAGACATCTGCAAATAATTCGAATTTGGGCATGTAAAATTTTGATGTCTTGTAAACAGTTAACTTTGATAAAAAGCTCTTTCTTGAAATATGAGACAAAATTAATGAATTTTAATTCTAATGCAAAAAACCCAATATATATGCCTTTGATTCTCACATCCCTCTATTCGAGTACTTTTTTTTGCTGTCTGTTGACTAAATTGTTTCAATAGTAGTCATGCTCGTAATAGTAAGGGAGATAACCATTGAGTATGGTTCTAGTTTAATTCAATACATTAATTCCCTTGGAATTGTACATAGGAATTTCTTCCCAACAGTTGCCAACTGGCTCGGATTTTGTCAATGATCAGTATGATTTTTATACCTTTACCAAAAGACAAAATTTTAGACTGGTCCAAATTGAAAGCATTTTCTCCTTTTCCCACAATGTTTTCAGAAACATTCTTTCTCAGTGCTGTTAAAACTAAGGATTGTGTAATAAAGGGTTACATTACTTCACTTGACTTTGTCTAAGTACTTTCTTTTTTGTGTCTTTTCCATTCAATATGTTTTGCATTTCATTCATACTTCATCTTCTGTTGTCCACCAAATGATTCTCCTTTATGTCACTTGAAAAATTTTGCAAAGTCTGAAAAAAGTCATAATGAGTTAACACTGTGTAGTAAATAGACAACATGGACCTTTGTCTGTGCCCACTGAGAGTTAGTAAATTGTCACATGATTTATGATTTGTCCTTATGAAAATTCCTTCCCCCTCCCTCCATGCAACTAGTGGCAACAATAAATAAGAGAATATCAACTCCTCTTCCATTGGGCCCCACAATATTTTTGGGTCAAATTCTAGTTTTATTAGCTCTGCATGCCAAAGGCCAGCAGAGTTTATATCATGGCATGGTTTCCCTTGTCCGTCTGTTGGTCTTTTTCTTGTTTACATGATAAAGTCTGCATTTGTGGTCAGATTTTCCTGAAACTTGCACAATTTTTTTTATATCATCAGTAGCTTGAATCCTATTAATTTAAAAAAGATCTGACAATTGGTTGCGGAAAATTAGCCATTCAAAGTTGAACATTTACATTCCATGTTTACGTGATAAAGTCTGCATTTATTTCTGGAGTTTTGTGAAACTCGCACAGTTTCTCTATAGCATCAATAGCTTGAACCCTATTGATTTTGAAAAAAAATCTTTCAACTTGTAAGGTAAAAATTCTTTTGAAACTTGCACAGATCATTTGTATTCTCAAGGGATTGAACCCTGTTGAAAATGAGGAAAATCCATCAATCTGTTTAGGAATAGTAGCCATTTCATGACTTAGTCTTGTTTACTAAACAGAGTCCACATTATTGGTCCCATTTCTTTGAAACTTGCAGGGATTTGCTAAATACAGTGAAAACTCAAATTTGTCTTGATGCCAAACAATTGGTTTTGACACATTGTACTTTGATTATTTCACTAGATTGTTCAACTCACCATGCCTTGTTTTTATGCTGTCTTAGTGGATTCAAGCCCAGTTGCAACAAACCCTTCCCCATTTTCAGTGCACGACATTTCGTCGAAAGGGCGTTTTGTCGAAACCCATGTATGTTTTAAAATACCAATTGCTAAATTCCTAGATTTATTCCCTGAAAAGCTCTGTCTGGAAGGAAGATTTGAGCCACAATTTGTCTTGGTTTAGGTAAGGGTCAGGGCTAGGGATCATTTTCGACTAGCATACTTTTCAATGAAACGTCGCAGATCCCCCAATTTTTTGTGCGTAAACTTTGTCTTTTTCCTTATTGCATCATAACTTATGATGTATGCCAGAAAAAGATTAAAATCAATGCCAGTAGAGCGATTCAGGCCCACAAGGGTCTCTAGTTCCACTTTAAGCCTTTACCACACAATCCTATGTTTTAATGACGCTGAGAAAGAAGTCATCTGAAAAACATTGTGGGAAAAGGAGAAAATGCTGGTAACCAGCATTTTTTTCCTTTTTTAACAATGTTTTCTACCCTATCAAAGACAGAAATTATCATTTGAGTTACAATTAATATGTCGTCTGCAAATGCTTTCAATTTGATCAAGTTTAAACTACTGGTATGCCATTTGGTAATGAGTTAACCTAAACCAAATAAATTGTTCAGCGATTGTTTGTATGGTGTTTAACACCGTTTTCAACATTACTTCAGTTATATTGCGGTGGCGAGTGCACCTATCCATGCTTTTGTGGAGTTTTTTTTTTTTTACCAGTACTCCACACAATATTTTTTCCAAGCCACTGGCTGCTTTCCCACATAACCATTGCCAAAACAATGATCAGCGGTGAGAGAGGAATGAATCCTGTCGCAGTGACTATCATCAATCTTTGGAAAGAAATTGACCCAGCTTGGGATCAAACCAGCGACCTCCTGTTCTTGAGTCCTGTACGCTATCGACTGCACTATGGGGCTCGGCATGAATTGTTCAAATCTGGGTATATACTGACAAACAAAAGGACTTAAAGTATATGGTGAAAACCTGATAGTATATAATGTTATAAACAATTGAAGAAATATATATTGTCAACATTTTATCCAAGTTGAATGCAGTGTTGATCAAGATAAGACTGTCCTTAACTTGCCGTCTGATCTGTGATATAGATTGATAATACTATGTGTGATATTTTTACTAAAACTACCCTTGGGATTGCAATATTTGGGTAGCTTCTGTACTAATAACAATGCTCATATACAAAACACTCTAATGTAACTAGCATTTTCTTCTTTGCTCACAATGATTTCAAAGACAAATCCCACAATGAAAGTTAAATGTAAACAAAAGATAGAGTGACCTGGCCGCTTTTAAACTACATAGTTTTAAATTTTTTTTTACCAGCACTAACACTTGGACAGACCATACAATAACAGATTTGTCATCTTTGCAGTAATTTCCATACTTTTAAATTATATGATTTGAAATTAAGTGCAATTTAACACCATTGTTTGCTTTTGGACACTATTGGTCCTTTAATTGTTTGGTAGTCACTATGTTTTCTGTGAAAACAGCTTGGAAAAAGCTGGGCAGACTAGGTTCCTCTTTGAGTATAAATATATAATCCAAATGCTAGTTTGGCAGTGTAGATTAAAGTCAGACTGCATGACATGTGCAGCCTGATCTTTGATCTAACTTGTCTGATACATGTATTTTGTGAGATATCAAGGAAATAGTGATATTTAAGTCTTCTATACCTAAATGAAAAAGTCACTTTCATTTCTGTAGTACTTAACCCTTTACCACACAATCCTGACTTTTAACAACCCTGAAGGAGAAGACTTTTGAAAACATTGTGGGAAAAGGAGAAAATGCTGGTAACCAGCATTTTCTCCTTTTTCCACAATGTTTTCTACCCATCATAGATAAAAATCATCATTTGAGCTACATTTTTTTTGTCGTCTGCAAATACTTTCAATTTGGTCAAGTCCAAAATTTTTTTTATTTGTAAAGAGTTGAACGGTTTGACCCCTAACAACAGGCACAGGTTTTAGCATCGATTGGAAAGATTTAGGCTTTAGCAAACAATTTTAGAAAGGAGAAAATAATATTAACCAGCAATTTCTAAGCACTGTTTTCTCATCTTTGAAAGACAAATACAGTCATTTGAACCATAACTTTTTAAATTTTGTCATCTGCAAATAATATACTTTTGATTTGGACAAGAAAAAGCTTTGTCATCTGGTGAAGAGTTTAATGCTAGCTATATGACCCACACCTCAACATTTTACCAATATCAGTTGTTGGTATTATTAGCCCTTTACCAGACGATACTGACTTTTAACGACCCTCCAAAAGAATCCTTTTGAAAACATTGTGGGAAAAAGAGAAAATGCTGGTAACCAGCATTTTCTCTTTTTCCCACAATGTTTTCTACATTATCAAAAATAAAATTGCACCATTTGACCCATATTGAAATTGTCGTCTGCAAATGCTTTCAATTTGGATAAGGCAAACATTTTGTCGTCTGTTAAAGGATTAACCCTGTACTGACAAAATAAATTCTTGTGCTTTTGACACTTCAAATATATTAAACTTTTGGTAGGAAATAGTATTTTATCAGGTGAAACAGGATCACAAAATTTGAAGACAAAATTTTCATGTGTTTATCTAAAAGACTTTCTTTTGTGGTCAAATTGATAAAGGCACAAATGAATTTTTACCTGAACATGATAAATTATTGGTAAAGGATTACTGTGGAAAGTCCTCATAACTTAGTGGTTTTATAAATACAAATGAACGGTGGGGAAACTTTTGCTTTTTATATGGGAGCAAGTTACAATGTAAATGGCCGTTTGAAAAGGACAGTAAAGTGGAAATGATTTCGGATCGTTAGATCCACAATCAAGGCTTTTATGTGGATATTTTCCTTTGAAAAGTTTTGATTTGTGTGGTAAACTGTAGATGCCGGATTTTATACATAAAATGAGACATTAAAGCAAATTGATTTATTTGTCCTGCTTGTGACTCTGGGAGTATATACAATTATGGCTGTTATAGTATCCCAGGGTAAAACTTTGGTGAGGAAAATTTATTTGTTTTTTTCATTTACTATACAGGAATGGCCTTCAACAGTTTAAAAAAACATTGTAGAATAATAGAAAAAAAGTGGTTATGATAGTTAAAATGAATTTCAATATTGCACTGTTGCTCCTAGGTACTTTGAATACTGTTATTTTTTTCTTGATTATTTATAAATGATTTATTAAAGGCCCAGTAACTGCCAAAAGTAAACATTATGGTTTTTAAATGCAGTTAAATTTAAATCATACCATTTTAAAGTATACAAATTATTGTGAAGATGACAATCTGTTATTATACAGTCTGTCCAAGTGTTAGTCATTGGCAGAAAAATGAATTGTAAGCCCAGCTGAAAAGTAAACCAAAAATAGCGTGACTTGGCAACTTTTTACCTAGTTTTAAAACTCAATTTTTATGCCATCAACTAACACTTGGAGTGACAGTACAGTAACAGATTGTTATCTTCACAATAATTTCCGTACTTTTGAAAACTTTCAACACCTGTATTGTCTACTTCCTGCCACTACTGGGCCTTTATTGCCAATGACTTGATTGACCATGGTATCAAGATCAGGTGGGCTGTTAACTTTTTACCCAGCAACAAAATTTTAGACTTGTTGGAATTGGAAGCATTTGCAGAAAACAAACAAAATGTGCCTCAAATGATGGAATATATCTTTGAAATGGTAGAAAACATTGTGGGAAAAGGAGAAAATGCTGGGTATTAGGGTTTTCTCTTTTTACTACCACAATGTTTTCAAAAGTTTTCTTGTTCAGAGTATTTAAAGCTGGGAATTGTTTGGTAAAGGGTCAAATGTTTCTTTTATTTCTGGACCATATCTATTCTATTGAAGTTTTTTACACTCTTTACCAAAATGACAAAATTTTAGAATTGTCTAAATTGAAAATTTTTGCAGATGACAAAATAAACATGACTCAAAAATTGAAAGTTACATTTGAAAGGTTAGACAACATTGTGGGAAAGTGAGAAAATGTTGGTTGCCAGCACTTTCTACTTTTCCCGAAATGTTTTCTTAAGTCTTCTTCCTAACTATTGTTAAAAGTCGGGATAGTGATTGAAAATGAGATAGGTGATTGAAATAGATAGGGGCTAATAAAACAATGTTTTCACCAAAAGAACTGTTACTCTAGCTGTCTGAGTTTCAGAGATATAACCCCTTTATATTTCTGAAAATTGTTTAACTGGACCACTGTTCCCAATAGTTTTGCAGCTAATAACACAACATTTCACACTTTGATAGCTTGCAATCAGCAACTTAAGCCATCTAAGTTTTAGAGTTATCTCCCCTTTAAATTTTAAAAACCGGTTACAAACACGGGGATAGAAAGAGTCAAGCAGATTTATCATCTGACAGCATTTGTTATAATAATCAATTACCAAAACCATCCAGACCCTATATGTCCCAGCAGTAGAATATGTAGTTAGAAACACATACTGTTTGTTGCAAGACTTTCGAAAGTCATTTACTGCATTCTGTAAAAGTCACATGTTATGGTTATAGGTCCAAAAGGTAGATATAAATGGAAATTTTCAGGCATTGTCTCCTTTTACCTCTATGTCTTTTTTGTACTGCATTTTATAGCAAGGCCATAATATTTCTACCCTTATTAACTGTTTACCAGGTGACAAAATTTCAGACTTGTCTAATTTAAAGCATTGGCAAACAACAAAATGAGTGATCAGGTCATATGCTCAAATTTGTCTTTGATAGAAAACGCTTTTTGAAAAAGAGAAAATGCTGATTGCCATCATTTTCTCTTTTTTCCACAATGTTTTCAAAAGGCTTATTTTTTATCAGGGTTGTGAAAACATGGTAAAAATGGATGTAAAAATATAGCAAAGAAATAAACTGTAAAAACATGCCAAAGAAATAAACTGCTAGATAAATCAAATGGAAATTTTCAGTCACTGATATAACCTCAATTATTGAGATTTCAAAGTTCTTTACACCTGACATATCATACAGCAACTGACAATGTCAATCAAAGACTAGGCTACAGTTTCTATGTCTGATCTTGCTGTACACTAGTTCCATTAGGGGCCTAAGGTTTGATTTAAACTCTTTACCAAACGACAAAATTTTGGACTGATTAACCATATTGACATTGCTTGCAGATGACAAATTAAATGAAGTTCATATGATGATTTTTGGTCTTTGATATGGTAGAAAACATTGTTGGAAGAGGAGAAAATGCTGGTTACCTGCATTTTCTCCTTTTCATACAATGTTTTCTAAAGCCTTCTCTATCAGAGTCATTAAAACGCGTGTGGTAAAGGGGTAACCCACATTTCCAGTTGATCTAATTACTGTTAAATGTACTATTTAACCTTTCCAGTCATTACCAATGACAGCCAATGAAAATCAATGTGTTATATGTTAATCTGAAAACAATCAAAATGACTGAAAACATGGCGATCAAGTTTCTGTAAATCTTTCCCCTTAACCAAACAATTTATATGACTCTGAATATTAGGGTATTTGAAAAAGTTGTGGGAAAAGGCGAAAATACTTAGAACCAGTATTTTCTCTTTCTCCCCAACAATGTTTTCTATCATTTTGGAGATAATCTCATACTTAAAGCCACTTTTGATTTGTTGGCGGCAAATGCCTTTAATTTGGACCTGTTGAAAATTTTTTCATTTGGTAAAGATTAATAACCCTTTACTAAATGACAAAATTTTAAAGGGGTCCTGTGTGGCTCAGTGGTAAAGTGTAGGACTCATGACCTGGAGACCCCAGGCTCGAGCCTCACTGACTGGGTCTTTCACAGGAGTGTCCTTGGGTAAGACACTTCAGAGCCCTAGCCTAGTACTGGTGAAACCCAGGAAATACATGAATATGTGAGCTGTTGCCGTGATATGACTGAAATAATGTTGAAAGCGGCGTAAAACACCATTCAAACAAACAAACAAGCAAACAAAATTTTAAACTTGTCCAAATTCAAAGTATTTGCAGACGACAAATAAGATTTTGGGTCAAGTCATTAGATTTGGTTTGAAAGAGTAAAAAACATTATGGGAAAAGGAGAAAATGCAGCATTTTCTCCTTTTCCCACAATATTTTCAATAGCCTTCTTCCCCAGGATCATTGAAATAAGAGAATGTTAGGTGAAGGGTTAAGCCATTTGCTTTTACAATAGCATTATATCATGTTTAACCCCTTGAACTTCAGTTAGTAATTTTGATTATTACTGCAGCTCTAAAGAAATAAGCCTTGTCACAATGACAGGCTTTTACTGTGGCACTTTATATATCAGGAAAAAAGCCATGTTCATTTCATGGGACTAGGAAACTCAATATTCAGAGCCAATGGCTCTGATGAGAAAATGTTGTATTGGTCTTCCGGTTCCGAAAAACGGCTCAAAAACAACTGAAAAACACATAAGCTTGTCATTCTTTGTACTTTTGTGTTCTTATGTATTTAAATTTTGAAAAAAAGAGAATGTCATGCAATGCTTTGGTCTTTCAACATGTTTTCTACAAAGTTGTAGAATATGTACAATGTCGTCTGAATCGTTTGTGCCGTGGGTTGACCGTAGCCGAAATAGTATGTCAAGGACCTAATTTCAGACTAATTTTGCCATTAATTTAGCACATAAAAGTGAGCTTTGCTGTCCTAAAAGCATGAATTATTGTCTAGAACTTTTCTATTCGCTGCTGGCAAAGAATTAATAAGAATTAACACAAACGACATAAATAAGCAAAAAAGTCTTTCCCAACAGTGTTTCCATAAGGCCTTTTCCCCAGTGTCGTTAAAACACATGATTGTTTGGTAAAGGTTTGACCTTGTTCACTGTAACAGTGTAAAACATCACAGTTGTGTGATGAAAAGTCTGTGGAGGAATATGTTGTTATTAAACAACATGTAAAATATTGTCAGAAAAGGAGAAATCACATGCAGTAAGCATATGGTCCTTTCCTCGTACTGTTTTTTAAATGATGTGCACTGTAGTAGTATTTCAAAACTTGTAATGGTGCAGTAATGGGTCTAAGCAAAGAAAGTGTTACAAATAGGATTACAAAGTTTAACTAAATGTGAATTTTCTACCAGAACAAAAACGGATTTAACTTTCAATCAATTGAAACTTGATCATGAAGTCAAAATATTCATATGTTCAATTAAACATTTTACTATTTTATATAAAGTGAAAATGATGTGTATTTTGAATAATTCAATACTACAATGTATGGTAAAAGGAAAGTTAATTTAGCCGTTACCTCACAATCCAGAGTTTTAATGACCCAGGAGTGAAGAGGAGGCATTGAAAACTAAGGAAGAAAAAGAGAAAATGCTTTCAACCTTGGAAAAATCTGGAGAATAAGATGAAGAATGTTTTTAAGAATAGTTTGTGAATACAGACCCTGGTTATTGGTCTATATCATGCTAGATTGGTTGCTGAGAAAGTAACAGATCAATTTGATTGGGCACTGTGGTTTTTTTTTCTGAAAAATACAACATTTACAGGAGTCACACTAAGAATACAGTAAAGATGAAGCTCAATTTATTATAACTCTTCCTCCTTACTTGATATCATTTTTTGCCTTTCAAAGTCCAGCAAAATTTTATAAATACTTAATGGGTCAAACAAATCTAATGTTGATACGAAAGGGTCCTAGTCCAACTTTTGTTGTTTTTATAGGAAATCATATGAAGATCATACTGAACAGAATATACAGTCCAATCTATGATCTTTACAGCTAGCTATTTTGTGAAATTTTTGGTCAGAAGCACCATTGAAAGTTGATTCAGTCTGTTACCCTCATTGATAAAAGCCTCTCATTTATTTGGCGTTTTAACCGTTAATGTTGAACCCGACCCAGGCGTACTAGATTTTACTGGCTTTGTGCCTGAGTTGAGTGAGGTGTACATGGCTGTTCAATAGTCACAGATCAGTTTGATAAGTAGCTGTATCATGAACCTTTTGAGAAATAATTATTTACACACACACTGTATTTACGACCAATATGTATTGACCAATGTCCAGTAGATAGAAGTCTTCAGCCCAATAGCAAACCCCTGCGAGGAGAGTATTAGAACTTGGGATCCATATTGACCAACCGGTCTTGACCCTTAGAGCTCCACATAAACCCAACAAACATTTTCATTCTAGAAATAAGACCCAAGTAATTCCATTTTCAAGGTTACTCTGCTCCACAATGTCTCAGGAAAGCGGACAGTGTAGATCAAAGATCAGAGTGCACATTTTGTGTAGTCTGATCATGATCTACACTGGCCACAAAGACAACTATAATCGTGAAAGGCACTTTAAAGGTTAAGAATGTTCTTAGTCTTATTCTCCAGAATTTTCTAAACTTGAAAGTAATACAACTTCTGATTGGCTAAAGTGGTTGTTTTAGCCAATCAGAAGTTGTGTTGCTTTCAACTTTAGAAAATCTTGAAGAATAAGACTGAAGAACATTCTCAAGAATGTTTTGTAAATACAGACCAAGGAGTAGCCAAGAAAATGTTGTCCTAGCCTGTATCTCTTATTTATTCTTCCTGCCATAAACTTCTCAAACAAATTGCCATAAGCATACAGTTTATCTATTTGTAAATTTGAAAAGGTGATAAAAGTAACATTTGACCTGAATCAAAGTTTAACCCTTTACCAAACAATCCCTGGTTTTTACGACCCAGAGGAAGAAGCCTTCTGAAACCATTGTGGGAAAAGGAGAAAATGCTGGTAACCAGCATTTTCTCCTTTTCCCACAATGTTTTCTACTCTTCTAAAGTCAAGTTTCAATATTTGAGTCACGTTTATTTTGTTGTCTGCAAATGCTTTCAATTTGGACAAGTCTAAAATTTTGTCGTTTGGTAAAGAGTTAACTCCTAACCATACATTAAAACTTTAGATTTACCCATTTCAAAAGCATTTGCAGATGAAAAATTAAATGTTGTTAAATAATGGGATCAGTCTCTGAAAACTGTAGGAAAAGGAGATAATTCCAGGTAACCATTTTCTCCTTTTCCCCTAATGTTTTTTTTTCAACAGCCTTCTTTTTCAGGGTAAAAAAATCATTGGATCATTTGGTAAAGGGTGAAATGATAGTTGTCCCTTTTCCTTATGAAAGGTATTTCCACACGTCCAAGGAAAAGATTTTGAAATGCATTGCAGAAAATGTCGAGATAGAATATTATTCAATTCCATGTTTTCTTTGCTGTTGTGTTCATTCCTGTTGCTTTTTTTAATCTATGAAACCTGTTCTCTGAGTGTCAAAGAGCTGAAAATACTGAAGATGAGTAAGCAGGTCTGAATTATAATTCAGGCACCATATTCACTAAACATTCTAAATTTTTGTTCTAATTCTATTCCAGTACATACATCTGCCCAGGGTTCGTAGATTATGTGACGTTATATACGATCCCTGATCTGACTGGCTAAGACAATTGCCTTGGCCAATCAGATATCTAGTCTTGGAATTTACATTTAGAATTCAATTTTAATGGTAGATGAATTATTATGAGGCACTGGTTTTGAAATGAGATATCACAAATACGACTCTCACCACTTAAAATTCAATTGAAATGAATCTCTAGATCTTACCAAGAGATTTACTCTTTACTAAACAACCCTGAGGTAATAGGCTTTGGAAAACATGATGGGAAAAGGACATAATGCTTATAACCAGTATTTTCTCCTTTTTCGAATATGTTTTCGATGCATTCTAAGACAACTCTTTTCTCTTGAGGCACATTGAATTTGTTGTCTACAGAATTGCTTTCAGTTTGGATATTACCAACATTTTGTCATTTGGTAAAGAGTTAAGGAAATGAACATTTTCAGGCAGTAGAAGAGATTCAATTATTTTTATTTGAAGTTAGTTTAATCAGAATATCCCACAAAACATCAGACAGTGTAGAACTGGGATCATTAGCAACCTGTTTTTGTGTTACACTGTCCACTAATGCAATTGTAGTTATTTATGAATTCTTTAAGGTTGAAGGGATATGAAATCCCAAAGAAAAAAATCTTTTGGAATACCTCTGTCAGTGTTTGGTTTGTGTAACTGAAGAAATGTTATAGATCAAAAGGCAAGGGCTGAATTGTAATATAAATCTGAAATATTTGAATTTTCGACACAAGTGATTAGTTTTTGCCATGTCTGATCAAATCATTTGGTCCGATATATCAATTGAAATTGAAAATTGGGGCCAAACTGTTGTTTGGCAAGAAAGGCTTCTATCTACACATCATGATTTTTTTTTACTGTATTCTGGGTTTAATCAATGACCACAAAACTTGTAAATTTATGTCCCTACACTGGGGACAACAGTTGAAATTGTGAGAATTTGTTGTCTGCAAATACTTTCAGAATGGATGCGTCAAAATTGTCGAGTGATAAAGAGTTAACTCTTTACCAAAAGACAAAAATTTGGGGTTGGCCATACTCAGAGAGCATTTGCAGACAGTAATGTGTGGCTTAATATAATGAGATTGGCTGTGAAAGAGTGGGAAATGTTATGGGAGAAGGAGAAAATATTTGTTACCAGCATTTTCTCCTTTTCCCACATTGATTTTTCAATAACTTTATTTCTCGGGGTCTTTAAAACTTTGGATTGTGTGTAAAGGATAGGGCACCCTTATGGTATTTGTGTAACATTGCCAAAATCGTACAGATTTGGCTAAAACTCGGGTAATCCATAATCGATGCTGGGAACCAGCGTCTATTGGCCGATTGATTGCGGATTACCTGAGTCTTAGCCGAATACGTACGTTTTTTTGGCGATGAAAGGCATTGTTACACGAATCAGATTAGGGTGCCCCATCCTTAAAGGGTTAAGTAAAAGAGGTCAGGCTTAATCAAGTAACAAGATGTGATAAAGGTCAGTTTTAGAATTAAAAGTGGGGTACAAATTATTTTTTTACAAATAATCATTTTGGCTAAACAACTAAAGCTACCCAAATGTTGTATTGTCACTGACGTATAAAAACTGTTTGACCATTTGATCTTTCAATACTATCCTAATATTTGGTCGCGAAGTCTATGTAACTAGGATATAAATGTTAGACAAGACTTCAACCCTTGTAGCACTTGACACAGGATTAACTTGCTTTTGTGGATTGTGTAGATCAAGATCAGACTGCACAAAATGCAATCTGATGTTAGATCTACAATATCAGCTTCTTTGCTAGACATTTTGACAAGAACAGCTTTGAAATTTCAATATCTGCATCTTTAGTCCCGATAGAGAATATCCATTTCATTTATTTAGCACCTTGAAGGCTTAAGTATCAAGTTTATGCTACTATTCTCATGTTGAAGGTAGCTTATCTCTTTACAAAACAAAAACATTTTAGACTGGTCCAAATTGAAACCATTTGCAGACTACAAATTAAATGTAGCTCAAATGATTGGATTTGTTTCTGAAAGATAAGAAAACATCGTGGGAAAAGGAGAAAATGCTGGTTACCGGCATTTTCTCCTTTTCCCACAATGTTTTCAAAAGT
Organism: Hippopus hippopus; assembly: GCA_946811185.2. Classification (NCBI taxonomy): domain Eukaryota; kingdom Metazoa; phylum Mollusca; class Bivalvia; order Cardiida; family Cardiidae; genus Hippopus; species Hippopus hippopus. Next base: position 62,193,722 of record OX328099.1, on the reverse strand, counting down.
CTAGTTTGCCAGGGTCGTTAGAAGGCGGGATAGTGTGGTAAAGGGATAAGGTAGTGTAATGGACTATGTACATGAATATCATACTGCACAGGTCGCCTCATTTGAACAGTGATTTACATAGCCAAATTTCTTTTTGTGATACATTGTATTTTGGACAAATAACATTGAAATTGTTACATCTTGGTTTTGCCTCCTGACTGAAATAATATGTTTTGTTTACCAAGTGGTGCAAGAGTTCAGGGTTTCCAGTTTTATCAGTTTATTAAAACAGACATAACAACGCTTTTAAATTTCAAGATTTATTTTGTAACAGCTGTAATTGTTTTGTTTTGAGTAACAAAATAATTTAAATTGATTTTTGAGATAATGCAGTAAAAAATTAGGTAGCAAAGATTGTACAGTTCAATCTCACAGCTGTGTTCAAAGCTTTCCAGTTAGATTTTGTGGCCATGATGCCCTTGACATAGTAAAAGTTTACTAAGTTAGTGTTCACACTCTTTACTTGTGCTATGCCGGAATAATGTGCCTTAGTTGATTGATTGATTGATTGTATGGTGTTTAACGCCGTTATTTCAATTATATTGCGGCGGCCAGTGCACCTATCCGTGCTTTCCTTGAGTTTCTTTTACCAGTACTCTGCACAATATTCTTTCCAAGCCACTGGCTGCTTTCCCACATAACCATTGTCGAAACAACAGTCAGCTGTGAGAGAGGAATGAATCCTGTCGCAATGACTATCATCAATCCTCGGAAAGAAATTGGCCGAGCTGGGGATCAAACCCACGACCCCTGTTCTCAAGTCCTGTACACTACCAACTGAGCTATTTGGGCTTGGCATGTGCCTTAGTACACAGGCAATTCAAGTCTCAGTGTGATGACCAAAGACTCACAGGATACATATACTCACTTTGGACTAGCCACAACTCAAGGAAACATACACCTATGCAGATTTTTCTATATGTGCGATGTCAGACCTTGGTCTTGTCACAGGTTTGGTTGGTAAACTCTTTACAATAAAGGCAAATTTTGTCAAGGGGCAAGACTGCCACTGGGTATATAGGTGGGATAGAACTTGCTAGTCACTGGTCAGTCAATATTGACTCAAGTATATGTATATCCTGATCCTTGTTTGAACTGTTAGACCCTGAAAAAGTATACCTACCATTACTTTGTAAAACAAGTTTAAACATTTATAATTGAGCCACACTCTGTGGAAAGGGGGTTTAATGTATCTGCAAAAAGCAATGACCCAAGTCAGCCCGGCAGTCCGCGCAGGCTGACCTGGTCCGAAACTTTTTGCTTTTGATAGGTTTCTGTGTGTCAAAGGACCAGTTTACCTCATTATTCAGTAGGTTGTTATACAAAACAGATTTTAGGGATGTATAATATTGTGATGAATTGCATGGTATAGTACATCAAGGAGATGCGTTAAGCCCCCTTTTGCCAGAGCATGGCTCATGTAGGTTTGTTTTTTTTTTTTCAAAGGGCGAACAATAGAATTTTACCATCAAAATTAAATCAGAGTGTGATTTCTATACTACGCCATCCCCAAAAGTAGGCCCAGCATGGTTAATAATGCTGTAGAACAAACAATATCTTACTCTACCAATGTTCTAGACTATCTTTTTACAAGTAATTTATCCTGTTGCCACAATATTTTCACTTGCACAAAAACTAAATATAAGTGATATTGATTTTTAAATTTTTCTGAAGATATTTCCAAAGTTGTCACCTGCATTTCCATTTGAGGAGATAGCACAATTCAACAAATGAACCATGCTCTGTGAAAAGGGATTTAGTGCATCTGCAAAATATATTGATCCTAACCAGCCTGAGACTTGCATTGTATAATGCATCACAGAGATGCATTTTAGCCCCCTCTCGCCAGAACATAGTTTATATATATATTTTTTAATCTATGTACCAAAAGTAGTGCAGGTGACATATATAAGAAATATTTTAACCCTTTGCCATATTACAAAATTTTACACATGTCCAATTTGAAAGCATTTGCAGAGAAGAAATTAAATTTGACTTGAATGTTTGAATCTGTCTGAAAGGGTTGAAAAATAAGTCTGGGAAAGGGAAATATTCTGCTTACCAGCATTTTCTCCTTTCAAAAGCATGCCTCAGGGTCTTCAAAAAATAGGATTGTGTTTTAAAAGACTAATAAAATGAAAACATGATTGTACCATGGAATCATTGTAGGAAAAGGAACAATTGCATGATTGAAAAACAACTGCTGTCCACTGCAGGAACATAGAAATATAAAATAATGGGTGTAGAGATAGCCCTGAATTCTACCTGAAACATGCAGAAAAAACTTTAACTCTTTACCAAACTGGTCCAAACTGAAAGCAGTTGCAGATAACAATTTGGATGTAACTCAAATGATAATGTCCGTCTTTGATAGGGAATAAAACATTGTGGGAAAAGGAGAAAATGCTGGTTACCAGCATTTTCTCCTGTTCCCACAACGTTTTCAAAAGGCTTCTTTCTCAGGCTCGTTAAAACTTGGGATTGTGTGGTATAGGGCTGATAAGGAGACAGAAAAAGTTATAATTATCAGTTTGTGAAAGCCAGTGAAAGTGAAAGATTACAAAAGAAGTAATATTCCGCTATACAAGACAAAAGACTATTGTATTATGTTGGTAAAACGATATAGAGGGGTGTATTATGGTATCCTTTACTAAGGTTGGTCACTACACTTCAAGGATTGAAAGAACAGAAAAAAAAACATTTTTAATCGCGTGAGCTGGACGATTAGAGAGACTACAAATTTCGGAAACCCTTCTGCTGAGGGTAAACTGATGTAACTTCAACTCATAACGGCTTTTACTTATAGCCTTTTAACACTAATACCCGCTGTGATGACCTTATTATAAATACTACTTTTAACCCAGATAAGCACAAGAATACTAACTAGTAGTAAACAGGCCTTCAAGTAATCCCATACTTTACTTTTCAATTATGTAATACATGGCGGTTACAGTTTGTTTAGCGTTGAATTATGTATGGGATAGAAAACGAGTGCCGTGGTATATGGGAAATATACACGAGCGTTAGCGAGTGTATATTTCCCATATACCACGGCACGAGATTTTCTATCTAGCTTAGACCACGTGACTATTTGTTTGTGCTTTTCATGTCAAATGTACATGTCTGTATGAGATAAAAAGCTTGTTAGAAAAGTCAAAACTAGTCATTGTAATCATTAAAATGAAAGTTATTGCACCAGATTTAAAAGAAACAAAAGGTATAATTTCTATCAAAATGCAAAATTATTCATTAGGATATTTAATCAAGGTAAACCTCATTGTGGAGTGTTCAAGATCAAACCAGTATGTCTTCAATATTTTGAAAACGTTACCTTTCGACAGAAGTTTCTATTTTATTACGAAGAACAGAATGTTTTGGGGAAATAATGTTCTTTTTTATCAAGTTTGTTCAGTACGTGAATTTCTGCCCGGCTTGGTAGCTCAGTGGCTAGCGTATCTGCGTTGTGAGCTGGTAGTTGAACGTTCGATACCCGGTTGTGGCAAGCTCTCTTTATCGATTTTTTGCTTCTCACCTCTGATGCATGCGAGAAATGTAGTCACTTCGAAAGAAAGTTTTTGTCAGAACTGGTGTATGAAAGCCAGAGAGCTTATGCATAGGTCCACTGACCGCCATGATATGACCTTATAATAGCTATTAAAACAGCGTTAAACTCCTGTACAAACAAACACAAGAGCGCAGTGGATTTTTTTTATTCTTTAGTTAAAATGAATTTTTACTTTGTTTGAATTATAGAGAAAAATTTCTTAGTTGTTTGGTGTGGTATGAGAAAGGCAGGAAACATATGCATAAGTTCACTGACCACCGTGATATCATCTAATGCCAAAATTAGTTTTTTTTTTTCCTTACTGGAACTGGAGTCTTATTCAAGTTTCTCCTGTCAAAAACACACTCTACTGAAGAGGTTACTTTAGTAAATTGATAAGTAAGTGCAATACTATTCTAAGTGCTTGTATATTGTGTGCACACTTAGAATAGTATTGCACTCACCCATCGAATTGCTGTATCCGATTCCCTGAATCATATTTTCCAAATATTGTTTTACCGCAACAGGTACATTTTGCTCTGACTCAATATTACAAACAAAACTTGTCGGAATTCACGTGCAGGATATACTAGCATTGTATATTTAGATATACAACTGTGGGAGTTGTATCTTCGATGTATACTTGTGAAATACTGATCGCTGATTGGCCAATTTGCTACGTGCGTGGTCTAAGTCATAATACCAGTATTATCAAAATCTCGGGCCAGCAAAAACTAGAAATTTTGTAGCAATTTACTTTCAACATGGCTGTAAGAAATTGGGTCAGTGATAAAGCAACAAGTTTATGAATGAAGCAAGTGCGAATCAAATGTATTGGGTTATGTAAGCACATCTTGTAGTCTTCTGCTGTCCACGTTATTCGGCAAACTTCAAGTGGTCCGTTGATCCAGTTATACATAGTTACGGGATCTGCCGAGTTGGGACGAGTGCTGTCTGTATGTATAGTAGGTGTTGAAAAGATGATAAGTCATTTGGCCTTGAGCAGGAATAAAATTCCAATGGAGCGGAGTTTGTATGGAAACATTGTTTTTAAAGAATTTGAAAATTTAGATTGTTTTGCCTTAGAACAAACTGATGTACATACAACTGGTAACAGCCATTAGTTTAAAATAGTATTCAGCTGTTGGTCATTTATTGTTAGCAAGGTGAAGCATGTGAAGCTGTCAGGGACAAAGGATGTAGAGTTGTGTAAGGGTTATGACCCTAGCCGAGAGACCATTACGTAAACATTTTCAGAATGGACTGGTAACCAGGCTGTCAATTCACAATACAGACCAGCAAAGATCCGATTACGCATCTCTCAGCTAAGGATGTATTAACCCTTGGGCTGCTTAGCGCGACTTTATGACTTTTGCGGACATGCAGTCTGATTTTAGATCTACACTGTCCAATAAGGAGATTTTTTTTTCCAAAATATCTTTGAAATAGTAAAAATTTGGGTTTTTACTGTCGGCTTGAAAATTTCATTTCATTTATTCAGCAGGTTAAGGGTTAAATCGTTTTCATAGCCCCTCTTTCTCTCCTTTCATCCAAGGCAGTACCATTTTACACGCTCACTAATATGTTTCTTCTTGATGGTATTGTAAAGACTTGAATCAGTCTGCTAACCGTTGACCAAACAATCCCATGGGGCTTTAAAATGTAGTGGGAAAAACTGCATATATTCACCATGTTCTCTTTTTCCTCTCAGTGACTTTTCATTATTTAAAAGATTTTTCAACATTTTGTAATTTAGTAGAGTTAAATAGAGCATTTTCATAGAGAGAGAAAAAAAAAAGATCAAGATCAGACTGTCCTTTGAATGCAATGCAAATCAATAGAAGTACATATCTAAGATCTTAATTTTCTGTTTATGTAGGATATATATGACAGAAAAGAAACGACCATGAAATTGTAATGTTTGGATATTGTTTTTCTGACTGTAAAAGGCCACAACTGAGTGTTTTAACCCTTGACCAAACTATCCCGCTTTTGATGACCCCGAGGAAGACGGCTGTTAAAAACATTGTGGAAAAAGGAAAATGCAGATAACCATCGTTTTCTTCTTTTCCCACAATATTTTTTACTAGGGATGGCAACGGTTAGTAAAATTGCTAACCGGTTAACCGTTCAATCTTTCGATCGGTTAACCGGTTAACCGAACGACAATGTAAAAATCATTTAAGATGAAGGTACCTGCCATTTGCTTGATGTGTCAACATTGATAACCGGTGCGTTAGAAATGCATACCCATGACATTTACTATTTCTATACCCTGGCGCAGAAGACGGCCAATCTTTCGACGATCTCTCTCTCTCTCTCTCTCTCTCTCTCTCTCTCTCTCTCTCTCTCTCTCGGCAATATAATCAATTTTCCACAATGTTTTCTTTAGAGGGCTGGAAATTATCAGGCTATTTACAACTTCACAGAATCGACTTACTGAATCATGCAAATGATGCTATGGTTATTGATCGTCAAACGAAGGGGCCATCGCTAAGTGAATCGGGTATTAACCTTCTCCCAAACGACAGTTTGAAATTTTAGACCCTCCCAAATTCAAAGCCTCTGTAGAAAACAATTTTATTGTTGATACAAATGATTCTTACTTCTTTGAAAAGGTAGAAAACATTGTGGGAAATGAAGAAATTGCTCGTAGTTGCTGTACGTGCTTGACCACAGATCGATTAACTTGATAATGTCAATCCCACGCTTATTGGAATAACAATGTTTTTTGCAGACGTGTCAAACTGTGTATCACACCTTCGCCACATCTTGGCGACATGGATGCGCGTATAATGCAGTTATGGTTTTCAGAACCGGCAAAGTTAATTTGTAGACGTATTTTTTCACTATTTTGGTAAAATTTTGGTAATACATATATTTTTTCTGGTTAACCGATTTCCGATTTCCTAACCGGTTAATCCGTCATTCAATCGGTTAACTGGTTAACCGTTGCCATCCCTATTTTTTACCCTTTCAACGATTCAGATCATCATTTGGTCTACATTTCATTCGTCATGTGCAAATGCTTTCGATTTGGACAAGTCTGAAATTACATCACTTAGTAAAGGGTTGAGGGTTGGGTAGATACTACATTCTTTGAAAGTAATGTGGGAGAAATTGGCCAGCGGATGTTTTGGACAGAACCATTTTGCTCAGGACAATTTAGCCAGCAAAAGAAAAAACATTAGGTAGGACAATTTGTCCAGATAAACATGATGGATTGTTAAAATTGAAAAAAATAAATGGCCCACTTGCAGCCAAAAGTAAAGAATTTGATGGTCATAATACAGGTTTATTTTATATAACTTATACCATTTTAAAGTATGGATATTACTGATAATATCAGACAATGTGTCACAATACAGTTAGCAAAGTAGCAAAAGTTACAGAAAAGAGTGTTAGTATTTTGTTAAACTTTTTTAAAAGGTTGGAAGGTACTGTTATTCATGATGAATGATATCTAAAGCTTGATAATGGGTACTACTGATCAGAATTGTCACATATATTTAACGCTCTATTGCTGTCAACTGGCAAACATATATTTTAGCATTCCATTAAACTACTAATTCGTAAAGGACAGTTAAAAAGGGGGGATTCCTATGTGGCTCAGTTTTAAGGTATAGGATTTCTATCCTATACATATTATTTCAGACAACTGCCATTTGATTTGTGATTCCAAACCATTGTAGTTACTCAGTGTCGACCGATTACAGTGCTGACAGCACTTTGATTTATTAAGTCAGATCTTAATCTATTTATAATTACACTATTGATAAAAATATAATTACAGTTTAATACATGTTATTTTTTAATATTTAGGTAATTGTGGCAATAACGCTTTGAGCTGTCATTCTCACTGATTTGCTAGTGGACATAGGGAATTTTTGTCCATATTTTAAAAATAAAAACCTTGTACAGATTTAAATTTTGACTTTCACCTTTGTTGGCACACTTCTTCAATAGGCTTGTTATGAAATGGAGCCAGCAGTCAATTGTACTTTTGTACCCAGCTTCAATCTACAACAGGGATAGTTTCTAGTAGCAACATTAATACAATGATATTTTTGTTAATATGACACGTAAATGAGAGACCAAAAATTAAAAGAAAACATGGTAACAAGCCATTGTTTCTTTTCCCTCAATATTTTCCATATTGTTGTAAATTGATATGCTTTCTTTCTTCTAAATTGTTGTCCTCTATAATTTGCAATACATTTCTGTAGGTCAGCCCATACAATAATGAATTAGAAGGATAAATACACAATAATCCTTTTGGAATCTTTCTTTGTCCATAATTATGTGAACAACTTTTTTTCCTTTGATTTCCAAAATAATGCAAATTAGTTCTGATTGTCATATAAATACTATTCCTGCTGCTGCTGCAATTAGTCTGTTGTACAAAATTATGTGAGTTTAGGTCAGCAATTCCAACTGATGATTATTTTGGAATTCTTGTATGTTCAAATGATCAGGTAATCATTATATTTGAAGGTGTACGATGTCATTTACATTTTGCACCATGTTATTTATGTTTGTTGGAACCCAACATGGATCATCTTTGAAAATAATGTGGAACATAAGGCACTATAGGATCAAAATTCAGAATATAAAATGGTGAAGAAAACACTTGGGCCAATGGAGCAATTTCATTTTCTCATAGATTAATTTGTGATGGTAAGTTTTTGCTGAGGCCTGAAAATATAGTTGTGTGAGGGAAAGTGTTACTGCCCTCGGCCAAAACAAAACTCATGAATGATTGTATTGATTGTTGACATCAGAAGTTACAATGTTTTTCTGAAGGCTGATGGCAATTAGCTGTCTCGAGATAACAGAATTGATTTCTGAGCTATTAAAGAGGAATAATGGATACATAGGAAGCCATCAATAGTCAATAAACAGGGACAGAAAATTAATAGTCACTGATTATTCTGCAAAACCACCCTTGACATTGTCTGGTGTTACAAGGGACATGACAGAGAGAAATTTTTATGGCCACAAGCTAGTAAAACGGACACAAAATTATATTATTTTCAGTCCTGTTTTGACTACAATACATCAACTAAGTAATCAGCCGCATAGATCCAAGACCTCTGCAGTCTGACACTAATCTACACAGTCCACATACTGAGGAACTTAACTTGTCTTTGGCATTCCATTACTTAAATATTTACCAGATGACAAAAAATTCAGCTTATTGATATTGAAAGCATTCGCAGACGACAAATTAAATGCGACTCAAAACCAGAAACTTTTCTTTGGAAGCATAGAAAAGATTGTGGGAAGAGGAGAAAATGCTGGTTACCAGCATTTTCTCCTTTTCCCACATTATTTTCAAAAGCTTTCTTCCTTGGGATAGATAAAACTCTGGATTTTGTGGTTAAAGAATATATCTTTACCAGATGACAGATTTTTTAAGTTGCCTATATTGAAAGCATTTGCAGAGGAAAAAATTAAATGTGACCAAGATGACTGGATCTGTCTTTTTAAAATGGTAGAAAACGATGACTAAAGAAGAAAATGCTTGTTACAGGGTAAGAGAGTGAATGATGGACATGTTTGAACCTTTCAGTGATCAATAAATGATTACAGAAAATTGATAAAGATTAATCAGTACATCATCTAACAAAAAGATTAATCTGCACATCATCTAGCAAAGGTTATGAGGGTTGTACAAGAGTTTGGACCCAAGTAATACCATTTTTTTCCCTCTTTGATAATGATATTAATACCTTACTAAATCTAAATTTGAACAATATATACATTTTAAGATATCAACCCTTTACGACATAATCCTGTGCTATAGTGGTACCTTTGACATTCTCTGATATCTCTGTCAGTATTGAAGATTGTCACTCCAAACTGCCCTTGTAGTGCAGTAGGTAGCATACAAGACTTGAGAACAGGGAGACTGGTTCGAATCCCCAGCTCGGTGATTTTCCTTTCGATGATTGATGATAGTTATTGTAACAGGATTCATTCCTCTCTCTCCGCTGATCACTGTTTCGGTGATGGTTAAGTAGGAAAGCAGCCAGTGGCTTGAGAAAAGTATTGTGCAAAGTAATGTTAAAAAAAAAACTCCTTGAATAAGTGCATTGGCCATTGTGATATAATTGACATTATGTTTAAAATGACGTTAAACGCCATACAAAGAAACAACACAAACAATACTCCAAACTCTGGCTAGCTATTCACTATCAGAAGGGAAACCAATAACAGAAGGGCAAGTAACCCACAATATTTGTAAGCAGTTTTGTCCCTTAGTTTAGAAATCTAAAAAAGCAACTGCAGCAGAATGTTGGCATCTGCATGCCTCTTGTGTTTTGCTACAGCTGAACTCTTATGGTAAATATTGTTGTAATAAAAGAGCTGTCTCAAAATTAATTTTGTTTTTGGAAATTTTGCTTTAACTCTTCACCTAATGACAAATTTTAGATTTAACCAAATTGAAAGTATTTGCAGACGACAAATTAAATGTAGTTCAAAAGATGACTTTTGTGTTTGATAGGACAGAAAACAATGGGGGAAAAGGAGAAAATGCTGGTTACCAGCATTTTCTCCTTTTCCCGCATTGTTTTCAAAACCCTCTTCTTCAGAGTCATTAAAACTAGGGTTTGTGTAGTAAAGGGTTACTCTGAAAATGATCAGGAAGCATTAGGAATGTTGTGTTTATTTATTTTTCAGGAGGATTTCCTGGCCACAGATGAGCTCTTTGTGGAATACTTCAATGTCTTTTTGGCTTTACCTGTAAGTATAATTCTTTATAATCTTCTGTTAAGAACAGTATTATGGTACAAAGTTTTCCTGTAAGTGCAGTGCTATAGTGTCTGCCTAGACTGCTTGGCCTTGACAGTTAGTATACAAGGCCTATATTCACCAACCATTCTAAATGGCATTCTGTATCAAGTCTTACGAACATGAAAGTTCGCAACAAATGCATAGCTCGATTACAAACCGCATCTGGCGGGATTCGAACCCGTGCGGACAAATATCCTTGTTTTTCGAGGTTTAAAAGACCAACACCATAACCACTGAGCCAAAGAGAATTCTCTCTGACGCAGTTGTCAAGTATTGATTTTTTTTTATACGGGAAAGCTATGCAGTAAGGAAGGAGTGATCTCCCGTAACACAAGTCTAAGTTTCTTGAGTAACACAGATTCTTATTTGTTAAACCATTTGGTTTAGCCATCGATTGGCATAAGCATTTGGTTTAGCAGATCTTTAAAGGCCCAGTAAAGGCCAAAATATCAAAGCAGGTGTCATGATACATTTAAATTTAATTCATACCATTTAAAAATATGGAAAATATTGTGGAGATGACAGTCTGTTATTGTGTGGTCGGGCCATATGTTAGTCACGGGCAGAAAAAAGAATTTCAAAATCAGGCAAAAAGTAAAGAAAAGACACAGCTACCTAGCAGGTTTTAACCTAGTTTTGAAATTAATTTCTCTGTCAGCGACTAACACTTGGACCGACTGTACAATGACAGATTGTCATCTCAATAATTTCCATACTTTTAAATGGTATGATATAAATTCAAATGCATTTAAACACCTGGTTTGTTTACATTTGGCGCCGAGCCCCGGTAGCTCAGTTGGTAGCATGCAGGACTTGAGAACACGGGGTCCAGGGTTCAATCCCTGGCTACGACCCTTGGCTCGGCCAATTTCTTTCCGAGGATTGATGATAATCACTGTGACAGGATTCATTCCTCTCCCACCGCTGACCATTGTCTCGACAATGATTATGTGGGAAAGCAGCCAGTTGCTTGGAAAGAAAAATTGTGCGGAGTACTGGTAAAAGAGACTCCAGGAAAGCATGGATAGGTGCACTGGCTGCCGCGATATAACTGAAATAATGTTGAAAACAGCGTTAAACACAATACAATCAATCAATCATTGTTTACATTTGGCCTTTATTGTTACTTTAATTGAATTAATTTGAAATTTAGAAAACTGTAAAGAATAAGACCACATTAAGAATGCACTTTAAAATGGTTGCTGAATATATGACCCAAGACCTACAGTATTTTTGTGATCTCATTTGTCTTGCATTTTGCAACAGGACAACAAATTCCTTCACAGTCTTGGCCACAAGGTATGGCTCAATAATGTTTTCTTTGTCTTGCCTGTAAGTATTTTTAAAATGGTTTAATTTGAAAACTCTCTTAAGTTTATGTCTCCCCCTCTTTTGATTGTGATAGTTGCACCTGCAACTACATGTATTACTTTCTCTTTCCAACCCTTGAGCAAAATCTTGCAATTTTTCTATCAGGGTACATACATTAGAGGCCAAATTTGTTGATGTGTAACCTCTTGTATGATAAGAGCAAGTCAAAGACATCATAGATCAACTTTAGACTTTACAGAATTTCATTTAGTTCATTTTCTTTATCAATGTGAAAGTTAATAGCAGAGGATGTATCAGACTTTTAGTGTCAAGTCTTAGCAACTCTAGAGAGTATGAAATTATCTAATACTCTTTGATCTAGAATAATATAGCTTTCATGTGGCAGATGTATCAGAATTTTGTTGAACGAAATACTTTGATATAGTATCTATAATTGAGCTATAATCTGTGAAAAGGGGGTTTAACATATCTGCAAAAAGTATCGACCCAGGTCAGCCTGCGCAGTCCCCACAGGCTAACATGGATCAAAACTTTTTGCTGTTGGTCAGTTTCAGAATGTCCAAAGACCATTCTATCTCGTGATCCAGTCAATTGTTTGACAAAATTGGTTATATTGATCCATAACTATGCAATGACTCTGCGGGTATCATGCATCACAGAGATGCATTTAACCCCCCCTCTGCTAGAGCATGGCTCTCATTATTTAGCTCTGTTCCTGAGAACTACTTAAATTCAACTCTTTTTCATAGTAGAATTCAGCTGCAACTAAAGAGAAGATCGAAGTTTACCCATTTTTAATGCGACAGTTTAGGAAAAGTGATCAGGATGTATATTCTATGCAGTCTGATCTTCTTCCCCTCTCCTGGTGGGGTGGTTAAAGTTCCCATGAGAAAACTGACTGAACCCTGAGAACACTGAATAAATTGCATAGACCCTTTTGATCAGGAAAGACATCAGAAATAAGGTTGTTTTAGCCAGACTGAGCTACAAAGAAGCAGACAGTGTAGATCCACTCTGTGCAATCTGATCTTGAGCTACACTGTCTGTTAAAGCATCATTTAGCGGCTGGTTCAAACTCCTTAAGGTTTAAGTCTTCTAAAGTATCGTAAACACATTCAAAACATTTCAACATTTTGCACGTGCATTAATTACACTCAAGTCTGCATAGTTATCGTTTGATCTCAATTTCAAGGAATATGAAATGAAATCAAATACTCAAATGATTTATAACATATCACTGTATTTCATTTGCTTTTTATATCAATACCTGAGAGCACAATATTTTGAACAATTTTAATCCTGTATTAGACAAATTCCGAGTTTTAACAAATCTAAAGAAAAATACTTTTGAAAATAGTGTGAGAAAAGGAGAAATGGCTGGTAACCATCATTTTTTCCTTTCTCCACAATGTCTTCAACCCTTTCATAGACAAATTTTACCATTGCAATCATGTTTAATTTTTTGTCTGCAAATTTCACCTTTGGCCTAGTTAATCATTTCATTCGTTAAAAATTGGTTCCTTTTTCTACAAGTTTAACTCATTACCACACATTAAAAATGTAGACTTGTCCAAATTGAAAGCATTCACAGACAACAATTTAAAAGTGTTTCAAATGATGGTATTTGTTTTTGATAGGCTAGAAAACATTTTGGGAAAAGGAGAAAATGCTGGTTACCAGTATTTTCTCCTTTTCCCAAAATGTTTTCAAAAGGCTTCTTCCTCAGGGGTCGTTAAAACTGGGGATTGTGTGGTAGAGTTAAACTTAGACAATTTCAAAATGACAACACCGTAAAAACCCTTAGAATACATCAGTTTTAGGTTAATATTGATGACTTTGATTTAGAAGGAGCTAAAAAAGTCATTGCAGGAGATGGAGAAATCACTTGTCCTATGCTATCTTCATGTATGGCAAATGTATTTAAAATAGGTGTTGCATGAATTGAGGTTTTGGTTATTACCCCAAAGAATTCCCACCAAATGAAATGGCCATTTTGAAAACGAAACGAAACAGCAAATCTTGCCAGTAGAGGAAGTCCTTATCGATTAATCAACATTTTCTGCAGACCAATAATATAAAACAGCAATTATGTAATCATTGTTTTAAAAAAGACTGAAAAAAAAACAGATATGAAAAATAATCATAGGAAGTTTCTTTCAAGAATGACAGAGCTCAATTTCCTGTTTCCTCTATAGTGGTATCTGATCAAAAGGAACATAATTGTCTTTCATCAATATCCATTTTGATTATTGAAATGAGAAGAAACATATCCAATTTGCGCATTGAGGAGAATGTCTGTAACTAACACTGAACCACACAATCCTGAGTTTTAATGACCCTGAGAAGGCATTTAAAGACGTTGTGGGAAAAGGAGAAAATGCTGGTAACCAGCATTTTCTCCTTTTACCACAATGTTTTATACTCCAACAATGACAGGTCTCTTCATTTCAGCCACACTGAATTAGGTTCCTTCAAATGCTTTTGATTTGGACAAGTCTAAATTTTCTATGTTTTGTATAGAGTTTACGTAAAAACAGCGAGAACCAATTTAATTGCCTTTGTTAAAAGTATAGATTAAGATCAGACTGCACAGAAAATGATCTTTTACCATCTCTTTCATGCAGATTTTTTTGTGAGATATTTTGAGAAAAACAAAGCAGTTCAAGAAATTACTCTATCGTTGGGTTTTTATCAAATAAAAATGCTTGTTTTGGTTTCCTTACCATTAACCACACTATCCTGACTTTAAAATGACCTTGAGGAAGAAGGCTTTTGAAAACATTGTGGGAAAAGGAGAAAATGCTGGTATCCAGCATTTTCTCCTTTTCCCACACTGTTTTCTGTCTTTTGAAAGACAAATTTTATGTTTTGGGTTACATTTTCTTTGTTGTCTGAATATGCTTTCAAATTGGAACAGGCTAAAATTTTGACGTGTGGTGAATGACTTAGGGATACCCATTGGAGATCTCTGTTGAATAGATTATGGTAGTATCCTACTTCTTTTTGGAACAAAATGAAAAAGTAGGATTTATTAAAAAGTTTTAACCAAAAAACACATGCTAATGAAGTATGAAACTGGATGACTTTAGACATGCAGAGGGTGGCCACACACAGTCAGTCAATATTGCATACTTGCACCCAGGACTTGGAAAACAGCTTGCAGTCTTTGTCTCATACCTCTCACCAGGGGTTGAAACAGCTCGATCAGTAGCCACTGTTGTGAAGTCAAGGGATACCTTAGTTCAGTTCATTTCGGGGACAAAAACACGGTTTTGTAGGTGTACACAGCAGCCAGATTCTAATTTCTTCCCCAATTCATATTATTCACACCAGAAAATCAAACAGTGTAAAAACACAGAGGGTGCAGCACTTTTTTCACTGTGAATATAATAGATTATTTTAACATATATGCTGGCCCCTCTGATGTCTTGAATAAAGAACCTGTTCTTTATGTTTTAATATTGTAACAGGTTTAGTAAAGTGTTTTAACTGTTCAAACATTTTCCTGTAACCTCACTATTCATCAAGAATACATTTGGAATACATCAAGTGCATTTGGGGTAGTCTTCAGTGTAATTTAAATAAGCTCAGTTATTTTTGGTTTAATTTCTAGGCCATTCTATACTGGAGTTATTGAAATCTAACAATGATTTCGCTTCATTTGTTTCTTTGAATATTTCAGACTTTTCCAGTGCCCCTACTCTTCAACAAGGATACTGGAGGGTTTGAGGTGGTTAGTGATGCTAAACAGGAACTGGCCAAACAGATAAAGGATGCATTGCGGAGTCAGGCAAAAAAGCCAAGGATTTACAGAGTGGCAAAGAAACACAGTTTTATGGACATACCACTGATACCTATTGAAGTAACAAAAGCCCAAGAGAGCCAGGAGATACATACCAGCTTTACTGTCACTGTATGTCATGACATTTTACTGTGACTCCATATCTTCTTACCAAACAAAATTTTAGACTAGTCCAATTTGAAAGCATTTGCAGACAACAAAATAAATGTGAAGTAAAAATTGAAATTTGTCATGGGATGGGTAGAAAACTGTGTGGGAAAAGGAGAAAATGATGGAAACCAGCATTTTCTCCTTTTCCCACAATGTTTTCAAAAGGCTTTTTTTTTAGGGTTGTTAAAAGTCAGGATTGTGTGATAAAGGGTTATATCTTTTGCAGACAACTTTATTTGACTTGCAGCATTTTTTCGTCCTGGTGCAGACCCCTTTTGAAAACATTGTGGAAAAGGAGTAAATATTTTTTTTTTTTCAAAAGAAATTTTTCCTTTTGCCACTATGTTAGCACGTGTTTATGAATGAAGTTCTAGTTCTTAAAGATGTCCCTTATTACACATGGGGGTTTGTAAAGTCCTCTGCCACAAATTTGTTTCAGAAGCCAATAGATAGAACAACTAAACCCCACAATACTTTGAAATAAGGGAAGACCTCTGTGGCTTTATGGCAGATGAATTGTAAGAAAGCCACACTCTAGCAAAGGGGGTTAGATGCATCCCTGTGATGTGTTATACAAGTTGTCACATAGTTATGGATCCAGAAAATCTGTTTTGTCTAACAATCGTCTGGATCATTAAGTAGACTGGTCCTTTGACATACAGTAAATTGATTTGTAAACAAAAAGTTTCGGCCCAGGTCAGCTTGCACAGACTGCACAGGCTGACCTGAGTTGATATTTGTTGCAAATGCATTAAGCCCCCTTTAGGCAGAGCATGGTTCATAAGTTTTTTTGAGAGGTACTTATGTAGGTGCCACAATATGGCTGAATGTTGTTTAAAACCTTGTTCATTTTTTACAAGATGACAAAATTTTAAACTTGATCATTATGTCTATTTGGAAAGTGCTTGCAGTGGAGCAGGGAACAAAATTGAATGTTCCTCAAATACTGGGAGTGGCATGTAGAACTTTCATAGAACCACTAGGAACACATGGGAGGGTAACCTCGATTGGTATTCACCAACCATTTTTAATACTATTGTAAGTCTAGCTCATAAAACTTTTTCTGAATATGGAAGTAACCAAAATTTTGATTGGCTAAATCACTAAATTTCAGTGTTACTTTGAAGCTTAGACATCTTTGAGAATAAGATCAAGAATGTTCTTAAGAATGGTCAGTGAATATGGACCCAGGTTGAGCCGGCACAATTCAAAATTAATAGTGTTGAAACTGAAATTTATTACCCCTGCAAAAAAGTTTAAAGAAATCCTTGTTAAATAGGCTTCATGAACTAGAATTAAACTCCCTGAAAGTTGTGATATCTATACCTTTGATGTTTTAGACCTTAAATAAAGAGCAGGGAATACACTGGATCAAAGAAGAGAGACTACCAGCGTTTCTCGAGAGTGACCTGTACTTGGAGTATAGACTGTCTAAACTACTGTCTCAGGCAAGAATAACTGGTGAACATGGAGAATATGTACTGATGAAAATTGACTTTAAACCCAAGACAAAGAAGGTATCATTATTTTCAGCCATTTTACATTCTCTTGAAAACCCAATAGTGTACAATGCTTCTTCTAGATTTACCAAAAAATGTTCACAAGGGACACAGGGTAGAAATAAAACTGAGTCATGCTCAGTGAAAAGTGGGCTTAGTACATCTGCAAAAAGTATCAACCCACAATCCACACAGGCTGACCTGTGCAGAAACTTTTTGCTTTTGGTAAATTTTCTGCATGTCATAGGAACAGTGTACCTCATGGTACAGTACGTTGTTCGATAAAATGGATTTTATGGATCCATGTGATAACTTGCTTGTATCATGTAACACATGCAATGCATTAAGCCCCTTTTTGCCAGAGTATGGCTCACATATATTGGGATGGCATGAAAAGTTTGGATAGTACAAAAAAAAGGTACAGGTGTGAAGAGCAGTTGAATGTTGTAAACTGTTGTTTCAAGTTCCTACAATCTTCTCAAGCCAAAGTCTATGGAAAGAGTGTAATAAATAGATGATATTTGTTTTTTTGGGTGAAAGATCAAAATTTGTTTCATCGAGTGCACATCATGGTGATATTTTCACAAGTGGCACAGCCATGAGTGAAAATATTACGGATGATTTTCACGAGATGAAATAAATTTCGATCTTTCACCGAAAAAAACAAATATTTTATTTTTTTTCATGCTTCTAACCCTTTTTTGGAGGAACTTACATCAAAATCAAGTACAGTTCTTTTCGGTTATTCCCCAAGGCATACCCTCTCCGCATATTACAATATTACATCAAGCGCGAGAAATGTAGGGTAAATTACGTCATATTTCCATCTGGTTGAGAGGCATGCGCATTTTACCTAGGTAACTAGTGCACGGGAACAACTGTTTCTGCCTTCAAATGAAGAGTTAGAATATAAAAATCGGTATTTTTCACTGGTTGTAACCATGATATATCGAAAAATAATTCACTGATATTTCTTGATAACCTACCGGAAAGCATGAAATACCGGTAAACTATAATTGTGTTGTAATAGTGGTCTGCTTTTGGATGACTTGACTAGTCTGCAGGTGATAGTCTGTTAACTCTTGCCCAAACAACAAAATGTTATTCTAGTCTGAATTTAAAGCATTGCAGATGACACATAAAACATGTCACAAATGATGAAATCTGTCTTTGAAAGTGTAGAAAGTACATGTATTGTGGGAAGAGGAGCTGGTTTCCAGCATTTTCTGCTTTGCCCTAAATGGTGAAGAGTTGTGGTTTCTCTCAATAGTAAAGAGTTCCTTAAATGATTAAAGAGTTAAATTTTTTAACTAGAGACCTAACTTGCTAATAGATTTGAGCCATGTTCTGTGAAAAAGGGTCTTAGTGTACCTGCAAAAAGTATCAATCCAGGTAAGCCTGTGCAGTCTGCGCAGGCTGACCTAGGGCAGAACTTTTTGCTATTTGTCAATTTTCTGCATGTCAAAGGACCAGTCTACCTCATGATTCAGTTGATTGTTAGACAAAATAGATTTTATGGATCCATATTTGTGTGATGACTTATTTGGTAGGATACATCATGAAGATGCATGAAGCCCCATTTTACCAGAGCACTGCCCATTTTGTTTTACTTTCACATTCCAAGACTAGCAGTTTTATTGGCTGAGAGTGAACATTTCATCCAAAAAGATCACACGTCTTGTGCTGTTCTCATTGAATCTAAGGTTTATGAAAACATCCTCATACCTTATTCTCATGATTACAGAAAAAGAAGAAGGCAGAGGAAGAACAAGTGCAGATTGATCCTAAAGAAGCCATGATGAAGAATATGTATGTTTCTATGGGCAACGCTTCAACTAGCGAAACTGATGCCTGGTTCACCAGCGCCAAAATCTTGTCAGAACAACAAACAACTTATAGTACCATGTCCAGACCACCTAGTGAAATTGTCCAGCCCAAACCCATCATCCGTCCAACTAGTGCAAGACCTATGAGTGCCTACAGTGATCCCTATGGAAGATCTGACAGTGGGATGGGGTCATCTAAAGGGTCAACAAAATATAGTTCCTATGCTACCCTGTATCATTCAAGGTTAAATGTCAATGACAATGATGACGACATTATGATGAGTAGACTGTTCTCCACAGATGGTAGACCTGTTGTACCCAGAGTTACAGAGACATTGTGTGTTGTCAGTAAGGATCACTCAGAGACCAGCAGACCCTACAGTTCTACTGTATACTCTATACCAAAGCCTGAATCTGAAGGTCTGGATCTGAATGATTCTGAACTTGGTATTATTGATAATGAAGTTAAAGATGATGAGAAAGATTCTGGTAAAGGAGATGATGAAAATGCTGAATTGAATGACAGTGTTATCTCAGAACCAGAGAAGCCAATAGTATTTGAGAACATTGATGATATAGGAGCTGTAATAGTAGGTGTAGTGTTAAAACGGGTCATAGCTATCATAACTGAACAGGAAGAATCAGAAGTTCAGAAAATACCAGAAATACAACAATGTTTTAAAGATCCAACCCATAACAACCTGACTGTGGACTCTTTAGACAAGCTTCATGTAGTTAATGAAGACAAAGTAGAAGAAAACAAAGATACAAAAGTAGAAGAAAAGGTTGAAAGAGTAGAAACACCTAGAGTTAAAGTTAAAGATGATGAAAGTGATGTTGACTCTCTGCTTGATAGTGATGAGGATTATGAAGAAAGTGACTTATTTTTTAGGAAACACAAAAATCGTAAATATGATTTAAGTACTAGGAAGGGGATTTATCAATTCAAAAGATTTCTAAAAGGAACACATGGTGAGAGACACTGGAACTTCTGGGTTGACATCGACAGAATGCGTCTGATGAATGAAAGTGACATTCAGCTGTGAGTTTAACTTGATTTTATCCCTCAGAACATTTAATGAACCTTACAGACATTTTCAATCTAGAACTAAGACCCAAGTGATTGTAATTTTTAGGTTGCTCTTGTCCAGAAAAGTGGGGAGTATAGATCAAAGATCAGACTGCATATTTTGTGCAGTCTTACCTTGATCTTCACTGGCTTTAAAAGCGACTTAAGCTGTGAAAGGCTCTTTAATGGTCTCCTTACCCTTTTGTATTATATGCATATTTTTTTAAAAATAAATACAGAAAAATGAGGAACAATTTGTAAAGAAATCTTTCAGGTAAAATTAGTAAAAGTACAAATGACAGATATGAGGACCGGTATGAAATAAAACTAAGAATGTTAAGTTGATTTAGAAGTCACTGAGTTTGAGAATTCATATCTCTCTGGTTACATAGTAGAGTTTATAACTTTTTTTAACCTACAAATTACATGAAAAGTCTTTATCTTTTTTGTATGTCTAAAATCTTTACCAGATGGCAACATTTGAGACTTGTCTAAATTCAAAGCATTTGCGGCAACAAAATTAAAATGTGACTCAAAAATGGGATGTTTTCTTTGGAAGAGTAGAAAACATCTTAAGAAGAGGAGCAAATGTTGGTTCCAGCATTTTCTCCTTTTCCCATAATGTGTTCAAAAGCATTTTCATTCAGGTCATTTGAACTTGGGATTGCTTGCTAAAGGGTCAGTGGTATGTTTAAAGAAAGCCTGTTTGAAAATAGGATACAACGGCTTTGAAAATTCTTGCAGATACATCACTGGTTTAAGGGAGAGATACCATAAGCCTGGTGCTGACTTTGAATTGAACATGGAATTGAAACTTCAACTTGGTCTTGTAGAACCTTCTGCATGGACCATGGACAAACTTATGCAGGTCCAAAACCAGATTGTTGAATCTCTTGTACTGTACTGGTAGGTATAATCCCCATATTGCAACAACAACTCATTTTTACAACATCTTCAAGTAAAAGGTCTACTGTCTGTGTATCAGTCAAGTGCTTCTTTTTTTGTCCATCTGTAGGCAAAATGGCTTTCACTCTTTTTGGCAGAAGCCATTAAAATTTACATAAACTCTTTACAACAAAACAAAATTTTAGAATTGTTGAAACTGAAAGCACCTGCAGATGACAAATTCAAATTGACTCAAATGATGGGAATTTTCTTTGAAAGGATAGGAAACATTGTGGGTTACCAGCATTTTCTCCTTTATCCACAGTGTTTTCAAAAGCCTACTTCCTCAGGACTGTTAAAATTAAGGATTGTGTGGTAAAGGTTTCAGATATAACTTAGTCGGAAATGATGGTAATAATTACGGAATTGATCAATAGTTTTGCCAAAGATCTGTACAGACCATGAGAGGAGCTGATGATAAGGAGTGATAAAATTTCTGCCTAAACCCAGGCTAGTTGAATTGGTATGTGGTAAAAACCAAAGAAAGATGCCTATTTCTTGTCTCACATGTGGAAGGTGCAGCCTATGTGTTTAATCTGTCAAGATACAAATATAATTTTTGGTGGCCTCTGAAGTACAGTTGAAAACATTACAGGAAAAGAGTCAGTAATTGCAATAGCTCCTTTTTCCCCAAAAATGTTTCATTTGAAATTGAGAAATACACTTTCTTTCAAATGTTTCTAAATTGTGTTACTTGTTTTAGCTTGTGATATGTCAAAAAGGTGCCTTAAAGTGATAGGATAATGTGCCCGTTACAAGAGGTGGTATCGTCAGTCGCTCAGTGGTTAACCTTACACCAAACAATCCCAAGTTTTAACAACCCCCGAGGAAGTGAGCTTTTGAAAATATTGTAGGAAAAGGAGAAAATGCTGGTAACCAGCATTTTCTCCTTTTCCCACAATATTTTCTACCTATTCAAAGACAAGGTGCATTATTTTAGTCATATTGAATTTGCCATGTGGTAATAATTAAGGCATTGGATATTGTTGGCTTTGTTGGTCATGAGCTTCCATTCTGAAGTGACTGAAATAGTGTTTTTGAATGCTTAGCAGTATAAGAGACACATGAAAATCTCTTGTAGGGCTCCAAGGTTTCTAATAAAACAGTTAATGAAAGCAGAGCCACATAGAAACCTAGAATATCAACATCAACAATTACTCAAGCCCTTGCAGTCTGTGTATCCCAATCCTCCTGCTGCCACACTGCTTCCTCTGCGACCTAAATCTTGTGTGCCGAAACTAAGGAATGAAGTTACCATAACACCTCAGGATCAGGTTGGTATATCAGGGTCTATATTCACCAACTATTACAAATCACATTTTTCTTCTTATTTTAAATTTAGAAGGTTAGCATAAGTTTTGATTGGCTAAGCCATCGCTATTCATTAATTCAAGGAGTTTGCTTGGATCAGTATGATTCAGAAAATAATATTTTAGAAGTTTTGATTGTTTATGTAAGTAGACTTGCTGCTGCATTTTTTTCCAGTATATGTACATATTTTGATTTAAAGAATGGCTCTGTTTTTGAAAAAAAAATTATCTTAACCTTTTATCACAGTCCGAACTTTTGCCTGAGAAAGCTTTTGAAAACATTGTGGAAAAAGGAGAAAATGCTGGCAATCAGCCTTTTCTCCTTTTCCCCACAATGTTTTCTACCCTTTCCAAAACAATTTTTAGCTCACCTGAGCACAAAGTGCTCAAGGTGAGCTTTTGTGATCGTGCTGTGTCCGGCGTCCGTCGCGCATCGTCCATTGTGCATCGTCCGTCGTCAACATATACCTTGTGTACACTCTCAAGGCCACATTTTCAGTCCAATACTCATGAAACTTTGTCAGAATGTTTGCCCTGGACGGGTTTGAAAATGGGTCATGTCGAGTCAAAAACTAGGTCACTAGGTCAGATCTTAGAAAAGCTCTGTACACTCTAGAGGCCACATTTTCGGTCCAATACTCTTGAAACATGGTCAGAATGTTTGCCTTAATAATATCTTGGATGAGTTGGAAAAAGGGTCATGTCAAGTCAAAAACTAGGTCACTAGGTCAGATCTTAGAAAAACCGAATGTATGCTCTAGAGGCCACATTTTCAGTCCAATACTCTTGAAAGTTTATCAGAAAGTTTGCCTTGATAATATCTTGGATGAGATTGAAAATTGGTCAAGTCAGGTGAAAAACTAGGTCACTTGGTCAAATCTTAGAAAAACAGTATGTATGCTCTAGAGGCCAGATTTTCAGTCAAATATTCTTGAAAGTTGGTCAGAATGTTTGTATTGATGATATCTCTGATGAGTTTGAAAATGGGTTATGTTGGGTCAAAAACTAGGTCACTAGAACAAATCTTTAGAAAAACCTTGTGTAAGCTCTGGAGGCCACATTTTCAGTCCAATACTCTTGAAACATAGTCAAAATGTTTGCCTTGATAATATCTTGGATAAGTTTGAAAATGGGTCATGTCAGGTCAAAGACTAGGTCACTAGGTCAAATCTTAGAAAAACCTTGTGTACGCTCTAGAGGCAAAATTTTCTGTCCAATACTCTTGATACATGGTCAAAATGTTTGCCCTGATAATATCTTGGATGAGTTTGAAAATGGGTCATGTCAGGTCAAAAACTAGGTCACTAGGTTAAATCTTAGAAAAACCTTGTGTACGCTCTAGAGGCAAAATTTTCTGTCCAATACTCTTGATACATGGTCAAAATGTTTGCCCTGATAATATCTTGGATGAGTTTGAAAATGGGTCATGTCAGGTCAAAAACTAGGTCACTAGGTTAAATCTTAGAAAAACCTTGTGTACCCTCTAGAGGCCACATTTTCAGTTCAGTACTCCTGAAAGTTTGTCATAGTGCTTGGTTTGATGTTATCTCAGAGGATTTTGAAAATGTGTCACGTCAGGTCAAAAACTTGCTGACTGGGACCAATCTTTGAAAAAACTAGTGTCGATGTAGAGGCCACATTTTCAGTCCAGTACTCATGAAACTTGGGCAGAATGTTTATCTTGATAACATCTTTGATGAGTTTGAAAATGGGTCATGTCAGGTCAGTAACTACATGTATGTCACTTGGTCAAATCTTTGAAAAACCTTGTGTATGCTCTAGAGGCCACATTTTCAGTCCAATACTCATGAAACTTGGTCAGAATGCTTGTCTTGATGACATCTTTAACGATTTTGTAAATGGGTCAGATCAGCACGACTTCAGGGCCATCATGGCCCTCTTGTTTAAGGGTCACATTTATTTTGTTGTAA
The DNA here is from genome assembly GCA_946811185.2 of Hippopus hippopus. Classification (NCBI taxonomy): domain Eukaryota; kingdom Metazoa; phylum Mollusca; class Bivalvia; order Cardiida; family Cardiidae; genus Hippopus; species Hippopus hippopus. Next base: position 62,169,477 of record OX328099.1, on the reverse strand, counting down.
CGCTACAAATGGTTTTAATCTGGACTAGTCTCAAATTTCATCATTAAAGAGTTAAAATATTTGATATACTCATAAAATGTGTAATTGCAAATCTGACTGTTACAGTCTTCATATGGAAGTGATATTAGCATGTCATTAGAAACCTCCCCTCCTGTTGGTATGAGGAGGTCTTATGCTGAATCAACACTGAAGTTTATACAGAACTGGCAGAAAGATCAGATGGTTCACCAGCAATTGTTGTCTCCAAGTTTACCTTTAGAGAGGACATCATCACCTGCATTTAGGAGACCTATGTCTGCAAAGTAAGTACAAGTCTAAAATGCTGTAGTTTCAATACTAAAGTTAGGCATGTTTCAACATCTTATTACTTAACTCTTTACCAAACAAGCCCGGGTTTTCATGACTCTTAGAAAGAAGTCCTTTGAAAGCCTTGTGGGAAAAGGAGAAAATGCTGGTAACCAGCATTTTCTCCTTTTCCCACAATGTTTTCCACCCTTCCCAGAACAAATTTCAATTTTCAGGCACATTAATTTTGTCGTCTGCTAATGCTTTCAATTTGGACCAGTCTAAAATTTTGTCATTTGGTAAAGAGTTAAAATACCTCTTAAGTCTTTACCAAATGATGAAATGAAGACTGGTACAAAGGCTTTTGCAGACGACAAAAATAAAAGTGATACTTAAATGATAGTATTTGTATCAGAAAAGGTAGAAAACATTATGAGAAAAAGAGAAAATGCTGGTTACCAGCATTTTCTCCTTTACCCAGAATGTTTTCAAAATGCTTCATTCTCAGGGTTGTTAAAGTTAGGGATTGTGTGATAAAGGGTAAAATGCTCCTTACGGGCCACAGAAATTTTCAGAGAATTTTAACTTTTGAATTTCACAGTGAAGTAATGAGATACATTTAACTTATTTACCAAATGTCAAGACTTTAGATTTCTCTGATTCGAAAGCATTTAAAGACAATAATTTACATGTGGCTCATAGAATTAGGTTGATCTTTGAGAGGGTAGGATTTTGAAAGAAGAAAATGCTGGTTACCAGTATTTCCTCCATTCTCACAATGTTTTCAGATGTTTTTCTCTTCAATGTTGTTAATGTGTGGGATTATTTGTTAAAGGGTAAATACTGTTTTAGATTGTACATTTATCCATTTTGTCTGAATAAGATCAAATATTGATGTTTTTTTCTTGCTTGGTTCAGCTTTAAAGAATAGCGTGTTATGGTAATATGTAATATGTAATTCTGATTTCAGAACTCCAAAGACACAGGCAAGAGTGCAGACAGCCCAAAGGCCCAAATCTGCTTATCGTCCATCTACCAGACCATCAACTGCCAGGACCACATCATCCAGAATGTCAGTGGAATCAGCAACAGGTAGAATGAGAATCAAATCAATTGGTCATGGATCCTTACCAAAGGTGGTCCCAGAACAAGAGTCTAAATCTGGGTCTAGACCATCCTCTGCTGCTTCTAGTATTACTTCAGTCAGGTAAGTGATGCACAAACATGTATTTTTTAGTATGAAAATTGATGATACTGGAGTCAACTATGGGCAGAATGAGAGTAAAACCTGTGGGTCATGGATCCTAGAAATTAGTGGTCTAAGATCGAGAGTCTAAATCTGGCTCTGTCCTGTCTTCTGGTGCTTAGAGGTTTCCTTCAGTTAGGGAGTGATGTACAAATATGTACTGTTTTTAGTGAACAAATTAGCTGAAGCTAAAGCATTTCTTGTAGATTGTTGGATGTCTCAGTTTTTTGTCTGCCATCAGCAATCTAGCTAGTGGATTTTGTCTATTAGTATTTTTAGCTGTGAGTTTATTGTGACAGTTAGTTGTAAGAACTTGTAATTTGCTTAAAAAGGAAATAGACATTTTTAGGCAAAATACTTGACATTGAAGATCCTAGAGTATACAGCAGGCTACTCATATTTTCCAAAAAGATATCCTTTCAATATTTTTATAATGTTTTTTCTATGTACTAAAATGTCTGAATCATTTAGTGTCTACAGTGTGTTGTTGGTTGAATCATGTTTTATGCTGCTTTTGCCATTATTTCAGTTATACGATGGCAATAGCTCACATATTCATGTATGCATGGATTTCACCTGTCAAATGATCAAGATATTGCAGTTAATGCATTCGAAAGAGTAAAAAATATATGTACATGTATAGGGTGAATGGTTACTAATTTGTTATCACTTTTTATTTTTTCTAGATCGGAGGGTCAAGAGTCAGACACATCTGAGTTTAAGGGAGGACGTAGGATGGAACATTTATTACAAGTACTTCACAAAGAACCAGACTCAGGTGGTTTCTTTAGACGCTATATTGAAAGAAGCAGAAATGTGGTAAGATGTTTTCTGTCTCACGTTACAATCTCTAATGATTTATATTTTCTATTCCATGTCACCTAAAAAGTTTATTGATAGCACACTGAGCTGGTTTTATGAGGAGTAGCAACTTTGAATCACTTCCAGGCTAGAATTTTTTCTATAGATCAGTGTAAAGAATTTGGACATTCAATTTTATTACTGAATGTTTTATCAGATGTCTTTATGTTGGAAAGCAGCACCTGGCTTAGAAAGATTGTTTTTTGTAGTATGAGTAAAAAAGTACCATAAGTGCATGAAAAGGTGCACTGGGTGCCACAACATATCTAAAGAACAGCTGAAAAAAGTGTTACATGAAAAACAGTATATTTGTACTCAAACAATAAAGATAATTTTTTCAGATTACTTTTGGGGAGATATAACAGCCTCTTTACAGACTGTAATTGAATCACGAATTATTTTGCAAATGATGGTTTCACCACAGAATTATCCATAAGAATCACTTCAAAAGAAACCACCATAACAAATTACAGTATTAATCTGGATTAAAAGTAGAAAAGACAAAGTGATTTTTGTGATGTGATATGTAAAACTATACTTATTCTATTTGACAGAGATGGTTAAATAATCTGAACCTCTGGAGAGATCTTCAAGCCTATCACTTACTGTTTTATGCCAAAAGTTTGGACCAGTATGTTGTATACAAGAAGGCAAAGGTAACGATTTTGTCCAAATCTTAAATTGACTTTTTTAACCCTTTACCAAACAATCCAGTGTTCTAATGACCCTGAGGGAGAGGGTGTTTGAAAACAATGTGGAAAAAGAAAATGCTGGTAACCAGCATTTGCTTCTTTTCCCACAATTTTTTCATCCCTTTCAAAGGCAAATTCCATCAATTTAGCCACATTTTATTTGCTGTCTGCAAAAGCATTCAATTTAGACAAGTCTAATATACTGTCGTCTGGTAAAGGATTGGTACTTTTAGGGACAATATAGATCAACTTGAAACTGACAAATGCAAACCAAATTCTTCATTTGGCACAATTTTTTCAACTCTTTGCAACATAGTTCTATTACTGAATTTGTACTCAAAAGGTAGAAAAACAAGAGGGCCATGATGGCCCTGTATCGCTCCACTGGCTATTAAGTAAAAACACTACAAGCCAAACGTTTTTTGATGGATCAAAATTTTACGAACACTTTTTGAAAAGGGTCACCCAAGGAACAATCCTGTGAAATTATTGCGAAATCTGACCAGCGGTTTCAGAGAAGAAGAATTTTGAAGAATTCCTTCATTTCTATATGGTGCAAGAAGCCCCCATTCACCAGAGCCACATTTTTTGACAGATCAAAATTTTACGAACAATTTTTAAAAAGGGTCACCCAAGGAGCATATCTGTGAAATTATTTCAAAATCTGACCCGTGGTTTCAGAGGAGAAGATTTTTAAAGAATTCCCTAAAAAATTCCATTTGGTTGCAATGGCAACCAGAGTTTTTGATGGAATCAAATTCTGTGAACAGGTTTTAAAGAGGACCTTCCAAGGAACATTCCAGCCAAGTTTGGTCCAAATCCGCCCAGTGGTTTAGGAGGAGTTGATGTTTAAAGAATTGTTGACGACACACGACGCACGACGGACACCAGGTGATCCTAAAAGCTCCCCTTGAGCACGTTGTGCTCAAGTGAGCTAAAAAGTTAACATACGGATGGACGCACAACGGACAACGGGCCATAACATAAGCCTGCTGGCCTTCGGCCAGTGGAGCTAAAAAACTTGTCTAGCACCAATCATGTATCACTGCAGCTTGATAATCAAGGGAGGTAAATAGTAACGAACTTTATCTTTCATAAAAAGAGTTATTTCCCTTGATTAATGTTTAAATTGAAGTGACAATATTTTGAAGCCCATGTTAAACTTGCGATCCCTGGAATGAAGGCAATTTTGACCCCAGACCTACAATATGAAACTAGAATGTGTGGTTATAAACAAAAAGATTTTTTAATCTTGCCCAGTAAAAAGTCATGTAAAACAAGTTTGCTGAATAAAAGGCCCTGTAAAATATGTGATCCATGACACAGGTTTATCAAGTTTTCACTATAAAAGCCAATGTAAAACTTGTGACCCCTGGTGTGGAGTCAAACTTGACCCCCAAAGTTAAAATTTGGGCCCTCTTGGTAGAGGCCCATTATATAAAGTTACATGCAAAATTTGGTAGCCCTAAGCCTAAATATGGCTATGTACAAGTAGATTATTAAAGTTTCCTTATATAAGACCATGTAGAACTTGTGACCCCTGGGGTGGGGCTACATTTGACCCCCTGGGCTATAATTTGGGCACCCTTGATAGAGACCCCCTAGATAAAGCTAAATGCAAAATTTGATAGCCCTAGCCCTTATAGCTAGATGCGAAAGATTTTCCTATATAAGCCCGCCCATGTAAAACATGTTACCCCCCGGGGCGAAGTCAAATTTGACCCTCGGCTATAATTTGGACACCCTTGGTACAGGTCCACTAGATAAAGCTACATGCCAAATTTGGTTGCCCTAGGCCCCATGGCTAGGTCAAAGAAGAATTTTAAAGTTCTCCCTATATAAGCCCATGTAAAACTTGTTATATAAGCCCATGTAAAACTTGTTACCCCCGGGCAGGGCCTAATTTGACCCCAGGGCTATAATTTGAACAATCTTGGCAGAGGTCCACTAGATAAAGCTACATGCCAAATTTGGTAGCTCTAGGCCCTATGGCTAGGTAGAAGAGGAATTTTAAAGTTCTCCCTAAATAAGCCCATGTAAAACTTGTGACCCCCGGGGCGGGGCCAATTTTGACCCCAGGGCTATAAATTGAAGAAACTTGGTAGAAGTCCACTAGATAAAGCTACATGCCAAATTTGGTAGCCCTTGGCCTTACGGTTTCAGACAAGAAGATTTTCAAAGATTTTCAAAATTTTTCAGTTTTGTTGCCATGGCAACCAGAGTTTTTGAAGGAATTAAATTCTTTCAAGAAATTCTGAAGAGGACCATGGCAGGATCATTTCTGTGAAGTTTCATCAAAATTGGATGGGTAGTTTCAGAGAAGAAGACGTTTTAAAAAAAAGTTAACGCACGGACGGACGGACGGACGCATGGACGGACGCACGACGGACAACAGGCCATGACATAAGCCCGCTGGCCTTCGGCCAGTGGAGCTAAAAACTGGTAAAGGAGAGAAGAATTGTCATGATATTTTCTCACAATTTTTTAAAAATCCCCTCTCTTCAGGATCTTGAAAAAAAGATGGCTTGTAAAAATATTAAATGTAAAATACCTAACTATGCCACTCTGTTTAGAGTAAGAATGAATGAATTATCTTTTGACTTTCGACATTTCAGAAAATCTATTCAAGTTATGTGGTTGTGAGAGCCCCGCATCATGTCGGATGTGATCTAGAGATGTCCAAGTCTATTTACTGTCATCTGGACCCACCTTTTGAAGAACTTTTTGATGATGTTGAAGAACATGCCATAGCTGTCCTGTATGAGGTGTGGCAGGAGATGGTGGAAACTGACCAAAAGACATACAGCAAAGTGGGTTATTTTCCTCTGAGACATGTTCACAAGCTTTCTCATTAACTGATTTTCTTACAGCGCCCTTCACAACTTAAGTTGCCTGTGCGACTAATGTAGATCAAAGATCACAATGCATGTTTTGTGCAGTCTCATCTTGTATCTACACTGTCTGCTTTGCTGAGACATTCCAAACCAGGGCAATTTAGAAAGTGCACTAGAAATGTCTCTTTTGTTTTTCAAGCTTGAACTCTATACCAGACAACAAAATTTTAGTTTCATTCATACTGTAAGCATTTGCAGACAACAAATTGAATGCTGATTCAATAATTGAATTAGCTTAGAAAGGGCAAAAAAAAAAAAATCCTGGTAAAAAAATGCTGGTAGCTTTTCTCACAATGTTTTCTACACTTTCAAAGACAAATTTCAATTTTAGAGTCAGATTTATTTTGTCTGCTGCAAACACTTTCATTTTCAACAAGTTTAAAATTTTGTCATGTAGTACAGATTGAAGTGTAAGCTTTTGTCATTGAATGATCATAGAAATAAATAATGTTTGCTGTGTATTTGATTTTCATATGAAATTGCAAGCAATGCTTCTTTTTAGCTCACCTGAGCACATGGTGAGCTATTGTGATCGTGCTGTGTCCGGCGTCCGTCGTCCTTCGTGCGTCGTCAACTTTTACCTTGTGTACACTCTAGAGGCCACATTTTCAGTCTGATACTTGTGAAACTTGGTCAGAATGTTTGTCTTGATGATATCTCGGACGAGTTCGAAAATGGGTCTTGTTGGGTCAAAAACTAGGTCACTAGGTCAAATCTTAAAAAAACCTTGTGTACGCTTTAGAGGCCATTTTCTGTCCAATACTCCTGAAAGTTAGTCAGAATGTTTGTCTTGATGATATCTCGGGCGAGTTTGAAAATGGGCCATGTCGGGTCAAAAACTAGGTCACTAGGTCAAACCTTAGAAAAACCTTGTGTACGCTCTAGAGGCCATATTTTCAGTCCAATGCTCCTGAAAGTTGGTCAGAATGTTTGTCTTGATGATATCTCAGATGAGTTTGAAAATGTCCCATGTCGGGTCAAAAACTAGGTCACCAGGTCAAATCTTAGAAAAACCTTGTGTATGCTCTAGAGACCACATTTTCAGTCCAATTCTCTTAAAAGTTGGTCAGAATGTTTGTCTTGATGATGTCTCAAACGAGTTTGAAAATGTTCCATGTCGGGTCAAAAACTAGATCACTAGATCAAATCTTTGAAAAACCTTGTGTACGCTCTAGAGGCCACATTTTAAGTCCAATACTCCTGAAAATTGGTCAGAATGTTTGTCTTGATGATATCTCTGACAAATTTGAAAACGGGCAATGTTGGGTTAAAAACTAGGTCACTAGGTCAAATCTTTGAAAAACCTTGTGTATGCTGCAGAAGTCACATTTTCTGTCCAATACTCTTGAAATTTGGTCAGAATGTTTGTCCTGATAATATCGCAGACGAGTTCGAAAGTGGGCCATGTGGGGTCAAAAACTAGGTCACTAGGTCAAATCTTTGAAAAACCTTGTGTACACTCTAGAAGCCACATTTTCAGTCCAATGCTCTGTAAAGTTGGTCAGAATGTTTGTCATGATGATAGCTTGGATGAGTTTGAAAATGGGTCATGTCAGGTAAAAAACTAGGTCACCAGGTCAAATCTTAGAAAAACCTTATGTGAGCTCTAGAGGCCACATGTTCAGTCCAATAATCTTGAAATTCGGTCAGAATGTTTGTCTTGATAATTTCTTAGACAGATTGTCTTGTTTGACCATAAGTTTTGGGACAGCTGACAAAATAATTATTTTTTGTAGACCAAAGTATTGGGACACGAAAAAAATTAATTATTTTTTACTGTCCCAAAACTTACGCAAATTACGGTAGTATTAAAATGGGTCATGTTGGATAAAAAACTAGGTCACAAGGTCAAATCTCGGAAAAACCTTTTGTACTATAATTACAGTCCAATATTCTTTAAACTTTTGTTAGAATGTTTGTCTTGATGATATCTTGCATGAGTTTGAAAATGGGTCACATGGAATAAAAACTAGGTCACCAAGTTTCATCCTTGAAAAACCGTGTGTATGCTCTAGAGGCCACATTTTCAGTCCAATAATCTTGTAATTTGCTTTGAATGTTTGTCTTGATAATATCTTAGACTAGTATGAATATGGGTCATGTTGGATAAAAAACTAGGTCACTAGTTCAAATCTCTGAAAAACCTTTTATACACCCCACAGGCCACATTTTCTCTCAAATACTCATGAAAGTTTGTCGGAATGTATGTCTGGATAATTTCTACATGTCAAGTAGGCCGTTGAGACAAATTCTAGAAAAAGCTTGTGTGCACTCTAGAGGCCATATTTGTAAGCCCAGTACTAATGAGTGTTTGTCAGAGTGTTTGTCTTAATATCTCTTAAGAGATTGGAAATGGGTCATGTTTGATCAAAAGGCTCAGGTGAGCGACTTTAGGGCCATCATGGCCCTCTTGTTTACAGAAAGTTTTCTATACTGTTGTGGAACAATAGTTTGATTCCCTAAAAAATATACCCTTTGTGTTAGTTGTCCTATTTCTAGGATAAAAATTTATTTACTTTTTGAGTTTATATTCGGCAGGTTGAGCTGATTGATGTGAAAAGACACCTGGAAACAAAGTCAAAGTATGTTCTGAACTTACAGAAGAGTGGGCTCATAAAAGAGGTATGGTTATCTATAACACAAATCTATTCACTACTGTACAACTACTACTTTTTACTACAATGCAGCTGACAGTATTTGGAAAACATTGTTGGAAAAGGAGAAGTTTGCTTGTTGCAATCACCCTTTTTCCTACATGTTTACCATACTAATGAAAAGCAATATACCCTAAGTGATACTATAAGTGATAGTAGATCTAACTGGTGTGTCTAAAATAGTCTATACGTAATTCAGATTTTTTAGACTAATACCATATTGCACAGGGATTCAGTCTAATCATGGCTGCACTGTCAATTTTTTTCCCAAAATTTTTCTTAAAACATGTATAGAATTGCTATATCAAATCTTGTGATTTCTGAATAGACTTTAAAATATCTACATGTTGACTCTTAAACTGCTATGATTAAAACACCTATTGTCAAAACATTAAAACATAATGAATAAATGGAAAATCCAAGGTTTTGCAATTTTCAAAAAAATGAAGTTTCTGAACTGTATGTGATTGAATAGACTAATTGATGCCATAATTGATGAACATCTCTCAAATAAGTTCTTGTTGATTTAACCTTTTGTCAAATGATCCTGAGATTTTACAACTCTTAGTAAGTAGGCTATTGAAAATATTTTGTGGAAAGCAAAATCTAGTCTTGTGCAAATTTGTTTCCGATGTAATGATTTAACCTTTAAAGCACCTTTTACAACTATATTTGCCTTTACAACCAGTGTAGATCAAGATCAGACTGGACAGAGAAAGCAGTCTGATCTTTGATCTACACTGTCTGCTTTGTTGAGCCATTCTAGACTAGAGCAACCTTTTAATTACCATTACTTAGGTTTTATTTATAGACTTAAGTTGTATCTTGGGTTTATTTGGTGCTCGTTGAGTTTACTCTTTCCCAAACAACAAGTTTTAAACTGCTTCAAATCCAAAACATCTACAGATGACAAATTCAGAATTGGTGCAAATAATCTTTCGCTCTCTGATAGGGTTGAAAATATTGTGGGAAAAGGAGCAAATGCTGGTTACCATCTTTCCTTTTCTCTCAATGTTTTCAAAGCCTGTCTTTCTCGGGGTCATGAAAACATGGGATTGTTTGGTAAAGGGTTAAAATAAAATAATTATCCTTCATAACCTGCAGAGAGTCAGTACTCCTGACGTCATGGAGGGGTATGAAGATCCTGTATATGATGAATGCCTGATAGCAAATATCCCAGAAGAATTCAAAGACTATACATTGGAGAAATTAGTCCACAATCGTATTGAACTTGAACATTTCCGAAACTTCTTGGCTGAAAATTACGCAAGTATGGATATTATGTGTTGGATGGATATTGAAGCGTACCGTAGAATTACCCATAATGAGGAGAAGAAGAGGGACTCAAAAGCTAGAGAAATTAAAACAAAGTATCTGAACAAGAAATACTTCTTTGGACCAAACAGCCCAGCTGGTAAAGAAGGACAGAATAAGGTATGAAATGTGATTTATGATACAAATCTACAAACTGGTGTGAATCTTAGTGGAGCAGGATACTCCATAGATAACACACATTCTTCCATTATCAGTGCTCAGCCCTGTGAAGTTTTCCAACTCTTCACCAAACCACAAAATGTTAGACCTGTTCAAATCCAAAGCATTCACAGATGACAAATTAAGTGTTGCTTAAATGGTGGAAACTGTCTTTGAAAGGCAGAAAACATTGTGGGAAAAGAAGACAATGCTGGTTACCAGCATTTCTTCTTTTTCCACAGTGTTTTCAATTTCCTTCTTTGCAAGGGTTATTAAAATTAGGATTGTATGGTAAAGGTTAAAGAAAGGAAATTGTAACGTTTGAGTAAATGAAAGAACCTTGCCGGAAAGTATCTACTGCTTGAACGAAATAATTGCCTCCTTTTTCCTCTTTGTACTCACCCTTTTACAAAACAATGCCATGTTTTCATGACCTGGAAATAGGTTTTAGAAATATTGTGAGAAAAGGGGAAAATGCTGGAAAGCAACCTTTTCTCCCTTTTCCTCATTGTATTTTATCCTATCAATGAAACAAGCCTGCAAAGTTAATGCTTTCAATATGGAAAGATCTAAAGTTTTGTAGACTGTTGAGCATAATCTACCACAGACACTTACATGTCAGAATCCATATTTGTGAGTTTGTAGTTTAAATTAGGTCTTTCTTGTCATGAAAGGAACTAAATGGTCCTTTCTTGCAGGTGGCTGAGGCTGGAGGTGGATGGGGTAAACTGCTTGATGACAGACCAAGTAATGCTATGATACTGGAGGTCCAGAAATATGTGAGGGACCGGCTGGAGAAGAAATGGTTGCCCCTTTTCTTGGCCACTCCTGACTTCGCAGTGAGACAGAAACCTCGGACAGGAATGGACGATGTGGTAGAAGATGTCCTTGTACAGAAGAAGAAAAGATCTTTGAACATGCTGAAGGTGAGATAATGGACTTGGACCCTTTACCAAACAATTTGGCATTTTTATACCCCCGCAAAACGAATGTTTTCGGGGGTATACTGGAATCAGCCTGTCTGTCCGTGTGTCCGTCCGTTTATCCGTCCGTTTGTCTGTCTGTGTGTCCGTCCATGTGTCCGTCTGTGTACAAATAATTGCCTGTTTCTGTCACAGCGCTGGCGGGGGTATTAAGTCACATTCAGTGACAGCTCTAGTTTCATCTGTGAGGGAAAAAGTTTTTAAAACATTGTTAGAATCCTTTTAATCAGCATTTTATTTACTCTTTGGCTATTGAACAACTTAGCAGCAGAACAATGTAGCAACCATTATTGCCAAGTATGGATACTGAACATGTCCTTATCTGTAATACATTTACAAGAATAATGAAAACATTTTGGCCTAACAGAATGGCTCAATAATAGCATTATTCCTTTTGCCCTTTTTAGCTCCACTGGCCGAAGGCCAGCGGGCTTATGTCATGGCCTGTTGTCCGTCGTGCGTCCGTCCGTCCGTCCGTCCGTCCGTCCGTCTGTCCGTGCGTTAACTTTTTTTTAAAACGTCTTCTTCTCTGAAACTACCCATCCAATTTTGATGAAACTTCACAGAAATGATCCTGCCATGGTCCTCTTCAGAATTTCTTGAAAGAATTTAATTCCTTCAAAAACTCTGGTTGCCATGGCAACAAAACTGAAAAATTTTGAAAATCTTTGAAAATCTTCTTGTCTGAAACCGTAAGGCCAAGGGCTACCAAATTTAGCATGTAGCTTTATCTAGTGGACCTCTACCAAGTTTCTTCAATTTATAGCCCTGGGGTCAAAATTGGCCCCGCCCCGGGGGTCACAAGTTTTACATGGGCTTATTTAGGGAGAACTTTAAAATTCCTCTTCTACCTAGCCATAGGGCCTAGAGCTACCAAATTTGGCATGTAGCTTTATCTAGTGGACCTCTGCCAAGATTGTTCAAATTATAGCCCTGGGGTCAAATTAGGCCCTGCCCGGGGGTAACAAGTTTTACATGGGCTTATATAACAAGTTTTACATGGGCTTATATAGGGAGAACTTTAAAATTCTTCTTTGACCTAGCCATGGGGCCTAGGGCAACCAAATTTGGCATGTAGCTTTATCTAGTGGACCTGTACCAAGGGTGTCCAAATTATAGCCGAGGGTCAAATTTGACTTCGCCCCGGGGGGTAACATGTTTTACATGGGCGGGCTTATATAGGAAAATCTTTCGCATCTAGCTATAAGGGCTAGGGCTATCAAATTTTGCATTTAGCTTTATCTAGGGGGTCTCTATCAAGGGTGCCCAAATTATAGCCCAGGGGGTCAAATGTAGCCCCACCCCAGGGGGTCACAAGTTCTACATGGTCTTATATAAGGAAACTTTAATAATCTACTTGTACATAGCCATATTTAGGCCTAGGGCTACCAAATTTTGCATGTAACTTTATATAATGGGCCTCTACCAAGAGGGCCCAAATTTTAACTTTGGGGGTCAAGTTTGACTCCACACCAGGGGTCACAAGTTTTACATTGGCTTTTATAGTGAAAACTTGATAAACCTGTGTCATGGATCACATATTTTACAGGGCCTTTTATTCAGCAAACTTGTTTTACATGACTTTTTATTGGGCAAGATTAAAAAATCTTTTTGTTTATAACCACACATTCTAGTTTCATATTGTAGGTCTGGGGTCAAAATTGCCTTCATTCCAGGGATCGCAAGTTTAACATGGGCTTCAAAATATTGTCACTTCAATTTAAACATTAATCAAGGGAAATAACTCTTTTTATGAAAGATAAAGTTCGTTACTATTTACCTCCCTTGATTATCAAGCTGCAGTGATACATGATTGGTGCTAGACAAGTTTTTTAGCTCCACTGGCCGAAGGCCAGCAGGCTTATGTTATGGCCCGTTGTCCGTTGTGCGTCCATCCGTATGTTAACTTTTTAGCTCACTTGAGCACAACGTGCTCAAGGGGAGCTTTTAGGATCACCTGGTGTCCGTCATGCGTCGTGTGTCGTCAACAATTCTTTAAACATCAACTCCTCCTAAACCACTGGGCGGATTTGGACCAAACTTGGCTGGAATGTTCCTTGGAAGGTCCTCTTTAAAACCTGTTCACAGAATTTGATTCCATCAAAAACTCTGGTTGCCATTGCAACCAAATGGAAATTTTTAGGGAATTCTTTAAAAATCTTCTCCTCTGAAACCACGGGTCAGATTTTGAAATAATTTCACAGATATGCTCCTTGGGTGACCCTTTTTAAAAATTGTTCGTAAAATTTTGATCTGTCAAAAAATGTGGCTCTGGTGAATGGGGGCTTCTTGCACCATATAGAAATGAAGGAATTCTTCAAAATTCTTCTTCTCTGAAACCGCTGGTCAGATTTCGCAATAATTTCACAGGATTGTTCCTTGGGTGACCCTTTTCAAAAAGTGTTCGTAAAATTTTGATCCGTCAAAAAACGTTTGGCTTGTAGTGTTTTTACTTAATAGCCAGTGGAGCGATACAGGGCCATCATGGCCCTCTTGTTTTGTACATATTCTTCTGTAAGAACACAATCTGTTGTCTGCAATTTCATTTTGTATATGGAAGTTGATATTTTCAGAGTAATTCAACTCTATTGTTTTAGGTAAATTTTGAGAAACAGACTTTTTAGTTTGCAGTTTCAAAGCTGCGTTGGTCAAACTATCTCTTTACCCACAAAAAAAACCATAAAAATCTTAGACTGATCATATTGAAAGCATTTGCAGATGACAAATTACATATTCCTCAAATCATGAGATTTAACTTTAACAGGATAGAAACATTGTGGGAAAAGGCGAAAATCCTGGTTATCAGCATTTTTTCCTTTTTGGACAACATTTTCATGAGGCTTCTTCCACTGGATTGTTAAAACATGGGATTGTTTGGTAAAGGGTTTAAATACCAAACAGTGTACATCCAAGTTCAGACTGTATGATCTGTTTAATCTGATCTTGATCTACACTATGTGCAAAAACAACTTTAGTTTTCCTTTGCATCCATGGGATTTATTGCTTATACACTGTTTCTTCTTCCTACTTTCTGATGGAAGGAAACAAGATGAGAAAAATCTCAATTATATATACGATTTTCTTTCAGCTTTTGGACAGCAAGTGGGTATCATCATCGAAAGAAATAATCACATTCAGAAAGGCGCTTCTGAACCCAGTGACATCCTTACAGTTTAGAAGATTTGCTTCAATCAGGGGAGATAGTTTGGAAAATGATGTACTCTTCTGGCTGGAGGTACAAAAATACAAGGTATGAGATCCAAAACTGCTTTGTATTTATCCTTTTTACCAAATGATTTGGTATTCTTACAAACCTGAAGTAGGCTTTTTAAATCATTGTGGGAAAAGGAGAAAATGCTAGTTACCTGGCACTGTCCCCATTGCCCAAAAATGTTTTCTACTCTTCCACACAAATTCCGTCGTTGGAGTCAAATTTTATTTTTCATCTTTTTTCTTAATGTTTTTCAGTAGTTGAAAAACTTTTTTGTTCTGTCCTTTCAAATGTTAATATTTTGTGTTATTTGTAACAGTTGTTGGTATGCTGAAAAATAGCATGCACAGAAAGTTAAAAAAAAAAAAAGCTGGGTACTTTCAGTACTTTGATATATATTTTACAGGATTTGTACCATGCTCACTCTGATGACTCCCTGATCACCCAGAAGATCAACACGATCATCAACTGTTTTATTGACTCACAGATACCCCCACAACTTCAAATAGACATCTCCCCAGAAATGGCAGAGAAGATACTGGAACACAAGTATGAAAAGAGTCCATATTTGTTTAGAGAAGCACAGGTTAGTTCTTTTGTCTACAAGTATAAATGATAGATAGGTTGGTTATGCATTAAAGCAGAGTAAGACATAGCAAACTGAGTTGGTTAAAATAGTCAATGGTATTGAGGTGAAGTAGATTTACATGTTGACTCTGTGATAAAACATGGCAAGTGAAGAGAAGCTGAGATTTGTTCACTTTGTCATTGTGTTGTTGTCTATTGTTTAATTTGAAAGCTTTAGCTTTAAGGGGGTGACCATATATGTTAGGGAAGGCTCATATTCATATATGGTTCACATAGCCGAGTTATTTTGAAGTCTGATGGATAATTAAGTTGAATTTGCAGCAGAGCTTGTGCAAAATAGTCCATATTTGTTCAGGGAAGCTATGGTGCTTTAACCTGGTAGATATGTCTGTTGATTTTACACCAGAGCTTTGAAAAAGAGTCGATCCATATGAGGAGAGAGACAGAGAGAAAGGGGGGGGGGGAGGCTCTGGCTGATTAATTTAGGAAATGGTATTTTAGCTTTGTAGATGTTATAGTCGATATTGCATCAGAGCTCATTAAATTATTTTTGTCCTTGTAAAAGAGTCATTCACTTGATGTTTCACTTGTTACATCTATATGACTCTCTGTCTGATTTATTCAAAACAATCACAGGCATGACCATAACAAAATAAAAAATATTAGTCATGCCCTGTGAAAACTGGGTTTGAATTGTCTGCAAAAAGTATTGACCCAGGTCAGCTTGTGCAGTTCGCACAGGCTGTTCTGGATCAAATTTTTTTTATATTTGTAAATTTTCTGCATTTCTAAGGACCGTTCTACCCTATGATCCACTCAGTTGCTTGACAAAATGGATTTTATGGATCCATAATTATGTAATAACAATGCATCATTGAGATGGATAAATCCCTTAAAATTACCAGAGCATGACTTATAGTTTATCATATGTCAGTGTCTGATCCTTACCTATCATGTTTTTGTCATGCTAGCCAAACAGAAGTGGAGACACATTGTGATAATGATTGGGTCAGTTTTGCTAGAAAAAAAATCCCATGGTCATGTAGCCGTAGTAGAAGTTAACATTGTACTAGATACAGGTTTAATTTCTGAAGAGAAAAAGATTCTCTTTAACTCTTTACCCAACAACAAAGTCTTAAATTCAAAGCATCAGCAGACAACATGACTCAAATGATGGAATTGCCTTTGTAAGGGAAGAAAACAGAATGCTGGCATTTTCTCCTTTTC
Source organism: Hippopus hippopus (assembly GCA_946811185.2). Taxonomy (NCBI): domain Eukaryota; kingdom Metazoa; phylum Mollusca; class Bivalvia; order Cardiida; family Cardiidae; genus Hippopus; species Hippopus hippopus. The sequence continues at coordinate 62,153,363 of OX328099.1, read as the reverse complement.
CTACACTGTTTTCGAAAGGCTTTTGTCTCAGTGTAGTTAAAACTTGTGATTGTGTAGTAAAGGGCTATGCAAAAATTTGAAGCTTTAAAAGAATACTTTCATTAAAGAAGTTAATACTGTCCTACCTACAAAATCTGGAAATCTGTATTCACCAACCATTCTTAAGAACATTCTCTGTCTTATTCTCCAAGATTTTCAAAATTTGAAAGTAATACAACTTCTGATTTGGTTTAGCCAATCAGAAGTTATGTTACTTTTAAATTTGAAAATTCTGGAGAACAAGACTGAGAACATTCTTAAGAATGGTTGGTGAATACAGACTGAAGCACTGCTCTAACCTACCACAACAAAAGGTTATACATGTACATGTAATTGTCTTTCATTGCCAAATATCGTTAGTGTCAATTTGGAAATGTGACAAATTATGTTTACCATTTATATATATATGAAAAATCTGATGAACTGAAATGAACTCACATACCAATAATTAAACACATGCATAAACAGGTCAACTTCATTAGACCTTCTTCATCAGTAGGAAACAACCCAATTGTTATTATTTGCAGTCAGTTTTAATTATTGTTTTGCAACATAATAATGAGAAAGTAAAGTTTCAAGATGAGACTGTATTTTCTTGGTTTTCTGACCTTAAAAGCATCTGAAGAAGTTGCTCTCACCATGTGGTGTGTTAAGTGTATCATACACTCTTATAATCTATTTATAGGTATTTATCAAAACAAATTGTGGGTTTACTATGAAAGAGGTATGTTTTGAAGTTATTTAGATAACTAAATATTTTGTCTTGCTAAAGGCTGGTATGGAAAAAATATCATGGAAGAAGAAGTTGTTGGTAATAAAGCTTTTAATATGAAATAAATGAGAGAGCTTGACATCATAAATCAACTTAAAGGCACAGTAGTAGCCAAAAGTACACAATGTAGGTGATGAATGCATTTAAATTTAAATCAAACTATTAACAAGCATGGAAAATATTGTTTAGATGACAATCTGTATGGTCAGTCCAAGTGTTACTGGCTGGCTGGAAAATTGAATATGAAAATAGGTAAAAAGTAAACAAAATATAGCACAACTTGGCAACTTTTTACCTAGTTTGAAAATTCATCTTCAAAATAATTTCCATACTTTTTAATGATATGATTTAAATTTAAATGCATTTTAGCACCTGCATTATTTACTTTTGATTGCCACTGGGCCTTTAATGGGTTTTCCTGAATTTGTATAGGACTTATAATAATTATATGACCATCATCTAGTTAAATATCTGCAAAACTTGTCTTGGAGGGATTCAACATAGGAGCGTCTTACAAACATGAAAGTTCATAACAAAGAAACAAATGAACAAATGCATGGCAGAAATACAAACCGCATCTGGCGGGATTCGAACCCATGCAGACAAATATCCTCGTTTTTTCGAGGTTTAAAAGACCAATACCGTAACCACTGAGCTAAATAGATATCTCCCTAACGCAGTTGTTAGGTATTTAAATCGAGACGAAGCCATGCATGGAGGAGTGGTATCCCATAACAAGCGAAAAACATCTCAGTATTCTTTTATAATTTTCAGCTTATGACATTCAGAGTACTATTCCCACACTGGAATGAATTCTGTGACTTCCGCTTGAATCTTGCTGAGGAGAAGATCATGCCACTGATAGAACGACGGCGCAAACATGCAAGAGTGAAGGAAAAGAAGAAACAGCAGGAATTGGAGGACAAACAAGCTAAGGTAAGACCGTTCAGTCTTATCTTACTTTGACAGTGTTACCTATATACCAGAGATGGTACCCCCCCTTGCCCTTTTAGATGTCATGGAAAATATTGTGAGAAAAGGAGCACTTGCTTGAGAAAAGCAATAGCTCTGTCTCCTGTAATGTTTTCTAAAACTTCAGAAGGATACCTCTGAGCCAACAGTTGTTTAGATCTCGCAATAATTATTATTTCAGAAAGAAAAGGAAGAAAGAATACTCTGAATATAAACAAACTCTTCAAAAGTTACTTCCGTTACATTAAAAGTTGTGACTGTGGACTGAGGTCTCAGTAATACCTCTCATTAGTGTAATTGATACAACACCTTTTTTTTGTGGCTTTTTGGAAGCATTGTTACAAAGAACAGAGAATACACAAACATTCATTTAGTTTCTAATTCACTGAACTCTTTACCACATCACATGGTTGCCATCAATGTATTCAGTCATTTGCTGAAAATTTATTTAAGGAAGAAATGTGTTAACCCTGTACCACAAAAACCCTAGTTTTGAACAACCTTGAAAAAAAGGCTTTTGAAAACATTGTGGGAAAAGGAGAAAATGCTGGTTACCAGCATTTTCTCCTTTTCCCACAATGTTTTCTACCTGTCCAAAAGCAAATCTCAATTTTTGAGTAACATTTGTTTTGTCATCTGGAAATTCTTTTAATTTAGACATGTCTAAAATTTTGTTGTTTGGTAAAGAGTTAACCTTTTGGCTGCTAAGGACGACTCACTTACCTTTTGCAGACAGTGTAGATCAAGATCAGACTGCACAGAAAGTGTAGTCTGATCTTGGATCTACACTGTCCAATAAGGAGATATCATTCCTCCAAGAATACCTTTCAAACAGCAATATTTTGGTTTTTACCATCGGCTTGAAAGTTTCACTTCTTTTAATTAGCAGGAAACCGATTAAAACACAAGTTTTCAATTAATTTAAATGTTTTTGATCATTATTCTGATAATTCTCCTTTATTCTATCTAATGGAACTGTCACTCTTCAGCGGGTGATGTTAATTGTTGAGAAAAGTTAAACCCTTGAAGCACCCTTCACAACCATTGTTGCCTTTGTGGCCAGTGTAGATCAAAGATCAGACTGCACGTTTTGTGCAGTCTGATCTTGATCTACACTGTCTGCTGTGCTGAAACCTTAAAGACAAAAAAAAAAAAAAACCTTGAAATTGCACTTTTTTGGGTATTGTTTATAGACTGAAAATGTATGTTGGGTTTATTTGGTGCTTTAGAGGTTAATTCATTTAAGCCATACCCTGTGAAAAAGGGGCTTAATGCATCTGCTAAAAGTATCAACCCATGTCAGCCAGCAAAGTGCGCGCAGGCTTACCTGTGTCTAAACTTTTTGCCTTTGGTCAATTTCCTACATGGCAGAGGACCATTCTACTGCCAGATCCAGTTGATTGATAGGAAAAATGGATTTCACAGATCCATGAATTTATGATGACTTGCTTGGTATAATGCATCACAGAGATGCAATAAGCCCCCTTTTAACGGAGCATGGCTCATTTGTTATTGTCAGAGTACATTTCAGGTGCATTTCTCATGTTTCAAAAACGCTTTGTGTCAGCTAATGTGTGTTTAATCCACTGGAACTTTTTCAATTTTGTTTATTTTAAAAACTTCTAACAATTTCTGCAGGACAAAGCATCTACCATACATCAAAATTTTAGACTGTTCAAAATTTAAAACAGTTGCAGACGAGAATTTAGATGTAGCTCAAATGATGATTTCTGTCTTTTATAGGGTACAAAACATTGTGGAAAAAGGAGAAAATGCTGGTCACCAGCATTTTCTCCTTTTCCCACAATGCTTTCAAAAGGCCACATTCTCAGGGTCATTAAAACTTTGTATTGTGTGGTAAACGGTAAAGATACTGACAAATACTCTGCTAGTACTAGACATACAGGTGATGCAAATTCAAGGCTTTTTTGTGAGAACATCTTGCAAATAAGGAGACAGTGTAGATCCAAGATTATGCTGTACATCTGTGCTATCTGATCTTGATCCATGCTATTCACAAAAGAAACTAAAGCCAGCTTCAGTGCTTCAATTCTTTACTACATAACCCTGAGTTTCAATGACCTTGAAAAAGACGGCCTTTGAAAATATTTTCAGAAAAGCAGGAAATGCTGGCAGCCAGCATTTTCTCCTGTCCTACGATACATGTATTTTTCACTCATTCCCAAACAAGTACATGTTTCAACCTTTGAGTTACTTTTTATTTGTCATCTGCAAAATGCTTTCAGTTGGACAAGTCTAGAATTTTGTTATCCAGGAAGGAGTCTTCTTTGGAAATATAAGGACATTATGCCAGAGTGGGATCAGTTTCCTTGAAATTTCTTCAAATTCATCCAGCACTGTAAAAACAAGATGATATTTTAGGGGCGCTCTGGCAAAAAGGGGTTCAATGTATATCTGTGATGCATTGTATCAAGCAAGTTGTAATGCAATTATGGATTGTTAAAATCCATTTTGTCTACTAACTGAGTTCATTATGCAGAAAATAGCAAAAAGATTCAACTCATGTCAACCTGAGGGGATTGCACAGGCTGACATGGGTTGACACTTCTTTTTGTAGATGTGCTAAGCCCCAAAGGGCATGGCTTGTTAGCTCACCTGAGCACAAAGTGCTCAAGGTGAGCTTTTGTGATCGTGCTGTGTCTGTCGTCCGTCGTCAACTTTTACCTTGTGTACGCTCTACAGGCCACATTTTCAGTCCGATACTCCTGAAACTTGGTCAGAATGTTTGTGTTGATGATATCTCAGACGAGTTTGAAAATGGGTCATGTCGGGTCAAAAACTAGGTCACTAGGTCAAATCTTAGAAAAACCTTGTGTACGCTCTACAGGCCACATTTTTCAGTCCGATAGTTATGAAACTTGGTCAGAATGTTTGTCTTGATGATATCTCAGACGAGTTTGAAAATGGGTCATGTCGGGTCAAAAACTAGGTCACTAGGTCAAATCTTAGAAAAACCTTGTGTACGCTCTAGATGCCACATTTTCAGTCCGATAGTCATGAAACTTGGTTGGAATGTTTGTCTTGATAATATCTCAGACAAGTTTGAAAACGGGTCATGTTGGGTCAAAAACTAGGTCACTTGGTCAAATCTTTAAAAAACTATGTGTACGCTCTAGAGGCTACATTTTCAGTCCAAAACTCTTGAAAGTTGGTCAGAATGTTTGCCTTGATGATATCTCTGATGAGTTTGAAAATGGGTCATGTCGGGTCAAAAACTAGGTCACTACGTCATATCTTAGAAAAACCTTATGTACGCTCTAGAGGCCACATTTTCAGTCCAAAACTCTTGAAAGTTGGTCAGAATGTTTGTCGTGATGACATCTCCGATGAGTTTGAAAATGGGTCATGTCGGGTTAAAACTAGGTCACTAGGTCAAATGGTAGAAAAACCTTGTGTACGCTCTAGAGGCTACATTTTTCAGTCCAAAAGTCTTGAAAGTTTGTCAGAATATTTGTCTTGATGACATCTCAGACGAGTTTGAAAATGGGTCATGTCGGGTCAAAAACTAGGTCATTAGGTCAAATCTTTAAAAAACCTTGTGTATGCTCTAGAGGCCACATTTTCAGTCCGAAAGTCTTGAAAGTTGGTCAGAATGTTTGTATTGATGACATCGTGGACAAGTTCCAAAATGGGTCATATCAAGTCAAAAACTAGGTCACTAGATCAAATCTTAAAAAAACCTTGTGTACGCTCTAGAGGCTACATTTTCAGTCCACAACTCTTGAAAGTTGGTCAGAATGTTTGTCTTGATGACAATCTACAACGGGAAAATGGGCTAAGCTTGGCTTAAAAGTAGGTCACTGAGAGAAATTCTAGAAAAAGCTTGTGTACAAGCTAGAGGCCAAATTTTCAGTCCAATAATTATGAAAGCTTGATAGAATGTTTGTCATAATATCTAGAAAGAGATTAAAAATGGATCATGTGTGGTCAAAAGACTCAGGTGAGCGACTTCAGGGCCATCATGGCCCTCTTGTTTTATTCTTTATTTAGAAAACAAGCCCTATGATTGGTCATATCTTAACCAATCAGAGGGCTAGAGTTGAAAGGTTTACATTATTAGACGTGAATAAGGTCTCACTTTCTGCTGATATTACAAAAAAAGGAAAAATTACTATCTTAGTGCATTATTGACTTAAAATACTGTTTTCTTATTTTTTTTCAGAGGGATAAGGTACAGACATTGTATATTAAATTTTGTATAATTTAACTTTTTAAGCCACCATTAAAATTTTGTCAGTCACATGTATTCACATCAAATCATTAATGAAAATCTGAAAGGTGGTAAAAAAGACTAAAGCAGTGGCTTTTGCAGCAAGACATCACGTGCTGAAAGAGTTGAATTTGATTGGGCCTGTTAATCCATAGGAGGCTTAAGCCATATGTATGCATAGTCTGCGCAGCCAAATCTAGGTTGCAATTACTGATAAGCCTGTAGTGCTAAATGAATGAAACTGACACACTCAGTCAGTTCAAGAAATGCAGGTATTGCAAATTCAAGGCTGTTTTTATCAGAATATTTGGCCCAGAAGCAGTCAGTGTAGATCCAAGATTATACTACAAATTCTGTGCAGCCTGATCTTATTTTAAGCTGTTCACATAATCAATTACATCTGGGTTTGGCACTACAATGGTTAATGGGCATTTGTTTTCATATTTAATAGCAGTTTGACTATCAGTTTTAAGTAAGCATTTGTTTGACTTGATACACAACTTTTACCAGAACCAAGAAATCAGCTCTTTTACACGTGAATTTATGAGATTTCTTGCCCTGCTAGCCTTCGTCTTCAGATTTTCATGTATCATTTATTATGATATTTATGTTCTAGATAAGAACTTCATTGGCTTAAGACTTTTCTGAATCTGATCTTTTGCTTGCCACTGCTGGTAGCATTTAGCCTGGGCTCCAGTCCGTTCATTTTTTTCCTTTTCTATCATTCGGACATTCTTTGACAAAAATGACGGCCTGAGGACATTGAAAAACGATCGCAGCAACATCTAGTTTACCCCATCTCACGGTGGGTAAAGTAGATGTCGCTGCAATCGTTTTCGAATGTAAATGACCAAAAATAGACACAGAAATTCCAATGGCCATGGTTTGGTCACTTCCTATTTGTGGACTGTCTTTGAAAATATTGACAACAAAATTTCAAACGGGTATTCACAATGACTTTGGAGGATAGTTTAACAATAGCTGCTAATCGTTTCATCTGTTTGACTCTAAAAGCTTTTCAAAAGGATGTTTTTACTAGTTTTGTTGAAGGTCGTGATGATTTTTTGATAGAACAACATGTTTGGGAAAATCAATTGTCCACGTTGTACTTGAATGACTCGAAAAACGTGCCAATTCATCGTTATCAACATTGTGACATCACGCAATAAACAAATCTATAATTAGATTATGGACACAATTCATAATCATGGGGAGACCCTCGAATGTCCCCAGGCGGTAATAATAACAGATAGCAGCCAAAGATCGACAGCAGACCAAGATTAGGACAGTGTGATACGAAGTAATTAAATTATTACCGCCTGGACCCAGGCTAGGTAGCATTAACAACACTTTTCAAGCTAAGGATTACAAACCTTTGCACTTGACCCTGTACCAAAGAATCCTGTGTTTTGATGACTCGTAGGTAGAAGCTTTTGAAAACAATGTGGGAAAAGGAGAAAATGCTTGCAACAAGCATTTTCTCCTTTTTCAACAATGTTTTCTATTTTTAAGACAAAAATCATCTTTTGAGCTTCATTGAATTCGTCATCTGCAAATACTTTCAACTTGAATTAGTCTAAAATTTTGTACTGTGGTAAAGGGAATAAACTTATTTCTAGATAATCTTTGCATGATGAAATTTTGAAAAAGTAAAAACTCATTAGCCTATTCTTATCTAGAACTTGATTTTTTGCTACCATTCACATGTAATTTTATATTTGTTTAATTACCTTTTTCATTTTTATATAATATATATATTTTCAAATTATAGTCATGAAATTTTAAATACAGTTGCAGACATTTTTAGGTTTAAACTTTGTCAGAGAATATTTCATGCATTAAATGTAAGGAAAAGAAAAGAGAAGGTATTAAAGGTATTATTTGCAAATATCACAATAAGAATAAATTCCATGGCTAAAAAGTGTTTTTTCCCAAATAGACAAAAGAACTCTTTCCTCAACAGCTTAGTCAATGGCTCTTATGAACAAAAAATGCAAATCTGGTTTAAGAATAAGAATGCTCTTGAAAATATGGTGGGAAAAGGAGAAAATAGTGGTAACCAGCATTTTCTCCTGTTCCTACAATGTTTTCTACCCTTTGATACACAAATTTCCTGTTTTGAGTAACATTTGATATGTCGTCTGCTAATGCTTTGAATTTGAACCAGTCTAAATATTATCGTGTGGTAGAGAGTTAAGCTGTGTCAGTTAAAGTGTTGCCAATTATATGTAATTGTTACTCAAGATTTGACAGTTACCTTGAAACCTGATAATTCAAAAGTAACAGAAGAAGGGTGACAGAAGTTGAAGTTTTCAGTGTATTTGGATTATCAAAAAAGTACTTAGAAGCTCAAAATGAAATGAAAATCTCGTGCGTATTAGACATCTAAAATTCATGTATGCAAACATTGATATTTGAATGTCAACGTGATCATAAAACATGTAAATTGAGCAGTGATACAATCAGAAAATCATTGCTGCACTTTGCAAAGGCATTTTGAATCAATAGATTTATTTTTCAATTTGTTCACTTTTTCACAATATTGAATAACCAGGGTTTTGAAAATAGTATGGCTGTACTATCAGATTATACTTTTAATGTCTGCATTTGAAAGTTTGCAACTGTATTGCTGATACTTTTCATTCATTATTAATGTACCTTAAAATAATAATCACATAAGTACTCACTTATAGTGCTTCAATCACTTATTGTATTTTTCACGAAACTTTGCTCACTTTTCAGGTTTTAGTTTTCACTGAGGTCATAGATTGTTTTTGTCCTTTAGCTATACTATTCTGTTCATTTGAAATTGATACAATATACATTTATTTTGTGAGACAATTGTCTTTCTAATGAAATTAATGCAGTCATTCATTTTTCTGTCATAACTTTTAAATTGAAAGAGGGAAGAAAAAAGGGGAAAGAATAATGATACCATAGCCAAAAAAAAGAGATTTTTTACACAACAAAAAGATAAACGACCCATCCATTCTCTTGTCACAATTTCATGTGCAGAGCTGCGAATTACCGATAGAGATATTCATCTGAATTGTCATTATAGCTGTAGATGAATCAATGAGGAATGAATAAGTGACTTGTTCAAATCTAAAGCATTTGCATACAACAATATAAATGTTGCTGAAATGGTGGAAATGGTCTTTGAAAGTGTAGAAAACATTTTCTCCTTGCCCGACAATGTTTTCAAAGGCTTTCTTACTCAGGGTCACAATCCTGAGTTTTCTCCTATTCTCTCTATATTTTCTACCCTTCCAGAAACAAATTTCAATGTTTGAGTCACATTTATTTTGTGATCTGAAAACTTTTTGAATTTCGACAAGTCTGAAATTTTGTTGTTTGGTAAAGAGTTAAGAGTTAATGCATATTGAAATTTAGAATATTTTTCAATAATGGAAACATCATTATATACTACTTCTGTAAGATTTAACTCTTTACTGAATACCAAACTTTTAGATTAGTCCAAACTGAAAGCACCTGCAGATGACAAATGAAAGGTTGCTCAAATAACATAGTTTGACCTTTATAAGGTAGAAAACATTGCGGGAAAAGGAGAAAATGCTGGTAACCAGCATTTTCTCCTTTTCCCACTATGTTTTCGAAAGCCGTCTTTCCTAGGGTTGTTAAAAGTCAGGATTGTGTGGTAAAGGGTTAAGATAAAAGTCCAAAATGTCATTGCCTCTAAGACTTTGTTGCACCTAAAAGCTTTCAAGAACAATCTAATGCCAAAAGTAAAATTGGTATAATTTGGGAAACCTCTCAAATGTTAAAAAAAAACTTACATAAAACATTTTTAAAATAATTTCAGCATACTCAGCCTTCTTCCCCTATAGCAACACATGTTCACCTTAACCCTTTACCACACAATCCCTACTTTTGACGACCCTGAGAAAGAAGCCTTTAGAAAACATTGTGGGAATAGGAGAAAATGCTGGTAACCAGCATTTTCTCCTTTTCCCACAATGTTTTCTACCCTTCACAAAACAAATTTCAAATTTTCAGTCACTTTTATTTTGTCGTCTGCAAATGCTTTCGATTTGGACAAACCTAAAATATTGTCGTTTGGTAATGAGTTAACCAAACAATCCTGAGTTTTAATGGCCTGCAACAAGAAGACCCTTGAAAACAATGTGGAAAAAGCAGAAAATACTAGTAACCAGCATTTCCCCATTTTTCCTACAATGTTTTCAACCTTTCCAAAAACATATTTTTAATTTTTAATGCTTTGAATCCGACAAGTCTAAATTTTTTCATTTGATAAAGAGTTTACCCTTAGAGAGGGGCAGAATAAGCAGAATGTTTTTAGTGCAGAAAAAAGATCAAAATAGTTATTATAATTTTTAAGTTGCTTTTGTCTAGAATGTCTTAGCAAAGAAGACAGTTTGGTTCAGAGATCAGGCTTCACATACTTTGTACTCTGATCTTAATCTACACTGGCTGAAAAGGCAGCCAAAGTTGTGAAAGGAGCTTTAAGGGTAAGTTGTCAAAATTACTTACATTACTTTGAGAAGCTCCATAAGTATTTCATTCAATGTTTCGGGTCTTGTGTTCCATTGAACTGGAATCACTTCCGTTTGAACACTTAACCCTGAAGACATGAATTCGAAGACTTTAACCAATCATTCGCCCACTTTTTTTTGTATTCTTTCACAGACAAATCCTATCAGTTTAGCCCCATTCAGTTTGTTGCCTGCAAAAGCTCTAAAATGGCAAGTGTAAAATTTTTATTGTCTCTGGTATAAGACCATCCTCGGTGACCCAGTTTCGATTCATTCTGTAATGCATGGAGTAACGTAATGCTTTAAACCTGGGTTCCGAGGATGGTAAACGACTAACCCTCAGAAGTTGTGTTACTTTTTCAATGTAGAATGAGATCAAGAATGCAAATTAGAATGATCTCTTAATACAGTCCCCGATCTTGATCTACAGCATCTGTGAAAACTACTCTTTATACCCCAACAGAAAGTTAACCCTTAAAGCGCCTTTCACAACTAAAGTTACCTTTGTGGCCATAGTAGATTAAGATCAGGCTGCATAAAACATGCAGCCTGATCTTTGATCTGCACTGTCCACTTTGCTGAAACACTAGACAAAAGCAAACATGAAATTGCAATTATTTGGGTCATATTTCTATGATGAAATTGTCTGATAAGTTTCTTCTGCGCTCGAAGAGTTAAAATGTACATTGGAATCAGGTGGTCTGTCTGTATGTCTGACTGTCATCTTGCTGTAAGATAAGTAATTTTGTATCCTCTTCTACCCCAACAGTTTTTTAACTAATTTGGATAACATTGTAATGGAAACCTTCCTACCATTGTAACTTGTGCACGTTAAATTTTAGGTGAAATTGGTAGACTGTAACAGGAGTTATGGCCCTTTGATTTTCCTTTTCTGGGCCTTGTATTCACCAACCATTCTTAGTTTCATTCGTATTCTTATTCCAGATGTAGAAAGTATTACAACTTCTCATTGGCTAAACCAAATAGTGTTGCCAATCAGATGCTGTGTTACAGTCAAATTTAGAATGAGACTAAGACTTAGACTCTAAGAATGTTCTTAGAAATGGTTGGTAAATACAGACCCTGATGCAGCAACAAGACAACCTGTAAGGGGTGTTTGATGGCCATTGGCAGTTGTACTTTTTCTTATGGCATGCACAGAACTAGTCTTGTCTTGATCTTCATTATCAGTAAAATCAACAAAAACTGTTGTGTTCTGTGCTTCAGGAGTTGAACAAACTGAAACAACTATAGATTTTGTTATAACTCTTTACCACACAACAAACTTTTAGACTGGTCCAAATTGAAATATTTGCAGAGGACATTATCAAATGTAACTGAAAACATAAAAATTTTCTTTGAAAGGGTAGAAAACATTGTGGAAAAAGAAGAAAATGCTGGTTACCAGCATTTTCTTCTTTTCCCACAATGTTTTCAACAGACCTCTTTCCCATGGTCTTTTAAACTCCGGATTGTGCGGTAGAGAGTTGAATGGTAACAGTGCACAAGAAGTCTGCAATATTGCCGAAATGACTCAAATCACACAACTGTTTCATTTGCAGGCCAAATTGCGATTAACAAAGATGAGGGTAAATGAAAGCAACTGTGCATGGATGCATGTGTGCTGTTTTTTAAAGCACAGTATTATTACAAAATTATCATTGTCATTGATAACATTATATAATTATCCTGTTATAGACCATTCTGTAAAGAGAGGATTGCAATGAAGGCATTATTTGAAGTCATTCAGTCAAAAAATGTGTGGCAGAAGATGATGATAATTTGATATGTTTTCAAACACTTTATTTGGACCCTTTACAAAACAAGAGGGCCATGATGGCCCTGAAGTCGCTTACCTGAGCCTTTTGACCAAACGCTATCCATTTCCAATCTCTTCTGAGATATTATGACTAACATTCTGGCAAACTTTCATGAGTATTGGACTGAAAATGTGTCCCCAAGAGAATACACGAACTTTTCTAAAATTTGTGACCCATGTGACCAATTTTTGAACTGAGATTGTCCAAGATATCATCAAGACAAACATTCTGACCAAGTTTCATGACTATTGGACTGAAAATATGGTCTCTATAGCCTACACAAGGTAAAAGTTGATGATGCATGGCAGATGACGGACGACAGACGACAGATAACAGACACAGCAGGATCACAAAAGCTTACTTTGAGCACTTCTTGCTCAGGTGAGCTAAAAATTCTGTTATATCAACCCTGAAGAGGAAGCATGTTGAAGACATTTTGGGAAAGTTTAAACCTGTAAAACAACTTTCACGACTTAATTTGCTTTTGCCGCCCTTGTAGATCAAGATTGGACTGCACAGAATGTGCTTTGCTGAAACATTCTGGACCAAATCAGCTTAGAAAACATATTTTTAGACTGAAAATCCTCGTTAGGTATTGGCGCTGTAAGGGTTAATTACTGTTTTACCACAGTGTTTCAATACATTGTTATGATAAAAAGTCCTTCCCTTCAAATGTTGCCTTTTTTGTTTGTGTTACAAATATAGAATGCCTCAAAGTTACTTGTATGGCCATTGGTATTTGCTGACCTTTTGACAGTTGTTTAAAAAAGTTTATAAACTTGTGCATTTTCAAAGCAGTTGCAGATTACAAACCAGATAACTTCAAAAAGTGAAAATAAATGTCTCAGTAAGGGAAAAAAAATTATTGTGGGAAAAGGAGAAAATGCTGGTAAGCAGTATCTTATTCTCACAATGATTCCAAAACCTTTCTTTTCTTGGGTTGTAGAAATGCATGAATGATTGGTAAAAGGTTTATCATATACTGCAAGTTTGGAGTGTAATTTTAAAGTACGAGTTTCAACAGATAGAAAAAATTTTTCACTTGCAATTTGAGAGAAAGAATGAGAATTCTGATCTGCTTTTTATTTGTCACTTTTTCTATGTTGTTGGGTTTTTGTCACAGATTTGATATTGAAGTGATGCACCATTGCACAATGATTGTTCAGCTTGACCAGAACTGAAAGCATTTGCAGATGACAAACGTGGCTCAGTTTTAAAAGATTAGAAAACATTGTAAGTAAAAGAGAAAATGTTGGTTACCAGCATTTTCTCTTTTATCAGCAATTATTTGAAAAGCCTTTTTCGTAAGGGTTGTTAAAATATAGAATTGTTTGGTAATGGGTTAAATTTATTATCTGCAGTAGACAACTTTCTCCATTTTGCAGCCACCGACTTTTTATAAGAATGTGTCATGAGAGGAGAAATTGCTCATATTAAACTTTAACTTTTTACCTGGCAACAGCATTTCAAACTTGTCCAAATTGAAAGCATTTGCAGATGACATATTATAGAGCTGCCAAAAGTAAACAGTAGAGTGGTAATATGCATTTGAATTTAAATCATACCATTTAAAAGTATGGTACTTATTGTGAAGATGACAATGTGTTATTGTATGCTTAGTCCAATTATTAGTAGCAGGCAGAAAAATTAAACAAAAGGTAGACTGACCTTGCAACTTATAACCTAGTCAGCATTTTTCTGTCAGCAACTAACAAATGGACCAACCCTACAATAACAGAAGACCAAGCTTCCACTTATTGTACTACTTAATTCGCCTTTATGCTCGAAAATGCATACTTTCAAAAATTGATGTTGAAGCCAAATTGACTTCATGGCTTCTGCACATAGAAATTTTTAACCCCTAAAGCACCTTTCACGACTATAGTTGCCAAAAATGTCTGATGCCGGTAGGTTTAATTGGCTTTCTATGGGTTAAAGCTGTCTGCTGGCAGTTTTGTTTCAGGAAATGTCAGCTAAAGCCCCTGTCACACTATACGGCGTTTCCACTGCGTTGGGACAGGGTTGTTTAATTTCTCAGAGCGCCATGAGATCGCAGGAAAATTCGGATGTTTTTCACGAAGAGAGAGATGTCACGGCATTCTCACTACCAAGGTGTTACCGCGTTCCTAAGGAGTTCTTCTTGGTGATTCTCTGCGCTTTCATGGCACCACCACTGCGTGCTCTGCGCTTTCATGGTGCTCATACTGTGTGCACTGGGCATTCACAGCGTTGTCAAGGCGAGCACACTACGCTGACGGCGTGACAATGAACTATCTCTGAAAACGAATCGTATGTATACACATTTATTCATCAATTGTTTCTTCGCTGTGGTCTCGAAGAGTTAACGGAGAATAAAACTATGCTCGTAAAAAGAAAAGTGGAAAAAGCAGGACATAAACCCTAACCCTCTCAAACAAAAGCAAGTCAACCACTGTCAAGTCTTCAATCATTACTAGCCCGGCTTGCTAGCGTACATCAGCCATGGTGAATATTTATTTGCATACTTCATCAACTATATGTTCGTTTTTGTCAGACAAAGACTGATGGATGCTGTAGAAGCGCCTTACAAGCGCAATGATCGCCGTTGCAGCTCAGAGGAGTCGTTGTAAGAGCGCAGTGAAATAAATAACACTCTGTGTCAGCGCCATTGACGAGCAATATAAGTGGCGCTGACACGCTGTATAAGCACAGTAGAGACGCAATGACATCTCAGAGAGCGTGATACAATCTCCATGCAAGCGCCACCAACAACCATAGCATTCGCACTGCGACCTCTGTGCTCGCTGGCGGAGCTCCCATGGCGTTGTTGGAGATCTTACTGCGCTGCTAAGACGACCTTCCGGTGATCCCACTGCGCTCTTCTCAGAACACTGAGCAACGGCGTTTGTTTTGTGCATGCTCAAAATGCGCGCCATCCCTCGGCGATCCCAATGCGTCTACTTGCGATGCCACTGCATTGCTGTGACGATGCTTGCGATCGTACAGCACGCACCTCGGCGTTCTGCATTTTTGTCTTGGACGCCGTGGGATCGCCGCCCTGGTGTGACAGGGGTTTAAGTGATTGTGATTATTGTATAGCTGTTTATTTATGATCTCTGACCAGATTACTGAGTCTGAACAGGTTTGGACTATTGATTTATAGCTTGTTTAGTGATTAAAAGGAATTTGACCGTGGGAAAAAAGAAGAAAGACTGCTTAAATTTACTATAATAGAATCTTTGTAAGAGTGAAATACACACTAAACAGTGAGTTATCTTTTTACAAATTACAAATTCTGTATTTGTTTATTTGTTTTAAAGAGGAAAGGTTTGAATAATATGAAAAATTGTAAAGCCTAGTTTAAAAGAACTTGCATCAAGTTAACTGACACATTTCCTTTTTATCAAATTACATGTAATTCATAAATTATGACAAACTATTAGGAGAGTAGAACCATTCAAGTGCTATCTAAATGAAATAGACATGTGGCATTCAACCTTACAAGATAGACATTGTTTCCTTAATGGCAATTTTTAATGAATTTTTAGCTTTTCCATCAAATTTTCATCATAGAGTAGTAAAATACATGTAAGAGACTAGGGGTACTGGTTGATATGTTTTCATGTACTTGTAGATTGGATTTTTGAGAACTTATAGATTTGCTTGTAGTTATTGATATTTTTCATATTTTGCTCTTCAGAAACATCAAAATTTCTTTAGAAGATTTTGTTTTGATACAGTTATATCATACCATTATTAATGGATGCAGCTTATGCATAAACTGTTATTTACATGTAAAACTGCATGTATAATTGGATCAAATTTAGTGTTTGACATGCTCTTTCAACTTTCATCAAATACTAATTCTTTAAGCATTGATTTTGCAGATGGCAAATTAAATGTGGTGCAAGTAAAGGTGTTTGTCTTTAAGGTAGAAAATATTGTGGTTAAAGGTTTACCAGTCTTTTCAAAAGTTTTCTTTGTCAGTATCATTAAAATACAGAATTGTTTGGTGAAGTTTGATACGTTATTGACATTCCTGTAATGTTCCATCTTTCCTACAAAATTCTGTGTTCTGCTCTATATGAATATGTAATATATGTAATATAAGTCGTACAAGTTGAAATTGTATCTGCATGTTATGATTATGCATACTCTATTGCCATGCAATACAAAATCATAGTTATACCCCTGTAATAGGTGACATTTGAAAAGGAGCTTTTACTTGCTATGAAACATTACTTCAAATGTAATTCAAGTAGTAATTGTACCTGCATGTATATAAGGATATAGATATATGAGCCATGCTCTGTGAAAAGTGCACCTGCAATCTAGATTCATGTCAGTCTGCACAATCTGCGCAAGCTGCTATGGGTCAAAAGGTTTGCTATAGGCCAATTTTCTGAATGTCAAAGAACCAGTCTGCCTCATGATTCAGACAAAATGGATTTCATGGTTCCATAATTATGTGATGACTTGGTTGGTGTATTGCATCATTGAGATCATTAAACCCCCTTTTCACCGAGTATGGCTCGTATATTGTGCATACTCTTTCATTGTGCAATGCAAAAATCATATACCCCTATTGTAGACAACTTTTATAATTTACTATATTTTAGGGAGCATTTGCTTACTAAAAACATAAATGCAAATTTATGAAAAATTTGAAATTGTCTAAATATCAATATCTATGAAGATTACATGCATGCTCTAATCCCATGCAATGCAACATAAAATACCCCTGTGAGAAGACAACTTTTAAGAAAATTTAATTTTGTGGAAATTGGAACAATGATTTATCATAATTTATACATGTGACAAGACTTTAGTACATGTTATTGCATCTGTCCTTCAATGTTTTTCATGTCCTTTTTGTTTGATATTGATCTTGCAACATGTTCAAAAACTTTGATGAGGTTGTTGAAAGTTTCACTTTTTTATGCCTATTCAACAATTTGTTTTATCACATTTTGACCATCCTCCTCTCTTGGAGTAAAGTTTTTGTCTTTTATCACATAGCTTTTGCTCAAGAAGTTACATTGTACATTACAATTTCACAACCTGACTTTCAGAAGTATGGTAGTTCTCCGTACCATTTTAAATAGCAAATAACTTTAACTCTTTACCACACAATCCCGACTTTTAACGACCCTGAGAAAGAAGCCTTTTGAAAACATTGTGAGAAAAGGAGAAAATGCTGGTTACCAGCATTTTCTCCTTTTCCCACTATGTTTTCTACCCTTCCCAA
Organism: Hippopus hippopus; assembly: GCA_946811185.2. Classification (NCBI taxonomy): domain Eukaryota; kingdom Metazoa; phylum Mollusca; class Bivalvia; order Cardiida; family Cardiidae; genus Hippopus; species Hippopus hippopus. The sequence continues at coordinate 62,135,788 of OX328099.1, read as the reverse complement.
GCCCAATTGTAATTTTTCAGTCACATTTATTTTGTCGTCTGCAAATGCTTTCAATTTGGACTAGTCTATAATTTTGTCATTTGATAAAGGGTTAAACAAAGTTGAGTAATTAATACTTTGAAGCACTCCAAAACTATGTTATTATATTGTGTGAAAAATTTTAAAAGAAGTCATTTCATTTTGATGCAGGAGGTTGAGAGGAGAGCTGCCATGGGATTACCTCCCTTGGGTGACGAAGATGACCCCTATCATGATCCCTTTAAGACCCTGGGAGGAGCTGAAAGTGCAGAGGGGGAAGGGGAACCAGAGGAAAAAGATAAGATCTCCTGGTCTTATTCCAATTATTTGGCAGCATTGGAAAAAGAGAAGCTTTTGAATAATACAGATGAGACTTCTTTCACCTCTTTGTTAACTGATATAGGTTTGTATGTAATATCTAGTTATACCCCTTGAACCCTTTCCATAACAACAAATTTTAGACTCTTCCAATTTCAAAATATCTGCAGACAACAATTTTGAATTTATACAAATGGGCTTCAGTTCTCTGATGGAGTATAGAACATTCTGGGAAAAGGAGAAAATGCTAGTTACCAACATTATCTCCTTTTCTAAGAATGTTTTCAAGGGCTTCCTTATTTAGGGTTGCTAAAACATGGGATTATGTAGCAAAGGATTAACAGTTTACTATAAAAATGATAAAAATCATCCACTTTGAAAGCATTGGCAAATGAAGATCTTAATGTGGTGCAAACGATGAGATTTTCTTTAAGAAAAAAAAAAACAATTTGATAAAATTCTATTACTAGCATTTTCTTCTTTTCTCATATTTTTTCTGAAGCTTGCTTCTTCGAGAAAGATAAAGAAAACCATAAAATATAAGGGTCATTAGTGAATTTATTTTATTAATCCCCCTTCCTGTCCCCAAAACATTTTGACAACTTCTGTATAGATTCTATATAAAAAAAAGGTCTATATAAGATATTCAACATGTTTTAAGGTTTGATACGTGAAAACAATTTTGAGAACATCATGGCAAAAGGAAAAAAATTTCTTATTCTATTTACACCATGACCTGCTGATGATCCTATTTAATTTGAAGTCTGTATGTCGAAGGTACAGGTCACAGTGACTTTCAACATACTGAACCTCTGAGAACTCAGTATATGCTTGCTTACAGGTGGCCGTATAAATAGAGGTAACCATTAAGATAGGATTTCTTGAATTTTTTTTTTCAGCTTCAGTAAAAAGTGAAGCAAAGAGTGATGTCTCAGATGAGGGCTCTGTTAAAGGAGGAAAAGTGGACTCAGACTCCCAGACAACAGATAAAAAGTAGGTTTCTTTGTTTGTCTGTGTTGTTTGATGAGAAATGCATAACTTTAGCTGTGGATGTGGCATAAAACGATATTGTTTGTTTGACTGGTGTTTTACAAAAGCTTTCAATAGTATTTTAGTTATATCATGGTGATGGCTGACATTTTTCATACCTTTATGGGTTTCTCCAATTTAAGGCTAGTGCACTGCTTTGCCTTGTCCATATGCTCTCCAGCACTAGAGTACTTTACCTAATTCATTACCTTCTGCAGTAAATTTGCCACAGAATACTTTGAAACATGTATGTAAATATGGAAAATCAGCATGAACAAGGGTTTGACATTCTGAATGATCACATGTGAGATTATTGTGTCAAAGGAGGAAACTGCTTAACTCTTTACCAAACAACAAAATTTAAGGCTTCTCCAAATCGAAAGCATTTGTAGACGACAAAATAAAAGTGACTGAAAATTTGAAATTTGTTTTGTGAAGGGTAGAAAACATTGTGGGAAAAGGAGAAAATGCTGGTTACCAGCATTTTCTCCTTTTCCCACAATGTTTTCTAAAGGCTTCTTTCTCAGGGTCATCAAAAGTAGGGATTGTGTGGTAATGGGTTAATTTACTGCTTTACCACATAATTATAATTTGATAACCAGCATTTTCTCCATTTTCCCACAATGTTTAATGCCCTATCAAAGAGAGAAATCATCATTTGTGCTAAACTTATTTTGTTGTCAGTAATTGCTACCGATGTGGTTGAGTCAGAAATTTTTTTGTTTAGTAAAGAGTTAAGTTGTAAAGGCTTGTCTAACAAGCTAATTCCAAAGATACAGTGTTACAGTAATTTCATTAGAAAAACATCATGTTTATTCAAAGGCAAGAATTTTACCTTGTGGTTATCTATGCTCGGTATCACTATTAAATTTTGCTTGAATATTATTTAGAGAAGCTACAGATATGAATCATTTGGTGTTGAAAATTGTGTCACTGCATTAAGATTTGAACTCTTTACTAATCAAAAAACATTTAGCTTTGTCCAGATTGAAAGCATTTGCAGATGAAAATTAAATGTTTCTCAAAACACGAAGTTTGTCTTTCATAGGGTATAAAACATTGTGGGAAAAGGAGAAAATGCTGGTTACCAGGATTTTCTCCTTTTGTCACAATGTTTTCAAAAGTTTTTTTTTTTTTCTCAGGGTTGTTTAAAGTCAGAATTGTGTGATAAAGGATTAAAATTTTTCCTGATGTATATTTGCAAGGTTTGACAATTTCAAAACAATTAAAGGTCATATGTGGATGCTAATTTGATGCTGTGAAAGGAGTAAATCATAACTCTCAAATTCCTTTTGTTTTTAAACTGAATTTATAAATGTTCCCTTGCAATGTCAGTGAATGAGCTGCAATGTTTTAAAATGTCACATGAAACAACTCATAATCAATGGCAATTTCTGAATGTTTAAAGTGCACATTTTTTGCAGAGTTATAAAGAAGAATGGAGATGGCAGTTTAGTTGGTGAGTTATGACATCTAAATTATACAGAGCTGATATTAATCTGGATTTTAAAAAAGAAAATCAAGAAGATTTTGTTGGATAACTTTTTGTTTGAATGGAAGAATCAAGTCAATATTTTGGATGAACAGAATGGTGAATTTGACATTTGATAAAGTTAGTTTCATGCAATTGTTTCTGCAGCTGAAAATAACTTGGTATTTGGTGCATTTATTACATGTTCTTTTCTAAACCTAAGAATATTTAAAGAAAATGAAAATGGAGTCATTTAAATGATACAGACAGCATGGTTCAGACTGGAAGCAATGGCTTGCAAAAAGCAACTTTGCCTTCACACAATCTTTTCAAAAGGGGTTTACAATTTAAGTTGTATTTTGTATGATGTCTTACTAGCTCACCTGAGCACAAGGTGAGCTTTTGTGATTGTAATGTGTAATGCACTTTTACTTTGTGCGCACTTTAGAAGCCATATTTTCAGTTTGATACACATTACGAGGATCATCCAATAAAATTGGTCAGAATCTTTGTCTTGATAACATCTGGAACAAGGTTGAAATTTGGTCGCATAGGGTCAAAAAAGTAGGTCTTTTGGACAAATCTTAGAAAAGCCTTGTGTGCACTCTAGAGGCCACATTTTCAGTCCTATTCTCATAAATTTTGTCCCAATATTGGTCTTGATAATATCTTGGACAAGATCGAATTTGGGTCAAAAATGAGGTCACTTGGACAAATTTTAGTAAAACCTTGTATGCACTCTTGAGGGTACATTTTCAGTCCCATACTCTTGAAATATGGTCAGAATGTTGGTCTTGGTTATATCTCAGACTAGTTTGAAACAGGTCACATCAGTTCAAAAAGTAGCTCACAGGGACAAATCTCACAAAACCATGAGATGTTTTGCATATAACAGGTGATACTTTTTATCTCCATTGGGGGAAATATTCATATTAAAAGGCACAATTAGACTTACCACCAGAACCATGCATAAACAGAAAATCAATTGTATCGTACACAAAGCACAATCAAACATAGCCATCTGTGCTAATGGTGGCACATTTCATTGTAATGCAGTGACTAATAAGTATGTTAACTCTTATCCTGCTAGATAACTGAAATGAATTCTTTGAACCGATAGTAAAAACCCAAATTTTGCTATTTCAAAGGTATTATTTAGGGGAAAATATGTCTGTATCAGACAGTGTAGATCAAAGATCAGACTGCACATTCTGTGCTTTCGTTTCTTCTTTTGTTTTCCCGTTATGGATTAGTAAATGAATTGGCTACGTTATGGGCACCATTCAGTTCAGATACTATCTTGCTGTGTCGAGAAACTTCCTCATATTTTACCAAATATGTTCAGGAGTGCTCAAAGACAGATAGCTCTATCAGATTGTTGATTATAAGTATTTGAAGTAGTTGTAAGAGTGCACATATTTTGAGATTTTTGAGAAATCGACACTGCTGCTGCACAGTTTTCTTTTAAAAGATCCTGAATTGGTTTTTATAAGATAGAATGACATGGTCAGTACAGGTACTGTGACCTGTTGACACATTCTGCAGTTTGGTTTGACATTCTGATAACTAGAATACATTAGTAATTTGATCATATCCTACGTCATGCTTTTATAACAATTACCATAGTTGTATTGGAATCATAAATCAAGCTGTTGAATCGGATTGCTTTATAGTCAAGCTGAAACTAGTGATATCTTGTAAAAAAGGTGACGACCAAACACATTGCAATGATCGACAGGCTTAACCCTGTACCAGACAACAAAATTTTAGACTTGATGAAATTGAAAGCATTTGCAGATGACAAATTTGATGTGGCCCACAAGATAAATTCTGTCCTTGAAATGGTTAGAAACATTTTTTAGGAATAGGTAAAAATGCTGGCTACTAGCATTTTCTTCTTTTCCCATAATGTTCTGAACAGCTCCTTCTTAGGGGTTGTTAAAACATGGGATTGTGTAATAAAGGGTTTTATTAGTGTACTGTCATCACAAAGCATCTTGAAGGCCACAATTACCAGGCTATGATGGTTTTATGTGATGATGACTTTGATTTATACTACTGTTATAGAGAGTGGAAGCCAGAGTGTTGTAGATGAAATATCAACCTAAATTCCAGAATTGGAATGGTGATATTTTTAAATGAATACATTTAACCCTCAAAGCACCTTTCACAAATGTAGTTGGCTTTGTGGCCAGTGTAGTGCAAGATCAGACTGTACAAAACATGCCATCTCTGACCATGCCAGCATAGCTGAAGCTTTTTAGACCAAAGAAACAATTAAATTGCAATATTTGTGTCTTGGGTATATTTGGTGCTTTGAGGGTCATTAAAACATCTACAGACATAACAGAATTCTAATTGTAGTCAATCGTATCTACCTACTTACATAGCTTTTAACCCTTGGACAGCAAGATCTACTTGCAGTGAGGCCCAACTGCTATCAAAGATAGGTGCTAGCTAGATGGTTGATAATAGTCATTACAACAGCATTCATCCCTCTCTTACAGCTGAACAAATTTGTGACAGTGTTTATGTGGGAGAGCAGCCAGTGATTTAGAAAGAGCTTGTGCAAAATACTAGGAAAAAAAACTCAAGGAAGACATTGATAGGGACACTTACTGCCATTATACAACTGCAATGGTGTTTAATACCAAAAATTAAACAGTCAAGCTTGTGATCTTTACACAAAATAGAAAAATCAACCAAGGGAAAAATTAAACCACTAAAATTTGATATGATTTTAAAAATCAAACGGTAACAGTTGCATTTTTACATGTAGATATAATTAGAAGTGTCTACTTACATATCAATGATACTACTCATTTTCTGTGTACATTACACTAAGAAAAATTATGTAATGGTAGTCTTAACCAATTGGGAGCCTTGCATAATTCTAACGACTCTTAACACTCAACCAAGCCTCTGTTTATCAGTATTTCCTCCTTTACCCACAATGTTTTCAAAAGGCATCATAAGGTTCGTCAGAATCCGGGATTGTGTGGTAATTAAAGGATTAAATACTTTAGATTATGTGAAAAATGGCCACGGCAAAAGAGTAGAAATAAAGCTTGTTAAAATGTCAGACCTAAAGTTTAAAGTGTTCCAACCTTAGAGTGAGCTTTAAATAGAGTTGAAGAGCAAAAACTTTGAGGTGACAACGGCTCGGAAAAGGTGTTGTGCAGAGAAATGGTGAAAGAAACTCCCGAAATGCACGATAGGTGCACTGGCTGTAGTTTAGTTTAAATGTTTAATTTTACATCAATTGAGATATAAGTTCTTACAACTTATACTAATCTCTCTTGATCCTGCTTCGTGGAAGCTACACTAGTACTCGCATCCAATGTGTGGACCTGTAAATGGTCCAAAAGTTGACACCCATTCCTGGGAATCAAACTGGGGACTTTATGGTTACAAGCCAACACTCTGTCTCACAACCACACATACTACTGGCTGTGGTAATATGACTGAAAGAATCTTGAAAAGGTTTAGTACACCAAACAAAAAAACAAACCAATAAGAAAGTCCTCCAGAAGTAAAGGACATTTTTGTAGGCAGACATAAATTGTGAAGTCAACATCCTGCTCTAAGGTGGAAAATTTGCTTTGCAGAAGACAACATTTTTTTTTGTGTAGCTGTATGATCTCACTTTTGACCTACTTTCAGTACTAGGAGGAAATGAATGGCTACACATTTTGTGATTGGCCAAATATAGGTAAACTACGCAAAAAAATAAAGGTCACAGTAAAAATTTACCGACATTGGATAAAAGTGTTCATGACTAGAAAATAACGTAATGATCACACTTACCTGTGTAAAGATGTACTTTTTGGCCATGCAGATGTTAAACTCAAGCTAAACATCCATAATCTAAATTATATGGATAAACTAATAGCGATGAGTATTGGCGAGTTTTCTATTTTGGTTAGTGTAAGAGTTTTTCCTCGCGTAAAGCCGAATACGAATTGCGACGGCAGGCTACCGCTCTATTGTCTTGCACGAAAACGGGTTGTGAAACAACTGATTTCGTTTCATGTCACAATGAAAAAAGATGTTATGTCTTGAATTTGGTGATTTAATTCGAAACGTGAATAACTATGCCTACCTTGGGGAACAATTGATTTTATTGCGTTGTTAGCGAAGAAACTGGGTTTCTACTAAATTACTCTTAATAAAAGTAGGTGGGTGTGGTCAAGCATTGAGAGTGGTAATAAAACCCCGCCTTCTGATAACGACAAATAGTCGATGTTTGAAAGGTGCTTCATTTTTGTACAAAAACATGCAAATCTACTTTGTTTTCTTTTTAAAGATTTCATCGTATATTCTAAACAGACCTTTATTTAAACATGATTCATTAATAAAAAACAGAACAAACGATATATTCCGAAACATGGCAGAATGTCGACTCTCATTTTACGTTAAACATGAGAATTAATGTATTGCTCATTAACGCTCATTACGAGAGCTTCCTCATTCTTAAATCTTATTGAAAAATTCTGCTTTCAACCATATGCAAAACAATTTAAGACAGGCTACTTAGAGAACTGTTTTCATCATTTCTCTTCATATTATACATGTACTACAAATGAATTTTAATATTCATATCCCAGTGCCTCTTACGCCGTCTGTCTTTTTAGCTCACCTGAGCACATAGTGCTCGGGGTGAGCTATTGTGATTGATCAATGTCCGTCATCCGTCTGTCCGTCCGTCCGTCCGTCCGTCTGTCTGTCCGTCCGTAAACAATTACTAAAAAAATCTTCTCCTATGAAACCGCCAATCAGATTTCAATGAAACTTCACAGAAATGATCCTTAGGTGATGCACTTTCAGAATACTTCAAAGATTTGAATTCCATGAAGAACTCTGGTTGCCATGGCAACCGAAAGAAAAAACTTTAAAAATCTTCTTGTCCCAAACTGTAAGGGCTAGAGCTTTCATATATGGCATGTAGCATCATCTAGTGGCCCTCTACCAAAATACTTCAAATTATGGCCCTAGTGTGGAAATTGGCCCTATGTTGTGGGTTCTCGGATTTCACATAGAGATAAAGAAGGAAATCTTTCAAAATCTTCTTGTCCCAAACCGTAAGGGCTAGAGCTTTCATATTTGGCATGTAGCATCATCTAGTGGCCCTCTACCAAAATACTTCAAATTATGGCCCTAGTGTTGAAAATGGTCCTATGTTGTGGGTTCTCAGATTTCACATAGAGATAAAGAAGGAAATCTTTCAAAATCTTCTTGTCCCAAATCGTAAGGGCTAGAGCTCTCATATATGGCATGTAGCATCATCTAGTGGCCCTCTACCAAAACACTTCAAATTATGGCCCTAGTGTGGAAATTGGCCCTATGTTGTGGGTTCTCGGATTTCAGGTGAGCGATTTAGGACCGTCATGGTCCTCTTGTTTAAAAGATATTTCTTGTTAATTATTTATATTAACCCTTGAAGCACCAAATAAACCTAAACTATATTGTCAGTATCGAAATAAGACCCAAATAATCACAATTTCAAGGTTGTTCTAGTCTTTAGTGTTTCAGCAGACAGTGTGCATAGTGCAGATTAAAGATCAGGCTGCACCTTTTGTGCAACCCTGCTCTTGATCTACACTGGCCACAAGGGCAACTATAGTTGTGAAAGGCGCTTCAAGGGTTAAAATTGTATGTGGATAGAGAACTGAATGTGGCTCAAATATTCAGATTTATCTTTGAAAACATAGAAAACATTGTGGGTAAAGAAGAAAATGCTGGTTACTAGCATTTTCTTTTTTTCCCACAATGTTTTTTAAAAGATTTTTTCTTTAATTAAGGCCATTACAGAATGGGATTGTTTGGTAGATCTACAGGGTTGAACAGCAAGCTAATGCATAAATATGGTAAATAGAAAAAGCTGTCATTCACAACTTCTTTTTTACGAATCAAGTATTGAAGTAGGTCATTGCCTTCTGAGGGACAAACAAGATTATTCTAGCCTCATTAGATACTTCCTGTATCAGGATTGCATATGAGCCAATAAACCTTAATCCTTTACCACACTGCAAAATTTTAGCCTTGTCCAAATTGAAAGCATTTGCAGATGACAATTTCAGTGGGGCTCAAATGGTGCAATTTTTCCTTGGTAGGGTAGAAAACATTGTGGAAAAAGGAGAAAATGCTGGTTACCAGCATTTTCTCCTTTTCTCACAATGTTTTCAAAAGGCTTCTTTCCCAGGGTCGTTAAAAGTCGGCATTGTGTGGTAAAGGGTTAACCTGCTGAATAAGTCAGATGAAACCTTCAAGCCGATAGTAAAACCCAAATACTGTCACTGCAAAGTTAAAATGTTTGGACAAAATATCTCCATATACCTGTGGACAGTGTAGATCCAAGATCAGACTACACATTCTGTGCAGTCTGATCTTGATCTACACTATTCACAAAAGGTCTTTGAGTAGAGCGCAACAGTCGAAGGGTTAAACCTTCCAGACAACAAAGTTTAAAGCTGGGGGCTATTAACTCTTTACCAAACTAGAAAAATGTAGACTGGTCCAAATTGAAAGCTTTTAGAGGAAAAAAGGCTGGTTACCTGCATTTCCCCCTTTTTCACAATGTTTTCCAAAGGCTTCCACCTCAGGGTCGTTAAAACTTTGGATTTCATAGTAAAGGGTCAAAAGGATTTGCAGAAAAAAAGTAGATCTGGCTCAAATACTGGAATTGGCCAGTACTGGCCAAACTCAGAAGAACTTGTGTCATGATGTGGTTTCTGTGGTCTGTCGTACTGTATGTCTGTTCTTGTTTACCCAGTTATATGGGTATTTGTTACCAGATATCAATGAAACTTGCATGAATTATTTAAATTATCAATTACTTGAATCCTTTTTGAATTTGATTAAAGTTGGACAGTCATGTAGGAAAAAGTAGCCATTTAAAATAAAATTTTTTATTTGTTGTTTACACGATTAAGACCTGCATTTTTTTTATTTCATCAGATTCTTTTATACTTACACATTTCATTTGTATTTTCAAGGAGTTTTAGCCAATCAAAAATTAAGAAAATCCAATGAGTAGTTTAGGAAAAAGTGTTACTTGAGTACTTATTCCAATTCAGGCATCAAGGTGCACTTTACTGGTTCCATTTCTTTGAAACTTGAAGCGATTAATTATTGAATTTAGTGCTATTGGTTTGATTCCTAAAAGGAGGTGCGGAGAAATATACAAAACTTCCTGGAGATTTGTTAAGAATTTTTAGCTCCACTGGCCGAAGGCCAGCGGGCTTATGTCATGGTCCGGTGTCCGTGCGTGCGTGCGTGTGTACGTGCGTACGTTAACTTTTATTTCAAACATCTTCTTCTCTGAAACTAAACATCCAAATTTGATGAAACTTCACAGAAATGATCCTGCTATGGTCCTCTTCAGAATTTCTTGAAAGAATTTGATTCCTTCAAAAACTCTGGTTGCCATGGCAACAAAAGCGAAAAATATTGAAAATCTTTGAAAATCTTCTTGTCTGAAACCATAAGGCCCAGGGCTACCAAATTTGGCATATAGCTTTATCTAATGGACCTCTAAAAAGTTTCTTCAATTTATAGCCCTGGGGTCAAAATTCGCCCCTTGCCAGGGATCACAAGTTTAGCATGGGCTTATATATAGTGATTTTAATTTAAATAGTAATCAAGAGAAATAACTCCTGTTATAAGAGATAAAGTTTGTTACTATTTACCTCCCTTGATTATCAAACTGCAATGATACATGATTGATGTTGATATTCAAGCTCTTTGGATAGGACATGTTCTGTTGTCAGGGAGAGTGATTTATTTTGATGATAGTAGTTATGCTCACATCAGTGGAATATTAAACTTAAAGTAAGGTTTCTATCATTCAGTTTTCTTTCCAGAATGTTACCTTTCGTGCCAATGAATAGACCTCCTTGTATTCACTGACATAATCTTTGCACTTAGGAAGATACGACTTTTTTTTTGTTGGGCAGGGGCGAGGTTATGTTTTCCAAGTAAGTTTACTAACATACAGACTTTTTATGCTGTATGTCTCTGCAATGCCATTTAAGTGCATGATACGTTAATTTTACTCTTTAAGAAAGGACAAATTTTTTTACTGGAGCAAGTTTAAAGCTATTGCAAAAGACAAATTGAATGAAGCTTAAATGATTCTTTCTGTCTTTGATAGGGGAAAAGGAGAAAAGAAGAAAATACTGGCTGACAACATGTTGTCCTTTTCCCACAATGTTTTCAAAAGCTTTCTCTTTAAAGGTCATTAACACTTTGATTTGTGTGGTAAAGGAAGGGTTAAAAAGCCAGTGGAGCGATACAGGGCCATCATGGCCCTCTTGTTTACTTAAACTCATTTTGTTATAGATGTTGAAAAGGAGGAAAGGGGGGGGGCATGGTAGGGGGCTTCCAAGTCCACTTTATCTACATATAGGTAGATATGAAATCCTAAAATGTAAAACGAGGTTTGCCTGTTTTGACTCTAACAAAAGAGAATGCATTACCTGCGGCTGATGATTTATAGGAAAATGAACTTTGAATTTCTGCTGTTTCTTTCACATTAGATATTTTACTGGTCACTACATTAGCCACATTTTCTTTTTTTTTTTTGTTTTCAAAAGCTTTCTCTGTGAAGGTCATTTGAGTGCTTGTGTGGTACAGGTTTGATAATATTTAGGGCCTTTCTCCTATTGGAATTTATTTTCTCCTTACTTTGTATTTTGTAGGATCAAGCAAAAGAAAAGGCAGTAGAGCTTCTTCCATGGAGATTCCAGCCCGTGGGGATAGCAGATTATCTAACCAGTCCCAAAGACTTTCTGTTAGGATTAAAGAAAAATAGCCTGATATAATTATCTTCAACTTTTGAAATGATAATTGTTATTTTGTAGTTAAGTGTATTTTTCACTTTTCTATTAATTTAAGGATGGTTTTATTATACCTTTTTTTTTATCAAATGACTGAATTTCAATCAGTAGCCTTAAATAAATCCACATATAATTTTTCATGCCTTTGCAGTTGCTTCTTTTCCATATCGCTGAATAAGACCATTTTATTTTCCTTTTGTTCAAGTATGTCTCCTTTTCATCATCTGCATTCGTAAGCATGTCTGCAGATAGGCTATATGACAACTGATGAAACTGTTTTTTACATGTAGATGAAGTTCTTGGAAAATGTCCTAATCTTAAAAGTGCTAAATAATGGAAATGGACCATCTCACTTGGAAAGTAGACCATTACGATGAAATTTGTTGTTGCTTGAATACTTATAAAACTTGGACACTGTGGATTTAAGATCAGACTGCACATTCTGTGAAGTCTGATCTTGATCTTCACTGTTCACTACAGACTGTCTGATCTTGACCTTTCTGTAACAAGGCAGATAATACATGTAATTTATATACGATGAGACATGATTGTATTAAGTTTTCTATTATATAGATGTGCCTTTTTGGTCCCATATTCCATTTACTTAGTAAAAAATAGTGTTGATATTTATCTTGTTAGATTATTATTTTAATAACCAGTTTAAAGGCATTGTCAAAAGTGAATTATCAAGAAGTCATAAGTTAGTAAAATTTCGACTCCCTAGCTAGCAGGTCATTTGAAGGAATGATATTTGCATGTACCAGTATCTGTGAGCCATGCTCTGGCTAAAGGGGATTTAATGCATCTTTGTAATACATTATACAAAGCAAGTCATCATATAATTATGGATACATAAAATCCATCCTAACAACTGGCACAATCATGAGATAGACTTGTCTTTTGACAAGCAGAAAATTGACTAATAGCAAAAAGTTCTGACCTATGTCAGTCTGCACAGGCAGATCTAGTTTGATACTTTTTGCAAATGCATTAAACCCTCATTTCACAGAGCAAGGCTCCTGTATTTAGAGTTACTACATTGTATTTCTTCGATTAAACTTAACTGTTTTTGGTAAGTCTGAAAATATAGCATTTTTAGTAACAGATAAACAGACTTGATATTCACAGAGGAAAAGCTTTACTGTTGAACATCTTTTTGAAAATGGAATAAACACAAGACAGAACTTTTTTTTCTTTCTCTCATTTTTATATAAATCAAATTTTAATAAAAAATTCATAATTGTAGTTGTCTACATCATCCTTAATTTTAATTACCCTGGGATAAGTGAACCATGTTTAGGCAGATGAATGAAGAAAGTTTGTACATTTTCATCGTTCTGTGTTGAGCAAAGTGCTTCTTTTCTCATAGTCTACCCTCTGAAAGTAAAAGCCCATCATTTAAGCCAAATTTGATTTGTCATCCGACAATGTTTTCCATTTGAATTATTCTTTTTTTTTTTTTTGTTAACTTGTTTACTTGTTTTTCTGGTAAACTTTAAATTGTTAAAAGCTGTTTATTGCATGAATGTGAGAAAATTAGATATTTGCATGTTTATAAAGAAAGTATTGGGATTGTTTGACATAATATATTTGTATTCATATTTCAACATTTTTTAGGCAACTATTTTATCTTGTTTTTTGCAAGCATAACTGTGATATGTTTACTTTTAGTGCATCAAATTCATGTCCCCTCTTAGCGTCTCCTGTAATTGAAGCTGTAATGTTTTATACTATATTTATTATGTTGCCTTGCTCATGTAATAAGATTCTTGTATTTTCATTTAGCCTGTCCAAAACAAACAAGGATGTTGACCCATCTTAACCCTTAGAGCACCAAATAGACAAAAAAAAATTTCAGGCAAAACAAGGGCCCACATATTGCAAATTCAAGGCTGTTATTAGGTCAGAATATAGCAACTTAGCAGACAGTAAAGATCAAAGAGCAGACTGTACTTACTGGCTGAATTCTGATTTTGACTTACCTGTTGTGCTAAAGCCCTGATAGTGGTAATAGATCCTGTAAGGTTTAACTGTTTACTGGTTGATAAAATTAAATTCAGATAGTCTGTATTGAAAGCATTAAATTTTGCAGGCAACAAATTCAATATTGCTCAAACAATGGGATCATCCTTATAAGGGTAGGATACATGGTGAGCCAAAGGACAAGAAGAGTGCTGTTTATTGGCATTTTGTCCTTTTCCTGCATTGTCTTCCAATGCCTCCTTTGTCCTGGTCACAAACTACAAGATTGTTTGGTAAAGGATTAAGATAATGAAATCCTGTGAAACAGGTGGCACAAGGCAATCTCTTCCATTACCACACAGCCCAGAGTTTTAACGATCCCAAAGAAGAAGGCTTTTGAAAACATTGTGGGAAAAGGAGAAAATGCTGGTAACCAGCATTTTCTCCTTTTCCCACAATGTTTTCTACCCTGTCCACCATCAAATTTCATCTTTCAATCAACATTTGTTTTGTTGTCTGCAAGTGCTTCACTTTGTACCTTTTAAAAAAATATGTCATCTGGTACAGGTTTAAAGAAAAAATCAAAAGACAAAGCCACCTGATTTTTCTGGGCAACTGAATGTGCTGGCTTTTTACCTACTTTTTGATACTGATAACAAATGAATAAATAGAAATTTATGATGGGTCAAAAATGAAGACATGTTTATTCTAACGGCTCCTGTGGTAAAAATGTAGACATGTTTATTCTAAGGGCCCCTGCCCATTTGCTGGCAAATTTATGCTGTCTATCTTTTTGAAAGATCTTTCCTGTTTAGGCTTAATTAATTCTTATCTTAAGGTATAGTGAGTTGTTTTGTTACATTGCAATTCAGTATTATTATCTTTTGATTTATTATATGAGCCATGCTCAGGCAAAAGAGGGCTTAATGCATCTCCATGATGCATGAAACTAAGCAAGTCATTTCATAATTATAGATTCATAAAATCCATTTAGTCTAACAACTGACTAAATCTGGAGATAGAATGGTCCTTGGACATGCAGAAAATTTAATGATAGCAAAAAGTTTTGGACCATGTCAGCCTGCGTGGACTGCGCAGGCTGACATGGGTTGATACTTTTTGCAGATGCATTAAGCCCCCTTTTCAAAGAGTATAGCTCATATATGTATTTATATTAAACTTGATTGTGTAGTTACAGATATAGACAGTAAAAGTTCAAATCTGTACAATGCTTTGTTCTGTTTTAAAATCTACTTTTGTTTCAATAGTATGGTTAGATCTAAGCTTAACTCTTTACCAAGCAACAAATTTTTGGACCTAAGTTGAAAAACAATTAAAGACGACACATAAAATGTGGCACAAATGGTGGAATTTGCTTTAGAAAAAGGAGAAAACATTGCGGCAAAAGGAAAAATGCTGGTTACCAGCATTTTCTCCTTTTCCGACCATGTTTTCTAAAGGTCTCCTCAGGGTCGCTAAATCTTCAAATCTTCAATGGCACTTTGTGGTAAAGGGTTGAAAAAGCAAACAACATTTACAAGTAAAAAGAAATTCAGTTTTGATATTAACTCTTTAGGTAGATGTAATATGCAACAGCATTTTAGAATGATTGTATGGTGTTAAACGCCATTTTCAACATTATTTCAGTTATATCACAGCGGCCAGTGCACCTTTCCATGCTTTCCTGGAATGCCTTTTACCAGTATTCTGCACAATATTCTTTCCAAGCCACTGGCTACTTTCCCACATTGTCGAAATAATGGTCGGTGGTGAGAGAGGAATGAATCCTGTCGCAATGCTTATCATCAATCCTTGGAAAGAAATTGGCTGAACCTGTGATCGAACCAGCAGCCCCCTTATCTCAAGTCCTGTATGCTACCGACTCAGCTACCAGGGCTCGGCGACAGAATTAAGAAATAATTTTCTTTCTATTGTGGTTTATCGTTCAATAAACCACAGTTGTGAGTTAAGAGGCAAATAAATAATCCACGAGGGTGATAGTCTGAGTGGTTTATTCATTGCGCCTCATAACTCACAACGTGGTTTATTGAACGATAAATCACGATAGAAAGAAGACTATTTCGAATCTAACATGACCAACTCTTAATCAAAGGAAAACAAGTTCATACTTAGAGTAAAAACACGGATGCAGATTATATTCCATTGAATAACTTACTTTACTTACTTTATACAGAATGACGTCACTCTATATAGAATGACGTCACTCTACATAGAATAACGTAGATTTTACCACGCTTTCATTTCACTGTGTTTATAAAGCCGAATTCATGTGTCATGTAAGAATTTTAGATGTTTCCTTTTTGAAAGCGTTTACAGATAACAAATTAATTGTGGAACAAGTGATAAGAATTGTAACTGACAGGGTTGAAAACATTGTGGGAAAAAGAGAAAAATGCTGGTTACCAGCATCTTCTTCTTCTCCTGCAATGTTTTTAATGTCTTCTATCGCAGGGTCATTAAAAGTAGGGATTGTATGGTAAAGGGTTAAAGGGGAAAACAGCCTAACAATATGTATGTGACATCTTAACCCGTATCCTGCTATGAAACTTTCAAACCGATAGTAAAAGCCCAAATGTTGCTGTTTGAATAGTATTTTTGGAGGAAATATATCTCCTTATTGGACACTGTGGATCCAAGATCAGACTGCACGTTCTGTGCAGTCTGATCTTGATCTACGCTGTCCGCAAAAGGTCAGTGAGTCGCGCTTAGCAGCCTAAGGGTTAATCCTTATGATGCAAAGAAAAAATAAATAGACACTTGTGGTCGAAGGAGGAGAAACCCTTGGTTTGGTAGAATATTTCACAATATCACAGCAGATCCAAGATAAAACTGAATGTTACTTGCAGCCTTATATGAATCAACATCACTTGCCAAAACAACTATGTAATATTATGACCTCAGCAATTCAAGGATTGACATTGAAAGGATCACCTGAAATGACCTATAATGCTTTCATAGAACTGAGAAATGTGACCCTGACAATATAAACTAAACATGAGAAATTTGCCATCAATCTGGATTAATCAATTAAATTTGAACTGCCACTGCTTCGCAGGTATTCACAACATAGGGTCAGTGTTTGTTTTCAATGTGCCAGTACTGGTTAGGAAATACCCAAATTATAGCACTGGCATTTTACTATTGGTATTCCTAGAGCAAGAGCTGTATGTAAACATGTCATGTAAACATGTCATTACGTGTGAAATGGATTACCGTTGGATATTAGGAGATGCCGCAATTATGCCATCACGATTGTCATGTTTGATGGAAAAGCCTGTGCTCAGATTTTTCTCCTTATTTCATATCCCTTATTCTTATTAAACAAACGACCAAACATAGACATGGTGTATTTTTTGACATGAAATGATGAAAAATATGTTACTGTATACAATATATCCATGGTGTCATTGATTAAGATAATAATACTTAGACTGTGCAGTCTGCTGTAGGATCTGTGAAGTCAGCTTTTTTAATCTCAATTTGAACAGAAAAACTCATCATTTGTGTTTGAAACCCTTGATAAAAGATGATGTATTTATTTTGGTGTTACATGAGTAAAGCATTGGTATAGTTCCACTCTCTCACTGGTTAATGTTCAGCAAGACAACATTATAATGAAGTCATACATGTCATGGTTTGATCATGTTTTTTTTTACCACCATTTTCTCCATTTCCCATGAATGTTTTCAAATGCTTTTTTCCTTACGGTTGTTAAAACTAGATTCTGTGGCAGTGTTAATAGCCTCGGTTGTGTGTCTGTCTGGTGCGTTACACCAGTTTCAACAGTTTTCTAGCCATGGATATTGTGGCAGCACACCATTTATCATCATCTCTCCCATTTACCTGGGATATGCAGTGCCATGTCCAGGGACATTTCCAAAGTAACCCGCGCTGCCATTTGGGATCGAACTGAGGTGTTCTGATTGCAAATTTTTACTATAAGGCAAAAGAGGACCTCTGACAATCTTGTTTGTGCTCATCTCTATGTATAGACTATGAGCCAGCAGGGTGTTTGCTCCCCCCCCCCCCCCCCGGGGGAACTTTCGGGACTATGATTTTCTTGAGCCCCAAGGTCTCCTGAGCACATTCCCAAAGTCTGCCACCTGGCGAGTGGGGCTTTTGGAAGTTATAGGGGTCAAAGGTCATCAAGTGCACCCCTAACCCTAACCTTATAAGTCGATCCTTATTTGACAGTTCATTGGAAATTTTATACCTTGTGAAAGTCCCAAATGATCTCAGGTAATGTAAAAAGCTTATATTTTGATAATTATATGCATTTTTAACAAAATAAAAGAACATTTTATGCGAATCAAAGCACTGACAGCGCTATTTTTTTATGATTCAAGCTTCCAAAAAATCATAATCTGAGAAACTACAGGGATATTTTTCAGATAAAGCACATTTTCTTGATAACACATGCCTTGAATGCATCCTAGAAGCAACCCAAATGGCATTTTCTGATTAACTGTATATCAATTTGTCATATTCATGGATAAAATGGAAGCACTTATAACCGAAGTTCATTAATATACTTTTTAATTTTTTGTATCAGTTGCTGAGAATTAAACAACTATCTGGTTCATTTCTTTATTTTAGATTTAAAAAAAATTGAAATTTATTGGTATGCTTATTTTCATGATCTTAATAATTATATTCATTACAGAAAACAAAAAAAAATTTAGTGTAAATCAAAGTGCTGAAGTTTCTGATACATTGTGTAGCATTTAACTCTTGCATCTAAAAAACAGACAAAAAAAGTTTAAAAATAAAATATATCTTGATCTTATTTACTAAGAAGACATTGCATATGCTATCTACAGTGCCTTCTCTTGTTATTTTATCAGTTTAGGTCTCTCAGACAATGATATCAAAGTACTAAAAATTGAACTTGCCATGACAAAGTAGTAAAGGTATGGCCTACAGGCATATCCACCTTTTTAGTTAAATACAGCATACATATGCATGAATTTAATCCTTTCAGCGCTATAGGCAAAAACAGACGCCTTTGCGGACGACATAGATCAAGATCAGACTGCACAGAATACATGGATCCGTGGAAATCGATATTTGACCAATCAGGTCATCGCATTTATTTTACCCGACATGCAGCCTTGTTGTCTGCTATTTCGGCTCCCAAACAAACGACTGTGAACGTTGGAGGGGTGCGATAGTATTTATTAATTTTGTGTTTTAAATGTTTGAATATAAGAAAAAGTTTAAACTATGTGCTTTGCGAACGTGTACCGCTGACGTGAGATCATGCAGAGGCTGTGGAAAAGTTTGAATCATTATAATGACTGAAAATGGGACATATGTAAAGAGTTCTGATCAGCGCTACATTACACAATGGATTAATTAATGCCATAGTTTTTTTCCCCTTTGAAAGAGACGCAAATGTTTTAAAATGGAAAAACAAAGGTAAAAATAGATCTATGTGAAATAACGTTCCTAATAAAAAAGACAATACGTTTACTTGAATATCTAACCTTGTTCAATAACCTATGCACATCCAAAAAGTGGCACTTGTCATCAATGTCTCAGTTTGACGTTAATCCTAACCCTTGGTGCATGAAAAATATGCTGAATGTGTAGATATAGATCAGATTGCCAATTACATGCAGTGAAGTCTTGGGTTTAAACAATGTAGTTGTCTTCCTGACTAAGAGTAGATTTCAATTATAAAAGTCTAACTTCTGTACTGGTGGAAGTTCAACTCGATAGGCAACTTGTAAATTTTTCTTTTGACTTAGCCGTTTTAACCATTTACCACAAAAACCCGAGTTTTAACGACCCTGAGAAAGACAGCTATTGAAAGCCTTGCGTAAAAAGGAGAAAATGCCGGTAACATTCATTTTCTCCTTTTCTCGCAGTGTTTTGTACTCTTTAAAAAAAATTCAATTGTTGAGTCATTTATTTTGTTGTCTGCAAGTGATTTGAGTTTGGATTGTTCTAAAATTTTGTCATTTGGTGAAGAGTTAAAGTGGATTAGCACATCTGCCATGTCAAAGGCTGTGTCGGTAATCTGTTAATTGATAGGAAGTGTGTTTGATTGCAAACCAATTTGCCGCTCTAATCAACTTGACCACCCGTTGTCTTCAGTATATCATAAGATAAAACAAACTACCGTCAATGATATTAACAAGTTTGCTAATTGACGACACACTTAACGCATTATAAGATCATCAGAAAATCCTTTTTCGCTTAACCTGATATTGAAATTTTTCATAAACTTACACCTCTCTGTAGAATCAGACAATCTATAAATTTTTCGAAATGTTTGTAATTCAGTGGTGCTTAATTGGGTTTGGTGTTGAGATGACTTTACTAGCCCTACGAAAACAATAAGTATCTTAAATTCTGTGGCAAAACGGTGTTTTGTTGATGTGTTTTATTCTTTCTCACTGAAGTTCAAAACTTTGATAAAACAAGTAGATCTGTTACATTGTTCGTAGCCTCCGTAATTCACCCTTTTTGTACAAATCCTTGTGTAAATTAGTTCAAGCATCTTTAAATTACGTACCAAGAATTCATCATCGGCAGAAACATATGATAAAAATAGTTTTTTCCGGAAATTTATCGAGAGAAATAGCCATGACAGCACGATTTATGTGGGCTTTCTGCTATAGTATATATGTATTTACTGCGATTGTTTGGGAGCCCTTGGCAACAGTAACCAAGGAAGTCGGTTTATCTTATCACCACGGATCCATGTATATGCAGTCTGATCTTGGAATTCTGTCATCAACTTGTTTAGTCAAGCCTAATACATGTATGATAAAACTCTTTCTGAGTTTCAGCGGTGCCTATTTCCAGGCATTGAAAGAGGTGGACATTAAATATTTGGCGCCGAAAGAGTTGACTGCCCAAAATCAGAGATATATTATTCGTAGTTAATATTGTTTCACTTTTTACACACATCAATTAAGTAATCAGGTGATTTACTTACAACGTGAGTTACCAAGATGAATTGAATTCCTCATGCGGATTTGATATTTCAATAGGGCAGATGCACCTGTTATCTCACATTGTTGGTCAGTATTCATTTACAGAGGACCATAGTGTTATAGTGAATGAGAGCTCATTCATGCTTGTATTTGTTCAGTAAAATCTTCACCATCATCATTCTCATGCCTACCAGCCATATTTGTGGCTTTATGTTTTTGTTATGACAACTGTGGTTGCCGTTTTTCCGTTCTTACCTGTTCAGAATTATGTCAGGTTAACTGCTTGGCATTAAGAAACAAGAAAATAAAATGAAGCATCGCGCCATGACTATAAAAACAAGAGGGCCATGATGGCCCTGAAGTCGCTCACCTGAGCCTTTTGATCAAACATGACCCATTTCCAATCTCTTCAGAGATATTAAGACAAACACTCTGACAAACACTCATTAGTATTGGGCTTACAAATATGGCCTCTAGAAGGCGCACAAGCTTTTTCTAGAATTTGTCTCAGCCGCCTACATGACGTGTAGAAATTATCCTGACATACATTCCGACAAACTTTCATGAGTATTTGAGAGAAAATGTGGCCTGTAGGGTGTATAAAAGATTTTTCCGAGATTTGACCTAGTTTTTTATCCAACATGACCCATATTCAAACTAGTATAAGATACTATCAAGACAAACATTCAAAGCAAATTTCAAGATTACTGGACTGAAAATGTGGCCTTTAGAGCTTATATAAGGTTTTTCTAAGATTTGACCTAGTGACCTAGTTTTTGACCCCACATTGCCCACTTTCGAACTCATCTGCGATATTATCAAGACAAATATTCTGACCAAATTTCAAGAGTATTGGATAGAAAATGTGGCTTCTGGAGCATACACAAGGTTTTTTTAAGATTTGACCTAGTGACCTAGTTTTTGACCCAACATGGCCTGTTTTCAAATTTGTAAGAGATATCATCAAGACAAACATTCTGACCAACTTTCAAGAGTTTTGGACTGAAAATGTGGCCTCTAGAGCGTACACAAGGTTTTTCTAAGATTTGACCTGGTGACCTAGTAGTAGATAGGAAAATGGGCATTCTGATGCAAAATTCTAAAAAAAATTAAAAGAAATCAAAGAAATAAAGAAAAAAGCGAAAAAATTCGTTGAAATTCGAAAATTTCAATAATTTTTGATCTAAAATTAGCCCAACAACCAACTAAAAGCTGAAGTTGTGCAATTTTTGCTCTAAAATTAGTCTAGCAGTCGTTTAAACAGCTAAAGTTGTGTAATGTGTTAGCTGTTTAGACGTTTGAAATATGTCAGTCTGGGTAAAGAAATTTTCTAAAAAATTTTCTAAAAAAATTCGTTGAAATTAGATAATTTCAATAATTTTTGATCCCATTTCGCTCAAAAACGCTCGAAAAAACGTGAAATCAGACCTCAAAACACTCAAAATCGCGTTTTAAGCCCTCGATCCGCTCAAAACATGCGAAAATAAGGCCTCAATGGAATCTCAACTAACACATTCCAAAAAAAATGTAATCATATATGGGGTCTAAAAAAATTATTTAAAATTTTATTCATTTAACCCAGCAGTCGTCTAAAAAGCTGAAGTTGTGCAATGCGTTAACTGTTTAGACGCTCGAAAAATTATGTCAATCTGGGCTAAAAAAACTTTTGAAATTTTAAAAAAAGTTTAAAAAAAACATCGTAATATTACATGGAGCAATTAAAAAATTTTTTAGAAGAAATTAACCTTAATGATGCTAAACTACTTAGAACCTTAACCAATATGGGGGAATATTTAATATTTATAGATGATGCTAAGGAGAAATTTAAAAATTTAGTTTATGGGTTACCAGATGAACAAAGAAAAATTTTATTTAGCAAGATATGCTATACTACTATCAAATTATACTAATTTAATTTTAGATGATTGTAATGAAAGAATAAGACAAGATGAATTACTTAGAAAAATATTTTGGATACATTTATATGATTGTATGAATGATTCTAAAAAAGACTTAAAAAATCGTTTAAGAATAGTTTTTGGAGTTAAAGATAAAAAGGGGTTAAAAAATTTAACAAGAAATAAGATAATATGCTATCTAGTAGAGAACTGTTTATTAAAAGATAGAAGTTGTGTTACACCGGGTACCACTTCTAGAAGAAATGTAAGATGGGGAAATTTATTAAAATGTAGACAAATACCTATAAAAGTTTATGAAAAATTTTAAAGATATGAAAAATATAACTTGTTTATAAATAAAGTTATATTTTTACAATGCCCACTTTACAAGTCTAACTCTATCAAAATAGTTATGTAAGAGTGACGTGCAGTAGGGTTGTTGGATCTTGAAATAAAGTTTATAATATCACATTGTTCAATTTCGAGTGGTTTAGGAAAAACTACACAGCTACAAGTCTCACCTTTTTGTTTAATAATAGAGTAATCAACCTGCTCTACTCCGTTTACCGTAATATTAACTTTTGCCTCTTCTGGTACATTAGGGTTATCTTTAACAAGCGTTAAACTACCTCTTATAATTCTACCCAGATCACTCATACAATAACCACCCATCCAATGGTCAGCGCCTGAAGCACCATTACCAAATGAAAACTCATAATTACCATCTCCTATTGGTCCATTTTCTTCGGCACACACGGATATAATAGGGAGGGAGACTTTTTTATCCACGTAGGATTTTGTTGCTAAATCTCTCTCTTCTACCTGATCTCTAGCGTTTTTTATAGAAAAACCCTGAAGATCTATGTTAGTCGCCGCCATAAAACTTCCATCCGGATTTTTTACAATAGCTCCACCGTTATCAACATAATTTTTATTGACAGCGGAGTAACGGGATACAGGATTTGGTAATCCAATAATTGAGTGATCATTCATATCTATTTCGCCAGCCATTAAAAAAGACCCATCTTGTTTTTTTGTCAAAGCTTTTTCACCCGTGACAGCCGCCTCAACGATGGTATCTACGTAAAACTTATTTGCAGCTTGATGGTGTTCTAAAGGGCTTCCGACGTTGCTAATTTTCCGCCCGCCCATAGAAACGTCTGCAACTGCTAAATACCTTTCATGTGAGTAAACAAAGGCTCGTCTGACACCATCTACATAAGCCCTAGTCGCAGCGTCTTGTGGATATGTGGGATCTATAAGATTGTTTAAACTATACCCATTCATATCTATATTTGCAACAACGGAAAAGGTGCCATCCGGTTCCTTTACTATTGCTTTACCACTCCTATCCACGTATTTTTTAGTAGCAGCTTCATCCGGTTCTGTTGGTTCCTGAACGTTTCTTATCGGATTAAAACCCATATTTAAAAATCCAAGAGCTTGGTATCCACCGTTTTCTTTTAATAACCCTGAGTTGGTGTCAACATATTCTCTAGTTGCCACATCGTGAGAATTTACTGGATTACTAACCCCTGTTAATGTATTACCATTCATGTTTATAGAACCAGTAACAACAGTTGTTCCATCTTTACGTAAAAAATTATTATTTATGTAAGCGAGTGACACACCATCCTCGCTCGTTTCACCATCATCTTTCATTCTTCCAAATTTGTTAACAGGCATTTTTTATAATGCTAAAAAAATTTATTTAAAACATTTTGGAATTTATTACCCATGGATAACTCTTTTAGAATGTACAAACATAAATGACCGCAAAATACTTGCCCAGCTTCTTGTAATTGATCAGTATTGTACTGTATTGGGTTTTTTAGGTACTCTCGAATTTCGATAGGTGGTTGTATGCCGTAACTGTCAAAATAAATTTTAGTTTTACCATTTTTATACCAAGCGACCCAATGTGTACCGGGTCCACCACTTTTTATCAAAGTTTACTATACCACATTCTTTTTTACTCGGTTTTCTCGGTAATGTATCTAGTAAAAAAACTCCTCTAAAATAAGGAATCTTTAATCTTTTTGCCGCGTCTTCCAATTCGAAATTGTTCAACGGTTTATTCGGTAAAATTACGTTTTCGATCGAAATATTTGACATTTTTTATAGTTAAATATTTCTAATGTCATTATTGTCAACCCACGAATTAAATTCATTGGGATAACCTTTCCACTTTACGAGAGATTTCTTTTTTCCTTTTTTAATAACCTTTTCTATCCTATACAGCTCTTGACTGGTTTTCTGCAGTTCAGGTTCATAAAAGGCACCTTGTATTTCTTCTCCATTAAGATCCTTAATTTTATATGTTACGGGTGATGTAAGTTTTACTTCAGAAACTGTAAAAACCTCCTCGGTCCATCTTGTTGTATAACCTTTCTCAAAAGTCTTTTTCTTTTTACTTATCCTTACTTTGTCTCCAACGGAAAACTTAGGATTTATATCTTCTTTTATTTCAAGATGCTCGGGGTAAAGATTTCTCCAAACTTTGGTTTCATTTTCTTTTTTACTCGCGTCTACAGGAGTCATCTTAATAGATGAATGTCTCGTGTTATTATATTCTTTAACGAGATCTGGTAGCACATTGATGTAAACGTTTGTGGAGTTAGCGGAAAAATACTTCCACATTTTTTCTTTCATTGTTCTAATCCATCTCTCAACCACACTAGATTTTTCCTCATTTTCAGTAGAATATAATTCAACCGAGTCTTTTACATCTTTGTTATAAATCTCTTTACCCTTATCCACCCACATTTTTTCGGGTTTCCTCTCCTTAAAAATACTTTTTAATGCTATAGCAGCAGATTTCCCTGTTTTGTCTTTTAATGGCACCAGATATCCGTATTTAGAAAAGATGTCAATGACAGCGAGAAGGTATTTAAAACCGCGATTAAACTTAGAAAATGCTTGCATGTCTACTACATCAGCAGCCCATATCCTATCTATACCGTTTACTATAACTCTCCTTTTCTTAAAATTTCTTTTTACGGGTTTATGTAATTCTTCCGCTAAATTTACGAATTTTTTTTTTTAATTCCCATTCCAAATTTCATCTTCGTTCCAATGAGTCTACTTACCAAACCCTTTTCCATTTTTTCTCTAATACTAGGATTGTAAATACCTTCTAACTCTGTTAACATATCTTTATCACATATTTCATTCCTAGTTTTTGTATCATCATGCTTAAGATAGCAAACATCATGATTATAAGCAGCTTGATCTACTCTATTTATAGGTTTACTCCATTCCTTTGGGGTTAGATCAGAATTTAACCTCTCATCTAGCTTGGTACCTGTTCCCGTAAAATTGTGACCAGGGAGATGCATTTCAAAAGGCATCATGTTTATAAATTTGTTTAAGATGCTACTACCAGTTTTTTTTTCTCCTTTTATAAATTGTGTTTTAGTTATTCCACAAACCACACATTTACCCCTCATCATATTTCTTCCATTTTTAGAAACAGTATATCCTATATTACTCGTATCAGTATGTTTTTTACATTTAACGCAATACATTTTATATATAAAAATTAAAAAAGTTATATAAAATGGATATTATAAACTTATCATGGAATGAAGTAGTATCAAAGAGATTTAATCACTCCCTTTTACCAAAAAGTATTAGAGGTTTAATTATAGGCAAATCAGGATGCGGCAAAACTACTTTATTGTTAAACCTTTTACTCAGACCAGGCTGGCTTGACTACAACGATTTGAGTGTTTTCGGAAAAAGCCTTTTTCAACCGGAATACCGAATACTAAAAAAGGCTTTTGAAGAAAAACTACCAAAAGAATGTATCTTAAGATTGTTTAACATGCGTGATGAGATACAAGAACTAAACATTGTACCAACAGCTCTAGTTGAAGAATGGATTAAAACGATTAAAAACAAATCGGATATAAATTGCAGTTTCTTCGAAAATGCTAGTGATGTACTTGATCCGAGAGAGTTAAACTCAGAAAATAAAAATTTAATGATTTTCGATGATTTATTTTTAGAAAGGCAAAATAAATGTGAGTGTTACTACATTCGAGGAAGGCATAGTAATGTTGACTGCTTTTACCTCTCACAGAATTATTTTAGACTACCGAGACAAACTATTAGAGAAAATGCTAATTTTATTTGCCTTTTCCGACAAGACCTAAAAAACATTAATCATATTTATAACGATCATGTAGGTGAAGATATGCCTAAGGATGAGTTTAGAAAATTTTGCCAAAAGGCATGGGAAAGACCTCATGGTTTTGCTATTATCGATTTAACCAGTAAAAAACACGATGGAAAATATAGAAATGGTTTTGACAATTTTTATATACCAAAGTCGGTATAAAAATTATATATATATTGTTAAAAAATGGAAGCAATTGATTATTTAATAGATAAAATGAATAAAGTTATGGATATATTTGATAATATAGTAAAAGATTATCATAAAATCTCGAAAGATCCTAATTCTGAATTTTTTGTTAGGATGTTATTATATCATCGACAAGAGCTATTTAATTTAATGTATGATATTGCGGGTGCCATGAATAATGCATGGAGAGTTGATGATGATGATGTTAGGGATATTAAAAGTTTAAAAAAAGTGTTTGCTATGATAACAGAGATTTGCTCGAAAACCGGTAAAAATAAATTAGAGAATGTTAATGGTAGGTTAGAAAATATTATTCTAATTTTTTTTCCTCGTAAAAATTTAGAAAATATTTAAATATGAATATAAAAAAATATTTAAATATTATAAAATGGAAGATCTTTTAGAAAAGATTGTAAAAAATACAGAACACAAAACATCATTTCAAATCATTGTAAGCGATAACAAAACACGTTTAAGAACGAGGTTTAATCCTCCAATTCAGCTCGAAAAGGATAAAGTATATGAAATAGCTTTAGTAAACCTCGAAACTTACTACTCTTTTCCAAACATAGATGAAACGAACAACGCATTCGTTTATTCTCCAGACAATGGCACCTCATGGATTAAATTAAAAATACCTGAAGGAAGTTATGACCTTGTTGACATTAATGATACCATTCACCAGGAAATGAGAAAAAAGGGTCATTATGATAAAGTTAATGAAGAGTATTATATTAACTTTTCTGCAAACACTAATACCCTAAAGTCTGTTCTTACTCTAGGTGATGGTTATCAAGTAGATTTTAATCAACCAGGCTCCATTGCCAAAATATTAGGATTTACTCGCGCTAAATATACACAAGGATTTCACGAGTCAGAGAATGTAGTGAACATTCTTAGCATAAATAGTTTGCTCGTTAACATAGATATTATTTCAGGAAGTTATGTTAATGGTTCAACAAAAAACACTATTTACTCTTTTTTTCCAGATGTTGCACCTGGATATAAGATAATTGAGTCACCAGTTAATTTAGTATACTTACCAATAACATTAGATGAAATACATAACCTAGAGGTAAATAGTACGGATCAAGATGGTAATTTATTAAATCTTAGAGGTGAAAATTTAACAATTAGGTTTCATATTAGAGAAGCGAGATAAATAAAAAAATATTTATATATAAAATGACGAGTTACACTAATGTTAAAGTAAATATATCGGAAGGACAAAAGGAAATGCTTCAACATGCTGTTAAAGCTGGTTGTCCAGTAAGTATTCGTTTAGGTCATGAAGATTTACGAGGTAATGATGTTTTAGCAATTACCGATTCACAAGCGAGAAAAATAGCTAAAGCCTATGAGGATCGTAAAGGTATAACTATTAAAATGTCTGCTAAACAACTTAAACATAACACGAAAATAGAGGGAGGTTTTCTCGGAATGTTGGCTGGGTTAGCTGCTAGAGGTTTGCCGATGCTTGCAAAAACTGTTTTACCAGCTTTAGGTGTTGGTGCTCTTTCTGGATTAGCTCAAACGGGTGTATCGAAAGCAATGGGGTCAGGTCTTTATCTTAAAAAAGGAGGATGTGTTTGTCAAGTTGAAACTGATGGATGTGGATTATACTTAAAACCATACAAAGGTAAAGGATTAGCTTCCGTTGGTGATGGTTTGTATTTAAAGCAAGGAGGAAAAATATATGATGGAAGAGGAATTTTACTCGGACATAATAGTCCATTCGCTAATATACCTATCCTAGGAGCTATATTATAAATATTATTTATAACAAAATAAAATGGATATACATAAATTTGGTATAAAACCTAATATTACTACTCAACATAAAACTATATTTTGGAAACCTCATTTACACGGAGTAAGATATCCTCCCTTAAAGCAAGATCCTCTAAAATGGAAAATATACTCGCAAGTAACTATCAAGATTCCTCCTCGTGATGGCATGAGACTTTCGCTAGGATTTGGTTATATAACTACACGAGGAGTTGTAGTGATATCTGTTAGTAATAAATGGAAAGATAGTTTAACCATTCTTAATGGGGCACATCTTGATAACGAGGCTAATGATATCTTAGTCTACATTTATAATTTCTCACAAAAACCGATCGAAATACCTGAGGGAGAGTTATTCTGCTATCTAAAATATTTATCATAAAAAAATTATTATTCTAATAAAATGGCAGATACAGATCAAAAACATCCTAATAAAATATATCCTCCTTTACCTCGAGAAAGAAATACTGCAAGCGCCCCATCTATTGAGATGCACGCAATGGGAGATGACAAAGGTCATTCCTATCGTCTACAAAAAATATCTGAAGTACAAAAGTTTCTCGAAAATGAAATTAAAAAAAGAGATGCCTTAGCTAAAAAATATTTTAGAGCCGCGAGAATCGTTGACAATGTTGACACGGTTTTGATCACGGTAACCATGGCTTCAGGAGTAGGTGGAATCGGCTTACTATCTACTATTGTAGCTATTCCAGCAGTTATAGCATTAGAAGCAACAGCTGCGGCAACCGGACTTCTTTCAATAGTAGGTAAATATGTAGTAAGAAATTCGAGAACCAAGGCAGAAAAACATCAAAAGATTAAAATGATAGCTGATGCTAAGTTAGATACAATTGCTTTACATATATCAAAAGCTTTAACTGACAATTATATCTCTGATGATGAATTCAAACTAATCATGGAAGAATTAGAGACATATAAAAACATGAAGGATGAGATACGTACCAAGATTAAAAAGAAGATATCTACTGAAAACGAAGAAAGCTTGATCGAAAAGGGGAGGCAAGAAGCGCGTGAGTCCTTTCGGAGGTTGGTTGAAAAGAATTCCTCGGCTACGATGTAATCTCCCTGAGATTCGATGTAAGTGTATTTGTGAAATAGGTGATACCTCAGACATGTAATATATAAGAGAATATATAATGCTCTTATATATTAAAACGTGTTAAAAACTGTCTCGCCTTTGTCTCGACAAAGGTATGATAAAAGGTGTGTTAAAAAATTATTTTACTAATTAAAAAAAATGTCTTTTTTAAAAATCGTTGATCCTACAAAAAGGGACTTAATTGTAAAAGAGTATCTTGAAAGGAGAAAAAATATTCGGGATAATCTACTAGCAGAGAGAACGGGTAAACAAGAATTACAAACTGATCTTTCAAAGTTTTTTAGACCTATTACTGAAACGCAAAAAGCTACAACAAAGGAGATTACAGAGGGGCTTAGACCTATTAAAGAAGCTATCGAACAGTTGCCACAAGCTATTAATCTACCAGCTTTTCCAACAATAAAAGCTTATTCCTCTGAAGAAAAACCAGCTATTGAGGAAAGTAAATTGAAGGAATATGAAAATACACATTTCATTGGACCACTTGCAAGGGAGTATCTAACAAAATTTGTTGGTAAAGGTGATGTTGATAGAACATATGGATTACGTGATGAAGGTGGTAAATTTTATATTGGTGGCAAAATGGTCATAATTGATGGGAATGATATTGTTCTTGGTAGTAAGGTGTATCGAGGAACAGATGGTTTATGGGAGTTAATTGTTGCTAAAGACCCAAAAAAATATGAGCATTCGGATCTTGAAGATTATCAAGATTTAATGATAAAAACCAGCGCTCTTCATCGAAATAACGATCCGGATAATCAATATCCTAAAGCTTCTAGAGGGAAAAAATGGGATAAAATTCTTAGACCTATTTGGCAATCAAGAAAAGGGTATGAAGGAATTAAATCACTCAGAGGTATTGATCCTGCTATGTCATATATATATCCATCAACTGGTAAGGGTATCGTTATTCCATCTGACCCTAACGCATTAATAGAAAGACTAGACCTGTTATTGGCAAGTAAAGAAGCAGGTAACACACCTGTAAGAAATGAGCTGGTGAGCATTTGCGATGAATTAAAAAGACAAGGTGTTTTAAATTCACACGCTTATAAAAATTTAATGTCTATACTATAAAAAAAATGATCATTACTAAAAAACACGGATTTAAAAGAAGGTATTCATACGGTGGTTCCGGAATCTTTGATAGCGTTGCTAACTTTTTAGCGAGGTTTTTTACTAGTATTGCAGCTAAACAAATTGCGTCTTCTGCCCTTGATGTAGGAAAAAGTGTAGCTAAGGAAGGTGCAAAGAAAGCTTTAGAGGTTGGAAAAAGTGCAGCTGTAGATGCAGGAAAAAAATTAGTTACGAAAGCTTTAACACCAAAATCGAGGGAAATTTTACAAAAATATAGTGCAACGCCAAAACCCGATGATATTCCTATCCCTGACGAAGCAGGGCGAGTCAAAACGCAAAACATTAGTACATTAATAGATGGAAGTGCCATTGCTATTCAAGACTTAGTTAGAAGATTAAACAGTGGAGCAGGCATTAAAACAGTATGAAGAAAAAATAAAAATTAAGTTAAGAAAATTATATTACTTATAAAAAGATAATGCCAAAATTAAAATTTAATCGTGTAGATTATAAAAAATATAATACTAGTTGTATTACTATAGTAGGTGCATCTTTAAAACTAAAAGATTGTGAAATCCTCGAAATTAATAACACGAAATATGGTTATAAAAAAGCTGTTGTGAAGTTATCTCCCGAAAAAGTAATCGACATGAAAGAGATAGAGGAAAAGGTGAATGAACGTTTACAAGAGTGGGGGATACCTCAAATAACACTTGTATACGGTAATAGAGTTTATCTTAAAACTAAACTGGATACCGCAAAAAGCATTAAACTTGAAGGTGTGTTTGTTAATGATGAAAATAAGTCTTTCCCCCAGCTTTGGTTAGAAATTTAAGTAACACAATTATAATTTTTATTTCATTTAAAATTATAATTGTTATTATAAAATGGACATTTTAAAAATCACCGAACCAATTTTAAAAGATGATAGTATTGATGAGTATGAACACCATGAGTATGAACCGATCACCGGTACAAACCTCAACAACTCAGGAGGAGATATTAGAATTAGTATCGAAACTCAAGATATTTTTACTCACCCTAGTGAGAGTTATTTACTTATTATAGGTGAATTAGTAAGAAGTGATACTGGAGCAGCTTACGATGCTAACACTAATATTTCTTTAACAAACAATGGTCTCATGTATCTTTTTAAAAATATTAAGTATCAACTTTCAGGTATGGAGATTGAATCCGTATTGTATCCTGGCCAGGCTACTACAATGCTTGGTTTGTTAAAATATCCGGATGATTTTTCTAAATCACAAGGGTTAAATCAATGTTGGTATAAAGATACAACAGCTAATACAGGCGATGGAAACACTGGTTTTATTGTAAGAAGAAATTATATTATTAATAATCCTCTTCCAAGAGGTACCTTTAGCTTCAGAGTTCCATTAAAACATATATTTGGTTTTTGTGATGATTATGATAAGATATTGTATGGAATGAAGCAAACTCTCACATTAACAAGAAATGATGATAATGATGCAGTCTTTAAAACTGGTGCTGTTGGTGGTGTTGCTGCTCCTGTTGATGGTAGAATTAATTTACTTAGAATATCTTGGTTTATGCCACACGTGCTACCTGCAGATGGAGAGAAGATGGAGCTTTATAAAATTATCGAGAAAAAAGAAAAAATACCAGTTGGATATAGAATGAGGCAGTGCGACTCTATCGCGGTTCCTCAGTCAACAGCATTTACCTGGAGACTTTCTGTCAAATCATCACCTGAGGTGCCACGTTTTATCATTGTTGGCTTTCAGACTGGTAAAAGTGGTAATCAAGAACAAAATCCAGCCATATTTGATCATGAAAGCGTTAAAAATATTAATGTTACGCTAAATTCTACTAGATATCCTGCTGTTGACTATAATCTTTCATTCACTGCGAACCAATTTAGTAGAGTGTATGGTGATGCTGCTTTATTCAGATCTAAGTTTTATAAAATGGATGAATTGATGTCAAACCCTAACATTACTCCCCCAGATTATAAAACCCTTTATCCTTTGTTTTTGTTTGACGTTTCTAAACAGAGTGAAAGATTAAAATATTCTGTTACTGTTATTCAAATTAAGGCAAATTTTGCTGAAAATGTGAATGCGAACACAGAGGCATATGCTGTTATTATTAGCGATAGGTTAATTAACTTCCAGTCTGATGGAAATAAAATGAGTGTAGTGTATTAAGGTATTTTTCCTATATAAAAAATGATAAAGATTACAGATTTAAAAAAAAATTCTTAAAGAAAAAAATATAAATTTCTGCTCATACTGGGATAAAAAGCGGTTAGTTGAGTTGGTGAAAGAACACGGATTGTTACCAGAGGAGGAGTCGCTTAAGTTACCTAAAAAAGAAAGAAGTAAAGACCCTAAGTTTGATAGATTAAAGACTATTATGCATAATCCTAAGAAAGTTAGTTTAGAGGATGTTGAAACTGGTGAAATAAAAACCTTTCCATCGATTTATAAGGCAGGTAAATTTATAGATCGCTGCCCACAAACGATTGAGAATTGGAATGGGAGAACTTGGAATAATAAATATAAGATTAACATACAATAATTTTATTATGACAATGACGAAGTCGTAATAAAATTTTTTGAAACAAAAAAAACCTAACTTTTTTTTTATTATATATATAAAAAAATGAGTTTTCTAAATAGATTTACGAGTGCAGCTAAACGAGCTGCGTCTAATGTTTACTCTGGAGCAAAACGAGCTGCGTCTAATATTTACTCAGCTGTCGTTCCGGAATCCGTGCAAAGAAGAGTAACTGATTTTAGTAACTGGGTAACTGGTAATGTGGAGCCAACACAAATACCACAAGTTTTGAATGAAGTTGTTGAACATGTTAGAGAAAATACCCCTCCAAGACAACCGTTTGAGATTAGAGAGGCTCCATCCGCATTTAGAGAGTATTCTAGACAACATGTTATAGAGGGTAGAGAAAATTATAACCCGCAAAGATTTTTCGCAGACACATGGATGCCTCTTATAAATACTCTTCAAAATAATTTACGAACAAAGGTAAAACTTGTATTTAGGTGTACCCTACGGTTAATGACAGATCTTGATCGAGCTCCTTTTGAACTTGCTTTTCATAGTAGTCAACATTTAAATTTAAACGGGGGAGAAATAGGGGATTTGTTGAATAAAATGATAGATGAAGTTATGGAAAAATTAGCTAATTTTCAAAGAGAAGGTAGTGGTTGGACATTTGAAAGTATAGTGCAAGTAGAACTACATACAGCTGGTTATGATCCTTTAAGAGCTAATGGTTGGTTACCTTTGCCAAAGTGGATTGCTAACAAAAAAGCAGTTATCAATATGCAAAATAAAGATGAGAAATGCTTTAAATGGAGTGTTTTAAGAGCATTAAATCCAAAAGACAACAATCCAGAAAGAGTTGACAAAGCTTTACAAGCAAAGGAAAGTAGCGTAAACATGGATGGAATACAGTATCCTGTTTCGTTTAAGGGTATCAGTAAGTTTGAAAAACAAAATTCAGAAATTAGTGTAAACGTGTATGGGTATACCAATGATTGTAAATTTTATACTTTAAGAATTACAAAATGTAAAAAAAGTACACATGTTGATCTTCTTCTTACAGATGAAGAAAATATGCACTATGCCCTCATAAAAAACTTTAATAGATTAGTGAAAAAACAAATAACAAATACTCATAATGGAAATATAGAATTTTGCAGACGATGTCTAAATCATTTTGGTAGTAAAGAACTTTTGGAAAAACATGAACGATACTGTAATGAACACGAGCCTATTACTTTAGAGATGCCAGAATCAGGTACCATGTTAGCTTTTGAAAACCACGCTAGAAAACTTGAGGTTCCCTTTGTTGTATATGCTGATTTTGAAAGTGTTTTGAATCCTATACACACATGTCAACCAAACCCAGAAAAAAGTTATACTATACAACGTCAAAAGCATGTACCTTGTAGTTTTTTTTATATTATAAAATGCTTTGACGATGCTGTGTGTGCTCCTATAAAAAGAAGTTATGTTGGAGAAAATGCTGAGGAAGTTTTTATAAACCAGTTAAAAGACGATATACAAGAAATTCATCAACGGTACCACCAAAACCCAAAGCCTATTGAAATTACGAGAGAGGAAGAAATAAAACATACACAACAAACACGCTGTTGGATTTGTGGTAATAAGTTTACAAAAGATAATATTAGAGTAAAAGATCATTGCCATTTTACAGGTAAATATAGAGGTGCCGCACACAGTAAATGCAATCTAAAAGCTAGAAATCCTAACTTCACACCTGCATACCTTCATAATCTTAGTGGATATGACGCTCATCTTTTTATTAAATGTCTTGGCAAATCCGAAGGGAAGATTGATTGTATTCCAAACAATGAAGAGAAATATATTAGTTTTAGTAAAGACATTTGGGTAGGAAAAAATATAAACCATAAAATTAGATTTCTTGATAGTTTTAAGTTTATGAGTTCTAGTTTAGACAAGCTTTCAAGCAACTTAGGGGAAAGTCAATTAAAAATTTTATCGAGATATTTCACTAAAAACCTTCTACCCTTGGTTAGGAGAAAAGGAGTCTTTCCTTATGAGTACCTAGATTCATTTGATAAACTTAAAGAAGAGAAATTACCACCCAAAGAAGCATTTTACTCAAGTTTAAACAAAGAAGGAATAAGTGATGAAGACTATGCTCATGCGCAAAAGGTTTGGAAAGCTTTTAATATGAAAACGTTGAAGGATTACTTAGAACTTTACAACAAAATATATGTATTGCTTTTAGCGGATGTTTACGAAAACTTTAGAGATGTTTGTCGTGAAAACTATGATTTAGATCCTAGTTGGTATTATACAGCTCCCGGTTTAGCTTGGGATGCAACATTAAAAATAACGAAAGTAAACCTAGAGCTTTTATCTGATCCTGATATGCTTTTAATGGTTGAAAAGGGTATCAGAGGAGGTGTTAGCATGTGCAGTAAAAGACACGCAAAAGCAAATAATGAGGATATGGGTAAATTATATGATCCTAGTAAACCGTCAAAATATTTATTATATATAGATGCAAACAGCCTTTACCCTTGGGCAATGAGTTGCCCTCTTCCTACACATGGTTTTAAATGGATGACAAATGAAGAATTAGAAATTTGGCAAAAAATACCATGTATATTAGAAGTAGATTTAGAATATCCTAAAGAGTTACACGATTTACACAATGACTTTCCTTTAGCACCTGAACGTTTAAAAATAGAAAAAGTAAAAAAACTTATTCCAAACTTAAATAACAAAGAGAATTATATTATTCATCATGAAGCCTTAAAAACATGTGTTGATTTAGGTTTAAAGATTACTAAAATACATCGAGGAATTAAGTTTGAGGAAAGCCCATGGCTTAAATCATATATTGATACAAACATTACACTAAGAAAAGCAGCTAAAAATAATTTTGAGAAAGATTTTTTTAAGTTGATGAACAATTCAGTCTTTGGCAAGACTATGGAAAACCTGAGAAATAGAGTAACGGTACACTTGGTTTCTAGTAAGGAGCGTTATAGGAAATTGGTAGCAAAACCAAACTATAACCACACAACAATATTCGATGAAAATCTAGTAGCGGTACACATGAAAAACGTTGTTTTAAAATATAATAAACCTATTTACTCAGGATTAAGCATCTTAGACATTAGTAAAACGCATATGCAAAAAACTTATTATAACTACCTTAAAGCTAAGTATGGTGAAAAGGTTAGAATGTGTTATACTGATACAGATAGTTTTATCCTTGAAATAGAAACTAAAAATTTGTACAAAGATATGGAAAAAGATGTGTTTGAAATGTTTGATACAAGCAATTATCCTAAAGATCATTTCTTAAAAAATAATTGTAATGCAGGAGTAGTTGGAAAGTTTAAAGATGAGTTAGGTGGTAAGATTATGACTGAGTTTGTTGGTTTAGGAGCAAAAATGTATGCTTATAAAACTTAAATGGTAATGAAGACAAAAGATGTAAAGGTGTTAAAAAAGCGGTTATCAAGAAAGAGATAAATTTTAGTAATTACAAAGAGTGTTTGCTTACGGGAAAGGATCAGTATAGAAAGATGACTGTTTTAAGAAGTAGGGGTCATAATATGTATACTGAAGAGTTAAACAAAAAAGCGTTAGGATCAAGTGATGATAAAAGGTTTGTTTTGGAAAACAAGATTGACACACTAGCTTGGGGGCATCATAAAATATAACTTTATTTATAAACAAGTTATATTTTTTCTTATTTATGATTTAAAAATAAAATGGTTGTTGTGAGGTAAAAGTTTGCGGAGATCCTGAATTTGGAAGTAAGGGGGGTTGTTGTGCTATTGGTTGTGCAATAGATTGTTGCATAATTGGTTGGTGTGTAATTATTGGTTGATAACTGGTTGTGGACGTAAATTATATTTTAATTCCATATAAAATTTTTTCTCTAATAATTCTTCTATCTCACCTATTAATTCTTCATATTCAGTTAATACTTCCACGTTATATAAAGGAATAGATTCTCTATTTGTTTCCCAAACAAGTTGGGGTCTGTTTAAATCTGTGTTTTCATTCATTGTAAAATATTACGATGTTTTTTTTAAACTTTTTTTAAAATTTCAAAAGTTTTTTTAGCCCAGACTGACATATTTTTTCGAGCGTCTAAACAGTTAACGCATTGCACAACTTCAGCTTTTTAGACGACTGCTGGGTTAAATGAATAAAATTTTAAATAATTTTTTTATACCCCATATATGATTACATTTTTTTTGGAATGTGTTAGCTGAGATTCCATTGAGGCCTTATTTTCGCATGTTTTGAGCGGATCGAGGGCTTAAAACGCGATTTTGAGTGTTTTGAGGTCTGATTTCACGTTTTTTCGAGCGTTTTTGAGCGAAATGGGATAAAAAATTATTGAAATTATCGAATTTCAACGAATTTTTTTAGAAAATTTTTTAGAAAATTTCTTTACCCAGACTGACATATTTCAAACGTCTAAACAGCTAACACATTACACAACTTTAGCTGTTTAGACGACTGCTAGACTAATTTTAGAGCAAAAATTGCACAACTTCAGCTTTTAGTTGGCTGTTGGGCTAATTTTAGATAAAAAATTATTGAAATTTTCGAATTTCAACGAATTTTTTCGCTTTTTTCTTTATTTCTTTGATTTCTTTTAATTTTTTTAAGAATTTTGCATCAGAATTTTCCTATCTACTCCTAGTTTTTGACCCCACAAGGCCCATTTTCAAACTCGTCCGAGATATCATCAAGACAAACATTCTGACCAACTTTCAGGAGTATTGGACTGAAAATATGGCCTCTAGAGCGTACACAAGGGTTTTCTAAGATTTGACCTGGTGATCTAGTTTTTGACCCGACATGGCCCATTTTCGAACTCGTCCGAGATATCATCAAGATAAATATTCTGATCAACTTTCAGGAGTATTGAACAGAAAATGTGGCCTCTAGAGCGTACACAAGGTTTTTCTAAGATTTGATTTAGTGACCTAGTTTTTGATCTGACATGACCAATTTTCAAACTCGTACGAGATATCATCAAGGCAAACATTCTGAGCAAGTTTCATGAGTATCGGACTGAAAATGTGGCCTCTAGAGCGTACACAAGGTTTTTCTAAGATTTGACCTAGTGACCTAGTTTTTGACCCGACATGACCCATTTTCGAACTCGTCCGAGATATCATCAATACAAACATTCTGACTAAGTTTCACAAGTATCGGACTGAAAATGTGGCCTCCAGAGTGTACACAAGGTAAAAGTTGACGACGCACGACGCACGACGGACGACGCACGACGGACGACGGACGCCGGACACAGCACGATCACAATAGCTCATCATGAGCACTTTATGCTCAGGTGAGCTAAAAAGTTAATAAAAATGTTGGAAATGAGATGCATTGGGTTTGAGATAATATACAGTAAGTCTTAAACTATGCAATGAAGAGCCCTTGCTATTTTCCCCTATTCTTTTATCCATTTTGTTTCCCTTTTATGTTACCTTTGAAATAAAGGTAATTTTTGTGTTATGTTCTTGTTATTAACATATTTTTGGCATAAAGGTCATGCAAATTATCATCATTCATATGGCAATCCTTTTATGGCTCAGATTATCTTGTTCTTACATATGTATAACTAATTGCTTTCTGCTTGCATGTCTTCTTTTACTCAATTACATTGTATTCTAGTGATTTATCATCTGTGTAAATTCAAAACTTGCTTTTTTTTAGTTTTTTGTTTGATATTGTACACATTAAACAGAGACAGAAGCTTTTTTGATATTTTAGCTGGCCAGTTATCATTTAGCTTGTTTGATAGATGATTAGTGACTCTCCTTATTTCTGCTAAAGGCCTGAGCATGAGGTTTGTTTTTCTCTCTTTCTATCAAACATGTATATAAAGGTACCTGTCGTATGTCGAAAAGAAAATGCCTGCTGCAATATACTTAGACTGTGCTTAGCTCCACCTCATCCAATATCAGCATAATTGTATTATTCTGCATGAACAGATGAACATTTTTTTTGCATTTGGTATCACGATCATGGGCTTATTATTATTTCCAGGATTTTGTTTCCATATTAAAAATGATAGATTTCATTTTACTGTGCTATTCTATATAAGTGATGCACCAGTAATTGCCCATCTTTAGGAAGAAATGATCAGTAATCTACTGGGGAGACATTTTCTTCTTTTCTGACCTGATTTCTCATTCGCAAAGTCTATGCTGTGAAGGGAAGTCTCTGTAGTTCGACAAAAGTAAATCCTGTTTTGCAAAATGCTACCTTGGAATCATTTAGAGAATAACAAACCCATACTGTTTCAGAAATGGTTTTATGCATGCCCTCTTTGCGTACATTTTGAGGTTTTTCAATTGTGGTAAAAATGTCATATTGTTAACAGAACAGAATCTTTATTGAATTTTTACAATGTTTACTGGTTAATTCCTCATGTCATAGCCATGCAGTATGTGTATAAATAATACAGAGTATAAATCATAGTAATGATTTAGTTAACACATTGAAATATATTCTAACCAAGCGATGAGAAAGATGATAACAATGTTGACTTCATGAATGTGGCCAATTGGTGATAGTGGATAGATTTTCATTTAGCATGGAATGATCTGTTATAAAAATCATAGTTACCATTTCAATGAAAGGCAACCTCATATTAGTTTCGAACTCTATAAAGAGCCACCATTAAGAAAAAGATCTAAACAACTTTATTCACTGGGTTTAATACAATACCAATTTAATGTGGCAAATTACTGTTGATTATAGAAATGATAAATAAAATCCTGACGTCAGTGAGTTCTTATGGGTCAACAGCAAGAAATATCTTTAATTCCAGCAAATATCGTAAGATTTTAAAAAAAGCTCAACATTTGTCACTATTAATACTCTGATTTCCTTTGCTGACACAGCTTATAGATAGGATAAATTATAATGGTAAGGCACAATGTTTGTCATGGAATCTATTCTGTATCACTAAGATCATAATTGTTGATTTTGTATGCTATGGATAAGTTTTTGGGTACCAGCCATTTTACTCTCACAAACATGGCCAAGAACAGTTCTCTCAGTGCTTTGATTCAAACAAAATTGCTTCTATTTGTGTGAAACAGCTGTTTTGACTAAAGATATGAGTGTATAAACCCATCTGAACATGTTTCTGACATATTAAATGTAGTAAATGAAAAGGAAATTTAACCTGAACTGTTATTCATTGATATCTTGCATGCAACAGTGCACTTGATGACCTTTGACCTCTATAACTCGCAAAAGCCCCGCTCGCCAGGTGGCAGACTTTGACAAAGTGCTCAGGAGACCTTGGGGTTTCAGAAAATAATAGTGCCGAAAATTCCCCCGGGGGGGGGGGGAGGCGGGGTCTATTGGTGGCTCAAGGTCTAGTAAGGATGACTTCGGTCTCTTTGGTGTTTCACGCCGTTTTAACCCTTATCCTGCTAACTAAAATTTTCAATTCGATATTAATAACCCAATTATTGTTATTTCAAAGTTATGTTTTGGGGAATGATAGCCCCTTATCTGACAGCGTAGATCAAAGATCAGACTGCTTGTTCTGTGCAGACAGATCTTGATCTACACTGTCCGCAAAAGGTCAGCGAGTCACGCTTAGCAGCCTAGGGGTTCAATAGTCTCGACAATGAGACCTTATGGTGATTTTTTTTTTCATATTTTGACATTTATTGTGTACTGTACTGTCTCAAGTCCATCATAAATTTTCCGGTAGCAAAGATAGAGTGCTATATACTGACTTTCTGTTTCGTCGGTTTAATCTGTATTGCAGCGAAATGCAATTAACTTTTAGTAACAAACATGACCAAAGACAAGTGATCAAACCTTTCATTACTTTAAGAGGTTGTAGAAGTCGTTTATAACATGTAAATCTCAGAAAAACACTGACGAAATCCATCGTGCGTGGCGGCCATTTTGTTTGTTTTCGGGAACGTAGATTATTCGAGTAACAGATGAAATGAACTGTTTTTTCTTATGTTCAGCGTTTAAATTGAAAATATTGTATTTCAAATGAAGGATTATTGAATACGCAAACAACAGGTATGTTCAAATCCTTGTTTTGTGCTCTAAATGTGAAATTATGAGAGTTCAAACTTGCGCACAAAATTTGGGAGATTTCAACTGCTTTTGTCTTGATCGTCTCTTTACCCAGAGGCGACCTGTCAAAAATTAACATCGCTGTAGTGGATCTAGGTTAGTCTACTGGGGGTTTCCCCGGAATTTTCCAGAGATTGCCGGGTTTCCTGTAACGTCACGGATGGAACTGAAGTCTCTTCCGGTAAGCCAGAGATGGGGGATAGTCACCGCTCGCAGAGAGCGGCTGCTATCCTTAACATCAGGACCACTGGACTAAATACAGGTAAGCGATTGAATTGTGTATTGTCTCCGAAGTAAACACCAGTTATTTTACTGGTGGCAGAGGTGTTGTATCGTCCCCGGCCAAGGCGATTTCAACGTTCGAAGATGATTGATCTGGCGTGATTCCATGGGCACGTCGGACATGTTTGTTTGCATTCTACCAAAGAGATAAACCAATTTGTCACTTTTTGTTTGCAGGATTGCCATGGGATTTGTTCATGTGCATGCAAATTGGCGGCAATTCTAGCGAATACTGCCTGTAGTAGTGAACTTATTTGCTCGGTTTGGGATAAACCTGCAAATATGTCTTCCGGTGGCGAGGACAAAATGTTGGCCCGCATACTGTTGATTATCAACACTCCTGTCTGAGATGTGGCAGTAGATTGACACAGTGTCAAACTCTGTTGCAGCTACGTGCTTGCCAGGATTGAATTAACTTCATTCTGGAGGGGCGTGCCAATGACTGGGGGAGGGGAAATCAGGGATTCATTACCTTCACAGCCTGGGACCCTTGAAATTTTGAGAGTGGAATTACAAAATTTGGCAGATGAAAACTTTTGGGTGAAAAATTTCGGTGATAATTTCAATTATATTTGAAGTAAATGTACAAAATTTAGACTTTAAAAAATTTTGGCCAATGATTTTTGGGAAAGATCAAGTGAAAATTGTAATTAAAAACAATGTTTTTTAGAGGTCAGCTGTTGGAGCTGAATTAGGTAAAAGCTGCGGAAATGTTTTCTCCACAAGTGTGGAGTAGCTGTATTTGGTGGGAGTGCAATTTAGAAGTTTGGATGTCGAGCTGATCGTTTGTAGACGACGGCTCCATCTAATGCTAAAGTGTGACACTAACATGGTTAGTGTGTGTTGATGGTCACATGGCATTGTTGTGGGTTTTCGCGGGATCCTGAGGGGATCTAGTGATGCCCTGTGCAGCAGCAGGGAGGTGCCATCAAGATTTCTTGCACTGCCCTCTGGTTTGTTGACAGTTTGTCTGCTGTTGCCTAACTAAATTTAGTAATTAAATATTTGGATTTCGACTTGGACAAAAAATTCGTAAATTTTTGATGACAAATTATGTTTTAGGTCCTAATTTGACACCAGGTTGTGGGGTAGGAGGGTCCCTGGAATTCTAAGCCATGATTGGTTTGGAATTCAGTGCAAGATTCACAGATGAACAATGTCATCTGATGAATAAAGTATGCCTTTGGGTTATCAAGAAATATACCTGCATATGGGTACGTCAGCTAGTCCTTATTCAGAAAAGAGATGGGGGTGAATGGTGGAAAAGCACTGCCTTGCACTCACAGGTATCTTTCATGACGCCTCGTTGCAAATGATGAGGCGCTTTGAGTGGGAATAAGGCACTGGTATTTCTGGATGAAACACTTGTCCTGCAGAAAGACGACTCTCACTGACTAATTGAGGTGAGAGTGTAAGCTGTTATTGGCCCGGAGAGCGGATTGAGAGGAATCGCTAGCAGTAGTTAATTGTACAAAGCAGTATAGTTTCTATTTGCTAGGCAGACCTTTTGCAGTAGACCATTTAAATCTGACGTGTTGCTTATTTCCAGCGAGCTTTGTTGTCAAGTGACAGGGTGTTCAGTGGGTTTGTCACGGTGCCTCATGGTACTGGCTCATGGCTCTGGCTTGATTCATGGTAAAACAATGCTTTGTCAGAGGGGGGTTTGGACCATGTTGTAGGTGTGGCTGTCAAATCCTCGCCACTGCGTCATTGATATGGTTGCTGCTGTTGGCAAATGAGAGGACAACCAGTGGGGAACTTTCACGTGGAAAGTTGGCGATGGAATTCCATTGGCATCGAGTGGCTAGGACCAGGGGCGGTCGCTCCGCCGGAGGTAAAGTCACGTTGGATGATGCTTTGTAAGGGAACGTGCACCGCATTCGGTAGGTGGTAACATCTACAGTTGCTCCAGCCATGCAGAGGGCTGGTGCTGATCCTGATGATGTAGGCCATGTGTCTTGCTCAGGACAGAGAAACTTGGAAGGCCGCAACAGACATTGGAGAGACTGTTTTATCAGTCAGAATGGTTGAATATGGCAATTCTGCCATAATGAGGTGAGAAGAGAGTTACAGGTGCAAGAACCTGCTGACATGATTCCACTTCATAGTGACCGGTGTCGGTTTGTCCAGCTGTACAAGAAGAGTGAAGCTGTGCTGCCAGGGACCAGGGATGTCCATTGAATACGTGAAATTCAGTGGTGCTCTACAGCGTTCGATTTGAGACAGATGCTCAACACTGAGGATTGAAGCTGGATCTGTCTGAGAATCGGCTATACTGGGCAAACAGCTTGCCTAGTATGAAGAACAAGAAGGGATGCCCTGGAGAGAAGCTCAAAGACATGCGCCCAAAGAGAAGAAGGCCCCTGTTCCCTTAAATGGAAGTAGATAAAAAGTGACAGTGCTTCCCCAATCCCCTAAGTTACGCGTTTCTCAAAAAATCTAGGACGATTTTAAAAATCTAGGACGGAAGGGTCAAAATCAATTTTTCCCTGGCCGGGGGCGCTTCGCAACTATTCATAGATCGAGTTCTAGAACGTCACGCCTTCATTTCAATTTTTTCTTATTGAGCTAAGCAAAGAAATCTTAAACGTGTGTATATAAATGTCTAAGTTACAAGAATACTACGAAGTTATGAAGGAATATAAAAATAGTCTCATCGTAGAAAAAGAGAAAAAAAGTACGACGTGCGCTCATCCGTATAACGAACCCGGTGGTAGCTCCGGCGAAGTAATATGCGCGGTATGCGGGGAAATTTTAAAAGATAAATACTTAGTCATGGAGAACTTCGCGGTATCGAAACGAAGGAAAAAAAAGGAAAGCGTCTTTTTCGGACGCGTACCTCATTTCGTAGGTCCGAAAACTAGGGAATTAGCTATGGAAATGTTCTTCGAAACAACGAGAACTTTAGAGAAAAAAGTAAGGAAAAACGCTATATTAATGGCGTGCGTTTACAGAGCGTCAATAATATGCGAAGACGCTATTTCAGTTCAAGATCTAATAGAATT
Source organism: Hippopus hippopus (assembly GCA_946811185.2). Taxonomy (NCBI): domain Eukaryota; kingdom Metazoa; phylum Mollusca; class Bivalvia; order Cardiida; family Cardiidae; genus Hippopus; species Hippopus hippopus. The sequence goes on along the minus strand of OX328099.1, from coordinate 62,090,987 downwards.
CTCCAATATCAGTCCCAGTAAAATATATAAAGGGTCTAACTTCGTAGCCGATAAATTAGCTAGCGACGATAAATATTATATCGATCCTTTGGAAATAATTAAAGTAATTATAAGCTCTACGATTAATTCGGTAAGGTTGACTTCGCACTTAGAATATATTTCTAATATATTCGAGATAGCGAAAAATAACTCGAGTATAACTAATAAATCTTACTGTAAATCGGTAGTATGCGGTTGTATTTATTTCTGGGCTACCATAACTAACTTTCGTATAGATTTAGAAGAATTAGCCAAAACCGCGAGTCTTTCCGTTATGACGATAAAGAAGAAATACGTAGAAATAAAATCTTTATTTTATAGGTTGTACGTTAAAAATATAATCTCCCTGTTTTTAACTAACGCTAGACCTATATCGATGGGAAAGTACTCCTCATCTTCTTCCAGTTATCTAGAAAATCCTCGTACGGGATTTAAAATTTTTAACCATTCTAATCCTAAAACTTTAACGATTAAAAGCTGGGATAATAAGACGGTACCGATAGAAAAAATAGTTAATATAGACGAACTAACTTATCTCTTAGACTGCGGTTATTACGATCATAAATATAACGAAAGAGTTATAGATATTACCGTAAAAAAGACAGTTTTCGACTTTTCTTATTACGATTACATAAATATTACTAACGGAGAAAATATCCTTTTTGACCTTTTAAAAAACGTTATTATAAAGTAGGTAAAGTATGGAAATTTCGGGCATTGCTCAATTACTAAATATAAACACGGTATTTTAGTTCTATCATCTTTTACGTATATTATTGTACCGGATTTCATTCCGTATAATCTCGTTATTATATCCGATATTTTTGGAAGTTTATTTTTTTCTTTGAAAGGTTTATCGTATACTACGTACGGATTATCTATTATAGATATAGGGTCGTAATAAAGTTCGTCGTAAAAAAACCTTTCTATATTAAACAACCTTATACCCGATAGAGTCGATTTAGCCTCGGGAGTAAAAGATAAATCGTGTAATATAATTATATCGGAATTTATTTCGTTATGAGATATTATACTCCTTATCCTTTTAATAGAAACTTTTTTGTTAAAAGGTATCAGATATACCGTAATATTCTTTTCCGATCGCGTACTAGCTTTAACGAATGTTCCTACGTCTTTTAGGTCGGTATAAATATCATCATCTTGAATTTCATATCCCCTCCTACTTAAAAGTAATTTTAAATTTTTAGTTACGGTTTCCATTAAAGCGTTTTTCCCTGGCCGGAGGCATTTCAACTTTTATAATTTTCTGATTAAAACGTTTTTTACTTTACATATAGGACAAGACTCGTAATGTTTTCCGGAAAAACACGATTTACACAAGCATACGTGTCCGCAGTTACAGAATAAAACGCTAGGTTCGTTAGTTAGACATATAACGCAATCGGATTCTTTAAAGATTTTATTACCGTTTTCTTGGGCTCCTGGAGACATATAAAGGTTTTCGTAAAATACTCTGCTTATCTTCGGGCCCGGTTGTCTACTTAAAAATAAATACGGAGTAAATACAGAACATTCTCTATCATATTTAAACCAATAAAACGTATCTAGAAAATGTGGCGCACCTCGTATCTTCTTATTATCCATTATAACTTCGATTTCGAAACATAAGTGTAAATCGAATTTATGTAAAACGTGGAAACGTTCATCGTACGTAAGGTTAAAAAGATCTACGTCAAGTCCACCAGAAATAATTCCATCTATTTTTACACCCACTATTAAGTTAAAATCTTCCCCGTATAGACTTAAACACTCCGAAAATGTTCTGTACGTAAATTCTCTTATTTGTTTGGTTACATGAACGTGATTAGAGCCTTTTAATGTAGGGAAATAAGTGTAATCTCCCTCGGTAGTAATGTAAGATATATGATTTCTTCTAAGCATTTTCCTTGGGAAATAAATTACTTAAGTTAGTATGCCCCCAAGCTAACGTATCGATATTGTTCTCCAGGATATAGCGTTTATCATCATCTCCGCTTAAGGCGATTTTATTAACCTCTTCGGTATACAACGCGTGATTATGACTCCTAATAACTACCATTCTCCTTAATTGCGTCTTATTTTCGAACAAACACTCTTTATAATGTTTGTGGTTAATAAATGCTTTTACTACCTGCCTTTTAATTCCCTTACATTTTTGACTTTCCTCCTCACACATTTTATAAGAGTATAGTTTAGATCTGAGGCCCACAAACTCCTCAATAATCTTACCACTTGTCTCATCTTTAAACATACCCACAACTTTCTTATTTAATCCTACGGGAATACCTGAAGGATGATCGGGCGGGTAATCGCTAGTATCAAATCGATCTTTTACATTGTCGCTATATCTTTATAAAAATCTTCCGTTTCTATTTCATACATTAGACTGTCTGTATCGGTGAAAAGAAGTTTAGCTTTTTCGTTATATTTATCTTTAATATAATTATAATGAAAGTCGTACATCAATGTCTTACTTAAATCTAAAATACACATCCCCACGTAAATAGGTTTATCGAAATATAAACGCTCTTTTTTCATTTGAATTATACATAAATTTTCATCGAGGATAGTTATATCGTAATAGTTTGGTTTAGCGACTAATTTTTCCGCTTTTTTCCTGGTACTAACTAATTTTATATCTACTCTATTCCTAATATTTTCTATGGTCTTACCAAATACGGAATTATTCATAAGTTTAAAGAAATCCTTTTCGAACGCTGTTTTGGCTTTCGCTCTTAGGCTAGTATTCTTATCGATATAAGGTTTTAACCATTCACTCTCATCAAAAGTTAACCCTCTATGTATCTTTTTAAGCTTTAGGCCCAAGCTTAAATATAACTTTAAATTATCGCGATGTAGTATATATTTAGTTTTGTCGTATAAATTAGGTATAAGTTTTTCTACTTTTTCTATTTTTAATCTTTCGGGTGCTAATGGAAAATCATTGTGTAAATCGTGTAATTCTTTAGGATACTCTAAATCAACCTCTAATATACACGGTTGATCCCTCCAATTTTCTAAATCGTCCATCCATTTAAAATTACCGGTGGGAAGTTTTTGACACATCGCCCAACCGTAGAGATTATTCGCGTCCAAATAAGTAATAAATTTAGATGGTTCACTCGGGTTATATTTTTCGTTCATATATATATTATTTGCTTTCGCGTATCGTTTGAAAATAGTCGACACACCTCCTCTTATTCCGTTTTCGACAAATAAAATCATGTCGGGGTCCGATAATAATTCTAATTTTACGTTAGTATCTTTTAACATCGCCTCCCAAGCTAATCCCGGCGCCGTATAAAACCAAGATGGGTCTAACCCGTAATTATTAAAGCAAACGTCCCTAAAATTTTCGAAGACATCCGCCAACAATAAAACGTCGGTAAGATTATATAAGTCGTGATAATCTTTAAAAGTTTTAATCTCGAATGTTTTCCATACATTTTTAGCGTGTTGATAATCCTCCTCCTCAATTCCTCTACATTTGAGCTTTGAATAAAATTCTCTTTTCCCGGGTAACTTCGTTTCCTCTAATTTACTAAGGTTATCGAACCATTCGTACGGGAATATACCCTTTTGCGAGACCAATTCGAGCTTTTCCCCCTCAAAATATTTCGCGAGATTAATCTTGTCCTCCTTAGCTAGGGTGCCAGCTAATTTGTCTAAACTTTTACCTAGAAATTTTAAACTATCGAGAAATCTAATCTCGTGCATTTTAATTTTATCTACCCCATATTCTATCGGTATCTTTTTAGACACGCTTATATACGTTTCCTTATTTGTTGGTATACAACTCGTCTCACTGGACGTACTCATTAAATCTTTTATAAACAAATGAGCATCGTATTTACTATAATTATGAAAGAATACGGGTGTAAAAGTAGGTCTTCTACATTTTAAATTACACTCACTGTGCGCGGCTCCTCTAAACTTTCCGGTAAAATGGCAATGGTCTCTCACCTTTTTCGTGTCTCTCGTAAATGACTCCCCACATATCCAACAGGTTACCGCTCTATCAAACTTTCTTTTATCCTCGACTCTATAAATCATTTCCCTCGTTGGTATCCTATCTATTTCTCTTATAACATTTTCTAAATCCTCTACGAATTTCTTAGACGCATTTTCGCCGGAATATTGGAAAACCCTCGAAGGGTAAACATTTTCGTAAAGCGATTTAACGTAAAAACAATACCCCGAAACGTTATGCTCGTTAATTACTCTCGTACTACTACCTTTATTTTCGTGTTTCTTTTCTAATGTAGACTCCATATCCGCGTAAATCGTAAAAGGGTGTCTCTGTTGTTTATGAAAATGTTTAAAAAATATCTTGGTACCCTTTTCGGGTAAGTCTATTCTACAAGCATCTTTTTCGACGCAATACTCTAAATGTTTATTTAAAGTTTCTTCTTTTTGGAAATGGTTTAAACATCTTTCTCAAATATAAATTTTACCGTCATGATTGGATATTTGTTTAGATAACAATCTACTCATATTTTTAATTAAACAATAATGTTTTTTACCATCCTTTTCCAAAAGTAAAAGATTAACGTGATGTTTCCTTTTATAAACTTCTCCACTTAAACTAAGCGGATAAACGCAGGTATTATATCCGAAAATTGATACCGATATCGAAGGATTTTGTTTCTCAAATTTAATTCTATCGGGAAGGGAAACGGGGTAAGCAATCCCTTCCATATTTATACTGTTTAACATGGGTCTTAGTCTACTAATTCTTTCAGGGTTTTCACTAGTCGAGTTCAAAGCTATAAGAATGCAATACGGGAAACACATATCATCATTCGTATTCTTCGGGTTAATAACGCCTTTTGTATTCGCTATCCTAGGAGGAGTTGGAAACCAAGAATTACCTCTTATCGGATTATACGCTACTGTGTGCAATCTTAAATCAATTACATAAACGACCTTCCAATAATCTTTTATCATTTCCTGCTCCGCTATAGCGGCTTATACCTCTTCCCCCATTTCATCGTAGATTTTGTCCGCGTCATCCCCATCTAAATTATGGATCGGGTAACCGGAATCAAAATACATCTCTTGCGTACGATTTTCGATAGAGTGTTTCATCATACATTTCATAACGAGTTTAACTTTTGTTTGACGATTATTTCTAATAACATCGGTTAATTTATCTTTCGCTAAATTAAGGAAATTAGCCGGTGTAAATGAGCTTTTACCTTTTATAAAATATTCTCTCGTAAATCCCCTTAGTGCCGATGACCCCGCTCTAATCTCTATTTTATCTTTATCCCTATATATCTTATCTATTTTATCTTTTAAAGCTTTTATCCTAGGCGATATATTTCTCGGAATTTCTACGATACTATCTAAATACTCTATTAAATCCTCAACCGCGACTGCAGGTGGAGTAGGAGGTGGCGCTGGAGGTGGTGTGTAAGGTGTTGGTTGTAATACCGGATCTCTTAAATTATCTCCGGTATCTAATATCGGTACTCCTCGATTCCTTAGGAGCTCAAGTAAATCGGCTCTTCTAAGCGTAGAGTATCCCCGTATTCCTCTAGACCTAGCTTCCTGTCTTAATTCGTCTACTGTAGGCCTCCTTAATATTTGTGTAGGAGCCGGAATACTTAGGAGCTCGACTAAATCGGCTCTTCTAAGCGTAGAGTATCCCCGTATTCCTCTAGACCTAGCTTCCTGTCTTAAATCTATTAGTGTAGGCCTCCTAGGCGGGGGAATAATTAGACGCTCGACTAATTCGGCTCTTCTAAGCGTAGAGTATCCCCGTATTCCTCTAGACCTAGCTATATTTCTTAAACCGCTTACGGTATATATATTATAATCTGTCATAACTTATCTATTTTATTATGCGGAACTTCTTTTCTTAAATTAAAATTCAAATTTAAGATATATATTTTTAATAAAATATATATCTTCTCTATTCGACGTTAATCTTATATTTATTATTCCAAATTTTCCCGTTACAGTTCTTAACCAATTGCGGGCATCGACCTATAAAATTACCCGCCTTATAAAGCGATGGGAAGGTTATTATTTCTCCGGTTTCAACATCCTCTAAAATAACTTTCTTAGGATTACGCATAAAAGTTAATATTTCATCGTATTTAGGGTCTTTGCTTCTTTCTTTTTTAGGTAACGGGGGCGACTCCTCCGGTAACAAACCGTGTTCTTTCACCAACTCCCTCAAACGATCTTTTTTCCAGTATGAGCAGAATTTTATATTATTTTGTCTAAGAATTTTTTGTAAATCCGCAATCTTTATCATTTTTTATATATTAAAAATAAACATCTTAACTTAAATCAATATATTACACTCATTTTATTTCCGTCGGACTGGAAATTAATTAACCTATCGCTAATAATAACGGCATATGCCATGGTGTTTGCGGGTGCAATTTCTCTAAAAAATACCTTAATTTGAATATCGGTAACGGAATATTTTAATCTCTCACTCTGTTTGGAAACATCGAACAAAAACAAAGGATAAAGGCTTTTATAATCCGAGGGGTTAATATTAGGGTTCGACACCATTTCATTCATGTTATAAAACTTAGATCTAAATAAAGCGGCGTCACCGTACACTCTACTAAATTGGTTCGCAGTGAATGAAAGATCATAATCGGCAGCGGGATACCTTTGCGAATTTAGCGTAACATAAATATTTTTAACGTTTTCATGATCAAATATAGCCGCATTTTGTTTCTGATTACCACTTTTACCAGTCTGAAAGCCAACAATAATAAAACGTGGCACCTCGGGTGATGATTTAACTCCGAGTCTCCAGGAAAATGCTGTTGCCAGAGGAACCGCGATAGAGTCGCATTGCCTCATTCTATATCCAACCTTTACTTTTTCTTTTTTCTCGATAATTTTATAAAGTTCCATCTTCTCTCCATCAGCGGGTAGAACTTGCGGCACAAACCAAGATATTTTAATTAAATTAATTCTGCCATCAACAGGACCAGCAACACCACCAACATCACCGGCTTTAAAGACCGCGTCATCATCACCATTTCTCGTTAATGTGAGAGTTTGCTTCATTCCGTACACTATCTTATCATAATCGTCGCAAAAACCGAATATATGTTTTAATGGAACTCTGAAGCTAAAGGTACCTCTCGGAAGAGGATTATTAATAATATAATTTCTTCTTACGATAAAACCCGTGTTATCATTCGCCGCATTAACCGTTGTATCTTTATACCAACATTGATTTAACCCTTGTGATTTAGAAAAATCGTCCGGATATTTTAACAAACCGATCATCGTAGTAGCGTGACCGAGATACAATAGGGATTCAATCTCCATACCCGAAAGTTGATACTTAATATTTTGAAACAGATACATTAGACCATTGTTCGTTAAAGAAATATTTTTGTTAGCGTCATAAACCGCTCCAGTATCGCTTTTTACTAATTTGCCTATAATAAGTAAATAACTCTCGCTGGGATGGGTAAAAATATCTTGGGTCTCGATTTCGATCCTAATATTTCCTCCCGAGTTGTTGAGGTTTGTGCCAACTATTGGTTGATACTCAAAGTGCTCGTACTCATTAATACTATCATCTTTTAAAATTGGTTCGGTAATTTTTAAAATGTCCATTTTATAATAACAATTATAATTTTAAATAAAATTATAATTGCGTTACTTAAATTTCTAACCAAAGCTGTGGGAAAGACTTATTTTCGTCATTAACAAACACACTTTTAAGTTTAATGTTTCTCGCGGTATCCAGTTTAGCTTTAGCATAAACTTTATTACCGTAAACCAACGTTACTCGAGGTATCCCCCACTGTCGTAAACGTTCATTTACCTTTTCCTCTATCTCTTTCATCTCGATTACTTTTTCGGGAGATAACTTTACAACAGCTTTTTTATAACCATATTTCGTGTTATTAATTTCGAGGACTTCGCAATCTTTTAGGTTTAAAGATGCACCTACTATAGTAATAGAACTAGTATTATGTTTTTTATAATCTACGCGATTAAATTTTAACATTATTTTTTATATATGTAACGTAATTACTTAACTTAATTTTATATCGTTTTAATACCCGCCCCCTTATTCAATTTCTTAACTAAGTCTTGAATAGCGATGGCACTTCCATCTATTAATGTACTAATGTCTTGTGTTTTAGGAGTCGTTGTTGGTGTTGGCGTTTGTGCGCTATATTTTTGTAAAATTTTCTTCGATTTCGGCGTTAAAGCTTTCGCAACTAATTTTTTTCCCGCTTCTACAGCAGCACTTTTTCCAACCTCTAAAGCTTTCTTCGCACCTTCCTTAGCTACACTCTTTCCTACATCGAGGGCAGAAGACGCAATTTGTTTAGCGGCGCTACTAGTAAAAAGTCTCGTTAAAAAGTTAGCGATACTATGGAAGATTCCGGCACCACCGTACGAATACCTTCTTTTAAATCCGTGTTTTTTAGTAACGATCATCTTTTATAATACAGACATTAAATTTTTATATACGTTCGAATTTAAAACGCCTTGTCTTTTTAATTCATCGCAAATGCTCACTATCTCGTTTCTTACACCCGTATTACCCGCTTTCTTACTCGCTAATAACAGGTCTAGTCTTTCTAGTAACGCGTTAGGGTCAGACGGGATGATGATACCCTTTCCTTCATAATATTTTCTATTATCCCAAATGGTTTTGAGTACCCAATTCCATTTTTGGCCTTTACTACTTTTAGGATATTTACTTTCTGGGTCGTTATTACGATGAAGAGTGTTGGTTTTTACCATCAATTTCGCGTAATTTTCGTAATCGTCGTTATTATAAATATTATCATCCGGATTCTTAGAAACGATTAATTCCCACAAACCGGGTGTGCCTTCATATTCTTCATTGTGAACAATAATATTATTGTCTATAATAACAACTGGTTTGTTACCGATATAAAAATTACCCTTTCTATCATATAGGCCATACGTTGTATCAGCTTCAGACTTAGTAGCAAACTTTCTTAAATAGTTTTCCGCTATTGACCCAATAAATTGTACATCTTCTTCCGTTGGTTTATCAGAAGCTGTGATAGAAGGAAAGGCCGGAAACTTAATAGCTTCGATACCCTCTTTAATAGGTCTAATTTCTTCCCTAATCTCCCTCGCTGTAGCTTTTTGCGTTTCTGTTATAGGTTTAAAAAACTTTGTGATGTCGGTTTGTAATTCTTGTTCACCCGTTTTCTCCGCTATTAGATTATCCCGAATATTCTTTCTCGTTTCGAGAAACTCTTTTACGATTAAGTCCCTCTTTTTGGGATCAGCGATTTTTAAAAAAGACATTTTTAATTACTAAACTAATTTTTTAACGCAGTTTTCAACGCAGTTTTAACAGTATATTTTTGCCTTACATTCCCATTTTCATTTGGTCGATTATACGATTGATTCGCGAGGTAACAATATTTTTTTCTTCTATTAATTCCCATAAATCAGACTTTAATTCTCTGTCTTCTCGTATTAAAGCTTCTTCATCTTCATCAGTACACCATGCCGGAACATCAGACATAATTATTTCCTTCACCTTTTTTATGTCGGATACTATTCGATCGTATTCCGATTTTAATTCTAAGTATTTTACTTCTATATCGTTCATACTCATTATAACGTAATATCGATTAGCTCAGAATTTTAAAATTCAAAAAATAAATGTCGTGATTATCAGTTAACGCAGTTTTAATATATAAGAGCATTATATATTACATGTCCGATGTATCTCCTATTTCGCAAATACACTTACATCGAATCTCGGGTATGTTTGGCCGGAGACGTAGAATTTTTTTCAACCAACATCCGAAAGGACTCACACGCTTCTTGCCTCCCCCTTTCGATCAAGCTTTCTCGTTTTCCGAGAAAATCTTTTTCTTGATCTTGGTACGTATCTCTTCCTTCATGCTTTTATATTTATCTAATTCTTCCATGATTAGTTTGAATTCATCATCGGAGATATGATTGTCAACTAAAGCTTTGGATATATGCGTTGAAACGGTATCTAACTTAGCATCAGCTAACATTCTAATCTTCTGATGCTTTTCTCCTTTGCGTCTACTATTTCTAACAACGTACTTACCTACCAATGAAAGAAGTCCCGTTGCCAAAGCCGATGCTTCTAATGCCACTACGGCCGGAATAGCTACTACGGTAGAAAGCAAACCTATACCACCAGCACCGGCAGCCATTGATACAGTTACCAAGACGGTATCAACGTTGTCTACTATTATAGAGGCACGAAAATACTTTTTGGCTAAAGCGTTTCTTTCTCAAATTTCATTTTCGAGAAACTTTTGTACTTCGGATATTTTTTGTAAACGATAGGAATGACCCATTTCATCCATCTCGATAGATGGAGCGCTCGGGTTATTTCTTTCTCGAGGTAACGGGGGATATATTTTATTAGGGTGCTTTTGATCAGTATCTGTCATTTTATTATAATAATAATTTTTTTATGATGAATATTTTATATAGCAGAATAACTCTCCCTCGGGTATTTTGATCGGTTTTCGCGAGAAATTATAAATGTAAACTAAGATATCATCAGTCTCGTTAACAAGATATGTTCCATTAAGAATGGCTAAACTATCTATCCATTTATTACTAACGGATACCATTATAACTCCTTGTGTAGTTATATAACCGAATCCTAGCGAAAGTCTCGCGCCATCACGAGGAGGAATTTTGATAGTTACTTGCGAGTATATTTTCCATTTTAGAGGATCTTGCTTTAAAGGAGGATATCTTACTCCTCGTAAATGAGGTTTCCAAAATATAGTTTTATGTTGAGTAGTAATATTAGGTTTTATACCGAATTTATGCATTTTATTTTATATATAGTTATTAAATATTATAATTGTTAGAGGTTTCAGAATAATTATTATTATCATATGCAACGTAAAATAATGATGCACCTTTTGCAATAGTAATCTTTTTATCAGAAATATTTTTTATAAATGTCGTTATATCTTCTCCCCCTCTAGTATATTCATAATCAACCTTGCCTCTTACACCGTGTAAGAATAAAAATTCAACAAGATTGATATTAATGGAACCCCCACGTGATAAAATATACCCAAGACCGAGTTGAATTTTTTTACATTCTCCGGATTCTAGTGTTATATCATCTTGTAAATATACTACCCATACATCATCTGTAACACGTTTAGGTGGATGTTCTAAATTTTTATAGGGAATCCACATTACTTTTTTCATATTTTCATTTATCTTGAAATCAGATCTACTGTTACATAGCATTTTTATATAGTAAATATTTTTTTAAATTAAAATTTTTATAATATAGCTCCTAAGATAGGTATATTAGCGAATGGACTATTAGGCCCGAGTAAAAGCCCTTTTCCATCGTATATTTTTCCTCCTTTCTTTAAATACAAACCATCACCGAGAGACTTTAATCCTTTACCTTTGTATGGTTTTAAGTATAATCCGTGTCCATCAGTTACGACTTGACAAACGTTTCCCCCTTTTTTAAGATAAAGACCCGATCCCATTGCTTTTTGCACACCCGTTTGAGCTAATCTGGAAAGAGCACCAACACCTAAAGCCGGTAAAACGGTTCTCGCGAGCATCGGTAAAGCTCTAGCAGCTAACCCAGCCAACATTCCGAGAAAACCTCCTTCTATTTTCATGTTACATTTAAGCTGTTTCGCGGACATTCTAATAGTTATACCCGTATGATTCTCATGGGCTTTAACTATTTTCTTCGCTTGTGAATTGGTAATTGCTAAAACATCATTACCTCGTAAATCTTCATGACCTAAACGAATACTTACGGGACAACCGGCTTTAACAGCACGTTGAAGCTTTTCCTTTTGTCCTTCCGATATATTTACTTTAACGTTAGTATAACTCGTCATTTTTTATATATATATTTTTTATTTATCTCGCTTCTCTAATATGAAACCTAATCGTTAAATTTTCGCCTCTAAGATTTAGTAAATTGTTATCTTGGTCAGTAATATTTACCTCTAGGTTATGTATTTCGTCTAACGTTATTGGTAAGTATACTAAATTAACTGGTGACTCGATTATCTTATATCCCGGTGCAACATCCGGGAAAAAAGAGTAAATAATGTTTTTCGTTGTACCATTAACGTAACTTCCCGAAATAATATCTATGCTAACGAGTAAACTATTTATGCTAAGAATGTTCACTACATTCTCCGACTCGTAAAATCCTGGCGTATATTTAGCGTTAGTAAATCCTAATACTTTAGCAATAGATCCCGGTTGATTAAAATCTACTTGATAACCATTTTCCAGAGTAAGAACGGACTTCAGGGTATTAGTGTTCGCAGAAAGGTTAATATAATAATCTTCGTTAACGTCATCGTAATGGCCCTTTTTTCTCATTTCCTGATGAATGGTATCATTAATGTCAACGAGGTCATAACTTCCTTCGGGTATTTTTATTTTAATCCAGGAGGTACCGTTGTCCTGAGAATAAACGAATGTGTTGTTCGTTTCATCTATGTTAGGAAAAGAGTAGTAAGTTTCGAGGTTTACTAAAGCTATTTCGTATACTCTATCCTTTTCGAGTTGAATCGGAGGATTAAACCTCGTAACAAAACACGTTTTGTTATCGCTTACAATGATTTGAAACGATGTTTTGTGTTCCGTATTTTTTACAATCTTTTCTAAAAGATCTATATCCATTTTTTATAACATATTTTTATATTTTTAAGAAAAATATTCGCAAACAATATTAAAGCATTCTTCTAAGTCATCTTTTGTGTTATTTTCGAAATTACAATTACAAAAATTGTTAAAAAATTCTATCATTTCATCTTCATCCATCTCATAATTATAACAAACGGATGTAATATTAGTAATGTAATAAACATTAAAATAAAAATCGTACAACAATTTTATAACTCTAACTTCGTGATATTCTTTTTGATATATTTTTTGCATAATATCTATTCGATCTCTTAAGTAACTCGTTAATATATTTACTAAATATTTTTTTTCTGACGCAAAATACTCGCGATCATATTCGGGAATAAAGTACGTTATTCCCAATTGTTCTAATATTATTTTTAAATTATGTTTCGTAAAACCTTCTCTTTTTTCATTTAGATCTATTTTTAATTTCATGAATATTGATCCGCAATTATCTATATATTTTTTTAGATTTGTCATGCTTTTTAATAGTATTTATAATTTTCTTAAGTTATTTTTCATTTTTATACTGACTTTGGTATATAAAAATTATCAAAGCCGTTTCTATATTTTCCATTATGTTTTTTACTCGTTAGATCAATGATAGCAAAACCATGCGGTCTTTCCCACGACTTTTTACAAAATTCTCTAAACTCATCCTTTGTCATATCATCACCTACATGATCGTTATAAATATGGTTAATGTTTTTTAGGTCTTGCGGGAATAGGCAAATAAAATTAGCGTTTTCTCTAATAGTTTGTCTTGGCAGTCTAAAATAATTCTGCGAGAGGTAAAAGCAGTCAACATTACTATGCCTTCCTTGAATGTAGTAACACTCGCATTTATTTTGCCTTTCTAAAAGTAAATCGTTGAAAATCATTAAATTTTTATTTTCCGAGTTTAACTCTCTCGGATCGGGTACCTCACTAGCATTTTCGAAGAAGTTGCAATCTATATCCGATTTATTTTTAATCGTTTTAATCCATTCTTCGACTAGAGCCGTTGGTACAATGTTTAGTTCTTGTATCTCATCACGCATGTTAAACAATCTTAAGATACATTCTTTCGGTGAGTTTTTCTTCAAAAGCCTTTTTTAGTATTCGGTATTCCGGTTGAAAAAGGCTTTTACCAAAAACGCTCAAATCATTGTAGTCAAGCCAACCCGGTCTAAGTAAAAGGTTTAACAATAACGTAGTTTTACCACATCCTGATTTGCCTATAATTAAACCTCTAATACTTTTTGGTAAAAGGGCGTGATTAAATCTCTTCGATACTACTTCATTCCATGATAAGTTTATAATATCCATTTTTATATAAGATTTTTTATTTTTATATAAAAAAGATGTATTGCGTTAAATGTAAAAAACGTACAGATACGAAAAATTTAAGATATACCGTTTCAAAAAACGGAAGAAATATGATGCGCGGGAATTGTGCGGTTTGCGGAATAACTAAAACACAATTTATAAAAAAAAAACGGGCGGGAGCATCTTAAATGAGTTTATAAATAATTTACCCGTTGAAATGCATCTACCAGGACACAACTTTACGGGACCAGGTACCAAACTAGATAAAAGATTAAATCCCGATTTAACACCGAAGGAATGGAGTAAACCTATAAATAGAGTAGATCAAGCCGCTTATAATCACGATGTTTGCTATCTTAAGCACAATGACACTGCCACAAGAAACGCGGTGTGCGATAAAAATATGTTAACGGAGTTAAAAGGTATTTACAATCCTAATATTAGAGAAAGGATGGAAAGGGGTCTGGTAAGTAGACTCATTGGAACGAAGATGAAATTTGGAATGGGAATAAAAAAAACTTCGAAATTTTAGCGGAAGAATTACATAAGCCCGTAAGAAGAAAGTTTAAGAAAAGGAGAGTTATAGTAAACGGTATAGATAGGATATGGGCTGCGGATTTAGTAGACATGCAAGCATTTTCAAAGTTTAATCGCGGTTTTAAATACCTTCTCGCTGTCATCGATATCTTTTCTAAATACGGATGGTTAGTGCCGTTAAAAGATAAAACGGGAAAATCCGTCGCTATAGCATTAAAAAGTATTTTTAAGGATAGGAAACCCGAAAAGATGTGGGTGGATAAGGGTAAAGAGTTTTATAACGAGGATGTTAAAGGCTTGGTTGAATTATATTCTACCGAAAATGAGGAAAAATCTAGCGTGGTTGAAAGATGGATTAGAACGATCAAAGAAAAAATGTGGAAGTATTTTTCCGCTAACTCCACGAACGTCTACATCGACGCGCTACCTGATTTGGTTAAAGAATATAATAACGCGAGACATTCATCTATTAAGATGACTCCGGTAGACGCGAGTAAAAAAGAAAATGAAACCAAAGTTTGGAGAAATCTTTACCCCGATAATCTCGAAATAAAACAAGATCCTAAGTTTTCCGTCGGAGATAAGGTAAGGATAAGTAAAAAGAAAAAGACTTTTGAGAAAGGTTATACAACGAGATGGACTGAGGAGGTTTTTACGGTTTCCGAAGTAAAATGTACATCACCCGTAACGTATAAAATTAAGGATTTAAATGGAGAAGAAATACGAGGTACCTTTTATGAACCTGAACTGCAGAAAACCAGTCAAGAGCTGTATAGAATAGAAAAGGTTATTAAAAAAGGAAAAAAGAAATCACTCGTTAAGTGGAAAGGTTATCCCGACGAATTTAATTCGTGGGTTGACAATAAAGACATTACAAATATTTAAACTATAAAAAATGTCGATAATTTTACCGAATAAACCGTTGAGCAATTTTGAATTGGAAGACGCGGCTAAAAGATTAAAGATTCCTTATTTTAGAGGAGTTTTTTTACTCGATACATTACCGGAAAAACCTAGTAAAAAAGAATGTGGTATAGTAAACTTCGATAAAATCGGCGGACCCGGTATGCACTGGGTCGCTTGGTATAAAAATGGTAAAACTAAAATTTATTTTGACAGTTACGGTATACAACCACCTATCGAAATTCGAGAGTATTTAAAAAGTCCGATACATTACAATACCGATCAATTACGACGAGCCGGGCAAGTATTTTGCGGCCATTTATGTTTGTACATTCTAAAAGAGTTATCCGCGGGGAATAAATTCCAAAACGTCTTAAACAAATTTTTTTAGTATTATAAAAAGATGCCCGTTGACAAATTTGGAAGAATGAAAGATGATGACGCAACTGGTGATGGTGTGTCGATCGCTTACGTGAATAATAATTTTTTACGTAAAGACGGAACAACTGTTGTTACTGGTTCTATAGACATGAATGGTAATACATTAACGAGGGTTAGTAATCCGGTAAATTCTCACGATGTTGCGACTAGAGAATATGTAGACAACACCAAAGGTGTTGGAGCGATAGGACCGAAACAAAACGGAAGTTTCAAAATGGAAGGATCGTTGGATTTTGGAAATACTCATAAGATAGAAAATATACCACTTCCTGTAAAAGATGGTGATGCTGTCAATCGTGTATATGTTGATACAGCTAATGATTTTTTAGAAAGAAACATAGAAGGTAACAATGCTTTTACGTTTCGATCTGATGAGTTTTACGCTAAAAATACTATTCGAATGAGAAATTTTCGCATAAAAGAAGTTGGCTCTCCCAGAAAAGATGATGAAGCGGTCAATAAAGATTATTTTGATAAGAATGTCGCTTTTATTCCGGGACAAACATATTCTGGTTATGAGGCGAAAGATCAAATATTTTTAAATAGAAAGAAGTTATTCGGTGTACGCGATCCCGAAAGGGATAAGGAAGCGGCTAATAAAAGATACGTAGACAGAAATATAGCTAAAAAATTACAAGAGAAAGAGGATCTATTTAGACCTAAAGACGCGGCTACTAAAAATTACGTAGATGAAGCTATTAGAGGTATTACCAGAGGAGATATCTCGGTTTCTAAGTAAGGAGTATTTATAAAACAAAACGGTTTTTATAGAGCTACCGCTAAACTAGATTTGGATTTTAATGAAGTCGATAATATACCCGAACCTACTACTCGATATCACGCGGTGAACAAAGAATATGTGGATGAATTGGTTGAAAGAGCTACGGAGGATGAAGCTTTGATCAAGGAAAACGGGGGATATAACGTTGGAGGATATTTAAACATGAATTTTAACGAGATTAGAAACGTCAAACAACCCGAAGAAGATGCTGAAGCGGCTACCAAAAAATATGTGGATGATGAAGTAGCGTTTACTCAATCAAATATCGTAACAGATTTAGCTGGAAATGAGGTAGCTGTATTATTAAGCGGTAATCCCAACTATGTAGCGAAAGGTGATTTGACAACAGCGAATAGAATTGGTTTGTATAAAAAAAAATTTACTAGTAAAACTGATGCGGTAAATAGAAAGTATGTGGATGATCTAGTTGAAAAAAGTGTAAAAAAAGTTACTGAAAAATTTTCTAAACATCTTATGGTCATTTGGTGCGAACATTATGGAATCCTTGATATCAATGGACACCCATTTATATTTTATGGGGGTAATAATAATGATAATTTTACAATGCCGACAGATGGTAAAATAATTAAAATAATATCAAAATTTTATGATCATCCACACGTTGCTGGAAGTGAGCGAAAATATACTTACAATGATACACTTAATTTTCAGGTTCGTATAAATGAAAAGAAAGTCTTTCCATTTTCATTCCCATCCGATTAACCCATGATATTAGAAAATCCGATAGAACTTCGCGCAGGCGATATTATGGATGTTATTTCGAAAGTAGATATGGTTGATGCAGTTAAAGGAGCAATCACATTTGTATTAGAATTATATATTTAAAAAATATATCTTCTCTCAACCTACGGGAGATATATTTTAAAATAACCCGGGTTATTAATATAAGAAAAATTGAAATGAAGGCGTGACGTTCTAGAACTCGATCTATGAATAGTTGCGAAGCGCCCCCGGCCAGGGAAAAATTGATTTTGACCCTCCCGTCCTAGATTTTTAAAATCGTCCTAGATTTTTTGAGAAACGCGTAACTTAGGGGATTGAGGAAGCACTGTCACTTTTTATCTACTAATGGAAACAGGTGGGGGCTTTCCTTCAGAAGAGACCAAAGTTCAGGTGTCACTTATACTGGGTGAACGCCTGATGTTTGAAGAAGTCACAGAAGGGACTTCCTCCAAAAGATAAAGTGGGGGAGAGTGTAGTGGATCTAGGTTAGTCTACTGGGGGTTTCCCCGGAAGTTTCCAGAGATTGCCGGGTTTCCTGTGACGTCACGGATGGAACTGAAGTCTCTTCCGTTAAGCCAGAGATGGGGGATAGTCACCGCTTGCAGAGAGCGGCTGTTATCCTTAACATCAGGACCACTGGACTAAATACAGGTAAGCGATTGAATTGTGTATTGTCTCCGAAGTAAACACCAGTTACTTTATCACCTTACGGGACAGTTATCTGTACCAAGGGGTTAAAATGCCTTCTTGTAATCGCACGACGATCACTGCACCTTTCTCTGCGTGTCAAGTGTTTGATTCAAGTTCTTTGTAACAGCTTAGGAACATTAACAGAGCCAAAACCAAAAACAGAGACACGAGACGGAGAGTAATGAAAACTGACGCCATTGTTGTTGTTGTTGTTGAAATTCCTCCGCTGACTTTTTGAAGAACCCAAGAATCCTTGGTATCGAATCACTGTTTAAACTTTAAACAAAATTACACACTGATTTGTTATATAGCACTGATTGTTTGCACAGATAAGTCTTTCTTTAATTACGCTTAACACAGAATATCTATTTACGCAAATGTTTTATATACCATATTTACGCATTACTGAAATAAATGTATTTAGTAAGCCTTGTATGTTATCCTACGTTAAGGATCTTTTATTGCTAGCATTCTGCACCTTCTGTAATGTATTTTTTCCAGATATTCCCGGGACAGTAGCTCTACTTTTTTGACTTCTTCCCTGTGGGGCTTTTCTTTTATGATGGTTGTATGTATACAGTCCAAAATTAGTTGTGTAAAATTTCTTGTATTTTCAAAAATAGATTCAGGTTGTAGGGATTTTGATTTTCCTAGGACATAGTTCAGTTTTTCTTTAAATTTTTTGTGGATGTCTTCATTTGCTGAACATTTAGCTATAAAATGCTCTCTGGTTTCTGCTTCTTCTTTACAGAGGACACATGTTGGGTTAATAGAATATTGGTTGAATACGGCTCTGTTGGACTGTAAAGTATATGTCCCTGTAAGGATTTTGGCTTTGATCTCTGATCTATGTATGTCATGAGCGTTGGATCAAACAGTACTGTAGACGTGATGGGGTTTTCCAACTCCAATAGCATCTGGGTTTATATATTTAAGTGATGATTTTTCTCGTAGTTCTGACTTCCATTTTGTCTCTACCATATTATTTACCGCTTGATTTACCATCTGTTTCCATTCTGATATTTTTGGTCTATTTTCCCATAATTATGTAATAAGTATTTGGTAGTCCGTACAGTAGAAGTAGTCGGCGTGCTCTCGAGAAGAGGCTGGAATCAGTCAGTGTCTTGACCGCCAATTGCCTTCTTGCAATTTCAAATTCTTTACTTCCAGTTCTTCCTATTATGTTGTAAAACAAGTTTAGAGTGGCTTTATTTATTTGTGCTGTTACAAGTACAATACCTAAAAGTGCTTCAGAGACTACTTTCGCCGTTCTATAGGGAAGATGTTGAATCTGTCTAAGTGACTTTATTCGAAAGTCGTCAAAGGCTTTAAGGTCTTTTTGACTATATGGGATGCTTTCTACTCCATAAATCATTCTTGGTATGACGTAAATTGACTAGATATGGCTCTTGATAGATTGTTTA
The DNA here is from genome assembly GCA_946811185.2 of Hippopus hippopus. Lineage (NCBI taxonomy): Eukaryota > Metazoa > Mollusca > Bivalvia > Cardiida > Cardiidae > Hippopus > Hippopus hippopus. The sequence continues at coordinate 62,071,445 of OX328099.1, read as the reverse complement.
AGACCTTTCCTTCCATGAAAGCCTGCCCGAAGGAGAAAATAAGCTGTTCTACGTCCAAGATTAATCTTCTCTTCTGTGTCTAAAGTTCCTTTATTGTTCCTGTGTATTCCCAGATGTCTAGTTATTTTTGCCGTTGGTATACTTTCTACATTCAGATACTAATTTTTTTCATGAGGTGCGTTACTGTTATGAACAATACATGAGCTTTTGGTAGGATTAATTTCATATCTATGTTGATTGCTAAAGTTTCCTATAAAATTTAACATCATTTGAGTTTCTTGGTCCGAATGGGAGAGTACAGCTAGGTCATCTGCACAAGTTGTGTGAGAAATCCTGATATTACTAATCTTGGCTTCTTGATAAACATTTTCAAGGTCAAGTAATAAAGGATTATTATATCTCTTGTAGTGGTCTGTTGAGAGGACGCCACCTTGGCGGACGCTCTGATAGATGGCAAAAGTTGAGGATTTATGTCCTTGCCATTTTACACATGAGTTCATTTCTGCATATAGATCTTCTAGAAGCTTCCATTCACCTGGCGGTTCTTTATCATGGTTTAAATTGCGCAGAAGAATGTTATGGTTTACAACATCAAATGCCTTTCTTGTATCCAGAGTAATAAGTATCATTTGTTGGTTCTTAGCTTTTGCTTCTAGTTGGCATTCAGTAACAATAAGAGCAGAGGTTAGAGAAGAGGTTCCATTAGTGAAGCCAGATTGTAGTTTAGACTTGGTTGGGAATAAGATTTCGTTATGTCTGGCTTTAAGTATGTATTCTATTACTTTGAGGATCACTGGTGTGACCGTTATTCCTCTATAGTTGTCAGGGTTCTGTGGGTCACCCTTCTTGAAAACAGGGGTAATGATACCTAGTTTAAGTACTGGTGGGATTTTTTGTTGATGAAATACTTGGTTAACTATGTTTTGTAAATTAAGGAGTAGGTTCTTTCCACCATATTTAAGATGTTCAGCTGTTAGTCCCAGGTGGTCAGGAGCTTTATTATTGTTGAGGTTCTTTATTGCATGTTGGACCTCTTCTAGACTAGCTGGTTTCATACATTACATACTGGCATTTTCGGAAAATAGTTGTACCTCTGTTGTTGCTTGTTGGAGGAAACTGTCATCAAAGTTACTGTTATGTTTTGGTGTTCCAAGTGACTCAAAGTGTGTAGCCCAGCCTTGTAAAATTTCTTGAGGTGATGTCAGCTTGTTTCCGTCCACATGTAGAACATTTGTGGCATTAGCCTTCTTGGTCCTCTGCTTTTCAATTAACTGGTAAAATGTACTGTCACTGCCTCTGGCCTGCATAATGTCTTCTAGTTCTCTGTTTTTTTTCTGCAACTGCTTGTCTTAGAGTCTTTCTTAGCTGTTGTTTGGCTTCTTTCATAACTACTCTTAATGGGTGGTATGGGTCAGTCGGGGAGCCCTCCATTTTCCAACTCCACCAGCAGTGTTTGCTATGTTGTGAGGCTTTCATTATCTTTGCTCCTTTCAGAAGTTGTTTTGTGCGCTTTCTCTTGGGAGAGTAGCCATTTTTGAAGCCAGGAATACTTTTTTCTGCAGCCAAAATTAGAGCATCTGTCACAGTATAGACTAAGTTTTCGACATTTTTGGGTGTACAGTTTTTCAAAGAGGTGAGTTGATCATCAACATTTTCTTTGTAAATTGTCATATTGCATTTTTTCCAGTTTGGTCTTTTTTGATATGGGGCAAGTTCTTGCTTTAAATACGGTTTTTCCTTGATGTTAATCATTGTGGAGACTGCCAGGTGATCAGAGGTGTTTTGGTGGTCGGCTTCCTCTATCCAGACATCTGATGACAGCTCTGCTGCTTGCTTATTTTTCAGGATGTTGTCAATTTCGTATGTGTATTCTTCGTTTGGGTGAGTGAAGGTCGGCTTTCCTTTTTGCTGGTTTATAAGATCATGGTTTCTTACAAAATCTTTCAGTAATTTGTCTCTTTCGTTTGGGGGTTGTCTAGATAAACTCGCATTAAAATCTCCACATATGAAAACAGCTTCATTGCTGGAGTATTTCTGCAGTAAATCTTCTAATTTTTGGATAATAGTGATAAAATAGTTTTTGGATGTATTACCACGGCAAGGTAAATAGAGACTAATGATGCAGATTTTGGGTGTTGTTTCCAATTCTAGAAAAACAAGTCTGTCACATTCGTCCGGCAACAAATTAACTTTTAAATTGGAGCCCTTTTTGAGCAGGATACCTGTACCAGCATACCCTCTTGATATTTGTAAAGGACAAATTGGGTCATTCCGGTCGACAGCTTTAGCATGAGAGAAGAAGCCGGAGTGTATTTCATCTAGAAACTTAAGTTGAAATGTAAATAGCCAATGTTCTTGGATACAGCAGATGTCACATTTATTAAGGAGTTGTTGGCTTCATCCGGATTTAGAAACAATACCTAACGACTGCGTTAGGGAGAATTCTCTTTAGCTCAGTGGTTATGGTGTTGGTCTTTTAAACCTCGAAAAACGAGGATATTTGTCCGCACGGGTTCGAATCCCGCCAGGTGCGGTTTGTATTTGAGCTATGCATTTATTGCGAACTTTCATGTTCTTAAGATGGGGGCTCGTTACATTCATTTATCAACCAACCATTTTTTTGTGTCTTTGCCAAACTTAAAATCGAACTGACAATTTAATTCAAACTTATTTATCTTACTCTGATTGTGAATCAAGTTCTCCCAACTTATCTTGATCTTTCTCGAGGATTGATTTCCGGAAACCTTGCTCGTGCCCTGATGTTGGTAGTTCCTAAGGTTGATCCCTGCTCATCTCGGGATTCGAACTCACAACCGTTGATGTGAGAGGCCGACGCTCTATCTTTGCACCACTGTCATCATTAATTTCCTGCAAGTAAGACGTTTCGCATTTCCTTGACCTTTGTCCTGCATTAACATAGCAATGGGAGCATTATCATTTCAGGGCGACTCTTGGGTTTTCGAAGTGATACTGCAAACCCCAGATAATCGATGGTGAAATCAATCTGACAAACTTGTTACGGGAGACCACTCCTTCATGCATGGCTTCATCCCGATTTAAAAACAATACCTAACGACTGCGTTAGGGAGAATTCTCTTTAGCTCAGTGGTTATGGTGTTGGTCTTTTAAACCTCGAAAAACAAGGATATTTGTCCGCACGGGTTCGAATCCCGCCAGGTACGGTTTGTATTTGAGCTATGCATTTGTTGCGAACTTTCATGTTCATAAGATGGGGTCTCGTCCGGGATTGGCCATTAATCCCATTTGTTGTCTAAAAACGGACTTTCTGCCTAATAAGGCTTTGAGTCATCAGTAAATGATGACTTTAAGAGGGGGTGTGTTACGGGAGACCACTCCTTCATGCATGGCTTCATCCCGATTTAAATACAATACCTAACAGCTGCGTTAGGGAGAATTCTCTTTAGCTCAGTGGTTATGGTGTTGGTCTTTTAAACCTCGAAAAACTAGGATATTTGTCCGCACGGGTTCGAATTCCGCCAGGTGCGCTTTGTATTTGAGCTATGCATTTGTTGCGAACTCATGTTAGTAAGAAACTAGGTTTTAAATCCAGAAAAATAAATTTTGGATTTGATGTCAGCCTGTACAGACTTTCTAGACTGTAGTTTCTATCGTTATCAGCCATGTCGATATTATAAATTCACACATTTTGAACAGTGATACGTATACTAAATTGAGAATCTGAAGTATCTGATGATTTTTATGAATTCGACGAAAGAGGGCGACAAAGATCCATATAAAAGCAGGGTTGCTGTCCTTTTCTTTTCAACAATGGCGTCAAATGTAGCACTGTGGTACAATGTGTCCCTGTAAGAAACACTTGAGTCATGCTCTGTGAAAAGGGGGCTTAATACATCTACAAAAAGAATCGACCCAGGTCAACCTGCGCAGGCTGACCTAGGCCGGTTCTTTTTGCTTTTGGTTAATTTTCTGCATGTCAAAAGGACCAGTGTATCTCATGATTCAGCCGGTTGTTATACAAAACAGAAGTTATGGGTCCATAATACTGTGATGAGTTGCAAGGTATGATGCACCCCCGAGATGCATTAAGCCCCCTTTTAATAGAGCATGACTCACTTATTTTAGTACTAGATCCAGTGTAAATGCGATCTACCAAACTCCTAGGTCAAGTTAAGTTGACTGAAATAGTAGGTATAGTAGTGTACTCTTTCACCGCAAAAGATATAAACTCAGTCTCCTTCGACAGCTGAAAACACTTTTCCCCTGAAACTAAGACACATCTCTATTCTTTTTTTCTTATAGGCTTGACTAAATAAGCGTACAGTGTAGATCGAAGTTCAGACCGTACTTTATGTTCAGTCTGATGTTGACCTCTGCCGTCCGTAAAAACTGCCGTTTTCGCTTATGGAGTGGAAAATGTTAACCGTAAAACTGCGCAGCTGCATTAAATACAATCTGAAACTTTCGATCGGAGCAGTATGTTAAACATAATGAGACGTAGTTAGAAACTGCGAGAATTGCTGAGCATGTATTCAATTTACTCATTTTATTCTTTTGGGGGTGGGGAGTTGAGGGATGGTGTATCAGTTGTTGGAATCAACTTTCCTTGAGATTCCTCAGGTAAGGACAGATAGGGACGTGTCTAGGGATGTATGCCCGTATACATGCACGGGCGTACTGGTCTGTGAAAATATCGTATTTTCTGTTTCCATTGAACAGAAGTTTTTTTCTTAAGCAAAGAGGAAAATAGCGATAGATTTTTTCTTTTTGGATTAAACTGGCACATTAGAGCTAATTTCTTGGTCCTAACTGATCTCGAATAATCAAGTTTTACTAAATGGTTAAACTGCCCTCATCGCTGTCTGGGAAAAAAAAAGTCGCTTGTAAAACAGAAGGTGTAACTCAATATTGTACCAGACAGAACGTTACAGTGCCCTTAAATTTGAATCTACACTGTCCGCGTCTTAGTTCTCAACAGTGACCAAATTTTCCCATCATTAGCAGTGGAACTGCGCATTCAGACCTGAAAATCCTCAAATGTTATTAATTTTGCAGCAAAATAGTACAGATTAGATCTCTAATTGATATTGTGATTTATACCGGATGTTGGGAAGGAAGGTCGTGTAACAACAGCTGTGACGGTTAATTTATCACAAAACTTTTGACACTCCTCGTTAAAATAAGATGACGTCATCTGCTGCCTCTTAATTAAATTTATGGCCCCGAGGAAAAGAACAAGTAACAAAATGTTACGTGTTATTTGGTTATATAATCTTGTTTCTCTTCTGCTTAAATCGTACTTGCCTATCAGTCAGTAGCTGAGAGCATTTTAAAATGTTCTAATTGATAATTACAACATGATTAAAAATGGAGCAGAGGACTTCAAAACACATAATGTAAAATGGAAATAATCAAAAGTAATGTATTATACATATACATGTATCTCTTTGTTGAGACATTTTGGTTAAATAAAGAATTCCTATAGGAGTTAAGGATTATTACTAGAATAATTTCAGGTGCTCTGCAAGATGAATGGAGTTGTCTGCTACTGTAAACGAGTTAACAAGTGTTAAGGAGTTAGCTATGGCTTCTCATCTATCAAAACACTGCCTTGACGTATTTTGCTTCACAACAGTAGGCCTAACAGTATTTTGTGCCACAATTGTAATTGTTAGCGCATTAGCTTTACCGCATAATTATTTTTTTCGATGTCTGCACCACATTAGATAAAGAAAGTACGATCGTCACAAATTATTGCAGTCGTATTTATAAGTAGTTTGGGTATTGATTCTATATTTTTATGTAGTTTGGATATTGATTCTGTAGTTTTTGAGTAGTTTCATTATTGATTCTGTTTTTTTTTGAGTAGTTTGGTTATTGATTCTGTATTTTTTGAGTAGTTTAGTTATTGATTCTGTATTTTTGAGTAGTTTGATTATTGATTCTGTATTTAAGAGTAGTTTATAAGTAGTTTGGGTATTGATTCTATATTTTTATGTAGTTTGGATATTGATTCTGTAGTTTTTGAGTAGTTTCATTATTGATTCTGTTTTTTTTTGAGTAGTTTGGTTATTGATTCTGTATTTTTTGAGTAGTTTAGTTATTGATTCTGTATTTTTTGAGTAGTTTTGTTATTGAATCTGTATTTTCTTATTTGTTTGATTACTGATTCTGTTTTTTTAATAGTTGATTATTGACTCTGTATTTTTATTAGTTTGATTATTGATTCTGTATTTTTTGAGTAGTCTGGTCATTGATTTTTTAAAATATTTTTTGAGTAGTTTGGTAATTGATTCTGTATTTTTTGAGTAGTGTGATTATTGATTCTATATTTTTTGAGTAGTTTGATAATTGATTCTGTATTTTTTGAGTATTTTGAGTATTGATTCAATATTTTTTGAGTAGTTTGGTTATTGATTCTGTATTTTTAGGGAGTTTGATTATTGATTCTGAATTTTTTGAGTAGTTTGATAATTGATTCTGTATTTTTGAGTAGTTTGATTATTGATTCTGTATTTTTTGAGTAGTTTGGTTACTGATTCTGTTTTTTCTTTCTTTTTTTTTTTTTTTTTTTTTTAGTAGTTTGATTATTGATTCTATAATTTTTGAGTAGTTTGGTTATTGATTCTGTATTTAAGAGTTGTTTGGTTATTGTTTTTGTATGTTAAGAGTTGTTATTGATTCTATATTTTTTTAGTAGTTTGATTATTGATTCTGTATTTGAGAGTAGTTTGGTTATTGATTCTGTATTTCTTTTTAGCAGTTTGGTTATTGATTCTGTTTTTTTTTAAGCAGTTTGGTTATTGATTCTGTATTTTAGAGTAGTTTGGTTATTGGTCCAGTATTTTCTTACTTGTTTTGTCATTGATTCTGTATTTTAGAGTAGTTTGGTTATTGATTCTGTATTTCATTTTTTCCAAAATTCTTTCTCTTTTAGGGTTCCTTTAAAACACGTGATTGTTGCTAAAGAGCTGAAAATTACACAACCTCGGCGAAGTTTGCATTGCTCAGCCTGATGAATACCTTACAAATAACATAGATCTATACTTGTCTAGATAACCTGTTCGTATAAGAAACTGAAACTCGACAAATATACATGTACTCTAAAGTGTGAGGCATAGCAGACCTGATAAAAACTGGTTACACATACGGTACAAATTCAAGTCTTTGATCCTTTTCCACTGTGTTTCCCACGGCACTGAAAAACTACGAGGGTTGTCCCAGAAATTCGTGAACTTTTTCAATAATTCAAATACTCAACGTCCGATGATAATGTAATTTGTTGGTAGTGCGCACGAATCGTTTTCCTTTATTTTGGTGTGATTACAACGGGCTATCTATAAAACTCGCGGAGATACGTATGAAAATGTTACATCAGAAAATGGGTGTCGGCGGACGCTAATAAGGTCATTATGTTACCCGTAACGTCATTTCAAAGATGTGAGTCACTCCTTCTCAAAGTAGCGTCCTGCATGTTCCACACACTTGTTGTGACGACAGACCCACTTGTCAAAGACACTCTGAAACCATCGTTGACCCAAGCTTTTGTTGAACCTTTTCACCTCGACACGAATATCGTCTAATCCGCCGAATCGTGTCCCGCGCAGATGTGATTTCAGAGCGGCGAAGTACGCGAAATCGAGCGGTGCAAAGTCCGGTGAATACGGCGAGTGAGGCAGCCTCTGGAAGCCGAGCAACGCCAGTTTAAGATCGGTCTCAGATGCAGTGTGGGCGGGGGCGTTGTCATGGTGGTAAATTATGTTTTCAATGTCGTCCGCCATAGCAGGTCTCTTTTTCCTGATCGCATGCATCAGATCGCGTCGCACCACCTGAAAAACACGGTTGGTAAACACTTTTTTCTTATTTTTATTTTTGTTCATCATGTTATTATTTTATTATTATTATTATTATTTTTATTTATCACTATTGTTTTAAGGGTAATGGTTCAATTTTTTATAGAACTACGCTTACCTTTGAGTAATAAGCTGCATTCACAGTTTCTCCTGTTCGTACTGCGTGCGCCAGAATGACTCCCCGTCGGTCCATGAATACCATGAACATAATCTTTCCCATAGACTTGGACACTTTTGCTTTTTTTGGTGGTGGGGTGCTTGAAGATTTCCAAACACTGGACTTGTGCTTCCCCTCAGGCTCAAAATAATGCAGCCACGTTTCGTCCATGGTGATAATTTTATCAAGAAAGTTCGGATCTCGTTGGTGTCGCTTCAAAAACTCTCTTGATGTCGAAACACGCCTACACATCTCGTCGTTACTTAAAAGCCTCGTACATTTTGGTTTTCTGTGCTTTATACTATGTTTCTTGTTTGATTTATAATAGATCTAGTTTGGGCTTGGTTAAAATAAAACAATAAATAAAAAAGATAATTTAAGAGCAGATGGAGTGTACCTACTTTTGCAGCCAAGTTTCTGGCCGGCCGACGTTAATGTGTCAAACGGGAGTGTAGGGCCTCATTATGTACAGTGTTCAAAATGTACATTTTCGCAATGAAAAGTAAACATTTAACGTACATTGTATGTTAGGAAAACACTTAAGCCATGCTCTGTGAAAAGGGGGCTGTATGCGTCTGCAAAAAGTATCCACCTAGGTCAGCCTGCGCAGTCCGCGCAGGCTGACCTGAGTCGAAACTTTCTGCCATCGTCAATTTCTGAATGTCTAAGGGCCAGAATACCTCCAGATTCAGTCGGCTGAACATATACAAAATGGATTTTATGGATCCATACTTATGTGATGACTTGCTTTGTATCATCGGGGATCGAAAATGTATACGATCCCTGGTATCATGGATCACGGAGATGCATAAAGCCCCCTTTTGCCAGAGTATAGCAAAATATGTCATATTTTTCATGGCTTAGAAAAAAGACCTAGGTTATCTTCGCCCTGGATTTTGAATTCGAGCCATTCTCTGGCAAAACAGGGCTTAATGCATCACCTTGATGCATTAAACCAAGAAAGCCATCACACAACTATGGATCCATAAAATCCATTTTGTCTAACAACTGGATGAACCCTGAGGTAGAATGTTCTTTGGACACGCAGAAAATATACTAAAAACAACAAGTGTTGATCCAGGTCAGTCTGCGCGGACTGCGCAGGCTGACCTGGGTCGATACTTTTTGCAGGTGTATGAAACCTCCTTTTCACAGAGCAAGTCTCATTTGTAAGTTCGAGGACACCGAGGACATTGACTTCTCAATTTCACGTCAAATGTGGCCGACTGCAATTAAGTTCATTATCAATTTTCCCTCGCGAAATTTTACAGTAAATCATCGGGTTACACGAGTCGGCATCGTTAAAATACCACGTTACATGATAGCGATATCAAATTTAAATATCTTGGCAATCTTTTACTCTTTACCACAGAATCCCGAGTTTAACGACTTTCAGGAAAATGCCCTTTGAAAACATTGCGGAAAAATGAGAAAATGCTGGTAACCAGCATTTTCTCCTTTTACCACAGTGCTTCTACCCTTCTTAAAACAAATATTACTTTGCGTCACATTCATTTTGTCTTCTGCAAATTCTTTCGATTACTCTTAAATTTTGTCGTGTGGTAAAGGGTGAAGTCTATTAACGCGAAAATAGGAACTCGACCGCTTTCGACGGCTGAAATTCAATCTACTGAAACTGAGAAAGATTTTTTTAAAATCTTATACACATGACTAAAAAAGCCGACGATATGGATCCAAGTTCAGACTGCATGTCCTGTGCAGTTTGGTCTTAATCTGTGCCCTTCTCAAAAGTTCCAGTTTTAGCAAATATTGTGTTGCAAGGTTCACCCTCCGCTGAAGCGATACCAGACAATGTTTGGATGTCAATATATTTAACTACTTAAGCGTCAGAGGGGAAAGCAGGGGCTTTTGTAAACGGCATAGATCAAGTTCAGACTGCACAAGACGTGCAGTCTGATCTTAGATCAATGTCGTCCACTTGTTTAGTGAACTCTTTTACAAGATAATCTGTACAAGTTGGCTTCTTTACAAAAGAAGCCAGGAGAGGTCAGCATCAGTGTTTTCAAATAGTTTATTGGCTTTTAATTTCAATATATTTTGGTACATGTAAACAAACAAGTAAAAAAGCCGCCGCGCAGAAACCTCATATGCTTTACATGACGGTCATTTGACCTTCTTGCGGCGTTTTCAAGTCGTATGATCTTGTCCAGCGGTCTTCTTTCTCTCTTTTAACGAAATTCTTCTTATTTTTTTCTTCTGCTTAGATTTATTTGCTTAATGAAAAATTACAATTATTTGAGAGGTCATTTGCAGCCATGGCAAATTAATATAACAAATCTTTTCTGAAATTCGTCATGTAGAATAAACCACGTCTATTTCCTGTTTCGGTTTTTTGATTTCGCTTTATTTACAAAACCATGACGAAACAGACTGTGTACCAGAACAATTTCGCAAGAAAAATGGATTTAGACAGCAAATTCTGTAGCAGTCTGCCTTTTAAACTCACCACTGTTGGAGCGGTCTGATGACCTCTCCAATGAGTTTCGGTGAGGTGTATTTTCAGCGGTGAAAGATTTCGAGTTTACATATTAATGGGTTGCAACACGCGAAAGGGGCATTGGGACATTTGCGTAAAGTGTTTCGGATCAGCCTGCGCACTCTGCGCAGACTAATCCGAAACGACACTTTCCGTTTTTATGTTATTTTCTGTTTTGCGCAAGTCTACTGTTGGACAAAATCTAGTGTAATCGTGAAGTGCCGTCTCGGATCAGCCTGCGCGGACTGCGCAGGCTGATCCGAGACGACACTTTACGCAAATGTCCGAATGCCCCTTTTCGCGTGTTGCAGGCCAATTTTAGCACTGACAGTTAATCTTTAACCTGCTAAATAAGTGTAATGAAACTTTCAAGCCGATCCCAAATTTTGCTTTTTCATAGGTATTTTTTGGGAAAAAAATCTTCTGTCTAATCGGACACTGTAGATTCAAGATCAGACTGCACGTACGTTCTAAGCAGTCTGATCTTGATCTTCACGGTCTGAAAAAGAATGTTGAGTTGCGCTTAATAGTCTACGTGTTTAATGGGTAGATTACTGCCAACTCAATAAACTGGGTATCGGGACAAAAAAAAAAAAATGCTTATCGAAGACTGCATGAACATACAGAACGATATTGGTTTCCCTTCCGTCTTCGCAAAAGATACGAGGGTCCTCCAATAATGAGTGAGACTGTTGTCATGTCTCAAATATTGTCTGACAGATTTTAATGAAACTTTGTACATATATTGCCTAACATATTAGCAACACAAAAAATACGCCAAATGACGTTACGTTATGACGTCACAATTATGACGTCACTTCCTGTGACACAAACAACTGCAACATGGCCAGCTTCACAGCAGAAGAACAACGTGCATATATAAAAATTGAGTATTATAAGGGTAGCACTGGAACAGAGATTTTTCAAACCTTACAAAAAGTTTGTGGGGACCAAGCTATTTCTCGTGCAGCAGTGTTCCGGTGGATTGCACAGTTTAAGGAAGGAAGGACTAGTGTGCAGAAGCAACCCAGCCCAGGTCGGCCAACAGAAACAAAAAGCGAAGAAAATATCCAAAAGATGAAGGCTGTAATGGAGACTGATCGAAGATACACATGCGAAGAAGTAGCCAATGAAATTGGGATAAGTCATGGGTCAGTACATACAATTTTGACAAATAAGTTAAACATGCGACGTGTTGCTGCAAGGTGGGTACCTCATGCACTGAGCTCGGAGCAGAAACAGGCAAGAGTGGATGTTGCCAGTCAATTACTGGAAAGATACAAAAATGAGGGTGATATGTTTCTTAACAGGATAGTAGCAATAGATGAGACTTGGATACTAAAAAGACAATCTTCAGAATGGCACACGCCGGGGTCCCCACGACCCATTAAATTCAGGCGAAAACAAGGAAATTTGAAGGTGATGATGACTTTTGCCTATGATAATCACGGCATATTAGCTGCAAATCGGGTCCCGATCGGGAAAACAGTCAATCAAGAGTATTATCGTACATTTCTGATGTCTGTCTTGAGACCTGCCATTAGCAAGAAGCGACCGGAGCTGCTTGAACTTACACCATTAATTCTGCATGACAACGCCGCCTGTCACATGGCAGGTAGGGTGACGTCACTTTTGACGCTCTATAACTGGGACATTTACCGCACCCTCCATATTCTCCAGACATGAGTCCTCCAGACTTTGATCTTTTTCCCAAGATGAAAGAACCATCGCGAGGTGTGCGTTTTGAGGACTTAGACGCCCTGGAAGTAGAGGTTGCCAGTCAAATTCAACGCATTAACTCTGGTTGCCTAGCAACTGGAATAAGAAGACTTCCTCACAGATGGAATTCTGTCATTGAAAAGGGAGGAGCCTATATTGAAGGAATGTAGGAACATCAGTATTAGTTCAGGTATTTCTTCAATAACTACAGTCTCGTTAATTATTGGATGACCCTCGTATCCGCATTTACATTACATCTTATATAAACTTAGCGGCCATTGGCGGTTTTGCTAATCGAAGACTGCATGGACATACAAAAATGATATTGGTTTATCTACCGTCTTAACAAAGGATATTCGCATTCAACTGACATCATATATAAAATTAAGCGGCCATATTAAAGTGGTTTTGCTTATCGAAGACTTCATGAACATACAGAATGATATTGGTTTACCTACTGTCTTCGCAAATGATAACCGCATTTACATTACATCGTAAGTAAAATAAGCGGCCATTAGCGATTTGCTGATCGAAGACTGCATGAACATGCAGAATATTGGTTTACCTACTGTCTTCGCAAAAAAGATTCAAACATTCACATTACATCATATGTAAACTAAGCGGCCATGAGCGATTATGCAAAACAATGATCAACTTTGAGAGAAGAATGAATCCTGTCGTAACGATTATTATCAATTCTCTGCAAGATTTTGGCCGAGTGGGGATTCGAGCCAGGGACCCGCTGGTCTCACGTTCTTTATGCTACTGACTGCGCTACCGGGCTCGGCTAAACGTTACTGTGTGAAACGCCCGGAAATGCAGACATGTGCGTCTCGATTTCGTCCCTATAATTACTTTTACAGACGTAAACGATGGAAAAATGCAATGAATTTCTAATAGAGAAAAAATAAAAGGATTATTTTCTACAGAAATAGCTTCTGTAGAATTAAATTCGGTGTAAAACGATCAAATTTATCGCTGTCATATTCTAACAAAGAAAAAGCACGTCCTCTAATTAACTGTAGCCGACCTTGTTGGAAATATCCCTAGAAAATGGGGATAGTTAACAAAACTTCATCTTTAAAGGTCCAGGAGCGGCCAAATGTAAACAATGCGGGTGGTAAAATGCATTTAGATTTAAATGATATCATTTTCATGTATGGAAATTATTGTGAAGGCGACAATCTGTCATTGTACGGTGGGACCAGCAGAAAAAAAGTTGCCAGGTTTCTCGGTCTTTTGTTTACTTTTTAGATGAATTTAAAATTCATTTTCCTTCCAGCAACTGACATTTTGACCAACCGCACCATAACACATTTAAAGCCCCTCTAGCTAAAGACCAAAAGTACACAATTAGGGGGTCAAATTGCACGCAAATCTAATACATACCGTATGGATCTGGATATTATTATCCGTCTGATAATGTGTTACAATATGGTATGTCAAAATTTCAGTCGCTGGTAGAAATATGAATTTTAGAACTAAAACCTTGTCAATTTAATTGTAGTTTAAAAATTCGTTTTTTTCTGACAGCGACTGTATATTTGACATACCGTACTGTAACACATTGTCAGACACATAATAATATCCATACCTTTATATACTGTGAAAAAATATTGCCTGCAACTTGACTTTCCGATTTGTTTACATTCGGCAGCTAGTGTTGGCCTTTAATTACAAAATTCGAAGACCGGAACCCCCACCCCCCACATGGACTGTGTAGAATATTTGTCACAGCCACCCAGTAGGAAAACCTTGAAATTCAGATTAAGTAATTTCGATTTATCGAGAAAAGTGCATCATCCATCTAAACTGAATACGGTGTCAAGAAATTTATTCCTCTGACTGTATGATATTAGGTTCATAAACTTGGTTCTGTCTAGATAGAATAAATTATTCCTCTCTTTAGAGACTGAAAATAAATCTATAGCACAAATAAAGGGTCTTTCGGGTTCGAGCTCAAGAAGATGACGATGCAGATCCAACCATTCTAAATTTCACTCCTAGCTTTTTCTACACTGAGAAAGTAACGCCATTCCCGATTGGCTAAACCGTTTGGTTTAGCCAATCGGGAATGGTGTTACTTTGAAATTTAGAAAATTCACGAAAGTTGGAATAAGAACGACATTACGACTGGTTGGTAGATACGGACCCAGAACTCACTCTGTGCAGTCTAGTTTTGATCTATGCTGTGTGTCTGTATACATTTTTCCATTTTGATGTTTGCACCTCAGCCCTCGTGCCCCCTTGTCACAAATTATTTTATCGTCTGCAAATGCTTTCAATTTGTACTGGCCGAAGATTTTGTTGTTCGGTAAAGAGTTAAAAATTTGCGCCCCCCTCACCCACGCAACGCTCCCAAAGCACTCAAAAGTTCAAAGTTGATACTGCTATCTAAACGAAAGCATAGTTGCATAGTTATTCCACAGTGATGAACGGGTTTCTAATCTAATGAAAGCGCGATGCCTAGCAGTTTAGATGAACAATTCGAACGGCTACTGCACTTCTTTTTCAAAGCATATAACTGTTTTAGAAATTTGAGAACCAATGGCATGTTCCAGAAATCGAGATTACAATGTATCAGGGCTAAATAGTGCAGTTTACTATCTGCATGCTAAAGGAAACTCTGGGTACCTCATGCCACCCGACTATTTTTTCATATTATAAATACAATCGGACGTTACTTTGTCAAAATGAGGAATCTTCCAGTGTATAAGAGCTATCAGCTTCAAACCTCATATGCAGATAGATCACATTGAGGAGAAGTGCAGTGCACTCTGTCTTCATTTCTTGGAGTTATTTCCCTTTGTTATTTAACATGTAGGATTTTTGTCCGGAGTATAACTTCAACAGTATAAAAGCTATTAACTTCAAACATTATATGCTGATCACTTTGAAGAGAAGTGCTGTGTACAAGATACACTACTCCGTTGTCATCATTGTTGGAATTATTGCCCTCTTGTTTTTTACAAATTGGATTTTTGTCCGGAGCATAACTTCAAAAGTATAAAAGCTAGTGATTTTAAACATCGAATACAAATAGATAATGCTAAGTACAAGTGCAACGCACAAGATTCAAAACGCTGTCCTATTTTTTTTTTAAATTATTGCCCATTGTTTGGTTTTTGTATGGAGCATAACTTTCAAGGCATAACAGCTTTTGACTTCAAACTTAGTACTTTATATAAATAGATCACATTGAGGACAAGTGTAGTGCACATAATCTGTTACTCTGTCTTTAGTACTTTTGGAGTTATTGCCCTTTGTTATTTTTACATTTTGGGTGTTTGACTTAACACTTCAGATACAGATTGATCACATTGAGCGAACACAAGATCCATAACTCTGTCTATATTATTTTTGGAGTTCTTTCCCTTAGTTTTTTTTTTTTTTTTTTTTTCTTTGATTAGAACATAACTTTTAAAGTATTCAAGCTATTGACTTCATACTTCTAATACAGATAGATCCCATTGAGGACAAGTGCAGTGCACTCGATTTGTTACTCTGTCTTCAGTATTTTTGAAATTATTGCCCTTACGTTTTTTTCGGGGGCATATTTTCAAAGCAAACAAGCTATTGACTCGAAACTGCACATACAGATAGGTCACATTGAGGACATGTGCATTCCACAAGATCCATAAGTCTGTCTTTTGCATTTAGAGTATTTGCCCTTTGTTATTTTACATTTTGGGTTTTGAAAAGGGCATTCAGTGACAAGACACCAGTTCCGCCTGTGACAGTTCTAGTTCTATTTACACAGCGATCTAGGAGTTAACAAGGACCTTGGGTAGTGCAAAAAATGTCGAGCTTTAAACCTTTCTAGACAAAGAAGTTGTTTCAATTTCTGTATTAAGGTATACCATTTCGGTTTTCAGAATACATCTGTGGGGAATACGTACTTCTTGTACAGTCTCAGTTTAAAATTATTGACAGTTTCAAAGAAAGGAAATTTGTTTTGCTTTCTAATTTGTTCATTGAACATCGGTAGGTCTTATTGGTAATCCACGGGGATAATAATCACGGTTGAGGGTTTGGGGGCTTCGAATATCGCCGCAGCCACCTCTCCGAAAACTGTAAAAAAAAAGGATCCACCAAAGAATAATAGGTCACATTTAATTACTATTTTTTGTTAATGCTGAAAGGGTCCAATAGCTTAAGAATACTTTGGCGTTACTGGTTAAAGAAACAAAAAGAATTCATAGATAAGCGAGCGTGCCGCACTTTTAACCCTTAGGCTGCTAAGCGCGACACAAAGACCTTTTGCAGACAGTATAGATCAAGATCAGACTGCACTGAACGTGCAGCCTGTGTGCAGCCTGATCTTGGATCTACGCTGTCGGATACGGAGATGTTTTTCTTCAAAAATAACTTTGAAATACTAACATTTTTGGTTTCAAGTATGGACATGGAAGTTTCATTTCATTTATTTAGCAGGTTAAAGGTTATTGAACGCCTAAGCTGTCTGATATAACGATATTTCATGACATACAGATATTTTTTTCTATTACATAAAGGTACAATTCTATCATATAAACAGAAAATGGTTTGGGATGAAGGTAAGTGTTTACAATGTTCAGCACCTTGGCCTCTATATATAACATGCACATAAAAAAAAAAACATCATATGAAGGTATACTTCCAATATACACAGACAAACCATCATATTCATACTTGTTGATATTACATAAACTACAACATATATAACATGCAAATAAAACCCTGTTATATAAAGGTATTTTTGCAATATACACAGGCAAAACATCATGTTGTAACGGTAAAATTTAAAGACGATCGCTACAGTTTCATCATTTTTTGAAAACATTCAGAATTTCATGAAACTTTGTTTGGTGATAGTTTATTATCTGATCTACAAAAATAGGAGATAAAGAGAGGGGGCACCAGCTTTCGGAAAATTCTATGAATATTTCTTTTAGTACACCCTGCATTGCGGCAGTTCAGGATTAAATTTCACCTATGAAAACTAAGTCTATGTATATTTTTTTTTAAATGACAACAATTATAAGCAAATTTTATTTCATTGTATTGGTGAAACATTAAATTTAATGAAAAACATAATTCAGAGTATACTGAGTATCAAACTTTAAAAAAAAAAAAAAAAAACCCTTAACTTATGGCTAAAACACTTTTATTTTGAAAAAAAAAAAAACCAAAGAGTATCTTTTAAAATTATTTTTTCAAATGTTCTAACATTCAGATTTTTCTTATTTTTTCTATAAATAATATTATGGTACTAAACTAAAAGAATCAGGCTTAAAACAAATAGGTCACCAGCTTTATTTTTTCAGAAAATACATTTTAAGTTTGTGGGTGGGGCACTAACTAATGAGTAAATGTAATGTTTGTCAAAGACAAAGGCATTATATGAAGTAATTTATCTCAATTTTTTCAGTAATACAACAATATTTATAAGAATCAAGTTTGTTGGTCATAATAAATCAATTCATAACATATAAATGTAATACTGATATTAGCATTTAACCCATTTCCAAACGACTAATTTTAGATTCTTCTAAATTTGACGCGTTTGCAGACGCTAAACCAAAACCTGGTATTCATGTATCACAGTTCTTTGATGGGTCAGAAATCATTGTGGGAAAAGGAGAAATCAATCATTAGGGGTAATTTCTCCTTTTGACATCAACGTTTTCATCAACTTTGTCTGCTGCAGACTCATCAAGCTAACGGATAAAGAGTTATGTACAGCCTCTCGTTTTCTGCAAGTCTTTACCAAAGTGACATAATTTTGGACTAGACCAAACTGAAAGCATCTGCATCTGAAAATATGTTTTAGCACGACGATACGTCTGCCAGATAGAGCGCTAGTAGTAGCATCTGTGTCCATATTTCCGTTGTTAGGTGACGTAGTTAGGTGATTCACTTTGACTTTCAGTCCAATCTTTTGAAAGCGTAATTTTGGATTCTTGCCTCGCATATAATTATTTGGCTTGATTCAAATACTTTTTACTTCATTTTGCTAACATGAAACGACCCGTTTTAGTTCTTGGTTTATCCATTCTGCAGACATTGACAGGTGTTAGGTGCTCACCGTTTTTCGAGTAAAAGGTGAGCGTGATAGTTACACGAAGCGTGAAAATGGAAACAGTCGCGAACGTCGTTAACTGTTTCTTGAATGAACGTAAATGGTGAATGCATGTGGCTATTTTATCTTTATATGGAGTTTATATGAAGTGAAGACAAATCATCCGTGACGCTCACTGACTCGAACGCTTGCTGCGCAGCAAGTGCTTGCTGGCGGATTTTACTCCTGAATGAAAAATAGCGGAAAGCACCTGCAAACCGTTTCAAAGTCAGCAACATTTGAAGGTTTCACTCCACGAAAGAAAAAATGCAAAATTTACCAATCTCAATCATGCCTTGTTAGAATTTCACTCTTGGAATTACTTGAAATGAATTAGAAATATCAATAATGAATGAGCCATGCTCTGTGAAAAGTGGGCTTCGTGCATCTGGAAAAAGTACACGAAGGCTGTCCTGGGTCGAAATCTTTTGCTTTTGGTCAATTTTCGGCATGTCACAGGACAAATCTACCTCATGATTCCGTCGACTGTCAGACAAAATGAATTTTATGGATCCGTAATTATCTGATGATTACTTGGTACAATGCATCACATAGATGCATTAAGCCCCCTTTTGCCATAGTATGGCTTATATACATATATTATAATTGGCCTGCAACAAGCCAAAAAGGAGCATTCAGACATTTACGTAAAGTGTCGTCTCGGATCAGCCTGCGCAGTCCGCACAGGCTGATCTGAAACGACATTTTCCTTTTTTTTTTTTGCAATTTTCTGTTTTGTGCAAGTCTGCTGTAGCACAAAATCTAATGTAGTCGTAAAGTGCCGTCTCTGATTAGCCTGCGCGGACTGCGCAGGTTTGATCCGAGACGACACTTTACGCAAATGTCCGAATGCCCCTTTTCGCGTGTTGCAGGCTATATAACGATGCTTAGATTTAAAAAGTTGAAGACCGTTACGAATTAAAATGATAATTTAAACCCTTTAAACGGTCTAATTGATCTAGATGATACTTTTAATGATCGAACGATTTTTTCCATTGTCACTGTGCTTGAAAGAGCACCATTTCTTTGCTAAAAATGAAACGAGCACTAACTTTCATTCACGTCTTTTTATTCATTCATTACCTCCATTTATTTCATGCTTTCCGGTAGGTTATCGAGAAATATCGGTGAAATATTTTTCGATATTTCATGGTTACGACCAGTGAAAATATCGATTTTTATATTCTAACTCTTCAATTGAAAGTGGAAACAGTTGTTCCCGCGCACTAGTTACCTAGGTAAAATGCGCGTGCCTCACAACCAGATGGAAATATGACGTAATTTACCTTACATTTCTCGCGCTTAACGTAATATTGTAATGAGTTGCTATGCGGAGGGGGTACGCCACGGGGAATAACCGAAAAGAACTGTACTGGATTTTGATTAAGTTGCCCCTAGAAAGGGTTAAAAGCATGAAAAAAATAGAATTTTTTTTTTCGGTGAAAGATCGAAATTTATTTTTTCTCGCTACAGCCCCTAAAGAAATCAGGACAAATTCACAGTTATTGGACTACAAACGGCAGAGTTCTCGCTAAAAGGTACGAGAACAGTAGACCGACTCAAGTATACCACAACGACGAGGTGGACGAGCGCCTGCACATTAATCGGGCATAAAATTATATTATTCACCAACCGTTTTCCTTGTTTATTAACTAATTTCCGGGTTTTCGAAAATGCTTTTCGGGCTGGTGTTGATCGGTCTGCATACGTGTGCTGGTTGATCTGAATCATTACGGGCTGGAAGTAAATTAATTTGTTCTTGATGTTTATGATCGGACTATGGATAAGTGCCGATTGATATGTGTCATCGTGAGCAGTGACTAATCCATTAATAGTTATTAGTATATTGAAACCCTATTCTTTCCTCACGATGCTGCTCTTCATAAGTTATAAACTGTTTGTCGTTGCTGCTTATTCTGATGATGATCAGGCTGCATATGTGTTCCGGTTGATCTGTGTCAGCTCAACCAGAGGATCAATCAGGAAATCTAATAATAGTTTACTGTTGTTCTATTTTGTCCACACTGTCGTTTAAAACTGCTTATTTTTTTTGTTGTTGCAGTCTGCTGAAGTGTTGGTCGAACTGCGTTTATGTATCGGCTGATCTTATCACTGCAATTAAAGGCTCTATAGACAAATATTATATATATTAGTCTGTTGCTTCTTAATTCTCCTTAAGCTGCTTCTGGTTATAAGCTCACCAACTTATTAGTTGTTCTTGCTTGTGCTGACGCAGATCTGGCTGTACATGTGTACAGGCTGATCTGTGTCAGCTCGAACAGTGGCTTAATCATGAAATCTAATAATAGTTTACTGCTGTTCTTTCTTTTTACACTGCTGTGTTTAAATCCTTGTTTATCACTTGTTGTTGCTGTTTGTTTTGGTGTTGATCGAATTGCGCTTATGCGTAGGCCGATCTTTATCGCCACAATTATGGGCTCTACCTACAAATATTATATATATCAGTCTGCTGCTAATTTATCTTTTTAAGATTATGCTTATTATTTGCCTTCCAATTCATTAGCTGTCCCTGCTTGTGCTGACGCTGATCAGGCTGCATATGTATGCTGGCTGATCTGTGTCAGATCAAACGGGGGCTTAATCAGGAAATCTAATACTAGTCTAATACTGCTGTTCTTTTTTTTTTCCACATTATTGTGTTAAAAAATTTCGCTTATCATTTGTTGTTGCTGTTTGTTGTGGTATTCAACGAATTCCGCTTATGTGTAGGCTGATTTGTATACCCAAAATTACGGGCTTTATAGACAAACATTATATATATTAGCCTGTTGCAAATTTATCCTTCTTAAGTTGCTGCTGAGTATAAGCCTATCATTATTATTTTTTTCTCATTCTGCTGTGTTTGATTATTTGTTTATTATTTGTTGTTGTTGTTTGTTGTGGTGTTGATCGAATTGCGCTTTTGTATAGGCTGATCCATATCTCCACAAATAGGGGCTCTTTTTATAAATATCATATATATTAGTCTGTTGCATTTTTTTTCTTAAGCTGCTGCTGATTTATAAGCTTATCAACTTATTGGTTGTCCCTGCTTGTGCTGACGCTGATCAGGTTACACATGTATGCTTGCTGATCTGTGCCAGAGCAAACAGAGGCTCATTTAGTCAATAAATTTTCTTAGCAGTACTTTCATGCCCTACTTCACACATGTCGCTGT
This sequence comes from Hippopus hippopus, assembly GCA_946811185.2. Taxonomy (NCBI): domain Eukaryota; kingdom Metazoa; phylum Mollusca; class Bivalvia; order Cardiida; family Cardiidae; genus Hippopus; species Hippopus hippopus. The sequence goes on along the minus strand of OX328099.1, from coordinate 62,049,962 downwards.
TGGCTGTTTGTGATGGTGCTGATCGGGCTGCGCACGTAAACTGTCTGATCTGTACCATCACAGCAAGACCTTAATCTATAACACTTAGAGTGGTTCGATGCTTTTACGCCGTTTTCATGTTGTTGACGATTACAACTGTACCAATTATTCTTCACTGCTGTCTGTGATTGAGGGTTACAACTGTACCAGTTATTTTTATTGCTGTCTGTGACTTATATCAGAACAACAAGGGGCTTTATCGACAAATATCATGTATATTAGTCTGTTGCTATATTACTTTTCCAAAGCTACTGCAGATTATGAGTTTCATCAATTTATTTGTTGTTTGTGATCGGATTACGATGCTGCCCGTCATAGATTACAAATTGTTTGACGTTGCTGCTTGTGCTGACGCTGATCAGGCTACACATGTGTGTTGACTGATCTGTATCATCACAGGCGGGAAGTAGATCGATTTGCTATTGGTGTTTGTGATCGGATTGCGATGCTGCTCGTTATAAATTACAAATTATTTGACGTTGCTGCTTGTGTTGAGGCTGATCGGGCTGCACATGTATGCTGGCTGATCTGTGTCATCACGGGCGGGAAGTAATTCGGTTTGCACTTGGTGTTCGTCACCAAAATTACCTCTATAGACAAACATTATATATATTAGTCTGTTGCAAATTTATTCTTCTTAAGTTGCTGCTGAGTATAAGCCTGCCAATTTATTGGCTTTCCCTGCTTATGCTGACGCAGATCTGGCTGCACATGTATGCAGGCTGATCTGTGTCAGCCCGAACAGCGGTTCAATCTTGAAAGCTAATAATAGTTCACTGCTGTTCTATTTTTCCCACTCTGCTGTGTTCAAATATCTGTTTATTACTTGTTGTTGTTGTTTGCTGTGGTGTTGATCGAATTGCACATTTGTATAGGCTGATCCATATCTCCACAAATAGGGGCTCTTTTTATAAATATCATATATATTAGTCTGTTGCATTTTTTTTTCTTAAGCTGCTGCTGATTTATAAGCTTATCAACTTATTGGTTGTCCCTGCTTGTGCTGACGCTGATCAGGTTACACATGTATGCTGGCTGATCTGTGCCAGAGCAAACAGAGGCTCATTTAGTCAATAAATTTTCTTAGCAGTACTTTCATGCCCTACTTCACACATGTCGCTGTTGGCTGTTTGTGATGGTGCTGATCGGGCTGCGCACGTAAGCTGTCTGATCTGTACCATCTCAGCAAGACCTCAATCTATAACACTTAGAGTGGTTTGATGCTGTCACGCCGTTTTCATGTTGTTGACGATTACAACTGTACCAATTATTTTTCACTGCTGTCTGTGATTTATATCAGAACAACAAGGGGCTTTATTGACAATTATTACCTATATTAGTCTGTTGCTATATTACTTTTCCAAAGCTACTGCTGATTATGACTTTCATCAATTTATTTATTGTTTGTGCTTGTACTTATTCTGATCAGGCTGCACATGTGTGCTGGCTGATCTGTATCATCACAGGCGGGAAGCAGATCGATTTGCTCTTAGTATTTGTGCTCGGACTGCGATGTTGCTCGTCATAAATTACATACTGTTTGACATTGTTGCTTGTGCTGACGCTGATCAGGCTGCACATGTGTACTGGCTGATCTGTATCATCACAGGCGGGGAGTAGATCGGTTTGCCCTTGGTGTTTGTGATCAGATTACGATGCTGCTCGTCATAAATTACACTTTGTTTGACGTTGCTGCTTGTGCTGAGGCTGATCAGGCTGCACATGTATGCTGGCTGATCTGTGTCGGAACAAGCGGGGGCTCAATCATGAAATCTAATATAGTTTATTGCTATTATTTCTTTCTCACATTGCTGTGTTTAAATCCTTGCTTATCATTTGTTGTTGCTGTTTGTTGTGGTGTTGAACGAATTGCGCTTATGTGTAGGCTGATTTGTGTACCCAAAATTACGGGCTTTATAGACAAACATTATATATATTAGCCTGTTGCAAATTTATCCTTCTTAAGTTGCTGCTGAGTATAAGCCTATCATTTTATTGGCTTTTCCTGCTTGTGCTGACGCTGATCTGGCTGCACATGTGTACAGGCTGATCTGTGTCAGCCCGAACAGTGGTTCCATCTTGAAAGCTAATAATAGTTCACTGCTGTTCTACTTTTTTTTCTTTTTTTTTTCTCATTCTGCTGTGTTTGAATATTTGTTTATTATTTGTTGTTGTTGTTTGTTGTGGTGTTGATCAAATTGCGCTTTTGTATAGGCTGATCTCTATTTCCACAAATAGGGGCTCTTTTTATATTATATATATTAGTCTGTTGCTATTTTTTTTTTCTTAAGCTGTTTCAGATTTATAAGCTTATCAACTTATTGGTTGTCCCTGCTTATGCTGACGCTGATCAGGTTACACATGTATGCTGGCTGATCTGTGTCAGAGCAAACAGGGGCTCAGTCAGGAAATCTAATATTAGGTTACTGCTGTTATATTTTCACCACACTGCTTATCATTGCTGATCGAATTGCGCTTATGTGTGGGCTGATCTATATCACCACAATTATGGGCTCTATTTATAAATACTATATAAAAGTAGATACAACCGGACAGTTCTGGGGCAATCCCTACTTCCGGTCAAATCCCACCATCCAAAATTTCTATCAAAATCTTATGATTAAGGTCAAAGGGCATCCTTAATCATAAGGTCAAATTCTAGGACATAATTAAGTTCAAGGTCAATGGTCAAAGGTCAACCATAATCATTAGGCCAAATTCTAGGTCAAACCCAAAAATCAAAAAGTGGCCGGGGGCGGGCTTCGCATCATCACATCTATTCATAGATCGATCATACCAGTCTACAAAGTCATACCTTCATTTCAATTTTTTTGTCATATACCTATATGGGCAAACTCTCAAACCCCATCTCATATTTTTAGTCCATATACCTATATGAGCGTCTTAGTATGTCCTGTGTAAAATATATCTTCTGTGTATAGTGAGAAGATATATTTTGTGAGTGATTAAAAATCATCATACTCTACCAAAAGTGATGTTATAAAGTTATAGCTAGATATATTTTTTCCTATTTTACCGAGCAAATATGGTGTAACAAATAATAAATCACCAAACTCAAACTCTATCGCTTTATATATTCTTATGTTAGTAAAATCTTTAATATACTCATCTTTTTCAAACTTAATAATGTAATTATCCACACCATCAACTTTATAAAGTTCAAAACCAGCAAAAGCACGGTTAAAAATATCATCCATATCAATTTGTCTTTTTTTCCCTATCGAAATTATAAAAATAAGAGGATAATCTACATCATTCGAAATAGGTAAATTTTTATTAATTTGAACAAAGGTGGCATTATACCTCATTTTTTCTATTCTTCCGCTTGAAGGAAACACGAAAAATTTAGGACCATCCTCATAAAATTTAAGTGGTTGTTTATCCGTAAGAAGGGGTTTTCCAATTTGGTGAATAAAATGACACTGTATCATTGATTTTTGTTTATTATATTTTTTTACATTTTTTTCAACTAGATCATCCACATACTTTCTATTCACCGCATCATTTTTACTAGTAAATTGTTCTTGATATAATCCAATTCTATTCGCTGTAGCCAATTCACCTTTCGCTACATAGTTGGGATTACCGCTTAATAATACAACTACTTCGTTTCCCGCTAAATCTGTTACGATATTTGAACGGGTAAACGCTACTCCATCGTCAACATATTTTTTGTTAGCCGCTTCACGATCGTTTCTAGGATCTCTAACATTTTTAATCTCTTTAAAATTCATGTTTAGATATCCTCCAACATTATATCCACCATTCTCTTTCAACAAAGGTTCATCGGATGTTATGTCTTCAACAATCCTATCTACATAAGCTTTGTTTACCGGTTGAAATTCCTTTGTAGGAGATGGAACGTTTTCGATCTCATGAAAACCCATGTCTATGACTGCACTAGCTTTATAATAACCATTTTGTTTTATAAATACACCTTCTTTAGAAACTGCTACATCCCCTCCAACGATACCTCTAATAGCATCATCTACGTATTTCCTGGTAGCCGCGTCCTTGGGACGAAGTTGATCCTTCACCTCTTCTATTTTTTCCGCTATAGTATTATCTACATACCCTTTGTTAGCTGCTTCACCACTTTGAATGGGTTCTCTCAAACCACGTAACTTTTTCTTCCTTAAAAATATATCACCCTTTGCTTCAAATCCAGCTGGGTCTCTAGGAGTGAAAGCTGTGTCGATTACACTCTTGTCAACATAAGCTTTGTTTGCAGCGTCTTGCTCTTCTACAGGTGGAGGTAGTTCTTTTAAAGCTTGTCTTCTCATGTGAATAGGTTTTAAAGCTTTGTAATAAAAAGCTTCATCATGTTCTGTGAAAGGTGTGTCTTCTCCTAATTTACCATCTACATATTCTTTGTTTACAACATCACCAGCTTGTATAGGAAGAGGTATATTTTTTATCTTATGAGTATTGTCAAAATCCAACGACCCTTTGATCGGAAAGTTTCCATTTTGTTTTGGTCCTATTGCTCCAACACCCTTGGTGTTGTCTACATATTCCCTAGTCGCCACGTCATGAGGATTTACTGGATTACTAACCCTCGTTAACGTATTACCATTCATGTTTATAGAACCAGTAACAACAGTTGTTCCATCTTTACGTAAAAAATTATTATTTATATAAGCGAGTGACACACCATCACCAGTTGTGCCATCATCATCTTTCATTCTTCCAAATTTGTCAACAGGCATTTTTTATAATACTAAAAAAGTTTATTTAAAACATTTTGGAATTTATTACCCAAGCCTAACTCTTTTAGAATGTACAAACATAAATGACCGCAAAATACTTGCCCAGCTTGTTGTAATTGATCAGTATTGTACTGTATTGGGCTTTTTAAATACTCTCGAATTTCAACAGGTGGTTGTATACCATAACTATCAAAATAAATTTTAGTTTTACCATTTTTATACCAAGCGACCCAATGTGTGCCAGGTCCACCACTTTTATCAAAGTTTACTATACCACATTCTTTTTTACTCGGTTTTCTCGGTAACGTATCTAGTAAAAAAACTCCTCTGAAATAAGGAATCTTTAATCTTTTAGCGGCATCCTCTAATTCGAAATTGTTTAACGGTTTATTCGGTAAAATTATGTTTTCAATCGAAATATTTGACATTTTTTAATAGTTAAATATTTCTAATGTCTTTATTGTCAACCCACGAGTTAAATTCATCAGGATAACCTTTCCACCTTACGAGAGATTTCTTTTTTCCTTTTTTAATAACCTTTTCTATCCTATACAGCTCTTGACTGGTTTTCTGCAGTTCAGGCTCATAAAAGGTACCTTGTATTTCTTCTCCATTAAGATCCTTAATTTTATATGTTACAGGTGATGTAAGTTTTACTTCAGAAACTGTAAAAACCTCCTCAGTCCATCTTGTTGTATAACCTTTCTCAAAAGTCTTTTTCTTTTTACTTATCCTTACTTTGTCTCCAACGGAAAACTTAGGATTTTCTTTTATTTCGAGATGATTGGGGTAAAGATTTCTCCAAACTCTCGTTTCATTTTCTTTTTTACTAGCGTTTACCGGAGTCATCTTAATAGATGAATGCCTCGTGTTATTATATTCTTTAACGAGATCCGGTAGCATATTGATGTAAACGTTTGTGGAGTTAGCGGAAAAATACTTCCACATTTTTTCTTTCATTGTTCTAATCCATCTCTCAACAACGCTAGATTTTTCCTCATTTTCGGTAGAATATAATTCAACCAAGGCTTTAACATCTTCGTTATAAAACTCTTTACCCTTATCCACCCACATTTTTTCAGGTTTTCTCTCCTTAAAAATACTCTTTAATGCTATAGCAACAGATTTTCCCGTTTTCTCTTTTAATGGCACCAGCCATCCATATTTAGAAAAGATGTCAATGACAGCGAGAAGGTATTTAAAACCACGATTAAACTTAGAAAATGCTTGCATGTCTACTAAATCCACAGCCCATATCCTATCTATACCGTTTACTATAACTCTCCTTTTCTTAAATTTTCTTCTTACGGGTTTATGTAATTCTTCCGCTAAAATTTCGAAGTTTTTTTAACGACTCCCATTCCAAATTTCACCTTCGTTCCAATGAGTTTACCTACCAAACCCCTTTCTACCCTTTCTCTAATATTAGGATTGTAAATACCTTCTAACTCTGTTAACATATTTTTATCACATATTTCATTCCTAGTTTTTGTATCATCATGTTGAAGATAGCAAACATCATGATGATAAGCAGCTTTATCAACGCGGTTTATAGGTTTACTCCATTCCTTCGGTGTTAAATCCTGATTGAGTCTTTTATCTAACTCGGTACCTGGCCCTGTAAAGTTGTGTCCTGGTAGATGCATTTCAACGGGTAAGTTGTTTATAAACTTGTTTAAGATGCTACCCCCGGTGGTTTTTTTTTTATAAATTGTGTTTTATTTATTCCGCAAACCGCGCATTTCCCCTGCATCATATTTCTTCCATTTTTAGAAACGGTATATCTTACATTGTTAGTATTAGTATGTTTTTTACATTTAACGCAATACATTTTTATATATAAAAATAAAAATCTTATATAAAAATGGATATTATAAACTTATCGTGGAATGATGTAGTATCGAGGAGATTTAATCACTCCCTTTTACCAAAAAGTATTAGAGGTTTAATTATAGGCAAATCGGGATGTGGCAAAACTACTTTATTGTTAAACCTTTTACTCAGGCCAGGTTGGCTCGACTACAACGATTTAAGCGTTTTTGGTAAAAGCCTTTTTCAACCGGAATACCGAATACTAAAAAAGGCTTTTGAAGAAAAACTACCGAAAGAATGTATCTTAAGGTTGTTTAACATGCGTGATGAGATACAAGAACTAAACATTTTACCAACAGCTTTAGTCGAAGAATGGATTAAGACGATTAAAAATAAATCGGATATAGATTGTAACTTCTTCGAAAATGCGAGTGAGGTACCCGATCCGAGAGAGTTAAACTCAGAAAATAAAAATTTAATGATTTTTGATGATTTACTTTTAGAAAGGCAAAATAAATGCGAAGGTTACTACATTCGAGGAAGGCATAGTAATGTTGACTGCTTTTACCTCTCACAAAATTATTTTAGGCTACCGAGACAAACTATTAGAGAAAACGCTAATTTTATTTGCCTTTTCCCACAAGACCTAAAGAACATTAACCATATTTATAACGATCATGTAGGTGAAGATATGCCTAAGGATGAGTTTAGAAATTTTTGCCAAAAGGCATGGGAAAGACCACATGGGTTTGCTATCATTGATTTAACGAGTAAAAAACACGATGGGAAGTATAGAAACGGTTTTGACAATTTTTACATGCCAAAGTCAGTATAACTCGTCGCCGACTCGTTCGGTTAAAAAATATTTTCACTTTTTAAAAAATGGAAGATCTTTTAGAAAAGATTGTAAAAAATACAGAACACAAAACATCATTTCAAATCATTGTAAGCGATAACAAAACACGTTTTAGAACGAGGTTTAATCCTCCAATTCAGCTGGAAAAGGATAAAGTATATGAAATAGCTTTAGTAAACCTTGAAACATATTACTCTTTCCCAAACATTGATGAAACGAACAACACACTCGTTTATTCTCCAGACAATGGTACCTCATGGATTAAAATAAAAATACCTGAAGGAAGTTATGACCTCGTTGACATTAATGATACCATTCACCAGGAAATGAGAAAAAAGGGTCATTATGATAGAGTTAATGAAGAGTATCCTATTAACCTTTCTGCGAACACCAATACCCTAAAGTCTGTTCTTACTCTAGAAGATGGTTATCAAGTAGATTTTAATCAACCAGACTCCATTGCCAAAGTATTAGGATTTACTAGCGCTAAATATACGCAAGGATTTTATGAGTCGGAGAATGTAGTGAACATTCTTAGCATAAATAGTTTGCTCGTTAACATAGATATTATTTCAGGAAGTTATGTTAATGGTTCGACAAAAAACACTATTTACTCTTTTTTCCCGTATGTTGCACCCGGATGTAAGATAATTGAGTCACCAGTTAATTTAGTATACTTACCAATAACATTAGATGAAATACATAACCTAGAGGTAAATATAACGGATCAAGATGGTAATTTACTAAATCTTAGAGGCGAAAATTTAACAATTAGGTTTCATATTAGAGAAGCAAGATAAATAAAAAAATAGTTATATATAAAATGACGAGTTACGTTAATGTTAAAGTAAATATATCGGAATGGCAAAAGGAAAAGCTTCAACATGCTGTTAAAGCCGGTTGTCCAGTAAGTATTCGTTTAGGTCATGAAGATTTACGTGGTAATGATGTTTTAGCAATTACCGATTCACAAGCGAAGAAAATAGCTAAAGCCTATGAGGAGGGTAGAGGTATAACTATTAGAATGTCTGCGAAACAGCTTAAACATAACATGAAAATAGAAGGAGGTTTTCTCGGAATGTTGGCTGGGTTAGCTGCTAGAGCTTTACCGATGCTCGCAAAAACTGTTTTACCGGCTTTAGGTGTTGGTGCTCTTTCAGGATTAGCTCAATCAGGTGTGCAAAAAGCAATGGGATCAGGTCTTTACCTTAAAAAAGGAGGATGTGTTTGTCAAGTTGAAACTGATGGATGTGGATTATACTTAAAACCATACAAAGGTAAAGGATTAGCTTCCGTTGGTGATGGTTTGTATTTAAAGCAAGGAGGAAAAATGTATGATGGAAGAGGACTTTTACTCGGACCTAATAGTCCATTCGCTAATATCCCTATCTTAGGAGCTATATTATAAATATTATTTACAACAAAATAAAATGGACATACATAAATTTGGTATAAAACCTAATATTACTACTCAACATAAAACTATATTTTGGAAACCTCATTTACGAGGAGTAAGATATCCTCCCTTAAAACAAGATCCTCTAAAATGGAAAATATACTCGCAAGTAACTATCAAGATTACTCCTCGTGATGGTATGAGACTTTCGCTAGGATTTGGTTATATAACTACACGAGGAGTTGTAGTGATATCTATTAGTAATAAATGGAAAGATAGTTTAACCATTCTTAATGGGACACATCTTGATAATGAGGCTAATGATATCTTAGTCTACATTTATAATTTTTCACAAAAACCGATCGAAATACCTGAGGGAGAGTTATTCTGTTATCTAAAATATTTAGCATAAAAAAATTATTATTTTAATAAAAAATGGCAGATACAGATCAAAAACACCCTAATAAAATATATCCTCCGTTACCTCGAGAAAGAAATAATCCAAGCGCTCCATCTATCGAGATGCATGCAATGGGAGATGACAAAGGTCATTCCTATCGTTTACAAAAGATATCAGAGATACAACAATTCCTTGAGAAAGAAGTTCAAACTAGAGACGTTCTAGCAAAAAAGTATTTACGTGCTTCAAGAATTATAAGCAATGTTGATGTTGTTTTAGCTACAACAGCTTTAGGTGCAGGTGCAGGAGAAATTGGACTGCTATCTACAGTAGTAGCGATTCCCGCTGTTGTTGCCTTAGAAGGAGTTGCCTTAGGAGTTGGTCTTCTAAGCGTAGTTGGTAATTTTGTTGTAAGAAATACTAGAAGCAAAGCAGAAAAGCATATGAAGATTAGAATGCTTGCAGATGCAAAATTAGATACTCTTTCAACACATATTTCCAAGGCTTTGGTGGATGGTATTGTTTCAGATGAAGAATTTAAACTGATTATGGAAGAAGTAGAAAAGTACAAAGTTATGAAAGAAGAAATACGTACCAAAATCAAGAAGAAGATTTCTACTGAAAACGAAGAATCTTTGATAGAAAAAGGAAGACAAGAAGCTCGTGAGTCCTTTCGGAGGCTCGTTGAAAAGAATCATGCCTCCCATTAGAAAAATTATCAAGAATAGACCAAGACTCGGTCTCCCTGAAATCAGGTGTAAATGTATTTGTGAAATAGGTGATACCTCAGACATGTAATATATAAGAGAATATATAATGCTCTTATATATTACCCCAAACAAGTTGGTGTTTGAAAACTATGATAAAAACTATGATAAAAACTATGTTAAAAACTATGTTAAAAAATTATTTTAGTAATTAAAAAAATGTCTTTTTTAAAAATCGCTGATCCTGCAAAAAGGGACTAAATTGTAAAAGAGTATCTTGAAACGAGAAAGAATATTCGGGATAATCTACTAGCGGAGAAAACGGGTGAACAACAATTACAAACCGATCTTACAAAGTTTTTTAAACCTATAACAGAAACGCAAAAAGCTACAGCGAGGGAGATTACGGAAGAACTTAGACCTATTAAAGAGGGTATCGAACAGTTACCACAAGCTATTACGTTTCCTGCCTTTCCTTCTATCACAGCTTCTGATAAACCAACGGAAGAAGATGTACAATTTATTGGATCAATAGCGGAAAACTATTTAAGAAAGTTTGCTACTAAGTCTGAAGCTGATACAACGTATGGATTATATGATAGAAAGGGTAATTTTTATATCGGTAACAAACCAGTTGTTATTATAGACAATAATATTATTGTTGACAATGAAGAATATGAAGGCACCCCCGGTTTGTGGGAATTAATCGTTTCTAAGAATCCGGATGATAATATTTATACTTACGAAGATTACGACAATTACGCGAAATTGATGTTAAAAACCAACACTCTTCATCGTAATAACGACCCAGAAAGTAAATATCCTAAAGTTAGTAAAGGACAAAAATGGAATAGGATACTCAAAACCATTTGGGATAATAGAAAACAATATAAAGGAAAGGGTATCATCATCCCGTCTGACCCTAACGCGTTACTAGAAAGACTAGACCTGTTATTAGCGAGTAAGAAAGCGGGTAATACGGGTGTAAGAAACGAGGTAGTGATCATTTGCGATGAATTAAAAAGACAAGGTGTTTTAAATTCGAACGTATATAAAAATTTAATGTCTATATTATAAAAGATGATCGTTACTAAAAAACACGGATTTAAAAGAAGGTATTCGTACGGTGGTGCTGGAATCTTTGATACTATCGCTAACTTTTTAGCGAGGCTTTTTACTAGTAGTGCAGCTAAACAAATTGCGTCTTCTGCCCTTGATGTAGGAAAGAGTGTAGCTAAGGAAGGTGCAAAGAAAGCTTTAGAGGTTGGAAAAAGTGCGGCTGTAGATGTAGGAAAAAAATTAGTTACGAAAGCTTTGACACCAAAATCAAAGAAAATTTTACAGAAATATAGCGCAACACCGAAACCTGATGAGACAGGGCGAGTCGAAACGCGAGACATTAGTACATTAATAGATGGAAGTGCCATCGCTATTCAAGACTTAGTTAAAAGATTAAACAGTGGAGCAGGTATTAAAACAATATAAAATTAAGTTAAGAAATTATATTACTTATAAAAAAGATAATGCCAGAATTACAATTTAATCGTGTAGATTATAAAAAATATAATACTAGTTGTATTACTATAGTAGGTGCATCTTTAAACCTAAAAGATTGTGAAATCCTCGAAATTGATAACACGAAATATGGTTATAAAAAAGCTGTTGTGAAGTTATCTCCCGAAAAAGTAATCAAGATGAAAGAGATTGAGGAAAAGGTGAATAAATTTTTACAAAAGTGTGGGATACCTCAAATAACACTTGTATACGGTAATAGAGTTTATCCTAAAACTAAACTGGATACCGCAAAAAGCATTAAACTTGAAGGTGTGTTTGTTAATAACGAAAATAAGTCTTTCCCTCAGCTTTGGTTAGAAATTTAAGTAGCGCAATTGTAATTTCTATTTTATTTAAAATTATAATTGTTATTATAAAATGGACATTTTAAAAATTACCGAACCAATTTTAAAATATGATAGTGTTGCTGAGTATGAACATTTTGAGTATGAACCAATCACCGGTACAAACCTCAACAACTCAGGAGGAGATATTAGGATTAGTATCGAAACTCAAGATATTTTTACTCATCCTAGTGAGAGTTATTTACTTATTATAGGTGAATTAGTAAGAAATGATACTGGGGCAGTTTACGATGCTAACACTAATATTCTTTAACAAACAATGGTCTCATGTATCTTTTTAAAAATATTAAGTATCAACTTTCAGGTATGGAGATTGAATCCGTATTGTATCCTGGCCAGGCTACTACAATGCTTGGTTTGTTAAAATATCCGGACGATTTTTCTAAATCACAAGGGTTAAATCAATGTTGGTATAAAGATACAACAGCTGCAGCAGCTGCTGGAAACACTGGTTTTATTGTAAGAAGAAATTATATTATTAATAATCCTCTTCCAAGAGGTACCTTTAGCTTCAGAGTTCCATTAAAACATATATTTGGTTTTTGTGATGATTATGATAAGATATTGTATGGAATGAAGCAAACTCTCACATTAACAAGAAATGATGATAATGATGCAATTTTTAGAGATGGTGCTGCTCCTGCTGATGGTAGAATTAATTTACTTAGAATATCTTGGTTTATGCCACACGTGCTACCCGCAGATGGAGAGAAGATGGAACTTTATAAAATTATCGAGAAAAAGGAAAAAATACCAGTTGGATATAGAATGAGGCAGTGCGACTCTATCGCGGTTCCTCAATCAACATCATTTACCTGGAGACTTTCTGTCAAATCATCGCCTGAAGTGCCGCGTTTTATCACTGTTGGCTTTCAGACTGGTAAAAGTGGTAATCAAGAGCAAAATCCAGCCATATTTGATCATGAAAACGTTAAAAATATTTATGTTACGCTAAATTCTACTAGGTATCCCGCTGTTGATTATAATCTTTCATTCACTGCAAACCAATTTAGTAGAGTGTATGGTGATGCTGCTTTATTCAGATCTAAGTTTTATAACATGGATGAATTGATGTCAAACCCTAACATTACTCCCCCAGATTATAAAACCCTTTATCCTTTGTTTTTGTTTGATGTTTCCAAACAGAGTGAGAGATTAAAATATTCTGTTACTGATATCCGAATTAAGGCAAATTTTACTGAAATTGTACCCGCAAACACCGAAGCATATGCTGTCATTATTAGCGATAGGTTAATTAACTTCCAGTCTGATGGAAATAAAATGAGTGTAGTGTATTAAGATATTTTTTCCTATATAAAAATGTTAAAGATTATGGATTTAAAAAAAATTCTTAAAGAAAATAATATAAATTTCTGCTCATACTGGGATAAAAAGCGGTTAGTTGAGTTGGTGAAAGAACATGGATTGATACCGGAGGAGGAGTCACCTATGTTACCTAAAAAAGAAAGAAGCAAAGACCCTAAGTTTGATAGATTAAAGACTATTATGCATAATCCTAAGAAAGTTAGTTTAGAGGATGTTGAATCCGGTGAAATAAAAACCTTTCCATCTATTTATAAGGCAGGTAAATTTATAGATCGTTGCCCACAAACGATTGAGAATTGGAATGGGAGAACTTGGAATAATAAATATAAGATTAACATTCTATAATTTTATTATGACAATGACGACGTCGTAATAAAATTAAGATAAAAAAAATTTTTAGCTTAAGTTTTTTTTATATATATATAAAATGGAGAATTATAATATATATACCGTAAGTGGCTTAAAAAATTTAGCTAGGTCTAGAGGAATACGGGGATACTCTAGGCTTAGAAGAGGTGAATTAATTAACCTCTTACTTAACCGGGGAGCACCAATATTAGACTATAGTATTGGTAATTTAAGAGCTCCGGTATTACAACCAACACCTTACACACCACCTCCTCCAAAACCAACTCCACCTACAGCCGCAGCTGAGGAATTGATAAAGTATTTAGATAGTATCGAAGAAATTCCGAGAAATATATCACCTAGGATAGAAGCTTTAAAAGAAAAAATAGATAAGATATATAAGGATAAAGATGAAATAGAGATTATAGAAAGTTCATCAGCACTAAGGGGATTTACGAGAGAATATTTTATAAAAGGTAAAGAAGGTTATACACCGGCTAATTTCCTTGATTTAGCGAAAGATAAAGTAACCAATATTATGAGAAATAATCGTCAAACAAAAGTTAAACTCGTTATGAAGTGTATGATGAAACACTCTATTGAAAATCGTACACAAGAGATGAATTTTGATTCTGATTACCCACTCCCTAATTTAGATGGAGATGATGTGGGTGAAATATACGATGAAATGGGGGAAGCGGTATTAGTTGCTATAGCAGGCCATGAAATGAAAAAAGATTATTGGAAGGTTGTTTACGTAATCGATTTAAGATTACATACAGTAGCGTACAATCCAATAAGAGGTAATTCATGGTTTCCAACTCCTCCTAAGATAGCGAATACAAAAAGCGTTATTAATCCGAAAAATATGGATGATGATATGTGTTTCGCGTATTGCATTCTTATAGCTTTGAACCCAACTAGTGAAAACCCTGAAAGAATTAGTAGACTAATACCCTCGTTAAACAGTATAAATATGGAAGGGATAGATTACCCCGTTTCCCTTTCGGATAGAACTAAATTTGAGAAACAAAATCCTTCGATATCAGTATCAATTTATGGATATAATACCGGCGTTTATCCACTTAGTTTAAGTAAAGAAGTTTATAAAAGGAAACATCACGTTAATCTTTTACTTTTGGAGAAGGATGGTAAAAAACCTTATTGTTTAATTAAAAATATGAGTAGATTGTTATCTAAACAAATATCCGATCATGATGGTAAAACTTATATTTGCGAAAGATGTTTAAATCATTTTCAAAAAGAAGAAACTTTAAATAAACATTTAGAGTATTGTGGTGAAAAAGATGCTTGTAGAATAGACTTACCTGAAAAGGGTACCAAAATATCTTTTCAGAATTTTTATAAACAACAGAGACACCCTTTTACGATTTATGCGGATATGGAGTCTACATTAAAAAAGAAAAACGAAAATAAAGGCAGTGGTACCAGAGTAATTAATGAGCATAACATTTCAGGGTATTGTTTTTACGTTAAATCGCTTTACGAAAATGCTTACCCTTCGAGGGTTTTCCAATATTCCGGCGAAAATGCGTCTAAGAAATTCGTAGAGGATTTAGAAAATGTTATAAGAGAAATAGATAGGATACCAACGAGGGAAATGATTTTTAAACTTCATGATAGAAGAGAGTTTGATAGGGCGGTAAACTGTTGGATATGTGGGGAGGCATTTACGAGAGACACAAAAAAAGTGAGAGACCATTGCCATTTTACCGGAAAGTTTAGGGGAGCCGCGCATAGTGAGTGTAATTTAAAATATAGAAGACCTACTTTTACACCCGTATTCTTTCATAATTATAGTAAATACGATGCTCATTTATTTATAAAAGATTTAATGAGTACACCTGGTGAGACGAGTTGTATACCAACAAATAAGGAAACGTATATAAGCGTGTCTAAAAAGGTGCTGATAGAATATGTTGTTAAAGGGGTGGAGAAAAATAAAACGCATGAGATTAGATTCCTCGATAGTTTAAAATTTCTAGGTAAAAGTTTAGATGAATTAGCCAGCACCCTAACTATGGAAGACAAGATTAATCTCACGAAATATTTTGAAGGGGAAAAGCTCGAATTGGTCTCACAAAAGGGTATATTCCCATACGAATGGTTTGATAGCCTTAGTAAATTAGAGGAAACGAAGTTACCCGGGCGAAGAGAATTTTACTCTAAGCTTAAATGTAGCGGAATTGAGGAGGAGGATTACCAACACGCTAAAAATGTATGGAAAACCTTTGAGATGAAAACTTTTAAAGATTATCACGACTTATATAATCTTACCGACGTTTTATTGTTGGCGGATGTCTTCGAAAATTTCAGGAATGTTTGCTTTAATAATTACGGGTTAGACCCATCTTGGTTTTATACAGCGCCGGGATTAGCTTGGGAGGTGATGTTAAAAACTACTAAGGTAAAATTAGAATTATTATCGGACCCTGATATGATTTTATTTGTTGAAAACGGAATAAGAGGAGGTATCTCAACCATTTTTAAACGATATGCGAAAGCGAGTAATAAATATATGAACGAAAAATATAAACCGAGTGAACCATCTAAATTTATTACCTATTTGGATGCGAATAATCTCTATGGATGGGCAATGTGTCAAAACTTCCCATCGGTAATTTTAAATGGATGGATGATTTACGAGATTGGAGTGATCAACCGTGTATATTAGAGGTTGATTTAGAATATCCAAAAGAATTACACGATTTACATAATGATTTCCCTTTAGCACCCGAAAGATTAAAGATTGATAAAGTCGAAAAACTTATACCTAATTTATACGACAAAACTAAATATATAGTACATCGCGAAAATTTAAAGTTATATTTAAGTTTGGGTCTAAAGCTTAAAAAGATCCATAGAGGGTTAACTTTTGATGAGAGTGAATGGTTAAAACCTTATATCGATAAAAATACTAGCCTAAGAGCAAAAGCCAAAACCGCATTTGAAAAGGATTTCTTTAAACTTATGAATAATTCTGTATTTGGTAAGACTACGGAAAATATTAGGAATA
This sequence comes from Hippopus hippopus, assembly GCA_946811185.2. Taxonomy (NCBI): domain Eukaryota; kingdom Metazoa; phylum Mollusca; class Bivalvia; order Cardiida; family Cardiidae; genus Hippopus; species Hippopus hippopus. Next base: position 62,033,392 of record OX328099.1, on the reverse strand, counting down.
GAGTAGATATAAAATTAGTTAGTACCAGGGAAAAAGCGGAAAAATTAGCCGCTAAACCAAACTATTATGATAGAGTTATCCTCGATGAAAATTTATGTATAATTCAAATGAAAAAACCACGTTTATATTTTAATAAACCTATTTACGTGGGGATGTGTATTTTAGATTTAAGTAAGACATTGATGTACGACTTTCATTATAATTATATTAAAGATAAATATAACGAAAAAGTTAAACTTCTTTTCACTGATACGGATAGCTTAATGTATGAAATAGAAACGGGAGATTTTTATAAAGATATTAGCGATGATGTTAAAGATCGGTTTGATACGAGCGATTACCCGTCCGATCATCCTTCAGGTATTCCCACAGGATTAAATAAGAAAGTTGTGGGTATGTTTAAAGATGAGACAAGTGGTAAGATTATTGAGGAGTTTGTGGGTCTCAGGTCTAAACTATACTCTTATAAAATGTGTGATAAGGAAAGCAAAAAATGTAAGGGGATTAAAAGGCAAGTAGTAAAAGCATTTATTAAACACGATCATTATAAAGAGTGTTTGTTCGAAAATAAGACGCAATTAAGGAGAATGGTAGTCATTAGGAGTCATAATCATGGGTTGTACACTGAGGAGGTTAATAAAATCGCCTTAAGCGGAGATGATGATAAACGCCATATCCTTGAGAACAATATCGATACATTAGCTTGGGGACATACTAAGACGCTCATATAGGTATATGGACTAAAAATATGAGATGGGGTTTGAGAGTTTGCCCATATAGGTATATGACAAAAAAATTGAAATGAAGGTATGACGTTGTAGACTGGTATGATCGATCTATGAATAGATGTGATGATGCGAAGCCCGCCCCCGGCCACTTTTTGATTTTTGGGTTTGACCTAGAATTTGGCCTTATGATTATGGTTGACCTTTGACCATTGACCTTGAACTTAATTATGTCCTAGAATTTGACCTTATGATTAAGGATGCCCTTTGACCTTAATCATAAGGTTTTGATAGAAATTTTGGATGGTGGGATTTGACCGGAAGTAGGGATTGCCCCAGAACTGTCCGGTTGTATCTACTTATAAATTAGTCTGTTGCTATTCTTTTTTTTTTTCTTAAGCTTTTTCTGATTTATAAGCCTGCCAATTTGTTGGTTGTCCTTGGTTGTGCTGACGCTGATCAGGCTGGACATCTATGCTGGCTGATCTGTATCATCACAAGTGGTGGTTCAGTCAATAAATTTTGGTAGCAGTATTTTCATGCCCTACTTCACACATGTCGTTTTTGGCTGCTCGTGATGGTGCTGATCGGGCTGCACGTAAGCTGTCTGATCTGTCCCATCACAAATAAGACCTCAATCTATAACACTTTAGGTGGTTTTGATACATCTACGCCGGCATCATGTTGTTGACGGTTACAACTGTTCCAATTATTTTTTACTACTGTCTGTGATTTATATCACAACAACAAGGGGCTTTATTGATAAATATTATGTATATTAGTCTGTTGTTATATTACTTCTCTAAAGCTGCTGCTGTACACCAATTATTCTTTCATGCTGTTTGTGACGGTGCTGATAGGACTGCACATTCTGTACTGCTGATCCGTACCGCCATGAACAGGGTCCCAATCAATTAATCAAATAGGAGATTGCTGTTATGCTACTTTTTAATATGCCTTAACAGTTGTCCGTTGTTTCTGATTGTGTTGGTGCTGGTCGGATTGCATATATTTGCTAGCTGACCAGTTTCATTACAATCGGGGCTCACTCAACAAATCTAGACGTTCCTATTGCTTCTCTACTTTATTCAATACTTCACCAACTACCTTCTGTAACTGTTTGCCATCGTGTTGATTAATAAATTGAGACACTTACTTAGACAAAAATTAATATTAATAAATTGAGACACCTACTTAGTGAAAAACAAATTAAAACTTATTTGATGTATATGTTGTCACTGATCAGTCTGCATTATGTGTGGACTGTTGTTTTTATTTTTTTTTTACACAATTGGAATACAAAGATCAATCAAGCTGGCTGTTAGATACCTTGACAACTCTCTATATTTCGTTTCAATAGAGAGTTTAAGGGGTTACCTACTCATAATTCGAAGTATTATAAGGAAATATCTCAATTATTATTAACCTCACACTCCAAATCGTCACATTTGTCAATAATTGTATAAATATTATTATGTACATACCTTTTCATTATTGCACTTTCTTATACACTCTATTCTCTATACTTCTAGATCTCCTTACTCTGTTTGGTATCTCTGCGATTCGCGCGTGCTATGTGATTACTCAAGCCCGGATGGAGGTTCTCCTGGTAATCAATATCCTATCTCCTAATGGATAGTGACTTAGGTGCCTGGAGGGCTTCCATCGGGCTTTTCCAAAACAGAATTTATACTGGTTCTAAAAAAAAGCGGCATACTTACCCAAATAATTTCTGTTTGCTCTCGCATTTCATTAAAATTCTCTCTATGTGGTCAAGGACCGTAGATTTGAACGCACGGAATATTATGAATAACAATTTTCAGTCCATCTCATTTTTCATATTGATCTGTGTAATCATTTTACAAGCTGGAGATATTGAGACCAACCCAGGGCCTGCTTTATCGGAAAATAATTTCTTATTATCAGTACTCCATTGTAACATACGAAGCATCAGAAATAAGATTGATTATATAAAAGAACAATTTTTAGATTTCAATATTTTATGTTTCACCGAAACCCATCTTAATGATTCAATTTCACAAGACAATTTGTTATTATCACAAGCATTTGATGAACCTTATAGGAGGGACAGAACTAACCACGGTGGGGGTATTCTTGTATATGTAAATAACGACTTGGCCCATTCTAGAGTTGCTGATCTTGAAGGATACTGTAATGAATCTATTTGGGTTAAAATTATAGTTAAATCCAAAATATATTTGTTTGGTGTTTTCTACAGTCCGAAAACTGCAGATAATATTTTTTTCAGAAACTTTGATATTAACATTGAAGCTGCCTTCCAAATAACTAGAAATGTAATTATATTGGGCGATCTTAACGAGGACCTAATGAATCAGTCGTTTCATAATCTCAAGGATATTCTACTTCTAAATTCTATGATAAATGTAATAAATGTCCCAACGAGACAAAATGCCTTACTTGATCCAATCTTAATCCCGAATGATATGGAGTATTCAGACTCTGGTACGCTCCCGCTACCACAAGCTATAAGTGATCACTGTGCTATATTTATATCTATTCCCTTCTCATATGAGCTCCAAAAGTGTTATGAAAGAAATATTTGGTTTTACAGTAGGGCCAACTTCGAGTCTCTTAATCAGAAAATAGAAAACTATGATTGGAGTATTTTGCATGTTGGTTCAGTTGATGATTGTTGTGAGACTTTTACTAGAACTTTTATTAAATTGATTAAAGAATGTATTCCACACAAAAGAGTGTGTATCCGACCTGATGATCAACCTTGGTATGATAGTGCAATTAGACGGGTCTCCCGGAAAAGAGACAGAATGAAAAGTACTGCCAAGAAAACAGGAAAAATTAACGATTGGTCAAAATACAAAAACCTACGTAATACAGTAAATAATATGAAACAATATGCCAAAAAGGAATTCTTTAATAACTTGGAGACAAATTTAACTGAACTCCAATGCAACGACAAGAAAAGTTTTTGGAAAATTATTAAATATTTTTTAAAAAAAGATTCATCTGTATCGTGCTTCCCACCATTGTGCAAACCACATCCTAATGGGCAAACAGTGTGGTACACTTCCTCTCAAGATAAGGCAAACTGCCTAAATGATTATTTTACATCAATATCCATGGTAGTTGATACTAAATTACCAGACATCCAATTGAAAACTGCAAACAAATTATCAATTGACGGAGTAACACAATCCGAAATAGAAGACATTATCAAAACTATTGAGATAAATAAAGCTAGCGGCCCCGATGATATAAGTCACAGAATGCTCAAAGGATGTATCCATGCAATAAGCAAACCACTGTACATTTTATTTAATCGTTCTCTCTCTGAGGGTGTTTTCCCTGAATTATGGAAAAGAGCAACGGTAACGCCCATATTTAAAAAAGGCGACAAGTCCTTGCCAGCTAACTATAGGCCTATCTCTCTTTTGAGCAGTTGTGGAAAAGTCCTTGAAAGAATAATTTTTAAACATGTATATAATTTCCTAAATACAAATAAGCTACTGTATAAATATCAATCTGGTTTTTTACCTAAACATTCAACCACCTACCAGCTTATATATCACCATATATGTCAAGCCATGGATCATGGTCAATTTTCTTGTATTGTTTTTTGTGATATATCTAAAGCATTTGATAGAGTATGGCACAGTGGTCTCTTATTCAAACTCCGAGAGCACGGCTTTAGTGACAGCCTCTTGACTTGGTTTAATAGTTATCTGAGAAATAGAAAACAGAAAGTTGTGATTCAATCAGCTGAATCAAACTATCTACCTTTAAGTGCTGGAGTACCTCAGGGTTCGGTTTTAGGACCATTATTATTTCTTATTTATGTAAATGACATTACAGACTCTTTACTAAGTCTTACTAGATTGTATGCCGACGACAGTTCCCTGTACTACTCGGCAACTTCTTTAAAAGACATAGAAGGTATAATTAATCAGGATCTGAAATCTGTATTGTCATGGGCAAAGCAATGGTTAGTACATTTTAATCCAAATAAAACTGAGGCAGTCATTTTTTCAAATAAAAAAGATTTCGATGTACCACGATTACTTTTCGGAAATACACCAATAAAGGTTGTTGACCATCACAAACATTTGGGAATTACTTTAAGTAGCACCGGTCAATGGAGCAATCATATAAATGACATTTTAGAATCAGCATCGAAAATTCTGCAAATTATGCGCAGACTTCAATTTACTCTTACAAGGGCTGCATTAAACCAAATATACTTGTCGTACGTCCGACCAATTTTAGAGTACTCTTCTATAGTGTGGGATGGATGTTCTGTCTTTTCCTCCAACTCAATTGAAAAACTACAAAATGAAGCAGCCCGTATTGTAACAGGACTTACAAGATCAGTATCTCTTGAAAATCTATACAAAGAGTGTGGGTGGGAGGCATTATCATTGAGACGGAAAAATTCGAAATTATGTTTTATGTATAAAGTATCAAATGGTCTTGTCCCACAATTCATAGAGGAACTAATAGGTCGCAGTATCAATTACGTAATAGCCAGAATTATGAACATGTACAAGCAAGAACGCGACTGTTTCAAAAGTCTTGTATACCTTCTTCCATACCGATATGGAATGACCTCGAACAAGATGTCAAAAATATCACGACATTTAATTCTTTTAAATCAAAACTCATTAGTATGACTAAACCCAAAAGAATACCCAATTTATATTTTTTCGGAAACCGACATCGGTCGATAATTCATGCTAGAATAAGGAACAATTGCAGTAATCTAAACAATGACCTGTTTTTAAATCATCTAAAATCAGACCCAATATGTGCTTGTGGAACTGGTGCTGAAGATGCGGAACACTTTTTTTTTTAAATGCAATAGAAACTCGGATATAAGAACCATTCTTTTTCGATCGACAATAGCATTTCACCCTTTAAACACTAACAAATTGTTATTTGGCGATGAAAATTTAAATTACAACGATAACTGTTCGCTATTTGCATCAGTTCAGTTATTTATTCAACAATCCGGCCGCTTTACGTAATTTCGATTTCATCCCAATTGCACGCGTAGATCCCAGAGCATCTCAATCGAGTATTTACCTATCCTCTCTCACTCCTGCTTTTCGCATGTAACTTGATTTTCATCTTTGTCTTGTAGGTTCATTACCGAAATTTCCTTTCTTCTTTTTTTTCTCCTATTTTCATCCCTCTATTTCTTTCTCTTATATTCAGTTACCTTTTTTTGTGTCCCTAGTTTGTTGTTTTTTTTGCTTGTTGCCATAGAAAGATTATTTTGTTCTTTTCATTGTAGGGGACGGACCGATTCTAAGTTGGTAGAACTTGTGGTCCAACCCCATTTCATTTATTGAATAAAATATGTTTAAACTATAAACTAACATCATCGGTGAAATTTTCACTCGTGGCTGAGCCACTCGTGAAAATATTACCGATGATGTTCACTCGATGAAATGAATTTCGGTCTTTCACCGTAAAAAACAAATATTCTCTAACCGAGCCCGGTAGCTCAGTCGGTAACGTACTGAAGTTAACACCAGAGGGTCACAGGTTCGAACATCCCAGCGCCGCCAATTTCTTTCCAAGGATTAATGATTTTTAATCGACAGGATTCATTGGCCTCTCGTCGCTAATCATTGTATCGACGATAATTATGCGTGAAAGCGGCCAGTGGCTTAGAAAGAATATTGTGCGAGTTACTAGTAAGAGAAACTCCAGAAAAGCATGGATAGGTGCCTTGGCCGCCGCAATATAGCTAAAATAATGTTGAAAAAGGCGAAAAAAAAAAAACATTCTAAGGATACGGCACCTTAATGGGATTCGTGTAACATCGCCTGAGCTACGACTCCGGTAATCCGTAATCGATGCGGGGAAGCAGCGGATTACCCGAGTCTTAGCCGAATCCGTATGGTGTTTTCGGCGATGAAAGGCGATGTTACACGAATCCCATTAGGGTGCCCTATCCTTTATTCAGTCAATCAGTTAATCAATCAATCAATACTCATATCTAGGAGTTACAGATAAAAGGGGGTATATGCACTTTTCAGGGCCAAAATTCATTTATTTTTGCATAGAAACAATAATTATTTGTATATCTATCCTCTGTAAACTAGAACTGTCGCAGAGCGGACAAATACACCCCCACTAGCAACTTGTCACTTAAGCAGCACAATCAGAGAACGAAAATGATTTTCAAGACAAAGTTCACCTATGACCTTGAACTTTGACCTTTGTGACCCCAAAACAATAGGGCACCTCTTTGGGTCATGAGCAACACTTGTATAAAGTTTTAAGGTCCTGCGGCTTTTGAGTTCGAGCACGGAAATGAAAACATGGACAGATTGAAGGACGGACAGCCGGGTTGATGGACAGACAGACAGACCTCGTGAAACCAGTATACTCTCCTCTACGTCGTAGGTGGAGGTTATAAAAAAAACTTCAGCTGTAAAATGAATACTTTAAGAGATATGACCAAAGCTATAAGGTGATATTTGCACAATGAGTCTATATTGCATGATGAAAAGGGGTTAAATATGCATAAATGTGCCCTTTTCTGCCACAACTTATTTTTCTTCAGGAATCTAAGAATTTAGTGATAAAACGGAATACATGAAAGAGTAACTAATAAAAATAAACAAATACCACAGAAAAGAGATAGCTGATGTGTCATGTTCTATGAGAATCGTTATTTCTTCTTCTGTTGTCGTAGGTGATTGTTAATGAAAAAAAAAAAAAAAAAAAATCACTTTTATTCCAGTCAAATTAATGAAATTTTGGGCTTAACCCAAAACTAATTGCAACACAAATCATTTTTTGATTTTTATGAAGAGTTACCCTCCATAAATAACACATAAAAAGTAGGACGAAATCGGCAGATATGAAATTCGATTTTTTTCGCATGTTTTGTTACCAGCCGCCAATTTGCATGTAAATAGTAGCTTATGAGTAAAATTTTGCATATTCATACTATTTATCAGATTTCTATGGCATTTAACATGTTCTGATAACTCTTGCATTGAATTAAACCAATTATTAGAAATATTGATCTTACTTCTTGGTGCTTTTAACATCAAATAATGAAAGGGTTGATATCAACTTACCCCACCCACTACATTTTGCATTAGAATTTCAGGGGGGGGGGGAGGAGGAAACTAAATTGCCATGTGCATGATCATTTCCTTTATGATAATAAAAGCTTATTAAAAGCCTAAACATTCTTTAAATGGCTGGCGTTGCATAAAATCTGACACAATGTCTTGTGATGGAATAGTGAGTTGCAGAATCTGAGTCTTATTGTAGATTTTGTGAAACAACAAAAATTGTTCGTGAATAAACTTGACTGATTGGTTGAATGATGTTTTATGCCGCTGTCAACATTATTTCGGTCATATCACAGCGACAGTTCACATATTTGTGTATTTCCTGGGTTTCAGCAATACTAGGCTAGGGCTCTGAAGTGTCTTGCCAAAGGACACCCCCACGAAAACTCAGGAATAAACTTATTGAATTATTGTATTTTAAGTCTTATTACAGTTAAAAAACTGGGTAAGGTTGTTTTTGACAAGATGCAGGTAGTAATTCAATCTGTGATAATTAACAAAATTACAACAACTTTTCTAATTTTATACGTACCCTATTGACTTTCAGCCTATTTTTGACATATACAACTTTGAAACACTATTTTGATAAAAGGTAAATACCGCTATCAGCTGCAGGGGCATATTTGGTCACTTAAAGGTTAAATACATGTACTCCCACATATGGATTCAGCCAAAGCTGTCATACGAACAAATGATTGTAAGTCTTAGATTTGTAACCCACACAAAGTCCAAACTTTAAGATTTCATTATTCAACCATGTAATGTTCTCTTTTTCATCTGATTTGCAATTTCTGCAACAAATTCTTACAACCATTTCGCTGCTATTTTAACCTAAAATGATTATTCGAGTATTTCACGCCCTATAAAGCAAACAATTAAGCTTTAAATACGCCTTCAATAAGCCCCAATACAATAAAACTATAGCTACCACATTCCAGCTAAATTATTATCTGTTCAAATTTCCGGAAAGAGCCACAATATTGGTTTTGTGACGCGTATCATCCCATCTTATGTCAAAGACTTACTTTCCAAGTTAAGCAAACGATAATTGCATGTATGTGTCAAAAGCCATATGCAAGGTTTGTCCACTTTATCAATAATGCCAGCAGGTCTTATGTGATCACCGAATGACATAGGGCATATATAGAAGATGATTTATGTTCTACCGTATTTTTTAAATTTAGCTGTGTACTACGATAAAATGTTTCCTTGCCAACCAGTAGACCGATGCCTCGGACAGGTGTTACACATAGAATAGGCTAATTGATAAGTCATGAACAATGAATGAGTGTTAAATAACATCTGCATTGCAGCTGACGTTATGATGACATTTCCAGTCATCACATCAGAAAAGTGGTGAGAGAGGTAAAACAATATTTGCAACAGTGTTATTAAAAAGAAAATAATTTCAGACCAAGATATCAAGCTACAAGCCAGATCCAGTTCTTTGATAATGAAGTACGATAGACATCAGTGGAGTTTGACTCGGACAGGCTGCTGTTTGATTTCCATATTTTTTCCTTGCATGCTCATGAATGTAACCATCGCTGAATGATTTTCAAATGAAGTCGGAAACAAACAGTTTTAGAATACTAGTTGGTATGGGGTTGGGGCGACCTTCTGACGATCGAATGATGTCCGTGTGGTGAATATGTAAATTAGCTGGTCTCTGTGCGGGAACCGGAGGATAACTGCACTGAGACCAACTGACTTCAGTCTATCAGCAGTTTCATATCGACTACTTATGATAAAAATGCCAGCAAAGAAGGACAGGGTAAAGCCAAAGGCAAGGCTGCGGTAAGAATACCATTTGCCAAGATGCGCAGTTTCTTGACCAGTTTTAGACCAGGCGCCAACCTTTCGAGAATCTCAAGAATCGCATCCGGTTTCAGGCAAAGGTATGACTTGGAATCTACTCGTGACTATAGCAGTAATTCAACCCCAAGTGTGTTATACTAGCCTCTGGGCTAGGGTTTCATTTAAAATCAGACCTTTCTTTGTGGCCTTCCCCAGCTTTCTCAATGTAAATTGCTGTGGCAATAAATATGTTTCTTCTTTGCCGAAGAAACATTCCACACAGCCTCTGTTTTAAAAGAATGTTTCTTCTCAGATTATAATGCAGAATTACAACGAGAGAGAATGTTTGTAAGCTTTCATCGGTTACTTGTAAGCCGGGCGGCCTTAGTCAGACGAAACAACTGCCGCCCGGTGCCTGCACAGAAATCGCCCGATACCCTGACAATAACCATGCACCAGGCAGTGCCTATTCGAAAAGATGCCCACGTGGTCGCCATTGAGAGCAGGCGATTTTTCACTGGAAAATATCGAAAGCTTCCATCCGATTTTAGCAAACATCCTCAAGTCGCGCTTCAGCGATGACGGTGCCCAGACGTTGTGTTTTTGCACTAAATGACCTAGGAAGAAAATCGCGCGGTTGCCGTTAACTTTTAGGTAGTACCTTAACCTCCAAGAGGCGCCGTCTATTGACAAAATTTTCAGCTGTCCTTGTTCACTTGCAACTGCCGCTGGTCTGGTGCCGTCCGATTTTGCCCCGATTCGGGGTAAAAGGTGCACTGTCCGTTGGCAGTTCCTAATTTGTGACTGTCCCATTAGAAATGGCCCTTTTGCCATGTCCACTCTTTCTTAGGAAATAGGAAAAAGTATGTGTACATTGGATCCTGATGGATTATCTATATACATATGAGTAAAGTCAGTGCAAGTTCGGATCTTCCACCCCCTGTACTGTGAACAGAGACAAAATGAGAAAGGAATGCTCTGCAGAATTTCAGAACAGTTACAAAATGGATGATTGTCAGCTTCTGCATTATCACCATGGATGTGAGGTGAAGATGATGGGAAAAAAATCTTGAAACAAAGGTTGAATTATCCTTGTAGAGATCACTTAACTCTCAGTCTCTTAAGAAAACTAGAGTTTGCAAGTTCGGCGAAATAGACATCTTTGCTGACTTTTATTGACCCCAGTTGCATCTTGCAAGTTAACTAAGGACAGAGTGAACTGAAGACAGACAGTCATGACGTACCATATTTGTGTAAGTTTTTTTTTAATCATACAATGCTAAAATATTAAAAGATCAATACATCCATAACTGATAATTCTATATACAACAAAAATGGAAATATCCCCAGTGTATCTCTGTGGAACTCTGTATCGAACATCTGTAAAGAGCAAGTCAGTATCTGCTAACCTTTCCATTTGTAGGTAGAGTACGAAGAGAAATCTTTTGCGGTATTTTCACACAGATACGTAGCCTATGACAGATTGTTGATCAAATTTTCATGCTAGTTTGCAAATGCATGTTGGAATTTCACTTGATCAACAACATGCAGCAATATGTGGTATGGCATTCAAATGGGAACATCATATTCCAATCGCTTAACTACCACACAAAATATGTACCATTTAACTATGTGTAACCGACAAGTCTCTTTACATTTGAAGAGAAAAATATGTTCTGAAGTAGTTATCAGTTTATCAAGAAGCAAAATTTAATTCACAGCAAAAATCTAGATTAAGCATTTTAACTGACCGACCTTAGTTTACTGTCTATAAAGTGGTCCCTCCCTTTGTATTGGTGGGTGGGGTAAACTAACTTCAGTGTAAAAATAAAAGTGACAGAAGCAACGTTGCGGTGCAAGTAAATCATGGCAGACAGGTTGTAACAAGTTGCTGTTGGGTTTTCCTATTACTTTCAAGAAAAAAATCGACTAGCAATGACACATAAAACTTGTGAGATGAGCCATAATAAAGTTTTAAACGGCGAAATTTATAGGATTAAAAAATGCTTAAAAAATCATATCCTCCGATTTCGTCCTACTTTACGTATGTTAAAAAGGTGTCGCTAAGGATGTTGAAAAAAAAAATGTTTGTGTTGCAATTTGTTTTGGGTCTTTCCACAATTTGACTGGACTATTTTTATTCAAACATTGTTGTGAAAGAAAATAATTATCGGTCTTGCATAGATATGTTTATGCTGTGTTACTGGAGACCATTCCTTCATGCATGGCTTCATCCCGATTTAAATACAATACCTAACAACTGCGTTGGGGAGAATTCTCTTTAGCTCAGTGGTTATGGTGTTGGCCTTTCGTCCGGGCGTTCTAGGTTCAAATCCTGCCCGATCCTTGTGTTTCTGCTATGCATTTGTTCATTTGTTTCTTTGTTACGGACTTTGTTCGTAAGAGCTGAATCATGAGAATTTTTCATGTAAGGCTTATTCTGCTACTTGATGTCTTGAAGGAAATACACTCTGTTAACTCATTACCACACAATTCCTATAACTACCTTGGGAAAGAAGGCATTTGAAAACATTGTGAGAAATGGAGAAAATGCTGATAACCAGCAACGCTTTTTACCCTACCTAGGACAAACTTCGTCATTTGGGCTATCGTTAATTTGTAGCAAATGCTTTGGATTTGGACTAGTCATAAATTTGGTCGTTTGGTAAACAGTTGAAATAAGAATGCGGCTGAATCAATGGCATTATAATAATATAATGTTGAGAATGGTTTTGTTGTATGTGCGCTGGGTTACATTCATGTGGAATGTATTCAAATTAATCATGGCAGTGTGGGGGATGAGACTGTACATGTCTACAACAAAATATTGGACAGTGTAGCTTACGGATCAGGACAGTGGGCTCTCTACAGTACATTTTACTCTCTCTAAAACATGACTAAATGCTGCGCTTTTCATGCTTTCATTCGTGAATCTTTAAAGTGACAGTAAAGCCCAAAAGTAAACAAAGCAGGTGTTTAAATGCATTTGAATTTATAGCATACCGTTTGAAAGTATGGAAATTATTGTGAAGATGACAATCTGTTAATGTACAGTCGATCCAAGTGTTAGTTGCTGACAGAGAAATTAATTTCAAAACTAGGTTAAAACCTGCCAGGTAGCTGTGTCTTTTGTTTACTTTTTGCCTAATTCTAAAATTCATTTTTTTTTTCCTGCCAGCGACTAACATATGGCCCTACCATACGATAACAGACTGTCATCTCAACAATATTTTTCATACTTTAGATGATATGATTTAAATTTAAATGTATTATGACACCTGCTTTGATATTTTGGCCTGTACCGGGCCTTTAAATGAGGTCTGTCCAAAGACTTGTGATTCTCTTCTTACTGTATGAATGCTCTTATGTATACCCTCATTCCACTTGGCGGCGATTCCGCCACACTTCGAAATGTTGGTCAAAACGCCGTGAATCGTAGGAGAAAAGGCAACAGCGCAGTAGAAACGCCTTGTCCGTAGTAGAAGCGTATCGGAAGCTTCATGATCGCCACTTTAAACCTCCATTCCACTGAACGGAGATTCCGCTACGCTTCAAAATTTTAGTAAAAACGCCTCAAAGCATAGCTGGAAAGGCGACAGCGCAGTAGAAACTCTTTGATCGTAGTAGAAGCGTATAGAAAGCTTCATGATCGCCACTTCACGGCGCTTGTTTTGACCTTGCTTAAAGTTTACGTAGCGGGATCGCCATGAGCTCGAAGCGCCACAAAAGTGTAGTAAAAGCGTAGCAAGAAATTCGTAAAAGCAGCAGAATCGTACCCGCAGCGCGAATAACGTAGCGCAAGTGCAGTGCTTCGTAGCAAAAGCAATACCCAACGCTTTCATCTATAGTTCATAACCGCAAGCTGGAACACAGCTACTGCAGCAATTCGATCCATTTTCTTCGAAGACCGATGGTCGACTGCTGCTTTTTAGAAACGTTCCAAATGCGCAACAGAAGCGCAGCTCCTACGCATAGGTCGTAGCAAGGTCGCAGCAGTAACGTAGTAAGCCTGAAAACCCGGGCCGTAGTGGAAGCATAGTAGAAGCGTCTTGGAAGCGCCGTAGAAGCGCAACAACGGCGTGACAGGATCGTGACCAGCGCAGCGAGATCGTGATTGAAGCGTACTATAAGTGTACTGGAAACGTTTAAGCCCCAAAATGTTGCAAATGTCGGCGCTTCTTCGGCGATTCGGAAGATTTTGGAGAAGCGCCATAAGTTCTGAAATGTTGCTGTACATGTTATTTGCTTTATTAAAAGACACAGCAAAGCTAATCACAGGACGGGTATGTTATTCTTTTCCTATCTAAATTACCAACCGGTGCCACCCCAATTTCGATTACGAGGGATGCACATAAAAGAGTAGTAATTGTAAATTGGCTGGGTCATAAGTTACAGAATAAATTCTACCAAACAAAGGACATGCCACTTAATATCCTGACAAGTCAACCAGTTAAAGCATCCTTTGCACGGCAGACAAAAGCACCTACGGACATTAATCCCTACCCCTAAAATGGGCAAGGTGGTCAAAGCCCCTTCACAATACTGCGATGGCGAACGTTATGCCTGTCGCAGAATTTCAGAGGAGGATATAAGCCCCTTCATAGGGAGACATTTACTCCTATATTCCCTAACACAGAAACCTCGGAATCTCGGAACCAGGGATATACGATCGGAACCCAGGTTTGAAGCATTACATTGCTCTCCATGCATCACCCATAGGAAAATTGACTAGCAAATCGTCGTTTCTTATGAATATTCATATGGTCGGGAAGTACCCTAATAGCCAATCGAAAGATCGATAACATAATGATACTCTCTTGTAGAAAGGATAATTTCATTTTTTCCGTTACTAAAAATAACCCTGGAAAAAACCCGAGGATGTCAACAAATATGTACGATTTTAACTGACAATCTTTCGGTGTTACGCCGAAAATCTCTTTTAAACACTTCTCGATTGTGGTGTTGATGGGCGCCGCCATATTTAAAGTATCGCTAAGCTTGATTTTCAACGAATGATGTGATTGGATATCGACAAGTATAAAATAGAAATGACGGCGTATTTGTGATAAAAATAGTTTAAATTTTCTCAAAGAAAAACTGAGATCACCAATTAAAATGCTTCATGAATAATTCATGAGAACGAGGAAACATCAGCGAAATAACCCAAGGGCGATTACAGAATGAATCAAACCTGGGTCACCGAGGATGAGAAACACCCAGAAATAATGTACTAGTAATAATGTACACGAAGTGCTCAAGGTAAGCTTTTGTGATCGTCCTGCGTTCGTCGTGCGTCGTCCGTCGTCAACTTTTACCTCATGTACGCTCTAGAGACTACATTTTCAGTCCGATACTCATGAAACTTGATCTGAATCTTTGGCTCGATGATATCTGTGACGGCTTTGAAAATGGGCCACATCGGGTCAAAAACAAGGTCACCAGATTAAATCATAAAAAAAAACAAACTTGTGTGGACTCTAGAGGCCACATTTTACGTCCAATACTCATGAAACTTGCTAAAATGTTTGTCTTGATCATATCTCGAATAAATTGGAAAATTGGTTACATTAAATAAAAAACTAGGTCACCAGGTCAAATCTATGAAAAACCCTGTGTACGCTCTAGAGGCCATAATTTATGACCAATACTCATGAAACTTTGTCAGCATATTTGTCTTGAAGATATCTCAAACATATTTCAAAATGGGTAGCATCAGGTCAAAAACTAGGTCACCAGGTCAAATCTTTGAAAAACCATCTGTAGGCTGCAAAGGCCATATTTTCAGCCCAATACTCATGAACATGAGTCAAGATATTTTTAAGACAAGTTCAAAAAGAAACACTTCGGTTCTAAAACTATGTCAATGCATGAAATCATCGAAAAACTGTGTGTACGCTTTACCATATATTCAGTCCAGTACTCAGAGAACTTGGTCAGAATGTTTGTATTGAGAATACCTCAGATGAGTATGAAAATGGATCATGTTGACTCAAAAAGTTGGTCTTTAACTCAAATTTTAGAAAAACCTTGTGCATGCTCAAGAGGCCACATTTTCAGTCCAATACCCATGAAAATTGGTCGGAATGTTTGTCTTGATATTATATTGGATGTGTTTAAATATGTCATCCCGGGTCAAAAACTAGGTCATGAGGTCAGATCTTTCAAATACCTTGTGAACCCTTAAGGAACCACATTTTCATTTCCAATGTCTTTGCCGTTGTAGTGAACGTAACGCGGTTTTAACAGCTAAGGTCATATCACGGTGGCCTGTGCACCAACGCATGTGCTTCCTGGCTTTCTAACACCAGTACTGAAACACCTTTCTTTCCAAGCCACTGACTACTTTCTCACATTCATCAGAGGTGAGAGAAAAAATCGCCGGTTTGCTACAACTGGGTAGAGAGTTTGCAACCACCAGGTCACGAGTCAGATACACTGATCACTGAGCTACCCGGCGGAGCTTTTCAGTCCAATACTCAGGAAACTTAGTCAGAATGTTTGTCTTGATGATATCTTGGACGAATTGATAATTGGTCATATTGGCAAAAAAACTAGGTCACCGAGTCATATCTTTGAAAACATTTTGTAT
The DNA here is from genome assembly GCA_946811185.2 of Hippopus hippopus. Taxonomy (NCBI): domain Eukaryota; kingdom Metazoa; phylum Mollusca; class Bivalvia; order Cardiida; family Cardiidae; genus Hippopus; species Hippopus hippopus. The sequence continues at coordinate 62,017,187 of OX328099.1, read as the reverse complement.
GCTCTAGAAGCCATTTTTTCGTCCAATACTCGTGAAAGTTTGTTAGAATGTCTGTCTTGATATCTCAGACGAGTTTGGAAATGACTTTTTTTTTTTTTAGGTCAAAAAGGCTCAGGTGGGTGACTTTAGGGTCATCATGGCCCTCTTGTTTTTGTATGTTTCTGTGGTTGTGTGTGCATGCATCAATTTTTCCAACCATTTCGGTACTAGGGATACTTTACTGATTAACTATTGTTTGGTGTCAGTCTTGTATTCAATCGACATACAATTGTGTGCACGTTCTGCCTACAAATAGTAATGTCATGGAGCGGTCTGATCTTGATCTACACTGTCGGCAAAAGCACCGCCAAGCAGGATGAGTTATTCTCATAGACATCCACAGAACATGTTTGCCCAAAGTTCGACCTTCCCGAAAAATAGGTCAAAGGGCAAATGACGCTAATTTTTCTAACATACAGTTATCCGCCAAATATATATTCGTAAAAACAAGATGGCTGCCAAACAATCAATCAAATGTAATTATTTTATAAGAACAGATAATCCTAACAAAATACAGTTTCATCTACCTTTAATACTTTGTTATGTTTCCTTTATTCCTTATTACTCTTAAAATTCTCCTCGGAATACTGTTGTACAATGATTGAATGTAAAAGACAGGTAAATTTGTCCATATGTCTCTAATGTTGTTTTCGAGGTCCTGGGTATTATTTATGTTGCCAACACGGTTTTGAAGTTCTTTTTTCAGTTTCCACCAACAATTCTCTATAATATTGAGATCGGGACTTTGTGCAGGCCAATTCATTGATTTTAAGTCATTCTCTCGACGAAAGTCTTGAACAGAACGGACTCTGTGCACTGGTGCATTGTCATCTTGGAATACATAGTCATTGTTAGGAAAATGACGAACAATTACAGGCCACAAGTTATTGTCAAGGATGTGAATATATTTTTCTGCATTTATATTACCTTCAACAACTGTTAAAGTTCCGACCCCGTGAAAAGTAATGCATCCCCATATCATTAAACTGATCTTACGTCGAGATGGCGGACATATGCAATCTGTCAACCACTCTTCTCCGACTTTTCTCCAAACACTAACACGAGAATCTTGGCCAATCACAACCTTACATTCATCACTAAAGATCACTCTATTCCAATAAGTCCCCACAGTTCTATAAAAATTCCCTCGACACCAAGCAACACGATTCCTCCTATTCACCTCCCTTATTCTGATCCGCTTTTTCACCGACCGTTTATGAAATCCGAGCGAATGAAGTTTTCTCTCAATAGTCCTCTTTGAGAAAGGTCTTACACTACCTTCGTTGTAAATATGCGTAATCTCAGCTAAAGTTCTCCGACGATGCTGTTTAAGACAAAAAGAAAGTCGACGAGAGTTCCGATCTGTAAACTCCGTTCGCCTCCCTGATCTATGTTTGTTTTCCAAGTCTCACCGTTCTTCGTATCTCTTGACGAAACTATATACGGTACTTTGTTTCACCCCTGTCAACCTAACGATGTCTATTTTCCTGTATCCTGCATCAAAGAGCGCTGCGATCCGACTTTTTTGTTCAAGTGACAACTCTTTTCCCTTTCGACCCATTAGATTTCGTGTTCTATTTAGAATATTTACACCCGATAGATGACGTCATATGTCTTCCTCACGTGACGACTCTATGTCATAGATGACGTAGTGTCATCGATCTAGGTCACAGGTGGGTTTGCTAATTGCTTAAACGGCGACTGTTTATACCTACGTAATTACGGGAGTGATCGCCATCTTGTTTTTACGAATATTTATGGCGGATATCTGTAGTTTATTACATTTCTGATAACGTTAGTGATAATCTATACCAACTTACAACGCACTCTGACTTCTGGTTTTGGAGAAGATTTCGTCCGTCCGTCCGTCTGTCTATCTGTCTGTATCTTTCCTCTAAAAAGCACTTTACTACACCATGTGGCTCATAGTTAACATTATGATCAGATTCTATATGTACTGTCTTGATGAAGAAGGCTATGACCCTGTGTCACATTTTGAACACGCAACTAAAACTCGGTCGAGACCAATGATACAAGGATGGCGACTTATTCTGGAAAAGAAATCTGCTTTTTTTTTACACTTCTGTGGTTTATGATTGGAGCATAATTGTCGACAAACAAGAATTCAGTGGCTGAAGGACGAGGGTACGAACTGATCGACCGACCCACTGACAGTAATTAGAATCTCGCTTTTTGAAATATGCTGGAACCTTACACGAAGGTTAATGATAATTTTACCTTCATTTCAGGTGTTAAAATTCAGTTAAGGAGAATTACACAATGCATTGTTATGAAATTGTACCATTTTACCGTTTCGAACCACCGAAATGAAAGGGACGGAGGGACGGACAGATGGAGAGAAAGAAAGATGAAGACAGACGGAATAAGGCAGACAAAGAGAAATAGTGAGAGATAATTTATAAGATAATAGATACGTATTAGAGAAGAATTCTTGTGAGAGAAAGACAGAGAGATGGAGACAGCCAGACAGACAACAAAGCTAGAGAGGGGCAGGACAGAGATACAGAAAACAGATTAAAAGACAGACAGACAGAAAACAGATTAAAAGACAGACAGACAGACAGAAGACAAATAAATTGCTTGATGATTGAATAGTTGAATAGCGTTTGACACCGCTTTCAACATTGTTAAGTCATTTCAAGGCAACAGCTTGCTTATCCATGTATGTCCTGGGTTACTTCAGCACTCGGCTGTGGCTCTGAAGTGTCTTGCCCAAGGTTACTCCTACGGAAATCCAAGTGCTTGTACACAGTGAGGCTCGAAACCGGTGTCTCCCTATTGCGAGTCCTGACAGGACTTAGACAGACAAAGAGAGACAGGGAGAGGACAAAGAGAGTCAGACAGGGACAGACAGACGGACAGGCGTATTGATCGACTGATAGACATTTTGATAGAATTTTCACAACTAGATCTAGATCTATTTAACGTTTACAAGAATCGGGCTTAAAATATTAAGTTTTACAAGAGATGTCATACATAAATTAAGTCAAAAAGAGGAGGCGAAACTGACATTGTGGCTACTGAAAACAGCATTGTATGGTGTGCATGCATGTATGGTGTGTATTCAGACAGTCTTGTTCTTGGTCACACCGGGGTGGTTTGACGCGAAATTAGGACGGAGCTATAGTAAAAATCTCCACTTGAAAAGAGTCTACTCTACATAATGATGTTTTCACTGCATACAAAGAAAAGATATTGTCATGTTATGATTTTATTACGGCCATTTACTGAAGGGTACACTCCACCTTGTAACTTCGAGAGTTTTACCATCACAATATAATAGATCCTGTGCATATATTGGAAGTTTGCATTCATATATTGAAATTTTGCCTTCATGTAACTGAAAATCCACACTATATATCAAAACTTTGTGTATTGTTAAGTAAATAGGATATACATGTAACCTGTTTTCATTATCACTTTCACTCTGTATACAGAATATTCTAGAAACATAAAGAACATTCACTGGTTTTTTCATTGTGGTTATTTTTAGAAACAGGTTGTTAGTAAACAAGTTGTTTATCAATCCATGTCAATAAACATCTTGTTGTCATCTTTCTGGAAAGACTAATCTAGAATTTTCCAAGCTGATATAAATAGGAGTGACTTACTTGGTGATGTGATTTTGAACTTAGACTTGTGGCTTTGAGGATACAGAATTAGTGAAAAGTGTTGGATTTAAATTGGAATACAGATCTGTAAGTTGGAATTATTTATTTCTTAAACAGGTTGCTCATATCTAATTGCAAGTTAAAACTATTTTTAATTTAGGTTTTAGGAACCAGAAATTTCATACTTTTTGTAGTCTAAACATAATTCTTAACTTTGAGGGACTTATTCTATTCCTTGTTCTAAGATTAAAAATTGTCAAAATTTCATTCAAACTTAACTCTTATTGTACTCTTTTGTCGTTATTCATTAATAAATATTGTTAACTGTGAAAGGCTTGTTGCTGGTTTTCTTTCTCGTTACGCTTGTCTCGTAACAGTATATAACCAGAAGGTTTCAGTTTAAGTGTTGGTATTTCATGTACATAAAGGTTTCACATTTGTATAAAGCTACTATATTCTCATCATTCCCATATTTCGGCATGTAATACGTTATGGCCTTCATCAAAAAGAATGTGCCTTTACGTCACAGACTCTTACCTTTTGAAAATTTGTTTTTAATCGTATGTAATTAATTGTTTGCCTTACCGATATATTCTTTATGTACACGTGAGAGATGGAACAGTTTATAAATGAAGAAATTACGTTTCAACAACGGTCTCATTTCCACACATACAGACCCAAATGCCGCACATTTGCCTTCATCCCAAACTATTTTATGTTCACATGATCAAATTGTAACTTTATGTAATAGAGTGATATCTCAATGTCACGAAATCTCGTTGTATCAGACAGCTCAGGCGTTCCATAAAAGGTTAATGCAACAACAACAGACTATGCATAAAAGGTTAATGCAATAACAACAGACGATGCACTAATGGCGTTATTTTTGTACCGATTATTAAATTTCGCTTGGTAAGATTGAATTACTTTGATCACAAAAGTCTAAAGGCCAATTTGCTTTTTACCAGGCGACAAAATTGTACAATCGTCGATATTGACTGCAATTGCAGTCACCAAATCAAATATTGCTCATGTAGTGGAAATTGTCTTTGAGATGATAGAAACAGTGTGGGAAAAGGGGAAAATTCTGGTAACTAGCCTTTTCTCCTTTCCCACAGTGTTTTCAAAACCTGTCTTCCTCAGGATAGTACAGACAAGGCACTGATTTTGATACAGAAGTAATTATCCCTTTACCAAATACTAGTAACACAAATTTAGACTATTCCAGATTCAAAGCATTTGCAGATAAGAAAATAAATCTGACTCCAAAATAGAAATTCGTTTTAGAAGTGTTGAAAGGAGAAAATGCTGGTAACCAGCTGGTTACCAGCATTTCTCCTTTTCCCACAATTTTTTCTAAAGGTCTTTTCTTCAGAGACGTTCAAAGTCGTAATTGTGCGGTAAAGGATTAAAGCCGTTTATATACTTTTCAGTTAACACTTTGTAGACGATGATGGTTGAACACAGTTGATACAGTTGGCAAAAAATGCCACTGTGATGTCACGATATTTCGGGTGAGTGGGTAATTCGGATACACAGAATATATCGAAGTAATGCCTGGTAAGGTCACTCACTCAAAACAAAGTAGTTAAACATAAGTTCTGATAGTCCTAGAAATCACATATGCTGTCCATTTTTTGACCGAATATTAAATTGATTGAGCCATGCTCTGCCAAAGGAGGGTTTAATGCATCTCCATGATGCATGATACCAAGTACGTCATTACATAATTATGAATCCATAAAGTTCATTTTGTCCAACAACCGACTCAATCATGAGGTAATATGGTCCTTGGACATACAGAAAATTTACCAATAGCAAAAGTTTCGACCCATGTCAGCCTTCGCCGACTGCGCAGGCTGACATAGGTCGATACTTTTGGCAGATGCATTAAGCCCCCATTTGAAAGAGTATGGCTCAATTATAACTATAAAAGCAAGAACCTAAACTGTACGTAAACTCGTGTAGTAAACTTAAGTTCATAAACATTTTTCGAAAAGCAGAATACGCATCAAATCAAATTCGAACATTTTCTTTCTGTCCCTCATATATTCCATTTATCACGGTCTAAAATCATTTGTACAATTCTCCGTCTTTGATTTTTCTTTCGAAAGACTTCAACAACAGATGCTACAAAATTCATCATCTGAGATAAAGGCAAACTCAAACTATTGTGGTTTGCGAAAGCCTTTCTGCGGTAATTAAGCCGATTGAATCCTGTTATAATGTCAGTTTGGTGGTAATTGGGATTTACAAGGTTTGAAAGATTTCAATTCCAATGTGGGTTTTACAGAGGGTTTGGTTGCGTCACAATAAACACCTAACCGGAAATCAAAACTTTATCCACTGAATCAAATGGTGCTACCTTTTCGGACTTTTTCATGGATGACAATTCAAATCTAATAAAAATGTTCCGAGAATCACAAAGTCGTCTCAGACATAAATTTAATGCATATTATAAGCGAGTGCTTGGCCTCCTGCATTTGTAACAGTTAACCGGAAATGCAGAATGGGTCACCGGAAACCAAATGTATTGCTCGAGAGTGGTAGAGTAGGTGCTAACCAATGTAGCCTATGTAACTAAACAGATATCTTTTTTTTAATTATCTGGAGTTTAAACCGCTTTCAAGATATTGTTGTCGTATCATGGCTGCATTTCAACTATCGTTCTATCGACGCATGACACCAAACGCATATCAGCTTGTAAGAATATAGGCTAATTATCTGGGTGCTTTAAAATTGTTATTTATCCTGTTACATGGTGAAATATCGACCGTGAAAAGGGGTGCCGTGAAAACTTTGTGTTTCACGGTCACTTGCTTTGTGACCTTGCTCATTTGCATAACAGCCGGAACTACTTTTGACCTAGTATTTCCTTTCCTTTTCTCAACGGTTTTATATCAGAAAATTGAAAATGCAGAAAATTAAAAAAAAAATCAATATGAAATTGACTCCCTAGCGCACAAAACACACATAGTTTGGTACATGATTACCAACACTCTACATCCCTTCTTCCTTCCTTGGTGTACATGAACCTGACTAAAAGAAGTTGAGAATTTTTTTAAAATCCAAGAATGAACAACGTGAAATGTCAAAACTAGAGCTGGAAAAGCTAAGATCAATATCTAGCAAACTTCGTTACGTCCATGAGGAAAACTGTCGGGCATGAGTGAACCATCGACACTGAAATTATTGTGTCAAACTTATGCAGAAAGCTTAAGCTTATCCTTTGGCCTGTAAGATACGACACAATTTTTGACTTGTCCATAATAAGAGCATTTATAGAGGAAAAACTAAACATGGCTCAAGTGATAAGATTTGTTTTTGAAAAGGTAGTAGACATTGTGGAAAAAAGAGAAATACTGTTATTCGCCATTTTCTTCTTTTCCCACAATATTTTCAGAAGGCTTTGTTCTTGAGGTCGTTAAAACTCGGGATTGTGTGGTAAAGGATCAAAAAGCAAAAAATACCCTCATCCAATCATGAATATTTAGCTCAACACAAGAATTCCAAATAAGCAAGGATATCTTGGTAGCCAAACTAAAATCTCTGAAGAAACAAAGGAAACAAAATAAACCCAACAGAGCATGTCCTCTTACAAACGATGAGATCAACCAACTGTATGAAAAGGGTGTCCTAGGCAGTCATAGTAAGAAGGTTGTTTATAAATTTTTTATGGCTCAACAATTGCCCTATGTTTGGTATGACTTTAGGTAGGTTTTTCAAATGTTACACCTAAAAAAGTCCTTCAGAACATTGCATGAATAGTCAAAATGAATATAAGAAACTATGTGTAACTATGGTAGGCTTAGACAAGTTCTCTAAGCCACAAATGTTGTAAATCCTGTGAAAAAGTTGTATTTGTTAGGTCTGCACAACTGCCTATTAATTTCAATTGGCAGGTAACTGGTTTTACTCTTCCTTTTACATTATTATCTGAATCAATATGCATCAGAAAACTGATACTCCAGCAGTAAAAATAGCTCAGACCCCCGCTGAGACTTGAACTCAGATCTCCTGGTTTCCCAGGTATTTTGCTTTTAAAATACAAGGGTTTTGAGCATACAACTTAAATATCAATTTTCATCTTTTAGACCGATTCAGAATTCTAGAACAGAGTTTTATTGTTTTCAAATATTCAAATTCATACAAATTTGGCATTTCACAAATGAGTTAATTTGTCATTTAGTGAATAACTGTAATGACCAGTTCCAGCTTGGAGAGGGTCAAAATGGCCCACTTTCAAAACAGCCTGGTCCATAACAGCCCACTGTCATGGGCACCGAAAAGGTCTACTTTAGACCTACTGTTATTTAATTCAATTTTATCATCAGCATAATTTATATTTAATAACTTTCAAATTCTTACTTATTTTTGAAAAGTGAATTTAATTTCAAGAGCTTTCGATTTCCCCAATACTTGTGTTCAGCATTATTCACCGCTGTTAAATGTGATAAGAGCTCCTCACCCCTTACTTTCTTTTCTCATGAAGGTTGGTGCATTTCGAATATGTTACTATAAAGTATAGAAAAACTAATGTGGCCATTTTGTTATCTAAAAGGCTGTGGGCAGGTAGTATTTTTTCAACAGTTAGAGAGAAAAGGGGGCCATTTTGGTACAAGGCCATTTTGGAAGTGGGCCGTTATGACCTCCATGACCTGTTCCAAATGAATTTAGTATACCAATATTTTCAAGTTGTGTTTGTATAACTTATTGACAATTGAAGTTAATACAAAAAAAAATCCAAATTTTAACCGCCCCAGAGAAGGAAATCCTTTACAAACCTTATCTAAACACATTATCTAATTCAAGTGAAGTTTAGTGAATTAACCCATTACCAAACAATCAAAAGTTTTAACGACCCCTGACACAGAAAGCTTTTGAAAACATTGTGGGAAAAGAAGAATCTTCTTTTAACAAATTTCATGTTTAAGGTAACATTTGTCATCAGTTAATGCTTTCAATTTGGTTCTATGAAATTGTGATCTTAAAAAATACAGTTTGTAAAATTGCTCTTTTTTCCAAACAATGAAACTATTAACGAGCTACACCAATAGAAACTAAACCATCATTCCTAATGTAAAATTTTGAACTTGGGCTTGGTATTCATGCAGGAGACATGTATGTACACAACTGTATTCATGACAGACTATTTATGTAATTACACACATGGTTTGTAGGCTAACTGTTGCTTGAGAAATTCACTATTGATAGAATTGTCAAGATTTGATTAAGCTTTGAAATAAACTTACGGTTTACGTCATCCTAGGCCTGATCCGTTGAATTATACAGTAGAAAATGTGTTGACTCTATGTTGATTCAGTTGCCTTCCTCCTTCCGTCGACAAGTATTTCACACGAATTCTGATAGTTTAGCACACAGGCGAAAACTCTGTTTACATACGGCAAGGTCAACACGTAGATCTAGTAGGCCTAGTTTACACAAATGTGTAAATCGAAGCGAGGGCGAAACTGAACAGTTGTTGTTCTAGAAAATAAGGTAGCATGTATAAGTTTAGTCTAAGAAAATAATTTGTAAAATTGAAATTTCCTGATGAAAATCAGATCTAAAGAAATCGTAAGAAAATATCAAGGACTATTTTTGTAACCTTTATCAGCGGAAGAGTTTTTGTGCATATTAAAACTCCTCCAACTTTGATCAACCGCGAAATTCAAAATGCTTTTTTTTTCCGTTGGTTTTTTTCCTCTCTTCTTCTCTTTCTCGCTTTGTAACAGGATAAATAGAATAATAGGTTCGTGTCTGAAATGGGTCAAGTTTTTCGGGCTCGGCTTCGGAATTTATTAGGTTCGCCTGCGGCTCACCTAATAAATTCCTACGCCTTGACCGAAAAACTTGACCCATTTCAGACACTAACCTATTATTCTCTATTTTTTTGCAATTAACCTGTGTACGAAGTGCAAATAAGCCGCGAGTTTGCACGAACGTATATAAAAACAATCTTACAATGTATATCAGCTTTAAAATCTTTTGAGTCTCCCCATGCCGGAAAAGTTATTTATAGTCATTCCGGTAAGTTTGACTTCCTTTTGCGTGATCAACACAGGAAGTTACGTCATTCAGATGACCATTGATAAAATCTTCACAATCAAATGACATTTGGTGCCTTTCAAGGCTTCGCCATAGATGTATTAAGCTTCCTGAAGCAGTATCTTAGTTTATTAACGTCATTTAGCTTTCAATTGTATAAACTAAAAAAAACACACACACAATGAACATTGCTGGATTTCTAAACCGGCTCCTTTACCCTTAAAAAAAAAACAAAGGGTTTTTACAACACGGTGAGAAGAGGAGAAACTGCTTGTAATCAGCATTTTCTCCTTTTTCCACAATGTTTTCTACCCTTTAGTAGACAATTCCCATAATTTGTACCATATCTAGTTTGTCGTCTTCAGCTGCCTTAAATTTCCACCAGTCTAAATTTTTGTTTAAGTATAGAGTCTGTATGCAAGCGGAGGAATGAGAATACACTTGATTCATTTGTTAACTCTTAACCTGATAGGTCATAATAAGGCTTTCCAGCCAATAGTAGAAAACCTAAATATTGCAATTTCAAAATCACGTTTTTGGGAAAAATAAACTATATCCTTATCAGCGGCCAGTGTAGATCCAAGATCAGACTGCACGTTCTGTGCAGTCTGATCTTGATCTACACTGGCCGCAAAAGCGTTTTGAGTCGCGCTTAGCAGCCTAAGGGTTAAACTTATTGAAAAGATTATGCTTGGGATACAAAATCCTGCAGTTCGAGTGATCTGACTTAGTAGAAGTATGCCTACATTTTTCCATCGGTAATTCCGCTAAATGATAGAATTATAATCCGGCCGGGTAGGTCCATGGTTTAGCGTATCTGACTCGTGACCCGGAGATTGCGAATTCGATACCCGATTGCGGCAAACTTTCTTTCCTGCGATTTTTTGCCACTCACTTCTGATGCATGTAAGACAAGAAATCAGAAGCTTGAAAGGAAAGTTGTGTCAGTCCTGGTGTGAGAGTAAGCCAGAAAACACACGCATCGGTGAACTGGCCGACGTGATATGACCAAAACTGTTAAAATGGCGTTAAATTCCATTACAAACAAAATAGAAGGATAGATACAGGACCATCTTCGTGCGGGTTAAATTGTGACATGGGAGTACTTTGACCTTTAGAACTGGGTTATTACGCAGCTTCCGCAAAACTAATTTATGGAAAGGATTGTTTAGATAACGAGATACAATTTGCGTGATGAAGTTATCTAATAAAATCAATTGCAATACAAAAAGAGTCACTTTTATGTAACTGTGCATAAAATTGACTTGACAGTAGATAAAATCAATTAATACGTGTAAAAAATATTGTTGCTTAAAAATAAAGAATTTTCTCTTGCTTGAAAATTTCTCCTTTGGCCACAATATTGCCAAAAGTGGTCCCCTGCGAGAAAGAGAAAGTCGTCTATAGGGGGGTAAGCCGATTTAAAAAAGATTACAAAACAAAACAGGACTCAAGTTGTTACTCACCAAATGTTCACCTAAATGAACGAAAGGCTTATGGTAACATCTTTTTCATCGTTTTACAATTCTGTCAGGATTTTTAAGCTTACACAGATTCTGGTGTAACACCAATGCGAACGCCTTCCAGGTCGTAGTGTAACACCACTGCGAACTCCTTCCGGGTCGTAATCAAAAGTAGTCCCGTTTGAAAATTTGACAGCAAGTACTTTTGTGGCACTGTTTTATCAGAGAAAATGAAAAGACATGTCTAAGGTGTGTTTCAGGTGTTGGTTTGATGATTTCTGTGGAAACTGAGTGCAAATTTGTTTTTTTTTTATTTCTTTGTGAACTATTTTGTGCCTGTGCCCACTAACATGGCATACCACCCGGAAGAGTTTTTTTTTCACTGTGATTTTTCAAGGGTTGTTGTATTTGAGTTGGAATAGCAGAAAAAAGCCCTATCGGTTGAGGTGCCAGTTTTTTTAGCTTCTTGTGTAGGTCACTGGACATATACCTGTAGAAACAAACAGCAAAGCTGTGAGTTTGCCAATAAAAGTAGCCTACAGCAGAGGGCCAAAGAAAGTGAAGTTCACTCTATTTTCAATGTAGCAAATATCAGTGGTGTGACACCTGCGTCAAGCAGATAAAACTGCTGCCAGAAGTCCTCTGTCTCTCAAGAAAGCAGTCATTTTGCAACGAGAAGAAAAAGTCTCATGGTCTGTGCAAAGAGGGCTTGATGCATCTGCAAAAAGTATCGGCCCTTGTCAGCCTGCGCAGTCCGCGCAGGCTGACACGGGCCGAAACTTTTTGCCATTTGTAAATCTTCTGTATGTCGAAGGTCAGTTTTATCTCCAGATTCAGTCGATTGTTTGACTAAATGGATTTTATGGATCCATGAATATGTGATGGGTTTCTTGGTATAATGAATAACGGAGATGAATTAAACCCCCATTTGCCAGAGCATGGCTCACATTGTAAGGATGAGTTTCAATGGGACAAAATTGCTGTAAATGGACAGAGAACATGAAATGGGTTATTGTGGAGAATTGGGTTCCACAAAATTTATTTTATTCATCACCAGGGAACCGTTTTATTAACAATTTGTTAGAAAATACATGTATGTTGCAATATACGTGCATTTACTCTACATTTCTCATATGCCAGCCACTTCCGTCAGATATGGATACTGTAAGTGTGAAGATAAAAATAATTTGTGAAAAAAAAGAGAAACTTATGACTACTGCGGATAGCTGTGAGGATAATCATTATGTTTTTCTCAAATTTCTTCTTCTATGATGATGCAATACAAAAAACTCCAGTAGCTTTCGGCCTATGTTTCTTACTTAACGACGTTCGCGACAGTTTCCATTATCACGCTTCGTGTAACTATCACGCTCACCTTTTTACTCGAAACGGTGAGCACCTAACACAGTTGATCTTGCCATACTTGTCAATGTCTGCAAAATGGATTAACCAAGACCTAAAACAGGTTGTTTCATGTCAGCAAAACGAAGAAAAAAGTATTTGAATCAAGCCAAATAATTATATGCGAGACAAGAATCCGAAATTACCTTTTCAAAAGATCGGACTGAAAGTCAAAGTGAATCACCTAACTACGTCACCTAACAACGGAAATATAGACACATGCTACTAGCGCTCTATCTTGCAGACGTATCGCCGTGCTAAAACATCTTTTCAGATGCAGATGCTTTCAGTTTGGTCTAGTCCAAAATTATGTCACTTGGTAAAGACTTGCAGAAAACAAGGAGTTGTAACTCTTTCTCCTTTACCGAGTTATCCCTTAGCTTGATGAGTCTGCAGCCGACAACATTAGAAAACATTGATATCAAAAGGAGAAATTGCACCTACTGACTGATTTCTCCTTTTCGTACAATGATTTCTGACCCATCAAAGAACTGTGATACATGAATACCAAGTTTTGGTTTAGCGTCAGAATTAGTCGTTTAGTAATGGGTTAAATGCTAACATCAGTATTACATTTATATGCTATTGATTGGTTTATTATGACATACAAACTTGACTCATATAAACATTGTTGAATTGTTGAAAAAATTGAGATAATTTACTTCATATAATGTCTTTGTCTTTGACAAACCCTATATTGACTCATTAATTATTGCCCCACCCACAAACTTAAAATGTATTTTCTTAAAAAATAAGGCTGGTTTTAGTTTAAACATATTTTATTCATAAAGTGAATGGGGTCGGGCCACAAATTCTTACAACTTAGATTCGGCCCTTCCCCTACAATCAAATTAACAACAGATGAAAGATAATGGAAACAAAACATATAGAGACATGATGTAAATAACTAAATAAAAAAAAAAGAAAAATGTACACAAAAACATAAACAGAAATAAGGAGAAAAAATGAACAAAAGAGGAAGAAAAAAAAAGTAGAGTGGAAATAGAACTAATAAGAAAAAAAAGAAGGGAGAATGAGAAACTGGATGCGATGCTCTGTGATAAATGCCTGCTTATTTAGTAAAAGGCGGTATGTATTTTTTTTTATTGAAAATGTTATACTACAAAGAGGCCCGACTGTTTGATATATAAGTGAACTGCTTCAAATAATAGGCAGTTTTCATCATTTTTCAGGTTTTCATCGCCAAATAACAACTTTTCTATGTTTAGAGGATGAAGAGCCCTTGTTGATTGAAAAAGCGTGATTCTGATATCAGAATACCTTCGACATTTGAAAAAATAGTGTTCTGCGTTTTTAACGCCATTTCTGCAGTCACAAATCGGATCTAATTTCAAATGATTCAGAAAAAGGTCATTATTTAAATTACTGCAGTTATTTCTTATTCTAGCATGAATGACGGACAAGCGTCTATTTCCGATAAGGTAGATACTAGGTATTCTATCTGGTTTTGACAAGCTACATAATTTTAACTTAAAGGAACCAAATGTTGTACAATTTCTGATTTCTTGCTCTAGATTATTCCAAAGAGAATTGATGAAGGAATACAGGACTTTTATTACAATCGTGTTCTTGCATGTACATTTTCGTAATTTTGGCTGTTTCTTAATTGGTATTGAGACCTATTGCCAACCACAGGAGGTATAAGTTCATCTATATATTGGGGAACAAGATTGTTTGATACTTTATACATGAAACATAGTTTCCACATTTTTCCTTTCCCAACCACATTCTTTATACAGATTTTCAAGAGACACTGATCTTGTGAGACCTGTCACGATACGCGCTGCTTCATTTTGAAGCTTTTCTATTGATTCAGAACACATAACTGAACAACCATCCCATACTATCGAGGAGTACTCTAGAATCGGTCCGACATACGATAAGTAAATTTGATTCAGTGCTGCTCGTGTAAGAGTAAATTGAAGTCTTCGCATGATCTGTAATATTTTGGATGCTGCTTTTAAATTGTTGTTTATATGATCCTTCCATTGGCCTGTACTACTCAAAGTTAATCCCAAATGTTTATGTTTATCTACAATCTTTATCTTAGTATTACCGAAAAATAGCGATGGTTTATCAAAGTCTTTTCTAGTAGAAAAAATGACTGCTTCTGTTTTATCTGGATTGAAATCAACCAACCATTGTTTTGCCCAATGTGACACTATTCTCAGATCATGATTTACAATACTCTCTATATCACTTAATGAGGTTGCAGAGTAATACAGGGAACTGTCATCGGCATACAGTCGAGATAGGCTTAATAAAGAATCTGTGATGTCGTTTACGTAAATAAGGAATAAGAGAGGCCCTAAAACAGATCCCTGGGGTACTCCAGCCCTTAGCGGAGAGAGGCTCGACTCTGATGATTGGATCACTACTTTCTGGTTTCTATTATCAAGACAACTTTTAAACCAGTTAAGTAGCCCGTCACCTAAACCATGTTCTTCTAGTTTGAATAAGAGACCACTGTGCCACACCCTATCAAACGCTTTTGAAATATCACAGAAAACAATGCAGGAGAACTGACCATGATCCACTGCTTGACAAATATGATGATATATATCTATAAGCTGATAGGTTGTTGAGTGTTTTGGTAAAAAGCCAGATTGATATTTGTATAATAGTTCATTTGTCACCAAGAAATTGTACATGTGTTTAAAGATAATTCTCTCAAGGATCTTGCCACAACTGCTAAGAAGAGAGACTGGCCTATACTTTGACGGAAAAGACTTGTCACCTTTTTTAAATAGCGGTGTAACGGTCGCTCTCTTCCATAAATCGGGAAAAACTCCTTCAGTAATAGAATGTAATAGTAATAGAACGATTAAATAAAATATACAGTGGTTTACTAATGGAGTGTATACACCCTTTTAGCATTCTATGACTAATATTGTCAAGACCACTTGTGTGATGGACTCATTAAGATGAGTTTCAGTAAAGCAAAGAACATTAAAATCTAAAAACTCGTCTCTGATAAAATTCAACTTATTCCTAATGCTTCTTATGTTGCAATGCAACAATGATAGTAGATATGTTTTATCCGATACAATAGGTCCAGGATTCTTCTCAACATCCCCAGCCTGTAAAATAGGTAGCCAAATAATCATATTAAATAGAATTAATTGTAAATTTGCTTTCACTGACTGCAGTCCATTCAGTAAACTGGATTTAATATAGGCAATAAACATCCTAATTAGACGTGAAAGTAAATTAAAAATGTTTAGTTTGGTGTGCCGCATGACCCTTTTATAACAAGTATAAAATCTGTTATTGAATAGCCCTATGGATGCCCTCCATGCAGTTACATCATTAACCATTAGGGGACAAAGTGTTACTTGCATATAAAACATCCATTAGGGCTAGAACATACTTATTACAGGCATACATGACAGAGACATCATCAAGAGTAAAAAGATGTAGTTAACATAGAGAATATGAAATATATGTACAATGATACAGTGTCAGATACATTAGCTCTTGTCGGAGGTCATGGGTTTGAGGTTACTTATTTTCATGGTACCAATATAAATCAATTAAGTGTTTATTTAACATATGGAGAGAAGGAAGCTTATAAAATAAGATTCTGGGAGTGATTACCAGCATTGATGATAATGGCTACTCATAAGTCAAGTATTGTCTGTGATGACAAGGATCAGCCCGCACAATTGTGCAACCTGATTACTGCCAACACAGCAAAAAAAAAAAAAACTGCTCCAGTTCAATAAGCAAAGCAAGTTTTAAAAGCGTTAGATAATAGCATGTACAGCTCCACAATACATGTATTTAAAAACATAAAAAATGTTGTAACTTACAAGTGTATTCATAATATCTTACTAGTAGGCTAATCTTAAAGAAGAGACGTAGCTAAGTGTCACTATTAAATGTAACTTTTAACCCATCAGACATTAACTCTTTACCACACAAAAACAATGTAACTTGTTCAAATTGTAAGTATTTATAGTCGACAACTTAAACATGGTTCAATTGATTGCACTGGTTGGGTTAGAAATCATTGTGGAAAATGGAGAAACCGCTGGCTACCAGCATTCTCTCCCTTCCACAATGCCTTACAAACATTAAAACATCGGATATTGACTTTTTACCACTGAAGAAAAATGTTTACCTTTTCAAATTGATAGCACCTGCAGTCGACACTTTATTTATGACTTAAAAGGGAATTTGTCTCTTGATAGGATAGAAAAAAAAGAAATCCGAAGATTGAAGAAGAATGATATAAAGATATTAACATAACATACATTAACTCTGCCAGACGTAAAAAAAAAATCATATAGAGATTGAAATACTATCCGTGAAAACAAATTACAGCCAGACCAGTCGTGCAGCCAGCTCAATACAGATATAAAAGAAAAAGTTCCATGAAACAAAGGCAAAATTCTAGCACATAAGGCAAAAACTAGTACACAAAATCGAAATACTACCCCCCTGGTGGTAGAGATCGAACAGCATAAACAAGCAGCCCGATCAATGCCAACAATGAGAGCAGATACAAATACATAGGACGGTTTTCATAAACTAAATTGCCTGACAATGTGATAATAAAGACTAATCACACTCAGTTGCTACCCGTGATCCGTGATGACAACGATCAGCTTGCACAGACTGCAGTCTGATCACCGTCAACAATGACAGCGGATACACAAGTACAGAAACAAAAAGAAAAAGTTTGATTACAGAACTAATATGCATGAAAATATTAAAAAAAAAATTAATTCAATTTTCTAGAGCGTAAGGTGAAAAAGCGTACATAAATACGAAATACTGCTGTGATGATAGAAGATCGGACTGCTTAAGCATTCTGTCCGATCAATGCCAACAGTGACAGCAGATACAAATGCATTCATGCCTGAGAATACGATAATAAAGAGTACCCGCAATCGAAATGCTTCCCGTGATGACAACGATCGGCCAGCACAAACATGCAGCCCGATCACTCTCCTCACAGTCAGCAAGAGTAAGTGCTAAAGTTGTTTCATTATCGAATTTACCTGTCAGAGGATAAGGTGTTAACAAAATAAGATGTACACAAAAACAAAATACTACCTCTGGTGACAAATGATCGGACTCAATGCCGATAGAGGCAACAGATACATATGCATAGAATAGATTCATAACAAAATAAATTTGCCCAAGAATTCAATGATACTGAATACCCAACTTTAGAATACTACCAGTGATGACAATGATCAGCCAGCACAAGCGCGCAGCCCGATCAATGCTAGCATAGACA
Source organism: Hippopus hippopus (assembly GCA_946811185.2). Taxonomy (NCBI): domain Eukaryota; kingdom Metazoa; phylum Mollusca; class Bivalvia; order Cardiida; family Cardiidae; genus Hippopus; species Hippopus hippopus. The sequence goes on along the minus strand of OX328099.1, from coordinate 61,999,335 downwards.
GCACAAACAAATGCCTAAGCGGTTCTGTAAAACAGAACCGACCAGTCAGATAATTTAATAACAATGATGCCCACGACCGAAATGCTATCTGTGATGACAAAGATCGGCCAGCACTAGCGTGCAGCCCGATCTCTGCCAACACATGCAACAATAACAGCCACTTCGTAAGTTCTTTTAGCAAAATTGATCTGACATAGCATAATGTGAAAACTAGTACACATAAATCAAAATACTACCCGCGATTACGAAAGATCGGACAGCATAAGCATGCAGCCCGATGCATGTCAACAGTGACAACAATTACAAATGCGTAGAAAGCTTTTTAATACTAGAAATAGGTGTGTCAGAGTCACTGATGCCCCCGCTAAATGGTATTGGTCACAGATATGTCATATGAGAGAATCAGTAGGTATTACAGAAAATTGTTGTTTTGGATAACAGCTTAGACAGGGTTAAGAAGGTTTGTTATATATATAGCCAAGCAGATAAAAGATTATTTATACCTGATAACAAAATTGAGGACTGGTCCAAGTTGAAAGCAATATGCAGACAATAAATTATATGGTTTGTATTGCATATGGTAGAAAACTTTGTGAGAAAAAGAAGAAAATGCTGGTTTTGAGCATTAACTTCTTTTTATTCAGCGTTTTCCTTAATTTTTCAACTGAGGGTTACTTATACTCAGGATTACGAAGATCTTAACTTGAGGAATGAGAGTGAGAAATATAGCAATAATAATTACTTTGTTGGACTTCCTTTATGAGACAGGAACAAATTGGATCGAATATTATCACACTGGACTATAGTTGAAGGGTAGGTTGCAGCCTCAATATTCTCTGGTATAGTTCTTTGGATGAGTCTTTTTAAAAACCAAAACTGTATCTTCATGTAACAATTCTGCTGAGCAGGATGTAAAACTGGTTGAACAGTCAATTTAAACATTTGACCTTCAACTGTGACCTTGACCTTGGGCGTATCGAAACAAACTTTTCTCATGACACTAGTACTTGTTAAGGAGAACAAGTGTGCGAAGTTTTTTTGAAATCCATTGATAAATGTAGAAGTTATGCTCCGGACAAGGTCAATTTAAACATTTGACCTTCAACTGTGACCTTGACCTTGGGCGTATCGAAACAAACTTTTCGCATGACACTAGTACTTGTTAAGGAGAACAAGTGTGCGAAGTTTTTTTGAAATCCATTGATAAATGTAGAAGTTATGCTCCGGACAAGGTCAATTTAAACATTTGAACTTCAACTGTGACCTTGACCTTGGGCGTATCGAAACAAACTTTTCGCATGACACTAGCACTTGTTAAGGAGAACAAGTGTGCAAAATTATTTTGAAATCCATTGATAAATGTAGAAGTTATGCTCCGGACAAGTATGGGACACACACACTAACGCACACACGCGCTAACACACTAACACACACACACACACACACACAGACGGACACAGGTAACTCTATATGCTCTTCTGCCATTTCATGGCGGGGGCATAAAAATCAATTTGCATGAGAATAATATGATAACCAATGCTCACAGTTGCATTGCTACCCGTGATGACAACGATCAGCCAGCACAAATATGCAGTCTGAAGACTGCCAACAATGACAGCAGATACTTGTGTACAAAAAAGTTTTTTTTCAGAACCGATTTACGAATGAGTGTAATCGAAATAACTATCAACTAGAGGCCCTTGAGGGCCTGATATCGCTCTACTGGAAGTGATTTTGCTTTTTTGCTAGCATACATTATTAAATTCAGGATGCAAAATGAAAAAAGACAAAAAAAAAAAAAAAACCACACACACACACACACACACACACACACACACAAAGGACTTGAACCTAGTAAGAACTGTTACAAAACAATCCCAGCAAATTCAAAGAAATGTGACAAATAATGTGAACTTTGTTGACTAAATAATACTAAGTTATCAAATGGCTGTTTTTCCTGAACAGATTAGTAGATTTTCTTCAGTTTTGATAGAGTTCAATCCCTTGATGAACTAAACAATCTTTGAAAGTTTCAAAAGAATTGAATCAAAACTGTGGACTTCATTGCCTAAACAAGAAATGGAAATTTTCAACTTTAAATGGCTACTTTTCCCAAAGTGTTCGTTGGATTTTTTTCAGAATCGATACAGTTCAAGCTATTGATGAGATAAACAAACTATACAAGTTTAACAAAAATCTGAGAACAAATGGAGACTTTATCGCGTAAACAAGAAATGGAAATTTTTAACTTGAAATGGCAACTTTTCGCTTATTGTTTGTTGGATTTTTTTCAAAATCAATATCGTTCAAGCTATTGATAAGATAAACAAACTGTACAAGTTTCATTAAAAATTGACCAGAAATGCAGACTTAATTGCATAAACAAGCAATGGAAACTTTCAATTTGAACTGGCTACTTTTCCCATACTGTTTGTAAGATTTTTTTCAAAATCAATAGGATTGAAGCTATTGATAAGATAAACAAACTGTGCAAGTTCCACGAAAATCTGACAACAAATGCAGACTTATCGTTTATACAAGAAATGGAAATTTTCAACTTCAAATGGCTACTTTTCCCATACTGTTTGTTGGATTTTTTTCAAAATCAATAGGGTTAAAACTATTGATGAGATAAACAAACTGTGCAAATTCACGAAAATCTGACCACAAATGCAGACTTTATCGCGTAAACAAGAAATCGAAATTTTAAACTTCAAATGGCTACTTTTCCCATACTTTTTTTTTTTTGATTTTTTTCAAAATCAATACCGTTCAAGCTATTGATGAGATAAACAAACTGTGCAAGTTTCACGAAAATCTGACAACAAATGCAGACTTTATCTCGTGAACAAGAAATCGAAATTTTAAACTTCAAATGGCTACTTTTCCCATACTGTTTGTTGGATTTTTTCAAAATCAATAGGGTTGAAGCTATTGATGAGATAAACAAACTGTGCAAGTTTCTCGAAAATCTGACAACAAATGCAGACTTTATTGCGTAAACAGGAAATGGAAATTTTAAACTTCGAATGGCTACTTTTCCCATACTGTTTGTTGGATTTTTGTCAAAATCAATACCGTTCAAGCTATTGATGAGATAAACAAACTGTGCAAGTTTCACGAAAATCTGACTACAAATGCAGACTTTATCGCGTAAACAAGAAATGGAAATTTTCAACTTCAAATGGCTACTTTTCCCATACTGTTAGTTAGACTTTTTTCAGAATCAATAGGGTTGAAGCTATTGATGAGATAAACAAACTGTGCAAGTTTCACGAAAATCTGACTACAAATGCAGACTTTATCGCGTAAACAAGAAATGGGAATTTTCAACTTCAAATGGCTACTTTTCCCATACTGTTTGTTGGATTTTTTTCAGAATCAATAGGGTTGAAGCTATTGATGAGATAAACAAACTGTGCAAGTTTCACGAAAATCTGACAACAAATGCAGACTTTATCGCGTAAACAAGAAATGGAAATTTTCAACTTGAAATGGCTACTTTTCCCATACTGTTTGTTGGATTTTTTTCAGAATCAATAGGGTTGAAGCTATTGATGAGATAAACAAACTTTGCAAGTTTCACGAAAATCTGACAACAAATACAGACTTTATCGCGTAAACAAAAAAAAGACTAACGGACGGACGGACAAACGGACGGACGGACGGACGACGGGAACCGTACCATGACATAAGCTCTGCTGGCTTTCAGCCAGTAGAGCTAAAAATTAATTTTCCATGGCATAAGGTATAAACCTATATACAAAATCGATAAGCTACCCGTGATGAAAGATCGGACTATATAAGCATGCAGCTCGGTCACTGGCAACAGTGATAGCCGATACAAATACATAGAAAAACAAGAGCTTCGTAGAGTGGCGCATATACACCCGAAGGGGCTTGTCAGTGAAATAGTTTAAATCTAGAACGCCCACAAAGATCCACATTTTAAGAGTCACATGCTCAACTACACATCATGCAGATTCATTGTGGTAAATTTGGACTTATTCCAATGGAAACTGTAGGAGGAGTTGCGCACACAAGAAATTGCTAACGGTTGGACAGAGGATCGGACAGACAGATGGACGGACGAACGGGGCCATAACATAATACGACACCTCGGGCGTATGAAAAAAAAAGTTAACCAATTTATCTCAGAACATGAAGGTAATGACTACCCACAATCGAAATGCTACCAGTGATGACAAACATCAGTCAGCACAGACGCGCAGCCTGGTCACTGCCAACCCAGACAACAGTAACAGATGCTAAATAAGTACTATTGGTGATATAAATATGCCGGAGCACATATACAAGTTGAAAACGAACCCACAAAATTGGAATGCTACAAGTGATGACAAAAGATCGGACAGTACAAGCAAGCAGCCCAATCAGTGCCAACAGTGACTGTACAGATATACATTTACATATACATGAGCCATGCTCATCCAAAAGGGGCCCAATGGATCTCCGTGATGCACTATACCAATTCTACTGGCCGATAAATATGGATCTATAACAGCCACCTTTATAAACAAGGAACTTAATCATAAAGCAGAAAATTGATCAATAGCGAAAAGTTTCGGTCCAGGTCATCCTGCTGAAACTGCGCAGGCTGACTTGGGTCGGTACCCCTCGTAGGTGCATTAAGGCCTCCCCCTTCACCGAACACGGCTCATACCAATCATGAATACAAAACCAATCTGAGATGATATAAAATGTAAGTGAATCCTAGGCTGCCAAGCGCGACCCGCCGATCCCTGGCGGGCAATGTAGATCAAGATCAGACTGCACAGAGAGTGCAGTCCGATATTTGATCTAGACCGTTCGACAAGGACATATTCCCCGCCAGTGATATGTCATTGAAATATCAGAATTTTGGTGTTTAATATCGACTAACAACTTTCATTTTATCTATTTAGTGAGATAAGGGTTAGAATTGTAATCGTACTGGTATCTGTGATGACAAGGATCAGATAGCACAACACGAAACCCGATTAGTGTTTGCACAGGCAGCAACAAGTGATGCTAAAACAGTCTGACGAGTATTTCTCACAACTGAAATTCAGTTGAAATTCAGATGAAATTCAAACAGAATTCAGATGATACCCGTGGTGACAAAGACAAGCCAGCGCCAGCGTGCAGACCGATCAGTGTCTGCATGGGCAGCAAAAATTGTAGAAAACTTTAGGTAGCAAAACTGATTTACCGCAGCAAGAGATGATAACATAAAAATCTTCCAAAATGTTTATTCCAACTTGGCAGCAATATCATCCACATGGTAAAGCCTAGTGGGTTTACTATCTTCAATTACTTTCACCATGACCTTTCCGTTAGTTGTCCAAAAGCTATAAATAGAACCCTCCTTTTTTCAACGGCTGGTGACCTATTTGTTTTAAGCCTGATTCTTTTAGTTTAGTACCTGAATATTATTTATAGAAAAAATAAGAAAAATCTGAATGTTAGAACATTAAAAAGAATAACTTTAAAGGATACTCTTTTTTTTTTTCCAAAATAAAGATGTTTTAGCCAAAAGTTAATGGTATTTTTTTTAAGATTGATATTCAGCATACTCTAAATTATTTTATTCATTAAATTTGATGTATACATAGACTTAGTTTTCATAGGTGAAATTTCATCCTGAACTGCTGCAATTCAGGGTGTACCAAAAGAAATATTCATAGAATTTTCCCAAAGCTGGTGACCCCCTTTTTTTATCTCCTATTTTTGAAGATCAGATAATATACTATCATCACACAAAAGTTTCATGAAATTCTGAATGTTTTCAAAAAATGGTAAAACTGTAGCAATCATCTTTAAGACCGATATTTTTGTACGTAAAGTTACGTAAAAACTCAAGTTCGTACTCAGCTACGAAAACTTTAGTATAAAGCAAATTTGGATTTACGCTTAAACTCGCGAAATTTTTTACTTATGTTTGCGTAAGTTGTTTAGTAAAACGGTCCCCCAGACCACAGAAATATGGGTTGTAAGCATCTGTAGACGACAAAATATATATGGCTTAAATGAGTTTTTGTTGTTGTTTTTGTCTTTGATATGGTGGAAAAAGTGTGGAAATGGGAGGAAATGCTGGAAACCAGCTTTTTTGCCTGTAGTTTCCCTTTTTTCATGATGTTTGTTAAAAAGGCCTTGCTCAGGGTTGTGACGGTAAGCTCTCGATCGGACGTAAAAATTTTGAACTTGTCCACATGGAAAACGATTGCAGACGACATATTCAGTGTTACTCAAATTATTGGATTTTTCTTTGAAAGGTTAGAAAACAATATGAGAAAAGGAGAAAATGCAGCTTATCAGCATTTTCTCTTTTTGGAACAATGCTTTGAAAATATTGCTCTCTCAGGGTCGATAAAAGTAGGAATTGTGTGGTAAAATGTTAATTCTAACATGACACGTGAATTCGGCTCTATAAACACAGTGCAACGAAAGCGTGGTAAAATCTACGTTATTCTATGTAGAGTGACGTCATTCTGTATGAAGTAAGTTATTCAACGGAATATAATCTGCATCCGCGTTTTTACTCTAAGTATGAAATTGTTTTCTTTTCATTAAGAGTTGGTCATGTTAGATTCGAAATAATCTTCTTTCTATCGTGGTTTATCGCTCAATAAACCACGTTGTGAGTTATGAGGCGCAATGAATAACCCAGTCGGGCTATCGCCCTCGTGGATTATTTATTGTGCCTCATAACTCACAACTGTGGTTTATTGAACGACAAACCACGAAAGAAAGAAGAATATTTCTTAATTAACCTTCAGGCTGCTAAGCGCGACTCACTGACCTTTAGCGGACAGCGTAAATCAAGATCAGAGTGCACAGAACGTGCAGTCTGATCTTGGATCTACACTGTCCGATAAGGAGATATTATTCTCCAAATCGTAACTTTGAAATGGTAATATTTAGGGTTTTACTATCGAATTGAAAATTTAATTTTAGTTATTTAGCAGGATAAAGGTTAATACCAGAGTCTTTTGCTTACAAATTGCTGTTCACTCTTCTTGCCCGCGAACGCAAGGGAAATTGACCAGTAGATAACTCCGCCTACTACTATAAATTGATAGCTGATAAATTACGTATTATCCAATCAAAATCGATAATGCGCGCGCACCTTTTTCTATGCCTACATCCGGGCGTTTTTCTTAGACAAACAAACCGCAATTCTTTAACTTTCCCTATAGAATATATTGGCGATCTTTTCTTTCTTGAGAGATAAAATCCATCTAATGATGACAATGACGAGGTTTCTGCAACAGTGACATTGTATATTAACTACTACGAACACTTTAAAAATTGGAAGAAGAGTAAAATTAAAGTGAAAATTAGAGAAAATTAAGACTGGAGATTATAACTATTTCATAGATTCAACAGATCACAAAGATTCATATTGAATCAAGTTTTGAGCTTTTGATTGTATTTTTTAGAATAAATTCATATTCATGCTATACTTCTGTGAATGTCATTGCATACAAATTATGCCTTTTCTTTGGTATAAATAATGTCATTGGCTGTGTTAGTTTCTCGGCATTTCCCACGTCGTACATGTCACACACCATATTTACGCGACGTTGGCTGGTCTCAACCTGTGTATCGGTGGTTTAAAATAATGAAGTAAAAGGATCTGGTTCATACCACTAAAAGAAGTCAATATCAAATCAACTAGAAATTACTAAAATCACAGATGTAGCACGTACTTGAGTTTGAATTTGACACGTTTATTTATTAAAGATGCCCGTCTACAGCCGGTGAGCAAAAACGCTGTTAAATTTCAAACAATTTAGAATGGTACAGAAATCAGTCCTTTGTGTAAACATGGATAAATTACTGACATATATGGTGTAATTGAAAAAAAAGAAACACGGAGATTTGTATTAGAAACCGAACATTGGTCAGAAGAAAACTGGCTGACGATCGAAGCTGTAAACAATGGCAGTGCGTCACGGAAATTTATCGTTGGTTTCCGACTAGAGTTGGATACGGTGTAATTTGCATATAGGCCGCGACCTCCGTCTGAAAATCGAGGCTGCAAAAGAGAAGCCCCCATTTTCCTTTGTTTACCTCATTAGACGCAGGGCGAAGGTCAAATATAGTCACGTGACAGAATGCATGATCATCATACGAATCTACCCGAGTGTATAACGGATATATCGAAAATCTTCGATTCAAAAACCGGAAACGACGAGTCTGTTTACATGGAAGGCCGCAACTCAGTGAAATGCATTTTCTATCGACCGTAACCTAAGCAACCTTGCAACCGTCAGGCGCAATATTTGGCATAAAGATATAAGAATGACTATATTTTGATAAAATAAAGACAAAATGAGTTAAAACTGGCTGAAAATGAGTATAAGGGCCTCTTTAAATATGATAACAAGTTGACCCATATATCACACCTTTATATTAAAATTCACAGATTGTCATTAAGTATTTCTCCGAGAGAAATATGGACTGTGATTAACCATTTTGACAATTAACACATATTTGTCCAGTTATTTAGTTACTTGATCATGCGCTATACTTGCATTCTTATACTTTCACACTTTGAACCATATACGTGCAGGTATTATGAAAATCGAAGGGCAAGAGTTAAGTAGACCACTGATCATGAAGAATATTTAAACAGAAACAGCAAAAGAAAAATCATTCGGGTAGAAACAATCGGTTAATCAGTAGGTAACATTTGGACCTAAAAAGATATTTGAAGTTAACATAGCTTTCATACGAAAAAGAGAAATGTACATAACATGATATTGTATTAACCCCCAGAGGGCTAATTAAATGAAATGAAAAATATTTTCAGGCGGGTAAAAACCCTAGAACTGGTAACTTAAGGCCATTTTATCATTAAATCTATAATGACTAGTCTAAACGTTTTCCGCGTTGTCTGCAATAGCACCTAAAAAACTGTGCTTCGTGCTCTATGGGTTTAATTTCTGATACTCGTTACTTCTATTAATCTAAAACCACTTCTGGTTTTCAAATGGTAATATAATACATTCATAAAATATTTGTATTCGATTTTACTTTCTTTAAACCGATTTTTTGGTCGAAATGTGGTTTTATAAGGCAGAAAATGTATATGGTGTGTCCACTATGTTGCTTACGAAATAATGTCTAAGGGGCGGGGTCACGCGATAGGGGCGGAGCGTCGACTCGCTTGTCTACTGGTCAATACAGGAGCCATGCTCTGTGAAAAGCGAGCTTGATACATCTGCAAAAAGTATTGACCCAGGTCAATTTGTGAATTACGCGCAGGCTGACTTGAATCGATTTTTTTTCCTTTTGGTAAATTTTCTGTATGTCCAAGGACCATTCTACCCCAGGATTAAAACGGTTGTTCAACAAAATGGATTTTATGGACACTTAAAAAAAAAACCGTATAATAGGTTATTTCTACTGGTGTGAAAGTTTAGGAATTTTGTGAAAAGTAAATCTACGTGTGTAAATGTTATGTATGTGAATGGGGCTCGAAATATTAGGACTTGTACCATCAATTAGCAAACGTATCTTTTGGTGTGCATATTGTTCATGAAGGGCAAATGAGGTTGTACCATATAGAATAGGGTTTGACATAAAACGTAATTGTCGTATCTGTTGGGCCCTAAAGCGCATTTCATTACTTTAGCTGCCTTTGTGGCAAGTGTAGATCAAGATTAGACCTGCACAAAACGTGCAGCCTGATCTTTGATCTACACTGTCTGCTGGACAAAAGCATCCTTGGCATTGTAATTATTTGGGTCCTGTTCTTAGACTGAAAATGTGTGTTATATTTTGTTTGGCGATCCAAGGGTAAAACTGAACGCCAATTTTGAATAGCCCAGGGACCACAATTTCCATGTTGTCATTTGCATAATTACAGAATCATTTAAACTCCTTCCCCCAAAAAATACTGCGGACTCTTTCAAGTTAAAAGTTACTGTAGACGACGGATTCAAATTTGGTACAGTAGCTGTAGTGCTCTGATAGAACAGAAAACATTGTGGAAAAAGGAGAAAATGCTGGTCACCAGCATTTTCTCCTTTTTCCACAATGTTTTCAAAATTCTTCTTGTTCAGGATCGTTAAAACTCAGGCCTGTGAGGTGAAGGGTTAACAGTCGTATTCCAAGTAAAAAGATGGTGCTTATTTAAGTTTGGCTGTGGGTCTTTCTTCCTTGGAATTTCAAAAAAAGGTACCTTTCATACTGTTTTTTGTTAACTCATTACCAAACGACAAAATTGTAGAACTGTTAATATTCAAAGGATTTGCAGACGGTAAATTGAATATGGCAAGGACGATAATTTTTTTTATCTCTTTAGGAAGAGTAGAAAACATGATGGGAAATGGAAAAAGTGCAGGTAACTTAAAGCGATCAAAAAAAAGTTCCCTCTAAGCACTTTGAATTTGCTTTAACCCTTTTTCTGGTAAATAAGTCAAATGAAACTTTCGAGGCGAAAGTAAAAGCCAAACCAATGATATTTCAAACTTATGTTTTGCAGAAAAATATTCTCCTTATCGGACGGTGTAAATCCAAGATCAGACTGCACGTTCTGTGCAGTCTGATCTTGATCTACATTGTCCACAAAAGGTCAGCCAGTCGCGCTTAGCAGCCTCAAGCTTAAAAAGTCAATTTTTGCAAACAGGTCAATTACAAGCGGACTCGTTCTTTCTTTAGATTGGAAATGTCTGGCACTGCTGTTCTTCGAAAGCGGATTAATTTAACCAGTTACCGTACATAATTATGCTCAATCGTGTGCTTTTCTACAAATAAAAGAAGTTTTTTTGAAAACACTAACGGAGACTGAATAAGTGCTCTTCATTCGTAAGAGCTCTTTTACTCTCACAATTTTCCGCATACGATCAAAGAAACGAAAATAATTTACTTAAAAATATTCATTCAAAATATTCATTTTGTGTCAATCATCGGTCTTGAAATTCTGCCTGTACTTTTACGACTCAAACAAGGGCAATTTTTCCTGAAATGAAAAAACGATCAGCTATAGGCAAGTTTGTTTCCTGTTAGCTTATTTTTCACCAGTCGATTTTTGTTCACGCGTATACAAATCTGGCTGGGTCAATTTGCAATTCATTGTAGGAATTCCATGCTTTTCCCTTAAGCTGCTTTATAAAAGAAACTAAAGATTTCCAACCAATATTGGAATACCACAGTTCACGATTTATTTATTTCTTCCCTTCGGAGAGATCAAACCGTATCGGACAATGTAGATCCAAGATCAGACTGCACGTTTTGTGCAGTCTGATCTTGATCAACACTATCCGCAAAAGCCTACAAAGACGCGCTTAGCAGCCTAAGTGTTAACGCTTCGGCGCCGACCCCTGTAACTCAGTCGGTGAGATAAAGAGCTTGAAACGAGGGGTCGATGGTTCGAATACACGGCTGGGCTGATTTTCCGAGGATTGGTGATTGCGACAGGATTTACTCCTCTCTCACCGGCTATCATTGTTTCAGCGATAGTTATGTGGGAAAGCAGCAAGTGGCTTGGGAAGAATATTATGCGGAATTCTCACAAAGAAACCCAAGGAAGGCATGGATAAGTGCACTGCCTGCCGCGATATAACTGAAATGGTGTTGCAAAGGTCGTTGAACACCATCAAAACTAACAGAAAACTTAACCCTTCGCCAGACATTTCGTGTTTTAATGATCTTGAGAGAAAAATGCTTTTAAAAGCATTGTGGGACAATGACAAAATGCTGCATGGTAACCAGCATTTTCTAATGTTCCCACAATTGTTTCTCCCATCTCAGGACAGAAATTGTCTATGAAACTACTTTGAATTTCGACAAGTCTAAAATTTTGTCTTTTGGTAAAGAGTGAATAAAGCCCTTGAGCTAGCCCGCTACATAGGGGTCCGTAGTTTGATTCCTGGCACCCATAGACTATATATTATAAACAAGGGATTTAACTGTATGCAGTCCGTCACTCGCCCCCGGTTACAAAAAACAACGTATCTTTTCTACCCCATCAGTTATTCTCCTATTTTTTTTCTACAGCTGAGAGCTAAAACATTTTTCTACCAGAAAAACACAACTGTTTGTCAGTGGCTAATGCAGTCTGGCTGATACATTCGCTCGAACTTGTAAACTCGCTTTAAAATCTTCGCCATTGACACGGGTTCGTACATCCGTTTTCAAGATATAAAATGCACTTTAGATCCAATGAAACGCAGCATTAGCGGCACCCACGCTTTAAACATGTTTAAAAATACTACTGACCTATAGTCTTTATCTTCAATAACGACGAAACGTCTCAGAATTCGTTGAATTTGTGATCCACGTTCTTATTTCGAACAGCTGCAGCCATCTTCTGTCATGTGACATTGTTTGGAACGAGAAATTTCATCGGTTGATATGTACTAACAGTCGTGCATTCAACCAATGAACTTTCGTACAGCTGCTTACACCTTTTTGTCAAGTGACAGTACGGTGACACTGTTTGGAACGAGAAATTTCATTGGTTTATATGCGCGAACGTCAGTATTGAATGTACGAACCCGTGTCAATGGCGAAGATTTTTGAGCGAGTTTACAAGTTCGAGCGAATGTATCAGCCAGACTGCATTAGCCACTGACAAACAGTTGTGTTTTTCTGGTAGAAAAATGTTTTAGCTCTCAGCCGTAGAAAAAATTAGGAGAATAACTGATGGGGTAGAAAAGATACGTTGTTTTTTTGTAACCGGGGGCGAGTGACGGGCTGCATACAGTTAAATCCCTTGTTTTAGTCTATGGGTGACAGGAGTCAAACTACGGACCCCTTTGGCCCGCTATAATTGCCTTTGTGCAACAGTGCCCTTTACACTGGCGAGTTCATGTCGGTTACCATTACTAAGGTAGATATTGTAGGTTGATTTATTACCTAAATGATTTATGTAGAGGTAGAGAGTATAGACAAAGATCAGACTGCAGTCTGATATTTCTCTATTTTCTCTGTATATTGCATATTTGATCGCTTCCGAAGGATTAGGGAGAACTGCCAGAAAAGCTAATTGCAGAACCGTCAAGGACATGCACTGTTGTGCTGAAAAGTACATCATCTCGTCATTTCTGTAGCCCAGCAGTAAAAGACCTCGTTATTTCCGCGGAAAAGCAGCTAGTGGCTTGGAAAGAATATTGTGCAAAGTACTGGTAAGAAAAACTCCGGGAAAGCATGGCTAGGTGCACTGGCCGCCTCGATATAACTGAAACAGTGTTGCAAACGATGTTGAAACACCATGGAACAAACATTAACTCTTAGCATGCAAAACGAGAGCACAAACTGTTATTTCGGATAGTGTAGATCGAGATGAGACTGCAAAGTGTGATCATTGATGTACACTATCCAATTTTTTCAGAGATATTCTTGACCAGATCATTGCATGACATTCTCCTTTTGTTTTTGAATTTCAAAGACATTGGAACACATGGCTACAAATAATGACAAGCCTACCTGTTTTTTGGTTGTTATTTTTTTCAGCCGATATTTTCAGAAACGGAAGACCAGCACAACATTTTCTCGTCAGAGCCATTGGCTCCGAATATGAAGTTTCCTACCTGTGCAGTAAAGCTTGATTTCCAAACAAATTAAAACAATATCACATAATTTCCTACGTTTGAGGAACGAATTATTCGATGACGCTTCGATATGTACCTGTAGGGTATAAAGCACGGGATTCATGATAACCATGTTGTACATGTAGTTGGTAAAAGGTTCAATCAGCTTTGAGAGGGCAACGCGTACAGACGTTTTTAGCTCACCTGAGCACGAAGTGCTCAAGGTGAGCTTTTGTGATCGCCCAAATGTACGTCGTCCACAATTTCTTTAAACATCTTCTCCTCCTAAACCACTGGGCAAATCTTGATGAAACTTGGCAGGGATGTTCCTTAGATGAAGCTGTACCAAAGTTGTTCAAGAGATTGAATTCCACCCATAACTCTGGTTGCCATGGCAACAAAAAGGAAAAAATAGCAAAATTTTTGAAAATCTTCTTCTCTGAAACTAGAAGGCGTAGAGCTTTGATATTTGGTATGTAGCATCTTCTAGTAGACCTCTACCAAGTTTGTTCATTTGATGCCCCTGGGGTCAAAACTGGCCCTGCCCCGGGGGTCACAAGTTCCAACATAGGAACAAAGAAGGAAAACTTTAAAATTCTTTTTCTCTAAAACTGGAAGGCGTAGAGCTTTGATATTTGGTATGTAGCATCTCCTAGTAAGACCTCTATCAAATTTGTTCATATAATGCCCCTGGGGTCAAAACTGGTCCCGCCTCGGGGGTCACAAGTTCGAACAAAGGAACAAGGAAGGAAAACTTTAAAATTCTTCTCCTCTGAAACTAGAAGGCGTAGAGCTTTGATATTTGGTATGTAGTATCTCCTAGTAGACCTTTACCAAGTTTGTTCATACGATGTCCCTGGGATCAAAACTGGCCCCGCCCCTGGGGTCACAAGTTTGAACATGGGAACAAAGAAGGAAAACTTTAAAATTCTTCTTCTCTAAAACTGGAAGGCGTAGAGCTTTGATATTTGGTATGTAGCATCTCCTAGTAGACCTCTACCAAGTTTGTTCATATGATGCCCCTGGGGTCAAAACTGGTCCCGCCCTGGGGGTCACAAGTTCGAACATAGGAACAAAGAAGGAAAACTTTAAAAAAATTTTTCTCTAAAACTGGAAGGTGTAGAGCTTTGATATTTGGTATGTAGCATCTCCTAGTGAACCTCTACCAAGTTTGTTCAAATGATGCCGCTGGGGTCAAAACTGGCCCAGTCCCGGGGGTCACAAGTTCGAACATAGGAACAAAGAAGGAAAACTTTGAAATTCTTCTTCTCTAAAACTGGAAGGCGTACAGCTTTGATATTTGGTATGTAGTGAACCTGTTCTAAGTTTGTTAGCGCACTTGAGCACAACGTTTTCAGTGAATTCGAAATTGGATCACCTGAGGTCATATACTAGGTCACTAGGTCAAATTAAAGAAATACCTTATGGACACTCTAGAGGCCACATTTATTGCTCAAATGACCTGAAATTTGGTCAGAATGTTTGTCTTGATTAAATCTCGGATGAGTTTGGATTTGGGTCACCTTGGATTATTATCTAGGTCACTAGATCAAATTAAAGAAATACCTTGTGGGCACTCTAGAGGCCACATTTTTTGCTCAATTGACTTGAAAATTGGTCAGAATGTTTGTCTTGATAAAATCTTACATGAGTCTGAATTTGGGTCAACTTGGGTCATAAACTAGGTCACTATGTCAAATTAAAGAAATACCTTGTGGGTCTTCTAGAGGCTACATTTATTGTTCAATTGATTTGAAAATTAGTTAAAATGTTTCTCTTGATGAAATCTAAGATGAGTTGAAAATTGGGTCACCTGGGTTCATAATCTAGGTCACTAGGTCAAATTAAAGAAATACCTTTAGGGCACTCTAGAGGCCACATTATTTGTTCAGTTGACTTGAGAATTGGTCAGAATGTTTGTCTTGATGAAATATCGGATGAGTTTGGAATTGGGTCACCTGGGGTCATAAACTAGGTCACTTGGTCAAATTAAAGAAATACCTTATGGGCACTCTAGAGGCCACATTTATTGCTCATTTAACTTGAAAACTGTTCAGAATGTTTGTCTTTATAATTTTGTTGATGAGTTCTAAATTGGGTCACCTGGGGTCATAAACCAGGTCACTAGGTCAAATTTAAGAAGTACCTTTTCGGCACTCTAGAGGCCACATTTATTGCTCAAATGACCTGAAATTTGGTCAGAATGTTTGTCTCGGATGAGTTTGGATTTGGGTCACATGGGATCATAAACTAGGTCACTAGGTCAAATTTTAAGAAATACCTTTAGGGCACTCTAGAGGCCACATTCTTTGCTCAATTGACTTGAGAATTGGCAGAATGTTTGTCTTGTATGGGATAGAAAACGAGTGCCGTGGTATATGGGAAATATACACGACCGTTAGCGAGTGTATATTTCCCATATATCACGGCACGAGATTTTCTATCTAACTTAGACCACGTGACAATTTATTCGTGCTTTTCATGTCAAATGTACATGTGCGTATGAGATAAAAAGCTTGTTACAAAATGGAGTCATTCTGTTCGTTGCAATGAAAGGTCTTGCACCAGATTCAAAAGAAACAAATAAAAGGTATAATTTCTATCAAAATGCTAAATTATTCATTAGGATATTTGACTAAGGTAAACCTCATTGTGAAGTGTTCAAGATCGAACTAGTATTTGTCTTCAATATTTTGAAAACGTTACGGTTCGGCTGAACTTTTTATTTTATTACGAAAAACATAGAATGTTTTTGAGAAATAATGTTCTTTTTTATCAATTATGTTCAGTTCGTGAATTTCTGCCCAGCCTGGTAGCTCAGTGGCTATCGTATCTGACTTGTGAGCTGGTAGTTGCACGTTCGATACCCGGTTGCGGCAAGCTGACTTTCCCTCGATTTTTCGCTTCTCACCTCTGATGCATGTGAGAAAAGTAGACACTTGGAAAGAAAGTTTTTGTCAGTACTGGTGTGAGAAAACCAGAGAGCATATGCATAGGTCCACTGACCGCCGTGATATGACCTTTCATCTATCAAAACAGCGTTAAACTCTTGTACAAACAACCTCAAGAGCAAAGTGGAATTTCTTATTTTTTAGTTAAAATGAATATTTACTTTTTTTTTAATTATAGAGAAAAATTGCCTAGTTGTTTTGTTATGGTATGAGAAAGGCAGGAAACATATGCATAGGTTCACTGACCGCCGTGATATCATCTAATGCCAAAATTAGTTTTTTTCTTATTGGAGTCTTATTTTTTCTTCTGTCAAAAACACACTACACTGAAAAGGTTACTTTAGTAAATTGATAAGTAAGCGCAATACTATTCTAAGTGTTCGTATATTGTATACACACTTAGAATAGTATTGCACTCACCCATCGAAATGCTGTATTTGATTCCCTGAAGCATATTTTCCAAATTGTGTTTTACCGCGACAGGTACATTTTGCTCTGACTCGATATTGCAAACAAAACTTGTCGGAATTCACGTGCAGGATATACTAGCATTGTATATCTAGATATACAACTGTGGGAGTTGTATCTTCGATATATACTTTTGAAATACTGATCGCTGATTGGTCAATTCGCTACATGCGTGGTCTAAGATATAACTAGATACTTTTAGGTGTGCAGCTGACAAGGCATATGAATGGTTGTTCGTTGATGATCATTATTATTAATTTATATTAACGAAGAGGAGTCCTGTGATGACGATATCGAAGATGATAGTTATAATAGTTATGGATCTTCTGCATGATAGTTATGATAGTTATCCACCCTTTGCATGATACGGTCTGTCATCAAGCTCTTCATGTATATAATGACATTTCATTTCAAAAGCATCAAAAGGACAATAAACCTGACGGACAGAAAAACCGAAAGACGGACAAATAGACAGTTATACATATTGATAAAAAAAGAAAAATTGTTTGACTAAACTCGTACACAATCGCATATAATATCGTTCTCTGTTTCAACTCAGGAGCTGGATCGTTTTTATTGAGTTCTGGAGCGTGGAGCGTTGCCTACAAAAATTGATAGAAAGTTGCTCTTTAATGAATGTCATATAGTTTTTGTTTAGAAATGTGGTGAATAAATCATATATGAATCACTTGGCAAAGCACAAATTCAGATTATTGTGTTTGTATGTTTAACAAAGCTTTTTGCCGACTCCCGCATGTTGATTATTCAGAAATCATAGTCGCTGACGGAAGTTTGTTGGATTAAACGTCTTTAACAAATAACCATCCACCAAAATAACGATACAGAAATATGCACTGACATCCCAGACATTCCGTGCGACAACCGTCTACTGCACATCTATTCATCTGATTGTTATAGAAGTATGTTTTGGTGCTTACCTAGCAAAATTCTTGGGCGCAGCCACGTTTTTTACTGGAGCGGGTACGTTGAATTGACAGGAGCAGTAACGTTGACCTGGAGCAAGTACGTAAGGTCTCTCCAGTGTGTATACATTTCATTGAAGTTGTTTTCGCTACCATAAAATCCATTTCATTGATTGAGGCCCAACATTCCATGGCACTAGACGTTGACAAATGAGCACAGGTTTCCAGAGTTCTTTCTACGTGTAGTTTTTATCTCTGGTTTTTCCTGGGCGAGTCGGTCATAGATAAAATGATTGATAAATGTAATGAAAGATGCTCATATGATCAAAAATACTGTTGAAAGAGACAGAAATCACCATTTCATTACTTATACATGTGGTATTACTAATAGTCATGTATTGTACATACTGGATGTATTCATATATTTGTGTCGCTGCTTATACCAGCATTTGTGTTTGCTTAACAAAGGTTTTTGTTATGGTTGTTGTTGTAGACAACATTTAGGAGGACAGGTGTAGTTCAAGTTCGGTCAGGCTAAACAAGAGTCGGTGTATTACTACCTATATGTGTTTATGGTTAGTTATGATGCATGTAATGTATTTGTGGATATATACGCTTGCTCTCTCAAGTGCTCCATACCACGTTACCATTTCAAATAAATATGCTATATTTATGTTGACTTGTGTTGTACTATGAGAAGGTCTAAGGATTAAAGGAACTGTCTAACCCTAGTAAAACGAGTCTTCACGGAAATAGCCGAAGAGTGTGCCGCGGTGAAATTATTTTGAGCTCAGTAATGCTTTACTACACTGCTTACATGCATTTTAATTTTTTTAATATGAAAACAAGTCTTGTTTTATATATCAATAACTCTAACTTTCAAGACTAGCAATTTGTTTAGACGTTTTGTCTCACCCAATCAGCTAGCCTGTCCTAAGTTTGAGACTAAAAACTTAATCAGAAAGCTGCAGGCGGAAACGGGTCCTTGTTCCCAGTGGCGTGTAATTTGTACTTTACTTCTAACTGAGGTCATTGTCTCTCAGCAAGTAACCGTAGCTATCGTCGTTAAATCGGCTCACTTCGGGAAAAAATTTCTTTGATCGTCTTTCCAAGTATTAATTTAAGTGAACTCTTTCGGCGCCATATATACGAGGGTTGTTAAAAAATTATCCAGATTTTGCCTTATAAAAAATTATTTGCGAAGCAATCATGCTAAATTTTGCATCCTTCTCTATCGGAATTCAATCCAAGCATGTCTGTGCGTATTTTCTTCTTTCATAAAACGCGCTTGCAGTTGCCATCGAAAATGCCATGGTAACGTGTTCCCGGCGCAGCGCAAAATATTATATCTATACTCGCCCTTCTCTTGTACATATCGTTTCTCTCGTAACTGATTACATTATGAAATTTAAGCAGAATACAAGATTTGGAGCTACTTACATCGTGATTAAATTTGACGTCATTTGACGGTTAAATGCTTCAGAAAATCGCGTTTAAATACAGTTGGGGTAAAAGTTTTGAACGTTAAAGATGGCGTCAACTGACCGTCTTGAAATCCAGTCCATAATAAAATTTTGCCAGCAGGTAGGAGAAACTCCGACAAACACATACAAAAAATATATAATGGCGAAAGGGAATAATTCGGTCACACGGACACTGGTGTATGATTGGCATAGACGCTTCAAAGAAGAGGAAGAAAGCATTAATGACCGAGAATGAAGAGGTAGAAAGAAGGAAATACCAGCGACGTTGGTAACGTCCATTGGCGAGGCCCTGAGGCGAGATCGGCGTTTGACAGTGCGGACCTTATCAGAGACCTTCGACAATGCCTCATCCCATACTGCAGGGGCCACAGATCTGGAGCTGGCTTTACTTGGACTTGAGACCGTGTCCCATCCGCCTTACTCTCCAGATTTGGGACCATCTGACTTTGCCATTTTCCCAACCATAAAGGCACAACTAAAGGGTGAGAACTGCGAGTTGCAACACGTTTAATTACGAAGCAGTACAAGTCCGAGTGGTACAGGAATGCTTTCAGCCAGTGGGTACGCTGTCACCGACGATGCATAGAGCATGGGGGCGAGTACTTCGAGAAAGAATAGGTAACGTTGCCTGATGACTTTCCGACGACGTTGATGACTTCGTATATTGTAACGTTTCGTGCGCCGGTTCCTATTACCTGCGCATGTTTGATTGCGTGTAAAATCAACATGTATTGTTGGATTGTTGAAGTATTTTGCACTTTTGTACATAATAAATGTCGTTTTACGATGCGTGGACTTTTGTCGCATTACGATAACTCATTGAAAATTTATAGACTTAATCCGGATAATATTCGAACGACCCTCGTATAAATTCGACGTCTTTCGACGGCTTAACCTTTGTAAGCGAGACTCACTGGCCTTTTGCGGACAGTGTGGATCAAGATCAGACTGCACAGAAGGTGCAGTCTGATCTTGGATCTACATTGTCCGATAAGGAGATTTTCACCCCAAAAATTTTGAAATAGTATCAATCGGGTTTGTAATCTCAGCTTGAAAGTTTCATTTAA
Organism: Hippopus hippopus; assembly: GCA_946811185.2. Classification (NCBI taxonomy): domain Eukaryota; kingdom Metazoa; phylum Mollusca; class Bivalvia; order Cardiida; family Cardiidae; genus Hippopus; species Hippopus hippopus. The sequence continues at coordinate 61,978,901 of OX328099.1, read as the reverse complement.
TTTATTTAGCATGATAAGGGTTAAAATACGATCCTGTACTATTCAGAAAGTTTTCTTTTATCTTGTTGGCGAGAAAAAATAAACGGACGGTATTATATTCAAGCACGTTCCGCACAGTCTGACCTTGATCTGTTTCTTACACAAAAGGCCCTGTTTTCGTCTATTGTTGTAAAAAGTTTATTTTAAAGCTACTCATTTTGAAGCTGCCGATCCCTGGTAGGTAATTGGTGACGCTCTATACTATGGTTCCATATAAACATGTTTTCATAAAATATATAGTTGTAATGAAGCAATATATTTCTACAACGGTGCAATGTATGGAACGCCCTGTCTTATGTGATGAAATGTTTTTATATATGGACAATATCACTAAACATAAATGTATATCAATGTTATATAATTGCATAATCTCTCTATATAAAGACGATAAATAATATTACAAAGATAAAACATGACATATGGATATATAACTCCATTTTATGCAGACAAAACATTAATATATAAATATATAGCTCCTTTATATATAGATGAAACATCAACATATGAATATAAAACTTCATTATATAAAGATAAAACATTTATGTATAAACATATAACTTCCTTATACAAATATAAAAAATAAGATATGGATATATAACTCCATCTATATGTAGATAAAACATTAATATATATAGTCTTTTATATATAGATAAAACGTCAACATATGAATATAAAACTTCATTATATAAATATAAAACAATAATATATAAATATGAAATTGAAATATATAAAGATAAAACATAATGTATATAGATATAACTGTCTAAGGTATAGATAAATCTATATTACATAAAGATATGATTTCATTATATAAAGGTATTATTTCTTGATTTGAAGGTAAAAGAGCGTACATGCACGTAAAAACTCAATACACGTGGTCATCTTTTCTTTATATGCAGTGAAAACACCATTATATAAAGTAGACTACTTCCACGTGGAGATTTTTACTATAGCACAGTTCTAGTTTCGCGCCAAATCACCCTTGTGTGACCAAGATCAAGACAATCTGAAAACAAAACACACAACATGCATGCACAACCATACAATGTTAGTTTCAATCAAATGTCAGTTTTACCACTTTTTTTTACCATATTTTCGTATACACATCTTGAAAAGCTTTGGTCAGATTCTTGTAAAAGTTCTCTCGCTTCTATCAAACTGTCTGTCAGTCGATCAAATGTTATGCCCGTCCGTCTGTCTGTCCCTGTCTGACTCTCTTTGTCTGTCCTCTACCTGTCTCTCTTTATCTTTGTCCTGTGTGGATCGGTGGTAAAGTGTAGGTCTCGCAATCGGGAGGCACCGCTTCCGAGCCTCAATGTAAGCGCTGGGATTTTCGTGAGTGTAGCCTTGGGCAATACACTTCAGAGCCACAGCCTAGTACTGGTGTAACCCTAGACATACGACATGAATAAGCGAGCTGTTACCTTGATATGACCTAAATAATGATGAAAGCGGCGTGAAACGCTATACAACTACTCAGTCGAGCAGTTTATTTGTCTGTTCAACCCCCGTCTCTGTCTGTCTGTCTGTCTGTCTGTCTCTCTCTCTCGCTTCTGTCTTTTGATCTATTTGTCCCCCCGTCCCTCTCATTTCATTGTTCCGAAATGGTAAAATGGTACAATTTGATAACAATGCACGGAGTAATTTCTCCTTAATTGAATTTTAGCACCAGAAATGAAGGTAAAACCTATGGTGGCATATTTCTGCCACGAGATACGAGATAGCTATCATGATAATTTTTGAAAACTATCGCGATAAATTGAAGTTTCCTGGAAATTTTATCGTGATAGTAAAAAGTTTCTTGAAAAAATTATCACGATAAACTTAATATTTTAACGCAAAATTCTCAATCGTGCACGAAGCTGACATTCGAGATAAAATTGTCGTGATAGTTCCATCCGTTTCTCTATACCTATAAATAGGAAATTCGCCATTTGGATGAACTCGGTAGTTTTTGACTTCATAAGATTGCAGTAAGTAAAAATACGAATAATTTACAATTGTACCTTAACTTGTAAATTTTGACAAAGCTCGAAATGAACAGAAGTCTGTTAAACACAAAGACGACTCGAAATGCCTCCTACTAACAACTTTAAAATCATTCAGGGAAAAGGTAAATTCATAAGGTTGTAGACGAAGATGTTCCGAAACCGTATCTAATTATAGGTACCGTATATGTCAGTTGTGGGCACGAAAGCAAAAAGAAATCATGATAACAGTTAGAATTATCGCGATATTTTTACCGTGAAAACTTTTATTATCTAGATAGTATTTCCAGGAAACTTTGTTTTATCACGATAAGTCTTTTAAATTATCGCAATAGCTATCTCGTATCTCGCGGCAGAAATATGCCACCATAAAAACCATTTTTAATTTTCGTGTAAAGTTCCGGCGCATTTCAAAGAGCTAGATTCTAAATACTGTCATTCGGTCAGTCGGTCATTCCGTCCCCCCCCCCCCCCCCCCCACGTCCAGCCACTGAATTGTAAGTTATTTTTGTAGACTATTATGCTTTAATCATAAATCGTAGAAATGTTGAAAAAAATAAAACAGATTTTTTTTTCAAGTGTAGGTCGTCATCCTAGTAAAATTGGTCTCGACCGAGTTTTAGTTGCGTGTTCAAAATGTGACTTAAGGTCCTAGGCCCGGTGTCACGAAAAAACTTAAGTCTCTTGTTTTGCTCAAGTCCACAAACAGACTTATTTCCCGACTTAAGTTGATTTCATTATTTCAGACGTATTTCATTATCTTTAACATCCTTTAGAAACATTCTCAAATCCTAAGTTGACACAACGTTTTAGACTCAGCCAAGCAAAATAATGGACTTAAGTCATTTTAACAGACTTAAGTTTATTATTTTGCTGAGTTGAGTGTGAAATGTTGTGTTAACTCAGAATTTGAAAATGTTTCTTAAGTCTGTTAATATTAGTAAAATGGATTTCAAGTAACAAACTCAACTTAAGTCGGATATGGTCTGTCAGCAGACTTGAGCAAAATAAGAGACTTAAGTTTTTTTTGTGAAACTGGGCCTAGGTAGCCTTGTTCAAGCGGAGAGTACATATAGAGTCTGATCATAATTTCAACTGTGAGCCACAGGGGCTAGTATAATGCTTTTTAAGAGGAGAGATATAGACAGATAGATAGACGGATGGACAGACATCAGCAGCATTTCATCAGATCATTGGATCGTTTTCTAAGAAAGCTTACAATGAAAATTTACGAAAAGATTATGGCCATTTTACAAGATGGTAATCATTACTTTATTTAAGAAAAAAAATTAGAATCCTTTCCAGAACCAGAAGCCAGAGAGCGTTGCAGTTTGGTATGGATGATCACTATCGTTAGTACTACAAACTATGTTCGAATGATTGGCGTCATTTGACCTTTGACCTATTTTTTTGGGAAGGTCGAACTACCGTGTTCCATGGGTGTCTGTGAAGAAAACTCATGCTGCTTGGAGGTGCTTTTGCTAACAGTGTAGATCAAGATCAGACTACACCATGAAATTACTGTTTGTAGGCAGAACGTGCACACGTTTGTATGTCGACTGAATAAAAGACTGACACCAAACAATAGTTACTTAGTAAAGTATCCCTTGTATCGAGATGGTAAATTGACACACACGTACACAAACACACAAACACACAAAAACAAGAGAGCCATGATGGCCCTAAGGTCACTCACCTGAGCATTTTGACCCAAAATAACTCATTTCCAAACTCGTCTGAGATATTCAGACAGACATTCTAACAAAATTTCGTGAATATTGGACTACAAGAAGTGGCCTCTAGATTATACAAATGTTTTCAAAGACTGGACCAGTGACCCAGTTTTTTTGTTTTTTTTCGTCAAAGATGTCATCAAGACAAACATTCTGACCAAATTTCATGGGTATTTGACTGAAAAGCTCTGCCGGCTGGTTCAGTGATTAGCGTATCTGATTCGTGACCTGGTGGTTGCAGGTTCTATACCCAGTTGTGGTAAACTTTCCTTTTGGCGATATTTCGCCCCTCACCTCTGATGCATGTGAGAAAGTAGTCAGAGGTTTGGGAAAAGAGTTGTGTCAGTACTGGTATGAGAAAGCCAAAAAACACATGCGAAGGTGCACTGGCCGCAGTGATATGACCTAAGCTGTGAAAACGACGATAAAATCCACTACAAAGGCAAAGACATTGGACTGAAAATGTGGTTCCTGGAGAGTTCACAAGGTTTTTGAAAGATTTGACCTGGTGATCTAGTTTTTGTCCCGGTATGACATATCCAAACTCATCAAACATAAAAATTAAGACAAACATTCCGACCAATTATAATGAGTATTGGACTGAAAATGTGGCCACTTCAGTGTACATAATATCTTTCTAAAATTTGACCTGGTGACTTAGTCTTTGACTCGACATGATTCACTTTCATACTTATATGAGATATCATCAAGACATTCTGACCAAGTTCCCTGAGTAATGGAATGAAAATATGTCCTCTAAAGCGTACACAGATTTTTTTTCAGTGATTTCACGTAATGACCTAGTTTTTGATCCGAAGTGACAATTTTGGAATTTGTCTTAGATGTCATCAGGACAAAAATTCTGACTCAGTTTAATGAGAGTTGGACTGAAAATATGGCTTCTACACAAGGTTTTTCAAAGATGACCTGGGGCCCATTTCACTAAAGTGCGTACGCACAAAATTTCCGTAAGTTTTTACGTACGCAAGCATCCAAATTCAAAACCCGTTTCACGAAACTGCGTAACTTTACGCTTTACGTAAATTTTAGCGTAATTTTACGCAAGCTCAACCCCTTGCGTAAACTCTAAAAACTGGCGTAAGTGTCATGGCCGCCGTATTTGCTGCCTTTGATGTGTTGCCTAGTCGGCGCCGCGTTTTTAAGGAAAGAAAAGATCAACTGGAAATTTTGGAGGAGAACGAGATTTTGGAGCGATATCGTCTTAGTTCGGATGGCATACGATTCCTAGAAGGTCTCATAAGTCATGATTGTGGTCCGAGAAGCAACAGAAGTCGTGCCTTGAGCACACGAACGAAAGTAAGCCTATTGCTGATTTTAATCAAAGTTAAATCGCGAAGACTTAAGCGATTGCAACGTTATCAAATTTTGTCCACTACAGACTGTTGGTCGAAATCTATGTTTAAAAAGCTGCTGGATTCACGGATAATTTGTAATTGTGGTCATATTAATATTTATTGATATCGGACCCGCTGATGAACGTAAACTTAGTGGCTAAAATTGAGTTCCCCAAAAACAAAATGGCGACGTGATCGAAAAAGATGCGCTAGATTCAAAGTTAATCTTTCGTTTACCGGTGCAATCCCAGCCAAAAATTATACATCGGATGATTTGCCTGGGTATCGATAGTAACATATCACCGCGTGACACCATGGCGACTTATGTAAACAGAATACCGGCGCGTAGTACGAAATGGCTACACACGGACAGGAATTGACACCCGACATGAAAAATCTTTTCGTACATCTTCTTTAAAAGAGCTTCAGTCGTAGCAAAATAAGCAAAACAATCGGAAAATGTTGGAGAACGATCTCCAATATTTGAAAGCGTTTACAAACTTCAACTAGCGAAGAAAATCGGAGTTAAAGTGGCTGGAAGAAAACAACCGAGTTGAGGACTGATAGTTGACATTTTCATATAGCAAAAAGTAATAAACGAGAGACATTCGATAATTTAACCTGTCGGTTTAATGAAAAAAAATACCAGAACTTGTTAGCCTGATCAGTTAAGAGACCGTTGTTTAATGAGGTATTTAAACGAAAAAGAGTTTTAATGATATCTAGATCTACCGTTTCTAGAGTAAATCGTCTGCAAAGATTGCAGTTTTGTAGGAAGATATAGATTTGTCAGTCATTGAAAATAGGGAAAATAATGACTATAGATCCAGTTTGCAGTATCTTGATAGAAACCAAGATTGTGATAAGAAAGAGCAAGAAAGTTTGTCTTTGGAGAAAGAATGACCAGAAATGTTTACTACAGGGAGTGGGTCAGTATGGTGATTTTGAACATCCCTCATTGATACTGGTAGGGGTTATGTTTTGGGGTTGTTTATTCTTAAATGGAGTGGGTTGATTAGTCACGAGCAACAGAACAGTGAAGAGTGATAAATATATTCCGACCCTTGAAAATTACTTTTTACCAGTTACAGCTAGACATTTCGGAATTGAACTGCGGAATTTCTCAAAGAAAATGCACCATACTATGTGTCCAGAGCCTCAAATACCTGGAAGGCAGAAAATAATTTCAGTCATCTTAATAGACCCCTACAAAGCAAAGGCCTTGATATTGAAAATTTATGGAGATATTTGAAAAACTGGCTAGAAAAAAAAAAGTTAAACAAAATTTAATCTCAAGACAACCTTAAAATTATTGTATGTAAAACCAGGACCTCCATAACTGTAGACCATATTGAAAAGCTTTGAAACAATATTTGAAAACAAAATTCTGAAATCCTAAAGGCAAAAGACCATATTACAGGATTTGAATCTGAATATTCTGTTTATTTCTTTCCATTTTTGATATTTTTTTCATTAAATTTGAATGGTAATCCAGAGAACGTCATGAAATTACTGTGATGTTGGGAACTCAATTTTGGCCACTGAGCTGTTCTGCTAATGTAGTGCAGATAGATGAGCTGTGAATTATTTTTGTGCATATAGATCTATTTTGAGATTGGCTGACACATCATAAACGACAAGAAGTGTCTGAAAACTGTAAATTGAATTGATTTATTGATTATATCTTATATAGGTTTTCAATTTTTACAGTTGCTTATTACACTGAGATATTTGGCCAAAGGAGACTTCTTTAGCGAAGTAGCTGACTTGCATGGAGTGAGCAAGAGTTCAGTATGCCGCAGTATAAAGCAGGTAGATATATTTTCCTGTTGATTATTGAATCAAACATTTGTTTCCATATTGGTGGTAACAAAGTTATCTTACTTTTGTTCTAAAGTTCTAATTCTGTTGACAAGAAACATTAGAAAACAATGATTGTTTTTTAGGTTGGCCAAATGTGTAAATAAAAAAATCTCTAACATAAAATAGAATTTTACACTTAGAATTTTACACTTAAATATATATGACATTTTAAGTTTTTGGTGACAGATTTTTGGTTACAGACAAGTTTGGTAAATTTGCTCCTTACAAAGTTGACCAATTGGAGGTTTCAGTAATAAGGTAATCTTTTAGTGTTAATGCACCCTGACAATTTTCACATTCAATACCTGTTTTCCATTTCCTTTTGTTGTGAAAAAAACAGTCCTATAGGGTGGAGACCAGTTTTACAAGAACTATTTTTGATGCCCAAAAATTAGTAGTAAAATGATGAACAGGTCAAAGCTAGATAATGCATGTGCAAAATGTCACAGTGCAAATAACAGTATACTTTGTCACTGACACTTCCAATTGATTTATTATAAAAAACGAATTTAAAGTACTTGTTTGTTGTATAAACTACCATTTATCATAAGTTTGTTGTGTTAGTGTCTATTTTGCAGTCAAAATTAAGTTGTAAAATCATTCTAGAAAAGAACATTGAGAGACTAAGTCTGTGATGTTTGATAGCTTATTTACTGAATATGCCAAATTATCACCTATACACAAGTATTCTTTGTTATATCCAATGAGTTCCAAGACTAGAGACTTGGATTTGATGTTTGGAATACAAGTCTCTACAAATAATACTTTGAATAATGTCAATATAAATGTTTTCAAAGGCATAGAAACATGTGCAAGAAACAAAACAAATTCTCTTTTTTCCATTTTCATTTAAGGTTGTATCATCAATAGATAAGAATTTGGACAACATCAACTTTCCTACAACAGTGCAGGATGTTGCACAGACCAAGCTTGGTTTCTACCAGCTTTCAAGAGTACCTAATGTAATTGGTGCAGTGGATGGAACACAGATCCCAATTCTAGCTCCGTCAAAACATGAAAATATCTATGTTTGTCGGAAAGGATTTCATTCAATAAATGTACAGGCAATAGTGGATAGTGAACTAAGGTGTTGTGTTTAAGTATTCTTTTTTTACCTCTATGTATTTGATTATGATAAATCATTTATAACTGTCAGTCTCACAATTATGTAATGAATTTGAATTAGGGGCAAGGTGGGGTGGAAATATGAAATAGACATTTAATCCAATAGAAAAGACCAAATACTTCAATACTGGTTTGATCAAACTCATGTTGTAATGCTGATTATAATTATGTTGAAATACGTAAGAGTCATGCTCTGTGTAAAGGGGGGGGGGGGAATTGAGTGCATCTGCAAAAAGTATAAAATTATGTCACGTTACACAGTCCACACATGCTGACCTTGGTCAGACCTTCTTGCAATGGGTAAATTTTCTACATGTCCAAGGACCATTCTACCACATGGTTCAGTTTGTTGTCAAACAAAATGGATCATATGGATCCATAATTATGTGATAACTTGCTTAGAATAATGCATCAAAAAGATGCATTAAATACCATTTAGCATGGCTCATTTACAGGTACTGAGCAAAAATCTTTTAAGCAAGCACATTCAGAGTATTCCCTAGATGCATGTCCAATAGGTTTCTTTTTCTTGAAAGAAATGGAAATTAGTCTTTAGCAAATGAATTAATGTTTTTACAACCATGAGAAAGAAGGCTTTTGAAAACTGTGATAATGCCATGTTTTAGCACATTTCAAAGGCACTCATCATGCCTCATTTTATATCACTGTGACTAATTTTCAAATTAATTTATAACCATGCCCTTTAGCTATACACCCCCATAAGATTCATGCACCTAAATGGAATTTTTTATTGTTTTTCTAGATTTACCAACATAAATGCTCGATGGCCAGGATCAACACATGACTCTGCAGTCTTTGACAGCTGCAATGTCAAACAATGGCTCGAAGATGTGAAGCCTGGTTGGCTTTTGGGAGATTCTGGATATCCCTTGTGTCCATATCTGATTACACCAATAGTAATGAATTTCATTTCTTTTTTCAACAATTATGTAAAATTGTGTACATGAGTTAGACTTTTAATTTTGGTATAATCAAGTGCAAGCTTTCCTACAATATATGAATTGATTGGACAGTTTTAAAGACTTTCTATAATTGCCTCCAATATTTGAAAGGTATTATTTTGCTAAAATGGTCATCATTAGGCGATCATGATTATTTGGCAAGGTGTAGGATTTGGAACCTGGGTTTGATCCTCATTTGAAGTATTTGATTTTTTTTGGGTGGTATTGACCTTGGGTAAGATACTGCATAGCCCAAGCCAACTACTAGTGAAAACTAGGAAATACATTAAAAACACAGCTATTACTGTGGTAGGACTGAAATAATGTTGAAAGCAGCACAAAACACCAGTCAGTGAATGAGTCAATCAGGCTGTTGTCTTCATGATTTGTTTTGTAAATTTAGATTAAGGGTGTGTATGGGCGTCCTTGGGTTAAAAAAAAAAGATTGATTGTTTTGTAATACTGCTTTCAACACTATTTCAGTCATATCACGGCGACAGCTCATATATTCATGTATTTACTCAGTTCCATCAATAATAGGCCAGGACTCTGAAGTGTCTTGCCCAAGGACACTCCTATGAAAGACCCAGCAGATCCAGCAAGGCTCGAACCAGGTGCCTCCAGGTCACTTGTCCTTCACTTTGCCACTGAGCCACACAGGACCCATAAATATAAAAAGTATTTTACTCTTACAGTTACAGTATTCTGTATCTTCCTAGTTGTTTCAGTATATTTACCAATATTTTCTTTTAGCTGAATCCACAAAATGATAAAGAAACAAGATTCAATGTATTGCATTCAAGAGCTAGAGTTTGTGTTGAAAGGGCTTTTGGGATCTTGAAAGAAAGGTTTCGGTAGGTAGAGTGATGAAGGACATTTCCCAAGTAATTCAGTGTTCCTACATAAAAATTATCAGAGACTTTTACCAGCTGAAAAAATTGTTTATGTTCTATAAATATCTGTAGTATATCAAAAATAAATATTGCATAGGTATTATGGCATGGATTTTTTATTATATAATATATATATATATATTTCCCTTTATGGGACAAAAGTCACCTCTCTGACTATATTTATGTTGGAACACAAATTCTGTTGGCCGAAGCAGTTGCATAATATATTTGAGTAAGGCACTGAAAAACCTAAGCCTAATACATGCACCAATGAAAAAAAGTAAACACTAATTCATAAGTGAGCTATTGTGATGTAACAGAAATACCACTGAAATCAGCAGAATATGAGCCAACTTCTACATGACTGAGTTGTTCAAACAGTTGAATTTATTCCACAGCTCAGGTACCTGATCGAGAAAAATGATCAGAGTACTATTTCAATAGTTTAATTATTTATCACAGTGCACAAAGGTTTTGTGCCATGGCTGTATGTTAGAATGTTCACAGCAAAATAGAAAATAGTCACCAACTCTCTACTTGAGAGTACCTAAGAAAAGTTTGGTCAAGCATCATTAAAAAAGTTTCATGCTAATTTTAAGCAAGAAATGAAGTGAATATTGGCTGTTTCAGTTTTTATGCATGAAAATTGTTTATTTTTGATATGCATGTAGGGATGGACAAATATTCTTCCTTTTTGATTGTAAATCAATATTGAAACAGAAGAAAATTTCATTGTGAAAATTCAAAAGTGAGTATGTTACAAGGTAGAAAACTTTTGAATCCAATACCTATGCCAAGTTACATTCCTGCTGATTCAGCCTTAAACTGAAAGTTCTAGGTCTTCCCATACTGACTGAAAATATACATTTTATGGATCAGAAAAGGGTATCGCAGACAAGTTTTTTTTTTATTCACTTTAGAATTATCATTTCAGGTGCCTCCACAAAAGTGGTGGGTGTTTACCTTTTGCACCCACAAAATGCATGCAGATTATCAGTGTTTGTGCCAAGCTGCATAATTTATGTCTTGAATTAAACTTGCCACTGGCTGTTGATGAGGTGGAAAATGACAACAACAATAACAACAATGATGATGAAACTTTTAATGGGCCAAATAACAGAACAGCAGTGGAAATCCGACAAAATCTTGTGGATATGTTATAAATGTCTTTTTGTTTGATTTGTATGCTCCCAAAGAAGTGAACATCTAGTTGCCCCTTTATCCATCCGTCTTTCTGTCCACTCATCACTCTTTTGTCCAGAGCGTATCTCTGGCATTATCCCTTTACCAAATGAGAGATTTTAAAATAATTCAAATGGAAAGCATTTGCAGATGACAAAATAAATGTGACTGAAAATTGAAATTTGTTTTAGAAAGGGTAGAAAATATTGTGGAAAAGGGAGAAAATGCTGGTTACCAGCATTTTTTCCTTTTCCCACAATGTTTTCAAAGGCCTTCTCTATCAGGGTCATTGAAACTCGGAATTGTGTGGTAAAGGGTTATAGGACCATGAATAAAACTTCACATATTGGTAGAGGGTAATGAGAAGAAGGGCAGAGCACAAGAACTATATTTAGGTATGCAATACAGTATTTTGTGATGAAATACTGAATAAATGCCAAAACACAGGCATGTTCATTAAGTATTTTAGGAAAAAATGTCACGAAAATGCCAAAACTCAGTCATGTTCCAGTGAAAAATAATTTAATACTATATAAATAAACACAAAAATTTGTGTTGTACAAACTTCAACAACAATAAATAGTTTAATTCATTTGTTAAAAAGTTAACCTGAACACCACAACAACTGATGTAAGCCCTTATGTCTTGTGATTTGAGAGCTGTTGGTTTTTTATTCCAAATATCAACAAATGTATATTTTCAACTTGTATTGGCTACTTTTCCCTTATTAATTGTCAGATTTTTTTTCAACGTGAATAGGGTTCAAGCTACTGATGATGGACAGATGGACGGACAGACTACGGAAACCACACCATGACATAAGCTCTGCTGGCTTTCAGCCAGTAGAGCTAAAAAACACAAGAGGGCCATGATGGCCCTGTATCGCTCCACTGGCTAATAACTAAAAACACTACAAGCCAAACATTACAATACTTGGCCAATCGGTTTCAAACTAGAAGACATACCAAATTTTTTCTATAAAATCCTACGAGAAAGTTGTGACCCCACTAGATAAAGCTACATGCAAAATGTGGTAGCTCTAGGGTATATGGCTAGATCCGAGAAGATTTTTGAAGCTTTCCCTATATAAACCCATGTAAAACTTGTGAGCCCTGGGGCAGGGCCAAATTTGACCCCAGGGCTATAATTTGAAGTAACTTGGTACAGGTCTACTAGATAAAGCTACATGCTAAATTTGGTAGCCCCAGGCCTTGTGGTTTCAGACAAGAGGATTTTCAAAAGTTTTGAATCGCACCAGAATTTACAAGAAGTTTCTGGGAATGCCAGATGGTCAAGTGTGAATAAGTTATTGTGCAGATATGTCTAAACTTTTACAATATGACACTCTTGAAAAAAAATAGGGAAAATGTGCAGTTGCCGGTAAACTTTAGACATTTTTCCTTTTCAGGCTATGTATTTCATTATTTTTCAACTGTTACTAAATGACCAAATCTTAGACTCATCCATAATGGGGGTGATGGCAGACAACAAGTTAAATTTTGCTAAAATGATAGGATTGGTTTTGAAATGGTAGAAAAACAGATGAGATAATGCTAGTGACAAGCGATTTCTAGATTTTATACAGCGTTTCCAAAAGTATTTCATAGGGTTGTTTTTAAACGGTATTTGTCTAGCCGTTATTTGCCTATCATATGGTACCCAGCATTTTCTCCTTTTCCCACAATGTTTTCTACACATTCAAAGACTACTCTATTTATTTGAGTCACATTTTACTTGTCATCTGCCAATTGGTTTGGAATTTGGATAAGTAGAATCAAAATTATACCAGTTTTCAACAATTTTTTCATGTTGCTTCATTATTTTGGTTGATAGGGAAAGCTGATAGAAATGAGTTAAATAACAATTTAATTTCTTTCAAATGTTCAACATTTTTCCGTTCAATATTCAGAAGTTACTTAAACATCATATTCTTCTCCCTTTTCAGCTCTATTTGTTCTCTTTGCAATTCTAGCAGCTCGTCATGGTATTTTGTCTGGAGGACTGTTGGAAAAGAAACAAATCATCATTTCATTATTAATATTTTCTTCATGAGGCATTTAGAGACTTGAAGTAGTTACCAAAAGGATTTTACACAAAGAAAGTTTAACAGTCTAGTCTTGCCAAAAACCTTCTAATAAATTGATTGGGGATATTAAACTGAAAAGCCAATAAATGTGAATGGAGTTTCCTGGATGAGAATTGCTGAAGCCATCGCAACAAACATTCAAACTACTGATGTAATAATAAATTGCTCTTCTAAGAGGCCAGCAGTCTTTTTTCAGAAAATTATAGGGTAGTAGATTTATTTACATTTTTTTCGTGCACTGCATGCATTATTTTCGGAGACAGTGGGTCCTTTCCTTTTTTGTGGGACATGAATTGGATTATCTGTTAAAGAAAGCACAGTGATTATAAATCAAAATAAAGAATTACTGTAAATGTTCAAAGAACTAGCAGTTAGTAAATATGTAAGAACTACAGGCAAAAGCTTTAGCTATCAGAATGATTATGCACAAATATTTCTATGTAGGCATAGGCAGTTGACAGCTCTGGTACATGATTGATTGTATGGTCTTTAAGGCAGTTTTCAACATTATATCAGTTATATGGCAGCAGCTAGTGCACTTATCCTTTCTCTCCTGGAGTTCCAATTTACTAGTTCTTCCCACAATATTCTCCCAAGCCACTGGCTGCTTTCCCACATAACCATTGTTGAAACACTGATCAGCAGTGAGAAAAGAGTTAATTCTGCTATGATGAATCTGGTAAACAGTATGAGAGAAGGAGCAATTTGTTCTTTTGATCCTTTACCATACAATCTTGTGTTTTAACAACCCTATGGCAGACAACATTTCAAACATTGTAAGAAAAGGAGAAAATGCCAGTGAACAGCATTCCTAATCTTCCTACACTGTTTTCTACCCTTTCAAAAAAAATATTTGAGGCACATTGAATTTGTTGCCTGCAAGTACTTTAAATAATGACAAGTCTGAAAGAGTTCAGCAACTGCTCCTTTCACCAAAATGTTTTTTGTAATGTTAAAAGATATCTTCATTGTGATAACTATCACCCAAGTATAGGGTTAAGCACTTATGTGTACCTCAACATATTTGTAGTTTCAGTTGAAACATATTTGTTTTACACTGATTGTTAAAGCGACAATAAAGGCCAAATTTAAACAAAGCGGGTATTTAAATGCATTTGAATTTATATCATACCATTTAAAAGTATGGAAATTATTGTGAAGATGACAATCTGTCACTGTACGGTCGGTCCAAGTCTTAGTCACTGACAGAAAAATTAATTTCAAAACTAGGTGAAAACCTGCCAGGTAGCTGTGTCTTTTGTTTACTTTTTGCCTGATTTTAAAATTCTTTTTTCTGCCAGCGACTAACATATGGCCCGACCACACGATAATAGACTGTCATGTCCACAATATTTTCCATACTTTTAATTGGTGTGATTTAAATTTAAATGTATTATGACACCTTCTCTGAAATTTTGGCCTTTACTGGGCCTTTAAATAAGTTGTTTTAACTTTTACTAATTACTACCTAACATTGTTTCCTGGAAACCTTTGTGTTGCAATGAAGGCAGTTCCGAAGCTTAACCCCCACTCCCCATCATCTTGGGATTACCAAGAACCTTACATCTGCATATTCTAAAAATTAATTCAGCTTCCCTATTCAAACAACAGTCAGTAATGTTGTTGCATATTCTGTACGTTTTCATTCCTTGTCAAAAGGCGAAGAAATACATTATTGTCTTGAAGTATTCTTTTTTGTCTTCCCATCCATTATTTTTCCTGCACAAAATATGGGTTGGCCTAGTACGAAAGTATGCCCTCTTTGGTGGGATATAATTTCAATGCAGTGACTTGATGTGGTAAAGGTTTGCTAGTAACTAAAGACCACTAGTATTATATCAAAATGTTTTGCAGTGTAACAAAATGTGCATCGAGACAACAAAAAGTTTATCGTAAAGATTCATTATCGGGAATTTCCTTTCTAATAATTATGTATATTTACCTTCAAGTTCTTCTGATTTTTCATCAACCGTCTCAAGATTTATGGTAACAACTGGAAAAGAAAATATTTCTTTGTTCATATTACTTTTGCAGAGGCTTGTCATGTCACAAAGCCTGCACAAAATAATAGCTTTTCAACTTTGATGGATAAGACTTAGGAAAACATTGAAAGAAGGAGATAAAATGCTGGTAACCATCATTTTCTCTTTTTGGGTCAATGTTTTCTAATGTTTTAAAGGTGAAATCTTTTATTTGAGCCACATTTGTCATCTGCAAGGTATATATAAATTTGATATAAAGTCTAAAATTTTGACACCTGATAAAGGGTTAACAACCACATTATTGAAACTAATGGAATCAACTTATTAGATGAGAAATATGTTGAGCTGTTGTGACTTTGTTACAATGACAATTATCTTCATTTGCTCAAACAACAAAATGTGAGACTGGTCCAAATTGAAAGCATTTGCAGATGGCAAATTAAATCTGGCTTAAATATTCCGATTCTTCTTTACACTAGTAGATGCTGGTTATTAGCATTTTCTCCTTTTCCCACAATGTTTATAAAAGCCTCTTTCCTCAGAGCGGTTAAAATTCAGGTATGTTGGGTAAAGTGTTAAATGACCTGGTACGATTGAGTTAGCACTAACTTTTAAATTAATATTGATTAAATGCACTGGTAAGACCACAAGACTCGTTGCCTCATCATTAAACAATTATGAAGTTACATGGGTGACAGCATGATAAAAAATTAAAATTGTAACCTTTTGTATTTACCTTCATTAACAGGTACACTCTTAAAGGTATCAATTCCTCCGTCAATCCCATGTATTGCCTCTTTTGGTAAAACTTCTATCATCTGAAATTAATTTAGATAGCTTATTGATAATACATGTACTAAAGAATTTGCTTGAACTGAGATTTCCAATCTTTGATGTCTTCCATTTTGCTCTTTCTCAAAAATATGCCCACTGAGGCTATAAAAGCAAGTACAATGTGACGAATTCAACAAATATTTGACAAAACTTTAGTTTGATACTTTGGTCTTCTTGGTTAGAACACAGTATACAATTACACATAACCTTTAGCAGGCTAATTTTAGCATGTTGGAGCAGATCAGTTTTAAAAACATGGCAAACTGAGGTTTTACTCGTATTATTAATCTTTACTAAACAGTCCTAAATTTTGATGACTCTGAAGAAAAAGAGAGAGAAGAGGACTGAATGCTGCTTATTTGTAGTTTATCTTTTTTCCACAATGTTTTCACCATTTCAAATATCCAACTATCATTTCAGCCAGTTTTATCATATGCAAATGTTTTCAAAATGGACAAGTATAAGCTGTTGCTGTTTGATATAGAGTTGAGCACTTTCTCATTCTAACAACATACTTTCACATGTATTTAATTCAGAAAAAATATGTATATTTGAAAGGGATGTTTTAACTCTTTACCAAACGACAAAATTTTAGACCAGTCCAAATTTAAAGTATTTGCAGATGACAAAATAAATGTGACTGTTAAAGTGAAATTTGTTTTATAAAGGATAGAAAACATTTCTTTACGAGCATTTTCTCCTTTTCTCCCAATGATTTCAAAAGGCTTCTTTCTTAGGTTTACTAAAAGTTTGGATTGTGTGTTAAAGGGTTAAATTTCACCTTCTTTGATTTGTTTATATTCATGAAATGAAGGGTCAACTTTATATTCATAAAGATACTAAAGAAATTCAGTTAGTTGCCATCGTATTAATTACCAAATACATTTTCCCGAAACTATTATCCACTCTATAACCGATATTTTATTATTACTGTTTTTATTTCAATAATTATTTTGTGTTGACAAATAAATGGTATTCACCACTTGTAAAAGTAGATCCACTGATGTAGTTATTCTTTGTGAGAATAAACTAAAAATTATGAATATGATGCTTTTGTTTCATCTTTCATTTAGTATTGCATTGAGAACTAGTGGAATTAAAAATTGCCTTGATTTCCCATGCGTTGAGATCTACTGCTTGTGGCCCACCACCAGTCCCAGAATTGTGCCGCACCCTTGCCCGTTCCTTCTTCTTTGCTGCAACTTTCAGGTCACTAATTTTTTTTTTGGCCTCTTCCAGGGAGCGCCCTACCTTGCTAGTACTGTTTACCCTGAAAATTCATAACAAATGTTTATGTTCAGTTCTAGTGGCTGATTGATGGCTATGTGTGCACATGTACAATAATAAAAACAATCTCAAAATCTACTGACATGCTGATTCTTACCCAATGAAGATTAAAGTGATATTGTAAAGACCTGAAACAAATTTGATACCAATGGAAAATTTGGGTTGTTTGTGCCTAGGACTTTGCCCTAATCTTACACAATATTTCCTATGATAAGCTGATTCTGAATGTTTTCAAAGTGGTCATTGTTACTGTATGTCAAGAGTATCTTAAATGGGACATACAGTTCACTCTGTGTGATAAATGAAAATGTAATACTTGATTCGGTTCCCTGAAATTGCCAAAGTGTACATCTATTAAATTGTTCACCCATTTTTCAACACATGTGTATGGTAAAATCCGCGATTACACCTGCATAATGAAAAGGCGGCTGTGAATCGGATAGGTCAGGCTCGCTGAAATATTTTTTTGTAAATACCCCATACAGATTGGATTTATTGTGTTTAATGAAAGGACGATGATTGACTAACACACAGTAAGCGGAGTTTCAGTTCCTTTCCTTGTGATTAAGTTGAACTATGGTTTGATAAACTCAATTTTTTTTTGCAAACTAAGCTATTAATAACCTTTTCTTTTACACGAACGCAGAACTGAGAAGTAGGTCTGATGTAAATCATAGAGTAACATTGAGTTTTTCAGTAGTTCTAGCGAGGAAAATGATTTAAAAACTCACGAATCTAGCACGCTTTCCCAAGCCGCTTTCTTTTCCGTGGCGGTTACGTTGGCCGAAAATTTGCTTTCCAAAAGTTTATGGTTTTCACTATATGCGCTGGTCAGTCTATCAATCTCCTCCTTTGTCCAGTTGGCTTTTCTTTTCGTCGTTTCCGTCATTTTCGTGTTAAATGCAGTTTAGAAACCTAGTTGGCTGTTTACAAAGTCGAACTGACAGTTGGCGCGGACGCAGACGAATGTGACGTACGAGCACTTGTTACGAAACAATCCTACCTTCTTTTAGAGAGTATCCGAGCGTACGCATTTCGTACGCTGTGTTTTGCGTACGTTGGTATTAGTGAAACGCCGTACGTTAAAACTTACGACATACGTAAGTCGCTTGCGTGCGCAAAATATTTGCGTAAATCTACGCACTTTAGTGAAACGGGCCCCTGGTGACCAAGTTTTTTTCACCGGACGTTACTCATTTTCAAACATGACTGAGATATCACGAAGCCAAAAATTCTAAGTGTCATGAGTATTGGACATAAAATGTGGCCTCTAGAGCGTGCACAGGGTTTTCTCATTTCAGCTGACCTGGTTACCTAGTTTTTGATCTGACGAAACTGATTTTCCAACTCCTTCGAGATAAGATCTAGACAAACATTTTGAGCAAGTTTCATGAGTATTAGACTGAAAATGTGGCCTCTAGAGTGTACACAAAATTGGATCTGGTGACCTTGTTTTTAAATCGACGTGACCCATTTTGAAATTTGTCCGAGATATCATCAAGGCAAAGATTATGACCAAGTTTCATGGGTTTCGGACTGAAAGTGTAGTCTCCAGAGCGTTCACAGGCTAAAAGTTGATGACGCACGACAGACGACGGATGACGTACGACTGACGACGCACGATCACATAAGCTTACCGTGAGCACTTCGTGCTCAGGTGAGTTAAAAAAAAAATACTTGTACATTATTTCTGAGTGTTTCTGTGTTAGGAAATATAGAAGTAAATGTCTCCCCATGAAAGGCCTTATGTCCTCCTCTGAAATTCTACGACGGGCCTAATGTCCGCCATAGTAGATTCGTGAAGGGGCTTTGACTACTATGCCCCTTTTAGGGGTAAAGATAAATGTCCGGATTGGCTTATGTCTGCCATACAAAGGGTTGTCTAAAAGGATGTTAAGTGGTTTGTCCTTTGTTTGATAGAATTAATCTTGTAACTTATGACCTGGCCAATCTACAATCACTCTTTTCTATTTAACCAAAATTGACATTTTCTCGTCAGAGCCATTGGCTCCGAAAATATGAAGTTTCCTATCCGTGCATATATACATTATATATGATTATATAATAAAATTTCATCTTTACGATTAAAGACTTTATGTTCATATGAAGCTCTTTTACCTTCATATCAACAAATAATACCTTTATATAATGAAATTATATCTTTATGTAATATAGTTTTATCTATACCTTAGACAGTTATATCTATATACATTAATGTTTTATCTTTATATATTTCAATTTAATATTTATATATTATTGTTTTATATTTATATAATGAAATTTCATATCATATATTGACGTTTTATCTATATATAAAGGAACTATATATTTATATATTAATGTTTTATCTACATATAGATGGAGTTATATATCCATATCTTATTTTTTATATTTGTATAAGGAAGTTATATGTTTATACATAAATGTTTTATCTTTATATAATGAAGTTTTATATTCATATGTTGATGTTTCATCTATATATAAAGGAGCTATATATTTATATATTAATGTTTTTTCTGCATAAAATGGAGTTATATATCCATATGTCATGTTTTATCTGTGTAATATTATTTATAGTCTTTATATAGAGAGACTATGCAATTATGTAACATTGATATACATTTATGTTTAGTGATATTGTCCATATATAAAAACATTTCATCACATAAGACAGTTAGGGCGTTCCATAGCAATGAACTGTAAAAGAACGATATAAGACAGCCATGGCTTTCCATACGTAAACCCGATCTTTGCGGTTATACCGTTTTTGATTTTAGAGATCTAATTTTTTTGATTTTAGTGATCTAATTTCCAACGTCATTCCAAATTTTATTCTTAAGCCTTTGCAGTGATCGTTAGAAGCTGTCTGACTTCCGATTTGCATCTTTATTCTTTCCTGTCAGTTTCTTTTTTTCAATAAAGCCTCGAACCCAAAAGAACATTTCGCAAACTCGACTGGACAAAAACACTTTAAAAACCATAGTAGTCGGTTTTTACTAAACATTTATTTTTCGTTGATTGATTACAAAATCTTCGATACTGACCAAGCTTACAAAGAAAATTATCATTTTGTGTAATATTGAATGTGTAATATAGTAAGGGTATAGCAACCAAGCTTCCACACTTGTTCGTCCAGAAACTAGCTCGTCATCGAGTAACTATTTCAATTCTTAGGGCAACCCAACCCCTTTTAAAAATTCTTTATGTGCGAACTATTATTGTTAGCTGTCTGTACCGATACAATACGACACAGGAGTTCAGATCCCTTATCAAAGAAAACGAAACAAACACATATTTCTAGAATCCGGGACCCTCCTCCCTTCATGCTGCTCGCCATGAAGTCGGCTTTCAGACGAAATGGAATTTATACATCCGTAATTACAGAGAGAGACAGAGAGACAGGCAGGCAGGCAGGCAGGCAGGCAGGCAGGCAGACAGACAGACAAACAGACAGACAGACAGGGAGGGGGGATGATGTAACACGGAGCATGGCTCAAAATCTGCAGAAATTTCACGACGCTTTTATTACGGCTCTTGCTTAATCAAAATAGTACTTTTGGTACACTGTCTGTGAACATTAAAGGCCCAGTAAGGGCCAAAATATCAAAGCAGGTGTCATAATACATTTAAATTTTAAATCATACCATTTAAAGGTATGGAAAATATTGTGGAGATGACAGTCTGTTATCGTGTGGTCGGGCCATATGTTAGTCGCTGGCACAAAAAAAAAAAAGAACTATAAAATCAGGCAAAAAGTAAACAAAAGACACAGCTACCTGGCAGGTTTTAACCTAGTTTTAAATTTAATTTCTCTCTCAGCGACTAACTCATGGACGACAGTACAATGACAGATTGTCATCTTCACAATGATTTCCATACTTTTAAATAGTATGATATAAATTCAAATGCATTTAAACACCTGCCTTGTTTACATTTGGCCTTTATTGTGACTTGAACATTTTCAGCGGCATCGGCATAGATCGAGATCGAACTGCTCAGAACATGACAGCTGATCTTGGCTCTTTATCATAAGCTCATTTAATCAAGCCTGTTACATGAAATCTTTCTGAATTTTAGTGGATTGTATTTTCAGCAATCGAAAGGTGTTGAGTGTCTGGCGCTGAAAGAGTGAAGTTGCCATTTTTTGAGGCAGAACTTTTAAGCCAATTAGATGGCTAGTCTATGAATCAGAAATATAACAATATCTAAAAAGGTTAACCCTTGGGCTGCTAAGCGCGACTCAAGGACGTTTTGCGGACAGTGTAGATCAAGATCAGACTACACAGAACGTGCAGTCTGATCTTGGATCCACACTGTCCGATAAGAAGATGTTTACTTTCCTCCCAAAAATAAGTTTGAAATACAATAACAACATTTTGGTTTTCACTATCGGGTTGAAGATTTCATTTAACTTACTTAGTAGGTTAAGAGTTAATAAGTGAGACCCCAGAGTGTTTATAGAGCCTTTTTTGGTGAATGGTGTCACTGTGGGAAATATCCATGCACTGGATATAAATACTGGTAGGTTGTTGCTCTCTTGTGCCCCAGACATTATTAGACCAACTTAATTTTTCCAAATAGGACAAACAATTGATACAGTGCGACAGCTAAACATTATTCAGCGTCCAAATAGCTAATCGGGTTGTCGCCAATGATAAAATCTATGGCTTCGCCACACCTATTCGTATTTGTTCGCCTTTATCCTGTAGAGGTGAAATTATCAGCGAGACAAATTTAAGTGCTGGATGCAATAATCCATTTTAACTCATTACATCGCGAAACAATTTTTTTCTCCGTCCAGACACTCGTTGTATGCCGCCGAAGGCCAAATATCAGTAGGAATATCACTCTTGTTTCATAAAACCCCCATTCCACTGAATGGCAATTCCGCTACGCTTCGAAATTTTGGTCAAAACACCTTTAATCGTGGCAGGAACTGTAACAGCACAGTAGAAACGCCTTCACTATAGTGGAGGCGTATCGGAAGCTTCATGGTCGCCACTTCACGGCGAAATGTTTTGACCTTGCTTGAAATTTACGAAACTTGATCGCCGTGGACTTGAAGCACAACAAAAGCGTAGTTAAAGCGGAGCAAGAAATTCATGACCGCGGCAGTATCGTGGGCGCAGGGCGAATAACGTAGCGCGATCGCAGCCCATTATAACAAAAGCATCAAAATATTTATCCAACTGCAAGCCTGCTTTCCTGAAGTTGTGACATCTCAAGCGCCGTAGAAGAGCAACAACAGCGCGAAGAGATCGTGACCAGCGCGCCGAGATCATTATTAAAGCGTACTGTCATCCTCGTTGACCCAGTTTCGATTCATTCTGTAATCGACCCTGGGTTATTTCACTAGCGTTTTCTCGTTCTCATGAATAATTCATGAAGCATTTTGATTGGTAATCTCAGTGTTTCCTTGAGAAAAATTGAACTATTTTTATCACATATACGACATCATTTCTATTTTTTACTTGTCGATATCCAATCACATCACTCGTTGCAAATCATGCTTAGCGATGCTTTAAATATGGCGACGCCCATCAACACCACAAAACCAGCCCGCATAGCTCAGTTGGTAGGGCGTAAGACTCATGAACTTGAGAGTGTGGGTTCGATTCCCACGGCTGGCCATCTAAAATTACTAATAGTCTTTCGGATGAGACGTTAAACCGAGGTCCCGTGTGACGGTGCTATACACCGAGCACGTTAAAGAACCAGGTGAAACTTAGGATGGGTTTCGTCCTGTATCTGCACTATCCCCCTTAACAATACTAACAGCCTTCAGGGGGCGTCGCCCATATGGGCAACCGGTGGCGACGATAAATAAACGCAAATTCAATCAATTCAACACCACAATCGAGAAGCGATTATAAGAGATTTTCGGCGTAGCTCCGAAAGATTGTCAATTAAAGTCGCACACACAGCTTTATAATGTCGTCCCTGTATAGCACAGATCGTCAGATAAGAAGTATTTTAAATTACCTAGACTCCTCTTATTAGCGTGCGCCTATGGTCGTACAAACTGACCGACTCTCGCAACAGTCAACACGTAGAAATGGACGACGGAAAGGAAAACACCGTGCAAATATTTAAATTAAATTCGGGCACAACTCGACATTTCTGCTATGGTACGTGCAACAGTGATAGCAGATATGCTAAAAGACCACACATGAAAAAGGTCGGATAGATGCCCTTCCAAAAGCCGAAAACCAACAAGGAATAATGTGAAAGATGGCTTCCTGCTTGCGGATGGGAGGATTTCACGGTTGAAAAAATGAAGAAATGGACTTATAATTGTACATTTAGCATTTCATTGGCTGGGCTGGACCTACCGATAAGCATCCTGATCCCATAATAGCTACGTTTACACCGCAAGAGGTAAGATCCTGGTGTCTCCTTATTAAAGAAAATACGATATTTTGGCCCCGATGCCATTGTATGTTAAATCTGTGTCCTTCCTCTTGTTTGTGTACATGTATTATGTTAACTTCATATTAAGCTATCATATTCATTATTTTTCTCTTCTAGAATGTCCCTAAGCTTGATTTTTTTTCTCTTTGCTTAACTTGTTTTGTAGGACCCAGACGAAGAAGCCCTCTGAAAACATTGTGGGAAAAGGAAAAAATGCTGGTAACCAGCATTTTCTCCTTTTCTCAGAATATTTTCTGCTCTTCTTAAGTCAGTTTCAACTTTTGAGTCACGTTTATTTTGTCTTCTGCAAATGCTTTAAATCTGGACAAGTCAAAAATTTTGTCGTTTGGTAAAGGTAAAATCCATAGAAGATTTGAAAGCATTGCAGAAAAATGATAAAATACTAGAAACCAGCATTTTATAGTTTTCCATCCACTTACTTTGTCTTTTATGTGGTTTAACTCATTACCAAACGACAAAATTTTAGGTTTGTCCAAATCGAAAGCATTTGCAGACGAAAAATTAAAAGTCACTGAAAATTTGAAACTTGTTTTGTGAAGGGTAGAAAACATTGTGGCAAAAGGAGAAAATGCTGGTTACCAGCATTTTCTCCTTTTACCACAATGTTTTCTAAAGGCTTCTTTCTCAGGGTCGTCAAAAGTTGGGATTGTGTGGTAATGGGTTAAGCGACATAATTTTGTTCCATGAAAATATGTTAAACTATGGAATCAGTCAAAATTTTTATAGATCTAGTCTTGTTAAAGAATTGACCCTTAAGCTGCTAAGCGTGACTTGCTGACCTTTTGCTGACAGAGTAGATTTAGATTAGACTATGCAAAAAATCATTCTGATCTTGGATACATACTGTCCAGCGAGATATTTTTCACCAAAATGGTAGTTGGGGTTTTTACTATCAGCTTGACAGTTTTATTTAACTTCTGTAGAATAATGAGTCAATGAAAGTTGTGTTTTATATTTCAGGTTGATCATTTCTCACGCAAAAGGAAAGTTCCAACAGCATGAGCCGCACTTGTCAGTAAGAGACAGCTTTTTGAAGCAGTGGAAGCCCTTCATTCTTTGCAAGACAGTTTCAACTAGGCAGACTTGAGTGTGGAGTCATCCACACAATGGTCAGAAGGAAAACAGATTGTAATTGTGAATTGTAGCCCGTATTCCAAATTAAAATCTGTGAAATACTTAGGAAATATAATTCATTTAGATCTAGATCTTCTGAAGATTTTCTATATATCACTGTGATAGGGCTTACAGTTTAAAAAAATACACAGTGCTCAGGGCCTGCTCTGGCTTTTTTTTCTCTTTCGCCACTATTTTCGCCAATTTAAAAAACTTTTCGCCACTTTTTTTATTTATGAGCCATTTTTTTCGCCACTTGTCCTAATTTATTACCCATTTCTCTCGCCGCTTTTCTTAATTTATGAGCCATCCCTCTTTATTCCGTTCAGGTATCAGACACAGAGAACAAGGTTTTTTTTATGTTTTTTTTTTTTTCAATTTTAATTCATTTGTACAAACATGAAAACACGAATGATGAAAATTACATAAAGTCTTTTATCATGATGGGGATTTAATCCTTTAGCACATGACACAATTTTAGACACATCCAAACCCAAAGCATATACAGACATCAATTTAAATGTTGCCGAAATCATGGAAGATTGTCTGTGATAGGATAGAAAACATTGTTTGAAAAGGAGAAAATGCACGTTACCAGCATTTTTTTCTTTTCTCACAAAGTTTTCACAAGTCACCTTTATTGAGGTGGTTAAAAAGTTGGCATTGTGTGGGTTAATAAAAAAAAAGCATGGTAAAAACACAATGTAGTTAAATTCGGTTTGAATCTAGATGCAGACTTGTGCTGCAAGTGGACAGTATTTCTTCCATGATGTTTACAGGAGAAAATATAGTATGTGATGAAAGAATTTCTGTTTGCCTACCTTGAGTGAAAAACAGTTGAATCTTACTATCACTTTTGGATATGATTTGCTTACCAAAGGAAAAAATTAGAAAGGATTTTTATCAACTTGTTGAGTCAAAAGAACATTATTTGACCATTGGGTTTTGATTGCATTGACCCCATTGATGCAGAGTCACTCATTACTTCAAACCCTGACAATTCTCATCAGATTACAAATAATGTCCAGAGTGATGAGAAAAGAAATAAAACTTCTTCGCGGCTGTAATGAGGACAAACCACAATCTTGATTCAAAAACATGACTAGGACGTGGTAAAATTTAAAAGAATTAAACTTAACAAGGTTTACAGAGACGTTATCTATATAGTCAATGAAATAGCTGTTAGGAAGGAAAAGGTGTAGAGTATTCTAAAAATAGAATGCTATAAATAGAACAATGCACTGCAGATTTTGCTTGAGTTGCAGATGTAAGGAAGGCAAATGATTGTTTTCAAGATTTTTTAATCCTCTGGTTTGCCATCCATCAAGAATATCTCCAGCAGTAAGAAGAGGTAATTCTGCTTTATTTTACGACTATTCATGTATTGAGAATCAGGACTGATCGTCCTGCGTCATCTAAACAAATAAGCAGACGCATTACCTGTGGAAAAAATGGAAAGGTTTTCGTGGGATAAAGGGGTAGATCTAGATTTAGCAAGTTAGTAACAGATAAGGATCATAACACTCTGCTGTCTTGTCTAAATTGACAAAGTTAATAAAGGATAACTGGTGTCACCCTTTGTCTTAGATAGCCAATATTTCATGAATATAGCCAGTTCAGGAATTCTTTAAGGCGAAGTTTTTTTCGCCGTGCAAGCTTGACGAGGCGAAGTTGAGCCATTTAAAGTGACTTCTTCGTCCACGTCGCTCTGTAGCTTGTTCCCTGCTTCACTCTTTCTCCACTTATTCCGTGAGTTGAGACAAAAAAATGAAGAGTTACCCATTAAAAAAAAAACTTTCGCCACTTATTTTCGCCAGTTAAAGAAAAAATTCGCCACTTGTTCAGAATTTTCGCATTTGGCGAAAATGGCGATCGGCAGCACGGGCCCTGAGTGCTGTTCTGCTAAAAAAGTACACAGTGTTGTTCTTGCATAACAACAACTTCTATTTGAGAAATAGATGTAATGGTCCTAAAAAAAAAAACTATGTACACAGTGCCATAAATTTATTGTCTTTTGGTATTGTGCTAGTGTTCTGGGGCAGGGCATTTTGAAGCCAAAGTAATAAAGAAACTTTAATATATGAGCAAACTGTTGCCTTGATACAACAGAGTTGTTTTGAAGAGTTACCAAAAACATGATTCAGGGATACAGAAAACTAATTCAATTAATTATTCATGTTTTCTGCCTCTGTTTCAGAGCATACATGAATGTGATGCATTCATGAATGTGATGCATTAAATTTGTGAGAGGGAAAATGTAGGAAACCTAGTTGTTCTCCTTTTCATACAATGTTTTAAATCCTCATAAAACTACAAAATGTTAGACTTGTCCAAATCTAAAGCATTTACAGACAACAAAATAAATGTGACTCAGAAATTGAAATTAGTTTCTTAGAAAACATTGTGGGAAGAGTAAAAATGCTGATCACAAGCATTTTTCCCTTTTTCACATTTTATGAAGTCTCTTGGGTAATTAAATCCTGGGATTGTTTGCATGGGTGTTAAAAAAAATGCCCTCATAATTTGTGTTACTTTACCAACTCTACGAATGCCTAAAAGATTGAAATGTCATCTTGAGGAAGTTCAATGATATGACATTTTTGAGAGTGCTTATTTAACTCTTTGCCAAACAACAAAGTTTTAGAATTGTCCAAGTTGAAAGCATTTGCAGACGACAAAATAAATGTGACCTGAAAATTGAAATTTGACTTCAGTAGAGTAGAAAACATTGTGGGAAAAGGAGAAAATGCTGGTTACCAAATAATTGATTTTGGCTCTCAGCAGGTGAAAACATTGTGGCAAACGGAGAAAATGCTGGTTCAAAAGCCTTTCTCCTTGGAATGATTAAAACGTAGGATTGTGTGGTCAACATGCATTATTGATTGTACAGTAAGATACATTTTTAAAATAAAATTTTAAGAAAAACTGAAGGACTTGGATATTGCAAGCATTTCTTCCCTTTTTCCATTCTGTAATCTGTTTTTGATACAGTAACAAAAAGACCACTTTTTAGTAAAGGGTTATGATATAGTAGATGATCATTTGAAAACAATGAAGGAAAGACTTTAAGCAAGCATTTAGAGCCTGCAAATTTTACTAATACTGTAGTTTACAGGAACCAAGGTAATTTGTTACCTTCTTTCAGACATTATTTTATCCCTATTCTGCAACTACATGTACATGTATATCTTTGTTAAGAAAAGTTGATGCTACAGGTGTAAAGAGTCTCATTGCAAGAACTCAAAGGTTCAAGTCTGTACCACATGAGAAAATTTTAGACTGGTTTACAATGTAAGCATTTGCAGATAACAAATTAAACGTGGCTCAATTGATGGAAAGCATGGAAAACATTGTAGAAAAAGGAGGCAACGCTGGTTACCTGCCCTGTCTCCTTTTTCACACTGTTTTTAAAGCTTTTAACATCAGTGTCATC
Organism: Hippopus hippopus; assembly: GCA_946811185.2. Lineage (NCBI taxonomy): Eukaryota > Metazoa > Mollusca > Bivalvia > Cardiida > Cardiidae > Hippopus > Hippopus hippopus. The sequence continues at coordinate 61,950,594 of OX328099.1, read as the reverse complement.
AACACTCAGAGTTGTTTAGTAAAGTATTAAAGATTTGCAGGCATGAGCCACCTTGGAACCCTCATTTCAAAGTATTCTGGTAAAAGTATGTTATGATGAGATTTCAGCAATTTTGATTTAAGATCATTCCAAAAAGTATAGCCTCTGTCAATTCTTTGATGATATTAACCTGTAGGTGTCCATGCTTTAATTTGTAACAAAGTTGATTTTTCTGTGGTTCTGGATAGTTTTCAATATCCAAAGGATGCAAACTTTGCAAACAATAGGGACACTTGACCTCCAGAATGCTCACTAACTTATCTTCTTCATAAATAAGGCCATCTGGGCTACATTCAAATTCAGGGGAGTTTGGATTTACCCAAAATCCACTCCTTGTTGCATGCTGTCCTGGACTAAGATATATATTTCACAAAAGTTTGCATCAGCAACCTGACCATTATCAATTCCATACTTAAGTGATTTAAGTCTTGGTGGCCCCTTTCACCAGTAGAGAATACTGCCCTCTTTTTGTCACAGCACTACATACTTTGGCATTTGATGCCGTGATTCTCAAGTATCTATGTGAATGCCAGTTAACTGAATCGGTTTGATCTTTAGTTCCTATGATTTCCATAGAGACATCACCTCTAGTATGTTCTCTCAATGCAGTTAGGCAGTTTGTGTTTGCCTATGTAGGGATACGGTGTCAACTCCGTTCATGGTATTTTACCCCCATCACTCTTTTAAGCATCGAGTCAGTTCCTTTATTTGGTAATGATAAAATGAAATTGTTAACAAATGCTTGCTGATTCTGAATATAGTCTGTCGGTCTTGGATAATGCTGAAGTATCCTGTCCGGTTTCATTTTTTTTTTTTTTTTTTGACGTAATGTAAAGCATTCCTTAGGGCCACGTTTCGTTTACCCTCCCTTGCTCCACCCACACAGTTTGCTCGTGCAGCTAGGTGTATCATAATTAAACTGCATTTTTCTAATGCAAACAGGAGAGCAGCAGTGCGATTGCATCTGTTCATTGCAGAATGGCATACCTCACCGGAGACCAGCATGCCGACGACCGCCATATTTGTTGACAACCTTGGTTTTTTTTTCCAAGGTTATTTTCATAGGGGTCCGTCGTTTGATTCCTGGCACCCATAGACTATATATTATAAACAAGGGATTTAACTGTATGCAGCCCGTTACTCGCACCCGGTTACAAAAAACAACGTATCTTTTCTATCCCATCAGTTATTCTCCTATTTTTTTCTACAGCTGAGAGCTAAAACATTTTTCTACCAGAAAAACACAACTGGTTGTCAGTGGCTGATGCAGTCTGGCTGCTACAGTCGCTCGAACTTGTAAACTCGCTCAAAAATCTGCGACATTGACAAGGATTCGTAAATCCGACTTTCAAGATATAAATTGCGCTTTAGATCCATTGAAACACAGCATTAGCGGCACACACCCTTAAGACTTGTTTCAAAATATTACTGACCTATAGCCTTTGTTTTAAATAACGACGAAACCCCTCAGAATTCGTTGAATTTTTGGTCCAAGAGCAAATTTCGTACGGCTGCCGCCATCTTGTCACGGTCATGTGACACTGTTTGGAACGAGAAATTTGATTGGTTGATATGTACTGATAGTCGCGCATTCAACCAATGAAATTTCGTACAGCTGCTGACATCTTTTGTCACGTGACACTGTTTGGAACGAGAAATTTCATTGGTTGATATGCGCGACTGTTAGTGTCGAATGTACGAACCCTTGTCAGTGGCGAAGATTTTTGAGCGAGTTACAAGTTCGAAGGACTGTAGCAACCAGACTGCATTAGCCACTGACAAACAGTTGTGTTTTTCTGGTAGAAAAATGTTTACATAGAGAATAACCGTGTCGCAAGTGCATTATTCCTGGAAGAAAACCAGACAACACCCTGGATCACCTTAAGCCTTTACCAAACAATACCGAGTAAATGCACCCCAGAAAAGAAAGCTTTTGAAAATATTGTCCCTTGATACAATTAGTTCTTTTCTCCACAGTATTTGCAATCCAAGAATTGGAGCAAAATTTAATTTGACGTCTGCAAATGCTTAAAATATGGGCAAGTATAAAATTTTATTGTCTGGCAAAGAGTTAACGTCTAGTTTCTCGAACAATGTCATTTGACCCTGCCTTGTTCAAATGGGCAAAGATATTTACAAGGCTATCACAGGGTCGAGTGAAAGAATCAGTGATCCGATTGCATTTCTATTACATTTATTGAGCTTCCCTGCGTCTTTGAACTACAGTCTTTGATAATTATTTTTAAAATTCACCAAAAAATCGTCATTGTCTGTGGTTGTGTACTTTCAAAGACCTACCTTTCTTATAAGCAGGTCGTTTAAGTATTTTCTTCTAATATGCAAGCGATAAGAGGAATAACAAGTGATCTGGAGGTATTTTAAGCCAAGCTTTAGCTTGTTGTTGTTGTTTAAAAAAAAAAACACTTGTTGACCCTCAGAGCGCCAATAAGTGAAAAGATACTTGTGTTCAGTCGGTGAAAATACTCCGATTTATTTTTTCTATTTCAAAACTTTTACACTACTTTTTTCAGATATCTTCTAAAGTACTGGACAGTGCAGACTTTGATGTAAGTGGTCGACGCTGGATCCCCATACTGCACTGTACCCAAGCAATGGATCTCTGCGTTGCACTATCTTTGATATTGTTGATATGCACATTTTCCCCCGTTTTTTGAAAAGATGTTATTCGGCGAGTCCAGTTACTGGTAGCTGTAACAGAATATATACGGTACTGATTATGAAACTGTCAATTTCATATTACATCTGACATTATACTCCTGGTTCATTGTTTCCAGAGACCAGTTTGTAGTAGAATATATGTACATGGAAAGCAATGCTGTGCAATAAGGAATAACAACATAATTTAACACTTATTGGATAATAAAATAACTGAACAAATCTTGTTGAAATAATCATCATCGTAATGGTATTGTCAGGAAGATATGTTGTACGTGGGAATAAAAGACTTGGTAAAAGACCTAAATTCAGCGAAAGGAACGCAACGATTAAATAAATACAATTTACACATGAAAAAGTGCTCATTACTCCCTCAATGCTTTTGAAAATTTCCTCATATCGGACGGTGAAGATCAGTAATTAGAATGCACGATTTTCGTACCCTGATTTTGATCTACACTGTCCGCAAAAGCGCTGCCAAAGCGCATTGAGTCCCGCTTACGTCACCAAGTATCAAGAAAACCACTTATCATTGCTAAACCCAGTTGCAGCGTTCGTGCTTCCTTCTGTAGCCTAATAATATGTTACACAGTGCTGCTGAAAATGATTGTTCGCATTTTCTTCTTCTGGTGTTTCCCAATACGAACAACTGACATATATCTTTGTGAGACGATAGACACTAACATGTTATACGACAACTAATAACAGATAATATAGGTAATTTCAATTTCATTTGCGGAAGAAGGTTTGCAACAGTGTTTATGTGTAGGTGGGGATGGCTAAATTTATCAAGACTTTAAAATTTTCACGCGACACACAGACCATTTAAGTGCAGAAGAATCGATGAAGGTGAGGGGGAAGAGATGAAAGTGGTAAAGTTTTAGAAGATTTATTTTCAAACTACAAAAAGATAATTTTCTGTAGAGACGAATCGAGCGTTAGTGTAAACGGGGGTGGAGGTGGGAAAGGGCTCAAATTTAGGAAGATTCATATGTATTTAGTTTTTACACAGAAAAAATAGATTTTTTTTTTCAGAGTGGAAGAATAAGGTATAAAATGGTAAAATTTATTAAGATTTATATTTATGCGATAAAGAAGGCTATTTTCAGTGTCGAAAAAGGAGTTCGGGGAAAGTGGCAGAAGGGTGGGAAGAAGTAACATCGTTCATTTAAGCCTTATTTTCTCACCACAAAGAGACTGTTTTCAGTACAGAAGAAAAGGGGCAACATTTATTAAGTTTTATTTTAAACGACAGTATAGGACATTTTCAGTAAAGTAGAGTCGGGGCAAAAATCATCATAATTTTTTTTTTTACACGATATATAGGGTATTTTGAGTGTACAAAAACCAGAGTAGGGGAGGGGAAGAGGCGAAAAAATGCCGTTTTCAGTGTAGAAGAATCGGGGCTGAGATTAAGTGAGAGACAACATTTATTAAAGACTTTTTCTGACACCACAAAAAGACCATTTTCAGAAAACTGGGGTGAAGGAAGAATGGCAAATTTTAAGTTTAATCAATTTTTTTTTTACATAGACACGACCGTGAAAAGGGGCATTGGCAGTGTAAACAATGGACGGGAGGTGGGGGGGGGGGGCGGAGACTCTGTTTAATTCCTATTTTCACACGACGGAGGAAAATGACATTTTCAGTGAAGAGGAAGGGGGAAGAAGAAAGAGATTTATTAAGACTTTTTTCACACTACAGAAAAGAACATTCTTCAAACTACAGAAGAATTTCTCATTGAGTGCATTGACGTTCCCCACTAAATTAATAATGATTGATAAACGCCGCTCAGCTCAACATTGTTATAGTCAAATCACAGCGTCTCAGCGCTTTCTCATGCGTTTTCTTGTCAGTACTGGGATGGTGCCCTGAGATGTCTCGCCAAAGGACAACTGCACGAAAAACTACAAAATCAGACAGTACTCTCTATGCAGTCTCGTGTAGATCTAGACTTTCTAAAAGCACCATACTTGTTCCAATATAGAATGAGGTTCATTTTATGTCTGAGAGATCTTGAGTGAACAGATATTATCGAACATTGCCTTAATAGTTCAAATTATGCCATTCAATTAAACAATTTTACCGTTTGCCGAACAACCCCAACTTTTAACTAACCCGAGGGAAAAGGCTTTTGAAACCATTGCGGGAAAAGGAGAAAATGCTGGTAGCCGGCATTTCTCCTTTTCCCACAAAGCTTTTTACCTTTCGAAAATAGAAGTTTTGAACAACATTTAAATTGTTGTCTTCAAATGCTTTCATTTTCGACAAGGCTACAATTTGGCAAGAAGTTAAAGATACTTATCTATCGGATGCAACATGGATGTTGTTATGTAAATTGATAGCTTCGCCGTTTTCTTTTTAAATCACGTTAAATTAGTGCACCGGAGAAGAAAGGCGGAAAAAACTACATCATCATTTTATAACTCCATTGAAAAATGGAATATTTTGTTTAACGACGTATATGACAAATGTTCGCGCGCATCCTACTGCGCATGTATTTTTGTCATGGATATTGAATCAAAAGTGCACCTATGTATTTTTTTGCACATAATGGTAATACTATTGGTGCACTGAAACAAGTAGCACTTTCTTTGGGTAGTATTGGTGAAGAGAAAAAAAAGGATCTTTGAATCTTTGAACTGTCACCGTGAAATAATTAAAATGCTGCTGACACGGCGTTACACACCAAACAAGGAAACAACGGCAGGAAATTTAAAGCTGTGAAAGTATAGCTGTTTCCACTTCGAAAATTATTGTTGAAAAACTCCTATTGAGCAATTTCTCCTTTTCCCACTATGTCTGCTGAGCTTTTATCCTATTTTTTCCTTGAAAAAATAACTTCCACAGTGACCTTCAACCTTGTTTTCTGACGAAATAAGCACAGATAGGTGCCATTTTTAGTTTTTCTTGTTGTTTAGAATTATAAATACTATAAGTGTGGAAATTTTATGAAAAATCTGTCCGTTAGAAAGTATGTATTTATTTAAGATTAACCCTTAATTCGGTCAAATTTTCTCCCTTTTTAACTCAATGGTCAATATATAACATGCATATTTGTACATTTACCATGCTCAAAACCAGGCTTTTATACATTTTTTGTGCAAAAATATATGAATTTTCATTGAATTGATGTACATTTGTATATTTTTCCTGTTATTTTCCTGTTTAACTGACTATTAAGAAAGAAGCTTTAAATCCAATAAAAGCTGAATTTTGGAAGTGTATATACCTTTTTCAAAGGCAAATTTCTCAGAAACGAGCTGTAATCTCCTACAGACATGATGAGCTTTGTATGTGCAAAGTTTTAAAAAAAATCTATCTGTTAGAAAAATTTGTGATATACGTCGTTAAATTAATGGTATTATGTATTGGTAGCTTAGTCATTAGACCGTGTTCAGCTACGGGCTGAATGGAAGTATACTCATTGACGTTACATCGACTGCATAAGTCAAGTAGGCCCACCGTTTCCGTCCAAATGTCTTCAATAGCTGGCCGAGCGTTTTGTAATGTCAGCTACACATGAGCGGCGCCCGGGCAAAATGGGGTTTAGAGCGTCCCCCTAATGCATTATACCAAGTAAGACATCCTATATATATGGATCCATAAAATCCATTTCTTCTAACAACCGACTGAATCATAAGGTGGAATGATCCTTGGACATGAAGAAAATTTACAAATAGCAAAAAGTTTCGATCCTTGTCAGCCTGTGCAGGTCTATACTTTTTGCAGATGCAAATGCTCATTATCATTATTGCAAGACGTCTTTTGTTTTTTTATCTTATGACCTATACGGGTCGAAAGAAGCTAAAACGGGACAAAAGGTACAATTACCCTTTCATCAAACCATCGTAGCAATAAAAGCAAAGTATAAATGAACGAGGCGATAGTCCGTGCAATAAGTTCCCCATAACTCTAGGATCGGTTTTGTTCAGTGTTGATGACCCGCTCTAAATGCGTCTGGCCTGACATAATTCCATAATAAATGTCCGTCTGAATGGTTGTCGGATACCGTCTTTACATAGTTGTATGGGTGATTTCACTTTTTACTCGGTAGAAATTCTGACTGGTTTCACCTCTATACTTTAACCGAACGCCACTTTAGACTCGTCCATATGTAGACGACAAATAAAACGTGGCTCAAATAATGGCATTTTTCTTTCAAAGGAAAGAAAGTGTTGTGAGAATGGAGAAAATGTTCGTCACAAGCACCATGTGTTTCAAAAGGAACCTCTGACTCAGGGTCGACGTTCAACCATTTTCTCCAGAAATAAATTTGATTTGCAACCTACAACTTATTTAAAAAAAAAAAAATATTCTTGTAGAAGATGAGAAATCGACATGAAAAATCAATATGAATGATATAAGCATTCATTTTAAGAAATTATGGAAAAGAGTAAATTTCCCTTAAAGAGCAATGCCCTATTTTATCACATTCAAGTTTGTCTGTTAAAAGAGCAAAAAGGTCGTCTTCAGGAAGTACTGTGTTAACTCTTTACCAGACGACAAAATTCTAGTCTTGTCCAATTTAAAGCATTTATCGACGACAAATAAAATGCTACACAAAAAATTTTTTTTTTTCATTCAAAATGTGGAATACATATAGGGAAAATGAGAAAAATGCTTGTTACCAGCATTTTTGCAACAATGTTTTCAAAGAGTTTTTTTTCCCATCAATGTCAGTAAAAGTCCAGATTGTTTGGTAAAGTGTTAAACGAAATATCTAACACATTGTTTCCCTGGCCCCTGTCAGTTGCTTTTTGAAATAGGCGTGCATTGTCACTTTCCAGATATAAGCTCCAAGACGTTGTACTTTCGTAAATTAGTCAACTACGCTGAAGGACTTTAAAAACGCAGAAGAATTAAACCCCCCCCCCTTTTTTTTTAACCAAAAAGAGTTTTAGTCTTCTTTAGTGGTTAGAATTATTGGTAACGACACTCTGATCCTACATTTATTACTATCAACCCTTTCCTTCAATACTGGCCACCACCAAAGAGGCAATCACTATTTTACTATGTTAAGTACCGGAAGTAGGCATGAATTTTTGAAACAAAATATTTTACTATTCCACGTGCAGCTTATAGTCATACTTGTATGAAAAACGTGTACACTTGAATTCTGTGACTTTGTGCGTAAAGCCACGTTTGTCTTAACATGAACGTTATAGCGCAATTGGAATGTTACAAGCCGGGGTACATGCTTCTGACGTCGTACGACTTAACAACTGCCATACGTCAACCAAAATTTGCTGTAGAGAGCATCAGTACACGCTACTGGGACAGTAAAAGATAGACCCCGGTCTGGTCAACCAAAAATTACCAAGAATCTAAATTTAACGTACGAATTTGTGACGGTTGTACGTGAGTGTATTGTGAACGTGGTCAGCGATATTCAGAGAACTATGTTCATAAACGTAACCGTGGTGGTGGTGGCAGTGTTCGCAGTTTGACAAAACTGACCTAGATGTCTGAAATGAAAATGTACATGCTAGCAGCTAAATTGACAACGTTCTTCTTCCGGTAGCATTACAATATTTACGTTAAAATTACAGGAGACGGAACTTTTTCCCAAACATAACGATGCCCCAGCTCATACCGCCAGCAAACATAATCCCAGTGATAGTTTGGCCGACTTTGTCCGCAGACATGTCTCTGATTGAACGTGTCTGGAATAAGCTGGGTATAAACATTTACACTTGTCGTTAACCGCCATGGAACGTAAATGAACTTACTGATGATTTGATAGATGAAGGGAATAACATGCCTCGGCCAGTGGTAGCAAACATTGTGCTCTCCATGAGGAGAAGATGTACTGGGTGTACAGCAGCAAATAGTACTCGCTATTAATTGCAACTTTAAGGTAGACGGGTATTGCTATGAGATAGACTATTTTACTAGCTTTACACAATATTTTTCCGATGAAATTTAGAACATGTTTTAAATCCATATTGATGTTCCTTGTTGCTAAATTTTAATGAAATCGGTGGACCAAAAGTGAGTTTATTTTATGAATTTCAATCTTTGCGTTTTTAAAGTCCTTGAGTGTATAAAGCTCAGGATATCTAGATTTACAAACAGAAATAGGACACATAATGTCATTGGTTTCAATGATGTTAGCGAATGTGATTATTCGTTCCTGGGCGTGTTTGTCCAAAATACTCTGTCTAACGTTTAGAACCAAAAAAAAAAAAAAAAAATAAACGAGAGATTTGGGGTTTTTTTTTTTTTTGTAAATCAAAATGAAGATTGGGTATAAACAGCTGAAAAGACACGATTCTAATGACAAAAATATCATAGGAAACAATTCAAGCTAATACAGATTTCTTCATGGTAAACGATATTCGATAACGTTGTCTGCGCATGTCGTATCCTTCGAAGATTCGACCAGTCTGCTATGACGCATCACCCATCCCCCAATATCTGGGAAAAGTAGGGCTTATACCGAAGCTATTAGCCTATTACCCAAGCATGTAGGGGCTGTTTTAATAAATGGCCGATGCATAGGTTACATGCTAGCCGATCATAGCTGTATGAATCGCACCAGGTAGCGTTTTATTGAGTAAACGTATATTTCATTTTGAAATTCAAAGTAACGGTTGTCGTTTTAAAAAGTAGTCCGGTTCTGTACCCAGAATGCCCATATTAGATAGATGTGTATTTGTAGAATGCCATCTAGCGGGAGATAATGTGTTCGATAATCTTTCTCCTCCACCCTGCTTCCTCATCTATCGCTTTATTTTCTGTTCGACGATCACTTTAATGTTGATATGCAAGTACAGTATAACTTAAAATCGAAAATATTACAGCAAGACAATAGAGATATGACGCGAGCGAAAAACCTGTCCTACAAGTGTATTGCAAGAACATGTTTGACTCAGTATATCTATTACCATCTTAGCTATTTTTAGACCAATGAAGAAAATGTCACCTGGAGAAAGGTAAGGATAGTACTGATGCAAAAGTGGTGATTGTTTTATTTTCATACAAAAATGGCAGAGGGTTGGGGTAAGATAGGTCTTCCATCTCTGCACGACCCGGGATCGGAACTATAACGGACACGATAATGTAAAAAGCAAAGTGCTCGCAATTTTGTCGGACTAGCAATTAGGCGACAACATTTTTGACCCATCAATTTTGAAAATATTTGTAGACGACCAATTAAATATGGCTGAATGGTTGAATTTATTCTCTGAGTGGTAGAAAATAGTGGGGGAAAAAAGAAAATGCAGGTAATCTGCATTTTCTTTTTTCCCCGCAATGTTTTCAAAAGCTTTCTTCCTCAGGGTCGTAAAAACCACGTGACTGTTTGGAAAAGGATTAATAAAACACTTCCTATTTGTCGCGCAGGAAGACCAGTTGGCCACTATTTCCTGTTACTGTTCTCTGACGCAATAAAATCAACATTGGTGTTTCTGAGATAATAGCTCTCGTCTGAGTGACCCACTAATTTTCCTATTTCACTGAGCTTGACGAAAAATACTATCGCTTAACCCCCAATCACACGACTGGTCCTAGCCAAGATTCCAGTCTTATCCTTTTTAGCTTTTTTTTATATTCTGACGTTACGTTGTCAAAAATATATCACAAAAAAGACTAACACTTTATTGCTATAGATAATACATGTACACAGTGCGAAAAGAAGTCTAAACGAAATTATAGGCGTCTTGACTGGTCCAGATTGAAAGCATTTATATAATCCACAAGTCATTATATTGTGGTCCAAGTCATTGGATTTGTCTTTAGTTTAATTTAGTTTAAACATATTTTATTCATAGAATTATATAGAATTACATAGAAAAACAGATCAGTCTACTGACAAGAATAATTCTATAAAATGGATCGGAACGAAAGCTAAGCTTATATAGTTCCTCTCCAAGCTCCGGTTACGCAGCATATTTAAAGAAGTCACAAAAAACAAAACTGAAGAAAAAAAAAAATACTAAAATAGAGAAAGACAAGAGAGGCAAAAAGAGGAAAAGATGGATGTGGAGTTATGCATACTGGTAAACTTGTTAACTAATAATCGATATGTAAGGACCATAAAAATAACTTACAACCTGACCTTACAATTCCACAGAAATTTGTTATTACTCAGAAGACTTAAGCCAGTTTGGAGGACGGATAATTAATCATCGCTTAATAGAAAAAAATAAGATCAGTTTTGCTAATATCTAAATCTCCCACTTGCACGAATATAAGTATGAACTGCAGCAAATATTACTTCATTTGAAGGCAGACTAAGACTTTCGTCCCCATATAGGATAGTTCTAAGAGAGACTCTTGTTATATCATTAATGGTAAGGTTTAATTGATTTCTTATGTTATCATAATTTGGACAATGTAGAAAGAAGTGTTCAGTTGATTCGACGGAACCACAAGTGCAAAGAGGAGACTGTACTATCTTTTTCAAATATACGTGGTGATTAAGAGAGCTGCATCTATTGCGCAATCGAGAATGAATAATCTGAACTTTTCTTTCGCCATAAAAATAAAGTTGTTTCGGTACGGGTTTGCCAAGGTTCAAACGATACTTAAAAGCTGTTACTGTTTCGGCCCTCTTAATGTCATCAGTTAAGGAATTCCAATCACTAATTACTGCCGGTAGAAATGAATTTTTGTAAAAACTAGTTCTGCAAGAAATGGTTCGCAAGTTGTTTGGACTGCGTAGATTATAAGCTGATGAATTACCGACCGTTGGAGGTACGAGTGCATTAAGATAATTTGGTGAAAGCCCATTAATCATTTTATAAAAAAGAATCAGTTGTATTTTCGCCTACGTTCGCTCAAAGTTTCCCATCCTGTTTCTTCATATAGATCAGCAGTTGCCACAAGTTTTGTACAGCCTGTAACTATACGTGCAGCTTCATTTTGGAGTTTGTCTAGTTCATCCTTTAGCCCCTGAGAAAGGTTGTCCCAAATTACATCACCATACTCCAATAAAGGCCTTATGAATGAAAAGTAAATGGTTTGAAGAGACTGCCGATCAAGTCGTACTTTCAAACGTCTCATAATTCCAACCCTCCTCCATGCCTTCTCAAGAGATTTGTTGATATGAATATCCCAGGAACCGTCCTTAGAAAGAAAAATCCCTAAATGCTTATGACTAGAAACTGACGGAATTTCGATATTAGACATAAAGAGATTTGGATGATTAGGTTTATTACGTTTACGGGATATTACCAGTGATTCTGATTTTGAAGGGTTAAACTTGACAAGCCACTTTTGTGCCCAACGGGAAATTTTATCTATGTCAGATTGTAGGATATTACCTACATTAGTTGGATCATCTACAACCATAGATAAACTCGTATCATCTGCAAAAAGATTTATGTTTTTATGATATTTATGATTTGTCTTTGAAATGGTAGAAAACATTGAGGTAAAAGAAGAAAATGCTGGTTACTTGCATTTTCTGCTTTCCCACAATGTTTCCAAAAACTTTCTGCCCAAGAGTCGTTAAACCTGTAGATTGTTTAGTAAAGGGCTAAATTGTTCCATCAAGTAACACCAAGGTCTTCAGTGTCATGGTGGTTAAGGCATTGTATTTGTTATGAGGAAATCCCAAGGTTGATTCGTGCTGGCGGCGCCAGTAAAATTGTGGTGTCCTCTATCAAGGGATTGCAGAGCTCAGTCTAGAACTCTTGAAACACAGGAGAGACATAGATAAGGGAGATACAGCAGCTATACGACTGAAATAGTACTCAAATGTTGCATCTTACACAATGCTTTGCCAAAGGGGGCATGCTGAACTATTTCAGCCCTGGTAAACTTGTAGACCTCTATCGACGGCTGGAAATACAACCCAGTCCACTGAAACACGAAAAAGATTTTTATCTTATAAATCTGAGTTAGCATTCTGTGCTGTCTGATCTTAACCTATGCCATCCACAGAAAGCCCCTGATTTCGCGTCCAACGTAAGGGTTAGTAAGACCTATGAAAGGTGAAGACACGATTGTTATACTGCAAAGAAATTTCTCGCGATCTGATTGGATAATATGTCCCGAATATATATTCATGTACACTGGCAAAATCCACGTAAAAGCAGTTTCCCTTCTGGGAGCCCCGTTTACATGACTGCACTTTCAACACAGCATCCAAAATGGCGGCGTCGATCAATACGACCCGCCCACAAGACAAATATACTGAGTCGCCTGCACCATATTATTACTAGTTTCCCTTGATGGTTGTCATTAAAACGGAAAGAATGGATTATTTTTGAAAATAAATGAATATAGTTACATGTATTATCATTTGTTGTCATTCTAAAAAAAATACACGGGGTTAAAACGAGCCATCCTTTCGTCAGGTAAGCAAACTGTGCATTGTCGAAACTCGTACATTGTAACGTTTAAAGGATAACTTAATAACGACCGACAGCGAGTTACGGGCGAAGCCCGTAACGAGCGAAGCTCGTTTTGCGGTAACACCGTTCTAGATTTTTAAAAATGAAATTCCGACTTCGTTCTGGGTTTTAGTCTAAATCTTAATAGGGATGACTAAAAATTGAGTGTCTTCCGGTTAGTCGCACAGCGTCACAAGTATGACAATCTTTCGCACAAGTACCTGATTGGTCAAAAACGACAATAATTATCTACAGATCGGATGATTACTTAAAAATCATGATCAGTTTAATGAGTACAGATTAGCTAATTTCTTACTTACTTTCAGTGTATTAAGCGTTTATTTGTGTATAAACATGTCTACGCAATGGTCTATGCTAGCAAATAATGACGTCATTAGTCATACTATTCTTACGTCATGCACGAGCCGTTTTTTCGCGGAAAGCATTGTGTCGAAGAAATCATGACTAAACTAGTTTTTTGACTGTTTCAAAATACCATTTACAGAGAAAGCCGGATTTATGATCTGTTTAAGGGGGGCTTAATGCATCTGCAAAAACTATCGACCCAGGTCTGCCTGTGCAGTCCGTGCAAGCTAACATGGGTCAAAAATCTTTGCTAGATCTATTTTTCAACGTTCTGCATTTCAAAGGACTACTATGCATGCCTTTTGATTCAGTCAGTTATTATACAGTATGGATGTATAATTATGTGATGACTTGCTTGGTATCATGCATCACGGAGATGCATTAAACCCTCTTTTACCGCAACATGGCTCAAATATATTAATTTAATGTTACGAAAGCTTGATGATAGATTTAAAAGTTTGGCGTTTTTTGCCATAAGTTGGATATCTATCCGATAACTCGGCAAATTTCTTTCCTAGGACTGATGATAGATCTAGATCTAGTCATGACAGAATTCATCCATGTCTCTGCACTGATCACTGTTTCAATGATGGACGTGTAGGAAAGCAGATGTGATGAAAAAGGAAAGCTACATATAATCTGATTTTAGCGATCTACGCACTCTGATTTTAAAGAAACTCCAGGTAAAACATGGGTAGACCTGAGCACTAACGAAGAAATGAAAGAAAGATTCTGTTTTTGTTTGTTTGTTTTTTTATCATTTTTTTCCCTTTTGTGTGTATATTCATTGCGGCGGCAAGTGCACCTACCATGCGTTCCTTTTACCAGAACTCTGATCAATATTCTTCCCAACCTACTGACCGATTCCTCGTAAAAACCAAAGTCTCTCTTATATATATCTAGATCTACATGCAGTGAGGAAATGTTCCCGTAAAATGGTCTTCACATGTAGATGTGAACCAATAATCATTCCAAGTTATTTTTCTGGACATAAATTTACGAAATTGTCAAGGAACTGTCTTTATTTTGTTAAGGCAATCAGGGACAGTTCGCCCTATTTCACATGTATAAATTTAGATCTACGAAAGAACAATGCTGTCTACTTTTTACAACGCTCAAAATTAGTTTTGGCAAAGCAGGAATTCGAACTCAAAACCTTTTGATTTCAAGATCTAGAATCTAGCTCGTCTTGCGAATTAATAGATAATTGTTCCATGAATCATTCACGTCGCTCGTATTAAGGCTTTGCCTTTTTCATATTAGTCATTTGAGGCACCTAATGGTCATTTACTTTTGCCAACAAATCATTAAAATGCATAATTACTTACCTTGAAGTTGTTTAAATCCATGTTTAAATAAAAACACGTCGCATGTCTATCGCAGTGACTTCACCAAGTTTCTGCACCAAATTGCACGTTTTACCAAGGTTTAAGTGACGTCATTTCTCAGTGACGTCAGCTTTAATTGAATTGGGGCTCTCAGAAGGGAAATTCTGTGTCGTCAGCGTACCCAATTCGTGAGACCATAATTGTGGGAAATTTTGCATAATACACGTTGGAATGGTAAAACTTTGCAGTATAATAAATTCGTTGTACGGTCAGGTGGCAGGGAACTTGTAAACTTGTTCACGGCTGTGGTGAATGATGTCGCCCCGAGCCGAAGGCGAGGTGGCGACATGATTCACCACAGCCATGAACAAGGTTCCAAGTCCCCTGCCACCTGACCGTACAACTAATATTATTATACTGCAAAGAAATTTCTCGCGATCTGATTGGATAATATGCCCCGAACAAATAATCATGTACACTGGCAAAATCCACGTAAAACAGGTTTCCTTTGCGGGAGCCCCGTATACATGATTATTTTTTCAGCACAACATCCAAAATGGCGGCGTCTATCGATACGTGCCGCCCACAGGACAAACATATGAAACTCGAACATTGTAGCGTTAAAAGGATAACCTGATGGTCGTTTAATATGGAACGCCGTAGCTGTCTTTTGTTTAAAACGGACACGTTGCTCACTTCATTCTAATCTTGTAGGGATGAATTGGAATGATATTCACTCAGTTGGGAATTGAGTCAAGTTTCAACAATTGTAGTCTTCTCCAAATACTATTATGTTAGGTTAACATGTCATAAGCTGAGTTGAATGAACAATTTATTTTGTTCATTTGTCACTATGTCCAGCTAAATTAACATTTTGCTCCTTTCAAAAAAATAGATATGGAATCAAAATATCATTATGGCAAGCTAATAATTATAGTAGTAATTTTCCCCCCTTTATTTCCTCCAATTATGAAGAGTTTATGATACAATACAACATACAATAACACAATACAATACAAGCAAACAAGCATAATGAAAGAAAGAAAGAAAAAAGAAATAAATGCGAAAATTGGCAGTGTTGCAGAAATTGAGCGTGCGTGCGTGCGTGTATGTGTGATAGAGAAGGTGAGAGAGAGAGAGGGAGAGAGAGAAACAAATCAGTTACAAACATACAATACAACTATACAATACAGGATGACAAGAATCTAATAAATGAATTTGAATATTTGATATTTGTTATTATAGCGGATGCAATATATTCCTAGCAACCGTACTAAAACACTTTCCCGAAACGAAACAGAAAGTAGTAATGTCAAGTAAAATCCTGTTTACTTTATAAGATATGTAAATGGTCACTTCATTTTCCTATCATGGCAATTACCTATATTTCAGGTTGAGTTATCATTTTCTTTTGCTAACTTGTCTTAATGTTTGGTTGACTGAATATTCTTTTGGATTAACAAATATCTATGAAGGGTTGACTTACCATTATGCTTTGTTCAGTTGTCATTATGTTGGATTGACTGAGCTCTACGTTTTGTAAATGTGTTGCTATTTTTGGTTGACTTTACATTGTGTTTGGTTAACTTTTTATTCTGTCTGGTTAATGTGATAGTGCGTACTGTTAACATGTTAAAGAGTAAGGCTGACTTAATAGCACGTCAAGTTGACATGCTATTGGTTTGGTTGATTAAACACTGTGTTATGTTTATTTGTTGTTATGTTTTGTTGGTGAACAGCTATGTTGGGTTTACTGGCTAAGTAGTTTGGCTGACTTTACATAGACTCTATATTCTGTTAACTTATCGTGTTATTGAATTGCCGGGGGTCCTGCGTAGCTCAGTGGTAAAGTATGGGACTCGTGACCTGTAGGCCCCGAGTTAAGCCTCACTGGATCCACTGTTTTTTTTCGTGGGAGTGTCCTTGGGCAAGACACTTCAGAACCCTAGCCTAGTACTGGTGAAACCCAGGAAATACATGAATATGTGAGCTGTCACCGTGATATAACTTAAATAATTATAAAAGCAGCGTAAAACACCATTCAATCAATCAATTATTGAGTTGCGTCAACAGTATGCCAGGATGACTTGAAAACGTATTTCTACGGGCGAAGGTGCGGTGTGAAGACCGCCTTAAGGTGTACACATATTAAATGCACCCTGATGGACAATTTTTCGGTCATTTTGATTTTCCCGACATGGGGAAAAAGTACTGTATCCATAATTCATTTTCTTTTACAACCAGAATATTGTTTTCTTTCATGGTTTCCAGAAGTTTATAGAAATCTAACAGAGAATTATATTCTTATAACTTTTATTTTTGACATGACACAGATGCAAAAGGGGCTGATGCTGGTGGAGAATATGTCCTCTCCCTTGCTAGCAGAAGTACTCTATATAAAGGCCCCCACCCGCAAACCTGATCGGGGGGGCGCGGTGGAAGGGGCTGGCCCGGTGGGGGGGGGGTGTGAAGATGCGGAGGAAGGGGGGGGGGTAGGAGATAAAGAAAATGCAATTAACTATTTAAAGCAGTTGCCGCTACAAATTTTTACTTTTCATTATTTCTCTTCATTTTGAATCCACAAAGAGTGCCTTTTGCGCTGTCTATTTATGTTCAGAGGTATTTCTTGTTCAACGTTAAATTAATCCTTGTAAACAATGAATTAGTTATCACCTCGAATGGACTAATGTTAGACATAAACTAGACTCTCAGTCTGATATGCATACATATGTATCTGCCAACCGAACGTGTTAATAGTGGATACTTCACTGATTTTGACAGGTATGAAAAGGTGTTAGCTGCACATAATCCCCGACCATTTTTTTCAGCCAAAGAATATATAACTGTGCAAGAATAGTCATGCCCATCATGTTGGTTCAATCCCCACGGCTGGACATCTAAAATTACTAATAGTCTTTCGGATGAGACGTTAAACCGAGCTCCCGTGTGACGGTGCTATACATCGAGCACGTAAAAGAACCAGGCGTAACTTAAGATGGGTTTCGTCCTGTATCTGCACTATCCCCCGTAACAATATCAACAGCCTTCAGGGGGCGTCTCCCATATGGGCAACCGGTGGCGAGATAAATAAACGCAAATTCAATCAATCATGCCCATCATTTCGTTTATAGAAGAAATCAAAGTTAAAGAAAAACATTTATGGATATGGATATTGACTTTCAATTGATAGTGTGTTGTAGGATGGTACTAGGCCGTTTACAAGCAAGAGACGGTGGAGTACCGTATTTCGAAAAAAAAAAACTACAATAATGCTGAAAAACACGGCGTTGAACAACAAAAACAAACAAACAAACTCTGTGCTCGCTCCCTATCATAGTAACTTTTACCATACAATCACATGATTATACAACCAATGGTAAATGATATTTCGCCAACAAATGGTAATAAATTTGCCAGTGTATCTTAGAGAAAAGAGGATAGTTTAAAATACGACTAAGAGAAAGGAAAACTCAAAGCATTGATAAGTTTTATTCACTGTATATATTCAATACAATCAATAAGGTAATGTTGGACGAACAAGCCAAGGCGAATAAGCCTAGGGACGAACAAGCCCAGGGACGAACTGGTTTTGGGACGAACAGGGATCTTATATACATGTGTATATACGATCCCTGGGACGAACAAGCCTAGGGACGAACTGGTTTTGGGACGAACAAGCCCGGAGCCAAAACCGAGGGGTTCCAAATGAACATAATTCTGAGCGACTTCGATCACTAACCATGGTTTCCTTAGTCGAACTAAACATAGATCGAATTAACTTCGGTTTGACTAAAGTGACGTCATTCGGTTACTACGGTTGGACCAGTCTGAAACGGCCATTCCTCTGGTTTAAAGATGGCGGCGAAAAGTAAAAATGCGCGATTCGCTCATGATATTCGATGTTTTATGAGATTTTAAGTTGTCCAAGAGTCACATGGTTATTCATTAACCTAAATGCGTTAAAAAAAAAAAGAAGTTGGTGCGAAAATTTTCGAATCGGGATCCTGATAGCTATTCAGTTCGTACCAACGCTGTTTCGCACCTTCATTTTTTTCAGCGCGCTCAAAGGCATTTACACCAATATTCATTTTGGATTGGGCTTGTGTGGTTTGGAGTGTTTCAGCGGACCACATACGCCAAGGACTACTGTTAAACAAAAGAATTTGCTCCTATCAGGAGATGATTTGCTCCCTTTTCCTGTTAGGGTAGCCCTTCGAGAAAGATGTTTATTCTAGATTTTCCTTCTTGTGCATAACAATGCCTTTCAACTGGCTATGACACTGTTAGAAGACAATCGGAAAAAGCATCCGACTCTTTTCTTGTCTTGCAAATATACCATTCTCAATTTAGTAATAGCAATAGCCTCTCCGTAGACTGTTGATATTTGCTGCATGTATTTGAAGTTTTCTTTCTGTTTACCTCAGTCCGGGATGTTATGGTCAGACTGAGGTAATAGCTAATCCAAAGCGTCTGTCGCGGGAATAAGAAATAGAATATGGCCCAACCGTGGTTCATGGCCTCTCCCTTATGGTGTATCATGTGACTATATACCAACTGAGTTATTGTGCCACAATAGTACTTGTTATACTTTGCCCCCTGCCCAATTTATTTCGTATCTAAATCTGCTCAGAACCACGCTTGACCAAAGAAACATGCCCCTTTTTATGTCTGCATTCCCAGCAATGGACCTTGAATAAGCCGTTAAATGTTACAGGGTAAGAGAAAGGACATGGTCCAACCGGAGTAAGTTTTATCCAATTAAAGTGTTCATGTCACTTATACCAAATGTACAGGTCAATAAATTTAAAACTACATTAAAGTCCCTCTGATACATCCACAAAATGAAATGACAAAATGAGTTCTAAAGAAAGGTGACTGCTTAATGCAGCACACAGGTAATGCAGAAAGTTCCTGTTGGAGTTTTCTGTATTATTTGTGTACTGCATTAAATAGTCACCTATATAGAAACTGTGCACCCTTTAGAGGTCGTTTAGCGACACACCACTGCACATTCTAAAAGTATGACTATCTCAAAGTTTTTGTATGACTGGCACTACAGGAGATCAATTTTACTCGCAAACTGGTTTGAAAAACTTGTGAACTATTACACTTCTAGAGATGATCGACAAACGCTCACCTGCCTTCTAAGCTGTATGATAGCATCAAAAACCTGGCCAACCACAGCATGGACTGTAGACATGGGCAGATTAAACGTGCGGGCGACTTCCCGCATAGACTGTGTGTTTGCCAAGTAACACGATCCAACTATATGTCGTAGCTTTTATTCGGGGGGGGGGGTACATTTTCGGCCCGTAGCAAGCAGAGTTCGGTAAGTCATTTCCAGCAAAATGTCAAATAAGTGTCTGGTTACACAACAGTGCACAGGAAAATCGTCAATATTTTTAGAAGGTATCCCCATTTCTCGGACAACAGACCCCATATGATTAGGTACTTTAGGTACATAGTCCCTTCTCAGTGATGCATAGATGCAACCGATTCTCCTTAAGCTTTGTGCTTGTTGCAGAATCTCATGGTCGTCTTCATCGATCATAAACTCGTTAATTAAGCAATACAGCAAATGTTCTTTACTGACCGCAGCCAAGTCTAAACCAAGCACGCACTAAATTATGTTCGATCATCTCATAGTACACGCATGCGCATTTCAACACATTTCAGCTTCCGTAACCAAACCATAGTTCGCGATCGAAGTCGCTGACTCTCTGACATAATGTTAGTTAACCGAACTCAATGTTAATTTAGCTGGACATAACGACAAATAAAAAAGCAAACTGTTTATTCAACTCAACTTAATGACATGTAAACCTAACAAAATGTTAGTTTGAGTAGACAAAATAACATTTTCCCAAACCATAATTGGTATATACCAAGACACAATGACGAGTAAACACTTAATAATATTTCGTTTACCAGACTGAATAACCAGTTTACCTAACTTCCGTTTATTTACTAGAACATATTGATGAGTAAACAGAATATAATATTCTGTTAACCAAAATAAGTAAATGCTAAGTTAACAAAATGTTTAATTCACTAAACATATACATAAGTAAACTGAACTTAATATTTAATTAACCAGACAAAATAGCATATTATACGAACAGAATATTAATTTAGCTGGACATAATAACAAATAAGCAGAACAAACTGTTCATTCAGCTCAACTTAATGACATGTTAACCTAACATAATGGTATTTAGAGAAGCCTATAAATGTTTAGACTGGACTTAATACCAAACTGAATGATCATCATTCCACTTCATCCATACAAAGAAAAGAATGAAGTGAGCGACGTGTCTGTTTTTATCAAAAGACAGATATGGCGTTCCATAGTTTGAGGCAACTAATAGTCGTTTACTTATGCCAACAAATCATTAACGTGCATAGTTGCTTACCTTGAAGTTTTTTGAATCCACGTTAAAAGAAAAATGTGTCAAATGCCTATCGTAGTCACATTATCCAATTCGTTCACCAAACTTCACGGTTTATCAAGGTTTCAGTGATGTCAGTTCCCAGTGACGTCACTTTTCACTGAATTTGGGCACTGAGAAGGGAAATATGATTTCGTCAGCGTACTCATTTCGTGAATACATAAAACAGGGAAATTTCGCCGTATACACGTTGGAATGGTAAAACTTTGTAGTGTAATGAATTCGTTGTACGGTTAGGTGGCAGGGGACTTGAAAACTTATTCATGGCTGTGGCAAATCATGTCGCCACCTCGCCTTCGGCTCGGGGCGACATGATTTGTCACAGCCGTGAACAAGTTTCCAAGTCCCCTGCCACCTGACCGTACAACTAATAACGTGTGAGCATGAAAAAGCAGGTACACGGCCTCTTATCTCCTAAATCACAACATTCGGTTGTGTATAAAAATATGTTGAGGGGATGTCCGGTTGCAGTTGAGGGGAAGCGACAATTCGGCGGGTGAAAGGTGAGTGTCATCGTTAAATCGAGATTTTTTTGTTTCTAGCCCAAAAATCAAAAATAAGAGAATGTGCTGCAACCCTTTATTCATTTTCACTTATATGTGAGCCCCATCCAAAGCCGGATTCCCAGAGATTGGACGGAAATCTAATTTCTCCCTGAGCAAGGGTAGCCAAAATAATGACATTTCGACTATTCTGATGTGCGTTTGTGGAGTTTCTGTGCGCGAATGGTCCTAAATCTTTGTGTATTATAAAAGAATTGTATGTAAATTACAACTTACAAACAATATTTTGTTAACTTACTGTCGATCTTCGAAGAAAATGAATATTTACGGTCAGTTTGTGCTTGAGGAGATAGGTTGTGATTAAAGGGATAGGTTGCGATTTAGGGGACAGAATGTACTCATTGCATTTAATGCCACTTGTCATTTTAAAGGCGGGTTCAGCCTAACGAAAATCACTCTCAGTGATCTGACCTACCTTAAGGAAAAAGTTGTATCTGTTTATCGGCAGACAGAGGTCGTTTCTTAATTTGAGACAATACTCCGTCGAAGATTATGGCTTATAGAGGAAGTTTGAAACATTACAGGATTTGGGGGAAAAAAAAAAAACAAACAAACAAAAAAACCGTTTCAACAAGTTGACATCGAATACGGTAAAGTCCTTATAAAATTTGTATTTGGACCTGTCCACAACTACAAATCTAAATGCAGGTTCCTGCGTGGCTCAGTGGTGAGGGTTGCGTAATCTGAGAGGTGTCGAGGGTTGCGGGTTCGAGTCCCGGCCGCGCCGCTGGACACGTGCGTATGTCCTTGGGAAAGGCATGTAGATCCCAAGCTTAGTGCTGATGACACTCAAGAAGCACATGAATAAGTGAACTTCGCCGTGACATAGCTGAAAGATTGTTCAAAATGGCGTAAAACAAACCTACACGCACGTAAGTTTAACAGCTAGTAAACGAGTTAATGTTTTTCTACCACAGATTTTCATAAAAATATTACAAATTTATATTATCATCTTGTCCTTTTCCTGAGGGAAGCATGCATCTCGAGTTTGGCGAACCGTATATGTTTCTAAACTATTTCCAAAGTCATTTCTCGCTTATCATGATTTAAATTAAAGACGTAAAGTCACAAGTTGTGGCTATTTTGGTTTTAGCCTCATCGCGTACTTGAAATAATCAGTTTTTCTTTTTGCAGTACCTCAAAATATAAATTGTATATCATTCAAAAGCTGAGCAAATTACCTTTATGATTTTTGTCATTTGATGCATGTTTTTGTAATGTTCTAATAATATCATTGGGTTGAACATGGAACCTTCGACCAAAAACAACTGTAAAGATGTAACGATATTTTCCAACCATTTGAATAAAAGTTGCAAACGAGAGAAACGAAAACATGAAACTATAACCGCTCTTAGTGCAAAGTTTTCGCCTGCAATGAAATATGTACCTCTCAGTATATGAACGATGATAACAAAAGAATTTGCGATTTGAAATTATGTAGAGATTTGAAAAATACTGTTGATGTGCTATAAAAACCTCGTAACTACAGTTTCAATAATCTGTAGTTACGATGTTTTGCTAGCCCACCGTCAGTTCACATATTACCACCCCCTTTAAATATTTTATGAATAGATTTTATATCGATTTGGACCAATCAAACACTACCATATCCAAGTTAAGCAAATGGAATCGCTGATTTTGATGGATGTAAATTAAATTGCGGAATTTTTGTAAGATTTGAATAAATTATTTGAATGGGATGGTAGACGAGCGATTTACAAAATCATTTTTATGTATGTTGACATTTTTGTAGTGTTTAAGGGTTCATGATCTAAGTATAATATACATTGTGCAAATTTCAAATAGATTATAGTTTCTTAAACCATGGTTACACAATAATACATGTGTATAACATACCCTGAGAAACAATTATCAAATCATGTGGAAAACGTCGGCTCTTTTAGTCATTTTGACGTGACGTTTATAGCTCCAACTTGTGACATTACGTCAAAGAGTTACTAGACACGTTATTTTTCACTACTTCAAAAGCTTATTTTTCATTATAAACAAAATATTTTCTCCGTCATTCCATGTCATTCCTTTAAATTTTAACATTTGAAGATGAAATATTTTATAAAAAAAAGTGTAATTTGAAAAACAAAAAAACTAGTTTCTCAACATCTGTGGTAGAGTAGCTACAATTGGTATTTTGAAGAGGATTTATGTGACAAAAAATGAGTTATTACTCTTGCTATTTTCTTTTTCTTACAAACTTTGGTTACCGACAAGTGACAAGTGTTTCAATTTTATATAATTCAGACAGAGGATTTACGGATTCTTATGACAGCATGATCTCGGCATATTGGTAGAAATAATTAGAAATTAAGAGAACATTTTAGAAAAAGAAGAACGTGATAACAAGCATTATTTTCCTTCCATTTTTAGAATGGTTTGTTCGAAAATACAAGGAAAGATCCGAATAACAAAGACATTAAAGGCATTCAAAATACCTTTTATAAACATATTCAGATGATAAGGTTTAAACAGATTTTTTGTTCTAAAAGGCCTATCCATTGGATACGAACAGTGAAATCATAGGAATTTGCCTACATGGTTGAACGATGATGCACCACTGTGACATTATTAAAGTAATTGTTGCTTCGTTTTTATACGCCGCCGAAGGTGGACGTATCTTGGTATCTTATTTTCCGTCTGTCCGTCCGTCCGTACGTCCATTTCTTGTTAACACATCTCCCCCTACATTTAGGGATGGATTTGCATGCAACTTTCACAGAATGTTCCTCATCATGTGACCATGCGCATATTGTCGCGGTTTGGCGATATTATGCTGCGTCACGGAAAAGGGGGCTTTCATGTAAAATTTCTTGTCAACACAACTCCTACATTTATGGACGGATTTGCATTTAACTTTCACAGAATGTTCCTCATCATGTGAACCTTGGCATATTGTTGCGGTTTGGTGGTATTATGCTGCGTCACGGAAAAAGGGGCCCTCATAAAAACTTATTGTTAACACAACTGCTTCTATATCTATGGATGGATTTAAATGAAACTTTCACAGAATGTTCCTTATCACGTGATCTTTCGTATATTGTTGCAGTTTTTCCATACAGGAGATAAAGGGGAAAGTCATTATACTAAGCATTTCCCCTTGTTTTTTGTCTCCTATATTTTCCCGTTCTCTCTTTATAGCATTTTGCTGTTCGTCTTTAAGAAAAGACCAGAATTTTACTTCAGTATGAAAGCAGTTATTCTAGATAACTCACGATAATCGACTGTTCTCAAAATGAAAGCATTGAATGGATACCTTAAAGTGATATTAGCGCATTTTGATAATGTAATATCACATAAGGCTGACACTTTATATTTACTTTAGAGCATACAAAAATGGTTGGAATATTGCACATATTTACTTCGAATAATATAAAATTTGACATGAAGACGGACAGAATACAGACAGACAGGCGGAAAAGCAAAAGATTATACCCGTCCTATCTTGTTGTATCGAGGGTGGTGAACATCATACTTATAAATCTAACATACTTGAGAAATACTAGACAACCCTACATCTCATTTAGATGAGATGAATTTTAATTTAAATATAATTTGTGTATAAAAAAAGGTAGGTCATATCAGAATGACGCCAAGAGACAAAAATAATTCCTGTGTATGTAGTGTTTTTTTCAGTGGTCGCGGGAATTCGTACGTCGTATGTATACATGGATTAAATCATGCCAAGTACGGTTTCTCAATGGTACCAGATTAATAGGTACACATACTCCAGTACTCAGGAGAATCAGTGCTAGCCTAACTTTAGGCGAAAAAGAGTGACTTTCAATGAGTGGTCATGAAATACCGAATTCATTAAACTCGTCATATAAAATAAATAAAAACTCGACAAAGACTCGTTTTTATATGTTGATTGATGACTCGTTAAATAAATTCCGTATTTCATGACGACTCATTGAATGTCATTATTTATTAGGACCTGTGGACTTAATCTTTTTTATTTGTTAATAGCTTACATGCAGATATATAACCTGTTATAGTCCATCAAATTTAACCCGAGACAATTACATATGTAATGACCCCACTTCGTGGATGTTTTCTTAAGCCGCTCAACTAACGGGGATTGCCGACGATAATTAATTTGTCTCGAGTTAAATTTGATGCACTTTAGAATGAACAAATCTAACGTTGTTTATTTCAAACCGCTTTGTAAATAATGAAGACGGCGTAAATAGAGGTGCGCTTTTTAGAGCGAGATGAAAAATCTCGTTCAATGAGATTTTTAAGATGTTCTAAAGAACGATTTTCGATACTTTGAGTGAAAACGTTCGCTGTCGTCAAGGCTACTCGTTTAAGCTAATGCTAAGCAAGCTTCGTTTCCTCATTTACGTTTCTTAAGATTCTTATTTAGCGGCTTAAAAAATCTCACTCTAAAAAACGCTTTATCTTAAAATTCTTAAATAAATGTGACCCGTCACGCGAAAAGGGACCATCGGGGAACTCCGTAAAATAAATATTTGAAAAAGAGATTGGATCCAGCAGAGTTCAACCAGTGGTCGCATTTCGAAAATAATTATATAGGAACTTAGAATGATCATTCTAGATTCAAAAAATCTGCCAACAGTGAAAAGTTTCGACCCTGGTCAGGCTGCACAATCCGCGCAGTCTAACCAGGGTCAGTACTTTTAGCACTTCCCAGATGGTCCCTTTTCGCGTGATGGGTCACAAATTCTTTAAAAAAAATCTCGCTCTAAAAAACGCACCTCTGATCATAACTTATGAATATCGGCGTTTTCACTAAGAATCGGGATGACGAAGTCATTATTAAGAGAAGTAAGGGTTTAGTCTTTAGGTAAGTCTGGTCACTGAGAGTGATTTTCGTTAGGCTGAACCCGCCTTTAAAATGACAAGTGGCATTAAATGCAATGAGTACATTCTGTCCCCTAAATCGCAACCTATCCCTTTAATCACAACCTATCTCCTCAAGCACAAACTGACCGTAAATATTCATTTTCTTCGAAGATCGACAGTAAGTTAACAAAATATTGTTTGTAAGTTGTAATTTACATACAATTCTTTTATAATACACAAAGATTTAGGACCATTCGCGCACAGAAACTCCACAAACGCACATCAGAATAGTCGAAATGTCATTATTTTGGCTACCCTTGCTCAGGGAGAAATTAGATTTCCGTCCAATCTCTGGGAATCCGGCTTTGGATGGGGCTCACATATAAGTGAAAATGAATAAAGGGTTGCAGCACATTCTCCTATTTTTGATTTTTGGGCTAGAAACAAAAAAAATCTCGATTTAACGATGACACTCACCTTTCACCCGCCGAATTGTCGCTTCCCCTCAACTGCAACCGGACATCCCCTCAACATATTTTTATACACAACCGAATGTTGTAATTTAGGAGATAAGCGGCCGTGAGGTAGGGTGACTGCGATTTCTCGAAAAAGTTAAACTTATCATAATATTGTATAGGTAGTACTTTGTGCGCCTCTGTAATTAGCAGCTTCCGAAAACAATATAGCAAAAGGAGACTTTAATCTCAAGCAATCTTTTTTTTTCTTCATCTTCCAGAAATGTTTTCCATTCTACAGGTTCATTTCCTTAACGTTTGTCCTACGTATTTTTTCTTAGTTTTATTAGGTCTGAAAAAGCCTGTACCCTATTGAACTAAAGATATAAGAGATTGTAATCAAAGTTTGTGGCGTCATTCAGTTAGATTTGTTTCGATTAAATCCCCTGAAAAAATGTATTTTGAAGGAAAACCATTTACCAAGTGTCTACAATTAAATCTAAAATGCTTTGACGCTTTACCAAATGATAGAAATGGAGGACAATAAATGAAGTGTGGCTTAGATTATAATATTTTTTCCTGGAAAGAGAAAACATTGTAAAAAATGAGAAAATGCTGATTACAAGCGATTTTTCCTTTTCCCACATTGTTTTCAAAGGTCTTGTTCCTCAAGTTTGTAAGCACGGGATCTTTTGGTATAGGGTTTATGTTGTTCAACGACTCTTGAAAACATGTTTTTCCATGGAAAAAGCTTCCTGAAACCCTTGTGGGAAAAGGAGAAAATGCTGTTAAACAGCATTTCTTCCTTTTCCGACGAGGTTTTCCACACTATCACTGGTAATTG
Source organism: Hippopus hippopus (assembly GCA_946811185.2). NCBI lineage: Eukaryota > Metazoa > Mollusca > Bivalvia > Cardiida > Cardiidae > Hippopus > Hippopus hippopus. The sequence goes on along the minus strand of OX328099.1, from coordinate 61,922,710 downwards.
CCATCATTTCAGGTAAACTTGATATGTCGTCAACAAATGCTTTCCATTTGGACCAGTCTAAAATTTTGTTGTTTGGTAAAGAGTTTAAATAGGGATACTCCTCTCCCTTTTATTTATACCATGCTTTCCAAACTTGTGTACAACAGGGACTTGGAAAAGTCATGTGCACAGTGATGGGTCATTTTATTGCTGATAAGCCTTTGATACCTTGGCTATAAAGTATTGCAATATATGTTTTACTTTATGAGTATGTTTCTGTTCAGAAATTTGCTTTTTCTGAGTACGATCACTTTGATTTGAAGCGTAAATGGTACCTTTGTGTCTACTTATAACTTACTCTATTTTCACAGTCAGTTTTCTGGATAATGTTACAAGGGAAGGCCTACGTAAACAATCTGATGAAAACAACACCCTAGGGTTGGGGAGGGACGGGACCAAAGAGCCTTTTGTTCCCTTAACAAAATTTGGTTAGGTGGGATGGGCACTACGTACGTCCTGTCCTTTTCCTGTGCCTATGGTTTGTTTCGACGGTTATTTTAAATTTGGGTAAAGCATAAATCTGATGCGCTTGTATTAGATGAAGGACACTCGTCACAGCTTGGACGATTCTGTAACTATATCTCGCCTCGTCCGTATCAAGGAGGCTTCTTTTTTGAAATACTGTCAGTCACATGATCTTAAACATGGCGGCGGCCGTTAAAAAAAGATTAACATCGACAACAATAATCACAGTGAAGTTATTCACATCTGTATGTCTTTTGGTGAAAACTGGCATGTCAAATAATGTCAAAAGATGAAATTGAAATCTGTTTGTCAATGGACATGTATCTTGAAAGATTTACATAGAAAATTGTGACTACTGGAGCCTTACGACTTTAAAAAAACTGTAAAGCAGTCTATTCCGGCGAAAAACAAAAGTACCGTGGTGCATATCATTTATCGTAATACAGTCAAGGAACCTGATCAACGGATCACCCGAGTTTTGCTGAATGAGATTAAGGACTGTATGCACGCGTCTATCTACGGAAGCGGCTATAAAGTGAGGACGAGTAGAAATCGCAAAATCAGAAATTAGAATGTGCAGAGCGCATTCGTATCCATAGAATTTAGCTCTCATCAGAATGATTACAGCTAACAGTTTATAAGACAAATCTACTTAAACCAATCAAAAGACGAAATTAATTTTTGAAATTTTACGGTATAGGGTCTGTAAGTCTCGTTTAGATGAAAAGCACTTCTGGGATCACTGGTCGCCATATTGAGATTTTTTCCACTATTTTGCCCATGTATGTACGACAGTCGTGACGATACGCTGACGTGTATGTTATTTAAATTCTCAAAAAAGGGTATGGAGAGGAAAAACTGAAGATGAAAGATGTTGGTAAGGCTTAAAAATATTGTTGAGAAATAAAGCTAGAATTTAAAAACAGGCCGTGGAAATCAGCGAAAATCCGTAACCCAGTTTTCGTACATCGTTGCAGTGGACATGTGCTCGGTCGATTTCTGATCTAAAGAGATCCAACTAACCTAGTTGTGACAATTAAATAATGTTTCTAAGCATTTCATTCTAGAAATGCAGCCTAGTCCGGTCTTCTGGGGCGTTTAGAAACACATGGCCGCTTTGATATGTTTCGCACCAGTGTAGTTTCGCACCTAAGTCTCCTTTGCACCATATTTAATGTTGCCGATAATGACAATTGCAATTACTCGGCCTCGTTTTATTTATTTAAATGCCTTAGAGGGCTAGTTACATACACAGGACCAAAGAAAATTCTTAATTGGCTGTGAATTCATGGCTTCAAAACCAATTTTGGCATCTTTTGTTGATTTTTTTTTTCAGGTAAATTCATCAGTTCACTGGGAACTGGGTAAATAGGTTTAACCCTTTCTAGAGCGTCGAATAAACCAAACAGGCATTTTTATTCTAGTAATAAGACCTCATAAGAATAACGTTGAGGTTGCCCTTGTCTGGAATGTCTTAGCAAAGCGATCAATGTAGATCAGAGACCAGACTGCACATTCTGTGTAGTCTGATCTTGATCTACATTGATTGCAAAAGCAACTAAAGTGGTGAAAGGCACTTTGAGGGTTATAACAAAGAATAATAGACTATTTGACTTCTCAAGATCAGTACTTGTGCTTGCCCATTTAGGTGTAGCCCGAACAAGTGTAATATTTTTAATGATGAAATATTCTGTAGAAAGTGTTCTTTATCCTATTTTTTTTTTCCTGCAGGAGGGCAGATAGGCCATGACTTCCTAACTTCAGATTATGCAGTTGTCACTGTGCTGATGGTCTAAGAGGAAATGGGCCAACCTTGTTATTTTACAGCAAAGTGAAATTTCCAGATAAAGCTACAGCAATGAGGTTACTATATTGCAGTATTTTAATTATCTAGAATTGCGATATATTTAACAAAATGATCTATTAAGAGGATAAAAGTCAATTTTAACTTACACTTTATAGTTTTAATGTTTTAATATTGGTAAAAGTGGTTAATGAGACACATATTACAATACTGTTTTAATTGATATTACAAGTGAAATTGAACATAAATCTGATCAATATTGATTGTGCAATACGTTTTGAAAACACTTTCCACCTTCTTTGCCTTCATAATGCATGATTGCTGTCACAGGGAGAATCATACATTGGTGTAACATAGTACATAATAATTATGCATAAATGTCATTCTCTAGGCTTTTTTTAGATTTTAGATTTTTTTAAACATTAAACTCTTTAACAGATAATTAGATTTTAGACTTAACCAAATTTACAAATATCAATGTACTCAAAAAGAAATGTAAAAAGGCCCTAAATCTTCTCAAAGTTGTCGCCCATTCTGAATGGGGAGCTGATCGAAAAGTTCTTCTTCGTCTTTATCGTTCTCTTATCCGCTCCAAAATGGACTATGGATCCATTGTCTATGGATCAGCTCGAAAGTCGTATCTAAAAGCTCTTGATTCTATTCATAATGAAGGCTTACGTATTGTCCTTGGAGCATTTAGAACTCCGGTTAATAGTCTATACGTTGAAACTAACGAACCATCTCTTCATGTCAGAAGGCAAAAGTTGGCCCTTCAATACCTTCTAAAACTTAAATCTAACCCTCTTAATCCTACTCATAATGTTGTTTTTAACCCTCAGTATAAACGTCTATTTGAGAGGAAACCCAATGCAATACCGCCTTTTGGTATTCGCTTGGAACCTCACATAAGTAATCTTAATGTGGATCTGGATACCATTGCTCAACATAAAATTCCAGACATTCCACCCTGGACTATGGGAACAGCAGAATTTCGTCTTGACCTCACTGCTGATAAGAAATCAGAAACAGACCAAAGTACATTTAGAGTCAAATACAACGAGATCAAGGGACAGTACTTCTCTTTCAAGCCTGTTTACACGGATGGGTCTAAAGATGGTGATTCAGTTGCAGCTGCAGCTGTATACGGAACTAAAATTAAAAAATGTCGCCTTCCTAATAAATCTTCTGTCTTTTCGGCAGAAGTGAAAGCAACTGACCTGGCCCTTGATCTGGTTGAACAGTCTGACTCTGCTCGATTCATCATCTTTTCTGATTCATTATCCTCACTTCAAGCTTTGCACAACCAGAAACTTGAGAACCCATCTGTTTGCGATGTCCTTGAACGTATTTCACTTTTGGTTCAGTCTAAAAGAATAGTCTTCTGCTGGATCCCTAGTCACATGGGCAAAAGGGGCAATGAAAAGGCTGACATAACTGCCAAGTCAGCATTGTCCCTTCCCCAATCCAATTACAAAGTTCCATACACCGATTTTAAACTTTCTGTTTAAACCTATATCCAATCTTCTTGGCAATCACAATGGGATGCTGATATTTTTAACAAGTTACATTCAGTTAAACCGATCCTAGGTGAATGGTACCCCGCTTACAGGTCCATTCGCCGAGAAGAGGTAATAGTTGCCCGCTGCAGAATTGGACACACACGTTTAACACATTCATGGCTGTTAACACGTGATGAGGCACCAGAGTGCATTCCATGCAATGCACCCTTTTCTATCGAACACATTTTTCTTGACTGTGTTGATCTTCATCCAATTCGTTCCAAACACTTTAGTGTTGACAGTATGAGAGCTCTCTTTGATTCTGTCAACACTGAGGCAATTATTGCCTTCCTTAAGGAGATTGGACTCTATACAAAACTGTGATATTGTTTTAAAACCTTTTATTCCTATTTAGACTTTTTTCTTCCTGTCACTGTATACTATCTAGTTTATTTCCTTTACAGAATCATTTCATTATACATCATTCATTATTTATTCATTATTCATATTTTTACTTTCTATTTATATCATTTTTTCACTTGTATATTTTATCTTGAATGATATATGATCTTTGATGTAAATGAATTAATAATTCTACAAAAGGTCACTTTAGTTTAGTTGCTGGTTTTCGAGAATACAAGATCCGTTTGTTTGAAAATTTCATCTGGATACTGTATACAGTAACAAACCTTCAAATAGATCAGTTTAATGAAATACTTATAAATTCCAGAAAAACTGACGCCAATGACGGATCAAGGCATACTAGAAAGGGTGTCGATCTATTCAGGGACATGTCAAACATTCAAATAGATCAGTTTTATGAAATACTAATAAATTCCAGCAAAACTGTTGCCAATGACGGATCTAGGCATACCAGAAAGGTTGTCGATCTATTCAGGGACATTGCTTTTCTTAAGGAAATTGGACCTTACACAAAATTGTGGTATATTTTTTTTTCAAACCTTTTTGTCATATTTTGACTATTTTATTTTTATCACTATATATCTATTTTATTTATTTTCCATCATCGTATCATTTCATTACCTATCTCTTATCATAATTATACTCATGACTCACATTCTTACATTCTGTTCTGTCCTTTCATTGCTTCTTTATTGCGCGCTAAATGACCTTAGATGTGGATGCACCATAAAACACCATACATTCATTCAAATTTACAAATAGTATTTGCAGAGGGAAAATAAAATTTGGCTCTAAAGATGGGTTTTGGCAAAGAAAAGGGTAGAAAACAATGTTGTAGGACAAAATGCTGGTAACCAGGAATCTCTTACGCAACCATGTTCTCAATACCTTTTACCTCGGGGTACCCCCCAAAAACACTGGATTGTTTAGTAAAGGATTCAAGTGGAAAAAAAAAAACTTTGCAGAAACTGACATGCCATGTTTCCCAATCAGATCAAATCTAATGTAGTACAGGAGTTAGCAAAGTGTGAAGGAGACATTCAGGCTTTGATAGAATTCTTGTCTGATTAATGTTCAAAGAAATGGGTATCCTGAAGGACTGCACTCATATTTCAAGTTTATGTTTTTCATAATTTCATTTCAGATACTGTTGTTCATTTCTAATATACTACACAGGATGTCACCTTTAAACGTCTGGTTGGGTGGTCAGTGGTTACATGTTTGAAGATCAGAAACTGACCACTTTATTTAAGCCACTACATAATTCCATGGATGTTGGCTCTACAGCGAGATTCAACAGCTTCAGAACAATTTTATATTAACTGTCCAAAACATCTATTCAGTGCCACATGAAATATTACGTATTTTAGAAGTTGCAGATATGCCAAGCCAGTAAAGTACAAGACAAGGTTCATTAATTCATGACAGTCTAAATGACAGCAGATGCAACAGAAATTAATCAGGATGTACCATCAGATATAACTTGCCAGTCATTTTCCTATAGTACTTAGAAGGGTAGGCATCCTGTTAGCTCTTTATCAAATGAGCTTGTGTTTAAACAGCCAGAGGGAGGGAAGCTGTAACCATTGTGAGAAAAAGAGAAAATGTTGGAAATCCTTTTCCCATATTGTTTTCTACCCATTCAAAGACAAATTTCACCACTTGAGATACATGTCACCTGCTAATCCTCTCAACTTGAACCAGTCCAAATTTTGTGTTGTGAGGTAACCCTTTTCCAAGCAAGTCTGTATTTAATTATCCTGATGCAGAGGGCTTTTGACAACATTGAAGGAAGAGAAGAAAAAGCTGGTCACTAGCTTTTTATACTTTTCCCACAATGTTTCCTTTCAGAAATAAAGCTCATCATTTGAGCCACAGTTGTTTTATCCTCCAACATTGCTTTCAAAATAGACATGTTGAAAATTTTGTTAAATGGTAAAAAGTTAAAATGTGTTATCCTAATTGCACTCTAGTTTCCTCACTCTGGATTTACATACCAGGCCTACTTCTTATACAGCCCTTGTTTAATTCAGCCTTGCAAGTTGTTGGACCAGAGACAGCCTGGTGATATGATATCAGCAGATAAAGGGGTCAACATGCTATCTCCTGTAGATAACTTTTTGTGTCTTACAGCAGACCACTTTTGAAAACATTTTGACCAAAGGACAAATTGGTCAAAATAAGTAATATTTGCTTTTGACATGATTTCATGAATACTCAAGGTTTACTCCTTGGTTTTTTTTTCATAATTTACAAGAATGCTTCTGAAGTTTTATACTACAAATTTGTTTCAGAAGCTATTAAGTTAATATATTTGATGACTTGTAACAACCCTGAGGAAAAATGCTTTAGGAAACATTGTTGGAAAAGACAACTAACAATTTCTCCTTTCAACACAATATTTTCTACCCTTTAATACGCAAATCGTACAATGTGAGCCAAAATCAATGTGTCGTCTGCAAATGCTTTGAATTTGAAGAAGTCCAGAATTTTATCAGTTTGTAAAGAGTAAAAGAAATAAACCTGAAAAGTCTTGAAAATTTTGTAGATATTTAATTTTATTACATTTGCAGTAACATAACACTTTTATTTTATTCTCATGTTATTCAGGTCCCTTGATGGAGCAAATTTCTGCTTTAGAAAAATATTGTTAAAAAAATCCAAAAATTGTTTATTAATTTGCCATTTCTCACAATGTTTTCAAAGGGTTATTTATGCAGCTAATAAGACTAGTATGTAACTGAATTTCTTATTCCACACAAGCTCAAAATGACTGAATTTTACAACATGTATATTGCTTTCACTCTTAAAGGGGCATCAATGATTTTTGTTCTAAACATAAACAAGAATATTGCTTTTCCTTTATTAAGTGAAATCTTGAAACCTACCTTTACTTTTAGCACTAGATAAAATCTGAGGCAAATGAAGAAAAATAATTAAAAGATTGAGATGAAAACATTGTGGCAAATAGATATTGCTTACTGTGAGCGGTATCATATTTGGTCACAACGTTTTCAAAAGCAGTCTGCTGCAATGCTATTTAATTTAGTGGCATTTCGTGGTTTGGATTTAAATACTCTTTTAACTGTTACTGATTTTGAAAAGTACCGGTAAATATTAGCATGTGTTTCTTTGCAGTCCAAAGATGGTAAACATAGAACATTAATACCATAGCACTATCTTTCTTAAACTAAATGTTCTGTTTAAACAATGCATGTCTAATGATATATGAGACCACCATTGCACAAATTATAACATGTGGTCCCTGTGAGGTGTAGTTGTCATGCAGTCATGGTTCTTTTTTAGTGTCGTTCTTCTAGCAGGAGAAATCTTCTGAAAGTACATTAGAAAGAGATGATTGTAAATATAGTATCTCAAGAAATACAAGTTTTTAGCTCAGAGCAAAAAGGGCTTAACTCTTTACCACAGGACAAAATCCTAGACTTGTCTAATTGAAAACATTTGGAAACAACATTTTAAATGTGGCTCGAAGGACGGAATTTGTTTTTGAATGACTAGAAAATATTGTGGGAAAAGGAGAAAATGCTGGTTACCGGCATTTTTTCCTTTTCCCATTATATTTTCAAAAGGCTTCTTCCTCAGGGTCGTAAAACTCAGGATTGTGTGGTAAAGGGTTAAGGAAAGCTTTTTTGTCCCATTCATTTATCTGTCCGTTTATGAATTTGTCTATTGTTGACACTTTTTTAAAACCATCTTGAATTGAGTTTGAAGCAGCTTTCAACAGTATTTCTGTCAAATCATGGCTGCCAAAATTTCAAAATTTAATGCTGAAAGCGGCCAAAAACTTGATTCAATCAACAATTAATCACACCTGTAAGTTCACCTTCCCAGGAGTTTCTTAACTCTCCCTTGTAAGTATCCCTCACAGGATTCTTCCTCAGCAACTGGCTGCTTTTCAGCCAACAGATTTCTGTTTCAACTGACTAAAATTGCATTGATCTTCATCAAATGGATGGATCACTGCTCAAAAATATTGTGTGGACAAGTGTATTACTGGTGTGAGATGTTCAGAAACACAGGAATAAGTAAAGTGGCTGCAATGATAATACCAAAATACTCTTGCAAAATAGTTGTTATACTCCACAAAAGCCACTCTAAATTGTCTGACAGGTTGGATTTTTGTTCGTCTCTCTGTACTGAGACAACATTATGATAACAAAAAATTCATTATAATATTACACCGTGACAACACTGTGAATTTCATTAGTAATTTGAGTAAGTCTATCCTAATGGCTCATTTCTTTCCCCTTTGAAAAGGAGGTAATGCTTGACATTCTCTGTGAAGTAAAGGTTTAGAATTTAGAATTAAATGTGACAAATTATGCTTGTACATGTATAAAATAACTTTTCATTAAATAATTACAGAATACCTTGATAGTCTTTGTATTGTCTCAATAGCTGTCATAAATCATTATCCTTTGCTGGATTACACAGGGCATAATATCTTTGTGATGAAGATTTACTGGTGAACTTCACTGATACCAAAGTTGTCTCCCACAAACCCACCCTGGGATACTCAAAGAATTTCTATACCTGTAATAAATAACAAGAAGGCCATTATTATAACCCAATACATATAGGTGTACTTTCCATCTTGTGTCTGTTTGTCTGTATGTGTAACGCACCAGTAAGCCCTTGCACTGTGACATTTTTTATGCAAATTGCATGTTAGATTTGAAATTGTATCGTGTATTTCAAAGAACTGGGTAACCTGTTACCAAACAACAGTGTTAATGACTTGTATAAATTGAAAGCATTCGCGGACGAAAAAGTAAGAGTGGCTATACAATTGAAATTCAGTCATGGAAGGGTAGAAAATATCTTGGGAAAGGAAAAAAATGCTGGTTACCAGCATTTTCTCCTATTTCCATGTTTTCATAAACCGTTCGCTTTAGGGTTAAAGGGTAAAGGGTTAAACATTTTATTCATATGCCAGTCAGTGCAACCGTTCATAGGTATCTTTCCAAAATACCATGCACAACACTAATATTCGCTGTGCACAGTGGAACAAGCATATTGCATTTTTCTTAAATGACCCTTAGCTTGCAAAGCACAATTAATCCTTTACCACACAATCCTGAGTTTTAAAGACCCTGAGGAAAAAGCCTTTTGAAAACATTGTTGGAAAAAGAGAAAATGCTGGTAACCAGCATTTTCTCCATTTTCAACAATGTTTTCTACCCTATCAAAGAAATTTCCATCATTTGAGCCATAAACGGTATTCATTGTCATCTGCAAATCCTTTCAATTTGGACCAGTCAAAGATCCGTGTCGTGTGGTAAAAAGATAAATGTGCTTTTCAGTGAAGTGTTGGTCGAGATCAGACTGCACTGAACTTGCAGTCTGAACTTGAATCTGAACTGTCTTATATGGTTTGATCTTTGAAAACACAATACGGGAGTGGCTTCAATGACTGGAAATTTCCATTTATGTAACTGTCTACAGATTGAATGGGTTCACCAGTGCTAGGCTTGTGCTCTGCACTGCCTCACCAGGGGCTCCAGAAGGTTTGTTGAAACATCCTGTTTCAGTGTATCAAGTAACATGACCTATATCAGCATACATGTATAAGTCTGCCTTTTTTTAGAGTGAATTATTGGATTTTAGCTTTTAATCACTGTCATACTTTCTGAAATTTCCATCTGTGTTAAATATATAAGAGCCATGCTCTGGCGAAAGGGGGCTCAATGTATTTCTGTGATGCAATGTACCTAGCAAGTCATCACATAATCATGGATCCAAAAATTCATTTTGTCTAACAAACGACTCGAGCTCTTTGGTGGTCTCTGTCGACGGTATTATGGCAAAATTTTTTCCTCAAAATGTATGTGATTGTGTTTTTGCTTCACTGTACTTTGTTTTAAATTTTTTTTTTTCAACAAAAAATTACTATCTTGATCTAAACATTGAACTTATTTAAAACGGCATCGAAATGATGCGTATAATTACCCAAGTAGCAAGTCTGCTCTTGCTGGTAAATGATGAATAACATTGTAGCCTTCTCTGTCATGGGACGTTAACACGTCGTAGATTTAGCCTATCCTAAGCTTTTGTTTACATCGTCAAGCACAATCTGCAAAAAATGTTTGAATGATATGAAAATCATTCAAAATGTATTCATTGAGTCATAGTGATTCTTACCGAACAAGTAGTCAAGAAGAATATCTATTTATGACGTTGTCTTGAAAACACTGGAATATTATCAGATGCTGAATTTAAACGTAGACTGCGCGATCGCCCTCGGTAAATTGAGGATTGCAAGTATAAATATCTGCTTTCAAACGTCTTGCATAAGACTTATGCTTTCATTTTATGTAGTTTTGTAAAAGAAACGTGATTCACCAAATTTGATTTAAGTCCGTCAAAAAAAGTTATTCTATTGAATACGAAACCGAAAGTAGGTTCATCCATCAAACTTTACCTGCGCTGAATACGATCTGTTCTTTATTGTGGCGTATACATAGTCACATATCGTTCTCTGATCGTTTATTGAAATTTTCAAATCGCTCGGACTTTTAAAAGCTGACTTAATCCTCCGTAATTGCTTCGTGTATCTCTTCACATTCTGTGATGAACAGGAGATAAATTCATGGTAGATGCCGGAAGTGATGAACTCTCGCGGTCACGTGACGAGACTTACAGACCCTATACATGAATATACACGTAGAAAATCTTTTTCACAATGTCAAACAAAATTATATACTATTATCAGTTATTATCTGTGAATAGAGAGTTTCATGCCTCTGCAAAAAAGTTAAACCTGGGTCAGCCTCCGCAGTTCGTGCAGGCTGACCTGGGTTAAAAACTTTTTTGCTGTTGGTGAATTTTCTGCGTTTCAAAGGACACTTCTACCCCGCGATTCTGTCGGTTTTAAGACAAATGGATTTTTATGGCGTATTACTGAGATGCGTTAAACCCAATTTTCCCATAATATTATTATAACATGTCGATTGTGATCATATTGCCACATTGTTTTGGTCCACTTGTTCGAGTATCTCCTACAAGGAGACTCATTCGACGCAGTACAGCCCTATACAAGTGCAATAACCTATAACTTGACTCCCTGACAAAAACGCATTCTATTTCCGGTCTCTTTTACATGGAGATTGTTTGATCGTGCAGTTTTGAGCATTGTTCCAAGAAAATTGCTTTCAAAATTATGCAAGGTACTTTATTTCGTTTAAATGGAATGACAGTATCAAAGAGGTTATCAAAGAGGCTATTTGTAAACTGAGTGAAGGCCAATTAACCCGCTATTGCTTTTTGGTGTAGTGTCACCCTAGATCAGATTTGTCTGGATGTAAGTGGTAAAGATGGTGGAAAGTGTCCAAGAAGTGTCGTGGGAAAGTAGTTTACACGTTTTTTCTCCTTTCCAACGATTTTTCCAAGAGCCCACACTTCAGTGTCATTAAACATGGGATATTCTAGTTTAGGATTAAAATTGTAACATTTGGGCACTTTTTCTTGTAAGCTAAAGATGTCCTTTTGCATTGATTGGCACTTTACGGGTTAAGATGTTTTAGAGTCAGGAAATTACCGGCTATTTCTAGCAACATATCTTTTCAGATACATTTGAGCTTTGCTCTGTGAAAAGGGGTCTTAATGCATCTGCAAAAAGTATCGACCTAGGTAAGCCTGCGCACTCCGTGCAAGGTCAATTTTCTATATGTCTAAGAATTAAGTTGGTTGTTTTTGAAAAAGTGGCAGTAATGGATTCATAAGTATTTGATGACTCGCTTGTTCTGATGGTTTACGGAGATGCATTAAGCCCCCGTTTGCCACAGCATGGTTCACAAGTATTATGACAAGGTACATGTGTCACGTGACGCACATAGTTTCTATGCTTCAAGCACGGCAAAAGATCACTTACTCAACAACTACTACCATGGATACGAGAGACATTTAACAATTATCAGAAACGGTATCATATAAAATGAAATTTCAAACGTAGAGAACTCGCTATTTTTTTTTTTTTTTTTTTTTTTTCCTATTTTTTTTTTTTTTTTATAATATGAGACAGAAAAACTTATCCTTAGAAAACGGGTGCAAGTTTTTTAGTCCCAAAGTAACGTCAGGTAGCGGGGACAAAAACATTTATTTAAGGGATCGCAGTGTCGTCAGAATCTTTCTATGATAAACAAATATGACATTATTTCAAATTTTCTGTCCCAGACCAACTAATCAAAGCATGATTGAAAATAATCCTGTGCAATTTAACGGATCGTTTGCCTGACATAAAAAAGCACTTCATCTACGTCATAGCACGTCCTGTCGCGCCACTCGTCACAACTCGGTCGATTCCGTACCTACATCTAACCTCGTCTGTGTAACGGTCGTTTCCATATTAACTGCCAATTACGTGATCTTCTACTTGGCGGCGTCACTGCGTAAACAATCTCGATGAAGTTATTCACATCTATCTATATGTCGGTGAAAACTTCAATCGTAAATGATAAACCACGTTAAAAAATGAATGTACGAACTGTTTATCAACTGAAATATAGTTAGAAAGATTTCAATAAAAGATTGAGACTCAATTTTCTTTTCTTAAGAGGAGCCTTACAACGGTAAACCGGTGTATTTTCCGGCGAAGAAATGTACCGTGTATGTCAAGCTACCAGATACAGCCGAGGGACTTGATAGCTCCCATCAGCCGAGGTATGCCGAATGCTGTCGAGCAAGTCAGACTCTAGTTTCGGAAAGATCCAGTTCGGTATGGCGCCAGGTCAGAATAACATGTAGAATGCTTCATAGTTTCAATGCATTGCTCCCTGAGATTCCTTTGGTAAAAGAAAAAAAAATGAGGCCGGGCGTACCCATTGTGTTTTTTGGAACGAGTTCCTTTTGTTCATTTGTAACCGCTCGAACCAGATGATGCTTGACACCTGACATTGTCATATGTTTATGTTCGAAATAGGTCTGACAAGTGGGTCTGTAGGTGGTAGATAATTATGCAAAATACGATTATGACTTAGATGTAATTTAAACCGAAGCTTGAAATATTTTGTAGATAAATTTATTTTTATATGAGCGGCGCTCTGACAAAAGGCGGTTTAATGCATCTTTATACCAAGCAGGTCATCACATAATCATAGATTCATAAAATCAATTTTGTCTTACAATCGACTGAGTCATGAGGTAGACTGGTCCTCTGACATGCAGAAAATTGACCTATTGCTAAAGGTTTCGACCTACGTCAGCCAGCGCTGACAGCGGATACTTTGTGCAAATGCACCACACCTTGTTTTCACAGAGCATGACTCGTATAATAATTGGCCTACAACACGCGAAAAGGGACATTCGGACATTTGCGTAAAATGTCATCTCGGATCAGGCTAATCCGAAACGACACTTTCCGTTTTTATGTAATTTTCTGTTTTGCGCAAATCTATTGTAACACAAAATCTAGTGTAGTCGAAAAGTGCCGTCTCGGATTAGCCTGCGCGGACTGCGCAGGCTGGTCCGAGACGACACTTTACACAAATGTCCGAATGCCCTTTTTCGCGTGTTGCAAGCCAACTGGGCTTGTCCCGCTTAACGCTACCTGATGTTGCTATGGTTAACCAGAGTTCGCATCTATGGCGCTGAGGCTAGGTGTTTCTAATCGTATGAACCATTTATTAACTATTTAGTTATGCTGTTGTCATATTTGTTCAAAGAAACAACATACAAAAGGTTTCGTGATTGTGTCGTGGATGTTGAAAACTTTTAGATTAAGGCAAAGGAATTTGATGATAAGCTTTATACTGGGCTCATCATAATTATAATTCCCTCCACCTGCTTAATTTTTTACGTAAGACAAAACTTTTGACGATTCCATTTTGAAAGCAGTTGCATACAACAACAACAACAACAACAACAACAAAAGGGCTAAAGGATGGGATTTGGCCATAACTCAGCTTTTTATAAACAGCTTTTTTCAATATTTAGCGACGTATTATTGGAGGATGTGTCATTGACGCACGCTACAAATTTTATCTACTGATCGAGTATACAATATTGTGGATGAAAGACACCATTGACTGCCACCAAGCGTACAAGAACATCATGCGTCAAGGTAGAATTGTTTATCGAAAGAAGACAAAGTATGCAGTGTTTTCATCATGATATCTTGCGCCATGTCAAATCTCCGGCCCCGTATACACGAGTGAATCTTCGGAAACACGCGTAAATGGGCAGGGATCGCAACAGTTACCAACCCCCAGTTTTCGTGAAGTCAGAATATTACTGATGAAAAAATTTGTGGCATATTTATGCAACGAGATACGAGAACTATTGCGATTGTTTAAGAGAACTATCGAGATAAAATAAACTTACCTGGAAATACTATCTAGATAATAAGAAGTTTCACGATAAAAATACCCCGATAATTCTGTGTTATCACGATTCTTTTTTCGTTCGTGGCCACAACTGACATTCACAGTATCCATAATTGGATACGGTTTCGGAACATCTTCGTCTACAACCTTGTGAATTCTCCATTTCTCAGAATGGTTTTAAAATTGTTTTGTAAGAGGCATTTCTAACCGTCTTTTTGTTTCAGTAATAGACTTCTGTTCATTTCATGTGCAGTCAAAATTTACCATTTAAGCTATCTTTTAAATAATTGAATTTTATCTTACTGCCATCTTGTACAGTCAAAAACTACAGAGTTCACTCAAATAGTGTATTTTCTGTTGATAGATATCGAGGAACGGGTAGAACTATCACGATGATTTTGTCTCGAATGTCAGCTTCGCGCACAAATGAGAAATTTTTCGGTAAAATATTTACTGATAAATGTAAAATTTTCTAGACCAAAAAGTTTATCGTGATTTTTTTTTTTTTACAAAAAAAATGTTCACTATCTAGATGAAATTTCCAGGAAACTTGAATTTATCGCGATGGCATTCCAAAATTATCATGTAGTTATCTCGTGGCAGAAATATTGCCACCATAAAAAAAAAAATTGATATGTAAAAAGTGATATACGAGTCTCACTTTTATGTCTAATGTCATTGTCCGGTCGTGTCTGTACCAATTTCAGAGGATTTTCTAAACTTGTCGCTGAATGGAACCTAGCCTACCAGGCAATACGTTTGCTTGCTAAATGAGACACGGACAAGCGATTTTCGACGGAGATGAATATAGTGGAAATTGTGTTATCCGTATGGCATCCATTAGCGTTATTCGGTATGGTGTTAAAGACACTTACATCTCCATTGGCCATTAAGTCGAAGTCAGGCTACTCTTAACTCTGTACCGGACGACAAAATTTTACACATGTCCGAATAAGAAGCATTTGCAAACGACAAAGAAAAGTGGCTTTAAAATATCTCTTCACAAGGAAAGCAAACATTGAAGGAAAAAGCATTTTCTCCTTTTCCCCAGATTTTTTCGAAAGTATTCCCCAAGAGGGTCGCTAAAAGTAGTATTGGTAGGTAGCGTAGGGACGCGGCCGATCCGCCGCGTCCCACGCTACCTACCCTGTAGAGCCCTACGCTACCTACCCTACAGCGCCTAGATTGCCTACCCTGAGGGAATTTGTCCCTATATCACTGAGTTGGACTTAGTTTTTCTGCATCTATGGATGATTTCTCTCTCTAAAAGCCTGAACACTGAGTTGGACTTAGTTTTTCTTCACCTATGGATGATTTCTCTCTCTCTAAAAGCCTGAGCACTGAGTTGGACTTAGACTTTTTTCTGAGTTTTGAAAATTTAAGAGCGCGGACCTGGCGGAAAACACCAGGATTGTACTGTGTGACACTGAATTAGGAATGGTGAAAAAAACACCGATATAACTATCGATTCAATTGGACAATGTTAATGAAACGCCGACGCGGGAAAAACATAGGAGAAAATAACATCATGAGTCAACCAGTTCAATCCTCCTGTAAAGCTATAAAATCCTGTGATATTTTTACATAAAAATCATATTTGCTCAGGATGGTTCGAATTCTTGTCTGCCCCCACTGCGCAAGCAGGTGTCAGATAGAGTGTGGGAAATGTTTCGCTATCCTGGAGTATCTTGGACAGAAACATAACTGCCCAGATCTAGATGAAGGATTTTACGATGATGATGAAGGTTCAACGATTTGCTGTGAATACTGTGGGTGTGAAATCATCCCAGTGGATCGGCTAGAAGAGTCGTAGAGCTCGATGTCATTGCGAAATCCTTTTAAAAAAGCCCTTTTCAGGGCTAGCCATCTCCAAGAAAAGATCTTTCTTTCTTCAAAATTGTCAAAAGTAAAAAAGTTAAAACTAGAAAAAAGTCAAAAGTAAGAAGTAATAATTTTATGTTTTTATTTTCAAAAGAACTTATGTACAATGAAAAAATCAAGTCATGAACTGTAAAGACAAAAAATGAATGAACTGTAAAGACAAAAAATGAATGAAAAAAATCAAGGCAGTCTTTTTTGTTTAAATTCAATATTGTGTTGAAATCTTTTTTCACTTAGTATGTTTTCTTTTTTTCTTTGGAATGTCAGATTCACATTTGGTTTTACGTTTTCTTCCCCTTTCAATGGTTTTTAATACCATATCTGGGCAGATTGTATCCTCGTGTTTTGTTGATTTGCAAAAGAAACAGTTCTTTGTTACTCGTTTTTTCTTCTTTTCGTTGTTTTGCTGTTTTTCCTCTCCGTACGAACAACCCGGTTCTGCAGAAAATTCGTTTTTTGTGGAATCTATGAAATTTTGTTTGTGCAGATTTTTTCGTATTGTCTCTAAATCATCTGCTATTTTACATATTTCTGAATCGCTGATATCCGTTGTGTCGGACTGCATGTCTACGGTCTGAGTTTCAATGGATGATGTAGCTTGTGGTGAACTTTTTTTCCATGTATTTTCACTGCAGAATGAATTTAGTGTCCCGACGAATTTCATATGTTGGAGACTGACACCGTTGTAAAACGATGGTGAAATTTCAATGTCATGACTGTGTGGATTCATGTAGACAAAAACAAATGTTCCTGTCTGATTTTCTTTTTTTGGACATTCTTTGGCCCAATGTCCTGCTTCGTTGCATGTAAAACAAATATTTGTTCTCTCGCCATTCACCCCATATCGTTTGTCGATCGTCGCTTGATCCAAAACTCTGTATCTGGTAGTACGGAAAACATCTTTTTCTTCTAAATGTTGGTGGGATAAAAATGATCCCACGTAGTTTCCGATATGTTTAACATGATACTTTGATGGAATATTGCTGACCTCATAATCGTAGGTGTATGGATTAACATACAGATGCACCCTCTTTCTAAGTGGTGATGTATTTTGCAGCTTGAACTCGCTCATATTCTTTTATCAACTGTGCTGTCTGAGATTGAGCAGAAGAATGATTAGAGTTTCACAACCGTCGTCTCTATTTATACACTGCTGCAACGGAGAGGTTATATAAATTGTTAGTTTTTTCTCATTTCCTGTATTATTGTCTTTTCACTCAGAGCTAAAACGATGGGTAAAAGAAAAAGAATAATAACCTATTCAGACAGCGAAAGTGACGATGAGGTATTTCCACCAACAAAAAAGAAAAAAACTAGACCGTTGAAAGAAGAAAGTGACAGTGACGATGAAAGTATCAGAAAAGTCTATATGATTTAACAGAAAGGGGTAATAAGAAGTCAAGAAAATTTAGAACAGAATCACATGTGATGACGGCGAGTTTTAAGAAATTTGAAGAATTATCACCTCAGAGACTACTTGGATTATTTGACGATGTTACCCATGAAATCATTCGAAAGTTAAATGCTAACCCGACGGACATGATTAGAATTAGCATCAATCATCCTTCGTTGGAAATGGGGATCCATATTCCTTTTTTAACTACAGAACAGCTGCAAGGTGAAACTATGCTGAATGAAATTGAACGAGTTTTACAATCGAATACAGATTTTGTCTTAAACGACGGATTCATGACATTTGACATTACACATACAATACCTCCATGTGGTAGCGGAAAAAAGAAATACAAAGTATCAGAATTAGATTCAAAGGTTTTTGCCAAGAAGAAAAAATCCATTATTCAAATTGACAATCATGACCAACTATGTTTTGCAAGAGCCGTTGTTGTGCGAATTTGCTACAATAAACGTGAAAACAACGAAGAATGGAATAGGAAATGGGATCGTATTCGTCGTTCAAACCGCCCTCTTCAAAAGACTGAAGCTGAGAAATTGTTGAATGAAGCTGGAGTTTCACCAACACAGCCTGTAGGAATTGACGAATACAAAAAAATTCTAGCATTCTTGTATGAAAAAGGCTATGTCATTAAAGTTCATGATCATCATTCCAAAACGGGAAAGATATTTGAACATCCAGAAGTGAAAACCGATAGTAAGATCATACATTTGTACTTTCATCAAAACCATTATGACTACATCAAATCTATCGAAGGTTTTTTTTGTTGTGCATATTATTGTGAGTTCTGTGATGTGGGTTACTCTCAGCGGGAAAGTCATGTTTGTTCAAATATCTGCAAAGGTTGTTACCGCAAAGGAAAATGTCCATCAGAATTCAAAGAATATGTTTGCAGTTATTGCTGTAGACGATTTTTTAGTGCTGTATGCTTTGGAAATCACAGAATTGTTCAAGGTAAAGAAAAGAAATCCATTTGTGAATTAGTGAAACTCTGTTCGAAATGTGGTGTGCAATATCTTGTCAGAAAGAAAAATAATGTTTGCAATGGAAAGAAAAGGTGTCATATCTGTAAGAGAATTGTTAACTTTTCTCATCGATGCTATATTCAGCCTTACCAAAGTAAGTTGAACCATGACAGCAATGACGAGACGAGTTCTTCTGTAGTCAAAAAACCACAGTTCATTTTCTTTGATTTTGAATGCAAACAAGACACGGGGGTACACATCCCGAATTATTGTATTGCACACAGAGCATGTGATGATTGTATCGATAAATCACTTGATTTTCATTGTTCTACATGTAGTGAATTTGAAGAGGGTAGGGAAGTTATTTTTCAAGGTGAAGAAACTTTGAATCAATTTTGCAAGTGGCTCTTTTCAAAACATCATAAAGGAGTCACGGCTATTGCCCATAATTTCAAAGGTTATGACGGCCAGTTCATTCTTGACTATATTGTCAAAGTTGGGTTAAAACTTCCAAAATTGATCATAAATGGAAACAATATTATGAAGTTAGAAGTGAATGGTGTGCGTCTGATCGATTCTTTCAATTTCATGAGCTTTGGTTTGGCAAAATTTCCAGCCACATTTGGTCTTCAAGAAATGAAAAAAGGTTACTTTCCACACTGGGCAAATACAGATGAATTTTGGAGTTACATTGGCCCTTACTTGGATATGTCTTATTACAAGCCCAACTCAATGCCTGAAGAGGCTAGGTCAAAATTCATAGTTTGGTATAATGACAAAGTTCAAAAGGGTGAGGAATTCAATTTTCAGAAGGAGATGGAATTGTACTGTAGGTCAGATGTTGATATCCTTAGACGAGGGTGTGCTGAATTCAGAAAGCTGTTTATTGAACAGGGTGGTATTTGTCCATTTTTAGAGGCGATTACCGTTGCAGACGCCTGTAACAAGGTCTGGCGAAGCAAATATTTGCCAGAAAATCAAATAGCTATCATTTCAAGCAAAGACTCATCCAGACGTCCCTTTTCTATGAAAGCGATACGCTGGGTTCAAAGCGTAGCTCAGGAAAAAGGTATTAATATCCAGCATGCAAAAAATGGTGGGGAAGTTCAAATCGGGAGATATAGTGTAGATGGTTTTCACCGTCAATCAAACACTGTTTATGAATTTCTTGGGGATTTGTATCATGGTTGTCCTGTATGCTATACAGATTTAAAACAGATCAATCCTATTAATGGGGAACCCATGTCTGAATTGTACGAACGTACTTTTGAACGTATAGCAGATATCGAAAAAATGGGTTATAATGTAGTGTACATTTGGGAGCACGATTTCGACGCTAAGATGAAGGATAAAGAGTACAAAAAACTCATTGAAAAGTTATATCCACATTGGGACCCTATCGATCCGAGGGATGGTTTGTCTGGGGGAAGATGTAATGCAATAAAAATTGGTTATGATGTTGATGAAAAAAGCAAAAAGGAAATCAAGTACATTGATATCTGTTCTCTGTACCCTTATGTTTGTAAACACAAATCCTACCCTGTAGGTCAGCCAGAAATTTTGTCTGCTGAGAATATTGACAGGAACAATATTCGACAATATGAGGGGTTAATCAAATGTAAAGTTTTGCCTCCAACTGATTTGTTTCACCCCGTTCTCCCAGTTCACTGTAACAACAAAATGATGTTTCCACTCTGTATGAAATGTGCAGAAGAAAGTTCAAGCATTTGTAGCCATGGTGAAGAAGAGAGGGTTTTGGTCGGAACTTGGGTTACTTTTGAATTATTCAAAGCTCTTGACTGCGGTTATCGATTATTGCAAGTGTATGAAATTTGGCATTTCAATTCTGTGTCAGATCAGTTCTTTAAACATTATGTGGACAATTTCTTGAAAATTAAGCAAGAAGCCAGTGGTTATCCAGATTGGTGTCAATCAGACTCAGAAAAAGATCAGTTCGTTTGTGAATATGAGAAGGCGGAAGGTGTTCGTCTTGATCCAAGTTGTATTCAGAAAAATCCTGGGAGAAGGTCATTTGCTAAGATTATGTTGAACTGTCTTTGGGGAAAATTAGCTCAGCGTGAAAAAATGTCCCAGACGGAATACATCAGTGATCCGTCTAAATATTTTGAATTAGTCACCAATCCCAATTTCATTGTAAAGCATGTAGAAATCTTTGACGAGGACTGTCCATTCATCTTGGTTAACTATGAATCAAAGTTGGAACATATTGATACCCACGCTACAGCCAATGTGGTAGTAGGGTCTTACGTAACAGCTTATGCAAGGTTGGAATTGTACAGTGTTCTTGAAAAGTTAAAAGATAGAGTTCTGTATTTTGATACAGATAGTTGTATGTACATTCATGACCCTGAATTATGGAACCCTCCCATTATTAACAGCCGGCTAGGAAAATGGACTGATGGAGAGCCTACTTGTAAAATTACTCAATTCAGAGGGCTTGGGCCTAAGAATTATGCTTACAAAATGAAAACGAAAGATGGAGAAGAGATAAGCAAATGTAAAGTAAAGGGGATTACTCTGGATTACAATACAAAGCAGGTGGTGAATTTCGATACATATTCAAAATGTGCTTTGGATCGCACAATAGAAATCAAAATTCAGTATGACTGTAGAATCAAAAGACACAGAGATAGAACTGTTACCAGTGAACCACAAAAAAAAAAAGTTTCGCTCTGTATACACCAAGAGAGTTATTGTAAATGGTACTGACACTGTACCCTATGGTTATAAAAGTTTGAGAAAATAATTCTATATCACATTGTTGTGTGGTGATCAGTCAAAGTAAGTCGGGAAAAATATTAGCCATTGGTCAAAAATAACAATCATGTTGCCGTTACCAATAGAACTACGTGAAAAAATTTATGGAGAATTTGTTCGACAGCATACGCTTGATGAACGAACACAGCTTAACATTAAATTTTTCTGTGTGAAAATTTGGATCGGAAAATTGTTTAAGTGGGTTGCAAAAGGAGAAAAGTCCTACAAAGTGTATGCTATAATCAACTTTATTGCGATGATAGTGGACGATTCGGGTATAGATCTCGTTCTCAAAACTTATTTAGCAGATAGCTGTTTGAAAGACAATGTTATTATTAAGCTGTTTCGATCCACAAGTCGATGGACATTTTTTATCATAGGAACAACAGAAGAAAGTTTTCTTAACGTTCTGAAAATGAAATCAGTTCTATTTGACTTTTACTTACGCTACAAAAAAGGATCTGTTCATTCCTACGGAGAATCAATGGAAACCATGTCAGGGTATATTCTATTTGATAGAGATGTTACAGAAGAAGTAGTATATTCAGCTCTTTCAACAAAAGACGCTTATAGACATGTTGCTCCATTCATGGGACTACGAGATTTCAACGATATGGACAGTGAATATACAATGTTTTTGGGTTATGAGCAATTGCACAAAGACATTACGGAATATGAAGACAAATGTGAAACTCGTAGTATTTGCGAATTTGCATTGTAAAAATTTGTTATATGCTGTATTGTAAATAATTCATTGTGAATAATTCATTGTGAAAAAATATTTCAGTGTGAATTTTTCATTGTCAAGAAAATGTTTTTATGCTGTATTGTAAAAAATGTTTCATTGTGATTTTTTCATTGTCAAGAAAATTTTTTTATGCTGTATTGTTCTGTTCAATAAAAATGCTTTCATTTTCAATGATGTTATCATTTTATCATTAACCTTTAAAGAGTAAAGTAAAAAAATATGGATGTGCAATCCATATTATTTCAACATCCTTGTAATATTTTCATCACAGGGCCGAGCGGCTGTGGAAAAACAGAGTTCGTTCATAAATTAATTGAGTATCGAGAAGACTTGTTCAACATCGTTCCTGAAAGAGTTGTTTGGTGTTACAAAGAATGGCAACATGCCTACAGTGTTATGCAGGAAAAGTTTAATTCACAATTTGAATTGATAAAATTCGTGGAGGGGATTCCTGACGACGAAAACGAAATTGTCAGTGATGTATCCATTCCACATTTAATCGTCTTTGATGACATGTTGGGTGAAAAAGATGAGGAAAAAATTAAACTTTGGTTTACAAGAAAAGGTCATCATCGTAATGCAAGTGTGATTTACATCACGCAAAATATGTTTCAGCAATCGAAATCGAGTCGAACCATTAGCCTTAATTCTAGATATATGATTTTATTTCGAAATGAACGAGATAAGAATCAGATTAAAACATTAGCTCGGCAAATGCAAGCCCCACATTTGGTACCTGCTTATGAAGATGCTACATTGTCGAACCATGGATATCTAGTCGTAGATTTTCATTCACAAACAAACAAAGAATTAAGACTCCGAACAGATATATTTTACCGTTGGTATACACAAGGTAATGAGAGAGGACCTGTTATTTATTCTTCTGCTTAAAAAGGTTTCTTTAAGAAAGTTTTTATGCAAAAGTTCTTGCTTTAAAAGATAATTACATTCTGAATATAAATCATTTTTATGATACCCATTCGTGAGTAAACATGGCCTTACCAGCTACACCAAGTTCGGCTTTAGCTGCTTTGCGAAATTTAAGTCAACAAACCGATAAACATGAAAGAGAAGCTGTGTTAAAAGCAGGATTAAAAGAAATTTTAAAATGGTTTACATTGGCTGCGCAAAACATCATCGAAAATAAAATCAAATTACCAAAACAAACCATAACGTACATGACAAAACATAGAGCAGATATTGAACAGCTAGCAGATCCGTCCGTAGATGAGGAAAGTAAACGTAAAATCATTTTAAAACCTGGAGGGGGTGGATTTCTAGGTGGTGTTATTATCAGAAGTTTGCTGAGATGGGATGGATCAAAAACCATCAGAAAATTTGGAGCTGAAAGACAAACTCGAAAACGTGTTCCACGAAAGCGTGCTCCGCAAAAGAAAAAGTCTCCAAAAAAGAAAAAATCTCCAAGATAGAAGAAGTCTCCAAAAAAGCGTACTCCAAGAAAGCGTGCTCCACCAAAGAAAAACTCTCAAAAGAAGAAATCACCACCAAAGAAGCATGCCCCAATTACGATTGATGAAAGATTTGTTACTACCAGAAAACGAAGACCTGAAGGAAGTAACATTTCAGAACATCAACAGTATCCGAAATCCAGAGAGGAAAGAATAGGAAAAAAACTGCGGGATTACGAAAGAAAGTATTCAAGATTCATATTACCAGGCAAAAAATTATCGTTTCAAAATATCCCCTCCGTCGCGTGGTCTCCAAAGACATTAGCCAAACATAAAAAAGGGTTAAAAAAATACAAACGAATGTTTTATGATATGCTGAAACATAACCTTGATACAGGGAGATATAATCTTGACGACAAAAATAAGATGCTCTACCTTGGGAAAGGAAGATCCGTTCCCGTGGATTCATCTATATCTACTGCCACTACATTAGCCGACGATCTCTATTCACAGTTTTCTTAAGAAATTTTAACAACAAATTTTGTCTACAAAAAACATTACATTAGCTATAAATGTTAGTGACATGGAACTTGTATTATCATTTAATCCGAAATCGAGATCAAGTCAACATGAAGAAGAAAACACCTCTGATAAAAAAACATGGTTCAATGGTTATGGCTATGATACAGGCTAAACCAAAAACACGTAAAAAACTTGTAAAAGATTCGTCGCCCGAAGTGATAAAATGCATATCGGAATGCTGTCATAATGTTTTAAAAGGCAATGTACATTTATCATCACCTCAGAAGAAGAAATTGTATTCAAGTAGGCAGCATCTCAGACGTTTAGCTTCGAAATCAGTCTCAGTAAAAAATAAAAAACAAATATTAAATCAAAAAGGTGGATTTCTTCAATTGCTTGGTCCTGCATTATTACCATTGTTAGGAAAAGCCGTTATCGGAGGAATAGGAGGAGCTCTTAAGGCCTTGTAATTTTATAATTTTTAAATTATGTCTGTTAAAAAAATGGTTATTGTGCCTTACCAAACCTTAGAAAATATGAATCGTTGGAAAGTCGAACAAGCTCAAAGGCCTCGTTTACCACCCAACCCGCAAGTTGTAGATGTAACACATGGGCCATATTTTACAAAACACCAATTTATCAGAATCAGAAAAGGCTCAAAAGTATGGCGAAACTTTGTTTAAGTTACAAAATTCTCTTCAAAAAGCAAGACCAACTTTGAACAATTTACTTTCAACGACCAAAAGTGATGATAGTGTAGAGAAATCAGCATCTGTTGCCTTGCATGATCAAATTTTGCAAAGTGTACCAAAAACCATGAAAAGAAAAGCCGAGTTACTTTTGAATATGATAAAAGATAACAATAATTTAACTTGGGATGAACAAGGAGTTGTGTCATATAAAGGGGCACGCATTCATGGTTCAAATATCATCGATCTTATCAATGATGCAATACGTCAAAGAAAAGGTGTTGAACCCAAAGGCTGGAAAACTTTTTCAAAGGCATTACATGAAAGTAATATTCCGCAAGAAGTTATTGGCAACTCAAGTAGATGGAGGTGGATGCATAAAACTTATGATAAATCTTATGGTAAGTCACTGAGCAAAGATGAAGAATCCCATAGCGAACCCGATTACTTATTTCACACGCCAAAAATTGTACAAAAAAGTGCAAGGAAATCGGCTGCAAAAAGTGTTAAAAAATCTACGATGAAAACTCCATACATGAAACCTGAAGAAAAAGAAAGACTGAAACAATTCTATACTAAAGAGTTGTTAACTCCCCCGAAATCTATAAAAAAGGTCCCTAGTCGTAAAACGCCTCAGTCATGGGAGCCCTGGTAAAGCCTAAACTTGATTACGTGTTAAGAAAGTTGTTTTATGATCCCAAAAGTACTGTCGCATTTACTGGAATAAAGCAATTGTATCACGCTGCAAAATCTGTTTTGAAAGGAATAAGATACAAAGATGTTCAAGAGTGGTTACGAGGTGAATCCACCTATACCTTACACAAACCAATCCGTCGACGTTTCAAAAGACGAAAAACTATTGTAAGTGGTATAGATTATCAATGGCAAGCTGATTTGGCCGACATGCAACATTTAGCAAAACAAAATGATAACAAGAAATATTTACTTTGTGTAATTGACGTGTTTTCAAGATTTTCATGGGTTATCCCTATTCCAAATAAAATGGGAAAAACTTTGATTCGAGCATTTCAATCTATTGTTCAGAAATCAAAACGAAAACCTTTGTCACTTCAAACAGATAAAGGTTCGGAATTCAAAAACAAACTGTTTCAACAATACTTGAAAAAGAGTCAGATTCATTTTTTCATCACCGAAAACCCAGAGACAAAAGCAAGCCTCGTTGAAAGATTTCAACGAACTTTAAAAACGAGAATGTGGAAATACTTTACGTACAAGAAAACAAGACGTTACATTGGCGTATTGAATTCTTTAGTTCAGAATTACAATCATACTTTTCACAGAAGTATTAAAACATCTCCTGCAATGGTAACAAAATCAAATGAGGCAGAGGTTTCGAAAAATCTGTATCCTCGATTATCGACAATCGCAATGACGAAAAAGCCAAAATTCAAAATTGGAGATCGTGTTCGGATCAACAAAACAAAACGTACATTTGATAAGGGCTATTTACCAAATTGGACGCAAGAAATATTTGAAATCACTCATGTTAACAAGACATTTTCACCTATCACCTATAAAATAAAAGATTTACAGGGTGAACAAATTTTGGGAACTTATTATGAATACGAACTTCAATTAATAAAAGATGATGAAGTCTATGAAATTGATTCAGTTCTTGATAGACGTACAAGGCGTGAGGGCAAAAAATTAATCAAAGAAATAAAAGTCAATTGGAAAGGCTATCCAAAAAAATTTCAAAGTTGGATACCAGAATCCCATCTGGTGTCTTTGAAGGGAAAAAAATCTTATAGATAAAAAATCTTATAAAAAGACAGTGCATTTATGATGAATTCACAGTCAAACATTGAGTGCGCGACAGAAAGTGTCGATAGTGTTAGTACTAGAAATTACAGCTGCTGTGGAAATCGTGTTCCAAAGAATCAGTTTACATATATTTCACAGATATTAATCATTTACGCAATTATTGCAACCTCCATAGTACATTTAAGTATTCAAAGTCAGGACCGTGAATTGTGGTTGATACTGTTAAGTAGTTCACT
This sequence comes from Hippopus hippopus, assembly GCA_946811185.2. Classification (NCBI taxonomy): domain Eukaryota; kingdom Metazoa; phylum Mollusca; class Bivalvia; order Cardiida; family Cardiidae; genus Hippopus; species Hippopus hippopus. The sequence continues at coordinate 61,895,713 of OX328099.1, read as the reverse complement.
CGGATATATTCTCCCATCTCCGGGGTTAAAATTCACAAAGACATCACAAAAACAACCAGGACTTGATTTCATTGCCAGTAAAAAATAAAATATTAAAAAATGAATTCGTTTATGTTACTCTACCTAGCGATAGTTCCATAAACCTTTATCCGAACAACACACAGTGCTGTTTTAAAGTTCATTTACCAAAGACAGTTCATATTGATAGGGAAAAATGGGAAGTTGCATTAGTTCAACTTATTACCCCCTCTCAGTTTTTAAACGTAAGTGAACAAGAAGCAAAGTTCGAAATTATAACTGCAGATAACGGTTTATACAATGCAATAGCAGCGGTAGATAAAAAAAGAGATAATATGCAGATAACTGTATTAAGGCGAGACGATAAAGGTAGAGCAGAAAAATGGTCAATTCTATTTACTTTTCCACCGGGTAGTTACACTTCACCAAAGCATATTATAGAGGTGGTCGATGAATTGGTTCAAAATAACCTATCGGGTATCCTTCAAAAGAATTCAATGCTACTGTCTATTAGCTATTCAACCTCATCCAAACGTCCGAAACTTGCAATGAGAAATATTACAAAAACCGGAATCAAATTCCATTCATCGCTGTTTTTAAAACTGGGAGGATCGCCAGAATTTCAACAGGAGGTGATTTATCCGGGTAGAAGATTTTTAAATGCATTTAAATACACTCCTAACATTGATGCTGGTTACAACCATCTGTTTGTTTATTCAAATATTGCTGAACACACTATAGTGGGTGATACATTTGCTCCCATACTTCGTGTTTTACCGTTCAAACCAACCGAATCAGTTGAAAGTAATTATGAAGCCCAACATATCAACCATGATATTACATTACCGCACTATAGCCCCGTTTCGAAATCTGATTTCGATACTATTCACATTCAAATAACAGGGGATTCTGGCATATCGTTTCATTTCATTACTGGTAAGACAATCGTCAAGTTACATTTCAGACAGAAAAAATAAAAAATATTTGAAATAATTAAACTGATACATTGACAAAAAATGCTACCAGTTTATCGTGGCGTAAAACATCAGTATGGGTATGGATTAGGTTCCCTATTTAGATCAGCACTTAAAACAGTGACTCCATTGCTTAAACCCTTGGTCAAATCTGGTTTTAATGCTATAAAAAAAGAAGGAATCAAACAAGGAATACGTGCAGCAGAAGATATCTTTTTACGTGGTAAAAACCCTAAAAAAGTTGCAGTCTCGCGGGGAAAACAATCTGTTCATAATTTAGCGCAGCAGTTAATACCTGGGATAAAAAAACGAAAATCACAAAAGACACGTCATTTATCTTCTCGATCTCGCAAGGGCAAGATCATTAATAAAAGACAAAGAAATCATTACACTAGACCAAGACCTCTTGATATATTTGATTGAGAAAAAATCTTTTGAAAAATCTTTTTCGAAAATGATGCAAAACGGATCTTGTGAATGCAGTAAATCAGAACTCAATGTTCTTTCTGTACCACCTACATTGACAACAATGCAAGAAAGCCAATGGGTTGAACATTTTCCAATATCATCTTTGACAAACAATACACCGATAGAATTCATCATACCACCTCAAACCGAACATTGGACAGATTTGTCACAATCGTATTTGTATATCAAATTCAAAATCGTTAAAGCAGATGGTAGCAATTTAGATGCCGGTTCAAATGTAGCCCCTGTAAACAATTTCATGCACAGTATGTTTAGCTGTGTCGATTTGTATCTAAATAATAAACTAATCAACAGTAATTCAGACACCTATCCATACAGAGCATATATCGAAAATCTTCTGTCATATAATGCCGACTGCAAGACTACGTTTTTGAAAGCTGGTGTACTTTGGGTTGAAGACACCAGTGGTCAATTCGGAGCACTCAACCACGATGGGGATAATGAAGGATTACGAGAAAGAATCGGTGTAATCACACTAAGCAGAACTGCAGAGCTTTTCGGACGATTGCATCTTGATCTATTTCAGCAAGAAAAATATTTACCTAATGGAGTTGAAATCAGACTTAGATTAAACAGAGTCTCATCAAACTTTTGTCTTACGGGAGGTACTGGTGCACCAGCTGCAAAAATTGTACTGGAAACAGTCAGTCTGCATATGCGAAATGTTGAATTGTTGCCTGTTGTTGCGAATGATCTAAATCGAATTATTTCTCAGCAAAACATGAAAATTCCTATCCGCAGAGTAGAAGTAAAGACTTTTACCATCGGCAATGGACTTCAGTCTAAAGTTGAAGATCATTTGTTTCAAGGTCAGCTTCCGAAACGTGTTTTCATTGCAATGGTAACAAATGCTAGTTATAATGGAGGTTATGATACCAATCCATTTTTCTTCCAACATTTCAATCTGTCAAAAATAGATGTATCATGTAATGGTCACAGTATTCATAACAGGCCCTTTGAGCCTGACTTTGAAAATGGCTTGTATTTGAAATAATATTTGTCAATGTATCAGGCTGTCTCAGCCTTTGGACTCAATAAATCATTTGATATTGCCAAAGAAGATTATGCTGGTGGATACTGTTTGTGGGGCTACGATTTGACAGCTGATCAAGGCAGTGAAGAAGGTCAACTTCATCCTATAAAAACTGGAAGTCTTCGAATTGAGCTTCAATTCGCCCAAGCCTTGGCAACAGTGATCAACGTTATTGTCTTTGCTGAATTTGACAATCAGATCGAAATCAACAGTTTGAGAGAAATCATTACAGATTACTAACTTCGGAAAAAATTACATCAGAAAAACAGCCCTTTTCAGAGCTAAGAGAAGTTAAAAAAACAATGCAAGGACTCAGATTTGCTATATCACTGAGAGAAGAAGCAGAAAAAGTTAAATATCACACTTCAAAGTGCATCTCTACTCGGAAAAATGACATTCACAATAGCTTCGAAAAACATATGATTGAAGAAATAAAAAATCTTATTGCCAGTGAAGTTCGCAACCAGTGTTACGGATGTCAAGTGGGTCACCCCAGTCAAATACAGCACGATCTGTGTTTATTCAAGAACAGACAAGAACATACAGATATATTCATAGAAAAAGCTATGATGGAATTAAATCCATACAAAATCATGGAAAAATGGTATCCTGAACTAATGGAGATGAAACTCGATGACAGTGACTATGTGGAAGCCTACAGAATATGGCAAAATATAAAACAAACCATTTTATCTGAAATCACGGAGTCGTGCTTACAATACTGGTGTGACAAAGTAAAACAATCCTGGGAAGAAAGTGACTAAGAAAAAAACGTGATGTATACTTCTGAAATTCAATACATATTGGATCACGGAACCTGGATAAAAAATCTACAGGCGAAAGTCTGTGCAAAAGACCAGTTACCTCGACAAAAACCCAAACATGTGAAAGCTTACATTGTGAATACAGAGAGATCAAATAGACCAGGAGAACACTGGGTGGCTGTGATATTTGATAATAATGACAATGTACTATACTTTGATCCGTATGGACTACCACCACTTGAGCCAGAAATCATTAACTTTTTAGACAATCATTCTTCAACGTGGAGATACAATCGACAAACTCTTCAGAGTCTACAGGGTAAAGTTTGTGGACTTTACTGTATCTTTGTATTGGATGCTTTTGCTAGAGGATATAATATACAGAAATATCTTCAACAGAAATTCCTCTCAACGGGTCACCGTCGAAACGATCGAGATGTATCATTGTGGTTTAATCAACACTACGGAATTCTATACAAGAAAATTTCAGAGACTCAATCCCCACAAACAGTGAAAAAATGATCTTCTTTTTGTTAACAGTTCATTGTGAATATTTCATTTTTTGTCTTTTTTACAGTTCATTGTAAAATATGTTCATTGTAAATATGTTCATTGTTCAGTTCTGTTCAATAAAAAAGTTCAACAACAACAGAGTTTTTCATTCTGTTTTTCCCAAGACTTGTTCTGTCTACATTTTTCCCATACATCGGGTCATAACTTTTTGCTATATTAGCATGAAACGTAGGATGGGAAAAATGTATGTGCTTTCCGCCAGGTCCGAGCTCTTTAAAATTTTTCAATCCTCCTGTAAACGTATAAAACCCAGCGATATTTCCATACATTCACCATTTTTACTCTCAGTTCTCGAGCAGTTCAGAAGCAGTATGAATAATCGGAAGCAGTATCAATATGGAGGAGATAAAGTATCAACTACGTGAGGCTCTCCGAGTCTATCTGAATGCCGGTCAGCAGATATTGCTACTAAACACTCATGTCGTAGGAGAGGAGGAACAAAGCCAACTACAACGTATAACACAGCCATACAAAGAGCTCGGCGAAAGATTAGTTCAGCTATTTCTAAAGACATCGCCTGATGTTATTTTGGTTGATGTCAAATTTGGGAGGAAGATTACTTTCGATAATGGAACAATGATAATCAGAAAAAGAGTTGAAGCATGCCCTATTTGCCAGGCGAATTTCGGATGTTGTCATTAGAAGTGGAGAACAACGTGAGACGAAAATCAGCCCTTTTTAAGGCTAACCCCACATTCCTTTTCAGGACTAACCATTTAGCACGAAAGTTCTATCTTTTCTTCAAATTGTCAATCTTCTTTCTTTTAGAAGAGTTACACTCCAAAGAGTAAAAAAACTCAGAAAAAAGTCTAAGTCCAACTCAGTGCTCAGGCTTTTAGAGAGAGAAATTATCCATAGGTGAAGAAAAAACTAAGTCCAACTCACTGTTCAGGCTTTTAGAGAGAGAAATCATCCATAGATGCAGAAAAAAACTAAGTCCAACTCACTGTTTAGGCTTTTAGAGAGAGAAATCATCCATAGATGCAGAAAAAAACTAAGTCCAACTCAGTGATATAGGGACAAATTCCCTCAGGGTAGGCAATCTAGGCGCTGTAGGGTAGGTAGCGTAGGGCTCTACAGGGTAGGTAGCGTGGGACGCGGCGGATCGGCCGCGTCCCTACGCTACCTACCAATACTACTGCTAAAACCCTGGATTGTTTGGTCAAAGGTTAAAACAATATATGATCAGTTCTTTTAACGTATATTGGGTCTCATAGTATCCAAAGACACATGAGCTATATAGCAGAATATCGACATGACGCATGGGAAAAAATAACATTTTTACCAGGTCACAGAGATGGTGCCTTTATTCTGAAGATTACTTCCGCTTTTTATTCGCACTATATTTTGAATAAGCCTACGATGTCTTTTGGAAACAGTGTACAAGTTAAAACCATGTGCAAAAATGGTGTCAAAGTACACATTTACACTATAAAGCAAAACGTACATGCATGAAATTTTGTCCGCTGGTAGAGTGAAAATATGCATATTTTCACTCTACCAGAGGAAAAAAATTTCAGACTTTTCCTCATTTAAAGTATTTACAATAAATAACGATTTGCGATAAATTTGATGCACTCAAATAATGAAATTCGGCTTTGAAAGAGTAGAAAACACTACTGACAAAGGAGAAAATGCTGGTAACCAGTATTGTCTCCTTGTCCCACAGCATTTTCCAATTCTTCTTTTCTCAGGATAGTTGGCAAACGATCTGGTAAACCTTTGGCCTGCTGTTATCACAGTGTTCAAATAAAAATGCGATTTAATCGCGATTAAAAGCGATTTTCATACTGCATGACCTTTGAAATTTTTATTTACTTTGAAGTAAAAGGCCAGAAATTTTTTCCACCGGAAGCGTATGGCTGGTTACCGTCGACAAAATGTACTTCCGCTATAAAAAGTAAGCATCTAACTGCGTTTGAGTATTTTACTTTATAGCGACAGAACATTATTTTCCCGTGCTTTCATGGTATAGATATTTAGACTAGATCTAGTCCAATTTAAAGGAAAAAAAAAAAAAACGGTTGCAGACGATAAATTAAATTGGCTTCAAAATGATGAGATTTGCCCCAAAAAAGAGTAAAAACGATGAGGGGAAAGGAGAAACTGCTGGCTACCAGCATTTTCTCTCTATTTTTTTCACAATGTCTTCAAAATCTAAAGTCATGAATGTCAGTAAAAGACGGCAGTGTTTGGTAAAAGAAAGAAAAGAGATCTGACTCTTCATTTCTCTCGTCATTTCACCGCTTTGTTATTTCATGGCTTTGTATTCTACCGAGGAACATCTATCTCGTCTCATGAATTTACAATGATATTGTTCCACAAGTAAGCCGATTTTCATCGTCTTGAGAGGATCTTTGGTAATAATTGCAAATATAAGTCAAGAGGAAAATCTCTGATGAAAATTCCTTTTCGATTGTCTGCAAACGTAATAATGGATGATTTTATGAAAGTGCGGTTTGCTTTCTTTCCGTGTGAAACTGTCCTTATTTATCCTCCTATGTGGTTGTGTAGTATTCACCAACCTTTCTTAATTTCATTCTTTGTCTAGATCTTGAATTAGAAAGTAACGCAATTTCTGATTGGCTAAAACATTTGGTCTAGCCAATCAGAAAATGTGATACTGTCAACTCAAATCTTGAGAATTAGACCGAAATTTTTCAAAGGCAATGAAATGCAGGTTGGATGCAGCCATAACATCGCGTAAAACGTCTGTACGAGTTTTGAGTACTCTGGGACCTAACCGGGTCAACTGTCTTATTCACGTGTAAGTGCCAAAAACAACTTGTTGAAAAAAATTGGGAGAAAACGAGCAATTGTTTGTGACATGCAATTACTCCTTGTCCCAAAGAGTTGTCCATAATTTTCGAAACAAATACAATACGTAACAGCTGTGTTAGTAACGTTAGTCTGCAGATATATCGAGGCTCCGCTTGCCAAGATCCTCCCCCCCCCCCCCCACCCTCCGACGGGCAGATTCGGACTGGTATCAAACATCGCGTCTTTTCTTGGTAGGGTTTTTATATTCTTATGGTTTACTGTTTGCCAGTTAAAAAAAAAAACTTTTATGACCCAATAGTATTGTAATTGCAACATAAATGCATCATATATCCAGGAGTTAATTTTTCTTTTCTCGCATGTCCTACACCATACTTCCATATAAAGGTCGTTTTCTCCACTCTCCGTGATGCATTACACCAAGCAAATCATTACATAATTATGGATCAATAAAATCAGTTTTGTTTAACAACCGAATCATAAGGTCGAGTGGTCTTTGGACATGCAGAAAATTTATAAATAGCAAAAGGTTCGGCCCATGACAGCCTGTGCCTCCGTAGTCCGTGCAGGCTGACATGAGTCGATATATCTTGCGGATGATTTAAACCGCCTTTCCACAGGGCATGGCTCATATAAATTTATTGGGAAGTCTGAAGTCAACCACCTCTCGAAGAGCATTTGATATGTTTCAAAAGAGTTTTCATTACGGGGGTACGGATAAATACAACTAGATTTATTTTTCTTCGCAGTGGTATTATCTATAAGTTTATTCAATGAAAAAACGAGGGTACAATTTTGGGCGTTTGAATATCGGAAGGGTCGTTTTGCAAATTTTTGGTATCTTTGGCTATTTTTATTGCATCAGATATGACGTCATTATACTGATTTGAATACAAATCCTTGTAATCAGCGTAGGTCATTGATCATGCCACATTCCCACAAGTCTTTGCAGAAACACTTAAAATGCTACGTAGCCTATTAAGAAAAATATAGTAATCTCTTTTTCTTTCTTTTGTCTTTCTTCTTAGTAATGATTTACCAGCGAGTGGTTTACTCATTTCAGTAATAAATCATTTTTGACTTTTAGCGAGATTATAATAATCCGAAAGGCTGCATTAAGGTATGTGATACATTTCTTCTTTGACTTAATGATTTTTATGATTTTAAAGTAGACGAAGATCAGGCTGAACATATGTGGAATATCATCTTAGCCTATACATCCCGTAGTTCTATTTCTGGTTTTATTCATAGAACATTCAAGATACTCTGGCTGAAAAATAGCCTAATATTTGGAATCTCGTGGTAGGTTTACAGAGTGAATGTATGAATATTCATGAGATACTGATAGCTCATTTCGTGACGTTACAAATGGGTCACAGGTTCAACGACCGATTTGGACAGTTCAGTGTCCCATGTACATTAAAAGTCACTTTGATAGGATTCGTTTCTCTTCCCCTGTAGGCCGAGTTGGTGAATCACATTAGTCCTTGGGTCAGGCGGAAATCTTCAAAGCCAAAGTTTGCGAGGTCAAATACCAGACATTTAATCCTTTAAACCAATGAATATCATCGTAAAAGGAATCATTCCCTTTCCACCACAAAAGACTGGTTTAGATCTTTTTGATATTTCGACCTCCCAAAGTGCCTTAGGGACACTTTCCAATTAGCAGTAAGGCCCAAATGATTGCAATTTTAAGGATAGGGCACCCTAATGGGATTTTTGTAACATGGCCTTTCATCGCCAAAAAAAACGTACGGATTCGGCTCGACTCGAGTAATCCGTAATCGATCAGCTGATACATGCTGGTTCCCAGCATCGATTACGGATTACCCGAGTTTAAGCCGAACCCGTACGATTTTGGCAATGAAAGGCGGTGTTACACGAATCCCATTAGTGTGGCCTATCCTTAAGGTTGCTCTTGTCTAGAATGTCCGCGAAGCCAACGGCAAAAATCTTTTGATGGTCAGACTCCACGTTTTGTTTGTGGGATATGGCTTTCGGGTTTTAAGTAACAATAGCGCACAAAGGTAAACAAAGCGGGTGTTAAAATGCATTTAGATTTCAATCATATCATTCAAAAGTATGGAAATTATTGTGAAGATAAAAAATCTGTTATTGTAAGGTTGGTCCGAGGGTTAGTCACTGGCAGGAGAGTTAATTTCATAACTAGGTTAAAACCTGCCAAGTCACTCTATCTTTTGTTTACTTTTTGCCTAATTTTAAAATTCATTTTTCTGCCAGCGACTTACACTAGGACTCACCGTCCAATAACAGATTGTCATCTTCGCAATATTTTCCATACTTTTAAATGGTATGATTTGAATTTAAATGCATTTTAATACATGCTTTGATTGTTTGGCCACTACTGGGCCTTTATAGATATTGGAGTATAACTCCCATGAAGTTTAGTAAAACAGGAATCTACACTGATGAACTTCACTGGTCCCAAAGGCAACCATATAGTTGGGAAAAGTTCCGTAAGATTTAAAAACTTTACTCTAAAATCCAGAGCTTCATGTACCGGAAGGAAGACAGCTCTTCGAAAATACTGCGGGAAAATGAGGAAATACTGGTAACAAGCAATTTGTCCTTTTCCCACAATGTTTTCTATCCCTTTTGTAAACCAAATGCATCATTTAAATAACGCTTAATTTGCCTTCTGCATATGCTTTCAATTAGGATAAGTCTAAAATGTTGTCGTTTGCCAAAGGGTAAAGTTGTGCATGGCACCTCGAGGCGCTAAGGACAGAAAGATGGTGCTCGTTGATCAGACAGCTACTTTCGTCCCGGAATTACTCTAGACTTTGCTTAAAATCAAGCAGTCATTTATGAGACAACAATCCTTCGCCGATATTGGGAACTCCCATCTCTTGATTTGTTTGTTATCTCAGTGATGTTATCATGCTTTGCATTGTAACTTCCGCCCGGGTCGTCGTACCTTCTTTCGTAACTTCCGCCCAAAGTTTCTACCTTTGTTTCTGCAATTTTCGTCAATGGTAGGCATGACATAGTAGAGGATGCAGGTAGAGATGCCATTTTGAAGAAATTTCGCTGTTATCTCATAGCTCTCATAGCATTTTTCGAAAACTCTTAGAGCATAAAGGCAATACTACCAGTTCTGCATCAGTGACATTATAAAACAAACCGAACTATGGATATTATAAATATGGCGGTCAAACATTAGCAATAGAGGTGGGAAAAAGGTCAGCCAGCCTCCGTTCAGGCTACAATACGAACAAGATGTTGCAGGTGTTATGAAGTGTCAGTAAAACAAGAAATATTTAGCTGTGCTCTACATACGCAGAAGCAAAAAGCATATGCAAAAAGTATTGACTAATGTCAGCCTGCGCGGTCTGCGCAGGGTGACATGGGTCGGAACTTTTTTCTATAAGTAAATTTTCTATATGTCAAAGGACCTTTCTACTAACAATACAGCCGATTCTAGATAGAATCGGTCCATATGGCCTTCAACACGCGAAAAGGGGCATTCGGACATTTGCGTAAAGTGTTGTCTTGGATCAACTATAATCGGGGAATTCGGACATTTGTGTAAAGTGTCATCTTGGATCAATCTGTGCAGTCCGCGCAGACTGATCTGAGACGACACTTTACGACTACATTCGCTTTTGTACTACAGTAGACTTGCGCGAAAGAGAAAATTGCATAAGAACGGAAAGTGTCGTCTCGGATTAGCCTGCGCGGACTGCACAGGCTGATCCAGGATGACACTTTACGCAAATGTCCGAATTCCCCGATTTAGCGTGTTGTGGACCAATTTGCTATGACTTGCTTGGTATAATGTATTACGAAGGTAAACTGAACCCATTTTTCTCAGATCGCTGCTCATATGTACTGACCATATTATGTACATAAAGTACTGTCAAAATCGTTATTATCACTGCAGCGAACCAGCTTAGAACCTGTAAAACCTAGCAAAAGGTGAATAAATGAGCTTTAGCCGTGACATGACTAACATGTTGTTGAAAGTGGTGTTAAAAAAACCGATCAAATCGACAAACTTTCAATAATAATTTATATGTGGCAGAGAAAAAAAATCGAATGTTCGTGAAGGTAACTGAGAGTGCTGCACTTCTTAGATGCCAGTCCAGTCGCCAACTGGCAGTTGTCAGCTAACTTGATTCAAATTTCTCAATTCAAACTTTTAATCAAATGAAAAATTTATAAGTGCATGGATACAACAGAAAACGATCAAAAGGTGAAAAGTCATCATGCTAATGACATTGCATTGTGGGAACTTCCGGTACCATGAACGACCTCAAAGAATCACGATAGGATAGATCCAGTCTTCAAAAGAAATATGATAAATACAATTTGATGGAGTAGATCTGGTTTATTGGGTTTTGATATCACGAAACATTACAGTGAATCTCCGCGAGAAAAAGTAGACCAATGAGGACTTCAAATATTGCAAGTAAGATTCAGCCATGTTCTGGTAAAAAGAGGTTTAATGCACCTTCATGATGCGTGGTACAAAGCAAGTTATCACATAATTATGGATCCATAAAATGTGAAATTGTCTTACAGCCGACTACTGAATCATGAGGTAGGCTAGACAGGTCCTTTGACATACAGAATATTTACCAAAAGCAAAAAGTATCGACTCAGGCTGACCTGAGTCGATATTTTTTGCAAATGCATTAAACTTCTTTTTCAAAGAGCATGGCGCAGTTTTTATGGCATATCAGTGTTAAGATAGCCTCTTCGAAAATCGCGAAAAAATCACGAAAGAAAAAAATACTATCGCGTACTTGATTTTGAAAATAATAAAAATTAAAAAAAAAACCACCAAGAAATTATTCGTATGCTTAATTAAGTAAGATCAAGATTTGCTTTTCTTTTCTTGGCCACAATATCCAACAAATTGACGGAAAGAAAAAATCCAAGATCATACTTCATATTCTCTGCAGTATTATGCTGATCTAAACTGCCTTCAAAGATACTTAATTGCTGTTAGATTTGAAAAGGTTAACTCCATTCAGCGTCAAATATATCAGCTCGACCTCTTTCGACGAGTCTAAATACAATCCATTGAAACTTAGAAAGATTTTTTTTAGTCTTAAGGGCTTGACTAATCAAGCGGACGAATTAAATCGAAGATCAGACTGCAGGGTCCGTGCAGTCTGATCTTGATCTATACCGTCCGCAAAAGCCTTTGGTGCTGGAAGGGTTAACGCGGAACCTAGACTGCCCATTAGTTAAAAAATCTCAAGCAGATAATGTCAGACTAGACAGGAAAAAAGCAGATATGAACATTATCATGGTAGACTGGCTCATCATGGCTTTTTCCGGTTTCATCCAATTATCAGCGAAGTTCTCCTAAATTTTTTTTTCTACAAGTTGGTGCACAATTCAATAAACCGGAGTGTTATGCACAAGAATCTTTGCGATTTCAAGTGTATGGTTATGAGGGTATTTTTGCAGTACTGCCGGCGCAAGGACCTTGCGGCGAGAAACTAGGAGATCAGGCGAACAAAACAAGTCTGGCGACAGTACAGCTCAGGGACACCGTGCGGCCAATGTACCTTTTAGTGTAAAGGCTGTTCGACAGTTGCAGGTTTTCTGTCTGAAGAAAAAAGCAAAATATGCGAAGACTGAGCAAAAACAGCGGGAAACGACATCTGTCACGTCATGACTGTATGTCTTAGATTACTTTACAACGTTTTACGTTTGTTTTCCGTATCTTGTGAGGTGTGACGTAGCCCATAGGGGTCCGTAGTTTGATTCCTGGCACCCATAGACTATATATTATAAACAAGGGATTTAACTGTATGCAGTCCGTTACTCGCCCCCGGTTACAAAAAACAACGTATCTTTTCTACCCCATCAGTTATTCTCCTATTTTTTTCTACAGCTGAGAGCTAAAACATTTTTCTACCAGAAAAACACAACTGTTTGTCAGTGGTTAATGCAGTCTGGCTGATACATTCGCTCAAACTTGTAAACTCGCTTAAAAATCTGCGCCATTGACACGGGTTCGTACATCCGTTTTCAAGATATAAAATGCACTTTAGATCCAATGAAACGCAGCATTAGCGGCACCCACCCTTTAAACATGTTTAAAAATACTACTGACCTATAGTCTTTATCTTCAATAACGACGAAACGCCTCAGAATTCGTTGAATTTGTGATCCACGTTCTTATTTCGAACAGCTGCAGCCATTTTCTGTCATGTGACATTGTTTGGAACGAGAAATTTCATCGGTTGATATGTACTAACAGTCGTGAATTCAACCAATGAAATTTCGTACAGCTGCTTACACCTTTTTGTCACGTGACAGTACGGTGACACTGTTTGGAACGAGAAATTTCATTGGTTTATATGCGCGAACGTCAGTATCGAATGTACGAACCCGTGTCAATGGCGAAGATTTTTGAGTGAGTTTACAAGTTCGAGCGAATGTATCAGCCAGACTGCATTAGCCACTGACAAACAGTTGTGTTTTTCTGGTAGAAAAATGTTTTAGATCTCAGCTGTAGAAAAAAATTAGGAGAATAACTGATGGGGTAGAAAAGATACGTTGTTTTTTTGTAACCGGGGGCGAGTAACGGGCTGTATACAGTTAAATCCCTTGTTTTAGTCTATGGGTGACAGGAGTCAAACTACGGACCCCTATGACGTAGCCTTGGTTCCAGTCCGTTCATTATTTTCCTTTTCTATCATTCGGACGTTACTTTGTTCAAAATGACGACCTGGGGACATTCGAAAACCGATCGCAGCGACATCTAGTTTACCCAACCTCACAATGGGGTAAAGAAGATGTCGCTGCAAACATTTTCGAGTGAAAATGACTAAAAATAGATACAGAAATTCCAACAGCCTCACTTACTGTTTGTGGGCCGTCCTTGAAAATATTGACAACAAAATTTCAAACGGGTATTCACAGTGACTTTGGAGGATAGTTTTACAATAGCTGCTAATCGTTTCGTCTGTTTGACTCTGAAAGCTTTTCAAAGGATGCTTTTACTAGTTTAGTAGAAGGTTGCAATGATTTTTTGATAAAACAACGGGAAAATCAATCGTTCCCGTTGTACTTGAATTAGTCGGAAAAACGCGCCAATTCATCGTTATCAACATTGTGACGTCATGTAATAAACAAATCTATAATTAGATTTCCGGCACAATTCATAATCATGGGGAGACCCTCGAATGTCTCCAGGCGGTAAAACTAAAAGATAGCTGTCAAAGATCGACAGCAGACCGAGATTAGGACAGTATGATACGAGGTAATTTATAAATTATTACCGCCTGGACCAAGGCTAGGTGTGACGTTGTGTTGATTCTTTTTACGTGACGGCGCCTTCTAAAACGGTTTCGAGAATTAACTTATAAAGTGAACAGGATACATGTACATACTTATTATGGGCAAATTCTCCATAAACCACGTCTCTTTCTCCAAATTCAGATATCAGCCGGCTTGTTATACACTGTTGTCTATAGATTTCCCTATAATCCTCAGACTTAGAATTATAATGGGCAATCTGTAACAATCTGTAATGATCACATTGTTGTCGGATCTGTAAAAATCCGCGATTTGTATCTACAAAAAACTTGATGAAATCGTCAGAAAATGGTAACATAGATGTGTCGAATCCCATTCAATGATATGAAAAGAGACTGCTAATGAACGACACTGGAGTTAACTACCGAACCAGTCCCATCGACCAAGTTTATTTCTGTAACTCATTTTATCCTTTCAGCACCACAGTCGGTAACAGGGATCATGATCAAAGCATAGAACGAGACGAATTAGCACGATCTTGTATCTGCAGTCTACATATTTATACAAACCTGTACGTTCTTTTTTAAAATCTGTAAAGTTTCAGTGGGTTTTATTTTCAGCCGTCGAAAAAAATCGAGTTTATATATGAGCCATGCTCTGTGAAAAGGGGGCTTAATGCATTTGCGAAAAGTATCGAACCAAATGGTTTAGCCAGCTTAGCCAATCAGAAATTGTTTTAACTTCTAAATCTGGAATAAGACTAAGCTCGGAACCAAGAATGCTTGGTGAATACTGACCCTGGCAGGCTTACATATTTAGCGCCAAAAGATTAAACAAGTAACATGTTTCATCATCCATAACCCCACTCCCGCCCTCCGTAGTTTAAGGTATCTCAGAAATGCTCTCCTTCAGCATGTAAACGTACGTTTCTCAAATACTCGTATTTTTCTCATTAATCTTATTATTTTTATGATCTCTCACCTTATTTAAACTAAAACGTCATTTTTTTCGTTGGTCTTATACATATTTCTGTTAGTAATTGTAAAAGGCGGCAGACATTAACTTGTCGACATTTTGCCAATAAAATGAATTAATGAACGTTGATAATGTCCACTTAAAGGCAGTTAATTAGATTTTTATAACTAAACCAAACTTCAGAAATGTATTATCAATGAATTTAGTACGGCATTCCATCAACAAAGAAGAACGAGAAGTGAGGGGAAAGTAATTTTTTCGAAGGTGTTTCCTTTAAGAGGAACGCACGGTGTGATGACATCATGTTTAGTTAAACGACCATTCCTTTATTTAATCGCCAAAAGCGCACCTTTATGTTGCATAAAATCGTCCAGTTTCTTTAAGCTTACACAAAAAAATATATATATGAGCCATGCTCTATGAAAATAGAGCCTAATGTATCTGCAAAAAGTATCGACTCAGGTCAGCCTGCGCAGTCCGCGCAGGCAGACCTGGGCCGAATTTTTTTGTTATTGGTCGATTTTATGCAGCTCAAAGGACAAGTATACCTCATGATTCAGTCGGTTGTTAGACGAAATGGATTTTATGGATCCATAATACTGTGATGACATGCATGGTGCCATACATCACGAAGATGCATAGAGCCCCCTTTGGCCAGTACACGGTTCATTTGGTACTATTTGTCAACGTTATACAAGAAATTTTTAAGATGGTTCTGCATGTACATTTGATATCTTTACTGTATTTCTCTGATAGTTTCTCTCTATTACACCATCCGTAGGTTTACCAAGCTTGCTGTATTATGAACGTATAAGCCTACTGTGTCTACAATACCCCTGTTGTTGTCACTTTCGTATTCTTTTTATTTTTTAATACCTTCCTATATACTATCGTTCCATTTTGCTTTCTTTGACTACAGTATTTCCAAATTCCGCTTTTCTCCTCTTCTTTTGAAATGTTTTATTTCTTGTAGCCTCACTCTGACTTCTCACTGTTTATATTGTTCTTTCATTATTGCCACTTTTTATTTATCTATCTCCCATAATGCTTCTCTTCGACAGAACACCATTTTAGAGTGAGTGCTCTGTTAATGACTCTTATCTTTCTTCTTTTCTTTTCCTTGCTAGCCTTCTGTCTCATATCTCCGGAAGCTCATTAATTCTATTTTGCATTATACATGTATTTGTATATTTCCCCATATTGTATTGTGTAATACTTGGATGAAATAAAGAGATGTTATGTTATTTTAAAAAAATACCTTTTAATTACGAGTAGAAAGATAGTCCTCTTTAAAAGTTATTTGCTCCATATCTGTTTCGCGAAGTAATTGATAAACACATAATGAAATAGTTTGCTACTTCGTTTATTTGAGCTAAAAAAAGATTATTCATGACTTGTTGATTGCTGTTTGATCCGTCGAGCCGATAAGACGGTCATCAAAATGATGTTGTATTTTTTCTGGTTTAATATCAAGGGCTAATTGAAACTGATATAGCGTCACAAACATGGACATTTAGTTCTCCACCAGACAATCCGAGATTATCAGACCTGAAGAAGAAGGCTTTTGAAAACATTGTGGGAAGAAAAGGAGAAAATGCAGATAACAGCATTATTATTAGTATTGTTACGAGGGATAGTTCTTTAACGTGCTCGGTGCATAGCTACGCTACACGAGACCTCGGTTTAACGATTCATTCGAAAGACTATTAGTAATTTTAGATGGCCAGCCGTGGGAATTGGACCCACACGCTTAAGTGACTCGAAACATCACGTTCACGAGTCCTACGCTCTACCAATTGAGCTATGCGGGCTGGTCACTTCTTTCTGTTAGAAATCGCATTTTTTTTTTTTTCAAATATGAAAGTGTTGCATGAACTACAAAATTCCTACAACTCCACCTACAAAGCCATAAACTCTACAAGATATCATCGATAATGTACTAACAGGGCCCCGTTTTACTAAGGTAGTTACGTACAAAATTTTCGTCAGTTTTACGTAACTATAGTATGGTGGCATATTTCTGCCACGAGATACAAGATAACTATCATGATTATTTTAGAAAACTATTGCGATAAATCAAAGTTTCCTGGAAATTTTATCTTTTCATTTTATCTAGATAAAATTTCCAGGAAACTCCAAAGAGAGGAAAAAAAAAAAAAAGATTGCTACTGGCATTTTCTTCTTTTCTTGTAATGTTTATAAAAAATGTCACCTGCAATAGATAGAAAGTCGTATTTGTATTTGTCATAGGCTAAAAACCAAGTATCCGAAATAGTTATTTTGAGCTTAAACTCTTTAAGCGCACAATACATAAATTCGACCCTTTACATTCCACTAAAACTGAGAAAGATTTCTATCTTACAGGCTTGAACTAACAAGCGGATGGCATAGAAGCAAATCAGAGTGAGCATTCTGTACAGTCTGATCTCGATCTATGCCGCCTGCAATAGTCGCAGTTCTCGCCCATAGCGCTGACAAGATTAAAACAAGTCTCGCAAGCTCTGAGGAAATATTGGTTAGCTTGATCAATAGTGACTTGTTTTAAGCAACTTGGACATAGCATTGGGAACGATGACGTTATAACGATGTATTGGCAAGCATCATTACAAAAGGATAATTCTAGTATATTGAAAATTTTAACTTTTATTTAAATAATGGCTTATTATTCGGCGGCAAGTGGGAATGACTATTTGGAGACTTAGATTAATTTTGAAAAAAAATATTAAATTAAACTCGGCGTATTTCTAATTCAGTAAATTGAATTCAACAAAGTGATTCATTCGATAGAATATTACTTACATTAGAATAATTGATGCGAAATTGTGTTTAAGAAATCGTATGCAAATTCGTTAGGGACTATTGTTGAAACATTTATTTATTTATTTTCTATTATTTCTATCAAATACATTTATATGAAGCTGTATTTGGTAAAAGAAATGAACCATGTTCTGTGAAAAGGGGGCTTAATGCATCTGCAAAAGTATCGACCCATGTCAGGATGCGCAGTCCGCGCAGGCTGACATGGGTCGAGACATTTTGTCATTTGTAAATGTTCTGCATGTCCAAAGACCATTCTATTGTCAGATAAAATGGATTCAAAGGATCTTTTATTACAGGAGGAATTGCATAGTATAATGCATCACACAAATGCATTAAATCCCTTTTGCCAGAGCGCCACTAATTTGCCAAATACGTCAACTGAATTTAGTATTGAAATTGTCTGATGTTCCTGTGATCGTTGTAGCTGACTTTCTCATTATTGCCTCGGAATCATTGAAACAATGTGTGATAGTTGAGACATACAGAGAAATAATCTTTGATCTTTGAAGGACTAGAGATTTAAATTGTTTATACGCATGTATTTTCAACTTTGATTTAAGTCTTTACCAGAAGACAAAAATTCAGGCGTGTCCAAAATAAAAGCGTTTGCAGACGAGAAATCAAACATGACTTAAATGATAGCATGTCTCTTTGAACGGTTACAAAACTTTTGTGTGTGTGTGTGTTTTGTCTAAGAGGCATTGAATCACGTGAATGTTTGGTGAAAGCTTAAACGTCAATTAAATATTTTATAAAACTTTTTTTTTTTTAAAAAAAGAGACTTTCAGAAGCGTGCTCAGGTACGCAGATTAACACCAAAAAATTGCTCAGTCTGAGATACTTCGTCGTTCAAACTTGTAAATAGTGGTTGTGATTAACAAATAAAATAAATATGGTTTAAACTAATTATCATTCCGGATCACCTATTTTGTAGAGTTAAAAAATGGCATCATTGAGAAGTGAAAACAATTCACAAAGTGAATCTGACTTCTATTCTATTATTGGGGATGGACCGATAGATTATTACACCTTGTACTATGAAGGTGATATAGAAAACCTGAACTCTGTTTGGTCAAGAGAGCCACACTTTGTGCCTTTAGTCTCTTTGTATACTTCTTGCTTTCTCTGTGGCGTCACCGGAAATGGAATTGTGCTGTTTGCCATCATTGGCAGCAAGAAGACACGTAACGTTACATTTTCTTTTATGTTAAGTCTTGCCGTGGCCGATTTGCTGTTTTTGTTGGTGTGTATACCCAT
This sequence comes from Hippopus hippopus, assembly GCA_946811185.2. Lineage (NCBI taxonomy): Eukaryota > Metazoa > Mollusca > Bivalvia > Cardiida > Cardiidae > Hippopus > Hippopus hippopus. Next base: position 61,876,790 of record OX328099.1, on the reverse strand, counting down.
TGATACTCTGGGTATGATTCTAGGCAACTGGGCCGGAGGTGTCGTGTTTTGTAAACTCTCTGGTTTCGCTGAGATGTTGTCAGCCGTCTCTTCAATTCTCAATCTATCGACCATCAGTGTAGAAAGGTATGTACTGTATCATTATATCACGGATCTTATCAAATGCAGACGGACCGTAACTCCATAATCCGAATGCGTATTTATTTTAATGTGTGCCGTGTCAGAGCTCCAGACAAAGGGAGTGATTTTGATTTCAAAATAATAAAAAAAAAATTAATTTTTCTTCACTTAACCCTATGCTATGGGTGCTCATAAGAATCGTCTTATCCATACTATTCTAATGAATACCTGCAACTTAGGGTTTGGAAGAGAAATAATGGATTTAGAATGCTATCACTCACTTTTATCTGGAGCTCTGTCATATACAGTAGTCGTTAAGTGTTTTCCAGCCAACAAAATTTTGGACCCCAACAGATTGAAAGCATTTGCAGACAATACAAATGTCGCCCGAAGGAAGATTCCTGCTTTTGAAATGGTAGAACGCATTATAGGAAAAGAAGAAAAGCCTGGTTACCACAATTTTGGTCAGCTTTTCCAACAATGTGTTCAAATGCTGCATTTCTCAGGGTCCTTAAAACTTTTGGTTGTTGGTAAAGGGTACAGATACTAAATAAGTAATGAGATGTTTTAGCCTTTGACCACGCATTTGTTCTGTCACAGTGAATATTGCTTATATTAAAAATCCAGCTGTTCATATCACGAAATGAGTTAAAAAATAACAAATGTAAAATTGAGCCATGCTCTTGCAAAAGGGGGTTTAATGTATCTGTGATGCAGTATACCAAACAATCATCATAATCATGGATCCATAAAATCCATTTTATCAAACAGCCTATTGGATCATGAAGTAGTATGGTCCTTTGACATGCAAAAATTTTACAAATAGCAAAAAGCTTTGGCTTATGTCAGCCTGCGCGGAATGCACAGGATCACGAGTCGATACTCTTTGCAAATGCATTAAGTGCCTTTAACGAGCATGGCTTATTCATATTTGGCGCTGGAAGATTAAAAAGAAGGAAATATAGCTCATTTTACAAGCGATTGTCTATTTTCCGACGATGTTTTTTTCAAGCTGCCGTCTGAAAGAGTATAAAAGGTTGTTTCTTTTTTCGGTATCTTCCTATGTATGCTGGTAAAGAGGCACGATATGATGCCTTAGGATTGATACTTTATATATTGGTATAAATAAATCACAACGACTGAACGAACATATCGCACATAAATCTACGAGTATACAGGTAGAATGGGTAATATTACATTATCTCTTATAGGATAGACAACGAGTAGGGTTGTCTATGTGAAATAGTCACATAGTGCCTATATCACACAGACAATCCCGCGAGCTTTGTCTATACGATTAAATCAAGTGGAACGATACAGCGTAAATACAGCGCTGATTGGCTGATTTATCGGTACCGTAGTCTAATCCTGCTTAGAACACGGTTCCGATAGATTAGTCAATCAGCGCTTTATTTACGCCATGAAATGTTTCATTCAATCATTCTAGGCGATCTAGCGTTTGAGAATAAACAATACGCTTCTGCTTTAGTCTAAAATCTCGACCCATCATAATTATGAATACAGTCCATGTATTTTGACGAATCAATCTTTCAGCGGGACTGATTCAGCTGGCTTTTGACTTATTTTTTTGGTACTGATATACTGGAACAAATACACGGTAGTTTACGATTGGGCAAAATTGTGGTCATGTTTATTTGGCGGGCCATTGCAGGCCTATTTGCAGACACATTTATGACAACAATATCCATTTTTGTTTCCATTTTGAACCACAAACGTTTTTCAATAGTCATAATCCGGCACCTCTTAGGTTTTCCATCTTTTTAAAAAGATAGTTCTTGTTTAAAGTACATTCGTGTCTCAGTGTCTGTGGTATATCTATTGTGTTTAAATTTTTCATTGCTTGGAAATTCTCTCGTGAAAAATAAACCGGAAAATGAAATTGAATTTTACAACTTTTCAATATTTTTGTTCTGTTTTGTTTTGTTCGGTTTATTTCTCCCTGCTTCTTTTTAGTTTGTTTGAATTATCGGTGATAAATGTGACTTTAACAGTAATTCCCATATAACGACGGACAATGCATCCATTTGTGGTTTTCACGTGTTTCTTTAACCAGTAAAACGTACAACATTCTTTTCAACTACCATCGATCCTAAATGAAAGTTTCGAACCTACAGCTCCTGGAATTCTAGCCATGTGCGCCACTGAAAGTACTCGGGCTTGGTTACCTTTTTCTATAGGCATGGGTGCGCGTTTTTTGTTGTTGCTTTTTTCAAATGGGTTTTACTGAAGCTGGGCCCGGTAGCGCAGTCTGCATCGTACAGACTTGACAGGCGGTCTCTGGTTCAAATCCCAGCTTGGCATGCTTCTTGACGAGGTTTTATGATAGTCACTGCGACAGGATTCATTCCTCTTTCATCGCTGATCAAGGTTTTAAAGATGATTATATAGGAAACCACCCAGAGGCTTGAGAGGAATATTGTGCAGAGTACTGGTTGAAGAAAATTCCTTAATAGCATGGATATTTGCACTGGTCGCCGCAACATAACTGTGTGCGTGTGATAACTTGCTTGCTCGTATAATGCGTCACGGCAATGCATTTAGCCCCTTTTTACGACAGCACGGCTCAAGTTAATGTGTGAAAGGACCCGATTGCTTCGTACAAGTAGATGTCTTTTTCTTTAAATTGATTACCGAAGCTTTCAACTGTCTTTCTGTAAAAAACCTTAGTTTAAAGGTTAACTCATTTCCATTCGACACTTTTAGACTCCTATAACTAAAAATGATTGCAGACATCAAATTCAGTGTGGCTTAAATTATGGAATTTGTTTTAGAAAGGATAGAAAATATTACCAGCATTTTTTCCCTTTTCCCACAATGTTTTCTAAAGCATTCTTGTTTAAGTCGTTAAAAGTCGGGATTGTGTTGTAAAGGATTTAATTTACTTGGACTTAAAGGTTTACGAGAAACACTTATCCGTGGGGGCCTAGATTCGCTCAGCATTACCATATTTTTATGATGACTAAAAAAGATCATTGAACTAATTTTACGACCATCTGTCGCGTTCTTATTTATATGTACATGTTTATGATAGAAATGACAGAAAATTCAAAACATATTGTTGATGAAATAATAAGCTTATGAGAAAAACGATTGATTTCCAAACATCTGTCTTTTTCACAATTATGCTGAACGAATAATACTTTCTCCAGTACAAACACAAGCTATGCACTCATTTATAATGTCTGTCTGTCTGTCTGTTGGATAGACCAGTCCAATATGGCTTGCAACAAGCGAAAAGGGGCATTCGGACATTTGCGTAAGGTGTCATCTCGGATCAGCCGGCGCAGTCCGCGCAGTCACACCAAACTAGTTCTTAGAACGTCTTACCCCGTCCTGACATAATCGGAAAACGGGTTACGGTCGGGGTTGAACGTATAATTTTGGCCTGATAATGCCTGAAGCCCCTGTCTGACCAAACCTGTTTAGGACTAGAAAGTCTTACCCCAGTCAGTAGATATAAAGTGAGAGAGCTGCCCCAATAACCAGTGAGATGGTTAACCCCCTAATCCTTTAACCTTTAACCCCTAATCCCCTTAACCTTTAACCCCTAATCCTTTAACCCCTAATCCTTTAACCTTTAACCTTTAACCCCTAATCCCTTAACCCCTTAACCTTTAACCTTTAACCCCTAATCCCCTTAACCTTTAACCCCTAATCCCTTAACCCCTTAACCCTTAACCTTTAACCCCTAATCCCCTTAACCCTTAACCCTTCAAACATTTTCCAAGAATTAATTTCCAGGAATGTAACCAGAAATTAAAACACCAATCAATAGATGAACCAACACATCTATAAAAAAATAAGTCAACACATCAATCAATAGATAAGCCAACACATCCACTAACCAACACATTAACTAATGTATGGGTCTCCCTCATATGTTAACATAGAATAAGTCCATGCATGAGGGACTATATTTCATTTTTTCCCACATATACCTATATTAATTGATGCCCCCATGCTAATGTGTCTATATTGTTCTCTAAAATAAAATAAGTTAAAGAAATTATATTATTTATAAAAAAATGAGTTGTTTCAAACGATTGACGAGTGATCAAATCGCAAAATTAAATAATCATATTAAAAATAAATCTAAAGAAATCCCTGTTTTTGGTATTCCAGGAAGAAAAGTATATTTCCCAAATATCCATCATAACGATTATTGTACTGCTTTGAGAAAAGCGGCACCTGTTATATATTATTGTTTTAGTAAAGAAATGGAGAGACATGGTACACATAATTTATCTATGTGGGTGGGTCTCTATGATAATAAAACTAAAGAAAGAAAAAGAGTTGGTCCTTACTGGTTTGATACTAGACCAGGAAGTGGAAGACATCTAATTCCTTATCAAAATGAAATAAATTTTTGTGAAAAGCATGTTTTTGAATTTAAACCTGAAGTATTATTATACTATAGAGAACCAAGTAAAAATTTAGAAGATTTTAATTTTCTTTCACCTTTTATAAAATTTAGTGGTAGATTAATAAATTTATATGGAGACCCTGATGTGAATAAAGCACTAAAAAAAATAAATAAATCAACAAAAAATGTAACACTATCTAATTATGTTAGAACTAATAGAAATGACGCTACACTTGTTAAAATTACTGATGCATCGGGTAAAATAACTTTTATTAATAGAAGTGACTTTGATGATTCTTTTTTTGTCATAAGAGATAGAGATTTCTATAGCATAGATTTCTTAAAACTTAAACCAACAAATTTTAATCGAAAACAAAAATTATTTTTAGAGAAAAAATGTTGTATATGTACCATTAATAAACCTAATATAACATTTGGTTGCGGGCATCTATGTATATGTGAGGAATGTGATAAAATACACCCCTTAAGTAGATGCCCTATATGTAGACAATAAATAATTGAATCTAAAATAAGTTAAAGAAATTATTTTCTTTTAATAAAAATGAGTTGTTTACAACGATTAACGAGCGAATTGATCACAAAACTAAATGATCATTTGAAAAATAAACTTATAGCTTATCACTCTGTTTACCGAAATAAAGTATATTTCGTGGATACAATTTGGGATGATCCTATTCTAACTCGTAGTGAAGATTATTATATCGTAATGTTAAAAGAAAAATTAATACCTGTTATATACTATTTATATTGCTTAAATTTCTCGAAATTTAAAGACCATCATCATTATAGAACGAGTGAAAAAGGAACCACAAAGATGTGGGTTGGATTTTATGATTCGTATGAGGGTGGCTATAGTAGAGTTGGAGATTTCTGGTTCGATATAGGATGTTATCCGGAAAACTTCATTTCAACATTTAGAACTGAAATGGAAATTGCCCACGAGGTATTTAAGAAATCACAAAACAAAATTCTCACTTGTTGTAATACACCTTATATAGAATTTAGTAGGAAATTTGATAATTTATGCGGAGAACCAATTAATGATAAAGCAAGAAGAAAAATAAAAGAATTATCGCTTTCATTGAATTTATCTTGTTATGAAGCATGTGATCTAAAAAACGCAACAATAATTAAAACTACCGATAGTTGCAATAATGTTCGTTTTATTAACCCAGAACATCTTGAATCATATTGGCAATATATTTCACTCTCACCATCTTCAAACATTAAAATAGAACCAATGAGACCAACACAAGGAGCGAAATATAAAAGAATAAAAATATATCGAGAAGAACTCTGTTGTGTATGCGCCACTAATCCCCCAGAAATATCATTTTCTAAATGTGGGCATCTATGTATTTGCGAAACATGTAATGAGTTATATCCTTTAGATAAATGTCCTATATGTAGACAGTAATCTTTTGTTAAAAGAATTTTGTAAAATATTTAAAATGAAGTTTCTAAAATTATTTTCAAAGAAAAAAGATGAAGCTAATGATATAAGCATTATTAAAAAACAAATTGATGAATTAGATAAAAAAATTCAAGCATTATCATTAGTTATTGATGCTTTAATAGAAATTATACATGATATGAAAAAAGTAAAATAAATATATAATATATTTTTTTATAATATATTATATATATTTACAAGTCTAACTCTATCAAAATAGATATGTAAGCATGTGTTACATTACGACTATCTGTTCTCGAAATAAAGTTTACGATGTCACATTGTTGTACCTCCAACGCCCTCGGAAAAACCGTACAACTACAAGTTTCATCCTCTTTTTTAATAATAGAGTAATCAACCTGCTCATTTCCGTTTATCGATATATTAACTTTTATCTCTTCTCCTCGTACATTAGCATTATCTTTAACAACTGTTAAACTTCCTCTTATGATTCTACCTGGAGCACTCATACAATAACCCCCTAATCCATGCTTTCTACCTGAATTACCATTACCGAATGAAAACTCATAATTACCACCCCCTAATGGTCCATTTTCTTCAGCCCACACAGTTATAATAGGTTTAGGACCTATGAGAGAAGGAAGAGATACTTTTCTATCCACATAGGATTTTGTCACTAAATCTCTCTCTTCTACCGGTGTTGCCGCGTTTTTTATAGAAAAACCTTGAAGGTCTATGTTAGTCACCGCCATGAAACTCCCATCCGGATTTTTTATAATAGCTCCACCGTTATCAACATAATTTTTATTGACAGCAGAGTCACGGGATACAGGATTTGGCAACCTAGTAATCGAGTTACCATTCATATCTATTCCACCATCTATTGAATAGGAACCATCTTGTTTTTTTGTTAAAGCTTTTTCACCCGCGGTAGCCACCTCAATAGCGGTATCCACGTAAAACTTATTAGAGGCTTGGTCGTGTCTTGTAGGGATTCCGAGATTGTTAATTACTCGTCCTCCCATTGAGATTGCATCATCTGCCTCATACCACCTTCCGTCTTTATAAACGAAGGCTCTATCAACATTATCCACATAATTTTTAGTAGCAGCTTCACCTGGTTCTTTTGGATCCTTAACATTTCTTATTGGATTAAAACCCATATTTAAATATCCAGTAACATGGTATCCTCCGTTTTCACCCAACAACCCTGAGTTAGCGTCAACATAAGCCTTAGTTGCTGCATCTTGAGGATTTACTGGATTACTAACCCTTGTTAATGTATTACCATTCATGTCTATAGACCCACTAACAACAGTTGTTCCATCTTTACGTAAAAAATTATTATTTATGTAAGCGAGTGACACACCATCATCGCTTGTTTCACCATCATCTTTCATTCTTCCGAATTTGTCAACAGGCATTTTTTTATATAGTACTAAAAAAGTTTATTTAAAACATTTTGAAACTGATTACCTCTAGATAACTCTTTTAGAATGTACAAACATAAATGACCACAAAATACTTGTCCAGCTTGTTGTAATTGGTCAGTATTGTACTGTATTGGGCTTTTTAAATAATCTCGAATTTCAATAGGTGGTTGTATGCCATAACTATCAAAATAAATTTTAGTTTTACCATTTTTATACCAAGCGACCCAATGTGTACCAGGACCATTACTTTTATCAAAGTTTACTATACCACATTCTTTTTTACTCAGTTTTCTCGGTAATGTATCTAGTAAAAAAACTCCTCTAAAATAAGGAATCTTTAATCTTTTAACGGCACCCTCTAATTCGAAATTGTTCAACGGTTTATTCGGTAAAATTACGTTTTCAATCGAAATATTTGACATTTTTTTTTATAGTTAAATATTTCTAATATCTTTATTGTCAACCCATGAATTAAATTCATCAGGATAACCTTTCCACTTTACAAGAGATTTCTTTTTTCCTTTTTTGATAACCTTTTCTATCCTATACACCTCTTGACTAGTTTTCTGCAGTTCAGGTTCATAAAAGGTACCTTGTATTTCTTCTCCATTAAAATCTTTAATTTTATATGTTATAGGTGATGTAAGTTTTACTTCAGAAACTGTAAAAACCTCCTCAGTCCATCTTGTTGTATAACCTTTTTCAAAAGTCTTTTTCTTTTTAGTTATCCTTACTTTATCTCCAACGGAAAACTTAGGATTAGAGTCTCTTATTTCAAGATTATCAGGGTAAAGATTTCTCCAAACTCTCGTTTCATTTTCTTTTTTACTAGCGTTTACCGGGGTCATCTTAATAGATGAATGCCTTGTATTATTATATTCTTTAACTAAATCCGGTAGCACATTAATGTAAACGTTTGTAGAGTTAGCGGAGAAATACTTCCACATTTTTTCTTTCATTGTCCTAATCCATCTCTCAACCACACTTGATTTTTCCTCATTTTCAGTAGAATATAATTCAACCAAGTCTTTTACATCTTTGTTATAAAACTCTTTACCCTTATCCACCCACATTTTTTCGGGTTTTCTCTCCTTAAAAATACTTTTTAATGCTATAGCAACAGATTTTCCTGTTTTATCTTTTAATGGCACCAGATATCCATATTTAGAAAAGATATCAATGGCAGCGAGAAGGTATTTAACACCGCGATTAAACTTAGAAAATGCTTGCATGTCTACTAAATCCACAGCCCATATCTTATCTATACCGTTTACTATAACTCTCCTTTTTTTAAATTTTCTTCTTACGGGTTTATGCAATTCTTCCGCTAAATTTTTTTTTTTACTCCCATTCCAAATTTCATTTTCGTTCCAATGAGTCTACTTACCAAACCTCTTTCCATTTTTTCTCTAATACTAGGATTGTAAATCCCTTCTAACTCCGTTAACATATTCTTATCACACACTGCGTTTCTTGTAGCAGTATCGTTGTGTTGAAGATAGCAAACATCGTGATTATAAGCGGCTTTATCAACACGGTTTATAGGTTTACTCCACTCCTTCGGTGTTAAATCAGGATTGAGTCTTTTATTTAGTTTGGTACCTGGTCCTGTAAAGTTGTGCCCTGGTAGATGCATTTCAACGGGTAAATTATTTATAAATTTATTTAATATACTACTCCCGGTGGTTTTTTTTTTATAAATTGTGATTTAGTTATTCCACAAATAACACATTTCCCCTTCATCATATTTCTTCCATTTTTAGAAACAGAATATTTTATATCATTCGTATCTGTATGTTTTTTACATTTAACACAATACATGTTGTTTTATATAAAAAAAAAAATATTTAAATAAAAATGGATATTATGGACTTATCATGGAATGAAGTACTATCAAAGAGATTTAATCACTCCCTTTTCCCAAAAAGTATTAGGGGTTTAATTGTAGGTAAATCATCATGTGGTAAAACTACTTTTTTGATAAACCTTTTACTCAGACCAGATTGGCTTGACTACAACTATTTAAATGTTTTTGGAAGAAGTCTTCATCAACCGGAATACCGAATAATAAAAAAGGCTTTTGAAGAAAAACTACCAAAAGAATGTATCTTAAGATTGTTTAACATGCGTGATGAAGTACAAGGACTAAACATTTCACCAATAGCTTTAATTGAAGAATGGGCTAAAACGATTAAAAACAAATCAGATATAAATTGCACCTTCTTTGAAGATGATAGTGATGTACCTGATCCGAGTGAGTTAAACCCAGAAAATAAAAATTTAATGATTTTCGATGATTTACTTTTAGAAAAGCAAAATAAATGTGAGTGTTACTACGTTCGAGGAAGGCATAATAATGTTGACTGCTTTTACCTCGCCCAGAATTATTTTAGATTACCAAGGCAAACTATTAGAGAAAACACTAATTTTATTTGCCTTTTCCCACAAACCCAAAAAAGCATTAATCATATTTATTACGATCATGTAGGTGAAGATATGCCTAGGAAAGAGTTTATAAAGTTTTGTGAAGAGGCATGGGAAAGACCACATGGTTTTGCTATCATTGACTTAACCAGTAAAAAACATGATGGAAAGTATAGAAGCAGTGTTGATAACTTCTACATACCTAAATCAGTATAAAAAATATTTAAATATTATAAAATGGAAGAACTTTTAGGGCAAATTGTAAAAAATACGAGCCATAAATCATCGTCTCAAATCATAGTAAGCGATAACAAAACACGTTTTAGAACAAGGTTTAATCCTCCAATTCAACTGGAAAAGGATAAAGTATATGAAATAGCTATGGTAAACCTTGAAACTTACTACTCTTTTCCAAACATTGATGAAACGAACAACACATTTGTTTATTCTCCAGACAATGGCACCACATGGATTAAAATAAAAATACCTGAAGGAAGTTATGACCTCGTTGACATTAATGATACGATTCGTCAGGAAATGAGAAAAAATGGTCATTACGATAGAGTTAATGAAGAGTATCCTATTAACTTTTCTGCGAACACTAATACCCTAAAGTCTGTTCTTATTATTGATAATAATTATCAAGTAGATTTTAATCAACCAGGTTCCATCGCTAAAGTATTAGGATTTACTCGAGCTAAATATACGCAAGGATTTCACGAGTCAGAGGATGTAGTAAACATTCTTAGCATAAATAGTTTGCTAGTTAACATAGATATTATCTCAGGAAGTTACGTTAATGGTACAACAAAAAATACTATTTACTCTTTTTTCCCAGATGTTGCACCTGGATATAAGATAATTGAGTCACCAGTTAATTTAGTATACTTACCAATAACATTAAATGAAATACATAACCTAAATGTAGATATTACGGACCAAGATGGTAATTTACTAAATCTTAGAGGTGAAAAATTAACGATTAGGTTTCATATTAGAGAAGCGAGATAAGCTAAATAAAAAAATGATCGTATATAAAATGACGAGTTACACTAATGTTAAAGTAAATATATCTGAAGGACAAAAACAAAAACTTCAACATGCTGTTAAAGCTAGTTGCCCAGTAAGTATTCGTTTAGGTCATGAAGATTTACAAGGTAATGATGTTTTAGCAATTACCAATTCACAAGCAAAGAAAATGGCTAAAGCCTATGAGGATGGTGTGGGTATAACTATTAGAATGACTACAAAACAACTTAAATATAACATGAAAATAGAGGGAGGTTTCCTCGGAATGTTAGCTGGGTTAGCTGCTAGGGCTTTACCGATGCTTGCAAAAACCGTTTTACCAGCTTTAGGTGTTGGTGCTCTTTCTGGATTAGCTCAAACAGGTGTTCAAAAAGCTATGGGGTCAGGTCTTTACCTTAAAAAAGGAGGATGTGTTTGTCAAGTTGAAACTGATGGAAGTGGATTATACTTAAAACCATACAAAGGTAAAGGATTAGAGTCTGTTGGTGATGGGTTGTATTTAAAGCAAGGAGGAAAAATGTATGATGGAAAAGGGCTTTTACTTGGGCCTAATAGCCCATTTGCTAATATCCCTATCCTAGGAGCTATATTATAAATATTATTTACAACAAATAAAAAATGGATATTCATAAATTTGGTATAAAACCTAATATTACTACCCAACATAAAACTATATTTTGGAAACCTCATTTGCATGGAGTAAGATATCAACCCTTAAAACATGATTCTCTAAAATGGAAAATATACTCACAAGTAACTATCAAGATTCCTCCTAATAATGGTATGAGAGTTCCGTTAGGATTTGGTTATATAGCTACACGAGGAGTTGTAGTGATATCTATTAGTAATAAATGGAAAGATAGTTTAACCATTTCTAATGGTATACATCTTGATAATGATGTTAATGATATCTTAGTCTACATTTATAATTTTTCACAAAAACCAATTGAAATACCTGGGGGAGAGTTATTCTGCTATCTAAAATATTTGCCATAAAAAAATTATTATATTTATAAAATGGCAGATACAGATCAGAAACACCCTAATAAAATATATCCTATATTACCCAAAGAACAGGTTACCCCTAACGCCCCACCTATTGAAATGGAAGTAATGGATAATGGTCATTCTTATAGACTTCAAAAAATATCTGAAATCTTGAATTTTCTTAAGAAGGAAATGAATGAAAGAGAGAGATTGAATAAGAAGTATGCTAGGATGGCTAAAGTAGTTGATAATGTTGAGGGTACCTTGGTTGTTGTTTCATTGGCTTTGGGTGGGGCTGGTGTTATATTACTTTCAACTGTTGCCGCGGCACCTGTTGCTGTTGGTTTGGAAAGTGCTGCTGGTGTAATTGGTCTTTCTTCATTGGTTAGTAAAGTATTTGTTAGGAAAACTACTTCTAAAGCTGAAAAACATTTGAAGATACAAATGCTTGCTGCTTCTAAACTTAATACTATAGATAATCATGTATCAAAGGCTTTAATGGATAATCATATATCTGATGAAGAATTTAAGTTAATAATGGAAGAAAGGAATAAGTATGAAGAAATGAAGAGTGAAATAAGAAATAAATTTAGGAATAAGGTAACATCTGAAGAAAAGGAAAGTTTAATTGAGAAAGGGAGGCAAGAAGCACAGGAGTCCTTTCGGAGGCTTCTTAAAAGCAAACCTACTACCAATTAAATTACCTAAGTTTAGATGTAAATGTCAATGTGAAATAGGAGATGAATAAATATATAAAAGCATTATATATGCTCTTATATATTAAAAAAATATGTTGCTAATTAAAAAATGTCATTTCTAAAAATAACTGACCCTGCAAAAAGAGACTTAATTGTAAAAGAGTATCTCGAAACGAAAAAGAATATTCGGGATAATCTACTAGCAGAGAGAACAGGTGAACGAGAATTACAAACTGACCTTTCAAAGTTTTTTAAACCTATAACAGAAACGCAAAAAGCTACAACAAAGGAGATTACAGAGGGGCTTAAACCTATTAAAGAAGGTATTGAAAGCTTACCACAGGCTATTACTTTTCCAGCATTTCCATCTATCACAGCTTATGATAAACCAACAGAAGAAGAAGAAGACCCGCTATTTATCGGTGAAATAGCAGAGTCGTATTTAAGAAAGTTTACTAATAAGTCTGAAGCTGACAGAACCTATGGAATATATGACAGAAAGGGTAAGTTTTATATCGGTAACAAACCAATTGTTATTCGTGACAACGATATTATTGTGGATGGTGAAGAATATCCTGGTACCCCTGGTCTATGGGAGTTAATCGTATCTAAAGATCCCGATAATAATATTTTTGTGGGTGATGATTATGAGAATTACGCGAAGTTGATGGTAAAAACGGGCTCCATTTTTCGTAACAACAACCAAAAAAGTAAATATCCTAAATCTTCTAAAGGTAAAAAATGGAACATTATACTTAAAACTATTTGGGAAAATAAAAGATTTCATGAAGGTAGTGGTATCATTATCCCATCTGACCCTAATGCATTACTAGAAAGACTAGACCTGTTGATGGCAAGTAAAGAAGCAGGTAATACAGGTGTAAGAAATGAGGTAGTAAGCATTTGTGATGAATTAAAAAGACAAGGCGTTTTAAATTCACACACTTATAAAAATTTAATGTCTATACTATAAAAAAGATGATAATCACTAAGAAACACGGATTTAAAACAAGATATTCATACGGTGGTTCCGGAATCTTTGATAGTATTGCTAACTTTTTAGCGAGGCTTTTTACTAGTAGTGCAGCTAAACAAATTGCGTCTTCTGCCCTTGATGTAGGAAAGAGTGTAGCTAAGGAGGGGGCAAAGAAAGCTTTAGAGGTTGGAAAAAGTGCAGCAGTAGAAGCAGGGAAAAAATTAGTTACGAAAGCTTTAACACCAAAATCAAAGCAAATTTTACAAAAATATAATACAACACCAAAACCTAATGATACTCCTAAAACACAAAACATTAGCACATTAATAGATGGAAGTGCCATTTCTATTCAAGACATAGTTAAAAGGTTAAACAGTGGAGCGGGTATTAAAACAGTATGAAAAATATAGATAAGTTAAGAAAATTATATTCATTATATAAAAAGAATGTCTATATTAAATTTTAATCGTGTAGATCATGAAAAATATGGTACCGCTACTATTGAAATAGTAGGCGCTTCTTTAAACATAAAAGATTGTGAAATCCTTGAAATTAATAAAACGAAATATAATTATAAAAAAGCTGTTGTGAAGTTATCTCCTGAAAAGGTAACCAAGATGAAAGAGATTGAGAAAAAGGTAAATGAATATTTAAAAAATTGGGGTATACCTGGAATAACACTTGTATACGGGAATAGAGTTTATCCTAAAACTACACTGGATACTGCAAAAAGCATTAAACTTCGAGGAGTGTTTGTTAATAATAATAATAAGTCTTTTCCCCAGCTTTATTTAGAACAATTATAATTTTTATTTTCATTTAAAAATTATAATTACTATTATAAAATGGATATTCTAAAAATAACCGAACCAATTTTAAAAGATGATAGTATTAATGAGTATGAACACCATGAGTATGAACCAATCACTGGTACCAATCTCAACAACGCAGGAGGAGAAATTAGGATTAACATTGAGACTCAAGATATTTTTACTCATCCTAGTGAAAGTTATTTACTTATTGTAGGCGAATTAGTAAGAAGTGATACTGGAGCAGTTTATGATGCTAACACTAATATTTCTTTAACAAACAATGGTCTCATGTATCTTTTTAAAAATATTAAGTATCAACTTTCAGGTATGGAGGTTGAATCTGTATTGAATCCAGGTCAGGCTACTACAATGATTGGTTTGTTAAAATATCCGGATGATTTCTCTAAATCACAAGGATTAAATCAATTGTGGTATAAAGATACAGCAGCTAACGCAGGTGCCGGAAACACTGGTTTTATTGTAAGAAGAAATTATATTATTAATGATCCTCTTCCAAGAGGTACCTTTAGCTTCAGAGTTCCATTAAAACATATATTTGGTTTTTGTGATGATTATGATAAGATATTGTATGGAATGAAGCAAACTCTCACATTAACGAGAAATAATGATAATGATGCAGTCTTTCGAGATGGTGTTGCTCCTGCTGATGGTAGAATTAATTTACTTAGAGTATCTTGGTTTATACCACACGTGCTACCTGCAGATGAAGAGAAAATGCAACTTTATAAAATTATTGAGAAAAAAGAAAAAATACCGGTTGGATATAGAATGAGGCAGTGTGACTCTATTGCGGTTCCCGAGTCAACATCATTTACCTGGAGACTTGCTGTCAAATCATCACCTGAAGTGCCACGTTTTATCATTGTTGGTTTTCAAACTGGTAAAAGCGGTGACCAACAACAAAATCCAGCTATATTTGACCATAGAAACGTTAAAAACATTTATGTTACGTTAAATGCTACTAGATATCCCGCTGTTGATTATAATCTCAGTTTTACCGCAAACCAATTTAGTAGAGTGTATGGGGACGCTTCTCTATTTAGGTCTAAGTTTTATAACATGAATGAAATGGTGTCAAACCCTAACATTACTCCCTCAGATTATAAAACCCTTTATCCTTTGTTTTTGTTTGATGTTTCCAAACAGAGTGAGAAATTGAAATACTCTGTCACTGATATCCAAATCAAAACACATTTTACTGAAAATGTGCTTGCAAATACAGAGGCATATGCTGTTATTATTAGTGATAGGTTAATTAACTTTCAGTCTGATGGAAATAAAATGAGTGTAGTGTATTAAGTTAACTATTTTTTTTTTTTATTAAAAAATGATAAAGATTATAGATTTACAAAACATTCTTAGACAAAATAATATAAGTTTTTATAATTATTGGACTAAAAAGCGGTTGGAGGAGTTGGTAAAAGAACATGGTTTGTTACCAGAACAGTCGCCTAAGCTAGTTAAAAAAGAAAAAAGCGAAGGCCCTAAGTATGATGAAGTAAGAACTTTTATACGTAATCCTAAAAAAGTTAGTATAGAGGATGTTGAAACTGGTGAAATAAAAACTTTTCCATCGATTTATAAGGCAAGTCAATTTATAGACCGCTGCCCACAAATTGTTAAGAACTATAATGGTGGAATTTGGAATAATAAATATAAGATTAACATTCAGTAAATTTTAATATTAAGTTAAAGAATTATTTTTATATTATAAAATATGAGAGATTATAATATAAAAATGGAAAACATTAATTATAATATATATTCTGTAAAAGGTTTAAAAAATTTGGCAAAGTCTAGAGGAATCAGAGGATTTTCTAGTCTTAAAAGAGCCGAATTGATTGATCGTCTAAGTAGTTCTTCACCCCCTGGACTTGATAATCAATTCCAAGGATTCACAGTAAAAGACTTAAAACGAGAAGCTAAGTCTATAGGAATCAAGGGATATTCTACGCTTAGAAGAGCTGCATTAATTAACCGCATCATGAACCGCTCCATTAATCGGGAGTCACCAATATTAGACTATAATATTGATAATCATGGAGTGCCGATATTACAACCAACACCTTATACACCACCACCTCAGACACTAACTCCACCTATAACCGAAATTAATGAGTTGGAGAAGTATTTAAATAGTATTAAAGAAATTCCTAGGAATATATCACCTAGGATAAAGGCTTTAAAAGAAAAAATAAATAAGATATATAAAGATAAAGATGAAATAAATATTATACAAAGATTATCAGCACTAAGAGGAGCTGCCATAGAATATTTTATAGAAGGTAAAGGAGGTTATACACCGGCTGATTTCCTTGATTTAGCGAAAGATAAATTAACCAATATTATGAGAAATAACCGCCAAACAAAACTTAAACTCGTTATGAAGTGTATGATGAAACAATCTCAAAATAATAAACTAAAAGAGATGAATTTCGATTCTGGTTACCCAATCATTAATTTAGATGGGGATAGTGTGGGTAAAATATATGATGAAATGGTGGAAGAACTATTAACCAATATAGCGAAAAGGGAAATGGAAGCAGATTATTGGGGAGCCATTTTTGTAATTGATTTAAGATTACATACAGCAGCATATAATCCAATAAGAGGTAGTTCTTGGATACCAACTCCTCCTAAGATAGCGAATACAAAAAGTGTTATTAATCCGAAAAATATGGATGATGATATGTGTTTTGCATATTGTATTGTTATAGGTTTAAATCTAAACTCAAATATCCGCCCTGAAAGAATTAGTAGCCTACAACCCTTGTTAAACAGTATAGATATGAAAGGGATCTGCTACCCCGTTTCCCTTTTTGATAGAATTAAATTTGAGAGCCAAAATCCTTCAATATCAGTATCAATTTACGGATATGGTTCCAATGGTGTTTACCCACTTAGTATAAGTAAAGAGGTTTATAAAAGAGAACATCATATTAATCTTTTACTTCTTGAGAAGGATGGTAAAAAACATTATTGTTTAATTAAAGACTTGAGTAAATTATTATCTAAACAAATATCCAATCATAACGGTAAAACTTATATTTGTCAAAGATGTTTAAATCATTTCACAAAAGAAGAAACTTTAAATAAACATTTAGAGTATTGTAGTGAAAAAGATGCTTGTAGAATAGATTTACCTGAAAAGGGAACCAAAATATCTTTCAAAAATTTCTATAAACAACAGAGACATCCTTTCACGATTTATGCTGATATGGAGTCTACGTTAGAAAAGAAAAACGAAAAGAAAGGTAACACTACAAGGGTACTTAATATGCATAACGTTTCAGGATATTGTTTTTATATCAAATCTCTTTACGAAGATTTTTACCCTTCAAGGATTTTCCAATATTCAGGTGAAAATGCTGCTAAGAAATTTGTAGAGGATTTAGAAAATGTTATAAGAGAAATAGATAATATACCAACAAGGCAAATGATTTATAGAGTTGAGGATAAAAGAGAGTTTGATAGAGCAGTAAATTGTTGGATATGTAGTAAGACATTTACGGAAAAAGATAAAAAAGTAAGAGACCATTGTCATTTTACTGGAAAGTATAGGGGAGCCGCACACAATTCATGTAATTTAAATTATAGAAGACCTACTTTTACACCCGTATTCTTTCATAATTTTAGTAAGTATGATGTTCATTTATTTATAAAAGATTTAATGAGTACACCTGGTGATATGAGTTGTATACCAACAAATAAGGAAACATATATAAGTGTGTCTAAAATGGTACCAATAGAATATACTGGTAAAGATAAGAAAACAGGAGAAAAAATAAATAAAACTAAAAAACATGAGATTAGATTCCTTGATAGTTTAAAATTTCTAGGTAAAAGTTTAGATGAATTAGCTAGCACCCTAGCTAAGGAAGAAAAGACTAATCTCACGAAATATTTTGAGGAGGAAAAGTTTGAATTGGTCTCTCAAAAAGGTATATTCCCATATGAATGGTTTGATAACCTTAGTAAATTAGAGGAAACGAAGTTACCTGAACAAAGAGCATTTTACTCGAAGCTTAGATGTAGTGGAATTACTAAGGAGGATTATCAACACGCTAAAAATGTATGGAAAACATTTAATATGAAAACTTTTAAAGATTATCATGATTTATATAATAAGACTGATGTTTTATTGTTGGCGGATGTTTTCGAGAATTTCAGGAATGTTTGCTTTGATAATTATGGGTTAGACCCATCTTGGTTTTATACAGCGCCGGGATTAGCTTGGGAGGCAATGTTAAAAACTACTAAGGTAAAATTAGAATTATTATCAGACCCTGATATGATTTTATTTATCGAAAACGGAATAAGAGGAGGTGTCTCAACCATTTTTAAACGATTTGCAAAAGCAAATAATAAATATATGGGTGAGAAATATATCCCAAATGAACCATCTAAATTTATTACTTATTTAGATGCGAATAATCTCTATGGTTGGGCAATGTGTCAAAAACTTCCTACCGGTAATTTTAAATGGATGGATGATTTAGAAAATTGGAGGGATCAACCATGTATATTAGAAGTTGATTTAGAATATCCTAAGGGATTGCATGACTGGCATAATGATTTTCCCTTAGCTCCTGAAAGATTAAAGGTAGGTAAGGTTGAGAAACTTATACCTAATTTACATGACAAAACTAAATATATATTACATTGTGAAAATTTAAAGTTATATTTAAGTTTGGGTTTAAAGCTTAAAAAGATTCATAGAGGTATAACTTTTGATGAGAGTGAATGGTTACAAACTTATATTAATAAAAATACTAACCTAAGAACAAAAGCTAAAACCACATTTGAAAAGGATTTCTTTAAACTTATGAATAATTCTGTATTTGGTAAGACTATGGAAAATATTAGAAATAGAGTAGATATAAGATTAGTTACTACCAAGGAAAAATCAGAAAGATTAGTCGCTAAACCAAATTATTATGATACATCTATCCTCGATGAAAATTTATGTATAATTCAAATGAAAAAACAACGATTGTATTTTAATAAACCTATTTATGTGGGGATGTGTATTTTAGATTTAAGTAAGACATTGATGTATAACTTCCATTATAACTATATTAAAAATAAATATAATGAAACAGCTAAACTTCTTTTCACTGATACAGATAGTTTAATGTATGAAATAGAAACGGAAGATTTTTATAAGGATATTAGTGATGATGTTAAAGAATGGTTTGATACAAGCGAATATCCACCTAATCATCCTTCAGGTATTCCTACAGGATTAAATAAGAAAATTGTTGGTATGTTTAAAGATGAAACATGTGGTAAGATTATAGAGGAGTTTGTAGGTCTCAGGTCTAAGCTATACTCTTATAAAATGTGTGGTGATGAAGAGGAGAGTAAGAAATGTAAGGGTATTAAAAAGCAAGTAGTAAAAGCATTTATTAAACATAAGCATTATAAAGAGTGTTTGTTTGAAAAGAAGACACATTTAAGGAAAATGGTAGTTATTAGGAGTCATAAGCATGAGTTATATACTGAGGAAATAAATAAAATTGCCTTGAGTGATAATGATGATAAAAGGTTTATTTTAGAAAACAATATAGACACATTAGCATGGGGGCATCAATTAATATAGGTATATGTGGGAAAAAATGAAATATAGTCCCTCATGCATGGACTTATTCTATGTTAACATATGAGGGAGACCCATACATTAGTTAATGTGTTGGTTAGTGGATGTGTTGGCTTATCTATTGATTGATGTGTTGACTTATTTTTTTATAGATGTGTTGGTTCATCTATTGATTGGTGTTTTAATTTCTGGTTACATTCCTGGAAATTAATTCTTGGAAAATGTTTGAAGGGTTAAGGGTTAAGGGGATTAGGGGTTAAAGGTTAAGGGTTAAGGGGTTAAGGGATTAGGGGTTAAAGGTTAAGGGGATTAGGGGTTAAAGGTTAAAGGTTAAGGGGTTAAGGGATTAGGGGTTAAAGGTTAAAGGTTAAAGGATTAGGGGTTAAAGGATTAGGGGTTAAAGGTTAAGGGGATTAGGGGTTAAAGGTTAAAGGATTAGGGGGTTAACCATCTCACTGGTTATTGGGGCAGCTCTCTCACTTTATATCTACTCCAGTCAACAAAATCGAAAAACGGGCTGCGGTCGGGATAGGACGTGTAATTACGGTCGGTAAAATGCAAACGCACTCGCGGCCAATTGACGTCCGACTGCACCGCGTCTCTAATAGGA
Organism: Hippopus hippopus; assembly: GCA_946811185.2. Lineage (NCBI taxonomy): Eukaryota > Metazoa > Mollusca > Bivalvia > Cardiida > Cardiidae > Hippopus > Hippopus hippopus. The sequence goes on along the minus strand of OX328099.1, from coordinate 61,856,262 downwards.
TCGAAGTACTGCAGTTCCGTTTGTAGTACGTCCATCTCGTTCTAAGTACGTTGTTACTCCGTCTAATTACAGGACGGGATGGACGGCAAAAAATTCTGAGCAGGCTCAAAGTTCTGGAGCACCCTTCCCGTTCTAACCCGTCCAATAAGTTCGTAAACAGATCGTAAAAGGTTGCTAATACGTCCACTTCGTCCTAACACATGCCAGGTCCGTTAGGCAAAAAAATTCGGAACGGAGTGAGGACGAGTTTGGTGTGACGGGGGTATTAGATTTTGTGCTACAGTAGACTTGCACAAAACTGAAAATTGCATAAAAACAGAAGGTGTCGTTTCGGATTAGCCTGCTCGGAATGCGCAGGCTGATCCGATACGACACTTTACGCAAATGTCCGAATGCCCCTTTTCGCGTGTTGCAGGCCAGTATACAATACTTTTTTCCACAATATGTTTCAAAACCATCAAATCTAGAGGCATCGAAGGTCGTATTTGCATATTATTGGGTAACAAGACTTAGTGATACTCGACTCGTACATTTGTGCTAGTCTGATGCACTATCAGAAATACCATATGCTGATATCGGCATGCTAGATGTATAAGCTGAGCCCTCTACTATCTTCGAAGCAGCGAATACTGCCTTGTATGTTTAGCATTTAGTTTCTTAATTGGACCTTTGATCGTAAAAAGGTTAAGCCTTGGTCACACGTACAATAAACAAGGTAGCTTCACATATTCAGGAATGATTTAATGCCCTTTAAAAAAAAAATAGCTTCTTTTGACATATTACCGCCGGCGAAGCTTGTTGCACTTTAACCTCAGAATAACTGAGGATGACGATTTAACTTTTAAAGATACATCTACACTCGTTTTCAGAGAGTTTTTAACCCATTTTATCCTTATTTCACGAAATATAATCATTTTTTGTATATTTTCATGCCAAATATAGCCTCCGATGGCTGCAAGATTGCACAGATTATTACGACTGATAGAAAAAGTATATCATGTTTTAGAGGCCTTCGAAGCAATCGATGTTGTCGTTTCCGGTTTTAAATGAGGAAAGATCCCTTGTGTTTTGCCATTCCTTACACCATTTACATGAGCAATGCTCTGTGAAAAGGGGGCTTAATGCATCTGCGAAAAGTATCGACTAAGGTCAGCCTGCGCATTCCGACCGAAACTTTTCGCTATTGGTCAATTTTCTGTATGTCCAAGGACCAGTCTACCTCGTGATTAAGTCGGTTGATAAAAACATGGCCATTAGTGATCTGTGGTGGCTCGATTGGTATAATGCACACGGAACATGGCTTACATGTATGGTGGTATTTTAAATTTGATTTAGTCTACACCGCAAGTGAAATGCTCCGTCGCCGTTTTGGTTTTTTTTTCACCGAAATTTAGCGCAGTTCAATGTAGTGCGTACTGTAATAGTGTTATTTATTGCTTTTCCTGACATACTATATTAGTGCGTCAGGGTCTTTTTTACAAATAACCCTTCAAATTACCATACATACACGCACATTAACTTTTTTTTACTGTTCTCTGACAGACTTCAATGCACTTGAACGAATAATTCCTGCATGAGTTGCCTTATTTCTTTACCAACAAAAGAAAACCTTTTTTTTAAACACAACCAAACTAAAAACATTTGCATGCAACAAATTAAGTGCACCTCACATGATGATATCTGTCTTTGATACGGTATAAAACATTGAGGAAAAAGGAGAAAATGATGCATGGTTACCAGAATTTTCTCTTTTTCCCACAATTTCTTTTCAAAAGATTTCATTCTCAGGGCCAGGATTGTGTAGAAAAAAGGTTAAACAGCCTTATTTTACTGTCTCTAACTTGTTAAAACCGTTTTTAAGTACTTTAATCTAATTTGTTTGAGGGTGACTAAGGCTTATGTTCTTCAAACGATGCTCCACAGCTTTCGCGTTGTTAACCCTTTACCACACAATCCCGAATTTTAAAAACTCTGAGACAGAAGCCTTTTGAAAACATTATGGGAAAAGGAGAAAATGCTAGTTTCCAGCATTTTCTCCTTTTCCCACAATGTTTTCTACCCGATCAAAGACAAACTTTATCATTTGAGCCACATTTGAATTGTCGTCTGCGAATGCTTTAAACAAGTCTACATTGTTGTCGTTTGGTAAAGCGTTAATTGAAGCAAAAGAGTAAATCGCAGCAGGAAAAATTGCGATTGTGCTATAAAATATCTACTAATACATTCAATCTTATCTTGGTAAGCAATGACTGATAATCCAAGACAAATTTAGTACACGTGTTTGATTTCAGTCATAAATAGGATAGCTATACGTACGGAATCCTAAAGGGGCCATCTAAACATTTAGGTGACCATTTTAGGATTTCGTATTTAAGCGAAACATCAGCTGAAATTATATTGACAACCCTAAGATAAGCACCACAATCAGTATGGAACCAAATTTCGGGGAAACTTTGACAAGCTAATCATCACCGGGAAAAAGGTAGCCAACAGGTTTCAAATGGTGTTAATGACGTAAAACTAGTAGGGAATAATGTTTGACCTAATAAACAGACACTAAAACACACATCCTCATCGTGACAAACCATCATTAACTCTTCAAGACATAGGCTTACTTGTTACACGGGCATTGGATTAAACTATATATGGGTAACCTGGCGAACGACCAAAAGATATTAGCCAGTGATTTCCAGTCAATTTGTATGGTAGTCTGGTTCTAGCAGTTTGTGCGGGTTGATTCTTATCTACGGTGTTTGTAAATGCAGTAAAGGTCGCTCTAAGCTATTTAAGCGTTAATACGTTTTATTTCCAATCCGATGTTACATTAAAAAGGCGGTCATAAAACCCACACAGAGATCAAAACTATTGACTGTCCATTAATGGCACCGACAGTGATGAATACCTGTTGCGAACCAGAAATGGATATTTTCTCGAAATAGAAAGCCGGAGATATTGCAGTTACAAGCATTGTATATGACAATTGGGAACAAACTGTGTAGGTCGAAGATCAAACTGTGCAACCTTTGTAGCATCTTGACCATGACAACGGCTGTTCGCAACAAGATAAATCTTATTGGTAATTTTATGCCAGATATTGCAATGTCAAGCTATTTCAGTCAGATCATCTCCCCAGCCTGCAGTTGTCCTACCTATAAAGTTTGGTATGTCGAATGGTTAGGGAAAATCGTCCTGGCCTAATCGTCCGTAGGCCGAAATATTCCCACACTACTTACGGCGTTGGTTTATCGAATCATAAATCAAAGTTTTGGAACAACTTGGTGTTGGTTGCCTTTTGAAATATGAGTCAGTTACTTGATCTTTATATAACGTTTTTTTAATCGCTTAAAATCATTTGTTTTGCTGTGATAACTCGTTTGATTCCTGTAGAGAAGAACATTTTCAAAAGTGTACTGTGAGTGATATGTGACCTTCGTCCCGTTTAGACATCTTAAAGAATATAATATTTACTTTCAAACCATTTTAAAAACATATAATCCCATTAATTACATTAATAATAAAACAATAATGATATTTCTGTGTTGTTACCCGAAGCCTTTGTCGGTTAAAATTGAAAAATACACACACAAATGGTCTGCGAAATAGGATAATAATGTTTTTCTTGCAGACTACAATAACGTAATAACGATATTTGTTGTCTGTGAGTCCTGTAAATAAAACATACTTTTACGAGACAAGATTCCCTTATAAAGCCACAGATAATTAGATTGAGCGCACCTGAGTTTTTCCTTTGTGAGGACTTTCTAATTTTAGACAAATTAATCTGGATTGGCGGGAGCTTCGAGTTCGCCATTAAAGAAGCGCAATAATTTTTCCTGGAAACAAGACCGTATCACTGAATTGTATTAAATGATCTCTGACTTTTAGCCAGATTTAAGTCGCTTATTGTAACAGTATTCAACCGGAAGTACAAGACGCTTCACCGTCAAGATAATGATCTACCTCGATAAAAAGTAGATCTCAAAAGTTATACGTATGGGCCAATAATTGTTAAGTCTTATGTAATTCTAGAGATTATCATTGGCTTAAACTCGTCGATTGTCTGTGATAGCTTACGTCATAGTCAATCCATTAATTACTTTACTAAAGAGAAAAAACCAAAGGACAGTTTTGAAAACATCCGTTTAGTACACACACACACACACACACACACACACACACACAAATGAGATCAATATGGCGAACGAAATTTTGCTCTTTAAGAGTATTTAATTGTCTCATATTCACACTGTTCTTAACCCTTTACCAAACAATGCGATGATTTTAACGTTCCTGAAGAAGAAACCTTTCGAAAACATTATGGTAAAAGGAGAAAATGCTGTTTGCCAGCATTTCCTCCTATCCCCATAATGTTTTCTCGCCTCTAGCAGAAAGTACCATTACTTGAGCCACATTTAATTGTGGTCTGCAAATGCTTTCAATTTGAAAATTTAAAAAAAATTGTCGTGTGGTAAAGCGTTAAAAATCGTCTGCTGTCAGACGCAATGAGTCGTCTGCAGGAGGTTCACTGTCAAGTTCCATTGAAAAAAGATCAGGGTCTTAGTGCGTTCTTTACATAGATTATATAGGGGGGAAAAACCAAGCCTGGAAATTAATTTAATCCACTCTATATATAATGCTTATTTTCCGTCTGATTTAAATCCTGAGTTATTGTACTCTGTATGTAAAGTATAACCCTTTCACCGAAAAAGGCGACGTTTATAAGTTTTGATGACGATATAGAGCAAAACCAGACTGACAGAACGTGCAGTCTGGTCTTGAAATTGCAGACGTTGCGTACAGGTAAATGATATATCCAAAAATGATATGGTGACAATTATTTTGTTTTCATGAAAACGTCCGGAACTTCTATACCCCAGAGTCAAGCGTCTGTTTCGCCTTTTACCAGACGACAAAATGTAAGACTTGTCCAAATTGATAGCATTTGTGGACAACAAATAAATGTAGCTTAAAGATGAGATCTGGCAATAAAACGTTGGAAAACATCGTTGTTTCAGGAGAAAATGCTGGATACCGACCTTTTCTCTTTTAACCACGTTTTCAAAAGCTGCCTCTCTACATTTCGTTACATACAGGATTGTATGGTAAAACAATGGAAAAACATCTATACCACTAGACGGTACAGTAACAACGCGATAGCTTTGTTGTTGTTCTCAAACGAGATGACAAATGAAATGACAAAACAACCATCACGAGTGAAAAAAACCAGTACACAATGTCACTGGCCAACATAGTCGTGTTTACCTGACGTCAAAGTCTGGTTGAGGGACCATTCTATACTATCTTGCGATTGAGACAGCAAAGTAATTCAACACAGAATCACTTGAGTGGGCGATGAATTTCCTTTTAAAGTTACTTAATTTACACAAGCAAAGCTACTGTTTAAGGTTCACTCGCACAATAACGAACTGTGACCAAACGCAGGCAAGCGTACGGAAATATTTGACATTCGGTGACATACGCTAATGTTCGTTGGATCTTCGTTCTCAGCCCATTTTAAGATCGTTGAATTACTTTCACTTATATCATTTTTGGCTCAATGCATAGAGAGTTTTTGTGCCTCTATAAGAATATTTTTACGTATACTGTCGAACAACCCATTCACAGCTGTTTCATTCCATGAAAGCAAGTCGAACGGTTTGCTTGTCTGCAATTCGGTAACGGTTCGTTTTCATTACGTTGGTGTTCATTCAACCAAATTCTTCGACGAATTCCAATGTATTACTAAAACAATTACAACGTTCTTCCCATGTTCTTTTCACTCCCCGTCACGCCAAACTCGTTCTCACGAACGTCGAAGCAACCTTCTATTATTTGTATACGAACTGCATTGACCAGCATGGACGGGAAGGATGCTCCAGAACTTTGAGCTTGCTCAATTCATCCGTCCTTGGATTGGTTCATTGATTTATTGTATGGTATTTAACGCCGTTTTCAACATTATTTCAGGTATAGCGCGGCGGCCAGTGTACCTATCCATGCTTTCCTGGAATCGCTTTTACCAGTACTTCGCACAATTTTCTTTCCAAGCCACTGGCTGCTTTCCCACGTAACCATCGTCGGTCCTTGAATCGGACAGAGTGACAACATACTTAAAAGAAGATAGCCATACTACAAATGGAACTACCGTACTTTTTATCTTATTAGAGACGTGTTAGGACGTGATCCTGTCGGTCATCAATTGGCAGTAGGTGAAGGGTCCAGAAAGGGGAGGTTGTTCAGATATCAGATCTTTAGCTCTTCAATACTAACACCTAGGAGCTCTGTTTTCTTCTGACAACAGTAAAGCCTTACTTTTGGTGTCCCTGTAGTCCTCAAGCTTCTTGTTATAGAGGACTTCATGGGCCTTGAGTCATTCAGTCATGGCCTCCTCATGCTCTGTGGTGGGATGAGCGAAGATCTTCGCTCTCTTCTTGGGTCTCTGGCTCTGCTCTCTGCCTTTTTCCAATGTCTGAGTATTCGACTTTGAAGCAGAGGTATCGGAAGGTCCTGGTGATGCAGTGCTCTCAATTCCTTGAGCCTCAGTTCTCAAGGACAGGCTAAGTAGGCACTTCAACTTGGGAGTGCTCTTGGCGGGCTTCTGAGGAACTGGAGCTTAGAGATATAGAAGTAGAGGTTTCTTTCGTCCGCCCCGCTTTGGGGGCATGATTGTGACAAGGATGTAATGGATATGATGCTGATTAACACGGAGGCAATGACAACGGCGATGGATTTGATGTCGTGGATTTGATCTATACAGCTTGAAGTTGGAAACGGGAAGGAAAACTGACAAAAACGTGCTGGATTTTTATAGCCGTCAGTACAGGACGTGATTCAGAACTTTCTATGAATGTACTAGAATCGTATTTAGATATTTTTAGGCGAAAGTTACACGTTTTACCGCTACCGCAACCCGTTTTACGATTTTTTTAGGACGGGATAAACCCTTCTAAGAACTAGTTTTGTGTGCATTTTTTGCATAGCGTATTAAATTTTTCTCAAGCCAAGAGTTGGGTTTTTCAGGGTCTGGGATAGGAGGTTAAGATCTTCACTTGTTTTAGAATTACTATTCTAACATGACACGTGAATTCGGCACTATAAACACAGTGCAACGAAAGCGTGGTAAAATCTACGTCATTCTATGTGGAGTGACGTCATTCTGTATAAAGTAGGTCGCCTGAGGCTGTTTCATGTCTGCGCCCTCCGATATTTTATCGATGAACGTCACTTGACGTAAACAAATCGTCATTTTCCGCTACTCGACCAAAGATGAAGGAAAAACTCAAGGATTTACCGAAATTAACTGTTTTTGATAAAAACTGACGGTGGAACTATTTTAAATGTTACTAGTAAACATATATAAATCAGGTGTCTTTTCATGGTGAACGTTAGTTTCAAAACTGGCCGATGTTGCGTAGGAAACTGGATTGGGAGTGGGTGGAGTAAAATTCAGAACCTTCGAAGCGACTGCGACTCTAATACTTGACGATACATTCATTTTTCTTTGTCATTTGAAAGGAAGATATAACTGTAAAACGGTAAGGTTTTTTTATGTTATGTTCGATGCCTACGGTTTTATTGAACTTAAGATTCTTTTTGTATTTACCAACCGCGCAGTGGGGTTTTATTTTGGTTAGTAACATGGTTTATTCAAAGGAATATTATCTTCATCCACTCTTGTACACTAGAGACGCTCTCTCACTATTGCGTATGTACGGCGTATCGCGATAAGTAAGGAACGCTGCGACAACGCCGCAGTAACGTCAACTAACGTAGCTAGTGACGTCGCGTGAACGTAGCTCGAACACTTATTACGTCACGCGAACGTATTGGTTAAGATGAAAGGTTTGACTTCTTTTGAGCGAATGACAGCAACGAAATGAGCAGAGCCGTTTTCCGTCGGTGACCGCCGTATTTACACAATGTCAAAGCTGCACATAAGAAAGGAACGTCGTGCTAACGAAGCGGTTATGCCACGCTTACGCCTCAGTACGCCATACTTTACGTCCCTTGAAATCCATACAAACGCAGACACGCCACAGAAACGCCACAGAAACGTCGAACATACGCCGTGTCTTTAATTTTGAACAAAATACGCCTCAGTTCTTGGCGATTGACCCGCGTAAAGAAATTTTGTTGCATACGCCGCTGATACGTATGGTGGCATATTTCTGCCACGAGATACGAGATAGCTATCATGATAATTTTACAAAACTGTCGCGATAAATTAAAGTTTCCTGGAAATTTTATCGAGATAGTGAAAAGTTTTCTGAAAAAAATATCACGATAAACTTAATATTTTAACGCAAAATTTCTCAATCGTGCACGAAACTGACATGCAAGATAAAATCATCGTGATAGTTCTACCCGTTTCTCGATATCTATAAATAGGAAATTTATCATTTGGATGAACTCGGTAGTTTTTGACTTCACAAGATTGCAGTAAGTAAAAGTTCGAATAATTGCTAAATTTTGACTAGACTCGAAATGAACAGAAGTCTGTAAAATCACAAAGACGACTCGAAATGCCTCCTACGAACACTTTAAAACCATTCAGGGTAAAGGAGAATTCATAAGGTTGTAGGCGAAGATGTTCCGAAACCGTATCTAATTATAGATACCGTGAATGTCAGTTATGGGCACGAAACCAAAAAAGATCATGGTAACAGGTAGAATTATCGCGATATTTTTATCGTGAAAATTTTTATCATCTAGATAATATTTCCAGGAAACTTTGTTTTATCACGATAGTTTTCAAAAATTATCATGATAGCTATCTCGTATCTCGCGGCAGAAATATGTCACCATAGATACGCAACAGTGAGAGAGTAGCATTAGTATGAACTTGTTTTCCTTTGATAAAGAGTTGGTCATGTTAGAATCGAAATAATCTTCTTTCTATCGTGGTTTATCGTTCAATATACCGTGGTTTATTGAACGATAAACCACAATAGACAGAAGATTATTTCTTAAATAATCTCTCAGAAAAGACGTTAAACCTATAGCTCCCGTGTGACAGTTCTATGCACCAAGTACGTTAAAAAATATGACGGAACTTAGGCTCATTTTCGTCCAGCGTTGTACGCTATCCCCCGTTTCATAACTATCATCCTTGTTAGGGGCGTCGCCCACCGGTGACGACGAATGATAAACGAAAAATCAATCAAACTCGGAGATTTAGGCTGCGATCCCCGTTAAAGTGCCGCTCACCTTTAAGAAAGGCGCCTCAGAGAGACAGACAAGGAGTGTGAAATAAAAGAAAGATTAATAGAGGTCCATTCCCTCTCTTGCACTGATTGATTTGGAAGTTCATAATTGATTTTAGATCTAATGTCTCTCTTATGTATCATTTTTGATCACCCGTGGGATATTTCATTCCCTATTTGGATGAAGTATAAATCTCTTCGCCAATTAAATTATGCTTATTGGTCATCATATTGTCTCGAACCAGACGACAATTGATCTTTGAGGCATCTGCGTGGAATTATTACTGAGACTCACGGTGTAATGTGCATATGTATGATTCATTTTTTTTTTTCAAAGAATAAGTATTTGAGACAAGTAAATATCCTGTTTTACCTGACATTTTGACTCGTCCATATGGAAAGCTTTTGTAGACGACAAATGTGATCCAAATGATGGGATCTGAAAGGGTAGATAGGATTGTGGAAATACGAGGAAATACTGGGTCTATTCCAGGCCATGGAAATATTTCTTTGATTTTAGTGTTATATACATATCGGAAAGGGGAAAAGGTGGGATTACATATTGAAACTATTTACAGAAATTTAAAATTGAACGACCGTTTTCCTTGACGACACTTTTAGTTTGTATTGAGATGCTTAATCAAAAGTAGTCCCTGTTGGTAGGTGCGCACTTAGAACTACGGTCACATGCCCAACTGACGGATAACAAAAAATATACCGCACACTGTTATCAGTTCGAAATTATCGCATGTAACTGGATAAATTACATTACCATTTATACATTAATTATCACGGGATTCTCCTGGCTTGGTACTTAAAACGTATCTGTATTCCAAAAGTTTTAGCTTCGTTTCTCGCTGCTAACGTGAAGCATTTCTTTCCAGCAAGAAACTGTAGAAAGTCTCCTAAATGAAATAAATGAATTTACAGTAGGCGATTTTAGTTCAGTGATATAGGGCTAATCAACACGAATTAAGTTTTAGTACAATATGAGAAATTGTGATTTCTCGTTATGATCAGAGAGGAAGAAAAAGACAGGGACAGAGATACAGAGAGACAGACAGACAGACAGAGAACGAATGGACAGAGAACGAATGGAAGGATAAATGGACGGAGAGGTAGACAAAGTTAGGGTGGAAGATAGATTCTGTAATTCTTCTACCGATAGACTGGATAGGTCGCTGATTGACTATCTAATATTCTACTTGGGCATTGTTTTGAACAGTCGGGGGAGTGTATTCCTTATCTGGACTATAAATAAATCACTTCACCAATTAGAGAAGCCCAATACTTTATCACATTTTCTCCGACCAGAAGTCAAGTGATTCCTGACGCACCTTTCTGGAACCATCTTTGAGAAGAGATATGTTGCTATCAAACTGACCGTGAAGTTTGCATGTGCGCCATGGTTTCTTGACCACTACCTCTTCGTACAATGAATAAATCTCTTTGCCATTTAGCGTAGCCAAAAACGCAATCACATTGTCTTCAACTTGAGGTCAGTTGATTCCTTACGCACCTTGGAAGAGTTACGTATCAAACTGTGTAATTCACGATCACACAATTATAAGCTTTAAACCACGGCGAGCATCAAATTCATTTTTTTTTATTACAAGCTATTTTGATAAAAGATTGAATGCAAAGAGAAGTTAACGGAAGATAACGTTTGTTGCGGGGACTGAAAATATGGAAATAAGGAAACAAATAGAATTTTTGCACTTAATTTTTTTTAATCTGTATATATCAGTTAAACTTACAGTTTATGACGCATGTCACTTACCTTTAAAAGATGACGAAAATCTAGGTCGTTATTTTTTTCATCTTTCGTAACAAAAATATAATTTCAGGGAAAAAAGCATTTTATAACATGCATATCAAGTTAAACCTTACAGCACTTTAGAGGAGGTAAAAAAACTTTAAATAGCATACATGTACTTTTTTTCAAGGATGAACTCATTTTCATTTTCTTGTAACTCGAGGGTTCCGGAAAAAAAAGAGCCATGCTTTGGCAAAAGAGGGCTTAATACATCTCCGTGATGCATGATGTACCTAGCAAGTCATCAGATAATTATGGATCCATAAAGTTCATTTTGTGTAACAAACGACTGAATAACGAGGTAAAAAGGTCCTTGTAGACGGAGACAATTTACAGATAGCAAAAAGTTTCCACCCATTTCAGCCTGCGCGGACTGCGCAGGCTGACATGGGTTGACACTTTTTGCAAATGCATTAAGCCCCCTTTTCACAGAGCATGGCTCTTTTTTTTTAACTAGGCTCCCCCTTTTAACCTCTACCCCTCTGAGTAAAATACTGAAACAAACCAATCTTTGCTTAGGACCGATCTATTTGTTATGTTGTAAAACTTTACCACACAGTCCGGAGTTTTTACGGATCTTAACGACCCTGAGAAAGAAGGCTTTTGAAAATATTGTGGAAATGGGAGGAAATACTCTTTTTTGCAATGGGTGTCATTGTATGTGATAAGCTGCAAAAGAGTTTCAAAGATAATCAAATCTCTGTGTCTCTGTCTCTCTCTGTGTCTCTGTCTCTCTTTCTCTGTCTGTCTCTCTCTCTCTCTCTCCTCTCTCTCTCTTGGTGTCTCTCTGTCTGTCTGTCTCTGTCTGTCTCTATCTGACTCTCTGTCTGTCTGTCTGTCTGTCTGTCTCTGTCTCTCTCTCTCTCTGTGTCCCTCTAGTCTCTGTCTCTGTCTCTCTCTGTCCCTCTAGTCTCTCTTTCTCTCTCTCTCTCTCTCTCTCTCTCTCTCTCTCTCTCATCATATGTCTGTCTGCCTCTAGTTTCTGTCTTTCTCTTCTGTCTGTCTGTCTGTCTCTGTCTCTCTCTTTCAAGCCTTCTAGCTTCCGTTACATTTTGGAAATTGTTCATTTTAGACAATTTCCACATGAATAAACTCTAATAAGAGTGGAGCTGTAAATTCTGCAATCTCTGCAATTATCATATTCATGCTGTTCAACTTTTTCCTACCCTCTCAATAGGAGAGAGGACTGTGTTTTACAGGCGACGATATTTGGAAACATCTTAACAAAAGGAGAAATTTTCCGTGAAGTAGAGCAATTCCTCCTTGAGCCATGATTTTTTCACTTGTATAGTCATCCACTAATTCTTTACCAAACGACAACTTTTTAGACTGGGTAAAATTGAAAGCATTTGCATACGAAAAGTTAAGCATTACGTTAATGGTGAGATTTGTCTTTAATAAGAATGAAAACATTGTTGGAAAAGGAGAAAATGCTGGTTTCCAGCATTTTCTCCTTTTCCAACAATGTTTTCAAAAGGGTTTTACCCCAGGGCCGTTAAAACACGGAATTGTTTGGTAAAAGGGTTACCTTCACGCACTTTGAAAATCCATATTTTACAATGATCATGTTTTGTTAAATCTTCTTTTTCAACGTTGTTTCTAAGTGTAAAGAGTTAATTATGATTTATCCGAACCATTAAGGCAGTTTTCCGTTCGTTGCCCCAATTACAAATGAGCTTTTTAATGATCTCTTTTACTTAGTTGTTGTAGAACTTAAATAAATGCTTCGCAGTATGAATCAAATTTCATTCTAATCCGGCTCTTGATTCTTTTTCCTTTTTGAAATGTTAAACCGGAAAACCCGGAAAAAATATTCCTCGAAGATCATTCGAGAGGAAGAAAGATGCAGTATGAAAACCGAATAATAGCCTATATGCTGCTAAGCGCGACTCACTGACCTCTTGCGGACAGTCTAGATCAAGATCAGGATCTACACTGTCCGATAAGGAGATATTATTCCCCAAAACATACCTTTGAAATAGCAATATTTGGGTTTTTAGTATCGAATTGAAAATTTCATTTTAGTTATTTAGCAGGATAAGGGATAGAAAAAATTCTACACCCATTGCGTAAGGAAAAAAAATGGGTGAACCTTATTGACCAAAAAAAAAAAAGGATGGGAGGACCTAGATAGATCTATTACAATAATAAATATATTTTCTTTTGCCCAAAATCAATTCTAAGTGTTTGGTGAAGATGAAAAACGAATCTACAGAGAAGAGAATTCGATAATTGCTTAATAAAGGCAATTTTTACCAGAATGTCTAAATAACAATCGGAAAGTGCAGATCCAAGATCAGAGACCGGACTTCACGTTCTGTGCAGTCTAATCTTGATCTACATTGTTCGCAAAAACATTTTCTGTTGCCCTTCGCGTACTTTGAGTTAAAACGATTTAAAAAGTAAAGAGGAACAGGTGGCACTTGTTTGTTTAATGAACAGTTATAGAATCCTCTTACAAGCATTAAAATTGAAAAACAAAAAATCTTGACAGTTTTGTTTAAAAAATGAATTTCTACAAGTCGGCAAAATTAGCCCAATACTTTACGTATGATACAATTCTTTGTCATAAATGTACACACGAGTACAAAAGCAAGATGACATGTGAATTAAACAAAACACATGCAGTTTTAAAGCCAACCAATTACATGCACGATTACAAGTTACTTAAAAGGCAAAAAAAAAACATTAGCAAATGAAAAAGAGAAATATTACTTTCAATGGTAACACTAAAACGTTAATTTGTTCGATTGTTTTCTAAAGAAAACGTCGAGTTATCATCGGAACCCTGTCGCGGTCTGCGTCGTCATTCGAAAACTGCTGCCATTATCTGATATATCTCCGTAATTTCTTAGGATCTATACTTCAAACTCAAAATGGTAATGTACAAGACTTGAGACCAAGAGGTTGTCGGTTCGAATTTCGAGCTAGGCCGGTTTCTTTCTGAGAATTGATTAATGTCATTGCGACAGGATTCATTTCTTTCTCATCTGATCATTAGTACGGGAAGACAGCATGTAGCTTTGGAAGAATATTGTACAAGGTACTGGAAAAAGAAACTCTTGGAAAGCATGGATAGGTGCACTGGCCGCCTTGATTTAACTGAAATTATGTAGAAAACGACGTTAAACACCATACATAAGAACAAACAATCAAATCGGACAACGGAAGGCTGTTTACCATCAATGAGGAAATCAATACCAGACTGGCAGATAACTCTCAAACCATTTTGACACAGTTATCTGCCTTTTCGAAATTTCACCAAAAACAGCAACTACAGCTGAGTATTGCCACCTTTATGCGGTGCCATTGTTTCACGTTTATTTGAAAACCAATTCTTACATTAATCAATAGCATGTCTAGAGCATAGCTTTCAGGAACTCTAACCAGCAGGGACTGTATTCACTAACCATTCTCAAAAAACATTTTTAGTCATATTTTCAAGAATTATCTAAATTTGAAAGTAAAGCAACTTCTGACTTTAAAGATTTTTCTTCGTACATCTACTAAACACTCTACCGAACTCGTAAAATGATCTGAAGTTAAAGACCCATGCCCTCTTTTGTTGTTGTTGTTGTTTACCGAGATTCCGTCGTAAAAATAGCCCAATCCAAAAATAGAAGAGGAGGCGGGTAGATGCGAACGCACAAAAGGAAGTAAACAACCTATCAAATATGGTGCAAACAAGCAGCATCGAACCGAGCAACGGAAATACTTCGAGGTAAATTAATATAAGTTCTGCATGCATTTTATCTATTTTAAGACATCCCTGTAGTACGCAAATTACATCACAGCTCATGACCATATTTCAGGTCTTGCCTCGAAATATGCATAAAAGGAGTGTCATCCTTTCAATTACAGCTTCAGTGGTGTAAACAACGTTCTTGTATCTATCCTGAAAATATTATCTACCTAATTAATGGCTTACCTTATTTTCCTTGCCCGATTTTCACCATGTTTTCAGAGCCACAGGCGGAAAAGGGCGTTTGGAGACAGGCATACAGTACAGATCAAGATAAGACTGCGCGGTAACAATGAGTATGAAGAGGGTGCATTTGTAAGCAGGGAAACCTGCCCTAGCTGTGGCGTAAAAAGGTTAAAATGATACGTTTTTCACCGCAATTTGAAGCGAGTCTAAATTTTGAGTTATTTGCGACTCGCTTAGGAAAGATAATGCATCGAGGATAGGACTGTACAGTAGAAAGTCATGTTTTATTTTATCAGATTTGACACATATTTGTAGTTAAACACATGTGGTTTGATTTTTTGCAGAGTAAAGCTTTAATTTCTAACACTTTTATCTAGTATCTCCAAATGGCCTGCAACACGCGAAAAGGGACATTCGGACATTTGCGTAAATTGTCGTCTCGGATCAGCCTGCGCAGTCCGCGCAGGCTAATCCGAGACGGCACTTTACGACTACATTAGATTTTGTCCTAGAGTAGACTTGCGCAAAACAGAAAATAACACAAAAACGGGAAGTGTCGTCTCGAACTAGCCTGCGCGGACTGCGTAGGCTGATCCGGGACGACACTTTACGCAAATGTCCGAATGCCCCTTTTCGCGTGTTGCAGGCCAAATGTGACTTTTTTTTTTACTTGAATCCTTTTCTCTTTGCCACCCCCCCCCCCCAAAAAAAACCTTTAAATGTACTAATATTCTAATAATCTAGGTTTAAAAAAATGCAATTTGAAGGTTATTTTGGACCAGAGAACTGGCAAATTATCGGAAAGAGTTCGTCAAAGAATGAACGGCACGAGATTGTTCTGACGATAAGATAAAATCGCAACATTTCGAGGTTTTATGATAAGCTGGTAAATTTCATTTGATTTATCTAGAATGCAAAGGTGTGAGATAGCTTTTTATACCGATCAAAATCAGCCTGCACAGGCCATGCAAACCGATCGTCGATATTAATAATTACATTCAACACTATAGCTTCAAAGAGACTTGTTCCCTGCAGTACATCTGTACTTTCGATGGCCAAGAAGAATTACCGAAGACACAATCAATCAGACTGTAGAACCGATTAACTCTTTAACCAGACGACAAAATTTTAAACTTGGCCATATTGAAAACATTTGAGCCATGCTCTGGCAGAAGGGAGCTTGATGCATCTCCGTGACGTATCCTACCTGGCAAGTCATTACTTCAGCTTGGATCCACAAAATTCATTGTATCTAACAATCAACTAAATCGTGAGGTAGGCTGGTCCTTTGACATGCAGAAAATTGAGATATAGCAAAAAGTTTCGGCACAGGTCAGCCTGCGCGGACTGCGCAGGCTGACCTGTGTCGATACTTTTTGCAGATGCATTAAGCCCCCTTTTCACAGAGCACGGCTCATTTGCAGACTACAAAATGAAAGTGGTGCATTTGATTGGGTTTACTCTAGAAAGGGTAGGAAACATTGGAGGAAAATGGGAAAATGCTGGCGATCAGCATTTTCTCCTTTCCCCACGATGGTGCTCAAAACTTTCTTCCTCAGGGTTGTATTTGGTAGAGGCTTTACTTCTTCTTACTTCTTTAGCCGCAGTGTACTTTTAAGTTTATTTGTAATAAACATTTTAAGGTTGTAGACGAACACACTCAAGTAGCAATTTCAAAGCTGCTTTTACCAGAATAAAGATCCCTCGAAATATCGGACAGGGTAGATCAGTGATCAGACTGAACGTTGAGTGTGGTCTTATATTGATCTTCACTGTTTGCAACAGCACTTTACATTTCTCTTATTGCGCTAAGTATTAATGACGAATTAGTCTCGTAACAGATGGGTCAAAGAACGGAAAAGAACTTCTAATTAGCGCACAAGACGCCTTATAACGATTAATTTGCATTGCAACGACGTCATAATTATTCTTGTTAAGATATCCTCTTATCACTTTGCAGACGAATTTGGTGCGTATAATAGGAAACCGCTTCTGAAAAAAATCGAAAGAAGATGAAAAAAAATAACATCCATGATTTCTACCTTTACCATAATGTTTTCTAATATTTTTGTGTATTGTAGTTTAATTGCTGTTGATGAATTTCAATTTTGACTTTGTAGATGGATGTCACCTACTGCAAATTGTTTTCTAGAAGGTAATGAGTTAAATAGGAACTTTTAACTTTTCTGTATACCACTATACTAGTCGTAAACGGGTTAGAAACATTTTCTCCTTTTCCAACACCGCTTTAGCAAGACCGTTTTACCTCATTAAAAGTGTGTATATTATAGAAAACGAGGATGGGCTCATGTACTGTTACTCATTACTTTACACCCATAATATTTACACCAATAAACAAACGGTAACCGTTGAAACACTGTAAATATTTTTAAGACAGGACGTCGTCCTGAAATGATATTAGACCAGCGTAATATGGCAATTTGCATGCGTACTGAAGACATGAGGGTTTGAGAAGTAACTCAACATTTTAATGTGAGTTTGAATGCCATTTGACTCTGAACGAAAAGGCGTCAATTAGGCACCGTCAACGATAGACCAGACAATGCAAAACAACGCGACGTAAGGATAATAACATTGTGGCCTCATCACGATGTAATCGGTTTCTAAGCAGAACGAGAATCGCCGTTTCAGTTAGAAATGCAAGAGGAACACGGATTTGTGCTGTGATTGTGATGAAACAGACTACAAAGCTGTGCGGTTACGTGGACGTTGTCCGTACAATAGTGTTCTGTTGACGCGGGACCACAAAAGGGCTAGATCAGAATGGGTAAGGGCACATCGTCCATGGACAAGACGACGAGAAAATCAAGTTCTGTTTACAGACGAATCCCGTATCAATTTGGAAAAAATGCAGGTGGAAGAAATCGTGTTTGGGAGCGAAATGGATGACGGATTGATCCTGCTAACGTCATTCAAATGACCGTTTTTGAGGTGGTAACGTTAGCGTTATGGTTTTGGTAGTATTTCGAATTGTGCCAAATCTGACATAACGAATGCCCAAAGAAATTGATAAGCCGTGTGTTATTGGAAAAAAAATGCAAGCGGTAGCCCATTTATACGTCGAGGGTATGTCGCAGGATAACGCAAAACCTAGTGTTGCACGTCGCACAAACAACTTTCTGCAGGCAAATAACGTGAATGTGAGAGACTGGCTAGCCAGATCACCGGATATTCAACAACTTTTACATCTCTGGGACCATCTTGGAAGGAGAATCAGAGACGGTTTCAATGACGTCAGAGACCTTGAACGTGATCTGTATGAGAAATAGAATAGCATACCCATGGATGTTGTTCGTAGGCTAATATCAAGGCTGAGGAAATGCTGTGGTGCTGTTGTAAGCTCAAAAATCAGGGCATACCAGATATTGATCATCGGTGTGATTTTTGTGCAATACACAAGCGTCGATTGACGCCATGTTGCGTAGTAAAATATTAATACATGTACATTAGTTTAAACATATTTCATTCAACAGAATAATATACAAGTTTACAAAAGATAATACAGTCGTATGACAAATATACTGAATGTACATGAAATACTGATGTATAAAAATCTCATTGTACTTGAAACAAGAGCAAAATATTTTTTAACATAGAAAACTGATGAATTTATTTCCTTTGGTGTATTTGCAATTGCAGCCTAGCGCATGCGTTGCTCTTCTTTGTCTTTTGACGAGTCTACTTGAGTGCAAAATATAAAGGGCAATTTTCCCAGCCAATTTCCGAGGCTCGCTTAATAGCATTTTTTTTTTTCAAATTCGTTTGATAAAATCATGTCTCAAATGCCAACTTATGTCAGATCCTGTAATGGATTTTTATATATGGTACAACAAGAAATAATTAGTTTGAATACACCTACGCAATTAGTGCTACCCAGTGTGATTGTTCTGATTTGCAGCATCGTTTAACATGTTGATTAAGAAAATGCATTTTCTCCATTTCTCACTGTGGTGTTCAATACTTTCAAAGAAAAATCACAGCATTTCAGCCACAGAAGAATTTTTGTTAGGAAATGCTTTCAGTGTGGAAGGGTGTAAAATTTTGTTCTTGAAAAGTGCCTAGAGGGTTTGATGAAGGTTATGAACAATTGTTGGGTATAAGAGACAGCAGTATAAAATCAGACCCTAGGGAGATACAGGCTGATCTTTTTCTACTCTGTGCAAACAATTTACATCGCAAATCAATATGCGAAGAATCAGTCAAAGTTTGTTCTATGCACGAGTCGGAGGTAGCAGCTGGCTGTTAGATAAAATTAAGCTAATGACAAAGAGAACCTAAAATAGTTGCTACATTAACACTTTATGCGCCACGGCCGAAAGCAGTGTTTTTTGTAGACAGTATAGACCAAGATCAGACTGCACGTTTTGTGCAATCTTATCTCGGATCTATACAGCCTTCTTGTTTAGGCAACAGAAATAAAAAAATCTGTCTGAGTTTCAATGGTTTGAATTTTCAGCTGTCGACAGCGATATATAGAGTTTATGATTTTGGCTCTAAAAGCGTTAAACCTTTACCAAACAATCCCAAGCTTTAACGACCACAAGGGAAAAAATGTGGGAAAAGGAGAAAATGCTGTAAGCCAAAATGCTTTCTACCCTTTAAACGCAAATTTCGTTATTTGAGTCACATTTAATCTGTCGTCTGCAAATGCTTTCAATTTGGACAAGACTAAAATTTTGACATTTAATGAAGAGTTAAACCGCAAAACTTAATGTCCTCTTCCCCTTCATTAGTTTGTATCGAAAGTATCTTCGTATATCAGTGGGAGCGGAAGTTTTTTTTTTTCCCCCACACATTCTTTTCTTTCCTGTAAAAATTGAGATGTCAATGTACTGAGTATCAGCTGCAGAACATAATTCATTCTTCTTTTCCTAATTATGCTTGTATAATTGAGCCATGCTCTTGGAAAAGGGGTTTAATGGATCTCCGTGATACATTATACCAAGCAAGTCATCGTATAATTATGGATCCATAAAATCCATATTGTATAAAAACCGACTGTATAATGAGTTACACAGATCTTGTGACATGTATAACTTTTACCAATAGCAAAAACTTTCGATCCAGGTCAGCCTGCGCGGACCTGAGTCGATACTATTTGCAGATGCATGAATCCCCCCTTTTCACAGAGCATGGTTCATATATATGAGCCACGCTCTGTGAAAAGGGGGCTTACTGCTTCTCCGTGATACATGATACCAAGCAAGTCATCACATAATTATGGATCCATATTAGCCATCCATTTTTTGAACAACCGACTTAATCATGAGGTAGACCGGTCCTGGGCATGCAGAACATTGGCCGTGGCGAAAAGTTTCGGCCCAGGTCAGCCTGCGCGGACTGCGCAGGCTGACCTGGGTCGATACTTTTCACAGATGCATTAAGCCCCCTTTTCACAGAGCACAGCCTATATATTTTCTTTCTGTTTGGACATTGATCTAAATGAAGTCATTTTTATCATTTCGAGTAAACAGAATTCCACACAATACAGAGATTTTCTCACAAGAGTCAATTTAACAAAAGATCGATTGCTTGTCAAAACGACTTCCGTATATAAAGTCCATAGCTTGGAAAAATATATATTTCAACCCGTTCCCCATCTGCATCACCTGTGCTCGTTAATACTTTAGCAAAAAAAAATCCAGACTGGTCCACATTCAAAGCATTTGCAAATGAAAAATTCAATTTTACTCAAATAATTTGATGCGATTTGTCTTTGAAAGAGTGTAACACATTGCGGGAAACGGAAAAAAATACTGATTACGTTTTTCCTTTTGCGTTACATTTACTCGTTAACAATTTATCAGACGACAAAATTTTAGACTGATCCATATTGAAAGCATTTGCAAACGACATATTGGATATTGCTCAAATGATGGGATTTATTTACGAAACAGTTGAAACATTGTTGAAAAAAGAAGAAAACGCTGGTTACTAGCGTTTTGCCGTTTTCCTACAATATTTTCAAAAATCTGTTTTCTTCAGGATCGTTGAAACACTGGATTGCTTGTTAAAAACGTATCTACAAAAAAAAAGTCTCTTGGGTAATGGATTTTCGGTATCGACTCTATAAAACATTTTTAACTCTTTATCGGATGATAAAATTAAAGACTTTTCCAGATTCTGAATCATTTCAAGACGACACTTTTAATCTGCTTCAAAAGATGGGATTTGTTATTTGAAATGGTAAAAAACATGATGGGAAAAAGGAGAAAATGCTGGTTACCAGCATTTTCTCCTTTTTCCCACAATGTTTTCAGAAGCAGTTTTATTAAGCAAGGATCGTAAAAACACGGGCTATTTCGCCAAAGGATTGATATGAAAAGCCCGGAAGGAAACTAAGACAGCCAAGCCTCGAGTTCCCGATTTTTACCTGTAATTAGCGCACAGCGTATATCTACATTTGTAGAGGGTATCTTAAGGTCTAGTCTGTCACGGGTTTTAAAGGGGCTTATCATTTTTTATGTCGTAACTCAAAATTTGTTTTGAAACACCGATAATTACAATTAAATATATATTTTTTGAGCTTCCGTTAAAAAGAAAAATTACGGCTTCATTCAGTTGGGGAGACCGGGGTTGTATGACTCACGGGTTGAATGAACCACGGGCATTAATTTCGACAATTCGTTTGTAATGTCGTCAAAAATCAACGTTTTCTCGGCACGAGAATCGAATCAATCGTTCACTGCAGTATCGGTGTCCTTGTACACTATTTGTTTGTTTTATCAAAGAAAATTGATATTTAGGGTCAATGAGTAAATTTTGAGATTTTTCATCTTTTTCTTCTTTTATGCAGATTCTTTGTGCAAGCAAATAAACATGTATATCTAAATGATCACTAAACTGTGGCTGATCTTTTAGCGTATCTGTTTTTTCACACAACGCAGTATTTTCTTCACTCATGATCAAAACATGTGGTAGGGTTAGGTTGGGTATGAATGAACCACCGAGTGCGCGTATGAATGAACTACGGTTCATCCAACCCCACCCATGATTCATTCAACTTTATACCTTTTCCTGCTGCACCCGGTAGGTTAGTTGTTGAACGTAAGCTACAGGGTGTGAAACAAGGGGTTGCTGGTTCGAATCCCCAATTCGGCAATTTTTTCCGCGGATCGCTGATAGTGATAGTGACAGGATTAATTCCTCCCTCACCACTGATCATTATTTCGATGATGGTTATAATTATGGGAAAGTAGCCAGTGGCATGGGAAAAAACTGTTCGTAGTATCGGTGAAAGAGACATCTGGGAAAGCATGGATAGGAGCACTGGTTGTCGCGATAAAACTGAAATATTGAAAACGGCGTTGAGTACCATACATACAACTTTTCCTAACCGAGAGACAACTGACGAGTTCTAACCTACTATCAATAAATCTACTTAAAGAATTCTAATGTGAATAAAGGTCCCAATACAATTTTACCCTTTGTTATTCAGGAGAAATGCCAAGAAAATATATATACGAGGACAAAAATATACGTGGACAAAATTCAGTCATAGTAGAAGCTTATAAGCAGATGATCCTTGAAAAGAAGGCAGTTGGGTCCGTCGCAGAGCATTTTAAGGTGGGTTTGTATTAGGAAGATTCCTCACAGCCCCAGCCTAGTGCTGGTGAAATCCAGAAAATACACGAATCTGTGAGCTGTCGCCGTGATGTGACTGATATAATGTTTAAAGCGGCGTAAAACACCATTCAATCAGTTTAAAAGATTCCTACTCAAATCGAATAGAGATGACTTGTCAAATAAGATAAGGTATTACGATAACATTATGGAATCAGGAAATTTTTCAATAAGGAACAGGAGTGTCCAAAGTCATTTAATTAGAAGAAAAAGAAATCCAGTGGGAAGTCTAACAACCAGAGGAAAAGTCGAAACACTTTTTAAACTTTTCTCTATTTTAAGGCTGTCCTACAGTTAAGAGGACCTGCAGACGACAAATCAAATCTAGTACAAATAGGAGTTTAAATACTGACTTGAAAGAGAGAGCCTTGTGGGGAAAGGTGAAATCGCGTGTAGTTATCAATTTCCCTTTTTTCCACAATGTTTGCCAGTAGTGTTTGTACAATGTGTTAAAACTAGTGCATATCAAGTAATAGATTAATAGAACTTTGCTTATGACGGATTTTATTTATGTGGATCAGTAAAGTCCACAAAACCTTTAAAGGCTTTCATACAGATGTTCAAGGTCCACTGGTGGCCACATGAAAACAGTTTTGCTTATGAAGTAGGGCCTTCTGATAAATCTGATAAATTTCATTCATATCATTTAAAAGAATGACGTGTTTAGTACTGTTCAAAATTTTATCAAAAATGAATCGTTTACATTGTTTTTAGCTGAAGGATATTTGCTGTAACAGAAAAACAGTCTGTTGTATTAAAACAATGGCGAAAAGGTTATAGTAGAGATCTGTGCGTGAGCGATCTGTTTTATAAAGACTCGTAAGGAGCTAGCCGACAAAGATCGAAAAGGGGCTCATTCATACCCGGTCTCCTCCTAAGGTGGAGTGCAATTTTGAGCGTTTAAAATGACGGTATATTTGTTATCCAAATGGTAACTCAGTATATTTTTACACAGGCCTTTGAAGTTCGATTGATCCATCACAGAATACTAAAATTTTCCTTGGTCGATCATTAAACACTTATAAAAGCATATTGGTGCATCGCCTGTATGTATTACGGAATAGTGAAATTTTCAACACCGTTACTATAAATAGCACAGTGGCGACTGCCTCTGTGCTGTATATTATAAGACTTCTTTATCCCGTGATAGACCAATGAATTTCAGAGGCCTATGATTTTCATTACATCAGTTATGACGTCATCATACTGATTTAATTAATCTTCGTAATCGACGCTTGTAATTGATCAAGTAACACTCCCAGCAGTCTTTGAAAACTCTGGCACGAAATCTAGAATTACCGTGAGAGGCTATGTAGTCCATTGAGGAAATACATATGAAAAAGTTTGTCTTGTTTTTGTCTTTCTTGTTTTCTGATGATTTTCCAGTTATCGCCAGAGGTATATCATTTTTTAAGTCTGCTGAAATGATAAAAAAATCTTAACAGAATAGCTCCCTAGCTCTCTAGTAAACATACAAGACGTTTTTAGGGAGCCTGAGTACGAACAAAAAGCCAAGGTTCTCCGTTTTTTCCTGAATTTAGCGCATAGCATATATCTTCGATTGTACAGGGTCAATCAAGTTCTAATGCGTCTGGGTTTAATTCTTTGCCAAGCAGGCTCGAGTTCTTAGTACCCTGAGTAAGAAGCTATTTGAAATCATTGTGGGAAAAGCAGAAAGTGCTGATAACCAGCATTTAATTATTTTCCCATTATGTTTCTACCCTTTCAACAAATTTCATTTCGTTTCAAGTCACATATGATTTGTCGTCTGCAGATGCTTTCAATTTCGATTTGGTCCAAAATTTTGTCGTGTTGAAAGAGACATCTACGTTATTAGAGGTAATATTAAGTAAGTACTAGTTTTTCATGGCTATCTTGAGTTTTAACAGCCCTAAGGAAAAAGGGTATTTGAAAACATTGTGGGAAAAGAAGAAAGTGCTGGTCACCAGCATTTTTTTCTTTTCCAACCATGTTTATACACTTTCACGGACAAATCCTATCATTTGTGTCATATTCAACACGTCATTTGCGACTTTTTTTTTCCAATTTTGACAAGTGTACAAGTCTTTTTTTAAGAAAAAGAGTAAACAGTTCGCTAGAAGGCAAAATTCTAATTAATGATTGATTGTTTGTATGGTGTTTAACGCTATATTCAACACTATTTCAGTTGTACCGCGGCGTCCAGTCGACCTATCCATACTTACCAGTAATTCGCACAATGTTCTTCACGGGCCACTGGCTGCTACCAAAGAACCATGGTGGAAATAAATACCAGCGGTGAGAGAGGAATGAATCCTGTCGCAATGACTATCACCAATCCTTGGAAAGAAATTGGTCGAGCAGTGAATTCGAACCCGAGACCCCCTGTTCTCAAGTCCTGCACGCTACCGACTGAGCTACAGGAGCTCGGCTCAGCAGTGAGAAAGAAATGAATCCTGTGACCATCGTCAATCCTCGGAAAGAAATTGGCCGAGCAGTGAATTCGAACCAGCGACCCTCTGGTCTCAAGTCCTGCTCCACCGTGCCTTGGCGACAAAATCTTAAACATGTCGACATCAGAAGCATTCCTCGAAGACGAATTAAAGTGTGTCTCAATTGATGGACATTGTCATTGAACTGGTAGCAAACATTGTGTGAAAAGGGGGAAATTCTAGCTTCCTTCATTTTTCCTTTTTTTTCCACATTTTTTTCAAGAGCCCTCTTTTATTAACCCTTAGGCTGCTAAGCGTGACTCACTGACCTTTTGCGGACAGTGCAGATCAAGATCAGACTGTACGTAACGTGCAGTCTGATCTTGGATCTACACTCTCCGATAAGGAGATATTTTTCTCCAAAACATAAGTTTGAATTGGCATTATTCAGGTTTTTACTACCAGCCTGAAAGTTTAACTTATTTAGCAGGATAATGGTTAAAGTCCAGAATGCGATACAACGAAATGAAAACTTTATACCTTTATAAATCGATAAACAAATAATGAATTAGCTCGGATTACCGAAAAAAGTCAGTTGGATAATCAATATGTGCCTAGGAGATCATTTCTCTTTGTAAGAATACTTCTTGACACGACTGCCGTTTAAGATTGTTTCGAGGGTATTTATGTTGGAAAGCAGCCAGTGGCCCGGAAAGATTCTTGTACGAAATACATGTGAAAGAAACGCAAGGAAAGCATATAAAGGTGCACTAGGAACAGCGGAATACCTGAAATAATGTTGAAAACGGCGATAAAAAACGAACAATTAGACGGTCAAACAAGCAGGCAAAAACCGACGTTATCTCGTATTTACCCATAGATCACGGTTCTGACAAATTAGCCAATCAACGCTCAGTATTTGGTCTGTATACGTCGCATTTACAACGCTTTATTATTCTTCGTGGTCTAGGTCGGATATACAAAGCTCGTGGGATTGTCTATCTAATACAGACACTGGCTAACATTCGTGTCTATATCAGATAGACAACCTCACTCGTTTTCTGTCTTACACATAAGTGGATCGATCCACTTATGTATAAATAAACGAGCTTGCTATTTTAGGTCACGATTTTCTCATCCTACTTTGAGTAAACTTATCCAAATTGATTTTCTGCGATGAAACCATATAAGTCGTATAAAATTAGTTTCAAGTCAGTCAAAAGCTAGGATTTTTTACGTCGAAGAAAGGCTTAACTTTTTACCACACAATCCTTAGTTTCACGACCCCGAAAAAGAAAGCTTTTATAAACATTTTAAAATCATATTCTCCTTTTCTCACAATGGTTTCTATTCTTTCAAAGGCAAAATCCGTCATTTGCACAACATCTGATTTGTCATCTACAAATCTTTTCAATTTGGATCGGTCTAAAATTTATCATTTGACAAAGGGTTAACGTCTCAGCGCGGGGAGAATTTTCGGATGCTTTCATTTATCTTTTAAAAGTACACGCTTCAACGTTCATGATAAAATAGTGCTATCTGAATCGAAATGATCACGGCTAAGCTTATTTTGTAAGCTTAGCCGGGGGGGTGGAGGGGGGGGGGGGGGCGGCAAGAAATTCTTGTATTTTACTGCAAGCAAAACGAACCCTCGCCGAAGTTACCTTGACCAACTTCCCGTGCTTGTAAAACCTGAGCCAATGCTCAACTGAATTCGTTTCGACGATAGTTATGTGGGAAAGCAACCAGTGGCTTGAAAAGAATATTGCACGGAGTACTGGTAAAAGAAACTCCAGGAAAGCATGGATAGGTGCACTGGCCGCTGTGATATAACTGAAATGGTGTTGAAAACGGCGTTAAACACCATACAATCAATCAATCGAGTTTGTGCTCAAACTTCAAGACTCATTAATGCTTACAGACGGTATGAAAACCTGAAATGAAGACTGATTTCAGAGCTCTCAAGTTCAAAAGTTTCTCCATCCGGTTTATGAAATTATATTTGAGCCATGCTCTGTGAAAAGGGGGCTTAATGCATCTCCGTGATGCATGATACCAAGCAAGTCATCAAAGTATTATAAATCCATAAAATCTCATTTTTATAACAATCTACTGAATCATGAAGTACACTGGTCCTTGAGCATGCAGAAATTTTACTAAAAGCAAAAAGTATTGGTCCAGGTCAATGCTTTTGCAAATGCATTAAGCCCCCTTTTCACAGAGTAGGGCTCATATATATTTACACACGACTGAAATTTCTTGCTCA
Organism: Hippopus hippopus; assembly: GCA_946811185.2. Classification (NCBI taxonomy): domain Eukaryota; kingdom Metazoa; phylum Mollusca; class Bivalvia; order Cardiida; family Cardiidae; genus Hippopus; species Hippopus hippopus. Next base: position 61,828,994 of record OX328099.1, on the reverse strand, counting down.
GCTGAGTTGAGCACGAAAAAGTTTTTATAAGCAATGAACCCGGTCAGTTGCATCTTAGAGCTGCATGGCCTCTTTGGTTAAAAGGATTTGGCACAGAAATTATGTTAAGCTGTCAAAAGGGGAGACAAGTTTTGAAAAGAAACTGGAACGTTATTTACTTCACTGAAGCTTTCATTTATAGGATAATTATGGAAATATCCATATTTCGAGGCAAGACCCGAAATGTGGTAATGAGGTGAAAGGTAATTACCATACAGCAAGGGTGTCTTGAAATAAAAAGAAAAGCACGCAGAACTTATTTCTCGGTTCGATGCAAAATAGATTCCTTTTGGTTCAAACTGCAAGATATAGATAAAGATATGATTTAACAAATATACAAAACATCGCAATTATAAGAACGCGAGTGTGAAGTACTTTCAAGAAATGAATTGATATCAATTTATGATACATGAATTTGATACCAAGTTATAATAAAGTCCTCTTCAGCTTAAATTGGCCAAATGACAACACAATCACGTATATACCATCTATTTAAACTAAAACCAGAAAAATAAGTCTAGAGGCTGTTTTTTTTCCCCAGCGTAATCAGACCTTGCCTCTGGTGATTCTACATCTAATTAAATTTTCCGGTGATAATATTGATGATGGAGAAAATATCGTTAGCCCACAGATAAAACGAAAATTGTTGTAATTTCAGGATCTTTTAAGTCTTAGATATACCAAAAACAATCGGAACCAAGATCGGATTGCATACTCAATGCAGCATCACCTTGATCATCACCGTATACAAATAGCAGGGTCTCAAAGGTAACTATCTTGGCAAGCGCAAGTAGAAAAGGCAACACTAAGGTGGCGCAGAAAATTTTATTACAAAAAGCCGTTTTATTACGTTCTAACAGCGTATATTTGACAGCTAATATTTGGACTGAAAAGTAAATGATTTGAACCTCTGAAATGAAATGTCTCATGCAAAGCTAAGTAGATCGTAAAAAGAAGTTGCTTTCTAAAATATAGATTCTCTAGATGACTTATTAAATCAAGATAACAGATGACAGTCTAATGCTTCCTGCAGATGTAATTCGCATTCTTGTCATCGAATTTTTAATAATTCGTCCGTGGAATACTGAAATCGGTAATTTATGTCTCTGGGAGGCAATGAGGTACAAAGATAGAGCAGTCTGTGGACGTAAAGAACCGTCTAGTCGCTCGCGGCGTTATTTACGCTCTGACCCCAAAATGGGTATCCAGACGAAATTTCTCCCACTCAAAATTCTGCAAGGGCGGGCATATCGATCGAGTCTTCGTTAGGTGTACAAACTTCCACTGTCCTTGAACCCCGAAACAATAGAAAACCCCGTCTAGTACCAACTCTCTCGCACAGCGGAATTTTAACCCTTTTCCTGCTATATAAGTGATATGAAACGATTTTAAGCCGATAGTAAAAGCCCAAGTTTTTCTACTTCAAAGGTAATTTTTAGGGGAAAATATCCTTATCGGACAGTGTGGATCAAAGATCAGACTGCACGTTCTGTGCAGTCTGATCTTGATGTACACTGTCCGCAAAAGGCCAAGGAGTCGCGCTTAGCAGCCAAAGGGTAAAAGCATGGCTTGCTGTTTGAGCTCAAGCTAGTTTTAGACTCCATAAAAAGATGTGTGAGGGATTAGGCTTTGCCTTTTTAACACTGAGTTAGAGGGAAGAAAGGGGGTGGAAGATTTAATCCATTTCGGATTGGAAAATCACTGTGGACTATTCGGCAAAAACACACACATGGTGTTGCCACAAAATTTCATTAACTCCTTGCAAATGAGCCGTGCTCTGTGAAAATGGGGTTTAATGAATCTCCGTGATTGATTATACCAAGCAAGCCATCACATAGTTGTGGATCCATAAAACCAATTTTGTCTAAAGTTGACTGAATCGGGAAGCAGAATGATCCTTTGACATGCAGCAAATTTACCAATAGCGAAAAGTTTCGACACATGTCACCCTGCCTGCGCAGGCTGATCTTAATCGATACTTTTTGCCGATGTATTTAATCCCCTTTTCACAGAGTGTGGCTCAAAAATGTGTCTAAGGTTGCCTGTTGCACGTATAGTGTTTCGGTAGTTAATAACTCGGAAAAGAAGAACTGTCGCAGCATTTGTAATTTAATACTGTCTATTTTGCTATGACGTTTGGAATCTTAACCAAACGACAAAATTTAAGATTGTTCCAAATTGAAAGCATTTGTAGACGACTTAATGAAATTAAGCTAAAAGGATAGTGATTGTTTGTGACAGTGTCGATAACCTTGTGGGAAAAGGAGGAAACGCTGGTAACCAGCATTTTCTCCTTTTCACACAAGGTTTTCAAAAGGCCTTTCCTCAGGGTCTTGAAAACTCGGGACTATATGGTACATGGTTAAAAATTAGTCAGTTGCGGTACGAAGAAAGATCGTCTGTAGCAGGTAATGTGTTCACTGGTACTAGTATTTTAGAAATACTACATTTTCAAATAAGATCACTGAAAGCGGATGCCAACGCTCGGCTGAAGTTGCTTGATTATCAGTAAAAATTCTAAGACGAAAAAGGGGCATAACTGTGTCAAAAGTACCTTGATGGTTACCTGCCCTTTTTTGTTGGTTCTCCTTTTGATAGTAAACATCTTGTCAAAGTTTGAAGTAATTATCTTGAGTAATGACAGATGTACGAGTATTATAAAATGTCAAAGATTTTAGACGATGATGACGGCGAAGACGACGGGGCTATATAACAATACCTTGACGTTTTCTTCGAAAATAGCCGAGCTAATCAGCCATACTTCATTATACTCAGTACATGTGAAAAATTATTTTCCTTTTCAGGTACTGCGTGATTGTACGACCGCTCCAGTCCCGTAAAAATTGTACAATCGGTAAAACAAGATGGGCGCTAATGACTGTCTGGGTTGCCGCGACAATCCTTGCTTCTCCTGCAGCGCTAGTTAGGGTAAGAGTCATTCCTCTTTTTTTTTCTTTTATATTTGAGCCATACTCTGACAGTAGGGTGTATACTGCTGGCTGATATGGTCTAAAAAAGTTTGCTATTGGTCAATTTTCTGTCTGTCAAAGGATCAGTTTGTCTCATGTTTCAATCGGTTTTTGGGTAAAATGGATTTTATGGAACCATAATTTTGTGGTGATTTGCTTGGCATAATGCATGGATCAATACTTTTTGCATATGCACAAAGCTCTCTTTTCACAGAGCATGGCTAAAAAATTGATTACACATGTTCAGCCGAATCTATGAAGCATCAAACGAAATGATGTAAAATGTCAAGTTACTCACAGGCAACACTGCGAACTGTCAATTTCACAAACCTACCGGTTTCTTTTCATTTTACGGGCCTTTATTCGGAAAAAAAATCTACTACAACTAGTAACAAGAAAATATTGATGCATAACATCAATGGCGCCGCAAATCAGTTGTTTCTGAAATAGGGCACATTACAGCGGATTAATTTTTTACGCCAAGGGCATCACTTGAACAAACTTCGTAGAGGTCCACGTGGTGATACTACATGACAAATATTTAAACTCTGGGCCATCTGGTTTTGGACAAGAAGATTTTTAAAGTTCGCACCTTATGTTAATCCCGAGTATTAACAACCTTGCGGAAGAATCATTTTGAAAACAATGTGGAAGAAGGAGAAAATGGTAACCAGATTCGAATTGTCGTCTGCAAATGTTCTCAAAAGTCTAAAATTATGTTGTTTGGTAAAGAGTTAAAGTCTAAGAAAGAGTCATGGTTTTGAAACATGATTTATGAAGAACATAACGAAAATGTGGCCTCTCTCCAGAAAATTGTTAACGCATTTCAAATTGACCAAAGCAAATTTATGCAGAACTCGATGAGAAATGAACCGAGAAGTCCTAAACAATCTTTAGAATGCAAATTAAAACTTAAAAAAGAAAGAACCAATAATGGTAAGACACAATCATAGCCATTCTTCGGCGAAATTTAACATAATTTCAGTTGGAGCTATGTACAAAAGCAGTGGTCATTCGGCAAACAACACAAGAAAATAGCATTAAAAGTAGGTACTAAATTACCAAATCAATATTAAAAACTGGGTATGAAATGATCAAAGTGGGTATGAAATGATCAAATTGAGTACGAAATGACCAAAGTAAAAAGTATAGGTGGGTACGAAATGACCAAAATTGTACGAAATGGCCTAGGTACGAAATGACCTACGTGCGAAATGACTGGAAGCCTAGTAACAATATGGCTACCTCCATAGGCACTTTTCAAAAGCGAATAAAAATATAGTGCCGCCGCTCATGCGGCGCCACAACAATAAACACAACAGCAAAATAATCTCGATGACTCACAGTGGAACTGTCACATTCATGAACGAATCAAGATTTACATAGAGAGCAGCCTACGATAATCGAGAATAATTTACAAGCTGGACACGAAATGACAAAAACATGCTCGATTCATATGTCGAAATTGGTTTTGTCACTAGAAATCAGTGACTTTTTACACTGACCGTCTTTTGAACTCTCTCTGGAAATTTGATTACGATGGAATTTATGACGAATGTCGAGCACAAGGAAAACACCGACGAAGAAAAGCAGACCACTAGATGGATTTTGATTAATGAATGATTTTTCTGGTTAACTTTCATGATCATCTGATACTTATTTAAAGTTTACATTGATGCATGAGTCTTTTGGCATTGAAAGGTAGTTTGGTAACATACTCTTATAGTTCTACTTTGTATTGATAATGCATGGGCTAGAGCTTCATCGCATAAGTTTAACCCTTTCAGCACCAAATACATAAACTCGAACTCTTTCGACGGCTGAAAATGCTGTCCACTGAAACTCAGAAAGATATCTATCTGATACTAAATAGGCGGACGGCATCGATCAAACATCAGACTGTATGTTCTGTGCAGTCTGATCTTGATCTTTGCTGTCCGCTAAAGGCCTATTTTTCAACATTGGCTTTTAAAAAAGTGAAGGTTAGAACTGTTCAGTGTTGTCTCTCCCATTCTACCGAACCAACGAGGCTAATCATATCCTAAATAACGAATTCTCCGGCGGTTTCGAAGTGCTAATACTTCTACAATAACAAACGTTTGCATAATTTTGACATAATAGGAAATGATTATCAACGATGTAAATTTCTAGAGAAGAAATTGGTAAACGGCCACCATCTTGAATAGTAGCATTTCCTCCAGCAGCCTAAGTCGGGCAGAAAGAGATGACACCTGTTTTTTTTTTAATGAAACATGTGTATGCGACCAAAAAGAGATATCGGTATACTATAGAAAATCACTTTCACAGAAATACATTTTAAGTAGAATGTCCAATGCACTCATACTGAAATAAATCACGTAAGCCTCGTTCTTTCGTCGTTGTTAGGCCTACCTTCTCAAGCTCAAGCAAACTTATCTACATAAGTGATCAGAAAAAAAAGTTTATATTTCCAAAAAATTGCATTAATTTTTAGTCAAATTGTGTTGTTTGCTATTTCGGAGGATTTTCTTTTAAGGTAGAAAATGAAGTTTACGGTTAACTTAAAGTAGATTATTTATCGTTATTAGATACTGACGAAAAACTGGATTTTTACTCTGAGTACTTTAATACACGAAACAGCGGTAACATGGTTTCTTTTTCCCTGACTTGAGTCGTCACGTATAATTGCAAGGTATTCGTCTCCGTTTTCAACATTATTTCAAATATAAAGCTAGACAACTCCTCTTATCTGAGGTCTTTCTACTATTAAATCTGACGCAAAGATGTCTTGTGGAAGAACACACCTGCCATGACATGCCCGAGTACAGTTTAAATTCGGGACAACCGGATGAAAATGCATCTGCCGGAACATTGTGTCAACTCGGGATTTACGTTACTACAGTCTTAATTTTCGTGAAATGTGTTTGAAATAACAAACTCAACTTAAGTCAGAAAATGAGTCTGTTAGCGGATTTGAGAAAAATAAGAGACCTAACTTTTTTCGTGAAACTGGACTAAGGTTCTTGGTCGGGAATAGGACAACTATGTATGATTGCAACGCACTGGAGTTGGATGGATTTTGAGTGGGTGCTGCCGTAGAATGGCGGAAACGGCGAACAAATTCCGTGCATGTTTTTATTACGATTTCATTGCAAGCTTGTCTCGATTTTATGTGTAATGACATTTCGTGCACAGACTATCGACAAGATTGCAGGTTTATGGTTCAGTATAGCATTTGGTAATTGATTCCATGGCTTACCCTGTAATTCATGTTTTCAGTATGTTTCGTGGAAGTAGATGTGCCTGTTCTTGAACATCCTCGGAACCCAGGTTTGAAGCATTAAGTTACTCTCCATGCATTACCCCTGGGAAAAATTGACCAGCAAATCGCCGTTTCTTATGAATATTCATATGGTCGGGAAGTACCCTAATAGCCAATCGAAAGATCGATAACATAATGATACTCTCTTGTAGAGAGGATAATTTCATTTCTTCCATTACTAAAAATATACCTGGAAAAAAACCCAAGGTTGTCAACAAATATGGCGGCCGTCGGCGTGCTTGTCTCCTTGAGATATGCCATTCTGCAATACAGGGACGACACTATCGATCTTTGTGTACGATTTTAACTGACAATCTTTCGGTGTTACACCGAAAATCTCTTTTAAACGCTTCTCGGTTGTAGTGTTGATGGGCGCCGCCATATTTAAAGTATCGCTAAGCTTGATTTGCAACGAATGATGTGATTGGATATCGACAAGTAAAAAACAGAAATGTGATAAAAATAGTTTAAACTTTCTCAAAGAAAAACTGAGATCACCAATTAAAATGCTTCATGAATAATTCATGAGAACGAGGAAAGGCCAGCGAAATAATGAATCGAAACTGGGTCACCGAGGATGGTTCTTGAACAGCCATGACTTTTATGAGCTATGCTCCTTGAAAAGTGGTTTAATGCATCTGCAAAAAGTATCGACCATGTCAGCCTGCGCAGTCCGCGCAGACTGACATGGGTCGAAACTTTTTGCTCTTTGTAAATTTTCTGTATGTCCAATGACCATACTACCTCATGATTCAGTCGGGTTTTTAGACTAAACGGATTTTATTTATCCATAATTATGCGATGTCTTGCTTGGTACAGTGCATCACGGATGTACATTAAACCTCCTCATTGCCAGAGTATGGCCTTTACCTCATTGCTGTTTAACTTAAAAACATTGCAGGTTCACATTCCAAAACTATAGCTATTTTACCCACCCAGCCGTGAGAAATAATTACCACACAGACTGCAATAATACCGATATCCGCGCACCTTGTATCATCCAGTATACTGGTAACTTACAAAGAAATCATAATCACAACATTTGTAGAGCCATCGTTTAATGCCAGCTTCAACGCAGGATCAAGCCAGTTCTAGTGCATTTCATTTGATTGCAGGGCTTTTATGTGAACAGAAAAGAAGCTCAACAATGTTCTTTTGCTCGTATGTGATTCCCTAAGTTCGATTTCTGTCAAAAAGTGTGTTTCATATTGTCAACAACCATTGTTGTTGTTGTTGTGGTCTTCAGTTAATTTCCCACACACGCACTGTGGCACTCCTTCTTGAAGGACAATGTCGTGGCAGAGAGTTTTGTAATTTAAGACATTTCTGTCCATTTCCAAAACTGCCCTGATAAACTGATACTCTTTTGTATAATCTGAACTATTTTGGTGGCGCTGCCGCGATAAATCACTTTATGGTTTTAAATCACTTTGTCCGTCAACTCTTTTATCTGTAAAGATCTTGTGTTATACTTGTTAAATGGTAGCGGTACCTAGCACTAGCTCACTTGCATTTAAAAAGACAAATTATTTGGGGTCCATTAATAATCGGAGAAAATTAAGCCAAAGGGACGTGAATTTTGTTTATCTTGTTGCTGTATTCGATTAACATAATCAGTTGCTGTCATTCTTATCATCCCTGAATCGAGGCTAATTAAATTTGATGTTCTGTCCAAACTCTTTAATGACAATATTTGTTGGAAAATGGCTGGCAAATTTGTGTCGCCAGACAGGAAACACGTTTATTCGCGCTATTTTCGTGATGTGTGTTTGTGTGCGTGTTTTACGTTGTTATTTAGCAGTACTTCAATCATATCGCGACAGAAGGAGCCCCTATATGGATCATTTCAAAGGCCAATAATGCAAGCATCACTGTTTAATCGACAGCGTGACTGACATCACCATCTGAAGACCCGATAGAAAGTAAAATGATAATAAGACCATCGAAACCATTTGGTTTAGCCAATCAGAAGTTGTGTTACTTTCAAATTTGGAAAATCATGGCGAATAAGACTAAGAATATTCTAAGAATGGTTCGTGAATATGGACCCAGTTCTCGGACAGACAGGTGGCCGAGCTCTCGCACCTTCTGCACCTGTAGTAGTAATGGCGCCACTTTGTGTGTAAACAAACGGGCGCCATATTGGATGACCTAGTTACTATAAATAGTAACTGATTTGCATATAAGGATGTTACTATAGTTAGAACGTCAACCATCTTGGATGACCTACTTTTTTTTTGTATTTTTGTTTTTATTTTGGCAGCCATTTTGAATGACCTTTTTTTTTTTTTTTAAACAAAACAGCATTGACCTCCTTTTTTTGGCGGTAATTTTAATGGTCGTTTGTGTGGCCATTTTGAATGATCTACTTTTTAGAAAATGTATACAGAGCTGACTTGTTTACCTCGATCTAGAACGTAGTCCTAGACATTGAGGGTCAGGTCCTCGGCCATAGATGGAAAATAGTGCGGAAAAAACAACTAATTTTTTTTATTGATGAAACATCATGAGGGGAATGATAGAATGGAAGAAGCAGATTTGTCGTTTGTGTGGCCATTTTCAATGATCTACTTTTTCGAACATGTATACAGACCTGACTTGTTTACCTCGGTCTAGAACGTAGTCGTGGACATTGAGGGTCAGGTCCTCGGCCATAGATCGAAAATAGTGCGGAAAAAACAACTATTTTTTTTATTGATGAAACATCATGAGGGAAATGATAGAATGGAAGAAGCAGATTTTGAAATTCAAGAAATATTCTGTACATATAGAAATAAAATGGTACCTTATTGTGATATTTTCCCTTCAACGTCATTTTGGCGGCAACTTTTTGAGAAATGGCTTTAAAAATGAGTCATTTAAGTAGGCACCCTTACGGTATACAGAGCTGACCTGTATACCCTGTCTAGTTATTTTTGGCGGACGTTGAAGGTCAGGTCCTTTTATCTAGACGGAGACATTCCCACTTAGACTCATCTTTAACGCTTCATCAAGTCAAAGAGCTGATTCCTACCCATACTTCGACCCTTGACCAAGTCTATATGGTTAAGTCGGTCTAACGACACATCCATGCTCTTTGAAGTTTCTCAAAATACAAAAATGTAAAATTTACATAACTTTACTTTTTTTAATCGATATTTCCCCTTCAACGTCCTATGCTCAAATGACCAAGATTATTTACATCGGTTTGCACGCGTCTATTTTGAGATATTCATGTTCAGACATGTACAGGTAAGTGACCAATAGTTCTTTGTTAAAGTCGCCACTCTGACTGGTTTTGTTTATTTACGAACGGAAGTGTGGACAATGGCCTATTCAACTGTCAAAGTTAATCCCCTAACAAAGGACCAGATGGCTGAACACAGAGCTTACTCTTATACCCATTGAAGACGTAGTCACGGACATTGAGGGTCAGGTCCTCAGTCCTCGATAGAAAAAAAAGGTAACTATTCTTAATGATGAAAAGGCGAAAAATGAATAAAAAATAGTCTACCTGGAAAAATATAAAAGTACAGAGGGAAAACAGTGGAGTAAGCAGAAAAAATAGTCTATGGTAAAAAAGAAGAAGTAGAAAAGTCAAACATAGTCTACGGGTAAACATAAAAGTACAGATAACTTTCTAATGATATTAAAAGGGGAAAATGAAGAAAAAGCAGAAAAATCAAAATCAAAATAGTGAAAAAATAAAATGGTACCTATTTTATCCATGTTTTCTCTTCAAACCTCATGTTCCAGAAAATGAACTAGTTCATCAGCTTGAAACGCTCTTTTACCAAGATATCATCTTCAAGGATATATTCTAACGAAACACTCACTTGACCAAAAATGTTGGTCCCAATACCAGAAAATATATGGAAATCCACTGCATCCTTAACTTCATCAATCACACTTATTATTGGAGCTATCAAAAACGCCGAAAAGAAATTAATGATATCCATCAAAGTGAAAAATCAAGTCATCCCCCTTTAAAGCAAAAAGTTAAATGACTTTAACAAGATTGGACAAGACCCTCCTACCCCTTTAAGGTTCAGTACCCATTTATCATTGATAATGATGTAAAAGTGAAAAATCAAGTCGTCCCCCTTTAAAGCAAAAGATTAAATGACTCTAAGAAGATTGGACAAGACCCTCCCACCCCTTTAAGGTCCAGTACCCATTTATATGTATATCATTGATTATGATACAAAAGTGAAGAATCAAGTCGTTCCCCTTTAAAGCAAAAGATGAAATAACTCTAACAAGATTGGACAAGACCCCCACCCCTTTAAGGTCCAGTACCCATTTATACCTCAATGTTTTTGACTTGAGATTGGATTAAGATAATTTATAAAGGGAGCTGGCTAATGTTTACATAAATATTTATAATAACCCTAGTAACGGATTAAATTTTGCAAAAATGTAAGATTTTAGTCGAAAGTTATAGAAGTTGTTACCTTTAGCAATGAAATGATTTTTTCTTAACATTCCAACCTGCTGACAAGTAAAGCCGTGTACTGATAAGCCTAATTCTAGGAAATGTAAGCAATGACACCAAATTCCAGGACAACTAAGCAATGAAACCGATATTCCTTTTTTCTTTCATTTTGTGATAGTTTCTATTCATGAATTTTGAGATAACCCAACCAAATGATACCTGACAGTTTACTCTTTCATTTTGACTCCCCTCATTGTCTTTCAATTTTCAGCCGTTTCAGGCTCAATACTCATTTTTTTTAGAAATATCGACTTTTTAAAGTTTTTGGAGATACACGCTTTTGGCATCCACTGGTACAAAAATGGCTCAAATCTTTATTTAATGACTGATTTTTTCGTTCTTGGTGTCTGTCGACGATAATTTTTCCCTGGGAAGTCAAATCTGAAGTCAAAATTTACCTAAAGATCATATTTAGATCGTAATTTTTACCTGAAAGATTTGAGATACGTTATTAATGCACTAACTTTAACAAAGAAGGGATAAAATCGTTGTTTATGAACCCATTTTCATGATCTTGGTGTCTAATTGTATTAACTTTTCCTCAGAAATCCATTTGTGAAGGTAACGAATACATTTTGGTAAGAAGGCGACCGAAAATGACGCCATTTTTCATAAAAATTACCATAGAAGAACAGCACAAGACAAAAATAGCTTGGTACATGTTCCTACACGTACTGGCATTAGCTTGTGTTTTAATACGTTTGCATTTGTCTGAATTTAAACATCCTTGATTGGATAATGAAGTATGACGTCATTGGTCGCTTTCTATTTAAAAAACCCTACTGACTTCTGACAGGACAATAAATGCAGTTTACATGCTTTGTCATGCCACGGCAGCCATGATTTTTGAAATATCAAGATGCCTTAAAGGATTCTGAAAGAACTCTACCCAAGAAACATATCTCTTAAATATCAATAAAATCTCACCACAATTTTCTGAAGTTTGTACAACAGGCTAGAAAATTTGAGAAAACTTTGCCATGTCACGGTAGCCATTATGTTTTGAAAATCAAGATGCCTTTAATAAATCTGAAAGAAGTCATAGGGCCATAGTATAAGCTGGCTGGTCTTTGGCCAGTGGAGCTAAAACTTGCGTAGTGTAAATAAAAGGTTGAACATATTCTACAAGATACTATCAAACCAGACTATTGCTACTACCATTAGATGAAATAAATAAAACTTACCTATATAATGCTCGCCTTCCCCACTCCATATCAAAACTTTTCTTATATTAGAAATATCCATAACAAACGTTAACACTGTTTCCAAAAAATAGGGAATTTGCCCACAAATATAATCCATTATCATTGTCGTGATAGAGAAAGTTGAGAATTGTAGGTATATATAATTATATGTCTAGTCTAGAATGACCGAGACAAGTAATGACAAGCTTCTACAAGTTCTCACATGAAGTCAACTCCCTCTTGGGTTCATTTGTTTTCTATTGTCAATGTTTTTTAACTTGAGATTGGATTAAGATAGTTCATAAAGGGCAGCTGGCTAATGTTTACATAAAGATTTATGATAACCCTAGTAACGGATTAAATATTGTAAAAATTTAAGATTTTAGTCGAAAGTTATAGGAGTTGTTACCTGTAGTAATGAAATGATTTTTTGAACATTCTAACCTTCTAGCAAGTAAAGCTGTGTACTGATAAGCCTAATTCTAGGAAATGTAAGCAATGGCACCAAGTTCTAGGACAACTAAGCAAAGAAACCGATATTCGTCTTTTTCTTTCATTTTGTGACATTTTCTATTCATGAGATTTGAGATAACCCTACCAAATGATACATAACACTTTAGTCTTTCATTTTGCCCCCCCCCCCCCCCCCCCCCCATTGTCGATTCAATTTTCAGCCATTTCAAAGCCAGTACTCATTTGTTTAAAAATATCGACTTTTTTATTTGCAGCCAGATCGAATCGATATAGTCTTCTCACACTGATCAAGAAAATGTAAAGTTTTGTAGGTATCACTTCAATGACAACGGAGATACAAGGATTAAATTTTGAGAGATACACGTTTTTGGCATCCACTGGTACAAAAAATGGCTCAAACCTTTATTCATTGACCAATTTTTACGTTTCTGGTGTGTATCTACGATAATTTTTCCCTGGGAAGTCAAATCTGAAGTCAGAATATACCTAGAGATCATATTGAGATCGTAATTTTGCCTGAAAAATTTGAGATACGTTATTACTGCACTAACTTTAACAAAAATGGCTAAAATCGTTGTTTATGAACCGATTTTCATGATCTTGGTGTCCACTTGTATTAACTTTTCCTCAGAAATCCATATATGAGTAACGAATACATTTTTGGTGAGATGGCCGTCGGAAATGATGTCATTTTCTATAAGAATTACTATAGAAGAACAGCACAAGACAAAATAACTTTGTACTGTTTCTAAACAAATGAGTACTGGCTTTGAAATGGCTGAAAATTGAATCGACAATGGGGGGGGGGGTCAAAATGAAAGACTAAAGTGTTATGTATCATTTGGTAGGGTTATCTCAAATCTCATGAATAGAAACTGTCACAAAATGAAAGAAAAAGACGAATATCGGTTTCTTTGCTTAGTTGTCCTAGAACTTGGTGCCATTGCTTACATTTCCTAGAATTAGGCTTATCAGTACACAGCTTTACTTGCTAGAAGGTTAGAATGTTCAAAAAATCATTTCATTACTAAAAGTAACAACTCCTATAACTTTCGACTAAAATCTTAAATTTTTACAACATTTAATCCGTTACTAGGGTTATTATAAATCTTTATGTAAACATTAGCCAGCTCCCTTTATAAGTTATCTTAATCGAATCTAAAGTCCAAAAACATTGACAATAGAAAACAAATGAACCCAAGAGGGAGTTGACTTCATGTGAGAACTTGTAGAAGCTTGTCATTACTTGTCCAGGTCATTCTAGACTAGACATATAATTATATATACCTATAATTCTCAACTTTCTCTATCACTACAATGATAATGGATTATATTTGTGGGCAAATTCCCTATTTTTTGGAAACAGTGTTTGCGTTTGTTTTGGATATTTCTAAGAAAAGTTTTGATATGGAGTGGGGAAGGCGAGCATTATATAGGTAAGTTTTATTTATTTCAGCTAATGGTAGTAGCAATAGTCTGGTTTGATAGTATCTTGTAGAATATGTTCAACCTTTTATTTACACTACGCAAGTTTTAGCTCCACTGGCCAAAGACCAGCCAGCCTTTGTTATGGCCCTATGCTTGTCGTGCGTGTGCGCGTGCGTCTGCCCATTGACTCAATCTTCAAACATCTTCTTCTCATAAAGTATGGGGGTAATTTCAAAAGGTATGGCCCGTGGCTAGACTTCTTTCAGATTTATTCAAGGCATCTTGATTTTCAAAACATAATGGCTACCTTGACATGGCAAAGTTTTCACAAATTTTCTAGCCTGTTGTACAAACTTCAGAAAATTGTGGTGAGATTTTATTGATATTTAAGAGATATGTTTCTTGGGTAGAGTTCTTTCAGAATCCTTTAAGGCATCTTGATATTTCAAAAATCATGGCTGCCGTGGCATGACAAAGCATGTAAACTGCATTTATTGTCCTGTCAGAAGTCAGTAGGGTTTTTTAAATAGAAAGCGATCAATGACGTCATACTTCATTATCCAATCAAGGATGTTTAAATTCAGGCAAATGCAAACGTATTAAAACACAAGCTAATGCCAGTACGTGTAGGAACATGTACCAAGCTATTTTTGTCTTGTGCTGTTCTTCTATGGTAATTTTTATGAAAAATGGCGTCATTTCATCAAAATGTATTCGTTACCTTCACAAATGGATTTCTGAGGAAAAGTTAATACAATTAGACACCAAGATCATGAAAATGGGTTCATAAACAACGATTTTATCCATTTTTTGTTAAAGTTAGTGCATTAATAACGTATCTCAAATCTTTCAGGTAAAAATTACGATCTAAATATGATCTTTAGGTAAATTTTAACTTCAGATTTGACTTCCCAGGGAAAAATTATCGTAGACAGACACCAAGAACGTAAAAATCAGTCATTAAATAAAGATTTGAGCCATTTTTGTACCAGTGGATGCCAAAAGCGTGTATCTCTAAAAACTTTAATCCTTGTATCCCCGTTGTCATTAAAGTGATACCTACAAAACTATACATTTTCTTGATCAGTGTGAAAAGACCATTCCAATGATACCTATATCGATTCGATCTGGCTGCAAATAAAAAAGTCGATATTTCTAAGAAAATGAGTATTGAGCCTGAAACGGCTGAAAATTGAAAGACAATGAGGGGAGTCAAAATGAAAGAGTAAAGTGTCAGGTATCATTTGGTTGGGTTATCTCAAAATTCATGAATAGAATCTGTCACAAAATGAAAAAAAAAAGGAATATCGGTTTCATTGCTTAGTTGTCCTGGAATTTGGTGTCATTGCTTACATTTCCTAGAATTAGGCTTATCAGTACACGGCTTTACTTGTCAGAAGGCTGGAATGTTAAGAAAAAATCATTTCATTGCTTAAGGTAACAACTCCTATAACTACCGACTAAAATGTTACATTTCTGCAAAATTAAATCCGTTATTAGGGTTATTATAAATATTTATGTAAACATCAGCCAGCTCCCTTTATAAGTTATCTTAATCGAATCTCAAGTCAAAAAACATTGACGTATAAATGGGTACTGGACCTTAAAGGGGTGGGGGTCTTGTACAATCTTGTTAGAGTCATTTAACTTTTTGCTTTAAAGGGGGACGACTTGATATTTCTGCTTTTGCATCATAATCAATGATATACATATAAATAGGTACTGGACCTTAAAGCGGTGGGAGGGTCTTGTCCAATCTTGTTAGAGTTATTTTATCTTTTGCTTTAAAGGGGAACGACTTGATTTTTCACTTTTGTATCATAATCAATGATATACATATAAATGGGTACTGGACCTTAAAGGGGTGGGAGGGTCTTGTCCAATCTTCTTAGAGTCATTTAATCTTTTGCTTTAAAGGGGGACGACTTGATTTTTCACTTTTACATCATTATCAATGATAAATGGGTACTGAACCTTAAAGGGGTGGGAGGGTCTTGTCCAATCTTGTTAGAGTCATTTAACTTTTTGCTTTAAAGGGGGATGACTTGATTTTTCACTTTGATGGATATCATTAATTTCTTTTCGGCGTTTTTGATAGCTCCAATAATAAATGTGATTGTTGAAGTTAAGGATGCAGTGGATTTCCATATATTTTCTGGTATTGGTACCAACAGTTTTGGTCAAGTGAGTGTTTCGTTAAAATATATCCTTGAAGATGATATCTTGGTAAAAGAGCGTTTCAAGCTGATGAACTTGTTCATTTTCTGGAAAATGAGGTTTAAAGAGAAAACATAGACAAAAAAGGTACCATTTTATTTTTTCACTATTTTTATTTTGATTTTTCTTCATTTTCCCCTTTTAATATCATTAGAAAGTTATCTGTACTTTTATTATGTTTACCCGTAGACTATGTTTGACTTTTCTACTTCTTCTTTTTTACCATAGACTATTTTTTCTGCTTACTCCACTGTTTTCCCTCTGTACTTTTATATTTTTACAGGTAGACTATTTTTTATTCAGTTTTCGCCTTTTTATCATTAAGAATAGTTACCTTTTTTTTTCTATCGAGGACCGAGGACCTGACCCTCAATGTCCGTGACTACGTCTTCAATGGGTAAAAGAGTCAGCTCTATGTCACTTGATCCTTTGTTAGGGGATTAACTTTGATATCTCAATAGGCCATTGTCCGTGCTTCCGTCATAAGATAAACAAAATCAGACATTGTGGTGACTGTAACAAAAGACTATTGTTCAGCCATCTGGTCCTTTGTTAGGGGATTAACTTTGACAGTTGAAAAGGCCATTGTCCACACTTCCGTCCTTAAATAAACAAAACCAGTCAGTGTGGCGACTTTAACAAAGAACTATTGGTCACTTACCTGTACATGTCTGAACATGAATATCTCAAAATAGACGCGTGCAAACTGATGGTAATAATCTTGGTCATTTGAGCATAGGACGTTGAAGGGGAAATATCGATTAAAAAAAGTAAAGTTATGTAAATTTAACATTTTTGTATTATGAGAAACTTCAAAGAGCATGGATGTGTCGTTAGACCGACTTAACCATATAGACTTGGTCAAGGGTCGAAGTATGGGTAGGAATCAGCTCTTTGACTTGATGAAGCGTTAAAGATGAGTCTAAGTGGGAATGTCTCCGTCTAGATAAAAGGACCTGACCTTCAACGTCCGCCGAAAATAACTAGATAGGGTATACAGGTCAGCTCTGTATACCGTAAGGGTGCCTACTTAAATGACTCATTTTTAAAGCCATTTCTCAAAAAGTTGCCGCCAAAATGACGTTGAAGGGAAAATATCACAATAAGGTACCATTTTATTTCTATATTTACAGAATATTTCTTGAATTTCAAAATCTGCTTCTTCCATTCTATCATTCCCCTCATGATGTTTCATCAATAAAAAAATAGTTGTTTTTTCCGCACTATTTTCGATCTATGGCCGAGGACCTGACCCTCAATGTTCACGACTACGTTCTAGATCGAGGTAAACAAGTCAGGTCTGTATACATTGCGAAAAAGTAGATCATTCAAAATGGCCACACAACGACCATTAAAATTACCGACCAAGAAAAGTAGGTCAATGCTGTTTTGTTAAAAAAAAAAAAAAAAAGGTCATTCAAAACGGCTGCCGAAATAAAAACAAAAATACAAAAAAAGTAGGTCATCCAAGATGGTTGACGTTCTAAGTATAGTAACATCCTTATATGCAAATGAGTTACTATTTATAGTAACTAGGTCATCCAATATGGCACCCGTTTGTTTACCCACAAAGTGGCGCCATTACTACTACTTGTAGCCATGTGCGTCACCGGTTTAGCAACCGGAACTTGGATGGATCACTCTTTCTCAGCGGTTACTTTCATTACACATAGCCTTTAGCGTGCTTTTAGCAACAGTAGGTGCCAATGTAGACAATTTAACCCTAACACTGCTAAGCCCGACTAAATGGGCTTTTCATGATAATGTGGATTAAGTTCGGATTAAACAGAACGTGCAGTATGGTCTTGAATCAACATTCTCCGACATAGCGAGATTTTTTTTTCGAACTGTAATATTTCCATTTTATCTATTTGTCAGTTTAAGAATTAGATCAACATCAAACTTCACGTAAAATCTGACAGTTTTCATTTTCCAAACATTCCGATCCAAACAAAGTAATCATATCATGTTTGGGTATGCTTTCCAGTTTAATTAATTCGCTGTCCTTTGAAACCAATTCACAGAACATCCAAGCAAAATAATTATGGTTAGCATTTTATCAAACGCCAAGCCCAAGATTTAAATGCAAAATGTGGGAAAAAGAGTAATTGATAGATTCAAGCAATTTCTCCTTTTCCCGCAATGTTTTCATAAGCTTTCTCCATCAGAGTCGTTACATTGATATGATTGGTAAAGGGCTAATCAACATAATGAAAGGTTCAATACATTTATCTATGTGTAATTTGTCCTTTAGCCTCAATGTTTTTGGAAGTGGTCTGCCCCAAGGCAACATAGTCAACTGCTGGTAGTGGTAAGCTTATACAGTGGGACAAAAAAAAAAAACAAAAACAAGAAATATCTTTTTAAAACAAAAGATAGACGTTGTAAGAGGTAGATCTACTGGAATGGTAGTTTGAAACTTTTGTGTGGCTAAATATGAAAAGAAATAATGAAAAAAAAAAATCGCCAGTAGTCGCCTCTTTTTCCCCATTTTTTTTTTTTTTTCATTATAGTATCATAAAAGTGTCCGTATATAGGCTTACAGGGGCCCGCCAAATAAACACGTACGCATTTTTTACCAATAGGAAATCACTGTTTATTCATTCGAGTATACAATTATCAATGTCGAAAACAAGCGTAACATACAGCTTCGCCGAAGAAATAATACCTGATAAGCGTTATATACCGAAGGCGGACACGATACATTTGCGTGTGTTTGTCAGGAAGATGACCTTAGATCCATACAAGAATAGGAAATACGACACAAAGACCTTCGGTTAGGAAGTCGGGGACAATTCCTTAACATCTTGATGAGATGATACGATCTGAAAATGACGAACCTTTTTCTTCACGCAGACAAAATTGACAAAATCTGCCGCAGAGTATCCATGAAAAAGTCAATAACAGTTAGTATCAGTAAAGTGTCAAAAATGTCTAGTCTTTAAAAAGACCCAGATGTAGTAGGAATAATTCACAAAATATTGGACACTGTCGATCAAAGATCACACTGCACTTAATAAATAAGCCTTGCAGTCCATGAGAGTATTCACCAGCCATTTGTCCCTTTAAGCGCCATGGGCGATAAACAGGGGCTTTCGCGGACGGCATAGATTAAGATCAGACTGCACAATGCAGTCTGATTTTGAATCTTTACCGCCTGTTTGTCAGGTCAAGCCTTTTAAATAAATCTTTCAAAGTTTCCGTGAACTGTATTTTTGTCCGTCGAAAGAGGGTCGAGTTTATAGTAATTAACCCTTATACTGCTAAATAAAAGAAATGAAACTTTCAAACCGATAGTTAAAAACAAAATATTGCTGTTTGAAAGGTGTTTTTTTTTTGGGAAAATATCTCCTTATCGGACAGTGTAGAAACAAAGATCAGACTGCACGTTCTGTGCAGTGTAATCTTGATCTAAACTGTCTGCAAAAGGTCAATTAGTCGCGCTTAGCAGCCTAAGTGTTAAGTGGAACTCTAGGAAAAGGGAGTTTCATGTATTTGTGTGCTGCATTATACCAAGCAAGTTATCACATAATTATCGATAAAATCCAGTTTGTCTAACAAGGATCTGAATCAAGAGATAGACTTGTCCTTTGGCATGCAGAAAATTTACCAATAGCAAATATTTTCGACACATGTCAGCATGCGCTGACTGCTCAGGCTGACCTGGGTCGATACTTTTTGCAGATGCATTAAGCCTCCTTTTCATAGAGCAAGGCTGATATATTTGGCGCTATTTAGGATCATTCTAGTTCTTATTTCCATTATTATCCGTTGGATTGGTAAAAAGCATGACGTCTCAGCCGATGCCATATCTAGTCTTTAAATGTAAGATGATTGAATTAAAGGTGGTTCGTGAACGGCCACTGGGCTTGATCTAGGCATCCATGCAATGGAATCTGACTTATATATTGCATAGATGAAATGACGCAATATGTCAAATTGCGAATTTCTTGATTCTTACCTGTTCACTTGACATTGACTTATGATAAGTGGCGGATGCATCTTTTACTAATTATATGGAGTGATTGCTGATTATTTGTGAGTCCTGCATGTAACGATTTCACTAGTACTGGGAGACAAATATAAGACCTGTAAGTGTGCAGACAATATTGTCATTGATGATGGAGAGCCAGGACTGCATCCTTTCTTGGATGTATGGAATGCTTCATTATCTGTCTTGAAATGGTTTCCAGGATACTTTTATCCCTTAACCTGCCAAAGAAGTGGAATGAAACTTTAAAGCAGATAGTAAAAACTAAGATTTTTCTGTTTCAAAAAATTATTTGGGGGACAGATATCTCCTTATCGGATAGTGTAGATCCAAGATCAGAATGCACGATCTGCGCAGTCTGATCTTGATCTACGCTGTCGGCCAAAAGTCCTTATGTCGCGCTTAGCAGCCAAAATCGAAAATAGGTGAGGTATTAAACAAGATGGACAGACTGTTTCCAAATATTGATACAAACAAGATATAATAGAAGAAAATGGACATTTTTGTACTGTTATTATTATTACAAGGAAAACACCATTAAAAGGAACGACGGTCTTCAACAAAACATTATTTCTTTTCAAACAATGTGTCAAAAGTTGCCCAGAACATAATTGAAAAACTCTCATTGTTAAAAAACAAAACAATATTCTTGAGTGACATACATCACCTTTTATTTGGCAAAGAAATCCCCGGTCTAATTGTGTCCATGCCAGACTTTAAAATCTGTAAACGCCTACACCATTTAACGGGGCTTTATCCTGTCATTGTAACAGTGTTATACCGGATATTTAGGACGGATTACCCGCAAATAAAATGTTATGCCGCGATGATAAGTAAATCTCTGACAAGATTTGTGAATCCAAATGTTTGTCATCGTCAGTTTGTGGTCAGAGAGAAAAGATATATCTAGCATAGTTATAAGCATATTTATGCCTGGTAAAGCCGCGATCAAACACCTCAGAGGTCACACGCAAGGCCCGTTATCCAGGGTCTAAAAGTCCGAATACAGGCCCAGCCAGAATTACCCTTGAAGATCGATGCGAGTAATAGGGTCAGGATTCAATCCTCTTTCGGCGACAAACGTTAAACTTTGCAAGTATTGGTCAGCAGGCACCGGCTTGACATAAAATTGTGCACACACGAATACACAGTCATGTGAAAGGAATGTGGCAAAATGGTTATTTCCTCTTTTTGTTACAATATCGGAACTATGGAAGGTCTGCCTCAAAAATTAGAAATGTCTCGAGGGAGAAAGAAAAAAAAATATCTTTTAGAGTTTGGAGTCTACCTCTGCAAGGGAGGGGTGTAGTTCTTGGTTGGAAGTAAGATTCAGTGAAAGTGAAGAAAATGCTGTCGATAATGGATCTACTATATCCTGTTTTTTAGGATGTACTCGTATTACGGTAACAAAAGCCTCGAAGATAGTAACCAGCTTTTTTCCCTATTTTTTTCAAAATGTTAAGTACCCTTTCAAAGATAATGCAGTCATTTGAGGTTCGTTTTAAGAAAATGTCTATACCACTTGTTCGACACTCATCGGGTTGAATGAAACTATTTAGTGACATCAGTCGAAGGTAAACAAAACGTGCGGTTCATTAGGACCAAGGATAATTGTAAATAGTTCCTGAGATTTGACAAGCCGTAATTACTCTGACAAGTTCAAGACTGTTGCGTGTAGATTGTAAACAGAAGTAAGGTCAAGGTTGGTCACGTGATATCTACTGTAAAATGGCATTTGTCCCGATATCTTTGTACCTATTGCAATTGCAGCAGAACGAAGAAGGCATAGAAGAGAAAAAACACATTTTTTGAAATTTTAAAGTGCAGTATGAATGAAGTGAAAATTTCAGACCGCGGAAATATCTAAGATATTACAGGTTTTAACCCCGTTATGGCCTAAAATAACCAAAAAGTTTCATACAAATACACTGCGACTCGACTTCTACCACAAAACGTCATTCTGGATAAAAATTGAAATTTCATGTACATTAACTCTTTCATTAACTCTTTCAAATGGCGACTAAAATAACTATTGCGGACGGTGTAGATTAAGATCAGACTGCTAGGAACGTGCATTTTGTTCTGCCTTCTTGCAAATAACGCTAATTTAAGATCGAAATCTTCTTCAGCTACAGTGGTACACGATTCTTAGTCCTCGACAAAGTTTGGTTTATTTTGTTGGCAGTGGAAGAGCCGAAATACGAGGGGTGATCAGAAAGAACGTGGACCAGTGCCGGTATCGGAATATTGTTATAAAAAGCAACTTGGAGTGTTCACTATTTTTGAAAGTAACCTCCTCTGAGTTCTATGCACTTATTCATTCTTGATTTCCATGAGCGAAGCACGTGTGGGAGCGCGTCACGTGACGTTACCATCAAGGACCCGGTCATAGCGAGGGTTAGCTCCTCTCTGCTCTCGTAGTGCATGCCTCATAGAGAATCTTTCAAAACAGGAACTAGTCAGAGGAAACATGGAGTCAGGACTAAATTATACGGAGCGTTGGCAAGTGTTTCCATGTTTAGTTTTTGCAAAGTTTCCAGTACAAGTGTGGCTCTGTGAGCTAGGGCGTTATTTTGGTGTAAAATGACGTCACTCTGCAGGACTTCTGGCTAAGTTTTTCGTACGGTGTATGTGAAATTTATTTGAATAATGTGGGCATAAAACTCAGTATTGACTGTAGTATGTATAGATACAACATGATTTAGAAGAAAAAAAGGAAAACAGAAATACTTGATGTAGATAACTTTGCCAAGTGACTTAGAAAGGTTAGCTTTACCAGCGGAAGGCGACGTTGAATGTTTCAAAACACTACTTTGTTGTTTAGATTCAGTCTCGTTAAAGTGTGCCTATCTTTCATAGCAGGTTACAATACGATCAGTAAAGTCTGACCCCTCTACCCTAATGCATTCAGAAATTTCTTTAAAGATTTCGATCCTAACCCCGATTTTCTCGGGCGTCTGTTGCCGAGGTACCCACATTGTGCAATTACGCGACATTCCAAGATTCCCTGTCAAAATCTCCTGGGCACTTCTATATGAAAGGTCAAATGTATAAGCTATTTTCCTGACAGTACCTCGGCGATCTTGTTTTACATGCTACAGCCGTTATGATTTTGTCTGTGACTGATGTTGGTGGACGGCCAGATTTAGGGTCATCTTTAACAGTATCGCACCCTTGTCTAAACCAGTCCGATCCATGTACAAATATCAGATTTCTTGAGTGCAGAGTCCCCTTTAACTGGTTCTATATCGCTTTTGAATTCCGATAAATACTTTTCGAGTTTGACGTAAAAATTTATGATTACTCTCGCTCAAATAAAACGTCGTCCGATATTTTAGACCACTAATGCAGTATATGACGTCATTAAAATGACGTCACACTTTACCTACTTGAATATGACGACATTTGAAAGCTTGAGTTAGTTACCAGATAATTGATGCTCATCTATGCAAAATTTTGTAATTCTATGTGTAGTAGTTTTCAAAATAACGAGGTAGTCCGCGATCTTTTTGATCACCCCACGTACATGTACATGTACTTTATTTGCAATAAGTAACAACTCTCTATTGCTTTTCGGCCAATCTAACTTCAAGAATGGTATGTAAAATACACATAGAAGCTTGCACTGATATTAACTTCGAGGAGCAAAAGAAAAATGTCACTGACAACAAGACCATAATTCCCCCAAAACGCCATTTCAAAAATAGGAGACAAATTAAAATAACAATATCCTATGGAACATATTTTTCAAATTCAGGGGCTTTTGCGGACGACATAGATCAAGAACGTGCAGTCTGACCTGATCTATTTCGTCGACTTGCTAAAGTCAGGCCTATAAGATAAAAGTCTTTCGGGGTGTCATTAAATTGTACTCTTAGCCGTCGAAAGAGGTCGAGTTTATATGTTTGCCAATAATAAAGGGTTAAAACAAATTGTCAACTTGATTGATATTGTGTAGACTATTTTGGAAAGACAAAAGTAGGTTGCAATAAACACTAATTTCTTGGCACCATTTTTGACGTTTGATGTTAACATTAAACTTTAAAAGAGATGATGATTTTCTTTCCACAAAAACACAAAAATGAGTTATATTAATGTGTGGTTCTATTGAGAACAGTAACTGCTGCTAAAAACACCATGTTTACACAATGTGGTTAGAAAAAAACAACCTCTACTTTAATTTTCAATTCAGTGACCAACAAGTTGTTTTTTAGAGACGTTCTTTCTAGGCAAATGAGGGGTGTTACTTTTGGGGTTAGAATTGAATCTAGAATACTTGATGAACACCACCTAATTTCAGATATGCTTCTAAATGCTTTAAGAAAAGTACTTGGCCCTTAGTGTTCGTCTTAGAACAAGTACTAATATTTGAATAATATTTAACACAAAAAAGTACAGCAGCAATTCATACTACGATAATTCAGAACCACTTGCTCACGATTTTCGAGTCATACCTGTAGTGTTCAGCCGACGCCTGAAGAAGCCTGTATATTCGGCTTACCTCATATACGCATTATCGAGATTTTCACTGTTTTTTTCTCATTTCAGAATATATCTGTAACGACATTCTACAACAATGAAACGCAGGTACAGACGAGTGTTTGTGGAGAGCACGCAGACGACGATCTCCTACTCCTGTTTGCCATCTATCAGTTGGTCGTCATGTTTGTTTTGCCAACCTTAGTTATGGCTTACTGCTATTCCGTTGTTATATATGCTCTATGGATAAGTAGAAAGACGCTGTCATCTTTAACTCAGAAACATAACAGGCAAGTTCTTCTTGTATCCCATAACTAGTTATTTTCGTGTGCCTTATAGTCATATGAAATTTTCTTGTTATCACACCGTACACATGCTGTTATCGGCATTATGTGAGGTCAAAGAAGCATCCAGTAAATGTCAAGGTCTACATACAAAGCCTTATTTCCGAATTACGATTGACATGCTCTTTCCTGTCAGTCAAACTGTCAAAAAACTATGGTCGTAGCAAAGTTCGACCTTCTTTCCTTCTTTTTAGATTGAAATCAAGTGTGAATACATGGATGTAAATTTCTTTGGGATTATTTTGCATGGCGGACGTACACATGAATAGGTTTCATGCATTCAATTTTCAACACAAACATGTATCGTTTGGTACTTATAAAAAGTACAATTTTGGCAAACAGCTATGTGATAAAGATAATCTAACCTGTTTTTTCTGTTGAAGAAATTTACTTTACTCGCCCAGGTCCTTATTAGCATGTTCGATTTCGACTATTCTAACACGTATTACCTTGAGAATATTGGTTAAGTCGGGAATATAATTATCTGGAATGGATTTGTCTGGAAAAAATTAAGTCTATCGTTTTCCCTATCCATGAGCAAAGTACCTCCTAAAGCAAATTTGCAGAGTACCATTTTGAAAACATTCTTGTAAATTACAGCCAAGAAAGGTGAATTAAACATGTTACTTGTTTGCAAAAATCTTGAAAATATCCGACCTTTTTGTAATTACACCGAGAAGGCTAAACAAATGGCAGTCCTACACTCACCTTACCAATATGCTTGTACACGAAACAATGTTTTTTTCGACTTTGATGTTTGCATCGTTTTCAAACTATTGAAGTCAGACCAAAAACGCACGCATTACTCCTTCCCGAATCTCATACTAGTACAGGATTTACAAAAATTCCCTTCACTGGTACACTTTAACTATATACCAGACAATCCGGACTTTAAACGACCTTCAGAAAGAAGACTTTTGAAACATTGTTAGAACAGGAGGAAATGCTGGTAATCAGCATGTTCTCCTATTTCCCACAACGTTTTCTATCCTATCAAAGACAACTTCTACAGTTCAAGTCACATTTGATTTGTCGTTTGCAAATGCTCTTAATTTGGGCCAGTCTAAAATTTTGTCGTTTGGTATAGTTTCACTGAACAAGCTCCGGTTTGGATCAGACTCAGGACAAATTGGTTGTAGAAAGCTTTTGTCATTCTTTCCGCGTTTTTTTTTCCATAAGTTGCCTCAGGGCCTCAAAAAATACCGTTTTTATTTTGTGTGTGTGTGATTCTTCGGCTCACTGAACGAGAAGGACTGAATGAGCAGCACTTTATTTCTATGGATTTTCATCTCATCCTTCACCGTACAATACTTTGTTTCAATGACTCTGCAGAGAAGAGGCATTTTGAAAACAGTGTGGAGAAAAAAGTAGTGTATTCTGGCTACCAGCGTTTCTCCCTTTTCCACAATGTCTTTTTATCCCATTCTCGGATAAATTCCATTATTTATGCCATATTTGATATTTATGATATAACGTTACAAGTTTTTAACACTTCTCCTGCTAAGTAAGTGACATGAAACTTTCAAGCCGAGAGTAAAAACTCAAATTCTGCTATTTCAAAGATAGTTTTTTTTTGGGGAAGATATCCCTGTATCGGACAGTGTAGATCAAGATCAGACTGCACGGTCTGTGTAGTCTGATCTTGATCTACACTGTCCGCAAGAGGTTTTTCAGTCGCGCTAAGCAGCCTAAGAGTTAATCAGGACAAGTATAAAATGATTTTTATCGTCTAGTAAACAGTTAAATAGATTTATGAATATTGCAGTTGGTAATCGCCTTCCGCGCCCATACTCCCTAAAACCTACACCATTAAGAAGTCATAACTGTATATCATAGGGGCTTCCTCGCGTTCACTGACCCAGGATTCTGAGGTATATCTTGAAATATTACTTTGCTCTTTACCACATAATCCCGAGTTTTAAGGATCTTATGGTAAAAAGGCTATTGAAAACAGTGTGGGAAAAGGAGAAAATGCTGGTAACCAGCATTTTCTCCTTTTCCCACAATGTTTTCAACCCCCCAACTGCGAATTTCTACGTTTGAGTTACAGTTATCTTGTCGTCTGCAAAAGCTTTCAATTTCGGCAGGTCTTAAATCCTGTTTGAGGGATTAAACTGTAGATACCTGCGTACAGACTATATTACGCTCCTTGCAGCAGACGGCTATTTAAACATTCAGGCAAAAGGAGAAATCGCTAGTGACGAACAATAATTCCTTTCGCCTTACTGTTTTCTCATATGAAATCATAATTCATAGTTGTTTTTTTAATTTTACAGTCATGTTTTAAAGTCGTCCGCTACAATTTGTTTCAGGAAATTTTGCGTTCCAATAATATCAGGACATTAAGACGATTATCAGATCAGTGCAGCAAATGGATATCATTTTTTTAACCCTTAACTTGCTAAATAAGTGAAATGAAACTCTCAAGCCGATAGTAAGCACCCAATTCTAGCTATTTCATAGGTTTTTTGTTTTGGATAAAAATATCTCCTTATCGGACGCTGTAGATCTAAGATCAGACTGCACGTTCTGTGCAGTCTGATCTTGATCTACACTGTCCGTGAAAGGTTTCATAGTCGTTTTTATCAGCCTAAGGATTGATAATCATGGAACTAAGCTCATAGATCTTCATCGAGAGATATGAAACACATTTACATAAATATATAGAGATTGGTCGAGAGCTGCAAATCATTGAGAAAACAATTCTAGTCCATTAATGAGGATTTTTTATGAGAATTTATACAGAATATCAAAAAATCAATTGATAAAATATGGGCTCCGCCTGAGCTCAGAAGATAAGGTATTTGGCTTGTGAACAGGAAATCTTCTTTCAATCTATGCGGACGGTGCCTGTTACGTTGAAAGTGTCTTTAGTAGTAGTATAAATGGGAACGCTGGCTATTTTTGGACGCACACCCCT
The DNA here is from genome assembly GCA_946811185.2 of Hippopus hippopus. Taxonomy (NCBI): domain Eukaryota; kingdom Metazoa; phylum Mollusca; class Bivalvia; order Cardiida; family Cardiidae; genus Hippopus; species Hippopus hippopus. Next base: position 61,801,174 of record OX328099.1, on the reverse strand, counting down.
CTCATCCGTGCTAATTTGCCCTAATCAATGCGTTGATTATGCTAATTAAATTCTCAACCCAACCATGCCGACTAACCCTTCAACCGACTAACCCTTCAACCAACTAACCCTCACCTCAACATTCCCACCCCCATAAATTTCTAATCGACTAACTAGTTAACCAGGCTAACCGACTAAATAGTTAAACACGAATCTAAGGCTAACAAACTAACTTGAATTGAACATTTTTTGAAATTTTATTCTTTTTTCATAATTAAATATATCAAAACATAAAATGGAACAATTAAAAGAGTTTCTCGAAGAGATAAATTTAAGTGATGAAAGCTTACTAAGGTTAATAGAAAACATGAGAGAGAACTTAGTAAATGTTGATGAGGCTAAAGATAAATTCAAAAATTTAATTTTTGATTTTTCAAAGGAATTTCAAAAACCATATCTAGCAAGATTTGCTGTGCTTCTAGGTAACTACATAAACTCCATTTTAGATAGTATAGATGAAAGGATAAGACAACATTTATCAATTAGAGCAGCATTATGGAAAAATTTATATTTTTTTAGTAATTCATCTAAGAAAGAGATAGTATCTAAAGCGAATAAACGTATTGGAATAAAAATAGAAAAGAAGGGAAAGACAAGAAATGAAATGATATTTGAAATTGTGGAAATTTTTTCAGTAATGGATGAAAATAATCATTTATTATCCATTAAGAATATGAGAAAATTAAGAGGAAGAGGTGCTTCACTTATGAATCTATCAAGGAAATTGTCAAATAGAATAGCAAACAACATTGAATCAGATATATAACCTACCATGGTAAGTTATATATTATATATTTTTTGATTTCATGATTCTTTTAAAATTTGAATTTTCAAAAAGTTTAATGAAATTAATTGTATCATATCTTGAAAGAATAGATATGATCAATCAAATGAATACGATGTGTCCTCAACCAACACATTTTCAACCAATATCCCCAACACCACCATCCACACCTACACCAACTCCAACTCCACCACCAACACCACAACCATACCCACCACTACCATTCTATCCTCCTCCACAACAACAGTTTAACCCACAACCATATATAGTTCATTACACAATACACAACCACTATTATCCACCACCTCCTCCACACATGCTATACTATTGCCAAGAACACCAACAATACCACCTTCTATCCCCACCATCGCATTTCCAACCAATACAACCCCCGCCTTCATATCCGCAACCAATACAATCCCCACCATCATATTCCCAACCAACACCTCCACCACCTTACACATCTCCACCACAACAATAAAAATCTAACTTCCAGAGAGAAGTCACATTTTTAAAAATTGAAAGTTAAATGAAAAATAACAAGGAAATCATTATATAGTAATCATGAGTGTCAAAACAAAAATAGATATTTTTGGTGATAAATTAGGTAGTGTATTAGAGTATAAATTTAAATACACACCCAAACGACTCCATTCAGAGTTTTTTAGCTGTAGAGAAAGGATGGAATTTGCAAAAACACATAACAAAAATCATATTGAGTTACTTCAGGAATTCAAACCTGCTCTATATTATGAATGCAGTAGAATATTATTTGAACAAGAGAATGTTGCCTTTATTGTTTCCGTTAATGTGGTAGAATTATTATATAGTACTATGGAGGAACAATGGCAGGACATTTATTCATATGATTCAATGGAGGGAGATGTGAATTCTATTTTAAGTGATTTTGATAAATATATAATACTAGAAAAAATAATAAGTATTGATAGAGTTGATGCTGTAACTGAAGCATACAACCACGATTTAACTTTCTCATTAAATCTTATGATTGGTAATCCACATATTCCTTCTGATTATGATGATCTTAATGATGATGGTGTTCATACAGATTTCATTGATTTATATGATTTTGTAAATTTAGAGGGCATTGAAAATGGAACTAGAAATAGAGTTACTTTATCCGATTTTGAGGCTGTCAGAGTAATGGAAGTTGTCAAAGAAAAATTACCAACTACAACCAATGGTGTACAAACATTTAAATCAGAAACATGCATCATATGCTTAGAAAAAGATCCTAATATATTATTTTGTAATTGTGGTCATATATGTGTTTGTGATGGTTGTAACACAAACGGTAACTTTACCAGTTGTCCAATTTGTAAAACAGAAAGCACAATCAAACGTAAAATATAACTTTTCTAAACAAAGTTATATTTTTACAAGTCTAATTCTATCAAAATAGATATGTAAGCGTGTGATACGTTACGGGTGTCTGTTCTTGAGATAAAGTTTATGATGTCGCATTGTTTTACCTCTAGCGCCTTTGGGAAAATCGTACAGCTACAAATTTCGTTCGCTTTTTTAATAATAGAGTAATCAACCTGTTCCATTCCGTTTACCACAATATTAACTTTTACCTCTTCTTCTGGTGCATTAGGATCCTTTTTAACAATTGTTAAACTTCCTCTTATAATTCTACCTGACGCACTCATGCAGTAACCCCCTAAACCATGTTTGCGACCCGAATTACCATTACCAAAAGAGAACTCATAATTACCATCTCCAATTGGTCCATGTTCTTCAGCCCACACGGTTATAATAGGTTTTGGTTTATATGCACTGAAGAAATTTTCCATATATTCTCTATTGACAGCGTCTTTTGAACATTGCGGATATGCAATATTATGTATTCTCAAATTATCCATATCAATATTTTGTTTTACTAGTAGTTCACCATTTATTTTCATTGAGAAAGATTTATACATAGCGCCTTGGCCACCTCTAATATTTTTAACAGTATCATCCACATAACTTTTAGTAGTAGCAGCATCATGGGATGTAGAATTTGGTAATTCAGTAATCGAGTGATCATTCATATCTATTCCACCAGCCATTGAAAAATATTCATCTTGTTTTTTTGTTAAAGCTTTTTCACCCGCGGCAGCCACCTCAACGGCGGTATCTACATAAAACTTATTTACAGCTTGATCATTTTCTAAAGGGCTTCCAACATTGTTAATTCTTCGTCCTCCCATAGAAACGTCAGAAACTGCCATATACCTACCAGCCCCATAAACGAAGGCTCGATTGGCATCATCTACATATCTTTTTGTTGCTGCATCTTGGGCATCCGCGGGATCCAAAAGATTTGTTAATGAATACTCCCGCATATCTATATTTGCAATAGCGGAAAAGGTACCATCTCGGTTCTCTACTATTGCTTTACCGCTTCTATCCACATAATTTTTAGTAGCAGCTTCATCTGGTTCTGTAGGTTCTTTAACATTTCTTATTTTATTGAAACCCATATTTATAAATCCAAGGGCTTGGTATCCACCATTTTCTTTTAATAACCCACCAGAATTTTCATTAACGTAATGTTTCGTAGCAATGTCTTGAGGATTTACTGGATTACTAACCCTCGTTAATGTATTACCATTCATGTCTATGGAACCAGTAACAACAGTTGTTCCATCTTTACGTAAAAAATTATTATCCATGTAAGCGAGTGACACACCATCACCGCTTGTTTTATCATCTTTCATTCGTCCAAATTTATCAACAGGCATTTTTATTATTAAAACAGTTTATTTATCACTGTCTGAAACTTTTTACCCGAGCTTAACTCTTTTAGATTGTATAAACATAAATGCCCACAAAATACCTCCCCAGCTTGTTGTAATTGATCAGTATTGTACTGTATTGGACTTTTTAGGTACTTTTGAATTTCAATAGGTGGTTGTGTGCCATAACTGTCAAAATAAATTTTAGTTTTACCGTTTTTATACCAAGCAACCCAATGCGTACCAGGTCCACCACTTTTATCAAAGTTTACTATACCACATTCTTTTTTATTTGGTTTTCTCGGTAATGTATCTAGTAAAAAAACTCCTCTAAAAGAAGGAATCTCTAATCTTTTTGCAGCATCTTCTAACTCGAAATTATTTAACGGTTTATTTGGTAAAATTACGTTTTCAATTGAAATATTTAACATTTTTTATAGTTAAATATTTCTAATGTCTTTATTATCAACCCATGAATTAAATTCGTCAGAATAACCTTTCCACTTTACAAGAGATTTCTTTTTTCCTTTTTTAATAACTTTTTCTATCCTATACAGCTCTTGACTGGTTTTCTGCAGTTCAGGTTCATAAAAGGTACCTTGTATTTCTTCTCCATTAAGATCTTTAATTTTATATGTTACAGGTGATGTATGTTTTACTTCAGAAACTGTAAAAACCTCCTCAGTCCATCTTGTTGTATAACCTTTCTCAAAAGTCTTTTTCTTTTTAGTTATCCTTACTTTGTCTCCAACGGAAAACTTAGGCTTTATATCTTTTATTTCAAGATGATCGGGGTAAAGATTTCTCCAAACTTTGGTTTCATTTTCTTTTTTACTAGCATTTACTGGAGTCATCTTAATAGAAGAATGTCTTGTGTTATTATATTCTTTAACGAGATTGGTAACACATTGATGTAAACGTTTGTAGAGTTAGCAGAAAAATACTCCAACATTTTTTCTTTCATTGTTCTAATCCATCTCTCAACCACGCTAGATTTTTCCTCATTTTCAGTAGAATACAATTCAACCAAGTCTTTAACATCTTTGTTATAAAACTCTTTACCCTTATCCACCCACATTTTTTCAGGTTTTCTCTCCTTAGAAATACTCTTTAGTGCTATAGCAACAGATTTTCCTGTTTTATCTTTTAATGGTATCAACCATCCGTATTTAGAAAAGATGTCAATGACAGCGAGAAGGTATTTTACGCCGCGATTAAACTTAGAAAATGCTTGCATGTCTACTAAATCCACAGCCCATATTTTATCTATACGGTTTACTCTAACTCTCCTTTTCTTAAATTTTCTTTTTACAGGTTTATGTAATTCTTCCGCTAAATTTATCATGCTGAAATCTTTTTTTTTTAACTCCCATTCCAAATTTCATCTTTGTTCCAATGAGTTTACTTACCAAACCCCTTTCCATTTTTTCTCTAATAGTAGGATTGTAAATACCTTTTAACTCTGTTAACATATTTTTATCACACACTGCGTTTCTTGTGGCAGTATCATTATGCTGAAGATAGCAAACATCATGATGATAAGCAGCTTTATCAACACGATTTATTGGTTTACTCCATTTGTTTGGTGTTAAATCTTGATTGAGTCTTTTCTTTAATTTAGTGCCGGGTCCCGTGAAATTATGTCCAGGGAGATGCATTTCAACAGGTAAATTATTTATAGCTTTATTTAGTAATGATCCACCCTTTGTCATCTTAACAAACTGAGTTTTAGTTATTCCACAAACTACACATTTTCCCTGTTTCATATTTCTTCCATTTTTAGCAACAGCATATTCTATATCGCTTGTATCAGTATGTTTTTTACATTTAACACAATACATTTTTATATATAAAAATTAAAAAAGTTATATAAAATGGATATTGTAAACTTATCATGGAATGAAGTAGTATCAAAGAGATTTAATCACTGCCTTTTACCAAAAAGTATCAGAGGAATAATTGTAGAGAAATCAGGATGTGGTAAAACTACTCTATTGTTAAACCTTTTACTTAGGCCAGGCTGGCTTGACTACAACGATTTAACTGTTTTTGGAAAAAGTCTTTTTCAACCAGAATACCGAATACTAAAAAAGGCCTTTGAAGAAAAACTACCAAAGGAATGTATTTTAAGGTTGTTTAACATGCGTGATGAAATACAAGAATTAAATGTATCCCCTACAGCTTTAGTTGAGGAATGGGTTAAGTCGTTTAAAAACAAATCAGATATAAATTGTAACTTTTTTGAAAATGCGAGTGATGTGCCTGATCCGAGAGAGTTAAACCCAGAAAATAAAAATTTAATGATTTTTGATGATTTACTTTTAGAAAGACAGAATAAATGTGAGTGTTACTACATTCGTGGAAGGCATAGTAATGTTGACTGCTTTTACCTTTCACAAAATTATTTTAGGCTACCAAGACAAACTATTAGAGAAAACGCTAATTTTATTTGTCTTTTCCGACAAGACCTAAAAAACATTAACCATATTTATAGTGATCATGTAGGCGATGATATGCCAAAGGATGAATTTAGGGAATTTTGTAAAAGGGCATGGGAAAGACCACACGGTTTTGCTATTATCGATTTAACCAGTAAAAAACATGATGGAAAGTATAGAAACGGTTTTGACAACTTCTACATACCTAAGTCAGTATAAAAAAAATATTATTTACTCAACTAAATAATATTTTTACTTTTTTATAAAATGGAAGATCTTTTAGAACAAATTGGAAAAAATACAGAACACAAAACATCATTTCAAATTATAGTAAGCGACAACAAAACACGTTTTAGAACAAGGTTTAATCCACAAATTCAGCTGGAAAAGGATAAAAAATACGAGATAGCTTTAGTAAACCTTGAAACTTACAACTCTTTTCCAAATATTGATATAACAAACAACATATTCGTTTATTCTCCAGACAATGGTGCCTCATGGATTAAAATAAAAATACCCGAAGGAAGTTATTACCTTGTTGACATTAATGATACCATTCACCAGGAAATGAGAAAAACAGGTCATTACGATGAAGTTAATGAAGATTATTATATTAACATTTCTGCGAACACCAATACTCTACAGTCTGTTCTTACTTTAGAAAATGGTTATCAAGTAGATTTTAATCAACCAAACTTCATTGCTAAAGTATTAGGATTTACTCACGCTAAATATACACAAGGATTTCACGAGTCAGAGAATGTAGTGAACATTCTTAGTATAAACAGTTTGCTTGTTAACATAGATATTATTTCAGGAAGTTATGTTAATGGTTCAACAAAAAAACACTATTTACTCTTTTTTCCCAGATGTTGCACCTGGATATAAGATAATTGAGTCACCACTTAACTTAGTATACTTACCAATAACATTAGATGAAATACATAACCTAGAGGTAAATATTACAGATCAAAATGGAACATTACTAATCTTAGAGGTGAAAATTTAACAATTAGGTTTCATATTAGAGAAGCGAGATAAAATAAAAAAGAATTATATATAAAAATGACAAGCTACACTAATGTTAAAATAAAGTAGGTCATGAAGATTTACAAGGTAATGATGTTTTAGCAATTACCAATTCACAAGCAAAGAAAATAGCTAAAGCCTATGAGAGTGGTAAGGGTATAACTATTAAAATGTCTGCGAAACAACTTAAACATAATATGAAAACAGAGGGAGGTTTTCTTGGAATGTTGGCTGGGTTGGCTGCCAGTGCTTTACCGATGTTAGCAAAAACCGTTTTACCAGCGTTAGGTGTTGGTGCTCTGTCTGGATTAGCTCAATCAGGTGTACAAAAAGCAATGGGGTCAGGTCTTTATCTTAAAAAAGGAGGATGCGTTTGTCAAGTTGAAACTGATGGATGTGGATTATACTTAAAGCCATACAAAGGTAGAGTCTGTTGGTGATGGTTTGTATTTAAAGCAAGGAGGAAAACTTTATGATGGAAAAGGGCTTCTACTTGGACCTAATAGTCCATTTGCTAATATACCTATTTTAGGAGCTATCTTATAAAAATATTAACATAGAAAAATAATACATAATTAAAAAATGATACGTAGAAATAGTGGTGATTTTCGAATTAATGAAAATATAAAAGAAGTAATATGGGTTCCTTTCCAAAATTTGGAATATCCACCTAAAAATATAGCAGATAATGCATGGGAAGTATATTCACAAAGTGAAATAATACTACAACCTAGAAAAAGTGTAAGATTGCAACTTGGGCTTGGGTGTATTTCAAGATGTTGTGGTAAGACTGCAACTGTACTTAAAGATAATTTATTCTTAAAAGATCTAATACATGAGGAATACCCAAAATTTAGTACAGGAGATGATAAGTTTGTAATTATAAAAAATATTTCTGATAAAAAGATTACTATTGCAAAAAATGAACCTTTATTTTTTGTTTATTATGATGATGGACATCATGATTATGGAAGTAATGATTAAGTTATATTGTAATGTTATAAAATAATAATATTTAAATATTATTTATAACAAAATAAAAAATGGATATACACAAATTTGGTATAAAACCTAATATTACTAATCAACATAAAACTATATTTTGGAAACCTAACTTACACGTTGATTATCCTCCCATCAAGCAAGATCCTTTAAAATGGAAAATTTATTCCCAAGATGACATTAAGATTCCTTCTAAAGATGGAAAAATAGTATCGTTAGGATTTGGCTATATAACTACACAGAGAGTTGTAGTGGTATCTGTTAGTAATAAATGGAAAGATAGTTTAACCATTCTTAATGGGACACATCTTGATAATGAGACTAATGATATCTTAGTCTACATTTATAATTTCTCACAAAAACCAATTGAAATACATGAGAGTGAGTTATTTCGCTATCTAAAATATTTACAATCTTGACATAAAAAATTATCATTTTAATAAAAAAATGACAGATATAGATCAAAAACATCCTAATAAAATCTATCCTTCGCTACCTAAAGAAAGTAATACACCTTCAGCCCCATCTATTGAAATGATGCCATTAGATGATAAAGGACATTCCTACCGTTTACAAAAGATATCCGAAGTACAAAGGTTTCTCTAGAATGAAATTCAAAAAAGAGAAGCCTTAGCTAAGAAATATTTTAGAGTCGCAAGAGTCGTTGATAATATTGATACAGTATTGATTGGGTTAACAATGGCTTCTGGTGTTGGGGGAGCCATATTATTAGGTACAGTTGTAGCGGTACCAGTAGCATTGGGTTTAGAAATTGCAAGTGCAACAACCGGATTACTCTCAATGGTAGGTAAATATGTAGTAAGAAATTAAAAAACAAAGGGAGAAAAACATCAAAAGATTCGAATGATAGCTGATGCTAAGCTTGATACAATTGCTTCTCATATATCCAAAGCTTTAGTTGACAATCATATATCAGATGAAGAGTTTAAACTTATCATGGAAGAACAAGAGAAGTATAAGAAAATGAAGGATGAGATAAGAACAAAAACTAAGAAAAAGATATCTACTGAAAATGAAGAAAGTTTAATTGAGAAAGGGAGGCAGGAAGCGCGTGAGTCCTTTCGGAGGTTGGTTGAAAAGAGTCACGGCGGGTCGCTTGAATATTAAAAGTCCAAAAATAAAGTTTTCATGCAGCTGTAGTTATGAAACATGTTAAAAGATTATGATAAAAATTACGTTAAAAACTATAATGAAACTGAGATAAAAAATATTTTAGTAATAATAAAATGTCTTTTTTAAAAATCACTGATCCTGCAAAAAGGGACTTAATTGTAAAGGATTATCTTGAAACAAAAAAGAAAATTCGGGATAATCTGCTAGCAGAGAGAACAGGCGAACAGCAACTTCAAACAGATCTTTCAAAGTTTTTTAAACCTATTACGGAAACACAAAAAGCTACAACAAAGGAGATTACAGAAGCACAAAAAACTACAACAAAGGAGATTACTGAGGGGCTTAGACCTATTAAAGAAGGTGTAGAAAACTTACCACAAGCTATTAAGTTTCCAGCATTTCCATCTATCAAAGCTTACGAAAAACCAGAAGGAGATGAAATTGATGAGGTTAGGCTGCTTGTTAAAGAGATGCGAGAAGAAGAAAAAGAAAACTATCCAGTTTTTGTTGGACCAATCTCGGAGAAGTACCTAAGAAAGTTTGCTACTAAGTCTGAAGCTGATACAACGTATTGGTTATATGACAAACATGGTACATTTTATATTGGTAACACACCAGTCGGCATTTTAGAAGATGATCTTTTAGTTGGTGATAGATTTTATGAAGGTACACCTGATTTATGGGAATTAATCGTATCTAGAGTACCAGACGAAGATATTTATAATGCTGAGGATCTTGAAAATTACAAGGATATTGTGGTATACCGCAATAATGATCCAAAAAGTAATCATCCAAAAAGCGGTAGTTCATATAAATGGGGAAAAATTCTTACCCACATTTGGACTGATAAAAAAGTCCTTGGAAAAGGAATTGTTATCCCGTCTGACCCTAACGCATTACTAGAAAGACTAGACTTGTTGTTGGCAAGTAAAGAAGCAGGCAACACAGGTGTAAGAAACGAGTTAGTGAGCATTTGTGATGAAATAAAAAGACAAGGTGTTTTAGATTCAAACGCTTATAAAAATTTAATGTCTATACTATAAAAATGATAATCAATAAAAAACACGGATTTAAAAAAAGATATTCATACGGTGGTGCTGGAATCTTTGACAGCATTGCTAACTTTTTAGCGAGGCTTTTTACAAGTAGCGCAGCTAAACAAATTGCATCTTCTGCCCTTGATGTGGGAAAGAGTGTAGCTAAGGAAGGTGCAAAGAAAGCTTTAGAGGTTGGAAAAAGTGCTGCTGTAGACGCAGGAAAAAATTAGTTACAAAAGCTTTAACACCAAACTCAAAGAAAATTTTACAAAAATATAGCACACCACCGAAACCCACTGATACACCTAAAACACAAGACATTAATACCTTAATAGAAGGAAGTGCCATTGCTATTCAAGATTTAGTTAAAAAATTAAACAGTGGAGCAGGCATTAAAGTAGTATGAAGAAAAATAAGTTAAGAAAATTATATTCATTATATAAAAAAGAGAATGCAAAACTTAATATTTGATCGTGAATATTATTCAAAATACAGAAGTAGTACTATACATATACAAAATGCATCTTTAAACCTAAAAGATTGTGAGATTCTTGAAATTAATAACACAGATTATAAACATCAAAAAGCTGTTGTAAAGTTGCCTCGTAATAAAGTAAACGTAATGAAAGAGATTGAGGAAAAAGTAAATAAGCATTTAGAAGAGTAAAATATAACCCCTGTAACACTTGTGTACGGAAATAGAATTTACCCTAAAAAGAAAACATTTACCTCAGAAAATGAACTAAATAAAATTAAACTTAAAGGTGTGTTTGTTAATAGTGAAGATAAAGCTTTTCCCCAGCTTTGGTTAGGGTTTTAAGTAAAAGTAACACAATTATAATTTTATCTTAAATTATAATTGCAATAACAAAAAAATGGACATTTTAAGAATTACCGACCCAATTTTAAAAGATGATAGTATTGATGAGTATGAGCACCATGAGTATGAACCAATCACTGGTACACATCTCAACAACTCAGGAGGAGATATTAGGATTAGCATTGAGACCCAAGATATTTTTACTCATCCTAATGAGAGTTATCTGCTTATTATAGGTGAATTAGTAAGAAATGATACTGGAGCAGCTTACGATGGTGCCACCAATATTTCTTTAACAAACAATGGTCTCATGTATCTTTTTAAAAATATTAAGTATCAACTTTCAGGTATGGAGATCGAATCCATATTGCATCCTGGCCAGGCTACTACAATGCTTGGATTGTTAAAATACCCAGATGATTTTTCTAAATCGCAAGGGTTACACCAATTGTGGTATAAGGATACAACAAATGCTGCAGCTGCTGAAAACATTGGTTTTGAAGTAAGAAGAAGGTATATTATTAGGGATCCCCTTCCAAGAGGTACCTTTAGCTTCAGAGTTCCATTAAAACATATATTTGGTTTTTGTGATGATTATAGTAAAATATTGTATGGAATGAAGCAAAAGCAAACTCTCACCTTGACAAGAAATGATGATGATGATGCAATCTTTCGAGATAATGCTGCTCCTGCTGATGGTAGAATTAATTTAATTAAAATATCTTGGTTTATGCCACACGTGCTACCTGCAGATGGAGAGAAGATGGGACTTTATAAAATTATCGAGAAAAAAGAAAAAATACCGGTTGGATATAGACTGAGGCAGTGCGACTCTATCGCGGTTCCTCAGTCATCATCATTTACCTGGAGACTTTCTGTCAAATCATCACCTGAGGTGCCACGTTTTATCATTGTTGGCTTTCAGACTGGTAAAAATGGTAATCAAGAGCGAAATCCAGCAATATTTGATCATACAAACGTTAAAAATATTTATGTTATGTTAAATTCCACTAGATATCCCGCGGCTGACTATAATCTTTCATTCACTGCGCATCAATTTAGTAGAGTGTATGATGATGCTGCGTTATTTAGATCTAAGTTTTATAACATGGATGAGTTGGTGTCAAACCCTAACATTACTCCCCAAGATTATGGAACTCTATATCCTTTGTTTGTGTTTGACGTTTCCAAACAGAGTGAGAGATTAAAATACTCAGTCACCGATATCCAAATCAAGGCAAATTTTACTGAAAATGTACCTGCAAACACAGAGGCATATGCTGTTATTATTAGTGATAAGTTAATTAACTTCCAGTCTGATGGAAATAAAATGAGTGTAGTGTATTAAGATTTTTCTTTCCTATATAAAAAATGATAAAGATTGCAGATTTAAAAAAAATCTTGAAGAAAATAATATAGATTTCCACTCATACTGGGATAAAAAACAGTTAGTTGAGTTGGTGAAAGAACATGGTTTGTTACCAGAGGAGTCACCTGTAGCACCTAAAAAAGAAAGAAGTAAGGACCCTAGGTTTGATAGATTAAAAACTATTATGCATAATCCTAAGAAAGTTAGTTTAGAGGATGTTGAAACTGGTGAAATAAAAACCTTTCCATCGATTTATAAGGCAGGTAAATTTATAGATCATTGCCCTCAGACGATTGTGAACTGGAACGGAAGGGTTTGAAAAAATAAATATAAGATTAACATTCAATAATTTTTATTATAACATTCTTATAATAAAAATTTTTTGAAACAAATAGAAAAAATTGCTTAAGAAATTATATCTGTTATATAAAAATGAGTTTATTTAATAGATTTACAAACGCAGCTAGACGAGCTGCGCCTAATGTTTACTCTGGAGCAAGACGAGCTGCGTCTAATGTTTACTCTGGAGCAAGACGACTAGCCTCGGCTGTCGTACCAGAATTCATACAAAGACGAATAACTGATTTTGGTAATTGGTTAACCGGTAATGTGGAGACAACACAAATACCACAAGTGTTGGATGAAATTGTTGAACATGTTAGAGAAAATTACCCTCCAAGGCAGCCGTTTGAAATTAGACTTACGCAATCCGCATTTAGAGAGTATACCGCTCAACATGTTATAGAGGGTAGAGAAAATTATAGTCCACAAAGATTTTTCGCATAAACGTGGATGCCTCTTATAAATACTCTTCAAAATAATTTACAAACAAAGGTAAAACTTGTACTTAGGTGTAAATTATGGTTAATGACAAATATTGGCCAAGGTCCTGTTGAACGTGCTTTCCATAGTAAACAACATTTAAATTTAAACAGAGGAGAAGTTGAGGATTTGTTGAATAAAATGATAGATGAAGTTTTAGAAAATTTAGTTAATTTCCAAAGAGAAGGTAGTGGTTGGGCTTTTGGAAGTATAGTGCGGTTAGAATTACATACAGCTGCTTATAATTCTTTAAGAGCTAATGGTCACTTACCTTTACCAAAATGGATTGCTAACAAAAAAGCAGTTATCAATATGAAAAATAAAGACGACAAATGCTTTTTATGGTGTGATTTAAGAGCGTTAAACCCTAAAGAGCATGATGCAGAGATAGTTGACAAGGCTTTACAAGCAAAGGAAAATAGTGTAAAAATGGAGGGAATAGAGTATCCCGTTTCGTTTAAAGATATAGATAAGTTTGAAAAACAAAATTCAGAAATTAGTGTAAATGTGTATGGGTATGAGGAAATAAAAAATATATTTACCCTCTCAGGCTTACAAAAGATGAAAAAAGTAATCATATTGACCTTCTTTTTATTAAAAATGAGGAAAACATGCACTATGCCCTCATAAAGAAATTTAATAGTTTAGTGAGAAAACAAGTAACAAATACTCATAATGGAAATATAGAATGTTGTAAACGATGTATGAATCATTTTGGTAGTAAAGAACTTTTAGAGAAACATATGCGATACTGTAATGAACATGAACCTATTATTTTAGAAATGCCCAAACCAGGTACCATGTTAGCTTTTGAAAACCATGCTAGAAAACTTCGGGTTCCCTTTGCTGTATACGCTGATTTTGAAAGTGTTTTAGAACCAATATACACATGCCAACCAAACCCGGAAGAAAGTTATACTATACAACGTCAAAAGCATATACCTTGCAGTTTTTCCTATATTATAAAATGTTTTGATGATACTGTGTGTGCTCCTATAGAAAGAAGTTATACTGGAGAAAATGCTGAGGAAGTTTTTATAAACTGGTTAAAAGATGATATACAAAAAATTCATCAGCAGTACCACCAAAACCCAAAACCTATTGAAATAACAATAGAGGAAAAAATAAAACATACACAACAAACACATTGTTGGATTTGTGGTGGAAAATTAAATCGTGCTAATTATAGAGTAAGAGATCATTGTCATTTTACAGGTAAATATAGAGGCGCCGCGCATAATGAATGCAATCTAAAAGCTAAAAATCCTAACTTCACACCTGTGTACCTTCATAATCTTAGTGGATATGATGTACATCTTTTTATTAAATGCCTTGGTAAATCTGTTGGAAAGACTGATTGTATTCCAATTAATGAAGAGAAATATATTAGTTTTAGTAAAGACATTTGGGTTGGAGAAAATATAAACCATAAAATTAGATTTCTTGATAGCTTTAAGTTTATGAATTCTAGTTTGGATAAACTTTCAAGCAACTTAGAGGAAAGCCAGTTAAAAATTTTAGCAAAATATTTCACTAAAGAACAACTACCGTTAGTTAGGAGAAAAGGAGTTTTTCCTTATGAGTACCTAGATTCTTAAAGAACTTAAAGAAGAAAAATTACCACCCAAAGAAGCATTTTACTCTAGTTTAAACAAAGAAGGAATTACAGATGAAGATTATGCTCATGCGCAAAAGGTTTGGAAAGCTTTTAATATGAAAACATTTAAGGATTACTTAGAACTTTACAACAAAATAGATGTATTGCTTTTAGCAGATGTTTTCGAAAACTTTAGAGATGTTTGCTGTGAAAACTATGACTTAGATCCTAGTTGGTATTATACTGCTCCTGGTTTAGCTTGGGATGCAGCATTGAAAATAACAAAAGTAAACCTTGAACTTTTATCTGATCCTGATATGCTTTTGATGGTAGAATTAGGTATTAAAGGGGGTGTTAGTATGTGTAGCAAAAGATATGGAAAAGCAAATAATGAGGGTATGGGTGAATTATATGATCCAAGTAAACCATTGAAATATTTATTATATATAGATGCAAACAGCCTTTACCCTTGGGCAATGAGTCGTCCTCTTCCTGCTCATGGTTTTAAATGGATGAATAAGAAAAAATTAGAAAATTGGCAAAAAATCCCATGTATATTAGAAGTAGATTTAGAATATCCTAAAGAATTACATGATTTACACAATGACTTTCCTTTAGCACCCGAACGTTTAAAGATAGAAAAAGTAGAAAAACTTATTCCAAACTTAAATAATAAAAAGAATTATGTTATTCATCATGAAGCTTTAAAAACATGTGTTGATTTAGGTTTAAAGATTACTAAAATACATCGAGGAATTAAGTTTGAGGAAAGTGCATGGCTTAAGTCATACATTAATACAAACATTGAACTAAGAAAAGCAGCTAAAAATAATTTCGAAAAAGAGTTTTTTAAGTTGATGAAAAATTCAGTCTTTGGTAAGACTATGGAAAACTTGAGAAATAGAGTAACGATATACCTGGTTTCTAATGAAGAGCGTTATAGGAAATTAGTAGCAAAACCAAACTATAACCACACAACAATATTCGATGAAAACCTAACAGCGGTACACATGAAAAAGACTGATATAAAATACATTAAACCTATTTACTCAGGATTAAGCATCTTAGATATTAGTAAAACACATATGCAAAAAACTTATTAAAATTACTTTAAAGCTAAGTATGGTGAAAAGGTTAGAATGTGTTATACTGATACAGATAGTTTTATTCTTGAAATAGAAACTAAAAATTTGTATAAGGATATAGAAAAAGATGTACCTGAAATGTTTGATACAAGCAATTATCCTAAAGATCATTTCTTAAAAAATGATTGTAATGCAAGAGTAGTTGGGAAGTTTAAAGATGAGTTATGTGGTAAGATTATGACTGAGTTTGTTGGTCTAGGAGCAAAAATGTATGCTTATAAAACCTTAGATGGTGAGGAAGATAAAAGATGTAAAGGTTTTAAAAAAGCGGTTATCAAAAAAGAGATAAATTTTGATAATTACAAAGATTGTTTGCTTACAGAAAAGGATCAGTATAGAAAGATGACTGTTTTAAGAAGTATGGGCCATGATATGTATACTGAAGAGTTAAACAAAAAAGCTTTAGGATCAAGTGATGATAAAAGGTTTGTCTTGGAGAACAAGATTGGCACGTTAGCCTGGGGGCATTATAAAATATAACTTTAGTTATAAAAGTTATATTGTTATTTATTTATGGAAAAGCTTAACTTTGCGTTTTGTAGTAATTTTTGTTTTACATATTGGGCATTCATTAAGTGGGTTCTTAGTATCACAATCATCACACATACAGCCATGACCACAATTACAAAGAAGTATATTTGGTCTCCTCTCTGAACATATTACACATTTTTCAGATCTAAAAATTTGGTTTCCATTAATTTGTTGTTTTTCGGCTTGGTCTTCTCTAAGTACTTTATTTTCTTCACGTAAACCATCATTTTCAATGTTTACCAGAGATATTGCACATTTAAGCATTTTGATCTCTTTTAAATGTTTCAAACTATCTGAAATATTTTTCATTCTATGAGCAACTTCATTTTTTAAAAGTTTATATATATTATAAGCAAAAGGGTCTTTATCTAATTTATCTTGAGTAATTTCTCCTCTAATTTCCTTATATTCATTATCGCTTAGTATATCTTCTTCTATATCTTTAATATCTTTTGTTATAAGTTCAATAGCATAATCCATATTTGTGGTATCCATTTTTTTTTTTTATATCACACTTTATTTATAAACAATTTCTCGTTTTTTCAAAAAATTTTCAATTCAAGTTAGTTTGTTAGCCTTAGATTCGTGTTTAACTAGTTAGTCGGTTAGCCTGGTTAACTAGTTAGTCGATTAGAAATTTATGGGGGTGGGAATGTTGAGGTGAGGGTTAGTTGGTTAAAGGGTTAGTCGGTTGAAGGGTTAGTCGGCATGATTGGGTTGAGAATTTAATTAGCATAATCAACGCATTGATTAGGGCAAATTAGCACGGATGAGAGGGGTGTGCGTCCAAAAATAGCCAGCGTTCCCATTTATACTACTACTGTCTTTGGAGAAGACACTGCAGAGTTCCAGCCTAGCATTGGTGAAATCCAATAAATGATTCATGCTATGTGAAAAGGGGATGCAATGCAAGTGCAAAAAAGTATCGATCCATGTCAGTCTGCGCAGTCCGCGAAAGCTGAACCGGGTCAGTACTTTTTGCAGTAATCTTCTGCATGTCCAAGGACTATACTACCTAGTGATTAAGCCGGTTGCTAGGCAAAATGGGTTTTATGGATTCACAGTTTAGTGATCACTCGTTTCAAACGCATTATGGAGATGTTTTTACCTCCATGTCCCTTGATATAAGTGTTACTGATCAACTGTGTGTTGAAAGCGGCATTGAACGCTATAACCCAAGTAAGAGCAAATAAGAAATGTTTGCACAATACCACAATACTATTCAGAAATTTATGGAAAAGTTGCCAAATTTATCAACGAGAATGCTTCAGAATTAAGCTATGCTCTTAGAAAAGGTGATTTAGTGCTTCTGTAAAAAATATTGACGCACGTCAGCCTGCACAGTCCGCGCAGGCTGACCTGAGTCAAAACTTTTTGCTATCATTAAATCTCTTGCTTCACTATAGACCATTCTAACCTATGATGCGGCCGGTGTTTTGGACAAAAAAGGATCTTTATTATGCAAAAAACTTGCTCGGTATAATGCAATTGGATGATGCATTAGACCCGATTTCGTTTTTCCCAGGGCACGGCTCAATTACTTTGAGTAATATTAATGTAACACTACATAAGCCAATCCTATCTACTTTACCCTATCGTAACATTTTTAACCCTGCTGCTAAGCGAGACTTACTGCCCTTTTGCGAACAGTGTAGATCAAGATCAGACTGCACAGAACGTGCAGTCTGATCTTTGATCTACACTGTCCGATAAGGACATATTTTCCTTGAAAAAGTACCTTTGAAATAACAAAATCTGGACTTTTACTATCGGCTTAAAAGTTTCACTTTACGTATTTAGCAGGAAAAGGGTTAATCAGAGAAATAGTATATCTAGATACCTTAGAAATGAAGCGCGTGAAATGTGTAGATGCAGTCAGTGCACAAATCTCTCTTGCTATAGTTTTAGGGCTATTTGGGCTACAATAATTTGTAAATGGTCAATACTGTTCAATGATTAGACTGCACGTAGGTACACGTCACACTGCTCCGAGCATGCTAAGACATAAATAAAAGAAAACTGTAGAGCACTGTCATTGGAATAAATGCTCTCCTGTCCTTGTATGTGGTAAGTTCACTTCCAAAGAGGATGAGGCACCAATTACGAAACCAGCAAAATACAACGTGTCATGTTACATTTAATACATTAGTATCAAGATTCGATTTCTCTTTCTAAGATTGAGATTCGCCAATTTTGAAATTAATCCACTGACTAAAAATTTCTCCTCGATATATTCCTTGTAACCTATTTGCACTTCGTTTTGTTTACTACAATCATCGCCAGGATGACCTTGACATTGCTGAAACGTCATCGGTCAAAGCTCTGTATTCCTGCGCCTCATTTTCGAATCATGCCTGACTCACGCGTTGTCTGCGCATGTCATATTCTTCGAAGATTCGGCCTGTCTGCTATGACGCATCACCCATCCCCCGAATATTCGGGAAAAGTAGGGCATAAAGCGAAGCTATTAGCCTATTACCCAAGCATTTAGGGGCTGTTTTAATAAATGGCCAATGCATAGGTTACATGCTAGCCGATCACAGCTGAATGATTCGCACCAGGTAGCGTTTTATTGAGTAAACGTTTATTTCATTTTGAAATTCAAAGTAACGGTTGTTGTTTTGAAAAGTAGTCCGGTTCTGTACCCATAATGCCCATATTAGATAGATGTGTATTTGTAGAATGCCATCTAGCGGGAGATAATGCTGACTCACGTTTCACTGTCAAATCAGCTGTCAGACTAGATAAGATTTGTTTCATTTTTAAATCCAAACTAGTATTCATATGTAAGATTCTTTCGGACTATTTTTCACTTCGTTTTTGTTTCCGATGAGCACTTTTAAAAAACAAACACGCTGGCATGTATTTTAGCACGAAAATCGTTAGCAGCCAGTTTCGACGTCGGATTTTTTAACTCTTTTGTAGAAAAAATATTACCGAACTCGCAACAGGCTTGATTTATATCATTTTTGTTGACCAAAAAGATTAAAAGAATCTAAAACAAGATACACAAGTTCTATATATCCAGGTTTTCCCTTATAAAAGGTAGCAAGGCTCTACATTACTTAAACATGCAACATTGACGTACAAGTTTCATTTTCAGTTTAAACTAATTCTGATTTTACAAACATATAAATTTCTACGTTTCAGGCCTTTAATCACTCATCCCGTGGTCAGGGATTCGGAAGAATCGAGTCTTTACAGAAATAACGAGGCTTCTAGGCCCCTTAGCGAAACACCGGTACAAAATGGTACCCGAACAAAGAGGTGTGCTACGAAAGACATTAGGTTTGCTCTGAAAGGCCGGAAACAGGTGAGTTTAGATTTGTTGTTTAAAATTTGACAGGGGAAAAAAAGGCCTTACCTCGCCTATTTTTTTGTTTGTAATTTGTTTGTATAAGCCTCTGTTTCACAATAATTCAATCATATCTTATATCCTGCTAATCGGGACCTCAGTTGTCCTGTTCGAACAAACATGGACAAGCAGGCTAATCTGCATCTGAACTTTTCGACACCACTCCTTGTTCGAGTTTTACCATATCCATTTTGAATCAATAAATTGATCCTAAAAGACCATTAGAGTTGTTGATTTAGGTTGGTAGAGATTGTTGATGTCGAAGAATTTCGGAAACGGGCGAATTTACAGACAAAGCAGAGCTAACACAATCAGTAGATATCGAAACAGACAAAGTAGCCGTTGTCGGTAATTCTCTGTGCTTGAATTAGGCCTATATTACACCAATAAATGGGGTGTGAGCCGCTGAAGTCACAGAAAGTCTCAATTGGTGTCCATACTCCATCTGGTGTCATATGACACCGAAATACTGCCGGGTCATAGTACTTGATCCAATTCGAAAATTGGATAGCAAAGGACTTCTATTGCATTGTTTATTCAAAGAAACTGAACGAACAGATCTAGAGTTTCCGATGTTGTTTTTGTGAAAACTGTAGAAACTGAAGGAAATGTTGTTATTTCTTGGGGAGCTAGTTGATGCATGTGACTGCATAAAGGAACATACGAGGGTCATTAAAAAAGTAAAGCAACCTA
Source organism: Hippopus hippopus (assembly GCA_946811185.2). Lineage (NCBI taxonomy): Eukaryota > Metazoa > Mollusca > Bivalvia > Cardiida > Cardiidae > Hippopus > Hippopus hippopus. The sequence goes on along the minus strand of OX328099.1, from coordinate 61,780,635 downwards.
TAAAATAACTTTCGAAAGAAATATATAATGATAATTACCGTACTACATTCCTTCGAAGTAACATCCCTTGTGGTCTATGACGGACTACCATCGCTTCGGGAGGTCATCTATTCTAGTTGCTAGGCAACTGCGTTCCACTACCTTCATCCTTTCGGCCACGGCAGCTTCAAGCTCGTCTAGGTCACTATAACGAATACCTCTCATGCCCTCTTTTATCTTTGGAAATAAGTCAAAGTCACATGGACTTATATCCGGAGAATAAGGCGGGTGCTCCAATATTTCCAACTCCTAGCGCCCAAGCAAAGACGTTACGTTGAAGGCGCCATGGGGTGTAGCGTTATCATGTAAAATTATTGGACCGGCTGCCAAGAGTCCACGTCTTTTCCTACGGATCGCTTGCCTTAGTGTTTTTTTTAAGGTACTCTTCATAGTACTTCCCGTTAATAGTCTTACCACTTTCCACCCTGTGACTTGTCAGAATTCCATGTCTATCGTACGCGAAAATCATTGACATCTTAAGTTTAGACTGAGTCCGTCTGTACTTTGCCGGTCTCGGGGAGCTAGGTGTATGCCACTCGGTCGATTGTCTCCTCATTTCCGGTTCGTAGGATCTTACCCAGGTTTCGTCGATGGCAACAATTCTTTCTAAAAAGTCTTGTCCTTCCGAATAATAACGAGAAAGGAGTTGGGTGGCTATGGTAAAACGACGTTCTGCTTGTTCTGGCGTCAAACGATGCGGTAGCCACCGCGCACTTACCTTACACATTTTGAAACGATTTCGAAGAATGAAATTAACTGACCCTACACTGATTTCTAACTCCTGTGCCATTTCTTCGTAAGTAATTCTCCTATCATCCTTCAACAGTTTTTTCACTTGTTCAGTATTATAGTCATCAGTAGGTGTCATTGGTCGACCCACACGGCAGGCATCTTCAATGCTCTCCGTGCCCGATTTGAATTCATTGACCCATCTTGTAACCTGGCAATACGATAGAGCAGATGTGCTGGAAACTTATTGTAGTGCGGCAAATATTTCCTTTGCTGTTTTATTACGCTGACATTCAATTTTTATGTAGCTACGCTGATCTTGAGACGTAACCGCGGCCATTACGCTGTTATTGACGTAAAATGACGTCATCTGGCGCTTCCCTAAATGACGTCATGATGATGTGACGTCACATACTAAGTGCATATAGATTGAAGTATCTACATGTAAAGTTTCAAAGTAATTGATATATTGCTTTAGAAGTTATTCAACAGGTTGCATTACTTTTCGAATGACCCTCGTAGTTCACTAGAAAGAACCTTTGTTTTCACTGTGCTTCCTTGGGTAGACAGCAAACACTAGAATCATTTGAAGTACCTTTTTTTTAACTATTAGGTGTAGGTAACAGGGCAAATATTTCAAAAATACAATAATTAGATCTTCAAGATTTGCCAGTAAAAGAGCAGCAGTGTGTCATAGATAAGGTTTTTAACTCTATTTTCAATGCAGGTGAGAAGCAGTTGTGTGAAACCATTTGCGCATGTCAGAGCATTTTTGCCAAGCACTGTGAAAAAGGGGTTTGACGCAACTACAAAAAGTATCATTTTATGTCAGCGTGCACAGTACGCACAGGCTGACCAGGGTCGACCATTTTTGCTAGGGATAGACTTTCTGCTCGTCATAGGACTACTCTACCTCATGATTTAGTCGATGTTAGACAAAATGGATTTTACGGATCCAAATTATGCGACGACTAGCTTAGTATAATACACTAGGAGGATGCTTTAAATCTCCTTTCCAGGTGCACCCTCATTTATAATGGACATTTGCACGGTGATATTATACTAAGCTTGCGCACAAAAATCGCTTTTATCCTGTACTAAACGATAACGTTTTTCACGACCCTGGGGAAAGAGAATCTCTGTTTCTTTTTTTCTTTTCACACAATGTTTTCTACCCATTCAAAGACATAGGTAAACAGTTAAGCCACATTGATTTTGTCATCTGTAGCTGCTTTTAATATTAACGAGCCTAAAGATTTATCAACCAGTCAAGATTTAATCCTTTACTGCACACTGCGGACGTTTTACGACCCTTCGGAAAGAAGCCTTTTGAAAACATTGTAGGAAAAGGAGAAAATGCTGGTGACCAGCATTTTCTCCTTTTCCCACAGTGTTTTCTATCCTTTCAAAGAAAAGTTGCACCATTTGAGCCATACTGAAATTGTCGTCGGCAAATGCTTTCAATTTGGACAAGGCTAAAATTTCGTCATCTGGTAAAGAGCTAAGCAAAGAGAACAGAACATGGGAAATGAAACGTACCTCCGAATCTGTAGCCTGTTCTTGTTTCCGAAATTCCATCTCAATCACCACAATCTTAGCGGACAAATTTCCTGTGAATTAAAAAGAACGCGGCCAATCGAGTGAAATCATTTATTTATTGTTCCGTTTAGAACGCGGAGAAAGGCCTTGTTCTAATTTGTCTTATTTGCTTAATGTCATCCCCTCGGCAAATAGGATTGCGATACAAATAGCTGTGAGAGAAATTGAGTGAAATAAGAGCGCAGTCAGATCATTTTGGTTGTTTCTCAATTGATTTCATGTAAACTCTTTCCCCTGGTTTATCAAGAACAGCGTGATGCTCCTTCGAAAAATATGATCTTACTCGAATTTCCTTAATCCACATTTCATTGCTGGATCTTTACTGTAACTGTCTAACACCACTGTCACCGATATAAAACGCTTTATAGCAAACGACTCCGAAAACACATTTTTAAAGGGAGCTATAAGATTTTTATGGTCAAACTAAACTGTTATAAAATTCCATTAATTACATGAAGGGTTTACTTTTTATTACAGCGGTATTATAATTTGTAAACCATATTGCTCAAAATTCATTCGAACCTTATCATATATTGGTTTGGTACAGTTCGGTGTGTCCACCGGAAGTGCAGACCGCTGTCCGGTTTTCCAAATTATTCTACCGTGATAAAAAAATATGTAATTTATGGAATTTTATTATCGTTAACTCTAGTTTGGAACAAGATAGAACTTAATCTTACAGTCAGTGATTTGTATCATGGACTTGTTCTGTTATGCATTATTTTTTTCTGAAAATGACTGTTTCTTAAATCTTCCTGAAATCTTTCTAACAAGCTCATTACCATAACTTCGTCCAGCTACGTTTTACTCCATTATTTTTTAAACAGGTTGTAAAGATGCTGGTGACTGTAGTGGTAATGTTTCTTATATGCTGGGGTCCCAAGCTCATCTTGCAGATATTCAAACGACTACATTTAGCACTTGTTTACTACCCAGCGACTTTCCAAGCTCAGGTAATTTAATTGTTAACGGTGCACAGTACTTGTGCACATGATTGTATGACAGTGGCAATATAAAGGGTTCGAATAGCAGTAGATAGTAAAATACCCTATCCGGGCCATTCGGACATAAATCGTAAAATGGCCCAGACACTCAACAAAATGGCCCAGCTAATTCCTTAATCAAACCCACACAAATATCTTAACCAACTAACTAGTTAACCAGCCAAACCGACTAACTAGTTAACCACAAATCCAAGGCTAACTTAAACTTCAAAAAAAATTTAATTTTTATTTTTGAAACTTTTTTTAAATCAAAATTTTTTTCAAATTTTTTTTGATCAATTACATATGTCAGTCCAAAAAATTTTTGAAATTTTTCTATTTTTACCCGACAATTTTTGCAGTATATATCAAGCATATATACTGCAATCAAAATCATGGATTATATACAAAAAATATATAACCAATTAGATGAAACTGACCAGAGGCTGGACAACTGTTTCGAGGATAACTTCCAAAGTTTTCGTCCTATATCCCCACAACCCACAACTAACACAACACCCATAGCACACCCCATACCAATTCGTCTAAAACCAAGACCACGAATACCACGACAAGCACAGAACTACCCAACAGCGAAACAAGTAGCACAACAATTCCAAAACCCCCAACCACCACAACAAAATTTTCAACCCCAATACTACTACCAACCACCACAACCGCAACAATACTACTACCAACCGCAACCCACAACTAACACAACACCCACAGCACACCCCATACCAATTCGTCTAAAACCAAGACCACGAATACCACAACAAACACGGAACTACCCAACAACCCAACAATTCCAAAAACCCCAACCGAAACAACAAAATTTTTCAACCTACTACCAATATCCACAACAACAACACTACTATCCACCTACTACCCCATACATACATTACAGAGCGCACCATCTACTAGAAATACAACGCCCCCATGGCAGACAAACAACCGAAATATATATCCAACAATACCGCATATAAATTTCTAATACTCTCCAATAGTATTACAAATTTAAAATTTTCGAAAAATCAAAAGAAATTTAAACCACACATTTAGTACAAGAAGATATATCTTCCGCCTTGTCTACTGCTTCTCCTCTATAGTAGTACAATCCTTTACAACCCATTTCCCAAGCTTTGAAGTGTATATCATGAACATACTTCTTTGATGCTCCAGCAGGGATGAAAACATTTAGAGATTGACCCTGACAGATATATTTTTGTCTATCCGCAGCATACTCTATAATTTTAAATTGATCAATCTCTTTTGCGGTTTTGAAAACCTCTTTGATATGATTAGGAACAGGTAGATGAGCAACCGATCCTTTAGATAGTATAATAGAATCCCAAATTTCTTTAGTATCCAATCCCAATTGGGCAAGCTCCTCTTTCAAATATTTTTTTTCCACAAAAATAAACCAGCTGTCGTCTTTAAAACGTAAGCATTAGCCACTTGAGGTTCTATAGAAGCACTACAATCCACAATGAGAAAACTATTAGATGTAGGAGCAACCGCAAGTAAATGAGAATTCCTTCTTCCAGTACCTACCATAGATGGGCATTCCCCTCTTTCTTTTGCTAGTTGTTTAGTTTCCATTAAAGCATACTTTTTTACCTTTTGAAATATTTCGATATTTAGGTATCTAGCTTTGTCAGATTCGAAAGCGATACCTTCTTTTTGGAACAAAGACCCCAATCCCATAACACCCAATCCTAGAGGACGATCTCTCCAAGCACCCTTTTTAGCTTTAGAAACACTATCCAGAGCGTTCTCTATAAAAGCCTCCAACACGTTGTCCAAAAATCGAATAATATCCCGGATAAATCGTTCATTCCAATCTCTATAGAACTCCAGATTTATGGAAGATATACAACAAACAGCATCTGTAGTAGCATCTGTAGGTAAATGAATCTCATAACAAAGGTTACTACTATGCACCACCAACCCTTGGTCTTTCATTGCCTGGGGCAAATCTTGATTGATAGTATCTATAAAGTTTAAATATGGAGTACCTACTCTACTTCTAGACTCTAGGATAGTTTCCCAAATCCTTCTAGCATTGGTAGGAGTCCTAGTTTTAGTTTTAGGATCTACCAAATCATAATCTCTACCATCTCGAACAGCCTCCATAAACTCATTGGTGATATTTACACCATTAAAAAGATTTAAATTTTTTCGATTGATATCTCCACCGGTAGGAATCCGCATAGATATAAACTCCAATATCTCTGGATGGGTTACATCTAGGTAAGCGGCGTAGCTACCCTTTCTAGTTTTACCCTGCTTGTAAGAATTGATAGCAGCATTTACCGGGGTCATAAAAGCTATAGCCCCAGGTGATTTACTATTCATAGTTCTAATAGAACTCCAATCTGCACCAACACCACCTCCTACCACAGTAAACCAACACATACCTTTGAGATGATCTATAATACCTTCTATCTTGTCTGGTACATAGCATAGAATACATGAAATAGGTTGACTCTTTTGACCACTACCACTATCTATAGGAGCATCAGAAAGGATAGGAGAAGAAAACATAAATTTACCAGAAGATGCATAATTACATATCCTTTGAGCGAAAAATAAATCTCCACCACAATACGCAAGACTAGCTCTAGCAAACGCATGTTGTGGGGTCTCCCCATCTAACAAATAGTACTTGTGAAGTAAATCTAATCCATTTTTTGAAATGGCACTAGTATTATAATGGTTTAACATAATACCTCTATATTCTTCCAACATTTTTAGTTTTATCTAGAAAAGAAAAATTTTAGATTAAATTTTTTTTTAATTTTGTGGTTTTTATAGGGTGAGAAATATCAATATAATGGCTAACCACATAGCAGCTATCGGGTCTATTTTAGAACCCCTGTTACAGAAAAAATTTAGGTATACTCCCTACCAACTAACCCATGCAACACAATGGAATGGTAGGACTATTTATGATTTTGATGAGATAACCAAAGACCACACATATTTAGAAATTCTTCCAGATCTAAAACCTATACTATACTACTATATATCCAAGATGATGAGAGAACAAGAAAACAATGTAGTAGGTATGATATGGTTTGAATCCTCCCAAGGATTTGAAATCATAACCACCCAATATATGTATGGATATTCCAAAAACTATGATATGTTTATAGCTTTAGAAAGAGCACTAAACTACAAAGAAGACAATATTACAGAACTTGCAACAACATCGGATTGTTGGTCTATATTTATAACCATAGCAACATTAGGGCAACATAGAAAATGTGAATGCTACCACTGTGATATGTGCAAAGAATCCACTTTCAAACCAATGGGTCAAGCCATCATTATAGGAGATGCTCCTAAACATAGACTAACCAGACAAGAGCACAATACTATGTTCACAGAAGGAATCTTAGAAAGAATATCAGACTATATGCAAACCATCAACGAACACAAAGTATTTCCACTGGAATCTTGCGTAATCTGTCTATCCGAAAAACCTACTATACTATTTGGCACTTGTGGTCACATAGCAACTTGTACCCAATGTTTGGAAAGAATGGAAGACGAAACATCCTGCCCAGTTTGTAAAGAATCCACCTACATCGTTCGAGACTTATCTCCCATAGTTTCAACTATATAGGACAAAGCGCTGGATTTATCTCTATAGATCCTAATATATTATTTTGTGATGGTTGTAAAACAAAAAGCACAATCAAACGTAAAATATAACTTCCAAAGAGAAGTTATATTTTTACAAGTCTAATTCTATCCAAATAGATATATAAGCGTGTGTTACATTACGGTTGTCTGATCTTGAGATAAAGTTTACAATGTCGCATTGTTTTACCTCCAACGCCCTCGGAAAAACTGTACAGCTACAAATTTCGTTCGCTTTTTTAATAATAGAGTAATCAACCTGCTCCAATCCGTTTACCGCTATATCAACTTTTACCTCTTCTTCTGGTACATTAGGATCATCTTTAACAATTGTTAAATTTCCTCTTATAATTCTACCCGATGCACTCATGCAGTAACCCCCTAAAGCATGCTTTTTGCCTGAATTACCATTACCGAATGAAAACTCATAATTACCATTTCCAATTGGTCCATTTTCTTCAGCCCACACAGTTATAATAGGTTTAGGACCTATGAGAGAAGGAAGGGATACTTTTCTATCCACATAGGATTTTGTTGCTAAATCTCTCTCTTCTACTGGAGCTGCAGCGTTTTTTATAGAAAAACCTTGAAGATCTATGTCAGCCACCACCGTGAAACTTCCATTTCGATTTTTTACGATAGCTCCACCATTATCAACATAATTTTTATTGGCAGCAGCATCACGTGATGTAGGATAAGGTAATCCAATAATCGGGTTATCATTCATATCTATTCCACCAACCATTGAATAGGACCCATCTTGTTTTTTTGTCAAAGCTTTTTCACCTGCAGTAGCCACCTCAACAGCGGTATCCACACAAAAATTATTTACAGCTTGATCATTTTCCAAAGGGCTTCCAACATTGTTAATTCTTCGTCCTCCCATAGAAACGTCAGAAACTGCAATATACCTACCAGCTCCATAAACAAAGGCTTTATTTGCACTGTCTACATATCTTTTAGTTGCTGCATCTTGGGCATCTGCGGGATCCAAAACATTAGTTAAACTATATCCTTTCATATCTATATTTGCAACAGCGGAAAGGGTACCATCTCGATTCTCTACTATAGCTTTACCGCTTCTATCCACATATTTTTTAGTAGCAGCTTCGTTAGGTTCTGTAGGCTCCTTAACATTTCTTATTTCATTAAAACCCATATTTATAAATCCAAGGGCTTGGTATCCACCATTTTCTTTTAATAACTCACCAGAATTTCCATCAACATAATGTTTTGTAGCAACATCTTGAGGATTTACAGGATTACTAACCCTCGTTAATGTATTACCATTCATGTCTATAGAACCAGAAACAACAGTTGTTCCATCTTTACGTAAAAAATTATTATTTATGTAAGCGAGTGACACACCATCACCGCTTGTTTTATCATCTTTCATTCGTCCGAATTTATCAACAGGCATTTTTTATTATTAAAAAAGTTTATTTATCACTGTCTGAAACTTTTTACCCGAGCTTAACTCCTTTAGAATGTACAAACATAAATGCCCACAAAACACTTGCCCAGCTTGTTGTAATTGATCATTATTGTACTGTATTGGACTTTTTAGGTACTCTCGAATTTCAATAGGTGGTTGTATTCCATAACTGTCAAAATAAATTTTAGTTTTACCGTTTTTATACCAAGCAACCCAATGCGTACCAGGTCCACCACTTTTATCAAAGTTTAATCTTCTCAGTCCATCTTGTTGTATAACCTTTCTCAAAAGTCTTTTTCTGTTTAGTTATCCTTACTTTGTCTCCAACAGAAAACTTAGGTTTTATATCCTTTATTTCGAGATGATCAGGGTAAAGATTTCTCCAAACTTTGGTTTCATTTTCTTTTTTACTAGCATTGGCTTCATTTTAATAGATGAATGTCTCGTGTTATTATATTCTTTAACGAGATCTGGTAACACACTGATGTAAACGTTTGTGGAATGAGCAGAAAAATACTCCCACATTTTTTCTTTCATTGTTCTAATCCATCTCTCAACCACGCTAGATTTTTCCTCATTTTCAGTAGAATACAATTCAACCAAGTCATTTACATCTTTGTTATAAAACTCTTTACCCTTATCCACCCACATTTTTTCAGGTTTTCTCTCCTTAAAAATACTTTTTAGTGCTATAGCAACAGATTTTCCAGTTTTATCTTTCAATGGTATCAACCATCCATATTTAGAAAAGATGTCAATGACAGCGAGAAGGTATTTTACGCCCCGATTAAACTTAGAAAATGCTTGCATATCTACTAAATCCGCAGCCCATATTTTATCTATACCATTTACTCTAACTCTCCTTTTCTTAAATTTTCTTTTTATAGGTTTACGTAATTCTTCCGCTAAATTTATCATACCGAAATTTTTTTTTTTAACTCCCATTCCAAATTTCCTCTTTGTTCCAATAAGTTTACTTACCAACCCCCTTTCCATTTTTTCCCTAATAGTAGGATTGTAAATACCTTCTAACTCTGTTAACATATTTTTATCACACACCGCGTTTCTTGTGGCAGTATCATTATGCTGAAGATAGCAAACATCATGATGGTAAGCAGCTTTATCAACACGATTTATTGGTTTGCTCCATTTCTTTGGTGTTAAATCTGGATTGAGTCTTTTCTTTAATTTAGTGCCAGGTCCCGTAAAATTGTGACCAGGGAGATGCATTTCAAAAGGTAAATTATTTATAGCTTTATTTAGCAATGATCCACCCTTTGTCCCCCTAACAAACTGACTTTTAGTTATTCCGCAAACTACACATTTTCCCCGTTTCATATTTCTTGCATTTTTAGCAACAGCATATTCTATGTTGCTTGTATCAGTATTTTTTTACATTTAACACAATACATTTTTTATATATAAAAATTAAAAAAGTTAAATAAAATGGATATTGTAAACTTATCATGGAATGAAGTAGTATCAAAGAGATTTAATCACTGCCTTTTACCAAAAAGTATCAGAGGAATAATTATAGGTAAATCAGGATGTGGTAAAACTACTCTATTGTTAAACCTTTTACTTAGACCGGGATGGCTCGACTACAATGATTTAAGTGTTTTTGGAAAAAGTCTTTTTCAACCAGAATACCGAATACTAAAAAAGGCTTTTGAAGAAAAATTACCAAAAGAATATATCTTAAAGTTGTTTAACATGCGAGATGAAATACAGGATGCAGATGTTTCCCCTATAGCTTAAATTGAGGAATGGATGAAGTCGTTTAAAAACAAATCGGATATAAATTGTAACTTTTTTGAAAATGCGAGTGACGTACCTGATCCGAGAGAGTTAAACCCAGGAAATAAGAATTTAATGATTTTTGATGATTTACTTTTAGAAAGACAGAATAAATGTGAATGTTACTACATTCGGGGAAGACATAGTTACGTAGATTTTTTTTACCTCTCACAAAATTATTTCAGGCTATCAAGGCAAACTATTAGAGAAAATGCTAATTTTATTTGCCTTTTCCGGCAAGACCTAAAAAACATTAACCATGTTTATAGTGATCATGTAGGTGATGATATGCTAAAGGATGAATTTAGGGAATTTTGTAAAAGGGCATGGGAAAGACCGCATGGTTTTGCTATCATTGATTTAACCAGTAAAAAACACGATGGGAAGTATAGAAACGGTTTTGACAACTTCTACATACCTAAGTCAGTATAAAAAATTGAAAATAAGTTTTAAAAAAATACATTAATTACAAAAAATGGCTCTTTATGAAATATTTAAAAAACAAAATAAAACTATGAATGTAATTGATTACATATTAAACACATATGAAATAGAAAACCCAAGAGGTGCTATAGATTCTTCTGAATTTGTATATGTTTACAGTGCGTTAGGGGGTTTCAGAGAAGAAGTATTGGATTTAATCTATAAGATTGGATTTGTTGAGAATGATGGTGTTGAGGATGAGTATAATAGAAAATTAAAACTAGTGTTTGAAAAGATAGCAGCGATTTCTACAAAAACAGAAAAAGCCAGAAAGATTTATCTTTTTATGTTAGAAGAAAGTACTCAAACTTTTTTATAAATATTTTCCCAGAATATAATATTTAAACAGATAAATATTATATTTCATACTTTAAAAATGGAAGATCTTTTAGAACAAATTGTAAAAAATACGGAACACAAAATATCATTTCAGATTATAGTAAGTGACAACAAAACACGTTTTAGAACAAGGTTTAATCCTCCTATTCAGCTGGAAAAGGATAAAGTATATGAAATAGCTTTAGTAAACCTTATAACTTACTACTCTTTCCCAAATATTGATGCAACAAACAACATATTCGTTTATTCTCCAGACAATGGTACTTCATGGATTAAAATAAAAATACCTGAAGGAAGTTATGACCTTGTTGACATTAATGATACCATTCACCAGGAAATGAGAAAAAAGGGTCATTACGATGAAGTTAATGAAGGGTATTATATTAACATTTCTGCAAACACCAATACCCTAAAGTCTGTTCTTACTCTGGCAAATGGTTATCAAGTAGATTTCAATCAACCTTACTCTATAGCTAAAGTATTAGGATTTACTCACGCTAAATATACACAAGGATTTTACGGGTCAGAGAATGTAGTAAACATTCTTAGTATAAATAGTTTGCTTGTTAACATAGATATTATTTCAGGAAGTTATGTTAATGGTTCAATAAAAAACACTATTTACTCTTTTTTCCCAGATGTTGCACCTGGATATAAGATAATTGAGTCGCCACTTAATTTAGTATACTTACCAGTAACATTACATGAAATACATAACTTAGAGGTAAATATTACAGATCAAGATGGCAATTTACTAAATCTTAGAGGTGAAAATTTAACAATTAGATTTCATATTAGAGAAGCGAGATAAAATAAAAAAAGAAATATATATAAAAATGACAAGTTACACTAATGTTAAAGTAAATATATCTGAAGGGCAAAAGGAAAAGCTTCAACATGCTGTTAAAGGTGGTTGTCCGGTAAGTATTTGTTTAGGTCATGAAGATTTACAAGGTAATGATGTTTTAGCATTAACCAATTCACAAGCAAAGAAAATAGCTAAAGCCTATGAGAGTGGTAAAGGTATAACTATTAGAATGTCTGCAAAACAACTTAAACATAATATGAAAATAGAGGGAGGTTTTCTCGGAATGTTAGCTGGGTTAGCTGCTCGAGCTTTGCCAATGTTAGCAAGAACTGTTTTACCAGCTTTAGGTGTTGGTGCTCTCTCTGGATTAGCCCAAACAGGAGTACAAAAAGCAATGGGGTCAGGTCTCTATCTTAAAAAAGGAAGATGTGTTTGTCAAGTGGAAACTGATGGTTCTGGATTATACTTAAAACCATACAAAGGTAAAGGATTAGAGTCTGCTGGTGATGGTTTGTATTTAAAGCAAGGAGGAAAAATGTATGATGGAAAAGGACTTTTACTTGGACCTAATAGTCCATTTGCTAATATACCTATCTTAGGAGCTATATTGTAATGTTACAAATAATATTTAAATATTATTTATAACAAAAATAAAAGATGAATGTACACAAATTTGGTATAAAACCTAATTTTAATAATCAACATAAAACTATATTTTTGAAACCTCATTTAGATGGAGTAAGATATCCTCCCTTAAAGCAAGATCCTCTAAAGTGGAAGATATACTCACAAGTAGATATCAAGATTCCTCCTCCTGATGGTATGAGACTTTCGTTAGGATTTGGTTATATAACTACACGAGGAGTTGTAGTAGCATCTGTTAGTAATAAATGGAAAGGTAGTTTAACCATTCTTAATGGAATACATCTTGATAATGAGACTAATGATATCTTAGTCTACATTTATAATTTCTCACAAAACCCAATTAAAATACCTGAGGGCGAGTTATTCTGCTATCTAAAGTATCTACAATCTTGATATAAAAAATTATCATTTTAATAAAAAAAATGGCAGATACAGATCAAGAACATCCTAATAAAGTTTATCCTTCACTACCTAAAGAAAGAAATACTGCAAGCGCTCCACCTATTGAGATGCGCACAATAGGAGATGACAAAGGACATTCTTACCGTTTACAAAAGATATCTGAAGTACAAAAGTTTCTTGAGAACGAAATTCAAAAAAAGAGAAGCCTTAGCTAAGAAATATTTTAGAGTCGCAAGAATTGGTGATGGTATTGATACAGCATTGATCGGGTTAACAATGGCTTCTGGTGTTGGGGGAGCTGTATTATTGGGTACAGTTGTAGCGGTACCAATAGCATTAGGTTTAGAAATTACAAGTGCAACAACCGGATTACTCTCAATGGTAGGTAAGTATGTAGTAAGGAATTCAAAAACAAAGGGAGAAAAACATCAAAAGATTCGAATGATAGCTGATGCTAAGCTTGATACAATTGCTTCACATATATATAAAGCTTTAGTTGATGATTGTATATCAGATGAAGAGTTTGAACTTATCATGGAAGAACTAGAGAAGTATAAGAAGACGAAGGATAAAATAAGAACAAAGACTAAGAAAAAGATATCTACCGAAAATGAAGAAAGTTTAATTGAGAGAGGGAGGCGTGAGCAAAGGGAGTCCTTTCGGAGGTTGGTTGAGAAAAATCATGGTGGACCGCTTGGATATTAAAAAACCAAAAATAAAGTTTTCATGCAGTTTTAGTTATGAAACGCGTTAAGAAACTATGATAAAAATTATGATAAAAACTAGGATGAAAAATTATTTTAGTAATTAAAAAATGTCTTTTTTTAAAAATCACTGATCCTGCAAAAAGGGACTTAATTGTAAAAGAGTATCTTGAAACAAAAAAGAGGATTCGGGATAATCTACTGCAGAGAGAACAGGTGAACAGCAACTTCAAACAGATCTTTCAAAGTTTTTTACACAAAAAGCTACAACAAAGGAGATTACAGAAGGGCTTAAACCTATTAAAGAAGGTGTAGAAAAATTACCAGAAGCTATTACTTTTCCAGCATTTCCATCTATCAAAGCTTATGAAAAACCAGAAAAATCAGAAGGACTGACAGATGAAGAAATTGCTGAAATTTGGCGGCTTATGAATGAAATGGAAAAAGAAGAAGAGAACTATCCAGTTTTTGTTGGACCACTCGCGGAGAAGTATCTAAGAAAGTTTGCTACTAAGTCTGAAGCTGATACAACGTATGGGTTATATGACAAAAATGGTAAATTTTATATTGGCAACACACCAGTTGGCATTTTAGACGATGATCTTTTAGTTGGTGATTATTTCTATAAAGGTACACCCGGTTTATGGGAATTAATCATGTCTAGAATACCAGACAAAAATATTTATGATGATGAGGATTTTAAGAATTACAAGGGGATAATGACAAACAGCAATACACTCTATCGTAATAATGACCCAAAACTAATTCTCCAAAAAGTGGTAAATCATATAAATGGAAAAACATTCTTTCCCATGTTTGGTTTGATAGAAAATTCCTTGGAAAAGGAATTGTTATCCCATGTGACCCTAATGCATTAATAAAAAGACTAGACCTGTTGTTGGCAAGTAAAGAAGCAGGTAACACAGGTGTAAGAAACGAGTTGGTGAGCATTTGTGATGAATTAAAAGGACAGGGTGTTTTAAATACAAACACTTATAAAATTTAATGTCTATACTATAAAAATGATTATCAATAAAAAACACGGATTTAAAAGAAGATATTCATACGGTGGTGCTGGAATCTTTGATAGCATTGTTAACTTTTTAGCGAGGCTTTTTACAAGTAGTGCAGCTAAACAAATTGCATCTTCTGCCCTTGATGTGGGAAAGAGTGTAGCAAAGGAAGGAGCAAAGAAAGCTTTAGAGGTTGGGAAAAGTGCTGCTGTAGAAACAGGGAAAAAATTGGTTACAAAAGCTTTGACACCAAAATCAAAGAAAATTTTACAAAAATATAGCACACCACCTAAACCCGCTAATACACCTAAAACGCAAGACATTAATACCTTAATAGAAGGAAGTGCTATTGCTATTCAAGATTTAGTTAAAAAATTAAACAGTGGAGCAGGTATTAAAGTAGTATGAAGAAAAAATAAAAATAAGTTAAGGAAAAAAACATTACTTAAAAAAGAAGATGTTGAAATTAAAATTTGATCGTGTATATTATAAAAAACACAATACTAGTTGTATTACTATAGTAGGCGCATTGTTAAAACTAGAAGATTGTGAAATCCTTGAAATTAATAACACAGGATATGGTTATAAAAAAGCTACTGTGAAGTTATCTCCTGAAAAGGTAATTGAAATGAAAGAGATTGAGGAAACGTTTACGAGAGTGGAATATACCCCAAATAACACTTGTATACGGTAATAGAGTTTCCAAACAGAGTGAGAGATTAAAATACTCAGTCAACGATATCCATATCAAGGCAAATTTTAGTGAAAATGTACCTGCAAACACAGAGGCATATACTGTTGTTATTAGTGATAAGCTAATTAACTTCCAGTCTGATGGAAATAAAATGAGTGTGGTGTATTAAGATATTTCTTTCTTATATAAAAATGATAAAGACTACAGATTTAAAGAAAATTCTCAAAGAGAATAATATAAATTTCTGCTCTTACTGGGATAAAGAGCGGTTAGTTAGGTTGGTGAAAGAACATGGTTTGTTACCAGAGGAGTCTCCCATGTTGCCTAAAAAAGAAAAAAGTAAGGACCCTAGGTTTGATAGATTAAAAACTATTATGCATAATCCTAAAGAGGTTAGCTTAGAGGATGTTGAAACTGGTGAAATAAAAACCTTTCTATCAATTTATAAGGCGGGTAAAATTATAGATCATTGTCCTCAAACAATTATGAACTAGAATGGAAGGGTTTGGAAAAATAAATACAAAATTTGCATTCAGTAATTTTATTATGACATTATTGTTATAATAAAATTTTTTGAAACAAATAAAAAAATTGTAATTGTTTAAGAAATTATATTTGTTATATAAAAATGAGTTTGTTTAATAGATATATGAACATGGGTAGACGCTTTGCGTCTAATGTTTACTCAGGAGCAAGACGAACTGCGTCTAATGTTTATTCTGGAACAAGACGACTAGCCTCAGCTGTCGTACTAGATTTCGTACAAAGAGGAATAAATGATTTTACTAATTGGTTAACCGGTAATGTTGAGACAACACAAATACCACACGTGTTAGATGAAATTGTTGAACATGTTAGAGAAAATTACCCTCCAAGGCAACCGTTTGAGATTAGAGCTTCTCAATCCGCATTTAGAGGGTATGCTACACAACATGTTATAGAGGGTAGAGAAAATTACGACCCACAAAGATTTTTCGCAGAAACATGGATGTCTCTTATAAATACTCTTCAAAATAATTTACAAACAAAGGTAAAACTTGTACTTAGGTGTAAATTATGGTTAATGACAAATCTTAACCAAGGTGCTGTTGAACGCGCTTTCCATAGTAATCAACATTTAAATTTAAACAGAGGAGAAATAGAGGATTTGTTGAATAGAATGATAGGTGAAGTTTTAGAAAATTTAGCTAATTTTCAAAGAGAAGGTAGTGGTTGGACATTTAGAAGTATAGTGCGGTTAGAACTACATACAGCTGCTTATGTTCCTTTAAGAGCTAATGGTCACTTACCTTTGCCAAAATGGATTGCTAACAAAAAAGCAGTTATCAATATGAAAAATAAAGATGACAAATGCTTTTTATGGCGTGTTTTAAGAGCGCTAAACCCTAAAGACAACCACCCAGAAAGAATTGACAAGGATTTGCAAGCAAAGGAAAGTAGTGTAAACATGGAGGGAATAAAGTATCCTGTTTCGTTTAAAGATATAGATAAGTTTGAAAAACAAAATTCAGAAATTAGTGTAAACGTGTATGGGTATACCAATGATTGTAAATTTTATCCTTTAAGAATTACAAAAGATGAAAAAAGTAAACATGTTGATCTTCTTTTTCCTAAAAAAGAGGAAAGCATGCACTATGCCCTCATAAAAAAATTTAGTAGTTTAATGAGAAAACAAGTAACAATGGTGGTATGGAATATTGCAAACGATGTATGAATCATTTTGGTAGTCAAGAACTTTTGGAAAAACATAAACAATACTGTAATGAACATGAACCTATTACTTTAGAAATGCCCAAACCAGGTACCATGCTAGCTTTTGAAAACCACGCTAGAAAACTCGGGGTTCCCTTTGTTGCATACGCTGATTTTGAAAGTGTTTTAGAACCAATACACACATGCCAACCAAACCCAGAAAAAAGTTATACTATATAACGTCAAAAGCATATACCTTGCAGCTTTTCCTATATTATAAAATGTCTTGATGATGCTGTGTGTGCTCCTATAGAAAGAAGTTATGTTGGAGAAAATGCTGAGGAAGTTTTTATAAAGCAGTTAAAGGGTGATATACAAGAAATTCATCAACGGTACCACCAAAACCCAAAGCCTATTGAAATTACAATAGAGGAAGAGATGAAATATAAACAACAAACACACTGTTGGATTTGTGGTGGAAAGTTTAATCATGCTAATTATAGAGTAAGAGATCATTGTCATTTTACAGGTAAATATAGAGGCGCCGCACATAACAAATGCAACCTAAAAGCTAAAAATCCTAACTTCACACCTGTATACCTTCATAATCTTGGTGGATATGATGCTCATCTTTTTATTAAATGTCTTGGTAAATCTGATGGGAAGATTGACTGTATTCCAAATAATGAAGAGAAATATATTAGTTTTAGTAAAGACATTTGGGTTGGAGAAAATATAAACCAAAAAATTAGATTTCTTGATAGTTTATGAGTTCTAGTTTGGATAAACTTTCAAGCAACTTAGAGGAAAGTCAATTAAAAATTTTATCAAAATATTTTACTAAAGAACAACTACCTTTGGTTAGGAGAAAAGGAGTTTTTCCTTATGAGTACCTAGATTCTTTTGATAAACTTAAAGAAGAGAAATTACCACCTAAAGAAGCATTTTACTCAAGTTTGAACAAAGAAGGAATTACAGATGAAGATTATGCTCATGCGCAAAAGGTTTGGAAAGCTTTTAATATGAAAACATTTAAGGATTACTTAGAACTTTACAACAAAATAGATGTATTGCTTTTAGCAGATGTTTTCGAAAACTTTAGAGATGTTTGTTGTGAAAACTATGGTTTAGATCCTAGTTGGTATTATACTGCTCCTGGTTTAGCTTGGGATGCAGCATTGAAAATAACAAAAGTAAACCTAGAGCTTTTATCTGATCCTGATATGCTTTTGATGGTAGAATCAGGTATTAGAGGAGGTGTTAGTATGTGTAGCAAAAGATATGCAAAAGCAAATAATGAGGATATGGGTGAATTACATGATCCTAGTAAGCTATCGAAATATTTATTATATATAAATGCAAATAGTCTTTACCCTTGGGCAATGAGTCGTCCTCTTCCTACACATGGTTTTAAATGGATGAAAAATAAAGAATTAGAAATTTGGCAAAAAATCCCATGTATATTAGAAGTAGATTTAGAATATCCTAAAGAATTACATGATTTACACAATGACTTTCCTTTAGCACCTGAACGTTTAAAGATAGAAAAAGTAGAAAAGCTTATTCCAAACTTAAATAACAAAAAGAATTATGTTATTCATCATGAAGCCTTAAAAACATGTGTTGATTTAGGTTTAAAGATTACTAAAATACATCGAGGAATTAAGTTTGAGGAAAGCGCATGGCTTAAGTCATATATTGATACAAACATTGAACTAAAAAAAGCAGCTAAAAATAATTTTGAGAAAGATTTTTTTTAAGTTGATGAATAATTCAGTCTTTGGTAAGACTATGGAAAACCTGAAAAATAGAGTAACGATACACTTGGTTTCTAGTGAGGATCGTTATAGGAAATTGGTAGCAAAACCAAACTATAGCCACACAACAATATTCGATGAAAACCTAACAGCGGTACACATGAAAAAGACTGATTTAAAATATATTAAACCTATTTCCTCAGGATTAAGTATCTTAGACATTAGTAAAACACATATGCAAAAAACTTATTATAATTACTTTAAAGCTAAGTATGGTGAAAAGGTTAGATTGTGTTATACTGATACAGATAGTTTTATTCTTGAAATAGAAACTAAAAATTTGTATAAGGATATGGAAAAAGATGTGTTTGAAATGTTTGATACAAGCAATTATCCTAAAGATCATTTCTTAAAAGATAATTGTAATGCAAGAGTAGTTGGAAAGTTTAAAGACGAGTTAGGTGGTGAGACTATGACTGAGTTTGTTGGTCTAGGAGCAAAAATGTATGCTTATAAAACTTTAGATGATAAGGAAGATAAAAGATGTAAAGGTGTTAAAAAAGCGGTTATCAAGAAAGAGATAAATTTTGATAATTACAAAGAGTGTTTGCTTACAGAAAAGGATCAGTATAGAAAGATGACTGTTTTAAGAAGTAGGGGCCATAATATGTATACTGAAGAGTTAAACAAAAAAGCGTTAGGATCAAGTGATGATAAAAGTTTTGTCTTGGAGAATAAGATTGACACACTAGCATGGGGGCATTATAAAATGTAACTTTAAGAAATGAATTTATGAAAATGTTAAGTTGTAATATATAACTTATCATTGTAAGTTATATATCTGTAATGTTGATTGCTGATCTATCTGCTACTTTCCTTGTCATATTTATGAATCCTGTGGTCCCTCCTCTTACCATTTTTCTATTTTTGAGAAATGATAAAGGATTATTCTCCTCTAATACTAAAAGTTCTTCTGTAAGTTTAAATATTATTTCATTCCTTGTCTTTCCCTTCCTTTTTATCCTTAAACCATGTTGTTTTTTCACTCTTTGAATTATTTGTTTTTTAGAAAAATCAAAACAAGTATATAAATGATCCCAAAATCCTGTTCTAACTATTGTGTGTTGTCTTATCCTTTCGTCTATACTATCTAAAATAGAGTTTATGTAGTTACCTAAAAGTTTAGCATATCTAGCTGAATATAGTTTTTGGAATTCTTTTGGGAAATCTGAAATTAAATTTTTGAATTTATCTTTAGCTGTATCAGCATTTACTAAATTTTCTTTCATGTTTTCTATTGACTTTAATAAGCCTTCATTGTTTAAATTTATCTCTTCGAGAAACTCCTTTAATGGTTCCATGTTGTACTTTGACAAATTTGTTTATGTAAAAATAGAAAAATTTCAAAAATTTGTTGGACTGACATATGTGATTGATAAAAAAACATTTGAAAAAAATTTTGATTTAAAAAAAGTTTCAAAAATAAAAATTAAAATTTTTTTGAAGTTTAAGTTAGCCTTGGATTTGTGGTTAACTAGTTAGTCGGTTTGGTTGGTTAACTAGTTAGTTGGTTAAGATATTTGTGTGGGTTTGATTAAGGAATTAGCTGGGCCATTTTGTTGAGTGTCTGGGCCATTTTACGATTTATGTCCGAATGGCCCGGATAGGGTATTTTACTATCTACTAATAGCAGTTTTCAGCTCCACTTGCTAAGGCCAGCGAGTTAATATCATGGCCCTGTGTCCAACGTGCGTCCGTCCGTCCATCCATCCGTCCGTCCGTGCGTTATCTTTGATTTCTAACATCTTCTCTGTAACTACCTATCCAACTTTGACAAAACTTCACAGATGTGATCCTGCATGGCCCTCTTCAGAATGTCTTCAAATGATTTTGATCCAGTAAAAACTCGGGGTGCTGTGGCAAGAAAACTGAAAAAATATTGAAAAATCTCAGAAATTCTTCTTGTCCGAAACTATAAAGCCAAGGGCTGCCAAAAAGAGCATGTAGCTTGCTTAATCAAATGGACCTCTACGAAAGTTCTTCAAATGAGAGCTCAGGGTTCAAACTTGCCCCGCCGCGGGTGCTACAAGTTTGTTATGGGCTTATGTAGTGAAAACTTTAAAAAATCTCCTTGTTTCTTACCATAAACGCGGCATAGGGCTACTGAGTTTGGCGTGTAGCCTTATATAGTCAAATACTTAATTATTCAAATTATAACCCAGGGTTCAAAATTGGCCCTGCCCCAGGGGTCACATGTTTTACATGGGTTTATAAAGTGAACATTTCAAAAGTCGTCTTGTTCCTAACAGTAAGGCCTATGGCTTCCAAACTTGGTATGCAGCTTCATCTTGGGGACCTCTACCAAGATATCCCCAATTATCTGGGGTCAAAATCAGCCCTTCCCCGACGATCACAAGTTTAACATGATACTCTGAGAACTAAAAAAAAGTTTGGTTCCTAACCGTTCAGTCTAGCTATAGTTTGCATGTCGCTTCATCTTGTGGACCTGTTGCAAGATTTTCAAAACTATTGCCCTGAGGTCATCCCTGGGGTAAAATGTTTTACAAAGGTTTATGTAGCGAATCTTCGTAAATCTATCAAAAAGGTATTTTGCGAATATCTACCGTTTACTTACAATACAACTGAAATACTGTATTGCAAATTAAAAAAAAAAAATCTTTTCTCCCTCTATCAAAACTTTTTGAGTTATGCTCTGTGAAAAGAGGGTTTATCTGCTACAAGTATCGACTCCGATCAGCCTGCGCAGTCCGTGCAGGCTGACCTTGGTCGAAAATTTTTGCTACTGGTCAAATTTCTGCATGCGAAACGGCCAATTAACCTCACGATTCAGTTTGTTTGACAAAATGGATTTAACCCTTAGGCTGCTAAGCGCGACTCGATGACCTTTTGCAGACAGTGTAGATCAAGATCAGCATGCACAGAACGTGCAGTCTGATCTTGGATCTACACTGCCTGATTAGGAGATATTTTCCCCAAGAAAAATAACTTAGAAATAGCAATGTTTGTATTTTTACTATCGACTTGAAAGTTTCATCTTAGTTATTTAGCAGGTTAAGGGTTAACTCTTTACCAAACTACAAAATTTTACACTTGTCCACATTGAAAGCATTTGCAGTCGACAAAATAAACGTGACTCAAAAATTGAAACTTGAATTTAGAAGAGTAGAAAACAAGGTGGGAAAAGGAGAAAATGCTGGTTACCAGCATTTTCTCCTTTTCCCACCTTGTTTTCTGGAGGCTTCTTCCTCTGGGCCGTAAAAACCAGGGATTGTTTGGTAAAGGGTTAATGGATCAACAGTTATGTGATGACTTGCATGGCATAATGGATCACGGGGATGCATTAGGCCATTAATTTTTGTCCCATAGCGCTGCTCATTTGTATATTTTGGCACTTAATATACTTTTTCTAATATAGAAAACATGTATATCTTTTAATTTTACAAATACAGTACAATGAATAATTTTATGATAATCGTATTTTGCTTTTTTTAGATTGGCATATATTGCCTGACCTACATACAATCATGTGTGAACCCGGTCATATATGGACTCATGTGTAAGAACTTCCGGTTGAGTTTGAAGTACGCCTGGAAAACCTGCCCAAGACCATCTTGCCTCACCACAGAGAGTCAAGAGCCGATTACCCTAGAGCTATATAGCTCAGACACTTATTACAAAAATAAAAATAATGTGACTTCTTTTTCTATGAACCAGTGAAAAACTTAATTGCACTATCATATAAACTGAAATTAACCATTCAAAGTAATGCAGTGACTATGCTATTTCAAAACTTTTCAGCATCTACAACACAGGTGCACGTAAGTGTCAAAACTAGACAGGAAGTGCCAAAGAAAAATTTATCGGCCTGCTCCCGGATATGTCATACTTTGGAAACAAGTGGCGTTTAATCATGTGACTGTAAACGAGCACTTATTAATCCTTTATCAAAGAATCACGAGTTTTGACTACCTTGAGGTAGAAACCTTTTGAAAACATTGTTTTATACTTTTCCCACAATGTTTTTTACCTTGTCAAAGAACTTCAATTCATTTGTAGTTATGCCACTTTCAGATTTGTCGTCTGCAGCAGCTTTTAATTTGGAAGAGTCTAAAATGTTACGTTTGGGCAAAAGTTTTAAATTCCAGTTTGATTTACTGTGTTTCATTTCTTGCTTGACTACGTCATAAACCAGATGAATAAATACCTTAAACTCTTTACCAAACGACAAAAGTTTAAATTGATCCCATTTGAAAGTTCAGTTTTGCTCAAATGATGGAATTTGTCTCTGAAAGGTAGAAAACATTGTGGGAAAAGGAGAAAGTGCTGGTTGCCAGCATTTTCTTCTTTTCCCACAGTATTTTCAAAAGCCCTCTTTGTGAGAGTCATTAAAGCTGGGGATTGTGTGGTGAAGGGTTAATCAGAGGTAGAATAATTACCATTAAATTCTTGAAGCTCAAATGACTACAGTTTGAATCACTCTTCGTCCCTTGCATCCCCTTTTTAGTTTGTTGAATGTAGAAAGTCCATTGAGATGCAAGACACTTGGAGTTATTTAATCGAACAACAACAAAAAAGTAACCACGTGACATGACATGTTGTCTACATGACGGATTCTTTATATGTTTTTCCCGAAATGAACATTCCATCCTCATGTCGACGGAAGTTCATCTCTGATGAGTTTCATCGACATCTTTTTTCAGTAAGATAAACAATGATTGAACGAACTGAGTTCAACGCCTCCCTCTTCATTGTTTCAGTCATATCACGGCGACAGCTCACATGCTCATGTTTTCTATGGTATCATCAGTACTATGCTGGGGCTCAGGGGTGTCTTGCTATAAGGCATTCGAACGAAATATCAAGTTGTTTCCAGTGAGACTCGAACCCGGAGTCTCTAAGGTCCTTATTCACCAACCATTTATAAGAACATTCTTGGTCTAATTCTAGATTTAGAAAGTAACACAACTTCTGAATGGCTAATCCAGTTGGTTTAGCCAGTCAGACTTTGTGTTTTTGTTAGATTTAGAAAACCTAGAAGAATTAGACTAAGAACGTTCTTAAGAATGCTTAATAAATACGGACAAGGGTTAGGAGTCCGAGTCCTACACATTAACTCTTTTCCAAACGACAAAATTTTAGACTTGTCCAAATTGAAAGCATTTGTAGACGACAAAATAAACGCGACTCAATAATTGAAACGTGACTTTAGAAGAGTAGAAAACATTGTTGGAAAAGGAGAAAATGCTGGTAACCAGCATTTTCTCCTTTTCTCACCATGTTTTCAGAAGGCTTCTTCCTCTGGGTCGTAAAAACCAGGGATTGTTTGGTAAAGGGTTAAATACACCAGAGCCACGCAGGACCCCCAAGATAAGCAATCACGATGGATAAAGAATGTGAAAAATACTGGTAACGCGACCATCAGCAGAGTAAAGACTGATACACTGTCAGCATTGAGACAAAATTGAAACCAGCAACGGTCAACAAACAAAATTGAAATGTGCTGTGGCAAAACAGGGTTAAATGCATAATTATTGATCCATAAAATCCATTTTGTTAAAAAACTGACTAAATATTAAGGTAGAATGATCCTTGGACATGCAGAAAATTTACTAAAATCCAAAAGTTTCGACCCAGGTCAGCCTGTGCTTAATGCGGGGGCCGCCCTGAATCGATACGTTTTGCAAGACGCATCAAATCTCCTTTTCACAGAGCATGGATCAAATGAACATGTTACCAGAGTTGTAGAATATTATCCAATTAGTTTGTCCATGTACTGGTCGAATTCAACACGAACCATTCATTTTCTAGGTCGCCTTTCAACAGGAAACTCCACTAAAGCTATTAAAGTTTCTGATCCTCATTGAGTTGATTCATATACATTGCTTAGCCCTTCATAGCGCATTCCCGTGTGTTAACAACCCTTTTTATAACATTGTTGGAAAAGGAGAAAATGCTATTATTCGACATTTCATCCCTTTTCGACATCTTTTCTACCCTTTCAAAGACATCCAACGAGATGAGCCACATTAAAGGTGTCGTATGTAAATGAGCCATGCTCTGTGAAAAGGGGGCTTAATGGATCTGCAAAAACTATCGACCCAGGTCAGCCTGCGCAGTCCGCGCAGGCTAACCTGGGCCGAAACTTTTTGCTTTTGGTCAATTTCCTGCAGCTCAAAGAACCAGTGTACCTCATAATTCAGTCGACTATTATATAAAACGGATTTCATGGTTCCATTATACAGTTATAACTTGCTTGGTATCATGCATCAAGGACACGCATTAAGCCCCCTTTTGCCAGAGCATGGCTCAAATACTTTGCATTTGGACAAGTCTAAAATGTTGCCGTTTGGTAAAGAGTTAGGCTGCTCCTGATTGATTGATTGTATGGTGTCTAAAACCGAATTCAACATAATTTCAGTTATATCGCCGCGGTCAGTGCACCTATCCATGCTTTCCTGGAGTTTCTTTTACTATTACTCTGCACAACATTCTTTCCAAGCCTATAGCTGCTTTCCCACTTACTAGTAATCATCGTCGAAACAATAGTCAGCGGTGAGAGATGAATGAATCCTGTCGCAATGACTATCATCAATCCTCGGAAAGAAATTAGCCGAGCCGGGGATTGAATCAGCGACACCCTGTTCTCAAGTCTTACAACAATACGCTACCGACTCAGCTACCGGTGCTCAGCGTTATGGTGCTAAAGCGGACGGTGCAGAACAATAATTGACCACACCTATCGGACAGTTTGATATTGGGTCTATTCCGCACTATATTTCGAGATATTCTGGCAGGACCAGTATTGTATAAGCAGTAGTTTGCACTTTTTTTGACCAGCTGCGAATGTACATTTCATTTGTTTGGCTCTGTGGTTAAACTGGGTCTCCGTCGAGTTTTCTTTGACATTGAATTTGTGTTCTCTCAGCCCAGCTGCCTGACACTTCTATTCTAGTTATCCCCTTTCCACACATTATCAAGTTTTTACGACACTGTAGAAGAATGCTAAAGAAAACATTGTGGGAAAAGGTAACC
The DNA here is from genome assembly GCA_946811185.2 of Hippopus hippopus. Taxonomy (NCBI): domain Eukaryota; kingdom Metazoa; phylum Mollusca; class Bivalvia; order Cardiida; family Cardiidae; genus Hippopus; species Hippopus hippopus. The sequence continues at coordinate 61,754,815 of OX328099.1, read as the reverse complement.
AGTATTTTTTCCCTTTTCCCACACTGTTTTCTACCCTAGATCTAGTACAGAAAAATCCAATCAGTCGAACAAAATTTCATTTGTCGCCTGCACTGAATGTTTTCAATTTAGGCAGGTCTAAAATTTTATCATCTGATAAAGAGTTAAACAGTCACAACATTAATTAATGGTTCAAATTTCTTTCTATAGGTAGTTTGCAGTTCATAGGGACCCCCTGAATTTTGAAATATCTTGAAAAATCCCGTATCAATTTTTATGAAACTTTTCAAGGTCTTTTGAAATGACCTTACCAACACTAACAGTGAAAATTAGAATTTTTCTCCTTCAACAAAGAACATTTTGCCTATTCCAGTAATGTTAAATTTTTGCTCTGAAGCTTAACATCCTCCGACGGCGTCGCACAGTGACGAGAACAGCAAACATAACTGGACAAATGCATGACTTCAGTACCTCAATTCAGTTAAATATGAGGCCCTGAAATTGTTTTTGTACAAATAATATAGTTCTGTACTTTACCATAGATATCGCTCTTGTAACTTTCATTCAAACTTTGAAGTCTAAAATGATTTGTCCAATGTTTTCTTATATGGCGTCTGTTCTCCGACATTTGATTAAATCTTATTTTCGGCATGGCTTCAAGGTTCTATACCACTTCTGTTGAGATACGTGTTCCAAACCACCTGACACTTAGACTTAAAGGTCTTCCATGCTTTGTTTTGAATTGTTTTTCGCTACGATTTTTTTCAGTTCGCCTAAAATTAGTTCAATTGTTTTATGGTCACACTCATAGGGTGGTAGTCTGAAAGACACTGTGTTCCTTTGACCGTATAAAATTCATCTACAACAATACTTTTGAGCTTGTTTATGGAACTTAACCACTTCATACAATGCACCCTTCTTCATTTTATTGTTGTATGCTACACCACATGATGTGAGCCAGAGTTTGACTGGGTTTCGGGAAAAAAAAAAACATCTATGGCTGGGCGTGGAAAAGAAAAAGTGTAAAGGAGTGTGTGCAAGTCTCCAATATTGAATCATTAAAAATAAAACCCCAATAAAAAACGAGATCAGGGCCTCAAAAGTTGAAGTTTTTACTATTCAAACAAAAGACGACCACATTTACTGTACTTGCATGAAAATTGTTGTCATAAACAGGTGAACACTTTACTCGGAATAGCCTTCAACCCTCCCACCGTTTTTAAGCTGTTTTGTTCATACTTTTTGACATTGCATTGAATGCAAAAAAGTCAAACTAAGTTATTAAAAATTCTGAAAATTTCACCCGGGGTTGGTAAAGGTAATATTAATAACTATGCAAATTTTCAGTACGATAGCTAAAGCATTTTTTAAGATATTTCAAAATTCAGGGAGTCCCTATGAACCTCAAACTACCTGTACATGTAAGTGTCTACATTTATTTCGTGCTTTTCTGTAGTTTATCTAGAAGTAACGGTGGAATATTGTTCGATATTTCATGGTTACGACCAATGAAAAATACCCATTTTATTTTCTAACTCTTCAACTGAAGGCGAAAACAATAGTTCCCGCGCACCAGTTACCTAGGTAAACAGCGCGTGCCATTCAACCAGATGAAATATGACGTAATTTACCCAACATTTCTTGAGCTTTACGTAATATTGTAATGCGTTGATATGCGGAGGGGGTACGTCACGGGAATTTATCGAAAACAACTACATGTATACCGGAATTTTGATGTGAGTCTCCCCAAGAAAGGGGCGAAGCACGAAATTGATTTTTTTTTTCGGTGAAAGATCGAAATTTATTTCATCGAGTGAACATCATCCATGAAATAAATTTCGATCTTTCACCGAAAAAACATCCTCAATTTATTACTGAAATCTGATAGCACAAAGTTTGGCCATGAAACAGATCTGAGCTCGAACACTTGTAAATTTCTCCCGAAAATATCATCTGTTTTTAGCTCACCTGAGCACGAAGTGCTCAAGGTGAGCTTTTGTGATTGTGCTGTGTCCGGCGTCCGTCGTCCGTCGTGCGTCGTCCGTCGTCCGTCGTCAACTTTTACCTTGTGTACGCTCTAGAGGCCACATTTTCGGTCAGATACTCATGAAACTTGGTCAGAATGTTTGTCTTGATGATATCTCGGACAAATTCGAAAATAGGTCAGGTCGGGTCAAAAACTAGGTCACTAGGTCAAATCTTAGAAAAACCTTGTGTACACTCTAGAGGCCACATTTTCAGCCAAAAACTCTTGAAAGTTGGTCAGAATGTTTGTCTTGATGATATCTCGGTCTTTTTCGAAAATGGGTCATGTCGGGTCACTAGGTAAAATCTTAGACAAACCTTGCGTACGCTCTAGAGGTCACATTTTCAGTCTAAATCTCTTGAAAGTTGGTCAGAATGTTTGACTTGATGATATCTCGGACGAGTTCAAAAATGGTTCATGTTGGGTCAAAAACTATGTCACTAGGTCAAATCTTAGAAAAACCTTATGCTCTAGAGGCCACATTTTAAGTCCAAAACTTATGAAATTTGGTCAGAATGTTTTTCTTGATGACATCTCAGAAAACTTTGAAAATCGGTCATGTTGGGTCAAAAACTAGGTCAGTAGATCAAACCTTAGAAAAACCCTCTGTATGCTCTATAGGCCACATTTTCAGTCCAATACTTATGAAAGGTGGTCAGGATCTTTGTTTTGATAATATCTACAATGGGAAAATTGGCTATGGTTGTCTAAAAAGTAGGTCACTGAGAGAAATTCTAGAAACAGCTTGTGTACATGCTAGAGGCCAAATTTTCAGTCCAATAATTATGAAAGCTTAGTAGATTGTTTGTCATGATATCTCAAAAGAGATTGAAAATGGGTCATGTTTGGTCAAAAGACTCAGGTGAGCGACTTCAGGGCCATCATGGCCCTCTTGTTTTTATTGTTATTATCTATTTTTGTTGTTAGCGTGAGTGTTAGATTATCATTTTCCAAAATATAGAATTTGTGTGCAAAGTGACAATAAATTTCTTCGTGGGTAGAGTTGTTGTTAATGTCAGGCAATCTTTTATCCGGGAGCAAGAATTTTCGATGAGCCATGCTCCGGCAAGAGGGGGTTTAATCCATCTCCGTGACCCTTTATACCATGTTATCACATAATTTTAGGGGTCCATAAAACCCATCTAGTCTAATTAATTAATCTGGAAGAAGAGTGGTCTTTGCACATGCAGTATTTTGACCAATAGCAAAAAGTTTCGACCCATGTCAGCCTGTGCGGACTGCGCAGGCTGACATGGGTTGATACTTTTTTGCAGATGTATTAATCCCTCTTTTCACAGAGCGTGGCTCAAGTATACTTCGAGGGTTCAGTGGGACTAAAGGAATAATCTTGAAGTTTTAATGACTGAATGGCCAAATAATCGCATTATACTTGCATGCATGATAGTGATTTAAATAACTTATTTCAGATTTTAACCGGGCATAAAAATGGTATAAATATGCATATTTGTTTCCAACCTCGCCTTATCAGTAAATCTGAGTAATTGATTTATTTGCTATTTCTATAATTGTAATTATTTTGAGCATACCTTGCCGAAAAAACACTTGGTGAGTGCTTGAAAAGATTAAATTACCACCATTAATAAAATAGTGAAAATAAAAATATGAAATCGTGTCTTATTAATTGTTATCACTATGAAATAATAATCAAACACACTCCCGAACTCATAGGCATTTTCCTTAAGACTGACTTTAATAAGATACCGGGTTATTGGACACTCCAGTCGACAGATATCAAGACAGGCCGAAATACTGTCTAGGTTTTGCTACATAGTTGAACATATGGTTAAAATCCTATTTCGTGTTTGTCATATCTCGGATGCAAATGCCGAGCCCCGGTCGGTAGCATACAGCGCAGTCGGTAGCGTACAGGACTCAAGAACAGGGAGGCCGCTGGATCGATCCCAAGCTCGGCCAATTTCTTTCCGAAGATTGATTATAGTCATTGCGACAGGATTCATTCCTCTCTCACCGCTGATCATTATTTCGACGATGGTTATGTGGGAAAGCAGCCAGTGGCTTGGAAAGAATATTGTTCGGAGTACTGGTAAAAGAAACTCCTGGAAAACATTTATAGATGCATTTGCAGCCGTGCTATAACTGAAATAATGTTGAACACAGCCTTAAACACCATACAATCAATCAATCGGATGGCAATGCGTACATCAATTCCTTTTACCACTACTCACTAGATACAAGTAAGAAATGCGTCTGTACGACGAAAATTAGATCTACTCTGATACATGTAGGTTAAATAAAGCCAAGGATATGTTGTTCTTTTGGTTGTTAAATTATTTTATATTAAGGTAGTAGACTCTTGTTGGAAAACAGCTATTTCTACTATAATATTATCCTACAAAATTTGCTATGACTGAAAATGAGTATTATTGTACTACTTTAACCCAGCCACTTTTTGCTTTTTTTTCCTTCTTAGAATTATCATTTATAAATCTAAAACCACTATGTTCTCATTACAAAGGGAGATAATAATTACCTCCCTTTTCAGGAAACTAACAAAAGTATCAACAAATAATTTCAAGATAGACATCAAAGGAATTTCTGGTCGGTTAAAAATGTGCAAAAGTATTATATCAGTATAAATCCTTATTTATCAAATAACAAGAAATTTTATTCCATGTTGCACTAGAAGTGTTAGGGTCTACTACCTTAAACAGTATAATGTTCTTAATTCCTTTTTATCTTTTTTCTCATTTTACACTGATTTTGACGCAGTCTTACTTTGAATCTAAAAGACAAGAAATGAAAAGAACATCACAAGGTGATTTAAACAGGAAGAACAACTTCTTCTGACATGTTATTTGAAGTTTATCTCAATTCAGTCACGTGACAGATTACTTTCGCATTCATTTTACAGCACATAGCCAAAAACGTATCCGGGCACATTTTGAAAAAAATGAACAGCGAACAGCACTTTGTATTTCACATTTTTCTTACTCAAAAAGTTGACATTTTTTTCAAAAATACCCTTGATTTGTTCTCAAAAACTGATTTAAATCACGCGACAATTCACCGCAATGCAGTCATTTAGACACAGGTTATCCCTTTACTACACACACACAAAAAAAAAAAAAAAAATTAGACTTGTCCAAATTGAAAGGATTTGCAGACGAGAAATTAAATGATTCTTAAAACATTATATTTGTCATTCAAAGGGTAGAAAACATTGTGCGACAAAAAAGAAAATGTTGGTTTCCAGCATTTTCTTCTTTTCCCACAATGTTTTTAAAAGGACCCTTCCTCAGGGTCGTTAAAATTCGGGGTTGTGTGGTAAAGAGTTATGCAATTTTTTATCATTATCGCATTTGCTTTGAATTTCAATTAGGACATTATCCACAAAATAAAAATTCAGTGCAATTTGGATTCTCGGGAGATATTTTTTCCATTTATGATTCAATCATTTTCTTTTTTCTTTTGGAACACCAGTCATCCTAATCAATCACTTTTCTAAATCAAACATTTATTTTGTCCATCAAATATCACTTCCCCACCCCATCCCCCTCCCTCCCCCCCCTCTAAAAAAAAAAAAAAAAAAAAAAAGAAAAGGGGGAATTGAAGCCCAGATTGCCGTGACCTTTCATTGTTTTGCTTTTTAAAGTCGATTTGATTCTGTAATAGAGTTATGTTTCAGCAGAATGTTCACCTCTACATGCGTTCCTATGATTATTTACCAGTTACTCTATGCTCAACATTAAGTCTTTGAGTGCCAGATATATAAACTCGACCTCATTCCCCTGCTAAAATACACTCTACTGAAAGTCAGGGAGACTTTAATCTAATGGGCTTGACTAAACAAGCAGACAGTATAAAAACCTAAGTAGCACTTACCATTGTTCGTTTTGTCCAGAAAATATAAATAATAGTAAAGAAAAACACGGAATCTGAATTAAACCTATACATGACCGCGTATAAGCATCGCACTGACATATCCGGCTGCACGGAGCTGCCCATTTCTGTAAGGGGTTCATAAAGGATTATTGCGGCGGTTAAAATTAAAAGCTTTCGAGTTTCAGATCTGGCTCATCCGAATACTTTCCATGATTTGATGACAGACATTGCCATGAAAGTAATTCTCCCACAAAGCTGAACACTTCGTATTTGCCTACATTGGTAGAGCAGCGAATTCTCCTACGAGAAAGTGATGTCCGTAGAAATGCCTTTCTTCCAAACATTAGTCAGCTGACCGCTTTCGAATACCCAAAATACCATTGACTAATAAACAAAAGAACATGTGGCTTACTTTTTTTAATTCCCAGTTGAACCGATTCTTGAAATTCGTGAGAGGTCTCTGGTCTGGTTGTTTACATAAATTGTACATGTTTTATTGTCTATCGTAATTCCTCTCCATAAAATTATGTCACATATAAACAGTTTATTCTCTGAAATGATTGAGGGCATTAGTTGAAAGAATTGTTAAATATGACATACAGAAACTATGAAAATATGCAGTAGTTAACACGACCTACTTTTAAACCTTTATGCACTAGCAAATTAGCTATCGAACTTCGCACCATTCAATTGCTCAGATATTCTCAGGAATACAACTACATGTAGTTATTACTTCCACAAAAAATAAAGCATGCCAATTGATGTTTGCCATTGTACCAAACGATTATGCTGTAAATTCGGTTGCAACATTCTAGTCCAAGGATAAGAGACACTATGCCGTGGTAACAAGTCTAAATTTTTCAGCGCCATAGGTGAAAACAGTAGGCTTTTGCAGAACGTGCAGTCTGATCTTGGATCTATACCGTCCGCTTGTTGAGTCATGCCTACAGGATAAAAACCTTACAGAGGATTTAATTTTCAGCCGTCGATTGTGGTCGAGTTATATTTTTGATGCTTAAAGAGTCCAGTTTTGACGCTCCTTCACAACTTTTGGAAAAAAAGTGGGATAATCGACATGCGCTTGTTACAAGTAATTGTCCTTTTTTCTGCTATGTTGTCCATATAATTCAATATATCCACCGCCTACCAGTTGTATTCGTTTTGGAATGTGCTAACATTAGCTCGCACAGTACCAAATTAGTAATGATACTGCTGTATAAACGTCCCATTAGCGGCCAAAAGTAAACAATTCAGGTGTTAAAATGCATTTTGATTTAAAATGAATTTAAACCACATCTTTTAAAAGTATGGGAAATTTTGTGAAGATGACAATTTGTTATTGTATAGTCAGTCCACGTTTTATAGTTGCTGGCAGAAGAATGCATTGTAAAACCAGGTAAAAATTAAACAAAAGATAGGGCGATCTGGAAGCTTTTGACTTACTTTTAAGATTTACTTTTCTGCCAGCGACTAACGCTTGGGCCCACCGTGCAGTAACAGATTGTCAGCTTCACAACAATTTTCGCACTTTTGAATGATATGATTTTTTAAATGCATTTTATCACCGGCATTGTTTACTGTTGGCTACTATAGGGGCTTCAAGGAAATAGCTCTTTTCTAGCCGAAAACGCCAACTCAAATGTGGCGATTTCAGACTGTTCTTTTCTCAAAAAGTGTAAATTCAAGATCAGATGCATCTTCTGTGAAGTCCGATCTTCATTTATACGGTCAGCAAAAACCAACGGAGTTGCGCTTTGAAGACTAAGAGTTAAAAGAAAGTCCATATGGTCGACATCTTCCCCGGCCTGTTTTTCTGCACTGAATTTTTTTTTTTTGTATATCAAAGTAGCTTTTTTTTTTTAATGTTTATTGTGTTTATTGTCCCCGTATACTGATGTAGGAGGGTCGGGGATCTATCCCTCTCCACATCTTACAATCTCTGACATGTAGACATGTAACAAGGAACAAAAACATTTTTATGTGCAAATAAAAGGTGAAGAAAAAAAAGAAAAAAAAATGGTGAAAATAAAAAAAAAAAAAAAAAAAATGAAACTGGAAAGTGAAGAAAAAAGGAGAAAATAGAATGGTGAGGAAAAGATGTAAAGAATAAGTAATAATAAAGGTTCGAATCTTCCCAGCGTTTGAAAACAAAATAGAACAGTAATTAAGTTGTTAATTACCTATTATTCTTTTAGAAAAGACTCAAAATCATTCCAGTTTCTTTCGAATTCTTCTAGTTTTCTTGTTTCAATAGCAACTCTCTTCAAAAATTTATATTTATAGGATATAAAGTTTGCAACACCGGTTAGAGTGGAAGTGTTTTTTGATGTTCGACATTTATAAATATACAGTTTAAAAAGAATGAGGAGAATGTTTTTAGCGCTTTTTGAATTTTTTGCGTAACCAAATAACATTTTACTGATGTCAAGGTCCATGTAAATGGCATTGTCATGTTTCAAGTAATTTGTAATTAATTGTTGAACTTTGGGACAATTCCAGAATAAATGTTCAATTGTTTCTTGATCATTGGAACAAAGTGTGCAGTTCGCAGAATCTATATATTTTATTTTATTCAAAAAATGGTTTGTTCCAAGAATACGATGATTTATACGGAATTGGAACCACTGTATGTATGTGTCCCTTGTCGCTAAAAATGGTAAAGAAAAAATTTGTTTCCATTCATTTTTGTCAATATCGATGTTTATTTTTTTTGTCCAAGTTTTTATGCAGGCAGGCTCATCTTTATTTTTATTTAGACATTGGTAGATACTTTTAGAACCCTGCGAATCTTTAAGAATGATCTGAAGGTATGGTGGCAGATGTGGTTTTTGATGTAAAATTATGTCTTGAGGTTTTATCAACAATTTTTTAAAGTATTCATTAATAGCACATTTTATCTGTATATAATTTAAGTAATTTGCTGATATGTTGTATTTTGTGTTTAACTGATCGAGAGTTAGGAAACAACTATTAATATCAAGTATACCTCCAATGCAGTGAATACCGGCATTGAACAGTTTTTTGAAATAAAAACTTTTTGCAGAGATGTGAATATTGTTATTGTGAAAAATAGGACAACCTGCAATATTAGTACTCTCAATACTGATATTATCGAATAGCTGACTTAGTGCTTTTAGCGTGTCTATCCAAAAAGGGTTATTGATTTTTTTAGTTAGGCTTTTTATGTAATTATTTCCACATAAACACAACTTTTCAATATCGATCAATTCCTTAATGATATTTGCCCATCCACCATTATCTTTGAATAAGCGCCTTATCCAAGTGATTTTAAGGGCTTTAATGTAAACTTCAATATTCAACATTTTTAGCCCGCCTTCTACATAGTCTTTTGTGATTACTGATTTCTTTATTTTATGACAACCCTCCCAAATAAATGAGTAGAAAACCTTGTTTAGTTTCAAAAGCAGTTTTTCAGAAGGATTGGGTAGAGCAAAAAACAAATGGTTCATCTTCGAAATCAGTAGACTCTTCAATACTGTAATTTTACCAATTGGTGTAAGGACACGTCGATTCCATTTTTTTACTATGTTTTCTATCTCATTAAATTTTGCCAAAACATTTAAATCAATTATTTTATTTAGGTCTACATGAAAAATGATACCTAGCAATTCAAATTTTTTTTGGCCCCATATTAGTTTCCACTTTGTTTTGATAGTATCAGCACTGTATTTTTTCTTTCCAATCCAAATAAATTTAGTCTTATCAAAATTAATGTTTAAACCGGATAGTTTTGAAAATCTTGATAGAACATTTAATGTTTCGTTTAAGGATCTTTCAGATCCGTCAAGAATAATACTTGTATCATCAGCAAATTGTGAAAGTTTAAATTCTGTTTGATTTATTCTTATTCCTTTTATATGTTTGTTATTTCTGATGTTAATAAATAATATTTCGGCACATAAAACGAAGATGTAGCTGGACAAAGGGTCTCCTTGACGACATCCTCTTTCGATTTTGAAAAAGTTAGATAGATATCCACATTGAGAAACTGCTGATTTTGCATCCTGATAAAAAATGTTAAACCATCTTATAACTGATGGTCCAAATCGAAAGTTTTCAAGGATTTTGTTGATAAAAGACCAAGAAAGACAGTCAAAGGCTTTTTCAAAGTCAATTAAAAGTAAAATTTCAGGAATATCATTTTCTTCAGTGTAATGTAATAGGTCATATATCAATCGTAAATTTTCTCCGATGTATCTGTCTTTTATAAATCCGGACTGGTCAGTGTGGATAAGTTTAGGAAGGAATGATTTTATTTTGTTTGCAATACATCCTGTTCCTATTTTATAAACTGTATTCAACAAAGTAATTGGCCGCCAATTTTTTAAGTATTCTTTTGGTTTATTACCTTTTGGGATACACGTTATCAAACCTTATGTTTGGGTTTCAGATAATGAATTTACAGTGTATGCCTCGTTCAGCGCTCTTACAACAAAATCTCCCAATTTACCCCAAAAAACTTTGTAAAAGTCAGCGTTAAAACCAGATGTTCCTGGACTTTTATTACTTTTCATATTTTTTAAGGTCTGAGATGCTTCTGTTATAGTAATTCTTCCTTCAATGCTTTCAGATTCTTTAACTGAAAGTCTTGGGATTTCAAGATTAGAAATAAAGCCATCAAAATTTATATCAATGAAGTCGGACTGATTTGAGGTATAAAGAGTCTCATAAAATGCTTTAATTTCTTGAAGAATTTGTTTTTGATTTGTTGTTTCAGATCCATCATCTTTAATCATTTTTTGTACAGTTTTTGAAATTGTGTTTGATTTTTCAAGGCCACAAAAAAATCTTGTTGGCTTTTCACCTTCAATATTCCATTTAACTCTTTTCTGCACTGATGATTGGTGAAAATCTAGAAAGAAACAGCGAGTCAAACTTACCCTTTCAGCGGGAAATAACTCGGCAAAAGGGAAGTTTTCTTTTAGAAAAACCCAACCTCTTGCTGTATGCTTGTTGTAAAGTACTGCTTCTAAATAGGAACATGTTGAATTTGCGGAGAGTGTAGATCGTAAAATCTATGTTGACGGTTTACATAGTTTTATCACAATCTATTATGTGACCACAAGAAGCAATAACTGTGGCGGTCTAAGTTGACACGGTCACGTAAGATTACCAGATAGTAGCATTCTTGGAAATTGAAGTGTCATAAATGTCACAACATATATTAGCCATGTTCTCTAAAATGGGGGCTTAACGACGTATATGACAAATGTTCGCGCGCATCCTACTGCCCATGTATTTTTGTCGTGGATATTGAATCAAAAGTACACCTATGTATTTTTTGCACATAATGGAATTACTATTGGTGCACTGAAACAAGTAGCACTTTCTTCGGATAGTATTGGTGAAGAGAAAAAAATAGATCTTTGAACTGACACCGTGAAGTAATTAAAATACTGCTGACACGGCGTTACACACCAAACAAGGAAACAAAGGCAGGAAATTTAAAGCTGTGGAAGCATAGCTTTTTCCACTTTGAAAATTATTGCTGGAAAAGGAGAAATCACTCCTATTGAGCAGTTTCTCCTTTTCCAACTATGTCTGCTGAGCTTTTATCCTATTTTTTTCCTTGAAAAAATAACTTCCACAGTGATTTTCAACCTTGTTTTCTGACGAAATAAGCACGGTAGGCGCCATTTTTATTTTTTCTTATTGTTTAGAATTGTAAATACTATAAGTGTGGAAATTTTAAGAAAAAACTGTCCGTTAGAAAGTATGTATTTATTTAAGATTAACCCTTAATTCGGTCAAATTATCTCCCTTTTTAACTCAATGATCCATATATAACATGCATTTTGTACATTTACCATGCTCAAAACCAGGCTTTTATATAATTTTTGTATATAATGATGTATATTTGTATATTTTTCCTGTAATTTTCCTGTTTGACTGACTGTTAAAGAAAGGCTCTTTAAATCCAATGTAAGCTGAATTTTCGAACTGTATATACCTTTTTCAAAGGCAAATTTCTCAGAAATGAGCACGGTGACCCACATCTTTTTTTACTGTAATCTCCTAGAGCCATGATGAGCTCTGTATGTGCAAAGTTTAAAAAAAAAAATCCGTCCGTTAGAAAAATTTGTAATATACGTCGTTAATGCATCTGCAAAAAGTATCGACCTATATTAGCCTGCGCAGTCCGCGCAGGGTAGTACGAGTCGATACTTTTTGCTATTTGTAAATTTTTTGCATGTACAAGGATCATTTTACCTCAATATTTGGTCAATTGTTGGATTAAATGAATTTTATGGATCCATATTTATGTGATGATTAGCTTGGTACAATGCATCATGTGGATGCATTAAACTCACTTTAGCCAGAGAATGGATCATAATTGGCTTGCAACACGCGAAAAGGGACATTCGGACATTTGCGTAAAATGTCGTATCGGATCAGCCTGCGCAGTTCGTGTATGCTAATCCGAAACGACACTTTCCGTTTTTATGCAATTTTCTGTTTTGCGCAAGTCTACCGTAGCACAAAATCTAATGTAGTCGTAAAGTGCCGTCTCGGATTAGCCTGCATAGACTGCGAAGGCTGATCTGAGACGACACTTTACGCAAATGTCCGAATGCCCCTTTTCGCGTGTTGCAAGCCATATATAACTCCTATACATACACCCTGTCGTTAGTATTGTCAACGAATATCTACCACCATCCTAGAGATCTATATTGATAGCTTGAGACATCGATCACTTTGACAGTTTAGTAAATCTACTAAATCTACCAGATAACAATTTCAATGCCAATTTGGCCAGAATATTTCTTAAATATCGGACAATGTTTATCAGTGATCAGCATGCACTTTCTACACAGTCTGATCTTAACCTACTCTGTTTCTTTGGCCAAGGATTGGCCAAAACCTAGATGGCGAGGAACAATACCATGGGCCGGGGCCTAATACTTAGGTCAAACTGAAACAGCCCAACTTCTTAAAAATGCAAGCTAATCTTCTATTCAAGTCTTTTTTTTAAATAACAAACTGTCTTGGCACTGGCCTTCCTAATGCAGTCAACAGTAAGCGTTCAACCGAAAGTGGAAAATACTCATCATTACAAAGTACCGTGATGAATATCTAAATTCAGCCAAAATGGATAAATTCGGGTCTAATTTCCAAGATGGCGGAAGAAAAAAAAAAAAAGTCATCTGTTGCAACAGGAAATAAGATCAACTGATTGACGTGTTGGCCCTTAAGTTTTTGCCCTGGTTTTGTTGTATTGGCCCTGTTTTGGTGAAACAATGCAGTAACAGTATTGATACAGGGCGTTAAAGAATTTCCAGTTTAACCCTTTACCACACAATCCCGCATTTTAACGACCCTGGGAAATAGGATTTTTGAAAACATTGTGGGAAAAAGAGAAAATGCTGGTAACCAGCATTTTCTCTTTTTCCCACAATGTTTTCTAACCTTTCAGAAAAAAAAAAAAAAAAAAAATCCAATCATTTTAGCCACATTTTATTTGTCGTCTGCAAATGCTTTCAATTTGGACCAGTCTGAAATTTTGTCTTGTGGTAAAGAGTTAATGCCAAATAATCCCGAGTTTTAACAACCTTGAGAAAGTCGGCTTTAAAAAATACTGCGGGGAAAAGGAGTAAATGCTGGTAACCAGCATTTTTCCCATTTCCACTATATATTATCTACTCTTCCAAGGACATTTTTCAGTTTTTAAGTCATATCTACTTTTTCGACTGCAAATGCTTTCAGTTTGGCCAAGTCTAAATTTTTTGTTTCCCGGGAAATGCGTTAATAAAGGAATTTACACACTGAATAAATGTGTCCACGGTGGTCTCATATGTATGTATTGTTAGTTATTGATTTACTTCTAAAAAGTACAAGGAAATACACCTTTATCAATATAATGCACACTTTTGTCATTTGTCACCACGTTTCTTTACATAACTTTACACCAGTTAATATCTTTTGGTAAAGCAGGGGTCGTATAGTACGAGTGTGTGTGTATATTCAATTCCAAAAACTTGGTGTAAATCTATGAGGTTAAATGAAAGGTATGGAAGGGGATTTAGGTAAAAAATCCATTCATATAAGTGATTCATTCTTGCATTCAAACTGCATTGGTATTATGGTAAATGAATATTCCATCAACATTGCGTACATGTCTATTTATACTTTTGTTACATGCAGATAGTGATGTGACTACTGCTAAGTATCAAATACTAGATGGGTAATCTATTATCATTGTTAAATCATGTATGCCTACAATCATTACGTGTATATGGGGCTTTTACTACTCCTTCGTCCCAATTTCCTGTCATATATCAGAAACTTAAGTATTCTAAGAGTTTCATTCGTATTTAAACTACTTATATACGTGCCACTTTGGTTTGAGTAAATTTATATCTAATCCACACACGATACAAATACTTGTTAATTAAGTACTGTCTGATTACTATTTACGTGTAACTAAACGAGTACTTCATTGCATAAAAAAATGAAGGAGTTTAAGTTGTGTTAACCAAATAATAGCTAACGCTATTACGTAGCTGACAAGAAGGACACAAGAAGCATTTGTATGAATTGATTAAGAATCTGTATACATACAAAGCTGGGACCAGCATCTTCGGTCTTTTCCGTAATCAGTTCAAAGGTCGACCGGTGTAACCCTTGAAAAGTTCCATCAGCAAGTGCAAGCAAAGAGACGACGATCTAGTGGACGAGGTAATTTGTATTATTGCAGATATTATACATTGTTTAATATGAAAATAAGCAAAGCCTAAATACGGGCGGAAAGGCAAAGCAAAATTACCTTTTTAGATTCTACACTTTAACAGCAATTTGTAAAATTCAAATACTGTATCACAAAAATATATATGTTACAATGACTTGAAACTAGTAAAACTAAAATGTTACAAATCATGATCATACTGCTAAATAATTTCCATGTTGCAAACTGAAAACAACTTCCATTTTGCAAAATGAAATCAACTTGCATGGGATTTATATTTACATTATTCAAAAACAATTATTTTGTATAGATCACTATGATATCTTATGGTACCCTTGCTGCTTTACAATTCATTTACTTATGAAAAAAAAACTCCGCACTAACCTTTTACAAAATAACTAAATGTTAGACTGGTCAAAACCGAAAGCATTAACAGTTAAGTGGCTCCAATAACTTGATATTGATGCAGTAGAAAACATTGTTGGAAAAGGCAAAGCACTCTTTAACCCTTTCCCAAACAACAAAATTTTGGACTAAACCAAATTGAGAAGATCTGGAGAACAGAAATTAAATGCACCACTCATGGTAATTTTCTGTTTTTGATACACGAGTAACTGTGATCATGTAAAACTGTATTTGGGTTATGACAAATCCTTTTAGATTCACATGATGGCAATATTGTAAATTTGTCTTTTTGACCATCCATGTCTATGTGCCTTCTAAAGTAATTTACTTTTGAACCAGGACACAATGTTTTCAGATACCTTCAGGGTTGTGCCAACATGGGACTTTGAGTCAAATAGGTATGGGCAAGGTTGAAAAAGTAATAAGACATGTTTAAGATAAAAATTTATTAGCCAACTTTCTTTTTTTTTTCATAGATTGTAATTTTTTGTTCTTAAATAATACATAGAATTATGCAGACCAATTCGTTTCCAGTTATTACAGTTTAACTCATTAATGTACACACTGTACAGGTGAAATACAGAGCTACCACTCATAATGGGCTAAGATGCATCACAAACTAGATTTTTTAGCACATGTGAGAAATAATCTGCAATGATTCTATTTGCATAAACGTTGGAAAAGGAGCAGTTGCTTTTGACAAATACATTCTATGTACCTCCTTTTGCAGCATTTTTACCATGTTCTACGGCTGAAATCTATTAACCCTTTAGCAAAATCCCTAAGGAAGATGGCTCTTGAAAACATTGTGGGAAAAGAAGAAAATGCTGGTAACCAGCATTTTCTCCTTTTCTTACAATGTTCTCTGCCCTTCCCAAAACAAATTCCAGTTGTTGAGTTTAATTCATTTTGATGTTTGCAATTGGTTTCAATTTGAACAAGACTATAATTTTTCATATGGTAAAGAGTTAAGCTATAATTGTGAAATGAAGCATCTTGCAAGAGTGATTTGCAACACAGCTAACAAACGTATTTGTGAGAAAAGGGACTACAGTGTGTTCTTTTTAATGTATATTCAAGCAAATGCGCCTTTGATCATACAGTTTTGATTAGGGTTCTAAAAGAAGGTCCAATTCAAGCTGTCAATATCAGCAATAATGGTATGGTTAGTGGCTAATTAGTCCATATCATTTCACTGCTCAAACTCTCTGGTAGTTGACTGTTTCTTTATCTAGCTACCAATACTTCTCTAGCTCTTTTCTGGCCTCCTGAATGCTACAAACTTGTAATTTTATGCAAGCACCTGAAAGAAATAAATATATTGAAATATTAGAGAAGCAGCATGTAATTGGGTAAAGCTTGTGGTTGTCTGTGAGCTTTTCCTTATGTTTACCTGCTTACAGAAAAAAAAAAAAGTTTTTCTGGTATACATATATCTCATTAGATATTTCACATAAGTGAGCAATATTCTATTTCCAGAGATAAAGATTTTTTCACCTTTATTTTTCTTTTTACTTTGGTCAAAGAAAATTCCAGTAAGACTGGATTTTCTAAATAAAAATGTCTGAGAAACATTTTTTCAAGGCATAGTTTGTAATAAATGTGTCGTTCTGGCAAAAGAAACACTGTCCAAAGTGAAAAGATTTGCACATATCCAAGTTGAAATCATCTTTAGATGACAAATTTAAATTTGATACCAATGAGCTAAAGTTCCTTGATAGTGTAAAAAATGTTGTGGTAATGGAGAAATTAATTGTAACAAGCGATTCTCCTTTACCTACAATGTCTTCAAAGACTTTCTTGCCCAGGGTCATTAAAACCAGGGATTGTTTGATGAAGGATTAATGCTTCTCTGTGATCCTTTTTACCAAACAAGTCATATCATAATTATGGATCCATAAAACCAATTTTTTCTAACAACTGAATAAATCAGATGGCAGAATGGTCCGTTGATATACTGAAAATAGACTAATAGCAAAACGTTTCAACCCAGGTTAGCCTGCACGGACTGCACAGACTGTGTAGGCTGACCTCGGTCGATACTTTTTGCAGATGCATTAAGTCCCCTTTTCAGACAGCATGGTTAAAATACTATGGTAAAGTATAAGAAATACATGTACTGCCAAAACCTAGCAGCTCAGTGCATACTAGTATTTAAATTTTCTACTGCAAGTGGGAATTACTTGTGGAACACTGATAGTGCTAAACAAATGAAAGGGATATTCTAAGTCTGAACTAAAGCCGCATATACTGTGGTTTCAAAGCTGTTTTTCCATAATATTTGGCAAAGAAGCAAATTGTGGATTCAAGATAAAACTGCTCATTTTGAACTGTCTGCATTAGCAATTCAATCTGAGTGTTGCCCTTCAAAGGTTGAATAAGGGGACAGTCATTTTGCAGTCGTGAAATCTGTCTGTCTTCATGAGATAGGAAATGACGTCACTGTAACTATTTGAATGTGATCCCACATAATCGACATATAAAATTGATCATGTGACATCCCCACAGGCCTTTGCAAATTATTTCTATGGTAAATTCTTCACTACAATTTATGACAAAATTTGAGATTTGTCAAAATTGAATTAATTTGCTGACAATAAATTTCTTTCTATCCTTTCAATCACAATTGTTTGAGGCACATTTGTCACCTGCAAATGCTTTCAAATTGAACCAATCTGATTCTAGGAAAGGAGTAAACACGCATCTACACTCATTTTTCAGCCATTTTTTTTTAAACCCATTTCATAGTTATTTTATGAAACTATACTTGTATTTTTATACTAAATGTTGTCCCAAACGGTTTGAAGGTTGCACAGATTACGTCGGAAAGAAAAAGCATGTCATTTTCTTGTGCTCTTCAAAGAAACGACTGCTGTCATCTCTGGTTTTAAATCAAAGACAAATCCCTCGTCCTTTACAACAATATATCGTCGGTTTACTTCAAAAACCTCGTAACTACAGCTTGTAAGAAGCTGTAGTTACGAGGTTTTGGAAGTAAACCGACGATATATTGGTGATTTATCTATGTTTACATGACTTACTTCTGAACCATTCTTACCTCTGTCAACTTTCAACAGCATTTTTGTCTCTTTGGCTGCAAGAATGTATCTTTATGGAAATACAATTCCATAAATTTTGTCATACTTCTCTTTCATACTAATCAATAGTTAAAATTATAAACTAATACCATGCTAAATTCCAATGTGTTAGCTGTTGCCATTATATGTCTGAAATAATGTTGAAAATGGCATAAAACACTGTTAAAAAAAGTCATACTAGATCTATATTTAGTCATGAGATATTGAAGTTTGGGATGATATTGAAAATCTAAAAAGATCATTTTATCAACCTGGGCTAGTTATAAAATTATTTAGAGTTCAACAAAATTCAAGCTTTTTTTTCCTACCTCTGTTTCCCTATTGAAAACATTGTGACAAAGGAGAAAATAGTATCTGTACTTGTAACTATGTTTTTACTTGTCGACATTCAGATTGGTGTAGATGTCAACTCTTAACCCTTCATCACACAATCCTGACTTTAAATAATCCTATGAGAGAAGGCTTATGAAAACATTGTGGGTAAAGGAGAAAATGCTAGTGACCTGTGCAGTGTTTCATTGCGCACGAAAACCAATTTCAATATCGTCATCAACTCTAGGCTTTCTTCAGTACCTATGCAAACAGTGCAATAACTGCAATAATCGTGTTACACTTTTTCTGCTTACAGAAATTACACAAATCCAGCGTGTTATTGCAACAACATAAGAAAATACATACCGTGTAAGAAAATGGTGGTCGTTATAAGTTGCGTAGAGTCGCTTCCCTTCTACATCCCCCCCCCTACATATTTATTTGCAAGTTTGAAGGCGCGTATCGTTCTTCAAAGGGATGATGGCAAAAATTAACATTTAGAAAGTTAAAAGATAAAACACCGACATTCTTATCTTACCTACATGTATGTAAGGCCAAGAGCTACTGTAGTGCAATGCCGGTATGGGGTTTGTCCGCTTCGCAAATTTCGCTCGGTTGAAGTTCGTAATTTCAGCCCTCGGAAGATCTTTAAGGAATAAAACTTCTTTCCAGTGAAATGATGACGCCATCTGTTCAGCAGTGAAACGATTTCAATAATCCTAAATACGTTTGGGGAGCTCTGAAAGCGCCTAAAAAATTAGTGTATGGAAAGCTCTGGGAAAACCCTTATCCACCGGTATGTTTGTAAACACTCTCGTCACTCGGCCATTTCCGTAACCTGAACCGGTTAGATTTGATTTGCTCTCCGGAATCTCTCGAGTACCTATTCTGTTAATTGACTTTACAGAAAACTTCATTCAAATCGGCAAAACAAATTTCTCTATCCGTTGTTAATGACAAATGACTGTTGTGACGCAAATTTACATTGATTTAGGGACAGATATTCGAATATGCAAGAGATCCCAGACACCTCCAACATGTGTAAACCAAATTGCCGATATTTCCCGAGTGATGTTTACGGCCCCCCCACCTTTTCGACGCGAATTTGCACGTGGACTCTACCATTGTAACCGCACCTAGAAAGCCGAAGTATTCCCTGTACGTTTTTGCAACTTCTCGGAATTTTTTTTTTTCCCTAGCATTGTGCGATTTTGTAGACTGGTACACATACGTGTTACCTATAGACGGGCTCCAAGGCCGCTTCGCGGCCTTTCCGCCCGTAAAATCATTGTATATCAATTATGTCAGAAACTCTTGCGATACATAGATAGGTAATCAAGAATCTACCAATTGTACCCGAAATGAAATTGCTGACAGATTTCGGATAGTACATATTTCGGATAAAAATGTACGGTGTTTCTTTACTAGTCAAATAGATGCGAGTTTAATTAGTGTCTGATCTACGATTTGAGAAAGTGTGGGATTGTCCCCCGTCACTCTGAAAAGCATGGGCGATTTCTAAAAAGTATGTGGGATCAAAGTTAACTACAAAATGCAAAAAACAGAATGAATATCAGAGAATAGTATGTAGTCCCTCACTTTCATCAGTTACGCTCACCTCTGCAACCCACTTGCCGTGAATTGTTGGTTGAATACCAGATTTTTCTGAAACTGGTTGTACATCTTCATTGCCACCCACTTTATACGTCAGAGCTCCAGATAAGAGGGAGTGATGGTATTCTAAAGTCATTACTTCTCTATGAAACACTATGTTGTGGGTACTCATTAGAATCGTCTCGATGAGACGATTCTAATAAGTACCCACAACATAGGGTTTAGTGGAGAATAATTAATATTTTCAATTTTGAAATCAAAATCACTCCCACTATCTGGAGCTCTGTACGTAAAGAAATCCATAATTCGATGTTTTTTGCCGACTTATCCATCCTAAAAAAACAGAACTGTCAATATCGTCTCCTATTTGTTTGGGCTTACATGCAAAGAAAGTATCAACTTTCAGAAATCGGTATTAATCGAAACAAGTAATGTTGAAATAAATTCATCTTGACAGCTTTGGTATGTACTTGGATGGAAAAGCAGTACTTAGCTCATATTTATTTTCATAAAAAGGTTTGGAGACCTGTAATACATATTGAAATCAAGAAGAAAAAAATGGCAGGTATTTTTTTTTGTAAAATATAATCTTTGAATTGAGAAAGTGAAGTTACTCTTGATTCATAGGAATGATCCTACGCAGTTTTCCGCCTGATAAAGTATTTTTACATCAGCGTTCGAGCCGTAACAAGTTACATTTTCAGCGAAATGAGAAGTGTAAGACCAGAGTTATGGGCCTTTGACTTACATTTGCTAAATTTTTGCTAAATTTTGAGTTTTTTTCACTGTAGCATCCACAAATATTTACCAAGTAATCATTTGGCTATAAGATCTTGGATGAGTTTGATTATTTACATAATCAGACCAGTTTGTCCAGAGTCTGCACTTAAATTAGAAAAATTGCTATATTTGACTTTGTTTACAGTGTCAGAGCTTGACACTAACTTTTACATCAGGTGTACCAAAGTCAAAATTTAGCAAAATACATGACACCTAACTCTCAAAAATGAAGAATTTTAAATGTCCCTTCTGAAATTTTGGTGTCCTCGGGACTGCAGGATACTGTTAAGGTCGACCCCTGAAGAAGCATAGCAAATATTTTCTTACTGCCACAGTAGCCTTGTGAGCAATAGGTCGTTGGTTCAGTCCATGGCTACTTAAAACCAAAGACTTAAAAAATGGTAGTGGTGGCTTCCTCCGTTGACGCTCGGGATTAAGGGGATAGCATTACGACCGGCACCCAGTGTCAGGATAATTTGACTAGACAAGTACTGGTTAATGAACCAAAAAAACATAATTTATTTGAATCTGTGAATTGTTGGCGTGAAGTGAAATAACCGAAATACATGTACTGTTGATACAGTGTTAAAACACCAAACAAACAAACAGATATTTACCAGTCATGGCCAAACTTATTCAAAGTGTATCTCAAAGAGTTAGATTATAGGCGTAACCAGACCAGTATGCCCTTGAATATAAAAAAATGCCATGTTTGACTTAGTTTACATTGTAGCACCTTCTTTAAGCTGTGATATTTGGAAATAGATGATCTTGCATGAGCATTTATGTATTATTATTTTTATCAAACGAGTTGACTAAAAATGTATGATACGAGCCTTGGTGAGTGTCAAATACATTTTAGTCAACGAGTTTGATAAAAATGACAATACATAAACATGAATGTGAGATTCTATTTATCACATAAAATGAATGGCAGACAAAAAAAAAATATCCTGCATCATCACCTTTAGCCTATACAATGTACATCATTCATGGGTCTATTTTTACAGCTGTAGTTTGGTTTCAAATGTGTACATTTACAACGAAAGTAGAATGAAAAGGTTTCTAGAACGGGTAAGTCCACCTATTTCGGAAATTTGTTGATTTAAAAAACTTCTGCTGTGTTTTTTTATTTTATTAAACATGAAAATCAAAAACTTTCCACACATATATGTCTTACAAACAATGACGTCATTTTTCCGCGAAACGGTGTAGTAGTTCATTTTCCAGCACATGCTGTGGCTGGTTTCTCCGGCTTCACGCACTCATGACTAAAAACTGATCAGAACCGGGACCCAAAAAATGATAATACACTAGTGTGTTATCAAAAATAAGTCATGGGTTTAATACACTGTCAGAAGAGGTTTTATGTGATAGTATAGTTTATTGCTTCTATGACACTGATAAGTTTGTGTGTTTTATTTACCTAGCAGACTAAAGGGCAATTTGAATCTATTTTTCTTTCTTCAGGATAAGAAAAAGCAACTCAGTGAAAAACCAGAGAAAGCTTTGGATAACTTGAAAGTAGACTATGTAAGGGAATATCAGAAACGTTTGAGACAGTCTAATGAGGCACAAGAAAAATGGAAGGATAAAATCTCAGAACTACAGATTCAGTGTTAATACCATTACCACCCGCCATATAGCTCAGTTGGTAGTCTATGTAACTGACTTGGTTTTATGATTGTATGGTGTTTAACGCCGTTTTCAACATTATTTCAGTTATATCGCGGCGGCAAGTGCACCTATCCATGGTTTCCTAGAGTCTCTTTTACCAGTACTCCGCACAATTTTCTTTCCAAGCCACTGGCAGCTTTCCCACATAATCATCGTCGAAACAAAGGTCAGCGGTGGAAGAGGAATGAATCCTGTCGCAGTGATTATCATCAATCCTCGGAAAGAAATTGGCCGAGCCAGTGGTTGTAGCCAGGGATCGAACCCTGGACCCCGTGTTCTCAAGTCCTGCACGCTACCGACTGAGCTACCGGGGCTCGGCAACTGACTTGGAGATTGTGGTTAAGATACCTGGTTGCGGCCATCTTTCATTCTGGTGACTTTTCACCTCTCTTCTCTGATGCATGTGAGAAAGGTAGTCGGTGGCTTGGAAAGAAAGTTGTGTCAGTATTGATATGAGAAAGCCATTAAAAACAAATAATAACCAAAAAGTGAACTTTTGAGGACGGCGTAGATAAAGATCAGACTGCACAGAACATGCAGTCTGATCTTGGATTCATCCTGTCCGCTTGTTTAGTCATGCCTATGAGAAAAGAATCCTGATGAATCTCAGTAGATTCTGTTTTCAGGCATTAAGAAGGATGGAGTTTATACATTTGGTGCTGAAAGACTTAACTGCATAACTGAAAGGATTTTGAGAGTTGAAGTGATGCAGGAATTTGGAAACATATGAAGGAATCCACTTTCAGACTTAAATTCATGTATGTATATTAGCAGAGAAATTAAAATTATCAAAGGTGCCATATAGATCTATGACTTAAAGACAGATGAGGGATAGCGGCACCCGATGTTTTATACCCCCCACAACGAAGTGGAAGGGGGTATACTGAAATCGCCATGGCTGTCTGTCCGTCAGTCTGTCCTTTCGTCCATCTGTCCATAGACAGAAATTTGTCGGGCAAAATACTCTGACAGTTTTTCAGGTACTGAACTCAAATTTACACACAGTCCTCTTATATATATGAAGTTGTGCTTGTGCAATTTTCTTGACCCTGGTGCAATTTGTTGGGGAATTATCTCCCCTTGAACTTTTTTCAACTCTTGTACTAAACCATTTTGCTTTCTGTGACAAAGACCCGTTTTGTGACAAGGAGCTGGTGGGGGGCATGATCACGTTCAGTGATAGCTCTAGTTTTAACAGATTTGCGTTTAATAATTGTATATTTTACATTTCAGGAGAGTCCCTCCTCATCCTCGTCCAAATATCAGCCACCAGAAAAGCTTGTAAGCGGAGGAAAGAGGGATGGAAGGGGTACAGGAAGAGGAGCCTACAGAGGAAGGGGGGCTTCAAAAGAGCCATGAAGAGATGGATCCAAAGAGATAGGAATGGGTGCCAGTAGAGGGACAAGAAAATGAAGTGGTGTGTTTGAGTTGACAGACTACAAAATGCATGCTATTTCAATATCATGGACTTGGACACTATGTTCCATAATCCATATGTACCCTGGTAGAAATGTCACATTTCAATAACCCTTTACCACACAATCTAGGGTTTTAACAGCCTTGAAAAAGAAAACTTTTAATAATTGTGGTAAAAGGAAAAATGCTGGTATCCAGCATTTTCTCCTTTCCCACAATGATTTCTACCATTCTAAGGACAAGACTCATTGTTGGAGCCATTTTCAATTTGTCGTCTGCAATTGCCTTGAATTTGGACCAGTCTAAATTTTATTATTCGATAAAAGGTTAAACAATATCTTGCTCGTTCTATATCATACCATTTTTTTTGGACTGAGCTGAAAACATTCACAGATAATAAATTGTTGGGCATTTAGTTCTATATTTCTCTGAAATAATAAAACACAATGTGGAGAAAGTTAAAAATGCTGGAAATAAGCATTTTTATAATTTTTCCACAATATTTTCACAAGCCCTCGATCTTCCTTAGGATCAGAAATGTGTGAAGTATTCAGGCTAGTGGGGAAACTCATTACCTTATGAAAACAAGAGCACTGCATGAGGGTGCCAATGTTGGCCTGCAAGTGCTTGATTTTCAGTGAAAATTCAGTCGAAGAAAGGGACATGAATATTTTGGTTACCCTTGATGTATAGGCTGCCCTTTAATAGTGAACAACTTGACCAAGTCTGAAGTAAGTACCTTCAGTATTAACAGGGATACTACAAAATATTGAAGTTTTCACATGACGATACAGACACTATCGCTATGACATTAATTTGTCGTTTTCTTTGAAAACAGCCAAACTTAAAATGCATGAGGAAGGTCAAAAAGATCCTTGTAACGTGATTGATAAATCATTGGCTAAAATAAGTTGTTATGTCTTAAGGTTTAACCCTTTTCCATGCGACAAAATTTTAGACCTGTCCAAACTGAAAGCATTTGCAGACGACTATTTTAATGTTGCTCAATGATGCGATTTTTGTTCGATAGGGTACAAAACGCTGTGGGAAAAGGAGAAAATGCTGGTTACCAGCATTTTCTCTTTTTCCCCACAATGTTTTCAAAAGGCTTCTTCTTCAGGGTGGTTAAAAGTCAGCATTGTGTGGTAAAGGGTTATAGAACATTGTGAAAAGAGGGAAATAAAATGTAGCTGGTTACCAGTAATTTCATCTTTTCCCTAAACTCTGTCAAAAGGTGTCTTATTTATGTCATTTTTCCTTTCCCAAATGACAGATTTTTAGACTCTTTAAAATTCAAAACTTCTGGAGATGACATATTAAAATGAGTCAGAAATGAGCTTGAGCTCTTTGATAGGGTCGAGAAAATTGTGGGAAAGGGAGAAAACTCTAGTTACCAGCATTTTCGCCTTTTCTCACAACGTTTTTAAAGCCTTCTTTCCCAGGACTGTGAAAATTCGGGATTGTTTGGTAAAAGATTACACAAGATAGTTTGGTAAATGTTTAAATTGAAATTTACATATGTGTACTTTGTGACGACAAGAGAGATTCATTCTAGAAATTTATTTTGCCACAATGTTATCAAAATTGCTTGTCCTCATAAGCCAGTGAAGCTATGATTTGCTTTCTAAGGGTTTTGGCCTTCACTAGTTCTCCATGTAGCCAAGTGTTTCATCTAAATGCTGTTAACTCTATGGACTTTCAACGACCCTGATGAAAAGGGCTTTTGAAAACATTGTGGGAAAAGGAGAAATAGCTGGTTAGCAGCATTCTCTTTTCTCTTTTTCCCAAATTTTTTTCTACCCTATCAAAGACAATAATCATCATTTTAGCATCATTTAATTTGTCATACTCAAATACTTTGATTTGGTCCAGACCGAAATTTTGTTATTTGGTAAACAGATAAGGTACAAGTTAATCTTAGCACATTCAGCTCTATTTTATTGTTATTCTCGTACATTTAAAACAACATTAAAAAAGGTACAAAAAGCAATGTTTGATCGACTAGGTATGCAAATGATTAATAAATTAGTGCAACATAATGTTTAAAGTAACTGTAGTTCTTCTGTTCTTTCTTGGGTTTGACAGTCCAGTAATTAGCAGCTTTGGAATGGACTCTAATGTAACAGAAAATATATTCATACTTTTTTCTTAAATTTTCTGTAGAAAAATTTTGTGAAATCAATCTTTAACCCTCCGAAAACTAAATTTATGAAGAATACAGGAACACCAAGAAGAATACAGTGGGCAATCATTTGATGTGATTATTATCAATATATCACATGATTTTCGAAATGAATGAACAAGTTATTTTCAGTATTTTTTACTTTAGTATTTTGTTTTCCTGTAAAGAAGGAAAAAACTTATTCTAACTGTCAAACATTGAAGCACTTACTGTATTTGCTTTCAAAAGTTTTTTTCATGGTAGGACAAATGTTCAGGTTTAATTACCTGTGATGCATTTCTTGCAATCAAGATCCAAAGGTTCTCTCAAACAGCCAGTGTATGTCTCAATGATATCTAAGTCAACAAGAAAACAAGTCATGTGGGTTTTGAAAGGAGGTCATTTGAATAATTTTATCAATAGATTATGCTATTTAGAAACTGTATCAGTTCCAGGCTAAGATGATTTTTATCACAAAGCTATCTTAGTTAGGTTATTATTATTTTCTTGTAATTTACCAATATTCTCCCTGTCTACTTTTTTTGTATGGTCTATTCACTTGTTCCATGTAAGTCAAATGCAGCAAGCTAACATCTACACTTATACACTGTATATCTGTAATTTTTTTTATATTTGCTTTCATGTTTATGATAAACTTGCTGAAAATTTAATAAAAGTAGCAAACAGTTTCACTTTCAAGTACATGTATTTACTTTTTCCCTGTCAAAAAGTGTCCGGTGCTATTGTAACTTGAGCAATCCATTGATTCAATGGTGTTTTACACCACTGTTAATATCATGGCGACAGCTCACATGATCATGTTCTATCTGGATTTAACCAGTGCTAGTCTGGGGCTCTGAAGTGTGTTGCCCAAGGGCACTCCCATGTAAACCAAATGCTTCCAGTGAGGTTCAAACCCATGGCCACCAGATTAAGAGTTTTGCACTTTACCACTGAGACACAAGGGACCCGAGCAACTTATTTGACTCGTGATTTGACTACTAATAGAAACATGGGTAGCTTACAAAGGAAATTCCTTCAAATATTATCAAAAAGTTAATGTTTTATGAAATGACAAAATTTTAGACTGGTTCAACTCGACAGCATTTGCAGATGAAAATTCAGATCAAACAATGATATCTGTCCTTGAAAGGGTAGAAAACACTGTGTGGTAAAGAGTTAATTAAAGCAAAGCGACCCATCCAAAAAACTATTGTTGAAGATCCCGAGTTCTTGCTTATAAGCATTCTTTCTTTTGTTAGTTGGTATCTCAAAGATTGTTATTACATGCATTTATGATAATTTAGCAGAATCAAAAATTTAAAGTCATACATAAATTAGCAAACCTGGAGGTTTGCTATAATTGAATGCTTTTAAACATTGCTTTCAACATTATTTCATTCATATCATTGCAACAGCTCTTGTGGTCATTTATGCCCTTGTTTTCACTACTACAAAGCTAGGGCTCAATCTTGTTTTTCTTGCCAAAGCACAAAAAGAGCTGCATGCCTTTGGTGAGGATTGAACTAAGGCCATAAGATCTCCTTACAGAACCACACAAGCAGATAATAAAGGCAAATTTATTACTATAGAATCCTAAAAGGACTCAAACTTGCATTCAAATATTTATAATATGTATTCTATAACCACACAGTTTCTTTCCAAGGTTCTTTGCCCCGTACCAAATACTCCAACTGTGTCATATTGTGAAAGTTTCTTCCTACAGACATGTATACCGGTACATTATGAAGGCCACATTAGAATTATCAAAATACCATTGAAAAATGTAGATTTTGGCACATGGTTCACGTAACATTTAAGCGCACAATGCCAACTTTTAACAACCCCTTGAAGGAAGCCTTTTGAAAACATTGTTGGAAAAGGAGAAAATGCTGGTAACCAGCATTCTCGCCTTTTCCCATCATGTTTTCTACCCTATCAAAGAAAAATTGCACCATTTCAGCCACGTTGAAGTCACTATGCACTCACTACAGTCTATTTTTCGTATATTTTCGTAAATACAACAAATGAAAAAAGACGGCCATGATGACCCTGGATCATATTCTGACCAAGTTTAACCCTTTACCACTCAATCCCAACTTGTAACGAAGCTGAAAAAGAGAGTTTTCAAAAATGTTGTGGAAAAAGGAGAAAATGCTGGTAACCAGCATTTTCTTCTTTTCCCACAATGTTTTCTACCCTCTAAAAGCCTACTTTCTAGAGTTTTTGTCACATTTATTTAGTTGTCTGCAAATTCTTTCAATTTAGTCAAGTCTAACATTTTTTCGTTTGGTAAAGAGTTAATGAAATGTATTCAATGACCAAACTTTTAACTATTTACCACACATTCCCATGTTTAATGATCCTTCGAAACAAGCCTTTTGAAAGCAATGTTGGAAAAGGACAAAACGCTGGTTACTATAATTTTCCACTACTCCCGCCATGTGTATTACCATTTCTGAGAACAGTTTTTCATAAATTGTATAAATTTCAAGTTTTTCATCTACGGATGTTTTCAACTGTGAAGCAAGTAAAATTTAGCATTTGGTAAAGGGTTAACAGGCTTTTTTGTTTGTTTGTTTGTTTGTTTGTTTGTTTGTTTCAACCAACACAAATACATACCATTTTTTTTTTTTCAAATTGCAGTCTGAAGCACCCGGAATGAAACATCCGAATTTCATGCTTTCTCGTTACAAATATAAACTGCATTTTTGACAAATATGCTGTTATGATTTGGAAGCCTGTACATAAGGGCTACATGATGTCTTTCTAATGTGGAGTACCTATATTTATTGATTGAATTTGCGTTTATTTATCGTCGCCACCGGTTACCCATATAGGCGACGCCCCCCTGAAGGCTGTTAATATTGTTACGGGGGATAGTGCAGATACAGGACAAAACCCATCCTAAGTTACGCCTGGTTCTTTCGCGTGCTCGGTGTATAGCACCGTCACACGGGACCTCGGTTTAACGTCTTATCCGAAAGACTACTGTATTAGTAATTTTAGATGGCCAGCCGTGGGGATCGAACCCACACCCTCAAGTGACTCGAAACATTATGTTCACGAGTCCTAAGCTCTACCTATTGAGCTATGCGGGCTAGTCTACCTATATTTACCTCAAACAGCGGACATTTATTTGCAGACATCCCGCAGACATCGGCTATATTATACGATATGGTACTTTCTATCCGGTATTTTTTATTCATTCACCGTCTCGCCACGGAAACTCCCGAAGTTATGAATACGCCTGTGAGAGTGATCTCCCGTCTATATGAATATGCGCTGGAATATCAAATTTTTCAACTGGTTCCCTCAAAAAGTACGAACAATGCAGAGTGCTTAGTGCATAGTGCCTTCTTGGTTGTTGAACTTAGAAATTCGAATATCATTTTGTTAGTTCTTATGTTTTATGGAGAATAAATGCAATTTTAAAATGCCAAGTTAAAGGATGCTCATAATATCACGCAATCAGAACGCAGTAAGATATATGAATTACGTATCTTAATTCAATCAATAGTTACAAAGCATGAGCGCACGACCATGTTAAGTATGACTAGTATTAGAAAAATACAATGTACTAACTTACTTACACCCAACAGTTAGATGATAATTATATATAAGCAACTGTATGCATACATAATTTAACTATGATAACACAGTGCCCATTTAGTATTTGATACTTAGCAGTAGTCACATCACTATCTGCATGTAACAAAAGTATAAATAGACATGTACGCAATGTTGATAAAATATTCATTTACCATAATACCAATGCAGTTTGAATGCAAGAATGAATCACTTATATGAATGGATTTTTTACCTAAATCCCCTTCCATAGAAAGGTACCCCAGCTGTATACTGTCCGATACAGCGTAAAATATTCTGACAAGAAAAATGAACATCGAAATAGGAATAATCTGAGTCTTCTTTTACCTATTGAATAAATCTGTTCCATTTATTTGCTTCGTCTCAATTTTAATGGCCGTCTGTCTGGTTCTTTGAATTTGATGCTTTCATTTGGGGAATTAGTCAGCTTTCCCATTAGCATTCTACTTATAAGCCCATTATTTTCTACCTTTCGTAGAATGTATCTTGAGGTACATAATTATAGAGTTCATTCTGGCTAATTCTATTATATCGGTCAACTCCTTATCAATGATTGATTGTATGGTGTTTAACGCCGTTTTCAACATTATTTCAGTTAAATGCGGCGGCCAGTGCACCTATCCATGCTTTCCTGGAGTTTCTTTTACCAGTACTCCGCAAAACATTCTTTCCAAGCTTCTGGCTGTTTTCCCATACAACTATCGTCGAAACAATGTCAGCGGTGAGAGAGAATTGAATCCTTTCGCAATGAGTATCATCAGTCCTCGGAAAGAAAATGGCCAAGTCCTGGATCGAACCAAAGAACCGCTGTTCTCAAGTCCTACACGCTACCGACTGAGCTACCGGGGCTCGGCAAACAACTCCTTATCAAACAATCACAAGTTTTAACAACCAGGAAAAGAAAACTTTTGAAAACATTTTAGGAAAAGCATTCTAGTCATTTGTAATTTGTCTTCTGCAATGCTTTCAAAATGCATCAAGTCTGCTTTTTGTCGTTGGGTAAAACGTTACTTTGAGGCAGCGGTGGGTACAGGCATGACCTTCGAAAATAGTATGACAGGAAAGCTAATAAGGCCTACTTACTCGAGCGATCAGCACTTTTGCCTCACTGTTTTCGATATAATAAGGCCTACTTACTCGAGCGATCATCACTTTTGCTTCATTGTTTTCGATTAAAAAAAGTTTACTCGTGTAAACATGGCCACTTTAACAATGCCTCTGATCGCTGTTTATAACCACCTACGACACCTTTAGCATTGTTGCACGACGAATCGTATGGTGTCGTCACACGAATTGTTGCAGTTATGGTAGAGTCTAAAGCGGTCAGAACTGATTGCGTCAGAATTTTTAACACTGACGAGTCTCTCACAGGACCGTATGCCAGCAAAATACTAGTAGTTGAATTTGTTGAAGTGATAGTTGAATGAGGTTTGTACAAACTCATCCGGGCATAATGTCACCCGAACGACTGGAAAACATTGGTTTAGCCGACTTAAAAACACCGGTTAAGCATTTGGAGCACTTGGTGTGTTGATCGGAAACGTTCTGGGTAGATCGTTCGACAGAATTGTCCAGGTCAGTCAGTTTCGAAAGGAGCTTTTGGACTGACTACTTTATGTGAACTTACTTTTGTAAGTATGAATGCCTTATTCTAATGTTTAATTCCTACTCCTTATTACTATTTTAAGCATTTACGTCTTCCATTCATATGAAATTGATTTGTCATGATTAAACTGTACCGGCATAATGCTTTCTTTTATGTGGATTTCAGATCTGCTAAAACCTATTACGAGATAAACCCACTCGTCACAACTCGGTCGATTCCGTACCTACATCTAACCTCGTCCGTATCATGGGGTTTTCTATTTTGAAATACTGCCTGTCACATGATCATAAACATGCCGGCGCGCTGTAAATCGATTAACGACGGCAACAACAGCAAATGATAAGCGACCTATCGCTGAAAAAATGCCAACGTAATTGATAGACCAAGTTAGACAATATATGTACAAAATGCTTGTTATCGGAAATGTATTTAGAAAGATACCCACGGAAAATTGTGACCAGTGATTGCTTTCTTAGAGGAGTGATACGATTCTACGAACGGTGAAGCGGTGTACTTCCGGCGAAGAAATGTCCCAGTTATATACTGTGTAGGTGCATATCAAGGTACGTGATACAGCCGAAGGACTTGATCAGCTGATCACCCGAGGTTTGCCGAATGTATCTAACCAATTGCAAACATTTGAAGAAAATGAAAAGTTCGTTTTTTCAGAGATAGGACACATTATTTTAAGGAATTTTTTTCGCAACGTTTTCGAATGCTGTCGATGCAATGGTGTCAGAAACCATGTTTGTACAGTAGACGTGTAACCCTTTCAGCGCAATAGGCAATAACGGATGGTTTTTCAGTCATCGAAAAAGGTCGACGTTATCTATAGGATTAGGTGCTGAATGTTAAACCCTATACCAGATCAAAGAATACTAGACTTGCCCAAATTGAAAGCATTTCAGACGACAAATTGAATCTATTATTCGGATGGGCCTCTAAAAGGTTAAGAAACATTCTGGGAAAGGAGAAAATGCCAGTCACCAGCATTTTCTCCTTTTCTCACAATGTTTTCAAAAGCTCTCTTTCTCAGAGTCTTTAAAACACGGGGTTATTTGGCATAGGATTAACCTCTTTAGCGCAAAAGGCGAAAAAAAACAAGAATTGTCGTCGAGAGAGGTCGAGTTTATGATTGTTCCCCTCTCACCTCTGATGCATGTGCGAAAAGCAGTCCGTGGCATGGAAAGAAAGTTGTGTCAATACTGGTGTGAGAAAGCCAGGAAACACATGCATAGATGTACTGACCGCCGCGATATCACCTAATTAAAACGGCTTTAAACCCCATTACAAACAAAATAAAGGTCGAGTTTATATACTGGGTGCTCAAAGGTTTAAATAAAGTGCTAAATAAGTGAAACATGCCTGCAAAGTTGGTTGTTACAATAACCACCACGAGTGGGCGAAGGCTGATAAAATTGAATGTATTATTAAATTTGCGTGCATTGAAACACGGAAAATTGAAAGTGGCCAATAAAATTGCAATTTCCTTTCAAAACTAATATAGCGCGTGAATTGGCATCTAAAAATAAAACTGGCTGAAGCAATAATAGAACAGATTCTTGTATCACGAGCATTTCTGAGATTCATCTCGAAAGCCGTTATGTTCCTGACCTTTATAACCGAGATTTATCTGATTTAACCCTTATCTTGCTAAGTAACTAAAATGAAACTTTCAGGCCGATAGTATAAGCCTAATTTTTGCTATTTTAACGGTATTTTGGGGGGTAGATATCTCCTATCGGACAGTGTAGATCAAGATCAGACTGTACGTTCTGTGCAGTCTGATCTTGATCTACACTGTCCGCGAAAGGTCTATGAGTCGCGCTTAGCAGCCTAAGGGTTAACCCCAGGCGGCTAGGCCTATACCAAAATACCAAATAATCCCATGTTTTAACGACCTTTAAAAAAATAGTTTGAAAACATTGTGGGGAAAGGAGAAAATGCTGGTAACCAGCATTTTCTCCTTTCCCCACAATGTTTTACTCTTTTAAAGATAAATCCCATTATTTGAACCACACTGAATTTATTATCTGCAAACGATTAGGAGAAAGGAGCCTGGAATTCTGAATTCTGGTAAAGAGGTAAGGCCAGGTTTTTGACATGACATCGTGCTAAAAGCTGTGCGAAACCATATTTCGTTGAAAAAAAATCTAAAAGGATTTATAATAACCTTAAAGTCATCTGACCTGATATTGATATAAAATTATTGAAGGCATGAAAGGTTTCATTTTTTTTTTTTATTCGTCTTTGACCTTAGAATTTTTTCAGCTCATTTGTCGTGGGATACAAGCTAAAAGCAATTAGTACAGCCAACGCCCCTCCCTACTTTAACCAATTCAGCACTATACAGATAAAAGCTTGGGCTTTTGCAGACGGCATTTACCAAGACCATGATGCATAATTTTGTAACTATGTGTTGAGCAGCCGTATACTACATACTCGTTTACATGTAGGGAGTCTGGTTAATTTTTCTACGAAGTGGGTAAGAACAATTAAGTCATTGTAAGAAATACAAAACCCTGTTAGAGCTTCCAGGAAATTAACACTCGCAGCTGTCAAACCGGAGCTCTCCCGCATCTTATTGCTGTCAACAACTTTCTATAACAACAGGGAAATTTACAAGTCGCGTAATAATAATTTGTAATATGTCAAATAGTGATGTTCAGGGGTTAACCCTCAGGCTACTGAGCGTGACTCAAGAATCTTTTGCAGACATTGTAGATCAAGATCAGACTGCATAGAACGTGCAGTCTGATCTTGGATCTACACTGTCAGATAAGGAGATATCTTCTCCACCCACCCACCCAAAAAAAACTTTGAAATAGCAGAGTTCGGGCTTTTATTATCGGCTTGAAAGTTTCATTTCACTTATCTAGCAGGATAAGGGTAATACCTGTACATAGACGACAACTTTCATAGAGAAGCAGACGATTTTTGAAAATACTGTGGCAACAGGAGAAACTGCTCGCTTGCAGAAATTACACTGAACATGCAACAATAGGATGAGATTATACTACGCAATATCTTTTCGAGAACGCAATATTGTGCGGCAGTAGGATACATGCTGCTAGCAGGCGTTCAAACTGCACGCTTTGTCCAGAAATGTTAACTAACTCCTTATCAAACGACAAAATTTTAGACTGGTCTAATTTGAAAGCATTTGCAGACAACAAATCAAATGTGAATCGAAAATTGAAATTTGTTTTGGGAAGGGTAGAAAACATTATGGGAAAAGGAGAAAATGCTGGTTACCAGCATTTTCTTCTTTTCCCATAATGTTTTCCAAAGCTTTCTCTCTCAGGGTCGTTAAAGGTCGGGATTGTGTGGTAAAGGATAAAACTGAATTCTATCATATCATATCTCGATTGTGTCCTTGGGATTTAGTTCGCTCCATATTTCTTACCCTTGTGAGACACTGTATTGTGCATTCGTGTTACAGTAAAATGATAAAATTGTTTTATTTGTCATAATGTCTTTTAATTTCAACCTACAAGAAAATATTTGTTGTCTACAGTTTTATAGTTTTTCTGAGATAACTTGATATTGCACAAAAAAAAGTATCAAATTAATAAATAAGCTAGGCCCTATCTGGCTGTTCCAGATTGAATTTCTGTCAGTGTGCAGTGGAGACAGCTCATAAATAAAACATAAAGAAACTATCACCATGTAATTGTTTCTATGAGACCAAATAGATGGCAAGCTGTCGTGTTTCTATTATGAAAATAACCATAAAATAATTAAAAAACAACAGCAACATAATACGTGCATTAAAAGTTCACTGTCCGACCGTTTCTTGAAAAATAAAGCCGTTTTCAAATTAACTCTTTCAATACCATGGACGACACCAGAAGCTTTTGTGGACAGTGCAGATCAATATCAGACTG
Source organism: Hippopus hippopus (assembly GCA_946811185.2). NCBI lineage: Eukaryota > Metazoa > Mollusca > Bivalvia > Cardiida > Cardiidae > Hippopus > Hippopus hippopus. The sequence goes on along the minus strand of OX328099.1, from coordinate 61,719,677 downwards.
CATAGAACGCGCAGTCTGATCTCTGATCTACACTATCCACTGCTGTATTCTAGATTATGACCGAACTGTCTCTTGATCTTGAGGCGCAACTGTATTTGTAGCCTTTGAGAAAATGCAATTTATTTATTTCCTTATTTATTTATTCAGTAATGAAAGAGTTAAACAGTTCAACGACCGAACGTCTGTCCATACTGTCTTTGAATTTCCCTAGAAAGCAAAACCATAAGAATATGAATTCTTGGGCAGATCATGATTTAAGTTAGAAATATCATGATACGATCAAAATGTTTGGCAGCATTTCACGAATTATTGGGAGTATCTAGACCAAATATTATCAGTCGTTTTCAGCTTACATCTTACACCAAACGACAAAATTTTAGACTTGTCCAAATTGAAAGCATTTTCAGATGACAAATCAAATGTGCCTCTTATGATGGAATTTGTCGTCGATGAAGTAGAAAATGTTGTGGGAAAAGGAGAAAATGCTTGCCACCAGCATTTTCTCCTTTTCTCACAAGCTTTTTCTAAAGGTTTCTAACTCAGGGTCGTTATTTAAAACCACAGATCGTTTGGTACAGGGCTAAGGAAATTATCAGTGGTAATTGTTCAAAGAAAAGAAAGCAGCTCATCATAAATTTCTATTATTGGAACTCTTCAAGTTATTGAAAAGCGCCTTCAGATTAGACCTACTACCATGACCCCTGGTAAACGAAACCAATGGCATCATATAATGAGGTACAATCAAACGCAGCCATCTGTACTAACGAAGACAGTTCATATCGACGCAGTGTCATATATGTACATGTATATCAAGGCTTTCATATCTCATTCTCTCAAATAGCTCTAATGCTTTAATCCTTTACCACACGATCTCGAGTTTTAACTACCCTGAGAAAAAGGCGATTTAAAAACATTGCAGGAACAGGAGAAAATGCTGATAACCAGCATTTTTCTCCTTTTTCCACAATGTGTTCTACCATTCCAATCACGTCAACCACATTTAATGTGTCGTTTGCGAATTCTTTAAATTTGAACAAGTCTAAAGTTTTGTCGTTTGGTAAAGGAGTTGGGGCTTCATCAACACTTTACCAGCTGACAAAAATCCTGTTTGTTTTTAATGTTATGTCACGGCAGCCACTGCACCCATCCATGCTTTCCTTAAGTATCCTTTTACTATAATATTCTTCCACTGGCTGCTTTCTCACATAACCATCTTCGAGACAATAATCAGCTGTGAGAAATGAATGAATCTTCTATAGTAATGACTATCGTTTTTCTCGGACTCGTTTTTCAACCGCATCACACCCCATTCTAGTGACAGATTTCTAATATCACACACAACCAGCTGATTATCCTCTATTTATTGTGGCGCCGCATGAGCTTTTGAAAGGTGCCTATGGAGGTAGCCATACTATTTGCTAGGCTTCCAGTCATGTCATACCTAGGTCATTTCGTACCTAGGCCATTTCGTACGATTTTGGTAATTTCGTACCCACCTGTACTTTTTATTTTGGTGATTTCGTACTCACTTTGATCATTTCGTACCCACTTTGGTCATTTCATACTCAGTTTTTAATAACAATTTGGTAATTTAGTACCTAGTTTAAATACTATGTTCTTGTCTTGTTTGCCGAATGACAACTGCTTTTGTACATAGCTCCAACTGAAATTATGTTAAATTTCGCCGAAGAATGGCTATGATTGTGTCTTACCATTGTTGGTTCTTTCTTTTTTAAGTTTTAATTTGCATTCTAAAGATTGTTTAGGACTTCGCAGCTCATTTCTGACCGAGTTCTGCATAAATTTACTTTGGGCAATTTGAAATGCGTTAAAAATTTTCTGGAGAGAGGCCACATTTTCGTTGTGTTCTTCATAAATCATGTTGCAAAGCCATGACTCTTTCTTAGACTTTAACTCTTTATCAAACAACATAATTTTAGACTTTTGAGGGCATTTGCAGACAACAATTCGAATGTGGTTACCATTTTCTCCTTCTTCCACAATGTTTTCAAAATGATTCTTCCGCAAGGTTGTTAATACTCGGGATTAACACAGTGCCTTAAATGGTGCAAACTTTAAAAATCTTCTTGTCCAAAACCAGATGGCCCAGAGTTCAAATATTTGTCATGTAATATCACCACGTGGACCTCTACGAAGTTTGTTCAAGTGATGCCTTTGGCGTAAAAAAATAATCCGCTGTAATGTGCCCTATTTCAGAAACAACTGATTTGCGGCACCATTGATGTTGTGCATCAGTATTTTCTTGTTATTGATTTTGTTACCCATATTTCAGAAGAATGTTTTCAAAGTTGTCTGCTGCAAGTTTGTTTTAGGAGGTTTTACTGTTACCTACTGCAAAACTCTGTCTATAATGGTGTGAAAATCAATCTTGCTTTTGTTTATAACATCTATATAGTAAAGCATTGCTTAACAGACAAGACAATAAGACAAGACAATAAGAAAATAATCTGCCACGAGACAAATGATTAAACGATAATATTATCCAAGACATACCTAAACTGAAAGATAAAGATGTGGAAGGCTTTTTAACTTAACCCTTTACCGCACAATGCCGACTTTTAACGTCCCTGGAAAACACGCCTTTTGAAAACATTGTGGGAAAAGGAGAAAATGCTGATCACCAGCATTTTCTCCTTTCCCAACTATGTTTTCTACCCTATCCAAGAAAAATTTCACCATTTAAGCCACATTGAAATTGTCGTCTGCAAATGCTTTTAATTTGGTCAAGGCTAAATGTTTGTCGTCTGGTAAAGGATTCATACATACTTTGTGCATGCAATGAACTTTTTGAAACATGCCGTTCAACCTGCATGATTGCCATAAATTTCTGTCTATCAGTAACAGCAATAAATTAGAACTAGCAACATCTTCCAAATGTGTGCAAATTAAAGCCACAAACTATACGTTTCCCAAAGAGATGAACCAAATAAAGTACAGTGTATAATATAAGAGAGCTTGTTGTGGTTCTTCAAATAAGAATAATACCACAAGCTTCGAGCGCCAAATTTATAAAAACAACCTATTTCGACGGTTTAAAATACAATCTTCTGAAATTCAGAAAGATCTTAATCTTAAAGACTTGACTTAACAAGAGGATGGTAAAGATCCAAGATCAAACTGCATGTTCTGTGCATATCCTCTCCGCTGAAATTGCTGAAACAATACAATCATTTAGTTTAGATATGTCTTACAAAAATTAACAGACTAGTATTTCATATTGAGCTCTCAAAACCATCCCAAAGAGTAAATTTTGACCAAATCTATTCCGTTTACAAACAAGAAAAAGACCAATGGATGGAAAGATGGACAGACGCCAGAAACCACGCTGTAACATGAGTGCTGCTGGCCTTAGGCCAATAGACCTAAAAAAATCAATTCATCGGACCAAACTTTTGAGTAATTCCTTACATCTTAGAGCTTCTTCTTTCATTAGTGTTATAAAATTTAAGTCTCAATTTCAAATTTTCTTTTCCAGGAAATGTCCATGGGTAAGACAACTCAGAGCCCCAGCCTAGTATTGGTGAAACGCAGGACCTATGTACATGAATAATGTTAGCTGTTGCTGTGATATGACTCAAATAATGTTGAAATGGGCGTAAAACACTATTCAATCAATCAAATTTTCTATCCTGAGGATGGATGATAAGTCATTGCGACAGGATTTATTCCTTTTTCGCCGCTGATCACTTGTCAACTATAGTAATAAGAGGAAGCAGCCAGTTGCTTAAGAAGAAAATTGTGTGAAGAACTGGATAACAAAAAAATGTAAGAAAGCATTGTACTGGTGCACTAGCTGCTGCGATATAGCTGAAATAATGTTGGAAATTGTGTTTAATATCTTTTAAACAGTCAAACAAATTAAATGTTCTAAGTCTACGTATCTAAAGCATTAACAAGACTTAAAGTTTGAGCAAAGACTCAGTTAAGCATGATCTCTGGTTTAAGTCTTTACCGTACAACAAAAATGTAGATTTGCAGACGACAATTCAAATGTAGCTCAAATGATGGATTTAATCTTTGATAGGGTAGAAAACATAGTTTTCCCACAATTTTTTAAAAATCTCTCTTCTTCAGGGTCGTTAAAAGCCGGGATTCTGTAGTAAAGAATGAATAAGCTTGAGCGCAGAACTTGCTGACTTAGAAAATATTAAAAGATTACTTGAATTTAAATGGCAGTATTATAATGGGTTTCCAAAAACGGATATCACAAAAAGCTTCTGGAAATTTGTGGTGTAAAAATTAATATATTTTGCTATTATTGCAGTAAGTTTCATTGTTAGAAAACAATTTACACCATTTGAAAAGGAATTTGTAATTGTACAAGACACTGTTTTTGTGAAATTTCTGAAAATGTAAATTTAACAATTCATTCAATCTCATTAGGCTGGGCCTTTACGTCGGTATTGTCATGATCAAGTAATTAAGTCTTTAGTCTACAAGAGAATTTTAGACGAATTCAAATTGAAAGCATTTTCAGACAGTAAATAAGATAGGTATCAAATGATGGAATTTGTCTTCAGAATGATAGAAAACATTGTGGGAAAAAAAGAAAATGTTGGTTTCCAGCATTTTCTCCTTTTTCTACAATGTTTTCAACTGCCTTTTTCTCCTCTAGGGTGTTAAAACAAGAGTTCGTTTGGTAAAAGGTTAAAGCTATATTAATCGAAGACATCATTTTACAGAAACTGTGTTCATTATCAGACATTACTTTAAGTGGCATTTTATATCGCTTTCAATAGTCTTGTCAAGCTTGCTTTTTATTTATATGTTTCTTCAGTTTCACCCAAACAAGCTTTGTGCTAAGTAGCATCTTGTCAAGAGATATTCCTATGCAACCAGCAATCTCCAGGTAACATATCAAACTTTTGATTCCTTGAGCCACGGGAAGAATCTACAGGACGACAATGTTCTGCATGGTACTTAACTAAGTACCTTTTAATCCCTTTTACCTCGACAAAAAACAAATAACTAAATGAATTCCACAATAGACCAAGACTTAGGTATTACAAAGATATTTTTTAAACAACCCCTTGAAAGACTTATGATTTTGGCTCATGGACGACCATTGTCAAATATCTCAGCATGATATGCATGCAAATTATCTAAAATTGATGATTATCAGCATTTCCTCCTTGTCCGACAATGCTTTCAACCACCGTTTTTGCAAGGTCATCAATACTTCGAACTGTGTGGTACAGGGTTATATGTACTTGGAACTGGTAGGCTACTTAAACATATAAGTAGTAAAGGGGAGTCGGATAGGGCAAAATAGGCGATTTGCCCTATCCGACTTACCCTGAGTGCCCCATTCTGCTTACCCTGACAGTAAATGGGGACACGGGTAAGCAGAATGGGGCACTTTTGGAGAAAAATGTGTCATTTTTGGCCGATAGTTAGCCTTTAATTGCAAATATCCTACTTACTTACTCTGAGTGGGTTTTTTTACCCATATTGCTATAGTATGACTATCCTGAATGGGTTTTCGTACCCAAAAGGACTTCGTACCCATATTGCTATAGTAAGACTATATAGGTTCGCTACGCTAAGAAGGATTGTCACATAGTTTGTAGTTTAGTCAGCTGTTGGTTGAGACCGTGATATGGAATAGGGTAAGATGGACTGCTTTATTGTTTACTTTTAACCACTACTTGGGCTTTAAGTGGGGTTAGAGCAAAAAAAGATCAGGGTTTGACTTAGACTTTTTTCATTGATTTGATATAGAAGACAACCCGATCTTTAATCCTTACCACGCATCAGAGTAGAGATCAATGGGATTGTGTTGTACACAGACTGCTTTATTGTTTACTTTTATCCACTACTTTTATCCACTACTTTGGGCTTTAAGTGGGGGTAGGACAAAAAAAGATCAGGGCTTGACTTAGACTTTTTTTATTGATTTGATATGGAAGACAACCTGATCTTTAATCCTTACCACGCACCAGAGTAGAGATCAATGGCATTGTTTTGTACTTAGACTGCTTTATTGTTTACTTTTATCCACTACTTGGGGCTTTAATTGACTTTAGGATTGATATGGAATACAGTTTGATCTTGATCTCGCTGTATCAGACTGAGGCTAGGGGAATGGTTGCCCTTAGGCTTTTTTGTAGTTTAGTCAGCTGTTGGTTGAGACCGTGATATGGAATAGGGTAAGATGGAATGAGGTTAGGACTGCCTTATTGTTTACTTTTAACCATTACTTGGACTTTAAGTGGGGTTAGGGCAAAAAAAGATCAGGGTCTGACTTAGACTTTTTTCATTGATTTGATATGGAAGACAACCTGATCTTTAATCCTTACCACGCATCAGAGTAGAGATCAATGGGATTGTGTTGTACTTAGACTGCTTTATTGTTTACTTTTATCCACTACTTTTATCCACTACTTGGGGCTTTAAGTGGGGGTAGGACAAAAAAAGATCAGGGCTTGACTTAGACTTTTTTCATTGATTTGATATGGAAGACAACCTGATCTTTAATCCTTACCACGCATCAGAGTAGAGATCAATGGCATTGTGTTGTACTTAGACTGCTTTATTGTTTACTTTTAACCACTACTTGGGCTTTAAGTGGGGTTAGGGCAAAAAAAGATCAGGGTTTGACTTAGACTTTTTTTCATTGATTTGATATAGAAGACAACCTGATCTTTAGTCCTTACCACACGTCAGAGTAGAGATCAATGGGACTGTGTTGTACTTAGACTGCTTTATTGTTTACTTTTATCCACTACTTTTAACCACTACTTGGGCTTTAAGTGGGGTTAGGGCAAAAAAAGATCAGGGTTTGACTTAGACTTTTTTTCATTGATTTGATATAGAAGACAACCTGATCTTTAGTCCTTACCACACGTCAGAGTAGAGATCAATGGGACTGTGTTGTACTTAGACTGCTTTATTGTTTACTTTTATCCACTACTTGGGGCTTTAATTGACTTTAGGATTGATATGGAATACAGTTTGATCTTGATCTCGCTGTACCAGGCTGAGGCTAGGGGAATGGTTGCCCTTAGGCTTTTTTGAGTGTAACTCTTAGAGATTAACTCTTAGTGAAATTGACAAATTTGAGGAAAGAAAGATCTTTTCGTAGTGTTGAGTAGCCCTGAAAAGAGCTGTTTTCGTTTTTGGAGGCTGTGTTTTTTAGACACAACCTCCAACTTTTCTGCAGGTTGGACAGCTGCTTGCTGTCCGCCTCTTCAACCTCTTTAACTGCTGATCGTCTAAGTCGAACTGCAGCGAAAACGGTGGCTCGTCGTCGTCACCCCACCACTCTGTCTCTGGAATGATGACCTTCTTGTTGGTAGCTGGTGGTGCCGACAATGGTGGTAATAGAGTCCTTTTTTCCTTCTCAGCCATTATCTTCTCGATCTGGTTGTTAACCTTCTCTAGTTTTAATGAGAGCAAAATGGGTACAACCCACCATCAACCGGAAGTAGTTTTCGATTTTTCACCCCCACCCACCCGTTGTTTTGAAAGGTGGGCGTGGCTTAGGAAAGACACGTGACGTCACTTCCGGTTGATCTTAGGCTGCACATTTTTGCAGAGATTGGATAGTCGCTATTATCCTTACCCTGAGTGGGATTAGTAGCTAGTCTCCTTACCCTGAGTGGGATAATGTGGAGCTGATCCCTAGTTTGTCTACCCTCGAGTGTTCTATTTTTAGTTACACTGTAGGGCAAAGAGCATTTCCTGCTGATCTTAGACTGCACATTTTGCAGAGATTGGTCCGTCGCTATTATCCCTACCCTGAGTGGAGTTTTTGGTGATAAAATGTGGAGCTGTCTGGACTTAGACTTTTTTTAGTACGGAATACTGTCTGATTTTGATCCACACTGCGTCAGAGCAGAGGCTAGGAGTAGACTGGCCTTTGACTTTAGGATTGATATGGAATACAGTGTGATTTTGAGAGAGAAAACTAGGACGAAGTGGGTTTAGACTTTTTTGAGTGTATCTCTTAGAGAAATTGACAATTCGAAAGATCACTCTTTCTTGCTGAATGGTAGCCCTGAAAAGGGCTGTTTTGAGTCTTGTTGTCTGGCAAGGCTATTCATTGACTGTATAAACTACAGGTCTGATCTCTCGCCAGCAATATTCACACCAAATCCCTAGATCATCGTCTTCATCATAAAATCCCTCATCAGGATTTGGACAATTGTGTTTTTGTCCAAGATACTGTAGGGAAAATGTACATTTCCCACACTCTATATCGCATGCTTGAGCACACAAAGGGCAAATAAGGATCTGAACCATGGTGGAACGATTATGATTTGATGTATAAAACATTGACTTTTTATAGTTTTGCTGGGTGGATTGACCTACTTTTTGACTCAGAATTAACATTCTCCAATCAAAAAGTTCGTTATATCTTTATAAGTTTTGATTGGAGAGATGGGTTTTTTCTTAGTCAAACAATACTTATGATCCACTGCATTGGAAAAAATGTAGCCAAAACATGTAACTTTGGGAAAAAAGAATGAAGAACTCCGTTGTTTTTAAACAGTAGAACTTTTATTTGAACAGAACTGAACAATGAACATATTTACAACAAGACATAAATAAAAGAACTGTTAACAATAAGAACATTGAAAATGTTTTTTTATGTCTTTTTTCACTGTTTGTGGGAAGTCTCTGAGAGTTTGTTGTATAGATTTCCGTAGTGCTGATAAAACCATGATGATACAGTTCGATCGTTTCGGTGATGTTCCGTTGAGAGGAATTTTTGTTGAAGATATTTCTGTATATTGTATCCTCTAGCAGCAGCATCCAATGCGAAGATACAGTAAAATCCGCAAACTTTCACCTGTAGACTCTGAAGAGTTTGACGAATGTATCTCCACGATAAAGAATGATTGTCTAAAAAGTTTATGATTTCAGGCTCAAGTGATGGTAGTCCGTAGGAATCAAAGTATAGTACATCGCCACTATTGTTGAATATCACTGCCACCCAGTGTTCTCCTGGCATATTTGATCTCTCTGTATTCACAATATAAGCTTTCACATGTTTAGGCTTTTGTCGAGGTAACTGGTCTTTTGCACACACTTTTGCCTGTAGATTTTCTATCCATATTCCATGATCCAATATATATTGAATTTCAGAAGTATACATCACGTTTTTTCTTAGTCACTTTCTTTCCAGGATTGTTTTAAATTGTTACACCAGTGATGTAGCCAAGACGAATCCACAAATTCAGATAAAATGTTTTGTTTTAAATCCTTCCACAATCTGTAGGCTTCCACATATCCACTTTCATCGAGTTTCATTTCCATTAATTCAGGATACCAATTTTCCATGATTTTGTATGGATTTAATTCCATCATAGCTTTTTCTATGAACATATCCGTATGTTCTTGTTTGTTCTTGAATAAACACAGATCGTGCTGTATTTGACTGGGGTGATCCACTTGACATCCGTAACACTGGTTGCGAACTTCACTGGCAATAAGATTTTGTAATTCTTCAATCATATGTTTTTCGAAGCTATTGTGAATGTCATTTTTCCGAGTAGAGATGCACTTTGAAGTAGAATATTTCACTTTTTCTGCTTCTTCTCTCAGGAACATAGCAAATCTGAGTCCCAGCATTGTTTTTCTATATATGCTCTTTAGTCCTGAAAAGGACTGTTTTTGATATATATACTCCTTAGCCCTGAAAAGGACTGTTTTTTGTGAAAGCTGTCTTTTTGTTCCGGGGTAATGAATAAGAGATCTGTTCAGAGTCCTGAAAAGGACTGTTTTTCTGTTGATTACAAGATTAGTTATCTGTGATGATTTCTCTCAAACTGTTGATTTCAATCTGATTGTCAAATTCAGCAAAGACAATAACGTTGATAACTGCTGCTAGAGCTTGAGCGAACTGAAGTTCAATTCGAAGACTTCCAGTTTTTATAGGATGAAGCTGTCCTTCTTCACTGCCTTGATCAGCTGTCAAATCGTATCCCCACAAACAGTATCCACCAATATAGTCTTCTTTGGCAATATCAAATGATTTATTGAGTCCAAAGGCTGAGATAGCCTGATACATTGACAAATATGATTTCAAATACAGTCCTCCTTCAAAGTTAGGCTCAAAGGGTCTGTTATGAATACTGTGACCATTACATATTACATCTATTTTTGGCAGATTAAAATGTTGAAAGAAAAATGGGTTGGTGCCATAACTCCCATTATAAGCAGCATTTGTTACCATTGCAATGAAAATACGTTTTGGAAGCTGTCCTTGAAACAAATGATCTTCAACTTTAGACTGAAGTCCGGTGCCAATGGTAAAAGTTTTTACTTCTACTCTACGAATAGGAATTTTCATGTTTTGCTGAGCAATAACATGATTAAGATCATTTGCAATAACAGGCAACAATTCAACATTTCGCACATGAAGACTGACTGTTTCCAGTACAATTTTTGCAGCTGGTGCACCAGCACCTCCTGTGAGACAAAAGTTTTCCGAAGTCCTGTTTAATCTAAGTCTGATTTCAATTCCGTTCGGTAAATATTTTTCTTGTTGAAATAGATCAAGATGCAATCGTCCGAAAAGTTCTGCATTTTTTGCTTTGTGCAATTACATCTATTCTTGTTTTTAAACCCTCATTATTAGCATTATGGTCGAGTGAATTGAAATGACCAGTGGTGTCTTCAGCCCAAAGTACGCTAGCTTTCAAATGCGTAGACTTGCTATCGGCATTATATGACAGAAGATTTTCGATATACGCTCTATATGGATAGGTGTCTGAATTACTGCTGATTAATTTATTATTTAGATACAAATCGACGCTGCTAAACATACTATGCAGGAAATTGTTTACAGGTGCCACATTTGAAGCGGCCTCTAAATCAGTACCGTCTGCTTTAATGATTTTGAATTTGATATACAAATACGATTGTGCCAAATCTGTCCAATGTTCGGTTTGAGGTGGTATGATAAATTTTATCGGTGCATTGTTTGACAAAGATGATATTGGAAAATGTTCAACCCATTGACTTTCTTGCATAGTTGTCATTGTAGGTGGTACAGAAAGAACATTGAGTTCTGATTTACTGCATTCACAAGACCCGTTTTGCATCATTTTCAATTTTTTTCAATCAAATATATTAATCAAATATATTAATCAAATATATCAAGAGGTCTAGGTCTACTGTAATGATTTCTTTGTTTCTTATTGATGATCTTACCGTTGCGAGATCGAGAAGATAACTGACGTGTTTCTCGCGATTTTCTTTTATTTATCCCTGTCATTACCTCTAACTTTTGTGCTAAATCATGAATAGATTGTTTTCCCCGTGAAACTGCAACTTTTTTTTGATTTTTGCCTCGTAAGAGGATATCTTCTGCTGCACGTAATCCTTGTTTGATTCCTTCTTTTTTAATAGCATTAAACCCAGTTTTGACTAGAGGTTTTATCAATGGAGTTACTGTTTTAAGTGCTGATTTAAATAGGGAACCTAATCCATAGCCATACTGATGTTTTACACCGCGATAAACTGGTAACATTTTTTAATTATTTTTCAGTTGAACGTTGTCTGAAATGCAACTTAACGATTGTCTTACCAGTAATGAAATGAACTGGTATACCAGAATCCGCCGTTATTTGAATGTGAATCATATCGAAATCGGATTTCGAAACGGGAATGTAATGCGGTATTGTAATTTCATGATTGATATGCTGACAACCACAATTATTTTCAATCGCATCGGATGTTTTGAAAGGCAGAACACGAAGTATGGGAGCAAGTGTATCACCCACTATATTGTGTTCAGCAATATCTGAATAAACGTACAGATGATTGTAGCCAGCATCAATGTTAGCAGTGTATTTAAAGTAATCGAAAATATTTTTACCCTGAAAAAATGTCTCATTTTTGTATTCTGGTGATCCACCCAGTTTTAAAAACAGTGATGAATGTAATTTGAGCCCCGTTTTTATAATATTTTCGAAAATAATTTTCGGACGTTTGGATAAAGTTGAATATTTAATGTACAGAGTCGCCGATCTCTTATGTGAATTCATAATGAATGCAGTGACTTTTTATCTAAAAGTTTTTTTACTGTTCAAGACACCAAATAGGATTCTGGTATCCAACTTTGAAATTTTTTTGGATAACCTTTCCAACTGACTTTTATTTCTTTGATTAATTTTTTACCCTCACGTCTTGTACGTCTATCAAGAACTGAATCAATTTCATAAATTTCATCATCTTTTATTAATTGAAGTTCATGTTCATAATAGGTTCCCAAAATTTGTTCACCCTGTAAATCTTTTATTTTATATGTGATAGGCGAAAATGTTTTCTTGACATGAGTGATTTCAAATATTTCTTGTGTCCAATTTGGTAAATATCCCTTATCAAATGTACGTTTTGTTTTATTTTGAATTTTGGCTTCTTTGTCAATACAATTGACGATAATTGACGATAAAGATTTTTCGAAATCTCTGCCTCATTTGATTTTGTTACCAGTACAGGAGATGTTTTTATACTTCTGTGAAAAGTATGATTGTAATTTTTAACTAAAGAATTCAAAATGTCAATGTAACGCCTTGTTTTCTTGTACGTAAAGTATTTCCACATTCTCGTTTTTAAAGTTCGTTGAAATCTTTCAACGATACTTGCTTTTGTCTCTGGATTTTCAGTGGTGAAAAAATGAATCTGATCTTTTTCAAGTATTGTTGAAACAGTTTGTTTTTGAATTCCGAACCTTTATCTGTTTGAAGTGACAAAGGTTTTCTTTTTGATTTCTGAACAATAGATTGAAATGCTTTAATTAAAGTTTTTCCCGTTTTATTTGGGATAGGGACAACCCATGAAAATCTTGAAAACACATCAATCACACAAAGTAAATATTTCTTGTTATCATTTTGTCTTGCTAAATGTTGCATGTTAGCCAAATCAGCTTGCCAATGATAATCTATACCACATACAATAGTTTTTCGTCTTTTGAATCGACGACGGATCGGTTTGTGCAAGGTATAGGTGGATTCACCCTGCAACCACTCTTGAACATCTTTGTATCTTATTCCTTTTAAAACAGATTTTGCAGCGTGATACAATTGATTTATTCCAGTAAATGCGACAGTACTGTTAGGATCATAAAACAACTTTCTTAACACGTAATCAAGTTTAGGCTTTACCATGGCTCCCATGACTGAAGTGTTTGACGAGACGGGTTCTTTTTTATAGACTTTGGTGGAGTTAACAGTTCTTTAACATAGAATTGCTTCAATCGTTCTCTTTCTTCAGGCCTCATGTATGGCGATTTTTCTTTGATCCTTTCCATACTTTTTTTAGCACTTTTTGTAGGGGACTTCCTTGCACTTTTTCGTACGCTTTTTGGCGAGTGAAATAAGTGATCAGATTCTCCATAGGATTCTTCATCTTCACTCAGTGATTTATCATGAGCTTTTTGCATCCATCTCCATCGGCTCGAATTGCCAATAACTTCTTGAGGTATATTGCTTTCATCTAATGACTTCGAAAAAGTTTTCCATCCTCTGGGTTCAACACCTTTTCTTTGACGTATTGCATCATTGATAAGATCAATAATATTGGAACCATGGATGCGTGTACCTTTGTATGACACGACTCCTTGTTCGTTCCAAGTTAAATTATTGTTATCTTTTATCATACTCAAAAGTAACTCAGCTTTTCTTTTCATGGTTTTTGGCACACTTTGCAAAATTTGATCATGCAAGGCAACAGATGCTGATTTCTGTACACGGTCATCAGTTTTTGTCATTGGAAGAGAATTGATCAAAGATGGTTTTGCTTTTTGAAGCGAATTTTGTAACTTAAACAAAGTTTCACCATACCTTTGAGCTTTTTCTGTTTCTGACAAATCGGTACTTTGTAAAATCTGACTCATGTCTTTTTGAAGATGTGATACAGCTACAACTTGTGGGTCGGGTGGTAAACGAGGTTTTTGAGATTGTTCGGCTTTTCATCGTTTCATATTTTCTAAGGCTTGGTAAGGCACAATAACCATTTTTTTAAGAGACATGGTGTGATTTTTTAAAATAATAATAATAATTACAAGGCTTTTAGAGCCCCTCCTATTCCACAGATCACGGCTTATCCTAACAAAGGTAATAATACAGGTGCAAGCAATGGAAGAAATCCACCTTTTTGATTTAAAATTTGTTTTTTATTTTTTTCAGAGACCGATTTCGAAGCTAAACGTCTGAGATGTTGTCGGCTTGAATACAACTGTTTCTTCTGAGCTGATGATAAATGTACATTGCCTTTTAAAACATTATGACAGCATTCCGATATACATTTTATCACTTCTGATGGCGAATCCTTCACAAGTCTTTTACGTATTTTTGGTGTAGCCTGCATCATGGCCATAACCATCGAACCGTGTTTTTTAATCAGAGGTGTTTCCTTCATGTTGACTTTATCTCTATCTCGAATTAAATGATGATTTAAGATCCATATCACTATCATTTATACCTGTTGTAACAATCTATCTTTTACAGTCAGAATTTTTTTTTAAGAAAACTGTGAATCAAGATCGCTGAGTAATCTAAACTTGCTTCCTAGGCCTGCGTTTATGGGGATGGTTTTTCCTTCGCCAAGGTGGATCATCCCATTGGGGTAGTCAATTTTGTATCTTCCTGTGTCAAAGTTATATTGTGTCATATCCTCCACCAACTGATTTTTTTTGTGTTTACCTCTTTTGTATTTAGCTAATGTATATGGAGACCATGAGGCAGATGGGATGGGTTCAAACTGCAATGCTCTACCTGGTACCAGAAATTGTGAATACTTTGTTTTGAGTTTCCGCAATCTTTCACTTAACAATTCCTTTCTGGACTTCGGATACTGTTGATGTTCTGAAATGCTACTTTCTCCAGTTTTTCGTTTTCGGGTAGTGACAAATCTTTCATCAATCGTATGTGGTCTTTGAGAATCAACAATTCCAAATTGAGTTCAACCATTTTCTCCACCCCAGTCTATCGTGGTTGGGCCTGCTATTGATTCCCTGCGCGGAGTGATCTTTTTCGTAGTTGATGTGGTTGGGGCTGGTATTAGCTCCCAGCGCGGAGTTGATGTGCTTGTGCCTGGCATTGGTTCCCAGTGCTGAGGGATCTTTTTTGGAGTTGATTTGCTTGGGTCTGGTATTGGCTCTCTGCGCGGAGTGATCTTTTTTGGAGATGATTTCTTCTTCGGGGATTTTTTCTTTCGTTGAGCACGCTTTCTTGGAGATTTCTTTTTTTTTGGAGATTTCTTCTTTTCTGGAGATTTCTTCTTTCGTGGAGCACGTTTTTGAGGTTGTCTTTCAACCCCAAAGTTTCGAACGGTTTTTGTTCTATCCCATCTCAGTAAACTTCTGATAATAACACCACCCAGAAATCCACCTCCTCCAGGTTTTAAAATAATTTTACGTTTACTTTCATCATCTGTGGACGGATCTGCTAACCTCTCAATATCTTCTCTATGTTTTGTTATGTACGTAGTGGTTTGTTTTGGTAATTTGATTTTATTTTCAATGATGTTTCTTGCTGCCAGCGTAAACCATTTTAAAATTTCTTTTAATCCTGCCTTTAACAGAGCTTCTCTTGCATGTCTATCGGTTTGTTGACTTAAATTTCGCAAAGCTGCTAAAAGCAAATTTTGGTTATATGGTATAACCATGTTTACTGATTGACATGAAACATGAAAATGATTTATATTTAAAATGTAATTCTCTTTTAAAACAAGAACATCAAATAAGAACTTTTAAATAAGAACTTTTTTTTTTAAAAAACCTATTTTTAAGCAGGAGAATAAACAATGGGTCCTCTTTCATTTCCTTGTGTATACCAACGATAGAATATATCTGTTCTCAGTCTTAATTCTTTGTTTGTTCGTGAATGAAAATCTATGACTAGATATCCATGGTCCATCGATGTAGCGTCTTCATAAGCGGGTAACAAATGTGGGGCTTGCATTTGGTGAGCCAGTGTTTTAATTTGATTCTTATCTCGTTCATTTCGAAATAAAACCATGTAGCTGGAATTAAGACTAATGGTTCGACTCGATTTCGACTGCTGAAACATATTTTGTGTGATATAAATCACACTTGCATTACGATGATGGCCTTTTCTTGTAAACCAAAGTTTAATTTTTTCCTCGTCTTTTTCACCCAACATGTCATCAAAGGCGATTAAGTGTGGAATGGATACATCACTGACAATTTCGTTTTCATCGTCAGGAATTCCCTCCACGAAATTTATCAATTCAAACTGTGAATTAAATTTTTCCTGCATAAGATTGTATGCATACTGCCATTCTTTGTAACACCAGACAACTCTTTCAGGAACGATGTTGAACAAGTCTTCTCGATAGTCAATTAATTTATGAACGAACTCTGCTTTTCCACACCCGCTCGGTCCTGTGATGAAAATATTACAAGGGTGTTGAAATAAAATAGATTGTACATCCACCTCCATGTTTTTTTTACTTTTCTCTTTAAGGTCTAATGATAAAATGACAACATAAATAACAATGAAAGCGTTTTTATTCACAAAAAAACATTTTATTCAGAGTTGACAACGAAATATTGACAATGAATTATATTACAATGAATTATTTCTTATAATATGGCATAAAACATTTTTCAACAAATATAACATTTTACAATATAACATTTTAAAATATAACATTTTACAATGCAAATTCACAAATCCCTCGAGTTCTCCATTTATCTTCATGTTCCGTAATGTCTTTGTGCAATTGGTCATCACCCAAATAAAATGGATATACACTGTCCATTTCACTGAATTCACGTGTTCCACTAAATGGTTAAACATGTTTTAAAACGTCTTTCGTTGAAAGAGATGAATACACAATTTTCTCTGTAACATCTCTATCAAATAAGATATAGCCTTCCATAGTATCCACTATTTCCTCAGAGTCTCGAATAGATCTTTTTTGTAGCGTAAGTAAAAGTTAAATAAAACTGATTTCATTTTCAGAACGTTCAGAAAACTTTCTTCGGTTCTTCCTATGATCATGAAACACCATCGACTTGAGGATCGCGTTTGTTTACCATTAGCACCGTCTTTCAACCAGTAAGTTGCTAAATAAGTTTTGATGATGTGTTTCATATCTGAATCGTCTACCAACATCCCAATAAAGTGCTGTATACCATACAATTTGCAGGACGATTCCCCTTTTGCAAACCCTCTGTGCAATTTATCTATCCAAAGTTCCACACAGCGGAGTTTAATGTTAAGCTGTATTCGTTCATCGAGCGTATGCTGTTGAACGAATTCTCCATAAATCTTTTCACGTAGTTCTATTGGTAAAGGCAGCATACTTTTTCAGCGATATTTTGCGTCTTACTCGGACCGTTCAGTTCAAAACTATGTAACATGGAATTATTTCCTTAAACTTTTATAACCATAATCGTCACTTTCACTGTCTGAATAGGGTACTATTCTTTTTCTTTTACCCATCGTTTATGTCTGATTGTAAGACAATGACACGGTAAGTCAGAAAACTTGGCATTTTACAGAGTCTTTCACCCCGATAGTGTATCAATAGAGACGATAGCTACGAAATCTATATCATTCCTCTGATCGACTTCAGACAGTACAGTTGACAAAAAATAATGAGCGAGTTTAATCTACAAAATACATCACTGATAGGAAAGATGATGTATCTGTATGTTAACCCATACACCCACGATTACGAGATCAGCAATGTTCCGTTAAAGTAACAAGTTCAACATATCGGGAATTACGTGGGATTATTTTTATCCCATCAACATTTAACAGAAAAAGATGTTTACCGTATTACCAGATACAGAGTTTTGAATCAAGCAACGATCGATAGACGATATGGGATGGATGGAAAGAGAACAGATATTTGTTTTACATGCAACAAACCAGGACACTGGGCTAGAAATTGTCCAGGAAAAGAAAAGCAGACAGAAACAGTCGTTTTTGTCTATGTGGATCCACGCAGTCATGATATCAAAATTTCACCAACAATGAATCTGGGTGGTGAATTTCACTACATGAAATTCGTTGGTGTTTTAAAATCATTCTGTAACGAAAATAAATGGAAAACATTCACACCACAGGCTACAAGATCATCGGTTGAAAATCAGATCGAAAATATGCAGATTGACAACACGACTATCAGCGATGCAGAGATCTGTAAAATAACAGAACAGATAGAGAAAAAAATATCTACAAACGATAATCAAAGAAAACAACCAACTTTGGAACTAAAAAACAACGAACTTTCTTCAGAGGAGACTCTTTCACCAAAACAGGAGAAAAAGCAAAACAACGAAAAAAGAGAAAGCGAGAAAAAAAAGAACTGTTTCTTTTGCAAATCAAAAAAACATGGGGATAAAATCTGGACCTGTCCAGATATGGTATTAAAAAATAATGAAAGGGGAAGAAAACGGAAGAGTGAATGTGAATCTGACATTCCAAAGAAAAAAAGAAAAACACACTGAAAAAAGTTTCAACAAAAAGTGGTTGTTGAAAAAACTGTTGCAAAATATTGTTTTAAGTTTTTTTTAAAAAAAAGTTTTAACAAAAAAAGGCTGACTTGTTTAAATGTTTTCATTCCAATGTTTTTTTCATTCCATTGTTTTTTTCACAGTTCATGTCTTGTTTCATTGTACAAAAGTTTGAATAAAAAAACATATGAAATAATTCTGGGGCTTGACTTTTTTTCTTCTGACTGTAAGTCTTTGACTGTAAGTCTTTTGAGAGAAAATTGACAATTCGAAAGAAAAACTCTTTCTTGGGGAATGGTAGCCCTGAAAAGGGCTGTTTTTCTCCATTCACTGCAGCTTCTTTTGCCACCCACGATGCTCAGTGGGAGGCATGAAGTCCTTTAGATCGGGGTAAATATTCCCCATCTTCACCTTTGGCGTACGAGTGTAAAACTCGTAGCCCCGCCTCTCAAAAAAAGCACACAGTGCTTTAAACTTTAGTCTCTTTCTTTCTTCTTCTTCTCTTCTCTTCTCCATCTCTATCTGCTACTCCATCTCTTTCTTTTTCTTCTCCCCAACCTTTCTCTTCCCAATTAGTCCACAGAAGAACTTGCTGCCTTTCATTTCGAAATGAAAATAATCCGATAATAAAATAAAAGTTCGTTTTTTATACGTTTACAGGGGGATTGACCTACTTTGACATAGAATTAACGTTGTCCAATCAAATCGTCCGTTATATCATTACACATTTTGATTGGTCAACGCTAACGCAACTGCATTTCCGCTATGCAAAACACTATTCTCAGTGATCATAGTTAAAATACTTTGTAGTCACTATTTTTATAGCTCTGTAGACTATAAAAGACAATCGCAAAACACATTCATTCGGAACGCAACTGTTGTAGAGTTAAACCAAATCAGCACAATGTTTGGACTAACAATTTTACTTACATTGCTGAACTGGATAGAAGAAAGAGAACGCCTTAGACGTATAAGGCGTGAAGTTGAACATCTAATCCAAGTAATAAATGCGATGGAAAATAGGAGAATAAAGAGAAGAGGTTAAAAAAGTGAACCTGTACAAACAGCCCTTTTCAGGGCTAGCCAACACCAAGAAAAGATCTATCTTTCCTCAAATTTGTCAATTTTTCTCTAAGAATTACACTCTAAGAGTTACACTCAAAAAAGCCTAAGGGCAACCATTCCCCTAGCCTCTGCCTGGTACAGCGAGATCAAGATCAAACTGTATTCCATATCAATCCTAAAGTCAATTAAAGCCTAAGTAGTGGATAAAAGTAAACAATAAAGCAGTCTAAGTACAACACAGTCCCATTGATCTCTACTCTGATGCGTGGTAAGGACTAAAGATCAGGTTGTCTTCTATATCAAATCAATGAAAAAAAGTCTAAGTCAAACCCTGATCTTTTTTTGCCCTAACCCCACTTAAAGCCCAAGTAGTGGTTAAAAGTAAACAACAAAGCAGTCCTAACCCTATTCCATCTTACCCTATTCCATATCACGGTCTCAACTAACAGCTGACTAAACTACAAACTATGTGACAATCCTTCTTAGCGTAGCGAACCTATATAGTCTTACTA
The DNA here is from genome assembly GCA_946811185.2 of Hippopus hippopus. NCBI lineage: Eukaryota > Metazoa > Mollusca > Bivalvia > Cardiida > Cardiidae > Hippopus > Hippopus hippopus. The sequence goes on along the minus strand of OX328099.1, from coordinate 61,699,637 downwards.
TAGCAATATGGGTACGAAGTCCTTTTGGGTACGGAAACACACTCAGGATAGTCATACTATAGCAATATGGGTAAAAAGACCCACTCAGAGTAAGTAAGTAAGATATTTGCAATTAAAGGCTAACTATCGGCCAAAAATGACACATTTTTCTCCAAAAGTGCCCCATTCTGCTTACCCGTGTCCCCATTTACTGTCAGGGTAAGCAGAATGGGGCACTCAGGGTAAGTCGGATAGGGCAAATCGCCTATTTTGCCCTATCCGACTCCCCTTTACTACTCATATACATGAACAATAAAGTCTACATGTAGGTCTTACTTTGCAAATATAAGGGGTAAGTAAATTGCTCTACACAGGACTTCATAGTGAAGGGCCATTCTGTCTCATCAACTAGCAGAAATAGCGTTGCCTGCGCATGTCATATTCTTCGAAGATTCGACCTGTCTACTATGACGCATCACCCATCTCCTACACAGCAGAAAATTAATACACCGCTAATAAAGTAGCAATGGAGAAAATGGCTATAAACAATACATCTGTGGGAAAATGTAGCCTGTTTTTCGCTTCAAGTGTCTTGAAAACTTAACTATTTCAAATGAGAAAAATAGTTTTCACAAATACTCTTGTTTTACGGCATATCTTTGAATACAGTTTCTAAATATAGACTTTATGGAAACCAGGATTCGTGCAAGGTTTTTCCACACAGATATCAACAAGAAGTGTCTGGGCTTATACAGAAGCTATCACCCAAGCCTATAGGGACTGTTTTAATAAATAGCCGGTGCATATGTACATGCTAGCTGATCATAGCTGAATGAATTGACCAGGTAGTGTGTTATTGAGTAACGTTTACTTTATTTTGAAATTCAAAGTAACGGTTGTCGTTGTGAAAAATAGTCCGGCTATGTACCCAGAAAGCCCAAATCAGATAGGTCTGTATTTGAAAAATACCACCTAGCGGAAGATTAGGAAGTTAGAGTTACTGATGAATATCGAACAATACTTGTCCTGTTCTGTACCCAGAATGCCCATATCAGATAGATAGGGTTCGTACATTCGACACTGGACAGTCGCGCATATCAACCAATGAAATTTCTCGTTCCAAACAGTGTCACGTGACGCAAGATTTCAGCAGCTGTACGAGATATCATTGGTTGAATGCGCGACAGTTAGTGTGTATCAACCAATGAAATTTCTCGTTCCAAACAGTGTCATGTGAGATGTCTGCAGCTGTACGAAATTTGCTCCTGGATCACAAATTCAACAATTCTGAGGCGTTTCGTCGTTATTGAAGACAAAGCCTATAGGTCAGTGATATTTTGAAACGTGTTTAAAGGGTGTGTGCCGCTAACGCTGTGTTTCATTGGATCTAAAGTGCATTTTATATCTTGAAAGTCGGATGTAAAAACCCTTGTCAATGGCGCAGATTTTTGAGCGAGTTTACAGGTTCGAGCGACTGTAGCAGCCAGACTGCATTAGCCACTGACAAACAGTTGTGTTTTTCTGGTAGACAAATCTTTTAGCTCTCAGTTGTCGAAAAAATAAGGAGAATAACTGTTAGCCTAGAGAAGATACATTGTTTTATTTGTAATGGGAGCGAGTAACGTGCTGTATAAAAAGAACCCTTGTTTATAATATATAGTCTATGGGTGACAGGAGTCAAACTACGGACCCCTATGGTTCTTGCAAGTGACGTAATTAGCCTGTCGTCTGCAAAGCTTAATCAAGGGTTAAGATTAACAGCACTCAGTTTCTTTCTGTCTGTCTGTCTGTCTGTCTTGCTCTCTCTCTCTCTCTCTTTCCCCATTTTCTCTCTCGCTCTCTCTCTCTCTCTCTCTCTCTCTATCTGTCACTCTTTCTCTCTCTCTCTGAATCTCTGACAGGAAATTGGATTAAGTCAGGAAACTGGGAGAATCGGGAAGACTAAACATTGTTGCAGAAATTGAAACTCTTCTTCACAGGGGATTTCATATAGGTTATTGGGAAGGGGTTTGGTATGACAAAACATTGTGGAGGAAGTTGAATAATTTTGTTTGCCCTTCTCATTGAATTCTCTGTTTCGGCCAGCATCAGGCCATCGTCAAGTGATGCTGCAATACACAGACAGAGTATTCGCCTGTATGATCATTACCTCACTCTGTCTCAGTTCTTGTTTTTCAACCCACTCCTCTTTATCCTGTTAATGTTGACTGGATGTGCAGTCGTAGGAATGAAATTTGTCATCTTACACACCTTTAACGTAATCTGAGTTACGATTGGCTGCATTCTCTTGCATTCTTTGGTATTCATACTCGAATCTCGAGCGCACAGCTTGTCTCCTGTTTTTGTATCGTCTATTTTTTTTTTAAATCAGATTTTCTGCTCTTCTCGCAATTGTTTGTAACCGCCCATTTGCCCATATGTATAGTGCAGTGCCGGAAATTTTCCAAAGTTTCGTTTTCACTGCTGAGCCCACTGAATTATTTGATCGTAGAACTTAAGCAGATAGGCGTCCGGTAAATGTCCGAAAATAACTTATACTTCTGCTCCTCGTGGCGGATGCTGCTCTATTGAAGGCTTCACAGAGTTTACATTAAAAACCGCTGTTTCACTTAGTCGCATCTGCAATACTAATTCCATCAGTGCTTTGACACAGTCATTCATCCTCAGATATGTCATCTTTGCAGGACCTAGCACACTTGACTTGTACCACCAGCAACCAACTCCTTCCCCACTACAGACAAGGGATTGAGTCGGACAATTACTGCAGGTTTCTGCATAGCATTCGACAGTGGCAGAACGGATTTCTTGTAAGTTTGGTATCATCATTGTTACATCTCCTTTGCCACTCACTGTCATTTGCTTAATGATGGCACTGCTTATGAGTTTAATGTCTCTGGCCAGGACACTTTGAGCCCGCTGTCTGTCTCGCTTTTTTTCACCGGAAACATATTGATGCTGAATTCAGCTGACCACACTTTTCTCTCCTGGTATGCTGCAAGGTGGTTTGGATCTGCATGGCTGGTCACTTCCTAGCATTTCTCCAATTTGTCGTAAAAATCCTGCATTCCTAGGTAGGACTTGGTATTTTTATCAGTCATCAGTGTCCTTACAAAGAAGTTCTCGAGCGACAGGTCTTGGGCAATGTTGAAAGCAATGCGTCTTTCTGAGTGGGGTTCGAAGTAATATAAGTTTGCAGTACATCCAGCATTACCACCTGGGCATTTGACCTCCAACCCTTTGTTTTTAAGTAGGGATGGCAACGGTTAGTAAAATTGGTAACCGGTTAACCGTTCAATGTTTCGGTTAACCGGTTAACCGAACGACCATGTAAAAATTATTTAACCCTTTCCCAAACAACCCCTGGTTTTTACGGGTCAGAAATAGAAGCCTTTTGAAAACATTGTGGGAAAAGGAGAAAATGCTGGTAACCAGCATTTTCTCCTTTTCCCACAATGTTTTCTACCCTATCATATAGAAAAATCATCTTTTTAGCAACTGTTAATTGTCATCTGCAAAATGCTTTCAATTTGGTCTGGTCCAAAATTTGCCGTTTGGAAAAGGGTTAAGATGAAGGTACCTGCCATTTGCTCGATATGTCAACATTGATAACCGGTGCGTGAGAAATGCATACCCATGACGTTTACTATTTCTGTACTTTGGCGCAGAAGACGATCTCTCTCGGCAGTATAATAAGTTTTCCACAATGTTTTCTTTAGAGGACTAGAAATTATCAGGCTATTTACGGCTTCATAGAATCGGCTTACTGAATCATGCAGATGATGCTATGGTTATTTATCGTCAAACGAAGGGGCCATCGCTAAGTGAATCGGGTGTTAACCTTCTCCCAAACGACAATTTGAAATTTTAGACCCTCCCAAATTCAAAGCCTCGGCAGAAAACAATTTTATTGTTGATACAAATACACAAAGTGCATTTTACAGTGTTCCCGTCGTTGTTTCGCTTGAAATACTTCCAAACGGCTGATGTAGGTGGAGGCATGTTGTTTGTTTTCGAGATTTGTGGTTAAGATTAACTTCTGATGGTATATTTCGATTTTCGAGGATACTTATCGTACTGGAAATGAACGAAAAGTAATCGCTGTGCGTGCTTGACCGGAGATCGATTAATTTGTTACTCGTAATTTCAATCCCTCTTACGCTGATTGTTCAATCCATGCATACAAGTAGTGTAGGTTTGTCCCGATTTGGGACAAGCCGCGCATCATCGCATCGCATCGCATCGTTTCGCATAAAAAATATATCGCTTCATTTTATAAAAGCCTATAAGTGAAATAAATTTCTTAATCTTAATTATATTAAGAAATTTTAAGAATTTAATGAGTTAGTTAGTTCATGTATTATGACATTAAAAGATGTTATCTACGTTAAATATATATATGAAGTAATATATGGAAAGCGTTAAAAGTTTTATGATTTCGTCAAAATCATAAAACCCAGACGAAAAAATATCTAACTACTCAGCCATCACTCCCTCGGTTTTGTAGTGAAACCAAGCTAGAGTGTCTATCGAGTTCTTAAGTATATACCTTTTATCATCGTCAAAACTTAAAGCTTTCTTGTTTATTTCCTCAGTATATATTTCATGACTGCGACTTCTTAATATATGCATACTCCTATACTGATCCTTTTTTGTAAACAAACATTCGTTGTAGTTATTAAAACTTATATCTTTGTTAATCACCGCCTTCTTAATCCCCTTGCATCTTTTCTCTTCCTTTTCATCTCGAGTTTTATAAGCATACATTTTTGCTCCTAGTCCTACAAACTCAATCATAATTTTACCACCTAATTCATTTTTAAATATACCAACTACTTTTTTGTTGCAACCGGTTGGTATACCTGAAGGATGGTCAGAAGGGTAGTTACTTGTATCAAACATCATTGGAACGTCTAACGTAATATCTTTATAAATATCTTCTGTTTCTATCTCGAGTATGAAACTATCTGTATCTGTATAACACAACCTAACCTTTTCACCATACTTTACTTTAAAGTATTTATAGTAAGTGTTGTACATATACGTTTTACTAACATCTAATATACTCATTCCCGAGTAAATGGGTTTATCATATTTTATATTGGTTTTCTTCATATGTACAGCTACCAGGTTTTCATCAAATATTGTTGTATGATTATAGTTTGGTTTTGCTACTAGTTTTCTAAAACGGTTTCCATCATTCTTAACCAAATGTATATCTACTCTATTTCTTAGGTTTTCCATAGTCTTACCAAAAACGGAGTTATTCATTAACTTAAAGAAATCTTTTTCGAAATCGTTTTTAGCCTCTGTTCTTAGTTTAATGTTTTGATCAATATAAGGTTTGAACCAAGTACTTTCTTCAAACTTAATACCACGGTGTATTTTTATAATCTTTAAACCTAAATCAAGATACGTTTTCAAAGCTTGATGATGTAGGACATAATTTTTCTTTTGACCTAAGTTTGGAACAAGTTTTTCTACCTTTTTTACTTTTAATCGTTCTGGTGCTAAAGGGAAGTCATTATGTAAATCGTGTAACTCTTGAGGATAGTCTAGATCTACTTCTAGTATAGAAGGAATTTTTTTCCAATTTTTTTATATCTTTCTCACTCATACATTCAAAGTTATGAGTAGGAAGATGTTTGCTCATTGCTCAAGGGTAAAGACTGTTTGCGTCTATATATAATAAATACTTTGAAGGTTTACTTGGCTCATATGATTCTGTCATATATTTATTATTAGCTTCTGCATGCCTTTTTGTACACATGCTAACACCACCCCTAATACACTTTTCTACCATTAAAAGCATATCAGGATCTGATAAAAGTTCTAGGTCTACTTTCGTTTTTTTCAATGCTGCATCCCAACCTAAACCTGGAGCGGTATAGTACCAACTAGGATCTAAGTTATAGTTTTTACAACAAACATCTCTAAAGTTCTCAAAAACATCAGCTAAAAGTAATACATCTATTTTGTTGTAAAGTTCTAAATAATCTTCTAACGTTTTCATTCCAAAAGTTTCCCAAACCTTCTCTGCATGAGCATAGTCTTCATCACTAATATCTTCTTTGTTTAAACTGGAGTAAAATGCTTCTTTAGGGGGTAATTGCTCGTCTTGAAGTTTTTCAAAAGAGTCAAAATATTCATAAGGAAACACTCCTTTTCTCCTAACCAGTGGTAACTGTTCTCTCATAAAAAATCCTGATGAAATTTGGAACTGACTTTCATCTAGGTTTTTCGAAAGCGTATCTAGGCTCGTAGCCATAAATTTAAAAGTATCAACAAATCTAATTCCATGAAAATAAGATGCTTGCCTGGTTTTTTTTCTGCTGTATCTTTTTTTTTCTGTTTTTTTCTGCTTCATCTGCTTTTTCTCCAACACAAATAATCTTGCTAAAACTAATATATTTTTCCTCATTATTTGGAATACAATCAATCCTTCCATAAGATTTACCAAGATATTTAATAAAAATATGTGCATCATATCCGCTAAGATTATGAAAGTAGACAGGTGTAAAGTTAGGGGTTTTTGCCCTTAGGTTACATTCATTGTGTGGAGCACCTCTATACCTATCAGTGAAATGACAATGATCTTTTACTTTATAATTTTCATCAGTTATATCCCCCACTAACCAGTCTATAAAAACTTCTTCTGCATCTTCTCCGGTATAGTTTCTATCTATAGGAAGACATACTGTATCGTCAAAACATTTTATAAGATAGTAAAAGCTACAAGGTATATGCTTTTGGCGTTGTATAGTATAGCTACTTTTTGGGTTTGGTTGGCATGTGTGTATTGGTTTTAAAATACTTTCGAAATCAGCGTACACAACAAAGGGAACCAAGACTTTTCTAGCATGATTTTTAAAATTTAACATGGTGCCAGGTTCTGGCATTTCTAAAGTAATAGGTTCATACTCATTACAATATTGTTGATGTTTTTCTAAAAGTTTTTTATTACCAAAGTGGTTTAAACAACGCTTACAATATACCACACCACCTTTATCACTTACCTGTTTTCTCATTAAACCGGTAAAGTTTCTTATGAGGGTGTAGTGCGTAATATTATTTTTTTCATCTTTAATAAAGAGCAGTTCAACATGGTTTGTTTTTTCATTTGTAGTAATTCTAAGAGGGTAAATATATTTTTTCGTTTCCTCATAACCAAAAACGTTTACACTAATTTCAAGGTTTTGTTTTTCAAACTTATCAATATCTTTGAATGAAACAGGGTAAGTGATTCCGTTCATATTTAGAGTATTTTCTTTTTCTCGTAAATTTTTGTCAACCCTTTCTTTATGATCGTCTATAGGATTTAATTGCCCTTAAAACACACAATGAAAAACATTTATTATCTTTATTATTCATATTAATAACTGCTTTTTTATTTCTAATCCATTCTGGTAAAGGTAGGTAACCTCTAGCATTTAAAGGTTCATAAACAGCTGTGTGCAACTCTAATACTACTACATTATGAAACACCCAATCACTGCCGCCCTTTATAAATACTGTTATATTTTCTATAATTCTTTCAATCATAGTGTTATAAAGTTCATGTTCATTAGTTCCCTCTAAATTAACCACATTTTTCTCAGAAGAAAATGCGGCTTCTACTAATTTCATTTCTAGATCATTTTCTTTATACATATTACATTTAAGAATTAACTTAACTTTTATTCCACGATTATTTCTAAAAATATATATTATATCTTTACGCGCAAGCTCCAAAAACTCACGTGGCGTTGAAACGGCTACCCCATCTATCGAATATTTAGTAGCATATTGTCTAAAAGCAGATTCCGTTCTATTAATCGTTACCTTTTTATATTTATCATATGTTTTATATAATTTATTTATCCTTTTTTTAAAAGCTTTAAATTCGGGCGAAATATGTCTAGAAATTTCTCTAACATTATTTAAAGGTGGCCCTTCAGATTTTGGGACGAAAATTTTACAAAAATACAAAAAAAATCATCCTTATGCTCCCAAAGTCTCTTCATTTTCATTCATAAAACCCCAGTAGTCGAAAACCATCCGACAACAAGAGAAATTAGAGATTTACTACGGCACAGGTCGACACCGACGGGAAACACGGTCTATTTTTACATGGCCCGATACGATAGGTAACTCGCTCATTTGCATACCGGAAATAAACACTGAGTTACACAGGCGATGCTTCAAACATGGCGTCTGAAGAAGACATTATGGTAAATAATTACAATTTTGTTACAAATTACGCTCAAATAAAGAAGTTAATCAAAAGTCAAAGACCCGTGGTCGATTAATTGTTAAGAATAGTAAACAATCATAATATTTTAAGCTACATTTCATATCAAAATACGCAAAAATTTGGTGCGCGATGTGTTGTGAAAGCGAATAGGGGTTTACTCAAAAGGACCGAAGAATATGCAGCCAAATGAAATTCAGCTGCAGTGCCCACCGATTAATTGTTGTTTGCATCATTTACAAACCTGACAGGTGAATTACAAATGACCTGCATGTTTAGATTCGTGTTTCTGTCTGGCAATCAAGGATAACTCCTCATTGTTATCACTATCATGTAATTTTGGTTTATGATGGATCGTTGACGTTGTGTTAGTCAAAGTAGCTTGTACGTTTTCGACCACTTAGTGTTAAATTCTCAATACTAGTTTTAATTACACATCCTTATGAACCCTTTTGGCACCATAGGCGAAAAAGGATACTTTTGCGGACGGCATAGATCAAGATCAGACTGCACAGAAAGTATAGTCTGATCTTGGATTTATTCTGCCCGCTTGTTTAGTCAAGCATATGAGAAAAAAAATCCTTCTGAATCTCAGTGGATTCTATTTTCAGGCATCAAAAAGGATTGAGTTTATATATTTGGCGCTGAAAGAGTTAACTGCATCATTGACAGCTTTTTGACAGTTGAAGTGATGCATGAATTTGGAAACATATGAAGGAATCCACTTTCAGTCTTGAGATACATGTATTTATATTTGCAGAAAAAATGAAATTATGGAAAGTGTCATATAGATCTATGATTTTTAAAGACAGATGAGGGATAGCGGCACCCGATGTTTTGATTTTTAAAGAATTGCATTTAGAACTATAATTGTATATTTCAGATTTCAGGAGAGTCCCTCCTCATCCTTGTCCTAATATCAGCCACCAGAAAAGCTTGTAAGCAGAGGAAAAACAGATTGAAGGGGTAGAAGAAGAGAAACCTACAGAGGAAGGGTGGCTTTAAAAAAGCCATGAAGAGATGGATCCAAAGAGATAGGAAAGGTTGCTAGTAGAGGGACAAGAAAATGAAGTGGTGTATTTGAGTTGACAGATGACAAAATACAGCAAGTTGAAAGCCAAAAATTAAATAATAATAATCCAGCCAGAGTATGTGTTATGTAATTGATGTTGAAATGAACCATTTACTTGCTTAACCTTTTACCACATAATCATGACATTTAATGAACTTCAGAAAGACGCCTTTTGAAAGCATTGTGAGAAAAGAAAAAACTGATAGTATCCGAGTTTTCTACCTTCCCAATACAAACTTCAATGTTTAAGTAACAATTATTTTGTTCTGCAAATGATTTCAATTGGGACTAAGATTTTGTCGTTTGATACAGGGTTAAAGCCCCAGTAGAGACCAAAATTACTGGCAATCAATGCAGGTGTTATAATGCATTCAATTTTACATCATACATGTACTATTTAAATTAAATATTTTGTATATTGGTAGACTTGTCTATGATCGAATAGGGAATATTGTGGAAAAAGGAGAAAATGCTGGTTACCAGCATTTTCTCACGATTTTTCAAAAAGCGTTTTCCCAGGGTTGTTAAAAGTCAAAACTGTTTGGCAAAGGGTTAATCTATAAGAAGGCTTCATAAATTTTATACCAGTTATGTGAAATTACTGTAGAAACAAGCATCGATATCAACCTGAAAGTTTATAAATGCCCTTGTGGTTGTACATATTATAAGGCGAAATATCAAAAATATATTTGTCACAGGAAGAGGGTGTCCATGGTGGGGTTAGGAGCATATCAGTTTTTTCACTTCTAATCTGGATCAGAATTAGACACAGACTCTGTCATACTAGATGTTTGTGAGACAACTAAATTTACACTACACTTTGTGGACAAGCAGATGTATTTTGTTTTTCAAGTGGCAGAAAATATGGGAAAAGACTAAAATGATAGCTTCAAACAATATTTTTCCCTTCGTCATAGCCTTAAAACGAGTTTCAGAAAACACAAGGCTTAGGCAAAATTACAGCCAGTATAGCGATTCAGGCCCTCAAGGGCCTTTAGTTTATAACAGTAGCATGCTGCTTTCCAGTATGTAGGGTATTTGGCCTCCTGCTCAAGTTAAAATATGAAAAGTTTTCGGCTATCTGCTAAAGTTCAAATACATTTTTTTTAATGTTAATTTTTCTGGCCGAAACTGCAACATCAGCACAGGAAACAAATTTTGCCTCTTAATATGATTCATAGCAGTAGCTGCTTCTATTTATGAATTTTATCAGAGTGTAGATGCGCAGTTTATTTTCATGTACGAATGAACTGTCCTTATATTGTAATGGATAGAAAAATTAAGTATGCTTTTATAATTTTTCAGGAAATCCATCTCATCACAGACATCAATATGTAAACAGTGCAGAGGAAGTATAGGAGTGATGTGTTTGCTGGACGAAATGTCACCAAAGAAGAATACAACAAACAAACGAAAGAACAAAATATTTTATTGACAAAAACTTAAAAAGTTTTACAGTCATAACAGACATGAAAATACACAATGCAATATCATCGTGCTGTAGCTGCAGAAAAAAATAAGGAAATAGTTTATATGTTGCCAAATAAGGAGAAAAAAAAGTTTTGAGTTGAAAATTTGAATGATAAAGAAAAAAGGTTAATAAATTGAGAAAGAAAAAAGAAAATTTGCTGGAGGATCAGCCAAACACAGTCAAAAAAAGAAACCTGTTGCCAGCTTTGAAAAACATTGCCGAGGAAAGCAGCCGTTTATTACAATCAATTGCTCCCTCCTAACAATGCCCTCCATACTACCCTAAAACGACAAAATTTCAGTGTTTTACTGTGTACTACTTTTATATTTTGTAAAAGTCTCTGGTTGGATTTACCTTAAAATGTACAAATAATTATTCAAGATTTTAAAGCATTAAAACACACAAGAATGAGAGAAATCATACAAAAAATGAAAGTGGTGAAATATAAAAAGAAGCTCTGCAATACGTTCAAGGATGACGGAAGAAAACAGAAATCTTCAAGATAGAGAAGCAGTGCAAATCAAAGATAATTCTGCATGTTAATATAGTCCGATCCAGATCAACTCTAATTCCAAACTTTTAGTGCTCTCAAAGTTGTAATCGGTACTGTGACTGAAAGAATTGCATCGATTGTAAAGATATCGAATATGTGTACGATCCAATTGTAACACAGACAAAAGTATTTGTTTTTAAAGGCTGGATGCAATATTAAAGTGAATCCTGACATCCTGAGTAACTCTAGCATGTATTAATAACATTGTGATAAGTTATAACTACAAACTGGACTGCAACTAAACAACCAAAAAAACAGGAGAAAAAAAGGCCATGAGGCATGCTGCTTTCAGGCAGTACATGTTATTTCAATATGAAGGACTTGGACACTATGTTCCATAATCCATATGTACCCTGGCAGAAATGTCACATTTCAATAACCCTTTACCACACAATCCAGGGTTTTACAGCATTGAAAAAGAAAACTTGAATAGTTGTGGTAAAAGGGGAAATGCTGGTAACCAGCATTTTCTCCTTTTCCCACAATGGTTTCTACCTTTCTAAAGACAAGTCCTATTGTTTGAGCCATTTTCGATTTGTCGTCTGCAATTGCTTTAAATTTGGACCAGTCGTTGTTCGATAAAGGGTTAAACAGTATATTGTTTGTTCTTTACCATGTTTTGGACTGAACTAAACTGAAAACATTCACAGACAATAAATTGTTGGGCATTTAGTTGTATATTTCGCTAAAAGGATAGAATACAGTTCTATCAGGGTTCTCCTTTGACCCGAGACTCCGGGTTTTGACGCACGGAAATCCGAAATGACCCGTTTTTGACGCTCAAAAACATCTGCCTAAGTGTCAATCTGACGCATGAGATTACCAGCCAAAGGGTCATATAAATTATGTCGCATGCATCCGGCAGGAATGTAGCCTATAATAAACACGATCATTATACATTGTGGAGAAAGTTGAAAATGTTGGAAATAAGCATTTTTATAATTTTTCCACAATGTTTTCACAAGCCTTCTTCCTTCGGATCAGAACTGTGTGAAGTGGTCAGATTAGTGGGGAAACTCATTACCTTATGAAAACAAGAGCACTGTATGAGGGTGCCAATGCTGGGCTGCAAGTGCTTGCTTTTCAGTGAAAATTCAAAGTCGAAAAAAAGAACAAATATTTTGGTCACCTGCCCTTGTTGTATAGGTTCCTCTTTAGTAGTGAACAACTTGCCCAAGTTTAAAGTAATTATCTTCAAATATCTTCAGTAATAACAGAGATGCTACAAATTTTTAAGTTTTCACATGGCGATACAGACACTGGCTATGACATTTAACTTGTCGTTTTCTTCGAAAACAGCCAAGCTTAAAAGGCATGAGGAAAGTCGAAAAGATCCTTGTAACATGATTGTTAAATCATTGGCTAAAATAAGTTTATGTGTCTTAACCCTTTCCCGAACAATCCCGGGTTTTTATGACCCTAGGAAAGAAGGCTTTGAAACATTGTGGGAAAAGAGAAAATGCTGGTTACAAGCATTTTCTTCTTTTCCCACAATGTTTTGTACCCTATCAAGTACAGAAAGCATTGTTTGGTGTACTTTTAATTTATCACCGGAAGACACTTTCAATCTGGTCTGTTCCAAAATGTTGCTTGGGAAAGGGTTAAGATTTAACCCTTTACCACATGACAAATTTTAGACCTGTCCAAATTGAAAGCATTTGCAGACGACAATTTCAATGTGGCTCAATGATGCAATATTTATTTGATGGAGTAGAAAACATGGTGTGAAAAGGAGAAATGCTGGTTACTAGCATTTTTTTCTTTTCCCACAATGTTTTCAAAAGGCTTCTTCTTCAGGGTGGTTAAAAGTCAGCATTGTGTGGTAAAGGGTTATAGAACATTATGAAAAGAGGAAAACAGATAGTTACCAGTAATTTCATCTTTTCGCTAAGCTCTGTCAAAAGGTTTCTTATGGAGGTCATTTTCCCTTTCCCAAATAACAAATTTTAGACTCTTTCAAATTCAAAACTTCTGCATATGACGCATTAAAATGAGTCGGAAATGAGCTTGAGCTCTTTGATAGGTTTGAGAAAATTGAGGGAAAAGGAGGAAATGCTAGTTACCAGCATTTTCTCCTTTTCTCACAAGGTTTTTAAAGCCTTCTTTCCCAGGACTGTGAAAACTTGGAATGCTTTGGTAAATGCTGAAATTGAAATACGCATATGTGTACTTTGTGACAATAAGAGGAATTCATTCTAGATATTTATTTTGCCGCAATGTTATCAAAATTGCTTGTTCTCATAAGCAAGAAAAGCTATGATTTGCTTTCTAAGGGTTTTGGCCTTCATTAGTTCTCCATGTAGCCAAGTGTTTCATTTAAATGCTATTAACTCAATGGACTTTCAACGACCCTGATGAAAAGGGCTTTTGAAAACATAGTGGGAAAAGGAGATATTGCTGGTTACCAGCATTTTCTCTTTTTCCCACAATGTTTTCTATCCTGTCAAAGACATTAATCATCATTTTAGCATCATTTAATTTGTCATACTCAAATACTTTGGATTTGGTCCAGACCGAAAATTTGTTATTTGGTAAACAGATTAGGTACAAGTTAATCTTAGCACATCCAGCTCTATATGATTACTATTCTCGTACATTTGAAATAACATAAAGAAGTACAAAAAGCAATGTTTCACGACTAGGTATGCAAGTGATTAGTAAATTAGTGCAAAAAGAAACAAAAGCAGAAAAGAAATGGATGTACACTCCTCAATTCTAACATCCCTGATGCTGACAACCAGCATTTTCTCTTTTGTCACCACTGCTTTCTACCCTCTCATAGATAAATCCCTTGAGTCATAGTTATGTTGTCTGCAAATGCTTTAAATTAGGAAGAGTTTAACATTTTGTCTGTAGAAATTTCTAGAGATTACACAGGATTTGAAGTAAACCAGACAAAATCAACATTACTGTGAAGTTGCAAAACTAGAAATAGATACAGAATGCTGATTTAAATTCTTGATTAGATGAAAGTGAACTCTAATATTCAAATGCAATTGCACAGTACATGTATTTGAGTATTTTGAAGACTTTATCAGCAAAATTCTGTTTTTTTTTTTTTTGTCCTCTTCACATGAAGGCTTTTAAAAGTATTATCAGAAAATAAAAAGGTAAAGTAATGGTTACAGTAATGATCATGTTCTCTTCTTTTTTCAAATTTCTACAAAAAGTGCTGTCTTTAAATTATTTCAAATCGACTAAGCTGATTTTTTTTTTTTTTTGTCTTACTAGACCATAGACAGTCTTGCAAATACTGGACCTCACTCAACTGGCTGCTTTCCCACATTAACATTGTCGAAACAATTTCATGTATCAGCATTGAGGGAGGAATGAATTCTTCATCAATCCTGTGGAAGAAATAGACCAAGCTTGGAATTCGAACCAGCGACTCCTGTTCTCAAGTCCTGTACGCTACCGACTGCCTAACAGGATCTAGGCACTACTATCACAGCAAACTTAATACTTGTACACTTCATTTTTGTAGATCTGTTCATATCTACTGATGCATTATCATTGTTATATATATATATATTTTTTTTTTTTTGGATTTATTTAAATCACTGAGCATGGAGCTCCACAATCTTTCAATAGGGATCTTTGATTGAGTTTGGTTTAGGTAGATACTGAAGCCATTGTGTTTGTTTCTCAATAACTTCCTTTGTTGTTGGTGATGTTATAGGTGCACTCGTTGTGGCAATTTGAGTAGAATCACCTTCCACTTTCTTACTTTTAGCTGATTTTTGACTCGCCACTACAATAACTCTCAAAACTCAAAAATGACAGTAATGTTTTAAAGTAACTGTTGTTCTTCTGTTCTTTCTTGTGTTTGACAGTCCAGTGATTGGCAGCTTTGGAATGGACTCGTATGTAACTGAAATTATATTCATACTTTTTTCTTAAATTTTCTGTAAAAAAAATTTGTGAAATCAATCTTTTACCCTTCGAAAACTAGTGTTTATGAAGAAGACAGGAAAACAACCCTGAACTGTTTATCAGTCTGCAATCATTCGATGTGATTATTATGGATATGTCACACAATTTTCGGAATGGATGACAAAGTTATTTTCAGTATTTTTTGCTGTAGCATTTTGTTTCGCTGAAAAGAAGGGAAAAACTTATTCTAACTGTCAAACATTGAAGTGCTTACTGTATTCGCTTTCAAAAGTTTTTCTCATGGTAGAACAAATGTTCAGGTTTAGCAGTTACCTGTGATGGGTTTTGTGCAATCAAGATCCAATGTTTCTTTCAAACAGCCAGTGTATGTCTCAATAATATCTAAGTCAACAAGAAAACAAGTCATGTGGTTTTTGAAAGGAGGTCATTTGAATAATTTTATCAATAGGTTACACGCTTTAGAAACTGTATCAGTTCCAGGTTAAGATGATTTTTATCACAAAACCATCTTAGTTATGTTATAATTATTTTTTTAACTTACCAATATTCTCCCTGTCTACTCTTTTTGTATGGTCTATTCACATGTTCCATGTAAGTCAGCTGCAGCAAGCTGACATCTACACTTATACACTGTATACCTGTAATTTTTTATTAGCTCCACTGGCCGAAGGCCAGAGAGCTATTGTCATGGCGTTGTGTCCGTCGTGCGTCCGTCCGTCCGTTCGTGCGTGCGTCCGTAAACTTTTTCTTTAAAAAACTTCTCCTCAGAAACTATTGACTGGATTTTTACCAAATTTCACAGGAATGTTCCTTTGGTGGTCCTCTTTCAAATTCCTTCAAATAATTGTGTTCCATGAAGAATTCTGGTTGCCATGGCAACCAAAGTAAAAAACCTTTAAAAATCTTCTCCTCCCAAACCGCTATTTGGATAGCATTATTATTTTGCAGGAATGTTCCTTAGATACAGGTTTACAGAATTCCTTAAAAAAAAAAAGATCTGTCAAAAAACATGGCTTTTATGGGAGACTCATTTTCCTTTTATGGTATAAAGTAAAATCTTTGAAAAATTTCTTCTCTAAAACTATTCATTGGATTTCATTGTTGTTTTGCAGGTAAGTTCCTATGGTGGTTGTCTACCAAATTGTTTCTTCAATGAGCTAAAATGCAGGATTGAATGATAATTGTTAAAAACTTCCTTTCGCCATTATAGAAATATCAGGCCTGTGGAGCGATACAGGCGCTCAAGCGCCTCTAGTTTTTCATGTTTGCTTTCATGTTTATGATAAACTTATTGAAAAGTTAATAAAAGTAGCAAACAGTTTCACTTTCAAGTACAAGTTTTTACTTTTTCCCTGTCAAGAAGTGTTCAGTGCTATTGTAACTTGAGCAATCAATTGATTTAATGGTGTTAAAAAATATGCCACTTTTAATGTTATATCATGGCGACAACTCACATATTCATGTTTTATTTGGATTTCACCATTGCCAGACTGGGGCTCTGAAGTTTCTTGCCCAAGGGCACTCCTATGAAAACCAAATGCTTCCAGTGAGGTTCAAACCCATCGCCTCCACATTATGAGTTCTGCACATTACCACTGAGCCACAAGGGACTCCAGCAAGTTATTTGACTCATGATTTAGCTCCCAAGACAAAGTATAAGAAACATTGGTAACTAACAAAGGAAAATCCTTCAAATATTATCAAAAACTTAATATTTTACAAAAATGACAAAATTCTCCAACTTGACAGCATTGGCAGTTGACAATTTAGATCAAACAATGACTTCTGTCTTTGAAAGGGTAGAAAACATTGAAGGAAAAGAAGAAAATGTTGGTTACCGGAATTTCACCACTTCCCATCTTTTCAAAAGCCGCCTACTTCAGGGTAGTTAAAACTCAGTATTGTGTGGTAAAGAGTTAATTAAAGAAAAGTGACCCAGCCAAAAAACTATTGTTAAAGATGCTGAGTTCTTGTCTCAAAGATTTATATTACATTCATTTAGGATAATTTCGCAGAATCAAAAGTTTAAAGTCATACCTAAATTAATAAGCCTACAGGTTTGCCATAATTGAATGCTTTTAAACATTGCTTCAACATTATTTCATTCATATCATTACAACAGCTCTTGTAGTCATTTGTGCCCTGCTTTTCACCACTACAAAGCTAGGGCTCTTGTTTATCTTGCCAAAGCACAAGAAGAGCTGCATGCCTTTGGTGAGGATTAAACCAAGGCCACGAGATAACTAGTCCTACACTTTCTCCACACAGAACAACACAAGCAGATAATAAAGGCAAATATACAACTGTAAACAATCCTACAAGGACACAAATTTGCATTTAAATATTTATAGTATGTATTCCCTTACCGCACAGTTTCTTTCCAAGGTTCTTTGCCCCATACCAAATATTCCAACTGTGTCAGATATTGTGAAAATTTCTTCCTACAAAGACAGATATGTATACATTATGAAGGCCACATTAGATTGTCAAAATGCCATTGAAAAATGTGGAATTTGGCACATGGTTCATGTAACATTTGAGCACACAATGCCAACTTTTGACAACCCTGTGAAAGAAGCCTTTTGAAAACATTGTAAGGAAAGGAAAAGATGCTGGTAACCAGCAATTTTGCCTTTTCCCACAATGTTTTCTAACCTATCAAAGAAAAAATGCACCATTTTAGCCACATTGAATTTGTTGCCTGCAAATTCTTTCAATTTGGACAAGGCTAAAATTTTGTCGTGTGGTAAAGGCTTAATCCAAAACTATGCAGTCACTACTCATATTTTTGTAAATACAATAAATAAAAAAAAAAAAAAAAAAAAAAAAAAAAAAGGGCCATGATGACCCTGGATCATATTCTGACCAAGTTTAACCCTTTACTACACAATCCCAACTTTTAACGACCCCGAAAAAGAGGGCTTTTTAAAACTTTTTTGGAAAAGGAGAAAATGCTGGTAACCAGCATTTTCTTCTTTTCCCACAATATTTTCTACCCTTCAAAGCCTACTTTCCAAAGTTTTTGTCACATTTTTTTAGTTGTCTGCGAATTCTTTCAATTTAGGCAGGCTAAAATTTTTTCATTTGGTAAAGAGTTAATGAAATGTATGCAATAACCAAACTTTTAACTCTTTACTACACATTCCCATTTTCAACGATCCTTCGAAACAAACCTTTTGAAATTATTGTGGGAAAAGGACAAAATGCTGGTTACCATAACTTTCCACTATTCCCACTACGTTTATGACCATTTCAGAGAATACTTTTTTCATTTGTATAAAATTATAGTTTTTCATCTGCAGATGTTTTCAACTGTAAAGCAAGTAAAATTTGTCATTTGGCAAAGGGTTAGCAGGCTGATTTTTTTAAAAATTATTTGATGAAGTAGTCTACTTTGATAAACATTACATAACTAACTCATCAGAGATACAAACAAAGGCAGGCATACACAAGTTATCCTATGCAATGCACACACAGATTTCCCATGTATGTGACAATGATCCATTTAAGACTCCTGATTAACATTTTCAGTTAGATCTTTTACTGAAATAATTTCATGGGAAAGCTATGAACATTGTTCATGAACATGGGACATTAGATGTCATTTTTTTAGGGTAAAAATACAGTAAACAATGACTGCATATGACAGACACAATTACAAAAGCTCTCCAAGTTTTTTGACATGATTCATGTATAAAGCAAGGTCCAGCAATTTTTGCCCATGTTGATAACAACTTTTGGTTTCATGACTGTAACATACTAGAAGGTTTTGTGTACAACTTACTCATAATTGATATGTGTGGGTAAGCGTCTGTAACTACCCTAACAGCATTGACCCATTTCTTTATTCATGGTTCTCTCAAACCCAACGGCTTCCATATGTCCTGAGGCCAACATACCTTCCCTCCTATTGATCTTCTATTTCCACTGCACTTTGCAGAGTGGCCTGGAATGTCCACTCTACCATACCCTTGAAATATGAAATTTTGTCATATAAGTATATAAGCATCTAATGAAATCTATGTGTGTACTTTTCATTTCATTATATAACTGAAATTATCAAATTTGAAGATGTTTTAACTCTATACCAGACGACAAAATACAGGACTTTTCCAAGTTGAAAGCATTTGCTGACAACAATTTAAATGTGGTTCAATGGATGTAATATGTCTTTGAAAGAGTAGAAAACGCTGGGAAAAGAGATAATCCTGGTTACCAGCATTTTCTCCAGTTCCAACAATGTTTTCAAAAGTCTCCTATTTCAGTCGTGAAAAATTTGAGATGTGTGGGAAAGGGTTAATCTGGGCTAGTTAGTCTAGTTTGTATGTCATAAATCAAAATTTCTGGTGAAACATCAATGAATAGAACTAAACATATTTTTCCTCTATGGTCATATAGCCAATATACAGTTGCACTCAGTAAACAGGAGCAATTTTGGGTGTTTAACCCATTACAAATCAATCTCATGTTTTAATGACCCTGTGCCAGAAGGCTTTTGAAACATCGTGTGAATCATAGAAAATGCGTGTAACAAGCACTTTCTCATTTTCCGACAATGTTTTCTACAGCATCAAAGACAGAAATCATTATTTGAGCTATAGTTGATTTGTCGTCTGCAAATGCTTTGAATTTGGTTGAGTCCAAAATATTGTCACTTGGAAAGAGTTCAATTACGGAATGATCGTTTAGCAATACAGAGGACCAATATCAGGCTACCCTGGTAAAATGGTCTTCTGTTACATTGATAGGACCACGTTGTACATAGTGTATTGAGAACAAGTTTAATGTACCCTAAGTGTTATAGTACACAAGACATATTTAAGTTAACACTTTGCTCTAGAGAACCTTGGTTGTAGGTTTCTTGAATAAATGGAGTCGATTCAATTCGGGTCTTTATACTTTGATTTTATCCTTAAATGGGTCAAACAAGACGTAACAAACGTCATCTACATGACTCAAAACTAAAGCCAGAGACTATATTTAAGCGGCAGCTCCATGCCCGATAAAAATGTCAGAAATGCAGTACATTGACGGTTGCCACAGACCGAGTTTGTTTTGCAGACTACCAATAGCCTTGTTTATGGGTAAAGAGTGTTACAAACATGAATTTCAAAATCAAAAACAACAAAACTGAAAAGAAAATGAAAGCAGAAATTTTTCAAAAAAAGCGATTTTTATAATTTAAATAGTTCGACTCGAACTTCGAGACGGCCCCTTACCAATCGATCAAAAGTTTCGCCACATCTCCGTCGTGCAAACAATACTGTTCTCTTCCGTTATTTCTTTCCACCCATCAGTCTGGTCGCGTAAATTTACTGTTTACTGTCTAGTTTTACGAGCTTGTGCCAATATTCGTCTTTTCATGGCCGGCGGCGTTCTTCACTACGGGCGAGACGCCATTTTTGTTACGGAATTTAAGCGTCATTAGTCACGTGCCAGTCACGTGACATTCCCACAATGCTTGTTGATTTCTGGCGCGAAATCTAAAAGTACCTTAAGAGGCTACGTAGCCTTTTAAGGGAACACCATAAAAAAAAAAAAAATTTGTAATTTTATGATTCTTAATTATTGATGATTTGTATTGTTTTTTCATGTAAATTTCAGTGATATATATATTTTTTAATTTGGTGAGATGTGAAAAATCTAAATACCCACCTTTAAAGCTTCTAAAAACTCCCTAAAGCTAGGAGAAGGAGGAGAAGGTTTAGGAGATATTGTAGGGGAAGGAACAAAGGGTGTTGGTTCTAATATTCTATCTCTTATATTTTCTTCAATATCTCTATCTAATATTGATGGACCAGGGTTACTTAAAATTTGAATTAATTCCGCTCTTCTAAGTGTAGAGTATCCTCTAATTCCTCTAGACCTAGCTAAATTTTTTAGCTCTTTTACTGTGAGCCCTCTGAATTCGTCATCCATTTTTATATTAACTTAAATTCCCTTTAAGTTATTATTTCTCATTCAAAAAAAATCATTATGACTATGTCATAATGAAATTACTGGACGCTAATCTTATATTTATTTTTCCAAACTTTCCCATTGTAATGTGAAACAATTGGAGGATAACATTTCATAAACTTACTCGCCTTATAAATCGATGGAAAATTTGTTATTTCTCCAGTTTCAGCATCCTGTAAAGTAACATTTTTAGGATTATGCATAATAGTTTTTAATCTATCAAAACTTTTTTCTTTATTAGGTGAATAAGGTGGCAAATCATATTTTTCTACCAACATAATTAATCGTTTTTTATCCTGTAAAGAGTGAAATCTTATATCATCTTCTTCAAGAATTTTTTTTAAAATCTGAAATCTTTATCATTTTCTTTAAGAAAGAAAATCTTAATACACAACACTCATTTTATTTCCATCAGATTGAAAGTTTATTAACCTATCGCTAATAATAACAGCATATACCTCAGTGTCTGCAGGTACATTTTGCTCAAAAAAAGCCTTAATTCGTATATCAGCAACGGAAAATTTTAACCTTTCACTCTGTTTTGTAACATCAAACAAAAACAAAGGATAAAGGGTTTTGTACTCTGCGGGGGTAAAGTTAGGATTTGATACCAACTCATCCATGTTAAAAAACTTAGATCTAAATAACGCAGCATCACCATACACTCTACTAAATTGTTGTTTAGTAAATGAAATATTATAGTCAACCGCTGGATATCTAGTGGAATTTAGCATAAGATAAATATTACTAACGTTTACATTATCGAATAAAGCTGGATTTTGTTCTTGATCACCTCTTTTATCAGTTTGAAATCCAACAATGATAAAACGCGGCACCTCGGGAGATGATTTAACGGAAAGTCTCCAAGTAAATGATGTTGACTGAGGGACTGCGAGAGAGTCGCATTGTAGCATTCTATATCTGACTGGAAATTTTTCTTTTAGCTCAATAAATTTATAAAGTTCCATCTTCTCCTTATCTGCAGGCATCACAAGCGGCATAAACCATGATAGTTTTTGTAATGTAATTTTACCTGCATCACCTCCATCTCGAAAGATCGCATCATTATCATCAATTCTCGTTAAGGTGAGAGTTTGTTTCATTCCATACAAGATTTTATCATAGTCTTCACAAAAACCAAATATATGCTTTAATGGAATTCTAAAGCTAAATGTTCCTTTTGGATCAGAATTATTTACAATCTATAGTTTTCTTATATTCCAACCAATATTTTGGGCTTGTGCCCGAGCTGTTGTATCCTTATACCATAATTGGTTTAACCCCTGTGATTTGGAGAAGCTTGGCCAGGATTTGTTAAGGATTCAATCTCTTGACCGGAAAGTTGATACTTAATATTTCTAAAAAGATACATGAGACCGTTGTTCGTTAAAGAAACGTTGTCAACATTTGCGTAGGCTGTGCCATCAACCTTTGTTAAGCGACCTTCTATAAGTAAATAACTTTCAGAAGGATGTGTAAAAATATCTTGGGTTTCTATGCTAATCCTAATATCTCCTCCTGGGTTGTTGAGATTTGTTCCTGTTATTGGTTGATACTCAAAATGTTCATACTCCTCAATACTATCATCTTTTGGTGTTATTTCTTTAATATTTAAAATTTCCATTTTTTTATTATTATTATAATTTAAATTAAAAAACAATTTATATCGTTTTAATACCAGACCCACTGTTTAATTTTTTAACCAAGTCTTGAATAGCAATGGCACTACCGTCTATTAAGCTGCTGATGTTTTGTTCTGTAGGTGTATTATGCGTTATAGGTGACGCGGTATGTTTTTCTAAAATTTTTCGCGATTTTGGCGTTAAAACCTTTTTAACTAATTTTTCTCCTGCGGTTACAGCGGCACTCTTTCCAGCCTCTAAAGGTTTCTTTGCTCCTTCTTTAGCGACACTTTTTCCCACATCAACGGCAGAAGACGCAATTTGGTTAGCGAGTCTACTAGTAAAAAGATTTGTAAGA
This sequence comes from Hippopus hippopus, assembly GCA_946811185.2. Lineage (NCBI taxonomy): Eukaryota > Metazoa > Mollusca > Bivalvia > Cardiida > Cardiidae > Hippopus > Hippopus hippopus. The sequence goes on along the minus strand of OX328099.1, from coordinate 61,676,503 downwards.
GACTTACTTATACTCTCAAATATTCCTCTACCACCATATGAGTACTTTTTTTTATATCCTCTTCTTTTAGGTCTAATCATTTTTTATAATTTAGACAATAATTTTTTATAACAATTCGAATTTATAACGCCTTGTCTTTTTAATTCATCACATATGCTAACAACCTATTCATTACACCTGTATTACCAGCTGTTTTACTTGCCAACAACAAGTCTAGTTTTTCTATTAACGCGTTAGGGTCAGACGGGATGACAATCCCACTTCCTTCATACTTTTTCCTATTATGCCAAATGGGGCTGATTATATTTCTCCATTTGTATCCTGGACTGCTTTTGGGATACCTACTTTTTGGGTCATAATTACTATGAAGGGCACTGGTTTTTACCATCAACTTTGCGTAATCCTCATAATCACCAGCGTCATAAATAGTATCATCTGGTTTCTTAGATATGATTAACTCCCATAGCCCCTGGGTTCCTGCATATTCTTCATCATCAACAATAATATTATTATCTATAATAATAACTGGTTTGTTACCAATATAAAAAACACCATTCTTATCATATAATCCATACGATGTATCAGCTTTAGACTTAGTAGTAAACTTTCTTAAGTAACTGTCTGCTATTGGCCCAATAAATTGGGTATCTTTTTTTTCTTCTGATGACCCTTCTGTAGATGGTTTATCATAAAATGTGATAGATGGAAATGCTGGAAACTTAATAGCTTGTGGTAAGCTTTCTATACCTTCTTTAATAGGTTTAAGTCCTTCTGTAATCTCCTTTGTTGTAGCTTTTTGCGTTTCTGTAATAGGTCTAAAAAACTTTGAAAGATCAGTTTGTAAATCTTTCTCACCCGTTCTCTCGGCTAGTAGATTATCCCGAATATTCTTTTTTGTTTCAAGATACTCTTTTACAATTAGGTCCCTTTTTGCGGGATCAGTAATTTTTAAAAAAGACGTTTTTTATTAGTAACATATTTTTTTTATAATAGTTTGTATTACAGTTTTAACGCAGTTTTCAACGCAGTTTTTAACGCAGTTTTTAACACAGTTTTTAACGTAGTTTTCAACGATGTTTTCAACACGTTTCATAACTAAATTTCCCATTTATAAAGCAAAAAAAGTGAGGTAAAACGTAAACTAGTAATTTATTTTTTTATTTTTTTCTTTTTTTTTTTTTTCCTATAAAAATTAGTAAAGATGGAGCTACAGCATAAACTAAATGAATATCTTAAATAAGAAATCCCTAGGCTCATTGTTGAAACAAATTATGAAATACGAATTGGTAACATGTCACCACGAGATGTTGAGGAAGAGTTAAGGGAATATTTTTTAACGGTTGATGATGTATTATATGATTACATAGAAAATTTTACAGATGAAGAATTAAGATCCTTAGCTAGAATAAATGGTATCTCTAAAGATTTTATAGATGAGAAAGAAAGATGGAAAACAGAGCGGTGCTTATTCGAAAAAATACTTTCGAATATGGATATTCCTAGCCAAATAAAAGGAATTTAATAAAGAAAAAATAACTATGAAGAAAATAAATAAAGATTTAACTTACGTGATTCATAATCTTACAGAAGAAGTATTAATGGTTGAATATGTCTTTTCGGAGGATAATGCACCAGTAGAATTAACTAATAAAGTTCGGGAAAGAGTAGCAAAGAAATTTATATTGGAATACGTACTTCTTATGTCTGATAAAGAGTTTAAAGATTTAGTTAGAGATCTAGCTTTTACGCCAAAAGAAGATAATACTTTCGTTCAATATATGAATGAGGTAATATATGGAAAATAAATATATAATACGATGTTGTATTATGTATTACTACCCACTTCACACGAAAAACTGCATTTCCAACTTGGAACCGAAGGAAGTTTAATATTCCGAAGCATGATGTTTTTAAATATATATTATCTAATATAATCTTAATCAGATTATGAAATTATTTGTTTACCGATATATTTAAAGAAAAATCACAAGAAAACTTTATCTTTGGTTTCCTGATAATCCTTTTAACCCCTATTATTCGTTTCAACCAACCTCCGAAAGGACTCACGAGCTTCTTGCCTCCCCCTTTCTATCAATGTCTCTTCCGTTTCAGTACTTATTTTCTTCTTTGTCTTTGAACGAATTTCTTCTTTCATAACTTTATATTTTTCTAGTTCTTCCAAAATCAGTTGAAACTCTTCATCGGTAACTTTATTATCACTGAAGGCTTTGGATACATGAGACGCTATAGTATTTAGCTTGGTACTAGCTATTGTCATTATCTTTTCGTGTTTTTCAGCTTTTGTAGTAGAATTCCTAACAGTATATTGTCCAATTAAACTTAAAACTTCTGTAACTATGCTCGCTGCTTCTAATGCGAGTGCAGCTGGTATTGCAGCAACTGTTGTCAGTAATACCATTCCACCAGCTCCTGATGCTAATGTAACTGAAGCCAATACGGTATCCACATTATCTATTATTCTTGCAGCTCTAAAATATTTTTTACTTGGAGCTTCTCTTTTTGTTATCTCTCCTTCTAAAAAAATTTGTATCTCATTAATTTTCTGTAACCTATAACCCTGTCCCTCATCAACAGGAGGAACGGAAGGTAAGTTCGGATAAATATTCTCTTTCATCTCCATTTTTTATTAGAAAGATATTTTAAATTAAATTAAATAAGAAACGAGGCATAAAAGCTGGTTTTCCTCAATCTTTACACTGTACTTACTCGAATTGTTCGTAATAGCAATTATAATATCCTCTGCGTTTACAAGATTAACCTCGTTTTGTATACTACACCACTTTTCTTTTAAAGAGTATGCTAACGTGGTTAAAACAACTCCTCTGGTTATCATAAACCCAAGCCCTAATGTTTTGTGTGTTGTTTCATTGGGTTTGAGTGTAAATTCTTTTTGGCTAAAAATTTCCCAGGTTATCGGATTTACCTTTTTCGGTGGATACTTTAAACTGTGAAATGGTTGCCAATGGATCGTTTTTGGTAGAATAATCTTAGACTTTGCACCAAATTTATAAACAGACATTTTTATAAAATAATATTATTATTTATAACATTATAATATAGCTTTTTTAAAAATCTAATATATGAATTATATATTTCTTTTGCTGAATTAGCTTTAGCATAATTACTCATTTCATGTAAATTTTTAATTATTTCTTCAAGCCTGCTTAATACGAATTCTTTTTTATTTTCGGTACATATGCTACGCATTTTTTAATAATATTATTTTTCTATAAGATAGCTCCTAAAATAGGTATATTAGCAAATAGACTATTAGGTCCTAAAAGCAAACCACTTCCATCATAAAACTTTCCACCTTGTTTTAAATACAAACCATCACCAACGGATTCTAATCCTTTACCTTTAGCCGGTCCTAAATATAATCATTCTCCATCAGTTTCTATCTTACAAACACATCCTCCTTTTTTAAGGTAAAGACCCGATCCCATTGCTTTTTGTACTCCTGATGAGGCTAATCCAGAAAGAGCACCAACACCTAACGCTGGTAAAACAGTTTTTGCAATCATTGGCAAAGCTCTCGCAGCCAATCCTGCTAACATTCCGAGAAACCCTCCCTCTATTTTCGTATTATGTTTAAGTTGTCTATTACTCATTCTGATCGTGATACCCTTACCATTCTCATAGGCTTTAGCAATTTTCTTTGCTTGTGAATCAGTAACTGCAATAATATCATTACCTTTTAAATCCTCGTGACCTAAACGAATACTTACTGGGCAACTTTTTTTAATAGCGTGTTGAAACTTTTGCTTTTGTCCTTCTGATATACTAACTTTAATTGCTTTATAACTCGTCATTTTATATTTATTATATTTTTTTATTAAGCTTCTCTAATATGAAACCTAATCGTTATATTTTCACCTCTAAGATTTAGTAAATTTCCATCTTGATCCGTTATATTTAAATCCATGTCATGTATTTCATCCAATGATATTGGTACGTATACCAGATTAACTGGGTTCTCAACTATCTTATATCCGGGAGAAACATTTGGAAAGAAAGAGTAAATCGTGTTTTGTGTCGATCCATTAACAGAGCTTCCTGAAATAATATCAATGTTAACAAACAAATTATTTATACTTAAAATGTTTACAACATTCTCTGACTCATGAAATCCTTGCGTGTATTTCGCGTTAGTAAATCCTAATACTTTAGAAATTGCGCGCGGATGATTGAAATCCACTTGATAACCGTTTTCGAGGGTAAGAACGGACTTTAGAGTATTCGTGTTTGCTGAAATATTAATATAATATTCATCATTGGATACATCATAATGCCCGTTTTTTCTCATCTCTTGATGAATGGTATCATTAATGTCTATAAGGTCATAACTCCCTTCTGGTATTTCAATCTTAAACCATGAAGCACCGTTGTCTGGAGAATAAATAAATATGTTGTTTTTTCCATCAATGTTTGGAAAAGAGTAGTAAGTTTCGAGGTTTACCAAAGCTATTTCGTACACCCTATCCTTTTTTAGTTGAAGTGGCGGATTAAACCTTGTTCTAAAACGTGTTTTGTTGTTGCTTACAATAATTTGAAATGATGTTTTTTGGTTAGTATTTTCTACAATTTGTTCTAAAAGGTTTTCCATTTTATATTAAAATACATTTTGTTTAAAATATATTTTTATATATGCCTAATCAGATTCTTTTTAATAATTAAAAATTATTGCATAATATTTCTTATCTTATTCAAATTGGCCTTACTATTTACGGATGATAATGGGATTTTTTTACTACTTTTTTCTAAAAAATAATCTTCTTTATTAGTTAAATTATTTATGCACATTATTTCATGTGTGTATTTTATTATCTCTTTTCTATTCTTTATATGTCTTTTATTAGTTTTATTTTCTTCTTTATCTTTAAAAATTTTCCCACAATGATTTATCTTAAGAAGTAATTCCGAAGTATATTCCTTTAAAATGGATATATATAACTCTTTTTCTTCATTAGTATTACGTTCTTTATTAAAAAAAGAAAACTTATTTTTTAGATCGAATATTTTAACTAATTTTTTTACTTTTCCGGGTGTAAAACATTCGAATTTTTCTGGTAAGAGTTTTCTTACCGTATCTTCAGCTAAATCTATAATTTGGTTTGCACTATATTCTTTAAAAAAAATACTCAATTTTCATTGCACTGTTCATTTTTACATTACAATTAATATTTCTATTAATTTTTTTCAAAAATTTTCTTGTTCGTATTCGGTTAACATTGCATCGATAGCCCTCTCCTTGTAATCTTTATTATATCTACACATCCAATGATATTGACGTATGAACCTGTTTATTTTGTTTGTAATTCCTAAATTTCTTAAAACTTCTTTGTCTTTTAAAATACATCCTTCTAACCTTAAATTCGCTAGAGCTATACTATTATGAGAAAAATCTTCTAATGGGATTCTAAAATGTTGGCACAAACCAAAAAAGTCAGCTTTACCATCATTAATTAATTTTCGAAGCAATATTTTTCTAATTTTTTTAGTTTATATTCCATGAGCATGGGTTTAATGTAAAAAAATTATTAAAAAATTCAATAAATATTATTCAACTATATAAAAATTGTCAAAGCCATCTCTATACTTTCCCTCATCTTTTTTACTAGTTAGATCGATGACAACAAAACCGTGTGGTCTTTCCCACGTCTTTTTGCAAAATTTCCTAAATTCATCCTTTGGCATATCATCACCTACATGATCGTTATAAACATGATTAATGTTTTTACCATCTTGACGGAAAAGACAGATAAAATTTGCGTTTTCTCTAATAGTTTGCCTCGGCAACCTGAAATAATTTTGTGAGAGGTAAAAGCAGTCAACATTACTATGTCTTCCACGAATGTAGTAACATTCGCATTTATTCTGTCTTTCTAAAAGTAAATCATCAAATATCATTAATTTTTTATTTTCTGAACATAAATCTCGAGGATCAGGCACATCTTCAGCAGTTTCATAAAAGCTACACTTTATATCCGATTTATTTCTAATCGTTTTAGCCCATTCTTCAACTAAAGCTGTTGGGGAAACATTCGTTTTTTGTACTTCATCTCGATTGTTAAAAAAGTTTAAAATGCCTTCTTTTGGTACTCCTTCTTCAAAAGCTTTTTTAATTATGCAATATTCGGGTTGAAAAAGACTTTTTCCGAAAACACGCAACTCGTTATAGTCAAGCCAATCCGGTCTGAGCAGTAGGTTAAGTAAAAGAGTGGTCTTACCACATCCTGATTTACCTATGATTAACCCCCTAATACTTTTTGGTAAGAGAGGATGATTAAATCTCCTTGAAACTACTTCATTCCATGATAAATCTTTACTATCCATTTTTATATAAGTTTTTTATTTATTATATAAAAATGTATTGCGTAAAATGTAAAAAAGTTACTGATACAACTAATGTAGAATATGTGGTAACTAAAAATAAAAGAAATATGAAACGCGGATTATGCGTAGTGTGTGGAATAACTAAAAAAAAAGAATCAGTTTGTTAAGGCATCAGATGTAAAAAAGGGTGGATCAGTGTTAAATAAGGTTATAAATAATTTATCCGTTGAAATGCATCTACCTGGTCATAATTTTACGGGACCCGGCACAAAATTAAAAAAGAGACTCAACCCAGATTTAACGCCAAAACAATGGAGCAAACCAATAAACCGTTTTGATAAAGCCGCTTATCATCATGATGTTTGTTATTTAAAAAATCCTTCTACTAAAGTTAGAAATGAGGTATGTGATAAAAATATGTTAAAAGGTATTTACAACCCAACGGTTAGGGAAAAAATGGATGAAATTTGGAATGGGAGTTAAAAAAAAAAATTAAACATGATAAATTTAGCGGAAGAATTACATAAGCCCGTAAAAAGGAAATTTAATAAAAGGAGAGTTAGAGTAAATGGTATTGATAAGATATGGGCGGCAGACTTAGTAGACATGCAAGCTTTTTCTCTCAAAATAAAAGAAGATATAAAACCTAAGTTTTCTGTTGGGGACAAAGTAAGGATAACTAAAAAGAAAAAGACCTTTGAGAAAGGCTATACCCCCAGATGGACTGAAGAGGTTTTTAGTTTCTGAGGTAAAACATACATCGCCCGTAACATATAAAATTGTGGATCTTAATGGAGAAGAAATAAAGGGCAGCTTTTATGAACCTGAGCTACAAAAAACTACTCAGAAATTGTATAGGATAGAAAAGGAAAAAAGGAAAAAAGAAATCTCTAGTAAAGTGGAAAGGTTATCCTGATGAGTTTAATTCGTGGGTTGATAATAAAGATATTGTAAATGTTTAAGTACAATATAAAATGACAGATATTGCGATTAAAAACATAATTTTACCAAATAAACCGTTAAATAATTTCGAATTAGAAAATGCTGTGAAAAGATTAAAGATTCCTTCTTTTAGGGGAGTATTTCTACGAAATACTCTACCGAAAAAGTGTAGAAAAAAGGAGTGCGGCATACTAAAACTTGATGACACTAGCGGGCATGGTACACATTGGGTCGCTTGGTATAAAAACGGTAGAAATAAAATTTATTTCGATAGTTATGGTATACAACCACCTATTGAAATTCGAGAGTATCTGAAAAGACCAATACATCATAATACTGATCAATTACAACAAGCTGGACAAGTATTTTGTGGTCATTTATGTTTGTACATTCTTAAAGAGTTGAACTCGGGTAATAAATTTCAAGATGCGATAAATAAATTATTTTAGTATTAAAAAATGCTTGTTGATAAATTCGGAGGAATGAGGGATGAAAAAACTAAGGGTGATGGTGTGTCACTCGCTTATGTAAATAATAATTTTTTACGTAAAGATGGAACAACCACCGTTACAGGTTCAATAAATATGAATGGTAATACATTAAAGAGGGTTAGTGATCCGGTAAATTCACATGACGTTGCTACAAAACATTATGTTGATGAGAATTCTGGGGGATTATTAAAAGAAAATGGTGGGTATCATGTTCTTGGATTTCTAAATATGGGTTTCAATAAAATAAGAAATGTTAAAGAGCCTACAGAACTAGGTGAAGCTGCTACTAAAAATTATGTGGATAGAAGTGAAAGAGCAATAGTAAAACAACAAGATGGCACTTTTTCCGCTGTTGATGATATAGATATGCGGGGATATAGTTTAATAAATCTTATAGATCCCGCGGATGCTCAAGATGCTGCAACTAAAAGATATGTAGATAATGCAAATAAAGCCTTCGTTTATGGAGCTGGTGGGTATATGGCAGCTGGTGATGTCTCTATGGGTGGGCGAAGGATTTCCAACCTTGGACAACCTTTAGAACACCATCAAGCTGTAAATAAGTATTACGTAGACCATAATATAGAATCCGTTAAAAGTTATTCAGGGAGTGGTGCAATATTAAAAACATCACAAGGAACTTATTCTGCTGTTAAAGATATAGATATGAATAATAATTTTTTAAAAAATATTGCTGAACCGAAGGATTCGCAAGATGCAGCAACCAAAGCCTATGTAGATGCTAATAAAGTAGTAGCACCAAGACCCATTGGGTCTAAACCTATTATAACTGTATGGGCTGAAGAAAAGGGTGGAATTGGAAACGGTAATTATGAGTTTTCCTTTGGTAATGGTAACTCAGGATCAGACCACGGCTTAGGAAGTTATGGTATGCTTTTTCCGGGTAGAATTTTAGGTGGAGTTTTGGTGGTTGTTAAGGGTGCCCATTATGTAGCAGAAGAGGTAAAAATTAATATTGTAGTAAACGGATTGGAGGAAGTTGATTACTCTATAGTTAAAAAAATCGGTTAAAATCGTAGTTGTACGGATTTCCCTAAGGCGCTTGAGCTAAAGAAATGTGATGTAATAAACTTTATCTCGAGGTCTAACAATGCAGACGTGACACACGCTTATATATCTATTTTGATAGAGTTAGACAGGTAAAAATATATAACTTCAACGAAGTTAAATATTTAAATTTATTCCTCTTCATTAGCTTCATCTTCATCTTCATCAGAGCCAAGGTCGGGCAAAATGTGTCGAATCTCTGGTTTAGACGCATTCTTCTTGGTTATTCTTACTTTTAGAACCTTAACCTGAATTGACAAACATGTTTTATTCCAAAAGATCCCATCAATTCTTAAATAACACTTAACCTTGCAATATTTATTTTCATATGAAAAAGGATCTACACCTCCATCCTTATCTTTAAATTCTACAAAAGGTATAAGTTTGCCTTTTTCATCTTTTTTAGTCAGGAGCTTTGGATAAAGCTTATACTCCCCATCCTCGCTACATTTCAGAATACTGATATCTTGTAGGTTTTTAACCTTTTTTAGTTCTTTAGAATTATTATTTCGAAAAAATCTCTCAATTTTTTCTATATCACTTTTGAAATCATTTTCTACTTCAGTAGGTCTGTTTGGTTCATTAAAACAAAATAAAGATAAAGTATATGTTGTAACCTCTTTTGAACATTTATCTTTGAAAAAGGGTGAAATACCATATGAAACTAAAGAAGGAGTAGCTATAATTAAACTAGCCTTTTCCTTTCCAGGGTAATCATACACAATTGGTATAGTAGTTGCACCATATTTGTTTGTTTTCATGTTGTTAAGATCTAGAAAAAGCTTCTCTTCGTCTAGTTCTCCAACTTTTAAGAAATCTGCTTCTTGTGCCATTTTACAATAATTATTATTTCTTAAATTATTTTACTTCAGATTTTTTTTAATCTCATTAAGATTAAAAAAATATATAATTAAAAGAACTTTAAGTCGCCCGAACAATATATTACCTACACATTTAGAATTGTATGATTACACAGGTCTTCCATTTTGCAATAATTTTATAAGCGTCTTATAAAATTATCAAGAATTTATATTAAGTCTATATCTCTATCCCTAACACAATTATCAATTAAAGGCACCCATATATCGATACCTGTGAATTCAGTAAGAATTTCTCTGTTTCTCGTTAGACTAACATGTAAACATTCTTCGGTAAAAGTTCTATCAAAATCATAATCATCATATTTTATAGCTAATGATATTAATTCCTTATCTGGTAACTGTTTGAGGTATTTAAATACCAACTCTTTTAATGCTTCTTCTATAAAATCATTATACTCCTCAAATTCTTTTTTATTAATTAATTCGCAAAAATACTCTATAGGAAGTAGACGAAATTCTTCCACAAAATACTTTTTTCTCTCCATAACTACATATTAAGCAAAAAGTATTTTTTTCTAGCTTGGTTTCACTATGAATTATTTCACTTATAGGCTTTTATAAAATGAAGCGATATATTTTTTACGCGAAACGATGCGATGCGATGCGATGATGCGCGGCTTGTCTCAAATCGGGACAAACCTACACTACTCATATATTTGATTGGGGGCGGGCACTTAATGAAATAATCCAAACAAATCAATTACGATAAACTGTAGAAGCGAGTCCCTTTGATTTTGATTGTTTATTATCGGATACTGGAGACCAATTAGCGGATTAACTATGTTTATTGCACAGACATGTCAAACTGTGTATCACACCTTCGCCGCGTCTTGGCGACATGGATACGCGTATAATGCAGTTATGGTTGTCAGAACCGGCAAAGACCAGCCCGCATAGCTCAGTTGGTAGAGCGTAAGACTCATGATCATGAGGGTGTGGGTTCGATTCCCACGGCTGGCCATCTAAAATTACTAATAGTCTTTCGGATGAGACGTTAAACCGAGGTCCCGTGTGACGGTGCTATACACCGAGCACATTAAAGAACCAGGCGTAACTTAGGATGGGTTTCGTCCTGTATCCGCACTATCCCCCGTAACAATACTAACAGCCTTCAGGGGGCGTCGCTCATATGGGAAACCGGTGGCGACTATAAATAAACGCAAATTCAATCAATCAGAACCTGCAAAGTTAATTTTGTAGACATATTTTTTCACTATTTTGGTAAAATTTTGGTAATAATTTTAATATATATATTTTTTTGTGGTTAACCGGTTTCCGATTTCCTAACTGGTTAATCGGTCATTCTGTATGTTCTTAATTTAGCCATTTTCTGAGTTTAAGTTTGCCAGTTTTCGGATACCGTAATGAATATTTCTTGCTTAAATTGTTGCAGGTCAATGGGTATCTTGGATTCATATGTTTGTAGATGGTTTACATTTTCCATTATTAGCTCACCTGAGCACGAAGTGCTCATGGTGAGCTTTAGTGATCGTGCTGTGTCCGTCGTCCGTCGTGTGTCGTGCGTCGTGCGTCGTCAACTTTTACATTGTGTACGCTCTAGAGGCCACATTTTTTGGTTGATACTTATGAAACTTAGTCAGATTGTTCGTCTTGATGATATCTCGTACGTGTTCGAAAATGGGTCATGTTGGGTCAAAAACTAGGTCACTAGGTCAAATCTTAGAAAAGCCTTGTGCAGGCTCTAGAGGCCACATGTTCAGTCCAAAACTCTTGAAAGTTGGTCAGAATGTTTGTCTTGCATGATTTCGAAAATGGGTCATGTCGGGTCAAAAACTAGGTCACTAGGTCAAGTCTTAGAAAAACCTTGTGAACGCTCTAGAGGCCACATTTTCAGTCCAAACACTTGAAAGTTGGTCAGAATGTTTGTCTTGATGATATCTAGTAAGATTTTGAAACTGGGTCATGTCGGGTCAAAAACTAATTCACCGGGTCAAAATTTAGAAAAACCTTGTGTATGCCCTAGAGGCCACATTTTCAGTCCAATACTCATGAAACTTTGTCAGAATGCTTGTCTTGATAGTTTGTTGCACTGGTCTGGAAATGGGTCATGTCAGGTTATAAACTAGGTCACTGGATCAAATCTTACAAAAACCTTGTGTGCCCTCTAGAGGCCTCATTTTAGTCAAATACTCATGAAAGTTGGTCAGAATGTTTGTCTTAACGATATTTTGAATGAGTCTGAAAATGAGTCACATCGGGTCAAAAGCTAGGTCACCAGGTCAAATCTTTAAAATAGCTTGTGTAGCTCTAGAGTCATCATTTTCTGTCCAATACTTATAATAAAACTTAGCCAGAAGGTGTTTTTCTTTTTTTTTTTTTTTTTTTTTTATTTTGATCAATATGATGAAATTGAAAATGGGTCACATTGAGTAAAAAACTAGGTCGCCATGTCAAATCTCGGAAATCTAGAGGCCACATTTTCTGTCCAATACTTATGAAAGGTGGTCAGAATTTTTGTTTTGATAATATCTACAATGGGAAAATGGGCTATGTTTGGCTAAAAAGTAGGTCAATGAGAGAAATTCTAGAAAAAGCTTGTGTACAAGCTAGAGGCCAAATTTACAGTCCAATGATTATGAAAGCTTGGTAGAATGTTGTCACAATATCTCAAAAGAGATTGAAAATGGGTTATGTTTGGTCAAAAGACTCAGGTGAGCGACTTCAGGGCTATCATGACCCTCTTGTATTTTTTGTTTCTGAACACCATGATTTTCGACTGCAAGTGTAATCGTAGTTAAGAATAGCTTTAGGTAAGCGATTGTCATTCATTTTAATGATACGATTCCACAGTCGTAACATGTTGACCCAACGTCTGTGCCTACAGCTGATAACACCTATATCGCCGGAAATACATAGTAGAGGAGTAAATTTATGAACACCAAGGAAATACTTATAACAAAAACATCTATTTTGGATTGACTCTGCCTTTTTTTATACTCTTTAAACCCCCAACGAGAAGAGCAATAGTCAATAACCGGTATAACGCAGGATTCATATAGCTTGTTGTAGGGTTTAAACCCAACATTTTTTTTACTGTATATTTTATGAATGATAGAACCAAGTGCTCGGCTTCGAGCTTGGGCAAGGGTATCTGCAGTGTATGAAAAATCTAAAAATTCTTTTATGAAAATACCGAGATATCTATAAGTTTTGGTATATTCTAGCACATTGCCTTTAATTTTAAACGAATACTTGCTTCTGGATTGTACCCTTGTTTCTGAAGTGCATACAGTTGGATTTCGAATAATTTATGCGTAATCTCCATTTATTGAACCAATCGTTGGTAAAGTCTAGCATTGTTTGCATTTCATCTTCGGACGCTGACAGTATAATTATGTCGTCTGCATATACAAGAGAACTTAATTGGTTATTTTCATATTCAATTCCTTTACCCAGACTGTTAATCCCTTCAATTAAGTCATTAATGTAGATAGCGAATACTGTCCGCTTTGCTCTCTCAGTGTGATGATCTCACATTCTATTCTGACTGATACGATTTTCCACGGCTGCGAACTGTAAATCTATATCAACTTTTACAGCCTTGATCTTATCATCTATTGTAGACAAAATGTCTTTTCGAAGCTTTTCGATTTTGCTATCAAACGTTTTCTGTAAACTCTCTTGACCCTTTTTCAATTAACTTAACATTTTCATAACTTTATCCATTTTTTCAGTCATGTTAGAGGATAACGGAGAATCAAACTTTCTGCTTTCACTATCACCACCCGCCATGTTGGCTTGCTTACAAAAAGGACTGGTCACCCCTGGAGATTCTCTTTCTCTTTTCTCTCTTTCTGATGGTGTGCTACTCATTCTCTTGTCATCAGACAACAAGATAAACACTTATTAGAATATCCATAGTAAATTAAATCCATAATTAGTCAATATTCTTGCTTTTAACTCAGATTTAAAATTCTTATCCTAGCTGACAAATTTTGTATGTCCATACTCAAGCATGCCCATTATCAGACTTCCTTGTCTTCACTGTGGGTGAGAGTGACTTCCCTTGGTGAAAGGTAAACAAAAGTTTGCTCTGGCAATTTTTGGGGAAAAAGAACAGTTTTGCATAAAAACTTCGCAGTATTTAGGGACGATCTAAGGTATCTACATGTATACAAAGAAACCGAGAGACTGAATTTGACTGTTTATAGAAGTTAGAAGTTGACTGTTATCATCCTAAAGAAATAAAGTAATCGGTAGAGCGTGAAGGGTGACAGGTTTTGAACACTGATCATAAACAACACTTCGCCCGATTTTTCGGTGAGGCCCGTCATGGGTGTCGGTATTGACCTTTGGCGCTGTAGGATAGGATGTTTTGTGATGCCAAAAGCTAAAAGCGTGTCCACAATCGGTGGCATCGCCCTTAGTTTTTGTAGGTTGTCGTTTAGTATACGCATAGTCCTGTTTATGCTGCTAGCTGTATATTTTATTGAAGTTAACCCAGGACCTTCTACACGGGGCTCTCGAGGTGGTGAAAATACACAAAAAAGACAAGGGACAGCTAGAAGCCTTGGGAGTGTGTCTAGTAATTCAAATTTTCAAATGAGCAAAGTGAACCAGAAATCGTTTCTCAAAGCATATTACAGCCAAATCTGAGGAAACATTCTAAAAGTTCTAAAAACAAACAACAGAATACTATAGGAGACTGGCTAACAACTTCTGATAAACAAACTAGAAGTCAGTCAAAGCCATCTACTCGTGCACGAACCCATTCTGTTTCTTCTTCTGCATCAAACGTTCAAAGAAAACGCATTTAGATGATCCAGAATCTAACTTATCTTTCAATGTCTTATTGGATCTACAGACAAGTTTGCGCAAACTGAACAAGAAATTCGATAGAATGGAACTTTCGTTTGAAGCCGTAAGAGAAGAAAATAGGAAGCTGAAGGAACAAACTGATAAATTGACGAGTAAAGTTTCTAATCTTCAATCCAATCTTCAAGAGTTAACGGCAAAGTGCAATAATTTAGATAGCCAGTCACGACGTCAGAACTTGCGCTTTTTCAATATTCAAGAAAGTCCAAGAGAAACATGGGAGCAAACGGAGGAGAAAGTTCGTGACTACATCTCAAACAATCTGCAAACTGAGTCAGAAAACATTCAAATAGAACGTGCACATCGTTTGCCCGGCAGAAACCATCCACGACCCATTATTGTTAAATTTTCATTTTACAAGGACAGCGACAGGATTCTCCAAAAAAAGAAACAATTAGAGCGAATCGTGAACAAGGAAATCATACAACAACAACAACAACGACAACAACAACACACGATGTCCATGTCAGTGAAGATTTTCCGGAACATGTTCGAAAAACTAGAAAATTACTTTACCCCTTTCTACGTGAAGCTATTGATTTCGGGAAACCTGATTACGTACGTTATGACAAGCTTGTTATAGACAAGAAAACTTTAGTGCACAACTACGAAACCCAGCTTCCAGAACCTCTATTCAAAGATTAGGGTTGCGACCAAGGCCCTCATAATAGAATTGACTATTTACCAAACAAAGAACTTAAATTTAATGTGTGTTCTTGGAATATAGAAGGTCTAGCGAAGTATGAAAATGATGCTGAATTTCAAAATTTCTGTGTAAAATATTATATTATTGGATTCTGTGAAACTTGGCGATACATTGTTGATCAGTTTAACAATGTACTTCCAAGTTTCACAAGATATGATTATATGAGGTCTTAAAAGTCGTCTGCTATAAGAGGTTCAGGGGACCTAAGTGGTTTTGTGAACACGTCACTAACAGATGCAGGTATTGTAAGGCGTATAACTAATAATCTTAAAGAGTGTGTTGTATTATTAGCTCACCTGAGCACGAAGTGCTCAAGGTGAGCTTTTGTGATCGCCCAATGTCCGTCTTCCGTCGTGCGTCGTCCGTCGACCACAATTTCTTTAAACATCTTCTCCTCCTAAACCACATGGCCAATCTTGATGAAACTTGGCAGGTATGTTCCTTGGGTGAAGTTCTACCAAAGTTATTCAAGAGATGAATTCCACCCATAACTCTGGTTTCCATGGCAACAAAAAGGAAAAAATAGCAAAATTTTTGAAAATCTTCTCTGAAACTAAAAGGCGTAGAGCTTTGATATTTGGTATGTAGCATCTCCTAGTGGACCTCTACCGAGTTTGTTCATATGATGCTCCTGGAGTAAAAACTGGCCCGGTCCCGGGGGTCACAAGTTGGAACATAGGAACAAAGAAGGAAAACTTTAAAATTCTTCTTCTCTAAAACTGTGAGGTGTAGAGCTTTGATATTTGGTATGTAGCATCTCCTAGTAGACCTCTACCAAGTTTGTTCAAATGATGCCACTGGGGTCAAAACTGGCCCCGCCCCGGGGTCACAAGTTCGAACATAGGAACAAAGAAGGAAAACTTTAAAATTCTTCTTTTCTTAAACTGGAAGTCGTAGAGCTTTGATATTTGGTATGTAGTGAACCTGTTCTAAGTTTGTTAGTCCACCTGAGCACAACGTGTTCAGTGAATTCGAAATTGGGTCACCTGAGGTCATATACTAGGTCACTAGTTCAAATTAAAGACATACCGTGTGGACACTCTAGAGGCCACAGTTATTGCTCAAATGACCTGAAATTTGGCCAGAATGATTGTCTTGATAAAATCTTGGATAAGTTTGGATTTGGGTCACCTGGGATCATAAATTAGGTTTCTAGGTCAAATTAAAGAAATACCTTGTGGACACTCTAGAGGCCACATTTATTGCTCAATTAACTTGAAAAGTGTTCAGAATCTTTGTCTTGATCAATTTTTTGAGTTCTAAATTGGGTCAACTAGGGTGATAAACTAGGTCACTAGGTCAAATAAAGAAATACCTTGTGGGCACTCTAGAGGTCACATGTATTGTTCAAATGACCTAAAATTTGGTCAGAATGTTTGTCTTGATGAAATATCGGATGAGTTTGAAAATGGGTCACCTGGGGTCATAAACTACGTCACTTGCTCAAATTAAAGAAATACCTTGTGGGCACTCTAGAGGCCAAATTTATTGCTCAATTAACTTGAAAAGTGTTCAGAATCTTTGTCTTGATAAATTTTTTGATGAGTTCTAAATTGGGTCACGTGGGGTGATAAACTAGGTCACTAGGTCAACTTACTGAAATTCCTTACGGACGCTCTAGAGGCCACAGTTTAAGCTCAAATGACCTGACAATTGGTCAGAAATTGAATTATGCACGTGGAGTGAAATTTGGCCTATTGACCCAGGTGAGCGATCCAGGGCCATCATGGCCCTCTTGTTTTTAAATTTGTCTTCTGTAAATCCTATTTATGAAAATGTTATTATTGTTTTTACTTATATTTCACCCGAATATTCTTCTATATATCAAAATCGTAATGATAATGGTATAGATAATTTGAGTGAAAGGATAAGCTTTATTGTTTCAGAATAGACCATTTGCCAATTAACGATACCGACGCGTCACCAAGAGTTACTTTCCTTGCTCATACTCTCCACCGAACAAGCTAATCCAATCTTGAATATACCCGAATAGTTAAAGGGTCATATTTTTAAGTGTAATTTACCCTAAACGCGATAAATAAAGAAAAAAACAACGGTCGTGCCGGTAGTTATATCAATTATCATTTTCGAAGACACACACACACAAAAAAAAAAAAAACTTTCGGTAGCCTACAGATGGTAAAGTATCATCAGCGCTGTCTCCTGTCGGGCGATTTGATAGAACCTTTTGTATGCAGACTACATTAATAATTTGAAAAACAAATCCCCGATGAAGAAATGAAAAAGATTCTCGCCAACTGCCTTGGTTTCACAGGGCAGGGAACCCCGCCCCCCCCCCCGAAAAAAGGAGTTCCAATATACCAATATACAGTTAAACCAGGGTTACATAATAATGCACTTGAAAACAAAAGTTTTCGGGCAGAAAAGTGCATCTTTTGGGATCAGTAATTAGAATAGACTTACCCTCTGTAACAGATTTTTACAATCCCAAATCCTTTACAAGTGATCAAACGTAATACTGAACAGGATAAACGCTTTATTATGACACGTGTGTGTTAATCTGCATCAGAAGTACATCACAGCTCTTCTGAAAGATCACCCGGTGACAGTGAAATACCGAGATGAAAGGAACTTCCAGCTAACCCTTTACCAGCTTTTCAATGAAAACAATTATAGCAAGTGTTTCCCTACTGAAAATGCAAGGTTTTTCCACACAGATATCAACAAGAAGTGTCTGGGCTTATACAGAAGCTATTACCCAAGCCTATAGGGACTGTTTTAATGAATAGCCGGTGCATATGTACATGCTAGCTGATCATAGCTGAATGAATTGACCACGTAGTGTGTTATTGAGTAACGTTTACTTTATTTTGAAATTCTAAGTAACGGTTGTCGTTGTGAAAAATAGTCCGGTTCTGTACCCAGAAAGCCCAAATCAGATAGGTCTGTATTTGAAAAATACCACCTAGCGGAAGATTAGGAAGTTAGAGTTATTGATGAATATCGAACAATACTTGTCCGGTTCTGTACCCAGAATGCCCATATCAGATAGATAGGGTTCGTACATTCGACACTGACAGTCGCGCATATCAAACAATGAAATTTCTCGTTCCAAACAGTGTCACGTGACACAAGATTTCAGCAGCTGTACGAGATTTCATTGGTTGAATGCGCGACAGTTAGTATATATCAACCAATGAAATTTCTCGTTCCAAACAGTGTCAAGTGAGATGTCTGCAGCTGTACGAAATTTGCTCCTGGATCACAAATTCAACAATTCTGAGGCGTTTCGTCATTATTGAAGACAAAGCCTATAGGTCAGTGATATTTTGAAACGTGTTTACAGGGTGTGTGCCGCTAACGCTGTGTTTCATTGGATCTAAAGTGCATTTTATATCTTGAAAGTCGGATGTAAAAACCCTTGTCAATGGCGCAGATTTTTGAGCGAGTTTACAAGTTCGAGCGACTGTAGCAGCCAGACTGCATTAGCCACTGACAAAAGGTTGTTTTTCTGGTAGACAAATCTTTTAGCTCTCAGTTCTTGAAAAAATAAGGAGAATAACTGTTAGCCTAGAAAAGATACATTGTTTTTTTTTTTGTAATGGGGCCGAGTAACGTGCTGTATAAAGCAAGAACCCTTGTTTATAATATATAGTCTATGGGTGACAGGAGTCAAACTACGGACCCCTATGGTTCTTGCAAGTGACGTAATTAGCCTGTCGTCTGCAAAGCTTAATCAAGGGTTAAGATTAACAACACTCAGTTTCTGTCTGTCCATCTGTCTGTCTTGCTGTCTGTCTGTCTGTCTGTCTGTCTCTCTCTCTCTCTCTCTCTCTCTCTCTTTCTCCCCATTTTCTCTCTCTCTCTCTCTCTCTCTCTCTCTCTCTCTGAATCTCTGACAGGAAATTTGATTAAGTCAGGAAACTGGGAGAATCGGGAAGACTAAACATTGTTGCAGAAATTGAAACTCTTCTTCACAGGGGATTTCATATAGGTTATTGGGAAGGGGTTGGGTATGACAAAACATTGTGGAAGAAGTTGAATAATTTTGTTTGCCCTTCTCATTGAATTCTCTGTTTCGGCCAGCATCAGGCCATCGTCAAGTGATGCTGCAATACACCAGACAGAGTATTCACCTGTATGATCATTACCTCACTCTGTCTCAGTTCTTGTTTTTCAACCCACTCCTCTTTATCCTGTTAATGTTGGCTGGATGTGCAGGCGTAGGAATGAAATTTGTCATTTTGCACACCTTTAACGTAATCTGAGTTACGATTGGCTGCATTCTCTTGCATTCTTTGGTATTCATACTCGAATCTCGAGCGCACAGCTTGTCTCCTGTTTTTGTATCGTCTATTTTTTTTTTTAAATCAGATTCTCTGCTCTTCTCGCAATTGTTTGTAACCGCCCATTTGCCCATATGTATAGTGCAGTGCCGGAAATTTTCCAAAGTTTCGTTTTCACTGCTGAGCCCACTGAATTATTCGATCGTAGAACTTGAGCAGATAGGCGTCCGGTAAATGTCCGAAAATAACTTATACTTCTGCTCCTCGTGGCGGATGCTGCTCTATTGAAGGCTTCACAGAGTTTACATTAAAAACCGCTGTTTCACTTAGTCGCATCTGCAATACTAATTCCATCAGTGCTTTGACACAGTCATTCATCCTCAGATATGTCATCTTTGCAGGACCTAGCACACTTGACTTGTACCACCAGCAACCAATTCCCTCTCCACTACAGACAAGGGATTGAGTCGGACAATTACTGCAGTTTCCTGCATAGCATTCGACAGTGGCAGAACGGATTTCTGGTAAGTTTGGTATCATTATTGTTACATCTCCTTTGCCACTGACTGTCATTTGCTTAATGATGGCACTGCTTCTGAGTTTAATGTCTCTGGCCAGGACACTTTGAGTCCGCTGTCTGTCTCGTTTGTTTTTCACCGGAAACATATTGAGGCTGAATTCAGCTGACCACACTTTTCTCTCCTGGCATGCTGCAAGGTGGTTTGGATCTGCCTGGCTGGTCACTTCCCAGCATTTCTCCAATTTGTCGTAAAAATCCTGCATTCCTTCGTAGGACTAGGTATTTTTATCAGTCATCAGTGTCCTTACAAAGAAGTTCTCGAGCGACATGGCTTGGGCAATGTTGAAAGCAATGCGTCTTTCTGAGTGTGGTTCGAAGTAATATAAGTTTGCAGTACATCCAGCATTACCACCTGGGCATTTGACCTCCAACCCTTTGTTTTTAAAGTACAGCACTAGTCAAGTAGAGCTTGTTTTCAATAGCTAACCCGATGATGTAGTTCTTGTCAGTATGGTTCTCGGTAGCAATGGCATATGCTTGAGCAGAGCTCTGTCCGGACTTGTATGATGATTTCATACGCTGTCTGTTGTATCTTGCATCCATTGAGCTGTCTATCTTGTAAGGGTCAGCTGCATCATGGGGGCTGTTGTGTTCCCGCACTAGATCCCTTTTTACTGCCATGTCTTCACTGTTGATCTTCTCAATCTTAGTAATGACTTCATTGGTAAGATTCTGTATGTGGCTGGCTGCTGGAAATGGTAAATCTAAAAGTCTCTGCTTTAGAAATTCCCATAGGAGAATCAAGCAGTGCTACTGCCCAGTTGGTCTAACTAACGAACGAACGAACTAACGAACTAACATTTTATTATAGTGACATATGTTACATCTTTATACAAACACAGTAATATTGAAATACAAGAAAATTTGAAACACCCGGCCGCGTTGGGCCTACATGTCACTTTAAACATAGTTATTGAATGTCAAATAAGCACATACGTGTACAAGTATGTCAATTGAAAGCCAATTACTAAAAAACCTTAGAAAGTACAATAATTGAATATTATCATGTAATTGTAAAAAGTTGTATAAAAGGTAAGATGATGAAAATTCCAACCCTTTGTTTTAAAGTACTGCACTAGTCAAGCAGAGCTTGTTTTCAATAGCTAGTCCAAAGTATCAAAATACTATCTATACAGAGAGTTTGTAAGAACTTGAAAAGCACTGAATATAAATTTCGAAGTACACAAGTATTTTTCATTAAGAAGATATGTAATCTTTTCATTGTCATTTTAGGTAGTGATGTCTGTTTCATTATTTTGATTTGTAGACATGATTTTTTGGTATAAAATCTGGCATAAAGTTTCGTATTTCGGACATTTAAGAAGGAAGTGGATTTCGTTCTCTGTTTCATTTAGTTGACATAGGCTACAAATACGTTCACTTGATGTTTGTCCAATAAATCTACCAGTTTCTACCTTCAAAGGCAAGATACCAATACGAAATTGGGCTAAATAAGATCTCTCTGTTTTAGATATGTTTGAACACAGATAAGGTTCTTGACCAAAGGTTGCTTAAATATTCTGTATGTTCTTAATTTAGCCATTTTCTGAGTTTAAGTTTGCCAGTTTTCGGATACCGTAATGAATATTTCTTGCTTAAATTGTTGCAGGTCAATGGGTATCTTGGATTCATATGTTTGTAGATGGTTTACATTTTCCATTATTAGCTCACCTGAGCACGAAGTGCTCATGGTGAGCTTTAGTGATCGTGCTGTGTCCGTCGTCCGTCGTGTGTCGTGTGTCGTCAACTTTTACCTTGTGTACGTTCTAGAGGCCACATTTTTTGGCTGATACTTATGAAACTTTGTCAGAGTGTTCGAAAATGGGTCACGTTGGATCAAAAACTAGGTCACTAGGTCAAATCTTAGAAAAGCCTTGTGCAGGCTCTAGAGGCCACATTTTTAGTCCAAAACTCTTGAAAGTTGGTCAGAATGTTTGTCTTGCATGATTTCGAAAATGGGTCATGTCGGGTCAAAAACTAGGTCACTAGGCCAAGTCTTAGAAAAACCTTGTGAACGCTCTAGAGGCCACATTTTTAGTCCAAACTCTTGAAAGTTGGTCAGAATGTTTGTCTTGATGATATCTAGTAAGATTTTGAAACTGGGTCATGTCGGGTCAAAAACTAATTCACCGGGTCAAAACTTAGAAAAACCTTGTGTATGCCCTAGAGGCCACATTTTCAGTCCAATACTTATGAAACTTTGTCAGAACGCTTGTCTTGATAATTTCTTCCACTGGTCTGGAAATGGGTCATGTCATGTTATAAACTAGGTCACTGGATCAAATCTTACAAAAACCTTGTGTGCCCTCTAGAGGCCTCATTTTAGTCAAATACTCATGAAAGTTGGTCAGAATGTTTGTCTTAACGATATTTTGAATGAGTTTGAAAATGAGTCACATCGGGTCAAAAGCTAGGTCACCAGGTCAAATCTTTAAAATAGCTTGTGTAGCTCTAGAGTCATCATTTTCTGTCCAATACTTATAATAAAAATTAGCCAGAATGGTGTTTTTCTTTTTTTTTTTTTTTTTTTTTTTTATTTTGATCAATATGATGAAATTGAAAATGGGTCACATTGGGTAAAAAACTGGGTCGCCATGTCAAATCTCGGAAATCTAGAGGCCACATTTTCTGTCCAATACTTATGAAAGGTGGTCAGAATTTTTGTTTTGATAATATCTACAATGGGAAAATGGGCTATGTTTGGCTAAAAAGTAGGTCAATGAGAGAAATTCTAGAAAAAGCTTGTGTACAAGCTAGAGGCCAAATTTACAGTCCAATAATTATGAAAGCTTGGTAGAATGTTGTCACAATATCTCAAAAGAGATTGAAAATGGGTTATGTTTGGTCAAAAGACTCAGGTGAGCGACTTCAGGGCTATCATGACCCTCTTGTATTTTTTGTTTCTGAACACCATGATTTTCGACTGCAAGTGTAATCGTAGTTAAGAATAGCTTTAGGTAAGCGATTGTCATTCATTTTAATGATACGATTCCACAGTCGTAACATGTTGACCCAACGTCTGTGCCTACAGCTGATAACACCTATATCGCCGGAAATACATAGTAGAGGAGTAAATTCATGAACACCAAGGAAATACTTATATCAAAAACATCTATTTTGGATTGACTCTGCCTTTTTTTATACTCTTTAAACCCCCAACGAGAAGAGCAATAGTCAATAACCGGTATAACGCAGGACTCGTATAGCTTGTTGTAGGGTTTAAACCCAACATTTTTTTTACTGTATATTTTATGAATGATAGAACCAAGTGCTCGGCTTCGAGCTTGGGCAAGGGTATCTGCAGTGTATGAAAAATCTAAAAATTCATTTATGAAAATACCGAGATATCTATAAGTTTTGGTATATTCTAGCACATTGCCTTTAATTTTAAACGAATACTTGCTTCTGGATTGTACCCTTGTTTCTGAAGTGCATACAGTTGGATTTCGAATGATTTATGCGTAATCTCCATTTATTGAACCAATCGTTGGTAAAGTCTAGCATTGTTTGCATTTCATCTTCGGACGCTGACAGTATAATTATGTCGTCTGCATATACAAGAGAACTTAATTGGTTATTTTCATATTTAATTCCTTTACCCAGACTGTTAATCTCTTCAATTAAGTCATTAATGTAGATAGCGAATACTGTCCGCTTTGCTCTCTCAGTGTGATGATCTCACATTCTATTCTGACTGATACGATTTTCCACGGCTGCAAACTGTAAATCTATATCAACTTTTACAGCCTTGATCTTATCATCTATTGTAGACAAAATGTCTTTTCGAAGCTTTTCGATTTTGCTATCAAACGTTTTCTGTAAACTCTCTTGACCCTTTTTCAATTAACTTAACATTTCCATAACTTTATCTATTTTTTCAGTCATGTTAGAGGATAACGGACAATGTCAATTTCTGCTTTTACTATCACCACCCGTCATTTTGGCTTGCTTACAAAGAGGACTTTTCTCTTTTCTCTCTTTCTGATGGTGTGCTACTTATTCTCTTGTCATCAGACAACAAGATAAACACTTATTAGAATATCCATAGTAAATTAAATCCATAATTAGTCAATATTCTTGCTTTTAACTCAGATTTAAAACTCTTATCCTAGCTGACAAATTTTGTATGTCTATACTCACGCATGCGCATTATCAGACTTCCTTGTCTTCACTCTGGGTGAGAGTGACTTCCCTTGGTGAAAGGTAAACAAAAGTTTGCTCTGGCAATTTTTGGGGAAAAAGACTATTTCCAAGAACGGTTTTGCATAAAAGCTTCGCAGTATTTAGGGACGATCTAAGGTATCTACATGTATACAAAGAAACCGAGAGACTGAATTTGACTGTTTATAGAAGTTAGAAGTTGACTGTTATCATCCTAAAGAAATAAAGTAATCGGTAGAGCGTGAAGGGTGACAGGTTTTGATCACTGATCATAAACAACACTTCGCCCGATTTTTCGGTGAGGCCCGTCATGGGTGTCGGTATTGACCTTTGGCGCTGTAGGATAGGATGTTTTGTGATGCCAAAAGCTAAAAGCGTGTCCACAATCGGTGGCATCTCCCTTAGATTTTGTAGGTTGTCGCTTAGTATACGCATAGTCCTGTTTATGCTGCTAGCTGTATATTTTATTGAAGTTAACCAAGCACCTTCTACACGGGGCTCTCGAGGTGGTGAAAATACACAAAGAAGACAAGGGACAGCTAGAAGCCTTGGGAGTGTGTCTAGTAATTCAAATTTTCAAATGAGCAAAGTGAACCAGAAATCGCTTCTCAAAGCATATTACAGCCAAATCTGAGGAAACATTCTAAAAGTTCTAAAAATAAACAACAGAATACTATAGGAGACTGGCTAACAACTTCTAATGAACAAACTAGAAGTCAGTCAAAGCCATCTACTCGTGCACGAACCCATTCTGTTTCTTCTTCTGCATCAAATGCAGACGACGAATTTCTGACAAGTGATGAACGTTCAAAGAAAACGCATTTAGATGATCCAGAATCTAACTTATCTTTCAATGTCTTATTGGATCTACAGACAAGTTTGCGCAAACTGAAAAAGAAATTCGATAGAATTGAACTTTCGTTTGAAGCTGTAAGAGAAGAAAATAGGAAGCTGAAGGAACAAACTGATAAATTGACGAGTAAAGTTTCTAATCTTCAATCCAATCTTCAAGAATTAACGGCAAAGTGCAATAATTTAGAGAGGCAGTCACGACGTCAGAACTTGCGCTTTTTCAATATTCAAGAAAGTCCAAGAGAAACATGGGAGCAAACAGATGAGAAAGTTCGTGACTACATCTCAAACAATCTGCAAACTGAGTCAGAAAACATTCAAATAGAACATGCACATCGTTTGCCCGGCAGAAACCATCCACGACCCATTATTGTTAAATTTTCATTTTACAAGCACAGCGACAGGATTCTCCAAAAAAAGAAATAATTAGAGCGAATCGTGAACAAGGAAATCATACAACAACAACAACGACAACAACGACAACAACAACACACGATGTACATGTCAGTGAAGATTCCCCGGAACATGTTCGAAAAACTAGAAAATTACTTTACCCCTTTCTACGTGAAGCTATTGATTTCGGGAAACCTGATTACGTACGTTATGACAAGCTTGTCATAGACAAGAAAACTTTAGTGCACAACTACGAAACCCAGCTTCCAGAACCTCTATTCAAAGATTAGGGTTGCGACCAAGGCCCTCATAATAGAATTGACTATTTACCAAACAAAGAACTTAAATTTAATGTGTGTTCTTGGAATATAGAAGGTCTAGCGAAGTATGAAAATGATGCTGAATTTCAAAATTTCTGTGTAAAATATTATATTATTGGATTCTGTGAAACTTGGCGATACATTGCTGATCAGTTTAACAATGTACTTCCAAGTTTCACAAGATATGATTATAATTATGAGGTCTAAAAATTCGTCTGCTATAAGAAGTTCAGGGGGCCTAAGTGTATTTGTGAACACGTCACTAACAGATGCAGGTATTGTAAGGCGTATAGCTAATAATCTTGAAGAGTGTGTTGTATTATTAGCTCACCTGAGCACGAAGTGCTCAAGGTGAGCTTTTGTGATCGCCCAATGTCCGTCTACCGTTGTGCGTCGTCCACAATTTCTTTAAACATCTTCTCCTCCTAAACCACTGGGCCAATCTTGATGAAACTTGGCAGGTATGTTCCTTGGGTGAAGCTCTTCCAAAGTTGTTCAAGAGATTGAATTCCACCCATAACTCTGGTTGCCATGGCAACAAAAAAGAAAAAATAGCAAAATTTTTGAAAATCTTCTTCTCTGAAACTAAAAGGCGTAGAGCTTTGTATTTGGTATGTATCATCTCCTAGTGGACCTCTACCGGATTTGTTCATATGATGCCCCTGGGGCAAAAGTGGCTCCGTCCCAGGGGTCACAAGTTCGAACATAGGAACAAAGAAGGAAAACTTTAAAATTCTTCTCCTCTGAAACTGGAAGGCGAAGAGCTTTGATATTTAGTATGTAGCATCTCCTAGGGGACCTTTACCAAGTTTGTTCATACAATGCCACTGGGGTCAAAACTGGCCCCGCCCCGGGGGTCACAAGTTCGAATATAGGTACAAAGAAGGAAAAATTTAAAATTCTTCTTCTCTGAAACTAGATGGCGTATACCTTTGATATTTGGTATGTAGCATCTCCTAGTGGACCTCTACCACGTTTGTTCATACAATGCCCCGGGGGTCAAAGCTGGCCCCGCCCCGGGGGTCACAAGTTCGAACATAGGAATAAAGAAGGAAAACTTTAAAATTCTTTTCCTCTGAAACTGGAAGGCGCAGAGCTTTGATATTTGGTATATAACATCTCCTAGTGGACCTCTACCAAGTTTGTTCAAACGATGCCCCTGGGGTCAAAACTGGCTCCGTTCCGGGGGTCACAAGTTTGAACATGGGAACGAAGAAGGAAAAATTTAAAATTCTTCTTTTCTAAAACTGGAAGGCGTAGAGCTTTGATATTTGGTATGTAGCATCTCCTAGTAGACCTCTACCCAGTTTGTTCATATGATGCCCCTGGGATCAAAACTGGCCCCGCCCTGGGGGTCACAATTTCGAACATAGGAACAAAGAAGGAAAACTTTAAAATTCTTCTTCTCTAAAACTGTGAGGTGTAGAGCTTTGATATTTGGTATGTAGCATCTCCTAGTGGACCTCTACCAAGTTTGTTCAAATGATGCCGCTGGGGTCAAAACTGGCCCCGCCCCGGGTCACAAGTTCGAACATAGGAACAAAGAAGGAAAACTTTAAAATTCTTTTCCTCTGAAACTGGAAGGCGCAGAGCTTTGATATTTGGTATGTAGTGAACCTGTTCTAAGTTTGTTAGCCCACCTGAGCACAACGTGTTCAGTGAATTCGAAATTGGGTCACCTGAGGTCATATACTAGGTCACTAGTTCAAATTAAAGACATACCGTGTGGGCACTCTAGAGGCTACAGTTATTGCTCAAATGACCTGAAATTTGGTCAGAATGTTTGTCTGGATAAAATCTTGGATAAGTTTGGATTTGGGTCACCTGGGATCATAAACTAGGTCACTAGGTCAAAATAAGGAAATACGTTGTGGGCACTCTAGAGGCCACATTTTTTGCTCAATTGACTTGAAAATTGGTAAGAGTGTTTGTCTTGATAAAATCTTGCATGAATCTGAATTTGGGTCAACTGGGGACATAAACTAGGTCACCACGTCAAATTAAAGAAATACCTTGTGGGCACTCTAGAGGCAATATTTATTGTTCAACTGATTTAAAAATTGGTTAAAATGTTTCTCTTGATGAAATCTAAGATGAGTTCAAAATTGGGTCACCTGGGTTCATAATATAGGTCACAAGGTCAAATTAAAGAAATACCTTAAGGCACTCTAGAGGCCACATGTATTGCTCAATTGACTTGAAAATTAGTCAGAATATCTGTCTTGATGAAATATCGGATAAGTTTGAAATTGGGTCACCTGGGGTCATAAACTACGTCACTTGCTCAAATTAAAGAAATACCTTGTGGGCACTCTAGAGGCCAAATTTATTGCTCAATTAACTTGAAAAGTGTTCAGAATCTTTGTCTTGATAAATTTTTTGATGAGTTCTAAATTGGGTCACGTGGGGTGATAAACTAGGTCACTAGGTCAACTTACTGAAATCCCTTACGGACGCTCTAGAGGCCACAGTTTAAGCTCAAATGACCTGACAATTGGTCAGAAATTGAATTATGCACGTGGAGTGAAATTTGGCCTATTGACTCAGGTGAGCGATCCAGGGCCATCATAGCCCTCTTGTTTTTAAATTTGTCTTCTGTAAATCCTATTTATGAAAATGTTATTATTGTTTTTACTTATATTTCACCCGAATATTCTTCTATATATCAAAATCGTAATGATAATGGTATAGATAATTTGAGTGAAAGGATAAGCTTTATTGTTTCAGAATAGACCATTTGCCAATTAACGATACTGACGCGTCACCAAGAGTTACTTTCCTTGCTCATACTCTGCACCGAACAAGCTAATCCAATCTTGAATATACCCGAATAGTTAAAGGGTCATATTTTTAAGTGTAATTTACCCTAAACGCGATAAATAAAGAAAAAAACAACGGTCGTGCCGGTAGTTATATCAATTATCATTTTCGAAGACACACACACAAAAAAAAAAAACTTTCGGTAGCCTACAGATGGAAAAGTATCATCAGCGCTGTCTCCTGTCGGGCGATTTGATAGAACCTTTTGTATGCAGTCTACATTAATAATTTGAAAAACAAATCCCCGATGAAGAAATGAAAAAAATTCTCGCCAACTGCCTTGGTTTCACAGAGCAAGGAGCCCCCCCCCCCCAAAAAAAAGGAGTTCCAATATACCAATATACAGTTAAACCAGGGTTACATAATAATGCACTTGAAAACAAAAGTTTTCGGGCAGAAAAGTGCATCTTTTGGGGTCAGTAATTAAAATAGACTTACCCTCTGTAACAGATTTTTACAATCCCAAATCCTTTACAAGTGATCAACGTAATACTGAACA
Organism: Hippopus hippopus; assembly: GCA_946811185.2. Classification (NCBI taxonomy): domain Eukaryota; kingdom Metazoa; phylum Mollusca; class Bivalvia; order Cardiida; family Cardiidae; genus Hippopus; species Hippopus hippopus. Next base: position 61,647,350 of record OX328099.1, on the reverse strand, counting down.
GGATAAACGCTTTATTATGACACGTGTGTGTTAATCTGCATCAGAAGTACATCACAGCTCTACTGAAAGATCACCCGGTGACGGTGAAATACCGAGATGAAAGGAACTTTCAGCTAACCCTTTACCAGCTTTTCAATGAAAACAATTATAGCACTTGTTTCCCTACTGAAAATGAACCTGAAACTACCTGTTTTCAAGGAGGAATGGACATTTTGAAATTTAAACTGAACTTCGTTGTTGCGATAGTCATGTGATAAGGTAGTTCAAACAGGAACATTGCAAAAAATGTAACTATGAGGCTTTTAATTTTTTTTTTAAGGTCAGGATGTTCGCAATAAATTCACACTGCATGGTGTTCCAGTATTTAGTAATGAACTGTCTCTGTCTATTTGCTGAAACGATTTTTTTTATAGTTAAAATAAATCAAACGAGCAATCCCCTTGGTTTCGAGCTTAGCTACAGGGTTCGGCAAACATTAATTGATTAATCAGAATTAAAATGGGACAAAAATTCTATTGCACTTCAAATATTTTTTTCTTTTCCTCCTTTTTCCTCGTATTTTTTTTATAACACTGAAGCTCCATTAACTCTTTACCAAACGACAAAATTTTAGACTTTCCCAAATCAAAAGCATTTCCAGACGACAAAATAAATGCGACTTAAAAAAATGAAATTAACTGTAAGAAGGCTAGCAAACATTGTGGGAAAAAGAGAAAATGTTGGTTACCAGAATTTTCTCCTTTTCCAACAACATTTTTTAAAACTATCTATCTCAGGGTTGTAAAAAGCTGGATTATGTGGTATAGGGTTTTGAATAGTTACAGTAAGTCACCGCGTCTTTTAGCTGTGTTTTTTCTCAGGGTCGTAAAAACTCGAAATTGTTTGGTAAAAGGTTAAGAAGTGTCTTCAAAGAGAAAGGGACAGTCCATTTACTGAAATTACAGCACCATTATCAAACCCTCTTTGTTGCAATTTCAGCCATGTTCCTACAGACGAATAACTGTAATAGATCATGACCATACGAAACGTGGCTTGCTTCAGATCAAATTTCACACCTTCCATCCTTCCTTCACAAAATATATATTCAAGCTTCATTTTGAGTGTTAAAAAATATTTTTAGTAATATAGTCTGCACGCCAGCTCCCGTGCGTGTGGTGGAGGTTGAGGTTCCTCCCCCCACCCCCCCAGTGGCGCCCGGGAGATCAATCAATCACTGTTGACGGATGTCCTCGTTAAAAAACGCCCATGTTGATGGATGTGAAGTCCCTATCAATCACTTTATTTCCTGATGGATGTGACGCCCATATCAATCATCCCGGTGACGTACCGTTTCCTCGACGTTGATAGATATCCTCGTAAAAAAGTCTCCCCGTCATCAATCACTGTCATCTCGGGAATGTAAATCGAAACAAGTAAGAAAGTTGTGATTTATCAACGTCAACACTGTTATTTCCTCATCAATCAATGTCAAGCGCTCGAGTAATGTCACGTAAATTCGTCGGCTTAATTAATCACTGCAAACTCTGTTATTTCCTTTAAAGAAAATAATTGGTCATTATGTTGATGACGTATTGCTACAAACGTAGAAGGAAATAAGCCCGTCTGCCTATATAGGGTGTTGAAACACCGGAGCATAACAGAGGCCTCTAGGAGCAAAACAAAAAGAGGATAACAATAAGAGAAAAGGTATGTGTGTGTTTTCGTTTGTTTGTTTGTTCTTATAAAAACTTATTTAACTCGATCTTGCCGTCATACAATATTGAGAAATACATGTCGCAATACCATTCCTTTAAATTAATTTCAGATGACAAGACCTTGTAAATACTGTGGGGCGTTTTTCAAAAAGGAAGAAGAAATGATGGAACATGAAAGTATGCACAAGAATCTTGATGTCCTAAATGAGCATTCTTGGGTAGGTTTTAATTGTATATATATAAGTTTGAAGTAAACTCTACTGGTTGGAGGATGATTTTACCCATCTTTTAGATGTCGTTACGCATTAGTGATTTTAGCCCGTATCTTTCTTATTAGTGATCAGATCGACCATAGACATTGTTCTTTGGATAGGGGACAATTTTCTCAATCTTTTGGTTATCGTCACGCACCAGTGATTTTAGCCCGTATCTCTGTTATTTCTGATCAGATCAGCCCGAAACATTCTACTTTAGACAGGGTACAATTTTCTCTATCTTTTGGTTATCATCACGCATCAGTGATTTTAGCCCGTATCTCTGTTATTAGTGATCAGATCGACCCGAGACATTGTTCTTTGGATAGGGGACAATTTTCTCCATCTTTTGGTTATCGTCACGCATCAGTGATTTTGCTTCATAACTCCTTTATTAGTGGACCGATCAATTGAAAAAATAGTGTTTTAGGAGAGGGATGATTTCTGCATCTTTGAACTAATTTCCCAAGTATATTGTGAGAAAATCAAAGTTTCTTTATTCTATATTTGTAGGCTACAGGTCACGTTCAACAGCGTCCCATGTTCAAATGTGACAAATGCAACAAAGTCTATGCAACAAAATCTGTCCTAGATCGCTTTTGGCACTATTTTACAACACCGGGAGACGGGACACTATCGATATTTCGTTCCGTACAATAACAACGGAATATTTGAGCGTCCCTTTTACATGTCAAAGAGGAGTGATCTAGTTCGTCTGCGTCTTCGTCTGCGCAGAATGGATATTCTCGGTGAACTGTTATGTCAAAGACCGGATACAAAATGGATTCCTGTATTAGTCACCAACACAAACTATCCGATAGGCCAAGGCAAGCTATCCCATTTTCTCTTTCGAAGGGAGAGTATTTATCCATTGGTGAAAAACTAAAACACAGGAAACTACTACAACGACGATCTCTGCGCCTTTCGCTGTTTGGCTTTGCACAGAGGCCACAACATCAAATCTCTCGAAGGTCCAGCAACTGATCTATACAGCCTTTGGTCTAGTTGTCCATCTGAATCATTTAATGGAGTGGATTTCGAAGACTTTCCAACTTTTGAAAGGCATTTTAAAGTCAACTTGGAGGTTTATAGCTTGTCAGAAGATGGATTTGCTCACTCTGTCTACAAGTCAAGAAGCCTGCAAGAAACAACGACGCACTTGAACTTATATAACAATCATCTGTCCTACATTCGTAATTTTCCCATGTACGCACAAAAGTATCGGTGCAAAACCTATGGCCGGCATTTTTCCTATGCTGGAACTTTACACCGTCACCAACTTTTTTGTGCCAACCAGACCCGTTTTGTATATCCTGGTGGATTTTATCAAGCCACGGAATTCATTTTCAAAAAATTGGAACAATACGATATCCACGTACCTGAAGACGAACGCACATTTCCTTGGTTCGTGTGCTATGATTTTGAGGCGATGCTACAATCAGTAAATGACCATCCAACTGAACTGCTGCAATGGACTCAAAAGCACGTACCAATCAGTGTGTCCCTCTGCAGCAACGTTGAGGGACATACGGTTCCGATTTGTATCGTGGAAGATAACCAAAACACGTTAGTGGAGAAAATGGTGAATACCCTGAAAGAAATCGCTAACAGGGTGTTTGAAATAGCCGAAAAAAAATGGGGATGGGTTTTAGAGGCCATCGACGAGCACTTACATCTCCATGATAGTGGTGACAAAGAATTCAATGATAACGAAGTCTGGGTAGAGGAAGAAGCCACGGAATCTGACACACGTTCTGGCGAGAAACAACATCCCTTAAATAAGCTGTACGGTCAATTTGAAGGCTACATGGCTCAAGTTCCCGTGTTAGGGTTTAATTCGGCCTCAATTTGATCAAGCGATACATAGCCAGACATCTTAACATGCACGACCCCAAACAGAAAGGTACTTTCGTCGTCAAAAAATGCAAGGCCTATGCCTGTATTGCATCGGACCAATTGAAATATTTGGATATGTCGCAGTTTCTAGCAGTGGGATACTCATATGCTGGCTTCTTAAAAGTATTTGCGGTAGAAGAGTCAAAGGATATTTTTCTTTATGCCTAGTTCGATTGCGCGGAAAAATTAAACTACCAGAGCCTGCCCTGCCCGACCACCTTTCGGAATTTTCTAGAATGGTACAACAATCTCGATGTCGAGCCTTTCGTCACTGCTGTGGAACGTTTTCAACGATTTTACTTCGACAAGGGCATTGAAATTTTTAAAACCGCTATTTCAGTACCGGGCATTTCCAGACAACTGTTGTTTACATCTGCCGGAAAACAGCGCGCAAATTTTGCTCCCTTTGATCAAAATAACAGCAACCTTTACCAAACAATCAAACAGAACATCGTGGGCGGACCTAGCATCATATTTACTCGTCATCAATGCGCGGGAAAAATTTTCATTCTAGGTCAGAAACCGTGTGGCTCTATTTTGGGATTCGACGCCAATGCGCTCTATCTTTAAGCCATCGGACAAGCGATGCCCGTCGATCCTTTCGTGCGACGACTGGTTAACAACGATTTCAGGCCTGAGATGAGAGATAAATATATGGCAGCGTATTACTGGATGGATTGGCTTATTCACACTCTGGGCATTAATATCCAGCACAAGTTAAACACGGGTCTAGAGGTGAGAATCGGCAAATACTTAGTAGATGGCTATGTTCCTCCTTCACATCTGGGAAAAAAAGCTATCGCTGTCCAATTTCATGGATGTTACTGGCACGGCCATCTTTGCTCTGTCACTAAAGGAATCAGAGACGAAAAATGGAGGGCATCCCGAGCACAGAAATATAACAAGACCAGACAGATCACGACCTTTTTGAAAAGGGATCATTATGTCATCGAAAGTTCGAAATGCAAGTTTCTCTAGTACTGTCGGGAGAACCCCGCAATCTACGACTTTATAGATAGTATGCGCCCGGATTTTTCCAAAATCATAAAGGAAAAATCACGGAAAACGCCATTCTGGAAGGTCTGGCCAACGGAAAATTATTCGGCATTGTTGAGGTCGATATACAAGTTTCGGAACAGTGGCCGTGGTATTTCAGACACTCCACTTTGTCTCCCTTTCATTACTTTCGAGAAATGTCTCCTCTGTTTTGTATGACGGAGATTCCATTCGACGCCATCGGTCGTCACATGCAGCGGCACGTTGAGACCAACAACTTACCGAAAGTCTCCAGACGACTGCTGGTAGGAGGCATGAAAGGAGAAAAGATGCTGATTGCCACGCCCCTGCTGAGATGGTATCTTAACCACAGCATGGTCGTTACTAAAGTCTACCAAGTAGTGGAATTTCAAAGTCAGCGTTGCTTTAGAGAATTTGTCCGGGAAGTTAGTGATGCCCGGCGTAGTGGCGACATCGACCCGAATGCGGCAATTATCGCTGATACCATGAAAGTCATCGTAAACTCGGGGTCCGGATCCTTGATCATGGACAAGACCAAACATCGAGAGGTCAAATACGTGCAGGGCGAAAATGAAACTTGTCTAAAAATAAACGATCCCTTATTTCGAAAATTAGACTGTTTAGACCCCGAGGAACAGTACTACGAGGTGGAAATGGCCAAACGCAAGATCAAGTTGGATTTACCGATCCAGCTCGAGTATTTCATTTTGCAGTACGCCAAACTTCGAATGTTAGAATTTTACTACGATTTCATGGACGCCTATATCGATAGGTCCAATTTTGAGTACTGCAAAACGGATACTGACAGCGCGTGCATGGCCATTTCAGGGTCCTGTCATCTAAATCAGAAATTTGAAGGAAAAACAAGTGTGCTAAAATAGGCTATGTAAAGATAGCCTCTTGCAATTTGATACAATGGATTACTTGCTTTCTACCAGATGAGTTTATGTCAACATAGCTGCATCTTGCAGACGCCCCCATGGTATCTTAATGTGTGATTACAGTATCAATAATGGGCTATGGAAACAAAGCCTGGTTTTGCTCGGACAAAATCAGCATGACACTAGCCTAGTTATGTGATGATAACGAGCTATGAAATTTCCCTGCAAGAGGAATGGTTAATTTTCTTCGACCATTTTGTATTTCATTTCACTGGAATAAGTCTGTTTTATCAAGATCTCTATCTCACTGAACAACAATAAGGCACGTACATTTTCTCATGTCTCTAAAATTGTAATACTATCATTAACTCTTTACCACACAATCCCTGTTTTCATGACCCTGTTTGAGAAAGCTTTTGAAAACAATGTGGGAAAGGAGAAAATATCTTTAACCAGCATTTTCTCCTTTTCCCACAATGTTTTCAGGGAGAAATTTCAGCATTTAGACCACCTTTACACTATCGTCTGCAAATGTTTTCCATTTTGACCAGTTAAATGTTGTGTCGTTTGGTAAAGTGTAAATGAGTTTCACAAAGTGATTTAATTGTAATATGAATCCTAAGGCACAAAGAAAAAAATGCTGGTTACCAGCATTTTCTTCTTTTCTCACAATGTTTTCTGCTCTACCAAGGACAAATTAATTTTATCAATAGAATCGCCTTTGATTTCTCATCTGCAAATGCTTTTAATTTTGATCAGTCTAGAATTTTGTGGTCAGGTAGAGTTGAAGCAGCTTTGAAATGAAAATACTTCAGGTGTTTTTTATAATTCTAAATTGTACTGTCGTGTATTTTTCACTTACTGGAAATGTTGTTTTAGTTTATTTGACGCTTTATGGGTAAATCATATAGGCTGTACGTGAAGACATGTTTGTTTAGAACTTGTAGAAAACATGTTTGTTTAGAACTTTTAATCATTAATAATGTTAAAACATCATTACAAATCAAAAGCATCTGAATGCTTGAAGCAAATTTAAATATAATTTTCCAATATAGATCTAGTCGAAATATTCTGGAGAAAGAAATTGCATTTTACAGACAATGTTTCCTGTTATACAATTGTATTAAGAGTAAAATGCAACTGGCGCATCAAAAGGGCTTCGGTTATGTGGTTCTGCGATGAAACTCGGATACGAATTTGTGTTAACAGTGTTTTTCTATTATAGGAAGGTTTAACCGCTTTTCCTGATACGGAATCTTAAGCTGCTCCAATTGGAGAGTTCCTGAGAAAGAAAATGAAATATCTGGTGGACAGCAAAAGTGGAAAAAAGAGAAATTGCTCCTAATGAGAAATTTCTTTTTCCACAGATTGTTTTCATAAGAAGTCCATTGCATACCTGTCAATAGTTGCCCTGTGAGGAACTGGTTTTAAGTGTTTAAAGCCTTGCTTTTTTGTTCTCATTTTCAGTACCAATAAACTGTTATTCAATTTAATTTAAGACAGATTGTAAACATAATATTCCCTAAAATCGGATTGTGTGGTTTTGATAAATAGAACTACAAACCTCTTAAAAAACACATTTTCATCTTTTGGTTATTTTTGGTTATTTTCAGATGGAAAGTGATGCGAGCAAATGGTCGGAGGAAGAAATTAGGGGTTTAATGACAGAGACTATTCAAAGCCAAATATACAGATTCCTGAGAAGCAAACTCCAGTTGTTGCCCTGGCCAGCAATACCAAGCTGAGCTGTTTTGACCTCCAATCTCCAATACTCTACACATTTTGTTCTTTGGACAGCTTAATGTATTATATGCGGAAACTTTGCTGCTACAAGTTATCGTTCTACAGTCTGGGTGATGCTAAGGGACGGTGCTTTGTTTGGACAGAAGTTAATGGGAAAAGAGGTTCATCAGAGGTCGCAACATGTCTTCAGCTGTATTTGAAATCTCTTCCACAAAATGTGAACCATGTAATCTTCTATTCTGATGCTTGTGGTGGTCAAAATAGAAATAAAATAATTGCAAGCTGTTTGCTTCATTCTGTCAATACACTTGAAAATATCACCATCATTGATCACAAATGTTTGGAGAGTGGGCACACACACATGGAAGTAGACTCCATGCATGCAGCCATTGAGTTCGCCAAGAAGAATACACAAATATTTGTTCATCACAATGGGATACAGTAGTACAGATGGCGAGAAGGAGAAATCCATACTCCATTATTCCATTGAAATACACAGATATTTTAGATTTCAAGCAGTATCGATCCACAAAAATGAAACCACAGTTTTTCTGACACTGGGACAAAGGTGTTTTGAAACAAAATGAAATGGATGCAATACTTGAAGTCAGAGCCTGATGCATGCTATTTTAAGTATGCAATGGATTCCGAGTTCCAAAAAGTTAAATAGCCGTATCAAAGAAACAACACACCCCTGATGACAATGTGCCATTCAAATATCAGAAAAATCTGCCAGTTTCATCAGCAAAGAAAAAGGATCTTTTGAATCTCTGCAAAAGTGACGTTATTCCTCCTGAGTATCATGAGTTTTACAAAAGCCTGCCTTCGAGTAACAATACCAAAGACTGTTTGCCAGAGCCAGATGGAATGGAAGATTCTGGAGATGAGTCAGAAAAAGAATAAATAAAAAAAAAGTGTTTTGAAATTATAACAAACAACAGTAATATAGAACAATACAAGTTTAATGTAATATAATTATCCAAATCACAATAACAGTTATTGTAACAAGTTAGCAGATGACAAATTGGACTGTCCCTAATTCAAACTAGTTTGCAGATAATAGTGTTAAACATGATAAAAATGAAAGAGAGTTTACTGAGATAACAGAAAACATGGTGGGAAAAGGAGAAAGTGCTCATTGCAAGCAATTTCTCCTTTTCCCATGATGTTTTCCTTGGACCTGTACTGCAGAAATGTAAAATAACGGGTTTGAGTGTTACGAGGTTAAATATGCACAGTTTAGGTATGATACTTGAAATGATAGTGATACTTTAATAACCTTAATGTTTAATTCAATGTGACTTTCATGGAATTATAGCAGTTTCTGTAAGAATTAGTCACACATAATTTTTGTGCAAGAAAAGGCTATGAAAGGATTAGCCTTAAATGGTGAGTACTTTTTTTTAACTTGTAACAAAAGTTGCTTCTGCCATAACCAGCCATCTTTTTATGGATTTTTCTGGCATTGTGAATTATTCCAGCTTTCACCACATTTGTTACTGCCAAAAAGTGCTATCAAAAGATAGCATGTTTTGGCACATACTTTTGATTAGATTTCTGCTGGCTATCTGGTTATAGCCCATTTTTGCACAAATTAAAGCCGACCAAACATCAAAAATAATGAGTGTTGAAACCAGCTATTTCATTATAGAACGTTTTGGCATAATGGACTTTGTGCTCAATTTGGCAATTTTTAATGGCCATATAAGTTTTATCAATTTCAAGCCGTAATAATGTTTATTCGACTATGTGGTATATTTAGCATTATAAAGTACACCAATATGAATAAACTGTCCAAGTTTGGATCATGCATTTGCTTTATTAGAGAATTGAGACAGAAAATTGCTTCTCCTGAAAAATCTCAATATGTGAAGATAGCACGTTCTTCCACTAATCCGTCGTAATGTAAGTGCTTGATTTCTATGCCATGTTGGCTTCCTTCGTGTAACAACTCTCTATCCTTGCTATAACAAGGTGTTGTTAGCTTGAAATTATAATGGAATCCATGATTAATTTCTTGCATGTATATTACTTTTAAACGGTATCATAACGATAACTTGATTAGATAGCAAAGTTTACAATGAAGATATTTGTATTTTTCAATTAAATTGTAAAACTTGTAATCTCATCACTGTCTTTTCTGCTACGATAATATGATAAAAGCACATTCGGTATAAAAAATAGGCCAGAAAATGGGATTTTCTGCTTTCTATTGATATGTAAATAGATTATACTAATTACTTTACGTCAAATAAGGCTTAAAATCATATTTATATCAAATTTTAATCCCTTTTCCTGAACAAAATGTCTCTAACTTGCAATAACAAAACACATCGTTATTTTAAAGACCGTTATTGCAAGGAGGTACACAACATTATTTATAATATGTTGCAGACATAGGACTGTCAAACACATGTTTCATTGAAGTTCATAAATACCTTCTTTTTCAAATATCCATGCATTGAAGAATAAACAAACTCTGCTAATGTATCAACAGCCTAATAGGATTATAAAAAGGGGAGAAGAATTCCTAGGATGCATAATTCAACATATGCTAGACAGAAAACTGTCAAAGACATTGGAATCTCAAGTTGAAATTAGGAAGAGAAAAACAGCAAACAACTATTTCTTCACAGTAGGGAACAATCTGTAATCCCCTGTGAAGCAGAGTTTCAATTTCTGCAACAATGTTTAGTCTTCCACATTCTCCCAGTTTCCTGACTTAATCCAATTTCCTGTCAGAGATTCAAATTTTTCCACAATCCAAAATATTTAGTCTTCTCCCACTCAAAAAATCTGCCAAAATATTTAGTCTTCCATGTCCTGTTCTCCCAGTGCCCAGAATACAACCCCATTCCTTGTATGAGACCGTTTCAACTTCTGCCACAATGTTTAGTCCCCCTTCAGCAGAAGCCTCCCCCGTCAGAAAGTAAATACTTCTACATTGTTGAGTCCTTACCTAAGTTCATTCCATTGACCTTAACCAATACCATGAGAGAGATACAGAGAGAGAAACAGACACAGAGAGAGATAGAGACAGAGGGAGAGAGAGAGCAAGCACACAAAGTTTGACAGACAGACAGAAACTGAGTGCTGTTAACCTTAACCCTTGATTAAGCTTCGTAGACGACAGGCTAATTACGTCACTTACAAAAAACATGTGTAAGGCCGATGCAATGTGCCAATTTCAGTTCGACCAAAGAATATAAAAAAAAACCATGTATTTAAAACACCTATAATACTCACTGCACTATATAGTGACAATAATGATACTTACGTGGGGTGATCAGAAAGATCGCGGACCACCTCGTTATTTTGAAAACTACTACACTTAGGATTACACCAATTTGCATAGATGAGCATTAATTATCTGGTAAATGACTCACGCTTTCAAATGTTGTCATATTAAAGTAGGTAAAGTATGACGTCATTTTAATGACGTCATATACTGCATTAGTGGTCCAAAATATCGGACGACGTTTTATTTGAGCCGAGAGTAATCATAAAGTTTTGCGTCAAACTCGGAAAGTATTTATCGGAAATCAAAACCGATTTAGAAACAGTTTAAGTGGACTCTGCACTCAAGGAATCTGATATTCGTACATGGATCGGACCGGTTTAGACAAGGGTGCGATACTGTTAAAGATAACCCTAAATCTGGCCGTCCATCAACATCAGTCACAGACAAAATCATAACGGATGTAGAGCAGCATGTAAAACAAGATCGCCGAGATGGTGTCAGGAAAATAGCTGATACATTTGACATTTCATATATAAGTACTTCGGAGATTTTGACTGAGAGTCTTGGAATGTCGCGTGTTTGCACAATGTGGGTACCTCGGCAACTGACGCCCGAGAAAATGGGGGTTAGGGTCGAAATCTGTTAAGAAATTTCAGAACGCATTAGGGTAGAGGGGTCAAACTTTACTGATCGTATTGTAACATGCGATGAAACAGAGGTACACTTTACCGACACTGAATCTAAACGACAAAGCAGCGTATTGAAACATCCAACATCCTCTTCCGCTAGTAAAGCCAACCTTTCTAAGTCACTTGGTAAAGTTATCTACATCAAGTATTTCTGTTCTCCTGTTTTTCTTCTAAATCATGTTGTATCTTTACATACTACAGTCAGTTCTGAGTTTTATGCCCACATTATTCAAATAAATTTCACGAACACCATACGAAAAACACAGCCAAAAGTCCTGCGGAGTGACGTCAGTTTACACCAAGATAACGCCCTAGTTCACAAAGCCACACTTGTACTGGAAACTTTGCAAAAACTAAACAAAGAAACACTTGCCAACGCTCCTTAGTCCTGACTCCATGTGACCTCTGACTAGTTCCTGTTTTGAAAGATTTTCTATGTGGCATACACTACGAGAGCAGAGAGGAGCTAACCCTCGCTACGACCGGGTCCTTGATGGTAACGTCACGTGACGCGCTCCCACACGTGCTTCGCGCGTCGAAATCAAGAATGAATACATGCATAGAACTCAAAGGAGATACTTTCAAAAATAGTGAACACTCCAAGTTGTTTTTTATAACAATATTCAGATACTGGCACTGGTCCACGTTCTTTCTGATCACCCCTCGTATATACTGGTCTATCTACTAATGCTGCTGCTGATGCTACTACTACAACTTATCGTACTACTTCAACTACTACTATCATCAAAACTGAAATTCACTAACAATAAAGAATTCTTATACATATATTTGTATACTTAACAAAAATAAGTGAAGGACATTGTTCAGTGATGTGCAACTTTTCTAATTTCTTGAAAAGGTTATAAAGTAAACAAATCATAACTGTCAGAAAACCATGGACGAAAAGATTACCAAAACAAACAATTATTGATTTTTTATTAGAATTGTTAGATACATTTCATTGCTTGAAAAAAATGTTTCCTTTAGCTTTGTAGCACTAATATCCTTGTTGTGACACTGTGTCAAGTAACCCAGAGTATTCCCTGTTTTTATGAAAAACACAGTCATGAATATACGCTGTAAGATTTATAACTTAATATTCGATTCTTTTGACTGACACATGAAATTTACGTAACTCCCTATTCATGATAGCTTCAAATGTCATATATGGAAGATGAGAATGTTCAAAATATCCTTGCAGTTACAAGTGTGTCCCCCTTCATCGGCAAATAAGGACTTGCACTGGCGTAGCATACGCTGAATAATTCTGGCGATTTGGAGCTGAGGAACCAGTCTTCATTCCTCCTGTAGCGCCACAGCAAGAGCCTGGAGGTGGTGCCAGTATTCTGTGTTGAACGCTCGGTCCCGGAATATCCCACACATGTTCAAAGGGAGATATTCTGGTGAGCGCGCTGGCAAGTCAATGAGCACAACATTGTTCAGTGTTCTGCAACTATTCTAATTTCTTGAAAAGTTTATAAAGTAAACAAATCATAACTGTTTGTATTAAAAATGTAACTGCATTGTCTGTTTTGTTATCAGAAAGTTTTTTTTTTATACATTACACAGTGTGGCTTCCTTTTTTGAGCAATTTTAGCGTTGTTATATAAAGGACACATGTGTTACAGGAATGACACAAAATGTAGCAGCATAGACACACATTTGTATTTGCAATAATAACATAAAAATTGTTGGTACTTAGTGCCTTTATTTTAGAAAAAACAAATGAAACAATAATGGAACAGTAACATGAAATAAGGAAAAGTGATTTGCACCAACAGTACTGTCTTGTTGACTAGTTAAGATTTGGAATGTTACTGCAAGTACACTCTGGTTATTGCAAATACTCTGTTATATTCATTGTTAACTATATTCATGCTAATACATTAAAAATAATCAATGTCATGTAGGAAATAAGTTACATTATGACATTTCAAAAACAAAAGAGAAAACATTCACATCTAACAACTTAACTAAACGTATTTCAAGCATTGTAAAAGTAAAGACATTTGGACCTGATTTTGGCCATAGATTTTAAAGACCCAATCATAAAATTATAAAACATTTGTATGGCTTATTGCAATACAGCTGCAGCAGCACATTGTACAGAATGCTATTACAAATGCATTTCACTAAGCCCACAAATTATGCAAATAAAGTATTGAAAATTAACAAATAAAAAAACAAGAACATACTATGTTACGACAACTGTCTCTTCCATCGAGAAATTTTATTCATAATTCTCCAGACAATCATTACCGTTTTCTTCCTAATGCAAGCATCAAATGACCATGAGTATTCGAAAGAATACGAAGGGTCATTTGATGTTTTCATTTGCACTGAAGTTTAACGCTTTACCACACAATCCCAAGTTTGAAGAAGCCTTTTGAAATCCAGCATTTTCTCCTTTTTCTACAATGTTTCTTTCTTGTATCTTTCTTGCGTTGCGTTTGTTTCTCGCTGCTGATGATTTGCGCCCCAGTAGCTCATTCGGTTGTGTGAAGGACTTGAAAATGGGGGTCGCTGCTTCGATCCCCGTCCCTGCCAATTTTCTTCCTGAGGATTGATGAAAATCATTGCGACAGAATTCATTCTTCTCCCGCTACTGACCCGATGTTTCGACAATAGTTATGTGGGAAAGCAGCCAAGGTTTGGAAAGAATATTGTGCGGAGTACTGGTAAAAGAAACTCAAGGAAAGCATGGCTAGGTACACTGGCCGCCGCGATATACATGTAACTGAAATAATGTTGAAAACAGCGGTAAAGACCATACAATCAATCAATGTGGCTGCTGTTGTTCGGTCCTGGCGTTTCTGGAGATGAGGATATTTTATTTTGAAGTGTCTGTGTTAGCAATTTTGTTCTCTGTCTTTCTTCTCCCGGTTCCTCCACTTTTTTCTCACCAATTTTTTTCTCTATCTGTCATATCACCAATACTTTTGTTTTTTCCTGTAAACCTGCCCAGTACATAACGTCCTCTAGACTGCTGTAAATACCTTTGTCTCTTTTCATGATCAGCATCTTTTCTGTCTATATTCTCTGGTGCTCTACATTAGACTCCACCATTTTCAGCCTACAATCATAGAAATACGTATATGCCTATCTATACGTTTAAGAATAAAAAACCAGTATTGGTGTCTACTGAAAAGATTAGGGGAAAAAGCTTTTGTTAATATCAATAAGCAAATGCTGTATTCACATATATACAACTATTGTCGAAACATCAGGACAGTAGCGGGAGAGGAATGAATTCTGTCGCAATGATTTTCATCAATCCTCAGAAAGAAAATTGGCAGGGACGGGGATCGAAGCAGCGACCCCCATTTTCAAGTACTTCATACTACCGATTGAGCTACTGGGGCGCAAATCATCAGCAGCGAGAAACAAACGCAACGTAAGAAAGATACAAGAAAGAAACATTGTGGAAAAAGGAGAAAGTGCTGGATTTCAAAAGGCTTCTTCAAACTTGGGATTGTGTGGTAAAGGGTTAAACCAGTGCAAATAGAAACATCAAATGACCCTTCGTATTCTTTCGAATACTCATGGTCTTTTGATGTTTGTATTAGCAATAAAACTGTAATGATTGTCTGGAGAATTATGAATAAAATTTCTCGATGGAAGAGACAGTTGTCGTAACATAGTATGTCCTTTTATTTTTAATTTGTTAATTTGCAATACTTTATTTGCATAATTTGTGGGATTAGTGAAATGCATTTGCAATAGCAGTCTGTACAATGTGCTGCTGCAGCTGTATTGCAATAAGCTATAGAAATGTTTTATAATTGCATGATTGGGTCTTTAAAATCTATGGCCAAAAGCAGGTCCACATGTCTTTACTTTTACAATGATTGAAATACGTTTAGTTAAGTTGTTAGATGTGAATGTTTTCTCTTTTTTTTTTTAAATGTCATAATGTATCTTATTTCTTACATGACATTGATTATTTTTAATGTATTTAGCATGAATATAGTTAACAATGAATATAACAGAGTATTTGCAATAACCAGAGTGTACTTGCAGTAACATTCCAAATCTTAATTAGTCAACAAGACAGTACTGTTGGTGCAAATCACTTTTCCTTATTTCATGTTACTGTTCCATTATTGTTTCATTTGTTTTTTCTAAAATAAAGGCACTAAGTACCAACAATTTTTATGTTATTATTGCAAATACAAATGTGTGTCTATGCTGTTACATTTTGTGTCATTCCTGTAACACATGTGTCCTTTATATAACAACACTAAAATTGCTCAAAAAAGGAAACCACACTCTGTAATGTACGAAAAAAAAACCCTTTCTGAGAACAAAACAGACAATGCAGTTACATTTTTAATACAAACAGTTATGATTTGTTTACTTTATAACCTTTTCAAGAAATTAGAATAGTTGCAGAACACTGAACAATGTTGTGCTCATTGACTTGCCAGCGCGCTCACCAGAATATCTCCCTTTGAACATGTGTGGGATATTCCGGGACCGAGCGTTCAACACAGAATACTGGCACCACCTCCAGGCTCTTGCTGTGGCGCTACAGGAGGAATGAAGACTGGTTCCTCAGCTCCAAATCGCCAGAATTATTCAGCGTATGCTACGCCAGTGCAAGTCCTTATTTGCCGATGAAGGGGGACACACTTGTAACTGCAAGGATATTTTGAACATTCTCATCTTCCATATATGACATTTGAGGCTATCGTGACTAGGGAGTTACGTAAATTTCATGTGTCAGTCAAAAGAATCGAATTTTAAGTTATAAATCTTACAGCGTATATTCATGACTGTGTTTTGCATAAAAACAGGGAATACTCAGCGACCCCCATGTTCAAGTGACACAGTGCTACAACAAGGATATTAGTGCTACAAAGCTAAAGGAAACATTTTTTTCAAGCAATGAAATGTATCTAACAATTTTAATAAAAAATCAATAATTGTTTGTTTTGGTAATGTTTTGGTCCATGGTTTTCTGAAATTTCCTGAACTTTTTTTTGTTAAGTATACAAATATATGTATAAGAATTCTTTATTGTTAGTGAATTTCAGTTTTGATGATAGTAGTAGTTGAAGTAGTAGTGTAAGTTGTAAGAGTAGCATCAGTAGCAGCATTAGTAGATAGAGCAGTATATAAGCATAATTATAATCACTATATAGTGCAGTGAGTATTATAGGTGTTTTAAATATATGTTTTTTTTTCTTTTTTTTTTTTTTTTTTTTTGTTCTTTGGTCGAACTGAAATTGGCAAATTGCATCGGCCTTACACATGGTTCTTGCAAGTGACGTAATTAGCCTGCCGTCTACGAAGCTTAATCAAGAGTTAAGGTTAACAGCACCCAGTTTCTGTCTGTCTTTGTCTGTCTGTCAAACTTTGTGTGCTTGCTCTCTCTGTCTCTGTCTCTATCTCTATGTCTGTCTGTCTGTCTCTCTGTATCTCTCTTTCTCTCTCTCATGGTATTGGTTAAGGTCAGTGGAATGAACTTAGGTAAGGACTCAACAATGTAGAAGAATTCACTTTCTGACGGGGGGGGGGGGGCTTCTGCTGAAGGGGGACTAAACATTGTGGCAGAAGTTGAAACGGTCTCATACAAGGAATGGGGTTGTATTCTGGGCTCTGGGAGAGAACAGAACAGGGGAGACTAAATATTTTGGTTGATTTTTTGAGTGGGAGA
This sequence comes from Hippopus hippopus, assembly GCA_946811185.2. Taxonomy (NCBI): domain Eukaryota; kingdom Metazoa; phylum Mollusca; class Bivalvia; order Cardiida; family Cardiidae; genus Hippopus; species Hippopus hippopus. Next base: position 61,630,276 of record OX328099.1, on the reverse strand, counting down.
AGATTAAATATTTTGGATTGTGGAAAACTTTGAATCTCTGACAGGATTGAGTCAGGAAACTGATTGGTTGTATTGGGGTTTAAAGCCACTTTAACAGCTAAGGTCATATCATGGCGGTCGGTCACGCACATGTGTTCCTTGGCTTTCTCACACCAGTACTAACACAACTTTCTTTCCAAAGCCACCGACTACTTTTCTAACATACTTCAGCTAAGGTGAGACGATAAAATACACCGGAATGAAAGTTCGCCTCCACCGGGTATCGAACTCACAACCACCAGGTCATGAGTCCGACACGCTCACCACTGAGCCACCCGGGCAACTGGGAGAATGGGGAACACTTAACATTGTTGCAGAAATTGAAACTCTGTTTCACAGGGGATTACAGATTGTTCCCTACAGTGAAGAAATAGTTGTTTGCTGCTTTTCTCTTCCTTATTTCAACTGAGATTCCAATGTCTTTGACAGTTTTCTGCCTAGCATATGTTGAATTATGCATCCTAGGATTCTTCTCCCCTTTTTATAATCCTATTAGACTGTTGATACATTAGCAGAGTTTGTTTATTCTTCAATGCATGCATATTTGAAAAAGAAGGTATTTATGAACTTCAGTGAAACATGTGTTTGGCAGTCCTATGTCTGCAACATATAAATAATGCTGTGTACCTCCTTGCAATAACGGTCTTTAAAATAACCATGTGTTTTGTTATTGCAAGTAACAGAATCGTTACTTTGGGGACATTTTGTTCAGGAAAAGGGATTGGAATTTGATATAAATATGATTTTAAGCCTTATTTGACGTAAAGTAATTAGTATAATCTATTTACATATCAATAGAAAGCAGAAATTCCCATTTTCTGGCCTACTTTTGATACTGAATGTGCTTTTCTCATATTAAGGTACAGAAAAGACAGTGATGAGTTTACAACTTTTACAATTTAATTGAAAAATAAAAAGATCTTCATTGTAAACTTTGCTATCTAATCAAGTTATCGTTATGATACCGTTTAAAAGTAATATACATGCAGGAAATTAATCATGGATTTCATTATAATTTCAAGTTAACAACACCTTGTTATAGCAAGGATAGAGAGTTGTTACACGAAGGAAGCCAACATGGCATAGAAATCAAGCACTTACATTTCTCTGACCAGGTCAAAATTATTTCGATTTTAACTGCCTGTATTGTATACTTCATCGAAGCAACATGTTAGCCATTTATCAGGCAGACTAGCTTTTGACAAGTCCAATATGAAACCTTTTGAAAGCTATAAAGAATATAAAATTCCATTGTTATAATTACACAGTTCAAAAAAAATAATGGGAAAAGGAGCTTTGGTTCATTATACACATTTCTTATCCTTGAACCTGCACGATCTGATTATAACAATCGGGTTCATATTGGACAGGTCCAAAACTTGGCTGTTTTTAAGACGTTAAATCCTGTTGTGAAAGATGTTATGTAAATAGGATATACATGTATCCTGTTTCATTATCACTTTCACTCTGTATACAGAATATTCTAGAAACATAAAGAAGATTCATTGGTTTTTTCATTGTGGTTATTTTTAGAAACAGGTTGTTAGTAAACAAGTTGTTTATCAATCCATGTCAATAAACATCTTGTTGTCATCTTTCTGGAAAGACTAATCTAGAATTTTCCAAGCTGATATAAAAAGGAGTGACTTACTTGATGATATGGATTTTAAACTTAGACTTGTGGCTTTGAAGATACAGAATTAGTGAAAAGTGTTGGATTTAAATTGGAATATAGATCTGTAAGTTGGAATTATTTATTTCTTAAACAGGTTGCTCATATCTATTTGCAAGTTAAAACTATTGTTAATTTAGGTTTTAGGAACCAGAAATTTCATACTTTTTGTAGTCTAAGCATAATTCTTAATTTTGAGGGACTTCCTCTATTTCTTGTTCTAAGATTAAAAATTGTCAAAATTTCATTCAAACTTAACTTTTATTGTACTCTTTTGTCTTTTTTTATTAATAAATATTGTTAATTGTGAAAGGCTTGTTGCTGGCGTTCTTTCTCGTTACGCTTGTCTCGTAACAAAAGATCTAGTTACATATTTGAGGAAACATTGGGGTGAATAGAGCATTTGCTCATTGATATTAACAAAAGCGTTTTCCCCTTATGTTTTCAGTACACACCAATACTGGTTTTTCATTCTTAAACGTATAGATAGGCATATACGTATTTCTATGATTGTAGGCTGAAAATGGTGGAGTCTAATGTAGAGCACCAGAGAATATAGACAGAAAAGATGCTGATCATGAAAAGAGACAGAGGTATTTAAAGCAGTCTAGAGGACGTTATGTACTGGGCAGGTTTACAGGAAAAAACAAAAGTATTGGTGATATGACAGAGAAAAAAATTGGTGAGAAAAAAGTGGAGGAACCGAGAGAGGAAAGACAGAAAACAAAATTGCTAACACAGGCACTTCAAAATAAAATATCCTCATCTCCAGAAACGCCAGGACCGAACAACAGCAGCCACATTGATTGATTGTATGGTGTTTAACGCTATTTTCAACATTATTTCAGTTACATGTATATCGCGGCGCCCAGTGTACCTAGCCATGCTTTCTTTGAGTTTTTCATTTTGCAGTACGCCAAACTTCGAATGTTAGAATTTTACTACGATTTCATGGACGCCTATGTCGATAGGTCCAATTTTGAGTACTGCAAAACGGATACTGACAGCGCGTGCATGGCCATTTCAGGGTCCTGTCATCTAAATCAGAAATTTGAAGGAAAAACAAGTGTGCTAAAATAGGCTATGTAAAGATAGCCTCTTGCAATTTGATACAATGGATTACTTGCTTTCTACCAGATGAGTTTATGTCAACATAGCTGCATCTTGCAGACGCCCCCATGGTATCTTAATGTGTGATTACAGTATCAATAATGGGCTATGGAAACAAAGCCTGGTTTTGCTCGGACAAAATCAGCATGACACTAGCCTAGTTATGTGATGATAACGAGCTATGAAATTTCCCTGCAAGAGGAATGGTTAATTTTCTTCGACCATTTTGTATTTCATTTCACTGGAATAAGTCTGTTTTATCAAGATCTCTATCTCACTGAACAACAATAAGGCACGTACATTTTCTCATGTCTCAAAAATTGTAATACTATCATTAACTCTTTACCACACAATCCCTGTTTTCATGGCCCTGTTTGAGAAAGCTTTTGAAAACAATGTGGGAAAGGAGAAAATAGCTTTAACCAGCAATTTCTCCTTTTCCCACAATGTTTTCAGGGAGAAATCTCAGCATTTAGACCACCTTTACACTGTCGTCTGCAAATGTTTTCCATTTTGACCAGTTAAAAGTTGTGTCGTTTGGTAAAGTGTAAATGAGTTTCACAAAGTAATTTAATTGTAATATGAATCCTAAGGCACAACGTTAGATTTTTAGCTGACAGGACAGATCAAGATCAGACTACACAGAACATGTAGTCTGATCTTGGTTCTCTACTGCCTGCTATGTTGAGATGTTCTCCCTTAACGCTTTACCACGAAGTCTCGATTTATAACGACCCTGGCAGAGATGGCTTTTGGAAACATTGAGGGAAAAGAAAAAAATGTTGGTTACCAGCATTTTCTTCTTTTCCCACAATGTTTTCTACTCAACCAAGGACAAAATTAATTTTATCAATAGAATGGCCTTTGATTTCTCATCTGCAAATGCTTTTAATTTTGATCAGTCTAGAATTTTGTGGTCAGGTAGAGTTGAAGCAGCCTTGAAATGAAATACTTCAGGTGTTTTTTATAATTCTAAATTGTACTGTCGTGTATTTTTCACTTACTGGAAATGTTGTTTTAGTTTATTTGACGCTTTATGGGTAAATCATATAGGCTGTACGTGAAGACATGTTTGTTTAGAACTTGTGGAAAACATGTTTGTATGTTAAAACATTACAAATCAAAAGTATCTGAATGCTTGAAGCAAATTTAAATATAATTTTCCAATATAGATCTAGTCGAAATATTCTGGAGAAAGAAATTGCATTTTACAGACAATGTTTCCTGTTATACAATTGTATTAAGAGTAAAATGCAACTGGTGCATCAAAAGGGCTTCGGTTATGTAATTCTTTGATGAAACTCGGATACGAATTTGTGTTAACAGTGTTGTTCTATTATAGGAAGGTTTAACCCCCTTTCCTGATACGGAATCTTAAGCTGCTCCAATTGGAGAGTTCCTGAGAAAGAAAATGAAATATCTGGTGGACAGCAAAAGTGGAAAAAAGAGAAATTGCTCCTAATAAGAAATTTCTTTTTCCACAGATTGTTTTTATAGGAAGTCCATTGCATACCTTTCAATAGTTGCCCTGTGAGGAACTGGTTTTAAGTGTTTAAATCCTTGCTTTTTTGTTCTCATTTTCAGTACCAATAAACTGTTATTCGATTTAATTTAAGACAAATTGTAAACATAATATTTCCTAAAATCAGATTGTGTGATTTTGATAAATAGAACTACAAACCTCTTAAAAAACACATTTTCATCTTTTGGTTATTTTTGGTTATTTTTAGATGGAAGGTGATTGGAGCAAATGGTCGGAGGAAGAAATTAGGGGTTTAATGACAGAGACTATTCAAAGCCGAATATACAGATTCCTGAGAAGCAAACTCCAGTTGTTGCCCTGGCCAGCAATACCAAGCTGAGCTGTTTTGACCTCCAATCTCCAATACTCTACACATTTTGTTCTTTGGACAGCTTAATGTATTATATGCGGAAACTTTGCTGCTACAAGTTATCGTTCTACAGTCTGGGTGATGCTAAGGGACGGTGCTTTGTTTGGACAGAAGTTAATGGGACAAGAGGTTTATCAGAGGTCGCAACATGTCTTCAGCTGTATCTGAAATCTCTTCCACAAAATGTGAACCACGTAATCTTCTATTCTGATGCTTGTGGTGGTCAAAATAGAAATAAAATAATTGCAAGCTGTTTGCTTCATTCTGTCAATACACTTGAAAATATCACCATCATTGATCACAAATGTTTGGAGAGTGGGCACACACACATGGAAGTAGACTCCATGCATGCAGCCATTGAGTTCGCCAAGAAGAATACACAAATATTTGTTCATCACAATGGGATACAGTAATACAGATGGTGAGAAGGAGAAATCCATACTCCACTATTCCATTGAAATACACAGATATTTTAGATTTCAAGCAGTATCAATCCACAAAAATGAAACCACAGAAAAAGACAGACAGTGGGACAAAGGTATTTTGGAACAAAATGAAATGGATGCGATACTTGAAGTCAGAGCCTGATGCATGTTATTTTAAGTATGCAATGGATTCCGAGTTCCAAAAAGTTAAATAGCCGTATCAAAGAAACAACACACCCCTGATGACATTGTGCCATTCAAATGTCAGAAAAATCTGCCAGTTTCATCAGCAAAGAAAAAGGATCTTTTGAATCTCTGCAAAAGTGACGTTATTCCTCCTGAGTATCATGAGTTTTACAAAAGCCTGCCTTCGAGTAACGATACCAAAGACTATTTGCCAGAGCCAGATGGAATGGAAGATTCTGGAGATGAGTCAGAAAAAGAATAAATAAAAAAAAAGTGTTTTGAAATTATAACAAACAACAGTAATATAGAACAATACAAGTTTAGTGTAATATAATTATCCAAATCACAATAACAGTTATTGTAACAAGTTAGCAGATGACAAATTGGACTGTCGCTAATTCAAACTAGTTTGCAGATAATAATGTTAAACATGATAAAAATGAAAGAGAGTTTACTGAGATAACAGAAAACATGGTGGGAAAAGGAGAAAGTGCTCATTCCAAGCAATTTCTCCTTTTCCCATGATGTTTTCCTTGGACCTGTACTGCAGAAATGTAAAATAACGGGTTTGAGTGTTACGAGGTTAAATACGCAGAGTTTAGGTATGATACTTGAAATGATAGTGATACTTTAATAACCTTAATGTTTAATTCAATATGACTTTCATGGAATTATAGCAGTTTCTGTAACAATTAGTCACACATAATTTTTGTGCAAGGAAAGGCTATGAAAGGATTAGCCTTAAATGGTGAGTACTTTTTTTTAACTTATAACAAAAATTGCTTCTGCCATAACCAGCCATCTTTTTATGGATTTTTCTGGCATTGTGAATTATTCCAGCTTTCACCACATTTGTTACTGCCAAAAAGTGCTATCAAAAGATAGCATGTGTTGGCACATACTTTTGATTAGATTCCTGCTGGCTATCTGGTTATAGCCCATTTTTGCACAAATTAAAGCCGACCAAACATCAAAAATAATGAGTGTTGAAATCAGCTATTTCATTATAGAACGTTTTGGCATAATGGACTTTGCGCTAAATTTGGCAATTTTTGATGGCCATTTAAGTTTTATCAATTTCAAGCCGTAATAATGTTTATTCGACTATGTGATATATTTAGCATTATAAAGTACACTAATGTGAACAAACTATCCAAGTTTGGATCACGCATTTGCTTTCTTAGAGAATTGAGACAGAAAAATGCTTCTCCTGCAAAATCTCAATATGTGAAGATAGCACGTTCTTGCAATAACCCCTCGATTTGATGTTTCTATTTGCGCTGAAGTTTAACCCTTTACCACACAATCCCAAATTTGAAGAAACCTTTTGAAATCCAGCATGTTTCTGTCTTGTATCTTTTTTGCGTTGCGTTTGTTTCTCACTGCTGATGATTTGCGCCCCAGTAGCTCAGTCGGTAGTGTGAAGGACTTGAAAATGGGGGTCGCTGCTTCGATCCCCGTCCCTGCCAATTTTCTTTCTGAGGATTGATGAAAATCATTGCGACAGAATTCATTCCTCTCCAGCTACTGACCCGATGTTTCGACAATAGTTATGTGGGAAAGCAGCCAAGGGCTTGGAAAGAATCTTGTGCGGAGTACTGGTAAAAGAAACTCAAGGAAAGCATGGCTAGGTACACTGGCCGCCGCGATATACATGTAACTGAAATAATGTTGAAAACAGCGTTAAAGACCATACAATCAATCAATGTGAGTAGGTAGTAAAATACCCTATCCGGCTCATTTGGACACAAATCGTAAAATGAGCCAGACACTTAACAAAATGAGTCAGCTAATTCCTTAATCACCCCCACACAAATTCCTTAACAAACTAACTAGTTAACCAGACAAACCGACTAACTAGTTAACCACAAATCTAAGGCTAACTTAAACTTTAAAAGTTTTTAATTTTTATTTTTTAAACTTTTTTTTAAATCAAAATTTTTTTCAAATTTTTTTTTATCAATCACATATGTCAGTCTAAAAAATTTTTGAAATTTTTCTATTTTTACATGATCAAATTTGTCAAAGTACAACATGGAACCATTAAAAGAATTTCTCGAAGAGATAAATTTAAACGATGAAGGCTTACTAAAGTCAATAGAAAACATGAAAGAAAATTTAGTAAATGTTGATACAGCTAAAGATAAATTCAAAATTTTGATTTTAGATTTTTCAGAGAAATTTCAAAAACTATATTCAGCTACATTTGCTGTGCTTTGGGTAACTATGTAAACTCCATTTTAGATAGCATAGATGAGAGGATTAGACAACATATGCCAGCTAAAGCAACATTTTGGGAGCATTTACATAAATTTTCTAAACTTTCTAAGAAAGAAATAATCATTAAAACGAAAAAGCAAGCTGGATTAAAAATAGAAAAGAAGGTATTAACGAGAAATGAAGTTGTATTTAAAATAGTAGAGGAATTTCTAGTATTAGACCCAGATGATCCTAAAGAATCTACTATTAATAAAATCAAGAAAAAGGGAAGACATGGTGGTTATTATTTAATAAATGTAACAAAAAAAACTAGAAAATAGGTTATATACGGATATATAACTTACAATGATAAGTTACATATTACAACTTAACATTTCCATAAATTTATTTTTTAAAGTTATATTTTATAATGCCCCCAAGCTAACGTGTCAATCTTGTTTTCCAAAACAAACCTTTTATCATCACTTGATCCTAACGCTTTTTTGTTTAACTCTTCAGTATACATATTATGGCCCCTACTTCTTAAAACAGTCATCTTTCTATACTGATCCTTTTCTGTAAGCAAACACTCTTTGTAATTATCAAAATTTATCTCTTTCTTGATAACCGCTTTTTTTAACACCTTTACATCTTTTATCTTCCTCACCATCTAAAGTTTTATAAGCATACATTTTTGCTCCTAAACCAACAAACTCAGTCATAGTCTCACCACCTAACTCATCTTTAAACTTTCTAACTACTCTTGCATTACAAGCATTTTTTAAGAAATGATCTTTAGGATAATTGTTTGTATCAAACATTTCAGGTACATATTTTTCTATATCCTTATATAAATTTTTAGTTTCTATTTCAAGAATAAAACTATCTCTATCAGTATAACACATTTTAACCTTTTCACCATACTTAGCTTTAAAGTAATTATAGTAAGTTTTTTGCATATGTGTTTTACTAATGTCTAAAATACTTAATCATGAGTAAATAAGTTTAATATATTTTAAATTAGTCTTTTTCATGTGTACCGCTGTTAGGTTTTCATCGAATATTGTTGTGTGACTATAGTTTGGTTTTGCTACCAATTTCCTATAACGCTCCTCACTAGAAACCAGGTGTATCGTTACTCTATTTCTCAAGTTTTCCATAGTCTTACCAAAGACTGAATTATTCATCAACTTAAAAAAATCTTTCTCAAAATTATTTTTAGCTGCTTTTCTTAGTTCAATGTTTGTATTAATGTATGACTTAAGCCATGCGCTTTCCTCAAACTTAATTCCTCGATGTATTTTAGTAATCTTTAAACCTAAATCAACACATGTTTTTAAAGCTTCATGATGAATAACATAATTCTTTTTATTATTTAAGTTTGGAATAAGTTTTTCTACTTTTTCTATCTTTAAACGTTCGGGCGCTAAAGGAAAGTCATTGTGTAAATCATGTAATTCTTTAGGATATTCTGAATCTACTTCTAATATACATGGGATTTTTTGCCAAATTTCTAATTCTTTATTTTTCATCCATTTAAAACCATGAGTAGGAAGAGGGCGACTCATTGCCCAAGGGTAAAGACTGTTTGCATCTATATATAATAAATATTTCGATGGCTTACTAGGATCATATTATTCGCCCATATTCTCATTATTTGCTTTTGCATATCTTTTACTACATATACTAACACCTCCTTTAATACCTGATTCTACCATCAAAAGCATATCAGGATCAGATAAAAGCTCAAGGTTTACTTTTGTTATTTTCAATGCTGCATCCCAAGCTAAACCAGGAGCAGTATAATACCAACTAGGATCTAAACCATAGTTTTCACAACAAATATCTCTAAAGTTTTCGAAAACATCTGCTAAAAGCAATACATCTATTTTGTTGTAAAGTTCTAAGTAATCCTTAAATGTTTTCATATTAAAAGCTTTCCAAACCTTTTGCGCATGAGCATAATCTTCATCTGTAATTCCTTCTTTGTTCAAACTCGAGTAAAATGCTTCCTTAGGTGGTAGTTTTTCTTCTTTAAGTTTATCAAATGAATCTAGGTATTCATAAGGAAAAACTCCTTTTCTCCTAACCAAAGGTAGTTGTTCTTTAGTGAAATATTTTGATAAAATTTTTAACTGACTTTCCTCTAAGTTGCTTGAAAGTTTATCCAAACTAGAACTCATAAACTTAAAGCTATCAATAAATCTAATTTTTTGGTTTATATTTTCTCCAACCCAAATGTCTATACTAAAACTAATATATTTCTCTTCATTATTTGGAATACAGTCAATCTTCCCATCAGATTTACCAAGACATTTAATAAAAAGATGAGCATCATATCCACTAAGATTATGAAGGTATACAGGTGTGAAGTTAGGATTTTTAGCTTTTAGGTTGCATTTGTTATGCTCAGCGCCTCTGTATTTACCTGTAAAATGACAATGATCTCTTACTCTATAATTGGCATGATTAAACTTTCTACCACAAATCCAACAGTGTGTTTGTTGTTTATATTTCATCTCTTCCTCTATTGTTATTTCAATAGGCTTTGGGTTTTGGTGGTACTGTTGATTAATTTCTTGTATATCACCCTTTAACTGGTTTATAAAAACTTCCTCCGCATTTTTTCCAACATAACTTCTTTCTATAGGAGCACACACAGTATTATTAAAACATTTTATAATAAAGGAAAAGCTGCAAGGTATATGCTTTTGATGTTGTATAGTATAACTTTTTTTCTGGGTTTGGTTGGCATGTGTGTATTGGTTCTAAAACACTTTCAAAATCAGCGTATACAACAAAGGGAACCCCGAGTTTTCTAGCGTGGTTTTCAAAAGCTAGCATGGTACCTGGTTTTGGCATTTCTAAAGTAATAGGTTCATGTTCATTACAGTATTGTTTATGTTTTTCCAAAAGTTCTTTACTACCAAAATGATTTATGCATCGTTTGCAATATTACATACCACCATTGTTACTTACTTGTTTTCTCATTAAACTACTTAATTTTTTTATGAGAGCGTAGTGCATGTTTTCCTCTTTTTTAGTAAAAAGAAGATCAACATGTTTACTTTTTTCATCTTTTGTAATTCTTAAAGGATAAAATTTACAATCATTGGTATACCCATACACGTTTACACTAATTTCTGAATTTTGTTTTTCAAACTTATCTATATCTTTAAACGAAACAGGATACTTTATTCCCTCCATGTTCACACTACTTTCCTTTGCTTGCAAATCCAATTCTTTCTGCATTATGCTCTTTAGAATTTAACGCTCTTAAAACACACCATAAAAAGCATTTGTCATCTTCATTTTGGCAAAGGTAAGTGACCATTAGCTCTTAAAGGAACATAAACAGCTGTATGTAATTCTAACCGCACTATACTTCCAAATGTCCAACCACTACCTTCTCTTTGAAAATTAGCTAAATTTTCTAAAACTTCACCTATCATTCTATTCAACAAATCCTCTATTTCTCCTCTGTTTAAATTTAAATGTTGATTACTATGGAAAGCGCGTTCAGCAGGACCTTGGTTAAGATTTGTCATTAACAATAATTTACACCTAAGTACAAGTTTTACCTTTGTTTGTAAATTATTTTGAAGAGTATTTATAAGAGACATCCACGTTTCTGCGAAAAATCTTTGTGGGTCGTAATTTTCTCTACCCTCTATAACATGTTGTGTTGCATACCCTCTAAATGCGGATTGAGAAGCTCTAATCTCAAACGGTTGTCTTGGAGGGTAATTTTCTCTAACATGTTCAACAATTTCATCTAACACTTGTGGTATTTGTGTTGTCTCCACATTACCGGTTAACCAATTAGTAAAATCATATATTCCTCTTTGTACGAAATCTGATACGACAGCTGAGGCTAGTCGCCTTGTTCCAGAATAAACATTAGACGCAGTTCGTCTTGCTCCTGAGTAAACATTAGGCGCAAAGCGCCTACCCATGTTCATATATCTATTAAACAAACTCATTTTTATATAACAGATATAATTTCTTAAACAATTACAATTTTTTTATTTGTTTCAAAAAATTTTATTATAACAATAATGTCATAATAAAATTACTGAATGCAAATTTTGTATTTATTTTTCCAAACCCTTCCATTCCAGTTCATAATTGTTTGAGGACAATGATCTATAAATTTACCCGCCTTATAAATTGATGGAAAGGTTTTTATTTCACCAGTTTCAACATCCTCTAAGCTAACCTCTTTAGGATTATGAATAATAGTTTTTAATCTATCAAACCTAGGGTCCTTACTTTTTTCTTTTTTAGGCAACATGGGAGACTCCTCTGGTAACAAACCATGTTCTTTAACCAACCTAACTAACCGCTCTTTATCCCAGTAAGAGCAGAAATTTATATTATTCTCTTTGAGAATTTTCTTTAAATCTGTAGTCTTTATCATTTTTATATAAGAAAGAAATATCTTAATACACTACACTCATTTTATTTCCATCAGACTGGAAGTTAATTAGCTTATCACTAATAATAACAGCATATGCCTCCGTGCCTGCAGGTACATTTGCACCGAAATTTACCTTAATTTGGATATCAGTAACAGAATATTTTAACTTTTCACTCTGTTTGGAAACATCAAACATAAACACAGGATAAAGGGTACCATACTCTGAAGGGGTAAAGTTAGGATTTGATACCAAACCATCCATTTGGTAAAACTTAGATCTAAATAATGCAGCGTCACCATAAACTCTACTAAATTGTTGTTTAGCAATTGAAATATTGTAGTCAACCGCTGGATACCTAGTGGAATTTAACGTAACGTAAATATTTTTAACGTCTACATTGTCAAATATGGCTGGATTTTGCTCTTGATTACTAATTTTATCAGTCTGAAAGCCTACAATGATAAAACGTGGCACCTCAGGAGATGATTTAACTGAAAGTCTCCAAGTAAACGTTGTTGAGTGAGGAACTGAAATGGAGTCGCATTGTAGCATTCTGTAACCAACTGGAAATTTTTCTTTTTTCTCAATAAGGCTATAAAGTTCCATCTTCTCCTTATCCGCGGGTAGCACGTGAGGCATAAACCACGATATTTTACCCAAAGTAATTTTACCAGCATCAACACCATTAGCTCTAAAAATCGCATCTTCATCATCATTCCTTGTCAAGGTGAGAGTTTGCTTCATTCCATACAGTATTTTATTATAATCCTCACAAAAACCAAATATATGTTTTAATGGAACTCTAAAGCTAAATGTTCCCTTTGGATCGGAATTATTAACGATGTATAGTTTTCTTACATTCCAACCTATGTTTTGAGCAGCTGCTGCAGGTGTTGTATCCTTATACCAACATTGGTTTAGCCCTTGTGATTTAGAAAAATCATCCGAATATTTCAACAACTCAAGCATTGTAGTAGCTTGGCCAGGATGTGTTAAGGATTCAATATCCATACCCGAAAGTTGATACCTAATATTTTTAAACAGGTACATCATGGCGTTGTTTGCTAGAGAAGCAGCATCAGCATTTGCGTAAGCTGTTCCATTATTTTTTGTAAAACGACCTTCTATAAGTAAATAGCTCTCACTAGGATGTGTGAAAATATCTTGAGTTTCAATGTTAATCCTAATATCTCCTCCTGAGTTGTTGAGATTAGCACCTGTGATCGGTTCATACTCATGGTGTTCATACTCATCAATACTAGTATCTTTTAAAATTGGTTCGGTGATTTTTAAAATGTCCATTCTATTATTGCAATTATAATTTTTAAATAAAAATTATAATTGTATACTTTACTCTAACCAAAGCTGAGCGAAAGACTTATTTTCATTATTAACAAACACACCTTTAATGCTTTTTGCATTATCTATTTTAGTTTTAGGATAAACTCTATTACCGTATACAAGTGTTATTTGGGGTATATTCCACTTTTGTAAACGTTTATTCACCTCTTCCTCAATCTCTTTCATTTCAATTACTTTTTCAGGAGATAACTTCACAGTAGCTTTTTTATAACCATATCCTGTGTTATTAATTTCAAGGATTTCACAATCTCCTAGTTTTAACAATGCGCCTACTATAGTAATACAACTAGTATTGTATTCTTTATAATTTACACGATCAAATTTTAATTTTAACATCTTTTTTTAAGTAATGTTTTTTTCCTTAACTTATTTTTATTTTTTCTTCATACTACTTTAATACCTGCTCCACTGTTTAATTTTTTAACTAAATCTTGAATAGCAATAGCACTTCCTTCTATTAAGGTATTAATGTCTTGCGTTTTAGGTGTACCAGCGGGTTTCGGTGGAGTGCTATATTTTTGTAAAATTTTCTTTGATTTTGGTGTCAAAGCTTTTGCAACCAATTTTTTCCCTGTTTCTACAGCAGCACTTTTTCCAACCTCTAAAGCTTTCTTTGCTCTTTCCTTAGCTACACTTTTTCCCACATCAAGGGCAGAAGATGCAATTTGTTTAGCTGCACTACTTGTAAAAAACCTCGCTAAAAAGTTAGCAATGCTATCAAAGATTCCAGCACCACCGTATGAATATCTTCTTTTAAATCCGTGTTTTTTAGTGATAATCATTTTTATAGTATAGACATTAAATTTTTATAAGTGTTTGTATTTAAAACACCTTGCCTTTTTAATTCATCACAAATGCTCACTAACTCGTTTCTTACACCTGTGTTACCTGCTTCTTTACTTGCTAACAACAGGTCTAGTCTTTTTATTAATGCGTTAGGGTCACATGGAATAACAATTCCTTTTCCAAAGAATTTTTTATCAGCCCAAACATGGGTAAGAATGTTTTTCCATTTGTATGATTTACTGCTTTTTGGATAATTACTTCTTGGGTCATTATTTTAATAGAGGGTATTGGTGTAGTGCATTAAATCCTTGTAATCTTCAAGATCCTCATCAGTATAAATATTTTTGTCTGGTATTTTAGATGTGATTAATTCCCATAAACCGGGTGTACCTACATAAAATCTTTCACCAACTAAAAGATTATCTCCTGCAATGCCGATTGGTGTGTTGCCAATATAAAATTAACCATCTTCATCATATAACCCATACGTTGTATCAGCTCCATACTTAGTAACAAACTTTCTTAAGTACTTCTCTGAGAGTGATCCAACAAGAACTGAATATTTCTGTTCTTCGTCTTTATCCATTTCTTTCTGAAACCGTCTAATCTCTGCTAATTCTTCATCTGTTAGTCCTTCTGGTTTTCTGTAAGCTTCTTTGATAGATTAAAATGCTGGAAAAGGAATATTTTGTGGTATTTTTTCTATACCTTCTCTAATAGGTATAAGCCCCTCACTAATCTCCTTTGTTGTAGCTTTTTGTGTTTCCGTAATAGGTTTAAAAAACTTTGAAAGATCTGTTTGAAGTTGTTGTTGGCCTGTTCTCTTTGCTAGTAGATTATCCCGAATCCTCTTTTTTGTTTCAAGATATTCTTTTACAATTAAGTCCCTTTTTGCAGGATCAGTGATTTTTAAAAAAGACATTTTTTTAATTACTGAAATAAGTTTTTATCCTAGTCTTTATCATAATTTTTATCATAGTTTCTTAACGCGTTTCATAACTAAAACTGCATGAAAACTTTATTTTTGGTCTTTTAATATTCAAGCGGCCGACCGTGATTTTTCTCAACCAACCTCCGAAAGGACTCACTTTGCTCACGCCTCCCTCTCTCAATTAAACTTTCTTCATTTTCGGTAGATATCTTTTTCTTAGTCTTTGTTCTTATCTCATCCTTCATCTTCTTATACTTCTCTAGTTCTTCCATGATAAGTTTAAACTCTTCATCTGATATACAATCGTCAACTAAAGCTTTAGATATATGTGAAGCAATTGTATCAAGCTTAACATCAGCTATCATTCTAATTTTTTGATGTTTTTCTCCCTTCGTTTTTGAATTCCTTACTACATACTTACCTACCATTGAGAGTAATCCGGTTGTTGCACTTGTAATTTCTAAACCTAATGCTATTAGTACCGCTACAACTGTACCCAATAATACAGCTCCTCCAACACCAGAAGCCATTGTTAACCCGATCAATGCTGTATCAATACCATCAACAATTCTTGCGACTCTAAAATATTTCTTAGTTAAGGCTTCTCTTTTTTGAATTTCGTTCTCAAGAAACTTTTGTACTTCGGATATCTTTTGTAAACGGTAGGAATGTCCTTTATCATCCCCTATTGTGTGTGCATCTCAATAGGTGGAGCGCTTGCAGTATTTCTTTCTCGAGGTAGTGGAGGATAAACTTTATTAGGATGTTCTTGATCTGTATCTGCCATTTTTTATTAAAATGATAATTTTTTATATCAAGATTGTAGATACTTTAGATAGCAGAATAACTCACCCTCAGGTATTTTAATTGGGTTTTGTGAGAAATTATAAATGTAGACTAAGATATCATTAGTCTCATTATCAAGATGTATTCCATTAAGAATGGTTAAACTACCTTTCCATTTATTACTAACAGATGCTACTACAACTCCTCGTGTAGTTATATAACTAAATCCTAGCGAAAATCTCATACCATCACGAGGAGGAATCTTGATATCTACTTGTGAGTATATTTTCCACTTTAGAGGATCTTGCTTTAAGGGAGGATATCTTACTTCATCTAAATGAGGTTTCCAAAATATAGTTTTATGTTGATTAGTAATATTAAGTTTTATACCAAATTTGTGTACATTCATCTTTTATTTTGTTATAAATAATATTTAAATATTATTTGTAACATTACAATATAACTTAATCATGAGAGCCATCACTATAAGAAACTATAAATAAAGATTCATATTTTGTGATAGTAATATTTTTATCAGAAATATTTTTTATAGATATAAATATATCATCTCTTGTAACTGATCTACGGCCTTCATTGTGTGTTAGACCTTTTAAGAATAAAATATTATTAAGTACAATTGCAATTTTTTCAGGGTTATTAAATGTAATACATCCAAGCCCAAGTTGTAATTTTACTTTTTCAAAAGGTTGTAGTATTATTTCACTTTGTGAATATACTTCCTATGTATCTTCTGTTATTTTTCTAGGTGGACATTCCCCAATTTTGTAAAGGATACCATATTACTCCTTTTATATTTTCTTTATCTCGAAAATCACAATTATATTTACGTATCATTTTTTAATTATGTATTATTTCTTATATTGATATTTTTTTTATAAGATAGCTCCTAAGATAGGGATATTAGCAAATGGACTATTAGGTCCAAGTAAAAGTCCTTTTCCATCATACATTTTTCCTCCTTGCTTTAAATACAAACCATCACCAGCAGACTCTAATCCATTACCTTTGTATGGTTTTAAGTATAATCCAGATCCATCAGTTTCCACTTGACAAACACATCCACCTTTTTTAAGATAGAGACCTGACCCCATTGCTTTTTGTATTCCTGTTTGTGCTAATCCAGAGAGAGCACCAACACCTAAAGCTGGTAAAACAGTTCTTGCTAACATTGGTAAAGCTCGAGCAGCCAACCCAGCTAACATTCCAAGAAAACCTCCCTCTATTTTCATATTATGTTTAAGTTGTTTCGCAGACATTCTAATAGTTATACCCTTACCACTCTCATAGGCTTTAGCTATTTTCTTTGCTTGTGAATTGGTTAATGCTAAAACATCATTACCTTGTAAATCTTCATGACCTAAACGAATACTTACCGGACACCTAGCTTTAACAGCATGTTGAAGCTTTTCCTTTTGCCCTTCAGATATATTTACTTTAACATTAGTGTAATTTGTCATTTTTATATATAATCCTTTTTTTATTTTATCTCGCTTCTCTAATATGAAATCTAATTGTTAAATTTTCACCTGTAAGATTTAGTAAATTGCCATCTTGGTCTGTAATATTTACCTCTAAGTTATGTATTTCATGTAATGTTATTGGTAAGTATACTAAATTAAGTGGCGACTCAATTATCTTATATCCAGGTGCAACATCTGGGAAAAAAGAGTAAATAGTGTTTTTTGTTGAACCATTAACGTAACTTCCTGAAATAATATCTATGTTAACAAGCAAACTATTTATACTAAGAATGTTCACTACATTCTCTGACTCGTAAAATCCTTGTGTATATTTAGCGTGAGTAAATCTTAATACTTTAGCTATAGAGTAAGGTTGATTAAAATCTACTTGATAACCATTTTCCAGAGTAAGAACAGACTTTAGGGTATTGGTGTTTGCAGAAATGTTAATATAATAACCTTCATTAACTTCATCGTAATGACCCTTTTTTCTCATTTCCTGGTGAATGGTATCATTAATGTCAACAAGGTCATAACTTTCTTCAGGTATTTTTATTTTAATCCATGTGGTACTATTGTCTGGAGAATAAACGAATATGTTGTTTGTTGCATCAATATTTGGAAAAGAGTAGTAAGTTTCAAGGTTTACTAAAGCTATTTCATATACTTTATCCTTTTCCATCTGAATAGGAGGATTAAACCTTGTTTTAAAACGTGTTTTGTTGTCGCTTACTATGATTTGAAATGATGTTTTATGTTCCGTATTTTTTACAATTTGTTCTAAAAGATCTTCCATTTTTTAAAGTATGAAATATAATATTTATCTGTGTAAATATTATATTCCGGGAAAATATTTATAAAAAAGTTTGAGTACTTTCTTCTAACATAAAAAGATAAATCTTTCTGGCTTTTTCTGTTTTTGTAGAAATCGCTGCTATCTTTTCAAACACTAGTTTTAATTTCCTATTATACTCATCCTCAACATCATCATTCTCAACAAATCCAATCTTATAGATTAAATCCAATACTTCTTCTCTGAAACCCCCTAACGCACTGTAAACATATACAAATTCAGAAGAATCTATAGCACCTCTTGGGTTTTCTATTTCATATTTTTTTAATATGTAATCAATTACATTCATAGTTTTATTTTGTTTTTTAAATATTTCATAAAGAGCCATTTTTTGTAATTAATATATTTTTTTAAAACTTATTTTCAATTTTTTATACTGACTTAGGTATGTAGAAGTTGTCAAAACCGTTTCTATACTTCCCATCGTGTTTTTTACTGGTTAAATCAATGATAGCAAAACCATGCGGTCTTTCCCACGCCCTTTTACAAAATTCCCTAAATTCATCCTTTGACATATCATCACCTACATGATCACTATAAATATGGTTAATGTTTTTTAGGTCTTGTCGGAAAAGACAAATAAAATTAGCATTTTCTCTAATAGTTTGCCTTGGTAGCCTAAAAAAATTTTGTTAGAGGTAAAAACAGTCAACATTACTATGCCTTCCCCGAATGTAGTAACACTCACATTTATTCTGTTTTTCTAAAAGTAAATCATCAAAAATCATTAAATTTTTATTTCCTGGGTTTAACTCTCTCGGATCAGGCACATCACTCGCATTTTCAAAAAAGTTACAATTTATATCCGATTTGTTTTTAAACGACTTCATCCATTCCTCAATTAAAGCTATATGGGAAACATCTGCATCCTGTATTTTATCTCGCATGTTAAACAACTTTAAGATATATTCTTTTGGTAGTTTTTCTTCAAAAGCCTTTTTTAGTATTCGGTATTCTGGTTGAAAAAGACTTTTTCCAAAAACACTTATATCATTGTAGTCGAGCCATCCCAGTCTAAGTAAAAGGTTTAACAATAGAGTAGTTTTACCACATCCTGATTTACCTATAATTATTTCTCTGATACTTTTTGGTAAAAGGCAGTGATTAAATCTCTTTGATACTTTTTCGTTCCATGATAAGTTTACAATATCCATTTTATATAACTTTTTTAATTTTTATATATAAAAAATGTATTGTGTTAAATGTAAAAAAGTTACTGATACAAGCAATATAAAATATGCTGTTTCTAAAAATGGAAGAAATATGAAACGGGGAAAGTGTGTAGTTTGCGGAATAACTAAAAGTCAGTTTGTTAGGGGGACAAAGGGTGGATCATTGCTAAATAAAGCTATAAATAATTTACCTTTTGAAATGCATCTCCCTGGTCACAATTTTACGGGACCTGGCACTAAATTAAAGAAAAGACTCAATCCAGATTTAACACCAAAGAAATGGAGCAAACCAATAAATTGTGTTGATAAAGCTGCTTACCATCATGATGTTTGTTATCTTAAGCAAAATGATACTGCCACAAGAAACGCGGTGTGTGATAAAAATATGTTAACAGAGTTAGAAGGTATTTACAATCCTACTATTAGAGAAAAAATGGAAAGGGGGTTGGTAAGTAAACTTATTGGAACAAAGAGAAAATTTGGAATGGGAGTTAAAAAAAAATTTCGGTATGATAAATTTAGCGGAAGAATTACATAAACCTGTAAAAAGAAAATTTAAGAAAAGGAGAGTTAGAGTAAACGGTATAGATAAAATATGGGCTGCGGATTTAGTAGACATACAAGCATTTTCTAAGTTTAATCATGGTGTAAAATACCTTCTCGCTGTCATTGACATCTTTTCTAAATATGGATGGTTGATACCATTAAAGGATAAAACTGGAAAATCTGTTGCTACAGCACTAAAGAGTATTTTTAAGGAGAGAAAACCTGAAAAAATGTGGGTGGATAAGGGTAAAGAGTTTTATAATAAAGATGTAAAAGACTTGGTTGAATTGTATTCTACTGAAAATGAGGAAAAATCAAGTGTTGTTGAGAGATGGATTAGAACAATGAAAGAAAAAATGTGGGAGTATTTTTCTGCTCATTCCACAAACGTTTACATCAATGTGTTACCAGATCTTGTTAAAGAATATAATAACACAAGACATTCATCTATTAAAATGAAGCCAGTAAATGCTAGTAAAAAAGAAAATGAAACCAAAGTCTGGAGAAATCTTTACCCTGATCATCTCGAAATAAAGGATATAAAACCTAAGTTTTCTGTTGGAGACAAAGTAAGGATAACTAAAAAGAAAAAGACTTTTGAGAAAGGTAAAACAACAAGATGGACTGAGGAGGTTTTTAAAGTTTCTGAAGTAAAACATACATCACCTGTAACATATAAAATTAAAGATCTTAATGGAGAAGAAATACAAGGTACCTTTTATGAACCTGAACTGCAGAAAACCAGTCAAGAGCTGTACAGGATAGAAAAGGTTATTAAAAAAGGAAAAAAGAAGTCTCTAGTAAAGTGGAAAGGTTATCCCAACGAATTTAATTCATGGGTTGATAATAAAGATATTAGAAATATTTAACTATAAAAATGTTAGATATTTCGATTGAAAAGGTAATTTTACCAAATAAACCATTGAGTAATTTCGAGTTAGAAGATGCTGCAAAAAGATTAAAGATTCCTTCTTTTAGAGGAGTTTTTTTACTAGATACGTTACCGAGAAAACCAAATAAAAAAGAATGTGGTATAGTAAACTTTGATAAAAGTGGTGGACCTGGTACGCATTGGGTTGCTTGGTATAAAAACAGTAAAACTAAAATTTATTTTGATAGTTATGGCATACAACCACCTATTGAAATTCGAGAGTACCTAAAAAGTCCAATACAAAACAATACTGATCAATTACAACAAGCTGAACAGGTATTTTGTGGGCATTTATGTTTGTACATTCTAAAAGAGTTAAGCTCGGGTAAAAAGTTTCAGACAGTGATAAATAAACTTTTTTAATAATAAAAAATGCCTGTTGATAAATTTGGTCGAATGAAAGATGATAAAACAAGCGGTGATGGTGTGTCACTCGCTTACATAAATAATATTTTTTTACGTAAAGATGGAACAACTGTTGTTTCTGGTTCTATAGACATGAATGGTAATACATTAACGAGGGTTAGTAATCCTGTAAATCCTCAAGATGTTGCTACAAAACATTACGTTGATGGAAATTCTGGTGGGTTATTAAAAGAAAATGGTGGATATCAAGCCCTTGGATTTATAAATATGGGTTTCAATGAAATAAGAAATGTTAAGGAGCCTACAGAACCGAATGAAGCTGCTACTAAAAAATATGTGGATAGAAGCGGTAAAGCTATAGTAGAGAACCGAGATAGTACTTTTTCCGCTATTGCAAATATAGATATGCAGGAGTATACTTTAACTAATCTTTTGGATCCTGCAGATGCTCAAGATGCAGCAACTAAAAGATATGTAGATAGTGCAAATAAAGCCTTTGTTTATGGAGCTGGTAGGTATATGGCAGTTTCTGACGTTTCTATGGGAGGACGAAGAATTAACAATGTTGGAAGTCCTTTAGAAAATGATCAAGCTGTAAATAAGTTTTATGTGGATACCGTTGTTGAGGTGGCTACTGCAGGTGAAAAAGCTTTGACGAAAAAACAAGATGGATCCTATTCAATGGCTGGTGGAATAGATATGAATGATAACCCGATTACTGGATTACCTAATCCTATGTCACGTGATGCTGCTGCTAATAAAAATTATGTTGATAATGGTGGAGCTATCGTAAAAAATCTGGATGGAAGTTTCACAGCAGTGGCTAACATAAATCTCCAAGGTTTTTCTCTAAAAAACGCTGCAACCCCAGTAGAAGAGAGAGATTTAGCAACAAAATCCTATGTGGATAAAAAAGTATCCCTTCCTTCTCTCATAGGTCCTAAACCTATTATAACTGTGTGGGCTGAAGAAAATGGACCAATTGGAAATGGTAATTATGAGTTTTCATTCGGTAATGGTAATTCAGGCAAAAAGCATGCTTTAGGGGGTTACTGCATGAGTGCATCGGGTAGAATTATAAGAGCAAGTTTAACAATTGTTAAAGATGATCCTAATGTACCAGAAGAAGAGGTAAAAGTTAATATAGCGGTAAATGGATTGGAGCAGGTTGATTACTCTATTATTAAAAAAGCGAACGAAATTTGTAGCTGTACAGTTTTTCCGAGGGCGTTGGAGGTAAAACAATGCGACATTGTAAACTTTATCTCAAGATCAGACAACCGTAATGTAACACACGCTTATATATCTATTTTGATAGAATTACACTTGTAAAAATATAACTTCTCTTTGGAAGTTATATTTTACGTTTGATTGTGCTTTTTGTTTTACAGATTGGGCAACTGGTAAAGTTACCGTTTATGTTACAACCATCACAAACACATATATGACCACAATTACAAAATAATATATTAGGATTTTTTTCTAAGCATATGATGCATGTTTCTGATGTAAATGTTTGTTCTTGGTTGGTTGTGGTTGGTAATTCCATTTTAACAACTTCTATTACTTTGGTAACCTCTAAATCAGATAAAGTAATTCTGTTTGTGGTTTGATTTTGGATATTTTCTAATTTCACATATTCGTCTTCATCAAAATCTATAAACTCACCATCTTCATCACGATTATTATAATCACTTGGAATATGAGGGTTACCAATCAAAAGATTTAATGAGAAAGATAAATTATTGTTATATGCATCAGCAACAACATCGTTTTTATTAATTGTTATTATTTTTTCTAGCATGAGATATTTATTAAAATCATTTAGAATTGAATTTACATCTCCTTCTATTGAATCATATGAGTAAAGGTCCTGCCATTGTTCCTCCATAATACTGTATAATAATCCTGGTATATTGATGCTAACGATGAGGGAAACAGTCTTTTGTTTGAGTAATATTTTACTACATTCATAGTATAGAGCAGGTTTAAAGTTTTCAAGTAATTCAATGTAATTTTTGTTTTGTGTTCTTCTAAATTCAATTAATTTTCTGCATTTAAAAGCTTTTGAAGCGAATCGTTCGGGTGTGTGGTTGAATTTATTCTCCAACATATTTAATTTATCACTAAAAATATCTATTTTTGTTTTAACACTCATGATTACTGTATGATGGTTTTCCTGTAAAAATAGAAAAAATCAAAAAAAAATTTTAATCTAAAATTTTTCTTTTCTAAATAAAACTAAAAATGTTGGAAGAATATAGAGGTATTATGTTAAGCCATTATAATACTAGTGCCATTTCAGAAAATGGATTAGATTTACTTCACAAGTACTTTTTGTTAGATGGGGAGACTCCACAACACGCGTTTGCTAGAGTTAGTCTTGCGTATTGTGGTGGAGATTTATTTTTCGCTCAAAGGATATGTAATTATGCATCTTCTGGTAAATTTATGTTTTCTTCTCCTATCCTTTCTAATGCTCCTATAGATAGTGGTAGTGGTCAAAAGAGTCAACCTATTTCATGTTTTCTATCCTACGTACCAGACAAGATAGAAGGTATTATAGATCATCTCAAAGATATGTGTTGGTTTACTGTGGTAGGAGGTGGTGTTGGTGCAGATTGGAGTTCTATTAGAACTATGGATAGTAAATCACCTGGGGCTATAGCTTTTATGACCCCGGTAAATGCTGCTATCAATTCTTACAAGCAGGGTATACTAGAAAGGGTAGCTATGCCGCGTACCTAGATGTAACCCATCCAGAAATATTGGAGTTTATATCTATGTGGATCCCTACTGGTGGAGATATCAATCGAAAAAATTTAAATCTTTTTAACGGTGTAAATATCACCAATGAGTTTATGGTGGCTGTTCGGGAGGGTAGAGATTACGATTTGGTAGATCCTAAAACTAAAACTAGGACTCCTACCAATGCTAGAAGGATTTGGGAAACTATCCTAGAGTCTAGAAGTAGAGTAGGAACGCCATACTTAAATTTTATTGATACTGTAAATGCTAGTTTACCTAAAATAATGAGAGTTCAAGGCTTAAAATTTCACGGAAGTAATTTATGTAATGAAATTCATTTACCAACTGATGCTACTACGGATGCGGTTTGTTGTATATCATCGGTCAATTTAGAGTTCTATAGAGATTGGAATGAACAATTTATCCGGGATATTATTCGATTTTTGGACAATGTGTTAGAGGCTTTTATCCAAAACGCACCAGATAGTGTTGCTAAAGCTAAAAAGGGTGCTTTTAGAGATCGTCCTCTAGGATTGGGTGTAATGGGTTTGGGGTCTTTATTCCAAAAAGAGGGTATCGCTTTCGAATCTGATGAAGCTCGAGCCCTAAATATCGAAATATTTCAAAAGCTAAAAAAGTATGCTTTATTGGAAACTATGCAATTGGCAAGAGAAAGAGGGGAATGCCCATCTATGGTAGGTACTGGAAGAAGGAATTCTCATTTAATTGCGGTTACATCTAATAGTTCTCTCATAGTGGATTGTAGTGCTTCTATAGAACCTCAAGTGGCTAATGCTTACGTTTTAAAGACGAGAGCTGGTTCATTTTTGTGGAAAAATAAATATTTGAAAGAGGTGCTTGACCAATTGGGATTGGATACTAAAGAAATTTGGGATTCTGTTATACTATCTAAAGGATCGGTTGCTCATCTACCTGTTCCTAATTATATCAAAGAGGTTTTCAAAACCGCAAAAGAGATCGATCAATTTAAAATTACAGAGTATGCTGCGGATAGACAAAAATATATTTGTCAAGGTCAATCTCTAAATGTTTTCATCCCTGCTGGAGCATCAAAGAAGTATGTTCATGATATACACTTCAAAGCTTGGAAGTTAGGTTGTAAAGGGTTGTACTACTATAGAGGAGAAGCAGTAGACAAGGCGGAAGATATATCTTCTTGTACTAAATGTGTGGTTTAGAATTTTTTTCATTTTTCGAAAATTTTAAATTTGTAATACTATTGGATAGTATTAGAAATTTATATGTGGTATTGTTGGATATATATTTCGGTTGTTTGTCTGCCATGGGGGCGTTGTATTTCTAGTAGATGGTGCGCTCTGTAATGTATGTATGGGGTAGTAGTTGGATAGTAGTGTTGTTGTTGTGGATATTGGTAGTAGGTTGAAAAATTTTGTTGTTTCGGTTGGGGTTTTTGGTGTTGGTGGTTGATGGTGACGAGTTGAAAATTTTCTTGTTTCGGTTGGGGTTTTTCGAATTGTTGGGTTGTTGGATAGTTCTGTGTTTGTTGTGGTATTCGTGGTCTTGGTTTTAGACGAATTGGTATGGGTTAGTGTTATGGGTGTTGTGTTAGTTGCGGGTTGTGGTTGGTAGTAGTATTGTTGCGGTTGTGGTGGTTGGTAGTAGTATTGGGGTTAAAAATTTTGTTGTGGTGGTTGGGGGTTTTGGAATTGTTGTGCTACTTGTTTCGCTGTTGGGTAGTTCTGTGCTTGTCGTGGTATTCGTGGTCTTGGTTTTGGGCGAATTGGTATGGGATGTGCTATTCGTGTTGTGTCAGTTGTGGGTTGTGGGGATATAGGACGAAAACTTTGGAAGTTATCCTCGAAACAGTTGTCCAGCCTCTGGTCAATTTCATCTAATTGGTTATATATTTTTTGTATATAATCCATGATTTTGATTGCGGTATATATGCTTGATATATACTGCAAAACTTGTGGGGTAAAAATAGAAAAATTTCAAAAATTTTTTGGACTGACATATGTGATTGATCGAAAAACATTTTGAAAAAAAATTTGATGTAAAAAAGGTTTCAAAAATAATTTTTTTTTTTAAGTTTAAGTTAGCCTTAGATTTGTGGTTAACTAGTCAGTTGGTTTGGCTGGTTAACTAGTTAGTTGGTTAAGGAATTTGTGTGGGGGTGATTAAGGAATTAGCTGGCTCATTTTGTTAAGTGTCTGCCTCATTTTACGATTTGTGTCCAAATGAGCCGGATAGGGTATTTTACTATCTACTAATGTGGCTGCTGTTGTTCGGTTCTGGCGTTTCTGGAGATGAGGATATTTTATTTTGAAGTGCTTGTGTTAGCAATTTTGTTCTCTGTCTTTCCTCTCTCGGTTTCTCCACTTTTTTCTCATCAATTTTTTCCCTATCTGTCATATCACCAATACTTATGTTTTTTCCTGTAAACCTGCCCAGTACATAACGTCCTCTAGACTGCTGTAAATACCTCTGTCTCTTTTCTTGATCAGCATCTTTTCTGTCTATATTCTCTGGAGCTCTACATTAGAATCCACCATTTTCACCCTACAATCATAGAAATACGTATATGCCTATCTATACCTTTAAGAATGAAAAACCATTATTGGTGTGTACTGAAAACATTAGGGGGAAAAAGCTTTTGTTAATATCAATGAGCAAATGCTCTATTCACCCCAATGTTTCCTCAAATATGTTATAATAAGATAGTGCAGGTACAAGGATAAGAAATGTGTATAATGAACCAAAGCTCCTTTTCCCATTATTTTTTCTGAACTGTGTAATTATAACAATGGAATTTTATATTCTTTATAGTTTTCAAAAGGTTTCATATTGGACTAATCAAAAGCTAGTCTGTCTGATAAATAGGTAACATGTTGCTCCGATGAAATATAAAATTCAGGCAGTTAAAATCGAAATAATTTCGACCTGGTCAGAGAAATGTAAGTGCTTTATTTCTATGCCACGTTGGCCTCCTTCGTGTAACTACACTCTCTCATTACTATAACAAGGTGTTGTCAACTTGAAATTATAATAACAACCATGATTAATTTCTTGCATATATATTACATTTAAACGGCATGATAACGATAACTTCATTAGATAGCAAAGTTTACAGTGAAGAACTTTTTATTTTTCAATTTAGTTGTAAAGTTGTAAACTCATCACTGTCTTTTCTGTAACGGTAATATGATAAAAAGACATTCAGTATCAAAAATAGGCCAGAAAATCGGAATTTCTGCTTTCTATTCAGACGTAAATATATTATACTAATTACTTTATGTCAAATAAGGCTTAAAATCATATTTATATAAAATTCCAATCCCTTTTCCTGAACAAAATGTCCCTAAAGTAACGATTAATCCATGATTAATATCTTCCATGTATATTACTTTTAAACGGTATGATAACGATAACTTGATTAGATAGCAAAGTTTACAATGAAGATCTTTTTATTTTTCAATTAAGTTGTAAAAGTTGTAAACTCATCACTGTCTTTTCTGTAACGGTAATATGATAAAAGCACATTCAGTATCAAAAATAGGCCAGAAAATCGGAATTTCTGCTTTCTATTGATATGTAAATAGATTATACTAATTACTTTACGTCAAATAAGGCTTAAAATCATATTTATATAAAATTCCAATCCCTTTTCCTGAACAAAATGTCCCCAAAGTAACGATTAATCCATGATTAATTTCTTGCATATATATTACTTTAAAACCGCATGATAACGATAAGTTGATTAGATAGCAAAGTTTACAATCAAGATCTTCCTATTTTATAATTAAGTTGTAAAGTTGTAAACTCATCACTGTCTTTTCTGTACCGGTAATATGATAAAAGCACATTCAGTATCAAAAATTGGACTGAAAATGGGATTTTCTGCTTTCTATTCAGACGTAAATAGATTATACTAATTACTTTACGTCAAATAAGGCTTAAAATCATATTTATATAGAAATTCCAATCCCTTTTCCTAAACAAAATGTCCCCAAAGTAACGATTAATCCATGATTAATTTCTTCCATGTATATTACTTTCAAACGGCATGATAATGATAACTTGATTAGACAGCAAAGTTTACAAGGAAGATCTTTTTATTTTTCAAATAAGTTGTAAAAAGTTGTAAACTCATCACCGTCTTTTCTGTACCGGTAATATGATAAAAGCACATTCAGTATCAAAAATAGGCCAGAAAATCGGAATTTCTGCTTTCTATTCAGACGTAAATATATTATACTAATTACTTTATGTCAAATAAGGCTTAAAATCATATTTATATAAAATTCCAATCCCTTTTCCTGAACAAAATGTCCCCAAAGTAACGATTAATCCATGATTAATATCTTCCATCTATATTACTTTTAAACGGTATGATAACGATAACTTGATTAGATAGCAAAGTTTACAATGAAGATCTTTTTATTTTTCAATTAAGTTGTAAAAGTTGTAAACTCATCACTGTCTTTTCTGTAACGGTAATATGATAAAAGCACATTCAGTATCAAAAATAGGCCAGAAAATCGGAATTTCTGCTTTCTATTGATATGTAAATAGATTATACTAATTACCTTACGTCAAATAAGGCTTAAAATCATATTTATATAAAATTCCAATCCCTTTTCCTGAACAAAAGGTCCCCAAAGTAACGATTCTCTTACTTGCAATAACAAAACACATCGTTATTTTAAAGACCGTTATTGTAAGGAGGTACACAGCATTATTTATATGTTGCAGACATAGGACTGCCAAACACATGTTTCATTGAAGTTCATAAATACTTTCTTTTTCAAATATCCATGCATTGAAGAATAAACAAACTCTGCTAATGTATCAACAGCCTAATAGGATTATCAAAAGGGGAGAAGAATCCTAGGATGCATAATTCAACATATACTAGACAGAAAACTGACAAAGACATTGGAATCTCAAGTTGAAATTAGGAAGAGAACAGCAGCAAACAACTATTTCTTCACTGTAGGGAACAATCTGTATTCCCCTGTGAAGCAGAGTCACAATTTCTGCAACAATGTTTAGTCTTTCCCATTCTCCCAGTTTCCTGACTTAATCCAATTTCCTGTCAAAGATTCAAATTTTTCCACAATCCAAAATATTTAGTCTTCTCCCACTCAAAAAATCTGCCAAAATATTTAGTCTTCCCTGTCCTGTTCTCCCAGTGCCCAGAATACAACCCCATTCCTTGTATGAGACCGTTTCAACTTCTGCCACAATGTTTAGTCCCTTTTCAGGAGAGGCCGTCCCCCCGTCAGAAAGTGAATTCTTCTACATTGTTGAGTCCTTACCTAAGTTCATTCCACTGACCTTAACCAATACCATGAGAGAGAGAGAAAGAGAGAGACAGAGAGACAGAGAGATAGAGAGAGAGAGAGAGAGAGAGAGAGCAAGCACACAAAGTTTGACAGACAGACAGAAACTGAATGCTGTTAACCTTAACCCTTGATTAAGTTTCGTAGACGACAGGCTAATTACGTCACTTACAAAAACCATGTGTAAGGCCGGTGCAATGTGCCAATTTCAGTTCGACCAAAGAATAAAAAAAACAAAAAACATGTATTTAAAACACCTATAATACTCACTGCACTATATAATGATTATAATTATACTTATATACTGCTCTATCTATTAATGCTGCTACGGATGCTACTACTACAACTTATACTACTACTTTAACTACAACTATCATCAAATCTGAAATTCACTAACAATAAAGAATTCTTATACATATATTTGTATACTTAACAAAATAAAGTTAAGGAAATGTCAGAAAACCATGGACCAAAAGATTACCAAAACAAACAATTATTGATTTTTTATTAAAATTGTTAGATACATTTCATTGCTTGAAAAAAATGTTTCCTTTAGCTTTGTAGCATTAATATCCTTGTTGTGGCACTGTGTCAAGTAATCCAGAGTATTCCCTGTTTTTATGCAAAACACAGTCATGAATATACGCTGTAAGATTTATAACTTAAAATTCCATTCTTTTGACTGACACATGAAATTTATTCATGATAGCCTCAAATGTCATATATGGAAGATGAGAATGTTCAAAATATCCTTGCAGTTACAAGTGTGTCCCCCTTCATCGGCAAATAAGGACTTGCACTGGCGTAGCATACGCTGAATAATTCTGGCGATTTGGAGCTGAGGAACCTGTCTTCATTCCTCCTGTAGCGCCACAGCAAGAGCCTGCAGATGGTGCCAGTATTCTGTTTTGAACGCTCGGTCCCGGAATATCCAAAACATGTTCAAAGGGAGATATTCTGGTGAGCGCGCTGGAAAGTCAATGAGCACAACATTGTTCAGTGTTCTGCAACTATTCTAATTTCTTGAAAAGGTTATAAAGTAAACAAATCATAACTCTTTGTATTAAAAATGTAACTGCATTGTCTGTTTTGTTATCAGAAAGTTGTTTTTTTCTACATTACACAGTGTGGTTTCCTTTTTTGAGCAATTTTAGTGTTGTTATACAAAGGACACATGTGTTACAGGAATGGCACAAAATGTAACAGCATAGGCACACATTTGTATTTGCAATAATAACATAAAAATTGTTGGTACTTAGTGCCTTTATTTTAGAAAAAACAAATGAAACAATAATGGAACAGTAACATGGAATAAGGAAAAGTGATTTGCACCAACACTACTGTCTTGTTAACTAGTTAAGATTTGGAATGTTACTGCAAGTACACTCTGGTTATTGCAAATACTCTGTTATATTCATTGTTAACGATATTCACGCTAAATACATTGAAAATAATCAATGTCATGTAGGAAATAAGTTACATTATGACATTTCAAAAACAAAAGAGAAAACATTAACATCTAACAACTTAACTAAACGTATTTCAATCATTGTAACAGTAAAGACATGTGGACCTGCTTTTGGCCATAGATTTTAAACAGCCAATCATAAAATTATAAAACATTTGTATGGCTTATTGCAATACAGCTGCAGCAGCAAATTGTACAGACTGCTATTACAAATGCATTTCACTAAGCCCACAATTTATGCAAATAAAGTATTGCAAATTAACAAATAAAAATACAAGGACATACTATGTTACGGCAACTATCTCTTCCATCGAGAAATTTTATTCATAATTCTCCAGACAATCATTACAGTTTTATTGCTAATGCAAGCATCAAATGACCCTGAGTATTCGAAAGAATACGAAGGGTCATTTGATATTTCCATTTGCACTGAATTTTAACCCTTTCCCACACAATCCCAAGTTTCAAGAAGCCTTTTGAACTCCAGCATTTCCTCCTTTTTCCACAATTCTTCTGTCTTGTATCTTTCTTGCGTTGCGTTTGTTTCTCGTTGCTGATGATTTGCGCCCCAGTAGCTCAGTCGGTAGCGTGAAGGGCTTGAAAACTGCGGTGGCTGCTTCGATCCCCGTCCCTGCCAATTTTCTTTCCGAGGATTGATGAAAATCTTTGCGACAGAATTCATTCCTCTCCCGCTACTGATCATTGTTTCGACAATAGTTATGTGGGAAAGCAGCCAAGGTTTTGGAAAGAATATTGTGCTGAGTACTGGTAAAAGAAACTCAAGGAAAGCATAGCTAGATACAGTGGCCGCCGCGATATACATGTAATTGAAATAATGTTGAAAACAGCGTTAAACACCATACAATCAGTCAATGTGGCTGCTGTTGTTCGGTCCTGGCGTTTCTGGAGAAGAGGATATTTTATTTTGAAGTGCCTGTGTTAGCAATTTTGTTCTCTGTCTTTCCTCTCTCGGTTCCTCCACTTTTTTCTCACCAATTTTTTCCCTATCTGTCATATCACCAATACTTTTGTTTTTTCCTGTAAGCCTGTCCAGTATATAACGTCCTCTAGACTGCTGTAAATACCTCTGTCTCTTTTCTTGATAAACATCTTTTCTGTCTATACTCTCTGGAGCTCTACATTAGACTCCACCATTTTCGCCCTACAATCATGGAAATAGGTATATGCCTATCTATTCCTTTAAGAATGAAAAACCATTATTGGTGTGTACTGAAAACATTAGGGGAAAAAGCTTTTGTGAATATCAGTGAGCAAATGCTCTATTCAACCCAATGTTTCCTCAAATATGTTATAATCAGATACAAGGATAAGAAATGTGTATAATGAACCAAAGCTCCTTTTCCCATTATTTTTTCTGAACTGTGTAATTATAACAATGGAATTTTATATTCTTTATAGTTTTCAAAAGGTTTCATA
Organism: Hippopus hippopus; assembly: GCA_946811185.2. Classification (NCBI taxonomy): domain Eukaryota; kingdom Metazoa; phylum Mollusca; class Bivalvia; order Cardiida; family Cardiidae; genus Hippopus; species Hippopus hippopus. The sequence goes on along the minus strand of OX328099.1, from coordinate 61,598,141 downwards.
TTGGACTAATCAAAAGCTAGTCTGTCTGATAAATGGGTAACATGTTGCTCCGATGAAATATACAATACAGGCAGTTAAAATCGAAATAATTTCGACCTGGTCAGAGAAATTTAAGTGCTTGATTTCTATGCCATTTTGGCCTCCTTTGTGTAACTACTCTCTATCCTTACTAGAACAAGGTGTTGTCAGCTTCAAATTATAATGAAATCCTTGATTAATTTCTTGCATTTATATTACTTTTAAGCGGCATGATAACGATAACTTCATTAGACAGCAAAGTTTACAATGAAGATCTTCTTATTTTTCAATTAAGTTGTAAAAGTTGTAAACTCATCACTGTCTTTTCTGGAACGGTAATATGATAATAGGACATTCAGTATAAAAATAGGCCTGAAAATGCGATTTTCTGTTTTCTATTGATATGCAAATAGATTATACTAATTACTTTGTGTCAAATAAGGCTTAAAATCATATTTATATAAAATTCCAATCCCTTTTCTTGAACATAATGTCCCCAAAGTAACGATTAATCCATGATTAATTTCTTTCATGTATATTACTTTTAATCCGTATGATAACGATAACTTGATTAGACAGCAAAATTACCATGAAGGTATTTGTATTTTTCAATTAAATTGTAAACCTTGTAATCTCATCACTGTCTTTTCTGTTACGGTAATATGATAAAAGAACATTCAGTATCAAAAAATAGACCAGAAAATGGCATTTTCTGCTTTCTATTGATATGTAAATAGATTATACTAATTACTTTACGTCAAATAAGGCTTAAAATCATATTTATATAAAATTCCAATCCCTTTTCCTGAACAAAATGTCCCCAAAATAACGATTAATCCATGATTAATATCTTGCATGTATATTACTTTTAAACGGCATGATAACGATAATTTGATTAGATAGCAAAGTTTACAATGAAGATCTTTTTATTTTTCAATTAAGATGTAAAAAGTTATTAACTCACACTGTATTTTCTGTAACAGTAATATGAATAAAGAATATTCATTATATAAAATAGGCCAGAAAATGCGATTTTCTGCTTTCTATTGATATTTAAATACATTATTTTAATTACTTTACGTAAAATAAGGCTTAAAATCATATTTATATAAAATTCAAATCCCTTTTCCTGGACAAAATGTCCCCAAAGTAACGATTGATCCATGATTAATTTCTTCCATGTATATTACGTTCAAAAGGCATGATAACGATAACTTCATCAGACAGCAAAGTTTACAATGAAGATTTTCTTATTTTTCAATTAAGTTGTGAGCTTGTAAACTCATCACTGTCTTTTCTGTAACGGTAATATGATAAAAGCACATTCAGTATCAAAAATAGGCCAGAAAATGGGATTTTCTGCTTTCTATTGAGATGTAAATAGATTATACTAATTACTTTACGTCAAATAAGGCTTAAATTCATATTTATATAAAATTCCAATTCCTTTTCCTGAACAAAATGTCCCCAAAGTAACGATTATTCCATGATTAATATCTTGCATGTATATTACTTTTAACGCATGTTCAGTATCAAAAATAGGCCAGAAAATGGCATTTTCTGCTCTCTATTAATATGTAAATAGATTAATATCTTGCATGTATATTACTTTTAAACGGCATGATAACGATAACTTGATTAGATAGCAAAGTTTACAATGAAAATCTTTTTATTTTTCAATTAAGTTGTAAAAAGTTATAAACTCAAACTGTATTTTTTGTAACGGTAATATGATAAAAGCATATTCAGTATATAAAATGGGCCTGAAAATGCCTTTTTCTGCTTTCTATTAATATGTAAATAGATTATACTAATTACTTTACGTCAAATAAGGCTAAAAATCATATTTATATAAAATTCCAATCCCTTTTACTGACCAAATTTCCCCAAAGTAACGATTCTGTTACTTGCAATAACAAAACACATCGTTATTTTAAAGACCGTTTATTACAAGGAGGTACACAGCATTATTTATAATATTTTGCAGACATAGGACTGCCAAACACATGTTTCATTGAAGTTCATAAATACCTCCTTTTTCAAGTATGCATGCATTGAAGAATAAACAAACTCTGCTAATGTATCAACAGCGAAATAGGATTATAAAAAGGGGAGAAGAATCCTAGTATGCATAAGTCAACATATGCTAGACAGAAAACTGTCAAAGACATTAGAATCTCAAGTTGAAATTAGGAAGAGAACAGCAGCAAGCAACTATTTCTTCACAGTAGGGAACAATCTGTAGTCACCTGTGAAGCAGAGTCACAATTTCTGCAACAATGTTTAGTCTTCCCCATTCTCCCAGTTTCCTGACTTAATCCAATTTCCTGTCAGAGATTCAAATTTTTCCACAATCCAAAATATTTAGTCTTCTCCCACTCAAAAAATCTGCCAAAATATTTAGTCTTCCCTGTCCTGTTCTCCCAGTGCCCAGAATACAACCCCATTCCTTGTTTGACACCGTTTCAACTTCTGCCACAATGTTTAGTCCCTCTTCAGCAGAAGCCCCCCCCCATCAGAAAGTGAATTCTTCTACAATGTTGAGTCCTTACCTAAGTTCATTCCACTGACCTTAACCAATACCATGAGAGAGAGAAAGAGAGAGACAGACAGACAGAGAGATAGAGACAGAGAGAGCGAGCAAGCACACAAAGTTTGACAGACAGACAGAAACTGAGTGCTGTTAACCTTAACCCTTGATTAAGCTTCGGAGACGACAGGTTAATTACATCACTTGCAACAACCATGTCTAAGGCCGATGCAATGTGCCAATTTCAGTTCGACCAAAGAATAAAGAAAATAACATATATTTAAAACACCTATAATACTAACTGCACTATATAGTGACAATAATGATACTTATATACTTCTCTATCTACTAATGCTGCTGCTGATGCTACAACTACAACTTATACTACTACTTCAACTACTACTATCATCAAAACTGAAATTCACTAACAATAAAGAATTCTTATACATATATTTGTATACTTAACAAAAAAAGGTTAAGGAAATGTCAGAAAACCATGGACCAAAAGATTACCAAAACAAACAATTATTGATTTTTTATTAAAATTGTTTGATACATTCCATTGCTTGAAAAAAATGTTTCCTTTAGCTTTGTAGCACTAATATCCTTGTTGTGACACTGTGTCAAGTAATCCAGAGTATTCCCAGTTTTTATGCAAAACACAGTCATGAATATACGCTGTAAGATTTTATGAATTAATATTCCATTCTTTTGACTGACACATGAAATTTACGTAACTCCCTAGTCACGATAGCCTCAAATGTCATATATGGAAGATGAGAATGTTCAAAATATCCTTGCAGTTACAAGTGTGTCCCCCTTCATCGGCAAATAAGGACTTGCACTGGCGTAGCATACGCTGAATAATTCTGGCGATTTGGAGCTGAGGAACCTGTCTTCATTCCTCCTGTAGCGCCACAGCAAGAGCCTGCAGATGGTGCCAGTATTCTGTTTTGAACGCTCGGTCCCGGAATATCCAAAACATGTTCAAAGGGAGATATTCTGGTGAGCGCGCTGGAAAGTCAATGAGCACAACATTGTTCAGTGTTCTGCAACTATTCTAATTTCTTGAAAAGGTTATAAAGTAAACAAATCATAACTCTTTGTATTAAAAATGTAACTGCATTGTCTGTTTTGTTATCAGAAAGTTGTTTTTTTCTACATTACACAGTGTGGTTTCCTTTTTTGAGCAATTTTAGTGTTGTTATACAAAGGACACATGTGTTACAGGAATGGCACAAAATGTAACAGCATAGGCACACATTTGTATTTGCAATAATAACATAAAAATTGTTGGTACTTAGTGCCTTTATTTTAGAAAAAACAAATGAAACAATAATGGAACAGTAACATGGAATAAGGAAAAGTGATTTGCACCAACACTACTGTCTTGTTAACTAGTTAAGATTTGGAATGTTACTGCAAGTACACTCTGGTTATTGCAAATACTCTGTTATATTCATTGTTAACGATATTCACGCTAAATACATTGAAAATAATCAATGTCATGTAGGAAATAAGTTACATTATGACATTTCAAAAACAAAAGAGAAAACATTAACATCTAACAACTTAACTAAACGTATTTCAATCATTGTAACAGTAAAGACATGTGGACCTGCTTTTGGCCATAGATTTTAAACAGCCAATCATAAAATTATAAAACATTTGTATGGCTTATTGCAATACAGCTGCAGCAGCAAATTGTACAGACTGCTATTACAAATGCATTTCACTAAGCCCACAATTTATGCAAATAAAGTATTGCAAATTAACAAATAAAAATACAAGGACATACTATGTTACGGCAACTATCTCTTCCATCGAGAAATTTTATTCATAATTCTCCAGACAATCATTACAGTTTTATTGCTAATGCAAGCATCAAATGACCCTGAGTATTCGAAAGAATACGAAGGGTCATTTGATATTTCCATTTGCACTGAATTTTAACCCTTTCCCACACAATCCCAAGTTTCAAGAAGCCTTTTGAACTCCAGCATTTCCTCCTTTTTCCACAATTCTTCTGTCTTGTATCTTTCTTGCGTTGCGTTTGTTTCTCGTTGCTGATGATTTGCGCCCCAGTAGCTCAGTCGGTAGCGTGAAGGGCTTGAAAACTGCGGTGGCTGCTTCGATCCCCGTCCCTGCCAATTTTCTTTCCGAGGATTGATGAAAATCTTTGCGACAGAATTCATTCCTCTCCCGCTACTGATCATTGTTTCGACAATAGTTATGTGGGAAAGCAGCCAAGGTTTTGGAAAGAATATTGTGCTGAGTACTGGTAAAAGAAACTCAAGGAAAGCATAGCTAGATACAGTGGCCGCCGCGATATACATGTAATTGAAATAATGTTGAAAACAGCGTTAAACACCATACAATCAGTCAATGTGGCTGCTGTTGTTCGGTCCTGGCGTTTCTGGAGAAGAGGATATTTTATTTTGAAGTGCCTGTGTTAGCAATTTTGTTCTCTGTCTTTCCTCTCTCGGTTCCTCCACTTTTTTCTCACCAATTTTTTCCCTATCTGTCATATCACCAATACTTTTGTTTTTTCCTGTAAGCCTGTCCAGTATATAACGTCCTCTAGACTGCTGTAAATACCTCTGTCTCTTTTCTTGATAAACATCTTTTCTGTCTATACTCTCTGGAGCTCTACATTAGACTCCACCATTTTCGCCCTACAATCATGGAAATAGGTATATGCCTATCTATTCCTTTAAGAATGAAAAACCATTATTGGTGTGTACTGAAAACATTAGGGGAAAAAGCTTTTGTGAATATCAATGAGCAAATGCTCTATTCAACCCAATGTTTCCTCAAATATGTTATAATCAGATACAAGGATAAGAAATGTGTATAATGAACCAAAGCTCCTTTTCCCATTATTTTTTCTGAACTGTGTAATTATAACAATGGAATTATACATTCTTTATAGTTTTCAAAAGGTTTCATATTGGACTAATCAAAAGCTAGTCTGTCTGATAAATAGGTAACATGTTTCTCCGATGAAATATACAATTCAGGCAGTTAAAATCGAAACAATTTCGACCTGATCAGAGAAATGTAAGTGCTTGATTTCTATGCCATGTTGGCCTCCTTCGTGTAACTACACTCTATCCTTGCTATAACAAGGTGTTATCAGCTTGAAATTATAATGAAATCCATGATTAATATCTTGTATGTATATCACTTTTAAACGGCATGATAACGATAACTTGATTAGATAGCAAAGTTTACAATGAAGATCTTTTTATTTTTCAATAAAGTTGTAAAAAGTTGTAAACTCACATTGTCTTTTCTGTAACGGTAATATGATAAAAGCATATTCAGTATATAAAATAGGCCAGAAAATGGCATTTTCTGCTTTCTATTGATATGTAAATAGATTATACTAATTACTTTACGTCAAATAAGGCTTAAAATCATATTTATATAAAATTCTAATCCCTTTTCTTGAACAAAATGTCCCCAAAGTAACGATTACTCCATGATTAATTTCTTCCATGTATATTACTTTTAAAGGTGGGTAGTTAGATTTTTCACATCTCACCAAATTAAAAAATATATATATCACTGAAATTTACATGAAAAAACAATACAAATCATCAATAATTAAGAATCATAAAATTACAAAAAAAGATTTTTTTGATAGTGTTCCCTTAAAGGCTACGTAACCTCTTAAGGTATTTTTAGATTTCGCACCAGAAATCGACAAGCATTGTGGGAATGTCACGTGATTGGCACGTGACTAATGACGCTTAAATTCCATAACAAAAATGGCGTCTCGCCCGTAGTAAAGAACGCCGCCGTCCATGAAAAGACGAAGATTGGCACAAGCTCGTAAAACTAGACAGTAAACCGTAAATTTACGCGACCAGACTGATGGATGGAAAGAAATAACCGAAGAGAACAGTATTGTTTGCACGACGGAGATGTGGCGAAACTTTTGATCGATTGGTAAGGGGCCGTCTCGAACTATTTAAATCATGAAAATCGCTTTTTTTGAAAAATTTCTGCTTTCATTTTCTTTTCAGTTTTGTTGTTTTTAATTTTGAAATTCATGTTTGTAACACTCTTTACCCATAAACAAGGCTATTGGTAGTCTACAAAACAAACTCGGTCTGTGGCAACCGTCAATTTACTGCATTTCTGACATTTTTATCGGGCATGGAGCTGCCGCTTAAATATAGTCTCTGGCTTTAGTTTTGAGTCATGTAGATGGCGTTTGTTACGTCTTGGTTGACCCATTTAAGGATAAAATCAAAATATAAAGACCCGAATTGAATCGACTCCATTTATTCAAGAAACCTACAACCAAGGTTCTCTAGAGCAAAGTGTTAACTTAAATATGTCTTGTGTACTATAACACTTAGGGTACATTAAACTTGTTCTCAATACACTATGTACAGCCTGGTCCTATCAATGTAACAGAAGACCATTTTACCAGGGTAGCCTGATCTTGGTCCTCTGTATTGCTAAACGATCATTCCGTAATTGAACTCTTTCCAAGTGACAATATTTGGACTCAACCAAATTCAAAGCATTTGCAGAAGACAAATCAACTATAGCTCAAATGATGATTTCTGTCTTTGATGCTGTAGAAAACATTGTCGGAAAATGAGAAAGTACTTGTTACATGCATTTTCTATGATTCACACGATGTTTCAAAAGCCGTCTGGCACAGGGTCATTAAAACATGAGATTGATTTGTAAAGGGTTAAACACTCAAAATTGCTCCTGTTTACTGAGTGCAACTGTATATTGGCTATATGACCATAGAGGAAAACATGTTTAGTTCTATTCATTGATGTTTCACCAGAAATTTTGATTTATGACATACAAACTAGACTAAATAGCCCAGATTAACCTTTTCCCACACATCTCAAATTTTTCATGACTGAAATAGGAGGCTTTTGAAAAAATTGTTGGAACTGGAGAAAATGCTGGTAACCAGGATTTTCTCTTTTCCCAGCGTTTTCTACTCTTTCAAAGACATATTACATCCATTGAACCACATTTAAATTGTTGTCAGCAAATGCTTTCAACTTGGAAAAGTCCTGTATTTTGTCGTCTGGTATAGAGTTAAAACATCTTCAAATTTGATAATTTCAGTTATATAATGAAATGAAAAGTACACACATAGATTTCATTAGATGCTTATATACTTATATGACAAAATTTCATATTTCAAGGGTATGGTAGAGTGGACATTCCAGGCCACTCTGCAAAGTGCAGTGGAAAGAGAAGATCAATAGGAGGGAAGGTATGTTGGCCTCAGGACATATGGAAGCCGTTGGGTTTGAGAGAACCATAAAGAAATGGGTCGAATGCTGTTAGCGTAGTTACAGACGCTTACCCACAGATATCAATTATGAGTAAGTTGTACACAAAACCTTCTAGTATGTTACAGTCATGAAACCAAAAGTTGTTATCAACATGGGCAAAAATTGCTGGACCTTGCTTTATACATGAATCATGTCAAAAAACTTGGAGAGCTTTTGTAATTGTGTCTGTCATATGCAGTCATTGTTTACTGTATTTTTACCCTAAAAAAATGACATCTAATGTCCCATGTTCATGAACAATGTTCATAGCTTTCCCATGAAATTATTTCAGTAAAAGATCTAACTGAAAATGTTAATCAGGAGTCTTAAATGGATCATTGTCATATACATGGGAAATCTGTGTGTGCATTCTATAGGATAACTTGTGTATGCCTGCCTTTGTTTGTATCTCTGATGAGTTAGTTATGTAAAGTTTATCAAAGTAGACTACTTCATCAAATAATTTTTGAAAAAATCAGCCTGCTAACCCTTTGCCAAATGACAAATTTTACTTGCTTTACAGTTGAAAACATCTGCAGATGAAAAACTATAATTTTATACAAATGAAAAAAGTATTCTCTGAAATGGTCATAAACGTAGTGGGAATAGTGGAAAGTTATGGTAACCAGCATTTTGTCCTTTTCCCACAATAATTTTAAAAGGTTTGTTTCGAAGGATCGTTGAAAATGGGAATGTGTAGTAAAGAGTTAAAAGTTTGGTTATTGCATACATTTCATTAACTCTTTACCAAATGAAAAAAATTTAGCCTGCCTAAATTGAAAAAATTCGCAGACAACTAAAAAAATGTGACAAAAACTTTGGAAAGTAGGCTTTGAAGGGTAGAAAATATTGTGGGAAAAGAAGAAAATGCTGGTTACCAGCATTTTCTCCTTTCCCCAAAAAGTTTTAAAAAGCCCTCTTTTTCGGGTCGTTAAAAGTTGGGATTGTTTAGTAAAGGGTTAAACTTGGTCAGAATATGATCCAGGGTCATCATGGCCCTCTTTTTTTATTTATTGTATTTACAAAAATATTAGTAGTGACTGCATAGTTTTGGATTAACCCTTTACCGCACGACAAAATTTTAGCCTTGTCCAAATTGAAAGAATTTGCAGGCAACAATTTCAATGTGGCTAAAATGGTGCATTTTTTCTTTGATAGGTTAGAAAACATTGTGGGAAAAGGCAAAAATGCTGGTTACCAGCATCTCCTTTTCTTACAATGTTTTCAAAAGGCTTCCTTCACAGGGTTGTCAAAAGTTGGCATTGTGTGCTCAAATATTACGTGAGCCATGTGCCAAATTCCACATTTTTCAATGGCATTTTGACAATCTGTGGCCTTCATAATGTATACATATCTGTCTTTGTAGGAAGACATTTTCACAATATCTGACACAGTTGGAATATTTGGTATGGGGCAAAGAACCTTGGAAAGAAACTTTGTGCGGTAAGGGAATACATGCTATAAATATTTAAATGCAAATTTGTGTCCTTGTAGGATTCCTTACAGTTGTATAAATGCCTTTATTATCTGCTTGTGTTGTTCTGTGTGGAGAAAGTGTAGGACTAGTTATCTCATGGCCTTGGTTTAATCCTCACCAAAGGTATGCAGCTCTTCTTGTGCTTTGGCAAGATAAACAAGAGCCCTAGCTTTGTAGTGGTGAAAAGCAGGGCACAAATGACTACAAGAGCTGTTGTAATGATATGAATGAAATAATGTTGAAGCAATGTTTAAAAGCATTCAATTATGGCAAACCTGTAGGCTTATTAATTTAGGTATGACTTTAAACTTTTGATTCTGCGAAATTATCCTAAATAAATGTAATATCAATCTTTGAGACAAGAACTCAGCATCTTTAACAATAGTTTTTTGGCTGGGTCACTTTTATTTAATTAACTCTTTACCACACAATACTGAGTTTTAACTACCCTGAAGAAGGCGGCTTTTGAAAAGATGGGAAAAGGTGAAATTCCGGTAACCAACATTTTCTTCTTTTCCTTCAATGTTTTCTACCCTTTCAAAAACAGAAAGCATTGTTTGATCTAAATTGTCAACTGCCAATGCTGTCAAGTTGGACCAGTCTAATAGAATTTTGTCATTTTTGTAAAATATTAAGTTTTTGATAATACTTGAAGGATTTTCCTTTGTTAGTTACGAATGTTTCCAATAGTTTGTCTTGGGAGCTAAATCGTGAGTCAAATAACTTGCTCGAGTCCCTTGTTGCTCAGTGGTAATGTGCAGAACTCATAATGTGGGTTTGAACCTCACTGGAAGCATTTGGTTTTCATAGGAGTGCCCTTGGGCAAGAAACTTCAGAGCCCCAGTCTGGCAATGGTGAAATCCAGATAAAACATGAATATGTGAGTTGTCGCCATGATATAACATTGAAAGTGGCGTATTTTTTAACACCATTAAATCAATTGATTGCTCAAGTTACATTAGCACTGAACACTTCTTGACAGGGAAAAAGTAAAAACATGTACTTGAAAGTGAAACTGTTTGCTACTTTTATTAACTTTTCAATAAGTTTATCATAAACATGAAAGCAAATATGAAAAATAAAAAATTACAGGTATACAGTGTATAAGTGTAGATGTCAGCTTGCTGCAGTTGACTTACATGGAACATGTGAATAGACCATACAAAAAGAGTAGACAGGGAGAATATTGTAAGTTAAAAAAAATAATTATAACATAACTAAGATGGTTTTGTGACAAAAATCATCTTAACCTGGAACTGATACAGTTTCTAAAGCGTGTAACCTATTGATAAAATTATTCAAATGACCTCCTTTCAAAAACCACATGACCTGTTTTCTTGTTGACTTAGATATTATTGAGACATACACTGGCTGTTTGAAAGTAACATTGGATCTTGATTGCACAAAACCCATCACAGGTAACTGCTAAACCTGAACATTTGTTCTACCATGAGAAAAACTTTTGAAAGCGAATACAGTAAGCACTTCAATGTTTGACAGTTAGAATAAGTTTTTCCCTTCTTTTCAGCGAAACAAAATGCTACAGCAAAAAATACTGAAAATAATTTTGTCATCCATTCCGAAAATTCTGTGACATGTCCATAATAATCACATCGAATGATTGCATACTGATAAACAGTTCAGGGTTGTTTTCCTGTCTTCTTCATAAACACTAGTTTTCGGAGGGTAAAAGATTGATTTCACAAATTTTTTTTTACAGAAAATTTAAGAAAAAAGTACGAATATAATTTCAGTTACATACGAGTCCATTCCAAAGCTGTCAATCACTGGACTGTCAAACACAAGAAAGAACAGAATAACAACAGTTACTTTAAAACATTACTGTCATTTTTGAGTTTTGAGAGTTATTGTAGTGGCGAGTCAAAAATCAGCTAAAAGTAAGAAAGTGGAAGGTGATTCTACTCAAATTGCCACAACGAGTGCACCTATAACATCACCAACAACAAAGGAAGTTATTGACAAACAAACACAATGGCTTCAGTATCTACCTAAACCAAACTCAATCAAAGATCCCTATTGAAAGATTGTGGAGCTCCATGCTCAGTGATTTAAATAAATCCCCCCCCCCCAAAAAAAAATATATATAACAATGATAATGCATCAGTAGATATGAACAGATCTACAAAAATGAAGTGTACATGTAGTAAATTTGCTGTGATAGTAGTGCCTAGATCCTGTTAGGCAGTCGGTAGCGTACAGGACTTGAGAACAGGAGTCACTGGTTCGAATTCCAAGCTTGGTCTATTTCTTCCACAGGATTGATGAAGAATTCATTCCTCCCTCAATGCTGATACATGAAATTGTTTCGACAATGTTAATGTGGGAAAGCAGCCAGTTGAGTGAGGTCCAGTATTTCATCAGCTTAGTCGATTTGAAATAATTTAAAGACAGCACTTTTTGTAGAAATTTGAAAAAAGAAGAGAAAATGATCATTACTGTAACCATTACTTTACCTTTTTATTTTCTGATAATACTTTTAAAAGCCTTCATGTGAAGAGGACAAAAAAAAAAACAGAATTTTGCTGATAAAGCCTTTCAAATATTCAAATACATGTACTGTGTAATTGCATTTGAATATTAGAGTTCACTTTCATCTAATCAAGAATTTAAATCAGCATTCTGTATCTATTTCTAGTTTTGCAACTTCACAGTAATGTTGATTTTGTCTGGTTTACTTCAAATCCTGTGTAATCTCTAGAAATTTCTAAAGACAAAATGTTAAACTCTTACTAATTTAAAGCATTTGCAGACAACATAACTATGACTCAAGGGATTTATCTATGATGGGGTAGAAAGCAGTGGTGACAAAAGAGAAAATGCTGGTTGTCAGCACCAGGGATGTTAGAATTGAGGGTTGTACATCCATTTCTTTTCTGCTTTTGTTTCTTTTTGCACTAATTTACTAATCACTTGCATACCTAGTCGTGAAACATTGCTTTTTGTACTTCTTTATGTTATTTTAAATGTACGAGAATAGTAATCATATAGAGCTGGATGTGCTAAGATTAACTTGTACCTAATCTGTTTACCAAATAACAAATTTTCGGTCTGGACCAAATCCAAAGTATTTGAGTATGACAAATTAAATGATGCTAAAATGATGATAAATGTGATTGAAAGGATAGAAAACATTGTGGGGAAAAGAGAAAATGCTGGTAACCAGCAATATCTCCTTTTCCCACTATGTTTTCAAAAGCCCTTTTCATCAGGGTCGTTGAAAGTCCATTGAGTTAATAGCATTTAAATGAAACACTTGGCTACATGGAGAACTAATGAAGGCCAAAACCCTTAGAAAGCAAATCATAGCTTTTCTTGCTTATGAGAACAAGCAATTTTGATAACATTGCGGCAAAATAAATATCTAGAATGAATTCCTCTCATTGTCACAAAGTACACATATGCGTATTTCAATTTCAACATTTACCAAAGCATTCCAAGTTTTCAGAGTCCTGGGAAAGAAGGCTTTAAAAACCATCTGAGAAAAGGAGAAAATGCTGGTAACTAGCATTTCCTCCGTTTCCCTCAATTTTCTCAAACCTATCAAAGAGCTCAAGCTCATTTCTGACTCATTTTAATGCGTCATCTGCAGAAGTTTTGAATTTGAAAGAGTCTAAAATTTGTTATTTGGGAAAGGGAAAATGACCTACATAAGAAACCTTTTGACAGAGCTTAGCGAAAAGATGAAATTACTGGTAACCATCTATTTTCCTCTTTTCATAATGTTCTTTAACCCTTTACCACACAATGCTGACTTTTAACGACCCTGAAGAAGAAGCCTTTTGAAAACGTTGTGGGAAAAGGAAAAAATGCTAGTAACCAGCATTTCTCCTTTTCACACCATGTTTTCTACTCCATCAAATAAAAATTGCATCATTGAGCCACACTGAAATTGTCGTCTGCAAATGCTTTCAATTTGGACAGGTCTAAAATTTGTCATGTGGTAAAGTGTTAAATCTTAACCCTTTCCCAAGCAACATTTTGGAATTGACCAGATTGAAAGTGTCTTCCGGTGATAAATTAAAAGTACACCAAACAATGCTTTCTGTACTTGATAGGGTACAAAACATTGTGGGAAAAGAAGAAAATGCTTGTAACCAGCATTTTCTCTTTTCCCACAATGTTTCAAAGCCTTCTTTCCTAGGGTCATAAAAACCCGGGATTGTTCGGGAAAGGGTTAAGACACATAAACTTATTTTAGCCAATGATTTAACAATCATGTTACAAGGATCTTTTCGACTTTCCTCATGCCTTTTAAGCTTGGCTGTTTTCGAAGAAAACGACAAGTTAAATGTCATAGCCAGTGTCTGTATCGCCATGTGAAAACTTAAAAATTTGTAGCATCTCTGTTATTACTGAAGATATTTGAAGATAATTACTTTAAACTTGGGCAAGTTGTTCACTACTAAAGAGGAACCTATACAACAAGGGCAGGTGACCAAAATATTTGTTCTTTTTTTCGACTTTGAATTTTCACTGAAAAGCAAGCACTTGCAGCCCAGCATTGGCACCCTCATACAGTGCTCTTGTTTTCATAAGGTAATGAGTTTCCCCACTAATCTGACCACTTCACACAGTTCTGATCCGAAGGAAGAAGGCTTGTGAAAACATTGTGGAAAAATGATAAAAATGCTTATTTCCAACATTTTCAACTTTCTCCACAATGTATTCTATCCTTTCAGCGAAATATACAACTAAATGCCCAACAATTTATTGTCTGTGAATGTTTTCAGTTTAGTTCAGTCCAAAACATGGTAAAGAACAAACAATATACTGTTTAACCCTTTATCGAACAACGACTGGTCCAAATTTAAAGCAATTGAGACGACAAATCGAAAATGGCTCGAACAATAGAAACAAACAATATACTGTTTAACCCTTTATCGAACAACGACTGGTCCAAATTTAAAGCAGTTGCAGACGACAAATCGAAAATGGCTAAAACAATAGGACTTGTCTTTAGAAAAGTAGAAACCATTGTGGGAAAAGGAGAAAATGCTGGTTACCAGCATTCTCCTTTTACCACAACTATTAAAAGTTTTCTTTTTCAACGCTGTAAAACCCTGGATTGTGTGGTAAAGGGTTATTGAAATGTGACATTTCTGCCAGGGTACATATGGATTATGGAACATAGTGTCCAAGTCCTTCATATTGAAATAACATGTACTGCCTGTAAGCAGCATGCCTCATGGACTTTTTTTTTTTTTCCTGTTTTTTTGGTTGTTTAGTTGCAGTCCAGTTTATAGTTATAACTTATCACAATGTTATTAATACATGCTAGAGTTACTCAGGATGTCAGGATTCACTTTAATATTGCATCCAGCCTTTAAAAACAAATACTTTTGTCTGTGTTATAATTGGATCCGACACGCATTCGATATCTTTACAATCGATGCAATTCTTTCAGTCACAGTACCGATTACAACTTTGAGAGCACTAAAAGTTTGGAATTAGAGTTGATCTGGATTGGACTATATTAACATGCAGAATTATCTTTGATTTGCACTGCTTCTCTATCTTGAAGATTTCTGTTTTCTTCCGTCATCCTTGAACGTATTGCAGAGCTTCTTTGTATATTTCACCACTTTCATTTTTTGTATGATTTATCTCATTCTTGTGTGTTTTAATGCTTTAAAATCTTGAATAATTATTTGTACATTTTAAGGTAAATCCAACCAGAGACTTTTACAAAATATAAAAGTAATACACAGTAAATACTGAAATTTTGTCGTTTTAGGGTAGTATGGAGGGTATTGTTAGGGGGAGCAATTGATTGTAATAAACGGCTGCTTTCCTCGGCAATGTTTTTCAAAACTGGCAACAGGTTTCTTTTTTTGAATGTGTTTGGCTGATCCTCCAGCAGATTTTCTTTTTTCTTTCTCAATTTATGAACCTTTTTTCTTTATCATTCAAATTTTCAACTCAAAACTTATTTTCTCCTTATTTGGCAACATATAAACTATTTCCTTATTTTTTTCTTCGGCTACAGCACGATGATATTGCATTGTGTATTTTCATGTCTGTTATGACTATAAAACTTTTTAAGTTTTTGTCAATAAAATATTTTGTTCGTTCGTTTGTTTGTTGTATTCTTCTTTGGTGACATTTCGTCCAGCAAACACATCACTCCTATACTTCCTCTGCACTGTTTACATATTGATGTCTGTGATGAGATGGATTTCCTGAAAAATTATAAAAGCATACTTAATTTTTCTATCCATTACAATATAAGGACAGTTCATTCGTACATGAAAATAAACTGCGCATCTACACTTCTGATAAAATTCATAAATAGAAGCAGCTACTGCTATGAATCATATTAAGAGGCAAAATTTGTTTCCTGTGCTTATGTTGCAGTTTCGGCCAGAAAAATTAACATAAAAAAATGTATTTGAACTTTAGCAGATAGCCGAAAACTTTTCATATTTTAACTTGAGTAGGAGGCCAAATACCCTACATACTGGAAAGCAGCATGCTACTGTTATAAACTAAAGGCCCTTGAGGGGCCTGAATCACTATACAAGCTGTAATTTTGCCTAAGCCTTGTGTTTTCTGAAACTCGTTTTAAGGCTATGACGAAGGGAAAAATATTGTTTGAAGCTATCATTTTAGTCTTTTCCCATATTTTCTGCCACTTGAAAAACAAAATGCATCTGCTTGTCCACAAAGTGTAAAGTGTAAATTTAGTTGTCTCACAAACATCTAGTATGATAGAGTCTGTGTCTAATTCTGATCCAGATTAGAAAAGAAAAAAAAATGATATGCTCCTAACCCCACCATGGACACCCTCTTCCTGTGACAAATATGTTTTTGATATTTCACCTTATAATATGTACAACCACAAGGGCATTTATAAACTTTCGATGTTTTTTTCTACAGTAATTTCACATAACTGGTATAAAATTTATGAAGCCTTCTCATAGATTAACCCTTTGCCAAACAGTTCTGACTTTTAACAACCCTGGGAAAACGCTTTTTGAAAAATCGTGAGAAAATGCTGGTAACCAGCATTTTCTCCTTTTTCCACAATATTCCCTATTCGATCATAGACAAGTCTACCAATATACACAATATTTAATCTAAATAGTACATGTATGATGTAAAATTGAATGCATTATAAGACCTGCATTGATTGCCAGTAATTTTGGTCTCTACTGGGGCTTTAACCCTGTACCAAACAAAATCTTAGTCCAAATTGAAAGCATTTGCAGACGACAAAATGATTGTTACTTAAACATTGAAGTTTGTATTGGGAAGGTAGAAAACTCGGATACTATCAGTTTTTTCTTTTCTCACAATGCTTTCAAAAGGCGTCTGTCTGAAGTTCATTAAATGTCATGATTATGTGGTAAATGGTTAAGCAAGTAAATGGTTCATTTCAACATCAATTACATAACACATACTCTGGCTGGATTATTATTATTTAATTTTTGGCTTTCAACTTGCTACATTTTGTCATCTGTCAACTCAAATACACCACTTCATTTTCTTGTCCCTCTACTGGCAACCTTTCCTATCTCTTTGGATCCATCTCTTCATGGCTTTTTTAAAGCCACCCTTCCTCTGTAGGTTTCTCTTCTTCTACCCCTTCAATCTGTTTTTCCTCTACTTACAAGCTTTTCTGGTGGCTGATATTAGGACAAGGATGAGGAGGGACTCTCCTGAAATCTGAAATATACAATTATAGTTCTAAAGGCAATTCTTTAAAAATCAAAGCATCGGGTGCCGCTATCCCTCATCTGTCTTTAAAAGTCACAGATCTATATGACACTTTCCACAATTTCATTTTTTCTACAAATATAGATACATGTATCTCAAGACTGAAAGTGGATTCCGTCATATGTTTCCAAATTCATGCATCACTTCAACTGTCAAAAATCTGTCAATGATCCAGTTAACTCTTTCAGCGCCAAATATATAAACTCAATCCTTTTTGATGCCTGAAAATAGAATCCACTGAGATTCAGAAGGATTTTATCTCATATGCTTGACTAAACAAGCGGGCAGAATAAATCCAAGATCAGACTGTACGTTCTGTGCAGTCTGATCTTGATCTATGCCGTCCGCAAAAGTATCCTTTTTCGCCTATGGTGCCAAAAGGGTTCATAAGGATGTATAATTAAAACTAGTATTGAGAATTTAACACTAAGTGGTCGAAAACGTACAAGCTACATTGACTAACACAACGTCAACGATCCTTCATACCAAAATTACATGATAGTGATAACAATGAGGAGTTATCCTTGATTGCCAGACAGAAACACGAATCAAAACATGCAGGTCATTTGTAATTCACCTGTCAGGTTCGTAAATAATGCAAACAACAATTAATCGGTGGGCATTGCAGCTGAATTTCATTTGGCTGCATATTCTTCGGTCCTTTTGAGTAAACCCCTATTCGCTTTCACAACACATCGCGCACCAAATTTTTGCGTATTTTGATATGAAATGTAGCTTAGAATATTATGATTGTTTACTATTCTTAACAATGGAAACCTTTTTAACCTACGCATGTTATTCCTGGCTTTCTCAAACCAGTACTGACACAACTTTCTCTTCCTATAACTAACTCACATGCACCAGAGAGGTGAAAATCATCGGAAAAAAAAGTTTGCGTCATCTGGGTATCGAACCCACAATCATCAAGTCACGAGTCAGATACACTAATCACTGAGCTACCAGGGCGGGCTGCCATGGTGTCAGAAAGAGCCTCAGAGTACAGATTAGTTGCACGTGGTAACGCTTACAGTTCAGCAATGCTCTGGAAAAAGAGCGCTTAATGCATCTCCGTGATCCATGGTACCAAGCAAGTCAGCATATAGGTATGGGTACATAACATCTACCTTTTTTCTTTAACAACCTGCTTAATAATGAGGTTAACTTGTCCTTTGACAAAAAACTAATCAATAGCGAAAATTTTCGGCCCAGGTCAGGCTCAGCGATACTATTCGCAGACGCATTTAGCCCTTTTTATCAGAATATTCCTCAATTATATTTTTGGTTTCATATGCAGGAGCTTGCATACTCGTGTCACAAATGTACCGGGAAAATGGCTTTCAGGGAGCCGCCGAATGAACATGGCCACATTTCGAAGCAATTGCAAATTACTGTTTTATTTCTACTAATAGATCAAAAGCCAGCGGGAAACTGGCGAAGGTGTGCAAAACAATTCTTTGTCAATTTATGCAAAATTGAACGATATAAAATCTCTTTAACCCATAACACGAGTCGTCGACGCCTGAGCTGTGAGATACGTGAAAATGATTTTACAACGACTAGATAGCAATTTACCATTCAGAAAACCTACGGCAGGCTTCAAGCTTCAACCAAGGTCAGGCTATGCAGTCCAAAAAAGGATAATATGGGTCGACACTTATCCGTCCGATGCTCGAAGGCAAAGATCATGAAGGGCTTTTGAAAACATTGTGGGAAAAGGAGTAAATGCTAGTAACCAACATTTTCTCCTTTTCCCACAATGTTTTCTACATGTACCTATACAAAGACAGAAATCATCATTTAAGCTACATTTAATTAATCGTCTGCAATTGCTTATATTTGGTCTAGTAAATAATTGGTAGTTTGGTAGAGATTTATTAGTGAAAAACCTAGCCTGTGTTCCAGCCCGATCATTTTTCCTCTTTTATATTCAGACTTTACTTTGTCAATAATGAGATGTCATTTTTGACAAAGTAACGTCCAAATATAAAGATGGGTAAAATGATCGGACTGAAAACCGGGGTGGTCAGGCCATACAGATACGATGGAAAAAAGGTAGACGCAGATAGGGCGATTTACCTTTATAGATGATTTCGTAGCTTCTGAGACGACCCCCGGTCTGAACTTCAGTATTCCGTGCTCATACTCCTTATTTGGTTACCGCTTGTACATCTCTAGTACGATTATAAAAAGGGAAGAAGAATCCTAGTATGCATAATTCAACATATACTAGACAGAAAACTGACAAAAACATTGGTATCTCAAGTTGAAATTAGGAAGAGAACAGCAGCAAACAACTATTTCTTCACAGTAGGAAACAATCTGTAATCCCCTGTGAAGCAGAGTCACAATTTCTGCAACACTGTTTAGTCTTCCCCATTCTCCCAGTTTCCTGACTTAATCCAATTTCCTGTCAGAGATTCAAATTTTTCCACAATCCAAAATATTTAGTCTTCTCCCATTCAAAAAATCTGCCAAAATATTTAGTCTTCCCTGTCCTGTTCTCCCAGTGCCCAGAATACAACCCCATTCCTTGTATGAGACCGTTTCAACTTCTGCCACAATGTTTAGTCCCTCTTCAGCAGAAGCCCCCCCCCCCGTCAGAAAGTGAATTTTTCTACATTGTTGAGTCCTTACCTAAGTTCATTCCACTGACCTTAACCAATACCATGAGAGAGAGAAAGAGAGAGACAGACAGACAGAGAGATAGAGACAGAGAGAGAGAGAGAGCAAGCACACAAAGTTTGGCAGACAGACAGAAACTGAGTGCTGTTAACCTTAACCCTTGATTAAGCTTCGGAGACGACAGGTTAATTACATCACTTGCAACAACCATGTGTAAGGCCGATGCAATTTGCCAATTTCAGTTCGACCAAAGAATAAAGAAAATAACATATATTTAAAACACCTATAATACTAACTGCACTATACAGTGACAATAATGATACTTATATACTGCTCTATCTACTAATGCTGCTGCTGATGCTAGTACTACAACTTATACTACTACTTCAACTACTACTATCATCAAAACTAAAATTCACTAACTATAAAGAATTCTTATACATATATTTGTATACTTAACAAAAAAAGGTTAAGGAAATGTCAGAAAACCATGGACCAAAAGATTACCTAAACAAACAATTATTGATTTTTTATTAAAATTGTTAGATACATTTCATTGCTTGAAAAAAATGTTTCCTTTAGCTTTGTAGCACTAATATCCTTGTTGTGGCACTGTGTCAAGTAATCCAGAGTATTCCTGTTTTCATGCAAAACACAGTCATGAATATACGCTGTAAGGTTTTATAAATTAGAATTCCATTCTTTTGACTGACACATGAAATTTACGTAACTCCCTATTCATGATAGCCTCAAATGTCATATATGGAAGATGAGAATGTTCAAAATATCCTTGCAGTTACAAGTGTGTCCCCCTTCATAGGCAAATAAGGACTTGCACTGGCGTAGCAAACGCTAAATAATTCTGGCAATTTGGAGCTGAGGAACCAGTCTTCATTTCTCCTGTAGCGCCACAGCAAGAGCCTGCAGATGGTGCCAGTATTCTGTTTCGAACGCTCGGTCCCGGAATATCCCACACATGTTCAAAGGGAGATATTCTGGTGAGCGCGCTGGCAAGTCAATGAGCACAACATTGTTCAGTGTTCTGCAACTATTCTAATTTCTTGAAAAGGTTATAAAGTAAACAAATCATAACTGTTTGTATTAAAAATGTAACTGCATTGTCTGTTTTGTTCTCATAAAGTTTTTTTTTTTGTACATTACACAGTGTGGCTTCCTTTTTTGAGCAATTTTACTGCTGTTATATAAAGGACACATGTGTTACAGGAACGACACAAAATGTAACAGCATAGACACATATTTGTATTTGCAATAATAACATAAAAATTGTTGGTACTTAGTGTCTTTATTTTAGAAAAAACAAATGAAACAATAATGGAACAGTAACATGAAATAAGGAAAAGTGATTTGCACCAACAGTACTGTCTTATTGACTAGTTAAGATTTGGAATGTTACTGCAAGTACACTCTCGTTATTTCTCTTATATTCATTGTTAACTATATTCATGCTAAATACATTAAAAATAATCAATGTCATCTAGGAAATAAGTTACATAAAGACATTTCAAAAACAAAAGAGAAAACATTAACATCTAACAACTTAACTAAACGTTTTTCAATCATTGTAACAGTAAAGACATGTGGACCTGCTTTTGGCCATAGATTTTAAAGACCCAATCATAAAATTATAAAACATTTGTATGGCTTATTGCAATACAGCTGCAGCAGCACATTGTACAGACTGCTATTACAAATGCATTTCACTAAGCCCACAATTTATGCAAATAAAGTATTGCAAATTAACAAATAAAAATACAAGGACATACTATGTTACGACAACTCTCTCTTCCATCGAGAAATTTTATTCATAATTCTTCAGATAATCATTACAGTTTTATTGCTAATGCAAGCATCAAGTGACCATGAGTATTCGAAAGAATACGAAGGGTCATTTGATGTTTCCATTTGCACTGAATTTTAACCCTTTACCACACAATCTCAAGTTTGAAGACGCCTTTTGAAATCCAGCATTTTCTCCTTTTTCCACAATGCTTCTGTCTTGTATCTTTCCTGCGTTGCGTTTGTATCTCGCTGCTGATGATTTGCGCCCCAGTAGCTCAGTCGGTAGCGTGAAGGACTTGATACCAGCGGTCGCTGCTTCGATCCCCGTCCCTGCCAATTTTCTTTCTGAGGATTGATGAAAATCTTTGCGATAGAATTAATTCCTCTTCCGCTATTGATCATTGTTTCGACAATAGTTATGTGGGAAAGCAGCCAAGGGCTTGGAAAGAATATTGTGCGGAGTACTGGTAAAAGAAACTCAAGGAAAGCATGGCTAGATACACTGGCCGCCGCGATATACATGTAACTGAAATAATACTGAAAACAGCCTTAAACACCACACAATCAGTCAATGTGGCTGCTATTGTTCGGTCCTGGCGTTTCTGGAGAAGAGGATATTTTATTTTGAAGTGCCTGTGTTAGCAATTTCTTTCTCTGTCTATCCTCTCTCGGTTCCTCCACTTTTTTCTCACCAATTTTTTCCCTATCTGTCATATCACCAATACTTTTGTTTTTTCCTGTAAGCCTGTCCAGTACAAAACGTCCTCTAGATTGCTGTAAATACCTCTGTCTCTTTTCTTGATCAACATCTTTTCTGTCTATATTCTCTGGAACTCTACATTAGACTCCACCATTTTCACCCTACAATCATAGAAATACGTATATGCCTATCTATTCCTTTAAGAATGAAAAACCATTATTGGTGTGTACTGAAAACATTAGAGGAAAAAGCTTTTGTTAATATCAATGAGCAAATGCTCTATTAACCCCAATGTTTCCTCAAATATGTTATAATCAGATACAAGGATAAGAAATGTGTATAATGAACCAAAGCTCCTTTTCCCATTATTTTTTCTGAACTATGTAATTATAAAAATGGAATTTTATATACTTTATAGTTTTCAAAAGGTTACATATCAAACTAATCGAAAGCTGGTCTGTCTGATAAATGGGTAACATGTTGCTCCGATAAAATATACAATAGAGTTAAAATCGAAATAATTTCGACCTGGTCAGAGAAATATACGTGCTTGATTTCTATGCCATGTTGGCCTCCTTTGTGTAACTACTCTCTATCTTTGCTATAACAAGGTGTTCTCAGCTTGTAATTATAATGAAATCCATGATTAATATCTTGCATGTATATTACTTTTAAACGGCGTGATAACGATAACTTGATTAGATAGCAAAGTTCACAATGAAGATTTTTTTTTTTTTTTTTCAATTAAGTTGTAAAAGTTGTAAACACATCACTCTCTTTTCTGTAACGGTAATATGATAAAAGCACATTCAGTATCAAAAATAGGCCTGAAAGTGGGATTTTCTGCTTTCTACTGATATGTAAATAGATTATACTAATTACTTTACGGTAGATAAGGCTTAAAATCATATTTATATAAAATGCCAATCCCTTTTCCTGGAGAAAATGTCCCCAAAGTAACGATTCCGTTACTTGCATTAACAAAACACATAGTTTTTTTAAAGACCGTTATTGCAAGGAGGTACACAGCATTATTTATAATATGTTGCAGACATAGGACCGCCAAACACATGTTTCATTGAAGTTCATAAATACCTTCTTTTTCAAATATGCATGCACTGAAGAATAAACAAACTCTGCTAATGTATCAACAGCCTAATACGATTATCAAAAGGGGAGAAGAATCCTAGGATGCATAATTCAACATATGCTAGACAGAATTTTTGTTATTATTGCAAATACAAATGTGTGTCTATGCTGTTACATTTTCTGTCATTCCTGTAACACATGTGTCCTTTATATAACAACACTAAAATTGCTCAAAAAAGGAAGCCACACTGTGTAATGTACAAAAAAAAAAAAAAAAAAAACTTTCTGATAACAAAACAGACAATGCAGTTACATTTTTAATACAAACAGTTATGATTTGTTTACTTTATAACCTTTTCAAGAAATTAGAATAGTTGCAGAACACTGAACAATGTTGTGCTCATTTACTTGCCAGCGCGCTCACCAGAATATCTCCCTTTGAACATGTGTGGGATATTCCGGACCGAGCGTTCAAAACAGAATACTGGCACCATCTGCAGGCTCTTGCTGTGGCGCTACAGGAGAAATGAAGACTGGTTCCTCAGCTCCAAATCGCCAGAATTATTCAGCGTATGCTACGCCAGTGCAAGTCCTTATTGGCCGATGAAGTGGGAAACACTTGTAACTGCAAGGATATTTTGAACATTCTCATCTTCCATATATGACATTTGAGGCTATCATGAATAGGGAGTTACGTAAATTTCATGTGTCAGTCAAAAGAATGGAATTTTAAGTTATAAATCTTACAGCGTATATTCATGACTGTGTTTTGCATAAAAACAGGGAATACTCTGGATTACTTGACACAGTGCCACAACAAGGATATTAGTGCTACAAAGCTAAAGGAAACATTTTTTCAAGCAATGAAATGTATCTAACAATTTTAATAAAAAATCAATAATTGTTTGTTTAGGTAATCTTTTGGTCCATGGTTTTCTGACATTTCCTTAACTTTTTTTTTTTTTTGTTAAATATACAAATATATGTATAAGAATTCTTTATTGTTAGTGAATTTCAGTTTTGATGATAGTAGTAGTTGAAGTAGTAGTATAAGTTGTAGTAGTAGCATCAGTAGCAGCATTAGTAGATAGAGCAGTATATAAGTATAATTATAATTGCTATATAGTGCAGTGAGTATTATAGGTGTTTTAAATACATGTTTCTTTTTTTTTTTTTTTATTCTTTGGTCGAACTGAAATTGGCACATTGCATCGGCCTTACACATGGTTTTTGTAAGTGACGTAATTAGCCTGTCGTCTACAAAGCTTAATCAAGGGTTAAGGTTAACAGCACTCAGTTTCTGTCTGTCTGTCAAACTTTGTGTGCTTGCTCTCTCTCTCTCTCTGTCTCTATCTCTCTGTCTGTCTGTCTCTCTCTTTCTCTCTCTCTCATGGTATTGGTTAAGGTCAGTGGAATGAACTTAGGTAAGGACTGAATAATGTAGAAGAATTCACTTTCTGACGGGAGGGGGGGGCTTCTTCTGAAGAGGGACTAAACATTGTGGCAGAAGTTGAAACGGTCTCATACAAGGAATGGGGTTGTATTCTGGGCACTGGGAGAACAGGACAGGGAAGACTAAATATTTTGGCAGATTTTTTGAGTGGGAGAAGACTAAATATTTTGGATTGTGGAAAAATTTGAATCTCTGACAGGAAATTGGATTAAGTCAGGAAACTGGGAGAATGGGGAAGACTAAACATTGTTGCAGAAATTGAAACTCTGCTTCACAGGGGATTACAGATTGTCCCCTACAGTGAAGAAATAGTTGTTTCTGCTTTTCTCTTCCTAATTTCAACTGAGATGCCAATGTCTTTGACAGTTTTCTGTCTAGCATATGTTGAATTATGCATCCCAGGATTCTTCTCCCCTTTTTATAATCCTATTTCGCTGTTGATACATTAGCAGAGTTTGTTTATTCTTCAATGCATGCATATTTGAAAAAGAAGGTATTTATGATCTTCAATGAAACATGTGTTTGACAGTCCTATGTCTGCAACATATTATAAATAATGCTGTGTACCTTCTTACAATAACGGTCTTTAAAATAACGATGTGTTTTGTTATTGCAAGTAACAGAATCGTTACTTTGGGGACATTTTGTTCTGGAAAAGGGATTGGAATTTTATATAAATATGATTTTAAGCCTTATTTGACGTAAAGTAATTAGTATAATCTAATTACATTTCAATAGAAAGCAGAAAATCCATTTTTCAGGCCTATTTTTGATACTGAATGTGCTTTTGTCATACTACAGTTATAGAAAAGACAGTGATGAGTTTACAACTTTTACAATTTAATTGAAAAAAAAAGAAGACCTACATTGTAAACTTTTCTATCTAATCAAGTTATCGTTATCCTGCCGTTTAAAAGTAATATACATGCAAGATATTAATCATGGATTAGTCGTTACTTTGGGGACATTTTGTTCAGGGAAAAGGATTGGAATTTTTATATAAATATGATTTTAATCCTTATTTGACGTAAAGTAATTAGTATAATCTATTTACATATTAATAGAGAGCAGAAAATCCCATTTCCTGGCCTATTTTTGATACTAAATGTGCTTTAACAGTAATATACTTGAAAGAAATTAATGATGGAACAGTCGTTACTTTGGGGACATTTTATTCAGAAAAAGGGATTGGAATTTTATATAAATATGATTTTAAGCCTTATTTGACGTAAAGGAATTATTATAATCTATTTACATATCAATAGAAACCAGAAAATCAAATTTTCTGACCTATTTTGGATATTGAAAGTGCTTTCATCATATTACCGTTACAGAAAAGACAGTGATGAGTTTACAACTTTACAACTTAATTTAAAAATAAAAAGATCTTCATTGTAAACTTTGCTATCTAATCAAGTTATCGTCATCATGCCGTTGAAAAGTAATATCCATGGAAGAAATTAATCATGGAATAATCGTTACTTTGGGGACATTTTATTCAGGAAAAGGGATTAGAATTTTATATAAATATGATTTTAAGCCTTATCTGACGTAAAGGAAGTATTATAATCTATTTACATATTCATAGAGAGCAGAAAATCAAATTTTCTGGCCTATTTTTGATACTGAATGTGTTTTTATCATATTACCGTTATAGAAAAAACAGTGCTGAATTTACAACTTTACAACTTAATTGAAAAATCACAACATCTTCATTGTAAACCTTGCTGTCTAATCAAGTTATCGTTATCATGCGCTTTAAAAGTAAAATACATTTAAGAAATTAATCATGGATTAATCGTTACTTCGGGGACATTTTTTTCAGGAAACGGATTGGAATTTTATATAAGTATGATTTTAAGCCTTATTTGACGTAAAGTAATTAGTATAATCTATTTACATATGAATAGGAAGCAGAAAATCCCATTTTCAGGCCCATTTTATATACTGAATGTGCTTTTATCGTATTATCGTTACAGAAAATACAGTATGAGTTTATAACTTTTTACAACTTAACTGAAAAAAAAGAAGATCTTCATTGTAAACTTTGTTGTCTCATCAAATTATCGTTATCATGCCGTTTAAAAGTAATATATATGCAAGATATTAAACATGGATTAATCGTTACTTTGGGGACATTTCGTTCATGCCGTTCAAATAAAATATTAATGGAAGAAATTAATCATGGATTAATCGTTTCTTTCGGGACATTTTGTTCAGGAAAATGGATTGGAATTTTATATAAATATGATTTTAAGCCTTATTTGACGTAAAGTAATTAGTATAATATATTTACATATTAATAGAGAACAGAAAATCCCATTTTCTGGCCTATTTTTGATGCTGAATATGCGTTAAAAGTAATATACATGGAAGAAATTAATCATGGAATAATCGTTACTTCGGGGACATTTTGTTCAGGAAAAGGGATTGGAATTTTATATAAATATGATTTTAAGCCTTATTTGACGTAAAGTAATTAGTATAATCTATGTACATGTCAATAGAAAGCAGAAAATCCCATTTTCTGGCCTATTTTATATACTGTATGTGCTTTTATCATATTACCGTTACATACAGTGTGAGTTTATAACTTTTTACAACTTAATTGAAAAATAAAAAGATTTTCATTGTAAACTTTGCTATCTCATCAAATTATCGTTATCATGCCGTTTAAAAGTAATATACATGCAAGATATTAATCACGGATTAATCCTTACTTTGGGGACATTTTTTTCAGGAAAAGGGATTGGAATTTTATATAAATATGATTTTAAGCATTATTTGACGTAAAGTAATTAGTATAATCTATTTACATATCAATAGAAAGCAGAAAATCCCATTTTCTGGCCTATTTTATATACTGCATGTGCTTTTATCATATTACCGTTACAGAAAATACAGTGTGAGTTTACAACTTTTTAATTGAAAAATAAAAAGATCTTCATTGTAAACTTTGCTATCTAATCAAATTATCGTTATAATGCCGTTTAAAAGTAATATACATGGACGATATTAATCATTGATTAGTCGTTACCTTGGGGACATTTTGTTCAGGAAAAGGGATTGGAATTTTATATAAATATGATATTAAGCCTCATTAAGGAATTAGTATAATCTATTTACATATCAACAGAAAGCAGAAAATCCCATTTACTGGCCTATTTTTGATACTGAATGTGCTTTTATCATAATACCGTTACAGAAAAGACATTGAAGAGTTTACAACTTTTACAACTTAATTGAAAAATAAAAATATCTTCATTGTAAACTTTGTTGTGTAATCAAGTCACCGTTATCATGCCGTTTCAAAGTAATATACATGCAAGATATTAATCATGGATTAATCGTTACATTGGGGACATTTCGTTCAGGAAAATTGATTGGAATTTTATATAAATATGATTTTAAGCCTTATTTGACGTAAAGTAATTACAATAATCTATTTACATATTAATAGAGAGCAGAAAATCCAATTTTCTGGCCTATTTTTGATACTGAATGTGCGTTAAAAGTAATATACATGGAAGAAATTAATCATGGAATAATCGTTACTTTGGGGACATTTTGTTCAGGAAAAGTGATTGGAATTTTATATAAATATGATTTTAAGCCTTATTTAACGTAAATTAATTAGTATAATCTATTTACATATCAATAGAAAGCAGAAAATCCCATTTTCTGGCCTATTTTTGATACTGAATGTGATTTTATCATATTACCGTTACAGAAAAGACAGTGATGAGATTACAACTTTACAACTTAATTGAAAAATAACAAGATCTTCATTGTAAACTTTGCTGTCTAATCAAGTTATCGTTATCATGCCGTTTAAAAGTAATATACATGGAAGAAATTAATCATGGATTAATCGTTACTTTGGGGACATTTTGTTCAGGAAAAGGGATTGGAATCTTATATAAATATAATTTTAAGCCTTATCTGACGTAAAGTAATTAGTATAATCTATTTACATATCAATAGAAAGCAGAAAATCCGATTTTCAGGCCTATTTTATATACTGAATGTGCCTTTATCATATTACCGTTACAGAAAAGACAGTGTGAGTTCATAACTTTTTACAATTTAATTGAAAAATAAAAAGATCTTCATTGTAAACTTTGCTATCTCTTCAAATTATCGTTATCATGCGGTTTAAAGTAATATAAATGAAAGTTATTGAACATTTAGTAATCGTTACTTTGGGGACATTTTGTTCTGGAAAAGGGATTCGAATTTTATATAAATATGATTTTAAGCCTTATTCGACGTAAAGTAATTAGTATAATCTATTTACATATCAACAGAAAGCAGAAAATCCCATTTTCTGGCCTATTTTTGATACTGAATGTGCTTTTATCATAATACCGTTACAGACAAGACATAGATTGGAATTTTATATGAATATTATTTTAAGCCTTGTTCGACGTAAAGTAATTAGTATAATCTATTTACATATCAACAGAAAGCAGAAAATCCCATTTTCTGGCCTATTTTTGGTACTGAATGTGCTTTTATCATAATACCTTTACAGAAAAGACATTGATGAGTTTACAACTTTTACAACTTAATGGAAAAATAAAAAGATCTTCATTGTAAACTTTGGTATCTAATCAAGTTATCGTTATAATGCCGTTGAAAAGTAATATACATGCAAGATATTAATCATGGATTTCATTATAATTACAAGCTGACAATACCTTGTTATAGCAAGGATAGAGAGTAGTTACACGAAGGAGGCCAACATGGCAATGGCATAGAAATTAAGCACTTACATTTCTCTGACCAGGTCGAAATTATTTCGATTTTAACTGCTTGTATTCTATATTTCATCGGAGCAACATGTTACCTATTTATCAGACAGACTAGCTTTTGATTAGTCCAATATGAAACCTTTTGAAAACTATAAAGAATATAAAATTCTATTGTTATAATTACAGTTCAGAAAAAATAATGGAAAAAGGAGCTTTGGTTCATTATACACATTTCTTATCATTGTATCTGATTATAACATATTTGAGGAAACATTGGAATAAATAGAGCATTTGCTCATTGATATTAACAAAAGCTTTTCCCCCTAATGTTTTTAGTACACACCAATAATGGTTTTTCATTCTTAAAGGAATAGATAGGCATATACGTATTTCAATGATTGTAGGGTGAAAATGGTGGAGTCTCATGTAGAGCTCCAGAGAGTATAGACAGAAAAGATGTTGATCAAGAAAAGAGACAGGGGTATTTACAGCAGTCTAGAGGACGTTATGTACTGGACAGGTTTACAGGAAAAAACAAAAGTATTGGTGATATGACAGATAGGGAAAACATTGGTGAGAAAAAAGTGGAGGAACCGAGAGAGGAAAGACAGAGGAACAAAATTGCTAACACAGGCACTTCAAAATAAAATATCCTCTTCTCCAGAAACGCCAGGACCGAACAACAGCAGCCACATTGACTGATTGTATGGTGTTTAACGCTATTTTCAACATTCTTTTCAGTATCATGTATATCGCGGCTGCTAGTGTATCTAGCCATGCTTTCCTTGATTTCCTTTTACCAGTACTCCGCACAATATTCTTTCCAAACCCTTGGCTGCTTTCCCACATAACTATTGTGGAAACAATGATTGGTAGCGGGAGAGGAATGAATTCTGTGGCAAAGATTTTCATCAATCCTCGGAAAGAAAATTGGCAGGGACGGGGATCGAAGCAGCGACCGCTGGTATCAAGTCCTTCACGCTACCGACTGAGCTACTGGGGCGCAAATCATCAGCAGCGAGAAACAAACGCAACGCAAGAAAGATACAAGACAGAAGCATTGTGGAAAAAGGAGAAAATGCTGGATTTCAAAAGGCGTCTTCAAACTTGGGATTGTGTGGTTAAGGGTTAAAATTCAGTGCAAATGGAAACATCAAATGACCCTTCGTATTCTTTCGAATACTCATGGTCATTTGATGCTTGCATTAGCAATAAAACTGTAATGATTGTCTGGAGAATTATGAATAACATTTCTCGATGGAAGAGATAGTTGCCATAACATAGTATGTCCTTGTATTTTTATTTGTTAATCTGTAATACTTTATTTGCATAAATTGTGGGCTTAGTGAAATGCATTTGTAATAGCAGTCTGTACAATGTGCTGCTGCAGCTGTATTGCAATAAGCCATACAAATGTTTTATAATTTTCTGATTTGGTCTTTAAAAATCTATGGACAAAAGCAGGTCCACATGTCTTTACTGTTACAATGATTGAAATACGCTTAGTTAAGTTGTTAGATGTTAATGTTTTCTCTTTTATTTTTGAAATGTCATAATGTAACTTATTTCCTACATGACATTGATTATTTTTAATGTATTTAGCATGAATATAGTTAACAATGAATATAACTGAGTATTTGCAATAACCAGAGTGTACTTGCAGTAACATTCCAAATCTGAACTAGTCAACAAGACAGTACTGTTGGTGCCAATCACTTTTCCTTATTCCATGTTACTGTTCCATTATTGTTTCATTTGTTTTTTCTAAAATAAAGGCACTAAGTACCAACAATTTTTATGTTATTATTGCAAATACAAATGTGTGTCTATGCTGTTACATTTTGTGTCGTTCCTGTAACACATGTGTCCTTTATATAACAACACTAAAATTGCTCAAAAAAGGAAGCCACACTGTGCAATGTACAAAAAAAAAAAAAAACCTTTCTGATAACAAAACAGACAATGCAGTTACATTTTTAATACAAACAGTTATGATTTGTTTACTTTATAACCTTTTCAAGAAATTAGAATAGTTGCAGAACACTGAACAATGTTGTGCTCATTTACTTGCCAGCGCGCTCACCAGAATATCTCCCTTTGAACATGTGTGGGATATTCCGGACCGAGCGTTCAAAACAGAATACTGGCACCATCTGCAGGCTCTTGCTGTGGCGCTACAGGAGAAATGAAGACTGGTTCCTCAGCTCCAAATCGCCAGAATTATTCAGCGTATGCTACGCCAGTGCAAGTCCTTATTGGCCGATGAAGTGGGAAACACTTGTAACTGCAAGGATATTTTGAACATTCTCATCTTCCATATATGACATTTGAGGCTATCATGAATAGGGAGTTACGTAAATTTCATGTGTCAGTCAAAAGAATGGAATTTTAAGTTATAAATCTTACAGCGTATATTCATGACTGTGTTTTGCATAAAAACAGGGAATACTCTGGATTACTTGACACAGTGCCACAACAAGGATATTAGTGCTACAAAGCTAAAGGAAACATTTTTTCAAGCAATGAAATGTATCTAACAATTTTAATAAAAAATCAATAATTGTTTGTTTAGGTAATCTTTTGGTCCATGGTTTTCTGACATTTTCTTAACTTTTTTTTCTTTTTGTTAAGTATACAAATATATGTATAAGAATTATTTATTGTTAGTGAATTTCAGTTTTGATGATAGTAGTAGTTGAAGTAGTAGTATAAAGTGTAGTAGTAGCATCAGTAGCAGCATTAGTAGAAAGAGCAGTATATAAGTATAATTATAATAACTGTATAGTGCAGTGTGTATTATAGGTGTTTTAAATACATGTTTCTTTTTTTTTTATTCTTTGGTCGAACTGAAATTGGCACATTGCATCGGCCTTACACATGGTTTTTGTAAGTGACGTAATTAGCCTGTCGTCTACGAAGCTTAATCAAGGGTTAAGGTTAACAGCACTCAGTTTCTGTCTGTCTGTCAAACTATGTGTGCTTGCTCTCTCTCTCTCTCTCTCTGTCTCTATCTCTCTGTCTGTCTTTCTCTCTCTTTCTCTCTCTCTCATGGTATTGGTTAAGGTCAGTGGAATGAACTTAGGTAAGGACTGAATAATGTAGAAGAATTCACTTTCTGACGGGAGGGGGGGCTTCTTCTGAAGAGGGACTAAACATTGTGGCAGAAGTTGAAACGGTCTCATACAAGGAATGGGGTTGTATTCTGGGCACTGGGAGAACAGGACAGAAGAAGACTAAATATTTTGGCAGATTTTTTGAATGGGAGAAGACTAAATATTTTGGATTGTGGAAAAATTTGAATCTCTGACAGGAAATTGGATTAAGTCAGGAAACTGGGAGAATGGGGAAGACTAAACATTGTTGCAGAAATTGAAACTCTGCTTCACAGGGTATTACAGATTGTCCCCTACAGTGAAGAAATAGTTGTTTCTGCTTTTCTCTTCCTAATTTCAACTGAGATGCCAATGTCTTTGACAGTTTTCTGTCTAGCATATGTTGAATTATGCATCCCAGGATTCTTCTCCCCTTTTTATAATCCTATTTCGCTGTTGATACATTAGCAGAGTTTGTTTATTCTTCAATGCATGCATATTTGAAAAAGAAGGTATTTATGATCTTCAAAGAAACATGTGTTTGACAGTCCTATGTCTGCAACATATTATAAATAATGCTGTGTACCTTCTTGCAATAACGGTCTTTAAAATAACGATTGTTTTTTGTTATTGCAAGTAACAGAATCGTTACTTTGGGGACATTTTGTTCTGGAAAAGGGATTGGAATTTTATATAAATTTGATTTTAAGCCTTATTTGACGTAAATTAATTAGTATAATCTAATTACATTTCAATAGAAAGCAGAAAATCCATTTTTCAGGCCTATTTTTGATACTGAATGTGCTTTTTTCATACTACCGTTACAGAAAAGACAGTGATGAGTTTACAACTTTTACAATTTAATTGAAAAAAAAGAATATCTACATTGTAAACTTTTCTATCTAATCAAGTTATCGTTATCATGCCGTTTAAAAGTAATATACATGCAAGATATTAATCATGGATTAGTCGTTACTTTTTGGACATTTTGTTCAGGAAAAAGGATTGGAATTTTTATATAAATGTGATTTTAATCCTTATTTGACGTAAAGTATTTAGCATAATCTATTTACATATCAATAGAGAGAAGAAAATCCCATTTACTGGCCTATTTTTGATACTGAATGTGATTTTATCATATTACCCTTAGAAAAAAGACAGTGATGAGTTTACAACTTAACAACTTAATTGAAAACGAAGAAGATCTTCATTGTAAACTTTGCTATCTAATCAAGTTATCGTTATCATGCCGTTTAAAAGTAATATACATGGAAGAAATTAATCATGGATTAATCGTTACTTTGGGAACATTTTGTTTATGAAAACGGATTGGAATTTTAGATAAATATGATTTTAAGCCTTATCTGAAGTAAAGTAATTAGTATAATCTATTTACATATCAATAGAAAGCAGAAAATCCCATTTTCAGGCCTATTTTATATACTGAATGTGCTTCTATCATATTACCGTTACAGAAAAAACAGTGTGAGTTTATAACTTTTTACAACTTAATTGAAAAATAAAAAGATCTTCATTGTAAACTTTGCTATCTCTTCAAATTATCGTTATCATGCCGTTTAAAAGTAATATACATGCAAGATATTAATCATGGATTAATCGTTACTTTGGGGACATTTTGTTCAGGAAAAGGGATTGGAATTTTTATATAAATATGATTTTAAGCCTTTTTTAACGTAAAGTAATTAGTATAATCTATTTCCATATCAATAGAAAGCAGAATATCCCATTTTCTGGCCTATTTTTGATACTGAATGTGCTTTTATCATATTACCGTTACAGAAAAGACAGTGATGAGATTACAAGTTTTACAATTTAATTTAAAAATACAGATATCTTCATTGTAAACTTTGCTATCTAATCAAGTTATCGTTATCATACTGTTTAAAAGTAATATACATGGAAGAAATTAATCATGGAGTAACCGTTACTTTGGGCACATTCTGTTCTGGAAAAGGAATTGGAATTTTATATAAATATGATTTTAAGCTTTTTTAACGTAAAGTAATTAGTATAATATATTTACATATCAACAGAAAGCAGAAAATCTCATTTTCAGGCCTATTTTTGATAGTGAATGTGCTTTTATCATATTACCGTTACAGAAAAGACATTGATGAGTTCACAACTTTTACAACTTAATTGAGAAATAAAAAGATCTTCATTGTAAACTTTGCTATCTAATCAAGTTATCGTTATCATGCCGTTTAAAAGTAATATACATGCAAGATATTAATCATGGATTTCATTATAATTACAAGTTGACAATACCTTGTTATAGCAAGGATAGAGAGTAGTTATACGAAGGAGGTCAACATGGCTTAGAAATCAAGCACTTACATTTCTCTGACCAGGTCGAAATTATTTCGATTTTAACTGCTTGTATTCTATATTTCATCGGAGCAACATGTTACCTATTTATCAGACAGACTAGCTTTTGATTATTCCAATATGAAACCTTTTGAAAACTATAAAGAATATAAAATTCTATTGTTATAATTACACAGTTCAGAAAAAATAATGGGAAAAGGAGCTTTGGTTCATTATACACATTTCTTATCCTTGTATCTGATTATAACATATTTGAGGAAACATTGGAATAAATAGAGCATTTTCTCATTGATAATAACAAAAGCTTTTTCCCCTAATGTTTTTAGTACACACCAATAATGGTTTTTCATTCTTAAAGGAATGGATAGGCATATACGTATTTCAATGATTGTAGGGTGAAAATGGTGGAGTCTAATGTAGAGCTCCAGAGAGTATAGACAGAAAAGATGCTGATCAAGAAAAGAGACAGAGGTATTTACAGCAGTCTAGAGGACGTTATGTACTGGACAGGCTTACAGGAAAAAACAAAAGTAGTGGTGATATGACAGATAGGGAAAAAATTGGTGAGAAAAAAGTGGAGGAACCGAGAGAGGAAAGACAGAGAACAAAATTGCTAACACAGGCACTTCAAAATAAAATATCCTCTTCTCCAGAAACGTCAGGACCGAACAACAGCAGCCACATTGACTGATTGTATGGTGTTTAACGCTGTTTTCAACATTATTTCAGTTACATGTATATCGCGGC
Organism: Hippopus hippopus; assembly: GCA_946811185.2. Taxonomy (NCBI): domain Eukaryota; kingdom Metazoa; phylum Mollusca; class Bivalvia; order Cardiida; family Cardiidae; genus Hippopus; species Hippopus hippopus. The sequence goes on along the minus strand of OX328099.1, from coordinate 61,562,452 downwards.
GGCCAGTGTACCTAGCCATGCTTTCCTTGAGTTTCTTTTACCAGTACTCCGCACAATATTCTTTCCAAGCCCTTGGCTGCTTTCCCACATAACTATTGTCGAAACAATGATCAGTAGCGGGAGAGGAATGAATTCTGTCGCAAAGATTTTCATCAATCCTCAGAAAGAAAGTTGGCAGGGACGGGGATCGAAGCAGCGACCGCTGGTATCAAGTCCTTCACGCTACCGACTGAGCTACTGGGGCGCAAATCATCAGCAGCGAGAAACAAACGCAACGCAAGAAAGATACAAGACAGAAGCATTGTGGAAAAAGGAGAAAATGCTGGATTTCAAAAGGCGTCTTCAAACTTGGGATTGTGTGGTAAAGGGTTAAAATTCAGTGCAAATGGAAACATCAAATGACCCTTCGTATTCTTTCGAATACTCATGGTCATTTGATGCTTGCATTATCAATAAAACTGTAATGATTGTCTGGAGAATTATGAATAAAATTTCTCGATGGAAGAGATAGTTGCCGTAACATAGTATGTCCTTGTATTTTTATTTGTTAATTTGCAATACTTTATTTGTATAAATTGTGGGCTTAGAGAAAGGCATTTGTAATAGCAGTCTGTACAATGTGCTGCTGCAGCTGTATTGCAATAAGCCATACAAATGTTTTATAATTTTCTGATTTGGTCTTTAAAAATCTATGGACAAAAGCAGGTCCACATGTCTTTACTGTTACAATGATTGAAATACGCTTAGTTAAGTTGTTAGATGTTAATGTTTTCTCTTTTGTTTTTGAAATGTGATAATGTAACTTATTTCCTACATGACATTGATTATTTTTAATGTATTTAGCATGAATATAGTTAACAATGAATATAACAGAGTATTTGCAATAACCAGAGTGTACTTGCAGTAACATTCCAAATCTTAACTAGTCAACAAGACAGTACTGTTGGTGCAAATCACTTTTCCTTATTTCATGTTACTGTTCCATTATTGTTTCGTTTGTTTTTTCTAAAATAAAGGCATTAAGTACCAACAATTTTTATGTTATTATTGCAAATACAAATGTGTGTCTATGCTGTTACATTTTGTATCGTTCCTGTAACACATGTGTCCTTTATATAACAACACTAAAATTGGTCAAAAAAGGAAGCCACACTGTGTAATGTACGAAAAAAACTTTCTCATAACAAAACAGACAATACAGTTACATTTTTAATACAAACAGTTATGATTTGTTTACTTTATAACCTTTTCAAGAGATTAGAATAGTTGCAGAACACTGAACAATATTGTGCTCATTGTCTTGCCAGCGCGCTCACCAGAATATCTCCCTTTGAACATGTGTGGGATATTCCGGGACCGAGCGTTCAAAACAGAATACTGGCACCATCTGCAGGCTCTTGCTGTGGCGCTACAGGAGGAATGAAGACTGGTTCCTCAGCTCCAAATCGCCGGAATTATTCAGCGTATGCTACGCCAGTGCAAGTCCTTATTTGCCGATGAAGGGGGAAACACTTGTAACTGCAAGGATATTTTGAACATTCTCATCTTCCATATATGACATTTGAGGCTATCATGAATAGGGAGTTACGTAAATTTCATGTGTCAGTCAAAAGAATGGAATTTTAATTTATAAAATCTTACAGCGTATATTCATGACTGTGTTTTGCATAAAAACAGGGAATACTCTGGATTACTTGACACAGTGCAACAACAAAGATATTAGTGTTTCAAGCAATGAAATGTATCTAACAATTTTAATAAAAAATCAATAATTGTTTGTTTTGGTAATCTTTTGGTCCATGGTTTTCTGACATTTCCTTAACTTTTTTTGTTAAGTATACAAATATATGTATAAGAATTCTTTATTGTTAGTGAATTTCAGTTTTGATGATAGTAGTAGTTGAAGTAGTAGTATAAATTGTAGTAGTAGCATCAGCAGCAGCATTAGTAGATAGGGCAGTATATAATTATCATTATTGTCACTATATAGTGCAGTGAGTATTATAGGTGTTTTAAATATATGTTATTTTTTATTTATTCTTTGGTCGAACTGAAATTGGCAAATTGCATCGGCCTTACACATGGTTTTTGTAAGTGATGTAATTAACCTGTCGTCTACGAAGCTTAATCAAGGGTTAAGGTTAACAGCACTCAGTTTCTGTCTGTCTGTCAAACTATGTGTGCTTGCTCTCTCTCTTTCTCTCTGCCTCTATCTCTCTGTCTGTCTGTCTCTCTCTTTCTCTCTCTCATGGTTATTGGTTAAGGTCAGTGGAATGAACTTAGGTAAGGACTCAACAATGTAGAAGAATTCACTTTCTGACGGGGGCGGGGGCTTCTGCTGAAGAGGGACTAAACATTGTGGCAGAAGTTGAAACCGTCTCATACTAGGAATGGGGTTGTATTCTGGGCACTGGGAGAACAGGACAGAGAAGACTTAATATTTTGGTAGATTTTTTGAGTGGGAGAAGACTAAATATTTTGGATTGTGGAAAACTTTGAATCTCTGACAGGAAATTGGATTAAGTCAGGAAACTGGGAGAATGGGGAAGACTAAACATTGTTGCAGAAATTGAAACTCTGCTTCTCAGGGGATTACAGATTGTCCCCTACAGTAAAGAAATAGTTGTTTGCTGCTGTTCTCTTCCTAATTTCAACATGAGATTCCAATATCTTTGACATTTTTCTGTCTAGCATATGTTGAATTATGCATACTAGGATTCTTCTCCCCTTTTTATAATCCTATTAGACTGTTGATACATTAGCAGAGTTTGTTTATTCTTCAATGCATGCATATTTGAAAAAGGAGGTATTTATGAACTTCAATGAAACATGTGTTAGGCAGTCCTATGTCTGCCAGATATAAATAATGCTGTGTACCTCCTTGCAATAACGGTCTTTAAAATAACGATGTGTTTTGTTATTGCCAGTAACAGAATCGTTACTTTGGGGACATTTTGTTCAGGAAAAGTGATTGGAATTTTATATAAATATGATTTTAAGCCTTATTTAACGTAAATTAATTAGTATAATCTATTTACAGATCAATACAAAGCAGAAAATCCCATTTTCAGGCCTATTTTTGATACTGAATGTGATTTTATCATATTACCGTTACAGAAAATGTAATATACATGCAAGAAATTAATTATGGAGTAATCGTTACTTTGGGGACATTATGTTCTGGAAGAGCGATTGGAATTTTATATAAATATGATTTTAAGCCTTATTTAACGTAAAGTAATTAGTATAATATATTTACATATCAACAGAAAGCAGAAAATCTCATTTTCAGGCCTATTTTTGATAGTGAATGTGCTTTTATCATATTACCGTTACAGAAAAGACATTGATGAGTTCACAACTTTTACAACTTAATTGAGAAATAAAAAGATCTTCATTGTAAACTTTGCTATCTAATCAAGTTATCGTTATCATGCCGTTTAAAAGTAATATACATGCAAGATATTAATCATGGATTTCATTATAATTACAAGTTGACAATACCTTGTTATAGCAAGGATAGAGAGTAGTTATACGAAGGAGGTCAACATGGCTTAGAAATCAAGCACTTACATTTCTCTGACCAGGTCGAAATTATTTCGATTTTAACTGCTTGTATTCTATATTTCATCGGAGCAACATGTTACCTATTTATCAGACAGACTAGCTTTTGATTATTCCAATATGAAACCTTTTGAAAACTATAAAGAATATAAAATTCTATTGTTATAATTACACAGTTCAGAAAAAATAATGGGAAAAGGAGCTTTGGTTCATTATACACATTTCTTATCCTTGTATCTGATTATAACATATTTGAGGAAACATTGGAATAAATAGAGCATTTTCTCATTGATAATAACAAAAGCTTTTTCCCCTAATGTTTTTAGTACACACCAATAATGGTTTTTCATTCTTAAAGGAATGGATAGGCATATACGTATTTCAATGATTGTAGGGTGAAAATGGTGGAGTCTAATGTAGAGCTCCAGAGAGTATAGACAGAAAAGATGCTGATCAAGAAAAGAGACAGAGGTATTTACAGCAGTCTAGAGGACGTTATGTACTGGACAGGCTTACAGGAAAAAACAAAAGTATTGGTGATATGACAGATAGGGAAAAAATTGGTGAGAAAAAAGTGGAGGAACCGAGAGAGGAAAGACAGAGAACAAAATTGCTAACACAGGCACTTCAAAATAAAATATCCTCTTCTCCAGAAACGTCAGGACCGAACAACAGCAGCCACATTGACTGATTGTATGGTGTTTAACGCTGTTTTCAACATTATTTCAGTTACATGTATATCGCGGCGGCCAGTGTACCTAGCCATGCTTTCCTTGAGTTTCTTTTACCAGTACTCCGCACAATATTCTTTCCAAGCCCTTGGCTGCTTTCCCACATAACTATTGTCGAAACAATGATCAGTAGCGGGAGAGGAATGAATTCTGTCGCAAAGATTTTCATCAATCCTCAGAAAGAAAGTTGGCAGGGACGGGGATCGAAGCAGCGACCGCTGGTATCAAGTCCTTCACGCTACCGACTGAGCTACTGGGGCGCAAATCATCAGCAGCGAGAAACAAACGCAACGCAAGAAAGATACAAGACAGAAGCATTGTGGAAAAAGGAGAAAATGCTGGATTTCAAAAGGCGTCTTCAAACTTGGGATTGTGTGGTAAAGGGTTAAAATTCAGTGCAAATGGAAACATCAAATGACCCTTCGTATTCTTTCGAATACTCATGGTCATTTGATGCTTGCATTATCAATAAAACTGTAATGATTGTCTGGAGAATTATGAATAAAATTTCTCGATGGAAGAGATAGTTGCCGTAACATAGTATGTCCTTGTATTTTTATTTGTTAATTTGCAATACTTTATTTGTATAAATTGTGGGCTTAGAGAAAGGCATTTGTAATAGCAGTCTGTACAATGTGCTGCTGCAGCTGTATTGCAATAAGCCATACAAATGTTTTATAATTTTCTGATTTGGTCTTTAAAAATCTATGGACAAAAGCAGGTCCACATGTCTTTACTGTTACAATGATTGAAATACGCTTAGTTAAGTTGTTAGATGTTAATGTTTTCTCTTTTGTTTTTGAAATGTGATAATGTAACTTATTTCCTACATGACATTGATTATTTTTAATGTATTTAGCATGAATATAGTTAACAATGAATATAACAGAGTATTTGCAATAACCAGAGTGTACTTGCAGTAACATTCCAAATCTTAACTAGTCAACAAGACAGTACTGTTGGTGCAAAACACTTTTCCTTATTTCATGTTACTGTTCCATTATTGTTTCGTTTGTTTTTTCTAAAATAAAGGCATTAAGTACCAACAATTTTTATGTTATTATTGCAAATACAAATGTGTGTCTATGCTGTTACATTTTGTATCGTTCCTGTAACACATGTGTCCTTTATATAACAACACTAAAATTGGTCAAAAAAGGAAGCCACACTGTGTAATGTACGAAAAAAACTTTCTCATAACAAAACAGACAATACAGTTACATTTTTAATACAAACAGTTATGATTTGTTTACTTTATAACCTTTTCAAGAGATTAGAATAGTTGCAGAACACTGAACAATATTGTGCTCATTGTCTTGCCAGCGCGCTCACCAGAATATCTCCCTTTGAACATGTGTGGGATATTCCGGGACCGAGCGTTCAAAACAGAATACTGGCACCATCTGCAGGCTCTTGCTGTGGCGCTACAGGAGGAATGAAGACTGGTTCCTCAGCTCCAAATCGCCGGAATTATTCAGCGTATGCTACGCCAGTGCAAGTCCTTATTTGCCGATGAAGGGGGAAACACTTGTAACTGCAAGGATATTTTGAACATTCTCATCTTCCATATATGACATTTGAGGCTATCATGAATAGGGAGTTACGTAAATTTCATGTGTCAGTCAAAAGAATGGAATTTTAATTTATAAAATCTTACAGCGTATATTCATGACTGTGTTTTGCATAAAAACAGGGAATACTCTGGATTACTTGACACAGTGCAACAACAAAGATATTAGTGTTTCAAGCAATGAAATGTATCTAACAATTTTAATAAAAAATCAATAATTGTTTGTTTTGGTAATCTTTTGGTCCATGGTTTTCTGACATTTCCTTAACTTTTTTTGTTAAGTATACAAATATATGTATAAGAATTCTTTATTGTTAGTGAATTTCAGTTTTGATGATAGTAGTAGTTGAAGTAGTAGTATAAATTGTAGTAGTAGCATCAGCAGCAGCATTAGTAGATAGGGCAGTATATAATTATCATTATTGTCACTATATAGTGCAGTGAGTATTATAGGTGTTTTAAATATATGTTATTTTTTATTTATTCTTTGGTCGAACTGAAATTGGCAAATTGCATCGGCCTTACACATGGTTTTTGTAAGTGATGTAATTAACCTGTCGTCTACGAAGCTTAATCAAGGGTTAAGGTTAACAGCACTCAGTTTCTGTCTGTCTGTCAAACTATGTGTGCTTGCTCTCTCTCTTTCTCTCTGCCTCTATCTCTCTGTCTGTCTGTCTCTCTCTTTCTCTCTCTCATGGTTATTGGTTAAGGTCAGTGGAATGAACTTAGGTAAGGACTCAACAATGTAGAAGAATTCACTTTCTGACGGGGGCGGGGGCTTCTGCTGAAGAGGGACTAAACATTGTGGCAGAAGTTGAAACCGTCTCATACTAGGAATGGGGTTGTATTCTGGGCACTGGGAGAACAGGACAGAGAAGACTTAATATTTTGGTAGATTTTTTGAGTGGGAGAAGACTAAATATTTTGGATTGTGGAAAACTTTGAATCTCTGACAGGAAATTGGATTAAGTCAGGAAACTGGGAGAATGGGGAAGACTAAACATTGTTGCAGAAATTGAAACTCTGCTTCTCAGGGGATTACAGATTGTCCCCTACAGTAAAGAAATAGTTGTTTGCTGCTGTTCTCTTCCTAATTTCAACATGAGATTCCAATATCTTTGACATTTTTCTGTCTAGCATATGTTGAATTATGCATACTAGGATTCTTCTCCCCTTTTTATAATCCTATTAGACTGTTGATACATTAGCAGAGTTTGTTTATTCTTCAATGCATGCATATTTGAAAAAGGAGGTATTTATGAACTTCAATGAAACATGTGTTAGGCAGTCCTATGTCTGCCAGATATAAATAATGCTGTGTACCTCCTTGCAATAACGGTCTTTAAAATAACGATGTGTTTTGTTATTGCCAGTAACAGAATCGTTACTTTGGGGACATTTTGTTCAGGAAAAGTGATTGGAATTTTATATAAATATGATTTTAAGCCTTATTTAACGTAAATTAATTAGTATAATCTATTTACAGATCAATACAAAGCAGAAAATCCCATTTTCAGGCCTATTTTTGATACTGAATGTGATTTTATCATATTACCGTTACAGAAAATGTAATATACATGCAAGAAATTAATTATGGAGTAATCGTTACTTTGGGGACATTATGTTCTGGAAGAGCGATTGGAATTTTATATAAATATGATTTTAAGCCTTATTTAACGTAAAGTAATTAGTATAATATATTTACATATCAACAGAAAGCAGAAAATCTCATTTTCAGGCCTATTTTTGATACTGAATGTGCTTTTATCATATTACCGTTACAGAAAAGACATTGATGAGTTCACAACTTTTACAACTTAATTGAGAAATAAAAAGATCTTCATTGTAAACTTTGCTATCTAATCAAGTTATCGTTATCATGCCGTTTAAAAGTAATATACATGCAAGATATTAATCATGGATTTCATTATAATTACAAGTTGACAATACCTTGTTATAGCAAGGATAGAGAGTAGTTATACGAAGGAGGTCAACATGGCTTAGAAATCAAGCACTTACATTTCTCTGACCAGGTCGAAATTATTTCGATTTTAACTGCTTGTATTCTATATTTCATCGGAGCAACATGTTACCTATTTATCAGACAGACTAGCTTTTGATTATTCCAATATGAAACCTTTTGAAAACTATAAAGAATATAAAATTCTATTGTTATAATTACACAGTTCAGAAAAAATAATGGGAAAAGGAGCTTTGGTTCATTATACACATTTCTTATCCTTGTATCTGATTATAACATATTTGAGGAAACATTGGAATAAATAGAGCATTTTCTCATTGATAATAACAAAAGCTTTTTCCCCTAATGTTTTTAGTACACACCAATAATGGTTTTTCATTCTTAAAGGAATGGATAGGCATATACGTATTTCAATGATTGTAGGGTGAAAATGGTGGAGTCTAATGTAGAGCTCCAGAGAGTATAGACAGAAAAGATGCTGATCAAGAAAAGAGACAGAGGTATTTACAGCAGTCTAGAGGACGTTATGTACTGGACAGGCTTACAGGAAAAAACAAAAGTAGTGGTGATATGACAGATAGGGAAAAAATTGGTGAGAAAAAAGTGGAGGAACCGAGAGAGGAAAGACAGAGAACAAAATTGCTAACACAGGCACTTCAAAATAAAATATCCTCTTCTCCAGAAACGTCAGGACCGAACAACAGCAGCCACATTGACTGATTGTATGGTGTTTAACGCTGTTTTCAACATTATTTCAGTTACATGTATATCGCGGCGGCCAGTGTACCTAGCCATGCTTTCCTTGAGTTTCTTTTACCAGTACTCCGCACAATATTCTTTCCAAGCCCTTGGCTGCTTTCCCACATAACTATTGTCGAAACAATGATCAGTAGCGGGAGAGGAATGAATTCTGTCGCAAAGATTTTCATCAATCCTCAGAAAGAAAGTTGGCAGGGACGGGGATCGAAGCAGCGACCGCTGGTATCAAGTCCTTCACGCTACCGACTGAGCTACTGGGGCGCAAATCATCAGCAGCGAGAAACAAACGCAACGCAAGAAAGATACAAGACAGAAGCATTGTGGAAAAAGGAGAAAATGCTGGATTTCAAAAGGCGTCTTCAAACTTGGGATTGTGTGGTAAAGGGTTAAAATTCAGTGCAAATGGAAACATCAAATGACCCTTCGTATTCTTTCGAATACTCATGGTCATTTGATGCTTGCATTATCAATAAAACTGTAATGATTGTCTGGAGAATTATGAATAAAATTTCTCGATGGAAGAGATAGTTGCCGTAACATAGTATGTCCTTGTATTTTTATTTGTTAATTTGCAATACTTTATTTGTATAAATTGTGGGCTTAGAGAAAGGCATTTGTAATAGCAGTCTGTACAATGTGCTGCTGCAGCTGTATTGCAATAAGCCATACAAATGTTTTATAATTTTCTGATTTGGTCTTTAAAAATCTATGGACAAAAGCAGGTCCACATGTCTTTACTGTTACAATGATTGAAATACGCTTAGTTAAGTTGTTAGATGTTAATGTTTTCTCTTTTGTTTTTGAAATGTGATAATGTAACTTATTTCCTACATGACATTGATTATTTTTAATGTATTTAGCATGAATATAGTTAACAATGAATATAACAGAGTATTTGCAATAACCAGAGTGTACTTGCAGTAACATTCCAAATCTTAACTAGTCAACAAGACAGTACTGTTGGTGCAAATCACTTTTCCTTATTTCATGTTACTGTTCCATTATTGTTTCATTTGTTTTTTCTAAAATAAAGGCATTAAGTACCAACAATTTTTATGTTATTATTGCAAATACAAATGTGTGTCTATGCTGTTACATTTTGTATCGTTCCTGTAACACATGTGTCCTTTATATAACAACACTAAAATTGGTCAAAAAAGGAAGCCACACTGTGTAATGTACGAAAAAAACTTTCTCATAACAAAACAGACAATACAGTTACATTTTTAATACAAACAGTTATGATTTGTTTACTTTATAACCTTTTCAAGAGATTAGAATAGTTGCAGAACACTGAACAATATTGTGCTCATTGTCTTGCCAGCGCGCTCACCAGAATATCTCCCTTTGAACATGTGTGGGATATTCCGGGACCGAGCGTTCAAAACAGAATACTGGCACCATCTGCAGGCTCTTGCTGTGGCGCTACAGGAGGAATGAAGACTGGTTCCTCAGCTCCAAATCGCCGGAATTATTCAGCGTATGCTACGCCAGTGCAAGTCCTTATTTGCCGATGAAGGGGGAAACACTTGTAACTGCAAGGATATTTTGAACATTCTCATCTTCCATATATGACATTTGAGGCTATCATGAATAGGGAGTTACGTAAATTTCATGTGTCAGTCAAAAGAATGGAATTTTAATTTATAAAATCTTACAGCGTATATTCATGACTGTGTTTTGCATAAAAACAGGGAATACTCTGGATTACTTGACACAGTGCAACAACAAAGATATTAGTGTTTCAAGCAATGAAATGTATCTAACAATTTTAATAAAAAATCAATAATTGTTTGTTTTGGTAATCTTTTGGTCCATGGTTTTCTGACATTTCCTTAACTTTTTTTGTTAAGTATACAAATATATGTATAAGAATTCTTTATTGTTAGTGAATTTCAGTTTTGATGATAGTAGTAGTTGAAGTAGTAGTATAAATTGTAGTAGTAGCATCAGCAGCAGCATTAGTAGATAGGGCAGTATATAATTATCATTATTGTCACTATATAGTGCAGTGAGTATTATAGGTGTTTTAAATATATGTTATTTTTTATTTATTCTTTGGTCGAACTGAAATTGGCAAATTGCATCGGCCTTACACATGGTTTTTGTAAGTGATGTAATTAACCTGTCGTCTACGAAGCTTAATCAAGGGTTAAGGTTAACAGCACTCAGTTTCTGTCTGTCTGTCAAACTATGTGTGCTTGCTCTCTCTCTTTCTCTCTGCCTCTATCTCTCTGTCTGTCTGTCTCTCTCTTTCTCTCTCTCATGGTTATTGGTTAAGGTCAGTGGAATGAACTTAGGTAAGGACTCAACAATGTAGAAGAATTCACTTTCTGACGGGGGCGGGGGCTTCTGCTGAAGAGGGACTAAACATTGTGGCAGAAGTTGAAACCGTCTCATACTAGGAATGGGGTTGTATTCTGGGCACTGGGAGAACAGGACAGAGAAGACTTAATATTTTGGTAGATTTTTTGAGTGGGAGAAGACTAAATATTTTGGATTGTGGAAAACTTTGAATCTCTGACAGGAAATTGGATTAAGTCAGGAAACTGGGAGAATGGGGAAGACTAAACATTGTTGCAGAAATTGAAACTCTGCTTCTCAGGGGATTACAGATTGTCCCCTACAGTAAAGAAATAGTTGTTTGCTGCTGTTCTCTTCCTAATTTCAACATGAGATTCCAATATCTTTGACATTTTTCTGTCTAGCATATGTTGAATTATGCATACTAGGATTCTTCTCCCCTTTTTATAATCCTATTAGACTGTTGATACATTAGCAGAGTTTGTTTATTCTTCAATGCATGCATATTTGAAAAAGGAGGTATTTATGAACTTCAATGAAACATGTGTTAGGCAGTCCTATGTCTGCCAGATATAAATAATGCTGTGTACCTCCTTGCAATAACGGTCTTTAAAATAACGATGTGTTTTGTTATTGCCAGTAACAGAATCGTTACTTTGGGGACATTTTGTTCAGGAAAAGTGATTGGAATTTTATATAAATATGATTTTAAGCCTTATTTAACGTAAATTAATTAGTATAATCTATTTACAGATCAATACAAAGCAGAAAATCCCATTTTCAGGCCTATTTTTGATACTGAATGTGATTTTATCATATTACCGTTACAGAAAATGTAATATACATGCAAGAAATTAATTATGGAGTAATCGTTACTTTGGGGACATTATGTTCTGGAAGAGCGATTGGAATTTTATATAAATATGATTTTAAGCCTTATTTAACGTAAAGTAATTAGTATAATATATTTACATATCAACAGAAAGCAGAAAATCTCATTTTCAGGCCTATTTTTGATAGTGAATGTGCTTTTATCATATTACCGTTACAGAAAAGACATTGATGAGTTCACAACTTTTACAACTTAATTGAGAAATAAAAAGATCTTCATTGTAAACTTTGCTATCTAATCAAGTTATCGTTATCATGCCGTTTAAAAGTAATATACATGCAAGATATTAATCATGGATTTCATTATAATTACAAGTTGACAATACCTTGTTATAGCAAGGATAGAGAGTAGTTATACGAAGGAGGTCAACATGGCTTAGAAATCAAGCACTTACATTTCTCTGACCAGGTCGAAATTATTTCGATTTTAACTGCTTGTATTCTATATTTCATCGGAGCAACATGTTACCTATTTATCAGACAGACTAGCTTTTGATTATTCCAATATGAAACCTTTTGAAAACTATAAAGAATATAAAATTCTATTGTTATAATTACACAGTTCAGAAAAAATAATGGGAAAAGGAGCTTTGGTTCATTATACACATTTCTTATCCTTGTATCTGATTATAACATATTTGAGGAAACATTGGAATAAATAGAGCATTTTCTCATTGATAATAACAAAAGCTTTTTCCCCTAATGTTTTTAGTACACACCAATAATGGTTTTTCATTCTTAAAGGAATGGATAGGCATATACGTATTTCAATGATTGTAGGGTGAAAATGGTGGAGTCTAATGTAGAGCTCCAGAGAGTATAGACAGAAAAGATGCTGATCAAGAAAAGAGACAGAGGTATTTACAGCAGTCTAGAGGACGTTATGTACTGGACAGGCTTACAGGAAAAAACAAAAGTAGTGGTGATATGACAGATAGGGAAAAAATTGGTGAGAAAAAAGTGGAGGAACCGAGAGAGGAAAGACAGAGAACAAAATTGCTAACACAGGCACTTCAAAATAAAATATCCTCTTCTCCAGAAACGTCAGGACCGAACAACAGCAGCCACATTGACTGATTGTATGGTGTTTAACGCTGTTTTCAACATTATTTCAGTTACATGTATATCGCGGCGGCCAGTGTACCTAGCCATGCTTTCCTTGAGTTTCTTTTACCAGTACTCCGCACAATATTCTTTCCAAGCCCTTGGCTGCTTTCCCACATAACTATTGTCGAAACAATGATCAGTAGCGGGAGAGGAATGAATTCTGTCGCAAAGATTTTCATCAATCCTCAGAAAGAAAGTTGGCAGGGACGGGGATCGAAGCAGCGACCGCTGGTATCAAGTCCTTCACGCTACCGACTGAGCTACTGGGGCGCAAATCATCAGCAGCGAGAAACAAACGCAACGCAAGAAAGATACAAGACAGAAGCATTGTGGAAAAAGGAGAAAATGCTGGATTTCAAAAGGCGTCTTCAAACTTGGGATTGTGTGGTAAAGGGTTAAAATTCAGTGCAAATGGAAACATCAAATGACCCTTCGTATTCTTTCGAATACTCATGGTCATTTGATGCTTGCATTATCAATAAAACTGTAATGATTGTCTGGAGAATTATGAATAAAATTTCTCGATGGAAGAGATAGTTGCCGTAACATAGTATGTCCTTGTATTTTTATTTGTTAATTTGCAATACTTTATTTGTATAAATTGTGGGCTTAGAGAAAGGCATTTGTAATAGCAGTCTGTACAATGTGCTGCTGCAGCTGTATTGCAATAAGCCATACAAATGTTTTATAATTTTCTGATTTGGTCTTTAAAAATCTATGGACAAAAGCAGGTCCACATGTCTTTACTGTTACAATGATTGAAATACGCTTAGTTAAGTTGTTAGATGTTAATGTTTTCTCTTTTGTTTTTGAAATGTGATAATGTAACTTATTTCCTACATGACATTGATTATTTTTAATGTATTTAGCATGAATATAGTTAACAATGAATATAACAGAGTATTTGCAATAACCAGAGTGTACTTGCAGTAACATTCCAAATCTTAACTAGTCAACAAGACAGTACTGTTGGTGCAAATCACTTTTCCTTATTTCATGTTACTGTTCCATTATTGTTTCGTTTGTTTTTTCTAAAATAAAGGCATTAAGTACCAACAATTTTTATGTTATTATTGCAAATACAAATGTGTGTCTATGCTGTTACATTTTGTATCGTTCCTGTAACACATGTGTCCTTTATATAACAACACTAAAATTGGTCAAAAAAGGAAGCCACACTGTGTAATGTACGAAAAAAACTTTCTCATAACAAAACAGACAATACAGTTACATTTTTAATACAAACAGTTATGATTTGTTTACTTTATAACCTTTTCAAGAGATTAGAATAGTTGCAGAACACTGAACAATATTGTGCTCATTGTCTTGCCAGCGCGCTCACCAGAATATCTCCCTTTGAACATGTGTGGGATATTCCGGGACCGAGCGTTCAAAACAGAATACTGGCACCATCTGCAGGCTCTTGCTGTGGCGCTACAGGAGGAATGAAGACTGGTTCCTCAGCTCCAAATCGCCGGAATTATTCAGCGTATGCTACGCCAGTGCAAGTCCTTATTTGCCGATGAAGGGGGAAACACTTGTAACTGCAAGGATATTTTGAACATTCTCATCTTCCATATATGACATTTGAGGCTATCATGAATAGGGAGTTACGTAAATTTCATGTGTCAGTCAAAAGAATGGAATTTTAATTTATAAAATCTTACAGCGTATATTCATGACTGTGTTTTGCATAAAAACAGGGAATACTCTGGATTACTTGACACAGTGCAACAACAAAGATATTAGTGTTTCAAGCAATGAAATGTATCTAACAATTTTAATAAAAAATCAATAATTGTTTGTTTTGGTAATCTTTTGGTCCATGGTTTTCTGACATTTCCTTAACTTTTTTTGTTAAGTATACAAATATATGTATAAGAATTCTTTATTGTTAGTGAATTTCAGTTTTGATGATAGTAGTAGTTGAAGTAGTAGTATAAATTGTAGTAGTAGCATCAGCAGCAGCATTAGTAGATAGGGCAGTATATAATTATCATTATTGTCACTATATAGTGCAGTGAGTATTATAGGTGTTTTAAATATATGTTATTTTTTATTTATTCTTTGGTCGAACTGAAATTGGCAAATTGCATCGGCCTTACACATGGTTTTTGTAAGTGATGTAATTAACCTGTCGTCTACGAAGCTTAATCAAGGGTTAAGGTTAACAGCACTCAGTTTCTGTCTGTCTGTCAAACTATGTGTGCTTGCTCTCTCTCTTTCTCTCTGCCTCTATCTCTCTGTCTGTCTGTCTCTCTCTTTCTCTCTCTCATGGTTATTGGTTAAGGTCAGTGGAATGAACTTAGGTAAGGACTCAACAATGTAGAAGAATTCACTTTCTGACGGGGGCGGGGGCTTCTGCTGAAGAGGGACTAAACATTGTGGCAGAAGTTGAAACCGTCTCATACTAGGAATGGGGTTGTATTCTGGGCACTGGGAGAACAGGACAGAGAAGACTTAATATTTTGGTAGATTTTTTGAGTGGGAGAAGACTAAATATTTTGGATTGTGGAAAACTTTGAATCTCTGACAGGAATTGGATTAAGTCAGGAAACTGGGAGAATGGGGAAGACTAAACATTGTTGCAGAAATTGAAACTCTGCTTCTCAGGGGATTACAGATTGTCCCCTACAGTAAAGAAATAGTTGTTTGCTGCTGTTCTCTTCCTAATTTCAACATGAGATTCCAATATCTTTGACATTTTTCTGTCTAGCATATGTTGAATTATGCATACTAGGATTCTTCTCCCCTTTTTATAATCCTATTAGACTGTTGATACATTAGCAGAGTTTGTTTATTCTTCAATGCATGCATATTTGAAAAAGGAGGTATTTATGAACTTCAATGAAACATGTGTTAGGCAGTCCTATGTCTGCCAGATATAAATAATGCTGTGTACCTCCTTGCAATAACGGTCTTTAAAATAACGATGTGTTTTGTTATTGCCAGTAACAGAATCGTTACTTTGGGGACATTTTGTTCAGGAAAAGTGATTGGAATTTTATATAAATATGATTTTAAGCCTTATTTAACGTAAATTAATTAGTATAATCTATTTACAGATCAATACAAAGCAGAAAATCCCATTTTCAGGCCTATTTTTGATACTGAATGTGATTTTATCATATTACCGTTACAGAAAATGTAATATACATGCAAGAAATTAATTATGGAGTAATCGTTACTTTGGGGACATTATGTTCTGGAAGAGCGATTGGAATTTTATATAAATATGATTTTAAGCCTTATTTAACGTAAAGTAATTAGTATAATATATTTACATATCAACAGAAAGCAGAAAATCTCATTTTCAGGCCTATTTTTGATAGTGAATGTGCTTTTATCATATTACCGTTACAGAAAAGACATTGATGAGTTCACAACTTTTACAACTTAATTGAGAAATAAAAAGATCTTCATTGTAAACTTTGCTATCTAATCAAGTTATCGTTATCATGCCGTTTAAAAGTAATATACATGCAAGATATTAATCATGGATTTCATTATAATTACAAGTTGACAATACCTTGTTATAGCAAGGATAGAGAGTAGTTATACGAAGGAGGTCAACATGGCTTAGAAATCAAGCACTTACATTTCTCTGACCAGGTCGAAATTATTTCGATTTTAACTGCTTGTATTCTATATTTCATCGGAGCAACATGTTACCTATTTATCAGACAGACTAGCTTTTGATTATTCCAATATGAAACCTTTTGAAAACTATAAAGAATATAAAATTCTATTGTTATAATTACACAGTTCAGAAAAAATAATGGGAAAAGGAGCTTTGGTTCATTATACACATTTCTTATCCTTGTATCTGATTATAACATATTTGAGGAAACATTGGAATAAATAGAGCATTTTCTCATTGATAATAACAAAAGCTTTTTCCCCTAATGTTTTTAGTACACACCAATAATGGTTTTTCATTCTTAAAGGAATAGATAGGCATATACGTATTTCAATGATTGTAGGGTGAAAATGGTGGAGTCTAATGTAGAGCTCCAGAGAGTATAGACAGAAAAGATGCTGATCAAGAAAAGAGACAGAGGTATTTACAGCAGTCTAGAGGACGTTATGTACTGGACAGGCTTACAGGAAAAAACAAAAGTATTGGTGATATGACAGATAGGGAAAAAATTGGTGAGAAAAAAGTGGAGGAACCGAGAGAGGAAAGACAGAGAACAAAATTGCTAACACAGGCACTTCAAAATAAAATATCCTCTTCTCCAGAAACGTCAGGACCGAACAACAGCAGCCACATTGACTGATTGTATGGTGTTTAACGCTGTTTTCAACATTATTTCAGTTACATGTATATCGCGGCGGCCAGTGTACCTAGCCATGCTTTCCTTGAGTTTCTTTTACCAGTACTCCGCACAATATTCTTTCCAAGCCCTTGGCTGCTTTCCCACATAACTATTGTCGAAACAATGATCAGTAGCGGGAGAGGAATGAATTCTGTCGCAAAGATTTTCATCAATCCTCAGAAAGAAAGTTGGCAGGGACGGGGATCGAAGCAGCGACCGCTGGTATCAAGTCCTTCACGCTACCGACTGAGCTACTGGGGCGCAAATCATCAGCAGCGAGAAACAAACGCAACGCAAGAAAGATACAAGACAGAAGCATTGTGGAAAAAGGAGAAAATGCTGGATTTCAAAAGGCGTCTTCAAACTTGGGATTGTGTGGTAAAGGGTTAAAATTCAGTGCAAATGGAAACATCAAATGACCCTTCGTATTCTTTCGAATACTCATGGTCATTTGATGCTTGCATTATCAATAAAACTGTAATGATTGTCTGGAGAATTATGAATAAAATTTCTCGATGGAAGAGATAGTTGCCGTAACATAGTATGTCCTTGTATTTTTATTTGTTAATTTGCAATACTTTATTTGTATAAATTGTGGGCTTAGAGAAAGGCATTTGTAATAGCAGTCTGTACAATGTGCTGCTGCAGCTGTATTGCAATAAGCCATACAAATGTTTTATAATTTTCTGATTTGGTCTTTAAAAATCTATGGACAAAAGCAGGTCCACATGTCTTTACTGTTACAATGATTGAAATACGCTTAGTTAAGTTGTTAGATGTTAATGTTTTCTCTTTTGTTTTTGAAATGTGATAATGTAACTTATTTCCTACATGACATTGATTATTTTTAATGTATTTAGCATGAATATAGTTAACAATGAATATAACAGAGTATTTGCAATAACCAGAGTGTACTTGCAGTAACATTCCAAATCTTAACTAGTCAACAAGACAGTACTGTTGGTGCAAAACACTTTTCCTTATTTCATGTTACTGTTCCATTATTGTTTCGTTTGTTTTTTCTAAAATAAAGGCATTAAGTACCAACAATTTTTATGTTATTATTGCAAATACAAATGTGTGTCTATGCTGTTACATTTTGTATCGTTCCTGTAACACATGTGTCCTTTATATAACAACACTAAAATTGGTCAAAAAAGGAAGCCACACTGTGTAATGTACGAAAAAAACTTTCTCATAACAAAACAGACAATACAGTTACATTTTTAATACAAACAGTTATGATTTGTTTACTTTATAACCTTTTCAAGAGATTAGAATAGTTGCAGAACACTGAACAATATTGTGCTCATTGTCTTGCCAGCGCGCTCACCAGAATATCTCCCTTTGAACATGTGTGGGATATTCCGGGACCGAGCGTTCAAAACAGAATACTGGCACCATCTGCAGGCTCTTGCTGTGGCGCTACAGGAGGAATGAAGACTGGTTCCTCAGCTCCAAATCGCCGGAATTATTCAGCGTATGCTACGCCAGTGCAAGTCCTTATTTGCCGATGAAGGGGGAAACACTTGTAACTGCAAGGATATTTTGAACATTCTCATCTTCCATATATGACATTTGAGGCTATCATGAATAGGGAGTTACGTAAATTTCATGTGTCAGTCAAAAGAATGGAATTTTAATTTATAAAATCTTACAGCGTATATTCATGACTGTGTTTTGCATAAAAACAGGGAATACTCTGGATTACTTGACACAGTGCAACAACAAAGATATTAGTGTTTCAAGCAATGAAATGTATCTAACAATTTTAATAAAAAATCAATAATTGTTTGTTTTGGTAATCTTTTGGTCCATGGTTTTCTGACATTTCCTTAACTTTTTTTGTTAAGTATACAAATATATGTATAAGAATTCTTTATTGTTAGTGAATTTCAGTTTTGATGATAGTAGTAGTTGAAGTAGTAGTATAAATTGTAGTAGTAGCATCAGCAGCAGCATTAGTAGATAGGGCAGTATATAATTATCATTATTGTCACTATATAGTGCAGTGAGTATTATAGGTGTTTTAAATATATGTTATTTTTTATTTATTCTTTGGTCGAACTGAAATTGGCAAATTGCATCGGCCTTACACATGGTTTTTGTAAGTGATGTAATTAACCTGTCGTCTACGAAGCTTAATCAAGGGTTAAGGTTAACAGCACTCAGTTTCTGTCTGTCTGTCAAACTATGTGTGCTTGCTCTCTCTCTTTCTCTCTGCCTCTATCTCTCTGTCTGTCTGTCTCTCTCTTTCTCTCTCTCATGGTTATTGGTTAAGGTCAGTGGAATGAACTTAGGTAAGGACTCAACAATGTAGAAGAATTCACTTTCTGACGGGGGCGGGGGCTTCTGCTGAAGAGGGACTAAACATTGTGGCAGAAGTTGAAACCGTCTCATACTAGGAATGGGGTTGTATTCTGGGCACTGGGAGAACAGGACAGAGAAGACTTAATATTTTGGTAGATTTTTTGAGTGGGAGAAGACTAAATATTTTGGATTGTGGAAAACTTTGAATCTCTGACAGGAAATTGGATTAAGTCAGGAAACTGGGAGAATGGGGAAGACTAAACATTGTTGCAGAAATTGAAACTCTGCTTCTCAGGGGATTACAGATTGTCCCCTACAGTAAAGAAATAGTTGTTTGCTGCTGTTCTCTTCCTAATTTCAACATGAGATTCCAATATCTTTGACATTTTTCTGTCTAGCATATGTTGAATTATGCATACTAGGATTCTTCTCCCCTTTTTATAATCCTATTAGACTGTTGATACATTAGCAGAGTTTGTTTATTCTTCAATGCATGCATATTTGAAAAAGGAGGTATTTATGAACTTCAATGAAACATGTGTTAGGCAGTCCTATGTCTGCCAGATATAAATAATGCTGTGTACCTCCTTGCAATAACGGTCTTTAAAATAACGATGTGTTTTGTTATTGCCAGTAACAGAATCGTTACTTTGGGGACATTTTGTTCAGGAAAAGTGATTGGAATTTTATATAAATATGATTTTAAGCCTTATTTAACGTAAATTAATTAGTATAATCTATTTACAGATCAATACAAAGCAGAAAATCCCATTTTCAGGCCTATTTTTGATACTGAATGTGATTTTATCATATTACCGTTACAGAAAATGTAATATACATGCAAGAAATTAATTATGGAGTAATCGTTACTTTGGGGACATTATGTTCTGGAAGAGCGATTGGAATTTTATATAAATATGATTTTAAGCCTTATTTAACGTAAAGTAATTAGTATAATATATTTACATATCAACAGAAAGCAGAAAATCTCATTTTCAGGCCTATTTTTGATAGTGAATGTGCTTTTATCATATTACCGTTACAGAAAAGACATTGATGAGTTCACAACTTTTACAACTTAATTGAGAAATAAAAAGATCTTCATTGTAAACTTTGCTATCTAATCAAGTTATCGTTATCATGCCGTTTAAAAGTAATATACATGCAAGATATTAATCATGGATTTCATTATAATTACAAGTTGACAATACCTTGTTATAGCAAGGATAGAGAGTAGTTATACGAAGGAGGTCAACATGGCTTAGAAATCAAGCACTTACATTTCTCTGACCAGGTCGAAATTATTTCGATTTTAACTGCTTGTATTCTATATTTCATCGGAGCAACATGTTACCTATTTATCAGACAGACTAGCTTTTGATTATTCCAATATGAAACCTTTTGAAAACTATAAAGAATATAAAATTCTATTGTTATAATTACACAGTTCAGAAAAAATAATGGGAAAAGGAGCTTTGGTTCATTATACACATTTCTTATCCTTGTATCTGATTATAACATATTTGAGGAAACATTGGAATAAATAGAGCATTTTCTCATTGATAATAACAAAAGCTTTTTCCCCTAATGTTTTTAGTACACACCAATAATGGTTTTTCATTCTTAAAGGAATGGATAGGCATATACGTATTTCAATGATTGTAGGGTGAAAATGGTGGAGTCTAATGTAGAGCTCCAGAGAGTATAGACAGAAAAGATGCTGATCAAGAAAAGAGACAGAGGTATTTACAGCAGTCTAGAGGACGTTATGTACTGGACAGGCTTACAGGAAAAAACAAAAGTAGTGGTGATATGACAGATAGGGAAAAAATTGGTGAGAAAAAAGTGGAGGAACCGAGAGAGGAAAGACAGAGAACAAAATTGCTAACACAGGCACTTCAAAATAAAATATCCTCTTCTCCAGAAACGTCAGGACCGAACAACAGCAGCCACATTGACTGATTATATGGTGTTTAACGCTGTTTTCAACATTATTTCAGTTACATGTATATCGCGGCGGCCAGTGTACCTAGCCATGCTTTCCTTGAGTTTCTTTTACCAGTACTCCGCACAATATTCTTTCCAAGCCCTTGGCTGCTTTCCCACATAACTATTGTCGAAACAATGATCAGTAGCGGGAGAGGAATGAATTCTGTCGCAAAGATTTTCATCAATCCTCAGAAAGAAAGTTGGCAGGGACGGGGATCGAAGCAGCGACCGCTGGTATCAAGTCCTTCACGCTACCGACTGAGCTACTGGGGCGCAAATCATCAGCAGCGAGAAACAAACGCAACGCAAGAAAGATACAAGACAGAAGCATTGTGGAAAAAGGAGAAAATGCTGGATTTCAAAAGGCGTCTTCAAACTTGGGATTGTGTGGTAAAGGGTTAAAATTCAGTGCAAATGGAAACATCAAATGACCCTTCGTATTCTTTCGAATACTCATGGTCATTTGATGCTTGCATTATCAATAAAACTGTAATGATTGTCTGGAGAATTATGAATAAAATTTCTCGATGGAAGAGATAGTTGCCGTAACATAGTATGTCCTTGTATTTTTATTTGTTAATTTGCAATACTTTATTTGTATAAATTGTGGGCTTAGAGAAAGGCATTTGTAATAGCAGTCTGTACAATGTGCTGCTGCAGCTGTATTGCAATAAGCCATACAAATGTTTTATAATTTTCTGATTTGGTCTTTAAAAATCTATGGACAAAAGCAGGTCCACATGTCTTTACTGTTACAATGATTGAAATACGCTTAGTTAAGTTGTTAGATGTTAATGTTTTCTCTTTTGTTTTTGAAATGTGATAATGTAACTTATTTCCTACATGACATTGATTATTTTTAATGTATTTAGCATGAATATAGTTAACAATGAATATAACAGAGTATTTGCAATAACCAGAGTGTACTTGCAGTAACATTCCAAATCTTAACTAGTCAACAAGACAGTACTGTTGGTGCAAATCACTTTTCCTTATTTCATGTTACTGTTCCATTATTGTTTCGTTTGTTTTTTCTAAAATAAAGGCATTAAGTACCAACAATTTTTATGTTATTATTGCAAATACAAATGTGTGTCTATGCTGTTACATTTTGTATCGTTCCTGTAACACATGTGTCCTTTATATAACAACACTAAAATTGGTCAAAAAAGGAAGCCACACTGTGTAATGTACGAAAAAAACTTTCTCATAACAAAACAGACAATACAGTTACATTTTTAATACAAACAGTTATGATTTGTTTACTTTATAACCTTTTCAAGAAATTAGAATAGTTGCAGAACACTGAACAATATTGTGCTCATTGTCTTGCCAGCGCGCTCACCAGAATATCTCCCTTTGAACATGTGTGGGATATTCCGGGACCGAGCGTTCAAAACAGAATACTGGCACCATCTGCAGGCTCTTGCTGTGGCGCTACAGGAGGAATGAAGACTGGTTCCTCAGCTCCAAATCGCCGGAATTATTCAGCGTATGCTACGCCAGTGCAAGTCCTTATTTGCCGATGAAGGGGGAAACACTTGTAACTGCAAGGATATTTGGAATATTCTCATCTTCCATATATGACATTTGAGGCTATCATGAATAGGGAGTTACGTAAATTTCATGTGTCAGTCAAAAGAATGGAATTTTAATTTATAAAATCTTACAGCGTATATTCATGACTGT
Source organism: Hippopus hippopus (assembly GCA_946811185.2). NCBI lineage: Eukaryota > Metazoa > Mollusca > Bivalvia > Cardiida > Cardiidae > Hippopus > Hippopus hippopus. The sequence continues at coordinate 61,539,238 of OX328099.1, read as the reverse complement.
GTTTTGCATAAAAACAGGGAATACTCTGGATTACTTGACACAGTGCCACAACAAGGATATTAGTGTTTCAAGCAATGAAATGTATCTAACAATTTTAATAAAAAATCAATAATTGTTTGTTTTGGTAATCTTTTGGTCCATGGTTTTCTGACATTTCCTTAACTTTTTTTGTTAAGTATACAAATATATGTATAAGAATTCTTTATTGTTAGTGAATTTCAGTTTTGATGATAGTAGTAGTTGAAGTAGTAGTATAAATTGTAGTAGTAGCATCAGCAGCAGCATTAGTAGATAGGGCAGTATATAATTATCATTATTGTCACTATATAGTGCAGTTAGTATTATAGGTGTTTTAAATATATGTTATTCTTTTTTATTCTTTGGTCGAACTGAAATTGGCAAATTGCATCGGCCTTACACATGGTTTTTGTAAGTGATGTAATTAACCTGTCGTCTACGAAGCTTAATCAAGGGTTAAGGTTAACAGCACTCAGTTTCTGTCTGTCTGTCAAACTTTGTGTGCTTGCTCTATCTCTCTCTGTCTCTATCTCTCTGTCTGTCTGTCTCTCTCTTTCTCTCTCTCATGGTTATTGGTTAAGGTCAGTGGAATGAACTTAGGTAAGGACTCAACAATGTAGAAGAATTCACTTTCTGACGTGGGGGGGGGGCTTCTGCTGAACAGGGACTTAACATTGTGGCAGAAGTTGAAACCGTCTCATACTAGGAATGGGGTTGTATTCTGGGCACTGTGAGAACAGGACAGAGAAGACTAAATATTTTGGCAGATTTTTTTAATGGGAGAAGACTGAATATTTTGGATTGTGGAAAAATTTGAATCTTTGACAGGAAATTGGATTAAGTCAGGAAACTGGGAGAATGGGGAAGACTAAACATTGTTGCAGAAATTGAAACTCTGCTTCTCAGGGTATTACAGATTGTCCCCTACAGTGAAGAAATAGTTGTTTGCTGCTTTTCTCTTCCTAATTTCAACTTGAGATTTCAATGTCTTTGACAGTTTTCTGTCTAGCATATGTTGAATTATGCATACTAGGATTCTTCTCCCCTTTTTATAATCCTATTAGACTGTTGATACATTAGCAGAGTTTGTTTATTCTTCAATGCATACATATTTGAAAAAGGAGGTATTTATGAACTTCAATGAAACATGTGTATGGTAGTCCTATGTCTGCCAGATATAAATAATGCTGTGTACCTCCTTGCAATAACGGTCTTTAAAATAACGATGTGTTTTGTTATTGCCAGTAACAGAATCGTTACTTTGGGGACATTTTGTGCAGGAAAAGTGATTGGAATTTTATATAAATATGATTTTAAGCCTTATTTAACGTAAAGTAATTGGTATAATCTATTTACATATCAAGAAAAAGCAGAAAATCCCATTTTCTGGCCTATTTTTGATACTGAATGTGCTTTTATCATATTACCGTTACAGACAAGACAGTGATGAATTTACAACTTTAGAACTTAATTGAAAAATAAGAAGATCTTCATTGTAAACTTTGCTGTCTAATCAAGTTATCGTTATCATGCCGTTAAAAGTAATATACATGGAAGAAATTAATCATGGAATAATCGTTCCTTTCGGGACATTTTGTTCAGGAAAAGGGATACGAATTTTATATAAATATGATTTTAAGCCTTATCTGACGTAAAGTAATTAGTATAATCTATTTACATATCAGTAGAAAGCAGAAAATCTCATTTTCAGGCCTTTTTTATATACTGAATGTACTTTTATCATAATACCGTTACAGAAAAGACATTGATGAGTTTACAACTTTTACAACTTAATTGGAAAATAAAAGGATCTTCATTTTCAAACTTTGCTATCTAATTAAGTTATCGTTATAATGCCGTTGAAAAGTAATATACATGCAAGATATTAATCATGGATTTCATTATAATTACAAGTTGACAATACCTTGTTATAGCAAGGATAGAGAGTAGTTACACGAAGGAGGCCAACATGGCATAGAAATCAAGCACTTACATTTCTCTGACCAGGTCGAAATTATTTCGATTTTAACTGCTTGGATTTTATATTGCATCGGAGCAACATGTTACCTATTTATCAGACAGTCTAGCTTTTGATTAGTCCAATATGAAACCTTTTGAAAACTATAAAGAATATAAAATTCCATTGTTATAATTACACAGTTCAGAAAAAATAATGGGAAAAGGAGCTTTGGTTCATTATACACATTTCTTATCCTTGTATCTGATTATAACATATTTGAGGAAACATTGGAATAAATAGAGCATTCTCTCATTGATATTAACAAAATCTTTTCCCCCTAATGTTGTTAGTACACACCAATAATGGTTTTTCATTCTTAAAGGAATAGATAGGCATAGACGTATTTCAATGATTGTAGGGTGAAAATGGTGGAGTCTCATGTAGAGCTCCAGAGAGTATAGACAGAAAAGATGTTGATCAAGAAAAGAGACAGAGGTATTTACAGCTATCTAGAGGACGTTATGTACTGGACAGGCTTACAGGAAAAAACAAAAGTATTGGTGATATGACAGATAGGGAAAAAATTGGTGAGAAAAAAGTGGAGGAACCGAGAGAGGAAGGACAGAGAACAAAATTGCTAACACAGGCACTTCAAATAAAATTGACTGATTGTATGGTGTTTAACGCTGTTTTCAACATTATTTCAGTTACATGTATATCGCGGCGGCCAGTGTACCTAGCCATGCTTTCCTTGATTTTCTTTTATCAGTACTCCGCACAGTATTCTTTCCAAACCCTGGGCTGCTTTCCTACATAACTATTATCGAAACAATGATCGGTAACGGGAGAGGAATGAATTCTATCGCAAAGATTTTCATCAATCCTCGGAAAGAAAATTGGCAGGGACGGGGATCGAAGCAGCGACCGCTGGTATCAAGTCCTTCACGCTACCGACTGAGCTACTGGGGCGCAAATCATCAGCAGCGAGAAACAAACGCAACGCAAGAAAGATACAAGACAGAAGCATTGTGGAAAAAGGAGAAAATGCTGGATTTCAAAAGGCGTCTTCAAACTTGGGATTGTGTGGTAAAGGGTTAAAATTCAGTGCAAATGGAAACATCAAATGACCCTTCGTATTCTTTCGAATACTCATGGTCACTTGATGCTTGCATTAGCAATAAAACTGTAATGATTGTCTGGAGAATTATGAATAAAATTTCTCGATGGAAGAGATAGTTGTCGTAACATAGTATGACCTTGTATTTTTATTTGTTAATTTGCAATACTTTATTTGCATAAATTGTGGGCTTAGTGAAATGCATTTGTAATAGCAGTCTGTACAATGTGCTGCTGCAGCTGTATTGCAATAAGCCATACAAATGTTTTATAATTTTATGATTGGCTCTTTAAAATCTATGGCCAAAAGCAGGTCCACATGTCTTTACTGTTACAATGATTGAAATACGTTTAGTTAAGTTGTTAGATGTTAATGTTTTCTCTTTTGTTTTTGAAATGTGATAATGTAACTTATTTCCTACATGACATTGATCATTTTTAATGTATTTAGCATGAATATAGTTAACAATGAATATAACAGAGTATTTGCAATAACCAGAGTGTACATGCAGTAACATTCCAAATCTTAACTAGTCAACAAGACATTACTGTTGGTGTGCAAATCACTTTTCCTTATTTCATGTTACTTTTCCATTATTGTTTCATTTGTTTTTTCTAAAATAAAGACACTAAGTACCAACAATTTTTATCTTATTATTGCAAATACAAATGTGTGTCTATGCTATTACATTTTCTGTCATTCCTGTAACACATGTGTCCTTTATATAACAACACTAAAATTGTTCAAAATAGGAAGCCACACTATGCAATGTACAAAAAAAAAAAAAAACCTTTCTGATAACAAAACAGACAATGCAGTTACATTTTTAATACAAACAGTTATGATTTGTTTACTTTATAACCTTTTCAAGAAATTAGAATAGTTGCAGAACACTGAACAATGTTGTGCTCATCGACTTGCCAGCGCGCTCACCAGAATATCTCCCTTTGAACATGTGTGGGATATTCCGGGACCGAGCGTTCAAAACAGAATACTGGCACCATCTGCAGGCTCTTGCTGTGGCGCTACAGGAGAAATGAAGACTGGTTCCTCAGCTCCAAATCGCCAGAATTATTCAGCGTATGCTACGCCAGTGCAAGTCCTTATTTGCCGATGAAGGGGGAAACACTTGTAACTGCAAGGATATTTTGAACATTCTCGTCTTCCATATATGACATTTGAGGCTATCATGAATAGGGAGTTACGTAAATTTCATGTGTCAGTCAAAAGAATGGAATTTTAAGTTATAAATCTTACAGCGTATATTCATGACTGTGTTTTGCATAAAAACAGGGAATACTTTGGATTACTTGACACAGTGCCACAACAAGGATATTAGTGCTACAAAGCTAAAGGAAACATTTTTTCAAGCAATGAAATGTATCTAACAATTTTAATAAAAAATCAATAATTGTTTGTTTAGGTAATCTTTTGGTCCATGGTTTTCTGACATTTTCTTAACTTTTTTTTCTTTTTGTTAAGTATACAAATATATGTATAAGAATTCTTTATTGTTAGTGAATTTCAGTTTTGATGATAGTAGTAGTTGAAGTAGTAGTATAAAGTGTAGTAGTAGCATCAGTAGCAGCATTAGTAGAAAGAGCAGTATATAAGTATAATTATAATAACTGTATAGTGCAGTGTGTATTATAGGTGTTTTAAATACATGTTTCTTTTTTTTTTATTCTTTGGTCGAACTGAAATTGGCACATTGCATCGGCCTTACACATGGTTTTTGTAAGTGACGTAATTAGCCTGTCGTCTACGAAGCTTAATCAAGGGTTAAGGTTAACAGCACTCAGTTTCTGTCTGTCTGTCAAACTTTGTGTGCTTGCTCTCTCTCTCTCTCTGTCTCTATCTCTCTCTCTGTCTTTCTCTCTCTTTCTCTCTCTCTCATGGTATTGGTTAAGGTCAGTGGAATGAACTTAGGTAATGTAGAAGAATTCACTTTCTGACGGGAGGGGGGGCTTCTTCTGAAGAGGGACTAAACATTGTGGCAGAAGTTGAAACGGTCTCATACAAGGAATGGGGTTGTATTCTGGGCACTGGGAGAACAGGACAGAAGAAGACTAAATATTTTGGCAGATTTTTTGAATGGGAGAAGACTAAATATTTTGGATTGTGGAAAAATTTGAATCTCTGACAGGAAATTGGATTAAGTCAGGAAACTGGGAGAATGGGGAAGACTAAACATTGTTGCAGAAATTGAAACTCTGCTTCACAGGGTATTACAGATTGTCCCCTACAGTGAAGAAATAGTTGTTTCTGCTTTTCTTTTCCTAATTTCAACTGAGATGCCAATGTCTTTGACAGTTTTCTGTCTAGCATATGTTGAATTATGCATCCCAGGATTCTTCTCCCCTTTTTATAATCCTATTAGGCTGTTGATACATTAGCAGAGTTTGTTTATTCTTCAATGCATGCATATTTGAAAAAGAAGGTATTTATGATCTTCAAAGAATAATGTGTTTGACAGTCCTATGTCTGCAACATATTATAAATAATGCTGTGTACCTTCTTGCAATAACGGTCTTTAAAATAACGATTGTTTTTTGTTATTGCAAGTAACAGAATCGTTACTTTGGGGACATTTTGTTCTGGAAAAGGGATTGGAATTTTATATAAATTTGATTTTAAGCCTTATTTGACGTAAATTAAGTAGTATAATCTAATTACATTTCAATAGAAAGCAGAAAATCCATTTTTCAGGCCTATTTTTGATACTGAATGTGCTTTTTTCATACTACCGTTACAGAAAAGACAGTGATGAGTTTACAACTTTTACAATTTAATTGAAAAAAAAGAAGATCTACATTGTAAACTTTTCTATCTAATCAAGTTATCGTTATCATGCCGTTTAAAAGTAATATACATGCAAGATATTAATCATGGATTAGTCGTTACTTTGGGGACATTTTGTTCAGGAAAAAGGATTGGAATTTTTATATAAATGTGATTTTAATCCTTATTTGACGTAAAGTATTTTGCATAATCTATTTACATATCAATAGAGAGAAGAAAATCCCGTTTACTGGCCTATTTTTGATACTGAATGTGATTTTATCATATTACCCTTAGAAAAAAGACAGTGATGAGTTTACAACTTAACAACTTAATTGAAAACGAAGAAGATCTTCATTGTAAACTTTGCTATCTAATCAAGTTATCGTTATCATGCCGTTTAAAAGTAATATACATGGAAGAAATTAATCATGGATTAATCGTTACTTTGGGGACATTTTGTTTATGAAAAGGGATTGGAATTTTAGATAAATATGATTTTAAGCCTTATCTGAAGTAAAGTAATTAGTATAATCTATTTACATATCAATAGAAAGCAGAAAATCCCATTTTCAGGCCTATTTTATATACTGAATGTGCTTCTATCATATTACCGTTACAGAAAAAACAGTGTGAGTTTATAACTTTTTACAACTTAATTGAAAAATAAAAAGATCTTCATTGTAAACTTTGCTATCTCTTCAAATTATCGTTAGCATGCCGTTTAAAAGTAATATACATGCAAGATATTAATCATGGATTAATCGTTACTTTGGGGACATTTTGTTCAGGAAAAGGGATTGGAATTTTTATATAAATATGATTTTAAGCCTTTTTTAACGTAAAGTAATTAGTATAATCTATTTCCATATCAATAGAAAGCAGAATATCCCATTTTCTGGCCTATTTTTGATACTGAATGTGCTTTTATCATATTACCGTTACAGAAAAGACAGTGATGAGATTACAAGTTTTACAATTTAATTTAAAAATACCGATATCTTCATTGTAAACTTTGCTATCTAATCAAGTTATCGTTATCATACTGTTTAAAAGTAATATACATGGAAGAAATTAATCATGGAGTAACCGTTACTTTGGGGACATTCTGTTCTGGAAAAGGAATTGGAATTTTATATAAATATGATTTTAAGCTTTTTTAACGTAAAGTAATTAGTATAATCTATTTACATTTTGTTCAGGAAAAGGGATTGGAATTTTTATATAAATATGATTTTAAGCCTTTTTTAACGTAAAGTAATTAGTATAATCTATTTCCATATCAATAGAAAGCAGAAAATCTCATTTTCTGGCCTATTTTTGATACTGAATATGCTTTTATCATATTACCGTCACAGAAAAGACATTGATGAGTTTACAACTTTTACAACTTAGTTGAAAAATAAAAAGATCTTTATTGTAAACTTTGCTATCTAATCAAGTTATCGTTATAATGCCGTTTAAAAGTAATATACATGCAAGATATTAATCATGGATTTCATTATAATTACAAGTTGACAATACCTTGTTATAGCAAGGATAGAGAGTAGTTATACGAAGGAGGCCAACATGGCTTAGAAATCAAGCACTTACATTTCTCTGACCAGGTCGAAATTATTTCGATTTTAACTGCTTGTATTCTATATTTCATCGGAGCAACATGTTACCTATTTATCAGACAGACTAGCTTTTGATTAGTCCAATATGAAACCTTTTGAAAACTATAAAGAATATAAAATTCTATTGTTATAATTACACAGTTCAGAAAAAATAATAGAAAAAGGAGCTATGGTTCATTATAGACATTTCTTATCCTTGTATCTGATTATAACATATTTGAGGAAACATTGGAATAAATAGAGCATTTTATCATTGATAATAACAAAAGCTTTTTCCCCTAATGTTTTTAGTACACACCAATAATGGTTTTTCATTCTTAAAGGAATGGATAGGCATATACGTATTTCAATGATTGTAGGGTGAAAATGGTGGAGTCTAATGTAGAGCTCCAGAGAGTATAGACAGAAAAGATGCTGATCAAGAAAAGAGACAGAGGTATTTACAGCAGTCTAGAGGACGTTATGTACTGGACAGGCTTACAGGAAAAAACAAAAGTATTGGTGATATGACAGATAGGGTAAAAATTAGTGAGAAAAAAGTTGAGGAACCGAGAAAGGAAAGACAGAGAACAAAATTGCTAACACAGGCACTTCAAAATAAAATATCCTCTTCTCCAGAAACGTCAGGACCGAACAACAGCAGCCACATTGACTGATTGTATGGTGTTTAACGCTGTTTTCAACATTATTTCAGTTACATGTATATCGCGGCGGCCAGTGTACCTAGCCATGCTTTCCTTGAATTTCTTTTACCAGTACTCCGCACAATATTCTTTCCAAGCCCTTGGCTGCTTTCCCACATAACTATTGTCGAAACAATGATCAGTAGCGGGAGAGGAATGAATTCTGTCGCAAAGATTTTCATCAATCCTCAGAAAGAAAGTTGGCAGGGACGGGGATCGAAGCAGCGACCGCTGGTATCAAGTCCTTCACGCTACCGACTGAGCTACTGGGGCGCAAATCATCAGCAGCGAGAAACAACGCAACGCAAGAAAGATACAAGACAGAAGCATTGTGGAAAAAGGAGAAAATGCTGGATTTCAAAAGGCGTCTTCAAACTTGGGATTGTGTGGTAAAGGGTTAAAATTCAGTGCAAATGGAAACATCAAATGACCCTTCGTATTCTTTCGAATACTCATGGTCATTTGATGCTTGCATTATCAATAAAACTGTAATGATTGTCTGGAGAATTATGAATAAAATTTCTCGATGGAAGAGATAGTTGCCGTAACATAGTATGTCCTTGTATTTTTATTTGTTAATTTGCAATACTTTATTTGTATAAATTGTGGGCTTAGAGAAAGGCATTTGTAATAGCAGTCTGTACAATGTGCTGCTGCAGCTGTATTGCAATAAGCCATACAAATGTTTTATAATTTTCTGATTTGGTCTTTAAAAATCTATGGACAAAAGCAGGTCCACATGTCTTTACTGTTACAATGATTGAAATACGCTTAGTTAAGTTGTTAGATGTTAATGTTTTCTCTTTTGTTTTTGAAATGTGATAATGTAACTTATTTCCTACATGACATTGATTATTTTTAATGTATTTAGCATGAATATAGTTAACAATGAATATAACAGAGTATTTGCAATAACCAGAGTGTACTTGCAGTAACATTCCAAATCTTAACTAGTCAACAAGACAGTACTGTTGGTGCAAATCACTTTTCCTTATTTCATGTTACTGTTCCATTATTGTTTCATTTGTTTTTTCTAAAATAAAAGCATTAAGTACCAACAATTTTTATGTTATTATTGCAAATACAAATGTTTGTCTATGCTGTTACATTTTGTATCGTTCCTGTAACACATGTGTCCTTTATATAACAACACTAAAATTGGTCAAAAAAGGAAGCCACACTGTGTAATGTACGAAAAAAACTTTCTCATAACAAAACAGACAATACAGTTACATTTTTAATACAAACAGTTATGATTTGTTTACTTTATAACCTTTTCAAGAAATTAGAATAGTTGCAGAACACTGAACAATATTGTGCTCATTGTCTTGCCAGCGCGCTCACCAGAATATCTCCCTTTGAACATGTGTGGGATATTCCGGGACCGAGCGTTCAAAACAGAATACTGGCACCATCTGCAGGCTCTTGCTGTGGCGCTACAGGAGGAATGAAGACTGGTTCCTGAGCTCCAAATCGCCGGAATTATTCAGCGTATGCTACGCCAGTGCAAGTCCTTATTTGCCGATGAAGGGGGAAACACTTGTAACTGCAAGGATATTTTGAACATTCTCATCTTCCATATATGACATTTGAGGCTATCATGAATAGGGAGTTACGTAAATTTCATGTGTCAGTCAAAAGAATGGAATTTTAATTTATAAAATCTTACAGCGTATATTCATGACTGTGTTTTGCATAAAAACAGGGAATACTCTGGATTACTTGACACAGTGGAACAACAAAGATATTAGTGTTTCAAGCAATGAAATGTATCTAACAATTTTAATAAAAAATCAATAATTGTTTGTTTTGGTAATCTTTTGGTCCATGGTTTTCTGACATTTCCTTAACTTTTTTTGTTAAGTATACAAATATATGTATAAGAATTCTTTATTGTTAGTGAATTTCAGTTTTGATGATAGTAGTAGTTGAAGTAGTAGTATAAATTGTAGTAGTAGCATCAGCAGCAGCATTAGTAGATAGGGCAGTATATAATTATCATTATTGTCACTATATAGTGCAGTGAGTATTATAGGTGTTTTAAATATATGTTATTTTTTATTTATTCTTTGGTCGAACTGAAATTGGCAAATTGCATCGGCCTTACACATGGTTTTTGTAAGTGATGTAATTAACCTGTCGTCTACGAAGCTTAATCAAGGGTTAAGGTTAACAGCACTCAGTTTCTGTCTGTCTGTCAAACTATGTGTGCTTGCTCTCTCTCTTTCTCTCTGCCTCTATCTCTCTGTCTGTCTGTCTCTCTCTTTCTCTCTCTCATGGTTATTGGTTAAGGTCAGTGGAATGAACTTAGGTAAGGACTCAACAATGTAGAAGAATTCACTTTCTGACGGGGGCGGGGGCTTCTGCTGAAGAGGGACTAAACATTGTGGCAGAAGTTGAAACCGTCTCATACTAGGAATGGGGTTGTATTCTGGGCACTGGGAGAACAGGGAAGAGAAGACTAAATATTTTGGTAGATTTTTTGAGTGGGAGAAGACTAAATATTTTGGATTGTGGAAAACTTTGAATCTCTGACAGGAAATTGGATTAAGTCAGGAAACTGGGAGAATGGGGAAGACTAAACATTGTTGCAGAAATTGAAACTCTGCTTCTCAGGGGATTACAGATTGTCCCCTACAGTGAAGAAATAGTTGTTTGCTGCTGTTCTCTTCCTAATTTCAACATGAGATTCCAATATCTTTGACATTTTTCTGTCTAGCATATGTTGAATTATGCATACTAGGATTCTTCTCCCCTTTTTATAATCCTATTAGACTGTTGATACATTAGCAGAGTTTGTTTATTCTTCAATGCATGCATATTTGAAAAAGGAGGTATTTATGAACTTCAATGAAACATGTGTTAGGCAGTCCTATGTCTGCCAGATATAAATAATGCTGTGTACCTCCTTGCAATAACGGTCTTTAAAATAACGATGTGTTTTGTTATTGCCAGTAACAGAATCGTTACTTTGGGGACATTTTGTTCAGGAAAAGTGATTGGAATTTTATATAAATATGATTTTAAGCCTTATTTAACGTAAATTAATTAGTATAATCTATTTACAGATCAATACAAAGCAGAAAATCCCATTTTCAGGCCTATTTTTGATACTGAATGTGATTTTATCATATTACCGTTACAGAAAATGTAATATACATGCAAGAAATTAATTATGGAGTAATCGTTACTTTGGGGACATTATGTTCTGGAAGAGGGATTGGAATTTTATATAAATATGATTTTAAGCCTTATTTAACGTAAAGTAATTAGTATAATATATTTACATATCAACAGAAAGCAGAAAATCTCATTTTCAGGCCTATTTTTGATACCGAATGTGCTTTTATCATATTACCGTTTCAGAAAAGACATTGATGAGTTCACAACTTTTACAACTTAATTGAGAAATAAAAAGATCTTCATTGTAAACTTTGCTATCTAATCAAGTTATCGTTATCATGCCGTTTAAAAGTAATATACATGCAAGATATTAATCATGGATTTCATTATAATTACAAGTTGACAATACCTTGTTATAGCAAGGATAGAGAGTAGTTATACGAAGGAGGTCAACATGGCTTAGAAATCAAGCACTTACATTTCTCTGACCAGGTCGAAATTATTTCGATTTTAACTGCTTGTATTCTATATTTCATCGGAGCAACATGTTACCTATTTATCAGACAGACTAGCTTTTGATTATTCCAATATGAAACCTTTTGAAAACTATAAAGAATATAAAATTCTATTGTTATAATTACACAGTTCAGAAAAAATAATGGGAAAAGGAGCTTTGGTTCATTATACACATTTCTTATCCTTGTATCTGATTATAACATATTTGAGGAAACATTGGAATAAATAGAGCATTTTCTCATTGATAATAACAAAAGCTTTTTCCCCTAATGTTTTTAGTACACACCAATAATGGTTTTTCATTCTTAAAGGAATGGATAGGCATATACGTATTTCAATGATTGTAGGGTGAAAATGGTGGAGTCTAATGTAGAGCTCCAGAGAGTATAGACAGAAAAGATGCTGATCAAGAAAAGAGACAGAGGTATTTACAGCAGTCTAGAGGACGTTATGTACTGGACAGGCTTACAGGAAAAAACAAAAGTATTGGTGATATGACAGATAGGGAAAAAATTGGTGAGAAAAAAGTGGAGGAACCGAGAGAGGAAAGACAGAGAACAAAATTGCTAACACAGGCACTTCAAAATAAAATATCCTCTTCTCCAGAAACGTCAGGACCGAACAACAGCAGCCACATTGACTGATTGTATGGTGTTTAACGCTGTTTTCAACATTATTTCAGTTACATGTATATCGCGGCGGCCAGTGTACCTAGCCATGCTTTCCTTGAGTTTCTTTTACCAGTACTCCGCACAATATTCTTTCCAAGCCCTTGGCTGCTTTCCCACATAACTATTGTCGAAACAATGATCAGTAGCGGGAGAGGAATGAATTCTATCGCAAAGATTTTCATCAATCCTCAGAAAGAAAGTTGGCAGGGACGGGGATCGAAGCAGCGACCGCTGGTATCAAGTCCTTCACGCTACCGACTGAGCTACTGGGGCGCAAATCATCAGCAGCGAGAAACAAACGCAACGCAAGAAAGATACAAGACAGAAGCATTGTGGAAAAAGGAGAAAATGCTGGATTTCAAAAGGCGTCTTCAAACTTGGGATTGTGTGGTAAAGGGTTAAAATTCAGTGCAAATGGAAACATCAAATGACCCTTCGTATTCTTTCGAATACTCATGGTCATTTGATGCTTGCATTATCAATAAAACTGTAATGATTGTCTGGAGAATTATGAATAAAATTTCTCGATGGAAGAGATAGTTGCCGTAACATAGTATGTCCTTGTATTTTTATTTGTTAATTTGCAATACTTTATTTGTATAAATTGTGGGCTTAGAGAAAGGCATTTGTAATAGCAGTCTGTACAATGTGCTGCTGCAGCTGTATTGCAATAAGCCATACAAATGTTTTATAATTTTCTGATTTGGTCTTTAAAAATCTATGGACAAAAGCAGGTCCACATGTCTTTACTGTTACAATGATTGAAATACGCTTAGTTAAGTTGTTAGATGTTAATGTTTTCTCTTTTGTTTTTGAAATGTGATAATGTAACTTATTTCCTACATGACATTGATTATTTTTAATGTATTTAGCATGAATATAGTTAACAATGAATATAACAGAGTATTTGCAATAACCAGAGTGTACTTGCAGTAACATTCCAAATCTTAACTAGTCAACAAGACAGTACTGTTGGTGCAAATCACTTTTCCTTATTTCATGTTACTGTTCCATTATTGTTTCGTTTTTTCTAAAATAAAGGCATTAAGTACCAACAATTTTTATGTTATTATTGCAAATACAAATGTGTGTCTATGCTGTTACATTTTGTATCGTTCCTGTAACACATGTGTCCTTTATATAACAACACTAAAATTGGTCAAAAAAGGAAGCCACACTGTGTAATGTACGAAAAAAACTTTCTCATAACAAAACAGACAATACAGTTACATTTTTAATACAAACAGTTATGATTTGTTTACTTTATAACCTTTTCAAGAAATTAGAATAGTTGCAGAACACTGAACAATATTGTGCTCATTGACTTGCCAGCGCGCTCACCAGAATATCTCCCTTTGAACATGTGTGGGATATTCCGGGACCGAGCGTTCAAAACAGAATACTGGCACCATCTGCAGGCTCTTGCTGTGGCGCTACAGGAGAAATGAAGACTGGTTCCTCAGCTCCAAATCGCCGGAATTATTCAGCGTATGCTACGCCAGTGCAAGTCCTTATTTGCCGATGAAGGGGGAAACACGTGTAACTGCAAGGATATTTTGAACATTCTCATCTTCCATATATGACATTTGAGGCTATCATGAATAGGGAGTTACGTAAATTTCATGTGTCAGTCAAAAGAATGGAATTTTAATTTATAAAATCTTACAGCGTATATTCATGACTGTGTTTTGCATAAAAACAGGGAATACTCTGGATTACTTGACACAGTGCCACAACAAGGATATTAGTGTTTCAAGCAATGAAATGTATCTAACAATTTTAATAAAAAATCAATAATTGTTTGTTTTGGTAATCTTTTGGTCCATGGTTTTCTGACATTTCCTTAACTTTTTTTGTTAAGTATACAAATATATGTATAAGAATATCTTTATTGTTAGTGAATTTCAGTTTTGATGATAGTAGTAGTTGAAGTAGTAGTATAAATTGTAGTAGTAGCATCAGCAGCAGCATTAGTAGATAGGGCAGTATATAATTATCATTATTGTCACTATATAGTGCAGTTAGTATTATAGGTGTTTTAAATATATGTTATTCTTTTTTATTCTTTGGTCGAACTGAAATTGGCAAATTGCATCGGCCTTACACATGGTTTTTGTAAGTGATGTAATTAACCTGTCGTCTACGAAGCTTAATCAAGGGTTAAGGTTAACAGCACTCAGTTTCTGTCTGTCTGTCAAACTTTGTGTGCTTGCTCTATCTCTCTCTGTCTCTATCTCTCTGTCTGTCTCTCTCTCTCTTTCTCTCTCTCATGGTTATTGGTTAAGGTCAGTGGAATGAACTTAGGTAAAGACTCAACAATGTAGAAGAATTCACTTTCTGACGTGGGGGGGGGGCTTCTGCTGAACAGGGACTTAACATTGTGGCAGAAGTTGAAACCGTCTCATACAAGGAATGGGGTTGTATTCTGGGCACTGGGAGAACAGGACAGAGAAGACTAAATATTTTGGCAGATTTTTTTAATGGGAGAAGACTGAATATTTTAGATTGTGGAAAAATTTGAATCTTTGACAGGAAATTGGATTAAGTCAGGAAACTGGGAGAATGGGGAAGACTAAACATTGTTGCAGAAATTGAAACTCTGCTTCACAGGGTATTACAGATTGTCCCCTACAGTGAAGAAATAGTTGTTTGCTGCTTTTCTCTTCCTAATTTCAACTTGAGATTTCAATGTCTTTGACAGTTTTCTGTCTAGCATATGTTGAATTATGCATACTAGGATTCTTCTCCCCTTTTTATAATCCTATTAGACTGTTGATACATTAGCAGAGTTTGTTTATTCTTCAATGCATACATATTTGAAAAAGGAGGTATTTATGAACTTCAATGAAACATGTGTTTGGTAGTCCTATGTCTGCCAGATATAAATAATGCTGTGTACCTCCTTGCAATAACGGTCTTTAAAATAACGATGTGTTTTGTTATTGCCTGTAACAGAATCGTTACTTTGGGGATATTTTGTTCAGGAAAAGTGATTGGAATTTTATATAAATATGATTTTAAGCCTTATTTAACGTAAAGTAATTGGTATAATCTATTTACATATCAAGAAAAAGCAGAAAATCCCATTTTCTGGCCTATTTTTGATACTGAATGTGCTTTTATCATATTACCGTTACAGACAAGACAGTGATGAATTTACAACTTTAGAGCTTAATTGAAAAATAAGAAGATCTTCATTGTAAACTTTGCTGTCTAATCAAGTTATCGTTATCATGCCGTTAAAAGTAATATACATGGAAGAAATTAATCATGGAATAATCGTTCCTTTCGGGACATTTTGTTCAGGAAAAGGGATACGAATTTTATATAAATATGATTTTAAGCCTTATTTGACGTAAAGTAATTAGTATAATCTATTTACATATCAGTAGAAAGCAGAAGATCCCATTTTCAGGCCTTTTTTTGATACTGAATGTACTTTTATCATAATACCGTTACAGAAAAGACATTGATGAGTTTACAACTTTTACAACTTAATTGGAAAATAAAAGGATCTTCATTTTCAAACTTTGCTATCTAATCAAGTTATCGTTATAATGCCGTTGAAAAGTAATATACATGCAAGATATTAATCATGGATTTCATTATAATTACAAGTTGACAATACCTTGTTATAGCAAGGATAGAGAGTAGTTACACGAAGGAGGCCAACATGGCATAGAAATCAAGCACTTACATTTCTCTGACCAGGTCGAAATTATTTCGATTTTAACTGCTTGGATTTTATATTGCATCGGAGCAACATGTTACCTATTTATCAGACAGTCTAGCTTTTGATTAGTCCAATATGACACCTTTTGAAAACTATAAAGAATATAAAATTCCATTGTTATAATTACACAGTTCAGAAAAAATAATGGGAAAAGGAGCTTTGGTTCATTATACACATTTCTTATCCTTGTATCTGATTATAACATATTTGAGGAAACAATGGAATAAATAGAGCATTCTCTCATTGATATTAACAAAATCTTTTCCCCCTAATGTTGTTAGTACACACCAATAATGGTTTTTCATTCTTAAAGGAATAGATAGGCATAGACGTATTTCAATGATTGTAGGGTGAAAATGGTGGAGTCTCATGTAGAGCTCCAGAGAGTATAGACAGAAAAGATGTTGATCAAGAAAAGAGACAGAGGTATTTACAGCAGTCTAGAGGACGTTATGTACTGGACAGGCTTACAGGAAAAAACAAAAGAATTGGTGATATGACAGATAGGGAAAAAATTGGTGAGAAAAAAGTGGAGGAACCGAGAGAGGAAAGACAGAGAACAAAATTGCTAACACAGGCACTTCAAATAAAATTGATTGATTGTATGGTGTTAAACGCTGTTTTCAACATTATTTCAGTTACATGTATATCGCGGCGGCCAGTGTACCTAGCCATGCTTTCCTTGATTTTCTTTTACCAGTACTCCGCACAGTATTCTTTCCAAACCCTTGGCTGCTTTCCTACATAACTATTATCGAAACAATGATCGGTAACGGGAGAGGAATGAATTCTATCGCAAAGATTTTCATCAATCCTCGGAAAGAAAATTGGCAGGGACGGGGATCGAAGCAGCGACCGCTGGTATCAAGTCCTTCACGCTACCGACTGAGCTACTTGGGCGCAAATCATCAGCAGCGAGAAACAAACGCAACGCAAGAAAGATACAAGACAGAAGCATTGTGGAAAAAGGAGAAAATGCTGGATTTCAAAAGGCGTCTTCAAACTTGGGATTGTGTGGTAAAGGGTTAAAATTCAGTGCAAATGGAAACATCAAATGACCCTTCGTATTCTTTCGAATACTCATGGTCACTTGATGCTTGCATTAGCAATAAAACTGTAATGATTGTCTGGAGAATTATGAATAAAATTTCTCGATGGAAGAGATAGTTGTCGTAACATAGTATGACCTTGTATTTTTATTTGTTAATTTGCAATACTTCATTTGCATAAATTGTGGGCTTAGTGAAATGCATTTGTAATAGCAGTCTGTACAATGTGCTGCTTCAGCTGTATTGCAATAAGCCATACAAATGTTTTATAATTTTATGATTGGCTCTTTAAAATCTATGGCCAAAAGCAGGTCCACATGTCTTTACTGTTACAATGATTGAAATACGTTTAGTTAAGTTGTTAGATGTTTTCTCTTTTGTTTTTGAAATGTCATAATGTAACTTATTTCCTACATGACATTGATTATTTTTAATGTATTTAGCATGAATATAGTTAACAATGAATATAACAGAGTATTTGCAATAACCAGAGTGTACATGCAGTAACATTCTTAACTAGTCAACAAGACAGTACTGTTGGTGCAAATCACTTTTCCTTATTTCATGTTACTGTTCCATTATTGTTTCATTTGTTTTTTCTAAAATAAAGGCACTAAGTACCAACAATTTTTATGTTATTATTGCAAATACAAATGTGTGTCTATGCTGTTACATTTTCTGTCATTCCTGTAACACATGTGTCCTTTATATAACAACACTAAAATTGGTCAAAAAAGGAAGCCACACTGTGTAATGTACAAAAAAAAAAAAAAAAAAACCTTTCTGATAACAAAACAGACAATGCAGTTACATTTTTAATACAAACAGTTATGATTTGTTTACTTTATAACCTTTTCAAGAAATTAGAATACTTGCAGAACACTGAACAATGTTGTGCTCATTGACTTGCCAGCGCGCTCACCAGAATATCTCCCTTTGAACATGTGTGGGATATTCCGGACCGAGCGTTCAAAACAGAATACTGGCACCATCTGCAGGCTCTTGCTGTGGCGCTACAGGAGAAATGAAGACTGGTTCCTCAGCTCCAAATCGCCAGAATTATTCAGCGTATGCTACGCCAGTGCAAGTCCTTATTTGCCGATGAAGTGGGAAACACTTGTAACTGCAAGGATATTTTGAACATTCTCATCTTCCATATATGACATTTGAGGCTATCATGAATAGGGAGTTACGTAAATTTCATGTGTCAGTCAAAAGAATGGAATTTTAAGTTATAAATCTTACAGTGTATATTGATGACTGTGTTTTGCATAAAAACAGGGAATACTTTGGATTACTTGACACGGTGCCACAACAAGGATATTAGTGCTACAAAGCTAAAGGAAACATTTTTTCAAGCAATGAAATGTATCTAACAATTTTAATAAAAAATCAATAATTGTTTGTTTAGGTAATCTTTTGGTCCTTGGTTTTCTGACATTTTCTTAACTTTTTTTTTTTTTTGTTAAGTATACAAATATATGTATAAGAATTCTTTATTGTTAGTGAATTTCAGTTTTGATGATAGTAGTAGTTGAAGTAGTAGTAGTAGCATCAATAGCAGCATTAGTAGAAAGAGCAGTATATAAGTATAATTATAATAACTGTATAGTGCAGTGAGTATTATAGGTGTTTTAAATACATGTTTCTTTTTTTTTTTTTATTCTTTGGTCGAACTGAAATTGGCAAATTGCATCGGCCTTAGACATGGTTTTTGTAAGTGACGTAATTAGCCGGTCGTCTACGAAGCTTAATCAAGGGTTAAGGTTAACAGCACTCTGTTTCTGTCTGTCTGTCAAACTTTGTTTGCTTGCTCTCTCTCTCTCTGTGTCTCTATCTCTCTGTCTGTCTTTCTCTCTCTTTCTCTCTCTCTCATGGTTATTGGTTAAGGTCAGTGGAATGAACTTAGGTAAGGACTGAACAATGTAGAAGAATTCACTTTCTGACGGGAGGGGGGCTTCTGCTGAAGAGGGACTAAACATTGTGGCAGAAGTTGAAACGGTCTCATACAAGGAATGGGGTTGTATTCTGGGCACTGGGAGAACAGGACAGAAGAAGACTAAATATTTTGGCAGATTTTTTGAGTGGGAGAAGACTAAATATTTTGGATTGTGGAAAAATTTGAATCTCTGACAGGAAATTGGATTAAGTCAGGAAACTGGGAGAATGGGGAAGACTAAACATTGTTGCAGAAATTGAAACTCTGCTTCACAGGGGATTACAGATTGTCCCCTACAGTGAAGAAATAGTTGTTTCTGCTTTTCTTTTCCTAATTTCAACTGAGATGCCAATGTCTTTGACAGTTTTCTGTCTAGCATATGTTGAATTATGCATCCCAGGATTCTTCTCCCCTTTTTATAATCCAATTAGACTGTTGATACATTAGCAGAGTTTGTTTATTCTTCAATGCATGCATATTTGAAAAAGAAGGTATTTATGATCTTCAATGAAACATGTGTTTGACAGTCCTATGTCTGCAACATATTATAAATAATGCTGTGTACCTTCTTGCAATAACGGTCTTTAAAATAACGATGTGTTTTGTTATTGCAAGTAACAGGATCGTTACTTTGGGGACATTTTGTTCTGGAAAAGGGATTGGAATTTTATATAAATATGATTTTAAGCCTTATTTGACGTAAAGTAATTAGTATAATCTAATTACATTTCTATAGAAAGCAGAAAATCCATTTTTCAGGCCTATTTTTGATACTGAATGTGCTTTTTTCATACTACCGTTACAGAAAAGACAGTGATGAGTTTACAACTTTTACAATTTAATTGAAAAAAAAGAAGATCTACATTGTAAACTTTTCTATCTAATCAAGTTATCGTTATCATGCCGTTTAAAAGTAATATACATGCAAGATATTAATCATGGATTAGTCGTTACTTTGGGGACATTTTGTTCAGGAAAAAGGATTGGAATTTTTATATCAATATGATTTTAATCCTCATTTGACGTAAAGTATTTAGCATAATCTATTTACATATCAATAGAGAGAAGAAAATCCCATTTACTGGCCTATTTTTGATACTGAATGTGATTTTATCATATTACCCTTAGAGAAAAGACAGTGATGAGTTTACAACTTAACAACTTAATTGAAAAAGAAGAAGATCTTCATTGTAAACTTTTCTATCTAATCAAGTTATCGTTATCATGCCGTTTAAAAGTAATATACATGCAAGATATTAATCATGGATTAATCGTTACTTTGGGGACATTTTGTTTATGAAAAGGGATTGGAATTTTAGATAAATATGATTTTAAGCCTTATCTGACGTAAAGTAATTAGTATAATCTATTTACATATCAACAGAAAGCAGAAAATCTCATTTTCTGGCCTATTTTTGATACTGAATATGCTTTTATCATATTACCGTCACAGAAAAGATGAGTTTACAACTTTTACAACTTAGTTGAAAAATAAAAAGATCATCATTGTAAACTTTGCTATCTAATCAAGTTATCGTTATCATGCCGTTTAAAAGTAATATACATGCAAGATATTGATCATGGATTAGTCGTTACTTTGGGGACATTTTGTTCAGGAAAAAGGATTGGAATTTTTATATCAATATGATTTTAATCCTCATTTGACGTAAAGTATTTAGCATAATCTATTTACATATCAATAGAGAGAAGAAAATCCCATTTACTGGCCTATTTTTGATACTGAATGTGATTTTATCATATTACCCTTAGAGAAAAGACAGTGATGAGTTTACAACTTAACAACTTAATTGAAAAAGAAGAAGATCTTCATTGTAAACTTTTCTATCTAATCAAGTTATCGTTATCATGCCGTTTAAAAGTAATATACATGCAAGATATTAATCATGGATTAATCGTTACTTTGGGGACATTTTGTTTATGAAAAGGGATTGGAATTTTAGATAAATATGATTTTAAGCCTTATCTGAAGTAAAGTAATTAGTATAATCTATTTACATATCAATAGAAAGCAGAAAATCCCATTTTCAGGCCTATTTTATATACTGAATGTGCTTATATCATATTACCGTTACAGAAAAAACAGTGTGAGTTTATAACTTTTTACAACTTAATTCAAAAATAAAAAGATCTTCATTGTAAACTTTGCTATCTCTTCAAATTATCGTTATCATGCCGTTTAAGAGTAATATACATGCAAGAAATTAATCATGGATTAATCGTTACTTTGGGGACATTTTGTTCTGGAAAAGGGATTGGAATTTTATATAAATATGATTTTAAGCCTTTTTTAACGTAAAGTAATTAGTATAATCTATTTACATATCAACAGAAAGCAGAAAATCTCATTTTCTGGCCTATTTTTGATACTGAATATGCTTTTATCATATTACCGTCACAGAAAAGATGAGTTTACAACTTTTACAACTTAGTTGAAAAATAAAAAGATCATCTTTGTAAACTTTGCTATCTAATCAAGTTATCGTTATCATGCCGTTTAAAAGTAATATACATGCAAGATATTAATCATGGATTTCATTATAATTACAAGCTGACAATACCTTGTTATAGCAAGGATACAGAGTAGTTATACGAAGAAGGCCAACATGGCATAGAAATTAAGCATTTACAATTCTCTGACCAGGTCGAAATTATTTCGATTTTAACTGCTTGTATTCTATATTTCATCGGAGCAACATGTTACCTATTTATCAGACAGACTAGCTTTTGATTAGTCTAATATGAAACCTTTTGAAAACTATAAAGAATATAAAATTCTATTGTTATAATTACACAGTTCAGAAAAAAATAATGGGAAAAGGAGCTTTCGTTCATTATACACATTTCTTATCATTGTATCTGATTATAACATATTTGAGGAAACATTGGAATAAATAGAGCATTTTCTCATTGATATTAACAAAAGCTTTTTCCCCTAATGTTTTTAGTACACACCAATAATGGTTTTTCATTCTTAAAGGAATAGATAGGCATATACGTATTTCTATGATTGTAGGGTGAAAATGGTGGAGTCTAATGTAGAGCTCCAGAGAGTATAGACAGAAAAGATGCTGATCAAGAAAAGAGACAGGGGTATTTACAGCAGTCTAGAGGACGTTATGTACTGGACAGGCTTACAGCAAAAAAATAAAGTATTGGTGATATGACAGATAGGGAAAACATTGGTGAGAAAAAAGTGGAGGAACCGAGAGAGGAAAGACAGAGAACAAAATTGCTAACACAGGCACTTCAAAATAAAATATCCTCTTCTCCAGAAACGTCAGGACCGAACAACAGCAACCACATTGACTGATTGTATGGTGTTTAACGCTGTTTTCAACATTATTTCAGTTACATGTATATCGCCGCGGCCAGTGTATCTAGCCATGCTTTCCTTGAGTTTCTTTTACCAGTACTCCACACAATATTCTTTCCAAACTCTTGGCTGCTTTCCCACATAACTATTGTCGAAACAACGATCGGTAACGGGAGAGGAATGAATTCTGTGGCAAAGATTTTCATCAATCCTCGGAAAGAAAATTGGCAGGGACGGGGATCGAAGCAGCGACCGCTGGTATCAAGTCCTTCACGCTACCGACTGAGCTACTGGGGCGCAAATCATCAGCAGCGAGAAACAAACGCAACGCAAGAAAGATACAAGACAGAAGCATTGTGGAAAAAGGAGAAAATGCTGGATTTCAAAAGGCGTCTTCAAACTTGGGATTGTGTGGTAAAGGGTTAAAATTCAGTGCAAATGGAAACATCAAATGACCCTTCGTATTCTTTCGAATACTCATGGTCACTTGATGCTTGCATTAGCAATAAAAACTGTAATGATTGTCTGGAGAATTATGAATAAAATTTCTCGATGGAATAGATAGTTGTCGTAACATAGTATGTCCTTGTATTTTTATTTGTTAATTTGCAATACTTTAATTGCATAAATTGTGGGATTAGTGAAATGCATTTGTAATAGCAGTCTGTACAATGTGCTGCTGCAGCTGTATTGCAATAAGCCATACAAATGTTTTATAATTTTATGATTGGCTCTTTAAAATCTATGGCCAAAAGCAGGTCCACATGTCTTTACTGTTACAATGATTGAAATACGTTTAGTTAAGTTGTTAGATGTTAATGTTTTCTCTTTTGTTTTTGAAATGTGATAATGTAACTTATTTCCTACATGACATTGAT
This sequence comes from Hippopus hippopus, assembly GCA_946811185.2. Classification (NCBI taxonomy): domain Eukaryota; kingdom Metazoa; phylum Mollusca; class Bivalvia; order Cardiida; family Cardiidae; genus Hippopus; species Hippopus hippopus. The sequence goes on along the minus strand of OX328099.1, from coordinate 61,515,817 downwards.
CATTTTTAATGTATTTAGCATGAATATAGTTAACAATGAATATAACAGAGTATTTGCAATAACCAGAGTGTACATGCAGTAACATTCCAAATCTTAACTAGTCAACAAGACAGTACTGTTGGTGTGCAAATCACTTTTCCTTATTTCATGTTACTTTTCCATTATTGTTTCATTTGTTTTTTCTAAAATAAAGGCATTAAGTACCAACAATTTTTATGTTATTATTGCAAATACAAATGTGTGTCTATGCTGTTACATTTTGTATCGTTCCTGTAACACATGTGTCCTTTATATAACAACACTAAAATTGGTCAAAAAAGGAAGCCACACTGTGTAATGTACGAAAAAAACTTTCTCATAACAAAACAGACAATACAGTTACATTTTTAATACAAACAGTTATGATTTGTTTACTTTATAACCTTTTCAAGAAATTAGAATAGTTGCAGAACACTGAACAATATTGTGCTCATTGTCTTGCCAGCGCGCTCACCAGAATATCTCCCTTTGAACATGTGTGGGATATTCCGGGACCGAGCGTTCAAAACAGAATACTGGCACCATCTGCAGGCTCTTGCTGTGGCGCTACAGGAGGAATGAAGACTGGTTCCTCAGCTCCAAATCGCCGGAATTATTCAGCGTATGCTACGCCAGTGCAAGTCCTTATTTGCCGATGAAGGGGGAAACACTTGTAACTGCAAGGATATTTTGAACATTCTCATCTTCCATATATGACATTTGAGGCTATCATGAATAGCGAGTTACGTAAATTTCATGTGTCAGTCAAAAGAATGGAATTTTAATTTATAAAATCTTACAGCGTATATTCATGACTGTGTTTTGCATAAAAACAGGGAATACTCTGGATTACTTGACACAGTGCAACAACAAAGATATTAGTGTTTCAAGCAATGAAATGTATCTAACAATTTTAATAAAAAATCAATAATTGTTTGTTTTGGTAATCTTTTGGTCCATGGTTTTCTGACATTTCCTTAACTTTTTTTGTTAAGTATACAAATATATGTATAAGAATTCTTTATTGTTAGTGAATTTCAGTTTTGATGATAGTAGTAGTTGAAGTAGTAGTATAAATTGTAGTAGTAGCATCAGCAGCAGCATTAGTAGATAGGGCAGTATATAATTATCATTATTGTCACTATATAGTGCAGTGAGTATTATAGGTGTTTTAAATATATGTTATTTTTTATTTATTCTTTGGTCGAACTGAAATTGGCAAATTGCATCGGCCTTACACATGGTTTTTGTAAGTGATGTAATTAACCTGTCGTCTACGAAGCTTAATCAAGGGTTAAGGTTAACAGCACTCAGTTTCTGTCTGTCTGTCAAACTATGTGTGCTTGCTCTCTCTCTTTCTCTCTGCCTCTATCTCTCTGTCTGTCTGTCTCTCTCTTTCTCTCTCTCATGGTTATTGGTTAAGGTCAGTGGAATGAACTTAGGTAAGGACTCAACAATGTAGAAGAATTCACTTTCTGACGGGGGCGGGGGCTTCTGCTGAAGAGGGACTAAACATTGTGGCAGAAGTTGAAACCGTCTCATACTAGGAATGGGGTTGTATTCTGGGCACTGGGAGAACAGGACAGAGAAGACTAAATATTTTGGTAGATTTTTTGAGTGGGAGAAGACTAAATATTTTGGATTGTGGAAAACTTTGAATCTCTGACAGGAAATTGGATTAAGTCAGGAAACTGGGAGAATGGGGAAGACTAAACATTGTTGCAGAAATTGAAACTCTGCTTCTCAGGGGATTACAGATTGTCCCCTACAGTGAAGAAATAGTTGTTTGCTGCTGTTCTCTTCCTAATTTCAACATGAGATTCCAATATCTTTGACATTTTTCTGTCTAGCATATGTTGAATTATGCATACTAGGATTCTTCTCCCCTTTTTATAATCCTATTAGACTGTTGATACATTAGCAGAGTTTGTTTATTCTTCAATGCATGCATATTTGAAAAAGGAGGTATTTATGAACTTCAATGAAACATGTGTTAGGCAGTCCTATGTCTGCCAGATATAAATAATGCTGTGTACCTCCTTGCAATAACGGTCTTTAAAATAACGATGTGTTTTGTTATTGCCAGTAACAGAATCGTTACTTTGGGGACATTTTGTTCAGGAAAAGTGATTGGAATTTTATATAAATATGATTTTAAGCCTTATTTAACGTAAATTAATTAGTATAATCTATTTACAGATCAATACAAAGCAGAAAATCCCATTTTCAGGCCTATTTTTGATACTGAATGTGATTTTATCATATTACCGTTACAGAAAATGTAATATACATGCAAGAAATTAATTATGGAGTAATCGTTACTTTGGGGACATTATGTTCTGGAAGAGCGATTGGAATTTTATATAAATATGATTTTAAGCCTTATTTAACGTAAAGTAATTAGTATAATATATTTACATATCAACAGAAAGCAGAAAATCTCATTTTCAGGCCTATTTTTGATACTGAATGTGCTTTTATCATATTACCGTTACAGAAAAGACATTGATGAGTTCACAACTTTTACAACTTAATTGAGAAATAAAAAGATCTTCATTGTAAACTTTGCTATCTAATCAAGTTATCGTTATCATGCCGTTTAAAAGTAATATACATGCAAGATATTAATCATGGATTTCATTATAATTACAAGTTGACAATACCTTGTTATAGCAAGGATAGAGAGTAGTTATACGAAGGAGGTCAACATGGCTTAGAAATCAAGCACTTACATTTCTCTGACCAGGTCGAAATTATTTCGATTTTAACTGCTTGTATTCTATATTTCATCGGAGCAACATGTTACCTATTTATCAGACAGACTAGCTTTTGATTATTCCAATATGAAACCTTTTGAAAACTATAAAGAATATAAAATTCTATTGTTATAATTACACAGTTCAGAAAAAATAATGGGAAAAGGAGCTTTGGTTCATTATACACATTTCTTATCCTTGTATCTGATTATAACATATTTGAGGAAACATTGGAATAAATAGAGCATTTTCTCATTGATAATAACAAAAGCTTTTTCCCCTAATGTTTTTAGTACACACCAATAATGGTTTTTCATTCTTAAAGGAATGGATAGGCATATACGTATTTCAATGATTGTAGGGTGAAAATGGTGGAGTCTAATGTAGAGCTCCAGAGAGTATAGACAGAAAAGATGCTGATCAAGAAAAGAGACAGAGGTATTTACAGCAGTCTAGAGGACGTTATGTACTGGACAGGCTTACAGGAAAAAACAAAAGTATTGGTGATATGACAGATAGGGAAAAAATTGGTGAGAAAAAAGTGGAGGAACCGAGAGAGGAAAGACAGAGAACAAAATTGCTAACACAGGCACTTCAAAATAAAATATCCTCATCTACAGAAACGTCAGGACCGAACAACAGCAGCCACATTGACTGATTGTATGGTGTTTAACGCTGTTTTCAACATTATTTCAGTTACATGTATATCGCGGCGGCCAGTGTATCTAGCCATGCTTTCCTTGAGTTTCTTTTACCAGTACTCCACACAATATTCTTTCCAAACCCTTGGCTGCTTTCCCACATAACTATTGTCGAAACAACGATCGGTAACGGGAGAGGAATGAATTCTGTGGCAAAGATTTTCATCAATCCTCGGAAAGAAAATTGGAAGGGACGGGGATCGAAGCTCCAGAGAGTATAGACAGAAAAGATGCTGATCAAGAAAAGAGACAGAGGTATTTACAGCAGTCTAGAGGACGTTATGTACTGGACAGGCTTACAGGAAAAAACAAAAGTATTGGTGATATGACAGATAGGGTAAAAATTAGTGAGAAAAAAGTGGAGAAACCGAGAGAGGAAAGACAGAGAACAAAATTGCTAACACAGGCACTTCAAAATAAAATATCCTCTTCTCCAGAAACGTCAGGACCGAACAACAGCAGCCACATTGACTGATTGTATGGTGTTTAACGCTGTTTTCAACATTATTTCAGTTACATGTATATCGCCGCGGCCAGTGTACCTAGCCATGCTTTCCTTGAGTTTCTTTTACCAGTACTCCGCACAATATTCTTTCCAAGCCCTTGGCTGCTTTCCCACATAACTATTGTCGAAACAATGATCAGTAGCGGGAGAGGAATGAATTCTGTCGCAAAGATTTTCATCAATCCTCAGAAAGAAAGTTGGCAGGGACGGGGATCGAAGCAGCGACCGCTGGTATCAAGTCCTTCACGCTACCGACTGAGCTACTGGGGCGCAAATCATCAGCAGCGAGAAACAAACGCAACGCAAGAAAGATACAAGACAGAAGCATTGTGGAAAAAGGAGAAAATGCTGGATTTCAAAAGGCGTCTTCAAACTTGGGATTGTGTGGTAAAGGGTTAAAATTCAGTGCAAATGGAAACATCAAATGACCCTTCGTATTCTTTCGAATACTCATGGTCATTTGATGCTTGCATTATCAATAAAACTGTAATGATTGTCTGGAGAATTATGAATAAAATTTCTCGATGGAAGAGATAGTTGCCGTAACATAGTATGTCCTTGTATTTTTATTTGTTAATTTGCAATACTTTATTTGTATAAATTGTGGGCTTAGAGAAAGGCATTTGTAATAGCAGTCTGTACAATGTGCTGCTGCAGCTGTATTGCAATAAGCCATACAAATGTTTTATAATTTTCTGATTTGGTCTTTAAAAATCTATGGACAAAAGCAGGTCCACATGTCTTTACTGTTACAATGATTGAAATACGCTTAGTTAAGTTGTTAGATGTTAATGTTTTCTCTTTTGTTTTTGAAATGTGATAATGTAACTTATTTCCTACATGACATTGATTATTTTTAATGTATTTAGCATGAATATAGTTAACAATGAATATAACAGAGTATTTGCAATAACCAGAGTGTACTTGCAGTAACATTCCATATCTTAACTAGTCAACAAGACAGTACTGTTGGTGCAAATCACTTTTCCTTATTTCATGTTACTGTTCCATTATTGTTTCATTTGTTTTTTCTAAAATAAAGGCATTAAGTACCAACAATTTTTATGTTATTATTGCAAATACAAATGTGTGTCTATGCTGTTACATTTTGTATCGTTCCTGTAACACATGTGTCCTTTATATAACAACACTAAAATTGGTCAAAAAAGGAAGCCACACTGTGTAATGTACGAAAAAAACTTTCTCATAACAAAACAGACAATACAGTTACATTTTTAATACAAACAGTTATGATTTGTTTACTTTATAACCTTTTCAAGAAATTAGAATAGTTGTAGAACACTGAACAATATTGTGCTCATTGTCTTGCCAGCGCGCTCACCAGAATATCTCCCTTTGAACATGTGTGGGATATTCCGGGACCGAGCGTTCAAAACAGAATACTGGCACCATCTGCAGGCTCTTGCTGTGGCGCTACAGGAGGAATGAAGACTGGTTCCTCAGCTCCAAATCGCCGGAATTATTCAGCGTATGCTATGCCAGTGCAAGTCCTTATTTGCCGATGAAGGGGGAAACACTTGTAACTGCAAGGATATTTTGAACATTCTCATCTTCCATATATGACATTTGAGGCTATCATGAATAGGGAGTTACGTAAATTTCATGTGTCAGTCAAAAGAATGGAATTTTAATTTATAAAATCTTACAGCGTATATTCATGACTGTGTTTTGCATAAAAACAGGGAATACTCTGGATTACTTGACACAGTGCAACAACAAAGATATTAGTGTTTCAAGCAATGAAATGTATCTAACAATTTTAATAAAAAATCAATAATTGTTTGTTTTGGTAATCTTTTGGTCCATGGTTTTCTGACATTTCCTTAACTTTTTTTGTTAAGTATACAAATATATGTATAAGAATTCTTTATTGTTAGTGAATTTCAGTTTTGATGATAGTAGTAGTTGAAGTAGTAGTATAAATTGTAGTAGTAGCATCAGCAGCAGCATTAGTAGATAGGGCAGTATATAATTATCATTATTGTCACTATATAGTGCAGTGAGTATTATAGGTGTTTTAAATATATGTTATTTTTTATTTATTCTTTGGTCGAACTGAAATTGGCAAATTGTATCGGCCTTACACATGGTTTTTGTAAGTGATGTAATTAACCTGTCGTCTACGAAGCTTAATCAAGGGTTAAGGTTAACAGCACTCAGTTTCTGTCTGTCTGTCAAACTATGTGTGCTTGCTCTCTCTCTTTCTCTCTGCCTCTATCTCTCTGTCTGTCTGTCTCTCTCTTTCTCTCTCTCATGGTTATTGGTTAAGGTCAGTGGAATGAACTTAGGTAAGGACTCAACAATGTAGAAGAATTCACTTTCTGACTGGGGCGGGGGCTTCTGCTGAAGAGGGACTAAACATTGTGGCAGAAGTTGAAACCGTCTCATACTAGGAATGGGGTTGTATTCTGGGCACTGGGAGAACAGGGAAGAGAAGACTAAATATTTTGGTAGATTTTTTGAGTGGGAGAAGACTAAATATTTTGGATTGTGGAAAACTTTGAATCTCTGACAGGAAATTGGATTAAGTCAGGAAACTGGGAGAATGGGGAAGACTAAACATCGTTGCAGAAATTGAAACTCTGCTTCTCAGGGGATTACAGATTGTCCCCTACAGTGAAGAAATAGTTGTTTGCTGCTGTTCTCTTCCTAATTTCAACATGAGATTCCAATATCTTTGACATTTTTCTGTCTAGCATATGTTGAATTATGCATACTAGGATTCTTCTCCCCTTTTTATAATCCTATTAGACTGTTGATACATTAGCAGAGTTTGTTTATTCTTCAATGCATGCATATTTGAAAAAGGAGGTATTTATGAACTTCAATGAAACATGTGTTAGGCAGTCCTATGTCTGCCAGATATAAATAATGCTGTGTACCTCCTTGCAATAACGGTCTTTAAAATAACGATGTGTTTTGTTATTGCCAGTAACAGAATCGTTACTTTGGGGACATTTTGTTCAGGAAAAGTGATTGGAATTTTATATAAATATGATTTTAAGCCTTATTTAACGTAAATTAATTAGTATAATCTATTTACAGATCAATACAAAGCAGAAAATCCCATTTTCAGGCCTATTTTTGATACTGAATGTGATTTTATCATATTACCGTTACAGAAAATGTAATATACATGCAAGAAATTAATTATGGAGTAATCGTTACTTTGGGGACATTATGTTCTGGAAGAGCGATTGGAATTTTATATAAATATGATTTTAAGCCTTATTTAACGTAAAGTAATTAGTATAATATATTTACATATCAACAGAAAGCAGAAAATCTCATTTTCAGGCCTATTTTTGATACCGAATGTGCTTTTATCGTATTACCGTTTCAGAAAAGACATTGATGAGTTTACAACTTTTACAACTTAATTGAGAAATAAAAAGATCTTCATTGTAAACTTTGCTATCTAATCAAGTTATCGTTATCATGCCGTTTAAAAGTAATATACATGCAAGATATTAATCATGGATTTCATTATAATTACAAGTTGACAATACCTTGTTATAGCAAGGATAGAGAGTAGTTATACGAAGGAGGTCAACATGGCTTAGAAATCAAGCACTTACATTTCTCTGACCAGGTCGAAATTATTTCGATTTTAACTGCTTGTATTCTATATTTCATCGGAGCAACATGTTACCTATTTATCAGACAGACTAGCTTTTGATTATTCCAATATGAAACCTTTTGAAAACTATAAAGAATATAAAATTCTATTGTTATAATTACACAGTTCAGAAAAAATAATGGGAAAAGGAGCTTTGGTTCATTATACACATTTCTTATCCTTGTATCTGATTATAACATATTTGAGGAAACATTGGAATAAATAGAGCATTTTCTCATTGATAATAACAAAAGCTTTTTCCCCTAATGTTTTTAGTACACACCAATAATGGTTTTTCATTCTTAAAGGAATGGATAGGCATATACGTATTTCAATGATTGTAGGGTGAAAATGGTGGAGTCTAATGTAGAGCTCCAGAGAGTATAGACAGAAAAGATGCTGATCAAGAAAAGAGACAGAGGTATTTACAGCAGTCTAGAGGACGTTATGTACTGGACAGGCTTACAGGAAAAAACAAAAGTATTGGTGATATGACAGATAGGGAAAAAATTGGTGAGAAAAAAGTGGAGGAACCGAGAGAGGAAAGACAGAGAACAAAATTGCTAACACAGGCACTTCAAAATAAAATATCCTCTTCTCCAGAAACGTCAGGACCGAACAACAGCAGCCACATTGACTGATTGTATGGTGTTTAACGCTGTTTTCAACATTATTTCAGTTACATGTATATCGCGGCGGCCAGTGTACCTAGCCATGCTTTCCTTGAGTTTCTTTTACCAGTACTCCGCACAATATTCTTTCCAAGCCCTTGGCTGCTTTCCCACATAACTATTGTCGAAACAATGATCAGTAGCGGGAGAGGAATGAATTCTGTCGCAAAGATTTTCATCAATCCTCAGAAAGAAAGTTGGCAGGGACGGGGATCGAAGCAGCGACCGCTGGTATCAAGTCCTTCACGCTACCGACTGAGCTACTGGGGCGCAAATCATCAGCAGCGAGAAACAAACGCAACGCAAGAAAGATACAAGACAGAAGCATTGTGGAAAAAGGAGAAAATGCTGGATTTCAAAAGGCGTCTTCAAACTTGGGATTGTGTGGTAAAGGGTTAAAATTCAGTGCAAATGGAAACATCAAATGACCCTTCGTATTCTTTCGAATACTCATGGTCATTTGATGCTTGCATTATCAATAAAACTGTAATGATTGTCTGGAGAATTATGAATAAAATTTCTCGATGGAAGAGATAGTTGCCGTAACATAGTATGTCCTTGTATTTTTATTTGTTAATTTGCAATACTTTATTTGTATAAATTGTGGGCTTAGAGAAAGGCATTTGTAATAGCAGTCTGTACAATGTGCTGCTGCAGCTGTATTGCAATAAGCCATACAAATGTTTTATAATTTTCTGATTTGGTCTTTAAAAATCTATGGACAAAAGCAGGTCCACATGTCTTTACTGTTACAATGATTGAAATACGCTTAGTTAAGTTGTTAGATGTTAATGTTTTCTCTTTTGTTTTTGAAATGTGATAATGTAACTTATTTCCTACATGACATTGATTATTTTTAATGTATTTAGCATGAATATAGTTAACAATGAATATAACAGAGTATTTGCAATAACCAGAGTGTACTTGCAGTAACATTCCAAATCTTAACTAGTCAACAAGACAGTACTGTTGGTGCAAATCACTTTTCCTTATTTCATGTTACTGTTCCATTATTGTTTCATTTGTTTTTTCTAAAATAAAGGCATTAAGTACCAACAATTTTTATGTTATTATTGCAAATACAAATGTGTGTCTATGCTGTTACATTTTGTATCGTTCCTGTAACACATGTGTCCTTTATATAACAACACTAAAATTGGTCAAAAAAGGAAGCCACACTGTGTAATGTACGAAAAAAACTTTCTCATAACAAAACAGACAATACAGTTACATTTTTAATACAAACAGTTATGATTTGTTTACTTTATAACCTTTTCAAGAGATTAGAATAGTTGCAGAACACTGAACAATATTGTGCTCATTGTCTTGCCAGCGCGCTCACCAGAATATCTCCCTTTGAACATGTGTGGGATATTCCGGGACCGAGCGTTCAAAACAGAATACTGGCACCATCTGCAGGCTCTTGCTGTGGCGCTACAGGAGGAATGAAGACTGGTTCCTCAGCTCCAAATCGCCGGAATTATTCAGCGTATGCTACGCCAGTGCAAGTCCTTATTTGCCGATGAAGGGGGAAACACTTGTAACTGCAAGGATATTTGGAACATTCTCATCTTCCATATATGACATTTGAGGCTATCATGAATAGGGAGTTACGTAAATTTCATGTGTCAGTCAAAAGAATGGAATTTTAATTTAAAAAATCTTACAGCGTATATTCATGACTGTGTTTTGCATAAAAACAGGGAATACTCTGGATTACTTGACACAGTGGAACAACAAAGATATTAGTGTTTCAAGCAATGAAATGTATCTAACAATTTTAATAAAAAATCAATAATTGTTTGTTTTGGTAATCTTTTGGTCCATGGTTTTCTGACATTTCCTTAACTTTTTTTGTTAAGTATACAAATATATGTATAAGAATTCTTTATTGTTAGTGAATTTCAGTTTTGATGATAGTAGTAGTTGAAGTAGTAGTATAAATTGTAGTAGTAGCATCAGCAGCAGCATTAGTAGATAGGGCAGTATATAATTATCATTATTGTCACTATATAGTGCAGTGAGTATTATAGGTGTTTTAAATATATGTTATTCTTTTTTATTCTTTGGTCGAACTGAAATTGGCAAATTGCATCGGCCTTACACATGGTTTTTGTAAGTGATGTAATTAACCTGTCGTCTACGAAGCTTAATCAAGGTTAACAGCACTCAGTTTCTGTCTGTCTGTCAAACTATGTGTGCTTGCTCTCTCTCTTTCTCTCTGCCTCTATCTCTCTGTCTGTCTGTCTCTCTCTTTCTCTCTCTCATGGTTATTGGTTAAGGTCAGTGGAATGAACTTAGGTAAGGACTCAACAATGTAGAAGAATTCACTTTCTGACTGGGGCGGGGGCTTCTGCTGAAGAGGGACTAAACATTGTGGCAGAAGTTGAAACCGTCTCATACTAGGAATGGGGTTGTATTCTGGGCACTGGGAGAACAGGACAGAGAAGACTAAATATTTTGGTAGATTTTTTGAGTGGGAGAAGACTAAATATTTTGGATTGTGGAAAACTTTGAATCTCTGACAGGAAATTGGATTAAGTCAGGAAACTGGGAGAATGGGGAAGACTAAACATTGTTGCAGAAATTGAAACTCTGCTTCTCAGGGGACTACAGATTGTCCCCTACAGTGAAGAAATAGTTGTTTGCTGCTGTTCTCTTCCTAATTTCAACATGAGATTCCAATATCTTTGACATTTTTCTGTCTAGCATATGTTGAATTATGCATACTAGGATTCTTCTCCCCTTTTTATAATCCTATTAGACTGTTGATACATTAGCAGAGTTTGTTTATTCTTCAATGCATGCATATTTGAAAAAGGAGGTATTTATGAACTTCAATGAAACATGTGTTAGGCAGTCCTATGTCTGCCAGATATAAATAATGCTGTGTACCTCCTTGCAATAACGGTCTTTAAAATAACGATGTGTTTTGTTATTGCCAGTAACAGAATCGTTACTTTGGGGACATTTTGTTCAGGAAAAGTGATTGGAATTTTATATAAATATGATTTTAAGCCTTATTTAACGTAAATTAATTAGTATAATCTATTTACAGATCAATACAAAGCAGAAAATCCCATTTTCAGGCCTATTTTTGATACTGAATGTGATTTTATCATATTACCGTTACAGAAAATGTAATATACATGCAAGAAATTAATTATGGAGTAATCGTTACTTTGGGGACATTATGTTCTGGAAGAGCGATTGGAATTTTATATAAATATGATTTTAAGCCTTATTTAACGTAAAGTAATTAGTACAATATATTTACATATCAACAGAAAGCAGAAAATCTCATTTTCAGGCCTATTTTTGATACTGAATGTGCTTTTATCATATTACCGTTACAGAAAAGACATTGATGAGTTCACAACTTTTACAACTTAATTGAGAAATAAAAAGATCTTCATTGTAAACTTTGCTATCTAATCAAGTTATCGTTATCATGCCGTTTAAAAGTAATATACATGCAAGATATTAATCATGGATTTCATTATAATTACAAGTTGACAATACCTTGTTATAGCAAGGATAGAGAGTAGTTATACGAAGGAGGTCAACATGGCTTAGAAATCAAGCACTTACATTTCTCTGACCAGGTCGAAATTATTTCGATTTTAACTGCTTGTATTCTATATTTCATCGGAGCAACATGTTACCTATTTATCAGACAGACTAGCTTTTGATTATTCCAATATGAAACCTTTTGAAAACTATAAAGAATATAAAATTCTATTGTTATAATTACACAGTTCAGAAAAAATAATGGGAAAAGGAGCTTTGGTTCATTATACACATTTCTTATCCTTGTATCTGATTATAACATATTTGAGGAAACATTGGAATAAATAGAGCATTTTCTCATTGATAATAACAAAAGCTTTTTCCCCTAATGTTTTTAGTACACACCAATAATGGTTTTTCATTCTTAAAGGAATGGATAGGCATATACGTATTTCAATGATTGTAGGGTGAAAATGGTGGAGTCTAATGTAGAGCTCCAGAGAGTATAGACAGAAAAGATGCTGATCAAGAAAAGAGACAGAGGTATTTACAGCAGTCTAGAGGACGTTATGTACTGGACAGGCTTACAGGAAAAAACAAAAGTATTGGTGATATGACAGATAGGGAAAAAATTGGTGAGAAAAAAGTGGAGGAACCGAGAGAGGAAAGACAGAGAACAAAATTGCTAACACAGGCACTTCAAAATAAAATATCCTCTTCTCCAGAAACGTCAGGACCGAACAACAGCAGCCACATTGACTGATTGTATGGTGTTTAACGCTGTTTTCAACATTATTTCAGTTACATGTATATCGCGGCGGCCAGTGTACCTAGCCATGCTTTCCTTGAGTTTCTTTTACCAGTACTCCGCACAATATTCTTTCCAAGCCCTTGGCTGCTTTCCCACATAACTATTGTCGAAACAATGATCAGTAGCGGGAGAGGAATGAATTCTGTCGCAAAGATTTTCATCAATCCTCAGAAAGAAAGTTGGCAGGGACGGGGATCGAAGCAGCGACCGCTGGTATCAAGTCCTTCACGCTACCGACTGAGCTACTGGGGCGCAAATCATCAGCAGCGAGAAACAAACGCAACGCAAGAAAGATACAAGACAGAAGCATTGTGGAAAAAGGAGAAAATGCTGGATTTCAAAAGGCGTCTTCAAACTTGGGATTGTGTGGTAAAGGGTTAAAATTCAGTGCAAATGGAAACATCAAATGACCCTTCGTATTCTTTCGAATACTCATGGTCATTTGATGCTTGCATTATCAATAAAACTGTAATGATTGTCTGGAGAATTATGAATAAAATTTCTCGATGGAAGAGATAGTTGCCGTAACATAGTATGTCCTTGTATTTTTATTTGTTAATTTGCAATACTTTATTTGTATAAATTGTGGGCTTAGAGAAAGGCATTTGTAATAGCAGTCTGTACAATGTGCTGCTGCAGCTGTATTGCAATAAGCCATACAAATGTTTTATAATTTTCTGATTTGGTCTTTAAAAATCTATGGACAAAAGCAGGTCCACATGTCTTTACTGTTACAATGATTGAAATACGCTTAGTTAAGTTGTTAGATGTTAATGTTTTCTCTTTTGTTTTTGAAATGTGATAATGTAACTTATTTCCTACATGACATTGATTATTTTTAATGTATTTAGCATGAATATAGTTAACAATGAATATAACAGAGTATTTGCAATAACCAGAGTGTACTTGCAGTAACATTCCAAATCTTAACTAGTCAACAAGACAGTACTGTTGGTGCAAATCACTTTTCCTTATTTCATGTTACTGTTCCATTATTGTTTCATTTGTTTTTTCTAAAATAAAGGCATTAAGTACCAACAATTTTTATGTTATTATTGCAAATACAAATGTGTGTCTATGCTGTTACATTTTGTATCGTTCCTGTAACACATGTGTCCTTTATATAACAACACTAAAATTGGTCAAAAAAGGAAGCCACACTGTGTAATGTACGAAAAAAACTTTCTCATAACAAAACAGACAATACAGTTACATTTTTAATACAAACAGTTATGATTTGTTTACTTTATAACCTTTTCAAGAAATTAGAATAGTTGCAGAACACTGAACAATATTGTGCTCATTGTCTTGCCAGCGCGCTCACCAGAATATCTCCCTTTGAACATGTGTGGGATATTCCGGGACCGAGCGTTCAAAACAGAATACTGGCACCATCTGCAGGCTCTTGCTGTGGCGCTACAGGAGGAATGAAGACTGGTTCCTCAGCTCCAAATCGCCGGAATTATTCAGCGTATGCTACGCCAGTGCAAGTCCTTATTTGCCGATGAAGGGGGAAACACTTGTAACTGCAAGGATATTTGGAACATTCTCATCTTCCATATATGACATTTGAGGCTATCATGAATAGGGAGTTACGTAAATTTCATGTGTCAGTCAAAAGAATGGAATTTTAATTTATAAAATCTTACAGCGTATATTCATGACTGTGTTTTGCATAAAAACAGGGAATACTCTGGATTACTTGACACAGTGCAACAACAAAGATATTAGTGTTTCAAGCAATGAAATGTATCTAACAATTTTAATAAAAAATCAATAATTGTTTGTTTTGGTAATCTTTTGGTCCATGGTTTTCTGACATTTCCTTAACTTTTTTTGTTAAGTATACAAATATATGTATAAGAATTCTTTATTGTTAGTGAATTTCAGTTTTGATGATAGTAGTAGTTGAAGTAGTAGTATAAATTGTAGTAGTAGCATCAGCAGCAGCATTAGTAGATAGGGCAGTATATAATTATCATTATTGTCACTATATAGTGCAGTGAGTATTATAGGTGTTTTAAATATATGTTATTCTTTTTTATTCTTTGGTCGAACTGAAATTGGCAAATTGCATCGGCCTTACACATGGTTTTTGTAAGTGATGTAATTAACCTGTCGTCTACGAAGCTTAATCAAGGGTTAAGGTTAACAGCACTCAGTTTCTGTCTGTCTGTCAAACTATGTGTGCTTGCTCTCTCTCTTTCTCTCTGCCTCTATCTCTCTGTCTGTCTGTCTCTCTCTTTCTCTCTCTCATGGTTATTGGTTAAGGTCAGTGGAATGAACTTAGGTAAGGACTCAACAATGTAGAAGAATTCACTTTCTGACTGGGGCGGGGGCTTCTGCTGAAGAGGGACTAAACATTGTGGCAGAAGTTGAAACCGTCTCATACTAGGAATGGGGTTGTATTCTGGGCACTGGGAGAACAGGACAGAGAAGACTAAATATTTTGGTAGATTTTTTGAGTGGGAGAAGACTAAATATTTTGGATTGTGGAAAACTTTGAATCTCTGACAGGAAATTGGATTAAGTCAGGAAACTGGGAGAATGGGGAAGACTAAACATTGTTGCAGAAATTGAAACTCTGCTTCTCAGGGGATTACAGATTGTCCCCTACAGTGAAGAAATAGTTGTTTGCTGCTGTTCTCTTCCTAATTTCAACATGAGATTCCAATATCTTTGACATTTTTCTGTCTAGCATATGTTGAATTATGCATACTAGGATTCTTCTCCCCTTTTTATAATCCTATTAGACTGTTGATACATTAGCAGAGTTTGTTTATTCTTCAATGCATGCATATTTGAAAAAGGAGGTATTTATGAACTTCAATGAAACATGTGTTAGGCAGTCCTATGTCTGCCAGATATAAATAATGCTGTGTACCTCCTTGCAATAACGGTCTTTAAAATAACGATGTGTTTTGTTATTGCCAGTAACAGAATCGTTACTTTGGGGACATTTTGTTCAGGAAAAGTGATTGGAATTTTATATAAATATGATTTTAAGCCTTATTTAACGTAAATTAATTAGTATAATCTATTTACAGATCAATACAAAGCAGAAAATCCCATTTTCAGGCCTATTTTTGATACTGAATGTGATTTTATCATATTACCGTTACAGAAAATGTAATATACATGCAAGAAATTAATTATGGAGTAATCGTTACTTTGGGGACATTATGTTCTGGAAGAGCGATTGGAATTTTATATAAATATGATTTTAAGCCTTTTTTAACGTAAAGTAGTTAGTATAATATATTTACATATCAACAGAAAGCAGAAAATCTCATTTTCAGGCCTATTTTTGATACTGAATGTGCTTTTATCATATTACCGTTACAGAAAAGACATTGATGAGTTCACAACTTTTACAACTTAATTGAGAAATAAAAAGATCTTCATTGTAAACTTTGCTATCTAATCAAGTTATCGTTATCATGCCGTTTAAAAGTAATATACATGCAAGATATTAATCATGGATTTCATTATAATTACAAGTTGACAATACCTTGTTATAGCAAGGATAGAGAGTAGTTATACGAAGGAGGTCAACATGGCTTAGAAATCAAGCACTTACATTTCTCTGACCAGGTCGAAATTATTTCGATTTTAACTGCTTGTATTCTATATTTCATCGGAGCAACATGTTACCTATTTATCAGACAGACTAGCTTTTGATTATTCCAATATGAAACCTTTTGAAAACTATAAAGAATATAAAATTCTATTGTTATAATTACACAGTTCAGAAAAAATAATGGGAAAAGGAGCTTTGGTTCATTATACACATTTCTTATCCTTGTATCTGATTATAACATATTTGAGGAAACATTGGAATAAATAGAGCATTTTCTCATTGATAATAACAAAAGCTTTTTCCCCTAATGTTTTTAGTACACACCAATAATGGTTTTTCATTCTTAAAGGAATGGATAGGCATATACGTATTTCAATGATTGTAGGGTGAAAATGGTGGAGTCTAATGTAGAGCTCCAGAGAGTATAGACAGAAAAGATGCTGATCAAGAAAAGAGACAGAGGTATTTACAGCAGTCTAGAGGACGTTATGTACTGGACAGGCTTACAGGAAAAAACAAAAGTATTGGTGATATGACAGATAGGGAAAAAATTGGTGAGAAAAAAGTGGAGGAACCGAGAGAGGAAAGACAGAGAACAAAATTGCTAACACAGGCACTTCAAAATAAAATATCCTCTTCTCCAGAAACGTCAGGACCGAACAACAGCAGCCACATTGACTGATTGTATGGTGTTTAACGCTGTTTTCAACATTATTTCAGTTACATGTATATCGCGGCGGCCAGTGTACCTAGCCATGCTTTCCCTGAGTTTCTTTTACCAGTACTCCGCACAATATTCTTTCCAAGCCCTTGGCTGCTTTCCCACATAACTATTGTCGAAATAATGATCAGTAGCGGGAGAGGAATGAATTCTGTCGCAAAGATTTTCATCAATCCTCAGAAAGAAAGTTGGCAGGGACGGGGATCGAAGCAGCGACCGCTGGTATCAAGTCCTTCACGCTACCGACTGAGCTACTGGGGCGCAAATCATCAGCAGCGAGAAACAAACGCAACGCAAGAAAGATACAAGACAGAAGCATTGTGGAAAAAGGAGAAAATGCTGGATTTCAAAAGGCGTCTTCAAACTTGGGATTGTGTGGTAAAGGGTTAAAATTCAGTGCAAATGGAAACATCAAATGACCCTTCGTATTCTTTCGAATACTCATGGTCATTTGATGCTTGCATTATCAATAAAACTGTAATGATTGTCTGGAGAATTATGAATAAAATTTCTCGATGGAAGAGATAGTTGCCGTAACATAGTATGTCCTTGTATTTTTATTTGTTAATTTGCAATACTTTATTTGTATAAATTGTGGGCTTAGAGAAAGGCATTTGTAATAGCAGTCTGTACAATGTGCTGCTGCAGCTGTATTGCAATAAGCCATACAAATGTTTTATAATTTTCTGATTTGGTCTTTAAAAATCTATGGACAAAAGCAGGTCCACATGTCTTTACTGTTACAATGATTGAAATACGCTTAGTTAAGTTGTTAGATGTTAATGTTTTCTCTTTTGTTTTTGAAATGTGATAATGTAACTTATTTCCTACATGACATTGATTATTTTTAATGTATTTAGCATGAATATAGTTAACAATGAATATAACAGAGTATTTGCAATAACCAGAGTGTACTTGCAGTAACATTCCAAATCTTAACTAGTCAACAAGACAGTACTGTTGGTGCAAATCACTTTTCCTTATTTCATGTTACTGTTCCATTATTGTTTCATTTGTTTTTTCTAAAATAAAGGCATTAAGTACCAACAATTTTTATGTTATTATTGCAAATACAAATGTGTGTCTATGCTGTTACATTTTGTATCGTTCCTGTAACACATGTGTCCTTTATATAACAACACTAAAATTGGTCAAAAAAGGAAGCCACACTGTGTAATGTACGAAAAAAACTTTCTCATAACAAAACAGACAATACAGTTACATTTTTAATACAAACAGTTATGATTTGTTTACTTTATAACCTTTTCAAGAGATTAGAATAGTTGCAGAACACTGAACAATATTGTGCTCATTGTCTTGCCAGCGCGCTCACCAGAATATCTCCCTTTGAACATGTGTGGGATATTCCGGGACCGAGCGTTCAAAACAGAATACTGGCACCATCTGCAGGCTCTTGCTGTGGCGCTACAGGAGGAATGAAGACTGGTTCCTCAGCTCCAAATCGCCGGAATTATTCAGCGTATGCTACGCCAGTGCAAGTCCTTATTTGCCGATGAAGGGGGAAACACTTGTAACTGCAAGGATATTTGGAACATTCTCATCTTCCATATATGACATTTGAGGCTATCATGAATAGGGAGTTACGTAAATTTCATGTGTCAGTCAAAAGAATGGAATTTTAATTTAAAAAATCTTACAGCGTATATTCATGACTGTGTTTTGCATAAAAACAGGGAATACTCTGGATTACTTGACACAGTGGAACAACAAAGATATTAGTGTTTCAAGCAATGAAATGTATCTAACAATTTTAATAAAAAATCAATAATTGTTTGTTTTGGTAAACTTTTGGTCCATGGTTTTCTGACATTTCCTTAACTTTTTTTGTTAAGTATACAAATATATGTATAAGAATTCTTTATTGTTAGTGAATTTCAGTTTTGATGATAGTAGTAGTTGAAGTAGTAGTATAAATTGTAGTAGTAGCATCAGCAGCAGCATTAGTAGATAGGGCAGTATATAATTATCATTATTGTCACTATATAGTGCAGTGAGTATTATAGGTGTTTTAAATATATGTTATTCTTTTTTATTCTTTGGTCGAACTGAAATTGGCAAATTGCATCGGCCTTACACATGGTTTTTGTAAGTGATGTAATTAACCTGTCGTCTACGAAGCTTAATCAAGGGTTAAGGTTAACAGCACTCAGTTTCTGTCTGTCTGTCAAACTATGTGTGCTTGCTCTCTCTCTTTCTCTCTGCCTCTATCTCTCTGTCTGTCTGTCTCTCTCTTTCTCTCTCTCATGGTTATTGGTTAAGGTCAGTGGAATGAACTTAGGTAAGGACTCAACAATGTAGAAGAATTCACTTTCTGACTGGGGCGGGGGCTTCTGCTGAAGAGGGACTAAACATTGTGGCAGAAGTTGAAACCGTCTCATACTAGGAATGGGGTTGTATTCTGGGCACTGGGAGAACAGGACAGAGAAGACTAAATATTTTGGTAGATTTTTTGAGTGGGAGAAGACTAAATATTTTGGATTGTGGAAAACTTTGAATCTCTGACAGGAAATTGGATTAAGTCAGGAAACTGGGAGAATGGGGAAGACTAAACATTGTTGCAGAAATTGAAACTCTGCTTCTCAGGGGACTACAGATTGTCCCCTACAGTGAAGAAATAGTTGTTTGCTGCTGTTCTCTTCCTAATTTCAACATGAGATTCCAATATCTTTGACATTTTTCTGTCTAGCATATGTTGAATTATGCATACTAGGATTCTTCTCCCCTTTTTATAATCCTATTAGACTGTTGATACATTAGCAGAGTTTGTTTATTCTTCAATGCATGCATATTTGAAAAAGGAGGTATTTATGAACTTCAATGAAACATGTGTTAGGCAGTCCTATGTCTGCCAGATATAAATAATGCTGTGTACCTCCTTGCAATAACGGTCTTTAAAATAACGATGTGTTTTGTTATTGCCAGTAACAGAATCGTTACTTTGGGGACATTTTGTTCAGGAAAAGTGATTGGAATTTTATATAAATATGATTTTAAGCCTTATTTAACGTAAATTAATTAGTATAATCTATTTACAGATCAATACAAAGCAGAAAATCCCATTTTCAGGCCTATTTTTGATACTGAATGTGATTTTATCATATTACCGTTACAGAAAATGTAATATACATGCAAGAAATTAATTATGGAGTAATCGTTACTTTGGGGACATTATGTTCTGGAAGAGCGATTGGAATTTTATATAAATATGATTTTAAGCCTTATTTAACGTAAAGTAATTAGTATAATATATTTACATATCAACAGAAAGCAGAAAATCTCATTTTCAGGCCTATTTTTGATACTGAATGTGCTTTTATCATATTACCGTTACAGAAAAGACATTGATGAGTTCACAACTTTTACAACTTAATTGAGAAATAAAAAGATCTTCATTGTAAACTTTGCTATCTAATCAAGTTATCGTTATCATGCCGTTTAAAAGTAATATACATGCAAGATATTAATCATGGATTTCATTATAATTACAAGTTGACAATACCTTGTTATAGCAAGGATAGAGAGTAGTTATACGAAGGAGGTCAACATGGCTTAGAAATCAAGCACTTACATTTCTCTGACCAGGTCGAAATTATTTCGATTTTAACTGCTTGTATTCTATATTTCATCGGAGGAACATGTTACCTATTTATCAGACAGACTAGCTTTTGATTATTCCAATATGAAACCTTTTGAAAACTATAAAGAATATAAAATTCTATTGTTATAATTACACAGTTCAGAAAAAATAATGGGAAAAGGAGCTTTGGTTCATTATACACATTTCTTATCCTTGTATCTGATTATAACATATTTGAGGAAACATTGGAATAAATAGAGCATTTTCTCATTGATAATAACAAAAGCTTTTTCCCCTAATGTTTTTAGTACACACCAATAATGGTTTTTCATTCTTAAAGGAATGGATAGGCATATACGTATTTCAATGATTGTAGGGTGAAAATGGTGGAGTCTAATGTAGAGCTCCAGAGAGTATAGACAGAAAAGATGCTGATCAAGAAAAGAGACAGAGGTATTTACAGCAGTCTAGAGGACGTTATGTACTGGACAGGCTTACAGGAAAAAACAAAAGTATTGGTGATATGACAGATAGGGAAAAAATTGGTGAGAAAAAAGTGGAGGAACCGAGAGAGGAAAGACAGAGAACAAAATTGCTAACACAGGCACTTCAAAATAAAATATCCTCTTCTCCAGAAACGTCAGGACCGAACAACAGCAGCCACATTGACTGATTGTATGGTGTTTAACGCTGTTTTCAACATTATTTCAGTTACATGTATATCGCGGCGGCCAGTGTACCTAGCCATGCTTTCCTTGAGTTTCTTTTACCAGTACTCCGCACAATATTCTTTCCAAGCCCTTGGCTGCTTTCCCACATAACTATTGTCGAAACAATGATCAGTAGCGGGAGAGGAATGAATTCTGTCGCAAAGATTTTCATCAATCCTCAGAAAGAAAGTTGGCAGGGACGGGGATCGAAGCAGCGACCGCTGGTATCAAGTCCTTCACGCTACCGACTGAGCTACTGGGGCGCAAATCATCAGCAGCGAGAAACAAACGCAACGCAAGAAAGATACAAGACAGAAGCATTGTGGAAAAAGGAGAAAATGCTGGATTTCAAAAGGCGTCTTCAAACTTGGGATTGTGTGGTAAAGGGTTAAAATTCAGTGCAAATGGAAACATCAAATGACCCTTCGTATTCTTTCGAATACTCATGGTCATTTGATGCTTGCATTATCAATAAAACTGTAATGATTGTCTGGAGAATTATGAATAAAATTTCTCGATGGAAGAGATAGTTGCCGTAACATAGTATGTCCTTGTATTTTTATTTGTTAATTTGCAATACTTTATTTGTATAAATTGTGGGCTTAGAGAAAGGCATTTGTAATAGCAGTCTGTACAATGTGCTGCTGCAGCTGTATTGCAATAAGCCATACAAATGTTTTATAATTTTCTGATTTGGTCTTTAAAAATCTATGGACAAAAGCAGGTCCACATGTCTTTACTGTTACAATGATTGAAATACGCTTAGTTAAGTTGTTAGATGTTAATGTTTTCTCTTTTGTTTTTGAAATGTGATAATGTAACTTATTTCCTACATGACATTGATTATTTTTAATGTATTTAGCATGAATATAGTTAACAATGAATATAACAGAGTATTTGCAATAACCAGAGTGTACTTGCAGTAACATTCCAAATCTTAACTAGTCAACAAGACAGTACTGTTGGTGCAAATCACTTTTCCTTATTTCATGTTACTGTTCCATTATTGTTTCATTTGTTTTTTCTAAAATAAAGGCATTAAGTACCAACAATTTTTATGTTATTATTGCAAATACAAATGTGTGTCTATGCTGTTACATTTTGTATCGTTCCTGTAACACATGTGTCCTTTATATAACAACACTAAAATTGGTCAAAAAAGGAAGCCACACTGTGTAATGTACGAAAAAAACTTTCTCATAACAAAACAGACAATACAGTTACATTTTTAATACAAACAGTTATGATTTGTTTACTTTATAACCTTTTCAAGAGATTAGAATAGTTGCAGAACACTGAACAATATTGTGCTCATTGTCTTGCCAGCGCGCTCACCAGAATATCTCCCTTTGAACATGTGTGGGATATTCCGGGACCGAGCGTTCAAAACAGAATACTGGCACCATCTGCAGGCTCTTGCTGTGGCGCTACAGGAGGAATGAAGACTGGTTCCTCAGCTCCAAATCGCCGGAATTATTCAGCGTATGCTACGCCAGTGCAAGTCCTTATTTGCCGATGAAGGGGGAAACACTTGTAACTGCAAGGATATTTGGAACATTCTCATCTTCCATATATGACATTTGAGGCTATCATGAATAGGGAGTTACGTAAATTTCATGTGTCAGTCAAAAGAATGGAATTTTAATTTAAAAAATCTTACAGCGTATATTCATGACTGTGTTTTGCATAAAAACAGGGAATACTCTGGATTACTTGACACAGTGGAACAACAAAGATATTAGTGTTTCAAGCAATGAAATGTATCTAACAATTTTAATAAAAAATCAATAATTGTTTGTTTTGGTAATCTTTTGGTCCATGGTTTTCTGACATTTCCTTAACTTTTTTTGTTAAGTATACAAATATATGTATAAGAATTCTTTATTGTTAGTGAATTTCAGTTTTGATGATAGTAGTAGTTGAAGTAGTAGTATAAATTGTAGTAGTAGCATCAGCAGCAGCATTAGTAGATAGGGCAGTATATAATTATCATTATTGTCACTATATAGTGCAGTGAGTATTATAGGTGTTTTAAATATATGTTATTCTTTTTTATTCTTTGGTCGAACTGAAATTGGCAAATTGCATCGGCCTTACACATGGTTTTTGTAAGTGATGTAATTAACCTGTCGTCTACGAAGCTTAATCAAGGGTTAAGGTTAACAGCACTCAGTTTCTGTCTGTCTGTCAAACTATGTGTGCTTGCTCTCTCTCTTTCTCTCTGCCTCTATCTCTCTGTCTGTCTGTCTCTCTCTTTCTCTCTCTCATGGTTATTGGTTAAGGTCAGTGGAATGAACTTAGGTAAGGACTCAACAATGTAGAAGAATTCACTTTCTGACTGGGGCGGGGGCTTCTGCTGAAGAGGGACTAAACATTGTGGCAGAAGTTGAAACCGTCTCATACTAGGAATGGGGTTGTATTCTGGGCACTGGGAGAACAGGACAGAGAAGACTAAATATTTTGGTAGATTTTTTGAGTGGGAGAAGACTAAATATTTTGGATTGTGGAAAACTTTGAATCTCTGACAGGAAATTGGATTAAGTCAGGAAACTGGGAGAATGGGGAAGACTAAACATTGTTGCAGAAATTGAAACTCTGCTTCTCAGGGGACTACAGATTGTCCCCTACAGTGAAGAAATAGTTGTTTGCTGCTGTTCTCTTCCTAATTTCAACATGAGATTCCAATATCTTTGACATTTTTCTGTCTAGCATATGTTGAATTATGCATACTAGGATTCTTCTCCCCTTTTTATAATCCTATTAGACTGTTGATACATTAGCAGAGTTTGTTTATTCTTCAATGCATGCATATTTGAAAAAGGAGGTATTTATGAACTTCAATGAAACATGTGTTAGGCAGTCCTATGTCTGCCAGATATAAATAATGCTGTGTACCTCCTTGCAATAACGGTCTTTAAAATAACGATGTGTTTTGTTATTGCCAGTAACAGAATCGTTACTTTGGGGACATTTTGTTCAGGAAAAGTGATTGGAATTTTATATAAATATGATTTTAAGCCTTATTTAACGTAAATTAATTAGTATAATCTATTTACAGATCAATACAAAGCAGAAAATCCCATTTTCAGGCCTATTTTTGATACTGAATGTGATTTTATCATATTACCGTTACAGAAAATGTAATATACATGCAAGAAATTAATTATGGAGTAATCGTTACTTTGGGGACATTATGTTCTGGAAGAGCGATTGGAATTTTATATAAATATGATTTTAAGCCTTATTTAACGTAAAGTAATTAGTATAATATATTTACATATCAACAGAAAGCAGAAAATCTCATTTTCAGGCCTATTTTTGATACTGAATGTGCTTTTATCATATTACCGTTACAGAAAAGACATTGATGAGTTCACAACTTTTACAACTTAATTGAGAAATAAAAAGATCTTCATTGTAAACTTTGCTATCTAATCAAGTTATCGTTATCATGCCGTTTAAAAGTAATATACATGCAAGATATTAATCATGGATTTCATTATAATTACAAGTTGACAATACCTTGTTATAGCAAGGATAGAGAGTAGTTATACGAAGGAGGTCAACATGGCTTAGAAATCAAGCACTTACATTTCTCTGACCAGGTTGAAATTATTTCGATTTTAACTGCTTGTATTCTATATTTCATCGGAGCAACATGTTACCTATTTATCAGACAGACTAGCTTTTGATTATTCCAATATGAAACCTTTTGAAAACTATAAAGAATATAAAATTCTATTGTTATAATTACACAGTTCAGAAAAAATAATGGGAAAAGGAGCTTTGGTTCATTATACACATTTCTTATCCTTGTATCTGATTATAACATATTTGAGGAAACATTGGAATAAATAGAGCATTTTCTCATTGATAATAACAAAAGCTTTTTCCCCTAATGTTTTTAGTACACACCAATAATGGTTTTTCATTCTTAAAGGAATGGATAGGCATATACGTATTTCAATGATTGTAGGTGAAAATGGTGGAGTCTAATGTAGAGCTCCAGAGAGTATAGACAGAAAAGATGCTGATCAAGAAAAGAGACAGAGGTATTTACAGCAGTCTAGAGGACGTTATGTACTGGACAGGCTTACAGGAAAAAACAAAAGTATTGGTGATATGACAGATAGGGAAAAAATTGGTGAGAAAAAAGTGGAGGAACCGAGAGAGGAAAGACAGAGAACAAAATTGCTAACACAGGCACTTCAAAATAAAATATCCTCTTCTCCAGAAACGTCAGGACCGAACAACAGCAGCCACATTGACTGATTGTATGGTGTTTAACGCTGTTTTCAACATTATTTCAGTTACATGTATATCGCGGCGGCCAGTGTACCTAGCCATGCTTTCCTTGAGTTTCTTTTACCAGTACTCCGCACAATATTCTTTCCAAGCCCTTGGCTGCTTTCCCACATAACTATTGTCGAAACAATGATCAGTAGCGGGAGAGGAATGAATTCTGTCGCAAAGATTTTCATCAATCCTCAGAAAGAAAGTTGGCAGGGACGGGGATCGAAGCAGCGACCGCTGGTATCAAGTCCTTCACGCTACCGACTGAGCTACTGGGGCGCAAATCATCAGCAGCGAGAAACAAACGCAACGCAAGAAAGATACAAGACAGAAGCATTGTGGAAAAAGGAGAAAATGCTGGATTTCAAAAGGCGTCTTCAAACTTGGGATTGTGTGGTAAAGGGTTAAAATTCAGTGCAAATGGAAACATCAAATGACCCTTCGTATTCTTTCGAATACTCATGGTCATTTGATGCTTGCATTATCAATAAAACTGTAATGATTGTCTGGAGAATTATGAATAAAATTTCTCGATGGAAGAGATAGTTGCCGTAACATAGTATGTCCTTGTATTTTTATTTGTTAATTTGCAATACTTTATTTGTATAAATTGTGGGCTTAGAGAAAGGCATTTGTAATAGCAGTCTGTACAATGTGCTGCTGCAGCTGTATTGCAATAAGCCATACAAATGTTTTATAATTTTCTGATTTGGTCTTTAAAAATCTATGGACAAAAGCAGGTCCACATGTCTTTACTGTTACAATGATTGAAATACGCTTAGTTAAGTTGTTAGATGTTAATGTTTTCTCTTTTGTTTTTGAAATGTGATAATGTAACTTATTTCCTACATGACATTGATTATTTTTAATGTATTTAGCATGAATATAGTTAACAATGAATATAACAGAGTATTTGCAATAACCAGAGTGTACTTGCAGTAACATTCCAAATCTTAACTAGTCAACAAGACAGTACTGTTGGTGCAAATCACTTTTCCTTATTTCATGTTACTGTTCCATTATTGTTTCATTTGTTTTTTCTAAAATAAAGGCATTAAGTACCAACAATTTTTATGTTATTATTGCAAATACAAATGTGTGTCTATGCTGTTACATTTTGTATCGTTCCTGTAACACATGTGTCCTTTATATAACAACACTAAAATTGGTCAAAAAAGGAAGCCACACTGTGTAATGTACGAAAAAAACTTTCTCATAACAAAACAGACAATACAGTTACATTTTTAATACAAACAGTTATGATTTGTTTACTTTATAACCTTTTCAAGAGATTAGAATAGTTGCAGAACACTGAACAATATTGTGCTCATTGTCTTGCCAGCGCGCTCACCAGAATATCTCCCTTTGAACATGTGTGGGATATTCCGGGACCGAGCGTTCAAAACAGAATACTGGCACCATCTGCAGGCTCTTGCTGTGGCGCTACAGGAGGAATGAAGACTGGTTCCTCAGCTCCAAATCGCCGGAATTATTCAGCGTATGCTACGCCAGTGCAAGTCCTTATTTGCCGATGAAGGGGGAAACACTTGTAACTGCAAGGATATTTGGAACATTCTCATCTTCCATATATGACATTTGAGGCTATCATGAATAGGGAGTTACGTAAATTTCATGTGTCAGTCAAAAGAATGGAATTTTAATTTAAAAAATCTTACAGCGTATATTCATGACTGTGTTTTGAATAAAAACAGGGAATACTCTGGATTACTTGACACAGTGGAACAACAAAGATATTAGTGTTTCAAGCAATGAAATGTATCTAACAATTTTAATAAAAAATCAATAATTGTTTGTTTTGGTAATCTTTTGGTCCATGGTTTTCTGACATTTCCTTAACTTTTTTTGTTAAGTATACAAATATATGTATAAGAATTCTTTATTGTTAGTGAATTTCAGTTTTGATGATAGTAGTAGTTGAAGTAGTAGTATAAATTGTAGTAGTAGCATCAGCAGCAGCATTAGTAGATAGGGCAGTATATAATTATCATTATTGTCACTATATAGTGCAGTGAGTATTATAGGTGTTTTAAATATATGTTATTCTTTTTTATTCTTTGGTCGAACTGAAATTGGCAAATTGCATCGGCCTTACACATGGTTTTTGTAAGTGATGTAATTAACCTGTCGTCTACGAAGCTTAATCAAGGGTTAAGGTTAACAGCACTCAGTTTCTGTCTGTCTGTCAAACTATGTGTGCTTGCTCTCTCTCTTTCTCTCTGCCTCTATCTCTCTGTCTGTCTGTCTCTCTCTTTCTCTCTCTCATGGTTATTGGTTAAGGTCAGTGGAATGAACTTAGGTAAGGACTCAACAATGTAGAAGAATTCACTTTCTGACTGGGGCGGGGGCTTCTGCTGAAGAGGGACTAAACATTGTGGCAGAAGTTGAAACCGTCTCATACTAGGAATGGGGTTGTATTCTGGGCACTGGGAGAACAGGACAGAGAAGACTAAATATTTTGGTAGATTTTTTGAGTGGGAGAAGACTAAATATTTTGGATTGTGGAAAACTTTGAATCTCTGACAGGAAATTGGATTAAGTCAGGAAACTGGGAGAATGGGGAAGACTAAACATTGTTGCAGAAATTGAAACTCTGCTTCTCAGGGGATTACAGATTGTCCCCTACAGTGAAGAAATAGTTGTTTGCTGCTGTTCTCTTCCTAATTTCAACATGAGATTCCAATATCTTTGACATTTTTCTGTCTAGCATATGTTGAATTATGCATACTAGGATTCTTCTCCCCTTTCTATAATCCTATTAGACTGTTGATACATTAGCAGAGTTTGTTTATTCTTCAATGCATGCATATTTGAAAAAGGAGGTATTTATGAACTTCAATGAAACATGTGTTAGGCAGTCCTATGTCTGCCAGATATAAATAATGCTGTGTACCTCCTTGCAATAACGGTCTTTAAAATAACGATGTGTTTTGTTATTGCCAGTAACAGAATCGTTACTTTGGGGACATTTTGTTCAGGAAAAGTGATTGGAATTTTATATAAATATGATTTTAAGCCTTATTTAACGTAAATTAATTAGTATAATCTATTTACAGATCAATACAAAGCAGAAAATCCCATTTTCAGGCCTATTTTTGATACTGAATGTGATTTTATCATATTACCGTTACAGAAAATGTAATATACATGCTAGAAATTAATTATGGAGTAATCGTTACTTTGGGGACATTATGTTCTGGAAGAGCGATTGGAATTTTATATAAATATGATTTTAAGCCTTATTTAACGTAAAGTAATTAGTATAATATATTTACATATCAACAGAAAGCAGAAAATCTCATTTTCAGGCCTATTTTTGATACTGAATGTGCTTTTATCATATTACCGTTACAGAAAAGACATTGATGAGTTCACAACTTTTACAACTTAATTGAGAAATAAAAAGATCTTCATTGTAAACTTTGCTATCTAATCAAGTTATCGTTATCATGCCGTTTAAAAGTAATATACATGCAAGATATTAATCATGGATTTCATTATAATTACAAGTTGACAATACCTTGTTATAGCAAGGATAGAGAGTAGTTATACGAAGGAGGTCAACATGGCTTAGAAATCAAGCACTTACATTTCTCTGACCAGGTCGAAATTATTTCGATTTTAACTGCTTGTATTCTATATTTCATCGGAGCAACATGTTACCTATTTATCAGACAGACTAGCTTTTGATTATTCCAATATGAAACCTTTTGAAAACTATAAAGAATATAAAATTCTATTGTTATAATTACACAGTTCAGAAAAAATAATGGGAAAAGGAGCTTTGGTTCATTATACACATTTCTTATCCTTGTATCTGATTATAACATATTTGAGGAAACATTGGAATAAATAGAGCATTTTCTCATTGATAATAACAAAAGCTTTTTCCCCTAATGTTTTTAGTACACACCAATAATGGTTTTTCATTCTTAAAGGAATGGATAGGCATATACGTATTTCAATGATTGTAGGGTGAAAATGGTGGAGTCTAATGTAGAGCTCCAGAGAGTATAGACAGAAAAGATGCTGATCAAGAAAAGAGACAGAGGTATTTACAGCAGTCTAGAGGACGTTATGTACTGGACAGGCTTACAGGAAAAAACAAAAGTATTGGTGATATGACAGATAGGGAAAAAATTGGTGAGAAAAAAGTGGAGGAACCGAGAGAGGAAAGACAGAGAACAAAATTGCTAACACAGGCACTTCAAAATAAAATATCCTCTTCTCCAGAAACGTCAGGACCGAACAACAGCAGCCACATTGACTGATTGTATGGTGTTTAACGCTGTTTTCAACATTATTTCAGTTACATGTATATCGCGGCGGCCAGTGTACCTAGCCATGCTTTCCTTGAGTTTCTTTTACCAGTACTCCGCACAATATTCTTTCCAAGCCCTTGGCTGCTTTCCCACATAACTATTGTCGAAACAATGATCAGTAGCGGGAGAGGAATGAATTCTGTCGCAAAGATTTTCATCAATCCTCAGAAAGAAAGTTGGCAGGGACGGGGATCGAAGCAGCGACCGCTGGTATCAAGTCCTTCACGCTACCGACTGAGCTACTGGGGCGCAAATCATCAGCAGCGAGAAACAAACGCAACGCAAGAAAGATACAAGACAGAAGCATTGTGGAAAAAGGAGAAAATGCTGGATTTCAAAAGGCGTCTTCAAACTTGGGATTGTGTGGTAAAGGGTTAAAATTCAGTGCAAATGGAAACATCAAATGACCCTTCGTATTCTTTCGAATACTCATGGTCATTTGATGCTTGCATTATCAATAAAACTGTAATGATTGTCTGGAGAATTATGAATAAAATTTCTCGATGGAAGAGATAGTTGCCGTAACATAGTATGTCCTTGTATTTTTATTTGTTAATTTGCAATACTTTATTTGTATAAATTGTGGGCTTAGAGAAAGGCATTTGTAATAGCAGTCTGTACAATGTGCTGCTGCAGCTGTATTGCAATAAGCCATACAAATGTTTTATAATTTTCTGATTTGGTCTTTAAAAATCTATGGACAAAAGCAGGTCCACATGTCTTTACTGTTACAATGATTGAAATACGCTTAGTTAAGTTGTTAGATGTTAATGTTTTCTCTTTTGTTTTTGAAATGTGATAATGTAACTTATTTCCTACATGACATTGATTATTTTTAATGTATTTAGCATGAATATAGTTAACAATGAATATAACAGAGTATTTGCAATAACCAGAGTGTACTTGCAGTAACATTCCAAATCTTAACTAGTCAACAAGACAGTACTGTTGGTGCAAATCACTTTTCCTTATTTCATGTTACTGTTCCATTATTGTTTCATTTGTTTTTTCTAAAATAAAGGCATTAAGTACCAACAATTTTTATGTTATTATTGCAAATACAAATGTGTGTCTATGCTGTTACATTTTGTATCGTTCCTGTAACACATGTGTCCTTTATATAACAACACTAAAATTGGTCAAAAAAGGAAGCCACACTGTGTAATGTACGAAAAAAACTTTCTCATAACAAAACAGACAATACAGTTACATTTTTAATACAAACAGTTATGATTTGTTTACTTTATAACCTTTTCAAGAGATTAGAATAGTTGCAGAACACTGAACAATATTGTGCTCATTGTCTTGCCAGCGCGCTCACCAGAATATCTCCCTTTGAACATGTGTGGGATATTCCGGGACCGAGCGTTCAAAACAGAATACTGGCACCATCTGCAGGCTCTTGCTGTGGCGCTACAGGAGGAATGAAGACTGGTTCCTCAGCTCCAAATCGCCGGAATTATTCAGCGTATGCTACGCCAGTGCAAGTCCTTATTTGCCGATGAAGGGGGAAACACTTGTAACTGCAAGGATATTTGGAACATTCTCATCTTCCATATATGACATTTGAGGCTATCATGAATAGGGAGTTACGTAAATTTCATGTGTCAGTCAAAAGAATGGAATTTTAATTTAAAAAATCTTACAGCGTATATTCATGACTGTGTTTTGCATAAAAACAGGGAATACTCTGGATTACTTGACACAGTGGAACAACAAAGATATTAGTGTTTCAAGCAATGAAATGTATCTAACAATTTTAATAAAAAATCAATAATTGTTTGTTTTGGTAATCTTTTGGTCCATGGTTTTCTGACATTTCCTTAACTTTTTTTGTTAAGTATACAAATATATGTATAAGAATTCTTTATTGTTAGTGAATTTCAGTTTTGATGATAGTAGTAGTTGAAGTAGTAGTATAAATTGTAGTAGTAGCATCAGCAGCAGCATTAGTAGATAGGGCAGTATATAATTATCATTATTGTCACTATATAGTGCAGTGAGTATTATAGGTGTTTTAAATATATGTTATTCTTTTTTATTCTTTGGTCGAACTGAAATTGGCAAATTGCATCGGCCTTACACATGGTTTTTGTAAGTGATGTAATTAACCTGTCGTCTACGAAGCTTAATCAAGGGTTAAGGTTAACAGCACTCAGTTTCTGTCTGTCTGTCAAACTATGTGTGCTTGCTCTCTCTCTTTCTCTCTGCCTCTATCTCTCTGTCTGTCTGTCTCTCTCTTTCTCTCTCTCATGGTTATTGGTTAAGGTCAGTGGAATGAACTTAGGTAAGGACTCAACAATGTAGAAGAATTCACTTTCTGACTGGGGCGGGGGCTTCTGCTGAAGAGGGACTAAACATTGTGGCAGAAGTTGAAACCGTCTCATACTAGGAATGGGGTTGTATTCTGGGCACTGGGAGAACAGGACAGAGAAGACTAAATATTTTGGTAGATTTTTTGAGTGGGAGAAGACTAAATATTTTGGATTGTGGAAAACTTTGAATCTCTGACAGGAAATTGGATTAAGTCAGGAAACTGGGAGAATGGGGAAGACTAAACATTGTTGCAGAAATTGAAACTCTGCTTCTCAGGGGATTACAGATTGTCCCCTACAGTGAAGAAATAGTTGTTTGCTGCTGTTCTCTTCCTAATTTCAACATGAGATTCCAATATCTTTGACATTTTTCTGTCTAGCATATGTTGAATTATGCATACTAGGATTCTTCTCCCCTTTCTATAATCCTATTAGACTGTTGATACATTAGCAGAGTTTGTTTATTCTTCAATGCATGCATATTTGAAAAAGGAGGTATTTATGAACTTCAATGAAACATGTGTTAGGCAGTCCTATGTCTGCCAGATATAAATAATGCTGTGTACCTCCTTGCAATAACGGTCTTTAAAATAACGATGTGTTTTGTTATTGCCAGTAACAGAATCGTTACTTTGGGGACATTTTGTTCAGGAAAAGTGATTGGAATTTTATATAAATATGATTTTAAGCCTTATTTAACGTAAATTAATTAGTATAATCTATTTACAGATCAATACAAAGCAGAAAATCCCATTTTCAGGCCTATTTTTGATACTGAATGTGATTTTATCATATTACCGTTACAGAAAATGTAATATACATGCTAGAAATTAATTATGGAGTAATCGTTACTTTGGGGACATTATGTTCTGGAAGAGCGATTGGAATTTTATATAAATATGATTTTAAGCCTTATTTAACGTAAAGTAATTAGTATAATATATTTACATATCAACAGAAAGCAGAAAATCTCATTTTCAGGCCTATTTTTGATACTGAATGTGCTTTTATCATATTACCGTTACAGAAAAGACATTGATGAGTTCACAACTTTTACAACTTAATTGAGAAATAAAAAGATCTTCATTGTAAACTTTGCTATCTAATCAAGTTATCGTTATCATGCCGTTTAAAAGTAATATACATGCAAGATATTAATCATGGATTTCATTATAATTACAAGTTGACAATACCTTGTTATAGCAAGGATAGAGAGTAGTTATACGAAGGAGGTCAACATGGCTTAGAAATCAAGCACTTACATTTCTCTGACCAGGTCGAAATTATTTCGATTTTAACTGCTTGTATTCTATATTTCATCGGAGCAACATGTTACCTATTTATCAGACAGACTAGCTTTTGATTATTCCAATATGAAACCTTTTGAAAACTATAAAGAATATAAAATTCTATTGTTATAATTACACAGTTCAGAAAAAATAATGGGAAAAGGAGCTTTGGTTCATTATACACATTTCTTATCCTTGTATCTGATTATAACATATTTGAGGAAACATTGGAATAAATAGAGCATTTTCTCATTGATAATAACAAAAGCTTTTTCCCCTAATGTTTTTAGTACACACCAATAATGGTTTTTCATTCTTAAAGGAATGGATAGGCATATACGTATTTCAATGATTGTAGGGTGAAAATGGTGGAGTCTAATGTAGAGCTCCAGAGAGTATAGACAGAAAAGATGCTGATCAAGAAAAGAGACAGAGGTATTTACAGCAGTCTAGAGGACGTTATGTACTGGACAGGCTTACAGGAAAAAACAAAAGTATTGGTGATATGACAGATAGGGAAAAAATTGGTGAGAAAAAAGTGGAGGAACCGAGAGAGGAAAGACAGAGAACAAAATTGCTAACACAGGCACTTCAAAATAAAATATCCTCTTCTCCAGAAACGTCAGGACCGAACAACAGCAGCCACATTGACTGATTGTATGGTGTTTAACGCTGTTTTCAACATTATTTCAGTTACATGTATATCGCGGCGGCCAGTGTACCTAGCCATGCTTTCCTTGAGTTTCTTTTACCAGTACTCCGCACAATATTCTTTCCAAGCCCTTGGCTGCTTTCCCACATAACTATTGTCGAAACAATGATCAGTAGCGGGAGAGGAATGAATTCTGTCGCAAAGATTTTCATCAATCCTCAGAAAGAAAGTTGGCAGGGACGGGGATCGAAGCAGCGACCGCTGGTATCAAGTCCTTCACGCTACCGACTGAGCTACTGGGGCGCAAATCATCAGCAGCGAGAAACAAACGCAACGCAAGAAAGATACAAGACAGAAGCATTGTGGAAAAAGGAGAAAATGCTGGATTTCAAAAGGCGTCTTCAAACTTGGGATTGTGTGGTAAAGGGTTAAAATTCAGTGCAAATGGAAACATCAAATGACCCTTCGTATTCTTTCGAATACTCATGGTCATTTGATGCTTGCATTATCAATAAAACTGTAATGATTGTCTGGAGAATTATGAATAAAATTTCTCGATGGAAGAGATAGTTGCCGTAACATAGTATGTCCTTGTATTTTTATTTGTTAATTTGCAATACTTTATTTGTATAAATTGTGGGCTTAGAGAAAGGCATTTGTAATAGCAGTCTGTACAATGTGCTGCTGCAGCTGTATTGCAATAAGCCATACAAATGTTTTATAATTTTCTGATTTGGTCTTTAAAAATCTATGGACAAAAGCAGGTCCACATGTCTTTACTGTTACAATGATTGAAATACGCTTAGTTAAGTTGTTAGATGTTAATGTTTTCTCTTTTGTTTTTGAAATGTGATAATGTAACTTATTTCCTACATGACATTGATTATTTTTAATGTATTTAGCATGAATATAGTTAACAATGAATATAACAGAGTATTTGCAATAACCAGAGTGTACTTGCAGTAACATTCCAAATCTTAACTAGTCAACAAGACAGTACTGTTGGTGCAAATCACTTTTCCTTATTTCATGTTACTGTTCCATTATTGTTTCATTTGTTTTTTCTAAAATAAAGGCATTAAGTACCAACAATTTTTATGTTATTATTGCAAATACAAATGTGTGTCTATGCTGTTACATTTTGTATCGTTCCTGTAACACATGTGTCCTTTATATAACAACACTAAAATTGGTCAAAAAAGGAAGCCACACTGTGTAATGTACGAAAAAAACTTTCTCATAACAAAACAGACAATACAGTTACATTTTTAATACAAACAGTTATGATTTGTTTACTTTATAACCTTTTCAAGAGATTAGAATAGTTGCAGAACACTGAACAATATTGTGCTCATTGTCTTGCCAGCGCGCTCACCAGAATATCTCCCTTTGAACATGTGTGGGATATTCCGGGACCGAGCGTTCAAAACAGAATACTGGCACCATCTGCAGGCTCTTGCTGTGGCGCTACAGGAGGAATGAAGACTGGTTCCTCAGCTCCAAATCGCCGGAATTATTCAGCGTATGCTACGCCAGTGCAAGTCCTTATTTGCCGATGAAGGGGGAAACACTTGTAACTGCAAGGATATTTGGAACATTCTCATCTTCCATATATGACATTTGAGGCTATCATGAATAGGGAGTTACGTAAATTTCATGTGTCAGTCAAAAGAATGGAATTTTAATTTAAAAAATCTTACAGCGTATATTCATGACTGTGTTTTGCATAAAAACAGGGAATACTCTGGATTACTTGACACAGTGGAACAACAAAGATATTAGTGTTTCAAGCAATGAAATGTATCTAACAATTTTAATAAAAAATCAATAATTGTTTGTTTTGGTAATCTTTTGGTCCATGGTTTTCTGACATTTCCTTAACTTTTTTTGTTAAGTATACAAATATATGTATAAGAATTCTTTATTGTTAGTGAATTTCAGTTTTGATGATAGTAGTAGTTGAAGTAGTAGTATAAATTGTAGTAGTAGCATCAGCAGCAGCATTAGTAGATAGGGCAGTATATAATTATCATTATTGTCACTATATAGTGCAGTGAGTATTATAGGTGTTTTAAATATATGTTATTCTTTTTTATTCTTTGGTCGAACTGAAATTGGCAAATTGCATCGGCCTTACACATGGTTTTTGTAAGTGATGTAATTAACCTGTCGTCTACGAAGCTTAATCAAGGGTTAAGGTTAACAGCACTCAGTTTCTGTCTGTCTGTCAAACTATGTGTGCTTGCTCTCTCTCTTTCTCTCTGCCTCTATCTCTCTGTCTGTCTGTCTCTCTCTTTCTCTCTCTCATGGTTATTGGTTAAGGTCAGTGGAATGAACTTAGGTAAGGACTCAACAATGTAGAAGAATTCACTTTCTGACTGGGGCGGGGGCTTCTGCTGAAGAGGGACTAAACATTGTGGCAGAAGTTGAAACCGTCTCATACTAGGAATGGGGTTGTATTCTGGGCACTGGGAGAACAGGACAGAGAAGACTAAATATTTTGGTAGATTTTTTGAGTGGGAGAAGACTAAATATTTTGGATTGTGGAAAACTTTGAATCTCTGACAGGAAATTGGATTAAGTCAGGAAACTGGGAGAATGGGGAAGACTAAACATTGTTGCAGAAATTGAAACTCTGCTTCTCAGGGGATTACAGATTGTCCCCTACAGTGAAGAAATAGTTGTTTGCTGCTGTTCTCTTCCTAATTTCAACATGAGATTCCAATATCTTTGACATTTTTCTGTCTAGCATATGTTGAATTATGCATACTAGGATTCTTCTCCCCTTTCTATAATCCTATTAGACTGTTGATACATTAGCAGAGTTTGTTTATTCTTCAATGCATGCATATTTGAAAAAGGAGGTATTTATGAACTTCAATGAAACATGTGTTAGGCAGTCCTATGTCTGCCAGATATAAATAATGCTGTGTACCTCCTTGCAATAACGGTCTTTAAAATAACGATGTGTTTTGTTATTGCCAGTAACAGAATCGTTACTTTGGGGACATTTTGTTCAGGAAAAGTGATTGGAATTTTATATAAATATGATTTTAAGCCTTATTTAACGTAAATTAATTAGTATAATCTATTTACAGATCAATACAAAGCAGAAAATCCCATTTTCAGGCCTATTTTTGATACTGAATGTGATTTTATCATATTACCGTTACAGAAAATGTAATATACATGCTAGAAATTAATTATGGAGTAATCGTTACTTTGGGGACATTATGTTCTGGAAGAGCGATTGGAATTTTATATAAATATGATTTTAAGCCTTATTTAACGTAAAGTAATTAGTATAATATATTTACATATCAACAGAAAGCAGAAAATCTCATTTTCAGGCCTATTTTTGATACTGAATGTGCTTTTATCATATTACCGTTACAGAAAAGACATTGATGAGTTCACAACTTTTACAACTTAATTGAGAAATAAAAAGATCTTCATTGTAAACTTTGCTATCTAATCAAGTTATCGTTATCATGCCGTTTAAAAGTAATATACATGCAAGATATTAATCATGGATTTCATTATAATTACAAGTTGACAATACCTTGTTATAGCAAGGATAGAGAGTAGTTATACGAAGGAGGTCAACATGGCTTAGAAATCAAGCACTTACATTTCTCTGACCAGGTCGAAATTATTTCGATTTTAACTGCTTGTATTCTATATTTCATCGGAGCAACATGTTACCTATTTATCAGACAGACTAGCTTTTGATTATTCCAATATGAAACCTTTTGAAAACTATAAAGAATATAAAATTCTATTGTTATAATTACACAGTTCAGAAAAAATAATGGGAAAAGGAGCTTTGGTTCATTATACACATTTCTTATCCTTGTATCTGATTATAACATATTTGAGGAAACATTGGAATAAATAGAGCATTTTCTCATTGATAATAACAAAAGCTTTTTCCCCTAATGTTTTTAGTACACACCAATAATGGTTTTTCATTCTTAAAGGAATGGATAGGCATATACGTATTTCAATGATTGTAGGGTGAAAATGGTGGAGTCTAATGTAGAGCTCCAGAGAGTATAGACAGAAAAGATGCTGATCAAGAAAAGAGACAGAGGTATTTACAGCAGTCTAGAGGACGTTATGTACTGGACAGGCTTACAGGAAAAAACAAAAGTATTGGTGATATGACAGATAGGGAAAAAATTGGTGAGAAAAAAGTGGAGGAACCGAGAGAGGAAAGACAGAGAACAAAATTGCTAACACAGGCACTTCAAAATAAAATATCCTCTTCTCCAGAAACGTCAGGACCGAACAACAGCAGCCACATTGACTGATTGTATGGTGCTTAACGCTGTTTCTAACATTATTTCAGTTACATGTATATCGCGGCGGCCAGTGTACCTAGCCATGCTTTCCTTGAGTTTCTTTTACCAGTACTCCGCACAATATTCTTTCCAAGCCCTTGGCTGCTTTCCCACATAACTATTGTCGAAACAATGATCAGTAGCGGGAGAGGAATGAATTCTGTCGCAAAGATTTTCATCAATCCTCAGAAAGAAAGTTGGCAGGGACGGGGATCGAAGCAGCGACCGCTGGTATCAAGTCCTTCACGCTACCGACTGAGCTACTGGGGCGCAAATCATCAGCAGCGAGAAACAAACGCAACGCAAGAAAGATACAAGACAGAAGCATTGTGGAAAAAGGAGAAAATGCTGGATTTCAAAAGGCGTCTTCAAACTTGGGATTGTGTGGTAAAGGGTTAAAATTCAGTGCAAATGGAAACATCAAATGACCCTTCGTATTCTTTCAAATACTCATGGTCATTTGATGCTTGCATTATCAATAAAACTGTAATGATTGTCTGGAGAATTATGAATAAAATTTCTCGATGGAAGAGATAGTTGCCGTAACATAGTATGTCCTTGTATTTTTATTTGTTAATTTGCAATACTTTATTTGTATAAATTGTGGGCTTAGAGAAAGGCATTTGTAATAGCAGTCTGTACAATGTGCTGCTGCAGCTGTATTGCAATAAGCCATACAAATGTTTTATAATTTTCTGATTTGGTCTTTAAAAATCTATGGACAAAAGCAGGTCCACATGTCTTTACTGTTACAATGATTGAAATACGCTTAGTTAAGTTGTTAGATGTTAATGTTTTCTCTTTTGTTTTTGAAATGTGATAATGTAACTTATTTCCTACATGACATTGATTATTTTTAATGTATTTAGCATGAATATAGTTAACAATGAATATAACAGAGTATTTGCAATAACCAGAGTGTACTTGCAGTAACATTCCAAATCTTAACTAGTCAACAAGACAGTACTGTTGGTGCAAATCACTTTTCCTTATTTCATGTTACTGTTCCATTATTGTTTCATTTGTTTTTTCTAAAATAAAGGCATTAAGTACCAACAATTTTTATGTTATTATTGCAAATACAAATGTGTGTCTATGCTGTTACATTTTGTATCGTTCCTGTAACACATGTGTCCTTTATATAACAACACTAAAATTGGTCAAAAAAGGAAGCCACACTGTGTAATGTACGAAAAAAACTTTCTCATAACAAAACAGACAATACAGTTACATTTTTAATACAAACAGTTATGATTTGTTTACTTTATAACCTTTTCAAGAGATTAGAATAGTTGCAGAACACTGAACAATATTGTGCTCATTGTCTTGCCAGCGCGCTCACCAGAATATCTCCCTTTGAACATGTGTGGGATATTCCGGGACCGAGCGTTCAAAACAGAATACTGGCACCATCTGCAGGCTCTTGCTGTGGCGCTACAGGAGGAATGAAGACTGGTTCCTCAGCTCCAAATCGCCGGAATTATTCAGCGTATGCTACGCCAGTGCAAGTCCTTATTTGCCGATGAAGGGGGAAACACTTGTAACTGCAAGGATATTTGGAACATTCTCATCTTCCATATATGACATTTGAGGCTATCATGAATAGGGAGTTACGTAAATTTCATGTGTCAGTCAAAAGAATGGAATTTTAATTTAAAAAATCTTACAGCGTATATTCATGACTGTGTTTTGCATAAAAACAGGGAATACTCTGGATTACTTGACACAGTGGAACAACAAAGATATTAGTGTTTCAAGCAATGAAATGTATCTAACAATTTTAATAAAAAATCAATAATTGTTTGTTTTGGTAATCTTTTGGTCCATGGTTTTCTGACATTTCCTTAACTTTTTTTGTTAAGTATACAAATATATGTATAAGAATTCTTTATTGTTAGTGAATTTCAGTTTTGATGATAGTAGTAGTTGAAGTAGTAGTATAAATTGTAGTAGTAGCATCAGCAGCAGCATTAGTAGATAGGGCAGTATATAATTATCATTATTGTCACTATATAGTGCAGTGAGTATTATAGGTGTTTTAAATATATGTTATTCTTTTTTATTCTTTGGTCGAACTGAAATTGGCAAATTGCATCGGCCTTACACATGGTTTTTGTAAGTGATGTAATTAACCTGTCGTCTACGAAGCTTAATCAAGGGTTAAGGTTAACAGCACTCAGTTTCTGTCTGTCTGTCAAACTATGTGTGCTTGCTCTCTCTCTTTCTCTCTGCCTCTATCTCTCTGTCTGTCTGTCTCTCTCTTTCTCTCTCTCATGGTTATTGGTTAAGGTCAGTGGAATGAACTTAGGTAAGGACTCAACAATGTAGAAGAATTCACTTTCTGACTGGGGCGGGGGCTTCTGCTGAAGAGGGACTAAACATTGTGGCAGAAGTTGAAACCGTCTCATACTAGGAATGGGGTTGTATTCTGGGCACTGGGAGAACAGGACAGAGAAGACTAAATATTTTGGTAGATTTTTTGAGTGGGAGAAGACTAAATATTTTGGATTGTGGAAAACTTTGAATCTCTGACAGGAAATTGGATTAAGTCAGGAAACTGGGAGAATGGGGAAGACTAAACATTGTTGCAGAAATTGAAACTCTGCTTCTCAGGGGACTACAGATTGTCCCCTACAGTGAAGAAATAGTTGTTTGCTGCTGTTCTCTTCCTAATTTCAACATGAGATTCCAATATCTTTGACATTTTTCTGTCTAGCATATGTTGAATTATGCATACTAGGATTCTTCTCCCCTTTTTATAATCCTATTAGACTGTTGATACATTAGCAGAGTTTGTTTATTCTTCAATGCATGCATATTTGAAAAAGGAGGTATTTATGAACTTCAATGAAACATGTGTTAGGCAGTCCTATGTCTGCCAGATATAAATAATGCTGTGTACCTCCTTGCAATAACGGTCTTTAAAATAACGATGTGTTTTGTTATTGCCAGTAACAGAATCGTTACTTTGGGGACATTTTGTTCAGGAAAAGTGATTGGAATTTTATATAAATATGATTTTAAGCCTTATTTAACGTAAATTAATTAGTATAATCTATTTACAGATCAATACAAAGCAGAAAATCCCATTTTCAGGCCTATTTTTGATACTGAATGTGATTTTATCATATTACCGTTACAGAAAATGTAATATACATGCAAGAAATTAATTATGGAGTAATCGTTACTTTGGGGACATTATGTTCTGGAAGAGCGATTGGAATTTTATATAAATATGATTTTAAGCCTTATTTAACGTAAAGTAATTAGTATAATATATTTACATATCAACAGAAAGCAGAAAATCTCATTTTCAGGCCTATTTTTGATACTGAATGTGCTTTTATCATATTACCGTTACAGAAAAGACATTGATGAGTTCACAACTTTTACAACTTAATTGAGAAATAAAAAGATCTTCATTGTAAACTTTGCTATCTAATCAAGTTATCGTTATCATGCCGTTTAAAAGTAATATACATGCAAGATATTAATCATGGATTTCATTATAATTACAAGTTGACAATACCTTGTTATAGCAAGGATAGAGAGTAGTTATACGAAGGAGGTCAACATGGCTTAGAAATCAAGCACTTACATTTCTCTGACCAGGTCGAAATTATTTCGATTTTAACTGCTTGTATTCTATATTTCATCGGAGCAACATGTTACCTATTTATCAGACAGACTAGCTTTTGATTATTCCAATATGAAACCTTTTGAAAACTATAAAGAATATAAAATTCTATTGTTATAATTACACAGTTCAGAAAAAATAATGGGAAAAGGAGCTTTGGTTCATTATACACATTTCTTATCCTTGTATCTGATTATAACATATTTGAGGAAACATTGGAATAAATAGAGCATTTTCTCATTGATAATAACAAAAGCTTTTTCCCCTAATGTTTTTAGTACACACCAATAATGGTTTTTCATTCTTAAAGGAATGGATAGGCATATACGTATTTCAATGATTGTAGGGTGAAAATGGTGGAGTCTAATGTAGAGCTCCAGAGAGTATAGACAGAAAAGATGCTGATCAAGAAAAGAGACAGAGGTATTTACAGCAGTCTAGAGGACGTTATGTACTGGACAGGCTTACAGGAAAAAACAAAAGTATTGGTGATATGACAGATAGGGAAAAAATTGGTGAGAAAAAAGTGGAGGAACCGAGAGAGGAAAGACAGAGAACAAAATTGCTAACACAGGCACT
This sequence comes from Hippopus hippopus, assembly GCA_946811185.2. Classification (NCBI taxonomy): domain Eukaryota; kingdom Metazoa; phylum Mollusca; class Bivalvia; order Cardiida; family Cardiidae; genus Hippopus; species Hippopus hippopus. The sequence goes on along the minus strand of OX328099.1, from coordinate 61,473,148 downwards.
TCAAAATAAAATATCCTCTTCTCCAGAAACGTCAGGACCGAACAACAGCAGCCACATTGACTGATTGTATGGTGTTTAACACTGTTTTCAACATTATTTCAGTTACATGTATATCGCGGCGGCCAGTGTACCTAGCCATGCTTTCCTTGAGTTTCTTTTACCAGTACTCCGCACAATATTCTTTCCAAGCCCTTGGCTGCTTTCCCACATAACTATTGTCGAAACAATGATCAGTAGCGGGAGAGGAATGAATTCTGTCGCAAAGATTTTCATCAATCCTCAGAAAGAAAGTTGGCAGGGACGGGGATCGAAGCAGCGACCGCTGGTATCAAGTCCTTCACGCTACCGACTGAGCTACTGGGGCGCAAATCATCAGCAGCGAGAAACAAACGCAACGCAAGAAAGATACAAGACAGAAGCATTGTGGAAAAAGGAGAAAATGCTGGATTTCAAAAGGCGTCTTCAAACTTGGGATTGTGTGGTAAAGGGTTAAAATTCAGTGCAAATGGAAACATCAAATGACCCTTCGTATTCTTTCGAATACTCATGGTCATTTGATGCTTGCATTATCAATAAAACTGTAATGATTGTCTGGAGAATTATGAATAAAATTTCTCGATGGAAGAGATAGTTGCCGTAACATAGTATGTCCTTGTATTTTTATTTGTTAATTTGCAATACTTTATTTGTATAAATTGTGGGCTTAGAGAAAGGCATTTGTAATAGCAGTCTGTACAATGTGCTGCTGCAGCTGTATTGCAATAAGCCATACAAATGTTTTATAATTTTCTGATTTGGTCTTTAAAAATCTATGGACAAAAGCAGGTCCACATGTCTTTACTGTTACAATGATTGAAATACGCTTAGTTAAGTTGTTAGATGTTAATGTTTTCTCTTTTGTTTTTGAAATGTGATAATGTAACTTATTTCCTACATGACATTGATTATTTTTAATGTATTTAGCATGAATATAGTTAACAATGAATATAACAGAGTATTTGCAATAACCAGAGTGTACTTGCAGTAACATTCCAAATCTTAACTAGTCAACAAGACAGTACTGTTGGTGCAAATCACTTTTCCTTATTTCATGTTACTGTTCCATTATTGTTTCATTTGTTTTTTCTAAAATAAAGGCATTAAGTACCAACAATTTTTATGTTATTATTGCAAATACAAATGTGTGTCTATGCTGTTACATTTTGTATCGTTCCTGTAACACATGTGTCCTTTATATAACAACACTAAAATTGGTCAAAAAAGGAAGCCACACTGTGTAATGTACGAAAAAAACTTTCTCATAACAAAACAGACAATACAGTTACATTTTTAATACAAACAGTTATGATTTGTTTACTTTATAACCTTTTCAAGAGATTAGAATAGTTGCAGAACACTGAACAATATTGTGCTCATTGTCTTGCCAGCGCGCTCACCAGAATATCTCCCTTTGAACATGTGTGGGATATTCCGGGACCGAGCGTTCAAAACAGAATACTGGCACCATCTGCAGGCTCTTGCTGTGGCGCTACAGGAGGAATGAAGACTGGTTCCTCAGCTCCAAATCGCCGGAATTATTCAGCGTATGCTACGCCAGTGCAAGTCCTTATTTGCCGATGAAGGGGGAAACACTTGTAACTGCAAGGATATTTGGAACATTCTCATCTTCCATATATGACATTTGAGGCTATCATGAATAGGGAGTTACGTAAATTTCATGTGTCAGTCAAAAGAATGGAATTTTAATTTAAAAAATCTTACAGCGTATATTCATGACTGTGTTTTGCATAAAAACAGGGAATACTCTGGATTACTTGACACAGTGGAACAACAAAGATATTAGTGTTTCAAGCAATGAAATGTATCTAACAATTTTAATAAAAAATCAATAATTGTTTGTTTTGGTAATCTTTTGGTCCATGGTTTTCTGACATTTCCTTAACTTTTTTTGTTAAGTATACAAATATATGTATAAGAATTCTTTATTGTTAGTGAATTTCAGTTTTGATGATAGTAGTAGTTGAAGTAGTAGTATAAATTGTAGTAGTAGCATCAGCAGCAGCATTAGTAGGTAGGGCAGTATATAATTATCATTATTGTCACTATATAGTGCAGTGAGTATTATAGGTGTTTTAAATATATGTTATTCTTTTTTATTCTTTGGTCGAACTGAAATTGGCAAATTGCATCGGCCTTACACATGGTTTTTGTAAGTGATGTAATTAACCTGTCGTCTACGAAGCTTAATCAAGGGTTAAGGTTAACAGCACTCAGTTTCTGTCTGTCTGTCAAACTATGTGTGCTTGCTCTCTCTCTTTCTCTCTGCCTCTATCTCTCTGTCTGTCTGTCTCTCTCTTTCTCTCTCTCATGGTTATTGGTTAAGGTCAGTGGAATGAACTTAGGTAAGGACTCAACAATGTAGAAGAATTCACTTTCTGACTGGGGCGGGGGCTTCTGCTGAAGAGGGACTAAACATTGTGGCAGAAGTTGAAACCGTCTCATACTAGGAATGGGGTTGTATTCTGGGCACTGGGAGAACAGGATAGAGAAGACTAAATATTTTGGTAGATTTTTTGAGTGGGAGAAGACTAAATATTTTGGATTGTGGAAAACTTTGAATCTCTGACAGGAAATTGGATTAAGTCAGGAAACTGGGAGAATGGGGAAGACTAAACATTGTTGCAGAAATTGAAACTCTGCTTCTCAGGGGACTACAGATTGTCCCCTACAGTGAAGAAATAGTTGTTTGCTGCTGTTCTCTTCCTAATTTCAACATGAGATTCCAATATCTTTGACATTTTTCTGTCTAGCATATGTTGAATTATGCATACTAGGATTCTTCTCCCCTTTTTATAATCCTATTAGACTGTTGATACATTAGCAGAGTTTGTTTATTCTTCAATGCATGCATATTTGAAAAAGGAGGTATTTATGAACTTCAATGAAACATGTGTTAGGCAGTCCTATGTCTGCCAGATATAAATAATGCTGTGTACCTCCTTGCAATAACGGTCTTTAAAATAACGATGTGTTTTGTTATTGCCAGTAACAGAATCGTTACTTTGGGGACATTTTGTTCAGGAAAAGTGATTGGAATTTTATATAAATATGATTTTAAGCCTTATTTAACGTAAATTAATTAGTATAATCTATTTACAGATCAATACAAAGCAGAAAATCCCATTTTCAGGCCTATTTTTGATACTGAATGTGATTTTATCATATTACCGTTACAGAAAATGTAATATACATGCAAGAAATTAATTATGGAGTAATCGTTACTTTGGGGACATTATGTTCTGGAAGAGCGATTGGAATTTTATATAAATATGATTTTAAGCCTTATTTAACGTAAAGTAATTAGTATAATATATTTACATATCAACAGAAAGCAGAAAATCTCATTTTCAGGCCTATTTTTGATACTGAATGTGCTTTTATCATATTACCGTTACAGAAAAGACATTGATGAGTTCACAACTTTTACAACTTAATTGAGAAATAAAAAGATCTTCATTGTAAACTTTGCTATCTAATCAAGTTATCGTTATCATGCCGTTTAAAAGTAATATACATGCAAGATATTAATCATGGATTTCATTATAATTACAAGTTGACAATACCTTGTTATAGCAAGGATAGAGAGTAGTTATACGAAGGAGGTCAACATGGCTTAGAAATCAAGCACTTACATTTCTCTGACCAGGTCGAAATTATTTCGATTTTAACTGCTTGTATTCTATATTTCATCGGAGCAACATGTTACCTATTTATCAGACAGACTAGCTTTTGATTATTCCAATATGAAACCTTTTGAAAACTATAAAGAATATAAAATTCTATTGTTATAATTACACAGTTCAGAAAAAATAATGGGAAAAGGAGCTTTGGTTCATTATACACATTTCTTATCCTTGTATCTGATTATAACATATTTGAGGAAACATTGGAATAAATAGAGCATTTTCTCATTGATAATAACAAAAGCTTTTTCCCCTAATGTTTTTAGTACACACCAATAATGGTTTTTCATTCTTAAAGGAATGGATAGGCATATACGTATTTCAATGATTGTAGGGTGAAAATGGTGGAGTCTAATGTAGAGCTCCAGAGAGTATAGACAGAAAAGATGCTGATCAAGAAAAGAGACAGAGGTATTTACAGCAGTCTAGAGGACGTTATGTACTGGACAGGCTTACAGGAAAAAACAAAAGTATTGGTGATATGACAGATAGGGAAAAAATTGGTGAGAAAAAAGTGGAGGAACCGAGAGAGGAAAGACAGAGAACAAAATTGCTAACACAGGCACTTCAAAATAAAATATCCTCTTCTCCAGAAACGTCAGGACCGAACAACAGCAGCCACATTGACTGATTGTATGGTGTTTAACGCTGTTTTCAACATTATTTCAGTTACATGTATATCGCGGCGGCCAGTGTACCTAGCCATGCTTTCCTTGAGTTTCTTTTACCAGTACTCCGCACAATATTCTTTCCAAGCCCTTGGCTGCTTTCCCACATAACTATTGTCGAAACAATGATCAGTAGCGGGAGAGGAATGAATTCTGTCGCAAAGATTTTCATCAATCCTCAGAAAGAAAGTTGGCAGGGACGGGGATCGAAGCAGCGACCGCTGGTATCAAGTCCTTCACGCTACCGACTGAGCTACTGGGGCGCAAATCATCAGCAGCGAGAAACAAACGCAACGCAAGAAAGATACAAGACAGAAGCATTGTGGAAAAAGGAGAAAATGCTGGATTTCAAAAGGCGTCTTCAAACTTGGGATTGTGTGGTAAAGGGTTAAAATTCAGTGCAAATGGAAACATCAAATGACCCTTCGTATTCTTTCGAATACTCATGGTCATTTGATGCTTGCATTATCAATAAAACTGTAATGATTGTCTGGAGAATTATGAATAAAATTTCTCGATGGAAGAGATAGTTGCCGTAACATAGTATGTCCTTGTATTTTTATTTGTTAATTTGCAATACTTTATTTGTATAAATTGCGGGCTTAGAGAAAGGCATTTGTAATAGCAGTCTGTACAATGTGCTGCTGCAGCTGTATTGCAATAAGCCATACAAATGTTTTATAATTTTCTGATTTGGTCTTTAAAAATCTATGGACAAAAGCAGGTCCACATGTCTTTACTGTTACAATGATTGAAATACGCTTAGTTAAGTTGTTAGATGTTAATGTTTTCTCTTTTGTTTTTGAAATGTGATAATGTAACTTATTTCCTACATGACATTGATTATTTTTAATGTATTTAGCATGAATATAGTTAACAATGAATATAACAGAGTATTTGCAATAACCAGAGTGTACTTGCAGTAACATTCCAAATCTTAACTAGTCAACAAGACAGTACTGTTGGTGCAAATCACTTTTCCTTATTTCATGTTACTGTTCCATTATTGTTTCATTTGTTTTTTCTAAAATAAAGGCATTAAGTACCAACAATTTTTATGTTATTATTGCAAATACAAATGTGTGTCTATGCTGTTACATTTTGTATCGTTCCTGTAACACATGTGTCCTTTATATAACAACACTAAAATTGGTCAAAAAAGGAAGCCACACTGTGTAATGTACGAAAAAAACTTTCTCATAACAAAACAGACAATACAGTTACATTTTTAATACAAACAGTTATGATTTGTTTACTTTATAACCTTTTCAAGAGATTAGAATAGTTGCAGAACACTGAACAATATTGTGCTCATTGTCTTGCCAGCGCGCTCACCAGAATATCTCCCTTTGAACATGTGTGGGATATTCCGGGACCGAGCGTTCAAAACAGAATACTGGCACCATCTGCAGGCTCTTGCTGTGGCGCTACAGGAGGAATGAAGACTGGTTCCTCAGCTCCAAATCGCCGGAATTATTCAGCGTATGCTACGCCAGTGCAAGTCCTTATTTGCCGATGAAGGGGGAAACACTTGTAACTGCAAGGATATTTGGAACATTCTCATCTTCCATATATGACATTTGAGGCTATCATGAATAGGGAGTTACGTAAATTTCATGTGTCAGTCAAAAGAATGGAATTTTAATTTAAAAAATCTTACAGCGTATATTCATGACTGTGTTTTGCATAAAAACAGGGAATACTCTGGATTACTTGACACAGTGGAACAACAAAGATATTAGTGTTTCAAGCAATGAAATGTATCTAACAATTTTAATAAAAAATCAATAATTGTTTGTTTTGGTAATCTTTTGGTCCATGGTTTTCTGACATTTCCTTAACTTTTTTTGTTAAGTATACAAATATATGTATAAGAATTCTTTATTGTTAGTGAATTTCAGTTTTGATGATAGTAGTAGTTGAAGTAGTAGTATAAATTGTAGTAGTAGCATCAGCAGCAGCATTAGTAGATAGGGCAGTATATAATTATCATTATTGTCACTATATAGTGCAGTGAGTATTATAGGTGTTTTAAATATATGTTATTCTTTTTTATTCTTTGGTCGAACTGAAATTGGCAAATTGCATCGGCCTTACACATGGTTTTTGTAAGTGATGTAATTAACCTGTCGTCTACGAAGCTTAATCAAGGGTTAAGGTTAACAGCACTCAGTTTCTGTCTGTCTGTCAAACTATGTGTGCTTGCTCTCTCTCTTTCTCTCTGCCTCTATCTCTCTGTCTGTCTGTCTCTCTCTTTCTCTCTCTCATGGTTATTGGTTAAGGTCAGTGGAATGAACTTAGGTAAGGACTCAACAATGTAGAAGAATTCACTTTCTGACTGGGGCGGGGGCTTCTGCTGAAGAGGGACTAAACATTGTGGCAGAAGTTGAAACCGTCTCATACTAGGAATGGGGTTGTATTCTGGGCACTGGGAGAACAGGACAGAGAAGACTAAATATTTTGGTAGATTTTTTGAGTGGGAGAAGACTAAATATTTTGGATTGTGGAAAACTTTGAATCTCTGACAGGAAATTGGATTAAGTCAGGAAACTGGGAGAATGGGGAAGACTAAACATTGTTGCAGAAATTGAAACTCTGCTTCTCAGGGGACTACAGATTGTCCCCTACAGTGAAGAAATAGTTGTTTGCTGCTGTTCTCTTCCTAATTTCAACATGAGATTCCAATATCTTTGACATTTTTCTGTCTAGCATATGTTGAATTATGCATACTAGGATTCTTCTCCCCTTTTTATAATCCTATTAGACTGTTGATACATTAGCAGAGTTTGTTTATTCTTCAATGCATGCATATTTGAAAAAGGAGGTATTTATGAACTTCAATGAAACATGTGTTAGGCAGTCCTATGTCTGCCAGATATAAATAATGCTGTGTACCTCCTTGCAATAACGGTCTTTAAAATAACGATGTGTTTTGTTATTGCCAGTAACAGAATCGTTACTTTGGGGACATTTTGTTCAGGAAAAGTGATTGGAATTTTATATAAATATGATTTTAAGCCTTATTTAACGTAAATTAATTAGTATAATCTATTTACAGATCAATACAAAGCAGAAAATCCCATTTTCAGGCCTATTTTTGATACTGAATGTGATTTTATCATATTACCGTTACAGAAAATGTAATATACATGCAAGAAATTAATTATGGAGTAATCGTTACTTTGGGGACATTATGTTCTGGAAGAGCGATTGGAATTTTATATAAATATGATTTTAAGCCTTATTTAACGTAAAGTAATTAGTACAATATATTTACATATCAACAGAAAGCAGAAAATCTCATTTTCAGGCCTATTTTTGATACTGAATGTGCTTTTATCATATTACCGTTACAAAATTGAGAAATAAAAAGATCTTCATTGTAAACTTTGCTATCTAATCAAGTTATCGTTATCATGCCGTTTAAAAGTAATATACATGCAAGATATTAATCATGGATTTCATTATAATTACAAGTTGACAATACCTTGTTATAGCAAGGATAGAGAGTAGTTATACGAAGGAGGTCAACATGGCTTAGAAATCAAGCACTTACATTTCTCTGACCAGGTCGAAATTATTTCGATTTTAACTGCTTGTATTCTATATTTCATCGGAGCAACATGTTACCTATTTATCAGACAGACTAGCTTTTGATTATTCCAATATGAAACCTTTTGAAAACTATAAAGAATATAAAATTCTATTGTTATAATTACACAGTTCAGAAAAAATAATGGGAAAAGGAGCTTTGGTTCATTATACACATTTCTTATCCTTGTATCTGATTATAACATATTTGAGGAAACATTGGAATAAATAGAGCATTTTCTCATTGATAATAACAAAAGCTTTTTCCCCTAATGTTTTTAGTACACACCAATAATGGTTTTTCATTCTTAAAGGAATGGATAGGCATATACGTATTTCAATGATTGTAGGGTGAAAATGGTGGAGTCTAATGTAGAGCTCCAGAGAGTATAGACAGAAAAGATGCTGATCAAGAAAAGAGACAGAGGTATTTACAGCAGTCTAGAGGACGTTATGTACTGGACAGGCTTACAGGAAAAAACAAAAGTATTGGTGATATGACAGATAGGGAAAAAATTGGTGAGAAAAAAGTGGAGGAACCGAGAGAGGAAAGACAGAGAACAAAATTGCTAACACAGGCACTTCAAAATAAAATATCCTCTTCTCCAGAAACGTCAGGACCGAACAACAGCAGCCACATTGACTGATTGTATGGTGTTTAACGCTGTTTTCAACATTATTTCAGTTACATGTATATCGCGGCGGCCAGTGTACCTAGCCATGCTTTCCTTGAGTTTCTTTTACCAGTACTCCGCACAATATTCTTTCCAAGCCCTTGGCTGCTTTCCCACATAACTATTGTCGAAACAATGATCAGTAGCGGGAGAGGAATGAATTCTGTCGCAAAGATTTTCATCAATCCTCAGAAAGAAAGTTGGCAGGGACGGGGATCGAAGCAGCGACCGCTGGTATCAAGTCCTTCACGCTACCGACTGAGCTACTGGGGCGCAAATCATCAGCAGCGAGAAACAAACGCAACGCAAGAAAGATACAAGACAGAAGCATTGTGGAAAAAGGAGAAAATGCTGGATTTCAAAAGGCGTCTTCAAACTTGGGATTGTGTGGTAAAGGGTTAAAATTCAGTGCAAATGGAAACATCAAATGACCCTTCGTATTCTTTCGAATACTCATGGTCATTTGATGCTTGCATTATCAATAAAACTGTAATGATTGTCTGGAGAATTATGAATAAAATTTCTCGATGGAAGAGATAGTTGCCGTAACATAGTATGTCCTTGTATTTTTATTTGTTAATTTGCAATACTTTATTTGTATAAATTGTGGGCTTAGAGAAAGGCATTTGTAATAGCAGTCTGTACAATGTGCTGCTGCAGCTGTATTGCAATAAGCCATACAAATGTTTTATAATTTTCTGATTTGGTCTTTAAAAATCTATGGACAAAAGCAGGTCCACATGTCTTTACTGTTACAATGATTGAAATACGCTTAGTTAAGTTGTTAGATGTTAATGTTTTCTCTTTTGTTTTTGAAATGTGATAATGTAACTTATTTCCTACATGACATTGATTATTTTTAATGTATTTAGCATGAATATAGTTAACAATGAATATAACAGAGTATTTGCAATAACCAGAGTGTACTTGCAGTAACATTCCAAATCTTAACTAGTCAACAAGACAGTACTGTTGGTGCAAATCACTTTTCCTTATTTCATGTTACTGTTCCATTATTGTTTCATTTGTTTTTTCTAAAATAAAGGCATTAAGTACCAACAATTTTTATGTTATTATTGCAAATACAAATGTGTGTCTATGCTGTTACATTTTGTATCGTTCCTGTAACACATGTGTCCTTTATATAACAACACTAAAATTGGTCAAAAAAGGAAGCCACACTGTGTAATGTACGAAAAAAACTTTCTCATAACAAAACAGACAATACAGTTACATTTTTAATACAAACAGTTATGATTTGTTTACTTTATAACCTTTTCAAGAGATTAGAATAGTTGCAGAACACTGAACAATATTGTGCTCATTGTCTTGCCAGCGCGCTCACCAGAATATCTCCCTTTGAACATGTGTGGGATATTCCGGGACCGAGCGTTCAAAACAGAATACTGGCACCATCTGCAGGCTCTTGCTGTGGCGCTACAGGAGGAATGAAGACTGGTTCCTCAGCTCCAAATCGCCGGAATTATTCAGCGTATGCTACGCCAGTGCAAGTCCTTATTTGCCGATGAAGGGGGAAACACTTGTAACTGCAAGGATATTTGGAACATTCTCATCTTCCATATATGACATTTGAGGCTATCATGAATAGGGAGTTACGTAAATTTCATGTGTCAGTCAAAAGAATGGAATTTTAATTTAAAAAATCTTACAGCGTATATTCATGACTGTGTTTTGCATAAAAACAGGGAATACTCTGGATTACTTGACACAGTGGAACAACAAAGATATTAGTGTTTCAAGCAATGAAATGTATCTAACAATTTTAATAAAAAATCAATAATTGTTTGTTTTGGTAATCTTTTGGTCCATGGTTTTCTGACATTTCCTTAACTTTTTTTGTTAAGTATACAAATATATGTATAAGAATTCTTTATTGTTAGTGAATTTCAGTTTTGATGATAGTAGTAGTTGAAGTAGTAGTATAAATTGTAGTAGTAGCATCAGCAGCAGCATTAGTAGATAGGGCAGTATATAATTATCATTATTGTCACTATATAGTGCAGTGAGTATTATAGGTGTTTTAAATATATGTTATTCTTTTTTATTCTTTGGTCGAACTGAAATTGGCAAATTGCATCGGCCTTACACATGGTTTTTGTAAGTGATGTAATTAACCTGTCGTCTACGAAGCTTAATCAAGGGTTAAGGTTAACAGCACTCAGTTTCTGTCTGTCTGTCAAACTATGTGTGCTTGCTCTCTCTCTTTCTCTCTGCCTCTATCTCTCTGTCTGTCTGTCTCTCTCTTTCTCTCTCTCATGGTTATTGGTTAAGGTCAGTGGAATGAACTTAGGTAAGGACTCAACAATGTAGAAGAATTCACTTTCTGACTGGGGCGGGGGCTTCTGCTGAAGAGGGACTAAACATTGTGGCAGAAGTTGAAACCGTCTCATACTAGGAATGGGGTTGTATTCTGGGCACTGGGAGAACAGGACAGAGAAGACTAAATATTTTGGTAGATTTTTTGAGTGGGAGAAGACTAAATATTTTGGATTGTGGAAAACTTTGAATCTCTGACAGGAAATTGGATTAAGTCAGGAAACTGGGAGAATGGGGAAGACTAAACATTGTTGCAGAAATTGAAACTCTGCTTCTCAGGGGACTACAGATTGTCCCCTACAGTGAAGAAATAGTTGTTTGCTGCTGTTCTCTTCCTAATTTCAACATGAGATTCCAATATCTTTGACATTTTTCTGTCTAGCATATGTTGAATTATGCATACTAGGATTCTTCTCCCCTTTTTATAATCCTATTAGACTGTTGATACATTAGCAGAGTTTGTTTATTCTTCAATGCATGCATATTTGAAAAAGGAGGTATTTATGAACTTCAATGAAACATGTGTTAGGCAGTCCTATGTCTGCCAGATATAAATAATGCTGTGTACCTCCTTGCAATAACGGTCTTTAAAATAACGATGTGTTTTGTTATTGCCAGTAACAGAATCGTTACTTTGGGGACATTTTGTTCAGGAAAAGTGATTGGAATTTTATATAAATATGATTTTAAGCCTTATTTAACGTAAATTAATTAGTATAATCTATTTACAGATCAATACAAAGCAGAAAATCCCATTTTCAGGCCTATTTTTGATACTGAATGTGATTTTATCATATTACCGTTACAGAAAATGTAATATACATGCAAGAAATTAATTATGGAGTAATCGTTACTTTGGGGACATTATGTTCTGGAAGAGCGATTGGAATTTTATATAAATATGATTTTAAGCCTTATTTAACGTAAAGTAATTAGTACAATATATTTACATATCAACAGAAAGCAGAAAATCTCATTTTCAGGCCTATTTTTGATACTGAATGTGCTTTTATCATATTACCGTTACAGAAAAGACATTGATGAGTTCACAACTTTTACAACTTAATTGAGAAATAAAAAGATCTTCATTGTAAACTTTGCTATCTAATCAAGTTATCGTTATCATGCCGTTTAAAAGTAATATACATGCAAGATATTAATCATGGATTTCATTATAATTACAAGTTGACAATACCTTGTTATAGCAAGGATAGAGAGTAGTTATACGAAGGAGGTCAACATGGCTTAGAAATCAAGCACTTACATTTCTCTGACCAGGTCGAAATTATTTCGATTTTAACTGCTTGTATTCTATATTTCATCGGAGCAACATGTTACCTATTTATCAGACAGACTAGCTTTTGATTATTCCAATATGAAACCTTTTGAAAACTATAAAGAATATAAAATTCTATTGTTATAATTACACAGTTCAGAAAAAATAATGGGAAAAGGAGCTTTGGTTCATTATACACATTTCTTATCCTTGTATCTGATTATAACATATTTGAGGAAACATTGGAATAAATAGAGCATTTTCTCATTGATAATAACAAAAGCTTTTTCCCCTAATGTTTTTAGTACACACCAATAATGGTTTTTCATTCTTAAAGGAATGGATAGGCATATACGTATTTCAATGATTGTAGGGTGAAAATGGTGGAGTCTAATGTAGAGCTCCAGAGAGTATAGACAGAAAAGATGCTGATCAAGAAAAGAGACAGAGGTATTTACAGCAGTCTAGAGGACGTTATGTACTGGACAGGCTTACAGGAAAAAACAAAAGTATTGGTGATATGACAGATAGGGAAAAAATTGGTGAGAAAAAAGTGGAGGAACCGAGAGAGGAAAGACAGAGAACAAAATTGCTAACACAGGCACTTCAAAATAAAATATCCTCTTCTCCAGAAACGTCAGGACCGAACAATAGCAGCCACATTGACTGATTGTATGGTGTTTAAAGCTGTTTTCAACATTATTTCAGTTACATGTATATCGCGGCGGCCAGTGTACCTAGCCATGCTTTCCTTGAGTTTCTTTTACCAGTACTCCGCACAATATTCTTTCCAAGCCCTTGGCTGCTTTCCCACATAACTATTGTCGAAACAATGATCAGTAGCGGGAGAGGAATGAATTCTGTCGCAAAGATTTTCATCAATCCTCAGAAAGAAAGTTGGCAGGGACGGGGATCGAAGCAGCGACCGCTGGTATCAAGTCCTTCACGCTACCGACTGAGCTACTGGGGCGCAAATCATCAGCAGCGAGAAACAAACGCAACGCAAGAAAGATACAAGACAGAAGCATTGTGGAAAAAGGAGAAAATGCTGGATTTCAAAAGGCGTCTTCAAACTTGGGATTGTGTGGTAAAGGGTTAAAATTCAGTGCAAATGGAAACATCAAATGACCCTTCGTATTCTTTCGAATACTCATGGTCATTTGATGCTTGCATTATCAATAAAACTGTAATGATTGTCTGGAGAATTATGAATAAAATTTCTCGATGGAAGAGATAGTTGCCGTAACATAGTATGTCCTTGTATTTTTATTTGTTAATTTGCAATACTTTATTTGTATAAATTGTGGGCTTAGAGAAAGGCATTTGTAATAGCAGTCTGTACAATGTGCTGCTGCAGCTGTATTGCAATAAGCCATACAAATGTTTTATAATTTTCTGATTTGGTCTTTAAAAATCTATGGACAAAAGCAGGTCCACATGTCTTTACTGTTACAATGATTGAAATACGCTTAGTTAAGTTGTTAGATGTTAATGTTTTCTCTTTTGTTTTTGAAATGTGATAATGTAACTTATTTCCTACATGACATTGATTATTTTTAATGTATTTAGCATGAATATAGTTAACAATGAATATAACAGAGTATTTGCAATAACCAGAGTGTACTTGCAGTAACATTCCAAATCTTAACTAGTCAACAAGACAGTACTGTTGGTGCAAATCACTTTTCCTTATTTCATGTTACTGTTCCATTATTGTTTCATTTGTTTTTTCTAAAATAAAGGCATTAAGTACCAACAATTTTTATGTTATTATTGCAAATACAAATGTGTGTCTATGCTGTTACATTTTGTATCGTTCCTGTAACACATGTGTCCTTTATATAACAACACTAAAATTGGTCAAAAAAGGAAGCCACACTGTGTAATGTACGAAAAAAACTTTCTCATAACAAAACAGACAATACAGTTACATTTTTAATACAAACAGTTATGATTTGTTTACTTTATAACCTTTTCAAGAGATTAGAATAGTTGCAGAACACTGAACAATATTGTGCTCATTGTCTTGCCAGCGCGCTCACCAGAATATCTCCCTTTGAACATGTGTGGGATATTCCGGGACCGAGCGTTCAAAACAGAATACTGGCACCATCTGCAGGCTCTTGCTGTGGCGCTACAGGAGGAATGAAGACTGGTTCCTCAGCTCCAAATCGCCGGAATTATTCAGCGTATGCTACGCCAGTGCAAGTCCTTATTTGCCGATGAAGGGGGAAACACTTGTAACTGCAAGGATATTTGGAACATTCTCATCTTCCATATATGACATTTGAGGCTATCATGAATAGGGAGTTACGTAAATTTCATGTGTCAGTCAAAAGAATGGAATTTTAATTTAAAAAATCTTACAGCGTATATTCATGACTGTGTTTTGCATAAAAACAGGGAATACTCTGGATTACTTGACACAGTGGAACAACAAAGATATTAGTGTTTCAAGCAATGAAATGTATCTAACAATTTTAATAAAAAATCAATAATTGTTTGTTTTGGTAATCTTTTGGTCCATGGTTTTCTGACATTTCCTTAACTTTTTTTGTTAAGTATACAAATATATGTATAAGAATTCTTTATTGTTAGTGAATTTCAGTTTTGATGATAGTAGTAGTTGAAGTAGTAGTATAAATTGTAGTAGTAGCATCAGCAGCAGCATTAGTAGGTAGGGCAGTATATAATTATCATTATTGTCACTATATAGTGCAGTGAGTATTATAGGTGTTTTAAATATATGTTATTCTTTTTTATTCTTTGGTCGAACTGAAATTGGCAAATTGCATCGGCCTTACACATGGTTTTTGTAAGTGATGTAATTAACCTGTCGTCTACGAAGCTTAATCAAGGGTTAAGGTTAACAGCACTCAGTTTCTGTCTGTCTGTCAAACTATGTGTGCTTGCTCTCTCTCTTTCTCTCTGCCTCTATCTCTCTGTCTGTCTGTCTCTCTCTTTCTCTCTCTCATGGTTATTGGTTAAGGTCAGTGGAATGAACTTAGGTAAGGACTCAACAATGTAGAAGAATTCACTTTCTGACTGGGGCGGGGGCTTCTGCTGAAGAGGGACTAAACATTGTGGCAGAAGTTGAAACCGTCTCATACTAGGAATGGGGTTGTATTCTGGGCACTGGGAGAACAGGACAGAGAAGACTAAATATTTTGGTAGATTTTTTGAGTGGGAGAAGACTAAATATTTTGGATTGTGGAAAACTTTGAATCTCTGACAGGAAATTGGATTAAGTCAGGAAACTGGGAGAATGGGGAAGACTAAACATTGTTGCAGAAATTGAAACTCTGCTTCTCAGGGGACTACAGATTGTCCCCTACAGTGAAGAAATAGTTGTTTGCTGCTGTTCTCTTCCTAATTTCAACATGAGATTCCAATATCTTTGACATTTTTCTGTCTAGCATATGTTGAATTATGCATACTAGGATTCTTCTCCCCTTTTTATAATCCTATTAGACTGTTGATACATTAGCAGAGTTTGTTTATTCTTCAATGCATGCATATTTGAAAAAGGAGGTATTTATGAACTTCAATGAAACATGTGTTAGGCAGTCCTATGTCTGCCAGATATAAATAATGCTGTGTACCTCCTTGCAATAACGGTCTTTAAAATAACGATGTGTTTTGTTATTGCCAGTAACAGAATCGTTACTTTGGGGACATTTTGTTCAGGAAAAGTGATTGGAATTTTATATAAATATGATTTTAAGCCTTATTTAACGTAAATTAATTAGTATAATCTATTTACAGATCAATACAAAGCAGAAAATCCCATTTTCAGGCCTATTTTTGATACTGAATGTGATTTTATCATATTACCGTTACAGAAAATGTAATATACATGCAAGAAATTAATTATGGAGTAATCGTTACTTTGGGGACATTATGTTCTGGAAGAGCGATTGGAATTTTATATAAATATGATTTTAAGCCTTATTTAACGTAAAGTAATTAGTACAATATATTTACATATCAACAGAAAGCAGAAAATCTCATTTTCAGGCCTATTTTTGATACTGAATGTGCTTTTATCATATTACCGTTACAGAAAAGACATTGATGAGTTCACAACTTTTACAACTTAATTGAGAAATAAAAAGATCTTCATTGTAAACTTTGCTATCTAATCAAGTTATCGTTATCATGCCGTTTAAAAGTAATATACATGCAAGATATTAATCATGGATTTCATTATAATTACAAGTTGACAATACCTTGTTATAGCAAGGATAGAGAGTAGTTATACGAAGGAGGTCAACATGGCTTAGAAATCAAGCACTTACATTTCTCTGACCAGGTCGAAATTATTTCGATTTTAACTGCTTGTATTCTATATTTCATCGGAGCAACATGTTACCTATTTATCAGACAGACTAGCTTTTGATTATTCCAATATGAAACCTTTTGAAAACTATAAAGAATATAAAATTCTATTGTTATAATTACACAGTTCAGAAAAAATAATGGGAAAAGGAGCTTTGGTTCATTATACACATTTCTTATCCTTGTATCTGATTATAACATATTTGAGGAAACATTGGAATAAATAGAGCATTTTCTCATTGATAATAACAAAAGCTTTTTCCCCTAATGTTTTTAGTACACACCAATAATGGTTTTTCATTCTTAAAGGAATGGATAGGCATATACGTATTTCAATGATTGTAGGGTGAAAATGGTGGAGTCTAATGTAGAGCTCCAGAGAGTATAGACAGAAAAGATGCTGATCAAGAAAAGAGACAGAGGTATTTACAGCAGTCTAGAGGACGTTATGTACTGGACAGGCTTACAGGAAAAAACAAAAGTATTGGTGATATGACAGATAGGGAAAAAATTGGTGAGAAAAAAGTGGAGGAACCGAGAGAGGAAAGACAGAGAACAAAATTGCTAACACAGGCACTTCAAAATAAAATATCCTCTTCTCCAGAAACGTCAGGACCGAACAACAGCAGCCACATTGACTGATTGTATGGTGTTTAACGCTGTTTTCAACATTATTTCAGTTACATGTATATCGCGGCGGCCAGTGTACCTAGCCATGCTTTCCTTGAGTTTCTTTTACCAGTACTCCGCACAATATTCTTTCCAAGCCCTTGGCTGCTTTCCCACATAACTATTGTCGAAACAATGATCAGTAGCGGGAGAGGAATGAATTCTGTCGCAAAGATTTTCATCAATCCTCAGAAAGAAAGTTGGCAGGGACGGGGATCGAAGCAGCGACCGCTGGTATCAAGTCCTTCACGCTACCGACTGAGCTACTGGGGCGCAAATCATCAGCAGCGAGAAACAAACGCAACGCAAGAAAGATACAAGACAGAAGCATTGTGGAAAAAGGAGAAAATGCTGGATTTCAAAAGGCGTCTTCAAACTTGGGATTGTGTGGTAAAGGGTTAAAATTCAGTGCAAATGGAAACATCAAATGACCCTTCGTATTCTTTCGAATACTCATGGTCATTTGATGCTTGCATTATCAATAAAACTGTAATGATTGTCTGGAGAATTATGAATAAAATTTCTCGATGGAAGAGATAGTTGCCGTAACATAGTATGTCCTTGTATTTTTATTTGTTAATTTGCAATACTTTATTTGTATAAATTGTGGGCTTAGAGAAAGGCATTTGTAATAGCAGTCTGTACAATGTGCTGCTGCAGCTGTATTGCAATAAGCCATACAAATGTTTTATAATTTTCTGATTTGGTCTTTAAAAATCTATGGACAAAAGCAGGTCCACATGTCTTTACTGTTACAATGATTGAAATACGCTTAGTTAAGTTGTTAGATGTTAATGTTTTCTCTTTTGTTTTTGAAATGTGATAATGTAACTTATTTCCTACATGACATTGATTATTTTTAATGTATTTAGCATGAATATAGTTAACAATGAATATAACAGAGTATTTGCAATAACCAGAGTGTACTTGCAGTAACATTCCAAATCTTAACTAGTCAACAAGACAGTACTGTTGGTGCAAATCACTTTTCCTTATTTCATGTTACTGTTCCATTATTGTTTCATTTGTTTTTTCTAAAATAAAGGCATTAAGTACCAACAATTTTTATGTTATTATTGCAAATACAAATGTGTGTCTATGCTGTTACATTTTGTATCGTTCCTGTAACACATGTGTCCTTTATATAACAACACTAAAATTGGTCAAAAAAGGAAGCCACACTGTGTAATGTACGAAAAAAACTTTCTCATAACAAAACAGACAATACAGTTACATTTTTAATACAAACAGTTATGATTTGTTTACTTTATAACCTTTTCAAGAGATTAGAATAGTTGCAGAACACTGAACAATATTGTGCTCATTGTCTTGCCAGCGCGCTCACCAGAATATCTCCCTTTGAACATGTGTGGGATATTCCGGGACCGAGCGTTCAAAACAGAATACTGGCACCATCTGCAGGCTCTTGCTGTGGCGCTACAGGAGGAATGAAGACTGGTTCCTCAGCTCCAAATCGCCGGAATTATTCAGCGTATGCTACGCCAGTGCAAGTCCTTATTTGCCGATGAAGGGGGAAACACTTGTAACTGCAAGGATATTTGGAACATTCTCATCTTCCATATATGACATTTGAGGCTATCATGAATAGGGAGTTACGTAAATTTCATGTGTCAGTCAAAAGAATGGAATTTTAATTTAAAAAATCTTACAGCGTATATTCATGACTGTGTTTTGCATAAAAACAGGGAATACTCTGGATTACTTGACACAGTGGAACAACAAAGATATTAGTGTTTCAAGCAATGAAATGTATCTAACAATTTTAATAAAAAATCAATAATTGTTTGTTTTGGTAATCTTTTGGTCCATGGTTTTCTGACATTTCCTTAACTTTTTTTGTTAAGTATACAAATATATGTATAAGAATTCTTTATTGTTAGTGAATTTCAGTTTTGATGATAGTAGTAGTTGAAGTAGTAGTATAAATTGTAGTAGTAGCATCAGCAGCAGCATTAGTAGGTAGGGCAGTATATAATTATCATTATTGTCACTATATAGTGCAGTGAGTATTATAGGTGTTTTAAATATATGTTATTCTTTTTTATTCTTTGGTCGAACTGAAATTGGCAAATTGCATCGGCCTTACACATGGTTTTTGTAAGTGATGTAATTAACCTGTCGTCTACGAAGCTTAATCAAGGGTTAAGGTTAACAGCACTCAGTTTCTGTCTGTCTGTCAAACTATGTGTGCTTGCTCTCTCTCTTTCTCTCTGCCTCTATCTCTCTGTCTGTCTGTCTCTCTCTTTCTCTCTCTCATGGTTATTGGTTAAGGTCAGTGGAATGAACTTAGGTAAGGACTCAACAATGTAGAAGAATTCACTTTCTGACTGGGGCGGGGGCTTCTGCTGAAGAGGGACTAAACATTGTGGCAGAAGTTGAAACCGTCTCATACTAGGAATGGGGTTGTATTCTGGGCACTGGGAGAACAGGACAGAGAAGACTAAATATTTTGGTAGATTTTTTGAGTGGGAGAAGACTAAATATTTTGGATTGTGGAAAACTTTGAATCTCTGACAGGAAATTGGATTAAGTCAGGAAACTGGGAGAATGGGGAAGACTAAACATTGTTGCAGAAATTGAAACTCTGCTTCTCAGGGGACTACAGATTGTCCCCTACAGTGAAGAAATAGTTGTTTGCTGCTGTTCTCTTCCTAATTTCAACATGAGATTCCAATATCTTTGACATTTTTCTGTCTAGCATATGTTGAATTATGCATACTAGGATTCTTCTCCCCTTTTTATAATCCTATTAGACTGTTGATACATTAGCAGAGTTTGTTTATTCTTCAATGCATGCATATTTGAAAAAGGAGGTATTTATGAACTTCAATGAAACATGTGTTAGGCAGTCCTATGTCTGCCAGATATAAATAATGCTGTGTACCTCCTTGCAATAACGGTCTTTAAAATAACGATGTGTTTTGTTATTGCCAGTAACAGAATCGTTACTTTGGGGACATTTTGTTCAGGAAAAGTGATTGGAATTTTATATAAATATGATTTTAAGCCTTATTTAACGTAAATTAATTAGTATAATCTATTTACAGATCAATACAAAGCAGAAAATCCCATTTTCAGGCCTATTTTTGATACTGAATGTGATTTTATCATATTACCGTTACAGAAAATGTAATATACATGCAAGAAATTAATTATGGAGTAATCGTTACTTTGGGGACATTATGTTCTGGAAGAGCGATTGGAATTTTATATAAATATGATTTTAAGCCTTATTTAACGTAAAGTAATTAGTACAATATATTTACATATCAACAGAAAGCAGAAAATCTCATTTTCAGGCCTATTTTTGATACTGAATGTGCTTTTATCATATTACCGTTACAGAAAAGACATTGATGAGTTCACAACTTTTACAACTTAATTGAGAAATAAAAAGATCTTCATTGTAAACTTTGCTATCTAATCAAGTTATCGTTATCATGCCGTTTAAAAGTAATATACATGCAAGATATTAATCATGGATTTCATTATAATTACAAGTTGACAATACCTTGTTATAGCAAGGATAGAGAGTAGTTATACGAAGGAGGTCAACATGGCTTAGAAATCAAGCACTTACATTTCTCTGACCAGGTCGAAATTATTTCGATTTTAACTGCTTGTATTCTATATTTCATCGGAGCAACATGTTACCTATTTATCAGACAGACTAGCTTTTGATTATTCCAATATGAAACCTTTTGAAAACTATAAAGAATATAAAATTCTATTGTTATAATTACACAGTTCAGAAAAAATAATGGGAAAAGGAGCTTTGGTTCATTATACACATTTCTTATCCTTGTATCTGATTATAACATATTTGAGGAAACATTGGAATAAATAGAGCATTTTCTCATTGATAATAACAAAAGCTTTTTCCCCTAATGTTTTTAGTACACACCAATAATGGTTTTTCATTCTTAAAGGAATGGATAGGCATATACGTATTTCAATGATTGTAGGGTGAAAATGGTGGAGTCTAATGTAGAGCTCCAGAGAGTATAGACAGAAAAGATGCTGATCAAGAAAAGAGACAGAGGTATTTACAGCAGTCTAGAGGACGTTATGTACTGGACAGGCTTACAGGAAAAAACAAAAGTATTGGTGATATGACAGATAGGGAAAAAATTGGTGAGAAAAAAGTGGAGGAACCGAGAGAGGAAAGACAGAGAACAAAATTGCTAACACAGGCACTTCAAAATAAAATATCCTCTTCTCCAGAAACGTCAGGACCGAACAACAGCAGCCACATTGACTGATTGTATGGTGTTTAACGCTGTTTTCAACATTATTTCAGTTACATGTATATCGCGGCGGCCAGTGTACCTAGCCATGCTTTCCTTGAGTTTCTTTTACCAGTACTCCGCACAATATTCTTTCCAAGCCCTTGGCTGCTTTCCCACATAACTATTGTCGAAACAATGATCAGTAGCGGGAGAGGAATGAATTCTGTCGCAAAGATTTTCATCAATCCTCAGAAAGAAAGTTGGCAGGGACGGGGATCGAAGCAGCGACCGCTGGTATCAAGTCCTTCACGCTACCGACTGAGCTACTGGGGCGCAAATCATCAGCAGCGAGAAACAAACGCAACGCAAGAAAGATACAAGACAGAAGCATTGTGGAAAAAGGAGAAAATGCTGGATTTCAAAAGGCGTCTTCAAACTTGGGATTGTGTGGTAAAGGGTTAAAATTCAGTGCAAATGGAAACATCAAATGACCCTTCGTATTCTTTCGAATACTCATGGTCATTTGATGCTTGCATTATCAATAAAACTGTAATGATTGTCTGGAGAATTATGAATAAAATTTCTCGATGGAAGAGATAGTTGCCGTAACATAGTATGTCCTTGTATTTTTATTTGTTAATTTGCAATACTTTATTTGTATAAATTGTGGGCTTAGAGAAAGGCATTTGTAATAGCAGTCTGTACAATGTGCTGCTGCAGCTGTATTGCAATAAGCCATACAAATGTTTTATAATTTTCTGATTTGGTCTTTAAAAATCTATGGACAAAAGCAGGTCCACATGTCTTTACTGTTACAATGATTGAAATACGCTTAGTTAAGTTGTTAGATGTTAATGTTTTCTCTTTTGTTTTTGAAATGTGATAATGTAACTTATTTCCTACATGACATTGATTATTTTTAATGTATTTAGCATGAATATAGTTAACAATGAATATAACAGAGTATTTGCAATAACCAGAGTGTACTTGCAGTAACATTCCAAATCTTAACTAGTCAACAAGACAGTACTGTTGGTGCAAATCACTTTTCCTTATTTCATGTTACTGTTCCATTATTGTTTCATTTGTTTTTTCTAAAATAAAGGCATTAAGTACCAACAATTTTTATGTTATTATTGCAAATACAAATGTGTGTCTATGCTGTTACATTTTGTATCGTTCCTGTAACACATGTGTCCTTTATATAACAACACTAAAATTGGTCAAAAAAGGAAGCCACACTGTGTAATGTACGAAAAAAACTTTCTCATAACAAAACAGACAATACAGTTACATTTTTAATACAAACAGTTATGATTTGTTTACTTTATAACCTTTTCAAGAGATTAGAATAGTTGCAGAACACTGAACAATATTGTGCTCATTGTCTTGCCAGCGCGCTCACCAGAATATCTCCCTTTGAACATGTGTGGGATATTCCGGGACCGAGCGTTCAAAACAGAATACTGGCACCATCTGCAGGCTCTTGCTGTGGCGCTACAGGAGGAATGAAGACTGGTTCCTCAGCTCCAAATCGCCGGAATTATTCAGCGTATGCTACGCCAGTGCAAGTCCTTATTTGCCGATGAAGGGGGAAACACTTGTAACTGCAAGGATATTTGGAACATTCTCATCTTCCATATATGACATTTGAGGCTATCATGAATAGGGAGTTACGTAAATTTCATGTGTCAGTCAAAAGAATGGAATTTTAATTTAAAAAATCTTACAGCGTATATTCATGACTGTGTTTTGCATAAAAACAGGGAATACTCTGGATTACTTGACACAGTGGAACAACAAAGATATTAGTGTTTCAAGCAATGAAATGTATCTAACAATTTTAATAAAAAATCAATAATTGTTTGTTTTGGTAATCTTTTGGTCCATGGTTTTCTGACATTTCCTTAACTTTTTTTGTTAAGTATACAAATATATGTATAAGAATTCTTTATTGTTAGTGAATTTCAGTTTTGATGATAGTAGTAGTTGAAGTAGTAGTATAAATTGTAGTAGTAGCATCAGCAGCAGCATTAGTAGGTAGGGCAGTATATAATTATCATTATTGTCACTATATAGTGCAGTGAGTATTATAGGTGTTTTAAATATATGTTATTCTTTTTTATTCTTTGGTCGAACTGAAATTGGCAAATTGCATCGGCCTTACACATGGTTTTTGTAAGTGATGTAATTAACCTGTCGTCTACGAAGCTTAATCAAGGGTTAAGGTTAACAGCACTCAGTTTCTGTCTGTCTGTCAAACTATGTGTGCTTGCTCTCTCTCTTTCTCTCTGCCTCTATCTCTCTGTCTGTCTGTCTCTCTCTTTCTCTCTCTCATGGTTATTGGTTAAGGTCAGTGGAATGAACTTAGGTAAGGACTCAACAATGTAGAAGAATTCACTTTCTGACTGGGGCGGGGGCTTCTGCTGAAGAGGGACTAAACATTGTGGCAGAAGTTGAAACCGTCTCATACTAGGAATGGGGTTGTATTCTGGGCACTGGGAGAACAGGACAGAGAAGACTAAATATTTTGGTAGATTTTTTGAGTGGGAGAAGACTAAATATTTTGGATTGTGGAAAACTTTGAATCTCTGACAGGAAATTGGATTAAGTCAGGAAACTGGGAGAATGGGGAAGACTAAACATTGTTGCAGAAATTGAAACTCTGCTTCTCAGGGGACTACAGATTGTCCCCTACAGTGAAGAAATAGTTGTTTGCTGCTGTTCTCTTCCTAATTTCAACATGAGATTCCAATATCTTTGACATTTTTCTGTCTAGCATATGTTGAATTATGCATACTAGGATTCTTCTCCCCTTTTTATAATCCTATTAGACTGTTGATACATTAGCAGAGTTTGTTTATTCTTCAATGCATGCATATTTGAAAAAGGAGGTATTTATGAACTTCAATGAAACATGTGTTAGGCAGTCCTATGTCTGCCAGATATAAATAATGCTGTGTACCTCCTTGCAATAACGGTCTTTAAAATAACGATGTGTTTTGTTATTGCCAGTAACAGAATCGTTACTTTGGGGACATTTTGTTCAGGAAAAGTGATTGGAATTTTATATAAATATGATTTTAAGCCTTATTTAACGTAAATTAATTAGTATAATCTATTTACAGATCAATACAAAGCAGAAAATCCCATTTTCAGGCCTATTTTTGATACTGAATGTGATTTTATCATATTACCGTTACAGAAAATGTAATATACATGCAAGAAATTAATTATGGAGTAATCGTTACTTTGGGGACATTATGTTCTGGAAGAGCGATTGGAATTTTATATAAATATGATTTTAAGCCTTATTTAACGTAAAGTAATTAGTACAATATATTTACATATCAACAGAAAGCAGAAAATCTCATTTTCAGGCCTATTTTTGATACTGAATGTGCTTTTATCATATTACCGTTACAGAAAAGACATTGATGAGTTCACAACTTTTACAACTTAATTGAGAAATAAAAAGATCTTCATTGTAAACTTTGCTATCTAATCAAGTTATCGTTATCATGCCGTTTAAAAGTAATATACATGCAAGATATTAATCATGGATTTCATTATAATTACAAGTTGACAATACCTTGTTATAGCAAGGATAGAGAGTAGTTATACGAAGGAGGTCAACATGGCTTAGAAATCAAGCACTTACATTTCTCTGACCAGGTCGAAATTATTTCGATTTTAACTGCTTGTATTCTATATTTCATCGGAGCAACATGTTACCTATTTATCAGACAGACTAGCTTTTGATTATTCCAATATGAAACCTTTTGAAAACTATAAAGAATATAAAATTCTATTGTTATAATTACACAGTTCAGAAAAAATAATGGGAAAAGGAGCTTTGGTTCATTATACACATTTCTTATCCTTGTATCTGATTATAACATATTTGAGGAAACATTGGAATAAATAGAGCATTTTCTCATTGATAATAACAAAAGCTTTTTCCCCTAATGTTTTTAGTACACACCAATAATGGTTTTTCATTCTTAAAGGAATGGATAGGCATATACGTATTTCAATGATTGTAGGGTGAAAATGGTGGAGTCTAATGTAGAGCTCCAGAGAGTATAGACAGAAAAGATGCTGATCAAGAAAAGAGACAGAGGTATTTACAGCAGTCTAGAGGACGTTATGTACTGGACAGGCTTACAGGAAAAAACAAAAGTATTGGTGATATGACAGATAGGGAAAAAATTGGTGAGAAAAAAGTGGAGGAACCGAGAGAGGAAAGACAGAGAACAAAATTGCTAACACAGGCACTTCAAAATAAAATATCCTCTTCTCCAGAAACGTCAGGACCGAACAACAGCAGCCACATTGACTGATTGTATGGTGTTTAACGCTGTTTTCAACATTATTTCAGTTACATGTATATCGCGGCGGCCAGTGTACCTAGCCATGCTTTCCTTGAGTTTCTTTTACCAGTACTCCGCACAATATTCTTTCCAAGCCCTTGGCTGCTTTCCCACATAACTATTGTCGAAACAATGATCAGTAGCGGGAGAGGAATGAATTCTGTCGCAAAGATTTTCATCAATCCTCAGAAAGAAAGTTGGCAGGGACGGGGATCGAAGCAGCGACCGCTGGTATCAAGTCCTTCACGCTACCGACTGAGCTACTGGGGCGCAAATCATCAGCAGCGAGAAACAAACGCAACGCAAGAAAGATACAAGACAGAAGCATTGTGGAAAAAGGAGAAAATGCTGGATTTCAAAAGGCGTCTTCAAACTTGGGATTGTGTGGTAAAGGGTTAAAATTCAGTGCAAATGGAAACATCAAATGACCCTTCGTATTCTTTCGAATACTCATGGTCATTTGATGCTTGCATTATCAATAAAACTGTAATGATTGTCTGGAGAATTATGAATAAAATTTCTCGATGGAAGAGATAGTTGCCGTAACATAGTATGTCCTTGTATTTTTATTTGTTAATTTGCAATACTTTATTTGTATAAATTGTGGGCTTAGAGAAAGGCATTTGTAATAGCAGTCTGTACAATGTGCTGCTGCAGCTGTATTGCAATAAGCCATACAAATGTTTTATAATTTTCTGATTTGGTCTTTAAAAATCTATGGACAAAAGCAGGTCCACATGTCTTTACTGTTACAATGATTGAAATACGCTTAGTTAAGTTGTTAGATGTTAATGTTTTCTCTTTTGTTTTTGAAATGTGATAATGTAACTTATTTCCTACATGACATTGATTATTTTTAATGTATTTAGCATGAATATAGTTAACAATGAATATAACAGAGTATTTGCAATAACCAGAGTGTACTTGCAGTAACATTCCAAATCTTAACTAGTCAACAAGACAGTACTGTTGGTGCAAATCACTTTTCCTTATTTCATGTTACTGTTCCATTATTGTTTCATTTGTTTTTTCTAAAATAAAGGCATTAAGTACCAACAATTTTTATGTTATTATTGCAAATACAAATGTGTGTCTATGCTGTTACATTTTGTATCGTTCCTGTAACACATGTGTCCTTTATATAACAACACTAAAATTGGTCAAAAAAGGAAGCCACACTGTGTAATGTACGAAAAAAACTTTCTCATAACAAAACAGACAATACAGTTACATTTTTAATACAAACAGTTATGATTTGTTTACTTTATAACCTTTTCAAGAGATTAGAATAGTTGCAGAACACTGAACAATATTGTGCTCATTGTCTTGCCAGCGCGCTCACCAGAATATCTCCCTTTGAACATGTGTGGGATATTCCGGGACCGAGCGTTCAAAACAGAATACTGGCACCATCTGCAGGCTCTTGCTGTGGCGCTACAGGAGGAATGAAGACTGGTTCCTCAGCTCCAAATCGCCGGAATTATTCAGCGTATGCTACGCCAGTGCAAGTCCTTATTTGCCGATGAAGGGGGAAACACTTGTAACTGCAAGGATATTTGGAACATTCTCATCTTCCATATATGACATTTGAGGCTATCATGAATAGGGAGTTACGTAAATTTCATGTGTCAGTCAAAAGAATGGAATTTTAATTTAAAAAATCTTACAGCGTATATTCATGACTGTGTTTTGCATAAAAACAGGGAATACTCTGGATTACTTGACACAGTGGAACAACAAAGATATTAGTGTTTCAAGCAATGAAATGTATCTAACAATTTTAATAAAAAATCAATAATTGTTTGTTTTGGTAATCTTTTGGTCCATGGTTTTCTGACATTTCCTTAACTTTTTTTGTTAAGTATACAAATATATGTATAAGAATTCTTTATTGTTAGTGAATTTCAGTTTTGATGATAGTAGTAGTTGAAGTAGTAGTATAAATTGTAGTAGTAGCATCAGCAGCAGCATTAGTAGGTAGGGCAGTATATAATTATCATTATTGTCACTATATAGTGCAGTGAGTATTATAGGTGTTTTAAATATATGTTATTCTTTTTTATTCTTTGGTCGAACTGAAATTGGCAAATTGCATCGGCCTTACACATGGTTTTTGTAAGTGATGTAATTAACCTGTCGTCTACGAAGCTTAATCAAGGGTTAAGGTTAACAGCACTCAGTTTCTGTCTGTCTGTCAAACTATGTGTGCTTGCTCTCTCTCTTTCTCTCTGCCTCTATCTCTCTGTCTGTCTGTCTCTCTCTTTCTCTCTCTCATGGTTATTGGTTAAGGTCAGTGGAATGAACTTAGGTAAGGACTCAACAATGTAGAAGAATTCACTTTCTGACTGGGGCGGGGGCTTCTGCTGAAGAGGGACTAAACATTGTGGCAGAAGTTGAAACCGTCTCATACTAGGAATGGGGTTGTATTCTGGGCACTGGGAGAACAGGACAGAGAAGACTAAATATTTTGGTAGATTTTTTGAGTGGGAGAAGACTAAATATTTTGGATTGTGGAAAACTTTGAATCTCTGACAGGAAATTGGATTAAGTCAGGAAACTGGGAGAATGGGGAAGACTAAACATTGTTGCAGAAATTGAAACTCTGCTTCTCAGGGGACTACAGATTGTCCCCTACAGTGAAGAAATAGTTGTTTGCTGCTGTTCTCTTCCTAATTTCAACATGAGATTCCAATATCTTTGACATTTTTCTGTCTAGCATATGTTGAATTATGCATACTAGGATTCTTCTCCCCTTTTTATAATCCTATTAGACTGTTGATACATTAGCAGAGTTTGTTTATTCTTCAATGCATGCATATTTGAAAAAGGAGGTATTTATGAACTTCAATGAAACATGTGTTAGGCAGTCCTATGTCTGCCAGATATAAATAATGCTGTGTACCTCCTTGCAATAACGGTCTTTAAAATAACGATGTGTTTTGTTATTGCCAGTAACAGAATCGTTACTTTGGGGACATTTTGTTCAGGAAAAGTGATTGGAATTTTATATAAATATGATTTTAAGCCTTATTTAACGTAAATTAATTAGTATAATCTATTTACAGATCAATACAAAGCAGAAAATCCCATTTTCAGGCCTATTTTTGATACTGAATGTGATTTTATCATATTACCGTTACAGAAAATGTAATATACATGCAAGAAATTAATTATGGAGTAATCGTTACTTTGGGGACATTATGTTCTGGAAGAGCGATTGGAATTTTATATAAATATGATTTTAAGCCTTATTTAACGTAAAGTAATTAGTACAATATATTTACATATCAACAGAAAGCAGAAAATCTCATTTTCAGGCCTATTTTTGATACTGAATGTGCTTTTATCATATTACCGTTACAGAAAAGACATTGATGAGTTCACAACTTTTACAACTTAATTGAGAAATAAAAAGATCTTCATTGTAAACTTTGCTATCTAATCAAGTTATCGTTATCATGCCGTTTAAAAGTAATATACATGCAAGATATTAATCATGGATTTCATTATAATTACAAGTTGACAATACCTTGTTATAGCAAGGATAGAGAGTAGTTATACGAAGGAGGTCAACATGGCTTAGAAATCAAGCACTTACATTTCTCTGACCAGGTCGAAATTATTTCGATTTTAACTGCTTGTATTCTATATTTCATCGGAGCAACATGTTACCTATTTATCAGACAGACTAGCTTTTGATTATTCCAATATGAAACCTTTTGAAAACTATAAAGAATATAAAATTCTATTGTTATAATTACACAGTTCAGAAAAAATAATGGGAAAAGGAGCTTTGGTTCATTATACACATTTCTTATCCTTGTATCTGATTATAACATATTTGAGGAAACATTGGAATAAATAGAGCATTTTCTCATTGATAATAACAAAAGCTTTTTCCCCTAATGTTTTTAGTACACACCAATAATGGTTTTTCATTCTTAAAGGAATGGATAGGCATATACGTATTTCAATGATTGTAGGGTGAAAATGGTGGAGTCTAATGTAGAGCTCCAGAGAGTATAGACAGAAAAGATGCTGATCAAGAAAAGAGACAGAGGTATTTACAGCAGTCTAGAGGACGTTATGTACTGGACAGGCTTACAGGAAAAAACAAAAGTATTGGTGATATGACAGATAGGGAAAAAATTGGTGAGAAAAAAGTGGAGGAACCGAGAGAGGAAAGACAGAGAACAAAATTGCTAACACAGGCACTTCAAAATAAAATATCCTCTTCTCCAGAAACGTCAGGACCGAACAACAGCAGCCACATTGACTGATTGTATGGTGTTTAACGCTGTTTTCAACATTATTTCAGTTACATGTATATCGCGGCGGCCAGTGTACCTAGCCATGCTTTCCTTGAGTTTCTTTTACCAGTACTCCGCACAATATTCTTTCCAAGCCCTTGGCTGCTTTCCCACATAACTATTGTCGAAACAATGATCAGTAGCGGGAGAGGAATGAATTCTGTCGCAAAGATTTTCATCAATCCTCAGAAAGAAAGTTGGCAGGGACGGGGATCGAAGCAGCGACCGCTGGTATCAAGTCCTTCACGCTACCGACTGAGCTACTGGGGCGCAAATCATCAGCAGCGAGAAACAAACGCAACGCAAGAAAGATACAAGACAGAAGCATTGTGGAAAAAGGAGAAAATGCTGGATTTCAAAAGGCGTCTTCAAACTTGGGATTGTGTGGTAAAGGGTTAAAATTCAGTGCAAATGGAAACATCAAATGACCCTTCGTATTCTTTCGAATACTCATGGTCATTTGATGCTTGCATTATCAATAAAACTGTAATGATTGTCTGGAGAATTATGAATAAAATTTCTCGATGGAAGAGATAGTTGCCGTAACATAGTATGTCCTTGTATTTTTATTTGTTAATTTGCAATACTTTATTTGTATAAATTGTGGGCTTAGAGAAAGGCATTTGTAATAGCAGTCTGTACAATGTGCTGCTGCAGCTGTATTGCAATAAGCCATACAAATGTTTTATAATTTTCTGATTTGGTCTTTAAAAATCTATGGACAAAAGCAGGTCCACATGTCTTTACTGTTACAATGATTGAAATACGCTTAGTTAAGTTGTTAGATGTTAATGTTTTCTCTTTTGTTTTTGAAATGTGATAATGTAACTTATTTCCTACATGACATTGATTATTTTTAATGTATTTAGCATGAATATAGTTAACAATGAATATAACAGAGTATTTGCAATAACCAGAGTGTACTTGCAGTAACATTCCAAATCTTAACTAGTCAACAAGACAGTACTGTTGGTGCAAATCACTTTTCCTTATTTCATGTTACTGTTCCATTATTGTTTCATTTGTTTTTTCTAAAATAAAGGCATTAAGTACCAACAATTTTTATGTTATTATTGCAAATACAAATGTGTGTCTATGCTGTTACATTTTGTATCGTTCCTGTAACACATGTGTCCTTTATATAACAACACTAAAATTGGTCAAAAAAGGAAGCCACACTGTGTAATGTACGAAAAAAACTTTCTCATAACAAAACAGACAATACAGTTACATTTTTAATACAAACAGTTATGATTTGTTTACTTTATAACCTTTTCAAGAGATTAGAATAGTTGCAGAACACTGAACAATATTGTGCTCATTGTCTTGCCAGCGCGCTCACCAGAATATCTCCCTTTGAACATGTGTGGGATATTCCGGGACCGAGCGTTCAAAACAGAATACTGGCACCATCTGCAGGCTCTTGCTGTGGCGCTACAGGAGGAATGAAGACTGGTTCCTCAGCTCCAAATCGCCGGAATTATTCAGCGTATGCTACGCCAGTGCAAGTCCTTATTTGCCGATGAAGGGGGAAACACTTGTAACTGCAAGGATATTTGGAACATTCTCATCTTCCATATATGACATTTGAGGCTATCATGAATAGGGAGTTACGTAAATTTCATGTGTCAGTCAAAAGAATGGAATTTTAATTTAAAAAATCTTACAGCGTATATTCATGACTGTGTTTTGCATAAAAACAGGGAATACTCTGGATTACTTGACACAGTGGAACAACAAAGATATTAGTGTTTCAAGCAATGAAATGTATCTAACAATTTTAATAAAAAATCAATAATTGTTTGTTTTGGTAATCTTTTGGTCCATGGTTTTCTGACATTTCCTTAACTTTTTTTGTTAAGTATACAAATATATGTATAAGAATTCTTTATTGTTAGTGAATTTCAGTTTTGATGATAGTAGTAGTTGAAGTAGTAGTATAAATTGTAGTAGTAGCATCAGCAGCAGCATTAGTAGATAGGGCAGTATATAATTATCATTATTGTCACTATATAGTGCAGTGAGTATTATAGGTGTTTTAAATATATGTTATTCTTTTTTATTCTTTGGTCGAACTGAAATTGGCAAATTGCATCGGCCTTACACATGGTTTTTGTAAGTGATGTAATTAACCTGTCGTCTACGAAGCTTAATCAAGGGTTAAGGTTAACAGCACTCAGTTTCTGTCTGTCTGTCAAACTATGTGTGCTTGCTCTCTCTCTTTCTCTCTGCCTCTATCTCTCTGTCTGTCTGTCTCTCTCTTTCTCTCTCTCATGGTTATTGGTTAAGGTCAGTGGAATGAACTTAGGTAAGGACTCAACAATGTAGAAGAATTCACTTTCTGACTGGGGCGGGGGCTTCTGCTGAAGAGGGACTAAACATTGTGGCAGAAGTTGAAACCGTCTCATACTAGGAATGGGGTTGTATTCTGGGCACTGGGAGAACAGGACAGAGAAGACTAAATATTTTGGTAGATTTTTTGAGTGGGAGAAGACTAAATATTTTGGATTGTGGAAAACTTTGAATCTCTGACAGGAAATTGGATTAAGTCAGGAAACTGGGAGAATGGGGAAGACTAAACATTGTTGCAGAAATTGAAACTCTGCTTCTCAGGGGACTACAGATTGTCCCCTACAGTGAAGAAATAGTTGTTTGCTGCTGTTCTCTTCCTAATTTCAACATGAGATTCCAATATCTTTGACATTTTTCTGTCTAGCATATGTTGAATTATGCATACTAGGATTCTTCTCCCCTTTTTATAATCCTATTAGACTGTTGATACATTAGCAGAGTTTGTTTATTCTTCAATGCATGCATATTTGAAAAAGGAGGTATTTATGAACTTCAATGAAACATGTGTTAGGCAGTCCTATGTCTGCCAGATATAAATAATGCTGTGTACCTCCTTGCAATAACGGTCTTTAAAATAACGATGTGTTTTGTTATTGCCAGTAACAGAATCGTTACTTTGGGGACATTTTGTTCAGGAAAAGTGATTGGAATTTTATATAAATATGATTTTAAGCCTTATTTAACGTAAATTAATTAGTATAATCTATTTACAGATCAATACAAAGCAGAAAATCCCATTTTCAGGCCTATTTTTGATACTGAATGTGATTTTATCATATTACCGTTACAGAAAATGTAATATACATGCAAGAAATTAATTATGGAGTAATCGTTACTTTGGGGACATTATGTTCTGGAAGAGCGATTGGAATTTTATATAAATATGATTTTAAGCCTTATTTAACGTAAAGTAATTAGTACAATATATTTACATATCAACAGAAAGCAGAAAATCTCATTTTCAGGCCTATTTTTGATACTGAATGTGCTTTTATCATATTACCGTTACAGAAAAGACATTGATGAGTTCACAACTTTTACAACTTAATTGAGAAATAAAAAGATCTTCATTGTAAACTTTGCTATCTAATCAAGTTATCGTTATCATGCCGTTTAAAAGTAATATACATGCAAGATATTAATCATGGATTTCATTATAATTACAAGTTGACAATACCTTGTTATAGCAAGGATAGAGAGTAGTTATACGAAGGAGGTCAACATGGCTTAGAAATCAAGCACTTACATTTCTCTGACCAGGTCGAAATTATTTCGATTTTAACTGCTTGTATTCTATATTTCATCGGAGCAACATGTTACCTATTTATCAGACAGACTAGCTTTTGATTATTCCAATATGAAACCTTTTGAAAACTATAAAGAATATAAAATTCTATTGTTATAATTACACAGTTCAGAAAAAATAATGGGAAAAGGAGCTTTGGTTCATTATACACATTTCTTATCCTTGTATCTGATTATAACATATTTGAGGAAACATTGGAATAAATAGAGCATTTTCTCATTGATAATAACAAAAGCTTTTTCCCCTAATGTTTTTAGTACACACCAATAATGGTTTTTCATTCTTAAAGGAATGGATAGGCATATACGTATTTCAATGATTGTAGGGTGAAAATGGTGGAGTCTAATGTAGAGCTCCAGAGAGTATAGACAGAAAAGATGCTGATCAAGAAAAGAGACAGAGGTATTTACAGCAGTCTAGAGGACGTTATGTACTGGACAGGCTTACAGGAAAAAACAAAAGTATTGGTGATATGACGGATAGGGAAAAAATTGGTGAGAAAAAAGTGGAGGAACCGAGAGAGGAAAGACAGAGAACAAAATTGCTAACACAGGCACTTCAAAATAAAATATCCTCTTCTCCAGAAACGTCAGGACCGAACAACAGCAGCCACATTGACTGATTGTATGGTGTTTAACGCTGTTTTCAACATTATTTCAGTTACATGTATATCGCGGCGGCCAGTGTACCTAGCCATGCTTTCCTTGAGTTTCTTTTACCAGTACTCCGCACAATATTCTTTCCAAGCCCTTGGCTGCTTTCCCACATAACTATTGTCGAAACAATGATCAGTAGCGGGAGAGGAATGAATTCTGTCGCAAAGATTTTCATCAATCCTCAGAAAGAAAGTTGGCAGGGACGGGGATCGAAGCAGCGACCGCTGGTATCAAGTCCTTCACGCTACCGACTGAGCTACTGGGGCGCAAATCATCAGCAGCGAGAAACAAACGCAACGCAAGAAAGATACAAGACAGAAGCATTGTGGAAAAAGGAGAAAATGCTGGATTTCAAAAGGCGTCTTCAAACTTGGGATTGTGTGGTAAAGGGTTAAAATTCAGTGCAAATGGAAACATCAAATGACCCTTCGTATTCTTTCGAATACTCATGGTCATTTGATGCTTGCATTATCAATAAAACTGTAATGATTGTCTGGAGAATTATGAATAAAATTTCTCGATGGAAGAGATAGTTGCCGTAACATAGTATGTCCTTGTATTTTTATTTGTTAATTTGCAATACTTTATTTGTATAAATTGTGGGCTTAGAGAAAGGCATTTGTAATAGCAGTCTGTACAATGTGCTGCTGCAGCTGTATTGCAATAAGCCATACAAATGTTTTATAATTTTCTGATTTGGTCTTTAAAAATCTATGGACAAAAGCAGGTCCACATGTCTTTACTGTTACAATGATTGAAATACGCTTAGTTAAGTTGTTAGATGTTAATGTTTTCTCTTTTGTTTTTGAAATGTGATAATGTAACTTATTTCCTACATGACATTGATTATTTTTAATGTATTTAGCATGAATATAGTTAACAATGAATATAACAGAGTATTTGCAATAACCAGAGTGTACTTGCAGTAACATTCCAAATCTTAACTAGTCAACAAGACAGTACTGTTGGTGCAAATCACTTTTCCTTATTTCATGTTACTGTTCCATTATTGTTTCATTTGTTTTTTCTAAAATAAAGGCATTAAGTACCAACAATTTTTATGTTATTATTGCAAATACAAATGTGTGTCTATGCTGTTACATTTTGTATCGTTCCTGTAACACATGTGTCCTTTATATAACAACACTAAAATTGGTCAAAAAAGGAAGCCACACTGTGTAATGTACGAAAAAAACTTTCTCATAACAAAACAGACAATACAGTTACATTTTTAATACAAACAGTTATGATTTGTTTACTTTATAACCTTTTCAAGAGATTAGAATAGTTGCAGAACACTGAACAATATTGTGCTCATTGTCTTGCCAGCGCGCTCACCAGAATATCTCCCTTTGAACATGTGTGGGATATTCCGGGACCGAGCGTTCAAAACAGAATACTGGCACCATCTGCAGGCTCTTGCTGTGGCGCTACAGGAGGAATGAAGACTGGTTCCTCAGCTCCAAATCGCCGGAATTATTCAGCGTATGCTACGCCAGTGCAAGTCCTTATTTGCCGATGAAGGGGGAAACACTTGTAACTGCAAGGATATTTGGAACATTCTCATCTTCCATATATGACATTTGAGGCTATCATGAATAGGGAGTTACGTAAATTTCATGTGTCAGTCAAAAGAATGGAATTTTAATTTAAAAAATCTTACAGCGTATATTCATGACTGTGTTTTGCATAAAAACAGGGAATACTCTGGATTACTTGACACAGTGGAACAACAAAGATATTAGTGTTTCAAGCAATGAAATGTATCTAACAATTTTAATAAAAAATCAATAATTGTTTGTTTTGGTAATCTTTTGGTCCATGGTTTTCTGACATTTCCTTAACTTTTTTTGTTAAGTATACAAATATATGTATAAGAATTCTTTATTGTTAGTGAATTTCAGTTTTGATGATAGTAGTAGTTGAAGTAGTAGTATAAATTGTAGTAGTAGCATCAGCAGCAGCATTAGTAGATAGGGCAGTATATAATTATCATTATTGTCACTATATAGTGCAGTGAGTATTATAGGTGTTTTAAATATATGTTATTCTTTTTTATTCTTTGGTCGAACTGAAATTGGCAAATTGCATCGGCCTTACACATGGTTTTTGTAAGTGATGTAATTAACCTGTCGTCTACGAAGCTTAATCAAGGGTTAAGGTTAACAGCACTCAGTTTCTGTCTGTCTGTCAAACTATGTGTGCTTGCTCTCTCTCTTTCTCTCTGCCTCTATCTCTCTGTCTGTCTGTCTCTCTCTTTCTCTCTCTCATGGTTATTGGTTAAGGTCAGTGGAATGAACTTAGGTAAGGACTCAACAATGTAGAAGAATTCACTTTCTGACTGGGGCGGGGGCTTCTGCTGAAGAGGGACTAAACATTGTGGCAGAAGTTGAAACCGTCTCATACTAGGAATGGGGTTGTATTCTGGGCACTGGGAGAACAGGACAGAGAAGACTAAATATTTTGGTAGATTTTTTGAGTGGGAGAAGACTAAATATTTTGGATTGTGGAAAACTTTGAATCTCTGACAGGAAATTGGATTAAGTCAGGAAACTGGGAGAATGGGGAAGACTAAACATTGTTGCAGAAATTGAAACTCTGCTTCTCAGGGGACTACAGATTGTCCCCTACAGTGAAGAAATAGTTGTTTGCTGCTGTTCTCTTCCTAATTTCAACATGAGATTCCAATATCTTTGACATTTTTCTGTCTAGCATATGTTGAATTATGCATACTAGGATTCTTCTCCCCTTTTTATAATCCTATTAGACTGTTGATACATTAGCAGAGTTTGTTTATTCTTCAATGCATGCATATTTGAAAAAGGAGGTATTTATGAACTTCAATGAAACATGTGTTAGGCAGTCCTATGTCTGCCAGATATAAATAATGCTGTGTACCTCCTTGCAATAACGGTCTTTAAAATAACGATGTGTTTTGTTATTGCCAGTAACAGAATCGTTACTTTGGGGACATTTTGTTCAGGAAAAGTGATTGGAATTTTATATAAATATGATTTTAAGCCTTATTTAACGTAAATTAATTAGTATAATCTATTTACAGATCAATACAAAGCAGAAAATCCCATTTTCAGGCCTATTTTTGATACTGAATGTGATTTTATCATATTACCGTTACAGAAAATGTAATATACATGCAAGAAATTAATTATGGAGTAATCGTTACTTTGGGGACATTATGTTCTGGAAGAGCGATTGGAATTTTATATAAATATGATTTTAAGCCTTATTTAACGTAAAGTAATTAGTACAATATATTTACATATCAACAGAAAGCAGAAAATCTCATTTTCAGGCCTATTTTTGATACTGAATGTGCTTTTATCATATTACCGTTACAGAAAAGACATTGATGAGTTCACAACTTTTACAACTTAATTGAGAAATAAAAAGATCTTCATTGTAAACTTTGCTATCTAATCAAGTTATCGTTATCATGCCGTTTAAAAGTAATATACATGCAAGATATTAATCATGGATTTCATTATAATTACAAGTTGACAATACCTTGTTATAGCAAGGATAGAGAGTAGTTATACGAAGGAGGTCAACATGGCTTAGAAATCAAGCACTTACATTTCTCTGACCAGGTCGAAATTATTTCGATTTTAACTGCTTGTATTCTATATTTCATCGGAGCAACATGTTACCTATTTATCAGACAGACTAGCTTTTGATTATTCCAATATGAAACCTTTTGAAAACTATAAAGAATATAAAATTCTATTGTTATAATTACACAGTTCAGAAAAAATAATGGGAAAAGGAGCTTTGGTTCATTATACACATTTCTTATCCTTGTATCTGATTATAACATATTTGAGGAAACATTGGAATAAATAGAGCATTTTCTCATTGATAATAACAAAAGCTTTTTCCCCTAATGTTTTTAGTACACACCAATAATGGTTTTTCATTCTTAAAGGAATGGATAGGCATATACGTATTTCAATGATTGTAGGGTGAAAATGGTGGAGTCTAATGTAGAGCTCCAGAGAGTATAGACAGAAAAGATGCTGATCAAGAAAAGAGACAGAGGTATTTACAGCAGTCTAGAGGACGTTATGTACTGGACAGGCTTACAGGAAAAAACAAAAGTATTGGTGATATGACAGATAGGGAAAAAATTGGTGAGAAAAAAGTGGAGGAACCGAGAGAGGAAAGACAGAGAACAAAATTGCTAACACAGGCACTTCAAAATAAAATATCCTCTTCTCCAGAAACGTCAGGACCGAACAACAGCAGCCACATTGACTGATTGTATGGTGTTTAACGCTGTTTTCAACATTATTTCAGTTACATGTATATCGCGGCGGCCAGTGTACCTAGCCATGCTTTCCTTGAGTTTCTTTTACCAGTACTCCGCACAATATTCTTTCCAAGCCCTTGGCTGCTTTCCCACATAACTATTGTCGAAACAATGATCAGTAGCGGGAGAGGAATGAATTCTGTCGCAAAGATTTTCATCAATCCTCAGAAAGAAAGTTGGCAGGGACGGGGATCGAAGCAGCGACCGCTGGTATCAAGTCCTTCACGCTACCGACTGAGCTACTGGGGCGCAAATCATCAGCAGCGAGAAACAAACGCAACGCAAGAAAGATACAAGACAGAAGCATTGTGGAAAAAGGAGAAAATGCTGGATTTCAAAAGGCGTCTTCAAACTTGGGATTGTGTGGTAAAGGGTTAAAATTCAGTGCAAATGGAAACATCAAATGACCCTTCGTATTCTTTCGAATACTCATGGTCATTTGATGCTTGCATTATCAATAAAACTGTAATGATTGTCTGGAGAATTATGAATAAAATTTCTCGATGGAAGAGATAGTTGCCGTAACATAGTATGTCCTTGTATTTTTATTTGTTAATTTGCAATACTTTATTTGTATAAATTGTGGGCTTAGAGAAAGGCATTTGTAATAGCAGTCTGTACAATGTGCTGCTGCAGCTGTATTGCAATAAGCCATACAAATGTTTTATAATTTTCTGATTTGGTCTTTAAAAATCTATGGACAAAAGCAGGTCCACATGTCTTTACTGTTACAATGATTGAAATACGCTTAGTTAAGTTGTTAGATGTTAATGTTTTCTCTTTTGTTTTTGAAATGTGATAATGTAACTTATTTCCTACATGACATTGATTATTTTTAATGTATTTAGCATGAATATAGTTAACAATGAATATAACAGAGTATTTGCAATAACCAGAGTGTACTTGCAGTAACATTCCAAATCTTAACTAGTCAACAAGACAGTACTGTTGGTGCAAATCACTTTTCCTTATTTCATGTTACTGTTCCATTATTGTTTCATTTGTTTTTTCTAAAATAAAGGCATTAAGTACCAACAATTTTTATGTTATTATTGCAAATACAAATGTGTGTCTATGCTGTTACATTTTGTATCGTTCCTGTAACACATGTGTCCTTTATATAACAACACTAAAATTGGTCAAAAAAGGAAGCCACACTGTGTAATGTACGAAAAAAACTTTCTCATAACAAAACAGACAATACAGTTACATTTTTAATACAAACAGTTATGATTTGTTTACTTTATAACCTTTTCAAGAGATTAGAATAGTTGCAGAACACTGAACAATATTGTGCTCATTGTCTTGCCAGCGCGCTCACCAGAATATCTCCCTTTGAACATGTGTGGGATATTCCGGGACCGAGCGTTCAAAACAGAATACTGGCACCATCTGCAGGCTCTTGCTGTGGCGCTACAGGAGGAATGAAGACTGGTTCCTCAGCTCCAAATCGCCGGAATTATTCAGCGTATGCTACGCCAGTGCAAGTCCTTATTTGCCGATGAAGGGGGAAACACTTGTAACTGCAAGGATATTTGGAACATTCTCATCTTCCATATATGACATTTGAGGCTATCATGAATAGGGAGTTACGTAAATTTCATGTGTCAGTCAAAAGAATGGAATTTTAATTTAAAAAATCTTACAGCGTATATTCATGACTGTGTTTTGCATAAAAACAGGGAATACTCTGGATTACTTGACACAGTGGAACAACAAAGATATTAGTGTTTCAAGCAATGAAATGTATCTAACAATTTTAATAAAAAATCAATAATTGTTTGTTTTGGTAATCTTTTGGTCCATGGTTTTCTGACATTTCCTTAACTTTTTTTGTTAAGTATACAAATATATGTATAAGAATTCTTTATTGTTAGTGAATTTCAGTTTTGATGATAGTAGTAGTTGAAGTAGTAGTATAAATTGTAGTAGTAGCATCAGCAGCAGCATTAGTAGATAGGGCAGTATATAATTATCATTATTGTCACTATATAGTGCAGTGAGTATTATAGGTGTTTTAAATATATGTTATTCTTTTTTATTCTTTGGTCGAACTGAAATTGGCAAATTGCATCGGCCTTACACATGGTTTTTGTAAGTGATGTAATTAACCTGTCGTCTACGAAGCTTAATCAAGGGTTAAGGTTAACAGCACTCAGTTTCTGTCTGTCTGTCAAACTATGTGTGCTTGCTCTCTCTCTTTCTCTCTGCCTCTATCTCTCTGTCTGTCTGTCTCTCTCTTTCTCTCTCTCATGGTTATTGGTTAAGGTCAGTGGAATGAACTTAGGTAAGGACTCAACAATGTAGAAGAATTCACTTTCTGACTGGGGCGGGGGCTTCTGCTGAAGAGGGACTAAACATTGTGGCAGAAGTTGAAACCGTCTCATACTAGGAATGGGGTTGTATTCTGGGCACTGGGAGAACAGGACAGAGAAGACTAAATATTTTGGTAGATTTTTTGAGTGGGAGAAGACTAAATATTTTGGATTGTGGAAAACTTTGAATCTCTGACAGGAAATTGGATTAAGTCAGGAAACTGGGAGAATGGGGAAGACTAAACATTGTTGCAGAAATTGAAACTCTGCTTCTCAGGGGACTACAGATTGTCCCCTTCAGTGAAGAAATAGTTGTTTGCTGCTGTTCTCTTCCTAATTTCAACATGAGATTCCAATATCTTTGACATTTTTCTGTCTAGCATATGTTGAATTATGCATACTAGGATTCTTCTCCCCTTTTTATAATCCTATTAGACTGTTGATACATTAGCAGAGTTTGTTTATTCTTCAATGCATGCATATTTGAAAAAGGAGGTATTTATGAACTTCAATGAAACATGTGTTAGGCAGTCCTATGTCTGCCAGATATAAATAATGCTGTGTACCTCCTTGCAATAACGGTCTTTAAAATAACGATGTGTTTTGTTATTGCCAGTAACAGAATCGTTACTTTGGGGACATTTTGTTCAGGAAAAGTGATTGGAATTTTATATAAATATGATTTTAAGCCTTATTTAACGTAAATTAATTAGTATAATCTATTTACAGATCAATACAAAGCAGAAAATCCCATTTTCAGGCCTATTTTTGATACTGAATGTGATTTTATCATATTACCGTTACAGAAAATGTAATATACATGCAAGAAATTAATTATGGAGTAATCGTTACTTTGGGGACATTATGTTCTGGAAGAGCGATTGGAATTTTATATAAATATGATTTTAAGCCTTATTTAACGTAAAGTAATTAGTACAATATATTTACATATCAACAGAAAGCAGAAAATCTCATTTTCAGGCCTATTTTTGATACTGAATGTGCTTTTATCATATTACCGTTACAGAAAAGACATTGATGAGTTCACAACTTTTACAACTTAATTGAGAAATAAAAAGATCTTCATTGTAAACTTTGCTATCTAATCAAGTTATCGTTATCATGCCGTTTAAAAGTAATATACATGCAAGATATTAATCATGGATTTCATTATAATTACAAGTTGACAATACCTTGTTATAGCAAGGATAGAGAGTAGTTATACGAAGGAGGTCAACATGGCTTAGAAATCAAGCACTTACATTTCTCTGACCAGGTCGAAATTATTTCGATTTTAACTGCTTGTATTCTATATTTCATCGGAGCAACATGTTACCTATTTATCAGACAGACTAGCTTTTGATTATTCCAATATGAAACCTTTTGAAAACTATAAAGAATATAAAATTCTATTGTTATAATTACACAGTTCAGAAAAAATAATGGGAAAAGGAGCTTTGGTTCATTATACACATTTCTTATCCTTGTATCTGATTATAACATATTTGAGGAAACATTGGAATAAATAGAGCATTTTCTCATTGATAATAACAAAAGCTTTTTCCCCTAATGTTTTTAGTACACACCAATAATGGTTTTTCATTCTTAAAGGAATGGATAGGCATATACGTATTTCAATGATTGTAGGGTGAAAATGGTGGAGTCTAATGTAGAGCTCCAGAGAGTATAGACAGAAAAGATGCTGATCAAGAAAAGAGACAGAGGTATTTACAGCAGTCTAGAGGACGTTATGTACTGGACAGGCTTACAGGAAAAAACAAAAGTATTGGTGATATGACAGATAGGGAAAAAATTGGTGAGAAAAAAGTGGAGGAACCGAGAGAGGAAAGACAGAGAACAAAATTGCTAACACAGGCACTTCAAAATAAAATATCCTCTTCTCCAGAAACGTCAGGACCGAACAACAGCAGCCACATTGACTGATTGTATGGTGTTTAACGCTGTTTTCAACATTATTTCAGTTACATGTATATCGCGGCGGCCAGTGTACCTAGCCATGCTTTCCTTGAGTTTCTTTTACCAGTACTCCGCACAATATTCTTTCCAAGCCCTTGGCTGCTTTCCCACATAACTATTGTCGAAACAATGATCAGTAGCGGGAGAGGAATGAATTCTGTCGCAAAGATTTTCATCAATCCTCAGAAAGAAAGTTGGCAGGGACGGGGATCGAAGCAGCGACCGCTGGTATCAAGTCCTTCACGCTACCGACTGAGCTACTGGGGCGCAAATCATCAGCAGCGAGAAACAAACGCAACGCAAGAAAGATACAAGACAGAAGCATTGTGGAAAAAGGAGAAAATGCTGGATTTCAAAAGGCGTCTTCAAACTTGGGATTGTGTGGTAAAGGGTTAAAATTCAGTGCAAATGGAAACATCAAATGACCCTTCGTATTCTTTCGAATACTCATGGTCATTTGATGCTTGCATTATCAATAAAACTGTAATGATTGTCTGGAGAATTATGAATAAAATTTCTCGATGGAAGAGATAGTTGCCGTAACATAGTATGTCCTTGTATTTTTATTTGTTAATTTGCAATACTTTATTTGTATAAATTGTGGGCTTAGAGAAAGGCATTTGTAATAGCAGTCTGTACAATGTGCTGCTGCAGCTGTATTGCAATAAGCCATACAAATGTTTTATAATTTTCTGATTTGGTCTTTAAAAATCTATGGACAAAAGCAGGTCCACATGTCTTTACTGTTACAATGATTGAAATACGCTTAGTTAAGTTGTTAGATGTTAATGTTTTCTCTTTTGTTTTTGAAATGTGATAATGTAACTTATTTCCTACATGACATTGATTATTTTTAATGTATTTAGCATGAATATAGTTAACAATGAATATAACAGAGTATTTGCAATAACCAGAGTGTACTTGCAGTAACATTCCAAATCTTAACTAGTCAACAAGACAGTACTGTTGGTGCAAATCACTTTTCCTTATTTCATGTTACTGTTCCATTATTGTTTCATTTGTTTTTTC
Organism: Hippopus hippopus; assembly: GCA_946811185.2. NCBI lineage: Eukaryota > Metazoa > Mollusca > Bivalvia > Cardiida > Cardiidae > Hippopus > Hippopus hippopus. The sequence continues at coordinate 61,428,957 of OX328099.1, read as the reverse complement.
TAAAATAAAGGCATTAAGTACCAACAATTTTTATGTTATTATTGCAAATACAAATGTGTGTCTATGCTGTTACATTTTGTATCGTTCCTGTAACACATGTGTCCTTTATATAACAACACTAAAATTGGTCAAAAAAGGAAGCCACACTGTGTAATGTACGAAAAAAACTTTCTCATAACAAAACAGACAATACAGTTACATTTTTAATACAAACAGTTATGATTTGTTTACTTTATAACCTTTTCAAGAGATTAGAATAGTTGCAGAACACTGAACAATATTGTGCTCATTGTCTTGCCAGCGCGCTCACCAGAATATCTCCCTTTGAACATGTGTGGGATATTCCGGGACCGAGCGTTCAAAACAGAATACTGGCACCATCTGCAGGCTCTTGCTGTGGCGCTACAGGAGGAATGAAGACTGGTTCCTCAGCTCCAAATCGCCGGAATTATTCAGCGTATGCTACGCCAGTGCAAGTCCTTATTTGCCGATGAAGGGGGAAACACTTGTAACTGCAAGGATATTTGGAACATTCTCATCTTCCATATATGACATTTGAGGCTATCATGAATAGGGAGTTACGTAAATTTCATGTGTCAGTCAAAAGAATGGAATTTTAATTTAAAAAATCTTACAGCGTATATTCATGACTGTGTTTTGCATAAAAACAGGGAATACTCTGGATTACTTGACACAGTGGAACAACAACGATATTAGTGTTTCAAGCAATGAAATGTATCTAACAATTTTAATAAAAAATCAATAATTGTTTGTTTTGGTAATCTTTTGGTCCATGGTTTTCTGACATTTCCTTAACTTTTTTTGTTAAGTATACAAATATATGTATAAGAATTCTTTATTGTTAGTGAATTTCAGTTTTGATGATAGTAGTAGTTGAAGTAGTAGTATAAATTGTAGTAGTAGCATCAGCAGCAGCATTAGTAGATAGGGCAGTATATAATTATCATTATTGTCACTATATAGTGCAGTGAGTATTATAGGTGTTTTAAATATATGTTATTCTTTTTTATTCTTTGGTCGAACTGAAATTGGCAAATTGCATCGGCCTTACACATGGTTTTTGTAAGTGATGTAATTAACCTGTCGTCTACGAAGCTTAATCAAGGGTTAAGGTTAACAGCACTCAGTTTCTGTCTGTCTGTCAAACTATGTGTGCTTGCTCTCTCTCTTTCTCTCTGCCTCTATCTCTCTGTCTGTCTGTCTCTCTCTTTCTCTCTCTCATGGTTATTGGTTAAGGTCAGTGGAATGAACTTAGGTAAGGACTCAACAATGTAGAAGAATTCACTTTCTGACTGGGGCGGGGGCTTCTGCTGAAGAGGGACTAAACATTGTGGCAGAAGTTGAAACCGTCTCATACTAGGAATGGGGTTGTATTCTGGGCACTGGGAGAACAGGACAGAGAAGACTAAATATTTTGGTAGATTTTTTGAGTGGGAGAAGACTAAATATTTTGGATTGTGGAAAACTTTGAATCTCTGACAGGAAATTGGATTAAGTCAGGAAACTGGGAGAATGGGGAAGACTAAACATTGTTGCAGAAATTGAAACTCTGCTTCTCAGGGGACTACAGATTGTCCCCTACAGTGAAGAAATAGTTGTTTGCTGCTGTTCTCTTCCTAATTTCAACATGAGATTCCAATATCTTTGACATTTTTCTGTCTAGCATATGTTGAATTATGCATACTAGGATTCTTCTCCCCTTTTTATAATCCTATTAGACTGTTGATACATTAGCAGAGTTTGTTTATTCTTCAATGCATGCATATTTGAAAAAGGAGGTATTTATGAACTTCAATGAAACATGTGTTAGGCAGTCCTATGTCTGCCAGATATAAATAATGCTGTGTACCTCCTTGCAATAACGGTCTTTAAAATAACGATGTGTTTTGTTATTGCCAGTAACAGAATCGTTACTTTGGGGACATTTTGTTCAGGAAAAGTGATTGGAATTTTATATAAATATGATTTTAAGCCTTATTTAACGTAAATTAATTAGTATAATCTATTTACAGATCAATACAAAGCAGAAAATCCCATTTTCAGGCCTATTTTTGATACTGAATGTGATTTTATCATATTACCGTTACAGAAAATGTAATATACATGCAAGAAATTAATTATGGAGTAATCGTTACTTTGGGGACATTATGTTCTGGAAGAGCGATTGGAATTTTATATAAATATGATTTTAAGCCTTATTTAACGTAAAGTAATTAGTACAATATATTTACATATCAACAGAAAGCAGAAAATCTCATTTTCAGGCCTATTTTTGATACTGAATGTGCTTTTATCATATTACCGTTACAGAAAAGACATTGATGAGTTCACAACTTTTACAACTTAATTGAGAAATAAAAAGATCTTCATTGTAAACTTTGCTATCTAATCAAGTTATCGTTATCATGCCGTTTAAAAGTAATATACATGCAAGATATTAATCATGGATTTCATTATAATTACAAGTTGACAATACCTTGTTATAGCAAGGATAGAGAGTAGTTATACGAAGGAGGTCAACATGGCTTAGAAATCAAGCACTTACATTTCTCTGACCAGGTCGAAATTATTTCGATTTTAACTGCTTGTATTCTATATTTCATCGGAGCAACATGTTACCTATTTATCAGACAGACTAGCTTTTGATTATTCCAATATGAAACCTTTTGAAAACTATAAAGAATATAAAATTCTATTGTTATAATTACACAGTTCAGAAAAAATAATGGGAAAAGGAGCTTTGGTTCATTATACACATTTCTTATCCTTGTATCTGATTATAACATATTTGAGGAAACATTGGAATAAATAGAGCATTTTCTCATTGATAATAACAAAAGCTTTTTCCCCTAATGTTTTTAGTACACACCAATAATGGTTTTTCATTCTTAAAGGAATGGATAGGCATATACGTATTTCAATGATTGTAGGGTGAAAATGGTGGAGTCTAATGTAGAGCTCCAGAGAGTATAGACAGAAAAGATGCTGATCAAGAAAAGAGACAGAGGTATTTACAGCAGTCTAGAGGACGTTATGTACTGGACAGGCTTACAGGAAAAAACAAAAGTATTGGTGATATGACAGATAGGGAAAAAATTGGTGAGAAAAAAGTGGAGGAACCGAGAGAGGAAAGACAGAGAACAAAATTGCTAACACAGGCACTTCAAAATAAAATATCCTCTTCTCCAGAAACGTCAGGACCGAACAACAGCAGCCACATTGACTGATTGTATGGTGTTTAACGCTGTTTTCAACATTATTTCAGTTACATGTATATCGCGGCGGCCAGTGTACCTAGCCATGCTTTCCTTGAGTTTCTTTTACCAGTACTCCGCACAATATTCTTTCCAAGCCCTTGGCTGCTTTCCCACATAACTATTGTCGAAACAATGATCAGTAGCGGGAGAGGAATGAATTCTGTCGCAAAGATTTTCATCAATCCTCAGAAAGAAAGTTGGCAGGGACGGGGATCGAAGCAGCGACCGCTGGTATCAAGTCCTTCACGCTACCGACTGAGCTACTGGGGCGCAAATCATCAGCAGCGAGAAACAAACGCAACGCAAGAAAGATACAAGACAGAAGCATTGTGGAAAAAGGAGAAAATGCTGGATTTCAAAAGGCGTCTTCAAACTTGGGATTGTGTGGTAAAGGGTTAAAATTCAGTGCAAATGGAAACATCAAATGACCCTTCGTATTCTTTCGAATACTCATGGTCATTTGATGCTTGCATTATCAATAAAACTGTAATGATTGTCTGGAGAATTATGAATAAAATTTCTCGATGGAAGAGATAGTTGCCGTAACATAGTATGTCCTTGTATTTTTATTTGTTAATTTGCAATACTTTATTTGTATAAATTGTGGGCTTAGAGAAAGGCATTTGTAATAGCAGTCTGTACAATGTGCTGCTGCAGCTGTATTGCAATAAGCCATACAAATGTTTTATAATTTTCTGATTTGGTCTTTAAAAATCTATGGACAAAAGCAGGTCCACATGTCTTTACTGTTACAATGATTGAAATACGCTTAGTTAAGTTGTTAGATGTTAATGTTTTCTCTTTTGTTTTTGAAATGTGATAATGTAACTTATTTCCTACATGACATTGATTATTTTTAATGTATTTAGCATGAATATAGTTAACAATGAATATAACAGAGTATTTGCAATAACCAGAGTGTACTTGCAGTAACATTCCAAATCTTAACTAGTCAACAAGACAGTACTGTTGGTGCAAATCACTTTTCCTTATTTCATGTTACTGTTCCATTATTGTTTCATTTGTTTTTTCTAAAATAAAGGCATTAAGTACCAACAATTTTTATGTTATTATTGCAAATACAAATGTGTGTCTATGCTGTTACATTTTGTATCGTTCCTGTAACACATGTGTCCTTTATATAACAACACTAAAATTGGTCAAAAAAGGAAGCCACACTGTGTAATGTACGAAAAAAACTTTCTCATAACAAAACAGACAATACAGTTACATTTTTAATACAAACAGTTATGATTTGTTTACTTTATAACCTTTTCAAGAGATTAGAATAGTTGCAGAACACTGAACAATATTGTGCTCATTGTCTTGCCAGCGCGCTCACCAGAATATCTCCCTTTGAACATGTGTGGGATATTCCGGGACCGAGCGTTCAAAACAGAATACTGGCACCATCTGCAGGCTCTTGCTGTGGCGCTACAGGAGGAATGAAGACTGGTTCCTCAGCTCCAAATCGCCGGAATTATTCAGCGTATGCTACGCCAGTGCAAGTCCTTATTTGCCGATGAAGGGGGAAACACTTGTAACTGCAAGGATATTTGGAACATTCTCATCTTCCATATATGACATTTGAGGCTATCATGAATAGGGAGTTACGTAAATTTCATGTGTCAGTCAAAAGAATGGAATTTTAATTTAAAAAATCTTACAGCGTATATTCATGACTGTGTTTTGCATAAAAACAGGGAATACTCTGGATTACTTGACACAGTGGAACAACAACGATATTAGTGTTTCAAGCAATGAAATGTATCTAACAATTTTAATAAAAAATCAATAATTGTTTGTTTTGGTAATCTTTTGGTCCATGGTTTTCTGACATTTCCTTAACTTTTTTTGTTAAGTATACAAATATATGTATAAGAATTCTTTATTGTTAGTGAATTTCAGTTTTGATGATAGTAGTAGTTGAAGTAGTAGTATAAATTGTAGTAGTAGCATCAGCAGCAGCATTAGTAGATAGGGCAGTATATAATTATCATTATTGTCACTATATAGTGCAGTGAGTATTATAGGTGTTTTAAATATATGTTATTCTTTTTTATTCTTTGGTCGAACTGAAATTGGCAAATTGCATCGGCCTTACACATGGTTTTTGTAAGTGATGTAATTAACCTGTCGTCTACGAAGCTTAATCAAGGGTTAAGGTTAACAGCACTCAGTTTCTGTCTGTCTGTCAAACTATGTGTGCTTGCTCTCTCTCTTTCTCTCTGCCTCTATCTCTCTGTCTGTCTGTCTCTCTCTTTCTCTCTCTCATGGTTATTGGTTAAGGTCAGTGGAATGAACTTAGGTAAGGACTCAACAATGTAGAAGAATTCACTTTCTGACTGGGGCGGGGGCTTCTGCTGAAGAGGGACTAAACATTGTGGCAGAAGTTGAAACCGTCTCATACTAGGAATGGGGTTGTATTCTGGGCACTGGGAGAACAGGACAGAGAAGACTAAATATTTTGGTAGATTTTTTGAGTGGGAGAAGACTAAATATTTTGGATTGTGGAAAACTTTGAATCTCTGACAGGAAATTGGATTAAGTCAGGAAACTGGGAGAATGGGGAAGACTAAACATTGTTGCAGAAATTGAAACTCTGCTTCTCAGGGGACTACAGATTGTCCCCTACAGTGAAGAAATAGTTGTTTGCTGCTGTTCTCTTCCTAATTTCAACATGAGATTCCAATATCTTTGACATTTTTCTGTCTAGCATATGTTGAATTATGCATACTAGGATTCTTCTCCCCTTTTTATAATCCTATTAGACTGTTGATACATTAGCAGAGTTTGTTTATTCTTCAATGCATGCATATTTGAAAAAGGAGGTATTTATGAACTTCAATGAAACATGTGTTAGGCAGTCCTATGTCTGCCAGATATAAATAATGCTGTGTACCTCCTTGCAATAACGGTCTTTAAAATAACGATGTGTTTTGTTATTGCCAGTAACAGAATCGTTACTTTGGGGACATTTTGTTCAGGAAAAGTGATTGGAATTTTATATAAATATGATTTTAAGCCTTATTTAACGTAAATTAATTAGTATAATCTATTTACAGATCAATACAAAGCAGAAAATCCCATTTTCAGGCCTATTTTTGATACTGAATGTGATTTTATCATATTACCGTTACAGAAAATGTAATATACATGCAAGAAATTAATTATGGAGTAATCGTTACTTTGGGGACATTATGTTCTGGAAGAGCGATTGGAATTTTATATAAATATGATTTTAAGCCTTATTTAACGTAAAGTAATTAGTACAATATATTTACATATCAACAGAAAGCAGAAAATCTCATTTTCAGGCCTATTTTTGATACTGAATGTGCTTTTATCATATTACCGTTACAGAAAAGACATTGATGAGTTCACAACTTTTACAACTTAATTGAGAAATAAAAAGATCTTCATTGTAAACTTTGCTATCTAATCAAGTTATCGTTATCATGCCGTTTAAAAGTAATATACATGCAAGATATTAATCATGGATTTCATTATAATTACAAGTTGACAATACCTTGTTATAGCAAGGATAGAGAGTAGTTATACGAAGGAGGTCAACATGGCTTAGAAATCAAGCACTTACATTTCTCTGACCAGGTCGAAATTATTTCGATTTTAACTGCTTGTATTCTATATTTCATCGGAGCAACATGTTACCTATTTATCAGACAGACTAGCTTTTGATTATTCCAATATGAAACCTTTTGAAAACTATAAAGAATATAAAATTCTATTGTTATAATTACACAGTTCAGAAAAAATAATGGGAAAAGGAGCTTTGGTTCATTATACACATTTCTTATCCTTGTATCTGATTATAACATATTTGAGGAAACATTGGAATAAATAGAGCATTTTCTCATTGATAATAACAAAAGCTTTTTCCCCTAATGTTTTTAGTACACACCAATAATGGTTTTTCATTCTTAAAGGAATGGATAGGCATATACGTATTTCAATGATTGTAGGGTGAAAATGGTGGAGTCTAATGTAGAGCTCCAGAGAGTATAGACAGAAAAGATGCTGATCAAGAAAAGAGACAGAGGTATTTACAGCAGTCTAGAGGACGTTATGTACTGGACAGGCTTACAGGAAAAAACAAAAGTATTGGTGATATGACAGATAGGGAAAAAATTGGTGAGAAAAAAGTGGAGGAACCGAGAGAGGAAAGACAGAGAACAAAATTGCTAACACAGGCACTTCAAAATAAAATATCCTCTTCTCCAGAAACGTCAGGACCGAACAACAGCAGCCACATTGACTGATTGTATGGTGTTTAACGCTGTTTTCAACATTATTTCAGTTACATGTATATCGCGGCGGCCAGTGTACCTAGCCATGCTTTCCTTGAGTTTCTTTTACCAGTACTCCGCACAATATTCTTTCCAAGCCCTTGGCTGCTTTCCCACATAACTATTGTCGAAACAATGATCAGTAGCGGGAGAGGAATGAATTCTGTCGCAAAGATTTTCATCAATCCTCAGAAAGAAAGTTGGCAGGGACGGGGATCGAAGCAGCGACCGCTGGTATCAAGTCCTTCACGCTACCGACTGAGCTACTGGGGCGCAAATCATCAGCAGCGAGAAACAAATGCAACGCAAGAAAGATACAAGACAGAAGCATTGTGGAAAAAGGAGAAAATGCTGGATTTCAAAAGGCGTCTTCAAACTTGGGATTGTGTGGTAAAGGGTTAAAATTCAGTGCAAATGGAAACATCAAATGACCCTTCGTATTCTTTCGAATACTCATGGTCATTTGATGCTTGCATTATCAATAAAACTGTAATGATTGTCTGGAGAATTATGAATAAAATTTCTCGATGGAAGAGATAGTTGCCGTAACATAGTATGTCCTTGTATTTTTATTTGTTAATTTGCAATACTTTATTTGTATAAATTGTGGGCTTAGAGAAAGGCATTTGTAATAGCAGTCTGTACAATGTGCTGCTGCAGCTGTATTGCAATAAGCCATACAAATGTTTTATAATTTTCTGATTTGGTCTTTAAAAATCTATGGACAAAAGCAGGTCCACATGTCTTTACTGTTACAATGATTGAAATACGCTTAGTTAAGTTGTTAGATGTTAATGTTTTCTCTTTTGTTTTTGAAATGTGATAATGTAACTTATTTCCTACATGACATTGATTATTTTTAATGTATTTAGCATGAATATAGTTAACAATGAATATAACAGAGTATTTGCAATAACCAGAGTGTACTTGCAGTAACATTCCAAATCTTAACTAGTCAACAAGACAGTACTGTTGGTGCAAATCACTTTTCCTTATTTCATGTTACTGTTCCATTATTGTTTCATTTGTTTTTTCTAAAATAAAGGCATTAAGTACCAACAATTTTTATGTTATTATTGCAAATACAAATGTGTGTCTATGCTGTTACATTTTGTATCGTTCCTGTAACACATGTGTCCTTTATATAACAACACTAAAATTGGTCAAAAAAGGAAGCCACACTGTGTAATGTACGAAAAAAACTTTCTCATAACAAAACAGACAATACAGTTACATTTTTAATACAAACAGTTATGATTTGTTTACTTTATAACCTTTTCAAGAGATTAGAATAGTTGCAGAACACTGAACAATATTGTGCTCATTGTCTTGCCAGCGCGCTCACCAGAATATCTCCCTTTGAACATGTGTGGGATATTCCGGGACCGAGCGTTCAAAACAGAATACTGGCACCATCTGCAGGCTCTTGCTGTGGCGCTACAGGAGGAATGAAGACTGGTTCCTCAGCTCCAAATCGCCGGAATTATTCAGCGTATGCTACGCCAGTGCAAGTCCTTATTTGCCGATGAAGGGGGAAACACTTGTAACTGCAAGGATATTTGGAACATTCTCATCTTCCATATATGACATTTGAGGCTATCATGAATAGGGAGTTACGTAAATTTCATGTGTCAGTCAAAAGAATGGAATTTTAATTTAAAAAATCTTACAGCGTATATTCATGACTGTGTTTTGCATAAAAACAGGGAATACTCTGGATTACTTGACACAGTGGAACAACAAAGATATTAGTGTTTCAAGCAATGAAATGTATCTAACAATTTTAATAAAAAATCAATAATTGTTTGTTTTGGTAATCTTTTGGTCCATGGTTTTCTGACATTTCCTTAACTTTTTTTGTTAAGTATACAAATATATGTATTTTATTGTTAGTGAATTTCAGTTTTGATGATAGTAGTAGTTGAAGTAGTAGTATAAATTGTAGTAGTAGCATCAGCAGCAGCATTAGTAGATAGGGCAGTATATAATTATCATTATTGTCACTATATAGTGCAGTGAGTATTATAGGTGTTTTAAATATATGTTATTCTTTTTTATTCTTTGGTCGAACTGAAATTGGCAAATTGCATCGGCCTTACACATGGTTTTTGTAAGTGATGTAATTAACCTGTCGTCTACGAAGCTTAATCAAGGGTTAAGGTTAACAGCACTCAGTTTCTGTCTGTCTGTCAAACTATGTGTGCTTGCTCTCTCTCTCTTTCTCTCTGCCTCTATCTCTCTGTCTGTCTGTCTCTCTCTTTCTCTCTCTCTCATGGTTATTGGTTAAGGTCAGTGGAATGAACTTAGGTAAGGACTCAACAATGTAGAAGAATTCACTTTCTGACTGGGGCGGGGGCTTCTGCTGAAGAGGGACTAAACATTGTGGCAGAAGTTGAAACCGTCTCATACTAGGAATGGGGTTGTATTCTGGGCACTGGGAGAACAGGACAGAGAAGACTAAATATTTTGGTAGATTTTTTGAGTGGGAGAAGACTAAATATTTTGGATTGTGGAAAACTTTGAATCTCTGACAGGAAATTGGATTAAGTCAGGAAACTGGGAGAATGGGGAAGACTAAACATTGTTGCAGAAATTGAAACTCTGCTTCTCAGGGGACTACAGATTGTCCCCTACAGTGAAGAAATAGTTGTTTGCTGCTGTTCTCTTCCTAATTTCAACATGAGATTCCAATATCTTTGACATTTTTCTCTCTAGCATATGTTGAATTATGCATACTAGGATTCTTCTCCCCTTTTTATAATCCTATTAGACTGTTGATACATTAGCAGAGTTTGTTTATTCTTCAATGCATGCATATTTGAAAAAGGAGGTATTTATGAACTTCAATGAAACATGTGTTAGGCAGTCCTATGTCTGCCAGATATAAATAATGCTGTGTACCTCCTTGCAATAACGGTCTTTAAAATAACGATGTGTTTTGTTATTGCCAGTAACAGAATCGTTACTTTGGGGACATTTTGTTCAGGAAAAGTGATTGGAATTTTATATAAATATGATTTTAAGCCTTATTTAACGTAAATTAATTAGTATAATCTATTTACAGATCAATACAAAGCAGAAAATCCCATTTTCAGGCCTATTTTTGATACTGAATGTGATTTTATCATATTACCGTTACAGAAAATGTAATATACATGCAAGAAATTAATTATGGAGTAATCGTTACTTTGGGGACATTATGTTCTGGAAGAGCGATTGGAATTTTATATAAATATGATTTTAAGCCTTATTTAACGTAAAGTAATTAGTATAATATATTTACATATCAACAGAAAGCAGAAAATCTCATTTTCAGGCCTATTTTTGGTACTGAATGTGCTTTTATCATATTACCGTTACAGAAAAGACATTGATGAGTTCACAACTTTTACAACTTAATTGAGAAATAAAAAGATCTTCATTGTAAACTTTGCTATCTAATCAAGTTATCGTTATCATGCCGTTTAAAAGTAATATACATGCAAGATATTAATCATGGATTTCATTATAATTACAAGTTGACAATACCTTGTTATAGCAAGGATAGAGAGTAGTTATACGAAGGAGGTCAACATGGCTTAGAAATCAAGCACTTACATTTCTCTGACCAGGTCGAAATTATTTCGATTTTAACTGCTTGTATTCTATATTTCATCGGAGCAACATGTTACCTATTTATCAGACAGACTAGCTTTTGATTATTCCAATATGAAACCTTTTGAAAACTATAAAGAATATAAAATTCTATTGTTATAATTACACAGTTCAGAAAAAATAATGGGAAAAGGAGCTTTGGTTCATTATACACATTTCTTATCCTTGTATCTGATTATAACATATTTGAGGAAACATTGGAATAAATAGAGCATTTTCTCATTGATAATAACAAAAGCTTTTTCCCCTAATGTTTTTAGTACACACCAATAATGGTTTTTCATTCTTAAAGGAATGGATAGGCATATACGTATTTCAATGATTGTAGGGTGAAAATGGTGGAGTCTAATGTAGAGCTCCAGAGAGTATAGACAGAAAAGATGCTGATCAAGAAAAGAGACAGAGGTATTTACAGCAGTCTAGAGGACGTTATGTACTGGACAGGCTTACAGGAAAAAACAAAAGTATTGGTGATATGACAGATAGGGAAAAAATTGGTGAGAAAAAAGTGGAGGAACCGAGAGAGGAAAGACAGAGAACAAAATTGCTAACACAGGCACTTCAAAATAAAATATCCTCTTCTCCAGAAACGTCAGGACCGAACAACAGCAGCCACATTGACTGATTGTATGGTGTTTAACGCTGTTTTCAACATTATTTCAGTTACATGTATATCGCGGCGGCCAGTGTACCTAGCCATGCTTTCCTTGAGTTTCTTTTACCAGTACTCCGCACAATATTCTTTCCAAGCCCTTGGCTGCTTTCCCACATAACTATTGTCGAAACAATGATCAGTAGCGGGAGAGGAATGAATTCTGTCGCAAAGATTTTCATCAATCCTCAGAAAGAAAGTTGGCAGGGACGGGGATCGAAGCAGCGACCGCTGGTATCAAGTCCTTCACGCTACCGACTGAGCTACTGGGGCGCAAATCATCAGCAGCGAGAAACAAACGCAACGCAAGAAAGATACAAGACAGAAGCATTGTGGAAAAAGGAGAAAATGCTGGATTTCAAAAGGCGTCTTCAAACTTGGGATTGTGTGGTAAAGGGTTAAAATTCAGTGCAAATGGAAACATCAAATGACCCTTCGTATTCTTTCGAATACTCATGGTCATTTGATGCTTGCATTATCAATAAAACTGTAATGATTGTCTGGAGAATTATGAATAAAATTTCTCGATGGAAGAGATAGTTGCCGTAACATAGTATGTCCTTGTATTTTTATTTGTTAATTTGCAATACTTTATTTGTATAAATTGTGGGCTTAGAGAAAGGCATTTGTAATAGCAGTCTGTACAATGTGCTGCTGCAGCTGTATTGCAATAAGCCATACAAATGTTTTATAATTTTCTGATTTGGTCTTTAAAAATCTATGGACAAAAGCAGGTCCACATGTCTTTACTGTTACAATGATTGAAATACGCTTAGTTAAGTTGTTAGATGTTAATGTTTTCTCTTTTGTTTTTGAAATGTGATAATGTAACTTATTTCCTACATGACATTGATTATTTTTAATGTATTTAGCATGAATATAGTTAACAATGAATATAACAGAGTATTTGCAATAACCAGAGTGTACTTGCAGTAACATTCCAAATCTTAACTAGTCAACAAGACAGTACTGTTGGTGCAAATCACTTTTCCTTATTTCATGTTACTGTTCCATTATTGTTTCATTTGTTTTTTCTAAAATAAAGGCATTAAGTACCAACAATTTTTATGTTATTATTGCAAATACAAATGTGTCTCTATGCTGTTACATTTTGTATCGTTCCTGTAACACATGTGTCCTTTATATAACAACACTAAAATTGGTCAAAAAAGGAAGCCACACTGTGTAATGTACGAAAAAAACTTTCTCATAACAAAACAGACAATACAGTTACATTTTTAATACAAACAGTTATGATTTGTTTACTTTATAACCTTTTCAAGAGATTAGAATAGTTGCAGAACACTGAACAATATTGTGCTCATTGTCTTGCCAGCGCGCTCACCAGAATATCTCCCTTTGAACATGTGTGGGATATTCCGGGACCGAGCGTTCAAAACAGAATACTGGCACCATCTGCAGGCTCTTGCTGTGGCGCTACAGGAGGAATGAAGACTGGTTCCTCAGCTCCAAATCGCCGGAATTATTCAGCGTATGCTACGCCAGTGCAAGTCCTTATTTGCCGATGAAGGGGGAAACACTTGTAACTGCAAGGATATTTGGAACATTCTCATCTTCCATATATGACATTTGAGGCTATCATGAATAGGGAGTTACGTAAATTTCATGTGTCAGTCAAAAGAATGGAATTTTAATTTAAAAAATCTTACAGCGTATATTCATGACTGTGTTTTGCATAAAAACAGGGAATACTCTGGATTACTTGACACAGTGGAACAACAAAGATATTAGTGTTTCAAGCAATGAAATGTATCTAACAATTTTAATAAAAAATCAATAATTGTTTGTTTTTGGTAATCTTTTGGTCCATGGTTTTCTGACATTTCCTTAACTTTTTTTGTTAAGTATACAAATATATGTATAAGAATTCTTTATTGTTAGTGAATTTCAGTTTTGATGATAGTAGTAGTTGAAGTAGTAGTATAAATTGTAGTAGTAGCATCAGCAGCAGCATTAGTAGATAGGGCAGTATATAATTATCATTATTGTCACTATATAGTGCAGTGAGTATTATAGGTGTTTTAAATATATGTTATTCTTTTTTATTCTTTGGTCGAACTGAAATTGGCAAATTGCATCGGCCTTACACATGGTTTTTGTAAGTGATGTAATTAACCTGTCGTCTACGAAGCTTAATCAAGGGTTAAGGTTAACAGCACTCAGTTTCTGTCTGTCTGTCAAACTATGTGTGCTTGCTCTCTCTCTTTCTCTCTGCCTCTATCTCTCTGTCTGTCTGTCTCTCTCTTTCTCTCTCTCTCATGGTTATTGGTTAAGGTCAGTGGAATGAACTTAGGTAAGGACTCAACAATGTAGAAGAATTCACTTTCTGACTGGGGCGGGGGCTTCTGCTGAAGAGGGACTAAACATTGTGGCAGAAGTTGAAACCGTCTCATACTAGGAATGGGGTTGTATTCTGGGCACTGGGAGAACAGGACAGAGAAGACTAAATATTTTGGTAGATTTTTTGAGTGGGAGAAGACTAAATATTTTGGATTGTGGAAAACTTTGAATCTCTGACAGGAAATTGGATTAAGTCAGGAAACTGGGAGAATGGGGAAGACTAAACATTGTTGCAGAAATTGAAACTCTGCTTCTCAGGGGACTACAGATTGTCCCCTACAGTGAAGAAATAGTTGTTTGCTGCTGTTCTCTTCCTAATTTCAACATGAGATTCCAATATCTTTGACATTTTTCTCTCTAGCATATGTTGAATTATGCATACTAGGATTCTTCTCCCCTTTTTATAATCCTATTAGACTGTTGATACATTAGCAGAGTTTGTTTATTCTTCAATGCATGCATATTTGAAAAAGGAGGTATTTATGAACTTCAATGAAACATGTGTTAGGCAGTCCTATGTCTGCCAGATATAAATAATGCTGTGTACCTCCTTGCAATAACGGTCTTTAAAATAACGATGTGTTTTGTTATTGCCAGTAACAGAATCGTTACTTTGGGGACATTTTGTTCAGGAAAAGTGATTGGAATTTTATATAAATATGATTTTAAGCCTTATTTAACGTAAATTAATTAGTATAATCTATTTACAGATCAATACAAAGCAGAAAATCCCATTTTCAGGCCTATTTTTGATACTGAATGTGATTTTATCATATTACCGTTACAGAAAATGTAATATACATGCAAGAAATTAATTATGGAGTAATCGTTACTTTGGGGACATTATGTTCTGGAAGAGCGATTGGAATTTTATATAAATATGATTTTAAGCCTTATTTAACGTAAAGTAATTAGTATAATATATTTACATATCAACAGAAAGCAGAAAATCTCATTTTCAGGCCTATTTTTGGTACCGAATGTGCTTTTATCATATTACCGTTACAGAAAAGACATTGATGAGTTCACAACTTTTACAACTTAATTGAGAAATAAAAAGATCTTCATTGTAAACTTTGCTATCTAATCAAGTTATCGTTATCATGCCGTTTAAAAGTAATATACATGCAAGATATTAATCATGGATTTCATTATAATTACAAGTTGACAATACCTTGTTATAGCAAGGATAGAGAGTAGTTATACGAAGGAGGTCAACATGGCTTAGAAATCAAGCACTTACATTTCTCTGACCAGGTCGAAATTATTTCGATTTTAACTGCTTGTATTCTATATTTCATCGGAGCAACATGTTACCTATTTATCAGACAGACTAGCTTTTGATTATTCCAATATGAAACCTTTTGAAAACTATAAAGAACATAAAATTCTATTGTTATAATTACACAGTTCAGAAAAAATAATGGGAAAAGGAGCTTTGGTTCATTATACACATTTCTTATCCTTGTATCTGATTATAACATATTTGAGGAAACATTGGAATAAATAGAGCATTTTCTCATTGATAATAACAAAAGCTTTTTCCCCTAATGTTTTTAGTACACACCAATAATGGTTTTTCATTCTTAAAGGAATGGATAGGCATATACGTATTTCAATGATTGTAGGGTGAAAATGGTGGAGTCTAATGTAGAGCTCCAGAGAGTATAGACAGAAAAGATGCTGATCAAGAAAAGAGACAGAGGTATTTACAGCAGTCTAGAGGACGTTATGTACTGGACAGGCTTACAGGAAAAAACAAAAGTATTGGTGATATGACAGATAGGGAAAAAATTGGTGAGAAAAAAGTGGAGGAACCGAGAGAGGAAAGACAGAGAACAAAATTGCTAACACAGGCACTTCAAAATAAAATATCCTCTTCTCCAGAAACGTCAGGACCGAACAACAGCAGCCACATTGACTGATTGTATGGTGTTTAACGCTGTTTTCAACATTATTTCAGTTACATGTATATCGCGGCGGCCAGTGTACCTAGCCATGCTTTCCTTGAGTTTCTTTTACCAGTACTCCGCACAATATTCTTTCCAAGCCCTTGGCTGCTTTCCCACATAACTATTGTCGAAACAATGATCAGTAGCGGGAGAGGAATGAATTCTGTCGCAAAGATTTTCATCAATCCTCAGAAAGAAAGTTGGCAGGGACGGGGATCGAAGCAGCGACCGCTGGTATCAAGTCCTTCACGCTACCGACTGAGCTACTGGGGCGCAAATCATCAGCAGCGAGAAACAAACGCAACGCAAGAAAGATACAAGACAGAAGCATTGTGGAAAAAGGAGAAAATGCTGGATTTCAAAAGGCGTCTTCAAACTTGGGATTGTGTGGTAAAGGGTTAAAATTCAGTGCAAATGGAAACATCAAATGACCCTTCGTATTCTTTCGAATACTCATGGTCATTTGATGCTTGCATTATCAATAAAACTGTAATGATTGTCTGGAGAATTATGAATAAAATTTCTCGATGGAAGAGATAGTTGCCGTAACATAGTATGTCCTTGTATTTTTATTTGTTAATTTGCAATACTTTATTTGTATAAATTGTGGGCTTAGAGAAAGGCATTTGTAATAGCAGTCTGTACAATGTGCTGCTGCAGCTGTATTGCAATAAGCCATACAAATGTTTTATAATTTTCTGATTTGGTCTTTAAAAATCTATGGACAAAAGCAGGTCCACATGTCTTTACTGTTACAATGATTGAAATACGCTTAGTTAAGTTGTTAGATGTTAATGTTTTCTCTTTTGTTTTTGAAATGTGATAATGTAACTTATTTCCTACATGACATTGATTATTTTTAATGTATTTAGCATGAATATAGTTAACAATGAATATAACAGAGTATTTGCAATAACCAGAGTGTACTTGCAGTAACATTCCAAATCTTAACTAGTCAACAAGACAGTACTGTTGGTGCAAATCACTTTTCCTTATTTCATGTTACTGTTCCATTATTGTTTCATTTGTTTTTTCTAAAATAAAGGCATTAAGTACCAACAATTTTTATGTTATTATTGCAAATACAAATGTGTCTCTATGCTGTTACATTTTGTATCGTTCCTGTAACACATGTGTCCTTTATATAACAACACTAAAATTGGTCAAAAAAGGAAGCCACACTGTGTAATGTACGAAAAAAACTTTCTCATAACAAAACAGACAATACAGTTACATTTTTAATACAAACAGTTATGATTTGTTTACTTTATAACCTTTTCAAGAGATTAGAATAGTTGCAGAACACTGAACAATATTGTGCTCATTGTCTTGCCAGCGCGCTCACCAGAATATCTCCCTTTGAACATGTGTGGGATATTCCGGGACCGAGCGTTCAAAACAGAATACTGGCACCATCTGCAGGCTCTTGCTGTGGCGCTACAGGAGGAATGAAGACTGGTTCCTCAGCTCCAAATCGCCGGAATTATTCAGCGTATGCTACGCCAGTGCAAGTCCTTATTTGCCGATGAAGGGGGAAACACTTGTAACTGCAAGGATATTTGGAACATTCTCATCTTCCATATATGACATTTGAGGCTATCATGAATAGGGAGTTACGTAAATTTCATGTGTCAGTCAAAAGAATGGAATTTTAATTTAAAAAATCTTACAGCGTATATTCATGACTGTGTTTTGCAATAAAACAGGGAATACTCTGGATTACTTGACACAGTGGAACAACAAAGATATTAGTGTTTCAAGCAATGAAATGTATCTAACAATTTTAATAAAAAATCAATAATTGTTTGTTTTTGGTAATCTTTTGGTCCATGGTTTTCTGACATTTCCTTAACTTTTTTTGTTAAGTATACAAATATATGTATAAGAATTCTTTATTGTTAGTGAATTTCAGTTTTGATGATAGTAGTAGTTGAAGTAGTAGTATAAATTGTAGTAGTAGCATCAGCAGCAGCATTAGTAGATAGGGCAGTATATAATTATCATTATTGTCACTATATAGTGCAGTGAGTATTATAGGTGTTTTAAATATATGTTATTCTTTTTTATTCTTTGGTCGAACTGAAATTGGCAAATTGCATCGGCCTTACACATGGTTTTTGTAAGTGATGTAATTAACCTGTCGTCTACGAAGCTTAATCAAGGGTTAAGGTTAACAGCACTCAGTTTCTGTCTGTCTGTCAAACTATGTGTGCTTGCTCTCTCTCTTTCTCTCTGCCTCTATCTCTCTGTCTGTCTCTCTCTCTCTTTCTCTCTCTCTCATGGTTATTGGTTAAGGTCAGTGGAATGAACTTAGGTAAGGACTCAACAATGTAGAAGAATTCACTTTCTGACTGGGGCGGGGGCTTCTGCTGAAGAGGGACTAAACATTGTGGCAGAAGTTGAAACCGTCTCATACTAGGAATGGGGTTGTATTCTGGGCACTGGGAGAACAGGACAGAGAAGACTAAATATTTTGGTAGATTTTTTGAGAGGGAGAAGACTAAATATTTTGGATTGTGGAAAACTTTGAATCTCTGACAGGAAATTGGATTAAGTCAGGAAACTGGGAGAATGGGGAAGACTAAACATTGTTGCAGAAATTGAAACTCTGCTTCTCAGGGGACTACAGATTGTCCCCTACAGTGAAGAAATAGTTGTTTGCTGCTGTTCTCTTCCTAATTTCAACATGAGATTCCAATATCTTTGACATTTTTCTCTCTAGCATATGTTGAATTATGCATACTAGGATTCTTCTCCCCTTTTTATAATCCTATTAGACTGTTGATACATTAGCAGAGTTTGTTTATTCTTCAATGCATGCATATTTGAAAAAGGAGGTATTTATGAACTTCAATGAAACATGTGTTAGGCAGTCCTATGTCTGCCAGATATAAATAATGCTGTGTACCTCCTTGCAATAACGGTCTTTAAAATAACGATGTGTTTTGTTATTGCCAGTAACAGAATCGTTACTTTGGGGACATTTTGTTCAGGAAAAGTGATTGGAATTTTATATAAATATGATTTTAAGCCTTATTTAACGTAAATTAATTAGTATAATCTATTTACAGATCAATACAAAGCAGAAAATCCCATTTTCAGGCCTATTTTTGATACTGAATGTGATTTTATCATATTACCGTTACAGAAAATGTAATATACATGCAAGAAATTAATTATGGAGTAATCGTTACTTTGGGGACATTATGTTCTGGAAGAGCGATTGGAATTTTATATAAATATGATTTTAAGCCTTATTTAACGTAAAGTAATTAGTATAATATATTTACATATCAACAGAAAGCAGAAAATCTCATTTTCAGGCCTATTTTTGATACTGAATGTGCTTTTATCATATTACCGTTACAGAAAAGACATTGATGAGTTCACAACTTTTACAACTTCATTGAGAAATAAAAAGATCTTCATTGTAAACTTTGCTATCTAATCAAGTTATCGTTATCATGCCGTTTAAAAGTAATATACATGCAAGATATTAATCATGGATTTCATTATAATTACAAGTTGACAATACCTTGTTATAGCAAGGATAGAGAGTAGTTATACGAAGGAGGTCAACATGGCTTAGAAATCAAGCACTTACATTTCTCTGACCAGGTCGAAATTATTTCGATTTTAACTGCTTGTATTCTATATTTCATCGGAGCAACATGTTACCTATTTATCAGACAGACTAGCTTTTGATTATTCCAATATGAAACCTTTTGAAAACTATAAAGAATATAAAATTCTATTGTTATAATTACACAGTTCAGAAAAAATAATGGGAAAAGGAGCTTTGGTTCATTATACACATTTCTTATCCTTGTATCTGATTATAACATATTTGAGGAAACATTGGAATAAATAGAGCATTTTCTCATTGATAATAACAAAAGCTTTTTCCCCTAATGTTTTTAGTACACACCAATAATGGTTTTTCATTCTTAAAGGAATGGATAGGCATATACGTATTTCAATGATTGTAGGGTGAAAATGGTGGAGTCTAATGTAGAGCTCCAGAGAGTATAGACAGAAAAGATGCTGATCAAGAAAAGAGACAGAGGTATTTACAGCAGTCTAGAGGACGTTATGTACTGGACAGGCTTACAGGAAAAAACAAAAGTATTGGTGATATGACAGATAGGGAAAAAATTGGTGAGAAAAAAGTGGAGGAACCGAGAGAGGAAAGACAGAGAACAAAATTGCTAACACAGGCACTTCAAAATAAAATATCCTCTTCTCCAGAAACGTCAGGACCGAACAACAGCAGCCACATTGACTGATTGTATGGTGTTTAACGCTGTTTTCAACATTATTTCAGTTACATGTATATCGCGGCGGCCAGTGTACCTAGCCATGCTTTCCTTGAGTTTCTTTTACCAGTACTCCGCACAATATTCTTTCCAAGCCCTTGGCTGCTTTCCCACATAACTATTGTCGAAACAATGATCAGTAGCGGGAGAGGAATGAATTCTGTCGCAAAGATTTTCATCAATCCTCAGAAAGAAAGTTGGCAGGGACGGGGATCGAAGCAGCGACCGCTGGTATCAAGTCCTTCACGCTACCGACTGAGCTACTGGGGCGCAAATCATCAGCAGCGAGAAACAAACGCAACGCAAGAAAGATACAAGACAGAAGCATTGTGGAAAAAGGAGAAAATGCTGGATTTCAAAAGGCGTCTTCAAACTTGGGATTGTGTGGTAAAGGGTTAAAATTCAGTGCAAATGGAAACATCAAATGACCCTTCGTATTCTTTCGAATACTCATGGTCATTTGATGCTTGCATTATCAATAAAACTGTAATGATTGTCTGGAGAATTATGAATAAAATTTCTCGATGGAAGAGATAGTTGCCGTAACATAGTATGTCCTTGTATTTTTATTTGTTAATTTGCAATACTTTATTTGTATAAATTGTGGGCTTAGAGAAAGGCATTTGTAATAGCAGTCTGTACAATGTGCTGCTGCAGCTGTATTGCAATAAGCCATACAAATGTTTTATAATTTTCTGATTTGGTCTTTAAAAATCTATGGACAAAAGCAGGTCCACATGTCTTTACTGTTACAATGATTGAAATACGCTTAGTTAAGTTGTTAGATGTTAATGTTTTCTCTTTTGTTTTTGAAATGTGATAATGTAACTTATTTCCTACATGACATTGATTATTTTTAATGTATTTAGCATGAATATAGTTAACAATGAATATAACAGAGTATTTGCAATAACCAGAGTGTACTTGCAGTAACATTCCAAATCTTAACTAGTCAACAAGACAGTACTGTTGGTGCAAATCACTTTTCCTTATTTCATGTTACTGTTCCATTATTGTTTCATTTGTTTTTTCTAAAATAAAGGCATTAAGTACCAACAATTTTTATGTTATTATTGCAAATACAAATGTGTCTCTATGCTGTTACATTTTGTATCGTTCCTGTAACACATGTGTCCTTTATATAACAACACTAAAATTGGTCAAAAAAGGAAGCCACACTGTGTAATGTACGAAAAAAACTTTCTCATAACAAAACAGACAATACAGTTACATTTTTAATACAAACAGTTATGATTTGTTTACTTTATAACCTTTTCAAGAGATTAGAATAGTTGCAGAACACTGAACAATATTGTGCTCATTGTCTTGCCAGCGCGCTCACCAGAATATCTCCCTTTGAACATGTGTGGGATATTCCGGGACCGAGCGTTCAAAACAGAATACTGGCACCATCTGCAGGCTCTTGCTGTGGCGCTACAGGAGGAATGAAGACTGGTTCCTCAGCTCCAAATCGCCGGAATTATTCAGCGTATGCTACGCCAGTGCAAGTCCTTATTTGCCGATGAAGGGGGAAACACTTGTAACTGCAAGGATATTTGGAACATTCTCATCTTCCATATATGACATTTGAGGCTATCATGAATAGGGAGTTACGTAAATTTCATGTGTCAGTCAAAAGAATGGAATTTTAATTTAAAAAATCTTACAGCGTATATTCATGACTGTGTTTTGCATAAAAACAGGGAATACTCTGGATTACTTGACACAGTGGAACAACAAAGATATTAGTGTTTCAAGCAATGAAATGTATCTAACAATTTTAATAAAAAATCAATAATTGTTTGTTTTTGGTAATCTTTTGGTCCATGGTTTTCTGACATTTCCTTAACTTTTTTTGTTAAGTATACAAATATATGTATAAGAATTCTTTATTGTTAGTGAATTTCAGTTTTGATGATAGTAGTAGTTGAAGTAGTAGTATAAATTGTAGTAGTAGCATCAGCAGCAGCATTAGTAGATAGGGCAGTATATAATTATCATTATTGTCACTATATAGTGCAGTGAGTATTATAGGTGTTTTAAATATATGTTATTCTTTTTTATTCTTTGGTCGAACTGAAATTGGCAAATTGCATCGGCCTTACACATGGTTTTTGTAAGTGATGTAATTAACCTGTCGTCTACGAAGCTTAATCAAGGGTTAAGGTTAACAGCACTCAGTTTCTGTCTGTCTGTCAAACTATGTGTGCTTGCTCTCTCTCTTTCTCTCTGCCTCTATCTCTCTGTCTGTCTGTCTCTCTCTTTCTCTCTCTCTCATGGTTATTGGTTAAGGTCAGTGGAATGAACTTAGGTAAGGACTCAACAATGTAGAAGAATTCACTTTCTGACTGGGGCGGGGGCTTCTGCTGAAGAGGGACTAAACATTGTGGCAGAAGTTGAAACCGTCTCATACTAGGAATGGGGTTGTATTCTGGGCACTGGGAGAACAGGACAGAGAAGACTAAATATTTTGGTAGATTTTTTGAGAGGGAGAAGACTAAATATTTTGGATTGTGGAAAACTTTGAATCTCTGACAGGAAATTGGATTAAGTCAGGAAACTGGGAGAATGGGGAAGACTAAACATTGTTGCAGAAATTGAAACTCTGCTTCTCAGGGGACTACAGATTGTCCCCTACAGTGAAGAAATAGTTGTTTGCTGCTGTTCTCTTCCTAATTTCAACATGAGATTCCAATATCTTTGACATTTTTCTCTCTAGCATATGTTGAATTATGCATACTAGGATTCTTCTCCCCTTTTTATAATCCTATTAGACTGTTGATACATTAACAGAGTTTGTTTATTCTTCAATGCATGCATATTTGAAAAAGGAGGTATTTATGAACTTCAATGAAACATGTGTTAGGCAGTCCTATGTCTGCCAGATATAAATAATGCTGTGTACCTCCTTGCAATAACGGTCTTTAAAATAACGATGTGTTTTGTTATTGCCAGTAACAGAATCGTTACTTTGGGGACATTTTGTTCAGGAAAAGTGATTGGAATTTTATATAAATATGATTTTAAGCCTTATTTAACGTAAATTAATTAGTATAATCTATTTACAGATCAATACAAAGCAGAAAATCCCATTTTCAGGCCTATTTTTGATACTGAATGTGATTTTATCATATTACCGTTACAGAAAATGTAATATACATGCAAGAAATTAATTATGGAGTAATCGTTACTTTGGGGACATTATGTTCTGGAAGAGCGATTGGAATTTTATATAAATATGATTTTAAGCCTTATTTAACGTAAAGTAATTAGTATAATATATTTACATATCAACAGAAAGCAGAAAATCTCATTTTCAGGCCTATTTTTGATACTGAATGTGCTTTTATCATATTACCGTTACAGAAAAGACATTGATGAGTTCAAAACTTTTACAACTTAATTGAGAAATAAAAAGATCTTCATTGTAAACTTTGCTATCTAATCAAGTTATCGTTATCATGCCGTTTAAAAGTAATATACATGCAAGATATTAATCATGGATTTCATTATAATTACAAGTTGACAATACCTTGTTATAGCAAGGATAGAGAGTAGTTATACGAAGGAGGTCAACATGGCTTAGAAATCAAGCACTTACATTTCTCTGACCAGGTCGAAATTATTTCGATTTTAACTGCTTGTATTCTATATTTCATCGGAGCAACATGTTACCTATTTATCAGACAGACTAGCTTTTGATTATTCCAATATGAAACCTTTCGAAAACTATAAAGAACATAAAATTCTATTGTTATAATTACACAGTTCAGAAAAAATAATGGGAAAAGGAGCTTTGGTTCATTATACACATTTCTTATCCTTGTATCTGATTATAACATATTTGAGGAAACATTGGAATAAATAGAGCATTTTCTCATTGATAATAACAAAAGCTTTTTCCCCTAATGTTTTTAGTACACACCAATAATGGTTTTTCATTCTTAAAGGAATGGATAGGCATATACGTATTTCAATGATTGTAGGGTGAAAATGGTGGAGTCTAATGTAGAGCTCCAGAGAGTATAGACAGAAAAGATGCTGATCAAGAAAAGAGACAGAGGTATTTACAGCAGTCTAGAGGACGTTATGTACTGGACAGGCTTACAGGAAAAAACAAAAGTATTGGTGATATGACAGATAGGGAAAAAATTGGTGAGAAAAAAGTGGAGGAACCGAGAGAGGAAAGACAGAGAACAAAATTGCTAACACAGGCACTTCAAAATAAAATATCCTCTTCTCCAGAAACGTCAGGACCGAACAACAGCAGCCACATTGACTGATTGTATGGTGTTTAACGCTGTTTTCAACATTATTTCAGTTACATGTATATCGCGGCGGCCAGTGTACCTAGCCATGCTTTCCTTGAGTTTCTTTTACCAGTACTCCGCACAATATTCTTTCCAAGCCCTTGGCTGCTTTCCCACATAACTATTGTCGAAACAATGATCAGTAGCGGGAGAGGAATGAATTCTGTCGCAAAGATTTTCATCAATCCTCAGAAAGAAAGTTGGCAGGGACGGGGATCGAAGCAGCGACCGCTGGTATCAAGTCCTTCACGCTACCGACTGAGCTACTGGGGCGCAAATCATCAGCAGCGAGAAACAAACGCAACGCAAGAAAGATACAAGACAGAAGCATTGTGGAAAAAGGAGAAAATGCTGGATTTCAAAAGGCGTCTTCAAACTTGGGATTGTGTGGTAAAGGGTTAAAATTCAGTGCAAATGGAAACATCAAATGACCCTTCGTATTCTTTCGAATACTCATGGTCATTTGATGCTTGCATTATCAATAAAACTGTAATGATTGTCTGGAGAATTATGAATAAAATTTCTCGATGGAAGAGATAGTTGCCGTAACATAGTATGTCCTTGTATTTTTATTTGTTAATTTGCAATACTTTATTTGTATAAATTGTGGGCTTAGAGAAAGGCATTTGTAATAGCAGTCTGTACAATGTGCTGCTGCAGCTGTATTGCAATAAGCCATACAAATGTTTTATAATTTTCTGATTTGGTCTTTAAAAATCTATGGACAAAAGCAGGTCCACATGTCTTTACTGTTACAATGATTGAAATACGCTTAGTTAAGTTGTTAGATGTTAATGTTTTCTCTTTTGTTTTTGAAATGTGATAATGTAACTTATTTCCTACATGACATTGATTATTTTTAATGTATTTAGCATGAATATAGTTAACAATGAATATAACAGAGTATTTGCAATAACCAGAGTGTACTTGCAGTAACATTCCAAATCTTAACTAGTCAACAAGACAGTACTGTTGGTGCAAATCACTTTTCCTTATTTCATGTTACTGTTCCATTATTGTTTCATTTGTTTTTTCTAAAATAAAGGCATTAAGTACCAACAATTTTTATGTTATTATTGCAAATACAAATGTGTCTCTATGCTGTTACATTTTGTATCGTTCCTGTAACACATGTGTCCTTTATATAACAACACTAAAATTGGTCAAAAAAGGAAGCCACACTGTGTAATGTACGAAAAAAACTTTCTCATAACAAAACAGACAATACAGTTACATTTTTAATACAAACAGTTATGATTTGTTTACTTTATAACCTTTTCAAGAGATTAGAATAGTTGCAGAACACTGAACAATATTGTGCTCATTGTCTTGCCAGCGCGCTCACCAGAATATCTCCCTTTGAACATGTGTGGGATATTCCGGGACCGAGCGTTCAAAACAGAATACTGGCACCATCTGCAGGCTCTTGCTGTGGCGCTACAGGAGGAATGAAGACTGGTTCCTCAGCTCCAAATCGCCGGAATTATTCAGCGTATGCTACGCCAGTGCAAGTCCTTATTTGCCGATGAAGGGGGAAACACTTGTAACTGCAAGGATATTTGGAACATTCTCATCTTCCATATATGACATTTGAGGCTATCATGAATAGGGAGTTACGTAAATTTCATGTGTCAGTCAAAAGAATGGAATTTTAATTTAAAAAATCTTACAGCGTATATTCATGACTGTGTTTTGCATAAAAACAGGGAATACTCTGGATTACTTGACACAGTGGAACAACAAAGATATTAGTGTTTCAAGCAATGAAATGTATCTAACAATTTTAATAAAAAATCAATAATTGTTTGTTTTTGGTAATCTTTTGGTCCATGGTTTTCTGACATTTCCTTAACTTTTTTTGTTAAGTATACAAATATATGTATAAGAATTCTTTATTGTTAGTGAATTTCAGTTTTGATGATAGTAGTAGTTGAAGTAGTAGTATAAATTGTAGTAGTAGCATCAGCAGCAGCATTAGTAGATAGGGCAGTATATAATTATCATTATTGTCACTATATAGTGCAGTGAGTATTATAGGTGTTTTAAATATATGTTATTCTTTTTTATTCTTTGGTCGAACTGAAATTGGCAAATTGCATCGGCCTTACACATGGTTTTTGTAAGTGATGTAATTAACCTGTCGTCTACGAAGCTTAATCAAGGGTTAAGGTTAACAGCACTCAGTTTCTGTCTGTCTGTCAAACTATGTGTGCTTGCTCTCTCTCTTTCTCTCTGCCTCTATCTCTCTGTCTGTCTGTCTCTCTCTTTCTCTCTCTCTCATGGTTATTGGTTAAGGTCAGTGGAATGAACTTAGGTAAGGACTCAACAATGTAGAAGAATTCACTTTCTGACTGGGGCGGGGGCTTCTGCTGAAGAGGGACTAAACATTGTGGCAGAAGTTGAAACCGTCTCATACTAGGAATGGGGTTGTATTCTGGGCACTGGGAGAACAGGACAGAGAAGACTAAATATTTTGGTAGATTTTTTGAGTGGGAGAAGACTAAATATTTTGGATTGTGGAAAACTTTGAATCTCTGACAGGAAATTGGATTAAGTCAGGAAACTGGGAGAATGGGGAAGACTAAACATTGTTGCAGAAATTGAAACTCTGCTTCTCAGGGGACTACAGATTGTCCCCTACAGTGAAGAAATAGTTGTTTGCTGCTGTTCTCTTCCTAATTTCAACATGAGATTCCAATATCTTTGACATTTTTCTCTCTAGCATATGTTGAATTATGCATACTAGGATTCTTCTCCCCTTTTTATAATCCTATTAGACTGTTGATACATTAGCAGAGTTTGTTTATTCTTCAATGCATGCATATTTGAAAAAGGAGGTATTTATGAACTTCAATGAAACATGTGTTAGGCAGTCCTATGTCTGCCAGATATAAATAATGCTGTGTACCTCCTTGCAATAACGGTCTTTAAAATAACGATGTGTTTTGTTATTGCCAGTAACAGAATCGTTACTTTGGGGACATTTTGTTCAGGAAAAGTGATTGGAATTTTATATAAATATGATTTTAAGCCTTATTTAACGTAAATTAATTAGTATAATCTATTTACAGATCAATACAAAGCAGAAAATCCCATTTTCAGGCCTATTTTTGATACTGAATGTGATTTTATCATATTACCGTTACAGAAAATGTAATATACATGCAAGAAATTAATTATGGAGTAATCGTTACTTTGGGGACATTATGTTCTGGAAGAGCGATTGGAATTTTATATAAATATGATTTTAAGCCTTATTTAACGTAAAGTAATTAGTATAATATATTTACATATCAACAGAAAGCAGAAAATCTCATTTTCAGGCCTATTTTTGATACTGAATGTGCTTTTATCATATTACCGTTACAGAAAAGACATTGATGAGTTCACAACTTTTACAACTTAATTGAGAAATAAAAAGATCTTCATTGTAAACTTTGCTATCTAATCAAGTTATCGTTATCATGCCGTTTAAAAGTAATATACATGCAAGATATTAATCATGGATTTCATTATAATTACAAGTTGACAATACCTTGTTATAGCAAGGATAGAGAGTAGTTATACGAAGGAGGTCAACATGGCTTAGAAATCAAGCACTTACATTTCTCTGACCAGGTCGAAATTATTTCGATTTTAACTGCTTGTATTCTATATTTCATCGGAGCAACATGTTACCTATTTATCAGACAGACTAGCTTTTGATTATTCCAATATGAAACCTTTTGAAAACTATAAAGAACATAAAATTCTATTGTTATAATTACACAGTTCAGAAAAAATAATGGGAAAAGGAGCTTTGGTTCATTATACACATTTCTTATCCTTGTATCTGATTATAACATATTTGAGGAAACATTGGAATAAATAGAGCATTTTCTCATTGATAATAACAAAAGCTTTTTCCCCTAATGTTTTTAGTACACACCAATAATGGTTTTTCATTCTTAAAGGAATGGATAGGCATATACGTATTTCAATGATTGTAGGGTGAAAATGGTGGAGTCTAATGTAGAGCTCCAGAGAGTATAGACAGAAAAGATGCTGATCAAGAAAAGAGACAGAGGTATTTACAGCAGTCTAGAGGACGTTATGTACTGGACAGGCTTACAGGAAAAAACAAAAGTATTGGTGATATGACAGATAGGGAAAAAATTGGTGAGAAAAAAGTGGAGGAACCGAGAGAGGAAAGACAGAGAACAAAATTGCTAACACAGGCACTTCAAAATAAAATATCCTCTTCTCCAGAAACGTCAGGACCGAACAACAGCAGCCACATTGACTGATTGTATGGTGTTTAACGCTGTTTTCAACATTATTTCAGTTACATGTATATCGCGGCGGCCAGTGTACCTAGCCATGCTTTCCTTGAGTTTCTTTTACCAGTACTCCGCACAATATTCTTTCCAAGCCCTTGGCTGCTTTCCCACATAACTATTGTCGAAACAATGATCAGTAGCGGGAGAGGAATGAATTCTGTCGCAAAGATTTTCATCAATCCTCAGAAAGAAAGTTGGCAGGGACGGGGATCGAAGCAGCGACCGCTGGTATCAAGTCCTTCACGCTACCGACTGAGCTACTGGGGCGCAAATCATCAGCAGCGAGAAACAAACGCAACGCAAGAAAGATACAAGACAGAAGCATTGTGGAAAAAGGAGAAAATGCTGGATTTCAAAAGGCGTCTTCAAACTTGGGATTGTGTGGTAAAGGGTTAAAATTCAGTGCAAATGGAAACATCAAATGACCCTTCGTATTCTTTCGAATACTCATGGTCATTTGATGCTTGCATTATCAATAAAACTGTAATGATTGTCTGGAGAATTATGAATAAAATTTCTCGATGGAAGAGATAGTTGCCGTAACATAGTATGTCCTTGTATTTTTATTTGTTAATTTGCAATACTTTATTTGTATAAATTGTGGGCTTAGAGAAAGGCATTTGTAATAGCAGTCTGTACAATGTGCTGCTGCAGCTGTATTGCAATAAGCCATACAAATGTTTTATAATTTTCTGATTTGGTCTTTAAAAATCTATGGACAAAAGCAGGTCCACATGTCTTTACTGTTACAATGATTGAAATACGCTTAGTTAAGTTGTTAGATGTTAATGTTTTCTCTTTT
This sequence comes from Hippopus hippopus, assembly GCA_946811185.2. Classification (NCBI taxonomy): domain Eukaryota; kingdom Metazoa; phylum Mollusca; class Bivalvia; order Cardiida; family Cardiidae; genus Hippopus; species Hippopus hippopus. The sequence goes on along the minus strand of OX328099.1, from coordinate 61,399,006 downwards.
GTTTTTGAAATGTGATAATGTAACTTATTTCCTACATGACATTGATTATTTTTAATGTATTTAGCATGAATATAGTTAACAATGAATATAACAGAGTATTTGCAATAACCAGAGTGTACTTGCAGTAACATTCCAAATCTTAACTAGTCAACAAGACAGTACTGTTGGTGCAAATCACTTTTCCTTATTTCATGTTACTGTTCCATTATTGTTTCATTTGTTTTTTCTAAAATAAAGGCATTAAGTACCAACAATTTTTATGTTATTATTGCAAATACAAATGTGTGTCTATGCTGTTACATTTTGTATCGTTCCTGTAACACATGTGTCCTTTATATAACAACACTAAAATTGGTCAAAAAAGGAAGCCACACTGTGTAATGTACGAAAAAAACTTTCTCATAACAAAACAGACAATACAGTTACATTTTTAATACAAACAGTTATGATTTGTTTACTTTATAACCTTTTCAAGAGATTAGAATAGTTGCAGAACACTGAACAATATTGTGCTCATTGTCTTGCCAGCGCGCTCACCAGAATATCTCCCTTTGAACATGTGTGGGATATTCCGGGACCGAGCGTTCAAAACAGAATACTGGCACCATCTGCAGGCTCTTGCTGTGGCGCTACAGGAGGAATGAAGACTGGTTCCTCAGCTCCAAATCGCCGGAATTATTCAGCGTATGCTACGCCAGTGCAAGTCCTTATTTGCCGATGAAGGGGGAAACACTTGTAACTGCAAGGATATTTGGAACATTCTCATCTTCCATATATGACATTTGAGGCTATCATGAATAGGGAGTTACGTAAATTTCATGTGTCAGTCAAAAGAATGGAATTTTAATTTAAAAAATCTTACAGCGTATATTCATGACTGTGTTTTGCATAAAAACAGGGAATACTCTGGATTACTTGACACAGTGGAACAACAAAGATATTAGTGTTTCAAGCAATGAAATGTATCTAACAATTTTAATAAAAAATCAATAATTGTTTGTTTTTGGTAATCTTTTGGTCCATGGTTTTCTGACATTTCCTTAACTTTTTTTGTTAAGTATACAAATATATGTATAAGAATTCTTTATTGTTAGTGAATTTCAGTTTTGATGATAGTAGTAGTTGAAGTAGTAGTATAAATTGTAGTAGTAGCATCAGCAGCAGCATTAGTAGATAGGGCAGTATATAATTATCATTATTGTCACTATATAGTGCAGTGAGTATTATAGGTGTTTTAAATATATGTTATTCTTTTTTATTCTTTGGTCGAACTGAAATTGGCAAATTGCATCGGCCTTACACATGGTTTTTGTAAGTGATGTAATTAACCTGTCGTCTACGAAGCTTAATCAAGGGTTAAGGTTAACAGCACTCAGTTTCTGTCTGTCTGTCAAACTATGTGTGCTTGCTCTCTCTCTTTCTCTCTGCCTCTATCTCTCTGTCTGTCTGTCTCTCTCTTTCTCTCTCTCTCATGGTTATTGGTTAAGGTCAGTGGAATGAACTTAGGTAAGGACTCAACAATGTAGAAGAATTCACTTTCTGACTGGGGCGGGGGCTTCTGCTGAAGAGGGACTAAACATTGTGGCAGAAGTTGAAACCGTCTCATACTAGGAATGGGGTTGTATTCTGGGCACTGGGAGAACAGGACAGAGAAGACTAAATATTTTGGTAGATTTTTTGAGTGGGAGAAGACTAAATATTTTGGATTGTGGAAAACTTTGAATCTCTGACAGGAAATTGGATTAAGTCAGGAAACTGGGAGAATGGGGAAGACTAAACATTGTTGCAGAAATTGAAACTCTGCTTCTCAGGGGACTACAGATTGTCCCCTACAGTGAAGAAATAGTTGTTTGCTGCTGTTCTCTTCCTAATTTCAACATGAGATTCCAATATCTTTGACATTTTTCTCTCTAGCATATGTTGAATTATGCATACTAGGATTCTTCTCCCCTTTTTATAATCCTATTAGACTGTTGATACATTAGCAGAGTTTGTTTATTCTTCAATGCATGCATATTTGAAAAAGGAGCTATTTATGAACTTCAATGAAACATGTGTTAGGCAGTCCTATGTCTGCCAGATATAAATAATGCTGTGTACCTCCTTGCAATAACGGTCTTTAAAATAACGATGTGTTTTGTTATTGCCAGTAACAGAATCGTTACTTTGGGGACATTTTGTTCAGGAAAAGTGATTGGAATTTTATATAAATATGATTTTAAGCCTTATTTAACGTAAATTAATTAGTATAATCTATTTACAGATCAATACAAAGCAGAAAATCCCATTTTCAGGCCTATTTTTGATACTGAATGTGATTTTATCATATTACCGTTACAGAAAATGTAATATACATGCAAGAAATTAATTATGGAGTAATCGTTACTTTGGGGACATTATGTTCTGGAAGAGCGATTGGAATTTTATATAAATATGATTTTAAGCCTTATTTAACGTAAAGTAATTAGTATAATATATTTACATATCAACAGAAAGCAGAAAATCTCATTTTCAGGCCTATTTTTGATACTGAATGTGCTTTTATCATATTACCGTTACAGAAAAGACATTGATGAGTTCACAACTTTTACAACTTAATTGAGAAATAAAAAGATCTTCATTGTAAACTTTGCTATCTAATCAAGTTATCGTTATCATGCCGTTTAAAAGTAATATACATGCAAGATATTAATCATGGATTTCATTATAATTACAAGTTGACAATACCTTGTTATAGCAAGGATAGAGAGTAGTTATACGAAGGAGGTCAACATGGCTTAGAAATCAAGCACTTACATTTCTCTGACCAGGTCGAAATTATTTCGATTTTAACTGCTTGTATTCTATATTTCATCGGAGCAACATGTTACCTATTTATCAGACAGACTAGCTTTTGATTATTCCAATATGAAACCTTTTGAAAACTATAAAGAATATAAAATTCTATTGTTATAATTACACAGTTCAGAAAAAATAATGGGAAAAGGAGCTTTGGTTCATTATACACATTTCTTATCCTTGTATCTGATTATAACATATTTGAGGAAACATTGGAATAAATAGAGCATTTTCTCATTGATAATAACAAAAGCTTTTTCCCCTAATGTTTTTAGTACACACCAATAATGGTTTTTCATTCTTAAAGGAATGGATAGGCATATACGTATTTCAATGATTGTAGGGTGAAAATGGTGGAGTCTAATGTAGAGCTCCAGAGAGTATAGACAGAAAAGATGCTGATCAAGAAAAGAGACAGAGGTATTTACAGCAGTCTAGAGGACGTTATGTACTGGACAGGCTTACAGGAAAAAACAAAAGTATTGGTGATATGACAGATAGGGAAAAAATTGGTGAGAAAAAAGTGGAGGAACCGAGAGAGGAAAGACAGAGAACAAAATTGCTAACACAGGCACTTCAAAATAAAATATCCTCTTCTCCAGAAACGTCAGGACCGAACAACAGCAGCCACATTGACTGATTGTATGGTGTTTAACGCTGTTTTCAACATTATTTCAGTTACATGTATATCGCGGCGGCCAGTGTACCTAGCCATGCTTTCCTTGAGTTTCTTTTACCAGTACTCCGCACAATATTCTTTCCAAGCCCTTGGCTGCTTTCCCACATAACTATTGTCGAAACAATGATCAGTAGCGGGAGAGGAATGAATTCTGTCGCAAAGATTTTCATCAATCCTCAGAAAGAAAGTTGGCAGGGACGGGGATCGAAGCAGCGACCGCTGGTATCAAGTCCTTCACGCTACCGACTGAGCTACTGGGGCGCAAATCATCAGCAGCGAGAAACAAACGCAACGCAAGAAAGATACAAGACAGAAGCATTGTGGAAAAAGGAGAAAATGCTGGATTTCAAAAGGCGTCTTCAAACTTGGGATTGTGTGGTAAAGGGTTAAAATTCAGTGCAAATGGAAACATCAAATGACCCTTCGTATTCTTTCGAATACTCATGGTCATTTGATGCTTGCATTATCAATAAAACTGTAATGATTGTCTGGAGAATTATGAATAAAATTTCTCGATGGAAGAGATAGTTGCCGTAACATAGTATGTCCTTGTATTTTTATTTGTTAATTTGCAATACTTTATTTGTATAAATTGTGGGCTTAGAGAAAGGCATTTGTAATAGCAGTCTGTACAATGTGCTGCTGCAGCTGTATTGCAATAAGCCATACAAATGTTTTATAATTTTCTGATTTGGTCTTTAAAAATCTATGGACAAAAGCAGGTCCACATGTCTTTACTGTTACAATGATTGAAATACGCTTAGTTAAGTTGTTAGATGTTAATGTTTTCTCTTTTGTTTTTGAAATGTGATAATGTAACTTATTTCCTACATGACATTGATTATTTTTAATGTATTTAGCATGAATATAGTTAACAATGAATATAACAGAGTATTTGCAATAACCAGAGTGTACTTGCAGTAACATTCCAAATCTTAACTAGTCAACAAGACAGTACTGTTGGTGCAAATCACTTTTCCTTATTTCATGTTACTGTTCCATTATTGTTTCATTTGTTTTTTCTAAAATAAAGGCATTAAGTACCAACAATTTTTATGTTATTATTGCAAATACAAATGTGTGTCTATGCTGTTACATTTTGTATCGTTCCTGTAACACATGTGTCCTTTATATAACAACACTAAAATTGGTCAAAAAAGGAAGCCACACTGTGTAATGTACGAAAAAAACTTTCTCATAACAAAACAGACAATACAGTTACATTTTTAATACAAACAGTTATGATTTGTTTACTTTATAACCTTTTCAAGAGATTAGAATAGTTGCAGAACACTGAACAATATTGTGCTCATTGTCTTGCCAGCGCGCTCACCAGAATATCTCCCTTTGAACATGTGTGGGATATTCCGGGACCGAGCGTTCAAAACAGAATACTGGCACCATCTGCAGGCTCTTGCTGTGGCGCTACAGGAGGAATGAAGACTGGTTCCTCAGCTCCAAATCGCCGGAATTATTCAGCGTATGCTACGCCAGTGCAAGTCCTTATTTGCCGATGAAGGGGGAAACACTTGTAACTGCAAGGATATTTGGAACATTCTCATCTTCCATATATGACATTTGAGGCTATCATGAATAGGGAGTTACGTAAATTTCATGTGTCAGTCAAAAGAATGGAATTTTAATTTAAAAAATCTTACAGCGTATATTCATGACTGTGTTTTGCATAAAAACAGGGAATACTCTGGATTACTTGACACAGTGGAACAACAAAGATATTAGTGTTTCAAGCAATGAAATGTATCTAACAATTTTAATAAAAAATCAATAATTGTTTGTTTTTGGTAATCTTTTGGTCCATGGTTTTCTGACATTTCCTTAACTTTTTTTGTTAAGTATACAAATATATGTATAAGAATTCTTTATTGTTAGTGAATTTCAGTTTTGATGATAGTAGTAGTTGAAGTAGTAGTATAAATTGTAGTAGTAGCATCAGCAGCAGCATTAGTAGATAGGGCAGTATATAATTATCATTATTGTCACTATATAGTGCAGTGAGTATTATAGGTGTTTTAAATATATGTTATTCTTTTTTATTCTTTGGTCGAACTGAAATTGGCAAATTGCATCGGCCTTACACATGGTTTTTGTAAGTGATGTAATTAACCTGTCGTCTACGAAGCTTAATCAAGGGTTAAGGTTAACAGCACTCAGTTTCTGTCTGTCTGTCAAACTATGTGTGCTTGCTCTCTCTCTTTCTCTCTGCCTCTATCTCTCTGTCTGTCTGTCTCTCTCTTTCTCTCTCTCTCATGGTTATTGGTTAAGGTCAGTGGAATGAACTTAGGTAAGGACTCAACAATGTAGAAGAATTCACTTTCTGACTGGGGCGGGGGCTTCTGCTGAAGAGGGACTAAACATTGTGGCAGAAGTTGAAACCGTCTCATACTAGGAATGGGGTTGTATTCTGGGCACTGGGAGAACAGGACAGAGAAGACTAAATATTTTGGTAGATTTTTTGAGTGGGAGAAGACTAAATATTTTGGATTGTGGAAAACTTTGAATCTCTGACAGGAAATTGGATTAAGTCAGGAAACTGGGAGAATGGGGAAGACTAAACATTGTTGCAGAAATTGAAACTCTGCTTCTCAGGGGACTACAGATTGTCCCCTACAGTGAAGAAATAGTTGTTTGCTGCTGTTCTCTTCCTAATTTCAACATGAGATTCCAATATCTTTGACATTTTTCTCTCTAGCATATGTTGAATTATGCATACTAGGATTCTTCTCCCCTTTTTATAATCCTATTAGACTGTTGATACATTAGCAGAGTTTGTTTATTCTTCAATGCATGCATATTTGAAAAAGGAGCTATTTATGAACTTCAATGAAACATGTGTTAGGCAGTCCTATGTCTGCCAGATATAAATAATGCTGTGTACCTCCTTGCAATAACGGTCTTTAAAATAACGATGTGTTTTGTTATTGCCAGTAACAGAATCGTTACTTTGGGGACATTTTGTTCAGGAAAAGTGATTGGAATTTTATATAAATATGATTTTAAGCCTTATTTAACGTAAATTAATTAGTATAATCTATTTACAGATCAATACAAAGCAGAAAATCCCATTTTCAGGCCTATTTTTGATACTGAATGTGATTTTATCATATTACCGTTACAGAAAATGTAATATACATGCAAGAAATTAATTATGGAGTAATCGTTACTTTGGGGACATTATGTTCTGGAAGAGCGATTGGAATTTTATATAAATATGATTTTAAGCCTTATTTAACGTAAAGTAATTAGTATAATATATTTACATATCAACAGAAAGCAGAAAATCTCATTTTCAGGCCTATTTTTGATACTGAATGTGCTTTTATCATATTACCGTTACAGAAAAGACATTGATGAGTTCACAACTTTTACAACTTAATTGAGAAATAAAAAGATCTTCATTGTAAACTTTGCTATCTAATCAAGTTATCGTTATCATGCCGTTTAAAAGTAATATACATGCAAGATATTAATCATGGATTTCATTATAATTACAAGTTGACAATACCTTGTTATAGCAAGGATAGAGAGTAGTTATACGAAGGAGGTCAACATGGCTTAGAAATCAAGCACTTACATTTCTCTGACCAGGTCGAAATTATTTCGATTTTAACTGCTTGTATTCTATATTTCATCGGAGCAACATGTTACCTATTTATCAGACAGACTAGCTTTTGATTATTCCAATATGAAACCTTTTGAAAACTATAAAGAATATAAAATTCTATTGTTATAATTACACAGTTCAGAAAAAATAATGGGAAAAGGAGCTTTGGTTCATTATACACATTTCTTATCCTTGTATCTGATTATAACATATTTGAGGAAACATTGGAATAAATAGAGCATTTTCTCATTGATAATAACAAAAGCTTTTTCCCCTAATGTTTTTAGTACACACCAATAATGGTTTTTCATTCTTAAAGGAATGGATAGGCATATACGTATTTCAATGATTGTAGGGTGAAAATGGTGGAGTCTAATGTAGAGCTCCAGAGAGTATAGACAGAAAAGATGCTGATCAAGAAAAGAGACAGAGGTATTTACAGCAGTCTAGAGGACGTTATGTACTGGACAGGCTTACAGGAAAAAACAAAAGTATTGGTGATATGACAGATAGGGAAAAAATTGGTGAGAAAAAAGTGGAGGAACCGAGAGAGGAAAGACAGAGAACAAAATTGCTAACACAGGCACTTCAAAATAAAATATCCTCTTCTCCAGAAACGTCAGGACCGAACAACAGCAGCCACATTGACTGATTGTATGGTGTTTAACGCTGTTTTCAACATTATTTCAGTTACATGTATATCGCGGCGGCCAGTGTACCTAGCCATGCTTTCCTTGAGTTTCTTTTACCAGTACTCCGCACAATATTCTTTCCAAGCCCTTGGCTGCTTTCCCACATAACTATTGTCGAAACAATGATCAGTAGCGGGAGAGGAATGAATTCTGTCGCAAAGATTTTCATCAATCCTCAGAAAGAAAGTTGGCAGGGACGGGGATCGAAGCAGCGACCGCTGGTATCAAGTCCTTCACGCTACCGACTGAGCTACTGGGGCGCAAATCATCAGCAGCGAGAAACAAACGCAACGCAAGAAAGATACAAGACAGAAGCATTGTGGAAAAAGGAGAAAATGCTGGATTTCAAAAGGCGTCTTCAAACTTGGGATTGTGTGGTAAAGGGTTAAAATTCAGTGCAAATGGAAACATCAAATGACCCTTCGTATTCTTTCGAATACTCATGGTCATTTGATGCTTGCATTATCAATAAAACTGTAATGATTGTCTGGAGAATTATGAATAAAATTTCTCGATGGAAGAGATAGTTGCCGTAACATAGTATGTCCTTGTATTTTTATTTGTTAATTTGCAATACTTTATTTGTATAAATTGTGGGCTTAGAGAAAGGCATTTGTAATAGCAGTCTGTACAATGTGCTGCTGCAGCTGTATTGCAATAAGCCATACAAATGTTTTATAATTTTCTGATTTGGTCTTTAAAAATCTATGGACAAAAGCAGGTCCACATGTCTTTACTGTTACAATGATTGAAATACGCTTAGTTAAGTTGTTAGATGTTAATGTTTTCTCTTTTGTTTTTGAAATGTGATAATGTAACTTATTTCCTACATGACATTGATTATTTTTAATGTATTTAGCATGAATATAGTTAACAATGAATATAACAGAGTATTTGCAATAACCAGAGTGTACTTGCAGTAACATTCCAAATCTTAACTAGTCAACAAGACAGTACTGTTGGTGCAAATCACTTTTCCTTATTTCATGTTACTGTTCCATTATTGTTTCATTTGTTTTTTCTAAAATAAAGGCATTAAGTACCAACAATTTTTATGTTATTATTGCAAATACAAATGTGTGTCTATGCTGTTACATTTTGTATCGTTCCTGTAACACATGTGTCCTTTATATAACAACACTAAAATTGGTCAAAAAAGGAAGCCACACTGTGTAATGTACGAAAAAAACTTTCTCATAACAAAACAGACAATACAGTTACATTTTTAATACAAACAGTTATGATTTGTTTACTTTATAACCTTTTCAAGAGATTAGAATAGTTGCAGAACACTGAACAATATTGTGCTCATTGTCTTGCCAGCGCGCTCACCAGAATATCTCCCTTTGAACATGTGTGGGATATTCCGGGACCGAGCGTTCAAAACAGAATACTGGCACCATCTGCAGGCTCTTGCTGTGGCGCTACAGGAGGAATGAAGACTGGTTCCTCAGCTCCAAATCGCCGGAATTATTCAGCGTATGCTACGCCAGTGCAAGTCCTTATTTGCCGATGAAGGGGGAAACACTTGTAACTGCAAGGATATTTGGAACATTCTCATCTTCCATATATGACATTTGAGGCTATCATGAATAGGGAGTTACGTAAATTTCATGTGTCAGTCAAAAGAATGGAATTTTAATTTAAAAAATCTTACAGCGTATATTCATGACTGTGTTTTGCATAAAAACAGGGAATACTCTGGATTACTTGACACAGTGGAACAACAAAGATATTAGTGTTTCAAGCAATGAAATGTATCTAACAATTTTAATAAAAAATCAATAATTGTTTGTTTTTGGTAATCTTTTGGTCCATGGTTTTCTGACATTTCCTTAACTTTTTTTGTTAAGTATACAAATATATGTATAAGAATTCTTTATTGTTAGTGAATTTCAGTTTTGATGATAGTAGTAGTTGAAGTAGTAGTATAAATTGTAGTAGTAGCATCAGCAGCAGCATTAGTAGATAGGGCAGTATATAATTATCATTATTGTCACTATATAGTGCAATGAGTATTATAGGTGTTTTAAATATATGTTATTCTTTTTTATTCTTTGGTCGAACTGAAATTGGCAAATTGCATCGGCCTTACACATGGTTTTTGTAAGTGATGTAATTAACCTGTCGTCTACGAAGCTTAATCAAGGGTTAAGGTTAACAGCACTCAGTTTCTGTCTGTCTGTCAAACTATGTGTGCTTGCTCTCTCTCTTTCTCTCTGCCTCTATCTCTCTGTCTGTCTGTCTCTCTCTTTCTCTCTCTCTCATGGTTATTGGTTAAGGTCAGTGGAATGAACTTAGGTAAGGACTCAACAATGTAGAAGAATTCACTTTCTGACTGGGGCGGGGGCTTCTGCTGAAGAGGGACTAAACATTGTGGCAGAAGTTGAAACCGTCTCATACTAGGAATGGGGTTGTATTCTGGGCACTGGGAGAACAGGACAGAGAAGACTAAATATTTTGGTAGATTTTTTGAGTGGGAGAAGACTAAATATTTTGGATTGTGGAAAACTTTGAATCTCTGACAGGAAATTGGATTAAGTCAGGAAACTGGGAGAATGGGGAAGACTAAACATTGTTGCAGAAATTGAAACTCTGCTTCTCAGGGGACTACAGATTGTCCCCTACAGTGAAGAAATAGTTGTTTGCTGCTGTTCTCTTCCTAATTTCAACATGAGATTCCAATATCTTTGACATTTTTCTCTCTAGCATATGTTGAATTATGCATACTAGGATTCTTCTCCCCTTTTTATAATCCTATTAGACTGTTGATACATTAACAGAGTTTGTTTATTCTTCAATGCATGCATATTTGAAAAAGGAGGTATTTATGAACTTCAATGAAACATGTGTTAGGCAGTCCTATGTCTGCCAGATATAAATAATGCTGTGTACCTCCTTGCAATAACGGTCTTTAAAATAACGATGTGTTTTGTTATTGCCAGTAACAGAATCGTTACTTTGGGGACATTTTGTTCAGGAAAAGTGATTGGAATTTTATATAAATATGATTTTAAGCCTTATTTAACGTAAATTAATTAGTATAATCTATTTACAGATCAATACAAAGCAGAAAATCCCATTTTCAGGCCTATTTTTGATACTGAATGTGATTTTATCATATTACCGTTACAGAAAATGTAATATACATGCAAGAAATTAATTATGGAGTAATCGTTACTTTGGGGACATTATGTTCTGGAAGAGCGATTGGAATTTTATATAAATATGATTTTAAGCCTTATTTAACGTAAAGTAATTAGTATAATATATTTACATATCAACAGAAAGCAGAAAATCTCATTTTCAGGCCTATTTTTGATACTGAATGTGCTTTTATCATATTACCGTTACAGAAAAGACATTGATGAGTTCACAACTTTTACAACTTAATTGAGAAATAAAAAGATCTTCATTGTAAACTTTGCTATCTAATCAAGTTATCGTTATCATGCCGTTTAAAAGTAATATACATGCAAGATATTAATCATGGATTTCATTATAATTACAAGTTGACAATACCTTGTTATAGCAAGGATAGAGAGTAGTTATACGAAGGAGGTCAACATGGCTTAGAAATCAAGCACTTACATTTCTCTGACCAGGTCGAAATTATTTCGATTTTAACTGCTTGTATTCTATATTTCATCGGAGCAACATGTTACCTATTTATCAGACAGACTAGCTTTTGATTATTCCAATATGAAACCTTTTGAAAACTATAAAGAATATAAAATTCTATTGTTATAATTACACAGTTCAGAAAAAATAATGGGAAAAGGAGCTTTGGTTCATTATACACATTTCTTATCCTTGTATCTGATTATAACATATTTGAGGAAACATTGGAATAAATAGAGCATTTTCTCATTGATAATAACAAAAGCTTTTTCCCCTAATGTTTTTAGTACACACCAATAATGGTTTTTCATTCTTAAAGGAATGGATAGGCATATACGTATTTCAATGATTGTAGGGTGAAAATGGTGGAGTCTAATGTAGAGCTCCAGAGAGTATAGACAGAAAAGATGCTGATCAAGAAAAGAGACAGAGGTATTTACAGCAGTCTAGAGGACGTTATGTACTGGACAGGCTTACAGGAAAAAACAAAAGTATTGGTGATATGACAGATAGGGAAAAAATTGGTGAGAAAAAAGTGGAGGAACCGAGAGAGGAAAGACAGAGAACAAAATTGCTAACACAGGCACTTCAAAATAAAATATCCTCTTCTCCAGAAACGTCAGGACCGAACAACAGCAGCCACATTGACTGATTGTATGGTGTTTAACGCTGTTTTCAACATTATTTCAGTTACATGTATATCGCGGCGGCCAGTGTACCTAGCCATGCTTTCCTTGAGTTTCTTTTACCAGTACTCCGCACAATATTCTTTCCAAGCCCTTGGCTGCTTTCCCACATAACTATTGTCGAAACAATGATCAGTAGCGGGAGAGGAATGAATTCTGTCGCAAAGATTTTCATCAATCCTCAGAAAGAAAGTTGGCAGGGACGGGGATCGAAGCAGCGACCGCTGGTATCAAGTCCTTCACGCTACCGACTGAGCTACTGGGGCGCAAATCATCAGCAGCGAGAAACAAACGCAACGCAAGAAAGATACAAGACAGAAGCATTGTGGAAAAAGGAGAAAATGCTGGATTTCAAAAGGCGTCTTCAAACTTGGGATTGTGTGGTAAAGGGTTAAAATTCAGTGCAAATGGAAACATCAAATGACCCTTCGTATTCTTTCGAATACTCATGGTCATTTGATGCTTGCATTATCAATAAAACTGTAATGATTGTCTGGAGAATTATGAATAAAATTTCTCGATGGAAGAGATAGTTGCCGTAACATAGTATGTCCTTGTATTTTTATTTGTTAATTTGCAATACTTTATTTGTATAAATTGTGGGCTTAGAGAAAGGCATTTGTAATAGCAGTCTGTACAATGTGCTGCTGCAGCTGTATTGCAATAAGCCATACAAATGTTTTATAATTTTCTGATTTGGTCTTTAAAAATCTATGGACAAAAGCAGGTCCACATGTCTTTACTGTTACAATGATTGAAATACGCTTAGTTAAGTTGTTAGATGTTAATGTTTTCTCTTTTGTTTTTGAAATGTGATAATGTAACTTATTTCCTACATGACATTGATTATTTTTAATGTATTTAGCATGAATATAGTTAACAATGAATATAACAGAGTATTTGCAATAACCAGAGTGTACTTGCAGTAACATTCCAAATCTTAACTAGTCAACAAGACAGTACTGTTGGTGCAAATCACTTTTCCTTATTTCATGTTACTGTTCCATTATTGTTTCATTTGTTTTTTCTAAAATAAAGGCATTAAGTACCAACAATTTTTATGTTATTATTGCAAATACAAATGTGTGTCTATGCTGTTACATTTTGTATCGTTCCTGTAACACATGTGTCCTTTATATAACAACACTAAAATTGGTCAAAAAAGGAAGCCACACTGTGTAATGTACGAAAAAAACTTTCTCATAACAAAACAGACAATACAGTTACATTTTTAATACAAACAGTTATGATTTGTTTACTTTATAACCTTTTCAAGAGATTAGAATAGTTGCAGAACACTGAACAATATTGTGCTCATTGTCTTGCCAGCGCGCTCACCAGAATATCTCCCTTTGAACATGTGTGGGATATTCCGGGACCGAGCGTTCAAAACAGAATACTGGCACCATCTGCAGGCTCTTGCTGTGGCGCTACAGGAGGAATGAAGACTGGTTCCTCAGCTCCAAATCGCCGGAATTATTCAGCGTATGCTACGCCAGTGCAAGTCCTTATTTGCCGATGAAGGGGGAAACACTTGTAACTGCAAGGATATTTGGAACATTCTCATCTTCCATATATGACATTTGAGGCTATCATGAATAGGGAGTTACGTAAATTTCATGTGTCAGTCAAAAGAATGGAATTTTAATTTAAAAAATCTTACAGCGTATATTCATGACTGTGTTTTGCATAAAAACAGGGAATACTCTGGATTACTTGACACAGTGGAACAACAAAGATATTAGTGTTTCAAGCAATGAAATGTATCTAACAATTTTAATAAAAAATCAATAATTGTTTGTTTTTGGTAATCTTTTGGTCCATGGTTTTCTGACATTTCCTTAACTTTTTTTGTTAAGTATACAAATATATGTATAAGAATTCTTTATTGTTAGTGAATTTCAGTTTTGATGATAGTAGTAGTTGAAGTAGTAGTATAAATTGTAGTAGTAGCATCAGCAGCAGCATTAGTAGATAGGGCAGTATATAATTATCATTATTGTCACTATATAGTGCAATGAGTATTATAGGTGTTTTAAATATATGTTATTCTTTTTTATTCTTTGGTCGAACTGAAATTGGCAAATTGCATCGGCCTTACACATGGTTTTTGTAAGTGATGTAATTAACCTGTCGTCTACGAAGCTTAATCAAGGGTTAAGGTTAACAGCACTCAGTTTCTGTCTGTCTGTCAAACTATGTGTGCTTGCTCTCTCTCTTTCTCTCTGCCTCTATCTCTCTGTCTGTCTGTCTCTCTCTTTCTCTCTCTCTCATGGTTATTGGTTAAGGTCAGTGGAATGAACTTAGGTAAGGACTCAACAATGTAGAAGAATTCACTTTCTGACTGGGGCGGGGGCTTCTGCTGAAGAGGGACTAAACATTGTGGCAGAAGTTGAAACCGTCTCATACTAGGAATGGGGTTGTATTCTGGGCACTGGGAGAACAGGACAGAGAAGACTAAATATTTTGGTAGATTTTTTGAGTGGGAGAAGACTAAATATTTTGGATTGTGGAAAACTTTGAATCTCTGACAGGAAATTGGATTAAGTCAGGAAACTGGGAGAATGGGGAAGACTAAACATTGTTGCAGAAATTGAAACTCTGCTTCTCAGGGGACTACAGATTGTCCCCTACAGTGAAGAAATAGTTGTTTGCTGCTGTTCTCTTCCTAATTTCAACATGAGATTCCAATATCTTTGACATTTTTCTCTCTAGCATATGTTGAATTATGCATACTAGGATTCTTCTCCCCTTTTTATAATCCTATTAGACTGTTGATACATTAACAGAGTTTGTTTATTCTTCAATGCATGCATATTTGAAAAAGGAGGTATTTATGAACTTCAATGAAACATGTGTTAGGCAGTCCTATGTCTGCCAGATATAAATAATGCTGTGTACCTCCTTGCAATAACGGTCTTTAAAATAACGATGTGTTTTGTTATTGCCAGTAACAGAATCGTTACTTTGGGGACATTTTGTTCAGGAAAAGTGATTGGAATTTTATATAAATATGATTTTAAGCCTTATTTAACGTAAATTAATTAGTATAATCTATTTACAGATCAATACAAAGCAGAAAATCCCATTTTCAGGCCTATTTTTGATACTGAATGTGATTTTATCATATTACCGTTACAGAAAATGTAATATACATGCAAGAAATTAATTATGGAGTAATCGTTACTTTGGGGACATTATGTTCTGGAAGAGCGATTGGAATTTTATATAAATATGATTTTAAGCCTTATTTAACGTAAAGTAATTAGTATAATATATTTACATATCAACAGAAAGCAGAAAATCTCATTTTCAGGCCTATTTTTGATACTGAATGTGCTTTTATCATATTACCGTTACAGAAAAGACATTGATGAGTTCACAACTTTTACAACTTAATTGAGAAATAAAAAGATCTTCATTGTAAACTTTGCTATCTAATCAAGTTATCGTTATCATGCCGTTTAAAAGTAATATACATGCAAGATATTAATCATGGATTTCATTATAATTACAAGTTGACAATACCTTGTTATAGCAAGGATAGAGAGTAGTTATACGAAGGAGGTCAACATGGCTTAGAAATCAAGCACTTACATTTCTCTGACCAGGTCGAAATTATTTCGATTTTAACTGCTTGTATTCTATATTTCATCGGAGCAACATGTTACCTATTTATCAGACAGACTAGCTTTTGATTATTCCAATATGAAACCTTTTGAAAACTATAAAGAATATAAAATTCTATTGTTATAATTACACAGTTCAGAAAAAATAATGGGAAAAGGAGCTTTGGTTCATTATACACATTTCTTATCCTTGTATCTGATTATAACATATTTGAGGAAACATTGGAATAAATAGAGCATTTTCTCATTGATAATAACAAAAGCTTTTTCCCCTAATGTTTTTAGTACACACCAATAATGGTTTTTCATTCTTAAAGGAATGGATAGGCATATACGTATTTCAATGATTGTAGGGTGAAAATGGTGGAGTCTAATGTAGAGCTCCAGAGAGTATAGACAGAAAAGATGCTGATCAAGAAAAGAGACAGAGGTATTTACAGCAGTCTAGAGGACGTTATGTACTGGACAGGCTTACAGGAAAAAACAAAAGTATTGGTGATATGACAGATAGGGAAAAAATTGGTGAGAAAAAAGTGGAGGAACCGAGAGAGGAAAGACAGAGAACAAAATTGCTAACACAGGCACTTCAAAATAAAATATCCTCTTCTCCAGAAACGTCAGGACCGAACAACAGCAGCCACATTGACTGATTGTATGGTGTTTAACGCTGTTTTCAACATTATTTCAGTTACATGTATATCGCGGCGGCCAGTGTACCTAGCCATGCTTTCCTTGAGTTTCTTTTACCAGTACTCCGCACAATATTCTTTCCAAGCCCTTGGCTGCTTTCCCACATAACTATTGTCGAAACAATGATCAGTAGCGGGAGAGGAATGAATTCTGTCGCAAAGATTTTCATCAATCCTCAGAAAGAAAGTTGGCAGGGACGGGGATCGAAGCAGCGACCGCTGGTATCAAGTCCTTCACGCTACCGACTGAGCTACTGGGGCGCAAATCATCAGCAGCGAGAAACAAACGCAACGCAAGAAAGATACAAGACAGAAGCATTGTGGAAAAAGGAGAAAATGCTGGATTTCAAAAGGCGTCTTCAAACTTGGGATTGTGTGGTAAAGGGTTAAAATTCAGTGCAAATGGAAACATCAAATGACCCTTCGTATTCTTTCGAATACTCATGGTCATTTGATGCTTGCATTATCAATAAAACTGTAATGATTGTCTGGAGAATTATGAATAAAATTTCTCGATGGAAGAGATAGTTGCCGTAACATAGTATGTCCTTGTATTTTTATTTGTTAATTTGCAATACTTTATTTGTATAAATTGTGGGCTTAGAGAAAGGCATTTGTAATAGCAGTCTGTACAATGTGCTGCTGCAGCTGTATTGCAATAAGCCATACAAATGTTTTATAATTTTCTGATTTGGTCTTTAAAAATCTATGGACAAAAGCAGGTCCACATGTCTTTACTGTTACAATGATTGAAATACGCTTAGTTAAGTTGTTAGATGTTAATGTTTTCTCTTTTGTTTTTGAAATGTGATAATGTAACTTATTTCCTACATGACATTGATTATTTTTAATGTATTTAGCATGAATATAGTTAACAATGAATATAACAGAGTATTTGCAATAACCAGAGTGTACTTGCAGTAACATTCCAAATCTTAACTAGTCAACAAGACAGTACTGTTGGTGCAAATCACTTTTCCTTATTTCATGTTACTGTTCCATTATTGTTTCATTTGTTTTTTCTAAAATAAAGGCATTAAGTACCAACAATTTTTATGTTATTATTGCAAATACAAATGTGTCTCTATGCTGTTACATTTTGTATCGTTCCTGTAACACATGTGTCCTTTATATAACAACACTAAAATTGGTCAAAAAAGG
Source organism: Hippopus hippopus (assembly GCA_946811185.2). Lineage (NCBI taxonomy): Eukaryota > Metazoa > Mollusca > Bivalvia > Cardiida > Cardiidae > Hippopus > Hippopus hippopus. The sequence continues at coordinate 61,381,389 of OX328099.1, read as the reverse complement.
AAGCCACACTGTGTAATGTACGAAAAAAACTTTCTCATAACAAAACAGACAATACAGTTACATTTTTAATACAAACAGTTATGATTTGTTTACTTTATAACCTTTTCAAGAGATTAGAATAGTTGCAGAACACTGAACAATATTGTGCTCATTGTCTTGCCAGCGCGCTCACCAGAATATCTCCCTTTGAACATGTGTGGGATATTCCGGGACCGAGCGTTCAAAACAGAATACTGGCACCATCTGCAGGCTCTTGCTGTGGCGCTACAGGAGGAATGAAGACTGGTTCCTCAGCTCCAAATCGCCGGAATTATTCAGCGTATGCTACGCCAGTGCAAGTCCTTATTTGCCGATGAAGGGGGAAACACTTGTAACTGCAAGGATATTTGGAACATTCTCATCTTCCATATATGACATTTGAGGCTATCATGAATAGGGAGTTACGTAAATTTCATGTGTCAGTCAAAAGAATGGAATTTTAATTTAAAAAATCTTACAGCGTATATTCATGACTGTGTTTTGCATAAAAACAGGGAATACTCTGGATTACTTGACACAGTGGAACAACAAAGATATTAGTGTTTCAAGCAATGAAATGTATCTAACAATTTTAATAAAAAATCAATAATTGTTTGTTTTTGGTAATCTTTTGGTCCATGGTTTTCTGACATTTCCTTAACTTTTTTTGTTAAGTATACAAATATATGTATAAGAATTCTTTATTGTTAGTGAATTTCAGTTTTGATGATAGTAGTAGTTGAAGTAGTAGTATAAATTGTAGTAGTAGCATCAGCAGCAGCATTAGTAGATAGGGCAGTATATAATTATCATTATTGTCACTATATAGTGCAATGAGTATTATAGGTGTTTTAAATATATGTTATTCTTTTTTATTCTTTGGTCGAACTGAAATTGGCAAATTGCATCGGCCTTACACATGGTTTTTGTAAGTGATGTAATTAACCTGTCGTCTACGAAGCTTAATCAAGGGTTAAGGTTAACAGCACTCAGTTTCTGTCTGTCTGTCAAACTATGTGTGCTTGCTCTCTCTCTTTCTCTCTGCCTCTATCTCTCTGTCTGTCTGTCTCTCTCTTTCTCTCTCTCCCATGGTTATTGGTTAAGGTCAGTGGAATGAACTTAGGTAAGGACTCAACAATGTAGAAGAATTCACTTTCTGACTGGGGCGGGGGCTTCTGCTGAAGAGGGACTAAACATTGTGGCAGAAGTTGAAACCGTCTCATACTAGGAATGGGGTTGTATTCTGGGCACTGGGAGAACAGGACAGAGAAGACTAAATATTTTGGTAGATTTTTTGAGTGGGAGAAGACTAAATATTTTGGATTGTGGAAAACTTTGAATCTCTGACAGGAAATTGGATTAAGTCAGGAAACTGGGAGAATGGGGAAGACTAAACATTGTTGCAGAAATTGAAACTCTGCTTCTCAGGGGACTACAGATTGTCCCCTACAGTGAAGAAATAGTTGTTTGCTGCTGTTCTCTTCCTAATTTCAACATGAGATTCCAATATCTTTGACATTTTTCTCTCTAGCATATGTTGAATTATGCATACTAGGATTCTTCTCCCCTTTTTATAATCCTATTAGACTGTTGATACATTAACAGAGTTTGTTTATTCTTCAATGCATGCATATTTGAAAAAGGAGGTATTTATGAACTTCAATGAAACATGTGTTAGGCAGTCCTATGTCTGCCAGATATAAATAATGCTGTGTACCTCCTTGCAATAACGGTCTTTAAAATAACGATGTGTTTTGTTATTGCCAGTAACAGAATCGTTACTTTGGGGACATTTTGTTCAGGAAAAGTGATTGGAATTTTATATAAATATGATTTTAAGCCTTATTTAACGTAAATTAATTAGTATAATCTATTTACAGATCAATACAAAGCAGAAAATCCCATTTTCAGGCCTATTTTTGATACTGAATGTGATTTTATCATATTACCGTTACAGAAAATGTAATATACATGCAAGAAATTAATTATGGAGTAATCGTTACTTTGGGGACATTATGTTCTGGAAGAGCGATTGGAATTTTATATAAATATGATTTTAAGCCTTATTTAACGTAAAGTAATTAGTATAATATATTTACATATCAACAGAAAGCAGAAAATCTCATTTTCAGGCCTATTTTTGATACTGAATGTGCTTTTATCATATTACCGTTACAGAAAAGACATTGATGAGTTCAAAACTTTTACAACTTAATTGAGAAATAAAAAGATCTTCATTGTAAACTTTGCTATCTAATCAAGTTATCGTTATCATGCCGTTTAAAAGTAATATACATGCAAGATATTAATCATGGATTTCATTATAATTACAAGTTGACAATACCTTGTTATAGCAAGGATAGAGAGTAGTTATACGAAGGAGGTCAACATGGCTTAGAAATCAAGCACTTACATTTCTCTGACCAGGTCGAAATTATTTCGATTTTAACTGCTTGTATTCTATATTTCATCGGAGCAACATGTTACCTATTTATCAGACAGACTAGCTTTTGATTATTCCAATATGAAACCTTTTGAAAACTATAAAGAATATAAAATTCTATTGTTATAATTACACAGTTCAGAAAAAATAATGGGAAAAGGAGCTTTGGTTCATTATACACATTTCTTATCCTTGTATCTGATTATAACATATTTGAGGAAACATTGGAATAAATAGAGCATTTTCTCATTGATAATAACAAAAGCTTTTTCCCCTAATGTTTTTAGTACACACCAATAATGGTTTTTCATTCTTAAAGGAATGGATAGGCATATACGTATTTCAATGATTGTAGGGTGAAAATGGTGGAGTCTAATGTAGAGCTCCAGAGAGTATAGACAGAAAAGATGCTGATCAAGAAAAGAGACAGAGGTATTTACAGCAGTCTAGAGGACGTTATGTACTGGACAGGCTTACAGGAAAAAACAAAAGTATTGGTGATATGACAGATAGGGAAAAAATTGGTGAGAAAAAAGTGGAGGAACCGAGAGAGGAAAGACAGAGAACAAAATTGCTAACACAGGCACTTCAAAATAAAATATCCTCTTCTCCAGAAACGTCAGGACCGAACAACAGCAGCCACATTGACTGATTGTATGGTGTTTAACGCTGTTTTCAACATTATTTCAGTTACATGTATATCGCGGCGGCCAGTGTACCTAGCCATGCTTTCCTTGAGTTTCTTTTACCAGTACTCCGCACAATATTCTTTCCAAGCCCTTGGCTGCTTTCCCACATAACTATTGTCGAAACAATGATCAGTAGCGGGAGAGGAATGAATTCTGTCGCAAAGATTTTCATCAATCCTCAGAAAGAAAGTTGGCAGGGACGGGGATCGAAGCAGCGACCGCTGGTATCAAGTCCTTCACGCTACCGACTGAGCTACTGGGGCGCAAATCATCAGCAGCGAGAAACAAACGCAACGCAAGAAAGATACAAGACAGAAGCATTGTGGAAAAAGGAGAAAATGCTGGATTTCAAAAGGCGTCTTCAAACTTGGGATTGTGTGGTAAAGGGTTAAAATTCAGTGCAAATGGAAACATCAAATGACCCTTCGTATTCTTTCGAATACTCATGGTCATTTGATGCTTGCATTATCAATAAAACTGTAATGATTGTCTGGAGAATTATGAATAAAATTTCTCGATGGAAGAGATAGTTGCCGTAACATAGTATGTCCTTGTATTTTTATTTGTTAATTTGCAATACTTTATTTGTATAAATTGTGGGCTTAGAGAAAGGCATTTGTAATAGCAGTCTGTACAATGTGCTGCTGCAGCTGTATTGCAATAAGCCATACAAATGTTTTATAATTTTCTGATTTGGTCTTTAAAAATCTATGGACAAAAGCAGGTCCACATGTCTTTACTGTTACAATGATTGAAATACGCTTAGTTAAGTTGTTAGATGTTAATGTTTTCTCTTTTGTTTTTGAAATGTGATAATGTAACTTATTTCCTACATGACATTGATTATTTTTAATGTATTTAGCATGAATATAGTTAACAATGAATATAACAGAGTATTTGCAATAACCAGAGTGTACTTGCAGTAACATTCCAAATCTTAACTAGTCAACAAGACAGTACTGTTGGTGCAAATCACTTTTCCTTATTTCATGTTACTGTTCCATTATTGTTTCATTTGTTTTTTCTAAAATAAAGGCATTAAGTACCAACAATTTTTATGTTATTATTGCAAATACAAATGTGTCTCTATGCTGTTACATTTTGTATCGTTCCTGTAACACATGTGTCCTTTATATAACAACACTAAAATTGGTCAAAAAAGGAAGCCACACTGTGTAATGTACGAAAAAAACTTTCTCATAACAAAACAGACAATACAGTTACATTTTTAATACAAACAGTTATGATTTGTTTACTTTATAACCTTTTCAAGAGATTAGAATAGTTGCAGAACACTGAACAATATTGTGCTCATTGTCTTGCCAGCGCGCTCACCAGAATATCTCCCTTTGAACATGTGTGGGATATTCCGGGACCGAGCGTTCAAAACAGAATACTGGCACCATCTGCAGGCTCTTGCTGTGGCGCTACAGGAGGAATGAAGACTGGTTCCTCAGCTCCAAATCGCCGGAATTATTCAGCGTATGCTACGCCAGTGCAAGTCCTTATTTGCCGATGAAGGGGGAAACACTTGTAACTGCAAGGATATTTGGAACATTCTCATCTTCCATATATGACATTTGAGGCTATCATGAATAGGGAGTTACGTAAATTTCATGTGTCAGTCAAAAGAATGGAATTTTAATTTAAAAAATCTTACAGCGTATATTCATGACTGTGTTTTGCATAAAAACAGGGAATACTCTGGATTACTTGACACAGTGGAACAACAAAGATATTAGTGTTTCAAGCAATGAAATGTATCTAACAATTTTAATAAAAAATCAATAATTGTTTGTTTTTGGTAATCTTTTGGTCCATGGTTTTCTGACATTTCCTTAACTTTTTTTGTTAAGTATACAAATATATGTATAAGAATTCTTTATTGTTAGTGAATTTCAGTTTTGATGATAGTAGTAGTTGAAGTAGTAGTATAAATTGTAGTAGTAGCATCAGCAGCAGCATTAGTAGATAGGGCAGTATATAATTATCATTATTGTCACTATATAGTGCAGTGAGTATTATAGGTGTTTTAAATATATGTTATTCTTTTTTATTCTTTGGTCGAACTGAAATTGGCAAATTGCATCGGCCTTACACATGGTTTTTGTAAGTGATGTAATTAACCTGTCGTCTACGAAGCTTAATCAAGGGTTAAGGTTAACAGCACTCAGTTTCTGTCTGTCTGTCAAACTATGTGTGCTTGCTCTCTCTCTTTCTCTCTGCCTCTATCTCTCTGTCTGTCTGTCTCTCTCTTTCTCTCTCTCATGGTTATTGGTTAAGGTCAGTGGAATGAACTTAGGTAAGGACTCAACAATGTAGAAGAATTCACTTTCTGACTGGGGCGGGGGCTTCTGCTGAAGAGGGACTAAACATTGTGGCAGAAGTTGAAACCGTCTCATACTAGGAATGGGGTTGTATTCTGGGCACTGGGAGAACAGGACAGAGAAGACTAAATATTTTGGTAGATTTTTTGAGTGGGAGAAGACTAAATATTTTGGATTGTGGAAAACTTTGAATCTCTGACAGGAAATTGGATTAAGTCAGGAAACTGGGAGAATGGGGAAGACTAAACATTGTTGCAGAAATTGAAACTCTGCTTCTCAGGGGACTACAGATTGTCCCCTACAGTGAAGAAATAGTTGTTTGCTGCTGTTCTCTTCCTAATTTCAACATGAGATTCCAATATCTTTGACATTTTTCTGTCTAGCATATGTTGAATTATGCATACTAGGATTCTTCTCCCCTTTTTATAATCCTATTAGACTGTTGATACATTAGCAGAGTTTGTTTATTCTTCAATGCATGCATATTTGAAAAAGGAGGTATTTATGAACTTCAATGAAACATGTGTTAGGCAGTCCTATGTCTGCCAGATATAAATAATGCTGTGTACCTCCTTGCAATAACGGTCTTTAAAATAACGATGTGTTTTGTTATTGCCAGTAACAGAATCGTTACTTTGGGGACATTTTGTTCAGGAAAAGTGATTGGAATTTTATATAAATATGATTTTAAGCCTTATTTAACGTAAATTAATTAGTATAATCTATTTACAGATCAATACAAAGCAGAAAATCCCATTTTCAGGCCTATTTTTGATACTGAATGTGATTTTATCATATTACCGTTACAGAAAATGTAATATACATGCAAGAAATTAATTATGGAGTAATCGTTACTTTGGGGACATTATGTTCTGGAAGAGCGATTGGAATTTTATATAAATATGATTTTAAGCCTTATTTAACGTAAAGTAATTAGTATAATATATTTACATATCAACAGAAAGCAGAAAATCTCATTTTCAGGCCTATTTTTGATACTGAATGTGCTTTTATCATATTACCGTTACAGAAAAGACATTGATGAGTTCACAACTTTTACAACTTAATTGAGAAATAAAAAGATCTTCATTGTAAACTTTGCTATCTAATCAAGTTATCGTTATCATGCCGTTTAAAAGTAATATACATGCAAGATATTAATCATGGATTTCATTATAATTACAAGTTGACAATACCTTGTTATAGCAAGGATAGAGAGTAGTTATACGAAGGAGGTCAACATGGCTTAGAAATCAAGCACTTACATTTCTCTGACCAGGTCGAAATTATTTCGATTTTAACTGCTTGTATTCTATATTTCATCGGAGCAACATGTTACCTATTTATCAGACAGACTAGCTTTTGATTAGTCCAATATGAAACCTTTTGAAAACTATAAAGAATATAAAATTCTATTGTTATAATTACACAGTTCAGAAAAAATAATGGGAAAAGGAGCTTTGGTTCATTATACACATTTCTTATCCTTGTATCTGATTATAACATATTTGAGGAAACATTGGAATAAATAGAGCATTTTCTCATTGATAATAACAAAAGCTTTTTCCCCTAATGTTTTTAGTACACACCAATAATGGTTTTTCATTCTTAAAGGAATGGATAGGCATATACGTATTTCAATGATTGTAGGGTGAAAATGGTGGAGTCTAATGTAGAGCTCCAGAGAGTATAGACAGAAAAGATGCTGATCAAGAAAAGAGACAGAGGTATTTACAGCAGTCTAGAGGACGTTATGTACTGGACAGGCTTACAGGAAAAAACAAAAGTATTGGTGATATGACAGATAGGGAAAAAATTGGTGAGAAAAAAGTGGAGGAACCGAGAGAGGAAAGACAGAGAACAAAATTGCTAACACAGGCACTTCAAAATAAAATATCCTCTTCTCCAGAAACGTCAGGACCGAACAACAGCAGCCACATTGACTGATTGTATGGTGTTTAACGCTGTTTTCAACATTATTTCAGTTACATGTATATCGCGGCGGCCAGTGTACCTAGCCATGCTTTCCTTGAGTTTCTTTTACCAGTACTCCGCACAATATTCTTTCCAAGCCCTTGGCTGCTTTCCCACATAACTATTGTCGAAACAATGATCAGTAGCGGGAGAGGAATGAATTCTGTCGCAAAGATTTTCATCAATCCTCAGAAAGAAAGTTGGCAGGGACGGGGATCGAAGCAGCGACCGCTGGTATCAAGTCCTTCACGCTACCGACTGAGCTACTGGGGCGCAAATCATCAGCAGCGAGAAACAAACGCAACGCAAGAAAGATACAAGACAGAAGCATTGTGGAAAAAGGAGAAAATGCTGGATTTCAAAAGGCGTCTTCAAACTTGGGATTGTGTGGTAAAGGGTTAAAATTCAGTGCAAATGGAAACATCAAATGACCCTTCGTATTCTTTCGAATACTCATGGTCATTTGATGCTTGCATTATCAATAAAACTGTAATGATTGTCTGGAGAATTATGAATAAAATTTCTCGATGGAAGAGATAGTTGCCGTAACATAGTATGTCCTTGTATTTTTATTTGTTAATTTGCAATACTTTATTTGTATAAATTGTGGGCTTAGAGAAAGGCATTTGTAATAGCAGTCTGTACAATGTGCTGCTGCAGCTGTATTGCAATAAGCCATACAAATGTTTTATAATTTTCTGATTTGGTCTTTAAAAATCTATGGACAAAAGCAGGTCCACATGTCTTTACTGTTACAATGATTGAAATACGCTTAGTTAAGTTGTTAGATGTTAATGTTTTCTCTTTTGTTTTTGAAATGTGATAATGTAACTTATTTCCTACATGACATTGATTATTTTTAATGTATTTAGCATGAATATAGTTAACAATGAATATAACAGAGTATTTGCAATAACCAGAGTGTACTTGCAGTAACATTCCAAATCTTAACTAGTCAACAAGACAGTACTGTTGGTGCAAATCACTTTTCCTTATTTCATGTTACTGTTCCATTATTGTTTCATTTGTTTTTTCTAAAATAAAGGCATTAAGTACCAACAATTTTTATGTTATTATTGCAAATACAAATGTGTCTCTATGCTGTTACATTTTGTATCGTTCCTGTAACACATGTGTCCTTTATATAACAACACTAAAATTGGTCAAAAAAGGAAGCCACACTGTGTAATGTACGAAAAAAACTTTCTCATAACAAAACAGACAATACAGTTACATTTTTAATACAAACAGTTATGATTTGTTTACTTTATAACCTTTTCAAGAGATTAGAATAGTTGCAGAACACTGAACAATATTGTGCTCATTGTCTTGCCAGCGCGCTCACCAGAATATCTCCCTTTGAACATGTGTGGGATATTCCGGGACCGAGCGTTCAAAACAGAATACTGGCACCATCTGCAGGCTCTTGCTGTGGCGCTACAGGAGGAATGAAGACTGGTTCCTCAGCTCCAAATCGCCGGAATTATTCAGCGTATGCTACGCCAGTGCAAGTCCTTATTTGCCGATGAAGGGGGAAACACTTGTAACTGCAAGGATATTTGGAACATTCTCATCTTCCATATATGACATTTGAGGCTATCATGAATAGGGAGTTACGTAAATTTCATGTGTCAGTCAAAAGAATGGAATTTTAATTTAAAAAATCTTACAGCGTATATTCATGACTGTGTTTTGCATAAAAACAGGGAATACTCTGGATTACTTGACACAGTGGAACAACAAAGATATTAGTGTTTCAAGCAATGAAATGTATCTAACAATTTTAATAAAAAATCAATAATTGTTTGTTTTTGGTAATCTTTTGGTCCATGGTTTTCTGACATTTCCTTAACTTTTTTTGTTAAGTATACAAATATATGTATAAGAATTCTTTATTGTTAGTGAATTTCAGTTTTGATGATAGTAGTAGTTGAAGTAGTAGTATAAATTGTAGTAGTAGCATCAGCAGCAGCATTAGTAGATAGGGCAGTATATAATTATCATTATTGTCACTATATAGTGCAGTGAGTATTATAGGTGTTTTAAATATATGTTATTCTTTTTTATTCTTTGGTCGAACTGAAATTGGCAAATTGCATCGGCCTTACACATGGTTTTTGTAAGTGATGTAATTAACCTGTCGTCTACGAAGCTTAATCAAGGGTTAAGGTTAACAGCACTCAGTTTCTGTCTGTCTGTCAAACTATGTGTGCTTGCTCTCTCTCTTTCTCTCTGCCTCTATCTCTCTGTCTGTCTGTCTCTCTCTTTCTCTCTCTCTCATGGTTATTGGTTAAGGTCAGTGGAATGAACTTAGGTAAGGACTCAACAATGTAGAAGAATTCACTTTCTGACTGGGGCGGGGGCTTCTGCTGAAGAGGGACTAAACATTGTGGCAGAAGTTGAAACCGTCTCATACTAGGAATGGGGTTGTATTCTGGGCACTGGGAGAACAGGACAGAGAAGACTAAATATTTTGGTAGATTTTTTGAGTGGGAGAAGACTAAATATTTTGGATTGTGGAAAACTTTGAATCTCTGACAGGAAATTGGATTAAGTCAGGAAACTGGGAGAATGGGGAAGACTAAACATTGTTGCAGAAATTGAAACTCTGCTTCTCAGGGGACTACAGATTGTCCCCTACAGTGAAGAAATAGTTGTTTGCTGCTGTTCTCTTCCTAATTTCAACATGAGATTCCAATATCTTTGACATTTTTCTGTCTAGCATATGTTGAATTATGCATACTAGGATTCTTCTCCCCTTTTTATAATCCTATTAGACTGTTGATACATTAGCAGAGTTTGTTTATTCTTCAATGCATGCATATTTGAAAAAGGAGGTATTTATGAACTTCAATGAAACATGTGTTAGGCAGTCCTATGTCTGCCAGATATAAATAATGCTGTGTACCTCCTTGCAATAACGGTCTTTAAAATAACGATGTGTTTTGTTATTGCCAGTAACAGAATCGTTACTTTGGGGACATTTTGTTCAGGAAAAGTGATTGGAATTTTATATAAATATGATTTTAAGCCTTATTTAACGTAAATTAATTAGTATAATCTATTTACAGATCAATACAAAGCAGAAAATCCCATTTTCAGGCCTATTTTTGATACTGAATGTGATTTTATCATATTACCGTTACAGAAAATGTAATATACATGCAAGAAATTAATTATGGAGTAATCGTTACTTTGGGGACATTATGTTCTGGAAGAGCGATTGGAATTTTATATAAATATGATTTTAAGCCTTATTTAACGTAAAGTAATTAGTATAATATATTTACATATCAACAGAAAGCAGAAAATCTCATTTTCAGGCCTATTTTTGATACCGAATGTGCTTTTATCATATTACCGTTACAGAAAAGACATTGATGAGTTCACAACTTTTACAACTTAATTGAGAAATAAAAAGATCTTCATTGTAAACTTTGCTATCTAATCAAGTTATCGTTATCATGCCGTTTAAAAGTAATATACATGCAAGATATTAATCATGGATTTCATTATAATTACAAGTTGACAATACCTTGTTATAGCAAGGATAGAGAGTAGTTATACGAAGGAGGTCAACATGGCTTAGAAATCAAGCACTTACATTTCTCTGACCAGGTCGAAATTATTTCGATTTTAACTGCTTGTATTCTATATTTCATCGGAGCAACATGTTACCTATTTATCAGACAGACTAGCTTTTGATTATTCCAATATGAAACCTTTTGAAAACTATAAAGAATATAAAATTCTATTGTTATAATTACACAGTTCAGAAAAAATAATGGGAAAAGGAGCTTTGGTTCATTATACACATTTCTTATCCTTGTATCTGATTATAACATATTTGAGGAAACATTGGAATAAATAGAGCATTTTCTCATTGATAATAACAAAAGCTTTTTCCCCTAATGTTTTTAGTACACACCAATAATGGTTTTTCATTCTTAAAGGAATGGATAGGCATATACGTATTTCAATGATTGTAGGGTGAAAATGGTGGAGTCTAATGTAGAGCTCCAGAGAGTATAGACAGAAAAGATGCTGATCAAGAAAAGAGACAGAGGTATTTACAGCAGTCTAGAGGACGTTATGTACTGGACAGGCTTACAGGAAAAAACAAAAGTATTGGTGATATGACAGATAGGGAAAAAATTGGTGAGAAAAAAGTGGAGGAACCGAGAGAGGAAAGACAGAGAACAAAATTGCTAACACAGGCACTTCAAAATAAAATATCCTCTTCTCCAGAAACGTCAGGACCGAACAACAGCAGCCACATTGACTGATTGTATGGTGTTTAACGCTGTTTTCAACATTATTTCAGTTACATGTATATCGCGGCGGCCAGTGTACCTAGCCATGCTTTCCTTGAGTTTCTTTTACCAGTACTCCGCACAATATTCTTTCCAAGCCCTTGGCTGCTTTCCCACATAACTATTGTCGAAACAATGATCAGTAGCGGGAGAGGAATGAATTCTGTCGCAAAGATTTTCATCAATCCTCAGAAAGAAAGTTGGCAGGGACGGGGATCGAAGCAGCGACCGCTGGTATCAAGTCCTTCACGCTACCGACTGAGCTACTGGGGCGCAAATCATCAGCAGCGAGAAACAAACGCAACGCAAGAAAGATACAAGACAGAAGCATTGTGGAAAAAGGAGAAAATGCTGGATTTCAAAAGGCGTCTTCAAACTTGGGATTGTGTGGTAAAGGGTTAAAATTCAGTGCAAATGGAAACATCAAATGACCCTTCGTATTCTTTCGAATACTCATGGTCATTTGATGCTTGCATTATCAATAAAACTGTAATGATTGTCTGGAGAATTATGAATAAAATTTCTCGATGGAAGAGATAGTTGCCGTAACATAGTATGTCCTTGTATTTTTATTTGTTAATTTGCAATACTTTATTTGTATAAATTGTGGGCTTAGAGAAAGGCATTTGTAATAGCAGTCTGTACAATGTGCTGCTGCAGCTGTATTGCAATAAGCCATACAAATGTTTTATAATTTTCTGATTTGGTCTTTAAAAATCTATGGACAAAAGCAGGTCCACATGTCTTTACTGTTACAATGATTGAAATACGCTTAGTTAAGTTGTTAGATGTTAATGTTTTCTCTTTTGTTTTTGAAATGTGATAATGTAACTTATTTCCTACATGACATTGATTATTTTTAATGTATTTAGCATGAATATAGTTAACAATGAATATAATAGAGTATTTGCAATAACCAGAGTGTACTTGCAGTAACATTCCAAATCTTAACTAGTCAACAAGACAGTACTGTTGGTGCAAATCACTTTTCCTTATTTCATGTTACTGTTCCATTATTGTTTCATTTGTTTTTTCTAAAATAAAGGCATTAAGTACCAACAATTTTTATGTTATTATTGCAAATACAAATGTGTGTCTATGCTGTTACATTTTGTATCGTTCCTGTAACACATGTGTCCTTTATATAACAACACTAAAATTGGTCAAAAAAGGAAGCCACACTGTGTAATGTACGAAAAAAACTTTCTCATAACAAAACAGACAATACAGTTACATTTTTAATACAAACAGTTATGATTTGTTTACTTTATAACCTTTTCAAGAGATTAGAATAGTTGCAGAACACTGAACAATATTGTGCTCATTGTCTTGCCAGCGCGCTCACCAGAATATCTCCCTTTGAACATGTGTGGGATATTCCGGGACCGAGCGTTCAAAACAGAATACTGGCACCATCTGCAGGCTCTTGCTGTGGCGCTACAGGAGGAATGAAGACTGGTTCCTCAGCTCCAAATCGCCGGAATTATTCAGCGTATGCTACGCCAGTGCAAGTCCTTATTTGCCGATGAAGGGGGAAACACTTGTAACTGCAAGGATATTTGGAACATTCTCATCTTCCATATATGACATTTGAGGCTATCATGAATAGGGAGTTACGTAAATTTCATGTGTCAGTCAAAAGAATGGAATTTTAATTTAAAAAATCTTACAGCGTATATTCATGACTGTGTTTTGCATAAAAACAGGGAATACTCTGGATTACTTGACACAGTGGAACAACAAAGATATTAGTGTTTCAAGCAATGAAATGTATCTAACAATTTTAATAAAAAATCAATAATTGTTTGTTTTGGTAATCTTTTGGTCCATGGTTTTCTGACATTTCCTTAACTTTTTTTGTTAAGTATACAAATATATGTATAAGAATTCTTTATTGTTAGTGAATTTTAGTTTTGATGATAGTAGTAGTTGAAGTAGTAGTATAAATTGTAGTAGTAGCATCAGCAGCAGCATTAGTAGATAGGGCAGTATATAATTATCATTATTGTCACTATATAGTGCAGTGAGTATTATAGGTGTTTTAAATATATGTTATTCTTTTTTATTCTTTGGTCGAACTGAAATTGGCAAATTGCATCGGCCTTACACATGGTTTTTGTAAGTGATGTAATTAACCTGTCGTCTACGAAGCTTAATCAAGGGTTAAGGTTAACAGCACTCAGTTTCTGTCTGTCTGTCAAACTATGTGTGCTTGCTCTCTCTCTTTCTCTCTGCCTCTATCTCTCTGTCTGTCTGTCTCTCTCTTTCTCTCTCTCATGGTTATTGGTTAAGGTCAGTGGAATGAACTTAGGTAAGGACTCAACAATGTAGAAGAATTCACTTTCTGACTGGGGCGGGGGCTTCTGCTGAAGAGGGACTAAACATTGTGGCAGAAGTTGAAACCGTCTCATACTAGGAATGGGGTTGTATTCTGGGCACTGGGAGAACAGGACAGAGAAGACTAAATATTTTGGTAGATTTTTTGAGTGGGAGAAGACTAAATATTTTGGATTGTGGAAAACTTTGAATCTCTGACAGGAAATTGGATTAAGTCAGGAAACTGGGAGAATAGGGAAGACTAAACATTGTTGCAGAAATTGAAACTCTGCTTCTCAGGGGACTACAGATTGTCCCCTACAGTGAAGAAATAGTTGTTTGCTGCTGTTCTCTTCCTAATTTCAACATGAGATTCCAATATCTTTGACATTTTTCTGTCTAGCATATGTTGAATTATGCATACTAGGATTCTTCTCCCCTTTTTATAATCCTATTAGACTGTTGATACATTAGCAGAGTTTGTTTATTCTTCAATGCATGCATATTTGAAAAAGGAGGTATTTATGAACTTCGATGAAACATGTGTTAGGCAGTCCTATGTCTGCCAGATATAAATAATGCTGTGTACCTCCTTGCAATAACGGTCTTTAAAATAACGATGTGTTTTGTTATTGCCAGTAACAGAATCGTTACTTTGGGGACATTTTGTTCAGGAAAAGTGATTGGAATTTTATATAAATATGATTTTAAGCCTTATTTAACGTAAATTAATTAGTATAATCTATTTACAGATCAATACAAAGCAGAAAATCCCATTTTCAGGCCTATTTTTGATACTGAATGTGATTTTATCATATTACCGTTACAGAAAATGTAATATACATGCAAGAAATTAATTATGGAGTAATCGTTACTTTGGGGACATTATGTTCTGGAAGAGCGATTGGAATTTTATATAAATATGATTTTAAGCCTTATTTAACGTAAAGTAATTAGTATAATATATTTACATATCAACAGAAAGCAGAAAATCTCATTTTCAGGCCTATTTTTGATACTGAATGTGCTTTTATCATATTACCGTTACAGAAAAGACATTGATGAGTTCACAACTTTTACAACTTAATTGAGAAATAAAAAGATCTTCATTGTAAACTTTGCTATCTAATCAAGTTATCGTTATCATGCCGTTTAAAAGTAATATACATGCAAGATATTAATCATGGATTTCATTATAATTACAAGTTGACAATACCTTGTTATAGCAAGGATAGAGAGTAGTTATACGAAGGAGGTCAACATGGCTTAGAAATCAAGCACTTACATTTCTCTGACCAGGTCGAAATTATTTCGATTTTAACTGCTTGTATTCTATATTTCATCGGAGCAACATGTTACCTATTTATCAGACAGACTAGCTTTTGATTATTCCAATATGAAACCTTTTGAAAACTATAAAGAATATAAAATTCTATTGTTATAATTACACAGTTCAGAAAAAATAATGGGAAAAGGAGCTTTGGTTCATTATACACATTTCTTATCCTTGTATCTGATTATAACATATTTGAGGAAACATTGGAATAAATAGAGCATTTTCTCATTGATAATAACAAAAGCTTTTTCCCCTAATGTTTTTAGTACACACCAATAATGGTTTTTCATTCTTAAAGGAATGGATAGGCATATACGTATTTCAATGATTGTAGGGTGAAAATGGTGGAGTCTAATGTAGAGCTCCAGAGAGTATAGACAGAAAAGATGCTGATCAAGAAAAGAGACAGAGGTATTTACAGCAGTCTAGAGGACGTTATGTACTGGACAGGCTTACAGGAAAAAACAAAAGTATTGGTGATATGACAGATAGGGAAAAAATTGGTGAGAAAAAAGTGGAGGAACCGAGAGAGGAAAGACAGAGAACAAAATTGCTAACACAGGCACTTCAAAATAAAATATCCTCTTCTCCAGAAACGTCAGGACCGAACAACAGCAGCCACATTGACTGATTGTATGGTGTTTAACGCTGTTTTCAACATTATTTCAGTTACATGTATATCGCGGCGGCCAGTGTACCTAGCCATGCTTTCCTTGAGTTTCTTTTACCAGTACTCCGCACAATATTCTTTCCAAGCCCTTGGCTGCTTTCCCACATAACTATTGTCGAAACAATGATCAGTAGCGGGAGAGGAATGAATTCTGTCGCAAAGATTTTCATCAATCCTCAGAAAGAAAGTTGGCAGGGACGGGGATCGAAGCAGCGACCGCTGGTATCAAGTCCTTCACGCTACCGACTGAGCTACTGGGGCGCAAATCATCAGCAGCGAGAAACAAACGCAACGCAAGAAAGATACAAGACAGAAGCATTGTGGAAAAAGGAGAAAATGCTGGATTTCAAAAGGCGTCTTCAAACTTGGGATTGTGTGGTAAAGGGTTAAAATTCAGTGCAAATGGAAACATCAAATGACCCTTCGTATTCTTTCGAATACTCATGGTCATTTGATGCTTGCATTATCAATAAAACTGTAATGATTGTCTGGAGAATTATGAATAAAATTTCTCGATGGAAGAGATAGTTGCCGTAACATAGTATGTCCTTGTATTTTTATTTGTTAATTTGCAATACTTTATTTGTATAAATTGTGGGCTTAGAGAAAGGCATTTGTAATAGCAGTCTGTACAATGTGCTGCTGCAGCTGTATTGCAATAAGCCATACAAATGTTTTATAATTTTCTGATTTGGTCTTTAAAAATCTATGGACAAAAGCAGGTCCACATGTCTTTACTGTTACAATGATTGAAATACGCTTAGTTAAGTTGTTAGATGTTAATGTTTTCTCTTTTGTTTTTGAAATGTGATAATGTAACTTATTTCCTACATGACATTGATTATTTTTAATGTATTTAGCATGAATATAGTTAACAATGAATATAACAGAGTATTTGCAATAACCAGAGTGTACTTGCAGTAACATTCCAAATCTTAACTAGTCAACAAGACAGTACTGTTGGTGCAAATCACTTTTCCTTATTTCATGTTACTGTTCCATTATTGTTTCATTTGTTTTTTCTAAAATAAAGGCATTAAGTACCAACAATTTTTATGTTATTATTGCAAATACAAATGTGTGTCTATGCTGTTACATTTTGTATCGTTCCTGTAACACATGTGTCCTTTATATAACAACACTAAAATTGGTCAAAAAAGGAAGCCACACTGTGTAATGTACGAAAAAAACTTTCTCATAACAAAACAGACAATACAGTTACATTTTTAATACAAACAGTTATGATTTGTTTACTTTATAACCTTTTCAAGAGATTAGAATAGTTGCAGAACACTGAACAATATTGTGCTCATTGTCTTGCCAGCGCGCTCACCAGAATATCTCCCTTTGAACATGTGTGGGATATTCCGGGACCGAGCGTTCAAAACAGAATACTGGCACCATCTGCAGGCTCTTGCTGTGGCGCTACAGGAGGAATGAAGACTGGTTCCTCAGCTCCAAATCGCCGGAATTATTCAGCGTATGCTACGCCAGTGCAAGTCCTTATTTGCCGATGAAGGGGGAAACACTTGTAACTGCAAGGATATTTGGAACATTCTCATCTTCCATATATGACATTTGAGGCTATCATGAATAGGGAGTTACGTAAATTTCATGTGTCAGTCAAAAGAATGGAATTTTAATTTAAAAAATCTTACAGCGTATATTCATGACTGTGTTTTGCATAAAAACAGGGAATACTCTGGATTACTTGACACAGTGGAACAACAAAGATATTAGTGTTTCAAGCAATGAAATGTATCTAACAATTTTAATAAAAAATCAATAATTGTTTGTTTTTGGTAATCTTTTGGTCCATGGTTTTCTGACATTTCCTTAACTTTTTTTGTTAAGTATACAAATATATGTATAAGAATTCTTTATTGTTAGTGAATTTCAGTTTTGATGATAGTAGTAGTTGAAGTAGTAGTATAAATTGTAGTAGTAGCATCAGCAGCAGCATTAGTAGATAGGGCAGTATATAATTATCATTATTGTCACTATATAGTGCAGTGAGTATTATAGGTGTTTTAAATATATGTTATTCTTTTTTATTCTTTGGTCGAACTGAAATTGGCAAATTGCATCGGCCTTACACATGGTTTTTGTAAGTGATGTAATTAACCTGTCGTCTACGAAGCTTAATCAAGGGTTAAGGTTAACAGCACTCAGTTTCTGTCTGTCTGTCAAACTATGTGTGCTTGCTCTCTCTCTTTCTCTCTGCCTCTATCTCTCTGTCTGTCTGTCTCTCTCTTTCTCTCTCTCTCATGGTTATTGGTTAAGGTCAGTGGAATGAACTTAGGTAAGGACTCAACAATGTAGAAGAATTCACTTTCTGACTGGGGCGGGGGCTTCTGCTGAAGAGGGACTAAACATTGTGGCAGAAGTTGAAACCGTCTCATACTAGGAATGGGGTTGTATTCTGGGCACTGGGAGAACAGGACAGAGAAGACTAAATATTTTGGTAGATTTTTTGAGTGGGAGAAGACTAAATATTTTGGATTGTGGAAAACTTTGAATCTCTGACAGGAAATTGGATTAAGTCAGGAAACTGGGAGAATGGGGAAGACTAAACATTGTTGCAGAAATTGAAACTCTGCTTCTCAGGGGACTACAGATTGTCCCCTACAGTGAAGAAATAGTTGTTTGCTGCTGTTCTCTTCCTAATTTCAACATGAGATTCCAATATCTTTGACATTTTTCTCTCTAGCATATGTTGAATTATGCATACTAGGATTCTTCTCCCCTTTTTATAATCCTATTAGACTGTTGATACATTAGCAGAGTTTGTTTATTCTTCAATGCATGCATATTTGAAAAAGGAGGTATTTATGAACTTCAATGAAACATGTGTTAGGCAGTCCTATGTCTGCCAGATATAAATAATGCTGTGTACCTCCTTGCAATAACGGTCTTTAAAATAACGATGTGTTTTGTTATTGCCAGTAACAGAATCGTTACTTTGGGGACATTTTGTTCAGGAAAAGTGATTGGAATTTTATATAAATATGATTTTAAGCCTTATTTAACGTAAATTAATTAGTATAATCTATTTACAGATCAATACAAAGCAGAAAATCCCATTTTCAGGCCTATTTTTGATACTGAATGTGATTTTATCATATTACCGTTACAGAAAATGTAATATACATGCAAGAAATTAATTATGGAGTAATCGTTACTTTGGGGACATTATGTTCTGGAAGAGCGATTGGAATTTTATATAAATATGATTTTAAGCCTTATTTAACGTAAAGTAATTAGTATAATATATTTACATATCAACAGAAAGCAGAAAATCTCATTTTCAGGCCTATTTTTGATACCGAATGTGCTTTTATCATATTACCGTTACAGAAAAGACATTGATGAGTTCACAACTTTTACAACTTAATTGAGAAATAAAAAGATCTTCATTGTAAACTTTGCTATCTAATCAAGTTATCGTTATCATGCCGTTTAAAAGTAATATACATGCAAGATATTAATCATGGATTTCATTATAATTACAAGTTGACAATACCTTGTTATAGCAAGGATAGAGAGTAGTTATACGAAGGAGGTCAACATGGCTTAGAAATCAAGCACTTACATTTCTCTGACCAGGTCGAAATTATTTCGATTTTAACTGCTTGTATTCTATATTTCATCGGAGCAACATGTTACCTATTTATCAGACAGACTAGCTTTTGATTATTCCAATATGAAACCTTTTGAAAACTATAAAGAATATAAAATTCTATTGTTATAATTACACAGTTCAGAAAAAATAATGGGAAAAGGAGCTTTGGTTCATTATACACATTTCTTATCCTTGTATCTGATTATAACATATTTGAGGAAACATTGGAATAAATAGAGCATTTTCTCATTGATAATAACAAAAGCTTTTTCCCCTAATGTTTTTAGTACACACCAATAATGGTTTTTCATTCTTAAAGGAATGGATAGGCATTTCAATGATTGTAGGGTGAAAATGGTGGAGTCTAATGTAGAGCTCCAGAGAGTATAGACAGAAAAGATGCTGATCAAGAAAAGAGACAGAGGTATTTACAGCAGTCTAGAGGACGTTATGTACTGGACAGGCTTACAGGAAAAAACAAAAGTATTGGTGATATGACAGATAGGGAAAAAATTGGTGAGAAAAAAGTGGAGGAACCGAGAGAGGAAAGACAGAGAACAAAATTGCTAACACAGGCACTTCAAAATAAAATATCCTCTTTTCCAGAAACGTCAGGACCGAACAACAGCAGCCACATTGACTGATTGTATGGTGTTTAACGCTGTTTTCAACATTATTTCAGTTACATGTATATCGCGGCGGCCAGTGTACCTAGCCATGCTTTCCTTGAGTTTCTTTTACCAGTACTCCGCACAATATTCTTTCCAAGCCCTTGGCTGCTTTCCCACATAACTATTGTCGAAACAATGATCAGTAGCGGGAGAGGAATGAATTCTGTCGCAAAGATTTTCATCAATCCTCAGAAAGAAAGTTGGCAGGGACGGGGATCGAAGCAGCGACCGCTGGTATCAAGTCCTTCACGCTACCGACTGAGCTACTGGGGCGCAAATCATCAGCAGCGAGAAACAAACGCAACGCAAGAAAGATACAAGACAGAAGCATTGTGGAAAAAGGAGAAAATGCTGGATTTCAAAAGGCGTCTTCAAACTTGGGATTGTGTGGTAAAGGGTTAAAATTCAGTGCAAATGGAAACATCAAATGACCCTTCGTATTCTTTCGAATACTCATGGTCATTTGATGCTTGCATTATCAATAAAACTGTAATGATTGTCTGGAGAATTATGAATAAAATTTCTCGATGGAAGAGATAGTTGCCGTAACATAGTATGTCCTTGTATTTTTATTTGTTAATTTGCAATACTTTATTTGTATAAATTGTGGGCTTAGAGAAAGGCATTTGTAATAGCAGTCTGTACAATGTGCTGCTGCAGCTGTATTGCAATAAGCCATACAAATGTTTTATAATTTTCTGATTTGGTCTTTAAAAATCTATGGACAAAAGCAGGTCC
Organism: Hippopus hippopus; assembly: GCA_946811185.2. Taxonomy (NCBI): domain Eukaryota; kingdom Metazoa; phylum Mollusca; class Bivalvia; order Cardiida; family Cardiidae; genus Hippopus; species Hippopus hippopus. The sequence goes on along the minus strand of OX328099.1, from coordinate 61,360,272 downwards.
ACATGTCTTTACTGTTACAATGATTGAAATACGCTTAGTTAAGTTGTTAGATGTTAATGTTTTCTCTTTTGTTTTTGAAATGTGATAATGTAACTTATTTCCTACATGACATTGATTATTTTTAATGTATTTAGCATGAATATAGTTAACAATGAATATAACAGAGTATTTGCAATAACCAGAGTGTACTTGCAGTAACATTCCAAATCTTAACTAGTCAACAAGACAGTACTGTTGGTGCAAATCACTTTTCCTTATTTCATGTTACTGTTCCATTATTGTTTCATTTGTTTTTTCTAAAATAAAGGCATTAAATACCAACAATTTTTATGTTATTATTGCAAATACAAATGTGTCTCTATGCTGTTACATTTTGTATCGTTCCTGTAACACATGTGTCCTTTATATAACAACACTAAAATTGGTCAGAAAAGGAAGCCACACTGTGTAATGTACGAAAAAAACTTTCTCATAACAAAACAGACAATACAGTTACATTTTTAATACAAACAGTTATGATTTGTTTACTTTATAACCTTTTCAAGAGATTAGAATAGTTGCAGAACACTGAACAATATTGTGCTCATTGTCTTGCCAGCGCGCTCACCAGAATATCTCCCTTTGAACATGTGTGGGATATTCCGGGACCGAGCGTTCAAAACAGAATACTGGCACCATCTGCAGGCTCTTGCTGTGGCGCTACAGGAGGAATGAAGACTGGTTCCTCAGCTCCAAATCGCCGGAATTATTCAGCGTATGCTACGCCAGTGCAAGTCCTTATTTGCCGATGAAGGGGGAAACACTTGTAACTGCAAGGATATTTGGAACATTCTCATCTTCCATATATGACATTTGAGGCTATCATGAATAGGGAGTTACGTAAATTTCATGTGTCAGTCAAAAGAATGGAATTTTAATTTAAAAAATCTTACAGCGTATATTCATGACTGTGTTTTGCATAAAAACAGGGAATACTCTGGATTACTTGACACAGTGGAACAACAAAGATATTAGTATTTCAAGCAATGAAATGTATCTAACAATTTTAATAAAAAATCAATAATTGTTTGTTTTTGGTAATCTTTTGGTCCATGGTTTTCTGACATTTCCTTAACTTTTTTTGTTAAGTATACAAATATATGTATAAGAATTCTTTATTGTTAGTGAATTTCAGTTTTGATGATAGTAGTAGTTGAAGTAGTAGTATAAATTGTAGTAGTAGCATCAGCAGCAGCATTAGTAGATAGGGCAGTATATAATTATCATTATTGTCACTATATAGTGCAGTGAGTATTATAGGTGTTTTAAATATATGTTATTCTTTTTTATTCTTTGGTCGAACTGAAATTGGCAAATTGCATCGGCCTTACACATGGTTTTTGTAAGTGATGTAATTAACCTGTCGTCTACGAAGCTTAATCAAGGGTTAAGGTTAACAGCACTCAGTTTCTGTCTGTCTGTCAAACTATGTGTGCTTGCTCTCTCTCTTTCTCTCTGCCTCTATCTCTCTGTCTGTCTGTCTCTCTCTTTCTCTCTCTCATGGTTATTGGTTAAGGTCAATGGAATGAACTTAGGTAAGGACTCAACAATGTAGAAGAATTCACTTTCTGACTGGGGCGGGGGCTTCTGCTGAAGAGGGACTAAACATTGTGGCAGAAGTTGAAACCGTCTCATACTAGGAATGGGGTTGTATTCTGGGCACTGGGAGAACAGGACAGAGAAGACTAAATATTTTGGTAGATTTTTTGAGTGGGAGAAGACTAAATATTTTGGATTGTGGAAAACTTTGAATCTCTGACAGGAAATTGGATTAAGTCAGGAAACTGGGAGAATGGGGAAGACTAAACATTGTTGCAGAAATTGAAACTCTGCTTCTCAGGGGACTACAGATTGTCCCCTACAGTGAAGAAATAGTTGTTTGCTGCTGTTCTCTTCCTAATTTCAACATGAGATTCCAATATCTTTGACATTTTTCTGTCTAGCATATGTTGAATTATGCATACTAGGATTCTTCTCCCCTTTTTATAATCCTATTAGACTGTTGATACATTAGCAGAGTTTGTTTATTCTTCAATGCATGCATATTTGAAAAAGGAGGTATTTATGAACTTCAATGAAACATGTGTTAGGCAGTCCTATGTCTGCCAGATATAAATAATGCTGTGTACCTCCTTGCAATAACGGTCTTTAAAATAACGATGTGTTTTGTTATTGCCAGTAACAGAATCGTTACTTTGGGGACATTTTGTTCAGGAAAAGTGATTGGAATTTTATATAAATATGATTTTAAGCCTTATTTAACGTAAATTAATTAGTATAATCTATTTACAGATCAATACAAAGCAGAAAATCCCATTTTCAGGCCTATTTTTGATACTGAATGTGATTTTATCATATTACCGTTACAGAAAATGTAATATACATGCAAGAAATTAATTATGGAGTAATCGTTACTTTGGGGACATTATGTTCTGGAAGAGCGATTGGAATTTTATATAAATATGATTTTAAGCCTTATTTAACGTAAAGTAATTAGTATAATATATTTACATATCAACAGAAAGCAGAAAATCTCATTTTCAGGCCTATTTTTGATACTGAATGTGCTTTTATCATATTACCGTTACAGAAAAGACATTGATGAGTTCACAACTTTTACAACTTAATTGAGAAATAAAAAGATCTTCATTGTAAACTTTGCTATCTAATCAAGTTATCGTTATCATGCCGTTTAAAAGTAATATACATGCAAGATATTAATCATGGATTTCATTATAATTACAAGTTGACAATACCTTGTTATAGCAAGGATAGAGAGTAGTTATACGAAGGAGGTCAACATGGCTTAGAAATCAAGCACTTACATTTCTCTGACCAGGTCGAAATTATTTCGATTTTAACTGCTTGTATTCTATATTTCATCGGAGCAACATGTTACCTATTTATCAGACAGACTAGCTTTTGATTATTCCAATATGAAACCTTTTGAAAACTATAAAGAATATAAAATTCTATTGTTATAATTACACAGTTCAGAAAAAATAATGGGAAAAGGAGCTTTGGTTCATTATACACATTTCTTATCCTTGTATCTGATTATAACATATTTGAGGAAACATTGGAATAAATAGAGCATTTTCTCATTGATAATAACAAAAGCTTTTTCCCCTAATGTTTTTAGTACACACCAATAATGGTTTTTCATTCTTAAAGGAATGGATAGGCATATACGTATTTCAATGATTGTAGGGTGAAAATGGTGGAGTCTAATGTAGAGCTCCAGAGAGTATAGACAGAAAAGATGCTGATCAAGAAAAGAGACAGAGGTATTTACAGCAGTCTAGAGGACGTTATGTACTGGACAGGCTTACAGGAAAAAACAAAAGTATTGGTGATATGACAGATAGGGAAAAAATTGGTGAGAAAAAAGTGGAGGAACCGAGAGAGGAAAGACAGAGAACAAAATTGCTAACACAGGCACTTCAAAATAAAATATCCTCTTCTCCAGAAACGTCAGGACCGAACAACAGCAGCCACATTGACTGATTGTATGGTGTTTAACGCTGTTTTCAACATTATTTCAGTTACATGTATATCGCGGCGGCCAGTGTACCTAGCCATGCTTTCCTTGAGTTTCTTTTACCAGTACTCCGCACAATATTCTTTCCAAGCCCTTGGCTGCTTTCCCACATAACTATTGTCGAAACAATGATCAGTAGCGGGAGAGGAATGAATTCTGTCGCAAAGATTTTCATCAATCCTCAGAAAGAAAGTTGGCAGGGACGGGGATCGAAGCAGCGACCGCTGGTATCAAGTCCTTCACGCTACCGACTGAGCTACTGGGGCGCAAATCATCAGCAGCGAGAAACAAACGCAACGCAAGAAAGATACAAGACAGAAGCATTGTGGAAAAAGGAGAAAATGCTGGATTTCAAAAGGCGTCTTCAAACTTGGGATTGTGTGGTAAAGGGTTAAAATTCAGTGCAAATGGAAACATCAAATGACCCTTCGTATTCTTTCGAATACTCATGGTCATTTGATGCTTGCATTATCAATAAAACTGTAATGATTGTCTGGAGAATTATGAATAAAATTTCTCGATGGAAGAGATAGTTGCCGTAACATAGTATGTCCTTGTATTTTTATTTGTTAATTTGCAATACTTTATTTGTATAAATTGTGGGCTTAGAGAAAGGCATTTGTAATAGCAGTCTGTACAATGTGCTGCTGCAGCTGTATTGCAATAAGCCATACAAATGTTTTATAATTTTCTGATTTGGTCTTTAAAAATCTATGGACAAAAGCAGGTCCACATGTCTTTACTGTTACAATGATTGAAATACGCTTAGTTAAGTTGTTAGATGTTAATGTTTTCTCTTTTGTTTTTGAAATGTGATAATGTAACTTATTTCCTACATGACATTGATTATTTTTAATGTATTTAGCATGAATATAGTTAACAATGAATATAACAGAGTATTTGCAATAACCAGAGTGTACTTGCAGTAACATTCCAAATCTTAACTAGTCAACAAGACAGTACTGTTGGTGCAAATCACTTTTCCTTATTTCATGTTATTGTTCCATTATTGTTTCATTTGTTTTTTCTAAAATAAAGGCATTAAGTACCAACAATTTTTATGTTATTATTGCAAATACAAATGTGTGTCTATGCTGTTACATTTTGTATCGTTCCTGTAACACATGTGTCCTTTATATAACAACACTAAAATTGGTCAAAAAAGGAAGCCACACTGTGTAATGTACGAAAAAAACTTTCTCATAACAAAACAGACAATACAGTTACATTTTTAATACAAACAGTTATGATTTGTTTACTTTATAACCTTTTCAAGAGATTAGAATAGTTGCAGAACACTGAACAATATTGTGCTCATTGTCTTGCCAGCGCGCTCACCAGAATATCTCCCTTTGAACATGTGTGGGATATTCCGGGACCGAGCGTTCAAAACAGAATACTGGCACCATCTGCAGGCTCTTGCTGTGGCGCTACAGGAGGAATGAAGACTGGTTCCTCAGCTCCAAATCGCCGGAATTATTCAGCGTATGCTACGCCAGTGCAAGTCCTTATTTGCCGATGAAGGGGGAAACACTTGTAACTGCAAGGATATTTGGAACATTCTCATCTTCCATATATGACATTTGAGGCTATCATGAATAGGGAGTTACGTAAATTTCATGTGTCAGTCAAAAGAATGGAATTTTAATTTAAAAAATCTTACAGCGTATATTCATGACTGTGTTTTGCATAAAAACAGGGAATACTCTGGATTACTTGACACAGTGGAACAACAAAGATATTAGTGTTTCAAGCAATGAAATGTATCTAACAATTTTAATAAAAAATCAATAATTGTTTGTTTTGGTAATCTTTTGGTCCATGGTTTTCTGACATTTCCTTAACTTTTTTTGTTAAGTATACAAATATATGTATAAGAATTCTTTATTGTTAGTGAATTTCAGTTTTGATGATAGTAGTAGTTGAAGTAGTAGTATAAATTGTAGTAGTAGCATCAGCAGCAGCATTAGTAGATAGGGCAGTATATAATTATCATTATTGTCACTATATAGTGCAGTGAGTATTATAGGTGTTTTAAATATATGTTATTCTTTTTTATTCTTTGGTCGAACTGAAATTGGCAAATTGCATCGGCCTTACACATGGTTTTTGTAAGTGATGTAATTAACCTGTCGTCTACGAAGCTTAATCAAGGGTTAAGGTTAACAGCACTCAGTTTCTGTCTGTCTGTCAAACTATGTGTGCTTGCTCTCTCTCTTTCTCTCTGCCTCTATCTCTCTGTCTGTCTGTCTCTCTCTTTCTCTCTCTCTCATGGTTATTGGTTAAGGTCAGTGGAATGAACTTAGGTAAGGACTCAACAATGTAGAAGAATTCACTTTCTGACTGGGGCGGGGGCTTCTGCTGAAGAGGGACTAAACATTGTGGCAGAAGTTGAAACCGTCTCATACTAGGAATGGGGTTGTATTCTGGGCACTGGGAGAACAGGACAGAGAAGACTAAATATTTTGGTAGATTTTTTGAGTGGGAGAAGACTAAATATTTTGGATTGTGGAAAACTTTGAATCTCTGACAGGAAATTGGATTAAGTCAGGAAACTGGGAGAATGGGGAAGACTAAACATTGTTGCAGAAATTGAAACTCTGCTTCTCAGGGGACTACAGATTGTCCCCTACAGTGAAGAAATAGTTGTTTGCTGCTGTTCTCTTCCTAATTTCAACATGAGATTCCAATATCTTTGACATTTTTCTGTCTAGCATATGTTGAATTATGCATACTAGGATTCTTCTCCCCTTTTTATAATCCTATTAGACTGTTGATACATTAGCAGAGTTTGTTTATTCTTCAATGCATGCATATTTGAAAAAGGAGGTATTTATGAACTTCAATGAAACATGTGTTAGGCAGTCCTATGTCTGCCAGATATAAATAATGCTGTGTACCTCCTTGCAATAACGGTCTTTAAAATAACGATGTGTTTTGTTATTGCCAGTAACAGAATCGTTACTTTGGGGACATTTTGTTCAGGAAAAGTGATTGGAATTTTATATAAATATGATTTTAAGCCTTATTTAACGTAAATTAATTAGTATAATCTATTTACAGATCAATACAAAGCAGAAAATCCCATTTTCAGGCCTATTTTTGATACTGAATGTGATTTTATCATATTACCGTTACAGAAAATGTAATATACATGCAAGAAATTAATTATGGAGTAATCGTTACTTTGGGGACATTATGTTCTGGAAGAGCGATTGGAATTTTATATAAATATGATTTTAAGCCTTATTTAACGTAAAGTAATTAGTATAATATATTTACATATCAACAGAAAGCAGAAAATCTCATTTTCAGGCCTATTTTTGATACTGAATGTGCTTTTATCATATTACCGTTACAGAAAAGACATTGATGAGTTCACAACTTTTACAACTTAATTGAGAAATAAAAAGATCTTCATTGTAAACTTTGCTATCTAATCAAGTTATCGTTATCATGCCGTTTAAAAGTAATATACATGCAAGATATTAATCATGGATTTCATTATAATTACAAGTTGACAATACCTTGTTATAGCAAGGATAGAGAGTAGTTATACGAAGGAGGTCAACATGGCTTAGAAATCAAGCACTTACATTTCTCTGACCAGGTCGAAATTATTTCGATTTTAACTGCTTGTATTCTATATTTCATCGGAGCAACATGTTACCTATTTATCAGACAGACTAGCTTTTGATTATTCCAACATGAAACCTTTTGAAAACTATAAAGAATATAAAATTCTATTGTTATAATTACACAGTTCAGAAAAAATAATGGGAAAAGGAGCTTTGGTTCATTATACACATTTCTTATCCTTGTATCTGATTATAACATATTTGAGGAAACATTGGAATAAATAGAGCATTTTCTCATTGATAATAACAAAAGCTTTTTCCCCTAATGTTTTTAGTACACACCAATAATGGTTTTTCATTCTTAAAGGAATGGATAGGCATATACGTATTTCAATGATTGTAGGGTGAAAATGGTGGAGTCTAATGTAGAGCTCCAGAGAGTATAGACAGAAAAGATGCTGATCAAGAAAAGAGACAGAGGTATTTACAGCAGTCTAGAGGACGTTATGTACTGGACAGGCTTACAGGAAAAAACAAAAGTATTGGTGATATGACAGATAGGGAAAAAATTGGTGAGAAAAAAGTGGAGGAACCGAGAGAGGAAAGACAGAGAACAAAATTGCTAACACAGGCACTTCAAAATAAAATATCCTCTTCTCCAGAAACGTCAGGACCGAACAACAGCAGCCACATTGACTGATTGTATGGTGTTTAACGCTGTTTTCAACATTATTTCAGTTACATGTATATCGCGGCGGCCAGTGTACCTAGCCATGCTTTCCTTGAGTTTCTTTTACCAGTACTCCGCACAATATTCTTTCCAAGCCCTTGGCTGCTTTCCCACATAACTATTGTCGAAACAATGATCAGTAGCGGGAGAGGAATGAATTCTGTCGCAAAGATTTTCATCAATCCTCAGAAAGAAAGTTGGCAGGGACGGGGATCGAAGCAGCGACCGCTGGTATCAAGTCCTTCACGCTACCGACTGAGCTACTGGGGCGCAAATCATCAGCAGCGAGAAACAAACGCAACGCAAGAAAGATACAAGACAGAAGCATTGTGGAAAAAGGAGAAAATGCTGGATTTCAAAAGGCGTCTTCAAACTTGGGATTGTGTGGTAAAGGGTTAAAATTCAGTGCAAATGGAAACATCAAATGACCCTTCGTATTCTTTCGAATACTCATGGTCATTTGATGCTTGCATTATCAATAAAACTGTAATGATTGTCTGGAGAATTATGAATAACATTTCTCGATGGAAGAGATAGTTGCCGTAACATAGTATGTCCTTGTATTTTTATTTGTTAATTTGCAATACTTTATTTGTATAAATTGTGGGCTTAGAGAAAGGCATTTGTAATAGCAGTCTGTACAATGTGCTGCTGCAGCTGTATTGCAATAAGCCATACAAATGTTTTATAATTTTCTGATTTGGTCTTTAAAAATCTATGGACAAAAGCAGGTCCACATGTCTTTACTGTTACAATGATTGAAATACGCTTAGTTAAGTTGTTAGATGTTAATGTTTTCTCTTTTGTTTTTGAAATGTGATAATGTAACTTATTTCCTACATGACATTGATTATTTTTAATGTATTTAGCATGAATATAGTTAACAATGAATATAACAGAGTATTTGCAATAACCAGAGTGTACTTGCAGTAACATTCCAAATCTTAACTAGTCAACAAGACAGTACTGTTGGTGCAAATCACTTTTCCTTATTTCATGTTATTGTTCCATTATTGTTTCATTTGTTTTTTCTAAAATAAAGGCATTAAGTACCAACAATTTTTATGTTATTATTGCAAATACAAATGTGTGTCTATGCTGTTACATTTTGTATCGTTCCTGTAACACATGTGTCCTTTATATAACAACACTAAAATTGGTCAAAAAAGGAAGCCACACTGTGTAATGTACGAAAAAAACTTTCTCATAACAAAACAGACAATACAGTTACATTTTTAATACAAACAGTTATGATTTGTTTACTTTATAACCTTTTCAAGAGATTAGAATAGTTGCAGAACACTGAACAATATTGTGCTCATTGTCTTGCCAGCGCGCTCACCAGAATATCTCCCTTTGAACATGTGTGGGATATTCCGGGACCGAGCGTTCAAAACAGAATACTGGCACCATCTGCAGGCTCTTGCTGTGGCGCTACAGGAGGAATGAAGACTGGTTCCTCAGCTCCAAATCGCCGGAATTATTCAGCGTATGCTACGCCAGTGCAAGTCCTTATTTGCCGATGAAGGGGGAAACACTTGTAACTGCAAGGATATTTGGAACATTCTCATCTTCCATATATGACATTTGAGGCTATCATGAATAGGGAGTTACGTAAATTTCATGTGTCAGTCAAAAGAATGGAATTTTAATTTAAAAAATCTTACAGCGTATATTCATGACTGTGTTTTGCATAAAAACAGGGAATACTCTGGATTACTTGACACAGTGGAACAACAAAGATATTAGTGTTTCAAGCAATGAAATGTATCTAACAATTTTAATAAAAAATCAATAATTGTTTGTTTTGGTAATCTTTTGGTCCATGGTTTTCTGACATTTCCTTAACTTTTTTTGTTAAGTATACAAATATATGTATAAGAATTCTTTATTGTTAGTGAATTTCAGTTTTGATGATAGTAGTAGTTGAAGTAGTAGTATAAATTGTAGTAGTAGCATCAGCAGCAGCATTAGTAGATAGGGCAGTATATAATTATCATTATTGTCACTATATAGTGCAGTGAGTATTATAGGTGTTTTAAATATATGTTATTCTTTTTTATTCTTTGGTCGAACTGAAATTGGCAAATTGCATCGGCCTTACACATGGTTTTTGTAAGTGATGTAATTAACCTGTCGTCTACGAAGCTTAATCAAGGGTTAAGGTTAACAGCACTCAGTTTCTGTCTGTCTGTCAAACTATGTGTGCTTGCTCTCTCTCTTTCTCTCTGCCTCTATCTCTCTGTCTGTCTGTCTCTCTCTTTCTCTCTCTCTCATGGTTATTGGTTAAGGTCAGTGGAATGAACTTAGGTAAGGACTCAACAATGTAGAAGAATTCACTTTCTGACTGGGGCGGGGGCTTCTGCTGAAGAGGGACTAAACATTGTGGCAGAAGTTGAAACCGTCTCATACTAGGAATGGGGTTGTATTCTGGGCACTGGGAGAACAGGACAGAGAAGACTAAATATTTTGGTAGATTTTTTGAGTGGGAGAAGACTAAATATTTTGGATTGTGGAAAACTTTGAATCTCTGACAGGAAATTGGATTAAGTCAGGAAACTGGGAGAATGGGGAAGACTAAACATTGTTGCAGAAATTGAAACTCTGCTTCTCAGGGGACTACAGATTGTCCCCTACAGTGAAGAAATAGTTGTTTGCTGCTGTTCTCTTCCTAATTTCAACATGAGATTCCAATATCTTTGACATTTTTCTGTCTAGCATATGTTGAATTATGCATACTAGGATTCTTCTCCCCTTTTTATAATCCTATTAGACTGTTGATACATTAGCAGAGTTTGTTTATTCTTCAATGCATGCATATTTGAAAAAGGAGGTATTTATGAACTTCAATGAAACATGTGTTAGGCAGTCCTATGTCTGCCAGATATAAATAATGCTGTGTACCTCCTTGCAATAACGGTCTTTAAAATAACGATGTGTTTTGTTATTGCCAGTAACAGAATCGTTACTTTGGGGACATTTTGTTCAGGAAAAGTGATTGGAATTTTATATAAATATGATTTTAAGCCTTATTTAACGTAAATTAATTAGTATAATCTATTTACAGATCAATACAAAGCAGAAAATCCCATTTTCAGGCCTATTTTTGATACTGAATGTGATTTTATCATATTACCGTTACAGAAAATGTAATATACATGCAAGAAATTAATTATGGAGTAATCGTTACTTTGGGGACATTATGTTCTGGAAGAGCGATTGGAATTTTATATAAATATGATTTTAAGCCTTATTTAACGTAAAGTAATTAGTATAATATATTTACATATCAACAGAAAGCAGAAAATCTCATTTTCAGGCCTATTTTTGATACTGAATGTGCTTTTATCATATTACCGTTACAGAAAAGACATTGATGAGTTCACAACTTTTACAACTTAATTGAGAAATAAAAAGATCTTCATTGTAAACTTTGCTATCTAATCAAGTTATCGTTATCATGCCGTTTAAAAGTAATATACATGCAAGATATTAATCATGGATTTCATTATAATTACAAGTTGACAATACCTTGTTATAGCAAGGATAGAGAGTAGTTATACGAAGGAGGTCAACATGGCTTAGAAATCAAGCACTTACATTTCTCTGACCAGGTCGAAATTATTTCGATTTTAACTGCTTGTATTCTATATTTCATCGGAGCAACATGTTACCTATTTATCAGACAGACTAGCTTTTGATTATTCCAACATGAAACCTTTTGAAAACTATAAAGAATATAAAATTCTATTGTTATAATTACACAGTTCAGAAAAAATAATGGGAAAAGGAGCTTTGGTTCATTATACACATTTCTTATCCTTGTATCTGATTATAACATATTTGAGGAAACATTGGAATAAATAGAGCATTTTCTCATTGATAATAACAAAAGCTTTTTCCCCTAATGTTTTTAGTACACACCAATAATGGTTTTTCATTCTTAAAGGAATGGATAGGCATATACGTATTTCAATGATTGTAGGGTGAAAATGGTGGAGTCTAATGTAGAGCTCCAGAGAGTATAGACAGAAAAGATGCTGATCAAGAAAAGAGACAGAGGTATTTACAGCAGTCTAGAGGACGTTATGTACTGGACAGGCTTACAGGAAAAAACAAAAGTATTGGTGATATGACAGATAGGGAAAAAATTGGTGAGAAAAAAGTGGAGGAACCGAGAGAGGAAAGACAGAGAACAAAATTGCTAACACAGGCACTTCAAAATAAAATATCCTCTTCTCCAGAAACGTCAGGACCGAACAACAGCAGCCACATTGACTGATTGTATGGTGTTTAACGCTGTTTTCAACATTATTTCAGTTACATGTATATCGCGGCGGCCAGTGTACCTAGCCATGCTTTCCTTGAGTTTCTTTTACCAGTACTCCGCACAATATTCTTTCCAAGCCCTTGGCTGCTTTCCCACATAACTATTGTCGAAACAATGATCAGTAGCGGGAGAGGAATGAATTCTGTCGCAAAGATTTTCATCAATCCTCAGAAAGAAAGTTGGCAGGGACGGGGATCGAAGCAGCGACCGCTGGTATCAAGTCCTTCACGCTACCGACTGAGCTACTGGGGCGCAAATCATCAGCAGCGAGAAACAAACGCAACGCAAGAAAGATACAAGACAGAAGCATTGTGGAAAAAGGAGAAAATGCTGGATTTCAAAAGGCGTCTTCAAACTTGGGATTGTGTGGTAAAGGGTTAAAATTCAGTGCAAATGGAAACATCAAATGACCCTTCGTATTCTTTCGAATACTCATGGTCATTTGATGCTTGCATTATCAATAAAACTGTAATGATTGTCTGGAGAATTATGAATAAAATTTCTCGATGGAAGAGATAGTTGCCGTAACATAGTATGTCCTTGTATTTTTATTTGTTAATTTGCAATACTTTATTTGTATAAATTGTGGGCTTAGAGAAAGGCATTTGTAATAGCAGTCTGTACAATGTGCTGCTGCAGCTGTATTGCAATAAGCCATACAAATGTTTTATAATTTTCTGATTTGGTCTTTAAAAATCTATGGACAAAAGCAGGTCCACATGTCTTTACTGTTACAATGATTGAAATACGCTTAGTTAAGTTGTTAGATGTTAATGTTTTCTCTTTTGTTTTTGAAATGTGATAATGTAACTTATTTCCTACATGACATTGATTATTTTTAATGTATTTAGCATGAATATAGTTAACAATGAATATAACAGAGTATTTGCAATAACCAGAGTGTACTTGCAGTAACATTCCAAATCTTAACTAGTCAACAAGACAGTACTGTTGGTGCAAATCACTTTTCCTTATTTCATGTTATTGTTCCATTATTGTTTCATTTGTTTTTTCTAAAATAAAGGCATTAAGTACCAACAATTTTTATGTTATTATTGCAAATACAAATGTGTGTCTATGCTGTTACATTTTGTATCGTTCCTGTAACACATGTGTCCTTTATATAACAACACTAAAATTGGTCAAAAAAGGAAGCCACACTGTGTAATGTACGAAAAAAACTTTCTCATAACAAAACAGACAATACAGTTACATTTTTAATACAAACAGTTATGATTTGTTTACTTTATAACCTTTTCAAGAGATTAGAATAGTTGCAGAACACTGAACAATATTGTGCTCATTGTCTTGCCAGCGCGCTCACCAGAATATCTCCCTTTGAACATGTGTGGGATATTCCGGGACCGAGCGTTCAAAACAGAATACTGGCACCATCTGCAGGCTCTTGCTGTGGCGCTACAGGAGGAATGAAGACTGGTTCCTCAGCTCCAAATCGCCGGAATTATTCAGCGTATGCTACGCCAGTGCAAGTCCTTATTTGCCGATGAAGGGGGAAACACTTGTAACTGCAAGGATATTTGGAACATTCTCATCTTCCATATATGACATTTGAGGCTATCATGAATAGGGAGTTACGTAAATTTCATGTGTCAGTCAAAAGAATGGAATTTTAATTTAAAAAATCTTACAGCGTATATTCATGACTGTGTTTTGCATAAAAACAGGGAATACTCTGGATTACTTGACACAGTGGAACAACAAAGATATTAGTGTTTCAAGCAATGAAATGTATCTAACAATTTTAATAAAAAATCAATAATTGTTTGTTTTGGTAATCTTTTGGTCCATGGTTTTCTGACATTTCCTTAACTTTTTTTGTTAAGTATACAAATATATGTATAAGAATTCTTTATTGTTAGTGAATTTCAGTTTTGATGATAGTAGTAGTTGAAGTAGTAGTATAAATTGTAGTAGTAGCATCAGCAGCAGCATTAGTAGATAGGGCAGTATATAATTATCATTATTGTCACTATATAGTGCAGTGAGTATTATAGGTGTTTTAAATATATGTTATTCTTTTTTATTCTTTGGTCGAACTGAAATTGGCAAATTGCATCGGCCTTACACATGGTTTTTGTAAGTGATGTAATTAACCTGTCGTCTACGAAGCTTAATCAAGGGTTAAGGTTAACAGCACTCAGTTTCTGTCTGTCTGTCAAACTATGTGTGCTTGCTCTCTCTCTTTCTCTCTGCCTCTATCTCTCTGTCTGTCTGTCTCTCTCTTTCTCTCTCTCATGGTTATTGGTTAAGGTCAGTGGAATGAACTTAGGTAAGGACTCAACAATGTAGAAGAATTCACTTTCTGACTGGGGCGGGGGCTTCTGCTGAAGAGGGACTAAACATTGTGGCAGAAGTTGAAACCGTCTCATACTAGGAATGGGGTTGTATTCTGGGCACTGGGAGAACAGGACAGAGAAGACTAAATATTTTGGTAGATTTTTTGAGTGGGAGAAGACTAAATATTTTGGATTGTGGAAAACTTTGAATCTCTGACAGGAAATTGGATTAAGTCAGGAAACTGGGAGAATGGGGAAGACTAAACATTGTTGCAGAAATTGAAACTCTGCTTCTCAGGGGATTACAGATTGTCCCCTACAGTGAAGAAATAGTTGTTTGCTGCTGTTCTCTTCCTAATTTCAACATGAGATTCCAATATCTTTGACATTTTTCTGTCTAGCATATGTTGAATTATGCATACTAGGATTCTTCTCCCCTTTTTATAATCCTATTAGACTGTTGATACATTAGCAGAGTTTGTTTATTCTTCAATGCATGCATATTTGAAAAAGGAGGTATTTATGAACTTCAATGAAACATGTGTTAGGCAGTCCTATGTCTGCCAGATATAAATAATGCTGTGTACCTCCTTGCAATAACGGTCTTTAAAATAACGATGTGTTTTGTTATTGCCAGTAACAGAATCGTTACTTTGGGGACATTTTGTGCAGGAAAAGTGATTGGAATTTTATATAAATATGATTTTAAGCCTTATTTAACGTAAATTAATTAGTATAATCTATTTACAGATCAATACAAAGCAGAAAATCCCATTTTCAGGCCTATTTTTGATACTGAATGTGATTTTATCATATTACCGTTACAGAAAATGTAATATACATGCAAGAAATTAATTATGGAGTAATCGTTACTTTGGGGACATTATGTTCTGGAAGAGCGATTGGAATTTTATATAAATATGATTTTAAGCCTTATTTAACGTAAAGTAATTAGTATAATATATTTACATATCAACAGAAAGCAGAAAATCTCATTTTCAGGCCTATTTTTGATACTGAATGTGCTTTTATCATATTACCGTTACAGAAAAGACATTGATGAGTTCACAACTTTTACAACTTAATTGAGAAATAAAAAGATCTTCATTGTAAACTTTGCTATCTAATCAAGTTATCGTTATCATGCCGTTTAAAAGTAATATACATGCAAGATATTAATCATGGATTTCATTATAATTACAAGTTGACAATACCTTGTTATAGCAAGGATAGAGAGTAGTTATACGAAGGAGGTCAACATGGCTTAGAAATCAAGCACTTACATTTCTCTGACCAGGTCGAAATTATTTCGATTTTAACTGCTTGTATTCTATATTTCATCGGAGCAACATGTTACCTATTTATCAGACAGACTAGCTTTTGATTATTCCAACATGAAACCTTTTGAAAACTATAAAGAATATAAAATTCTATTGTTATAATTACACAGTTCAGAAAAAATAATGGGAAAAGGAGCTTTGGTTCATTATACACATTTCTTATCCTTG
Source organism: Hippopus hippopus (assembly GCA_946811185.2). Taxonomy (NCBI): domain Eukaryota; kingdom Metazoa; phylum Mollusca; class Bivalvia; order Cardiida; family Cardiidae; genus Hippopus; species Hippopus hippopus. The sequence continues at coordinate 61,344,249 of OX328099.1, read as the reverse complement.
TATCTGATTATAACATATTTGAGGAAACATTGGAATAAATAGAGCATTTTCTCATTGATAATAACAAAAGCTTTTTCCCCTAATGTTTTTAGTACACACCAATAATGGTTTTTCATTCTTAAAGGAATGGATAGGCATATACGTATTTCAATGATTGTAGGGTGAAAATGGTGGAGTCTAATGTAGAGCTCCAGAGAGTATAGACAGAAAAGATGCTGATCAAGAAAAGAGACAGAGGTATTTACAGCAGTCTAGAGGACGTTATGTACTGGACAGGCTTACAGGAAAAAACAAAAGTATTGGTGATATGACAGATAGGGAAAAAATTGGTGAGAAAAAAGTGGAGGAACCGAGAGAGGAAAGACAGAGAACAAAATTGCTAACACAGGCACTTCAAAATAAAATATCCTCTTCTCCAGAAACGTCAGGACCGAACAACAGCAGCCACATTGACTGATTGTATGGTGTTTAACGCTGTTTTCAACATTATTTCAGTTACATGTATATCGCGGCGGCCAGTGTACCTAGCCATGCTTTCCTTGAGTTTCTTTTACCAGTACTCCGCACAATATTCTTTCCAAGCCCTTGGCTGCTTTCCCACATAACTATTGTCGAAACAATGATCAGTAGCGGGAGAGGAATGAATTCTGTCGCAAAGATTTTCATCAATCCTCAGAAAGAAAGTTGGCAGGGACGGGGATCGAAGCAGCGACCGCTGGTATCAAGTCCTTCACGCTACCGACTGAGCTACTGGGGCGCAAATCATCAGCAGCGAGAAACAAACGCAACGCAAGAAAGATACAAGACAGAAGCATTGTGGAAAAAGGAGAAAATGCTGGATTTCAAAAGGCGTCTTCAAACTTGGGATTGTGTGGTAAAGGGTTAAAATTCAGTGCAAATGGAAACATCAAATGACCCTTCGTATTCTTTCGAATACTCATGGTCATTTGATGCTTGCATTATCAATAAAACTGTAATGATTGTCTGGAGAATTATGAATAAAATTTCTCGATGGAAGAGATAGTTGCCGTAACATAGTATGTCCTTGTATTTTTATTTGTTAATTTGCAATACTTTATTTGTATAAATTGTGGGCTTAGAGAAAGGCATTTGTAATAGCAGTCTTACAATGTGCTGCTGCAGCTGTATTGCAATAAGCCATACAAATGTTTTATAATTTTCTGATTTGGTCTTTAAAAATCTATGGACAAAAGCAGGTCCACATGTCTTTACTGTTACAATGATTGAAATACGCTTAGTTAAGTTGTTAGATGTTAATGTTTTCTCTTTTGTTTTTGAAATGTGATAATGTAACTTATTTCCTACATGACATTGATTATTTTTAATGTATTTAGCATGAATATAGTTAACAATGAATATAATAGAGTATTTGCAATAACCAGAGTGTACTTGCAGTAACATTCCAAATCTTAACTAGTCAACAAGACAGTACTGTTGGTGCAAATCACTTTTCCTTATTTCATGTTACTGTTCCATTATTGTTTCATTTGTTTTTTCTAAAATAAAGGCATTAAGTACCAACAATTTTTATGTTATTATTGCAAATACAAATGTGTGTCTATGCTGTTACATTTTGTATCGTTCCTGTAACACATGTGTCCTTTATATAACAACACTAAAATTGGTCAAAAAAGGAAGCCACACTGTGTAATGTACGAAAAAAACTTTCTCATAACAAAACAGACAATACAGTTACATTTTTAATACAAACAGTTATGATTTGTTTACTTTATAACCTTTTCAAGAGATTAGAATAGTTGCAGAACACTGAACAATATTGTGCTCATTGTCTTGCCAGCGCGCTCACCAGAATATCTCCCTTTGAACATGTGTGGGATATTCCGGGACCGAGCGTTCAAAACAGAATACTGGCACCATCTGCAGGCTCTTGCTGTGGCGCTACAGGAGGAATGAAGACTGGTTCCTCAGCTCCAAATCGCCGGAATTATTCAGCGTATGCTACGCCAGTGCAAGTCCTTATTTGCCGATGAAGGGGGAAACACTTGTAACTGCAAGGATATTTGGAACATTCTCATCTTCCATATATGACATTTGAGGCTATCATGAATAGGGAGTTACGTAAATTTCATGTGTCAGTCAAAAGAATGGAATTTTAATTTAAAAAATCTTACAGCGTATATTCATGACTGTGTTTTGCATAAAAACAGGGAATACTCTGGATTACTTGACACAGTGGAACAACAAAGATATTAGTGTTTCAAGCAATGAAATGTATCTAACAATTTTAATAAAAAATCAATAATTGTTTGTTTTGGTAATCTTTTGGTCCATGGTTTTCTGACATTTCCTTAACTTTTTTTGTTAAGTATACAAATATATGTATAAGAATTCTTTATTGTTAGTGAATTTCAGTTTTGATGATAGTAGTAGTTGAAGTAGTAGTATAAATTGTAGTAGTAGCATCAGCAGCAGCATTAGTAGATAGGGCAGTATATAATTATCATTATTGTCACTATATAGTGCAGTGAGTATTATAGGTGTTTTAAATATATGTTATTCTTTTTTATTCTTTGGTCGAACTGAAATTGGCAAATTGCATCGGCCTTACACATGGTTTTTGTAAGTGATGTAATTAACCTGTCGTCTACGAAGCTTAATCAAGGGTTAAGGTTAACAGCACTCAGTTTCTGTCTGTCTGTCAAACTATGTGTGCTTGCTCTCTCTCTTTCTCTCTGCCTCTATCTCTCTGTCTGTCTGTCTCTCTCTTTCTCTCTCTCATGGTTATTGGTTAAGGTCAGTGGAATGAACTTAGGTAAGGACTCAACAATGTAGAAGAATTCACTTTCTGACTGGGGCGGGGGCTTCTGCTGAAGAGGGACTAAACATTGTGGCAGAAGTTGAAACCGTCTCATACTAGGAATGGGGTTGTATTCTGGGCACTGGGAGAACAGGACAGAGAAGACTAAATATTTTGGTAGATTTTTTGAGTGGGAGAAGACTAAATATTTTGGATTGTGGAAAACTTTGAATCTCTGACAGGAAATTGGATTAAGTCAGGAAACTGGGAGAATGGGGAAGACTAAACATTGTTGCAGAAATTGAAACTCTGCTTCTCAGGGGATTACAGATTGTCCCCTACAGTGAAGAAATAGTTGTTTGCTGCTGTTCTCTTCCTAATTTCAACATGAGATTCCAATATCTTTGACATTTTTCTGTCTAGCATATGTTGAATTATGCATACTAGGATTCTTCTCCCCTTTTTATAATCCTATTAGACTGTTGATACATTAGCAGAGTTTGTTTATTCTTCAATGCATGCATATTTGAAAAAGGAGGTATTTATGAACTTCAATGAAACATGTGTTAGGCAGTCCTATGTCTGCCAGATATAAATAATGCTGTGTACCTCCTTGCAATAACGGTCTTTAAAATAACGATGTGTTTTGTTATTGCCAGTAACAGAATCGTTACTTTGGGGACATTTTGTTCAGGAAAAGTGATTGGAATTTTATATAAATATGATTTTAAGCCTTATTTAACGTAAATTAATTAGTATAATCTATTTACAGATCAATACAAAGCAGAAAATCCCATTTTCAGGCCTATTTTTGATACTGAATGTGATTTTATCATATTACCGTTACAGAAAATGTAATATACATGCAAGAAATTAATTATGGAGTAATCGTTACTTTGGGGACATTATGTTCTGGAAGAGCGATTGGAATTTTATATAAATATGATTTTAAGCCTTATTTAACGTAAAGTAATTAGTATAATATATTTACATATCAACAGAAAGCAGAAAATCTCATTTTCAGGCCTATTTTTGATACTGAATGTGCTTTTATCATATTACCGTTACAGAAAAGACATTGATGAGTTCACAACTTTTACAACTTAATTGAGAAATAAAAAGATCTTCATTGTAAACTTTGCTATCTAATCAAGTTATCGTTATCATGCCGTTTAAAAGTAATATACATGCAAGATATTAATCATGGATTTCATTATAATTACAAGTTGACAATACCTTGTTATAGCAAGGATAGAGAGTAGTTATACGAAGGAGGTCAACATGGCTTAGAAATCAAGCACTTACATTTCTCTGACCAGGTCGAAATTATTTCGATTTTAACTGCTTGTATTCTATATTTCATCGGAGCAACATGTTACCTATTTATCAGACAGACTAGCTTTTGATTATTCCAATATGAAACCTTTTGAAAACTATAAAGAATATAAAATTCTATTGTTATAATTACACAGTTCAGAAAAAATAATGGGAAAAGGAGCTTTGGTTCATTATACACATTTCTTATCCTTGTATCTGATTATAACATATTTGAGGAAACATTGGAATAAATAGAGCATTTTCTCATTGATAATAACAAAAGCTTTTTCCCCTAATGTTTTTAGTACACACCAATAATGGTTTTTCATTCTTAAAGGAATGGATAGGCATATACGTATTTCAATGATTGTAGGGTGAAAATGGTGGAGTCTAATGTAGAGCTCCAGAGAGTATAGACAGAAAAGATGCTGATCAAGAAAAGAGACAGAGGTATTTACAGCAGTCTAGAGGACGTTATGTACTGGACAGGCTTACAGGAAAAAACAAAAGTATTGGTGATATGACAGATAGGGAAAAAATTGGTGAGAAAAAAGTGGAGGAACCGAGAGAGGAAAGACAGAGAACAAAATTGCTAACACAGGCACTTCAAAATAAAATATCCTCTTCTCCAGAAACGTCAGGACCGAACAACAGCAGCCACATTGACTGATTGTATGGTGTTTAACGCTGTTTTCAACATTATTTCAGTTACATGTATATCGCGGCGGCCAGTGTACCTAGCCATGCTTTCCTTGAGTTTCTTTTACCAGTACTCCGCACAATATTCTTTCCAAGCCCTTGGCTGCTTTCCCACATAACTATTGTCGAAACAATGATCAGTAGCGGGAGAGGAATGAATTCTGTCGCAAAGATTTTCATCAATCCTCAGAAAGAAAGTTGGCAGGGACGGGGATCGAAGCAGCGACCGCTGGTATCAAGTCCTTCACGCTACCGACTGAGCTACTGGGGCGCAAATCATCAGCAGCGAGAAACAAACGCAACGCAAGAAAGATACAAGACAGAAGCATTGTGGAAAAAGGAGAAAATGCTGGATTTCAAAAGGCGTCTTCAAACTTGGGATTGTGTGGTAAAGGGTTAAAATTCAGTGCAAATGGAAACATCAAATGACCCTTCGTATTCTTTCGAATACTCATGGTCATTTGATGCTTGCATTATCAATAAAACTGTAATGATTGTCTGGAGAATTATGAATAAAATTTCTCGATGGAAGAGATAGTTGCCGTAACATAGTATGTCCTTGTATTTTTATTTGTTAATTTGCAATACTTTATTTGTATAAATTGTGGGCTTAGAGAAAGGCATTTGTAATAGCAGTCTGTACAATGTGCTGCTGCAGCTGTATTGCAATAAGCCATACAAATGTTTTATAATTTTCTGATTTGGTCTTTAAAAATCTATGGACAAAAGCAGGTCCACATGTCTTTACTGTTACAATGATTGAAATACGCTTAGTTAAGTTGTTAGATGTTAATGTTTTCTCTTTTGTTTTTGAAATGTGATAATGTAACTTATTTCCTACATGACATTGATTATTTTTAATGTATTTAGCATGAATATAGTTAACAATGAATATAACAGAGTATTTGCAATAACCAGAGTGTACTTGCAGTAACATTCCAAATCTTAACTAGTCAACAAGACAGTACTGTTGGTGCAAATCACTTTTCCTTATTTCATGTTATTGTTCCATTATTGTTTCATTTGTTTTTTCTAAAATAAAGGCATTAAGTACCAACAATTTTTATGTTATTATTGCAAATACAAATGTGTGTCTATGCTGTTACATTTTGTATCGTTCCTGTAACACATGTGTCCTTTATATAACAACACTAAAATTGGTCAAAAAAGGAAGCCACACTGTGTAATGTACGAAAAAAACTTTCTCATAACAAAACAGACAATACAGTTACATTTTTAATACAAACAGTTATGATTTGTTTACTTTATAACCTTTTCAAGAGATTAGAATAGTTGCAGAACACTGAACAATATTGTGCTCATTGTCTTGCCAGCGCGCTCACCAGAATATCTCCCTTTGAACATGTGTGGGATATTCCGGGACCGAGCGTTCAAAACAGAATACTGGCACCATCTGCAGGCTCTTGCTGTGGCGCTACAGGAGGAATGAAGACTGGTTCCTCAGCTCCAAATCGCCGGAATTATTCAGCGTATGCTACGCCAGTGCAAGTCCTTATTTGCCGATGAAGGGGGAAACACTTGTAACTGCAAGGATATTTGGAACATTCTCATCTTCCATATATGACATTTGAGGCTATCATGAATAGGGAGTTACGTAAATTTCATGTGTCAGTCAAAAGAATGGAATTTTAATTTAAAAAATCTTACAGCGTATATTCATGACTGTGTTTTGCATAAAAACAGGGAATACTCTGGATTACTTGACACAGTGGAACAACAAAGATATTAGTGTTTCAAGCAATGAAATGTATCTAACAATTTTAATAAAAAATCAATAATTGTTTGTTTTGGTAATCTTTTGGTCCATGGTTTTCTGACATTTCCTTAACTTTTTTTGTTAAGTATACAAATATATGTATAAGAATTCTTTATTGTTAGTGAATTTCAGTTTTGATGATAGTAGTAGTTGAAGTAGTAGTATAAATTGTAGTAGTAGCATCAGCAGCAGCATTAGTAGATAGGGCAGTATATAATTATCATTATTGTCACTATATAGTGCAGTGAGTATTATAGGTGTTTTAAATATATGTTATTCTTTTTTATTCTTTGGTCGAACTGAAATTGGCAAATTGCATCGGCCTTACACATGGTTTTTGTAAGTGATGTAATTAACCTGTCGTCTACGAAGCTTAATCAAGGGTTAAGGTTAACAGCACTCAGTTTCTGTCTGTCTGTCAAACTATGTGTGCTTGCTCTCTCTCTTTCTCTCTGCCTCTATCTCTCTGTCTGTCTGTCTCTCTCTTTCTCTCTCTCATGGTTATTGGTTAAGGTCAGTGGAATGAACTTAGGTAAGGACTCAACAATGTAGAAGAATTCACTTTCTGACTGGGGCGGGGGCTTCTGCTGAAGAGGGACTAAACATTGTGGCAGAAGTTGAAACCGTCTCATACTAGGAATGGGGTTGTATTCTGGGCACTGGGAGAACAGGACAGAGAAGACTAAATATTTTGGTAGATTTTTTGAGTGGGAGAAGACTAAATATTTTGGATTGTGGAAAACTTTGAATCTCTGACAGGAAATTGGATTAAGTCAGGAAACTGGGAGAATGGGGAAGACTAAACATTGTTGCAGAAATTGAAACTCTGCTTCTCAGGGGATTACAGATTGTCCCCTACAGTGAAGAAATAGTTGTTTGCTGCTGTTCTCTTCCTAATTTCAACATGAGATTCCAATATCTTTGACATTTTTCTGTCTAGCATATGTTGAATTATGCATACTAGGATTCTTCTCCCCTTTTTATAATCCTATTAGACTGTTGATACATTAGCAGAGTTTGTTTATTCTTCAATGCATGCATATTTGAAAAAGGAGGTATTTATGAACTTCAATGAAACATGTGTTAGGCAGTCCTATGTCTGCCAGATATAAATAATGCTGTGTACCTCCTTGCAATAACGGTCTTTAAAATAACGATGTGTTTTGTTATTGCCAGTAACAGAATCGTTACTTTGGGGACATTTTGTGCAGGAAAAGTGATTGGAATTTTATATAAATATGATTTTAAGCCTTATTTAACGTAAATTAATTAGTATAATCTATTTACAGATCAATACAAAGCAGAAAATCCCATTTTCAGGCCTATTTTTGATACTGAATGTGATTTTATCATATTACCGTTACAGAAAATGTAATATACATGCAAGAAATTAATTATGGAGTAATCGTTACTTTGGGGACATTATGTTCTGGAAGAGCGATTGGAATTTTATATAAATATGATTTTAAGCCTTATTTAACGTAAAGTAATTAGTATAATATATTTACATATCAACAGAAAGCAGAAAATCTCATTTTCAGGCCTATTTTTGATACTGAATGTGCTTTTATCATATTACCGTTACAGAAAAGACATTGATGAGTTCACAACTTTTACAACTTAATTGAGAAATAAAAAGATCTTCATTGTAAACTTTGCTATCTAATCAAGTTATCGTTATCATGCCGTTTAAAAGTAATATACATGCAAGATATTAATCATGGATTTCATTATAATTACAAGTTGACAATACCTTGTTATAGCAAGGATAGAGAGTAGTTATACGAAGGAGGTCAACATGGCTTAGAAATCAAGCACTTACATTTCTCTGACCAGGTCGAAATTATTTCGATTTTAACTGCTTGTATTCTATATTTCATCGGAGCAACATGTTACCTATTTATCAGACAGACTAGCTTTTGATTATTCCAACATGAAACCTTTTGAAAACTATAAAGAATATAAAATTCTATTGTTATAATTACACAGTTCAGAAAAAATAATGGGAAAAGGAGCTTTGGTTCATTATACACATTTCTTATCCTTGTATCTGATTATAACATATTTGAGGAAACATTGGAATAAATAGAGCATTTTCTCATTGATAATAACAAAAGCTTTTTCCCCTAATGTTTTTAGTACACACCAATAATGGTTTTTCATTCTTAAAGGAATGGATAGGCATATACGTATTTCAATGATTGTAGGGTGAAAATGGTGGAGTCTAATGTAGAGCTCCAGAGAGTATAGACAGAAAAGATGCTGATCAAGAAAAGAGACAGAGGTATTTACAGCAGTCTAGAGGACGTTATGTACTGGACAGGCTTACAGGAAAAAACAAAAGTATTGGTGATATGACAGATAGGGAAAAAATTGGTGAGAAAAAAGTGGAGGAACCGAGAGAGGAAAGACAGAGAACAAAATTGCTAACACAGGCACTTCAAAATAAAATATCCTCTTCTCCAGAAACGTCAGGACCGAACAACAGCAGCCACATTGACTGATTGTATGGTGTTTAACGCTGTTTTCAACATTATTTCAGTTACATGTATATCGCGGCGGCCAGTGTACCTAGCCATGCTTTCCTTGAGTTTCTTTTACCAGTACTCCGCACAATATTCTTTCCAAGCCCTTGGCTGCTTTCCCACATAACTATTGTCGAAACAATGATCAGTAGCGGGAGAGGAATGAATTCTGTCGCAAAGATTTTCATCAATCCTCAGAAAGAAAGTTGGCAGGGACGGGGATCGAAGCAGCGACCGCTGGTATCAAGTCCTTCACGCTACCGACTGAGCTACTGGGGCGCAAATCATCAGCAGCGAGAAACAAACGCAACGCAAGAAAGATACAAGACAGAAGCATTGTGGAAAAAGGAGAAAATGCTGGATTTCAAAAGGCGTCTTCAAACTTGGGATTGTGTGGTAAAGGGTTAAAATTCAGTGCAAATGGAAACATCAAATGACCCTTCGTATTCTTTCGAATACTCATGGTCATTTGATGCTTGCATTATCAATAAAACTGTAATGATTGTCTGGAGAATTATGAATAAAATTTCTCGATGGAAGAGATAGTTGCCGTAACATAGTATGTCCTTGTATTTTTATTTGTTAATTTGCAATACTTTATTTGTATAAATTGTGGGCTTAGAGAAAGGCATTTGTAATAGCAGTCTGTACAATGTGCTGCTGCAGCTGTATTGCAATAAGCCATACAAATGTTTTATAATTTTCTGATTTGGTCTTTAAAAATCTATGGACAAAAGCAGGTCCACATGTCTTTACTGTTACAATGATTGAAATACGCTTAGTTAAGTTGTTAGATGTTAATGTTTTCTCTTTTGTTTTTGAAATGTGATAATGTAACTTATTTCCTACATGACATTGATTATTTTTAATGTATTTAGCATGAATATAGTTAACAATGAATATAACAGAGTATTTGCAATAACCAGAGTGTACTTGCAGTAACATTCCAAATCTTAACTAGTCAACAAGACAGTACTGTTGGTGCAAATCACTTTTCCTTATTTCATGTTATTGTTCCATTATTGTTTCATTTGTTTTTTCTAAAATAAAGGCATTAAGTACCAACAATTTTTATGTTATTATTGCAAATACAAATGTGTGTCTATGCTGTTACATTTTGTATCGTTCCTGTAACACATGTGTCCTTTATATAAGAACACTAAAATTGTTCAAAAAAGGAAGCCACACTGTGTAATGTACGAAAAAAACTTTCTCATAACAAAACAGACAATACAGTTACATTTTTAATACAAACAGTTATGATTTGTTTACTTTATAACCTTTTCAAGAGATTAGAATAGTTGCAGAACACTGAACAATATTGTGCTCATTGTCTTGCCAGCGCGCTCACCAGAATATCTCCCTTTGAACATGTGTGGGATATTCCGGGACCGAGCGTTCAAAACAGAATACTGGCACCATCTGCAGGCTCTTGCTGTGGCGCTACAGGAGGAATGAAGACTGGTTCCTCAGCTCCAAATCGCCGGAATTATTCAGCGTATGCTACGCCAGTGCAAGTCCTTATTTGCCGATGAAGGGGGAAACACTTGTAACTGCAAGGATATTTGGAACATTCTCATCTTCCATATATGACATTTGAGGCTATCATGAATAGGGAGTTACGTAAATTTCATGTGTCAGTCAAAAGAATGGAATTTTAATTTAAAAAATCTTACAGCGTATATTCATGACTGTGTTTTGCATAAAAACAGGGAATACTCTGGATTACTTGACACAGTGGAACAACAAAGATATTAGTGTTTCAAGCAATGAAATGTATCTAACAATTTTAATAAAAAATCAATAATTGTTTGTTTTGGTAATCTTTTGGTCCATGGTTTTCTGACATTTCCTTAACTTTTTTTGTTAAGTATACAAATATATGTATAAGAATTCTTTATTGTTAGTGAATTTCAGTTTTGATGATAGTAGTAGTTGAAGTAGTAGTATAAATTGTAGTAGTAGCATCAGCAGCAGCATTAGTAGATAGGGCAGTATATAATTATCATTATTGTCACTATATAGTGCAGTGAGTATTATAGGTGTTTTAAATATATGTTATTCTTTTTTATTCTTTGGTCGAACTGAAATTGGCAAATTGCATCGGCCTTACACATGGTTTTTGTAAGTGATGTAATTAACCTGTCGTCTACGAAGCTTAATCAAGGGTTAAGGTTAACAGCACTCAGTTTCTGTCTGTCTGTCAAACTATGTGTGCTTGCTCTCTCTCTTTCTCTCTGCCTCTATCTCTCTGTCTGTCTGTCTCTCTCTTTCTCTCTCTCATGGTTATTGGTTAAGGTCAGTGGAATGAACTTAGGTAAGGACTCAACAATGTAGAAGAATTCACTTTCTGACTGGGGCGGGGGCTTCTGCTGAAGAGGGACTAAACATTGTGGCAGAAGTTGAAACCGTCTCATACTAGGAATGGGGTTGTATTCTGGGCACTGGGAGAACAGGACAGAGAAGACTAAATATTTTGGTAGATTTTTTGAGTGGGAGAAGACTAAATATTTTGGATTGTGGAAAACTTTGAATCTCTGACAGGAAATTGGATTAAGTCAGGAAACTGGGAGAATGGGGAAGACTAAACATTGTTGCAGAAATTGAAACTCTGCTTCTCAGGGGATTACAGATTGTCCCCTACAGTGAAGAAATAGTTGTTTGCTGCTGTTCTCTTCCTAATTTCAACATGAGATTCCAATATCTTTGACATTTTTCTGTCTAGCATATGTTGAATTATGCATACTAGGATTCTTCTCCCCTTTTTATAATCCTATTAGACTGTTGATACATTAGCAGAGTTTGTTTATTCTTCAATGCATGCATATTTGAAAAAGGAGGTATTTATGAACTTCAATGAAACATGTGTTAGGCAGTCCTATGTCTGCCAGATATAAATAATGCTGTGTACCTCCTTGCAATAACGGTCTTTAAAATAACGATGTGTTTTGTTATTGCCAGTAACAGAATCGTTACTTTGGGGACATTTTGTGCAGGAAAAGTGATTGGAATTTTATATAAATATGATTTTAAGCCTTATTTAACGTAAATTAATTAGTATAATCTATTTACAGATCAATACAAAGCAGAAAATCCCATTTTCAGGCCTATTTTTGATACTGAATGTGATTTTATCATATTACCGTTACAGAAAATGTAATATACATGCAAGAAATTAATTATGGAGTAATCGTTACTTTGGGGACATTATGTTCTGGAAGAGCGATTGGAATTTTATATAAATATGATTTTAAGCCTTATTTAACGTAAAGTAATTAGTATAATATATTTACATATCAACAGAAAGCAGAAAATCTCATTTTCAGGCCTATTTTTGATACTGAATGTGCTTTTATCATATTACCGTTACAGAAAAGACATTGATGAGTTCACAACTTTTACAACTTAATTGAGAAATAAAAAGATCTTCATTGTAAACTTTGCTATCTAATCAAGTTATCGTTATCATGCCGTTTAAAAGTAATATACATGCAAGATATTAATCATGGATTTCATTATAATTACAAGTTGACAATACCTTGTTATAGCAAGGATAGAGAGTAGTTATACGAAGGAGGTCAACATGGCTTAGAAATCAAGCACTTACATTTCTCTGACCAGGTCGAAATTATTTCGATTTTAACTGCTTGTATTCTATATTTCATCGGAGCAACATGTTACCTATTTATCAGACAGACTAGCTTTTGATTATTCCAACATGAAACCTTTTGAAAACTATAAAGAATATAAAATTCTATTGTTATAATTACACAGTTCAGAAAAAATAATGGGAAAAGGAGCTTTGGTTCATTATACACATTTCTTATCCTTGTATCTGATTATAACATATTTGAGGAAACATTGGAATAAATAGAGCATTTTCTCATTGATAATAACAAAAGCTTTTTCCCCTAATGTTTTTAGTACACACCAATAATGGTTTTTCATTCTTAAAGGAATGGATAGGCATATACGTATTTCAATGATTGTAGGGTGAAAATGGTGGAGTCTAATGTAGAGCTCCAGAGAGTATAGACAGAAAAGATGCTGATCAAGAAAAGAGACAGAGGTATTTACAGCAGTCTAGAGGACGTTATGTACTGGACAGGCTTACAGGAAAAAACAAAAGTATTGGTGATATGACAGATAGGGAAAAAATTGGTGAGAAAAAAGTGGAGGAACCGAGAGAGGAAAGACAGAGAACAAAATTGCTAACACAGGCACTTCAAAATAAAATATCCTCTTCTCCAGAAACGTCAGGACCGAACAACAGCAGCCACATTGACTGATTGTATGGTGTTTAACGCTGTTTTCAACATTATTTCAGTTACATGTATATCGCGGCGGCCAGTGTACCTAGCCATGCTTTCCTTGAGTTTCTTTTACCAGTACTCCGCACAATATTCTTTCCAAGCCCTTGGCTGCTTTCCCACATAACTATTGTCGAAACAATGATCAGTAGCGGGAGAGGAATGAATTCTGTCGCAAAGATTTTCATCAATCCTCAGAAAGAAAGTTGGCAGGGACGGGGATCGAAGCAGCGACCGCTGGTATCAAGTCCTTCACGCTACCGACTGAGCTACTGGGGCGCAAATCATCAGCAGCGAGAAACAAACGCAACGCAAGAAAGATACAAGACAGAAGCATTGTGGAAAAAGGAGAAAATGCTGGATTTCAAAAGGCGTCTTCAAACTTGGGATTGTGTGGTAAAGGGTTAAAATTCAGTGCAAATGGAAACATCAAATGACCCTTCGTATTCTTTCGAATACTCATGGTCATTTGATGCTTGCATTATCAATAAAACTGTAATGATTGTCTGGAGAATTATGAATAAAATTTCTCGATGGAAGAGATAGTTGCCGTAACATAGTATGTCCTTGTATTTTTATTTGTTAATTTGCAATACTTTATTTGTATAAATTGTGGGCTTAGAGAAAGGCATTTGTAATAGCAGTCTTACAATGTGCTGCTGCAGCTGTATTGCAATAAGCCATACAAATGTTTTATAATTTTCTGATTTGGTCTTTAAAAATCTATGGACAAAAGCAGGTCCACATGTCTTTACTGTTACAATGATTGAAATACGCTTAGTTAAGTTGTTAGATGTTAATGTTTTCTCTTTTGTTTTTGAAATGTGATAATGTAACTTATTTCCTACATGACATTGATTATTTTTAATGTATTTAGCATGAATATAGTTAACAATGAATATAATAGAGTATTTGCAATAACCAGAGTGTACTTGCAGTAACATTCCAAATCTTAACTAGTCAACAAGACAGTACTGTTGGTGCAAATCACTTTTCCTTATTTCATGTTACTGTTCCATTATTGTTTCATTTGTTTTTTCTAAAATAAAGGCATTAAGTACCAACAATTTTTATGTTATTATTGCAAATACAAATGTGTGTCTATGCTGTTACATTTTGTATCGTTCCTGTAACACATGTGTCCTTTATATAAGAACACTAAAATTGTTCAAAAAAGGAAGCCACACTGTGTAATGTACGAAAAAAACTTTCTCATAACAAAACAGACAATACAGTTACATTTTTAATACAAACAGTTATGATTTGTTTACTTTATAACCTTTTCAAGAGATTAGAATAGTTGCAGAACACTGAACAATATTGTGCTCATTGTCTTGCCAGCGCGCTCACCAGAATATCTCCCTTTGAACATGTGTGGGATATTCCGGGACCGAGCGTTCAAAACAGAATACTGGCACCATCTGCAGGCTCTTGCTGTGGCGCTACAGGAGGAATGAAGACTGGTTCCTCAGCTCCAAATCGCCGGAATTATTCAGCGTATGCTACGCCAGTGCAAGTCCTTATTTGCCGATGAAGGGGGAAACACTTGTAACTGCAAGGATATTTGGAACATTCTCATCTTCCATATATGACATTTGAGGCTATCATGAATAGGGAGTTACGTAAATTTCATGTGTCAGTCAAAAGAATGGAATTTTAATTTAAAAAATCTTACAGCGTATATTCATGACTGTGTTTTGCATAAAAACAGGGAATACTCTGGATTACTTGACACAGTGGAACAACAAAGATATTAGTGTTTCAAGCAATGAAATGTATCTAACAATTTTAATAAAAAATCAATAATTGTTTGTTTTGGTAATCTTTTGGTCCATGGTTTTCTGACATTTCCTTAACTTTTTTTGTTAAGTATACAAATATATGTATAAGAATTCTTTATTGTTAGTGAATTTCAGTTTTGATGATAGTAGTAGTTGAAGTAGTAGTATAAATTGTAGTAGTAGCATCAGCAGCAGCATTAGTAGATAGGGCAGTATATAATTATCATTATTGTCACTATATAGTGCAGTGAGTATTATAGGTGTTTTAAATATATGTTATTCTTTTTTATTCTTTGGTCGAACTGAAATTGGCAAATTGCATCGGCCTTACACATGGTTTTTGTAAGTGATGTAATTAACCTGTCGTCTACGAAGCTTAATCAAGGGTTAAGGTTAACAGCACTCAGTTTCTGTCTGTCTGTCAAACTATGTGTGCTTGCTCTCTCTCTTTCTCTCTGCCTCTATCTCTCTGTCTGTCTGTCTCTCTCTTTCTCTCTCTCATGGTTATTGGTTAAGGTCAGTGGAATGAACTTAGGTAAGGACTCAACAATGTAGAAGAATTCACTTTCTGACTGGGGCGGGGGCTTCTGCTGAAGAGGGACTAAACATTGTGGCAGAAGTTGAAACCGTCTCATACTAGGAATGGGGTTGTATTCTGGGCACTGGGAGAACAGGACAGAGAAGACTAAATATTTTGGTAGATTTTTTGAGTGGGAGAAGACTAAATATTTTGGATTGTGGAAAACTTTGAATCTCTGACAGGAAATTGGATTAAGTCAGGAAACTGGGAGAATGGGGAAGACTAAACATTGTTGCAGAAATTGAAACTCTGCTTCTCAGGGGATTACAGATTGTCCCCTACAGTGAAGAAATAGTTGTTTGCTGCTGTTCTCTTCCTAATTTCAACATGAGATTCCAATATCTTTGACATTTTTCTCTCTAGCATATGTTGAATTATGCATACTAGGATTCTTCTCCCCTTTTTATAATCCTATTAGACTGTTGATACATTAGCAGAGTTTGTTTATTCTTCAATGCATGCATATTTGAAAAAGGAGGTATTTATGAACTTCAATGAAACATGTGTTAGGCAGTCCTATGTCTGCCAGATATAAATAATGCTGTGTACCTCCTTGCAATAACGGTCTTTAAAATAACGATGTGTTTTGTTATTGCCAGTAACAGAATCGTTACTTTGGGGACATTTTGTGCAGGAAAAGTGATTGGAATTTTATATAAATATGATTTTAAGCCTTATTTAACGTAAATTAATTAGTATAATCTATTTACAGATCAATACAAAGCAGAAAATCCCATTTTCAGGCCTATTTTTGATACTGAATGTGATTTTATCATATTACCGTTACAGAAAATGTAATATACATGCAAGAAATTAATTATGGAGTAATCGTTACTTTGGGGACATTATGTTCTGGAAGAGCGATTGGAATTTTATATAAATATGATTTTAAGCCTTATTTAACGTAAAGTAATTAGTATAATATATTTACATATCAACAGAAAGCAGAAAATCTCATTTTCAGGCCTATTTTTGATACTGAATGTGCTTTTATCATATTACCGTTACAGAAAAGACATTGATGAGTTCACAACTTTTACAACTTAATTGAGAAATAAAAAGATCTTCATTGTAAACTTTGCTATCTAATCAAGTTATCGTTATCATGCCGTTTAAAAGTAATATACATGCAAGATATTAATCATGGATTTCATTATAATTACAAGTTGACAATACCTTGTTATAGCAAGGATAGAGAGTAGTTATACGAAGGAGGTCAACATGGCTTAGAAATCAAGCACTTACATTTCTCTGACCAGGTCGAAATTATTTCGATTTTAACTGCTTGTATTCTATATTTCATCGGAGCAACATGTTACCTATTTATCAGACAGACTAGCTTTTGATTATTCCAACATGAAACCTTTTGAAAACTATAAAGAATATAAAATTCTATTGTTATAATTACACAGTTCAGAAAAAATAATGGGAAAAGGAGCTTTGGTTCATTATACACATTTCTTATCCTTGTATCTGATTATAACATATTTGAGGAAACATTGGAATAAATAGAGCATTTTCTCATTGATAATAACAAAAGCTTTTTCCCCTAATGTTTTTAGTACACACCAATAATGGTTTTTCATTCTTAAAGGAATGGATAGGCATATACGTATTTCAATGATTGTAGGGTGAAAATGGTGGAGTCTAATGTAGAGCTCCAGAGAGTATAGACAGAAAAGATGCTGATCAAGAAAAGAGACAGAGGTATTTACAGCAGTCTAGAGGACGTTATGTACTGGACAGGCTTACAGGAAAAAACAAAAGTATTGGTGATATGACAGATAGGGAAAAAATTGGTGAGAAAAAAGTGGAGGAACCGAGAGAGGAAAGACAGAGAACAAAATTGCTAACACAGGCACTTCAAAATAAAATATCCTCTTCTCCAGAAACGTCAGGACCGAACAACAGCAGCCACATTGACTGATTGTATGGTGTTTAACGCTGTTTTCAACATTATTTCAGTTACATGTATATCGCGGCGGCCAGTGTACCTAGCCATGCTTTCCTTGAGTTTCTTTTACCAGTACTCCGCACAATATTCTTTCCAAGCCCTTGGCTGCTTTCCCACATAACTATTGTCGAAACAATGATCAGTAGCGGGAGAGGAATGAATTCTGTCGCAAAGATTTTCATCAATCCTCAGAAAGAAAGTTGGCAGGGACGGGGATCGAAGCAGCGACCGCTGGTATCAAGTCCTTCACGCTACCGACTGAGCTACTGGGGCGCAAATCATCAGCAGCGAGAAACAAACGCAACGCAAGAAAGATACAAGACAGAAGCATTGTGGAAAAAGGAGAAAATGCTGGATTTCAAAAGGCGTCTTCAAACTTGGGATTGTGTGGTAAAGGGTTAAAATTCAGTGCAAATGGAAACATCAAATGACCCTTCGTATTCTTTCGAATACTCATGGTCATTTGATGCTTGCATTATCAATAAAACTGTAATGATTGTCTGGAGAATTATGAATAAAATTTCTCGATGGAAGAGATAGTTGCCGTAACATAGTATGTCCTTGTATTTTTATTTGTTAATTTGCAATACTTTATTTGTATAAATTGTGGGCTTAGAGAAAGGCATTTGTAATAGCAGTCTTACAATGTGCTGCTGCAGCTGTATTGCAATAAGCCATACAAATGTTTTATAATTTTCTGATTTGGTCTTTAAAAATCTATGGACAAAAGCAGGTCCACATGTCTTTACTGTTACAATGATTGAAATACGCTTAGTTAAGTTGTTAGATGTTAATGTTTTCTCTTTGGTTTTTGAAATGTGATAATGTAACTTATTTCCTACATGACATTGATTATTTTTAATGTATTTAGCATGAATATAGTTAACAATGAATATAATAGAGTATTTGCAATAACCAGAGTGTACTTGCAGTAACATTCCAAATCTTAACTAGTCAACAAGACAGTACTGTTGGTGCAAATCACTTTTCCTTATTTCATGTTACTGTTCCATTATTGTTTCATTTGTTTTTTCTAAAATAAAGGCATTAAGTACCAACAATTTTTATGTTATTATTGCAAATACAAATGTGTGTCTATGCTGTTACATTTTGTATCGTTCCTGTAACACATGTGTCCTTTATATAACAACACTAAAATTGGTCAAAAAAGGAAGCCACACTGTGTAATGTACGAAAAAAACTTTCTCATAACAAAACAGACAATACAGTTACATTTTTAATACAAACAGTTATGATTTGTTTACTTTATAACCTTTTCAAGAGATTAGAATAGTTGCAGAACACTGAACAATATTGTGCTCATTGTCTTGCCAGCGCGCTCACCAGAATATCTCCCTTTGAACATGTGTGGGATATTCCGGGACCGAGCGTTCAAAACAGAATACTGGCACCATCTGCAGGCTCTTGCTGTGGCGCTACAGGAGGAATGAAGACTGGTTCCTCAGCTCCAAATCGCCGGAATTATTCAGCGTATGCTACGCCAGTGCAAGTCCTTATTTGCCGATGAAGGGGGAAACACTTGTAACTGCAAGGATATTTGGAACATTCTCATCTTCCATATATGACATTTGAGGCTATCATGAATAGGGAGTTACGTAAATTTCATGTGTCAGTCAAAAGAATGGAATTTTAATTTAAAAAATCTTACAGCGTATATTCATGACTGTGTTTTGCATAAAAACAGGGAATACTCTGGATTACTTGACACAGTGGAACAACAAAGATATTAGTGTTTCAAGCAATGAAATGTATCTAACAATTTTAATAAAAAATCAATAATTGTTTGTTTTGGTAATCTTTTGGTCCATGGTTTTCTGACATTTCCTTAACTTTTTTTGTTAAGTATACAAATATATGTATAAGAATTCTTTATTGTTAGTGAATTTCAGTTTTGATGATAGTAGTAGTTGAAGTAGTAGTATAAATTGTAGTAGTAGCATCAGCAGCAGCATTAGTAGATAGGGCAGTATATAATTATCATTATTGTCACTATATAGTGCAGTGAGTATTATAGGTGTTTTAAATATATGTTATTCTTTTTTATTCTTTGGTCGAACTGAAATTGGCAAATTGCATCGGCCTTACACATGGTTTTTGTAAGTGATGTAATTAACCTGTCGTCTACGAAGCTTAATCAAGGGTTAAGGTTAACAGCACTCAGTTTCTGTCTGTCTGTCAAACTATGTGTGCTTGCTCTCTCTCTTTCTCTCTGCCTCTATCTCTCTGTCTGTCTGTCTCTCTCTTTCTCTCTCTCATGGTTATTGGTTAAGGTCAGTGGAATGAACTTAGGTAAGGACTCAACAATGTAGAAGAATTCACTTTCTGACTGGGGCGGGGGCTTCTGCTGAAGAGGGACTAAACATTGTGGCAGAAGTTGAAACCGTCTCATACTAGGAATGGGGTTGTATTCTGGGCACTGGGAGAACAGGACAGAGAAGACTAAATATTTTGGTAGATTTTTTGAGTGGGAGAAGACTAAATATTTTGGATTGTGGAAAACTTTGAATCTCTGACAGGAAATTGGATTAAGTCAGGAAACTGGGAGAATGGGGAAGACTAAACATTGTTGCAGAAATTGAAACTCTGCTTCTCAGGGGATTACAGATTGTCCCCTACAGTGAAGAAATAGTTGTTTGCTGCTGTTCTCTTCCTAATTTCAACATGAGATTCCAATATCTTTGACATTTTTCTCTCTAGCATATGTTGAATTATGCATACTAGGATTCTTCTCCCCTTTTTATAATCCTATTAGACTGTTGATACATTAGCAGAGTTTGTTTATTCTTCAATGCATGCATATTTGAAAAAGGAGGTATTTATGAACTTCAATGAAACATGTGTTAGGCAGTCCTATGTCTGCCAGATATAAATAATGCTGTGTACCTCCTTGCAATAACGGTCTTTAAAATAACGATGTGTTTTGTTATTGCCAGTAACAGAATCGTTACTTTGGGGACATTTTGTTCAGGAAAAGTGATTGGAATTTTATATAAATATGATTTTAAGCCTTATTTAACGTAAATTAATTAGTATAATCTATTTACAGATCAATACAAAGCAGAAAATCCCATTTTCAGGCCTATTTTTGATACTGAATGTGATTTTATCATATTACCGTTACAGAAAATGTAATATACATGCAAGAAATTAATTATGGAGTAATCGTTACTTTGGGGACATTATGTTCTGGAAGAGCGATTGGAATTTTATATAAATATGATTTTAAGCCTTATTTAACGTAAAGTAATTAGTATAATATATTTACATATCAACAGAAAGCAGAAAATCTCATTTTCAGGCCTATTTTTGATACTGAATGTGCTTTTATCATATTACCGTTACAGAAAAGACATTGATGAGTTCACAACTTTTACAACTTAATTGAGAAATAAAAAGATCTTCATTGTAAACTTTGCTATCTAATCAAGTTATCGTTATCATGCCGTTTAAAAGTAATATACATGCAAGATATTAATCATGGATTTCATTATAATTACAAGTTGACAATACCTTGTTATAGCAAGGATAGAGAGTAGTTATACGAAGGAGGTCAACATGGCTTAGAAATCAAGCACTTACATTTCTCTGACCAGGTCGAAATTATTTCGATTTTAACTGCTTGTATTCTATATTTCATCGGAGCAACATGTTACCTATTTATCAGACAGACTAGCTTTTGATTATTCCAATATGAAACCTTTTGAAAACTATAAAGAATATAAAATTCTATTGTTATAATTACACAGTTCAGAAAAAATAATGGGAAAAGGAGCTTTGGTTCATTATACACATTTCTTATCCTTGTATCTGATTATAACATATTTGAGGAAACATTGGAATAAATAGAGCATTTTCTCATTGATAATAACAAAAGCTTTTTCCCCTAATGTTTTTAGTACACACCAATAATGGTTTTTCATTCTTAAAGGAATGGATAGGCATATACGTATTTCAATGATTGTAGGGTGAAAATGGTGGAGTCTAATGTAGAGCTCCAGAGAGTATAGACAGAAAAGATGCTGATCAAGAAAAGAGACAGAGGTATTTACAGCAGTCTAGAGGACGTTATGTACTGGACAGGCTTACAGGAAAAAACAAAAGTATTGGTGATATGACAGATAGGGAAAAAATTGGTGAGAAAAAAGTGGAGGAACCGAGAGAGGAAAGACAGAGAACAAAATTGCTAACACAGGCACTTCAAAATAAAATATCCTCTTCTCCAGAAACGTCAGGACCGAACAACAGCAGCCACATTGACTGATTGTATGGTGTTTAACGCTGTTTTCAACATTATTTCAGTTACATGTATATCGCGGCGGCCAGTGTACCTAGCCATGCTTTCCTTGAGTTTCTTTTACCAGTACTCCGCACAATATTCTTTCCAAGCCCTTGGCTGCTTTCCCACATAACTATTGTCGAAACAATGATCAGTAGCGGGAGAGGAATGAATTCTGTCGCAAAGATTTTCATCAATCCTCAGAAAGAAAGTTGGCAGGGACGGGGATCGAAGCAGCGACCGCTGGTATCAAGTCCTTCACGCTACCGACTGAGCTACTGAGGCGCAAATCATCAGCAGCGAGAAACAAACGCAACGCAAGAAAGATACAAGACAGAAGCATTGTGGAAAAAGGAGAAAATGCTGGATTTCAAAAGGCGTCTTCAAACTTGGGATTGTGTGGTAAAGGGTTAAAATTCAGTGCAAATGGAAACATCAAATGACCCTTCGTATTCTTTCGAATACTCATGGTCATTTGATGCTTGCATTATCAATAAAACTGTAATGATTGTCTGGAGAATTATGAATAAAATTTCTCGATGGAAGAGATAGTTGCCGTAACATAGTATGTCCTTGTATTTTTATTTGTTAATTTGCAATACTTTATTTGTATAAATTGTGGGCTTAGAGAAAGGCATTTGTAATAGCAGTCTGTACAATGTGCTGCTGCAGCTGTATTGCAATAAGCCATACAAATGTTTTATAATTTTCTGATTTGGTCTTTAAAAATCTATGGACAAAAGCAGGTCCACATGTCTTTACTGTTACAATGATTGAAATACGCTTAGTTAAGTTGTTAGATGTTAATGTTTTCTCTTTTGTTTTTGAAATGTGATAATGTAACTTATTTCCTACATGACATTGATTATTTTTAATGTATTTAGCATGAATATAGTTAACAATGAATATAACAGAGTATTTGCAATAACCAGAGTGTACTTGCAGTAACATTCCAAATCTTAACTAGTCAACAAGACAGTACTGTTGGTGCAAATCACTTTTCCTTATTTCATGTTATTGTTCCATTATTGTTTCATTTGTTTTTTCTAAAATAAAGGCATTAAGTACCAACAATTTTTATGTTATTATTGCAAATACAAATGTGTGTCTATGCTGTTACATTTTGTATCGTTCCTGTAACACATGTGTCCTTTATATAACAACACTAAAATTGGTCAAAAAAGGAAGCCACACTGTGTAATGTACGAAAAAAACTTTCTCATAACAAAACAGACAATACAGTTACATTTTTAATACAAACAGTTATGATTTGTTTACTTTATAACCTTTTCAAGAGATTAGAATAGTTGCAGAACACTGAACAATATTGTGCTCATTGTCTTGCCAGCGCGCTCACCAGAATATCTCCCTTTGAACATGTGTGGGATATTCCGGGACCGAGCGTTCAAAACAGAATACTGGCACCATCTGCAGGCTCTTGCTGTGGCGCTACAGGAGGAATGAAGACTGGTTCCTCAGCTCCAAATCGCCGGAATTATTCAGCGTATGCTACGCCAGTGCAAGTCCTTATTTGCCGATGAAGGGGGAAACACTTGTAACTGCAAGGATATTTGGAACATTCTCATCTTCCATATATGACATTTGAGGCTATCATGAATAGGGAGTTACGTAAATTTCATGTGTCAGTCAAAAGAATGGAATTTTAATTTAAAAAATCTTACAGCGTATATTCATGACTGTGTTTTGCATAAAAACAGGGAATACTCTGGATTACTTGACACAGTGGAACAACAAAGATATTAGTGTTTCAAGCAATGAAATGTATCTAACAATTTTAATAAAAAATCAATAATTGTTTGTTTTGGTAATCTTTTGGTCCATGGTTTTCTGACATTTCCTTAACTTTTTTTGTTAAGTATACAAATATATGTATAAGAATTCTTTATTGTTAGTGAATTTCAGTTTTGATGATAGTAGTAGTTGAAGTAGTAGTATAAATTGTAGTAGTAGCATCAGCAGCAGCATTAGTAGATAGGGCAGTATATAATTATCATTATTGTCACTATATAGTGCAGTGAGTATTATAGGTGTTTTAAATATATGTTATTCTTTTTTATTCTTTGGTCGAACTGAAATTGGCAAATTGCATCGGCCTTACACATGGTTTTTGTAAGTGATGTAATTAACCTGTCGTCTACGAAGCTTAATCAAGGGTTAAGGTTAACAGCACTCAGTTTCTGTCTGTCTGTCAAACTATGTGTGCTTGCTCTCTCTCTTTCTCTCTGCCTCTATCTCTCTGTCTGTCTGTCTCTCTCTTTCTCTCTCTCATGGTTATTGGTTAAGGTCAGTGGAATGAACTTAGGTAAGGACTCAACAATGTAGAAGAATTCACTTTCTGACTGGGGCGGGGGCTTCTGCTGAAGAGGGACTAAACATTGTGGCAGAAGTTGAAACCGTCTCATACTAGGAATGGGGTTGTATTCTGGGCACTGGGAGAACAGGACAGAGAAGACTAAATATTTTGGTAGATTTTTTGAGTGGGAGAAGACTAAATATTTTGGATTGTGGAAAACTTTGAATCTCTGACAGGAAATTGGATTAAGTCAGGAAACTGGGAGAATGGGGAAGACTAAACATTGTTGCAGAAATTGAAACTCTGCTTCTCAGGGGATTACAGATTGTCCCCTACAGTGAAGAAATAGTTGTTTGCTGCTGTTCTCTTCCTAATTTCAACATGAGATTCCAATATCTTTGACATTTTTCTCTCTAGCATATGTTGAATTATGCATACTAGGATTCTTCTCCCCTTTTTATAATCCTATTAGACTGTTGATACATTAGCAGAGTTTGTTTATTCTTCAATGCATGCATATTTGAAAAAGGAGGTATTTATGAACTTCAATGAAACATGTGTTAGGCAGTCCTATGTCTGCCAGATATAAATAATGCTGTGTACCTCCTTGCAATAACGGTCTTTAAAATAACGATGTGTTTTGTTATTGCCAGTAACAGAATCGTTACTTTGGGGACATTTTGTTCAGGAAAAGTGATTGGAATTTTATATAAATATGATTTTAAGCCTTATTTAACGTAAATTAATTAGTATAATCTATTTACAGATCAATACAAAGCAGAAAATCCCATTTTCAGGCCTATTTTTGATACTGAATGTGATTTTATCATATTACCGTTACAGAAAATGTAATATACATGCAAGAAATTAATTATGGAGTAATCGTTACTTTGGGGACATTATGTTCTGGAAGAGCGATTGGAATTTTATATAAATATGATTTTAAGCCTTATTTAACGTAAAGTAATTAGTATAATATATTTACATATCAACAGAAAGCAGAAAATCTCATTTTCAGGCCTATTTTTGATACTGAATGTGCTTTTATCATATTACCGTTACAGAAAAGACATTGATGAGTTCACAACTTTTACAACTTAATTGAGAAATAAAAAGATCTTCATTGTAAACTTTGCTATCTAATCAAGTTATCGTTATCATGCCGTTTAAAAGTAATATACATGCAAGATATTAATCATGGATTTCATTATAATTACAAGTTGACAATACCTTGTTATAGCAAGGATAGAGAGTAGTTATACGAAGGAGGTCAACATGGCTTAGAAATCAAGCACTTACATTTCTCTGACCAGGTCGAAATTATTTCGATTTTAACTGCTTGTATTCTATATTTCATCGGAGCAACATGTTACCTATTTATCAGACAGACTAGCTTTTGATTATTCCAATATGAAACCTTTTGAAAACTATAAAGAATATAAAATTCTATTGTTATAATTACACAGTTCAGAAAAAATAATGGGAAAAGGAGCTTTGGTTCATTATACACATTTCTTATCCTTGTATCTGATTATAACATATTTGAGGAAACATTGGAATAAATAGAGCATTTTCTCATTGATAATAACAAAAGCTTTTTCCCCTAATGTTTTTAGTACACACCAATAATGGTTTTTCATTCTTAAAGGAATGGATAGGCATATACGTATTTCAATGATTGTAGGGTGAAAATGGTGGAGTCTAATGTAGAGCTCCAGAGAGTATAGACAGAAAAGATGCTGATCAAGAAAAGAGACAGAGGTATTTACAGCAGTCTAGAGGACGTTATGTACTGGACAGGCTTACAGGAAAAAACAAAAGTATTGGTGATATGACAGATAGGGAAAAAATTGGTGAGAAAAAAGTGGAGGAACCGAGAGAGGAAAGACAGAGAACAAAATTGCTAACACAGGCACTTCAAAATAAAATATCCTCTTCTCCAGAAACGTCAGGACCGAACAACAGCAGCCACATTGACTGATTGTATGGTGTTTAACGCTGTTTTCAACATTATTTCAGTTACATGTATATCGCGGCGGCCAGTGTACCTAGCCATGCTTTCCTTGAGTTTCTTTTACCAGTACTCCGCACAATATTCTTTCCAAGCCCTTGGCTGCTTTCCCACATAACTATTGTCGAAACAATGATCAGTAGCGGGAGAGGAATGAATTCTGTCGCAAAGATTTTCATCAATCCTCAGAAAGAAAGTTGGCAGGGACGGGGATCGAAGCAGCGACCGCTGGTATCAAGTCCTTCACGCTACCGACTGAGCTACTGAGGCGCAAATCATCAGCAGCGAGAAACAAACGCAACGCAAGAAAGATACAAGACAGAAGCATTGTGGAAAAAGGAGAAAATGCTGGATTTCAAAAGGCGTCTTCAAACTTGGGATTGTGTGGTAAAGGGTTAAAATTCAGTGCAAATGGAAACATCAAATGACCCTTCGTATTCTTTCGAATACTCATGGTCATTTGATGCTTGCATTATCAATAAAACTGTAATGATTGTCTGGAGAATTATGAATAAAATTTCTCGATGGAAGAGATAGTTGCCGTAACATAGTATGTCCTTGTATTTTTATTTGTTAATTTGCAATACTTTATTTGTATAAATTGTGGGCTTAGAGAAAGGCATTTGTAATAGCAGTCTGTACAATGTGCTGCTGCAGCTGTATTGCAATAAGCCATACAAATGTTTTATAATTTTCTGATTTGGTCTTTAAAAATCTATGGACAAAAGCAGGTCCACATGTCTTTACTGTTACAATGATTGAAATACGCTTAGTTAAGTTGTTAGATGTTAATGTTTTCTCTTTTGTTTTTGAAATGTGATAATGTAACTTATTTCCTACATGACATTGATTATTTTTAATGTATTTAGCATGAATATAGTTAACAATGAATATAACAGAGTATTTGCAATAACCAGAGTGTACTTGCAGTAACATTCCAAATCTTAACTAGTCAACAAGACAGTACTGTTGGTGCAAATCACTTTTCCTTATTTCATGTTATTGTTCCATTATTGTTTCATTTGTTTTTTCTAAAATAAAGGCATTAAGTACCAACAATTTTTATGTTATTATTGCAAATACAAATGTGTGTCTATGCTGTTACATTTTGTATCGTTCCTGTAACACATGTGTCCTTTATATAACAACACTAAAATTGGTCAAAAAAGGAAGCCACACTGTGTAATGTACGAAAAAAACTTTCTCATAACAAAACAGACAATACAGTTACATTTTTAATACAAACAGTTATGATTTGTTTACTTTATAACCTTTTCAAGAGATTAGAATAGTTGCAGAACACTGAACAATATTGTGCTCATTGTCTTGCCAGCGCGCTCACCAGAATATCTCCCTTTGAACATGTGTGGGATATTCCGGGACCGAGCGTTCAAAACAGAATACTGGCACCATCTGCAGGCTCTTGCTGTGGCGCTACAGGAGGAATGAAGACTGGTTCCTCAGCTCCAAATCGCCGGAATTATTCAGCGTATGCTACGCCAGTGCAAGTCCTTATTTGCCGATGAAGGGGGAAACACTTGTAACTGCAAGGATATTTGGAACATTCTCATCTTCCATATATGACATTTGAGGCTATCATGAATAGGGAGTTACGTAAATTTCATGTGTCAGTCAAAAGAATGGAATTTTAATTTAAAAAATCTTACAGCGTATATTCATGACTGTGTTTTGCATAAAAACAGGGAATACTCTGGATTACTTGACACAGTGGAACAACAAAGATATTAGTGTTTCAAGCAATGAAATGTATCTAACAATTTTAATAAAAAATCAATAATTGTTTGTTTTGGTAATCTTTTGGTCCATGGTTTTCTGACATTTCCTTAACTTTTTTTGTTAAGTATACAAATATATGTATAAGAATTCTTTATTGTTAGTGAATTTCAGTTTTGATGATAGTAGTAGTTGAAGTAGTAGTATAAATTGTAGTAGTAGCATCAGCAGCAGCATTAGTAGATAGGGCAGTATATAATTATCATTATTGTCACTATATAGTGCAGTGAGTATTATAGGTGTTTTAAATATATGTTATTCTTTTTTATTCTTTGGTCGAACTGAAATTGGCAAATTGCATCGGCCTTACACATGGTTTTTGTAAGTGATGTAATTAACCTGTCGTCTACGAAGCTTAATCAAGGGTTAAGGTTAACAGCACTCAGTTTCTGTCTGTCTGTCAAACTATGTGTGCTTGCTCTCTCTCTTTCTCTCTGCCTCTATCTCTCTGTCTGTCTGTCTCTCTCTTTCTCTCTCTCATGGTTATTGGTTAAGGTCAGTGGAATGAACTTAGGTAAGGACTCAACAATGTAGAAGAATTCACTTTCTGACTGGGGCGGGGGCTTCTGCTGAAGAGGGACTAAACATTGTGGCAGAAGTTGAAACCGTCTCATACTAGGAATGGGGTTGTATTCTGGGCACTGGGAGAACAGGACAGAGAAGACTAAATATTTTGGTAGATTTTTTGAGTGGGAGAAGACTAAATATTTTGGATTGTGGAAAACTTTGAATCTCTGACAGGAAATTGGATTAAGTCAGGAAACTGGGAGAATGGGGAAGACTAAACATTGTTGCAGAAATTGAAACTCTGCTTCTCAGGGGATTACAGATTGTCCCCTACAGTGAAGAAATAGTTGTTTGCTGCTGTTCTCTTCCTAATTTCAACATGAGATTCCAATATCTTTGACATTTTTCTCTCTAGCATATGTTGAATTATGCATACTAGGATTCTTCTCCCCTTTTTATAATCCTATTAGACTGTTGATACATTAGCAGAGTTTGTTTATTCTTCAATGCATGCATATTTGAAAAAGGAGGTATTTATGAACTTCAATGAAACATGTGTTAGGCAGTCCTATGTCTGCCAGATATAAATAATGCTGTGTACCTCCTTGCAATAACGGTCTTTAAAATAACGATGTGTTTTGTTATTGCCAGTAACAGAATCGTTACTTTGGGGACATTTTGTGCAGGAAAAGTGATTGGAATTTTATATAAATATGATTTTAAGCCTTATTTAACGTAAATTAATTAGTATAATCTATTTACAGATCAATACAAAGCAGAAAATCCCATTTTCAGGCCTATTTTTGATACTGAATGTGATTTTATCATATTACCGTTACA
Organism: Hippopus hippopus; assembly: GCA_946811185.2. Classification (NCBI taxonomy): domain Eukaryota; kingdom Metazoa; phylum Mollusca; class Bivalvia; order Cardiida; family Cardiidae; genus Hippopus; species Hippopus hippopus. The sequence goes on along the minus strand of OX328099.1, from coordinate 61,314,764 downwards.
GAAAATGTAATATACATGCAAGAAATTAATTATGGAGTAATCGTTACTTTGGGGACATTATGTTCTGGAAGAGCGATTGGAATTTTATATAAATATGATTTTAAGCCTTATTTAACGTAAAGTAATTAGTATAATATATTTACATATCAACAGAAAGCAGAAAATCTCATTTTCAGGCCTATTTTTGATACTGAATGTGCTTTTATCATATTACCGTTACAGAAAAGACATTGATGAGTTCACAACTTTTACAACTTAATTGAGAAATAAAAAGATCTTCATTGTAAACTTTGCTATCTAATCAAGTTATCGTTATCATGCCGTTTAAAAGTAATATACATGCAAGATATTAATCATGGATTTCATTATAATTACAAGTTGACAATACCTTGTTATAGCAAGGATAGAGAGTAGTTTTACGAAGGAGGTCAACATGGCTTAGAAATCAAGCACTTACATTTCTCTGACCAGGTCGAAATTATTTCGATTTTAACTGCTTGTATTCTATATTTCATCGGAGCAACATGTTACCTATTTATCAGACAGACTAGCTTTTGATTATTCCAACATGAAACCTTTTGAAAACTATAAAGAATATAAAATTCTATTGTTATAATTACACAGTTCAGAAAAAATAATGGGAAAAGGAGCTTTGGTTCATTATACACATTTCTTATCCTTGTATCTGATTATAACATATTTGAGGAAACATTGGAATAAATAGAGCATTTTCTCATTGATAATAACAAAAGCTTTTTCCCCTAATGTTTTTAGTACACACCAATAATGGTTTTTCATTCTTAAAGGAATGGATAGGCATATACGTATTTCAATGATTGTAGGGTGAAAATGGTGGAGTCTAATGTAGAGCTCCAGAGAGTATAGACAGAAAAGATGCTGATCAAGAAAAGAGACAGAGGTATTTACAGCAGTCTAGAGGACGTTATGTACTGGACAGGCTTACAGGAAAAAACAAAAGTATTGGTGATATGACAGATAGGGAAAAAATTGGTGAGAAAAAAGTGGAGGAACCGAGAGAGGAAAGACAGAGAACAAAATTGCTAACACAGGCACTTCAAAATAAAATATCCTCTTCTCCAGAAACGTCAGGACCGAACAACAGCAGCCACATTGACTGATTGTATGGTGTTTAACGCTGTTTTCAACATTATTTCAGTTACATGTATATCCCGGGTGCCAGTGTACCTAGCCATGCTTTCCTTGAGTTTCTTTTACCAGTACTCCGCACAATATTCTTTCCAAGCCCTTGGCTGCTTTCCCACATAACTATTGTCGAAACAATGATCAGTAGCGGGAGAGGAATGAATTCTGTCGCAAAGATTTTCATCAATCCTCAGAAAGAAAGTTGGCAGGGACGGGGATCGAAGCAGCGACCGCTGGTATCAAGTCCTTCACGCTACCGACTGAGCTACTGGGGCGCAAATCATCAGCAGCGAGAAACAAACGCAACGCAAGAAAGATACAAGACAGAAGCATTGTGGAAAAAGGAGAAAATGCTGGATTTCAAAAGGCGTCTTCAAACTTGGGATTGTGTGGTAAAGGGTTAAAATTCAGTGCAAATGGAAACATCAAATGACCCTTCGTATTCTTTCGAATACTCATGGTCATTTGATGCTTGCATTATCAATAAAACTGTAATGATTGTCTGGAGAATTATGAATAAAATTTCTCGATGGAAGAGATAGTTGCCGTAACATAGTATGTCCTTGTATTTTTATTTGTTAATTTGCAATACTTTATTTGTATAAATTGTGGGCTTAGAGAAAGGCATTTGTAATAGCAGTCTGTACAATGTGCTGCTGCAGCTGTATTGCAATAAGCCATACAAATGTTTTATAATTTTCTGATTTGGTCTTTAAAAATCTATGGACAAAAGCAGGTCCACATGTCTTTACTGTTACAATGATTGAAATACGCTTAGTTAAGTTGTTAGATGTTAATGTTTTCTCTTTTGTTTTTGAAATGTGATAATGTAACTTATTTCCTACATGACATTGATTATTTTTAATGTATTTAGCATGAATATAGTTAACAATGAATATAACAGAGTATTTGCAATAACCAGAGTGTACTTGCAGTAACATTCCAAATCTTAACTAGTCAACAAGACAGTACTGTTGGTGCAAATCACTTTTCCTTATTTCATGTTATTGTTCCATTATTGTTTCATTTGTTTTTTCTAAAATAAAGGCATTAAGTACCAACAATTTTTATGTTATTATTGCAAATACAAATGTGTGTCTATGCTGTTACATTTTGTATCGTTCCTGTAACACATGTGTCCTTTATATAACAACACTAAAATTGGTCAAAAAAGGAAGCCACACTGTGTAATGTACGAAAAAAACTTTCTCATAACAAAACAGACAATACAGTTACATTTTTAATACAAACAGTTATGATTTGTTTACTTTATAACCTTTTCAAGAGATTAGAATAGTTGCAGAACACTGAACAATATTGTGCTCATTGTCTTGCCAGCGCGCTCACCAGAATATCTCCCTTTGAACATGTGTGGGATATTCCGGGACCGAGCGTTCAAAACAGAATACTGGCACCATCTGCAGGCTCTTGCTGTGGCGCTACAGGAGGAATGAAGACTGGTTCCTCAGCTCCAAATCGCCGGAATTATTCAGCGTATGCTACGCCAGTGCAAGTCCTTATTTGCCGATGAAGGGGGAAACACTTGTAACTGCAAGGATATTTGGAACATTCTCATCTTCCATATATGACATTTGAGGCTATCATGAATAGGGAGTTACGTAAATTTCATGTGTCAGTCAAAAGAATGGAATTTTAATTTAAAAAATCTTACAGCGTATATTCATGACTGTGTTTTGCATAAAAACAGGGAATACTCTGGATTACTTGACACAGTGGAACAACAAAGATATTAGTGTTTCAAGCAATGAAATGTATCTAACAATTTTAATAAAAAATCAATAATTGTTTGTTTTGGTAATCTTTTGGTCCATGGTTTTCTGACATTTCCTTAACTTTTTTTGTTAAGTATACAAATATATGTATAAGAATTCTTTATTGTTAGTGAATTTCAGTTTTGATGATAGTAGTAGTTGAAGTAGTAGTATAAATTGTAGTAGTAGCATCAGCAGCAGCATTAGTAGATAGGGCAGTATATAATTATCATTATTGTCACTATATAGTGCAGTGAGTATTATAGGTGTTTTAAATATATGTTATTCTTTTTTATTCTTTGGTCGAACTGAAATTGGCAAATTGCATCGGCCTTACACATGGTTTTTGTAAGTGATGTAATTAACCTGTCGTCTACGAAGCTTAATCAAGGGTTAAGGTTAACAGCACTCAGTTTCTGTCTGTCTGTCAAACTATGTGTGCTTGCTCTCTCTCTTTCTCTCTGCCTCTATCTCTCTGTCTGTCTGTCTCTCTCTTTCTCTCTCTCATGGTTATTGGTTAAGGTCAGTGGAATGAACTTAGGTAAGGACTCAACAATGTAGAAGAATTCACTTTCTGACTGGGGCGGGGGCTTCTGCTGAAGAGGGACTAAACATTGTGGCAGAAGTTGAAACCGTCTCATACTAGGAATGGGGTTGTATTCTGGGCACTGGGAGAACAGGACAGAGAAGACTAAATATTTTGGTAGATTTTTTGAGTGGGAGAAGACTAAATATTTTGGATTGTGGAAAACTTTGAATCTCTGACAGGAAATTGGATTAAGTCAGGAAACTGGGAGAATGGGGAAGACTAAACATTGTTGCAGAAATTGAAACTCTGCTTCTCAGGGGATTACAGATTGTCCCCTACAGTGAAGAAATAGTTGTTTGCTGCTGTTCTCTTCCTAATTTCAACATGAGATTCCAATATCTTTGACATTTTTCTGTCTAGCATATGTTGAATTATGCATACTAGGATTCTTCTCCCCTTTTTATAATCCTATTAGACTGTTGATACATTAGCAGAGTTTGTTTATTCTTCAATGCATGCATATTTGAAAAAGGAGGTATTTATGAACTTCAATGAAACATGTGTTAGGCAGTCCTATGTCTGCCAGATATAAATAATGCTGTGTACCTCCTTGCAATAACGGTCTTTAAAATAACGATGTGTTTTGTTATTGCCAGTAACAGAATCGTTACTTTGGGGACATTTTGTGCAGGAAAAGTGATTGGAATTTTATATAAATATGATTTTAAGCCTTATTTAACGTAAATTAATTAGTATAATCTATTTACAGATCAATACAAAGCAGAAAATCCCATTTTCAGGCCTATTTTTGATACTGAATGTGATTTTATCATATTACCGTTACAGAAAATGTAATATACATGCAAGAAATTAATTATGGAGTAATCGTTACTTTGGGGACATTATGTTCTGGAAGAGCGATTGGAATTTTATATAAATATGATTTTAAGCCTTATTTAACGTAAAGTAATTAGTATAATATATTTACATATCAACAGAAAGCAGAAAATCTCATTTTCAGGCCTATTTTTGATACTGAATGTGCTTTTATCATATTACCGTTACAGAAAAGACATTGATGAGTTCACAACTTTTACAACTTAATTGAGAAATAAAAAGATCTTCATTGTAAACTTTGCTATCTAATCAAGTTATCGTTATCATGCCGTTTAAAAGTAATATACATGCAAGATATTAATCATGGATTTCATTATAATTACAAGTTGACAATACCTTGTTATAGCAAGGATAGAGAGTAGTTATACGAAGGAGGTCAACATGGCTTAGAAATCAAGCACTTACATTTCTCTGACCAGGTCGAAATTATTTCGATTTTAACTGCTTGTATTCTATATTTCATCGGAGCAACATGTTACCTATTTATCAGACAGACTAGCTTTTGATTATTCCAACATGAAACCTTTTGAAAACTATAAAGAATATAAAATTCTATTGTTATAATTACACAGTTCAGAAAAAATAATGGGAAAAGGAGCTTTGGTTCATTATACACATTTCTTATCCTTGTATCTGATTATAACATATTTGAGGAAACATTGGAATAAATAGAGCATTTTCTCATTGATAATAACAAAAGCTTTTTCCCCTAATGTTTTTAGTACACACCAATAATGGTTTTTCATTCTTAAAGGAATGGATAGGCATATACGTATTTCAATGATTGTAGGGTGAAAATGGTGGAGTCTAATGTAGAGCTCCAGAGAGTATAGACAGAAAAGATGCTGATCAAGAAAAGAGACAGAGGTATTTACAGCAGTCTAGAGGACGTTATGTACTGGACAGGCTTACAGGAAAAAACAAAAGTATTGGTGATATGACAGATAGGGAAAAAATTGGTGAGAAAAAAGTGGAGGAACCGAGAGAGGAAAGACAGAGAACAAAATTGCTAACACAGGCACTTCAAAATAAAATATCCTCTTCTCCAGAAACGTCAGGACCGAACAACAGCAGCCACATTGACTGATTGTATGGTGTTTAACGCTGTTTTCAACATTATTTCAGTTACATGTATATCGCGGCGGCCAGTGTACCTAGCCATGCTTTCCTTGAGTTTCTTTTACCAGTACTCCGCACAATATTCTTTCCAAGCCCTTGGCTGCTTTCCCACATAACTATTGTCGAAACAATGATCAGTAGCGGGAGAGGAATGAATTCTGTCGCAAAGATTTTCATCAATCCTCAGAAAGAAAGTTGGCAGGGACGGGGATCGAAGCAGCGACCGCTGGTATCAAGTCCTTCACGCTACCGACTGAGCTACTGGGGCGCAAATCATCAGCAGCGAGAAACAAACGCAACGCAAGAAAGATACAAGACAGAAGCATTGTGGAAAAAGGAGAAAATGCTGGATTTCAAAAGGCGTCTTCAAACTTGGGATTGTGTGGTAAAGGGTTAAAATTCAGTGCAAATGGAAACATCAAATGACCCTTCGTATTCTTTCGAATACTCATGGTCATTTGATGCTTGCATTATCAATAAAACTGTAATGATTGTCTGGAGAATTATGAATAAAATTTCTCGATGGAAGAGATAGTTGCCGTAACATAGTATGTCCTTGTATTTTTATTTGTTAATTTGCAATACTTTATTTGTATAAATTGTGGGCTTAGAGAAAGGCATTTGTAATAGCAGTCTTACAATGTGCTGCTGCAGCTGTATTGCAATAAGCCATACAAATGTTTTATAATTTTCTGATTTGGTCTTTAAAAATCTATGGACAAAAGCAGGTCCACATGTCTTTACTGTTACAATGATTGAAATACGCTTAGTTAAGTTGTTAGATGTTAATGTTTTCTCTTTTGTTTTTGAAATGTGATAATGTAACTTATTTCCTACATGACATTGATTATTTTTAATGTATTTAGCATGAATATAGTTAACAATGAATATAATAGAGTATTTGCAATAACCAGAGTGTACTTGCAGTAACATTCCAAATCTTAACTAGTCAACAAGACAGTACTGTTGGTGCAAATCACTTTTCCTTATTTCATGTTACTGTTCCATTATTGTTTCATTTGTTTTTTCTAAAATAAAGGCATTAAGTACCAACAATTTTTATGTGATTATTGCAAATACAAATGTGTGTCTATGCTGTTACATTTTGTATCGTTCCTGTAACACATGTGTCCTTTATATAACAACACTAAAATTGGTCAAAAAAGGAAGCCACACTGTGTAATGTACGAAAAAAACTTTCTCATAACAAAACAGACAATACAGTTACATTTTTAATACAAACAGTTATGATTTGTTTACTTTATAACCTTTTCAAGAGATTAGAATAGTTGCAGAACACTGAACAATATTGTGCTCATTGTCTTGCCAGCGCGCTCACCAGAATATCTCCCTTTGAACATGTGTGGGATATTCCGGGACCGAGCGTTCAAAACAGAATACTGGCACCATCTGCAGGCTCTTGCTGTGGCGCTACAGGAGGAATGAAGACTGGTTCCTCAGCTCCAAATCGCCGGAATTATTCAGCGTATGCTACGCCAGTGCAAGTCCTTATTTGCCGATGAAGGGGGAAACACTTGTAACTGCAAGGATATTTGGAACATTCTCATCTTCCATATATGACATTTGAGGCTATCATGAATAGGGAGTTACGTAAATTTCATGTGTCAGTCAAAAGAATGGAATTTTAATTTAAAAAATCTTACAGCGTATATTCATGACTGTGTTTTGCATAAAAACAGGGAATACTCTGGATTACTTGACACAGTGGAACAACAAAGATATTAGTGTTTCAAGCAATGAAATGTATCTAACAATTTTAATAAAAAATCAATAATTGTTTGTTTTGGTAATCTTTTGGTCCATGGTTTTCTGACATTTCCTTAACTTTTTTTGTTAAGTATACAAATATATGTATAAGAATTCTTTATTGTTAGTGAATTTCAGTTTTGATGATAGTAGTAGTTGAAGTAGTAGTATAAATTGTAGTAGTAGCATCAGCAGCAGCATTAGTAGATAGGGCAGTATATAATTATCATTATTGTCACTATATAGTGCAGTGAGTATTATAGGTGTTTTAAATATATGTTATTCTTTTTTATTCTTTGGTCGAACTGAAATTGGCAAATTGCATCGGCCTTACACATGGTTTTTGTAAGTGATGTAATTAACCTGTCGTCTACGAAGCTTAATCAAGGGTTAAGGTTAACAGCACTCAGTTTCTGTCTGTCTGTCAAACTATGTGTGCTTGCTCTCTCTCTTTCTCTCTGCCTCTATCTCTCTGTCTGTCTGTCTCTCTCTTTCTCTCTCTCATGGTTATTGGTTAAGGTCAGTGGAATGAACTTAGGTAAGGACTCAACAATGTAGAAGAATTCACTTTCTGACTGGGGCGGGGGCTTCTGCTGAAGAGGGACTAAACATTGTGGCAGAAGTTGAAACCGTCTCATACTAGGAATGGGGTTGTATTCTGGGCACTGGGAGAACAGGACAGAGAAGACTAAATATTTTGGTAGATTTTTTGAGTGGGAGAAGACTAAATATTTTGGATTGTGGAAAACTTTGAATCTCTGACAGGAAATTGGATTAAGTCAGGAAACTGGGAGAATGGGGAAGACTAAACATTGTTGCAGAAATTGAAACTCTGCTTCTCAGGGGATTACAGATTGTCCCCTACAGTGAAGAAATAGTTGTTTGCTGCTGTTCTCTTCCTAATTTCAACATGAGATTCCAATATCTTTGACATTTTTCTCTCTAGCATATGTTGAATTATGCATACTAGGATTCTTCTCCCCTTTTTATAATCCTATTAGACTGTTGATACATTAGCAGAGTTTGTTTATTCTTCAATGCATGCATATTTGAAAAAGGAGGTATTTATGAACTTCAATGAAACATGTGTTAGGCAGTCCTATGTCTGCCAGATATAAATAATGCTGTGTACCTCCTTGCAATAACGGTCTTTAAAATAACGATGTGTTTTGTTATTGCCAGTAACAGAATCGTTACTTTGGGGACATTTTGTTCAGGAAAAGTGATTGGAATTTTATATAAATATGATTTTAAGCCTTATTTAACGTAAATTAATTAGTATAATCTATTTACAGATCAATACAAAGCAGAAAATCCCATTTTCAGGCCTATTTTTGATACTGAATGTGATTTTATCATATTACCGTTACAGAAAATGTAATATACATGCAAGAAATTAATTATGGAGTAATCGTTACTTTGGGGACATTATGTTCTGGAAGAGCGATTGGAATTTTATATAAATATGATTTTAAGCCTTATTTAACGTAAAGTAATTAGTATAATATATTTACATATCAACAGAAAGCAGAAAATCTCATTTTCAGGCCTATTTTTGATACTGAATGTGCTTTTATCATATTACCGTTACAGAAAAGACATTGATGAGTTCACAACTTTTACAACTTAATTGAGAAATAAAAAGATCTTCATTGTAAACTTTGCTATCTAATCAAGTTATCGTTATCATGCCGTTTAAAAGTAATATACATGCAAGATATTAATCATGGATTTCATTATAATTACAAGTTGACAATACCTTGTTATAGCAAGGATACAGAGTAGTTATACGAAGGAGGTCAACATGGCTTAGAAATCAAGCACTTACATTTCTCTGACCAGGTCGAAATTATTTCGATTTTAACTGCTTGTATTCTATATTTCATCGGAGCAACATGTTACCTATTTATCAGACAGACTAGCTTTTGATTATTCCAATATGAAACCTTTTGAAAACTATAAAGAATATAAAATTCTATTGTTATAATTACACAGTTCAGAAAAAATAATGGGAAAAGGAGCTTTGGTTCATTATACACATTTCTTATCCTTGTATCTGATTATAACATATTTGAGGAAACATTGGAATAAATAGAGCATTTTCTCATTGATAATAACAAAAGCTTTTTCCCCTAATGTTTTTAGTACACACCAATAATGGTTTTTCATTCTTAAAGGAATGGATAGGCATATACGTATTTCAATGATTGTAGGGTGAAAATGGTGGAGTCTAATGTAGAGCTCCAGAGAGTATAGACAGAAAAGATGCTGATCAAGAAAAGAGACAGAGGTATTTACAGCAGTCTAGAGGACGTTATGTACTGGACAGGCTTACAGGAAAAAACAAAAGTATTGGTGATATGACAGATAGGGAAAAAATTGGTGAGAAAAAAGTGGAGGAACCGAGAGAGGAAAGACAGAGAACAAAATTGCTAACACAGGCACTTCAAAATAAAATATCCTCTTCTCCAGAAACGTCAGGACCGAACAACAGCAGCCACATTGACTGATTGTATGGTGTTTAACGCTGTTTTCAACATTATTTCAGTTACATGTATATCGCGGCGGCCAGTGTACCTAGCCATGCTTTCCTTGAGTTTCTTTTACCAGTACTCCGCACAATATTCTTTCCAAGCCCTTGGCTGCTTTCCCACATAACTATTGTCGAAACAATGATCAGTAGCGGGAGAGGAATGAATTCTGTCGCAAAGATTTTCATCAATCCTCAGAAAGAAAGTTGGCAGGGACGGGGATCGAAGCAGCGACCGCTGGTATCAAGTCCTTCACGCTACCGACTGAGCTACTGGGGCGCAAATCATCAGCAGCGAGAAACAAACGCAACGCAAGAAAGATACAAGACAGAAGCATTGTGGAAAAAGGAGAAAATGCTGGATTTCAAAAGGCGTCTTCAAACTTGGGATTGTGTGGTAAAGGGTTAAAATTCAGTGCAAATGGAAACATCAAATGACCCTTCGTATTCTTTCGAATACTCATGGTCATTTGATGCTTGCATTATCAATAAAACTGTAATGATTGTCTGGAGAATTATGAATAAAATTTCTCGATGGAAGAGATAGTTGCCGTAACATAGTATGTCCTTGTATTTTTATTTGTTAATTTGCAATACTTTATTTGTATAAATTGTGGGCTTAGAGAAAGGCATTTGTAATAGCAGTCTGTACAATGTGCTGCTGCAGCTGTATTGCAATAAGCCATACAAATGTTTTATAATTTTCTGATTTGGTCTTTAAAAATCTATGGACAAAAGCAGGTCCACATGTCTTTACTGTTACAATGATTGAAATACGCTTAGTTAAGTTGTTAGATGTTAATGTTTTCTCTTTTGTTTTTGAAATGTGATAATGTAACTTATTTCCTACATGACATTGATTATTTTTAATGTATTTAGCATGAATATAGTTAACAATGAATATAACAGAGTATTTGCAATAACCAGAGTGTACTTGCAGTAACATTCCAAATCTTAACTAGTCAACAAGACAGTACTGTTGGTGCAAATCACTTTTCCTTATTTCATGTTATTGTTCCATTATTGTTTCATTTGTTTTTTCTAAAATAAAGGCATTAAGTACCAACAATTTTTATGTTATTATTGCAAATACAAATGTGTGTCTATGCTGTTACATTTTGTATCGTTCCTGTAACACATGTGTCCTTTATATAACAACACTAAAATTGGTCAAAAAAGGAAGCCACACTGTGTAATGTACGAAAAAAACTTTCTCATAACAAAACAGACAATACAGTTACATTTTTAATACAAACAGTTATGATTTGTTTACTTTATAACCTTTTCAAGAGATTAGAATAGTTGCAGAACACTGAACAATATTGTGCTCATTGTCTTGCCAGCGCGCTCACCAGAATATCTCCCTTTGAACATGTGTGGGATATTCCGGGACCGAGCGTTCAAAACAGAATACTGGCACCATCTGCAGGCTCTTGCTGTGGCGCTACAGGAGGAATGAAGACTGGTTCCTCAGCTCCAAATCGCCGGAATTATTCAGCGTATGCTACGCCAGTGCAAGTCCTTATTTGCCGATGAAGGGGGAAACACTTGTAACTGCAAGGATATTTGGAACATTCTCATCTTCCATATATGACATTTGAGGCTATCATGAATAGGGAGTTACGTAAATTTCATGTGTCAGTCAAAAGAATGGAATTTTAATTTAAAAAATCTTACAGCGTATATTCATGACTGTGTTTTGCATAAAAACAGGGAATACTCTGGATTACTTGACACAGTGGAACAACAAAGATATTAGTGTTTCAAGCAATGAAATGTATCTAACAATTTTAATAAAAAATCAATAATTGTTTGTTTTGGTAATCTTTTGGTCCATGGTTTTCTGACATTTCCTTAACTTTTTTTGTTAAGTATACAAATATATGTATAAGAATTCTTTATTGTTAGTGAATTTCAGTTTTGATGATAGTAGTAGTTGAAGTAGTAGTATAAATTGTAGTAGTAGCATCAGCAGCAGCATTAGTAGATAGGGCAGTATATAATTATCATTATTGTCACTATATAGTGCAGTTAGTATTATAGGTGTTTTAAATATATGTTATTCTTTTTTATTCTTTGGTCGAACTGAAATTGGCAAATTGCATCGGCCTTACACATGGTTTTTGTAAGTGATGTAATTAACCTGTCGTCTGCGAAGCTTAATCAAGGGTTAAGGTTAACAGCACTCAGTTTCTGTCTGTCTGTCAAACTTTGTGTGCTTGCTCTATCTCTCTCTGTCTCTATCTCTCTGTCTGTCTGTCTCTTTCTTTCTCTCTCTCATGGTTATTGGTTAAGGTCAGTGGAATGAACTTAGGTAAGGACTCAACAATGTAGAAGAATTCACTTTCTGACGTGGGGGGGGGGGCTTCTGCTGAACAGGGACTTAACATTGTGGCAGAAGTTGAAACCGTCTCATACTAGGAATGGGGGTGTATTCTGGGCACTGGGAGAACAGGACAGAGAAGACTAAATATTTTGGCAGATTTTTTTAATGGGAGAAGACTGAATATTTTGGATTGTGGAAAAATTTGAATCTTTGACAGGAAATTGGATTAAGTCAGGAAACTGGGAGAATGGGGAAGACTAAACATTGTTGCAGAAATTGAAACTCTGCTTCTCAGGGTATTACAGATTGTCCCCTACAGTGAAGAAATAGTTGTTTGCTGCTTTTCTCTTCCTAATTTCAACTTGAGATTTCAATGTCTTTGACAGTTTTCTGTCTAGCATATGTTGAATTATGCATACTAGGATTCTTCTCCCCTTTTTATAATCCTATTAGACTGTTGATACATTAGCAGAGTTTGTTTATTCTTCAATGCATACATATTTGAAAAAGGAGGTATTTATGAACTTCAATGAAACATGTGTTTGGTAGTCCTATGTCTGCCAGATATAAATAATGCTGTGTACCTCCTTGCAATAACGGTCTTTAAAATAACGATGTGTTTTGTTATTGCCAGTAACAGAATCGTTACTTTGGGGACATTTTGTGCAGGAAAAGTGATTGGAATTTTATATAAATATGATTTTAAGCCTTATTTAACGTAAAGTAATTGGTATAATCTATTTACATATCAAGAAAAAGCAGAAAATCCCATTTTCTGGCCTATTTTTGATACTGAATGTGCTTTTATCATATTACCGTTACAGACAAGACAGTGATGAGTTTACAACTTTAGAACTTAATTGAAAAATAAGAAGGTCTTCATTGTAAACTTTGCTGTCTAATCAAGTTATCGTTATCATGCCGTTAAAAGTAATATACATGGAAGAAATTAATCATGGAATAATCGTTCCTTTCGGGACATTTTGTTCAGGAAAAGGGATACGAATTTTATATAAATATGATTTTAAGCCTTATCTGACGTAAAGTAATTAGTATAATCTATTTACATATCAGTAGAAAGCAGAAGATCCCATTTTCAGGCCTTTTTTATATACTGAATGTACTTTTATCATAATACCGTTACAGAAAAGACATTGATGAGTTTACAACTTTTACAACTTAATTGGAAAATAAAAGGATCTTCATTTTCAAACTTTGCTATCTAATCAAGTTATTGTTATAATGCCGTTGAAAAGTAATATACATGCAAGATATTAATCATGGATTTCATTATAATTACAAGTTGACAATACCTTGTTATAGCAAGGATAGAGAGTAGTTACACGAAGGAGGCCAACATGGCATAGAAATCAAGCACTTACATTTCTCTGACCAGGTCGAAATTATTTCGATTTTAACTGCTTGTATTTTATATTGCATCGGAGCAACATGTTACCTATTTATCAGACAGTCTAGCTTTTGATTAGTCCAATATGAAACCTTTTGAAAACTATAAAGAATATAAAATTCCATTGTTATAATTACACAGTTCAGAAAAAATAATAGGAAAAGGAGCTTTGCTTCATTATACACATTTCTTATCCTTGTATCTGATTATAACATATTTGAGGAAACAATGGAATAAATAGAGCATTCTCTCATTGATAATAACAAAATCTTTTCCCCCTAATGTTGTTAGTACACACCAATAATGGTTTTTCATTCTTAAAGGAATAGATAGGCATATACGTATTTCTATGATTGTAGGGTGAAAATGGTGGAGTCTCATGTAGAGCTCCAGAGAGTATAGACAGAAAAGATGTTGATCAAGAAAAGAGACAGAGGTATTTACAGCAATCTAGAGGACGTTATGTACTGGACAGGCTTACAGCAAAAAACAAAAGTATTGGTGATATGACAGATAGGGAAAAAATTGGTGAGAAAAAAGTGGAGGAACCGAGAGAGGAAAGACAGAGAAGAAAATTGCTAACACAGGCACTTCAAATAAAATTGACTGATTCTATGGTGTTAAACGCTGTTTTCAACATTATTTCAGTTACATGTATATCGCCGCGGCCAGTGTACCTAGCCATGCTTTCCTTGATTTTCTTTTACCAGTACTCCGCACAGTATTCTTTCCAAACCATTGGCTGCTTTCCTACATAACTATTATCGAAACAATGATCGGTAACGGGAGAGGAATGAATTCTATCGCAAAGATTTTCATCAATCCTCGGAAAGAAAATTGGCAGGGACGGGGATCGAAGCAGCGACCGCTGGTATCAAGTCCTTCACGCTACCGACTGAGCTACTTGGGCGCAAATCATCAGCAGCGAGAAACAAACGCAACGCAAGAAAGATACAAGACAGAAGCATTGTGGAAAAAGGAGAAAATGCTGGATTTCAAAAGGCGTCTTCAAACTTGGGATTGTGTGGTAAAGGGTTAAAATTCAGTGCAAATGGAAACATCAAATGACCCTTCGTATTCTTTCGAATACTCATGGTCACTTGATGCTTGCATTAGCAATAAAACTGTAATGATTGTCTGGAGAATTATGAATAAAATTTCTCGATGGAAGAGATAGTTGTCGTAACATAGTATGACCTTGTATTTTTATTTGTTAATTTGTAATACTTTATTTGTATAAATTGTGGGCTTAGTGAAATGCATTTGTAATAGCAGTCTGTACAATGTGCTGCTGCAGCTGTATTGCAATAAGCCATACAAATGTTTTATAATTTTATGATTGGCTCTTTAAAATCTATGGCCAAAAGCAGGTCCACATGTCTTTACTGTTACAATGATTGAAATACGTTTAGTTAAGTTGTTAGATGTTTTCTCTTTTGTTTTTGAAATGTCATAATGTAACTTATTTCCTACATGACATTGATTATTTTTAATGTATTTAGCATGAATATAGTTAACAATGAATATAACAGAGTATTTGCAATAACCAGAGTGTACATGCAGTAACATTCTTAACTAGTCAACAAGACAGTACTGTTGGTGCAAATCACTTTTCCTTATTTCATGTTACTGTTCCATTATTGTTTCATTTGTTTTTTCTAAAATAAAGGCACTAAGTACCAACAATTTTTATGTTATTATTGCAAATACAAATGTGTGTCTATGCTGTTACATTTTCTGTCATTCCTGTAACACATGTGTCCTTTATATAACAACACTAAAATTGGTCAAAAAAGGAAGCCACACTGTGTAATGTACAAAAAAAAAAAAAAAAAACCTTTCTGATAACAAAACAGACAATGCAGTTACATTTTTAATACAAACAGTTATGATTTGTTTACTTTATAACCTTTTCAAGAAATTAGAATACTTGCAGAACACTGAACAATGTTGTGCTCATTGACTTGCCAGCGCGCTCACCAGATTATCTCCCTTTGAACATGTGTGGGATATTCCGGACCGAGCGTTCAAAATTGAATTCTGGCACCATCTGCAGGCTCTTGCTGTGGCGCTACAGGAGAAATGAAGACTGGTTCCTCAGCTCCAAATCGCCAGAATTATTCAGCGTATGCTACGCCAGTGCAAGTCCTTATTTGCCGATGAAGTGGGAAACACTTGTAACTGCAAGGATATTTTGAACATTCTCATCTTCCATATATGACATTTGAGGCTATCATGAATAGGGAGTTACGTAAATTTCATGTGTCAGTCAAAAGAATGGAATTTTAAGTTATAAATCTTACAGTGTATATTCATGACTGTGTTTTGCATAAAAACAGGGAATACTTTGGATTACTTGACACGGTGCCACAACAAGGATATTAGTGCTACAAAGCTAAAGGAAACATTTTTTCAAGCAATGAAATGTATCTAACAATTTTAATAAAAAATCAATAATTGTTTGTTTAGGTAATCTTTTGGTCCTTGGTTTTCTGACATTTTCTTAACTTTTTTTTTTTTTTGTTAAGTATAGAAATATATGTATAAGAATTCTTTATTGTTAGTGAATTTCAGTTTTGATGATAGTAGTAGTTGAAGTAGTAGTAGTAGCATCAATAGCAGCATTAGTAGAAAGAGCAGTATATAAGTATAATTATAATAACTGTATAGTGCAGTGAGTATTATAGGTGTTTTAAATACATGTTTCTTTTTTTTTTTTTATTCTTTGGTCGAACTGAAATTGGCAAATTGCATCGGCCTTACACATGGTTTTTGTAAGTGACGTAATTAGCCTGTCGTCTACGAAGCTTAATCAAGGGTTAAGGTTAACAGCACTCAGTTTCTGTCTGTCTGTCAAACTTTGTTTGCTTGCTCTCTCTCTCTCTGTGTCTCTATCTCTCTGTCTGTCTTTCTCTCTCTTTCTCTCTGTCTCATGGTTATTGGTTAAGGTCAGTGGAATGAACTTAGGTAAGGACTGAATAATGTAGAAGAATTCACTTTCTGACGGGAGGGGGGCTTCTGCTGAAGAGGGACTAAACATTGTGGCAGAAGTTGAAACGGTCTCATACAAGGAATGGGGTTGTATTCTGGGCACTGGTAGAACAGGACAGGGAAGACTAAATATTTTGGCAGATTTTTTGAGTGGGAGAAGACTAAATATTTTGGATTGTGGAAAAATTTGAATCTCTGACAGGAAATTGGATTAAGTCAGGAAACTGGGAGAATGGGGAAGACTAAACATTGTTGCAGAAATTGAAACTCTGCTTCACAGGGTATTACAGATTGTCCCCTACAGTGAAGAAATAGTTGTTTCTGCTTTTCTTTTCCTAATTTCAACTGAGATGCCAATGTCTTTGACAGTTTTCTGTCTAGCATATGTTGAATTATGCATCCCAGGATTCTTCTCCCCTTTTTATAATCCTATTAGACTGTTGATACATTAGCAGAGTTTGTTTATTCTTCAATGCATGCATATTTGAAAAAGAAGGTATTTATGATCTTTAATGAAACATGTGTTTGACAGTCCTATGTCTGCAACATATTATAAATAATGCTGTGTACCTTCTTGCAATAACGGTCTTTAAAATAACGATGTGTTTTGTTATTGCAAGTAACAGGATCGTTACTTTGGGGACATTTTGTTCTGGAAAAGGGATTGGAATTTTATATAAATATGATTTTAAGCCTTATTTGACGTAAAGTAATTAGTATAATCTAATTACATTTCTATAGAAAGCAGAAAATCCATTTTTCAGGCCTATTTTTGATACTTAATGTGCTTTTGTCATACTACCGTTACAGAAAAGACAGTGATGAGTTTACAACTTTTACAATTTAATTGAAAAAAAAGAAGATCTACATTGTAAACTTTTCTATCTAATCAAGTTATCGTTATCATGCCGTTTAAAAGTAATATACATGCAAGATATTAATCATGGATTAGTCGTTACTTTGGGGACATTTTGTTCAGGAAAAAGGATTGGAATTTTTATATCAATATGATTTTAATCCTCATTTGACGTAAAGTATTTAGTATAATCTATTTACATATCAATAGAGAGAAGAAAATCCCATTTACTGGCCTATTTTTGATACTGAATGTGATTTTATCATATTACCCTTAGAGAAAAGACAGTGATGAGTTTACAACTTAACAACTTAATTGAAAAAGAAGAAGATCTTCATTGTAAACTTTTCTATCTAATCAAGTTATCGTTATCATGCCGTTTAAAAGTAATATACATGCAAGATATTAATCATGGATTAATAGTTACTTTGGGGACATTTTGTTTATGAAAAGGGATTGGAATTTTAGATAAATATGATTTTAAACCTTATCTGACGTAAAGTAATTAGTATAATCTATTTACATATCAACAGAAAGCAGAAAATCTCATTTTCTGGCCTATTTTTGATACTGAACATGCTTTTATCATATTACCGTCACAGAAAAGATGAGTTTACAACTTTTACAACTTAGTTGAAAAATAAAAAGATCATCATTGTAAACTTTGCTATCTAATCAAGTTATCGTTATCATGCCGTTTAAAAGTAATATACATGCAAGATATTAATCATGGATTAGTCGTTACTTTGGGGACATTTTGTTCAGGAAAAAGGATTGGAATTTTTATATCAATATGATTTTAATCCTCATTTGACGTAAAGTATTTAGCATAATCTATTTACATATCAATAGAGAGAAGAAAATCCCATTTACTGGCCTATTTTTGATACTGAATGTGATTTTATCATATTACCCTTAGAGAAAAGACAGTGATGAGTTTACAACTTAACAACTTAATTGAAAAAGAAGAAGATCTTCATTGTAAACTTTTCTATCTAATCAAGTTATCGTTATCATGCCGTTTAAAAGTAATATACATGCAAGATATTAATCATGGATTAATCGTTACTTTGGGGACATTTTGTTTATGAAAAGGGATTGGAATTTTAGATAAATATGATTTTAAGCCTTATCTGACGTAAAGTAATTAGTATAATCTATTTACATATCAATAGAAAGCAGAAAATCCCATTTTCAGGCCTATTTTATATACTGAATGTGCTCCTATCATATTACCGTTACAGAAAAAACAGTGTGAGTTTATAACTTTTTACAACTTAATTGAAAAATAAAAAGATGTTCACTGTAAACTTTGCTATCTCTTCAAATTATCGTTATCATGCCGTTTAAGAGTAATATACATGCAAGAAATTAATCATGGATTAATCGTTACTTTGGGGACATTTTGTTCTGGAAAAGGGATTGGAATTTTATATAAATATGATTTTAAGCCTTTTTTAACGTAAAGTAATTAGTATAATCTATTTACATATCAACAGAAAGCAGAAAATCTCATTTTCTGGCCTATTTTTGATACTGAATATGCTTTTATCTTATTACCGTCACAGAAAAGATGAGTTTACAACTTTTACAACTTAGTTGAAAAATAAAAAGATCATCATTGTAAACTTTGCTATCTAATCAAGTTATCGTTATCATGCCGTTTAAAAGTAATATACATGCAAGATATTAATCATGGATTTCATTATAATTACAAGCTGACAATGCCTTGTTATAGCAAGGATACAGAGTAGTTATACGAAGGAGGCCAACATGGCATAGAAATTAAGCACTTACAATTCTCTGACCAGGTCGAAATTATTTCGATTTTAACTGCTTGTATTCTATATTTCATCGGAGCAACATGTTACCTATTTATCAGACAGACTAGCTTTTGATTAGTCCAATATGAAACCTTTTGAAAACTATAAAGAATATAAAATTCTATTGTTATAATTACACAGTTCAGAAAAAAATAATGGGAAAAGGAGCTTTGGTTCATTATACACATTTCTTATCATTGTATCTGATTATAACATATTTGAGGAAACATTGGAATAAATAGAGCATTTTCTCATTGATATTAACAAAAGCTTTTTCCCCTAATGTTTTTAGTACACACCAATAATGGTTTTTCATTCTTAAAGGAATAGATAGGCATATACGTATTTCTATGATTGTAGGGTGAAAATGGTGGAGTCTAATGTAGAGCTCCAGAGAGTATAGACAGAAAAGATGTTGATCAAGAAAAGAGACAGGGGTATTTACAGCAGTCTAGAGGACGTTATGTACTGGACAGGCTTACAGCAAAAAACAAAAGTATTGGTGATATGACAGATAGGGAAAAAATTGGTGAGAAAAAAGTGGAGGAACCGAGAGAGGAAAGACAGAGAACAAAATTGCTAACACAGGCACTTCAAAATAAAATATCCTCTTCTCCAGAAACGTCAGGACCGAACAACAGCAGCCACATTGACTGATTGTATGGTGTTTAACGCTGTTTTCAACATTATTTCAGTTACATGTATATCGCCGCGGCCAGTGTATCTAGCCATGCTTTCCTTGAGTTTCTTTTACCAGTACTCCACACAATATTCTTTCCAAACTCTTGGCTGCTTTCCCACATAACTATTGTCGAAACAACGATCGGTAACGGGAGAGGAATGAATTCTGTGGCAAAGATTTTCATCAATCCTCGGAAAGAAAATTGGCAGGGACGGGGATCGAAGCAGCGACCGCTGGTATCAAGTCCTTCACGCTACCGACTGAGCTACTGGGGCGCAAATCATCAGCAGCGAGAAACAAACGCAACGCAAGAAAGATACAAGACAGAAGCATTGTGGAAAAAGGAGAAAATGCTGGATTTCAAAAGGCGTCTTCAAACTTGAGATTGTGTGGTAAAGGGTTAAAATTCAGTGCAAATGGAAACATCAAATGACCCTTCGTATTCTTTCGAATACTCATGGTCACTTGATGCTTGCATTAGCAATAAAAACTGTAATGATTGTCTGGAGAATTATGAATAAAATTTCTCGATGGAATAGATAGTTGTCGTAACATAGTATGTCCTTGTATTTTTATTTGTTAATTTGCAATACTTTAATTGCATAAATTGTGGGCTTAGTGAAATGCATTTGTAATAGCAGTCTGTACAATGTGCTGCTGCAGCTGTATTGCAATAAGCCATACAAATGTTTTATAATTTTATGATTGGCTCTTTAAAATCTATGGCCAAAAGCAGGTCCACATGTCTTTACTGTTACAATGATTGAAATACGTTTAGTTAAGTTGTTAGATGTTAATGTTTTATCTTTTGTTTTTGAAATGTCATAATGTAACTTATTTCCTACATGACAATGATCATTTTTAATGTATTTAGCATGAATATAGTTAACAATGAATATAACAGAGTATTTGCAATAACCAGAGTGTACTTGCAGTAACATTCCAAATCTTAACTAGTCAACAAGACAGTACTGTTGGTGTGCAAATCACTTTTCCTTATTTCATGTTACTTTTCCATTATTGTTTCATTTGTTTTTTCTAAAATAAAGACACTAAGTACCAACAATTTTTATCTTATTATTGCAAATACAAATGTGTGTCTATGCTATTACATTTTCTGTCATTCCTGTAACACATGTGTCTTTTATATAACAACACTAAAATTGTTCAAAATAGGAAGCCACACTGTGTAATGTACAAAAAAAAAAAACCTTTCTGATAACAAAACAGACAATGCAGTTACATTTTTTAATACAAACAGTTATGATTTGTTTACTTTATAACCTTTTCAAGAAATTAGAATACTTGCAGAACACTGAACAATGTTGTGCTCATTGACTTGCCAGCGCGCTCACCAGAATATCTCCCTTTGAACATGTGTGGGATATTCCGGACCGAGCGTTCAAAACAGAATACTGGCACCATCTGCAGGCTCTTGCTGTGGCGCTACAGGAGAAATGAAGACTGGTTCTTTAGCTACAAATCGCCAGAATTATTCAGCGTATGCTACGCCAGTGCAAGTCCTTATTTACCGATGAAGGGGGACACACTTCTAACTGCAAGGATATTTTGAACATTCTCATCTTCCATATATGACATTTGAGGCTCTCATGAATAGGGAGTTACGTAAATTTCATGTGTCAGTCAAAAGAATGGAATTATAAGTTATAAATCTTACAGCGTATATTCATGACTGTGTTTTGCATAAAAACAGGGAATACTCTGGATTACTTGACACAGTGCCACAACAAGGATATTAGTGTTTCAAGCAATGAAATGTATCTAACAATTTTAATAAAAAATCAATAATTGTTTGTTTTGGTAATCTTTTGGTCCATGGTTTTCTGAAATTTCCTTAACTTTATTTTTTGTTAAGTATACAAATATATGTATAAGAATTCTTTATTGTTAGTGAATTTCAGTTTTGATGATAGTAGTAGTTGAAGTAGTAGTATAAATTGTAGTAGTAGCATCAGCAGCAGCATTAGTAGATAGTGCAGTATATAATTATCATTATTGTCACTATATAGTGCAATGAGTATTATAGGTGTTTTAAATATATGTTATTTTTTTTTTATTCTTTGGTCGAACTGAAATTGGCAAATTGCATCGGCCTTACACATGGTTTTTGTAAGTGATGTACTTAACCTGTCGTCTACGAAGCTTAATCAAGGGTTAAGGTTACAGCACTCAGTTTCTGTCTGTCTGTCAAACTTTGTGTGCTTGCTCTCTCTCTCTCTCTGCCTCTATCTCTCTGTCTGTCTGTCTCTCTCTTTCTCTCTCTCATGGTATTGGTTAAGGTCAGTGGAATGAACTTAGGTAAGGACTCAACAATGTAGAAGAATTCACTTTCTGACGTGGGGGGGGGGGCTTCTGCTGAAGAGGGACTAAACATTGTGGCAGAAGTTGAAACGGCTCATACAAGGAATGGGGTTGTATCATGGGCACTGGGGGAACAGGACAGGGAAGACTAAATATTTTGGCAGATTTTTTGAGTGGGAGAAGACTAAACATTTTGGATTCTGGAAAAATTTGAATGTCTGCAACATATTATAAATAATGCTGTGTACCTTCTTGCAATAACGATCTTTAAAATAACGATGTGTTTTGTTATTGCAAGTAACAGAATCGTTACTTTGGGGACATTTTGTTCTGGAAAAGGGATTGGAATTTTATATAAATATGATTTTAAGCCTTATTTGACGTAAAGTAATTAGTCTAATCTATTTACATCTCAATAGAAACCAGAAAATCCCATTTTCTGGCCTATTTTTGATACTGAATGTCCTTTTATCATATTACCGTTACAGAAAATACAGTGATGAGTTTATAACTTTTTACAACATAATTGAAAAATAAAAAGATCTTCATTGTAAACATTGCTATCTAATCAAATCATCGTTATCATGCCGTTTAAAAGTAATATACATGCAAGATATTGATCATGGATTAATCGTTACTTTGGAGAAATTTTGTTCTGGAAAAGGATTGGAATTTTATATAAATATGATTTTAAGCCGTATTTGACGTAAAGTAATTACTATAATCTATTTACATATTAATAGAGAGCAGAAAATCCCATTTCCTGGCCTATTTTTGATACTAAATGTGCTTTAACAGTAATATACATGCAAGAAATTAATGATGGAACAATCGTTACTTTGGGGACATTTTATTCAGAAAACGGGATTGGAATTTTATATAAATATGATTTTAAGCCTTATCTGACGTAAAGAAATTATTATAATCTATTTACATATTGATAGAGAGCAGAAAATCAAATTTTCTGGCCTATTTTTGATACTGAATGTGCTTTCATCATATTACCGTTACAGAAAAGACAGTGATGAGTTTACAACTTAACAACTTAATTGAAAAAATAAAAACATCTTCATTGCTATCTAATCAAATTATCGCTATAATGCCGTTTAAAAGTAATATACATGCAACATATTAGTCACGGATTAATCATTACTTTGGGGACATTTTGTTCAGGAAAAGGGATTGAATTTTATATAAATATGATTTTAAGACTCATTTGACGTAAAGTAATTCGTATAATCTATTTACATATCAATAGAAAGGAGAAAATCCCTTTTTTAGGCCCATTTTTGATACTGAATGGTCTTCTATCATATTACCGTAATAGAAAAGACAGTGACGAGATCACAAGTTTTAAAATTTAATTGAAAAATACAAATATCTTCATTGTAAACTTTGCTATCTAATCACGTTGTCGTTATCATACCGTTTAAAAGTAATATACATGGAAGAAATTAATCATGGAGTAATCGTTAATTTGGGGACATTTAGTTCTGGAAAAGGGATTCGAATTTTATATAAATATGATTTTAAGCCTTATTTGATGTGAAGTAATTGGTATAATTTATTTACATATCAATAGAAAGCAGAAAATACCATTTTCTGGCCTATTTTTGATACTGAATGTGCTTTTATCATATTACTGTTACGAAAAAGACGTTGATGAGTTTGCAACTTTTACAATTTAATTGAAAAATAAAAAGATCTTCATTTGTGAACTTTGCTATCTAATCAAGTTATCGTTATCATGCGGTTTAAAAGTAATATATATGAAAGATATTAAACATTTAGTAATCGTTACTTTGGGGACATTTTGTTCAGGAAAAGGGATTGGAATTTTATAGAAATATGATTTTAAGCCTTATTTGACGGAAAGTAATTAGTATAATATATTTACATATTAATAGAGAGCAGAAAATCCCATTTTCTGGCCTATTTTTAATACTGAATCTGTGTTAAAAGCAATATACATGGAAGAAATTAATCATGGAATAATCGTTACTTTGGGGACATTTTGTCCAGGAAAAGGGATTGGAATTTTATATAAATATGATTTTAAGCCTTATTTGACGTAAAGGAATTATTATAATCTATTTACATATCAATAGCAAGCAGAAAATCCCATTTTCTGGCCTATTTTATATACTGTATGTGCTTTTATCATATTACCGTTACAGAAAATACAGTGTGAGTTTATAACTTTTTACAACTTAATTGAAAAATAAAAAGATCTTCATTGTAAACTTTGCTATCTAATGAAATTATCGTTATAATGCCGTTTAAAAGTAATATACATGCAAGATATCAATCATGGATTAATCGTTACTTTGGGGACATTTTGTTCAGGAAAAGGGATTGGAATTTTATATAAATATGATTTTAAGCCTCATTTGACGTAAAGTAAGTAGTATAATCTATTTACATATCAATAGAAAGCAGAAAATCCCTTTTTTAGGTCTATTTTTGATACTGTATGTGCTTCTATGATATTACCGTATCGTCATCATACCGTTTAAAAGTAATATACACGGAAGAAACTAATCATGGAGTAATCGTTACTTTGGGGACATTTAGTTCTGGAAAAGGGATTTGAATTTTATATAAATATGATTTTAAGCCTTATTTGATGTGAAGTAATTAGTATAATCAATTTACATATCAATAGAAACCAGAAAATCCCATTTTATGGCTTATATTTGATACTGAATGTGCTTTTGTCATACTACCGTTACAGAAAAGACAGTGATGAGTTTAGAACTTTTACAATTTAATTGAAAAAAAAGAAGATCTTCATCGTAAACTTTGCTATCTAATCAAGTTATCGTTATCATGCCGTTTAAAGGTAATATACATGCAAGATATTAATCATGGATTAGTCGTTACTTTGGGGACATTTTGTTCAGGAAGAATTATTGGAATTTTTATATGAATCTGATTTTAATCCTTCTTGGACGTAAAGTATTTAGTATAATGAATTTACATATCAATAGAAAGCAGAAAATCCCATTTACTGGCCTATTTTTGATACTGAATGTGATCTTATCATATTACCCTTACAGAAAATACAGTGTGTGTTTATAACTTTTTACAAATGAATTGAAAAATAAAAAGATCTTCATTGTAAACTTTACTTTCTAATCAAATTATCGTTATCATGCCGTTTGAAAGTAATATACATGCTAAATATTAAACTTGGATTAATTGTTACTTTGGGGACATTTTGTTCAAGAAAATGGATTCCAATTTTATATAAATATGATTTTAAGCCTTATTTGACGTAAAGAAATTCGTATAATCTATTTACATCTCATTAAAAAGCAGAAAATCCCATTTTCTTGCCTATTTTTGATATTCAATTAGCTTTTATCATATTACCGTTACAGAAAAGATATTGATGAGTTTACAACTTTTACAACTTAATTGAAAAATAAAAATATCTTCATTGTAAACTATGCTGTGTAATCAAGTCACCGTTATCATGCCGTTTAAAAGTAATATACATGCAAGACATTAATCATGGATTAATCGTTACTTTGGGGACATTTTGTTCAGGAAAAGGGATTGGAATTTTATATAAATATGGTTTTAAGCCTTATTTGAAGTAAAGTAATTAGTATAATCTATTTACATATTAATAGAGAGCAGAAAATCCCATTTTCTGGCCTATTTTTGATACTGAATGTGCGTTAAAAGTAATATACATGGAAGAAATTAATCATGGAATAATCGTTACTTTGGGGACATTTTGTTCAGGAAAAGGGATTGGAATTTTATATAAATATGATTTTAAGCCTCATTTGACGTAAAGTAAGTAGTATAATCTATTTACATATCAATAGAAAGCAGAAAATCCCTTTTTTAGGTCTATTTTTGATACTGTATGTGCTTCTATGATATTACCGTATCGTCATCATACCGTTTAAAAGTAATATACACGGAAGAAACTAATCATGGAGTAATCGTTACTTTGGGGACATTTAGTTCTGGAAAAGGGATTTGAATTTTATATAAATATGATTTTAAGCCTTATTTGATGTGAAGTAATTAGTATAATCAATTTACATATCAATAGAAACCAGAAAATCCCATTTTATGGCTTATATTTGATACTGAATGTGCTTTTGTCATACTACCGTTACAGAAAAGACAGTGATGAGTTTAGAACTTTTACAATTTAATTGAAAAAAAAGAAGATCTTCATCGTAAACTTTGCTATCTAATCAAGTTATCGTTATCATGCCGTTTAAAGGTAATATACATGCAAGATATTAATCATGGATTAGTCGTTACTTTGGGGACATTTTGTTCAGGAAGAATTATTGGAATTTTTATATGAATCTGATTTTAATCCTTCTTGGACGTAAAGTATTTAGTATAATGAATTTACATATCAATAGAAAGCAGAAAATCCCATTTACTGGCCTATTTTTGATACTGAATGTGATCTTATCATATTACCCTTACAGAAAATACAGTGTGTGTTTATAACTTTTTACAAATGAATTGAAAAATAAAAAGATCTTCATTGTAAACTTTACTTTCTAATCAAATTATCGTTATCATGCCGTTTGAAAGTAATATACATGCTAAATATTAAACTTGGATTAATTGTTACTTTGGGGACATTTTGTTCAAGAAAATGGATTCCAATTTTATATAAATATGATTTTAAGCCTTATTTGACGTAAAGAAATTCGTATAATCTATTTACATCTCATTAAAAAGCAGAAAATCCCATTTTCTTGCCTATTTTTGATATTCAATTAGCTTTTATCATATTACCGTTACAGAAAAGATATTGATGAGTTTACAACTTTTACAACTTAATTGAAAAATAAAAATATCTTCATTGTAAACTATGCTGTGTAATCAAGTCACCGTTATCATGCCGTTTAAAAGTAATATACATGCAAGACATTAATCATGGATTAATCGTTACTTTGGGGACATTTTGTTCAGGAAAAGGGATTGGAATTTTATATAAATATGGTTTTAAGCCTTATTTGAAGTAAAGTAATTAGTATAATCTATTTACATATTAATAGAGAGCAGAAAATCCCATTTTCTGGCCTATTTTTGATACTGAATGTGCGTTAAAAGTAATATACATGGAAGAAATTAATCATGGAATAATCGTTACTTTGGGGACATTTTGTTCAGGAAAAGGGATTGGAATTTTATATAAATATGATTTTAAGCCTCATTTGACGTAAAGTAAGTAGTATAATCTATTTACATATCAATAGAAAGCAGAAAATCCCTTTTTTAGGTCTATTTTTGATACTGTATGTGCTTCTATGATATTACCGTATCGTCATCATACCGTTTAAAAGTAATATACACGGAAGAAACTAATCATGGAGTAATCGTTACTTTGGGGACATTTAGTTCTGGAAAAGGGATTTGAATTTTATATAAATATGATTTTAAGCCTTATTTGATGTGAAGTAATTAGTATAATCAATTTACATATCAATAGAAACCAGAAAATCCCATTTTATGGCTTATATTTGATACTGAATGTGCTTTTGTCATACTACCGTTACAGAAAAGACAGTGATGAGTTTAGAACTTTTACAATTTAATTGAAAAAAAAGAAGATCTTCATCGTAAACTTTGCTATCTAATCAAGTTATCGTTATCATGCCGTTTAAAGGTAATATACATGCAAGATATTAATCATGGATTAGTCGTTACTTTGGGGACATTTTGTTCAGGAAGAATTATTGGAATTTTTATATGAATCTGATTTTAATCCTTCTTGGACGTAAAGTATTTAGTATAATGAATTTACATATCAATAGAAAGCAGAAAATCCCATTTACTGGCCTATTTTTGATACTGAATGTGATCTTATCATATTACCCTTACAGAAAATACAGTGTGTGTTTATAACTTTTTACAAATGAATTGAAAAATAAAAAGATCTTCATTGTAAACTTTACTTTCTAATCAAATTATCGTTATCATGCCGTTTGAAAGTAATATACATGCTAAATATTAAACTTGGATTAATTGTTACTTTGGGGACATTTTGTTCAAGAAAATGGATTCCAATTTTATATAAATATGATTTTAAGCCTTATTTGACGTAAAGAAATTCGTATAATCTATTTACATCTCATTAAAAAGCAGAAAATCCCATTTTCTTGCCTATTTTTGATATTCAATTAGCTTTTATCATATTACCGTTACAGAAAAGATATTGATGAGTTTACAACTTTTACAACTTAATTGAAAAATAAAAATATCTTCATTGTAAACTATGCTGTGTAATCAAGTCACCGTTATCATGCCGTTTAAAAGTAATATACATGCAAGACATTAATCATGGATTAATCGTTACTTTGGGGACATTTTGTTCAGGAAAAGGGATTGGAATTTTATATAAATATGGTTTTAAGCCTTATTTGAAGTAAAGTAATTAGTATAATCTATTTACATATTAATAGAGAGCAGAAAATCCCATTTTCTGGCCTATTTTTGATACTGAATGTGCGTTAAAAGTAATATACATGGAAGAAATTAATCATGGAATAATCGTTACTTTGGGGACATTTTGTTCAGGAAAAGGGATTGGAATTTTATATAAATATGATTTTAAGCCTTATTTAACGTAAAGTAATTAGTATAATCTATTTACATATCAATAGAAAGCAGAAAATCCCATTTTCTGGCCTATTTTTGATACTGAATATGCTTTTATCATATTACCGTTACAGAAATGACACTGATGAGTTTACAACTTTACAACTTAATTGAAAAATAACAAGATCTTCATTGTAAACTTTGCTGTCTAATCAAGTTATCGTTATCATGCCGATTAAAAGTAATATACATGGAAGAAATTAATCATGGATTAATCGTTACTTTGGGGACATTTTGTTCCGTAAAAGGGAGTGGAATTTTATATAAATATAATTTTAAGCCTTATCTGACCTAAAGTAATTAGTATAATCTATTTATATATCAATAGAAAGCAGAAACTCGCATTTTCAGGCCTATTTTACATACTGAATGTGCCTTTATCATATTACCGTTACAGAAAAGACAGTAAGAGTTTATAACTTTTTACAATTTAATTGAAAAATAAAAAGATCTTCATTTTAAACCTTGCTATATCTTCAAATTATGGTTATCATGCCGTTTAAAAGTAACATACATGCAAGATATTAATCATGGATTAATCGTTACATTGGGGACATTGCGTACTCGAAAAGGGATCGGAATTTTATATAAATATGATTTTAAGGCTTATTTGACGTAAAGTAATTACTATAATCTATTTACAAATTAATAGAGAGCAGAAAATCCCATTTCCTGGCCTATTTTTGATCACAAATGTGCGTTAACAATAATATACATGCAAGAAATTAATGATGGAACAATCGTTACTTTGTGGACATTTTATTCAGGAAAAGGGATTGCAATTTTATATAAATATGATTTTAAGCCTTATTTGACGTAAAGTAATTAGTATAATCTTTTTACATATTAATAGAGAGCAGAAAATCCCATTTTCTGGCCTATTTTTTATACTGAATGTACGTTAAAAGTAATATACATGGAAGAATTTAATCATAGAATAATCGTTACTTTTGGGACATTTTGTTCAGGAAAAGGGCTTGGAATTTTATATAAATATTATTTTAAGCCTTATTTGACGTAAAGTATTTAGTATAATGAATTTACATATCAATAGGAAGCAGAAAATCCCATTTACTGGCCTATTTTTTAATGTGCTTTTATCATATTACCGGAACAGAAAAGACAGTGTTGAGATTAAAAGTTTTACAATTTAATTTAAAAATACAAATATCTTGATTGTAAAGTTTGCTATCTAATCAAGTTATCGTTATCATACTGTTTAAAAGTAATATACATGCAAGAAATTAATCATGGAGTAATCGTTACTTTGGGGATATTATGTTCAAGAAAAGCGATTGGAATTTTATATAAATATGATTTTAAGACTTATTTGACGTAAAGTAATTAGTATAATCTATTTACATCTCAATAGAAAGCAGAAAATCGCATTTTCAGGCCTATTTTTTATATCATATTACTGTTACAGAAAAGACAGTGATAAGTTTAGAACTTTTACCACTTAATTGAAAAATAAAAAGATCTTCATTGTACATTTTGCTGTCTAATGAAGTTATCGTTATCATGCCGTTTAAAAGTAATATAAATGCAAGAAATTATTCATGGATTTCATTATAAATTGAAGCTGACAACACCTTGTTCTAGTAAGGATAGAGAGTAGTTACACAAAGGAGGCCAACATGGCATAGAAATCAAGCACTTACATTTGTCTGACCAGGTCAAAAGTATTTCGATTTTAACTGCCTGTATTGTATATTTCATCGGAGCAACATGTTACCTATTTATCAGACAGACTAGCTTTTGATTAGTCCAATACGAAACCTTTTGAAAACTATAAAGAATATAAAATTCTATTGTTATAATTACACAGTTCAGAAAAAATAATGGGAAAAGGAGCTTTGGTTCATTATACACATTTCTTATCATTGTATCTGATTATAACATATTTGAGGAAACATTGGGGTGAATAGAGCTTTTGCTCATTGATATTAACAAAAGCTTTTTCCCCTAATGTTTTCAGTACACACCAATAATGGTTTTTCATTCTTAAAGGAATAGATAGGCATATACGTATTTCAATGATTGTAGGGTGAAAATGGTGGAGTCTAATGTAGAGCTCCAGAGAGTATAGACAGAAAAGATGTTGATCAAGAAAAGAGACAGAGGTATTTACAGCAGTCTAGAGGACGTTATGTACTGGACAGGCTTACCGGAAAAAACAAAAGTATTGGTGATATGACAGATAGGGAAAAAATTGGTGAGAAAAAAGTGGAGGAACCGAGAGAGGAAAGACAGAGAACAAAATTGCTAACACAGGCACTTCAAAATAAAATATCCTCTTCTCCAGAAACGCCAGGACCGAACAACAGCAGCCACATTGACTGATTGTATGGTGTTTAACGCTGTTTTCAACATTATTTCAGTTACATGTATATCGCGGCGGCCAGTGTACCTAGCCATGCTTTCCTTGAGTTTCTTTTACCAGTAGTCCACACAAAATTCTTTCCAGGCCCTTGGCTGCTTTCCCACATAACTATTGTCGAAACAATGATCAGTAGCGGGAGAGGAATGAATTCTGTCGCAAAGACTTTCATCAATCCTCAGAAAGAAAGTTGGCAGGGACGGGGATCGAAGCAGCGACCGCTGGTATCAAGTCCTTCACGCTACCGACTGAGCTACTGGGGCGCAAATCATCAGCAGCGAGAAACAAACGCAACGCAAGAAAGATACAAGACAGAAGCATTGTGGAAAAAGGAGAAAATGCTGGATTTCAAAAGCCGTCTTCAAACTTGAGATTGTGTGGTAAAGGGTTAAAATTCAGTGCAAATGGAAACATCAAATGACCCTTCGTAATCTTTCGAATATTCATGGTCATTTGATGCTTGCATTATCAATAAAACTGTAATGACTTTCTGGAGAATTATGAATAACATTTCTCGATGGAAGAGATAGTTGCCGTAACATAGTATGTCCTTGTATTTTTATTTGTTAATTTGCAATACTTTATTTGCATAAATTGTGGGCTTAGTGACATGCATTTGTAATAGCAGTCTGTACAATGTGCTGCTGCAGCTGTATTGCAATAAGCCATACAAATGTTTTATAATTTTCTGATTTGGTCTTTAAAAATCTATGGACAAAAGCAGGTCCACTTGTCTTTACTGTTACAATGATCGAAATACGCTTAGTTAAGTTGTTAGATGTTAATGTTTTCTCTTTTGTTTTTGAAATGTCATAATGTAACTTATTTCCTACATGACATTGATTATTTTTAATGTATTTAGCATGAATATAGTTAACAATGAATATAACAGAGTATTTGCAATAACCAGAGTGTACTTGCAGTAACATTCCAAATCTTAACTAGTCAACAAGACAGTACTGTTGGTGCAAATCACTTTTCCTTATTTCATGTTACTGTTCCATTATTGTTTCATTTGTTTTTTCTAAAATAAAGGCATTAAGTACCAACAATTTTTATGTTATTATTGCAAACACAAATGTGTGTCTATGCTGTTACATTTTGTGTCGTTCCTGTAACACATGTGTCCTTTATATAACAACACTAAAATTGGTTCCATTATTGTTTCATTTGTTTTTTCTAAAATAAAGGCATTAAGTACCAACAATTTTTATGTTATTATTGCAAATACAAATGTGTGTCTATGCTGTTACATTTTGTGTCGTTCCTGTAACACATGTGTCCTTTATATAACAACACTAAAATTGGTCAAAAAAGGAAGCTACACTGTGTAATGTACGAAAAAAACTTTCTCATAACAAAACAGACAATACAGTTACATTTTTAATACAAACAGTTATGATTTGTTTACTTTATAATCTTTTCAAGAAATTAGAATAGTTGCAGAACACTGAATAATATTGTGCTCATTGTCTTGCCAGCGCGCTCACCAGAATATCTCCCTTTGAACATGTGTGGGATATTCCGGGACCGAGCGTTCAAAACAGAATACTGGCACCATCTGCAGGCTCTTGCTGTGGGCTACAGGAGAAATGAAGACTGGTTCCTCAGCTCCAAATCGCCAGAAGTATTCAGTGCAAGTCCTTATTTGCCGATGAAGGGGGAAACACTTGTAACTGCAAGGATATTTTGAACATTCTCATCTTCCATATATGACATTTGAGGCTATCATGAATAGGGAGTTACGTAAATTTCATGTGTCAGTCAAAAGAATGGAATTTTAATTTATAAAATCTTACAGCGTATATTCATGACTGTGTTTTGCATAAAAACAGGGAATACTCTGGATTACTTGACACAGTGCCACAACAAAGATATCAGTGTTTCAAGCAATGAAATGTATCTAACAATTTTAATAAAAAATCAATAATTGTTTGTTTTGGTAATCTTTTGGTCCATGGTTTTCTGACATTTCCTTAACTTTTTTTGTTAAGTATACAAATATATGTATAAGAATTCTTTATTGTTAGTGAATTCCAGTTTTGATGATAGTAGTAGTTGAAGTAGTAGTATAAATTGTAGTAGTAGCATCAGCAGCAGCATTAGTAGATAGGGCAGTATATAATTATCATTATTGTCACTATATAGTGCAGTTAGTATTATAGGTGTTTTAAATATATGTTATTTTTTATTTATTCTTTGGTCGAACTGAAATTGGCAAATTGCATCGGCCTTACAAATGGTTTTTGTAAGTGATGTAATTAACCTGTCGTCTACGAAGCTTAATCAAGGGTTAAGGTTAACAGCACGCAGTTTCTGTCTGTGTGTCAAACTTTGTGTGCTTGCTCTCTCTCTCTCTCTCTCTCTCTGCCTCTATCTCTCTGTCTGTCTGTCTCTCTCTTTCTCTCTCTCATGGTTATTGGTTAAGGTCAGTGGAATGAACTTAGGTAAGGACTCAACAATGTAGAAGAATTCACTTTCTGACGGGGGCGGGGGCTTCTGCTGAAGAGGGACTTAACATTGTGGCAGAAGTTGAAACCGTCTCATACTAGGAATGGGGTTGTATTCTGGGCACTGGGAGAACAGGACAGAGAAGACTAAATATTTTGGCAGATTTTTTGAGTGGGAGAAGACTGAATATTTTGGATTGTGGAAAAATTTGAATCTCTGACAGGAAATTGGATTAAGTCAGGAAACTGGGAGAATGGGGAAGACTAAACATTGTTGCAGAAATTGAAACTCTGCTTCTCAGGGGATTACAGATTGTCCCCTACAGTGAAGAAATAGTTGTTTGCTGCTGTTCTCTTCCTAATTTCAACATGAGATTCCAATATCTTTGACATTTTTCTGTCTAGCATATGTTGAATTATGCATACTAGGATTCTTCTCCCCTTTTTATAATCCTATTAGACTGTTGATACATTAGCAGAGTTTGTTTATTCTTCAATGCATACATATTTGAAAAAGGAGGTATTTATGAACTTCAATGAAACATGTGTTTGGCAGTCCTATGTCTGCAACATATAAATAATGCTGTGTACTTCCTTGCAATAACGGTCTTTAAAATAACGATATCTTTTGTTATTGCCAGTAACAGAATCGTTAATTTGGGGACATTTTGTTCTGGAAAAGTGATTGGAATTTTATATAAATATGATTTAAGCGTATTTTGACGTAAAGTAATTAGTATAATCTATTTACAGATCAATACAAAGCAGAAAATCCCATTTTCAGGCCTATTTTTGATACTGAATGTGATTTTATCATATTACCGTTACAGAAAAAGTAATATACATGCAAGAAATTAATTATGGAGTAATCGTTACTTTGGGGACATTGTGTTCTGGAAGAGCGATTGGAATTTTATATAAATATGATTTTAAGCCTTATTTAACGTAAAGTAATTAGTATAATATATTTACATATCAACAGAAAGCAGAAAATCTCATTTTCTGGCCTATTTTTGATACTGAATGTGCTTTTATCATATTACCGTTACAAAAAAGACATTGATGAGTTCACAACTTTTACAACTTAATTGAGAAATAAAAAGATCTTCATTGTAAACTTTGCTATCTAATCAAGTTATCGTTATCATGCCGTTTAAAAGTAATATACATGCAAGATATTAATCATGGATTTCATTATAATTACAAGTTGACAATACCTTGTTATAGCAAGGATAGAGAGTAGTTATACGAAGGAGGTCAACATGGCTTAGAAATCAAGCACTTACATTTCTCTGACCAGGTCGAAATTATTTCGATTTTAACTGCTTGTATTCTATATTTCATCGGAGCAACATGTTACCTATTTATCAGACAGACTAGCTTTTGATTATTCCAATATGAAACCTTTTGAAAACTATAAAGAATATAAAATTCTATTGTTATAATTACACAGTTCAGAAAAAATAATGGGAAAAGGAGCTTTGGTTCATTATACACATTTCTTATCCTTGTATCTGATTATAACATATTTGAGGAAACATTGGAATAAATAGAGCATTTTCTCATTGATAATAACAAAAGCTTTTTCCCCTAATGTTTTTAGTACACACCAATAATGGTTTTTCATTCTTAAAGGAATGGATAGGCATATACGTATTTCAATGATTGTAGGGTGAAAATGGTGGAGTCTAATGTAGAGCTCCAGAGAGTATAGACAGAAAAGATGCTGATCAAGAAAAGAGACAGAGGTATTTACAGCAGTCTAGAGGACGTTATGTACTGGACAGGCTTACAGGAAAAAACAAAAGTATTGGTGATATGACAGATAGGGAAAAAATTGGTGAGAAAAAAGTGGAGGAACCGAGAGAGGAAAGACAGAGAACAAAATTGCTAACACAGGCACTTCAAAATAAAATATCCTCTTCTCCAGAAACGTCAGGACCGAACAACAGCAGCCACATTGACTGATTGTATGGTGTTTAACGCTGTTTTCAACATTATTTCAGTTACATGTATATCGCGGCGGCCAGTGTACCTAGCCATGCTTTCCTTGAGTTTCTTTTACCAGTACTCCGCACAATATTCTTTCCAAGCCCTTGGCTGCTTTCCCACATAACTATTGTCGAAACAATGATCAGTAGCGGGAGAGGAATGAATTCTGTCGCAAAGATTTTCATCAATCCTCAGAAAGAAAGTTGGCAGGGACGGGGATCGAAGCAGCGACCGCTGGTATCAAGTCCTTCACGCTACCGACTGAGCTACTGGGGCGCAAATCATCAGCAGCGAGAAACAAACGCAACGCAAGAAAGATACAAGACAGAAGCATTGTGGAAAAAGGAGAAAATGCTGGATTTCAAAAGGCGTCTTCAAACTTGGGATTGTGTGGTAAAGGGTTAAAATTCAGTGCAAATGGAAACATCAAATGACCCTTCGTATTCTTTCGAATACTCATGGTCATTTGATGCTTGCATTATCAATAAAACTGTAATGATTGTCTGGAGAATTATGAATAAAATTTCTCGATGGAAGAGATAGTTGCCGTAACATAGTATGTCCTTGTATTTTTATTTGTTAATTTGCAATACTTTATTTGTATAAATTGTGGGCTTAGAGAAAGGCATTTGTAATAGCAGTCTGTACAATGTGCTGCTGCAGCTGTATTGCAATAAGCCATACAAATGTTTTATAATTTTCTGATTTGGTCTTTAAAAATCTATGGACAAAAGCAGGTCCACATGTCTTTACTGTTACAATGATTGAAATACGCTTAGTTAAGTTGTTAGATGTTAATGTTTTCTCTTTTGTTTTTGAAATGTGATAATGTAACTTATTTCCTACATGACATTGATTATTTTTAATGTATTTAGCATGAATATAGTTAACAATGAATATAACAGAGTATTTGCAATAACCAGAGTGTACTTGCAGTAACATTCCAAATCTTAACTAGTCAACAAGACAGTACTGTTGGTGCAAATCACTTTTCCTTATTTCATGTTATTGTTCCATTATTGTTTCATTTGTTTTTTCTAAAATAAAGGCATTAAGTACCAACAATTTTTATGTTATTATTGCAAATACAAATGTGTGTCTATGCTGTTACATTTTGTATCGTTCCTGTAACACATGTGTCCTTTATATAACAACACTAAAATTGGTCAAAAAAGGAAGCCACACTGTGTAATGTACGAAAAAAACTTTCTCATAACAAAACAGACAATACAGTTACATTTTTAATACAAACAGTTATGATTTGTTTACTTTATAACCTTTTCAAGAGATTAGAATAGTTGCAGAACACT
The DNA here is from genome assembly GCA_946811185.2 of Hippopus hippopus. Taxonomy (NCBI): domain Eukaryota; kingdom Metazoa; phylum Mollusca; class Bivalvia; order Cardiida; family Cardiidae; genus Hippopus; species Hippopus hippopus. The sequence goes on along the minus strand of OX328099.1, from coordinate 61,277,798 downwards.
GAACAATATTGTGCTCATTGTCTTGCCAGCGCGCTCACCAGAATATCTCCCTTTGAACATGTGTGGGATATTCCGGGACCGAGCGTTCAAAACAGAATACTGGCACCATCTGCAGGCTCTTGCTGTGGCGCTACAGGAGGAATGAAGACTGGTTCCTCAGCTCCAAATCGCCGGAATTATTCAGCGTATGCTACGCCAGTGCAAGTCCTTATTTGCCGATGAAGGGGGAAACACTTGTAACTGCAAGGATATTTGGAACATTCTCATCTTCCATATATGACATTTGAGGCTATCATGAATAGGGAGTTACGTAAATTTCATGTGTCAGTCAAAAGAATGGAATTTTAATTTAAAAAATCTTACAGCGTATATTCATGACTGTGTTTTGCATAAAAACAGGGAATACTCTGGATTACTTGACACAGTGGAACAACAAAGATATTAGTGTTTCAAGCAATGAAATGTATCTAACAATTTTAATAAAAAATCAATAATTGTTTGTTTTGGTAATCTTTTGGTCCATGGTTTTCTGACATTTCCTTAACTTTTTTTGTTAAGTATACAAATATATGTATAAGAATTCTTTATTGTTAGTGAATTTCAGTTTTGATGATAGTAGTAGTTGAAGTAGTAGTATAAATTGTAGTAGTAGCATCAGCAGCAGCATTAGTAGATAGGGCAGTATATAATTATCATTATTGTCACTATATAGTGCAGTGAGTATTATAGGTGTTTTAAATATATGTTATTCTTTTTTATTCTTTGGTCGAACTGAAATTGGCAAATTGCATCGGCCTTACACATGGTTTTTGTAAGTGATGTAATTAACCTGTCGTCTACGAAGCTTAATCAAGGGTTAAGGTTAACAGCACTCAGTTTCTGTCTGTCTGTCAAACTATGTGTGCTTGCTCTCTCTCTTTCTCTCTGCCTCTATCTCTCTGTCTGTCTGTCTCTCTCTTTCTCTCTCTCATGGTTATTGGTTAAGGTCAGTGGAATGAACTTAGGTAAGGACTCAACAATGTAGAAGAATTCACTTTCTGACTGGGGCGGGGGCTTCTGCTGAAGAGGGACTAAACATTGTGGCAGAAGTTGAAACCGTCTCATACTAGGAATGGGGTTGTATTCTGGGCACTGGGAGAACAGGACAGAGAAGACTAAATATTTTGGTAGATTTTTTGAGTGGGAGAAGACTAAATATTTTGGATTGTGGAAAACTTTGAATCTCTGACAGGAAATTGGATTAAGTCAGGAAACTGGGAGAATGGGGAAGACTAAACATTGTTGCAGAAATTGAAACTCTGCTTCTCAGGGGATTACAGATTGTCCCCTACAGTGAAGAAATAGTTGTTTGCTGCTGTTCTCTTCCTAATTTCAACATGAGATTCCAATATCTTTGACATTTTTCTGTCTAGCATATGTTGAATTATGCATACTAGGATTCTTCTCCCCTTTTTATAATCCTATTAGACTGTTGATACATTAGCAGAGTTTGTTTATTCTTCAATGCATGCATATTTGAAAAAGGAGGTATTTATGAACTTCAATGAAACATGTGTTAGGCAGTCCTATGTCTGCCAGATATAAATAATGCTGTGTACCTCCTTGCAATAACGGTCTTTAAAATAACGATGTGTTTTGTTATTGCCAGTAACAGAATCGTTACTTTGGGGACATTTTGTTCAGGAAAAGTGATTGGAATTTTATATAAATATGATTTTAAGCCTTATTTAACGTAAATTAATTAGTATAATCTATTTACAGATCAATACAAAGCAGAAAATCCCATTTTCAGGCCTATTTTTGATACTGAATGTGATTTTATCATATTACCGTTACAGAAAATGTAATATACATGCAAGAAATTAATTATGGAGTAATCGTTACTTTGGGGACATTATGTTCTGGAAGAGCGATTGGAATTTTATATAAATATGATTTTAAGCCTTATTTAACGTAAAGTAATTAGTATAATATATTTACATATCAACAGAAAGCAGAAAATCTCATTTTCAGGCCTATTTTTGATACTGAATGTGCTTTTATCATATTACCGTTACAGAAAAGACATTGATGAGTTCACAACTTTTACAACTTAATTGAGAAATAAAAAGATCTTCATTGTAAACTTTGCTATCTAATCAAGTTATCGTTATCATGCCGTTTAAAAGTAATATACATGCAAGATATTAATCATGGATTTCATTATAATTACAAGTTGACAATACCTTGTTATAGCAAGGATAGAGAGTAGTTATACGAAGGAGGTCAACATGGCTTAGAAATCAAGCACTTACATTTCTCTGACCAGGTCGAAATTATTTCGATTTTAACTGCTTGTATTCTATATTTCATCGGAGCAACATGTTACCTATTTATCAGACAGACTAGCTTTTGATTATTCCAATATGAAACCTTTTGAAAACTATAAAGAATATAAAATTCTATTGTTATAATTACACAGTTCAGAAAAAATAATGGGAAAAGGAGCTTTGGTTCATTATACACATTTCTTATCCTTGTATCTGATTATAACATATTTGAGGAAACATTGGAATAAATAGAGCATTTTCTCATTGATAATAACAAAAGCTTTTTCCCCTAATGTTTTTAGTACACACCAATAATGGTTTTTCATTCTTAAAGGAATGGATAGGCATATACGTATTTCAATGATTGTAGGGTGAAAATGGTGGAGTCTAATGTAGAGCTCCAGAGAGTATAGACAGAAAAGATGCTGATCAAGAAAAGAGACAGAGGTATTTACAGCAGTCTAGAGGACGTTATGTACTGGACAGGCTTACAGGAAAAAACAAAAGTATTGGTGATATGACAGATAGGGAAAAAATTGGTGAGAAAAAAGTGGAGGAACCGAGAGAGGAAAGACAGAGAACAAAATTGCTAACACAGGCACTTCAAAATAAAATATCCTCTTCTCCAGAAACGTCAGGACCGAACAACAGCAGCCACATTGACTGATTGTATGGTGTTTAACGCTGTTTTCAACATTATTTCAGTTACATGTATATCGCGGCGGCCAGTGTACCTAGCCATGCTTTCCTTGAGTTTCTTTTACCAGTACTCCGCACAATATTCTTTCCAAGCCCTTGGCTGCTTTCCCACATAACTATTGTCGAAACAATGATCAGTAGCGGGAGAGGAATGAATTCTGTCGCAAAGATTTTCATCAATCCTCAGAAAGAAAGTTGGCAGGGACGGGGATCGAAGCAGCGACCGCTGGTATCAAGTCCTTCACGCTACCGACTGAGCTACTGGGGCGCAAATCATCAGCAGCGAGAAACAAACGCAACGCAAGAAAGATACAAGACAGAAGCATTGTGGAAAAAGGAGAAAATGCTGGATTTCAAAAGGCGTCTTCAAACTTGGGATTGTGTGGTAAAGGGTTAAAATTCAGTGCAAATGGAAACATCAAATGACCCTTCGTATTCTTTCGAATACTCATGGTCATTTGATGCTTGCATTATCAATAAAACTGTAATGATTGTCTGGAGAATTATGAATAAAATTTCTCGATGGAAGAGATAGTTGCCGTAACATAGTATGTCCTTGTATTTTTATTTGTTAATTTGCAATACTTTATTTGTATAAATTGTGGGCTTAGAGAAAGGCATTTGTAATAGCAGTCTGTACAATGTGCTGCTGCAGCTGTATTGCAATAAGCCATACAAATGTTTTATAATTTTCTGATTTGGTCTTTAAAAATCTATGGACAAAAGCAGGTCCACATGTCTTTACTGTTACAATGATTGAAATACGCTTAGTTAAGTTGTTAGATGTTAATGTTTTCTCTTTTGTTTTTGAAATGTGATAATGTAACTTATTTCCTACATGACATTGATTATTTTTAATGTATTTAGCATGAATATAGTTAACAATGAATATAACAGAGTATTTGCAATAACCAGAGTGTACTTGCAGTAACATTCCAAATCTTAACTAGTCAACAAGACAGTACTGTTGGTGCAAATCACTTTTCCTTATTTCATGTTATTGTTCCATTATTGTTTCATTTGTTTTTTCTAAAATAAAGGCATTAAGTACCAACAATTTTTATGTTATTATTGCAAATACAAATGTGTGTCTATGCTGTTACATTTTGTATCGTTCCTGTAACACATGTGTCCTTTATATAAGAACACTAAAATTGTTCAAAAAAGGAAGCCACACTGTGTAATGTACGAAAAAAACTTTCTCATAACAAAACAGACAATACAGTTACATTTTTAATACAAACAGTTATGATTTGTTTACTTTATAACCTTTTCAAGAGATTAGAATAGTTGCAGAACACTGAACAATATTGTGCTCATTGTCTTGCCAGTGCGCTCACCAGAATATCTCCCTTTGAACATGTGTGGGATATTCCGGGACCGAGCGTTCAAAACAGAATACTGGCACCATCTGCAGGCTCTTGCTGTGGCGCTACAGGAGGAATGAAGACTGGTTCCTCAGCTCCAAATCGCCGGAATTATTCAGCGTATGCTACGCCAGTGCAAGTCCTTATTTGCCGATGAAGGGGGAAACACTTGTAACTGCAAGGATATTTGGAACATTCTCATCTTCCATATATGACATTTGAGGCTATCATGAATAGGGAGTTACGTAAATTTCATGTGTCAGTCAAAAGAATGGAATTTTAATTTAAAAAATCTTACAGCGTATATTCATGACTGTGTTTTGCATAAAAACAGGGAATACTCTGGATTACTTGACACAGTGGAACAACAAAGATATTAGTGTTTCAAGCAATGAAATGTATCTAACAATTTTAATAAAAAATCAATAATTGTTTGTTTTGGTAATCTTTTGGTCCATGGTTTTCTGACATTTCCTTAACTTTTTTTGTTAAGTATACAAATATATGTATAAGAATTCTTTATTGTTAGTGAATTTCAGTTTTGATGATAGTAGTAGTTGAAGTAGTAGTATAAATTGTAGTAGTAGCATCAGCAGCAGCATTAGTAGATAGGGCAGTATATAATTATCATTATTGTCACTATATAGTGCAGTGAGTATTATAGGTGTTTTAAATATATGTTATTCTTTTTTATTCTTTGGTCGAACTGAAATTGGCAAATTGCATCGGCCTTACACATGGTTTTTGTAAGTGATGTAATTAACCTGTCGTCTACGAAGCTTAATCAAGGGTTAAGGTTAACAGCACTCAGTTTCTGTCTGTCTGTCAAACTATGTGTGCTTGCTCTCTCTCTTTCTCTCTGCCTCTATCTCTCTGTCTGTCTGTCTCTCTCTTTCTCTCTCTCATGGTTATTGGTTAAGGTCAGTGGAATGAACTTAGGTAAGGACTCAACAATGTAGAAGAATTCACTTTCTGACTGGGGCGGGGGCTTCTGCTGAAGAGGGACTAAACATTGTGGCAGAAGTTGAAACCGTCTCATACTAGGAATGGGGTTGTATTCTGGGCACTGGGAGAACAGGACAGAGAAGACTAAATATTTTGGTAGATTTTTTGAGTGGGAGAAGACTAAATATTTTGGATTGTGGAAAACTTTGAATCTCTGACAGGAAATTGGATTAAGTCAGGAAACTGGGAGAATGGGGAAGACTAAACATTGTTGCAGAAATTGAAACTCTGCTTCTCAGGGGATTACAGATTGTCCCCTACAGTGAAGAAATAGTTGTTTGCTGCTGTTCTCTTCCTAATTTCAACATGAGATTCCAATATCTTTGACATTTTTCTGTCTAGCATATGTTGAATTATGCATACTAGGATTCTTCTCCCCTTTTTATAATCCTATTAGACTGTTGATACATTAGCAGAGTTTGTTTATTCTTCAATGCATGCATATTTGAAAAAGGAGGTATTTATGAACTTCAATGAAACATGTGTTAGGCAGTCCTATGTCTGCCAGATATAAATAATGCTGTGTACCTCCTTGCAATAACGGTCTTTAAAATAACGATGTGTTTTGTTATTGCCAGTAACAGAATCGTTACTTTGGGGACATTTTGTTCAGGAAAAGTGATTGGAATTTTATATAAATATGATTTTAAGCCTTATTTAACGTAAATTAATTAGTATAATCTATTTACAGATCAATACAAAGCAGAAAATCCCATTTTCAGGCCTATTTTTGATACTGAATGTGATTTTATCATATTACCGTTACAGAAAATGTAATATACATGCAAGAAATTAATTATGGAGTAATCGTTACTTTGGGGACATTATGTTCTGGAAGAGCGATTGGAATTTTATATAAATATGATTTTAAGCCTTATTTAACGTAAAGTAATTAGTATAATATATTTACATATCAACAGAAAGCAGAAAATCTCATTTTCAGGCCTATTTTTGATACTGAATGTGCTTTTATCATATTACCGTTACAGAAAAGACATTGATGAGTTCACAACTTTTACAACTTAATTGAGAAATAAAAAGATCTTCATTGTAAACTTTGCTATCTAATCAAGTTATCGTTATCATGCCGTTTAAAAGTAATATACATGCAAGATATTAATCATGGATTTCATTATAATTACAAGTTGACAATACCTTGTTATAGCAAGGATAGAGAGTAGTTATACGAAGGAGGTCAACATGGCTTAGAAATCAAGCACTTACATTTCTCTGACCAGGTCGAAATTATTTCGATTTTAACTGCTTGTATTCTATATTTCATCGGAGCAACATGTTACCTATTTATCAGACAGACTAGCTTTTGATTATTCCAATATGAAACCTTTTGAAAACTATAAAGAATATAAAATTCTATTGTTATAATTACACAGTTCAGAAAAAATAATGGGAAAAGGAGCTTTGGTTCATTATACACATTTCTTATCCTTGTATCTGATTATAACATATTTGAGGAAACATTGGAATAAATAGAGCATTTTCTCATTGATAATAACAAAAGCTTTTTCCCCTAATGTTTTTAGTACACACCAATAATGGTTTTTCATTCTTAAAGGAATGGATAGGCATATACGTATTTCAATGATTGTAGGGTGAAAATGGTGGAGTCTAATGTAGAGCTCCAGAGAGTATAGACAGAAAAGATGCTGATCAAGAAAAGAGACAGAGGTATTTACAGCAGTCTAGAGGACGTTATGTACTGGACAGGCTTACAGGAAAAAACAAAAGTATTGGTGATATGACAGATAGGGAAAAAATTGGTGAGAAAAAAGTGGAGGAACCGAGAGAGGAAAGACAGAGAACAAAATTGCTAACACAGGCACTTCAAAATAAAATATCCTCTTCTCCAGAAACGTCAGGACCGAACAACAGCAGCCACATTGACTGATTGTATGGTGTTTAACGCTGTTTTCAACATTATTTCAGTTACATGTATATCGCGGCGGCCAGTGTACCTAGCCATGCTTTCCTTGAGTTTCTTTTACCAGTACTCCGCACAATATTCTTTCCAAGCCCTTGGCTGCTTTCCCACATAACTATTGTCGAAACAATGATCAGTAGCGGGAGAGGAATGAATTCTGTCGCAAAGATTTTCATCAATCCTCAGAAAGAAAGTTGGCAGGGACGGGGATCGAAGCAGCGACCGCTGGTATCAAGTCCTTCACGCTACCGACTGAGCTACTGGGGCGCAAATCATCAGCAGCGAGAAACAAACGCAACGCAAGAAAGATACAAGACAGAAGCATTGTGGAAAAAGGAGAAAATGCTGGATTTCAAAAGGCGTCTTCAAACTTGGGATTGTGTGGTAAAGGGTTAAAATTCAGTGCAAATGGAAACATCAAATGACCCTTCGTATTCTTTCGAATACTCATGGTCATTTGATGCTTGCATTATCAATAAAACTGTAATGATTGTCTGGAGAATTATGAATAAAATTTCTCGATGGAAGAGATAGTTGCCGTAACATAGTATGTCCTTGTATTTTTATTTGTTAATTTGCAATACTTTATTTGTATAAATTGTGGGCTTAGAGAAAGGCATTTGTAATAGCAGTCTGTACAATGTGCTGCTGCAGCTGTATTGCAATAAGCCATACAAATGTTTTATAATTTTCTGATTTGGTCTTTAAAAATCTATGGACAAAAGCAGGTCCACATGTCTTTACTGTTACAATGATTGAAATACGCTTAGTTAAGTTGTTAGATGTTAATGTTTTCTCTTTTGTTTTTGAAATGTGATAATGTAACTTATTTCCTACATGACATTGATTATTTTTAATGTATTTAGCATGAATATAGTTAACAATGAATATAACAGAGTATTTGCAATAACCAGAGTGTACTTGCAGTAACATTCCAAATCTTAACTAGTCAACAAGACAGTACTGTTGGTGCAGATCACTTTTCCTTATTTCATGTTATTGTTCCATTATTGTTTCATTTGTTTTTTCTAAAATAAAGGCATTAAGTACCAACAATTTTTATGTTATTATTGCAAATACAAATGTGTGTCTATGCTGTTACATTTTGTATCGTTCCTGTAACACATGTGTCCTTTATATAAGAACACTAAAATTGTTCAAAAAAGGAAGCCACACTGTGTAATGTACGAAAAAAACTTTCTCATAACAAAACAGACAATACAGTTACATTTTTAATACAAACAGTTATGATTTGTTTACTTTATAACCTTTTCAAGAGATTAGAATAGTTGCAGAACACTGAACAATATTGTGCTCATTGTCTTGCCAGCGCGCTCACCAGAATATCTCCCTTTGAACATGTGTGGGATATTCCGGGACCGAGCGTTCAAAACAGAATACTGGCACCATCTGCAGGCTCTTGCTGTGGCGCTACAGGAGGAATGAAGACTGGTTCCTCAGCTCCAAATCGCCGGAATTATTCAGCGTATGCTACGCCAGTGCAAGTCCTTATTTGCCGATGAAGGGGGAAACACTTGTAACTGCAAGGATATTTGGAACATTCTCATCTTCCATATATGACATTTGAGGCTATCATGAATAGGGAGTTACGTAAATTTCATGTGTCAGTCAAAAGAATGGAATTTTAATTTAAAAAATCTTACAGCGTATATTCATGACTGTGTTTTGCATAAAAACAGGGAATACTCTGGATTACTTGACACAGTGGAACAACAAAGATATTAGTGTTTCAAGCAATGAAATGTATCTAACAATTTTAATAAAAAATCAATAATTGTTTGTTTTGGTAATCTTTTGGTCCATGGTTTTCTGACATTTCCTTAACTTTTTTTGTTAAGTATACAAATATATGTATAAGAATTCTTTATTGTTAGTGAATTTCAGTTTTGATGATAGTAGTAGTTGAAGTAGTAGTATAAATTGTAGTAGTAGCATCAGCAGCAGCATTAGTAGATAGGGCAGTATATAATTATCATTATTGTCACTATATAGTGCAGTGAGTATTATAGGTGTTTTAAATATATGTTATTCTTTTTTATTCTTTGGTCGAACTGAAATTGGCAAATTGCATCGGCCTTACACATGGTTTTTGTAAGTGATGTAATTAACCTGTCGTCTACGAAGCTTAATCAAGGGTTAAGGTTAACAGCACTCAGTTTCTGTCTGTCTGTCAAACTATGTGTGCTTGCTCTCTCTCTTTCTCTCTGCCTCTATCTCTCTGTCTGTCTGTCTCTCTCTTTCTCTCTCTCATGGTTATTGGTTAAGGTCAGTGGAATGAACTTAGGTAAGGACTCAACAATGTAGAAGAATTCACTTTCTGACTGGGGCGGGGGCTTCTGCTGAAGAGGGACTAAACATTGTGGCAGAAGTTGAAACCGTCTCATACTAGGAATGGGGTTGTATTCTGGGCACTGGGAGAACAGGACAGAGAAGACTAAATATTTTGGTAGATTTTTTGAGTGGGAGAAGACTAAATATTTTGGATTGTGGAAAACTTTGAATCTCTGACAGGAAATTGGATTAAGTCAGGAAACTGGGAGAATGGGGAAGACTAAACATTGTTGCAGAAATTGAAACTCTGCTTCTCAGGGGATTACAGATTGTCCCCTACAGTGAAGAAATAGTTGTTTGCTGCTGTTCTCTTCCTAATTTCAACATGAGATTCCAATATCTTTGACATTTTTCTGTCTAGCATATGTTGAATTATGCATACTAGGATTCTTCTCCCCTTTTTATAATCCTATTAGACTGTTGATACATTAGCAGAGTTTGTTTATTCTTCAATGCATGCATATTTGAAAAAGGAGGTATTTATGAACTTCAATGAAACATGTGTTAGGCAGTCCTATGTCTGCCAGATATAAATAATGCTGTGTACCTCCTTGCAATAACGGTCTTTAAAATAACGATGTGTTTTGTTATTGCCAGTAACAGAATCGTTACTTTGGGGACATTTTGTGCAGGAAAAGTGATTGGAATTTTATATAAATATGATTTTAAGCCTTATTTAACGTAAATTAATTAGTATAATCTATTTACAGATCAATACAAAGCAGAAAATCCCATTTTCAGGCCTATTTTTGATACTGAATGTGATTTTATCATATTACCGTTACAGAAAATGTAATATACATGCAAGAAATTAATTATGGAGTAATCGTTACTTTGGGGACATTATGTTCTGGAAGAGCGATTGGAATTTTATATAAATATGATTTTAAGCCTTATTTAACGTAAAGTAATTAGTATAATATATTTACATATCAACAGAAAGCAGAAAATCTCATTTTCAGGCCTATTTTTGATACTGAATGTGCTTTTATCATATTACCGTTACAGAAAAGACATTGATGAGTTCACAACTTTTACAACTTAATTGAGAAATAAAAAGATCTTCATTGTAAACTTTGCTATCTAATCAAGTTATCGTTATCATGCCGTTTAAAAGTAATATACATGCAAGATATTAATCATGGATTTCATTATAATTACAAGTTGATAATACCTTGTTATAGCAAGGATAGAGAGTAGTTATACGAAGGAGGTCAACATGGCTTAGAAATCAAGCACTTACATTTCTCTGACCAGGTCGAAATTATTTCGATTTTAACTGCTTGTATTCTATATTTCATCGGAGCAACATGTTACCTATTTATCAGACAGACTAGCTTTTGATTATTCCAACATGAAACCTTTTGAAAACTATAAAGAATATAAAATTCTATTGTTATAATTACACAGTTCAGAAAAAATAATGGGAAAAGGAGCTTTGGTTCATTATACACATTTCTTATCATTGTATCTGATTATAACATATTTGAGGAAACATTGGAATAAATAGAGCATTTTCTCATTGATAATAACAAAAGCTTTTTCCCCTAATGTTTTTAGTACACACCAATAATGGTTTTTCATTCTTAAAGGAATGGATAGGCATATACGTATTTCAATGATTGTAGGGTGAAAATGGTGGAGTCTAATGTAGAGCTCCAGAGAGTATAGACAGAAAAGATGCTGATCAAGAAAAGAGACAGAGGTATTTACAGCAGTCTAGAGGACGTTATGTACTGGACAGGCTTACAGGAAAAAACAAAAGTATTGGTGATATGACAGATAGGGAAAAAATTGGTGAGAAAAAAGTGGAGGAACCGAGAGAGGAAAGACAGAGAACAAAATTGCTAACACAGGCACTTCAAAATAAAATATCCTCTTCTCCAGAAACGTCAGGACCGAACAACAGCAGCCACATTGACTGATTGTATGGTGTTTAACGCTGTTTTCAACATTATTTCAGTTACATGTATATCGCGGCGGCCAGTGTACCTAGCCATGCTTTCCTTGAGTTTCTTTTACCAGTACTCCGCACAATATTCTTTCCAAGCCCTTGGCTGCTTTCCCACATAACTATTGTCGAAACAATGATCAGTAGCGGGAGAGGAATGAATTCTGTCGCAAAGATTTTCATCAATCCTCAGAAAGAAAGTTGGCAGGGACGGGGATCGAAGCAGCGACCGCTGGTATCAAGTCCTTCACGCTACCGACTGAGCTACTGGGGCGCAAATCATCAGCAGCGAGAAACAAACGCAACGCAAGAAAGATACAAGACAGAAGCATTGTGGAAAAAGGAGAAAATGCTGGATTTCAAAAGGCGTCTTCAAACTTGGGATTGTGTGGTAAAGGGTTAAAATTCAGTGCAAATGGAAACATCAAATGACCCTTCGTATTCTTTCGAATACTCATGGTCATTTGATGCTTGCATTATCAATAAAACTGTAATGATTGTCTGGAGAATTATGAATAAAATTTCTCGATGGAAGAGATAGTTGCCGTAACATAGTATGTCCTTGTATTTTTATTTGTTAATTTGCAATACTTTATTTGTATAAATTGTGGGCTTAGAGAAAGGCATTTGTAATAGCAGTCTGTACAATGTGCTGCTGCAGCTGTATTGCAATAAGCCATACAAATGTTTTATAATTTTCTGATTTGGTCTTTAAAAATCTATGGACAAAAGCAGGTCCACATGTCTTTACTGTTACAATGATTGAAATACGCTTAGTTAAGTTGTTAGATGTTAATGTTTTCTCTTTTGTTTTTGAAATGTGATAATGTAACTTATTTCCTACATGACATTGATTATTTTTAATGTATTTAGCATGAATATAGTTAACAATGAATATAACAGAGTATTTGCAATAACCAGAGTGTACTTGCAGTAACATTCCAAATCTTAACTAGTCAACAAGACAGTACTGTTGGTGCAAATCACTTTTCCTTATTTCATGTTACTGTTCCATTATTGTTTCATTTGTTTTTTCTAAAATAAAGGCATTAAGTACCAACAATTTTTATGTTATTATTGCAAATACAAATGTGTCTCTATGCTGTTACATTTTGTATCGTTCCTGTAACACATGTGTCCTTTATATAACAACACTAAAATTGGTCAAAAAAGGAAGCCACACTGTGTAATGTACGAAAAAAACTTTCTCATAACAAAACAGACAATACAGTTACATTTTTAATACAAACAGTTATGATTTGTTTACTTTATAACCTTTTCAAGAGATTAGAATAGTTGCAGAACACTGAACAATATTGTGCTCATTGTCTTGCCAGCGCGCTCACCAGAATATCTCCCTTTGAACATGTGTGGGATATTCCGGGACCGAGCGTTCAAAACAGAATACTGGCACCATCTGCAGGCTCTTGCTGTGGCGCTACAGGAGGAATGAAGACTGGTTCCTCAGCTCCAAATCGCCGGAATTATTCAGCGTATGCTACGCCAGTGCAAGTCCTTATTTGCCGATGAAGGGGGAAACACTTGTAACTGCAAGGATATTTGGAACATTCTCATCTTCCATATATGACATTTGAGGCTATCATGAATAGGGAGTTACGTAAATTTCATGTGTCAGTCAAAAGAATGGAATTTTAATTTAAAAAATCTTACAGCGTATATTCATGACTGTGTTTTGCATAAAAACAGGGAATACTCTGGATTACTTGACACAGTGGAACAACAAAGATATTAGTGTTTCAAGCAATGAAATGTATCTAACAATTTTAATAAAAAATCAATAATTGTTTGTTTTGGTAATCTTTTGGTCCATGGTTTTCTGACATTTCCTTAACTTTTTTTGTTAAGTATACAAATATATGTATAAGAATTCTTTATTGTTAGTGAATTTCAGTTTTGATGATAGTAGTAGTTGAAGTAGTAGTATAAATTGTAGTAGTAGCATCAGCAGCAGCATTAGTAGATAGGGCAGTATATAATTATCATTATTGTCACTATATAGTGCAGTGAGTATTATAGGTGTTTTAAATATATGTTATTCTTTTTTATTCTTTGGTCGAACTGAAATTGGCAAATTGCATCGGCCTTACACATGGTTTTTGTAAGTGATGTAATTAACCTGTCGTCTACGAAGCTTAATCAAGGGTTAAGGTTAACAGCACTCAGTTTCTGTCTGTCTGTCAAACTATGTGTGCTTGCTCTCTCTCTTTCTCTCTGCCTCTATCTCTCTGTCTGTCTGTCTCTCTCTTTCTCTCTCTCATGGTTATTGGTTAAGGTCAGTGGAATGAACTTAGGTAAGGACTCAACAATGTAGAAGAATTCACTTTCTGACTGGGGCGGGGGCTTCTGCTGAAGAGGGACTAAACATTGTGGCAGAAGTTGAAACCGTCTCATACTAGGAATGGGGTTGTATTCTGGGCACTGGGAGAACAGGACAGAGAAGACTAAATATTTTGGTAGATTTTTTGAGTGGGAGAAGACTAAATATTTTGGATTGTGGAAAACTTTGAATCTCTGACAGGAAATTGGATTAAGTCAGGAAACTGGGAGAATGGGGAAGACTAAACATTGTTGCAGAAATTGAAACTCTGCTTCTCAGGGGATTACAGATTGTCCCCTACAGTGAAGAAATAGTTGTTTGCTGCTGTTCTCTTCCTAATTTCAACATGAGATTCCAATATCTTTGACATTTTTCTGTCTAGCATATGTTGAATTATGCATACTAGGATTCTTCTCCCCTTTTTATAATCCTATTAGACTGTTGATACATTAGCAGAGTTTGTTTATTCTTCAATGCATGCATATTTGAAAAAGGAGGTATTTATGAACTTCAATGAAACATGTGTTAGGCAGTCCTATGTCTGCCAGATATAAATAATGCTGTGTACCTCCTTGCAATAACGGTCTTTAAAATAACGATGTGTTTTGTTATTGCCAGTAACAGAATCGTTACTTTGGGGACATTTTGTGCAGGAAAAGTGATTGGAATTTTATATAAATATGATTTTAAGCCTTATTTAACGTAAATTAATTAGTATAATCTATTTACAGATCAATACAAAGCAGAAAATCCCATTTTCAGGCCTATTTTTGATACTGAATGTGATTTTATCATATTACCGTTACAGAAAATGTAATATACATGCAAGAAATTAATTATGGAGTAATCGTTACTTTGGGGACATTATGTTCTGGAAGAGCGATTGGAATTTTATATAAATATGATTTTAAGCCTTATTTAACGTAAAGTAATTAGTATAATATATTTACATATCAACAGAAAGCAGAAAATCTCATTTTCAGGCCTATTTTTGATACTGAATGTGCTTTTATCATATTACCGTTACAGAAAAGACATTGATGAGTTCACAACTTTTACAACTTAATTGAGAAATAAAAAGATCTTCATTGTAAACTTTGCTATCTAATCAAGTTATCGTTATCATGCCGTTTAAAAGTAATATACATGCAAGATATTAATCATGGATTTCATTATAATTACAAGTTGACAATACCTTGTTATAGCAAGGATAGAGAGTAGTTATACGAAGGAGGTCAACATGGCTTAGAAATCAAGCACTTACATTTCTCTGACCAGGTCGAAATTATTTCGATTTTAACTGCTTGTATTCTATATTTCATCGGAGCAACATGTTACCTATTTATCAGACAGACTAGCTTTTGATTATTCCAACATGAAACCTTTTGAAAACTATAAAGAATATAAAATTCTATTGTTATAATTACACAGTTCAGAAAAAATAATGGGAAAAGGAGCTTTGGTTCATTATACACATTTCTTATCCTTGTATCTGATTATAACATATTTGAGGAAACATTGGAATAAATAGAGCATTTTCTCATTGATAATAACAAAAGCTTTTTCCCCTAATGTTTTTAGTACACACCAATAATGGTTTTTCATTCTTAAAGGAATGGATAGGCATATACGTATTTCAATGATTGTAGGGTGAAAATGGTGGAGTCTAATGTAGAGCTCCAGAGAGTATAGACAGAAAAGATGCTGATCAAGAAAAGAGACAGAGGTATTTACAGCAGTCTAGAGGACGTTATGTACTGGACAGGCTTACAGGAAAAAACAAAAGTATTGGTGATATGACAGATAGGGAAAAAATTGGTGAGAAAAAAGTGGAGGAACCGAGAGAGGAAAGACAGAGAACAAAATTGCTAACACAGGCACTTCAAAATAAAATATCCTCTTCTCCAGAAACGTCAGGACCGAACAACAGCAGCCACATTGACTGATTGTATGGTGTTTAACGCTGTTTTCAACATTATTTCAGTTACATGTATATCGCGGCGGCCAGTGTACCTAGCCATGCTTTCCTTGAGTTTCTTTTACCAGTACTCCGCACAATATTCTTTCCAAGCCCTTGGCTGCTTTCCCACATAACTATTGTCGAAACAATGATCAGTAGCGGGAGAGGAATGAATTCTGTCGCAAAGATTTTCATCAATCCTCAGAAAGAAAGTTGGCAGGGACGGGGATCGAAGCAGCGACCGCTGGTATCAAGTCCTTCACGCTACCGACTGAGCTACTGGGGCGCAAATCATCAGCAGCGAGAAACAAACGCAACGCAAGAAAGATACAAGACAGAAGCATTGTGGAAAAAGGAGAAAATGCTGGATTTCAAAAGGCGTCTTCAAACTTGGGATTGTGTGGTAAAGGGTTAAAATTCAGTGCAAATGGAAACATCAAATGACCCTTCGTATTCTTTCGAATACTCATGGTCATTTGATGCTTGCATTATCAATAAAACTGTAATGATTGTCTGGAGAATTATGAATAAAATTTCTCGATGGAAGAGATAGTTGCCGTAACATAGTATGTCCTTGTATTTTTATTTGTTAATTTGCAATACTTTATTTGTATAAATTGTGGGCTTAGAGAAAGGCATTTGTAATAGCAGTCTTACAATGTGCTGCTGCAGCTGTATTGCAATAAGCCATACAAATGTTTTATAATTTTCTGATTTGGTCTTTAAAAATCTATGGACAAAAGCAGGTCCACATGTCTTTACTGTTACAATGATTGAAATACGCTTAGTTAAGTTGTTAGATGTTAATGTTTTCTCTTTTGTTTTTGAAATGTGATAATGTAACTTATTTCCTACATGACATTGATTATTTTTAATGTATTTAGCATGAATATAGTTAACAATGAATATAATAGAGTATTTGCAATAACCAGAGTGTACTTGCAGTAACATTCCAAATCTTAACTAGTCAACAAGACAGTACTGTTGGTGCAAATCACTTTTCCTTATTTCATGTTACTGTTCCATTATTGTTTCATTTGTTTTTTCTAAAATAAAGGCATTAAGTACCAACAATTTTTATGTGATTATTGCAAATACAAATGTGTGTCTATGCTGTTACATTTTGTATCGTTCCTGTAACACATGTGTCCTTTATATAACAACACTAAAATTGGTCAAAAAAGGAAGCCACACTGTGTAATGTACGAAAAAAACTTTCTCATAACAAAACAGACAATACAGTTACATTTTTAATACAAACAGTTATGATTTGTTTACTTTATAACCTTTTCAAGAGATTAGAATAGTTGCAGAACACTGAACAATATTGTGCTCATTGTCTTGCCAGCGCGCTCACCAGAATATCTCCCTTTGAACATGTGTGGGATATTCCGGGACCGAGCGTTCAAAACAGAATACTGGCACCATCTGCAGGCTCTTGCTGTGGCGCTACAGGAGGAATGAAGACTGGTTCCTCAGCTCCAAATCGCCGGAATTATTCAGCGTATGCTACGCCAGTGCAAGTCCTTATTTGCCGATGAAGGGGGAAACACTTGTAACTGCAAGGATATTTGGAACATTCTCATCTTCCATATATGACATTTGAGGCTATCATGAATAGGGAGTTACGTAAATTTCATGTGTCAGTCAAAAGAATGGAATTTTAATTTAAAAAATCTTACAGCGTATATTCATGACTGTGTTTTGCATAAAAACAGGGAATACTCTGGATTACTTGACACAGTGGAACAACAAAGATATTAGTGTTTCAAGCAATGAAATGTATCTAACAATTTTAATAAAAAATCAATAATTGTTTGTTTTGGTAATCTTTTGGTCCATGGTTTTCTGACATTTCCTTAACTTTTTTTGTTAAGTATACAAATATATGTATAAGAATTCTTTATTGTTAGTGAATTTCAGTTTTGATGATAGTAGTAGTTGAAGTAGTAGTATAAATTGTAGTAGTAGCATCAGCAGCAGCATTAGTAGATAGGGCAGTATATAATTATCATTATTGTCACTATATAGTGCAGTGAGTATTATAGGTGTTTTAAATATATGTTATTCTTTTTTATTCTTTGGTCGAACTGAAATTGGCAAATTGCATCGGCCTTACACATGGTTTTTGTAAGTGATGTAATTAACCTGTCGTCTACGAAGCTTAATCAAGGGTTAAGGTTAACAGCACTCAGTTTCTGTCTGTCTGTCAAACTATGTGTGCTTGCTCTCTCTCTTTCTCTCTGCCTCTATCTCTCTGTCTGTCTGTCTCTCTCTTTCTCTCTCTCATGGTTATTGGTTAAGGTCAGTGGAATGAACTTAGGTAAGGACTCAACAATGTAGAAGAATTCACTTTCTGACTGGGGCGGGGGCTTCTGCTGAAGAGGGACTAAACATTGTGGCAGAAGTTGAAACCGTCTCATACTAGGAATGGGGTTGTATTCTGGGCACTGGGAGAACAGGACAGAGAAGACTAAATATTTTGGTAGATTTTTTGAGTGGGAGAAGACTAAATATTTTGGATTGTGGAAAACTTTGAATCTCTGACAGGAAATTGGATTAAGTCAGGAAACTGGGAGAATGGGGAAGACTAAACATTGTTGCAGAAATTGAAACTCTGCTTCTCAGGGGATTACAGATTGTCCCCTACAGTGAAGAAATAGTTGTTTGCTGCTGTTCTCTTCCTAATTTCAACATGAGATTCCAATATCTTTGACATTTTTCTCTCTAGCATATGTTGAATTATGCATACTAGGATTCTTCTCCCCTTTTTATAATCCTATTAGACTGTTGATACATTAGCAGAGTTTGTTTATTCTTCAATGCATGCATATTTGAAAAAGGAGGTATTTATGAACTTCAATGAAACATGTGTTAGGCAGTCCTATGTCTGCCAGATATAAATAATGCTGTGTACCTCCTTGCAATAACGGTCTTTAAAATAACGATGTGTTTTGTTATTGCCAGTAACAGAATCGTTACTTTGGGGACATTTTGTTCAGGAAAAGTGATTGGAATTTTATATAAATATGATTTTAAGCCTTATTTAACGTAAATTAATTAGTATAATCTATTTACAGATCAATACAAAGCAGAAAATCCCATTTTCAGGCCTATTTTTGATACTGAATGTGATTTTATCATATTACCGTTACAGAAAATGTAATATACATGCAAGAAATTAATTATGGAGTAATCGTTACTTTGGGGACATTATGTTCTGGAAGAGCGATTGGAATTTTATATAAATATGATTTTAAGCCTTATTTAACGTAAAGTAATTAGTATAATATATTTACATATCAACAGAAAGCAGAAAATCTCATTTTCAGGCCTATTTTTGATACTGAATGTGCTTTTATCATATTACCGTTACAGAAAAGACATTGATGAGTTCACAACTTTTACAACTTAATTGAGAAATAAAAAGATCTTCATTGTAAACTTTGCTATCTAATCAAGTTATCGTTATCATGCCGTTTAAAAGTAATATACATGCAAGATATTAATCATGGATTTCATTATAATTACAAGTTGACAATACCTTGTTATAGCAAGGATAGAGAGTAGTTATACGAAGGAGGTCAACATGGCTTAGAAATCAAGCACTTACATTTCTCTGACCAGGTCGAAATTATTTCGATTTTAACTGCTTGTATTCTATATTTCATCGGAGCAACATGTTACCTATTTATCAGACAGACTAGCTTTTGATTATTCCAATATGAAACCTTTTGAAAACTATAAAGAATATAAAATTCTATTGTTATAATTACACAGTTCAGAAAAAATAATGGGAAAAGGAGCTTTGGTTCATTATACACATTTCTTATCCTTGTATCTGATTATAACATATTTGAGGAAACATTGGAATAAATAGAGCATTTTCTCATTGATAATAACAAAAGCTTTTTCCCCTAATGTTTTTAGTACACACCAATAATGGTTTTTCATTCTTAAAGGAATGGATAGGCATATACGTATTTCAATGATTGTAGGGTGAAAATGGTGGAGTCTAATGTAGAGCTCCAGAGAGTATAGACAGAAAAGATGCTGATCAAGAAAAGAGACAGAGGTATTTACAGCAGTCTAGAGGACGTTATGTACTGGACAGGCTTACAGGAAAAAACAAAAGTATTGGTGATATGACAGATAGGGAAAAAATTGGTGAGAAAAAAGTGGAGGAACCGAGAGAGGAAAGACAGAGAACAAAATTGCTAACACAGGCACTTCAAAATAAAATATCCTCTTCTCCAGAAACGTCAGGACCGAACAACAGCAGCCACATTGACTGATTGTATGGTGTTTAACGCTGTTTTCAACATTATTTCAGTTACATGTATATCGCGGCGGCCAGTGTACCTAGCCATGCTTTCCTTGAGTTTCTTTTACCAGTACTCCGCACAATATTCTTTCCAAGCCCTTGGCTGCTTTCCCACATAACTATTGTCGAAACAATGATCAGTAGCGGGAGAGGAATGAATTCTGTCGCAAAGATTTTCATCAATCCTCAGAAAGAAAGTTGGCAGGGACGGGGATCGAAGCAGCGACCGCTGGTATCAAGTCCTTCACGCTACCGACTGAGCTACTGGGGCGCAAATCATCAGCAGCGAGAAACAAACGCAACGCAAGAAAGATACAAGACAGAAGCATTGTGGAAAAAGGAGAAAATGCTGGATTTCAAAAGGCGTCTTCAAACTTGGGATTGTGTGGTAAAGGGTTAAAATTCAGTGCAAATGGAAACATCAAATGACCCTTCGTATTCTTTCGAATACTCATGGTCATTTGATGCTTGCATTATCAATAAAACTGTAATGATTGTCTGGAGAATTATGAATAAAATTTCTCGATGGAAGAGATAGTTGCCGTAACATAGTATGTCCTTGTATTTTTATTTGTTAATTTGCAATACTTTATTTGTATAAATTGTGGGCTTAGAGAAAGGCATTTGTAATAGCAGTCTGTACAATGTGCTGCTGCAGCTGTATTGCAATAAGCCATACAAATGTTTTATAATTTTCTGATTTGGTCTTTAAAAATCTATGGACAAAAGCAGGTCCACATGTCTTTACTGTTACAATGATTGAAATACGCTTAGTTAAGTTGTTAGATGTTAATGTTTTCTCTTTTGTTTTTGAAATGTGATAATGTAACTTATTTCCTACATGACATTGATTATTTTTAATGTATTTAGCATGAATATAGTTAACAATGAATATAACAGAGTATTTGCAATAACCAGAGTGTACTTGCAGTAACATTCCAAATCTTAACTAGTCAACAAGACAGTACTGTTGGTGCAAATCACTTTTCCTTATTTCATGTTATTGTTCCATTATTGTTTCATTTGTTTTTTCTAAAATAAAGGCATTAAGTACCAACAATTTTTATGTTATTATTGCAAATACAAATGTGTGTCTATGCTGTTACATTTTGTATCGTTCCTGTAACACATGTGTCCTTTATATAACAACACTAAAATTGGTCAAAAAAGGAAGCCACACTGTGTAATGTACGAAAAAAACTTTCTCATAACAAAACAGACAATACAGTTACATTTTTAATACAAACAGTTATGATTTGTTTACTTTATAACCTTTTCAAGAGATTAGAATAGTTGCAGAACACTGAACAATATTGTGCTCATTGTCTTGCCAGCGCGCTCACCAGAATATCTCCCTTTGAACATGTGTGGGATATTCCGGGACCGAGCGTTCAAAACAGAATACTGGCACCATCTGCAGGCTCTTGCTGTGGCGCTACAGGAGGAATGAAGACTGGTTCCTCAGCTCCAAATCGCCGGAATTATTCAGCGTATGCTACGCCAGTGCAAGTCCTTATTTGCCGATGAAGGGGGAAACACTTGTAACTGCAAGGATATTTGGAACATTCTCATCTTCCATATATGACATTTGAGGCTATCATGAATAGGGAGTTACGTAAATTTCATGTGTCAGTCAAAAGAATGGAATTTTAATTTAAAAAATCTTACAGCGTATATTCATGACTGTGTTTTGCATAAAAACAGGGAATACTCTGGATTACTTGACACAGTGGAACAACAAAGATATTAGTGTTTCAAGCAATGAAATGTATCTAACAATTTTAATAAAAAATCAATAATTGTTTGTTTTGGTAATCTTTTGGTCCATGGTTTTCTGACATTTCCTTAACTTTTTTTGTTAAGTATACAAATATATGTATAAGAATTCTTTATTGTTAGTGAATTTCAGTTTTGATGATAGTAGTAGTTGAAGTAGTAGTATAAATTGTAGTAGTAGCATCAGCAGCAGCATTAGTAGATAGGGCAGTATATAATTATCATTATTGTCACTATATAGTGCAGTTAGTATTATAGGTGTTTTAAATATATGTTATTCTTTTTTATTCTTTGGTCGAACTGAAATTGGCAAATTGCATCGGCCTTACACATGGTTTTTGTAAGTGATGTAATTAACCTGTCGTCTGCGAAGCTTAATCAAGGGTTAAGGTTAACAGCACTCAGTTTCTGTCTGTCTGTCAAACTTTGTGTGCTTGCTCTATCTCTCTCTGTCTCTATCTCTCTGTCTGTCTGTCTCTTTCTTTCTCTCTCTCATGGTTATTGGTTAAGGTCAGTGGAATGAACTTAGGTAAGGACTCAACAATGTAGAAGAATTCACTTTCTGACGTGGGGGGGGGGGCTTCTGCTGAACAGGGACTTAACATTGTGGCAGAAGTTGAAACCGTCT
Source organism: Hippopus hippopus (assembly GCA_946811185.2). Lineage (NCBI taxonomy): Eukaryota > Metazoa > Mollusca > Bivalvia > Cardiida > Cardiidae > Hippopus > Hippopus hippopus. Next base: position 61,255,150 of record OX328099.1, on the reverse strand, counting down.
CATACTAGGAATGGGGGTGTATTCTGGGCACTGGGAGAACAGGACAGAGAAGACTAAATATTTTGGCAGATTTTTTTAATGGGAGAAGACTGAATATTTTGGATTGTGGAAAAATTTGAATCTTTGACAGGAAATTGGATTAAGTCAGGAAACTGGGAGAATGGGGAAGACTAAACATTGTTGCAGAAATTGAAACTCTGCTTCTCAGGGTATTACAGATTGTCCCCTACAGTGAAGAAATAGTTGTTTGCTGCTTTTCTCTTCCTAATTTCAACTTGAGATTTCAATGTCTTTGACAGTTTTCTGTCTAGCATATGTTGAATTATGCATACTAGGATTCTTCTCCCCTTTTTATAATCCTATTAGACTGTTGATACATTAGCAGAGTTTGTTTATTCTTCAATGCATACATATTTGAAAAAGGAGGTATTTATGAACTTCAATGAAACATGTGTTTGGTAGTCCTATGTCTGCCAGATATAAATAATGCTGTGTACCTCCTTGCAATAACGGTCTTTAAAATAACGATGTGTTTTGTTATTGCCAGTAACAGAATCGTTACTTTGGGGACATTTTGTGCAGGAAAAGTGATTGGAATTTTATATAAATATGATTTTAAGCCTTATTTAACGTAAAGTAATTGGTATAATCTATTTACATATCAAGAAAAAGCAGAAAATCCCATTTTCTGGCCTATTTTTGATACTGAATGTGCTTTTATCATATTACCGTTACAGACAAGACAGTGATGAGTTTACAACTTTAGAACTTAATTGAAAAATAAGAAGGTCTTCATTGTAAACTTTGCTGTCTAATCAAGTTATCGTTATCATGCCGTTAAAAGTAATATACATGGAAGAAATTAATCATGGAATAATCGTTCCTTTCGGGACATTTTGTTCAGGAAAAGGGATACGAATTTTATATAAATATGATTTTAAGCCTTATCTGACGTAAAGTAATTAGTATAATCTATTTACATATCAGTAGAAAGCAGAAGATCCCATTTTCAGGCCTTTTTTATATACTGAATGTACTTTTATCATAATACCGTTACAGAAAAGACATTGATGAGTTTACAACTTTTACAACTTAATTGGAAAATAAAAGGATCTTCATTTTCAAACTTTGCTATCTAATCAAGTTATTGTTATAATGCCGTTGAAAAGTAATATACATGCAAGATATTAATCATGGATTTCATTATAATTACAAGTTGACAATACCTTGTTATAGCAAGGATAGAGAGTAGTTACACGAAGGAGGCCAACATGGCATAGAAATCAAGCACTTACATTTCTCTGACCAGGTCGAAATTATTTCGATTTTAACTGCTTGTATTTTATATTGCATCGGAGCAACATGTTACCTATTTATCAGACAGTCTAGCTTTTGATTAGTCCAATATGAAACCTTTTGAAAACTATAAAGAATATAAAATTCCATTGTTATAATTACACAGTTCAGAAAAAATAATAGGAAAAGGAGCTTTGCTTCATTATACACATTTCTTATCCTTGTATCTGATTATAACATATTTGAGGAAACAATGGAATAAATAGAGCATTCTCTCATTGATAATAACAAAATCTTTTCCCCCTAATGTTGTTAGTACACACCAATAATGGTTTTTCATTCTTAAAGGAATAGATAGGCATATACGTATTTCTATGATTGTAGGGTGAAAATGGTGGAGTCTCATGTAGAGCTCCAGAGAGTATAGACAGAAAAGATGTTGATCAAGAAAAGAGACAGAGGTATTTACAGCAATCTAGAGGACGTTATGTACTGGACAGGCTTACAGCAAAAAACAAAAGTATTGGTGATATGACAGATAGGGAAAAAATTGGTGAGAAAAAAGTGGAGGAACCGAGAGAGGAAAGACAGAGAAGAAAATTGCTAACACAGGCACTTCAAATAAAATTGACTGATTCTATGGTGTTAAACGCTGTTTTCAACATTATTTCAGTTACATGTATATCGCCGCGGCCAGTGTACCTAGCCATGCTTTCCTTGATTTTCTTTTACCAGTACTCCGCACAGTATTCTTTCCAAACCATTGGCTGCTTTCCTACATAACTATTATCGAAACAATGATCGGTAACGGGAGAGGAATGAATTCTATCGCAAAGATTTTCATCAATCCTCGGAAAGAAAATTGGCAGGGACGGGGATCGAAGCAGCGACCGCTGGTATCAAGTCCTTCACGCTACCGACTGAGCTACTTGGGCGCAAATCATCAGCAGCGAGAAACAAACGCAACGCAAGAAAGATACAAGACAGAAGCATTGTGGAAAAAGGAGAAAATGCTGGATTTCAAAAGGCGTCTTCAAACTTGGGATTGTGTGGTAAAGGGTTAAAATTCAGTGCAAATGGAAACATCAAATGACCCTTCGTATTCTTTCGAATACTCATGGTCACTTGATGCTTGCATTAGCAATAAAACTGTAATGATTGTCTGGAGAATTATGAATAAAATTTCTCGATGGAAGAGATAGTTGTCGTAACATAGTATGACCTTGTATTTTTATTTGTTAATTTGTAATACTTTATTTGTATAAATTGTGGGCTTAGTGAAATGCATTTGTAATAGCAGTCTGTACAATGTGCTGCTGCAGCTGTATTGCAATAAGCCATACAAATGTTTTATAATTTTATGATTGGCTCTTTAAAATCTATGGCCAAAAGCAGGTCCACATGTCTTTACTGTTACAATGATTGAAATACGTTTAGTTAAGTTGTTAGATGTTTTCTCTTTTGTTTTTGAAATGTCATAATGTAACTTATTTCCTACATGACATTGATTATTTTTAATGTATTTAGCATGAATATAGTTAACAATGAATATAACAGAGTATTTGCAATAACCAGAGTGTACATGCAGTAACATTCTTAACTAGTCAACAAGACAGTACTGTTGGTGCAAATCACTTTTCCTTATTTCATGTTACTGTTCCATTATTGTTTCATTTGTTTTTTCTAAAATAAAGGCACTAAGTACCAACAATTTTTATGTTATTATTGCAAATACAAATGTGTGTCTATGCTGTTACATTTTCTGTCATTCCTGTAACACATGTGTCCTTTATATAACAACACTAAAATTGGTCAAAAAAGGAAGCCACACTGTGTAATGTACAAAAAAAAAAAAAAAAAACCTTTCTGATAACAAAACAGACAATGCAGTTACATTTTTAATACAAACAGTTATGATTTGTTTACTTTATAACCTTTTCAAGAAATTAGAATACTTGCAGAACACTGAACAATGTTGTGCTCATTGACTTGCCAGCGCGCTCACCAGATTATCTCCCTTTGAACATGTGTGGGATATTCCGGACCGAGCGTTCAAAATTGAATTCTGGCACCATCTGCAGGCTCTTGCTGTGGCGCTACAGGAGAAATGAAGACTGGTTCCTCAGCTCCAAATCGCCAGAATTATTCAGCGTATGCTACGCCAGTGCAAGTCCTTATTTGCCGATGAAGTGGGAAACACTTGTAACTGCAAGGATATTTTGAACATTCTCATCTTCCATATATGACATTTGAGGCTATCATGAATAGGGAGTTACGTAAATTTCATGTGTCAGTCAAAAGAATGGAATTTTAAGTTATAAATCTTACAGTGTATATTCATGACTGTGTTTTGCATAAAAACAGGGAATACTTTGGATTACTTGACACGGTGCCACAACAAGGATATTAGTGCTACAAAGCTAAAGGAAACATTTTTTCAAGCAATGAAATGTATCTAACAATTTTAATAAAAAATCAATAATTGTTTGTTTAGGTAATCTTTTGGTCCTTGGTTTTCTGACATTTTCTTAACTTTTTTTTTTTTTTGTTAAGTATAGAAATATATGTATAAGAATTCTTTATTGTTAGTGAATTTCAGTTTTGATGATAGTAGTAGTTGAAGTAGTAGTAGTAGCATCAATAGCAGCATTAGTAGAAAGAGCAGTATATAAGTATAATTATAATAACTGTATAGTGCAGTGAGTATTATAGGTGTTTTAAATACATGTTTCTTTTTTTTTTTTTATTCTTTGGTCGAACTGAAATTGGCAAATTGCATCGGCCTTACACATGGTTTTTGTAAGTGACGTAATTAGCCTGTCGTCTACGAAGCTTAATCAAGGGTTAAGGTTAACAGCACTCAGTTTCTGTCTGTCTGTCAAACTTTGTTTGCTTGCTCTCTCTCTCTCTGTGTCTCTATCTCTCTGTCTGTCTTTCTCTCTCTTTCTCTCTGTCTCATGGTTATTGGTTAAGGTCAGTGGAATGAACTTAGGTAAGGACTGAATAATGTAGAAGAATTCACTTTCTGACGGGAGGGGGGCTTCTGCTGAAGAGGGACTAAACATTGTGGCAGAAGTTGAAACGGTCTCATACAAGGAATGGGGTTGTATTCTGGGCACTGGTAGAACAGGACAGGGAAGACTAAATATTTTGGCAGATTTTTTGAGTGGGAGAAGACTAAATATTTTGGATTGTGGAAAAATTTGAATCTCTGACAGGAAATTGGATTAAGTCAGGAAACTGGGAGAATGGGGAAGACTAAACATTGTTGCAGAAATTGAAACTCTGCTTCACAGGGTATTACAGATTGTCCCCTACAGTGAAGAAATAGTTGTTTCTGCTTTTCTTTTCCTAATTTCAACTGAGATGCCAATGTCTTTGACAGTTTTCTGTCTAGCATATGTTGAATTATGCATCCCAGGATTCTTCTCCCCTTTTTATAATCCTATTAGACTGTTGATACATTAGCAGAGTTTGTTTATTCTTCAATGCATGCATATTTGAAAAAGAAGGTATTTATGATCTTTAATGAAACATGTGTTTGACAGTCCTATGTCTGCAACATATTATAAATAATGCTGTGTACCTTCTTGCAATAACGGTCTTTAAAATAACGATGTGTTTTGTTATTGCAAGTAACAGGATCGTTACTTTGGGGACATTTTGTTCTGGAAAAGGGATTGGAATTTTATATAAATATGATTTTAAGCCTTATTTGACGTAAAGTAATTAGTATAATCTAATTACATTTCTATAGAAAGCAGAAAATCCATTTTTCAGGCCTATTTTTGATACTTAATGTGCTTTTGTCATACTACCGTTACAGAAAAGACAGTGATGAGTTTACAACTTTTACAATTTAATTGAAAAAAAAGAAGATCTACATTGTAAACTTTTCTATCTAATCAAGTTATCGTTATCATGCCGTTTAAAAGTAATATACATGCAAGATATTAATCATGGATTAGTCGTTACTTTGGGGACATTTTGTTCAGGAAAAAGGATTGGAATTTTTATATCAATATGATTTTAATCCTCATTTGACGTAAAGTATTTAGTATAATCTATTTACATATCAATAGAGAGAAGAAAATCCCATTTACTGGCCTATTTTTGATACTGAATGTGATTTTATCATATTACCCTTAGAGAAAAGACAGTGATGAGTTTACAACTTAACAACTTAATTGAAAAAGAAGAAGATCTTCATTGTAAACTTTTCTATCTAATCAAGTTATCGTTATCATGCCGTTTAAAAGTAATATACATGCAAGATATTAATCATGGATTAATAGTTACTTTGGGGACATTTTGTTTATGAAAAGGGATTGGAATTTTAGATAAATATGATTTTAAACCTTATCTGACGTAAAGTAATTAGTATAATCTATTTACATATCAACAGAAAGCAGAAAATCTCATTTTCTGGCCTATTTTTGATACTGAACATGCTTTTATCATATTACCGTCACAGAAAAGATGAGTTTACAACTTTTACAACTTAGTTGAAAAATAAAAAGATCATCATTGTAAACTTTGCTATCTAATCAAGTTATCGTTATCATGCCGTTTAAAAGTAATATACATGCAAGATATTAATCATGGATTAGTCGTTACTTTGGGGACATTTTGTTCAGGAAAAAGGATTGGAATTTTTATATCAATATGATTTTAATCCTCATTTGACGTAAAGTATTTAGCATAATCTATTTACATATCAATAGAGAGAAGAAAATCCCATTTACTGGCCTATTTTTGATACTGAATGTGATTTTATCATATTACCCTTAGAGAAAAGACAGTGATGAGTTTACAACTTAACAACTTAATTGAAAAAGAAGAAGATCTTCATTGTAAACTTTTCTATCTAATCAAGTTATCGTTATCATGCCGTTTAAAAGTAATATACATGCAAGATATTAATCATGGATTAATCGTTACTTTGGGGACATTTTGTTTATGAAAAGGGATTGGAATTTTAGATAAATATGATTTTAAGCCTTATCTGACGTAAAGTAATTAGTATAATCTATTTACATATCAATAGAAAGCAGAAAATCCCATTTTCAGGCCTATTTTATATACTGAATGTGCTCCTATCATATTACCGTTACAGAAAAAACAGTGTGAGTTTATAACTTTTTACAACTTAATTGAAAAATAAAAAGATGTTCACTGTAAACTTTGCTATCTCTTCAAATTATCGTTATCATGCCGTTTAAGAGTAATATACATGCAAGAAATTAATCATGGATTAATCGTTACTTTGGGGACATTTTGTTCTGGAAAAGGGATTGGAATTTTATATAAATATGATTTTAAGCCTTTTTTAACGTAAAGTAATTAGTATAATCTATTTACATATCAACAGAAAGCAGAAAATCTCATTTTCTGGCCTATTTTTGATACTGAATATGCTTTTATCTTATTACCGTCACAGAAAAGATGAGTTTACAACTTTTACAACTTAGTTGAAAAATAAAAAGATCATCATTGTAAACTTTGCTATCTAATCAAGTTATCGTTATCATGCCGTTTAAAAGTAATATACATGCAAGATATTAATCATGGATTTCATTATAATTACAAGCTGACAATGCCTTGTTATAGCAAGGATACAGAGTAGTTATACGAAGGAGGCCAACATGGCATAGAAATTAAGCACTTACAATTCTCTGACCAGGTCGAAATTATTTCGATTTTAACTGCTTGTATTCTATATTTCATCGGAGCAACATGTTACCTATTTATCAGACAGACTAGCTTTTGATTAGTCCAATATGAAACCTTTTGAAAACTATAAAGAATATAAAATTCTATTGTTATAATTACACAGTTCAGAAAAAAATAATGGGAAAAGGAGCTTTGGTTCATTATACACATTTCTTATCATTGTATCTGATTATAACATATTTGAGGAAACATTGGAATAAATAGAGCATTTTCTCATTGATATTAACAAAAGCTTTTTCCCCTAATGTTTTTAGTACACACCAATAATGGTTTTTCATTCTTAAAGGAATAGATAGGCATATACGTATTTCTATGATTGTAGGGTGAAAATGGTGGAGTCTAATGTAGAGCTCCAGAGAGTATAGACAGAAAAGATGTTGATCAAGAAAAGAGACAGGGGTATTTACAGCAGTCTAGAGGACGTTATGTACTGGACAGGCTTACAGCAAAAAACAAAAGTATTGGTGATATGACAGATAGGGAAAAAATTGGTGAGAAAAAAGTGGAGGAACCGAGAGAGGAAAGACAGAGAACAAAATTGCTAACACAGGCACTTCAAAATAAAATATCCTCTTCTCCAGAAACGTCAGGACCGAACAACAGCAGCCACATTGACTGATTGTATGGTGTTTAACGCTGTTTTCAACATTATTTCAGTTACATGTATATCGCCGCGGCCAGTGTATCTAGCCATGCTTTCCTTGAGTTTCTTTTACCAGTACTCCACACAATATTCTTTCCAAACTCTTGGCTGCTTTCCCACATAACTATTGTCGAAACAACGATCGGTAACGGGAGAGGAATGAATTCTGTGGCAAAGATTTTCATCAATCCTCGGAAAGAAAATTGGCAGGGACGGGGATCGAAGCAGCGACCGCTGGTATCAAGTCCTTCACGCTACCGACTGAGCTACTGGGGCGCAAATCATCAGCAGCGAGAAACAAACGCAACGCAAGAAAGATACAAGACAGAAGCATTGTGGAAAAAGGAGAAAATGCTGGATTTCAAAAGGCGTCTTCAAACTTGAGATTGTGTGGTAAAGGGTTAAAATTCAGTGCAAATGGAAACATCAAATGACCCTTCGTATTCTTTCGAATACTCATGGTCACTTGATGCTTGCATTAGCAATAAAAACTGTAATGATTGTCTGGAGAATTATGAATAAAATTTCTCGATGGAATAGATAGTTGTCGTAACATAGTATGTCCTTGTATTTTTATTTGTTAATTTGCAATACTTTAATTGCATAAATTGTGGGCTTAGTGAAATGCATTTGTAATAGCAGTCTGTACAATGTGCTGCTGCAGCTGTATTGCAATAAGCCATACAAATGTTTTATAATTTTATGATTGGCTCTTTAAAATCTATGGCCAAAAGCAGGTCCACATGTCTTTACTGTTACAATGATTGAAATACGTTTAGTTAAGTTGTTAGATGTTAATGTTTTATCTTTTGTTTTTGAAATGTCATAATGTAACTTATTTCCTACATGACAATGATCATTTTTAATGTATTTAGCATGAATATAGTTAACAATGAATATAACAGAGTATTTGCAATAACCAGAGTGTACTTGCAGTAACATTCCAAATCTTAACTAGTCAACAAGACAGTACTGTTGGTGTGCAAATCACTTTTCCTTATTTCATGTTACTTTTCCATTATTGTTTCATTTGTTTTTTCTAAAATAAAGACACTAAGTACCAACAATTTTTATCTTATTATTGCAAATACAAATGTGTGTCTATGCTATTACATTTTCTGTCATTCCTGTAACACATGTGTCTTTTATATAACAACACTAAAATTGTTCAAAATAGGAAGCCACACTGTGTAATGTACAAAAAAAAAAAACCTTTCTGATAACAAAACAGACAATGCAGTTACATTTTTTAATACAAACAGTTATGATTTGTTTACTTTATAACCTTTTCAAGAAATTAGAATACTTGCAGAACACTGAACAATGTTGTGCTCATTGACTTGCCAGCGCGCTCACCAGAATATCTCCCTTTGAACATGTGTGGGATATTCCGGACCGAGCGTTCAAAACAGAATACTGGCACCATCTGCAGGCTCTTGCTGTGGCGCTACAGGAGAAATGAAGACTGGTTCTTTAGCTACAAATCGCCAGAATTATTCAGCGTATGCTACGCCAGTGCAAGTCCTTATTTACCGATGAAGGGGGACACACTTCTAACTGCAAGGATATTTTGAACATTCTCATCTTCCATATATGACATTTGAGGCTCTCATGAATAGGGAGTTACGTAAATTTCATGTGTCAGTCAAAAGAATGGAATTATAAGTTATAAATCTTACAGCGTATATTCATGACTGTGTTTTGCATAAAAACAGGGAATACTCTGGATTACTTGACACAGTGCCACAACAAGGATATTAGTGTTTCAAGCAATGAAATGTATCTAACAATTTTAATAAAAAATCAATAATTGTTTGTTTTGGTAATCTTTTGGTCCATGGTTTTCTGAAATTTCCTTAACTTTATTTTTTGTTAAGTATACAAATATATGTATAAGAATTCTTTATTGTTAGTGAATTTCAGTTTTGATGATAGTAGTAGTTGAAGTAGTAGTATAAATTGTAGTAGTAGCATCAGCAGCAGCATTAGTAGATAGTGCAGTATATAATTATCATTATTGTCACTATATAGTGCAATGAGTATTATAGGTGTTTTAAATATATGTTATTTTTTTTTTATTCTTTGGTCGAACTGAAATTGGCAAATTGCATCGGCCTT